>OY741958.1:9664255-14664255 GCA_963555595.1 Tethea ocularis
CTTTATCTTCAATAAAATTAACAGTTTATTATTATAATGTAACTTCATTTGAACAAAATAACACCTAGAGTCTAAACTCCATAAATGGCTTTAATTTCGACTTCGATTAAGAAATCCTTAAGAAGACTTTTACTTCCAGTCATAACAAAGGTCATATCACGATTGCTTATCCTTCAACTTATTTTATACTAGCTTCCGCCTCGCGATTTTACCTGCATTCCCCGAATAAAATGTTAGCCTATATTATTTTACGACTCATACACTGCGTGACAGAAGGTTAAACCAACAAACACACTTTCACATTTATAATGTAAGAAAGGAAGTGGGATATGGATTATTTTCAGCATACCCGAATTTAGAGACAAATGTAATAAAAAAATAGTACCTACTTACCTATTTACCATTATCATGTTTCCAAATCTAAGAACGACATGTTACACACAAATGGGACTAGGTACATTTAGTGGTGGGTGATTGAACTAAGTGCACAGCGCATTAGTGATGCGACGCCGGCGGATGTCCGACTATGAGGCGGAGGTGGCCCGCGACATCACTTGACGCTTTCACGGAGGCAAACATAACAGTTGATGTTCAGTTGCAGATGGCTATTGAATATGTTAGAAACTTTTTTGCTTTTTTCACGAAGGTTTTGAGTTATGTCTGTACCTTCAAGGTTTTAAGTAGGTAAGAATTTAAATAAGTCGAATAGGTACTTAGTTGTAAAACTATTGGACAATGATCTTTCGCTTACTTGTGTGATTTGATTTTTCTTATTTTACTAGCTACACTACACGTTTTCTGATAAAGATTGTTATTATTTAATAATCTAAGATGTGGATGAGATGCTATATTAAAACCAAAAGTTAGGTTAGGTCACTATAGTTATATTTTAAAGTACCTAATGTATTTATGAACAAGTGCATAATAATGATTGATTATACATAACAATTTAAACTTTTATTAGCAAAGTTTGTTTCCTTGCTTAAAAGTAGGTAAATAAATGTATATTTTTATATTTCATTTCAAACGGGTGGGCCGTTTAGTGCCAATTTTATATTGTCTATGTGTTTTACAAATTTTACATTAGAAAGAAAGGAAGAAAACGAGAGAAAAACAAATGAAAATCAATCTTCATCAATTAAGATTTTCTTGTCAGCAAAACGACTCGTAATATCGGAAAGATTGCGAAGAATATGAATGAAAAAGTTAATATGGAGAGCCGCACGCGCGGTTGGTCGAGAAAAAAAGATGGATTCCCGTGAATAATGTTCGGTCGCGAACTGTAGTAATGGACAGCACTAAATATTGCAGCAAGGGAAAATAAATTACACCACTTTTTCAGACGCACAAAAAGTGCTCTTCGTTTTCTCTTTCAGTGGATCTGTGAGGAGAAAAAGTTTAATATGTTAGGTACGGACGGCGGCGCTGGACACTGATTACGTAGGCTTCCGAGGGTGAGCCTTTCAAATACATTCACCAAGTGGTTTGTAATACATATGTTTATGTGTGTATGTGTACATTTAGTCGAAAGTATTGCGCATAATACCTTTTCAATTTGATTTAATGACTAGTTTAGTCGTAGATAGCTGTTTGTGATGAGATAATAAATTTTATTGAAGTAGGTAAGTATTACTTTTTGTTTTCTGTATTTCTAAATATTGAAAAATGAATCCATCATTCACCTTGCTGTGATTCTTTTGATCGTAATTGTAAGCCGTCGAGGTGCTGATTTAGCAACATGCAAAAGATTTCATTTATGATAAAAATCTATTCCGCAAAATTATTTCTTCTCTCGTTTGATTTCTCTCAAGTGATTGCATAACTAACGAAACTAAAGTTCGGCGATGTGATAATAATTTCAAAGTACCTACCAACTACAAAAATATAGGTACTTATCGGTTACTGCGGTAATAACTGTTAAGTAGCGACTGTAGCGAAATATTTTCTTCAGCGATGAACTTCTCATTTAGTCGTACAATAATATTCAATTTAATGTACAGAGCATTGTCTATAATAAAAAATTGTGTAAGAGATACACTTATCGATTATTTCTAATTATTTCATAAGTACTGGTTGATATTTTAATCACCGTCCAAATTTTCAGGGATTATTTTAGTCATAATTATGAACAACTTTTATTATGGGACCAACCCTGAAACCACGAAAAAAATAATCCTTGGGGGTACCAAAATATTTGAAATGTCTTAAGTTATTTCTTGGGGATCAAGAATACCTACATTTTATTCATTTATCTAAGGGCTACCAACTTGGTCTTGAGACTTGTACTCGGATCTCGGAATAGAATACTCAATTTTATCCCACTAAACTATGTATTATATAGACAATAATTTCGTATGAGTATATCACCGTATAAATAAACGGAACTAAATATTTTGAAATCACAATTACCTACCTATTTTAAATAATAATAACAGGTAAAGTACGAGATCCCAACAAAATTTGTAGTCAAACTAATTTAGAGCTAATGACATTACGGACAGCTGCATGCAAGTGAGAAGTTTAAATTGGTACACGAACATTGCCGCTTCGGTTTTTGCCCGAGGAATCAGCGCCCCCTTCAGTGTTAAATGGATTTATTACCTTGCACGGTTTCAGGTGGATACTCGTAATTACTCTTATTGTACTGAAAGCGGATTGTTTATTGTTTGCAGTTGGAAAATTGCAACATTTATTTTTAATCCAATACGTACCTACAATGTACGTATTTTTTTTTATTACAATATTGCAAATAAACTATTTGATTGCAGCCATTTATGATTATTTGTCATGATGCAAATACGTGTTTCTATAAAGTCATCTCTTAAAATACATAGATTTACGATTCCACACGTGTCAACTTTAAAAAGGTAAATCTGCATGAATCCGGTTGTTCTCATTTAAATATCCTAATCCGCGTTGTAGTGGAGTTGCGGGCAGTAATCAGTCGGTAGTAAAGCGCCAGCGCCCGCGCCGTCCCCAGGGATTTAGTTTCAATCACGCTGTTGGCCTCGCTTGTGATTAATGCATACTAAACAGGCCACACATAGACGTTTCAGCAGATAATTTTCTTTATATAGCAATCGATTGGCTATTTTGAAAGATTTCCAATAATTTTCTTTATAGACTTGCGTATTTGATTTTTATAAGTATGCAATATGTATTAATTTCAGTATAATTTTTAAAGTAGTTTTTGTCTAGTTCCTACAAAATATGGGGCTTAGGTGTTTCAAGACTGTGTTTTTATAAACACAAGTAGACAAATAAAGCATTGTTGATGACAAGTGACTGACTGGCGGGCAATTAGCGAGCGGAGGCCGTCCAAGGAAACAAAAGGGCCTCTTAGTTTCACTTAATTAAAAAAGAGGAAGTCGAGGCGCGGCAGAGAAAAATTGCCGCAGAATAACACAGTCGGCAAGCTTGCGTTTGTGGTAAAACTGTATGTTTGTTTTTATTGCGAAGCAAATTTTCCCTATAAGACCAATAAAATAACGGTTTTTCTTTAGGTATGAGTAAGTACAAGTAAGGTTAACAATGGAAATTGTGATATTTATTTTCTTTCACATAATATTTGGTAATAGTATGTAATTAATAAATATTCTACACGAGCTTACATGGTGTAAACATGTCTTTTTCAGCTTTTGACGTTTGAATGAATCATGTAATTTAAAATAATTTCTCCCTAATATAATTTTATTTTTTAGTATAATTTCACTTAACAACGATGTAATATCAAAATAGAAAGAACCTAAAATTAACAAAATACTTTCGCGTTGAAAAATAAATAAAACGCAGAAAAAGTTATTTTATACCTCCTAAAAGTTCAATTTAAGTTTCGTCATACGACGTATGAAAACACAATTGCAAGCTGTGAACCGTTCATTTTACGCGCATGGACCCAAGTTTAGTTATAATTTTCCGGGCCACATGAGCCAACAATGAGCCGTAGCCTCAAGCCATCATTAAGGTAGGTATGCAACGGTCTCGCGTCTTTCATTCCTAGTTCCATTCCGCGAACTTTACTGGGAGAGAACTTTGCTACGCGAATATAGTTCTCGTTGTATATTATATGAAATTTGTTAAGTGTAAATAAAATATAATTAAATGAATACATACAAAAAACAGATTCTAATTTATTTATACAATGTATCCATACAAATGATACCTACATAATATAATTTAAAGTAATATAATTATAAGGTTTGATTGAAGAAATTAATTATTTCCATACAAGGGCACGTCTAAATTTTTAAATACGTTGTGGTAACTTGATCGAGAGTGATAAGATTACATCAGTATTCATTAAATGTACCGTGTGCTGTATCAAAAGCTTCCAAGAATTAAACGCTGAAGATTTTAGTGTGAGCGTGTCCCCAACGGCGAAACAACCCCTGCAATTAAAACGCACCCGAAGGGTTGCACCGCTTTCCAAATTGCAAACACGTCCATTGTTTTAATCTACTCCTCTCCCAGAATCCTGGATGTAATTCTGAAACAACGACTCCAATTTTACTTAGACCTACTCATCTCAACTTTCCCCCAGATATTGACTCGAAACAAGAGCTCATCTTCAAGTGGTTAACCCATTGGTGCGGAATTCGCCAACGTATACTTGATTGAAATATTAATTTCAAGAGTTTTCTCATTTGTGATAGCTGCCTGGTTTACGAATTCTTGAAAGATTTGAATGAAGGGTTTTATGGAAACGAACATTTATTTTAAAACCACTGAACTTTCTTTTATTAGCACGTAGACAGCGTATTGCTCAGCCGGTTAGGAGAATCATTTAATGATTATGTGATTGCAAAACTACCATTACAAATTGTTGATGCTACGACCGTAGTTTGTATTCGTAGCTCGTAGCTGTAGTTGTAACGTAGACTTCATGCAGCCCGGTCAACATTGTTAAAAATGACGTTACATACTCGTACATAGTAATACTTGTAAAGAGTAGGTACTGTTATTCTAACGTTGCCTACATTGGTGGGCGATGATACATTCGAAAACATAAGAAGAAAAAAATTAAAAAATAAATAAATAACAAAACAATACTAATAAATAAAATTATCTAATAATAAATATAAATTAATAGGGCGACAGAATAGATATTTTAACTAAGATTATTTTTACTAATACATTATAAATTATAAATTTAGCTATACCATACTTGTAATAACATGTATCTCTCAAATTTGCAACGCCTGCAAAGGGCCTCTAAGTTCTAAGCACCACTATTGAGTAATAAGACCTGTTTGTACACTTAGTAAGAAAATAAATGATTTCATTTGATTTAAAATAAGAAATAAAATAAATACACTTTTCTTGTGACAAATCAGTTTACAAACGGCTCCTTGATCAGTCTTACGATGAGATAGAGAAATTATAATATAAATGCTACAAATGAAAATATAATTATAAATTCTTAATCTCACTATAAAATTATTTTATAATTTGTACACGCAATCTCCGGTATGGTGCGATGCGAATATTCTTTCACCAATAGAAAGCTACATTATCCCCATAGGCTACCTTTTATCCCGGGAACACGAGTGAAACTGCGGGGAACAGCTAGTGTAAAATATGTCTAAAACTAATACACGCAGATATGACTGGCCTAAATTATTTCGTACATAATTATTAGATCCAATTAACAAAATTTAAAACCATGTATGTAATTACTAAACATTGTACAAGGATAAGAATATGAAAGGTGTAAAAACATAATAATACGTCTGTGAAAGGATATTTCTTTGTCTAGAAAATTATCAGTTTGAACTGGAAGTTCTTGACGTTTTCATCAAAAGAATACACGTAATGTATTTTAAAAATCATTCCGAAATTTTCAATTTTAATTTTATTATATGGAAAATTTTCGCCATATGGCCGGGTAAAATTCCATCAAAATATTACAAATATTATTCGTTTGTATATCTCCTGTTTACGCTATTCATTTATAATATTCTTTTAACTGTAAATTTGTTATACACGCCTCTGAAAATTGACTTGCTGATCCGTGAAGTAATATTCTTTTTCACTGAAATAGCTGTCACTTGTAAAGTATGGATGATGATTTCTATGAGAGACAAAATCAAAAAAGCTCTACACATATTTGATTGTGATGAATTTAAGCCTAAGGATGAAGCTAGCAAACAAATCATTCAAAAATTTTACTCACAATACAAAACATATTGGAGAATTTACGTGGGCTTGGGATGCCTCGCCTATTCCTTTCAAGTATTTGTAACTATTTTAGTGCACTTTATTTTCAAGTCTGAGTTACTGTTACCCATATGTAGATATTACTTCCTGAGTGACAACTTACGTGATACTTATTTCACGTATTGGTACATATACCAATCATTTGGAATGTGTGGTCACATGATGTATAATGTCAATATTGATTCATTTATTTCTGGATTAATGGCAATGGCTGTAACTCAATTAAAAATACTCAATTTGAAATTAGTAAAATTAAGATTACATCCAAAGAATTTTAATCAATGTGTAGAGATTCAAGATGGAATCCAATTAATGAAGCTTAAAAACTATTTGGGACATTATGACATTATTAGAGAGTGAGTAAAAAAAGAATAGTATCAAAACTGTAGGGTATTTTATAAGTAATATATTTAAAAATAAAATATTATTTTATCTCTGTGTTTTAGGTTTTGCTCCCTCATTCAAGATATACAAAGCGTAACAATGTTTATTCAGTTCGGCATGGCATCGATTATAATTTGTGTTGTTATGTGTGGCTTAATTTTGGTGAGTATAATTCCATAATAATATTGTACAAAATGTCTTGAAAAATGTTCCAGCAATTTTGTTATACAATTCAAACTTTAGCAGTAAAAAAATATGATAGTTTTTGATTGTATTTATAAAATTTACTAAATAATCACTATTTCAGCAATCTTCGACGGATACTACAGTGTTCATGGTGACATATTTTCTCTCTATGATAGCTCAAATTTTCGTACCGGCATGGTTAGGAACACAGCTCAATCGCGAAGTAAGAATTTTTTCATATAGACATTTGCCACATTCCTGCGCATCTTGTATTTAGTACCTTTATTTCAGTCAATGATCGTCACTTTTACTGTTTAGTCTAATTTCAATACCATAATTGACTTAATGTTATGATAATTTATAGAGTCAAGAGCTTGCATTCGCTGCGTTTTGCTGTGAATGGATACCAAGATCAGAAAAGTTCAAACGAAACCTGCGACTTTTTGTAGAACGAGCCACTATTCCCATACAACTGACAGGACTGACGATGTTCCCATTGTCCCTGAGCACATTTACTTCGGTAAGATATACTACGACGTGATAAGTACTTTTATCACGTACCTAATGTATGTGCCACCACATATTTTTAAGATTTTTTTATTCTATTACTTTTTTTTTCTAATTTCAGATATTGAAAACAGCTTATTCCTTCTTCGCGCTGGTGAAGAATGTTCATGATCGTAATAGTACATGAAAATTATTATGCTTGAGTAAAATTACCTTATTTATGTAGCTGTCTCTTTCAACCTTAAAATATTCCACGTCAAATGTTAATTTTTTTATTAAATTAGTATACACATTATTGATTATTAGCTCTCTTAAGGCGACGATATCCGAGAGACATACATTCTGAAATTCAATAGTATTTTTTACTTTAAAAAAAGGCTTAGTTTATTTTTAAATTACATACCTAAAACCGTCTTTTTTACTAAAATTGAAGCGTTTACTGAAAAGAAGCAACAATATAAAACAATAGCTTAACTGCATTAAGTTAGCTTATTGTTTTATTTTAGTTTTTGAAATTCATAGATATACAATTACAAGTACCTATACATTTCGATTATATTATCCTACAATATAATTGCAAGTAAAACACCTACTAGGTACTAATAACAAGGCGATGCAAAAAACAATTTCTTTTTTTTACAAAATAAGTCTTTGAAGTAAATGATAGGTTGGCAATAAATTTAAAATTTATTTCCTTTCTTTCTACCTAACTCCATTAAAATTTTCTCTTTATTCAAATATAGCCACCATGTCGTCGACACGGCATTCTGATTCTTTTAGACTAAACTTCTTTTTCTGGAAAATATTTGGCATTTGGTCCGGAAGAACGCCGTCAAAATTATACAAATATTACTCATATTTTTACCTTTTCGTTACGTTCTTTTTCTACAACATTCTTTTAACTATAAACTTGATTTATACACCTCTTAAAATTGAGTTGTTCATTCGGGAAGTGATATTTTACTGTACTGAGATTATTGTTACATCTAAAGTTCTAATGATAATACTTATGCGGAGAACAATCATAGATGTTTTTGATTTACTTGACTGTAAGGAATTTGAAGCTGACGACGATGCAAGCAAACAAATAATTGACAAATCTAATTCGTATTACAAAACTTATTGGAAAATGTACGCTATCCTTTCTAATGTAGCTTATTTTTCACAAGTTCTGCTGTCAATATTGGTATACTTCATTTGGGAGGTGGAGTTGGAATTACCTATATGCAAATATTACTTTTTGTCTGACAATTTTCGTAAAACTTATTTCATTCCCTTGTTTATATACCAATCATTCGGGATGTATGGGCACATGATGTATAATGTCAATATTGATTCTTTTATTGCCGGCGTTATTTGGATGGCAATAACTCAATTGAGAGTGCTTTACTCAAAATTTCATAATTTCAAAGTAGATTCAATCATATTGAATCTGAAACAAGAATTACAGGAACAAATTCAGGTTTTGAAACTGAACCAACTTTTGTGGCGGTATGATCTCATCTTAAAGTGAGTGTGGTTTTTACTATGTTTTATATAATAATGAAATACTGATTAAAAATAATTGTGATCTGTTATCTATTTTTTTTTAGATATTATAAAAGTATTCAGAACTTGTTGAGTATAGTTATATTTATTCAATTTGGAATGGCGTCTGTTAATATTTGTGTGGTACTTTGTGGATTCACTCTTGTAAGTAAACATTGTAGTCTACAGCATATTCAATCGATCGCTTTTGAAATACGATAAAAAGTTTTTTATTTTATTTTAGCCATCATCGTCAGATACCTTGGTGTTTATGGCAATGTACCTATTTGCTATGACGTCACAACTTTTCGTGCCAGCATGGCTAGGAACACAGCTCTGTTACGAGGTAACAACAATATTTTAAAATTGCCTACATCTAATCTAGTATTTATTTTAGCCTATCCATAATCATATCCTACTAAGGCCCAATTGCACCAACGTCTTATAGCACTAACCCATATGGGTTAAACTTGCCAATTTGATAGACTTTTTGTACAAATTCTGTCACATAGCCATAATTAAACCCGTATTTTAATTAGTGTTATATGACATTGGTGCAATTGGGCATAAGTGTTAACAATATAAAACTGTTCTACGACTGCCTAAAAGGTAAAGGTAGCTTACAGCCCCGCCGTTTTATCCATGAACCCCTTTGGGGTTGAATTTTCAAAAATCCTTCCTTAGCGGATGCCTGTTTACGTCATAGGTAATAGCTATAGAAAATGTTATGCTTCAGCACTAATCTGTCCGTTGTTTGAGCTCGTTGGTTTGAGCTGTCCGTTGATAGATATGTCTGGCAGTCAGTCATCATATTTAGGTAATGATGAGCATGCAATAACTTGTTATAATAATTACTAATTTATGTTTTAGCTTCCATGCTATACAGCGTATTAAACGGACTGCCTAATCCATAATTAGCTTTTGTAAAATATGAGCAAAACCGCGGTACAAAAGTAAATCTATTCACAAAACTGCCTTTGTTTCAGAGCCAAGAACTAATGGTCGCAGCGTACAACAGTGAGTGGATACCGAGGTCGGAGACTTTCAAACGAAGCATCAGGCTCTTTATGCAGCGAGCCAAAATACCAATTGAATTGAGTGGTTTGAAGATGTTTCCTCTATCACTTGATACTTTTACTTCGGTAAGATTATTATAAAATGTTTAAGGAAGTAATAAGAAAATAACTTTTTTTATGCAACGAAGGCAGAGTCTTCTAAGTTTAATATTATAAACCAGTTTTTTCTTTTACCTAATGGGAAACTGCTACATGGCCTATAATATTATCAATACCGGAGAACTTTTCAACTTGAGGGTGGTTGTCAGCCAGGTTTCGTAATACAACAAGGCTGAAAAGTACCCTACTACGCTACTACTGTGCTATGATTTATAAGTAATGTTAATTAGCTCCTAAATACAGCCTAATCTGGTTAAATAAGTTTTGAGTTTCAACTAAAGCAAATTATTTAACTAGGTATAGAATAGAGATGTGCCGAGTCAGGCTGACTCGAGTACTGACTCGAATGCCTAGCAGGTACTCACGTACTCGAGTATATAAAATAATGTATTCAGATCCACAATACTCGAATACAGGTTTCGTTCGAGTACTTACGGTATACGATAATAAATAATTTAATTTTTTTTTAGTTTCAATAACTTTAGTGGTCTTATAATGTTTAATGTTTAATGTTTAATGTCCTTTATTGATAACAGTATGTTACAGGTCAATAATACAATATAATAGAATACATTAGATTATATGTCAAATTCAATAATTATAAAAAGTATTAATGCCAATTAGAATAATATTACAGTGTCAAAAACCTTAAGCCTTATATAATATGATAATCTTATCAAAGCGAGTAAATCGTGCTTTTAGAACTATAGATCTTCTTTGATATACATAATATAAAGTTAAAAAATTCAATGATCAATGTTATAGTTGATAATGCCATACATAATTACCAAAGGATGATTATATTATCATTAAATTAATGATTCAAAAAGTACTCGATTCCACTGAAGTATTCGAATACTCGTGCCAGTACTCGAATACCTGTCCGAGTTTTCAGACTCGAATTCTAACTCGATTCTTTTCTTAATGAATACCAAAATATTCGAATACCAAAAATAGCCGACTCGGCACATCACTAGTATAGAATACTATATAATTTTTTTCATCAAACTATACAATTTTTCAGTCGTCCTAACCATCTAAAGATGCGGTAACAATATTCTATAAAAAATATTCCAGTAATTCTTTTGGCTTTCATAATATCTATCGAAAGTTTTTTTTTCTTTACAGATAATGAAATCGGCATATTCTTTCTTCACCTTAATTCGAAATGTGCAAGATGGACAAGATATTTAAGTTCAAAAATGTTGAAATTTGTAGGTACTTACTTTAAATTGATTTTCACTTGAAAGATGTTAAAAATTTACAGGCATAACACGAAAGGAATTATTGAAAATTCTTGATTTCAATTAGTATAAATTTATAATAAGTACGAACCTATTAGACGCTTACCTATTCTTGCTCATTAATTAAAGTTTCATTGCGCGTTGAAAAAAAACAATGATGTAATTATTTTATTTTGTTGTCTATTTTTTATGTAAGTTTAAATTAAGTATATATTTATTTTTCCCTCCCTCCTTACATGAAACATTGAGAAATAAAACAAAGTCCATCAAATTATAAACAAAGGAGTTTTCACGGACTGTTGCCTCAGATCCTGCTACTATTTCCTTCAATATGGCTTTTATTTATTTAAATAGGTACCAGGTTTCCGTTTAGGTACATAAGTGGAACGATTAAGGAACAGCTCACGTACCTATACTTGGTTAATAGATGGCGCCATCTGCAGAACGATCTCATTAGCAAGCAAACTCCAAATAGTCGTCAATTAAAATAAGCAATAGGGTTATATTGGAACCAGCCACGTTACCACGTGCCATGATAATTGCTCCATGATTAATATGAGGACATAATTACTTACCTGCTGCGGTTTCGACATAAATCTCAATTACTTAGATGTAGGTATACCTATTCCTATTTGCCACTCCTAATATCAATGTGAATTCCTGAGCTCGATGCTTGGTTAAATTAAATTCGACGGATTTAACTAGGAACATGTAGTTACAGGGGTAAAACACTTAACAATATGATAAACTCGGAATTCTAAAAAAAAATTGCTCGATCAAAATGTAAAAACAAATTTTTTGACTATATTTTTCAAAGTTGTGGATGATGCATCTGCTTTATTTAGAGATACGATATTGTCTATTTTAACTGTTAGGAGCGATTATGTCAAATGTCGTGAATAGAAAAATGAGTTAGAATTTCACAATGAGTTGCTTGGCTTGTTACCATACACAAACGAAGCAGCTAGCTTGTCAGAGGCCTGTAGCTATTCAAGACTGAGCCGTAATGAGGCTATAGTATATCATCCAACTTTTTAAGCTAATTAAGTTGAAGCCAGACTTAATATTAAACAGTACATAGTAGGTATATACAGTTAACCTATTTTATTCTGAGTCTATGAACGCATGCCAACTATGTAACGCTTTATAGGAGTACAATTAACAAGGAACTACCAAACAACAGACTAAAAACAGTGGCTATGTTGAAACTTTGTTTACATACTTAGTTCACATGCAAAGAGATGTTGGCACATTGTCACCCCAGGGAACGCTCTGGCTGCAACACTAATGACCAAGCTCATTACATGAATCCTTCTAGGAGTTGGTACATTCAGCCGAGAAAAAACAATTAGAATTTAGAAGCGTTAAGTGGCTACCAAGAGTAAAAGGGGAATGAAAATGCCGTGAAAATTTTATTGGGTAGAAAGACGGTGTCTGCTAAGTAAAGGTGTAGGTTTTATGAAGGTAAAAATATTTTTTCCTTGAAAATGTTAAGTTGTTTTAGACTTAAGTGCACTTTATTATATTAAGAAAGATGTTGTTACTTAGTTGCCTAACTGTTTTTGAATTAGGAACGAAACGGATTTTTACTACTTTGTTCAAGATATAGGTAAAATTTGACGATTCACACAAATAAGTTAAATATTTTTTTGTTGCTGACTGCTTATTACATGTTATTTCATAGATGACAAAATGCTTATGTTTTGTTTTCAGTGATGACTTAAGAAGTCCCTTAGGCTAATTTGTAATTGCACGTATGTCGAGAAGTTCCTATCTATTAGACAGAGGGCCCTCAAGGATGGTGCTAATGAGTTTGGTCGTTACCCGGGTGTGCGTGCCCCGGAAGCAAGTTTCTGCCAGAGAACAAACTAACACATTCTTTCTGTCTTTCTTTTATAAACGGTAGCATACTTATGAGCCGGTCTTGTCAGGTTTGTAGTGTACCATCAGAACTATAAATAACTTCAAAACTATTTATCTTTAAATTATAAAAAATATTTATTTTGGATCCATTTTATGACGACGGCGGTAGTAAAAGTAAATACGGTAGAGAGTAAAGACGGTAGTAGGTAATAGTCGAAAAAAATGACGGATTTGACCAGCTGTGTCAAATTTCAAATTTTACTGTGTGTGTTTTTGTGTGTGTGTGTATGGTAATAAGGTTGAACAAACTTAATTTTGCAGACAAACATGTTGATTTTAGAAAGATAAAGCAAGCAAAATGTACATAATGATATCAAAACAACAAAATTGTGAGCAATAAATAACTCGTAGTATCAACAAAGTTTACTGCAAATTCAACAATATCAGTTTTGTTAACTTTGAAAAGATAATAATTCTCATTTCAAATATTTAACTTCTCGTTATTCAGCTAAACTGACTTATATAATATTTTTTATTCAATTTTATAAATTGCTCTTGTTTTCGTGAATTTTTGTTTTTTTTGTCTATTGCACACGTACAGCTACCTAATACGAAAACTTATCGGATTTAGTTTTACCTGAATGGCCCAGAAAGAGCTTGCAAATAAAAAGTTTACATTAAAAATATGTAAGTAATGCAACAACCTATGATCAACACAATATTATATAGTAGGTATGTCAGTTTCAGTAATCTCACGTAATTTAAAGATTCGAAAAAAAAAAATTATTGATAATAAAAATAAAATAAAATAACAAAAAAATCAAAGCAAATATCGCTCGAGTAACTCTCAATATTTATATTTGATTTATTGTCAGGTTGGTTTCGAATGAAACGACGGCGGCTTAAATCAAAAGGGCTTCCGCAATTAACGCTCTGAAATTAGAAGTTGAATTGCAGCTATATAATTTAAACGTTTATTATAGCAGAATTCCCGGGGCACCCAGCGCGGATTAATCACCAAGCTTTGGACTGTTTAAAAATTCAAATTATCTGCTCTACGTGGCTACTCTCTCGATTCAGTCGGAAAACGGGGATTAATAATTTAAAATTTTGATGCTTAAAATAAGTTCAGTTTACGACTTGAGGACTATAATTTTTATAATCACTCGAACGAGAAAATATAAGATACTTTTGAAGTTTATCTTAGTAACGTTACTTTTGTTGTCATGGAAATTCAGTTCTATCATAGCATTTTTAATAACCCATACAAACAAATACCATACAATACTAGGTAGGATATGTAATCTGCAATCTTATTTGGCTTCTATTATCATCTGTACCAATTTTGTCACATTTGCAGCTTCATAGTATGTTTCGGATGGCCTACCTATCTGTTTCGCCTAAAATTGGGCTAAATAAAAGATAGTTAACGGGTCAAAATTCCATCCGAAACATTTATTATGAAGTTGCAAATGTGATAAAATTAACTGGTCTAGTCCAGACAGCAGACATGGTATTCTAACTCTCTGTTTTTATTTATTTAATAGAATCACCAACAACAATGGTACTCTACACTTACTAATAAAAAGCAATACACTACAAGGATAAAATAAACTGAGTACCACCTTAATTAAAGGTGATCACGGCATGCACTAAAACAGATCCATGTAAATATAAGTGAACAAACATTCAATGAAGACTAACTTATAAATAGAAATTAAAAATTAAAAAACTTCATCAATATATAATACTGAAACAACCATAAAAGTGAAAACAAACCAAAAAAATAAATAAAAATATAAGTAGGAAACTTATCTAATTCAGCCCAGTAATTTAGTTTTGAATTTTGACAAATTATGTGAAAAAATATCTATAAATATATAAATAAGTTAAAAATAATATACATCTAACTCTGTTATCAACTGCAAGGCTGACAATGTGTACATTTTCATTTTTTTTAAACAATACGTTTATAATAAAAAATGACAAAAGGGCTGGCGTCTATTTAGGACAACGAATTAGCATTGCCATTCAACGTGGCAATGCCGCCAGCCTTCTTGGCACGTTTCCACAGGGCAGTGATCTGGGACAACTTTTCTATTTGTAATTTATTTTTATTTTTATTTTATGATTCATTTTATTTTTAAATAGTAAGTAGGTAGTTAGATTTAAGTTTAGTTTTAATTCATTTATTTAAATTTATAAATATTAGGTATATATATTATTTCTTGTTAATATTTTAGTTGTTGCTCTATGAATAAATGTGTTTTAATATAAAAAATCATATTGAATGAACTGAAAATCGCATTGAGAAAAAGCGCGCACGATTCAAGAGTAACAAGAGGGTAAGAAGGCTCTATAGGTTTGCTATAGGGAAGTAGGGATGATCCGAACTCCGTAACGAACCCCTCCAGGCTTGCTTTATCTGCTGAATAAAAATAACATTCAACGTATACAATCAGTTGCTACCTGTGAATACGGTGAGGTGTCGCTGTTTTGTCTCGGGATTTAGGGTTCGGTAAGTGAAATAAAGTAAATTTGCAATGTTACAGGAAGGTTATTGACAGCATAAAAGAGTAGCATGATATTACATTGAAGGTCGAAACAATATTAATATGAGTCATTTACAAGAAAATAAAAAACAAATTAATATAAATATTTTAATTTAAAATTAAACTAAAATATAAAGATACAAGTAAAATTTTGGGAAACGGTGTATCATTGGGTTAGCGGAGTAAACAAATTAGTTTTTATCCAAAGTTACATGTTGAAGCAACATTTCTTTAACATCCAAACTTGTAAATTCGCTAATGATGGAACAGCTGTTAACAAGGTACTTTTTTAAGTTTACAGCAAAATAGAAGTTAACTTTATTAGTTTTAATGACAAATAGGTTGTTTATACACCAAAAAATATACAAATAAACTGTACAAAATTGAATAGTTAATAAGCAATATAAGTATGTATCTATTTGTATATCTATAAATAAATATCTCTTTAAAAAAATATGACCACAAACAGCGTAGATGAAAAAATAAAACTGTTGCTACAGAATCCTATATTCAATTTATGAGTAAATATTTGCATACGAGGCGGGCGACGACGGGAAGCGATTGATTGCGACGGACTTTGGTATAGGTACTACATAGATACAGTAAATGCTGATAAAATCAAGAACAGAGAGGAAATCTACTAAAACTACGACTTATTGCCCCGGAAATTACTTAATAGATTACCGTTTCCTTGTTTTACGTTGTTTTTACTGCAAGCATGTTGACTTTTTATCAAGACATCCTTTAACATAAGTAATAATTAATTTAGTTTCATAAATTGTCTTATTATTATTTAGGTATATTATTACCTATAGGTACGTACCTGATTAAAGGTTTTATATAAGAACTAGCTGTTCTCCGCGGCTTCACTTGCGTTCCCAGGATAGAATGTAGCCTAATGTAACCTTCGGGGATAACGTAGCCAAAGAATAAATAATATACTACGTACTAACGTAGCTTACTAGTCTATCAGTCAAAGATGTTTTCAAATCGGACCAGTAACACTAGAGATTAGCGCGTTCAAACAAACGAACAAACAAACACTCTTCAGCTTTATAATTAGTATAGATAGATAGATGAAACGTGATCATAATGACTACAGCATAGACAAAAGTTTTGAACACAGAAGAAGCAATTTTAAGGAAAACGACCAGTAAGTTGGCGTGCCCGTTAATTAGAGTGGATTCCTGGACCATTTGCGGTTGGACGAACGTCACCTTCACTAATTGCATCTCATTTAAAAAAATACGGTTCCCGCAATTAACCTACATCCATTTCCATTGCTGTAGGTATATTTTATACTCACTTATTTAAAGTTGGCACCTTTTAAGCATGTGAGAATTAATATGTTTAGTTCTTTGAAACGACACATGCAAAATAAAGAATTCCAAGTAAATAACTATACTATGTGTTTTAATAGTACCAGCTTATTAATTAAGGGAAAGTGTTATTGCTGAGAAATTCTAGTTAATTACAAACCACAGCCTTTGTGATCCATTTGTGACCTCAACTTATTTTAAAACTGCACAGTAGCCAATGAAGCATACATAAATTTCAATATGGCTTGCAAACAAATAGACTGTTTTAAAATAAATATGAGATTTTGGAAAGTTCTCGCAATATGGCCGGGGGAAAATGCGAGCCGTTTTTACGAATACTATTCGATAATATTTGTGATTATCGTCGTCATACTCTACGATTTATTGTTTACCATAAATTTTTATTTCTTGCCCAGACAATTGGACATTTTTATAGAGGAGATGATATTTTATTTCACCGATTTAGCGGTTACATCTAAAGTTTTGACATTTTACTTCATGCGTGAGAAAATTGCCCAAACATTAACTACATTAGAGAGTGATATGTTCCAAGCCGATAATGATGAAGGTTTGAAAATAATAGACAAGGCAAAGGTTTTCATAAAAAGATACTGGAAAATTGTTGCAGTCGTTTCAGTCACATCTAACATGGTACATGTATTAGTACCATTTATCGTGCATCTTTTATTCCCTGTAAAACTTGAACTCCAAGTTTGTCGCTATTCATTTATTTCTGAAAGTAGCGTTGAAATGTTTATATATCCCTTATACATTTATCAGGGGGTTGGGATGCATTTTCATATGTTATATAACTTGAATATTGACACTTTTTTTTTCGGTTTGATGATTTTCATGATAGCTCAATTAGATTTGCTTAATATAAAATTACGGAATGTGACCGGCGATAGTACAATAGATAGTACAGTCGAAAATTTAAGAGATGATGATATACTTGTAAAACTAAATAAGTGTATAGTTCA
This sequence comes from Tethea ocularis, assembly GCA_963555595.1. Classification (NCBI taxonomy): domain Eukaryota; kingdom Metazoa; phylum Arthropoda; class Insecta; order Lepidoptera; family Drepanidae; genus Tethea; species Tethea ocularis. The sequence continues at coordinate 9,682,209 of OY741958.1, forward strand.
TATGGTAGAAATTGAAAAGTAAGTAGGTATAGGTAAATGATATAGAATAATATTTTAAGAAATTACTTATCAATGTGCAATTTTGTAGATTCTGCAATATGATTCAAGACGTATTCAGTGTAACATTGTTCGCGCAGTTCAGTATGGCGTCTTGCATCATTTGTGTGTGTTTGGTTCGTTTTACAATGGTCAGTATTACTTGCTACCTATTGTTATTTTTATAAACTGAAAGAATAGATCTTAAAAAGTATTATTTTATTTCAATTAGCCTGCACCGGTGGATTACTACATATTCTTAGCAACATACATGTTTGTGATGATTATTCAAATCATGGTGCCTTGCTGGTTTGGAACTCGCATTTCCGATAAGGTAGGTACCTATTTTACTATGAAATTGAACCTGTGTGCTACGTTTTCATACATATTATTTTATCTTTCCAGAGTTGTGCTTTGTCTGAAGCTATATATGATTGTGATTGGACTTCAAAATCTCGTGCATTTAAGAGTAATTTGCGAATTTTAGTCGAAAGATCAAATAAACCGCTGTCTATAATTGGCGGAAAGAGGTTTCCACTATCATTAGTAACATTTACTTCGGTAAATAATGCATTAAAAAATAAGGACATACAATTTAGCAGAAACTATTATATGTACTTAGGTATCAGGACATTCGTATTGTTTAATATGGTATTTATTTATTTTTCAGATAATGAATTCAGCTTATTCGTTTTTCACATTACTTCAAAACATGCAGACTCGTGAAAAATGAACTTGACTACTTATTAACATGCTTTTTATGAATTTAAGCAAATTATTTTCATGCAATTAGCTAATTAATACGCCGTAAGACTAATAATTTGGCCTTGTTCGTTTCAAACATGGCAACAGCTTCTTAATTAGATAGGTGACTCAAAATAAACACAAGAATCTTAATTTACTTATGATTGATGAGTGCTTTCATGAAAATTAAGAAACTCCATCAGAATTAAGTTAATACACTTCATTTATCCATGAACGTCGTAAATTTGATATTGATATTATCTATTTTAATTGAATGCTAAAATGACAAATGAAGGTTTTTGATTTCATGGGCTATACAGGGTGTTAGGAAAAGAGTGTGCCAAACGGCAAGGGTGAGGTATTCTGGTCCAACTAACTTTTTCTTGCCTTATAGCAAAGAATAAATAATATACTACATATAATTTTGTCTCACATCCTGGTGTTCAAATGATCTGAAACTTGGTACCTACGCTTATTTAATTCCAATGACAATACAATAATAATAATGGTGTCATAGTCTGAAAAAAATACTTCTCATTTAAACATTATTTTAATTACCCATTAAATAATTTGTAAAACTGTTATGTAACTTGCGATAAAAATAGATATAAAGTACAGAGAGTACATGAATAAAATATATAGTCATTTGTCGACGAAGGAGCGCATTTTTCTGCGAGAAACAAACGTCACCACACATGGATCGAGGACAATGGGCCAGTTCAGCAGTTCATCTGTTAGCCGGTAGCGGTAATAAGGCGTGTTTTTGTCCGAATACAACGAAAAAGGAAACAATGATTTTGCCCGTGACTAGATAAATAAGATGTCCAGACGTGACGAGGGTACCATTACAGTTTTTATGGAATCTTTCAGTGGGTGTATAGCAGCCGGCCCGATCCACCTGCTTCTCTTTGTTTAGGCCTCTGAATACATTGTTAATGCACGGATAGGGAAAAATAATACCGCACCCGAAGGTCACGCTGATTTGCCGATCCTTTGAAAAGCGTACCGAGGGACAAATTGATTTTGTTTGCGCTGAATCTAGAAAAATATAATCATACAAGCGGTACAATTGCGCTATCCATTTGTTTTCTGTGAGGGAAAAAAGATAAAATTTGCGCTCGCACACGTCCTTCCGCCGCGTGCAAACGATGATTTAGTGGCGATCCCTGGATTTATAGAGCCGCCCACCCCGCCCAGCGACTTCAATGAATAATAAATTGAAGATCTTTTTCGATATTATTGATACTTCGGGTTTCTTCGGGGTGATGTATGTTCGGGTGAGAATTGAAACCCTTTTATTAAAACATATATTACAGGACACGTCCCGCCGGTGACACTGAATAATACGCTCCTTGTTGCGACTATTCTTTGCGGAGCTCTCTCTTATTTCGGCTTTTATTACTCTACTATTATTTATAGCGTTGTCTGTGTACTTTTGTCGACTGTAGACTGGCTATAAATCTTCTAATTTCATTAAATTCTTGACCTAAATAAGACATTGTTATTTATCTTTATTTTATAATATCAAATACATTATTGAAGTAAAAAGATTTTCATTAAACACAACACCACGACATTATCCTTTAAAATAACAATCAGTGTTATAAGATTGGTCACAACTTACCATATTACATAACAAATAATAACACAGTAGGTATTAACTAACTAAATACAAAAATACATATTTTTTTAAGAGGGTTTAAACATTTAGTTGGATATCTGTGATAATAAGTACTCTAAACAAACCTTATTGTAATTTAAGATTCTTTAAACAAACAGAGAAAACGGCTACTATATTATTATAACAAAATTAATGTTACGTGCCTATTAATGATCTGAACTGGACGTAAGGTTTGTACGTAGGAACGGTGTGAACTGGACGTAAGGACGATTGGTTCCATAGTTATTTGTATGGGCGCAGGCAGCGAGTTCGCCTCGATGAGAATTTCTCCTCGTGGTGTATCACGTCAGCCGGCGTACCACAAGGTGGCGTTCTATCTCCTCTCCTCTTTGCTATTTTTATTAATTCAATTTCTCAAAATCTTTCTTCTTCCTACCACCTATATGCAGACGATCTACAGATTTATTCCCAATCCTCCCTGAACACGATATCAGAAGCAATTTACACCATTAACACTGATCTGGATCGTATAACAGAATGGAGCAAAGCGTATGGTTTGAAAGTCAATCCCTCTAAGACCCAGGTGATGATTGTAGGGAGTTCTAGACTAATTTGCAAGGTGGACTGCCAAATGCTTCCTCAGGTAAGTCTTGATGGGGTTATTATTCCATACAGTGACAACGTAAAAAATCTGGGTCTGATAATGGACCGCTCTATGAGTTGGGGCCCTCAGTTCCTGCCACATGTTGTAGGTTGTATGCTTCTGCTGCATCATTAAAGAAGCTTCGTAATTTCCTTCCTACTGCCACTAAAATTGCCCTAGCACAAACTCTTCTTCTCCCTGTTCTGGACTACGCCGACGCCTGCTATCTTGATCTCACGGAGGACCAGCTAAATAAACTTGAGCGACTTCAAAACTTCTGCATAAGATTCATATTTGGCTTACGCAAATATGATCATGTATCTCACTTTCGTTCTCAGCTCAAGTGGCTTCCTATAAGACTTCGCCGGAATACTCACATACTCTCCTTACTTTACAATATATTGTTCAATCCTTCGTCCCCGCGCTACCTCAAGGAACGCTTTGATTTCCTCCACTGTTCCCATTCTCTAAGGTCATCAGAAAACTTAGTTCTTAGAATGCCTCCGCATACCAGCACGTTCTATGACAAATCCTATACTGTTGAAGCAGTTCGCTTATGGAACTCATTACCTATTTCAATCAGACGTGCACAATCTATCATTATTTTTAAAGAGCAGATTAAAGAGTTTTATCTATCCAAGTAGCTTATTAGTGTTTAATTACATCATAGGTATATATGTTTATATATTTATCTATATTGTATGTGTGTACCTTAGTCTATATTGCTTTATTTATTACATATACCTTGTATCCTTATATAGTATAATGTTATTTAGATATATAAGTATAATTAGTTTTATTTATTTACTAGCATGCAGGTGTTTATCTATGTTTTCTCTAAATTTGTGTTTCTTTTTTTTTTATTCCTTTACTTTTTAATTGTACACCCCCGTCATATTCAGATAATTTTAATTCCTCTCCATCCAAAGGTTGCCTGGTAGAGATCACTTTTAGTGATAAGGCCGCCGATTGTAACACTATAATATATTTAAATTCTTGTATTGCCTTACAAATATTAATGTGGTGTGACAATAAAGAATGATCTATCTATCTATTATCTATCTAAGGTAAAGGTACCTACTCAAAATTCTGATAGCAAGCATCCTTGATCTTGTTGACACTGACAGTCGTACAAGGCGAGGACAAGTTAAATGTTAGCTAATTCTGAAAGCTGTACCCATAGGCTCACCATCTTGAAAATTTTGTGCGTCTGGCTTTCTGCAAATTAAATTTTGTTAAAGTAACTTAGCAAGAAAAGTGTATTGTTAAAAGTAGTTTTACTGGAAATTGGAGACAAATTATATTAAGTAGCTAAATGTAATTTTGAACATTGACAAATACGCGCCAAAAATACAAGAAATACTCGTAAATATTAAAAAAGAAAATTCAATGATTGGAATACGGTTTATATATAAATTTCTATGTAGGTGCATACCTAGCTACTTTCTAAATCTTGTAGGTCATAATAAAATTGGTAAGGCAGCAAAACTGATTAGTAAAACCAGAGAGTACCAGAGACATGGTAACCCTCACATTTCAGTTTGTCTTTTAGAAACGTCTGTGAAATACGCCCCACAAAGATGTACTCACGACGTTGGCAACGCAAACAGATGGTAGTGGGGTTAAAACTTGCCCCGAATGTAAAATTAGTTAAATAACTCCCCGGGAATCTTCACTCCTATATGGAAACACGTCTTTGCTCTAAACCCGGGCAAATTAGACTGGCGAACTTGCACACATTAAGCTCACTTTCTAAATTAATCTACGTACTGTGGCTAATTAAGAAAAAACATTGTTCATGAACTCGAATTTATGCTTGTTTATGCCACTAATTACGCGAGGTATGCTATTATTCAGTGTTTAGAACTTAATTGTCTACTTGTTTATTTTATCTTGAGCTGTAATTTGTCTAGCTATATAGCTAGGTTGGATTTAAGTAGGTAGCCTAGAAATAAGAACTGAAATTATAGCTGAGTAGTTATGTTACTCAGTTTGTATAAGTTTTTATATATTTTATTTAGATTATTAATAAATAATTAGGGATATACAAGGCCATCTCATCCCAACCTAAGCAAAGCTCGTGGTTTAGATACCAGATAGCTACATATACATATATTATATAGACATCCTACTTGTAAATATATATATTTAGTTTCAAACGGAGAACAGACAAACATGGTTAACAGCATCTTTAACTTTTTCTAGTACGTCAATGTACAAGTTAATATCACTCTCGGTAAGACTCATAATTATCTCGGTATGATTAATATTAATACTTCTAGCCCTAATGCAATTTATATCCCAAGTACCTACTTACAAGAATTGCCTCGTATACCAATAAACCAATATACTTTTATTTATGTGCTAGAATAGAAAAGTGTTTATCCTGCTAAAACTGGAAGCACACGATGTATCAAATCTACTACTCTGCAAAATCTATTATATCTACAATCCACATAATGTGTACCATTTTATTTATGTACGTTGTTTATTGAATTAAAAATATAGACAGAACTTATAACTTGTTTATATATTTTACTAGTGCGAAAAATATAGACAAAAGTATGTTTTGTCTATGTATGTCGATTAGACTAGGGCGAATTGTTCCAAAGCATTGGTTAACGTTAAATAGGTTATAATAACCTACATTCACATAATGTGATATAATCCAGTGGATTTTCTGAAATCACTCTTGACTGTATATGTAGGCTCTTGTAGGTAAGTAAATGTTAAATATGGCATTAAATAACCATAGATAGCACCAAATAAGCATTGTTTCCCTAATCGTCAGTTTTTATCTCTCTTTCGATTGACTTTATTTAATGAAAAAATGTAAGATTTGTCAACATTTTACAAACGTCATAAAGCCCTTATGGCCTTTTTGAAAAACGCCCATATCGTAGCGCCATATCGTAGTCCTGAGGAAAGACCGTAATGGGGAATTTCACAGGCTAATCATGTGATAAAATGGTAATTTGAACCCCAGTCATATTATGCCTTAATAAACTTTAATTTTATTAGTAACTTAGATTGTAGTCGGGTTACTAAAGTATATTGGAGTTCTAGGCCTAACAATACAGCTACACGGAAACGCTGTGAAGACATATTACTTATATTAATATTATTCACAAGCCAGAAGTGTAGGTATCATATAACATTTAAGGAAGATCCTAGTATCTATTGTGTGGCAAGCTTAAACGTAGTTGCAGACGATCGATCCCGTCGTCATGTGCAAACACTGATTAGTGAGCGCCGGCTGTGGTCGTGTGGCCTCTATGCTGCAGCTTTAGCACTGACGACTCCGCTGGACCTAAAAACAAGGACACTTTACTTATGTGCAAATGGAAGAAGCTTAGTAAGTTAGTAGGTTGATATATATATAGGTACTAGAATCTCACGGTAGGTACATTATTAATCAGCACTTATTCAACAATTGCTAATTGAAACTGAGTAACAATAATGTTTAAATCTTGGATGTGGTTATTGAAACGTAATCCACGCTGCATTCTGTGAGTTATTAATAACGATAGAATATCGTAAATTAATTTAATTAAAATTAAATTCTTTACTGCGAGATAAATATATACATTGTTTACGAGAACACATGGCAATAAATTAAAAAGAAAATATGGTAAAAATATTCTATAGTTTCAAAATTTCAAAAGCATCGAAATAGTTATGAGAGTTGCAACTTCCAGTGACTCTATTTTAACGTTCACGTTTATCGGTTCGGGTGATAGCGAACCGGAACGTTGAAGTGAATGAGTTTTCTATTTATCTAAAGAGTCAACTGAGCTCCAAACGGGTTAGTTAGTTGTGGCAATGAATGCTTTACATCCTTAACGTTTTGTTTATACGATGTTGCCGAGTTCGGAAATGTTTTGTTGTTTGCTTTGAAATGACTATTATTTTATTTACAAAATTAATATTCCTGAATGAATTATCAATCCAGCGGGGTTCCTAAGTAAAACATTGCAGCTCTCTCTTACTCTTATGGTAGACTTTCGAGGGTCACAGCCAGCTACGACTGCATACCCCACAACAGTATTCGTATTCCTATTGTGTTTCCGACGTAGATGTCTTCACAAATCTTAACAATATAACCAATAAAAGTCCAAGAAGCTTCGCTGAGGTATTCTCACAAAGCTACTGAACAAGTCCATTTATTCAATGCTAAAAGACACATGGTCTCTTGAAACTGTTCGATGTGGAAGAAAAGCTTTGAGTTGATCCGTTTCGACTAAAAGTTTTCAACAGCAGTTCAAACATTTTGTGGTGCGACATACAGCGTTCTCCTTTCAATGTGGAAAGGGTCCTGAGGTCTTTGTGCACTATGCATTAGATCGATTGTTTCTTGTAGTCAATTGGTTCCAACTATTCCATTAAAACCTACAGTTAAAATTATTTTTAGACTTATTTCTTGTATTACGTAAAAGGGCTTTTATTTAATTCAAAGTAAACAAAGACTGTTAAAATACTCGTTTAAAACGAATGTGATAAAGGAAGATAGATAAATTAAAAGGGTTCAATTGATCACTGACCCACAGAACCCAAAAGATTACAAAATGCCTATAACAATAAACAAAATTATGTCTTTGCATAATTTAGTGGCGAGAATTAACTTTAATTATTCCATAAATTTTACCGAGCAACCCTTACATTATTAGCATTCACAACGTAACTACAGTCGAAATAAAAGGGTCAAAATATTTCAGGTCAACTTAATTTGTAGTAAAATTGCAAGTTTAATTTCTTCCCATTAAGAGTTCATTTTGCTCGTTCGCCAACCAGACTCTGTCTTCACGATTAATTTAGTATGAGGAAATCTCCATTTCATGACAATGTAACTAACTGTATTTACAGAATTTAATTTCGTGAAGATCTTAAAACGCTTAGGTATAATTACGACACCGCGAATATGCATTTTGTCAACTTTCCCAGGAGATACAAAAAACTAAATGTAACCAATAAAAAAAAACTCGTACATGTAATGCATGAAAACTGATGAAGATTCCCATCCCGGTGTCGACATTCGCCGCGTGATACTAATTTTGAATTCTAGCTTCTGATTGGCGAGTTCTCTCACACACAATTGGTGCACAAGCGGGATATTTTTCTCTATCTAACAATGACAGCCCGGCCGCACATTATAAGAATTTTTGATTTATTTTTTGGTTTGTTTTTCTACAGTGATACAGTAGTCAATGGTGAAAATAGCTTGTTTGGATAGACTTTGGACTTGTGGATATCTTACAATACATATTTTTTTTGTAGTAAGTTACGTACTAGAAATAGACCTATAATAATCTTTTATCTAAATTGAACCAAAAAATATTACTATCACGTTCCGCAGAAATATTATGACCCATACAAAATTCTCCATCCGCGTGCGTTTAAAAATAGCCCCAACATTTGAGGGTGAAAAAAATATCGTAATGTAACTTTTGACCTGTGCCAGTAGCTTTTTCATTGGGTAAATACGACTTGGCATCACCCTGGGGGGTGATTCATCACATGCCGGACTTGCATCGAGAACTTTCCCCTCTGAAGTGGATCTAAGAGTAAGTAATATACTTGTGAAGAGCAATGATTTTCTATCAGTGCCGCTATGTATGAGGAATCGTGTTTTAGTCAAAAAGTTTGATTTGTAGGTTAGAAGAATGAAGACTAAATGCGACCAAAAAAAATTTTAGATTGTTTTTTGTACATTTGTTGCAAATAAAATAAATACAAATCCATAAAAAGTGGTAAATATTACCTATAATAAAACAACCGTAAACTTTATGCATTTGATGAAATGTGTAACAGGTTTGTCTTTGTTATAGATCGAAAATAATAGAAAACAAAAAAGGAAAAAGGTGGGTAAGTTGGGAAAGTGTTTGCCTTAATGAAACGCGATTGTTTCCACGAACACACCTGTGTCGCCCGCAGTGACTCTTATTCTTTGCGTTCACAGCATAAAAAATAAGAAAAGCTACAGAGAGAGATGAAAATGTGTTCTCGTATTGTATTGGTGGTTTGCTCGGTCTAGTAGATGCTCGTGTAGTGTAGTTTTATTTTTAATACGCATATAGAGTCTACATACCTACATTAGTATTAATTTATTAATATCTGCTAAAATAGGTCCTACATACCTACACAAGAGAATACTAGTAGGTACTCTGAACGAAATAAAAATGGTCTGTAGCAAATTATTTTCAGAAATATCAATACAATACTAGCTTCCACCCGCGGTTTCACCCGCGTCCCCGAGAGATATTACCTATGTTCCCTAGGGATGGAAAGTAGCCTTTGTTAATCCGGAGTGTCAGTTACATACATACACGGCAAAACAGAGAAAACCACAAAACAACTGAAAAAATGAACTTAAGCTAGTTACATGTAGATTGTAGAGGCTTCCAGTCATTTTGACCATGTTAGTGATTTGAATGCAGTAGGTACCTAAATAGGTATATGACAAATTACTGAAATGGCATCCGACGTTCTAGCTCCGAAGTAAAAAGACTGGATATAATCAATCTTGATCTACCTACTTGAATATGCTGTTATGACAAACTTAACATATCCCAGAATGGCTAGATTCACTAACGACTTGGCTTCAACGCCTTCCTCCGACGGATAATGTCCGCAGTATGTGGTTACGTGCCAAAATTACACCATCCAGTAAAGTAAAGGTTTTGTGTGAAAATTCATAGTTCAGAAGATATAAAAGAACCTAAACTAATAAAATATTTATGAGGTATTGTTATGAAAATAACATAAATATAGCTTATAATTTTTGCTAAGCGTTAGTGATGCCACGGGGGTTACAAGCGTTCATAGGCTACGATAATCGCAACAGTCAATCTAATAATATCACTAGGAGACATCTATACTAACAATAAAGAGTTTGATAGTTTGAACGCGCTAAACTCCGGAGTTACTGGTCCGATTCGAAAAAAATCTTTCATTAATTTAAACTTTTGGGGATAATGTAGGAAGCTACATTATCCCCAAAAGTTATAGGCTACTTTTTATCCCGGAAACGCGAGGGCAATCGCGGGGAACATCTAGATGATGTATAAAAATAAACTGATTTATCTCTAGCTTTAGCTATGTAACGGCTTGGCTTAATGAGGTAGTGAGGTACACTGAATACTTTCCGGGAGAAATTACTAGCGTCCAATACACTCGCAAAAAAAACTCGCGGGTTGCCTATATAGTATTAATACCCTTCCCCCGATGAGCTCTGGCAACTTTACTCACGCGCAGGATTACAATGTAAATGTTATTTGGTATTCTGTAAGGTGGAGGTTGGTCCTCCCCCAGTTGAGCTGTTCGAACGTTTCAAAATACAATTGAATAGAGGAATTTAGAAACACTCTATGCAAATTCTAATTAATTGATACAATATTCTGTAACATGTTATATCTAACCGTTAGATAATAACCGAAAACCAATAATTGAATTTGGATGCGGTTATCGATGCTATACGGGTAATTTTGCTGCTTAAACTAATATAGCTTCAAGCTTTATTAGATTATAGTGGTATTAGGAGTTTCAAGTAGAGTGGGTCGAATCGTACTATAATATTAATTATTAGGTATATAGGTACGTATATCTATATTATTATACTGTGTTTTTTTCTGTTCTGACCAGTGATTATGTATTTTGTAACCTTTGTGTGTGTTCTACTATAAATCAAATAAAATAAATAAATCCAAACATATTTCCACTTAAAAAATATAGATATGAAATTGTTTGCTACAATATCTTGCTTGATGTATTGATATTTGTGTTGCAAGCTGCTATTGTTTGCGGTAACCGCTCACAATCAGGCGGGTATGATTTTTGGGTAGGTACCTAACATCCATGATACCCGAAATCGTAGGAAAACTAGTAAGCAATAAATCCGGTTTAAAATATAAATAAATAGGTAGAAACATCGCATTGGTATTCTCGTAAGAAAAGTAAGCAACAATAAAGGAATACAAAGGATCCGTGACCGATTCTGCAATATTTGTATTGATAAATGTATATTGTATCGAATGAAACTATGGTTTGGTCTTCAGTCGGCCGGTGCCCAGTGGAGCGATGGTTTTCCTTTTTCCCCTATAATAAATTGTACATAAAGGTTCCCGCGCACGCGAGTCACGCATAACATCACAAAGATTTATATCCCACACTTCTGTCCAAATTTAGATTTAGTGTTATGTTTAGTAATAATTCACGGCAGCACTTAGGGTTTTCGCACGATTGGAAAATTGTAAGAAATTGGTTTTGGGTATGTGATTATTAATATTCTATTTTATGTCATATAACTTACTACAGAAGTCAATTACTGTATTTATTTTTCATTCAACATTACCAAAAATAACACCTTAATTTATGATAAAATTTATTGAAAATAAAGTTATAGAAATAACAAACGGATTGTAGTTCGTAAGGTCAAGGAATCACTTTCAAACAAAAACACATCACTGTTAACATTTTGAAAAAATATTGCACAGTTATTCAGTTCATAGATAGACGCAAGTATTAATATTGCCCGGGGTCCTTGGATATTTATTCGTTTGCCTGAACCGCCGTCCGTACCTACGCTCACATATGAGTTTTACGTCATTTGCTAAAAATTTTCAAAGCTGAACAATTTTTTCATGAAACGAGCCGGCTCGCTCGGCTTAAATCATACTCGTTAACTTTTCCGCACAGTAACGGGCCACGCGATTATATTTGAGAATACGATTTTTAAACGGGTTGATTAAAATGAGCGTTTTTTCCCCGAAGCGCGAGTAATTTTTCACGTTAATGCACCACTGGATAGAATAGCCACTTATTATGTAAACGAAATTTTCCCTACATGTTGAAAAAATATAGTGTGGTTTTATTTTGGGTGATGTTCTCGTTATTATAATAACGATTAATAGGCAAGAGCCTATGTTTATGTACCTACTATGTGTGTATATAAAATTATTTTGAAATCTATTGATTTTTTATGCTGAGAAACCAACTCTCAGTGACAATACATACATACTATCCTACCTACTTATTTGTAAACTACAGACGTAGTACCTATTTTCAAATTAAGAATTCTCCGAGTATTATGCAAAAGCAGTGAGTTTCCATCACCCTCTATTCTCCAGAGGCTTCGGTTTCAGGACGTGGCTATGTGAAAAATTTAATTCATTGCTAGTAAATTTATATGCATACCGCGACTGCAGAGTATTAAGAATGCACCGCTTACCCTCGCTAGGGGCTCTAAAATAAAGCGGTCAGCTTCATTTCAGCTATTATACCTAAACGTGTGCTTGGGAAAAATGAATCTGCTTATTGCTTACTTTTCCAAAAATATTAAGTGGGTAATAAATTCTGCTAAAAAAGAGCCCGTGGAGAAATATTAAATATTCTTTATTGGCGGAGAGCAAGAAATATTTAAATGAATTTCTAAATGCAATAAATTGTATTTTGTTTTTTTTTTTTATAGTAGACTAGATTTCACCCTGCCGTTGCACCCACTTTCTCGATAGATCTTATGTTTTACCGGAATATAAAGTTTCCTATATTCCAGTTCCAAGTGTATCTATCTACCAAGTTTAATCTGCTTTATCAGTCACAAAAAACTAAATATCCTAACATTAATATTTATAATTTTAGAAAGATATAAATAATACAAGAAAGGTTATCGAGTAAGCGACCACGAACCGGAAGATGCAGCGTGGGCAACAAGGTGGACCGATCTTGTGTGAGTTGCGGGAAACCGCTGCATGCGGGTAGCGCAAGACCGGCCATCGTGGAGACCCTTGGGGGAGGCCTTTGTCCTGGCATTGGACGTCTTTCGGCTGATATGATGATGATGAGAAAGATAAGGTAGTAAGATTAGATTAGATACTTACTTACCTAAAAAGCTATTAAATGTTTTGTGTTAGTTCCTGCATAATGCAAAACTTTCTCGGAAAAAATATGGATTATTTAGCTTCCTATTATTGAAATAATTTTTAGAATCAGAACATTAATTCCGAATATTAAATACTTTCTACATCCAAACTAACAAACAATACCTTTTTGTATTATAAATAAGTCCTATTTATAAGTATATATTAGTTAAGGTAACACAAATTTACGTAATTTTACACAGGCACTTACTCAGATACTTAATGAATGAAAAGGTAATGAATGACCCTAAGCACTAGAATTATGCTGGGGAAGTTGTTCTATCCGATCTCTTACAAAGTAAACGTCGGGACTCCATGAAATATGCATTAAATATTTACACAGCCCCGGGGTAAGCCATTCCCTTGAAGTCGAGTGAACCGAACAGATTTGCAATTCACCGAACATCCTTAGGAAAAAAGAGCCACTGAACAAAGCAAGGGAAGTCAAGAATCGAAATGAGCCACTAAATACTGACCCACATTGAATTGAGCGCTTTCTATTGATTTCATGATAGATAATTCCCTGTTACTGCTTTATTTGAAAGTCTTTTGTGGTTTCTTTCTTGGTTGCTTGATTAAAGTTCGGTGAGAAATGATTTTATTTTTGTCTGCGAATTATGTTATTATCATCTGTCTGCCCTGTTCCCAATCATTTGTTATCGACACAATTAGTTCTCTTTTTTATTTGACTCTTCTATTCGATATTACATCAGTAATTAAGCATAATTTGAATACTATCAATACTTTTTACAATTTTATGTGAACAAAAACGTGTACATTTTTTCTTATATTAAACATTTTTTTTTACTAAAATAGCACTAAAATGCTTCTATTGTCACAATTGCCGAAATTAAATAAAATTTTCAGTAAATAAAAACTAGCTTATAGTCCCGCTGCTTTATATTTTTTTATCGCGATGGAGTAAAGTAATTTTTCCATTTTTGAATCAGTTAAGTTTTTATAGTTGTAACTTGCTATAAATCTGTCATAATCTAAGAAATTATCGTTAACAACAATGCTGAATATTCAAGATAAAAAATTCAGAGAGAACTTAGTTATTTAAAGCGTCGTAAAACTAAGTACGAGCACCTTCATCTAAGGAAAGTGTTGTTTAGACGAGCGTACCTATTAGAAGGTACCTGTTAAAAGTTTGTTTATGATGCATAAGTTATCCCAGAGAATTTAAACTGACGACTAGAGTAAATAAATCTTTAAGTTATAATTTAAATTGCAAAAAAATTTAATTGGTTCTCACAGTTATATTCAAGGTACACGCGATTATCAAAAAGGTATTATTATCCTTTGACTTGTCTCGTCCTGTTCAAAATATTATAAAATTCCAGATAATGAGAGCTAAATTCCATGAAGTTCATTAGGTACCAGATTCCTAAAATAATTTCATACTGTACAAAATTACTTTCACCCCTAAATACATTATCACTGCTGTAAATTGATGTATTTTAAGCGATCATAGCTTGTCATTTTTCATATTAGATCGGGAATCGTTCACCAAACGACGTCTACGGACTCCGTGGTTGGGGACATTAAAGAATCGTTCGTCGACTGTTACGTCCCCGCAGGCATTCTAATAGAGCTCACTGTGGGCTGAGTATTTGGAGTTAAAACCTTCTAGAAATGATCAGACAAAAAGTTTCTAGAACATTAAAACCATTATCTTATCTCCACTTATAAATTTAATTATAACCAAATGTTTACAGAGTAGGTACCTTCCAAAAATACCAAAATGCCACCAATTTATCTTAACTTATTTATTATGCTGAATAACTTTTACTTTGGGACCAATTCTGAAATCACGAAGAACTATCTACTTTCATACTAATGACGAATATTTTTTTAGTGATTTTGGGTAATTGATTGAAGTTCCAGATTTTTTTAATTAAGATCATTCTTAAATTTTGGAGCCAAAATGGTCTTGTACTGGACGGTTTCAAAAATGCTTCCTACCGCAGACGCTCCGCCATGGTTTTCCCAAAGGAGTATGGGGTCCCCAGCATGAGGTTCATCAAGAAGGGTGTGAAGAGTTTTTTCAGGATCGGCAACGTGCGAGTGATACCGCTACGATAACCGCTTACCGTCAAATAGGCCGTATGCTTGTTTGCTACCACAGTATCACACGCCCCACCTGATGGTAAGCTACGTCTTCAAAATTAAAAGAGTAATGATGTAAAAGTCATATCCAGATCTTTTATACCATGTTTGAATCGTTTCCGTTATTAAACGCATCAATTCGACTCCCGACACGGAGATAAGGCGTGCACTCACGATCTTCAAGCGACAGTTATTACCCTTTAATGTAATGCCAATTTGGCACACGCGTTAACTTACGGCCAAACTATTCGATACTAAACTATTCGAATTGCTTACTATGTTTGGACGATTCGTGAAAGTTATTTAATTAAGGGATGTAGGTTTAGTATTCAAACTTTATATTGGACTGCTCGTTAACAACTTTTGCTTTTATAGTTTGTTGTCATTGGTTTCATTTTAATACAGTGAATATTTACAATGTTACTCGTATATTCATAGTTCAAGCTATCTTCCGACCCGTGCATTAGAGTCTGACAATTCATAAGTGCCTATTTGAATAGAAATATTTCATTTCATTTCAACAAAAATGTACGAGTACTTTAAGTAGGTATAAATTACATAAGATTCCTATGCACTATTATTTTAATGATTACACTTAAAATGTTTGTTGACCCTTAAAATAAATTGATAGATATTTTCATTAATAACAAAATCAAGTAATTTACAGTTTCCAATTACCAGACTAAAGTTAAAGCCTCTTGAAGTGTTGACTAGGGCTTGTAAGTACCTATTGGCAAAATAATTTTCTCAGTAAAACTGATAATAAGTGAAAGATTTATTTTATAACCTAGGTACTAGCTGTTTACCGCGGATTCACCCGCATTCTGGGATAAAATATAGCGCTCGAGGATTAGTATAATTTAGTATTTAAACAAACTAAATCTTCATAATTATTCCTTAATTTCATAATTATTTAATGCTAAAGGATGCAGGTCAGAAACAGAGGCTCTTCTATTGATTACCACATCGAACGGCATCCGGCCCAGTGAATTATCAAACAAACTGTAGTATGTAACTTTTATTAGATTATTTTTATACTTACTAACAAATTAAACGACCATTTTGTAAAAAAGAACTACTTAACTGTGATATCCTAGAAATGGACATAGATATGTTATCTACAAAATTACTTTGTATATCATGATCTTTGTTTAAAGTTTTCATTACCATTTTACGATTTGGTGAGGACCTTGATTGTAATAAAGGAACCCACATTTTATGGTCATCGTGTCTTGTAGTAATGACTTTGGCATTTACTGAAAGTGTTTACGATTTAAGTTGCGTGCTTAAATTGTATGCCAGTGGGCAGTTGGCACTGTGTTTATGTTACTTGATTGATTGGCATTGTTTCCTTAATATCTCGTGATTAGTTAAAAACTGATTATTTTGGATAAGGTTTGTTGATTTTGTAAAAAATAATTCCAACTACACAATAAAGTTCAAAGCCTTCATTTTATTGTCGTAAATTATTACATTGCTTACATGAGTAAGACCTTAATTAGTAACTTTTGATAAGCAAACCACTACTACTACAGTTCGATTATCGTTGTCAAATTAACCAATAGAATTGCAGCAAACTAACGACATTTTGTGAAATTCTATTGTTTAATAATTTGACGACGATCCCGCTATTACCTTGATGAGGCAATATTGCATAAACCCATTCCAATTACAAGAATAATCGAGAAAATCCACAGTTCATCATAAAACATAATTAGGACCATCACATATGAGTGAAAATAACGTGAGTACAAAATACAAGAAGATAAGGAGGGTCAAAAAGAATAGAGGATTAAAAGCCATTGGCTCTCTGCCCATCCAATTTTCTTTGTTGACGTCTCTTGGGAACCACACCAAGATTATCTTAACAAAGCAAAGGCGTCGGGGCTAAGTTCGGACGCCTTCAGAAACAATGTTATCCAACATATAACAAAGAAAACAATTACAACTTTTTTACTGTTAATATATCACGTCCTATTTTCATGTCTTTGAGAGTATTAAGAGTACGGTTTCATAAAAATAGTCGTGCCACTCTGTCATCTAAGCTTGTGCCGTTTGTACCGCCTGTCGCGCGTATGTGATGGTAGTTATGTCATGTATATCAGAGGTCCTAAACATTTCTGTTCACAATTTTAGTAGTTTTCTAATATAGGTATTAGATATACTTACATGATGTTCGGCAGACGGTCAAGTATACAAAAATAGCGGATAGGTGGGTCCTTCTGCTATTTCAGCCTAAATAATTGGACCTAGACCCCACAGTTATTTTTAATTAAGCTGAAATTCGTCACTTCTAAAATTTGCCTTCCAATTTTTTTTTTATGTTTTTAATATTATGAGGTAACTTTCTTGCATATGCTATTACTGTTTGCAAATTCCACACATTTCAGACATTTAGAGTCTTAACTCATTTACAGTTGTAATGACAGTCCGAAAACTCTGTAATGCGACGGGGCTCAAACGACCGGCTGGCTATTCCAATAACCCTATAATACTGAGTTATATCGCTTCCAAGACATTTGGCTCCATTTATAATTGTATGCTAATGTTTCAACGAAATACTGAAGGAAAGAAATAACAATATTCAAGACAATAATTCAGTTGTAAACATTGCTTTATCTTGCAACTTTCTCAATGATATTCCTAAGTTCCCATTTACTCCTTTAATTGGTCTTATCTATCTAATAGTCTAATAGTTTCGTCTATGCATTTCATGCGGGGTACTTTCAGTTCTCAATTCAATAGATGCCTAGCAACGAGTGTTAGTATCCTGAAATTGATGCTCCAGATATCGGCACATCCTGTAGATTTCCGAGCGTTCACCGCTACTGAGTAATGCGTTTGCCTTAACGACTCTAGCTATACCTCGTTGATGGTCTGTGGGTATGTTTAGATGGATTTATTGAAGCTATTTGATGTGAAAATGTGACGTGACGGATTTTCTCCTCTTTCATTTGGTGTGAAAAATAATACGTCTTTGGAATAAAAGCGGATAGTTTTTACCTTGGAACAATTGTAGTAGTGTGTTTCAAACGTTTTAAGGCGAGCTAGAGCTTTCAGTGAAGTAAAATATCGCGAGAAATACCATAGCATGGTGGTTGGGGGTAATCTCAAGTTAAAAATCAGTCGCCAAATAGGTACCTGTAGTGTAATAGCTGTAAATCTACAGTTGCATCTGAGAACTAGTAACATGTTCATAGATTTGCTTTATTTGATTGGACAACTTCATACAGACAGTAATTTTTTGAAGGTGAACCTATTTGCAATATTTATCTCCATAAAAATAATGAATAGGTACGTACCAAACTGTCAATATTGAAATAGAGTGCGTTTACCACATAACCACGGCTTTTTAGCGTTATATAATTCATTCGCAATGAAATCCGATGACAAAACAAATCAATTTAAAAGATAATCGACATTAATTATAAATAGCATACAATAAATACCAAAGCAAAAACAGTTTAACTAAGCTCTGATTGAATTTAACTAAATCCTTACTTTGATCTAGAATCTACCTTTAACCTTTGAAATTAGGGTTATGAGCTATTAAGGATTCTATGAACTAATTAATAACTTCATATTATGTCTATATAACTTTATAATTAAGACAGACATGAGATTGCGTAGTCTTACGGTTTATTTGATTAATGCCCTAAGCGTATCAAATCTGCGTTGTTTCTCGTCAAGTGTGTACCCTGTATCCGTCAAACACTGGTGACAATTAATTTATCACGTTTTCCAATAATAACGCCTTGTCTTGTCAATGAGCAGATGTTGGCGACGGACTGACCCAAAGGCGCTAAGATAATTACTTCTGTTGGTAATTAAAGATAGTATTTTTTATAAATAATTGTCGTGGATTTTATTTTACTTTTATCGAATATCGAATTAGGTATATATAACTTATTACCTATGTGTGATCTCTATATAAATATTAACTACACATTATCCACGAAGCACACTTATATCTCAAATTGTATTTGTCATAATAATATAACTAAGTATTTTTGGGTCATAAAAGACTGATGGACTCCCACAGTCTAAAATAACAAAATAAATTATTATACTAACAATTTACCGGTGTTTCAATTTGCATACCCTTTAGAACCTGCGGGCAGCGCTCCCATTACAGATGTTGCAGCGAGCAGACCCTTCCTTAGTTCCGTCCCAGTTTTTCCAACAAACTTTACAAATATGTGCGCGGGAGATAAGGGTCGGTGGCACCTGCATCAGAATGATGCTTAATGGCACATTAAGGTAGCGACAGTTCTGTAGGGGAACAATGAAAAGGTTACGGAATTTCTCCCTCGCTATGTTACGATACGAGGTTAAAAAAGCTCGTGTCTTTTGCATATTGTAATGGTTATGATTTAGTTGTCGTCTAATTTCGTAGCTAAACACAATGTTTTAGGATTGGATCTACGATGATACCTTGGCGGCATATTTTCAACCTTGCCAGGAGGGTATCTACAACATGTAGGATTTATTTCCACGCCCTTGACAACGTTATTTTCACATCTATACCACTAGCTATAGCGGTAAATTTATACCTAACACTGATAAATTAATAATACGATGTAACATTTGTAAACACAAAGTAGCAGGTGTGAGTGACAAGTAACGCGTCCCTTCTAATTTGTTAGGTTTAGCTAAGAACACCGATCCCTTATCATGTGACGTCACTTTGGCATTATCATTCTGAAAGCTAACATTGGTCCCTACTACTAAGTAGGTAAAAATGTATGTAACTAAAGATATATATTACTACTCCAATATTGTGTGACAATAAAGTATTATTTATCTATTAAAGTTGAATACTCTTGCTCTACCAAAATGTATGAAACAGCAAATTTTTTGAGACCCTGCTTATCTCCCATGAAAAAATGCTACAAATAGGTCGTTACTTATACCCGTTTTGCGGGACCAAATCTCATTTTATGAACGCGGCACTATCTTATATTGCTATGGCCTGACGAGGAAGCTCTTATAGATTTTATGCCTCGAGCGATGATTACCCATGGGCGATATCCATCACAGTACAGCTCTTATTTTTATTTATTGCCCTGCGATGCTCAGATAAATGTAACACGAGATAATTACGTAAGTAGGTACGTAAGCAGCCGTGAGGAAGAGGCAGTGAAATGTTGTAGTTCTTACATAATATTTTGAAATATACATATTTTGGGTGTTAATCTATACTTTAAATTGCGATAGTAACTCTGATGCCTTTTCACGCTTAAATCACTGAACCGATCAAGATGAAATTTGGCCCGCACTTGGCCTATATGGAGAAGGATATGGAGTACTTTTTATCTCGGGAACGCGGTTGAGACCGCGGGGTTCAGCTAGTATTTTATATTGAAATGCTATATTTTCTTACCGAAATCAGAATGAAGATGCATAAGTATATAGAAAGTATATTCACAGTTTCTATTTTTTCTACGATACTTACAACTATCTTATGCCTTACTTGTATATCTCAAAAATATAGGTACCTTCAATACAGCTTGCCCTGTACCTCCCTCGCTTAGTACCGCAGAGCCAGCGACCGCCGGACGTCACTCACCAACAACTATTAATTAAGAGCCCTGGGGTCATCATCCGAGAACAAGACAGCTGTCTACCCACGCAGTTGGACACCAACCCTCGTTTTCGTGCTGTTGTAAATGATGGACAGGTTTTTTTGGATAGTCCAAGTTATGGTATGCGTAACTATAGGAATGCTACCAATGGATTCATTGCTTAAGTTAGTTTATCTTGCAGTAGTAGGTAGGTATCTAGGTTTATTTTATGCCTTTGTGTAGGATGCTACTTCAAATTCAACAAGGATTTAATCCATCTCTACTATCTAATCTTCATAGTTATTTTCCCGTCGCATCGTAACTAATATATTGTTTTACTTGGAGAAATTGTTAGCGGAAAAAGTTAACTCATATTTTTGAGAACACACATAGAAGCATATTTATAAATAAAAGACAGATAAATCGCGTTCGCATCAAATAAACAAGAGTATTTACTCCAGTTTGCAATATGCGTCAAGTAGGTCATTGACGCCTCGAAACAATGTCTCCGGTTTATCCCTCCCCATCACCTTGACGTTCCGAAATTCACGAAAACATATACACGATATCACGAATACGTGTTATGACATCCGTGGGGATTATTCTGGAAGGTGCGAATTTTCGAGTGTTGCTAAAATTGTGACTTTCACACTAGAAGGACTACTCCAAAAAAGTTTTTAGGCCCGGAGACTCATAAAACACGCTATAATATAAATACATTAATCTTTTTTAAATATTCAAATATAAAATTATCATTCAAATACTACATAGGTATGTACCTACTCAGAAAGGTTTGATACCCTGAAAAAAGTTAATAAACATTCAAAAGGAAAGAAAAAAGCCACTAAAGACTAAATAAATGGAAGGTTATAAATAGGTATGATACCTGCCTAAAAAGAAAAATGATGGTAATTAAGATTATAAGATTGTTGTAAAAATATTAAAGATAAAAGATACTAATGTAAACTGTATGTTAAACAATGAAGTCTTCTATCATTCAATGAAAAATAAATTTGAGATCATAAATAAAAAAGTATTTTCGAGTGGTTTCAATAGTAGCCACTTAGAACACTTCGTCAGGTGCTCCCGATTCGCGAGAATTGCTTGTTTAACATATTTTTTTCGTTTCTGTCTCGTTTACGTTTAACGTAACGACTTCGTTCCTACACTTATGTATTTCAGTTTGAAGCACCAGGCTATAAATAGAACAATCGTTATTTTCTTTTTCAGGAAAATGCAGTTTCTTTTTCTATTCAACTTCCTAGGTAGGTTTAATGTCAACAGTACTTCTTTTATCTTTTATGTAAATTCCTTATCTTATTACTATTTATTAATTCCCGTTTCGTAATTATAGTAATTATTCGGTAATGGTCTTCTACAAATCGGTAGAAACTATTAATTATAATAATTCAGTCACCAAATTTATACAATATTTTTATAAGCAAAATGTTTTTATGTACGTTTTTCAGTTGCTTTAGCTTTTGTTTCATATAATATTTGATATAAAAATACGTAGGTATTGCAATCAATTTACCTATTATCGAACGATTCTTTCAGATTTAATTTTGAAATTTTGATATTAAAAAATCAATTTTAAATATGTTTACGTACACGCCAAATAGATAACTGTACCTATTTATTACTTCTAAGACCAATCGAAATATAACTTAATTTATGTTCATATCAGCATTGGGTTTTATACAAACCACTCTACCGGCTAACTCCCTAATACAATTCCAAACAATACCATTTTGCGGTTCGTTTCTCCGTACTACCTACCGTACTTTTCCTCTCTTATTTATTACTTGCACAGTGAACGTGCTCAACGCGAATTTGTTTTCATAATATTTCTCACGAGCTCCGCTTCACCATTATGTGCTGATGAAACACAAACAATTCACAACTCTATTGTTCATACGCTTAGGTTTTGAAATCGTACGATACTTGCTTTAAGTATGTACATTTGTCTCTTTATTTACTATATTGCGACATTTTATAATATCCTACATTTTGTATGATAAGGCGCGAGACACTCATCTGTTACGAAGGATATGCTTTTTGTTTGTAAGTTAACAAGAGTCATGTACTTATTAACTATACAATTTCTGAAGAGGTGCATAAGATATCTTTACTATATTATCGGTAACGAAGAGACAAGGGTTAAATACAAATTATTCACGACAGTTATTAAGCAACTTATCGAGAATGTCATCTTCTTTTCCATCTACATTTACGATCTTTAGCGTGCTTTAGCTACTTATTTCTAGAATTTGAGTTCTATTTTTGAATAGGAGAAAAGCTAATAAGGTTGTTTCTTCTCACTTGTTTTGTACATGCAACATTTTTGCAATTAAAAAGTATATAAGTCAAGATACTGACACGTCCTAAGGTTACACCTGCCGCATTCTCTGAACCAAAACGTTTCATCCATATAGACAAACTTTCCTTTTCAATGAATGTTCCAAACTCGTTTACGTCTGTTATTGTTTTCGATTACCGAAGTTCAATGGCAGGCGATGAAACTTCTAACCGAATGTCATAATGCTTAACTTTGGCTACCAAAAGGTGGTGTTTACGTAATTACTAAATAAAAGTGAAAATGCCGATATATCGTGAGAAACCATGAAAATTTATTGTGAAAAAACGAAAGACTACTACATAAAATTTAAAAACTAGGATTGTTTCTTTTTGCGTTCGAATATGGAACAGCATTCAATTACGACGTAAACATGCCGCCGGCCAAGGACTATCTAGTCCTTTTAAAAGGAACATTACATAAAATAAAACTAAATAACTATTCGCAAGGCAATAAACAAAGCTTAGTAATAGGTCTCTTATATATGCTATTCTGACATTTTACAGTAACAACACGTACTATATTATCGTTTCCTGGGTGAGTGTTTATAACCCTACCAAGAAGCCATTTTGAAGGAGGCAAACGTTCATCTTTTATAATTACTAAATCATTAACTTGTATTGGTCTTTGAGGGGTACTCCATTTGTAACGGTGCTGAAGAGAAGTTAAATATTCTTGCTTCCAGCGCTGCCAAAATGATTGAAGCATATGTTCAATATGTTGCCAATGGTTAAGTCTATTGGTTGGAACCTCTAGTAAATCCTCATGAGGGACAGTCAGTGGTGGTTCAAATACCAGAAAATGACCAGGGGTTAGAGCATTCAGATCATCAGGTGAATCACTCATAGCTGTAATAGGACGAGAGTTTAGGCAACATTCAATTTGGGCTAACAATGTAGCATACTCTTCAAAAGTAAGTTTCGTGTCCCCTATTACGCGATTAATATGATGCTTAGTAGATCGCACTCCCGCTTCCCAGAGTCCTCCAAAGTGGGTTGATGCAGGGGGAATGAACTGCCACGTAGTGCCATCTGAAGCTAACAGTTCAGAAATATCTCGAGGCAAGGATGATCTTACTTTGTTTAGCATTTTTGTGAGCTCAAAATTTGCTCCTATAAAATTAGTACCACAGTCGGAATAAAGGTGTGAACAATGACCGCGCCGCGAAGTGAATCTCTTAAAGGCCGCTATAAAAGCTGATGTCGATAGCTCTGTAACTAGTTCTAAGTGGACTGCTTTTGTGGATGTACAGATAAAAATACATATGTAAGCCTTTAAAAGAGGGGAGTTTCTATGTTTTGAAGATTTAAGTAAAACTGGCCCAGCGAAATCTACACCACTGCTTGTAAAAGGTTTTGAAACAGTCACCCTGGAAGTCGGAAGATCACCCATTAATTGTGAAGCAAAATTGGGAGAATGTCTTATACACTTTACGCAACGTCGAACATGTGATTTAACAAGTGGCTTTACACGGGTTATCCAATATTGAGACCTGATAACATTTAACATAAGTAATGGTCCACCGTGTAACGTTGTTTTGTTAGTTTGATCTATAATAAGAGTAGCTAATTGAGATTTGCCCGACACAACAATAGGATATTTAGTATCATACGGAAGTGAAGCGTTTTTTAGACGACCACCAACTCTTAATATCTTATTATCGTCAAGGAAGGGATGTAAGAAATATAATGTACTTTTTTTATTTACATTGTGATGGTTTAACAAATCATTAATTTCGTCTGAAAAATAACATTTCTGTGAAACGGTAATACAATAATTCAGTGCATTTTTCAGTTCATTGGTAGTTAGATAACTTGATTTGTCGATAGTATTGCAATTCTTTTTACATGTTAAAGTATTACTAGGGTTATTATGTACTTTAGTTTTTAGTTTACATATTTTTATGAATCTCAAACAATACGCAACTACTCTGATTAGCTTCGTTAAATTAGAATACCTATTGATGACAAACTCGTCGCTAATGTTTTCACATATATTATTGTGTACCAATGCCTTTAGCTCTACATTTGTTTCTGGTACATTTATATTATCTAAACTTTTTATTGTAATATTTGTAGCTAACCAACTAGGTCCATTCCACCATAGTTCTTGATCTGCTAGGTCTGTGGGAGGTAACCCACGAGACGCACAATCTGCCGGGTTTTCGTTAGAAGCTATATGACGCCATTGATTAGCTCGTGTAACGTTTAAAATCTCTGTTACCCTGTTACCGACAAAAGTTTTCCAAGAATTTGGATGTTTTTGTAACCAAGCAAGAACAATGCTAGAGTCGGTCCATGCATAAATGTTATCATCGGGAACATTAAGACAAACCTTAACTTTATGTATTAATTCTTGGTCTTGGCGGCAACTAATTTAACCGTAACCGATTCCTCATTAAGAATACGTATATACACGACACCAGCATAGGCTAAGGTTGACGCGTCACTAAAACCATGAATCTCTATCTTTTCCCCTGATTTAGAAGTCCCAAGCCAACGAGGTAAAGTAATGAATGGCATGTTAACCAACTGTGCACGATATTCTAGCCATTCTTGACTGTAGTTATGTGGGAGTGGATCATCCCAACCAAGACCGAGAAGCCACAGTTTCTGCAAAAACATTTTTGCAACAATAACTACCGGAGATAACCAGCCTAGTGGATCATAAATACGTGCAATATCAGATAAAACTGATCTTTTTGTGACTGTTTGTGTTAAAATGAGAGCAGGTAACTTTAAACCTAATTCAAGTACATCATTTTTCCAGTTCCATTTAATACCTAAAGTTTTAACTGTATCTTTAAGTTCTTGTGCTACATCGGTTTGGTTATTTTCAGTAGTTATACTATTTAAAACATTAATAGAGTTAGAGCACCATTTATGTAGTACAAATCCACCTTTAGTAAATAGACTAATGAGTTCATTACATAAATCAATAGCATCTTGTTCGGTTTGACAGCCACAGGGTAAATCGTCTACAAAAAAATCACTTAAAACAACACGACTAGCATTTGGAAATGTATTACGCTCATCACTAGCTAGTTGCATTAACACTTTTATCGCGATGTATGGCGCACAAGATGTTCCATATGTCACGGTACATAAGCGATAATCTTTAATTTCAGTACTGCTGTCATCTCGCCAGACAATGCGCTGAAAGTCTCTATCTTCTTTTCTAACGAGTATTTGTCTGTACATGCGTTGAATATCTGCCACCAGGCAGATTTTGTGTGACCTCCATCGTAGGAAAAGGTCCCTAATATCTTGTTGTAGTGCAGGGCCTATAAGAAGTTTGTCGTTAAGTGAAACGCCCGTGCTTGTTTTCGCTGAACCATCGAAAACAACTCTCAGTTTTGTGGTTGTGCTCTCCTCTCTGAGCACGCCGTGATGTGGAAGATAGCAAAGCTCATTTTTGTGTAACTCGTCTTCAGGAACTCGCTCCATGTGCCCTAATTCCAAATACTCGTGCATGAAACTGACGTATCTTTCTTTGAATTTGGAATCTCTATGGAATCGTTTTTCCATTTGCAATAATCGTTTGACAGCAAGATTTCTAGACTCTCCGAGCGGTGTGGTATTTTTCGAAGAAAATGGTAAAGCAATAGTGTAGCGCCCGGTGGGTGTACGAGAGTGTGAAGTTTCAAATATTTTCTCGCACTGTTGTTCACTTGCAGTCAAAGATCGAGTTTCAGAGACAAGTTCTTCGGATTCCCAAAACTTACGTAGCAAATCATAAGTCTCGATTTGGTTGTGCATTAATATTACATCAGTATGTTCTGTGTCGTTAGTGATTTTCCCCGAAATAAGCCAACCGAGTTGTGAATTCTGAGCTATGATGTTATCATCTCTCCGTAAGCCATCTAAAATAATCTTAGCGTAAACATCTGCTCCAAGTAGTATATCAATGCTACTTGGTTTGTGGAAGTTTGTGTCTGCGAGTTTCAATTGTTGTATATTTAATCTTAGTGGTAGGTTTACTTGTTTACTAGGTAATATGGAAGTTATACTAGGTAAAACATGTGCATTCATATTAGCAATCGGTGTATCATCATATTGTGAATATAGGTCAAAATCGACTATGCCTTTTGATACTGTGACCATTGTAGAATTGACTCCTGTGATTTTACTATAAACTGGTGTTTTTCGTAGACCCAATCGCTGTGCTGCTGATGTGGTGATAAATGACGCTTGTGACCCTTGGTCGATCAGTGCACGCAGTGTGTGTTTTTTACCAGTTGGAGACACAATTCTAACTATTGCAGTTGCTAATAGGACTTGATTACCGGCGATCTCTGCTTTGTGTGCTGAAACTTCCAACTGATTGTCATCTGATTGGTTGCCATCGGAAGTTTCAGTATTCGTTTGGTTCGATTGTACATTGGATATATTATCAGTGTGCAAGAGAGTGTGATGTCTTCGCTTGCAAATCTTGCAAGCCGTTTTCTGTCTACAGAATTTAACATTATGTTTAGGCACCAAACAGTTAAAACATAATTGATTTTCTTGTACAAAACTTTTTCTATCTTCAATGCTTATGTCGCTAAAATCTTTACAGTATGATAAATAGTGGTTTTGAGAACAATATGTACAAATAGGTTCGGTGATTGCCTTTAAAGATTTTAAATTCTGGGATGAAGTACGTGTGCGTGTTGTGTTTTCATTGGTTAGTGAAACAGTTAGCACTTCCAATGACCGAAAACGCATTTCCATGTATTTATAAAGTTCCTCGAATGTAGATACTTCATTGGCCGCTCCTAAAGTCTGTTCCCAAAGCTTATGACTTTCTGTATCGAATTTATTTACAATAAGATAGGTAATTATTGGATCCCAGTTTTCCGTTGATATGCCTATGTTGCTAAGCCGTTTATTATCGTATCTGTTTTTCAGTAACTCTAGTGCCTTCTCATAGTTAACTTCAGTAAGTGGAAATTGTCGTAACAATGCTTCAGCTACTCCGGACAGGTTACATTTCAAATAATGGTATTTTTGTATATTGCTTAGTGTGTTATTATTGTGTATTAGAGATTGAAATAAATCATAGAAGCTCGGCCAATCAATATAATTGCCAGAAAACGTAGGAATATCTATTGGTGGCAATTTTGTTTTTATAAAAGAAGCATTCGGAACTACAGGTGCTGTTGTATTGTCAGTGGATGGCGATAAACTATGCAAATGTTCCTTCATTAAAGTTTTTAATTCCAAATATTCATCTTCGCAGTTATAATATCTATCGTCAGTAAAATAAGGTAAAGACTTTCGGTGTTCGTTTGTAGCTATCGCTAGAATATCGGAGTGCTTTGCTTTGTAGTTTATCCAATACGATTCTAACAAATCCAATCTTGTCTCTATATACGCTGTAGTCACTCGTGACTTCGACTTCTTAAAATTTGATAATAATCTATTTATTTGTTTCTCTTGATCACTTTGAGCTACTATTAAGGCATCCATTTTTAATTATTTAATATTAAATGCAATTTAAATACACAATTTAAAGTTCACGTTCCAAAAATAACCACATAAGTCGATAGTTATTAATAAACACTAAGCTTTCATAAGACGAGAGATACGATTATAGTAACCACAATGTTAGTATTTGTTGTGAAGCAAATGTTCTTTGTAAATGTTTAATTTTCTACTTACAGTTTATGTCCACATTACCACATTACAAAACACACTCAATACACTATATTTTAATAAAATCCGGCTCGTTTTGGACCAAATGTTTACGTAATTACTAAATAAAAGTGAAAATGCCGATATATCGTGAGAAACCATGAAAATTTATTGTGAAAAAACGAAAGACTACTACATAAAATTTAAAAACTAGGATTGTTTCTTTTTGCGTTCGAATATGGAACAGCATTCAATTACGACGTAAACAGGTGGACTTGTACGTACAGTCGTATAATAAAATTACTAAACGTTTTTCAGAACTCTGTTCTTTAAACAATGTGCGTGTAACTTTCTTTGTTTTCCATTAGCAGTATATTACTCATAACTAACACAATCTTAATCTTGTGTAAACAAGAGAAAATAATTAAGCGTACCGTCGGTTGTAGACTGGAAACTTCCTATAAATTCTAACTAAATATATGGACGGTGTCGTAGTATTTCAAACGGCTATTACTTATTAAAGAATTATACACACAGTGTAGGCAGCTTAGATGGCTTAACCGTTGCTTATGAAAAGAATTTAATAATAATACACCATTTTTATTCTTGTGGTATATTTACCTTGACTTTGTTTGTGCCTTTGTCCAATTCTTAAGAAATTTCCTGCATCTAAAATTATTTGGTATGGTAATTACTATACAAAAATTTGTGTCTTTATTAATTTCTATCCTGTCTGCTTTATGTCAAGAGTACTTCACATTTGAAATAGAGTCACTATTAACAAAAGAGCTCCAAAGCCAATGGCCTTGCCAAGATTCTTGTCAACTGGATTAATTCTGTTAAACAAACCCGTGCCAAGTAAATGCTTGCAAGTTGAGGTAGATAAGGGCACCGGAAATTGCCTTAGAGTAGGAACCGAGTGGCCATTGCCAGTGGCACAGGGCAAGTGGGTGATGGATTGCCTGCTCGCATGACCAAGTAATTGTTACTTCAGGTTCGCTTGCCACCACCCACAAGTTCGCGTGCAGACTGCCTTTCTTGAAAAAATAATCTGTAAACCTTTTATTGTGACGCCTTTAGTGAGGTGCTTACTCAGGGTCGTTTGAATAGATGATGAAGACATTACGATTTAAGTTATGGTTGCGATTAATTGATGCGGATAGCGTTTGTGATCTATAAATTTACATTTTCTTGTAATTTTAATTACTTCATGAAATGCATGGGAAGTTTGGATGTTCAGATATTTATGGGACGTTTGGATGTTTTTGGACACAAACTATTAATATAATTTCTTTGTCAAGCTTGCACATTACATATTATATGTGTGTAGGTATTATTTTTGACGTGTGGCAAATGATACATGAGTTTTGTTGTTTCTTTCAACACTAAACTATGATTTTGTCCTTGACCTTAGGTCGATATTTACTAGAAAACGTCCGATTTATTATAATCCATACATGTTCGTAGGAAAAATTCATCGTAACTAGAACCTTAGTCTGACTTGCGTTGCTGGGATTTAACCGACACTTTAAGAACATTGACATACACATTTGTTAGCACATTAGTGACACAAATAGGCCCCCGATGCACCATGTACCGATTGTCAGTCCAGTTTGTTTTTGATTTCGCTCAACAAAGCGAACTGTGTTGGATGCACGCTCTGCGCATTTGTGACGCATCGCTGAATTTCTACCGAGCTATTAAAATCAGCAACGGTCATATTAAATATTCAGTTTTGTAATTGTATACTAGTTGAATATAAAAGTTTATTCACTGCTTTTAATTTTTTTTTTACAACCATATCAATAAAACTACAATTACAGTAAAAATTTACCATTTGCCAGATGAACTTTATTTTTAATCATGTCTTTTATAAACTTTTGTCTATTTTATAAAATGCTTAACCAAGTCACATTCAACAGTCTTTAACCACGTACGACAAGTATATTTGAGCACAAACAGCTTACATATTTGACCACAATTTGTATTTGTCCTTAGGAGCGTACACACTTAGTGGTGCCGTCCACGTTTCAGCTCAATGATGTTTTTAACACTGCAAATAATTTATTTACATTATGTTTATCCAAACATTTGCATTCTACCTCGGAGGGAGTGCACCGTACCGACTGCACGCGATTACCTCCACTCGGCGTCCACTCACAGCAAACTCTGCACCAGGCAACTGTAATAAAGATGACACGATTATTGCACATCGATGATTGTTAGTTTAATTTAATTCATTAATGAGTTGCCCATCTAGGTCTCTGTTTACGGTCGTCAATCGATCATCAATCTAATGCGGTTGTAAGATATTCACAGTTGCCTCTTTAGGCATTATGTATACGGCCTTGTAATGATACCTAAGCGGTTACCGCAGCTTATGAACGCTTACAACACTTGAAGTATTTGATAACAATATCTAAAGCTATTTCTTAAAATTCTCTGAGCGGTACAATTATCCCAGAATCGAATACTAAAAATATATACCTACTAGGTATCATGTTTTAATCCCGAATAAGGCCAGATACACTAAAGTTTAATATTTTGACAGGTCAATTGGCATAGTAGGTAGGCTTAAGACACCAACTACCACGCCGCAGGTCGTAGGTTCTATTCCTATCCAGGGCAAACATTATTTTTTGCATGAACATGTCTGTTTCTCCTGAGTCTAGACTCACCGAGGTTTAATTAAATACAATGTAGGTAAGTATTTAAAAAAATAATTGGTATATCAGTTGTCTGGTTTGGAAAGCACTAACTCTGCTTAGTTTGGGATCAGATAGCCGTGTATAAAGAATGTCCCAGGATATTATTATTACTTCATTATGTTATGTCAATCCGTCCAAAAAAATCTACATTCTCGTGAAACAACAAATCTACGATCATATTCTGCGCTGAACTGTCGGCGGATTATTACTTGCGTCACGTATGTATTATTCATAGTTGTCTGTCCATATTACTGGAGCCATATATCACGGATTGACTTCCCCTTTCCCCAACAATGTGTTTTCTTACTGTATATATAATATTTTCTATCAACATTATGACCAAGATTAGATGGTATTAGACTAATCGCAATGACTTTGGATTTCGTTCAGAAAAATCGGTATAGACCAAAAATATTTTCAGCTTAGCTAGTCTAAGGACGAGACCAATATATGGAAAAAATTAGTTTAGTTCGTTAAAAAATCTATAAGTATTTGTGTTTCGGCGCTAATCTCTTTGAATAATAAATTAATAAATAAATATTCAATAACTTTCTACAATAACTCAGTAACATTCTATAAACGAAGATTTTATTCTACTTTCTTAACAGTACCGTTAAAGAGTTATATTAGTCTTGTCGTAATTAAATAAACTGATTAAAATGCATGATGGTTGCCACAATCTGAGTAAGATTGTGGCAAAAATGGTTGCAATATAAACGAACTGTTGCGTTTTAATCTCTCACTCGTGAAGAACATTGGACCTAGGGGTTAATTATTTACTTTTTTCATAAAAAAAAATATGCAGGAATAGTATTTACATTTAATGTGAGCTTAGCGTGAGGATACCAAAGCTTTGTTTGGAACAAGTCGTGCGAGAAGATTAAGTACAGAGACTAACAAGCTATTTTACTTTATTTAAATTTAAATTAGGGGAAAGCTATGCTGAGTTCTTTATAATATTAAAATTATGTAAGCAAACTCGGCAAACGAACATACGATTTGCCAAGATGTAAGCGGTTACCGCCTATGGACTTGTAACACTCGGAATTTGGCATAGAGAAAGGATTTTTAAAAAATTCAACCCCTATAATAAAAGGGGGTAAAATAAGGGATTGCGGGTGAAACCGCGGAGTGGAAAGCATATTTAAAAATATGGTTGGTAATGGCTAATGTTGAAAAAACATAATAAGTAAAGATGACAATCAGGATATACTTGCGAAAAAAAAAAAATTTAAAGATAGTAGACATACCTAACCAAGCTGTCACATAGTCGTTGTTATTGACAATTTTACTTCCCAGCTAATCATCAGTTCAAATCAATGAATAGAGAAAGATAATACAAATAAAATAGAATATAATTGTTATAAAGCAACGCCTTTGGGGCAAGCCAGGCTATCGTGCGATGTTACCGTTGGTATTAATCACGTTTGCGAGTAGAGAGTGATAAATTAAGCGCTCTTATATCGCCAACATGTGATCTAAACCGGCAGGCTTTTGGTGCGCTTGCTGGGTAACACCGACATTAATCACGATTCTCATTTGTCTTTATTTTATACAATACATGTGAATTTTTAGATTCCATTTTCAAAAGCTACAATGTTTTATATAAATGTAATAAAAAATCTTGTTGTTTGTCTTGAAGTCTTCTGACCAATGAAAGCTGTCCATGAAAAACGGCAATTTTAAATAATCAAGAGCTGTTAACACGGAGCTGATAATATTTCTTATTAAAAAAATAATCTACTCAAAGAAAAAGCACAAAATTCAACTCAAAGAAACTAATGTCTTACAAAGGAAACTTTCAATTTATCTGTATCAGTGAATACACCGTTTTCCACCAAACGATCTAAATAAAACGTAAGCCAACATTAAGTTCCTCCATCCCACTGGTGAGTTTGCTAGCTGCAAGTGCAACTGGCCAGTTTTATTACATTTTCAATAGTAGAGCGGCAGATGATGCGATTCCGCATTGTTACATAGAAATCTAATGAATAGAATATAGAACTGCTTTAATCACAGTACATACAATGGAATAATTAAATGCTATAAAAGAAAAGATCGAATGTTTTACAAAAACAATAAATAGCTCACAATAATAATACATAGATCCAATGATCGTGATACACCGTGCAGTTTATTTTCGATCTCATCATCATCATATCAGCCGAAAGACGTCCACTGCTGGAAAAAGGCCTCCCCCAAGGATCTCCACGATGGCCGGTCTTGCGCTAGCCGCATCCAGCGGTTTCCCGCGACCCTAAAAAGATCGTCAGTACACCTTGTGGGGGGCCTGCCCACGCTACGTCTTCCCGATCGTGGTCGCCACTCGAGAACCTTTCTGCCCCAGCGGCCGTCGGTTCTACGAGAAATGTGCCCCCCCCACTGCCACTTAAGTTTGGCAATTCTTCGGGCTATGTCGGTTACTTTGGTTTACCTGCGGATCTCATCATTTCTGATCCGATCTCGCAGGGAAACTCCGAGAATAGCCCTCTCCATTGCTCTTTAGGTGACCTTGAGTCTTCTTATAAGGCCCATCGTAAGCGACCACGTCTCTGCTCCGTAAGTCATCACTGGCAACACACACTGGTCGAAGACTTTCGACTTGAGACACTGCGGTATTTGAGACGAGAAGATATTACGTAGCTTCCCGAACGCTGCCCAGCTGAGTTGGATTCGACAATTGACCTCTTTCTCGATGTTGGACCTACCTAGTTGGATGGTCTGTCCTAGGTAAGTATAGTCGTCTACAACTTCGAGTGCCTTTAGTTCTCCAACCTTTACTCGAGTGGGTGTAACATAGACGTTCGACATGATTTTCGTCATGACTACTATATCATCGGCGTGGCGTTCTCATACAAACCCTTTAACACCTCGATATTTTCGATCTACCGAGTGATTAAAAAAATCGAACAATATCAAAATCTTCAGCACAGTTTTTATGAAAATACGCTCTTTAGCATAATTTCTACATACAATTTCTATGGTTGTTTCTATTGGCCGACCATCCGGCCAACGCTGGGCGCTAGGCGTCACGTTGTAAGCTCTAGAAATCGCATTGTGTGCTGCTGATTGCATTTCTTGTTGAGGAATTGATGTTGCTTCCATTATTTGTGTTTGTGCAATTGATTTTAGATATGATTTTATTATCATACCTTATCGCACTCCGCATTGAAAATGTGCATTGTTAATTGTACATACAATATTTTGGCTAAAAATATCAGACAAATAGCAGTGATACTTAGGTGAAACAAATTTCTGGAAATTACGTATAATCGATACCCGTAAATCAAGGAAAGTTTAGAGAAGTTTTGAGTGTATGAAACTGCACATTCGGTGTTAAAACACTCGTGTGATAGGTACTAATAAAACTCACACTCGTGTTTTAATTACCCCTATTAGGTATGCTACAGATTTGTATACTACTATTATGATGATGATAACTTATCGATTGAGCGAGGTAGATGAATTTTATGAAAAGATTTGATATTTTTTTGTGATTTCGGAGTTGGTAGTAAATATTATATGTACATATTGATGAATACTTCCACCCCATAGAGTATAGAATGTTGATTGTAGTGATGATTACTTCCGCCCCAGAAAGTAATAAACAAACCCTATTAAAAAACATCTTATTTGGCTATTTGTAGTTTGAAAAAAAAATTGATTTATTAGTTAGTGAATACATATTTTTTTTTAATTATTTTGTCATTTCTGTCGACTTTAATACTTAAATTGATCACGAATATCAATTTAATATCAAACAACAGGTATTTGCTCTTGCCTTTTGTGTACACTCCATTTTGAATGATTAGGTACGATCGAGAAAATAAAAGAGCTAAAATGATGCATGAATGAATATGGTATACAAGAGAATAGCTAAGTGAGCGTCAAACTTTATTGTACCAGACAATGAGCAATGTCATAAAAGTTTACAAAATTTTATTATCTTTGTTGTATTTATTTTTTGTTTGTAAGATTTTACTTGTATGTGCATTCATATAATTATTATATATTGGTTTAGTTTTAATTCATCTATTTTGTTTATTAAATGTTTGTTATTGTAAAATATGAAAAGTTTATCCATAGAAAAAAGAAACAAATACATAATAATAAACATAAGAACAAATTTATAACAATAATAAAATAGCCTATAAAGCAAAAAATTCAATCAAATACGGTTTTGTCCTTATTAAAATCAAAAAAATTATAGTAAATACCTAGTCTTTTTGCCTACAACTTATCTTTAATTAGGTAGCTTTTTGAATTTAAACACGGACAATTCTTGAACTTCTTTTGGTACTATTTTAAAAGTTCATGTACAGAATGTTTGTATACCTACCTAAGGGATAGGTTTCGGGTGTATAGCGGGGCGGAAAGCTGTTATCATATAAAATCCGTAGGATAAATGCTGTATTTTAAATTCACTAAACGTAGATGCTTTCAAAGTAAACCCAAAGGACACGTCATATCATCTGTCGACGGTGACGTATTACTACCGGCTGCACTTGAATTCCCATCCTACCGTGTATTATGCATACGTTAATGTAGAAATTACTGTTGAGCACGGCATAAAGTAGTGTTGAACGTTTTAATGTAAATTGTATTTACAAATCTGAACTATATGTAAGCTCTGAACATGTGACTGCTGATGAAAAACTTTTGCAAGCACCACTTAATAATTATTGGTTGTAGTATTTTCAATATATAGGTAAATACAATATTGTAGTGGTTTTGTATATTTTTTAATAGTTGCAATTATATGAGTACCTATTTAAATATTTCTTTCAACGATACCAAATACAATCAACATTAACTGTGTAATTTTATTATTTACGTATTTCTGTGACCTTACTTTTGGAGAGTTCAAGGTAAAAGACTTCCCCCTAAATTACATAGGTATAAAAAAAATATTCTTGTATCCAGCTATTAAAGCGTTCATAACTATAAGTAGTTTCCATTTTTATATAATTTTTATAAATAGATATTATAATATTTTACCTGTAACTTCGCTCTTGTATCTATATGTCATTCTCTGGCGTATAAACTATACCTATATTTGAGCAAAAAGATACGTGTATGAAAGAAAGAATCCAACGAGCACAATTTCGTAATTCATTCACCAATCCATTCATTCCTTAAAGATGTATTTAACAATTACAAAATGAAAACATTTCTTTATAAAACCATTTTACTTCATTCATTATTCTAAAACATTTAACTTCCATAAAAAGGATGAGCACGCCCTAGTAATTTACAGTTATGAAATATGCACTTTACGAAATTGTTTTGCGTGAACCGTCACTCAAAATACCCGTAATTTGGTTAGATAACTTCCACATTAAATTGAAATCTAAAAATGGATCTAGCATTGCAATGGTAATAATACTAGGTGTTATCGTATTAATCACGCCTAATTGAAAAATAATAGCGCTAAATGCACCCTCGACCATACGGAACCCTCAAATACACACGCGAGCTGTCAACTTGACATTTATTTACTGTTTCAACTATTTGGGTTCATATATACTTTTTGGAAGATTTTTGGGAATATAGAGTAAAGTAAAAGAGTTGCTTTAAACCTATATAATCAAAAGTAAAAATATTTTAAATAAACAATATATTGTGTGTTTTAGAGTATATAAATTGCAGTGTAAATAGTTAAACCCCCGATGAATAAGAGGTGTGTTACAAGTTTGTAGTAGGTATCCGTATGTGATTATTTATTTTTTGATTTCAAAGGTGTGTTAATCGAGAATGTTCTTAGCTATGTTTAAAAACAATCTGCTCAGCCATTTGAAGACCTCTAGTCTAAGTGTGATGGGGGTTTCTTTAAATTGTTATTTTCAGTAAGTATAAGTATATAGAGTAGAATAGAGATCTTGTAACATTACTCATTTTTGATAAAATATGAGTCTAGTAGATATTATTCAAAAAAATATTATTAAAATTTCTTTGTGCTTTTTTAAGTGCTAAAATGTTAGCATGTCTGGAATAGATAGCCATCTACAATCAAGTTCAAACACTTTCAAGACCACTCAAGCATATTTATGTGTATATTTTTTAAATAAACTTCACAAGAGATTCGAAAATTTATAAGGCGATGACAGATCAGTGGTAGTGACGTGGGATGTCACGACGAAGGTCGTGGGTTCGAATCCAACAATGAGCTTGAGATTTCGGTGAAGGAAAAATATCGTGAGGAAACCATAGCACGGTGGTAGGGTACTTTGTTGTACCCGTCTGGCTGGCTACCACCCTCAAGTTGAAAATCCTCCAAGCACCTACCGTGTGTTCCGGCAATTGCACTTGAGAGCAAATTTGCCTTCTCGGCATTGTAACAGGTCGGCAACACATTTGAAATACCGATTGCAGATGGAGATAGGCGACTGTAACCACTTACTATCTGGTGGACCGCCCGCCTGCTTGTCAACCTTCTGACATTTAAAAAAGAACTGTAACAAATTTATTTAAAAATGTTTTGGGTTATAGTTATACTCAAGCAATTTTTGTTAATTATAATATATTAAGCAATATAGATTGTAACCTGTTTTGTGTTTAATCAAATAAATAAATAAATAAAATAACAATTAAATCTGATGTTTTTTCTTTTTGGTAATAAAATATTTTGAAATAGGTAATACATTCATAATAAATCTATACTACATCTACTAGGTATATGGTTTTAAGGGTGAAATTTTTAAAAGGTTTATATAACTTTTATACATTTTGACACTGACGAACTGTATTTAACGTTCGCTAATCACAAAATTTTTTGATACATATAGAAGTCACTTCATTGAGTTTAAACTATGCGTCTAATAACACCCTACGAAAGTTAACACAGATCGCGTGCCGTTTACGTTTTCCTCCCCATGATGTAGATGGCGTTCGCTTCCCGCTATAATACAAACAAAATATCGCAAAACGCAATAATTTGCATTACACTTGCCAAGCAAGGGCGGAGTAAGGGCTTGTCATTAATAATATAGCGCAAAGTTGGAGGGCGTTTCCCGCCCTGCAGGATGGGGTTAACAACCCTTGTTTAACATCATGGAGGCAGACTAGTTTCATTTTCTGCTAGAATAACTAGTGCATATTTATGTTACCATATTTTAGTTTTTCGGGAAGTTTTGCTGTGGAAAAAGTTCGCTGTGCTTGTGCTACGAGAGCTACGAAATGTGCTACGAAAATCTAATCTGTGATTCTTCATAAACATTTAATTTCCTAATTTTCTAACAACTAATTAAATGATTGTATGAACATCATAATAATTATTATAATGTGAAAAATTTATAATAGCATTAAATATAGTAAGCAAACACAACAATGATGTCGCCTAAATTAATCACTACTCATGCGCATCAGCGCGCGCGACTGTAGACAACGTAAAAATGTTTAAGAAGGTATTGATCTTTATAAGATGGAGCAATAATCCAGGCCGTGTTTTTTTATCCCATTTCAACGACTTTGAGTCCCAACAAGTCATTTTATTTTTTGTCCAAACCCAAGTTTACAGATTTAATTTTTATCAAAATCGGCCTCGAGACTCCTTTCAGCATTTTTCGCTATTTCCTTTACTTTAGGATTTGGCCGACCATGCCCACTTGTAAAATTCAGCCTTTTTTTCTTTTTTCCTAATAATAATAATAATATGCTGCCAGTTAGCTTATCTTCATCGTTTTTCTCAATAGAACAATGTAATTTCATTATCTGGAGAATATGGCAGCAAAGATGAAAATTAATGATCTGTCTACCATATTATTTGGATCAGTGATAGCTGGGTTATTATTATTGTTTTTTCAAACAGAACATGGACAAAATATTTTTAAAATTTCATCATTCTTATGAAGTACATTGAAATTATTATTTTAGTTAGTTATATTTATTAATAATATATTAGCCATGATATATGTTTGTAATTAACTAGCACTAAGTCACGAAGCGTTGTAGCTGTACCTACCCGCGATTCCCTATTTCATCCTTTTATGGGATGAATTTCAGAAAATAAGAAAATATATCTTATCTTATTTTTTGTTTACATCATAGGACTTTTTTTTTTAAACATAAGATATATTTTGAATTACCAAAGGAAAAAAAAAAAATTTCTCTCGGGATAAGGAGAAACCCAAGTAAAAAGTATCTACACGTGTATTTAGTAAAGAATGTCCCAAGATATTTATTATATAACCTTATTTATATTCATTTTAACGTTTGGTACAATGCTAACGTAATAAAATTCAAGTCTCCATAATTCCATACAAACTTAAGAACATTTTGTTTAGATATCTTCCAAGAACTAAAAACTGACAGCGAGTACCTACTTAACTTTATAGCAACGCACAATGTAGACAGAATTAGGGTACGTGGGTAATAATTCATTTATGGCCTGTTGACGTTTCAAAGGTTAACTTGTGCTTGGGAACTGTGAAATTGCCTGCCCATATTTTTAAAATATGCCAGCTTAAGAAGATGATTCATCCTTGAATTATTTAAGGTCCACCACACCGTTGATTTGTAGTTCTTTTCTATTATTTATTCTGCTAGTACATACACACGTAACAAATCTTCCTTGTCGTTTGATGTCTATACGCCAACCGGTATAATATTTACCAAAGATTTATCTAATCCGTTTAGCTGTTATAGCATAAATTGAATAACAAATATCCAACCACTTTAGCATTTTTGATATTACCTCGAGACAATGTAAAGAGCACGAGCATTTTCAAACTCAAATTTTCATATCTCTTTTTTGCTTTACGTGAATAATATCATAAGCAATGCACGTACCTACTACATTTAAATGCAATTTTATCGTATAATATTTGAATATGTACATTAATAAAGGATTTCAAAATCTTTAATTTAATTAAGAGACTTTAATACATAATCGCCATACAAAGGAAAAAATAAATCAATATTTGGGTATAAATAAAATAAACAAGCTTTCAATGAGAAATAAAACAATCAACATCAAAAAATGTAAAGGTTGCAAAAATGATAGATAGATTTATACTGAGTGGATTTTTCAAGTGGTTTGTAAGCTGATTTTATCTAAACAACTGACAAAATTAATCTAAAAAGCATTATAGCTGACACGTAAAACGCATTTAACAACATTTGAAGGCTTTTAACGAACGCAAATAGTTAACACTATTCATTCAATCGAATTATTAAATTGGATTTCATTGGTCTTTATTTATATAGCTTGTTTACGCTTTATGAAATATGGAGATAGGTAGGTACATTACGAATATTATAGCGATTGATATTATTATGTAGGTATTTGTTTTTTTTATTTTAATGGACTCAAAGGACTATTAAGTACCTATTTGTGAACTTTTGATCCTTATAACATTCGCGTGACGCGCGTAGAAGCTTATAGGTACTTTAACAAAAGTAGTAGGAAATTTTATAGCGGTTAAAGCCTAAATATATTATAATATTATCTATATCTACACTAATATCATATCATCATCTTCATCATCTATACTAATATTATAAAGAGGAAAGATTTGATTGTTTGTATGTTTGTTTGTTTGTTTGCATTGAATAGGCTCCGAAACTACTGAACCGATCTGATAAATTCTTTCTCTAATAGGAAGCTACATTATTCCCGAAGGTTATATATAGGCTACTTTTTATTCCGGGAACGCGAGTGAAACCGCGCGGAATAGCTAGTTGAAATATATAAAAGGAAAACGTGACTGACTGACTAATATAATCAACGCACAGCTCACAGCACAGATAGATCGCGCTGAAATTTTGGCCGCAGCCCACAATGCTAAATTTGGAATCACTCGATCGGATTTTGAAGATTAGATGATAAAAAGAATAAAAAGGTTATATGATGTTTTCTATCACTTTCACCGGTGGGGAGAGCGTCTACAGACTTTCAAAAATGTAAAAAAACAGTCTCGTAGGTACTTAACTCGAGCGCGTCAGAAATTTATACTATATAACTCCAAGGTGTCTCTGAAGACGTAAGTATGTTAATCTGTCGGTTTGCATGGTGAGGCGGGCTGTACGAAAGGGTTAAAAATCAATGCAAAAAAAATTGTATTCGAGCGCGTCAGGAAATTCTCCAGGGTGAACCCTGATGAAGCTCCCGTTCATAAGACTGACGGTTTAGATGTGAGGAAAGCTCGCAGCGGCTTTTTGTAAATGCAAAAAAAAATATTTTTCAAACCGTCAGATAAAGAAAATCCCTCCAAATAATCGTCAGATTAATAATCAGCACGACCAGGACACGAGTAGAACCATCTGTATCGGATCTGTAAAATCTGACGCGCTCGAGAATGTCCAGGTGTCAGATTTTTTGGCTAGTTTACGAGCCTCCCACTCCCTTGTGTCACACTCAAATCGTCAGATTAGTTAATTATATACCTATTTTTCAGCATGTAATTAACTCACCCTACCTTAGTCTGACGCGCTCGACTAAATACAACTATCGATTTTTTTTTAATTATTCTGATCGACTGCCCTACACAAGCGGCTCTATATAGAAAGCTGAAATATGGTGGAGGTATCTCCCCATATTATGTTATTCTGCCGCGCTGGAGTTACTCAAAAAATCCCCTCTTGGGCGCCTACTATGAAGTAGGCATACGTGAAGAAAGGATTTTGGAAAATTGTACCCCTAAAGGGAGTTAGCAGTGCTAACTTAGCACATACGTCAACTCGGAAAAGGGTCGTCACTTATCAACTCGAGCCGTTTAGCATTCTTTCTATGAAACTCATACTGCAACGCAAAAGTTTGAATCCGAACATTATTATGTGCACTTTCTAAATGGAGTAAATAATAGGAAATTCTTCTTGTTGAAAAGTGTCACAGTTTTTATGCAAAACCATAATCTTTTTAACAACACAATTTACAGTAAACACTGCATGCCCATGCTTTTCGAGTGTAATTTATTATGCGATAGTATATTTTAATATGACTTTACTCCTACGAAATGATAAAATAATCCAGGTAATTAAAAGGAAAATTACACTTTTGATGCTTTGTTTTTCATGCATTCGTTAATCAAATACACTGACAAAATTAATCTGTCTGGCCCACCGTCCCTTCAGTCTCACCCAATTTCATACAATAACACATCACGTATTTGTGATGCCATAATGGAAAGGTATACATGTTTTGTTTGCTCATGTTATTAATTCAGCGTATTCAAAATAGAAAGGGTCGAATTCAAAGCAAATCGTCGGTGATTTTGATTGGATTTTACGGAAGGAGAATTTTTTATTACTTTACGTATGGGTCTGATTCAATAACCGTTCAGTTTGACTTTGATTGTTTTATTTTGTAGAGCAATACTAAATATTTTCGTTTCATACTTGTTCATTTTGAAGGATATCTGCCGTTGGTATGAGAAGATTTATATAATGTAGGTACTTATTTAATATTCACTACCACACAATAATATTGTACAGCGATGAACAAAAAAAAATTACTACAGACTATTTGACATTGAAAGAAAAAAGAAGAAAGAAAGAAAATATATTTATTTGACGAACACAAAAAAGTACAAGAAAATAATAATAGGATAGTTGACAGTGACAAAAATAAATAAATGATCAAACACTTACCAATGCATAAAACATCTAAAAAACACGTGGAAACATCAAATATGTTGTACATTTAATGCTTTGTATGATTTTAATTACCAATAGAACCACTAAGAGTAGATCATTTGATGCTGTGAAACTATGATGTCATTGTGTAGCAAATATTTCATACAAAATTCCTTATAAACTATCGTTTTGACATTTATTAAAAAGTAGCTGATTTGATATGTCAGGAAACTAGCCTATTACAAACAACAAAGTGCCACCAATTTATCTGTGAACTGGAGGGTGGCGCTAATGGACACTGAATTATGAGATAACTAATAGTCAAATGTACTGATTTTGTACATTAGATAACACCTGTTTGATTTCATGATTCATTAAATTTTTTAAATAGAAAAATAGCCTTCAAAGGCACTAAAAGCATAAAATAACTACGAAAGAA
The DNA here is from genome assembly GCA_963555595.1 of Tethea ocularis. Lineage (NCBI taxonomy): Eukaryota > Metazoa > Arthropoda > Insecta > Lepidoptera > Drepanidae > Tethea > Tethea ocularis. The sequence goes on from OY741958.1 coordinate 9,725,526, forward strand.
CTCTAATAATCTAACAGTTTTGTAGTCAGCGAAAGTGTAGTTCATGTTTTATAGAAAATATCATAATGCAGATTTTTATTCACTTAAAAGTTTTTATTTTTTAATTTTTGAGCTTCATAAGTTTTAACACAGACCTTTGAGTTATAAGCATATTACCTTTCATAAGTTGAAATTTCATTTATACTCGTGTCTGTACCTACCATTGATTTATTAAGTTGTTGTAGCCTGGTAATCATCGAGATTGCATCAACCTTGCCGGATAAATCGGCGAGCGCACAGGGCTCTCAGCCGGGCAACATTTAAGAACCACTCCTGAAACCCCGAATGGGATACGAACCTTGGCTCAGGGCTTTACAGGGGGATGGGGAAGGCTCAGTATGACTAATTGGGGGTGGTCGGCTTACTAGTGGCAGCTCGGGCCGCTTGAATGGGACGAGACTGAGTGGGACGTCGCGGCGGTCGTTGTTGCGATTGGTGATGCGTAAGGTGTTGTTAGTAAAACCACCGAGATGGCACTCATCGATTTGTCTTGACAAATCCTACTTATTTTCATTGATAAGAAATGTCTACTGAACCTAAAAAAACGGTTACTAAAATTTACCTTTAATTTTGATTAAATGCACGGAATAGCAATTTCAAGCAACGGCTCCCCAAGACTTTGTTTTACAAACGTATTATTACTTTTTCTTTTTATATAAAAGCGGATAAGTCATTAAAAGTGTCGACGAAGCGTAAGAATAAAGCGAAGTCGGGTAAAAGTGGTCGAATCCAGTCGCAGCCGCGTCTTATCGAAAACTTGAAACTAGTATGGTTCCTATCCAACGAACACTTATTAAACTTTTCTTTACTTGTAACAAGTCGAACGTCAAAATTCTAGAATAGTTACCGTCTCCATAATAACTTGGATTGTGATAGTTTCACATCTTCCGTGAAGATTAATTACCTTTTGTAGTTATGTGTTATTTTTTATACTAACCTATTTTTTTTTTACTTGTGTCACATTATAGATTGATAAATAACGTAAGTAATCGTATAAATAAATACCAATGCCTAAATAAAAACAAGTATCCAAAGATGATTGATTCATCGTAGATACCTCAACCATTAAAAAAGTACTCTAAAATCTAAAAAAACTCCTAAAAAATATACTTAGGACTCATATTTTTTTCAATAACGCGCAACCGATCTGTAAACTTTCTACTAATCTTTCTACTATGACCTCATCTGAAAGTCTAACAAAGCAGGTCACTTTCAACAGTCACGCCAGTATTTGAACTTCTAAAAATTAAGTCGTTTATGCATTGATATTGTAGTATCTAGGTACTTTCAGAACCAATATTGTTTTGATCTTCTTTTATTAGTAAAACAATTAGTAGGTCTTATTAATAAAAGGCAATGGTCTTTAATCAATTAAATTCAAGGTCAATAATTATTTGTTTTAACAATTTTCACAAGTTAAAAATTAATAAAGTGATTATTATTCTAGTACAAACTTATTGTAGGTCGTTATCGTCTAAACTATTCTCTTTTGAAACTACATTCTCTAACATTTTATTTCAGGTTAATGTCGATGTAGTAGGTACTTATATAAAATTTCACATTTGCTAACAAAAATAACCAAGTTTAAATATCACATGTAGCAGATAAAATCCGTATTGGGAGTGATTTTTTTCTTAAGGGAGAGCGTGTAATGAGTCGATCCAGTGCCTCGATTGACCGCCCCTGCCATAGCCCCAGCCAATTCACTTGCCTTTATATTCTTTTAAGCTTTCTATCTCGGCCTTTTTAAAGAAAGTCTGCTTCGCCTCCCGTCTGAATACAAAGCTGAGTGTGTGTGAAATGTTACTTTAAGGGTGACTTTCACATTCGATTTGACCAGCAGCGTAGTAATATTTTAAATATAATATCGATACCAGTGGTTTTGTGTGCAAATAAAAAGTTCACCCAGAACAAATAGTTTATGTGCATATGAACTTGTGTGTTTGTTTTATGACTGGGTATAATTAACTAATGATTATAAATAATTCAAAGATCATCAGTAATCAGGTTTCTGTACAAGATCTGTTTAGTTTAGGATCAGATGTCTGTGTGTAAAAGAATATCCCAGGATATTCGTTTATTCAAAAATATACATTTTTATGTCAGCAATAAAGCAGAAGATATTTTTTATTCCAGGAAAACATTAGATCTCCCGGAAATATAGGTATTTAAACGGTAGAGAGGAAATATTTTAAGGAAAGCATTTTTCCGAAAACAGAGCACTGTTATAGTATAAATATAGGGTTATTTAATGTAGTATAATATTTTTTACAACTAACCAGAACCAGACTGATCAATTTGTTGACTGATCAAATCGTATTTTTTAAACGTAGTGTTACATCTCTCTTATCTTGCCGTGTTAGTACCTAGTACCTGGTTGACCGAGCTTTGCTCGTTTATTTTTTTAAACGAAGTTTTCTAAAAATTAAACCTAGCTAGATCGATTTCTCTCCCGAAACCATCGGCATACAAAATTTCATGAAAATCGTTGGAGCCGTTTCCGAGATTCAGATTATATATAATATATGTATATATACGATAATTGCTCGTTTAATTAAAGGTATTAGATTTAGGTCGAAACTTGCAAGTCAATTCTAACCCACTTCCTGGTGTTCAATTGATCTGAACTTTAGTATACATATCTAAATCCGATGTCAATACAATAATAATGAAGCTGAATTCAAAAAACTTCTTATTTTTTTACTATAAGTAAAACCTTTTCACCAATTTTTTTAAACAATGAATTAATTATGAAATATTGGTTAAGATAAAATCACACAATGGAATACCTACCCTAGTACCTCCTAGTACCTATACCTACTTAACATCTGTCGAAGAGACATCCATCACCTTTAACGTGACAGTTGCAGTGACAAAAGAGAAAAGTAACCTAAGCACACAGTTGTAATAAAGCAATCTAGATTTGAATATCTACAACCTACTTATAAAACTGCTGAATTGTCGCTTAATAAAGTGCCATCCCACTGAAATTTAATATAACTAAAAGATAATAAATCACACTCACCCATTTCATTACAATGAAATTTGCTTGCGAGAATAAACTTAGAAAATCTTGATTTAATTTCGTTTGGGAGATTTTATTAGGCCTAAAAACAGGTGTTGCCTAAATATATTTAATTTATTTTTTGGGGCTCAAAGAGGTTTCAATGATTCATATTTAATTTAATATTATAAGAAAGTATAACATTCAACCCTTAGATAATAATAGTGAGCAAAGTTTTAACTGTTTTGTTTATTACAAAGTGCAGTAAATTATTACGCATTAAGGGGTAGGCTAATAACACCAACTGCCTCGCTTATGGCTGCTGTCGAAATTAATAGCGCTCATAGTGATGTTAGTATTTTGCTTAGATTTATCGATATTTATATTTATTATTATATTATTAGAGATTTTAGATATAGACCATTTTTCCTTATTTTATTTTTCTGCACTTACTTAGGCCAAAAATAAGTTTAAAGTTTGTAATTTCTGTAATAGAATTTTTAGGCAGTTGAAACAAAAGATATGGGCAGATATTTTAGTATCCTTATTAGGAAATGCTTTTAAGATTCTTGTACAATTTTCAACTATCCAAGAAGTTATTTCCATAGACATAAGTATAGTATTTAATTTCTTTTCAAAAAATAAACAAAGAAAATATATCGATGAATAATGTCGCTTTGGTGCATTCCAACACTAAAGTTCGTTCTTTAGAGACGTGCTAGGGTGTAGGCGGGGGATTTCCGGCTCTTCAGCTGGGTCGCTAATATAGCTATCCTTACTCGGGGCGTCGTCGTCGGCCAGCCTAACGCGAAACTCATTAAAATTACACACAGACATAAAAGCACATACAGTATTCGCCGCCTGCGCTTATCGTGGCGTAAAACACTTTTGGAGTGATTTTATATCTTTTGCATATTACATTGAAAACTAAATGCAATGTAATTTATAATGATATAAGTAGCTATGTTAATACATACTAATGTATAGCCTGATTAAAAATTTATGAGAGGATTATCTAACCCATCCATCAATTTATAGGTACCTACCTACTAATTAATTAGGCTATATAGTTATTATCTGTCCCAGGATACTTACTATCTATTTTGTCGTAATAGCCGTAGTAATTTTGTAATGAAGGTTATTAAAACCTAAAATATAATATAACATAGAAATATTATTTAAACTTATTTTCTCAGTTTAGGCCCTGATAAGGCACTTATGAACGTCACAAGTTACGATTGACTCTACCACCGATTCGAAATACACTTAAACTGAGAATACTCCATAGAAAGGCTATTGTTTATTATTTCGAATAATAGTTACTAAGAAATTCCTAAATTGGTTTTCGGTACCTATCTTGAAGTTTGATTAATTCTGACTAGATTATGCTCTCTTAAATACCTACTCATTTACCAACTGATATGCTTGTATTTATTTACAATCTGATGCTCAAGTTGGTAAACACATCAAATTTAATAAAAATTACTAGTGACTGCAATATTTTCGCAATCTTAATTGCACAGCATAATTGTATCGTGTTTAAAATTAAAAAAAAATAGGTTCATCCCAATTTTTTTTATCAGAATGACGTGCTAGGAAAATTTCCAATCAAATTACATAAGAACATATAAAATATACATATAAATTTAATAATTATTGTAACTGAAATCAAAAATATTATTGAAGTTAAATTGCAGATTCTGGAAATATTTCTTTTTTACTTATAAGACGCGCGTCCTATCTGTCAGCTAACAGGTTAATAAAAGACATGGGATGGAAAGATTATGTCATAATGCACTAGAATAGTTATGTAGTACTTTCTTAGTGGCACTTGGAAAAAAACTGGTTGCATCTAAACGAGGCTTAATTATGAGTGGCAACATAATTATGTCGCTGTAGGTGAGCTACGTCGTAAATTAGCATGACGTAAATCGGGATATCGAAAGGATGGAATAATTAATGAGCTGGCCAGTGGTTCTGACACCACCAAAGCATCATTTGACCCATAATTAACATGTTCTGTTCGAGGCATGGACGGCGTTGTACAATGGGGAAACGTGTTTAGAGGAGGCTTACAATTTATCGCTCTGACACAATCGACTGACAAATAGACACGGCTATTCAATCGTTGGCGATCAATTTATTATCATAACTTGTGCTGCTTATTGTATTAATTATAGGTCTTAATATTAGTGTTCATGATGGTAACTATTGATATCGAAATATTAATAACCGTTATATAAAAAACCAATAGTAACTTCATCAAACTTCTGTTGTAGCTGAAACACTGCAATGAGCTGCAGTTTGATTTACACATTCATAAAGATTAAATAACAATTTTGCATGTAAAATTATAAAACGCGATTAAAATACCTAACCTCACTTACATAAAATACCTAATAATAAATGTATCTGGTATTGTAAATATATTAAACACCCCGTTGAATTTTCGAAGGAATCTCAATTCAATAACAAAGAAAACAATTCGTGCGTACAGAATTATGTCAAGACTGGCATTATTCGCGAGTAAAACTTTGTGGAGTAGACAAATTATTTAGAAATCAATTTGAGAGCACAGTGCGCCGCAATCGAGTCGCGCCTCCCGCCACGATATTGCGAACGTAATAAACTGCTCCGGCACAGGATTATTTCCACTTGAACCAATACCTACAGATTGCGAACGACGTTGGTATGTGAATGTTACAAACTTTTTTAGATTTCGGCTTTTAGAGTTAGCTGTATGAAGTCGTCCGAGGTTTAATGATTTTTGTGAATCAAAACTTAGCTTTCAAAACATAGTTATTACAAACTATTCCAAGTTTAAATTAAAGATTATTTTCTAATTATCTACTTAGATAATTTATATAAAAGTTCAAGCATAATAAATTAATTTATAATAGATCTAAGCTGACTGCTTGTAGCTACAATAAAACTGGGTCAGTTATTTCAGAGGCCAGTTGAATAAGGCTAAATAGTCTAGTTCCAGTACGATGGGGCAGTAAATAGCTGAGCTCAAAGTAAATATCGCTGCAAATACAAACTTAATAGTACCTATACACACAAGTTGTTATACTGTTTGCATTTGGGTCAAATGATCTTAAAACTTCCTACTTGGAGTGCAACCTTAAGTTACTCTAACATTGAGAGAGTATATTTATAGTGATGTAAATTAAAATATCGAGATGGTACTTTTCTGTGTTTGATTTTTAATAACATTGATTACTTTATTTCTAAAAAAAACTCAAAAAACAATAAAATGAATAAAATACTATGCTATGTTTTCTATTCTCAATCTTGTTTCAGTTTTTTTAGTTCATTACTTTTAAATCGTCTTTTTTGCAGTCGGGGTTTAGATATTTTAATTATTTAATTTTTTTTAGACTTTTTAGTTCACGGCACACTTTTATGAACAAAAACTGTGCTATGCCGAGGTTCTATTAAAAACGTTTTGAACCAAATTCCTAATTAAATTTAAACATTATATAACTTATATTTTTGTAATCCCCTTTTAATTTCCTATAGTTTGATACCCTACTTATCGAATCCCAATCTATCGACGATTTGATAACTATTTCGCTCCAAAAATCCGCCATTTTTTTTGCAAATACCTATATAAAAACACTTGGGTTTTTAAGACGAATATAACGATACCTTAATTGTCGAAATCCATCGAGCTGTTTGGAAAATACGAGGTAACTACTTAATAAAGAAATTTACAAACATACATACATACAAGATACTCGCGAAAAACATAACCCTTCTTTTATATTCGGGTAAAAATATACTCAAATAACCTACATTTTATGAGGCAGCTAACAGTTTTCATACATGATTAAATAATATTTGCAAAAGTCGTTTTAATCTCCTTGCAAATTGCAAAGGTCATACTAGGTATTTCGTATATTTATATTTTATAACTTCCATACTTTTAATTGCTATCGAATTCAATTATTCTCTGCAGTTAAGGTACATCCTTTATACAACATTGGAAATCCAAACTAAAGCATTCCGACTACTACGTATCGTATCCTATATTTACACACAGAGTCAAAGAGATTCGAGAACGGCAAAAGAATCTTTACCAAAAAGTCACAGCACTATGCTGAATGCGGTTGCACTCGTATTGATAGGTCAATTTTGTACGCAAGAAGAAAATAACTATAAATGGAGAATTTTTTAGTCCTTTTTATTGAGTAAATAATTCGATTACTTACTAGCTTCGTTGCAGAATAGTTAACAAAAATCTTTCAAAATACAAATAGAGTTCGTAGACAAACAAGGAACCATTATAGTTTCGTCATGTCATCGGTCCGGATGTACATTATTAGCCATTTCACTGGTTAACTGTACGGTTTAACTATATCGGTCTTATTTAGCATAAAAGTACCTACTTTAAAAAAAAAAACTTGTACATACCTTGTTCTTTTTGTACATAGTTTGGATTCTTCAAGATTTTTTTTATGATTTACTGCATTCAAGACTAAACTGGGATAAAAAGGTATATTTGCATTGATGGTATTTCTTCTCTGCAACTAAAACTGTTAAGTATTATATCTATCAGCCCACTCTTTTTAGTAGGTAGGTACTCAAATCAAATCAAAAACTCATTTCATCAGTTTAGGCCCTAATAAGGCACTTATGTCAACAGTTTAAATTTTTAGACTCTACTACCGACTCAACATGTTATATAGGTTCATTAGTATCTAGAGTGGCGCATTATTTTTTATATGTAGTTACTTATTTTCATATATATTTTTTTGAAATATTTAAACTCTACATAACCTACGACAAAGCTATTTCAATCTATTATTTCGGCATATAACCGAACCGATATGAATATTTTAGTTTGAGAATAGAGGCTCGCGGCCGTATTCAATGAAGCACTACGATTCAAACTGAAGCATTTCATATTGTGCAATCTCTTTCAAGCGGCAGACAATGAGTTACGCGCGGGAACGCATCACTCAACGTCACGACTAGACGCGTATTTTTACATGCTCACAATACTTACAGGGGAATAATTTCTATTGTCGGTAAACACACGCTGGAGGCTTTGAGTCGACGTATACAATCATCAACTAGCTTTTGTTTATTTTTTTCCCGGAAAATTTCAGTATATTTTTATTTTTGTCACGTATTTACGAGGACTACTAAATCATTATTAAATAAAATAAATATCTTGGGACATTCTTCACACACGGTTATCTGATCCCAAACTAAGCAGAGCTTGTATGGAAACCAGATAACTGATATAGTACATACACTACTTTTTTTTTGTAAATACATACTTATATAGATAATTACACCCAGACTCAGGACAAACAGACATGTTCATGCACACAAATTGTAATGTAATTAAGTAAAGCATCGATTTTTAAGGATTATTTCTACATTGATTTATAACATGCAGCGGTTGAACCCATTCGAGACTCAAATGTTACATTTTCTTTTATCCAAATCATTAATCAACTATCAGGGAAGCGTAGCAGAAATAAAATATGGCAATTCGTAGTCCGCAGAACCGTGCTGTCAGCAACGATGATGTATTTGAACGTTTTCATGAGAACCAGTGAGCGCTTTGTCAACGTTTGCCATTAAAGGTCATCGCTCATGGCAGCCAGAGAGTCGAGAACCCCTACTACATTCCACGCTTTTCCTAAGATTTATGAATATCGATTCGAATGATAGCGCTAAGTATCGAAAATAGAAGCAATGTGTCACTGTGAAAAATACCTCTACCTATGTGTCTGAAGCTCTCAGACTGACAATAAACGGATAAGTGACATTATCGCACACTCTCTGTAGTTGCAAAACAGTAATCCATTTGAAATAGTAGATATGGACAAAAAACCGAGTGATGGAACAAGGATTACTTTAACTGAACTGACGCTTTGAGCTTCGAAACTGGAGCAGCGCGCTTAACACTCCCCTTAATTCAAAAATAAAACGAGAAATTTTCACATAGATAAGACCAAGTAATAATTTCCCTCATAAACGATTTCCCGTTTAATACAGCCTGCTTCAATAATTATTTTTGCCGTAATTTTGAAAATGAAAGCTGAATTTCTTGCGTCGCGACGCATGCACGACAGATGGCGGGCGCACCTGGTAATTCACAACTTTCCTTTTCAATAAATTCAACCCGCTCTCGTTGCTCTGACGTTATTCCAGAATACGCTCCAATTATGATTTAATATTTGAAATGTTAGTACTAACATTGTAATAATTAGAGACAAAATGAAAATGTGTAATGATTACGGTATAATAGTATTGCCGAGTACATATAATAGAAAAGTTTATTACAGTACCCGACGGTGAAGTCAAGTTTCTATGGTAAATATTTGCAGGGAGCGAAGCAACGTGTGAGCACGAGTAAATAATGAAGCCTACGTTTGGTAACGAGATGAATGTTTGCGGACCACCAACGAAAGTAATTAAGAGTTTAACAAGAGTTACACAAAATAAGACAATTATGACAAAATCCCGCCAACTTTGCAGCCGCGAGTCGTGTATTCTAATTATGTCACTTTTGAATTATAAAATTAATAATTATTATACAAGTAAAACAGGAACATGTTCGTAACATAAATGTACTTATACATGTCGTGAAGGAAGTTGATTCATTAATTAAGCTCTGGTTACACATTGACTTTGACAAATTAATATAGATTGCATTTAAACAATACATACAAGATTGTTTATATGCCTATTTAAAAATATTTTTTAGTATGTCAAATATTATGTAAAGTAGCGTTACAGTAACAATGTCAATCAAATGAAAAGAATGAAAGAAAGAACTGAGTATGTAATTCATTATGACGTAATAAAAAGGTATAAGCATTCCAGAATGATACCCGAGCAATATAAAGAAATATGATGAACAATTACAAAAGTGAAAAATGAATTGAATAAAAATGTTCTTTAGTCTGTCACGCTTATGATATACGAAAGTAGTTTCTGGAAAATTATGAGATGAAATTACTCGGGAGGTAGCAATTGGACCAAACATATTTTAACGAGGCTTAAGTTTACTTAGTAGGTCCGTATATTATAGTCACATAAAAGTGTTTTTAGTTAAAAGTTTATGTTTCCACAAAAAATAAATAGGCTTACCTAAAAACTTTTACTTTTTACAGACAGTACAAACAACATTATTTTTAATATTTTTTGCGGTATCAAAAATAATATCTTACAGTGAAATTTTATAAAAAACAAAAAGAATAAAATAATATTTATATTATAAAAACATTTAGACTGATCTACCAACGCACACAATCTGTCCAGTGGTTTGGCCACTTAGCCTCATCAGGGTGAAATTGGCATAGGTATAGATAGCTATTTTAACATCCGCTAAGAAAATATTTTTGAATATGGGATCGCGGGTGGAAAGCTAGTTATTAATAAATAGGCTAGGTACCTACAAGTAGAAATTGTGGGTTAGCATGCCTCAATGAGCTTGAAATCAATGAAATCTATAGCTGGATGGAAAGCTACTTCACAGTAATTACTTACTGGCTGGTTTACCACCCTGTAAAAATCTGTGATAATTGCAATTGCAGAGTCAGCTTCTAGGCTTTGTAAAGGTTGCCAACACCTATTACTAAAATAAAATATTTAATTAAATTTTGAGAAAAAAAAAGTTGTCTAAAAAATATGCTCAAATTAAGCAAGATGTATGCTTGACTTAAGAAAAGCCTGCATATTTATCTTTATAAAGCAACATAGTGGCCCGGTGACCGACGAACGAAGCAGATAGAGTAATCCAAGGCGACCCCCACTTCGTCACTGTCCGGCCCTTTCGATGTGCGACCTATCCCGGATTAACAAACATGTTTGAATTTAAGGATTTAGCGGAAAGAGTGGTCAGCATCTGAAACCAGAGCTTAATTCGCGGTTGTTTGAATGAAAATCTCTGGCTCTTAAGTGGTCAGAATACTGAATTGCTTTAATTTATTTTTAACCCCCGCCACAAAAACGACGGGGTGTTATAAGTTTGACGTGCCTTCTGTGTATGTGTGTGTCTGTCTGTGTCTCATGAATGGATGGACCGATATCGATTTAGTTTGTTTTTATTTGAAAGGTGTCTTAATGGAGAGTGTTCTTAGCTAAGTTTCAAGAAAATTCGCTCAGCCGTTTGGAAGTTATGACCAATTTTGTAGTGAGTTTCGAGGGTTTCTTATTTTTTTTATTTTAGTTATGTTAAATGTAGATATGTTTTAAAGTGATAAAGTGGTACCTAAGTAAGAAACTAACTAACTAAGAAATAAAATGCTTTTTAAATTGAATTTAACGTTTTACTATTGTATGATCTCAAACTGAATTATGTAGTAAATGCTGTAAGAATAGTGGATATAACATTACAAAAAACCTATAATAGAAAGATCATACCAAATACTAAATCAGGAAATGAAAAGCTCAGCAATCGCTAAGAAATATCACTGTGAAAGTCCGTGTCATCATTCACACCATTACCATTTATTTACCGTCCTACTTGGGAGCATACAACCGTATTTACGTGTTAAAAATGCGTGTCTATTTGTCTTAATAAAGCTGAATCGGTCGGGTAGGGGCATCGGATGGACTAATCCTGGTCAGGTTCTCAGTCAATGTCCCGACCGCACGGTCGGCAGCCCATCGCCGCCCGATAGTCGATAGGATTAAGTAACACATGTCCAGATTTACGATGCTTTCCTATATTCAGTGGTTGGCAAGGGTTTTGAATAATATAATACTGCCTGATTCAAGTTTTTTTTAAATAGAGCAGTAACTGATACCTACTGGATTATAATAAATTACTTTCAGATATTCCAATGCTAAAATTTCCCAAATACTAAACTAATCTCTCAATAATCTAATCTTAAACGTATGATAAAAATAAAATAATAATTATTCTAGTTATGATTTATATTTCTTGCTGCAAACGTATTTTAGCGGCAATAGATAGCCGGCACACACACAAATGTATTCTTATATAGAAAATGGTAATAATTTCAGTGATATGAATTGTATACGTATTGATTTCACCCAGTTCTGTAAATGTGGAGTAAGACAATTTGTTTATACGGACCGCCGGTGCGCGCGGCCGCGTCCATCTCACGCAACCGTAAGTAATGGAGAGGTCGAATATTTGCCTCAGACACAACTGTACCCGACATTACCCGACGGTGCCCGACACCCTCGACGAAATCCTTCTCACATGAAATTTTCATCGACAAGAGCCTTCCATTGTAGGTACTCAAACATGAGAGGTGTTTCCATTTATTTACATTTTAAGCTCTTATGTAGGTTATATAGGTATTTAGTTATGATGTGTATTATGTCATTGAAATACAGTATCAGTTCTTTTCAGTGTTTCAAGTTTTGAAGACGTGTAAAAAATAGGTTATTTAAGAATAGTTATCAATATTGGTCTATATTTTTACCATATTTGATGCTACCTAAAAAAATAAATAACAATAAGGATCCCTTGTAACATTGAATAGGCCTCGTTAACCAAACAAATCTCTCCCACAGTAATCAAAGAATACTTATCTCAACCGCTAGATTGTAATATTAGCGGAGTTAAAAAAAAATTAAGTTCCACCCCTCTAACAAATCAAAGCGAAATAGCCCAATAAAAAGAAACCGACCGACCGTAGGGTAGATACAGACATCTCCCTCGTACCTTTTAAAGAAGTTAACTTCATATCATGCACCTGGACACGTAGAGTGGGGAAATTAGGAATGAGAGTGAAATAATTTGAATCATAAATTCAACTTTTACAACCGTGGAGCGAGTAAATGCGGTTCGGTCACGGACGGGACTGTTCCTTCTATCTAAGAAGGCACATCGACATAATTTAACTTTTTCCTATTATCTTTATGCTGACATCGTTAAATGTTTCACTCACATATAGCCAGGCGAGCGGTTTTTTCTTATAATTTGGAACTTTTGGACCGTTCCGCAAGTCAAAGTTAGAGCACTTTTAAATCTCATTTAGGTGGCTATGAATCTTTGAGAGAACATTTGGTTTACGAAAAATGTTGCCACGATTTAATAGTTGTATAAAAAATAATAATAATAAAACGTTTATTTATACAATTATACAGTACGTTTTAACAATTGAGATTGACAAGGTTTGTATGAAAATGTCAACGGATAATGCCGGACTTCTGATCCCTAAACTAAGGACAAAGACCTGTATGTAAGGGACCAGTATAAATTTACTGTAACCCAGTACCGTACAGTACAGACCAGTATTATATACTGCAATACATGTAATAGCAATTTTTAAAACAAACCGAATCAAGAAATTTATCGAATATAGGTAATAAGTGTTTTTGTTTTAGCAACCAGTATTTTATTCCCTAAACAACGTACAATTGTACCTAAATAAATTAAGAAGATATTTTAAATACTACTCTCATATCGTAAAGTTCTAATTATTATGAAATCAAAAACAGTACTTTAATGACCCACTTTATGCACACCCGTCTATAATGAAATTAAAAAATTATATTAAAGTACAGTTTTCTTCCCAAGATAATGCTATAAAATAACTTTTTTACGTTAAAGTACAAGTATTTGGACATGTCTGGCCACTTTATAATGTTTTTTGGGTTTTAATACTTCAATTACTGTCAGTTAACTTGTCAAACGAAATAATAAAGAAAAAAACATTATAAGTGGCCAGACATCAGGACTAAACAATTATAATTTTAGATGCAAATTTACTTTGTCTGTGGTCGCGTATGCGGTAGAGATTTCAACTTAGGAGTTTTTCCCCACACGGATTTGGGCGCCATGATGATTAATGTTTGTTTATTTTATTGATTCTTTCCATACATATTTTATTTTGGCCAAAAATGACAGAAAAATAGCAGTGATACTAAGGTGAAATAAACTTGGATCTGATATTGTGGAGGCGGCAATGGAAATGACGAATAATCGATACCCGTAAGTCATGAAAACCTATGACAAAATATTATCGATTTTTTACCTTTAAATTACATTATTAGATGAGTTTAGATAAAGTACTGTATGATACTGCACATAATTAGGTATTAAAAACTCGTGTGATACTATTAAGAACCTCGCCTACGGCTCGGTTCTTAAACCCACACTCGTGTTTAATAACACCTATTATGCAACAGCATCATAAACTACTATTATCTACTCTCATATCGTAATGTTCTTATTATGAAATCAAAATCAGTACTTTAATGACCCACTTTAGGCACACCCGTGTATAATGATTCATTATTGTACAGTTGTGTTCCCAAGATAATGCTATAAAATAACTTTTTTTCTATTAAAGTACACTTTGGACCTATCAATAGTATAATCAATCAGTATCAATTCAATTTGACGATGACAATGTGACAATTATGATACTGTTGCATAATAGGGGTTATTAAATACGAGTGTGAGTTTAAGTACCGAGCCGTAGGTGAGGTTCTTAATAGTATCACACGAGTTTTTAATACCTAATTATGTGCAGTATCATACAGTACTTTATCTAAACTCATATAAATAATGTAATTTAAAAAAAATAGAAAAATCGATAGTATTTTTCTACCAACTTTTCAAAAAAAAAATTGCTATTTTTGTGACATTTTTGGTCAAAATGATATATGTAGGCAAAAACAATAAAATAAACAGACACAATAATCATATACCTAATCAAATCCGTGTTGCCAACTCCCAAAAATTCTTACCTCTAAAGTTCAAGTCAAAAATTTGTCACATTGTCATCGTCAAATTGAATTGATACTGATTGATTATACTATTGATAGGTCCAAAGTGTACTTTAATAGAAAAAAAGTTATTTTATAGCATTATCTTGGGAACACAACTGTACTTTAATGAATCATTATACACGGGTGTGCCTAAAGTGGGTCATTAAAGTACTGGTTTTGATTTCATAATAAGAACATTACGATATGAGAGTAGATAAAATACTTAATTGAATAAGTAAAATCATAAACCAACTGCTAAAGCTAAAGTGAAATCAGTATCTATCATATAAAAGCTCAAGCAAAACCGCTCACTTATAATTAGGAAATTTTCTCTGACTGAACTTTCTGAAATATTTCTCTCTGGCTCTTTGAAAAACGTAATGAGACCTTTTTTTGTGTAAAATTTACATTGAAAATTTATTTTAATTTAACATCCTCACCTTGCCTATGTTAAGTTCTCTTCATGGAAATTTAAGTCAAAGTTAAGTACTTACCTACCTACATAACTGCTCTCTGACCTACTTATATCTCTTTTTATTTTTATTTTACTGTCGTTAATTTTACTGAAATAATTATAATTTAATTTTATAAAAATGTCGCCCCTAAAAAATCTTTTAACAGAGCTCTTTTAAAATCGTCTAAAAAAATAGATTTTTAAGGTAATGAAGTATTATTTTCTACAGGTTTTGTAAAATAAAATTAATTGCTATGTTTTTGTATTTTGATAAAGTATAGGTAACGCTTACAGCCATTTTCTTTAGAAAATAGGTTTCCAGCCATAAATTACCTAATATTTTCGTCAAAAAACAAATTAACTGAGGCAAATTGAATTGGTAAGTAGGTACCTAAGTACTAAAACTAAAAAAGTTTATAGAAAACCAAATGCGAATCAAAGTAATTCATAGATGATTCCTTACATCGTATAGCTATTTGTCACAGATTTTTGATCTGATCTTGTATGATAATAAAAATCAGTGTTCTGATTCGTATTATTGTGTCGTTTAAGTGTAGCGCCACACCTGTCAAAGGTAAGGCCGCTGAAAGAAGAAACAGCAGCCGTGCGTATCGCGCTGAACTAGGTGCTGCCGCCGCGTAGGTAAAGGCGCCGTCCTAACTGATGTTATCACATATATTTTCTTACAAAGAGAAGCTAGGCACACGTGCATAGCCCCTCCGTGCGTAGTGGTGGGACAGCGCCTTTATTCCGACTGTCCGGCGTGTTTGATGTGTCATTTTAACCGAATACAAGCTGCTTTACAAAGGTTTACAAAAGATGCTCATTAAAATGTATAAAGAAATTTAATATTTTATAAATTGACATACCAAGAGGCAGTACCTGATACCTACATATTCTGTGAACATTTCAAGTAGTTACGTTATATAAGATACATAAAGATGGCGTAGGCTTCCCTTCGTTCGGCACCCTTTGATTAGGGGAACCCTAAAAATTAAAATACTGCCTTGTCTTTAGTATAAACTTTAAAAATACTGAAAGTTTTGAACATGTTGAATTTTTATTTTTTTTTAAATTAGTTATAATGTTGTAAATAATTATTGATACTACGAAATGGTAGTAAAAAATAAAAATGCATTCAAATAGTAAATACATAAACTTATTCCTTACGCTTACGGCGATAAAATTTACATACGTATTTTAACATTGGAACATCGTTTTGCTCTCAAACACATTGCAGGCGCTCCTCGACGGGAACTATACTAGCCAACTCCAAGTCAAAGTTCCCTCGGGCCAAATCTATAAGAGTGTTTTGCCACATGATCGCTTCCACGATTTGCCAAGAAAATAAAGTAGTATCCAACAAGGAAACTAGTTTCAACCGCAAGTGAGTTGATATATCTACCATATTCACTGTTTCGAAGTTCTTTATCGAATATCAACAGTTGATAATATTTAATAGTATAAAGATTTGCTTGTGCTGTCCTTTTGAATTAATTATTATGTAATCCTACTTATCCTACTATTATATTACTAGCTTTCCTCACCGTGGTTACACCTGCGATCCCCTATTTTACCCCCTTAGGGATTGAGTTTTCAAAAATCCTTTCTTAGAGTTTGCCTATGTCATAATAGCTATAAGTATGCGAAATTTTAGCTCAATCTGTCCAGTGGATTGGGCTGTGCATTGATAGATCAGTCAGTCACCCTTTCCATTTATATATTTAGACTATTATACATGCGAAAGTTTGTGATTGAGTATGTATGTTTGTGACTTCTTCACGCTCAAATGGCTGGACCAATTTAGATGAAATTTGTTATGGATGTAGCTGACACCCTAGATTAACACATAGGCTTCTTTACTTCTCTTATCTTTTCTTCTTTCTTTTATTTAACACTAGCTTCACGGTTTCAAATCCAGCCGAGTCCTAGAGGGCCCCCTCAGTACGCCCATGAATGTGTTTTTGAATGAAGAAAAAAAACAGGAACGCGGATAAAAAGTGAGTAAAATAAGTTTTACTCGCAAGGGTGTTGAAAAACAACGTATGAAACACGCCAACCGTTATTGGTTATCCTTATACTCCCGGCTCAATTACTTCGCATCACATTTGTCTCGGTATGCAATCCAGCTCTGATAGATAAAATAAAGATTCAAATAACAAATCATCGATATACGAGTAGCTTCTATAGTAGGTATTTTTTTTCTTATAACATGTATCAAAATACCTAAAAAGGTTTCAAAATTTATAAAAATGGCGTTAAAAATAAAGAAACCAAATCGAATTCAGTAACGTTTAATATTCTCATCCCAATCTCCCATCGTACGAAAACAAAATGTAGGTATGATTTACAATAACGAAATTTCGGTCTCGTTATCAGCCGCCTAGGGGCGGTTGATTTACACGGCGCCTGATCGCGAGCCCCAAGCCAGCTATCTCCAAACAACAGACGTAAGTATACAACGAAAATAATCGCCAACGGTATCTACAAACACGTAAAGGAACAAAACAAAACGGGGCCGCAGAGAGAAACAATTCCGATAAAATGATCTTTCTAAAAATACGCGTAAGAAAATTAGCAAGTTTCACAAACAAAGAGAACGATGTAATTTTAAAGTAAAAACAGCTTTTAAAGTACTGTTCGTGGAGTAATTATAAATGTAGATAAAACTCGGCCGGGAACCTGTCTCTCCCCATTAATCTTTCGTTACAGAAATTGAAAATCAAGGATGTCAGGTCGGGGAAAAAAGGAACATTTTTCCAGGACGAATTAATTAGTAAGACGGCAGGCGGGTTCTGTTCAATTTTGCAGCGGACTTTCGATCAATTTAAATGTGTTTGTAGATAGATTGACTTAAAAGCACAATGGATACGCTGGATTCTTGTTTGAGGTAATATTGGGAATTAACCGGGTCGCCCGCGATACAGGTTTGTCCTAGTGCGGGGCCATTGTTAGTCGTGCTTGTGAAATTTTGTTTTTGGTCTAATAAAGTGATTTGATTTGAAATTTGAATTTGAAATTGATATTACCTACATTCGACATTTCGTACGATTTATTTCAAAGATCATTTTCTATTACACATGATTAGTCATGTGTAGTGTAATAGGAAATGATATTTGTATGGCACTTCGAAGCAGAATAAATGATCATATAGATTTTTTCAAAACTAATAAAAAGCAAAGCCTGTCTAATGAAATGATAATAGCATAATGAAATATTAATAATGAATGTTAAAAATGTATTCAGTTATTTGTGAATGAGTTTTTAAAACAATCTTTTCTAATATTAGCAAAATGTAAAACTCATAAAACCCATGCCATATTTTATTCGTAGGTTATCTCACAGAAGCCTGCGTTTTAACCAAAACAGACAAATGCTCGTCGATATATTATTGTCTGTTAGGTATATAGTACGAGTAGATAGCGAAATTAATGCGTTGCCTTATCAATACGTGTTTCGGGGTCGTGCAGGGTACACATTCATCAATCAGGGAACCGCTGAACTCGTTACCGAGTTTCCGAACAAACGGCAATGAGGCCCAGCCGTTCAATATGTTTGTAAAAACTTTTTAGATCATTCACTTTCGCCTGAAAGCCTCGTATGTAGGGAACTATCTGTGTTCTGTAATTGACATAATACGTGACTTATTTTTAGTTAAAATGAATTTTATCTGAACGAACTGATGAACCATCATTCAAATAAGATAAAATTCATTTTGTCTAAAATATTTTTTTTTTCAGAGTTGCAGAACATAAGTTGTTATTTTCTGCTTAGTAATTTCCATATACCTAACACTGACTCAACATGAGATAGTATTGCGTCTTGTAGAGCAAAATACGTATAAAACAAAAGTAGATACTATCAAAGAACCACACACTCATATTGTTTCTTTTGAATTAAGTACGTTACTTCAAAAAGAAGGAAAACAATGATAAATATGGAAATGAGGCAAAATGAGAAATTTCTCAATGCATATTTTCGTGCGATATTATAATATTTTGCAGGCACTAAATAAAGAGACATCCACTAGAAATAGTAGCAGGAAGTTAATCAGAGGCTGTACAACAGACGGAGTGACTGGCGACATCAAATTAAATGGGTCAGTCGTGCCCGAGGCACTAACTACGAGTACGATTCGAGACGTCGGCGTCGAGTCGTCTTAACACGCTACTTCAATTGCTTTAAATTAGGTAAATAGACGAGCCTTGTTGAATTACGTTTTATTAGCTGAAGGTTTTCTTTGTAGAGTTTGAGAAGGAAAGTCTTGATTTTGTTAAGCTTTGTGAACTTGTCTGTTTTAAACTTATGAAATGTTAAACTAGCATGAACGATAAGCAAAGTCTAATATTATGAATTTTGAAATGAATAAGAGTCTTTTGGACACCCAAAAAGGAAATGCTGCTAGCCTTCTGGGAACCTTGCCGTTGTTCGGCAGCAGCAGCCGCCTCGAGGATTTTTCATATTTCGTTTGTATATTTGTTGTAAATATAGCTTATAGTCATTAATAATAAATATATTGAGAGCCTTTTGATTTTGAATAAATTTCTACTAGGTATACTATATTAACATTTTGAACGTTAAGATTCTCCACTAACACCGCTAAAGCAAGCCATAAACTTATAACAACATAAACTTAACGACATCACCAACTTTTCGCGTCATCAAATACACAAGGTGTTTAGGAATTCGAAGTATTCTATCGTCTCATTAATTATTTCCTCGAAGGGAGCTGTGCGTGCCGGCATTCTCTCACTTCTTATAAATTTATGATACTAATATAAATACTTTGGCTAACTTCAGCATGATCAAGTGCTCAACGCTCAACTGGCTGTGGTAGGATAATATTAAGACATGGAGTAAGTATACTTTATGCTATAGACTCTGAACGTCAAACTTTTGGTAATGATAATATATTATGGGAAGGCTTCTAAAAGTTTGGAACAAAATGAAACTATACTTTACTGATATATGCAGAATTATTAACTTACCTACTCATGTATTGATATTTATTTATTTACATAAATAACTAGTTGTTTCTTTTTATCTACAATAGATATTAGAATAAGGGCAGATTTTTCAATGGATAACCGATATCTGGCTGTTAATTTGAAATTGAAACATTTTTTTAGACTTATCAGAGAAATAGCTTATCTGAGGTTTAGTTATTGAAAAATCAGGCCTTAGACGTGTAGGTAACTTGTGATTTATCTATTTGAAAGCTACTGCGTATATTTTTGCTATCTATTATATTCTATTCAAAGAAAATAAAGACCTGATTTTCAATCATTGAAACCACCCACGCTAAACTGCCAAAAACATTATGTGTAACATCTCGAAATATGTAATTCTTTATAAAAGAAAGGTTTATTTGTATCTTATATAAGTCAAAATTGGGTCAAAGAAAAATCTACATGGCTATTTAAAAAGCTCTCAAATTCATAAAGTGTTATCCACACTTGTTTGCGTGCACACTAATAAAATTAAAAATTACTAAAATTGGTCCATCCTTTGAGGAGCTATGAGGTCACAGACCGGCCACACAGGTACACACTACAAACTAAATACCCCTTTTTTTTCTTCGGGGGTTAAAAACATACAAATGAGACACATCAAATTATTTTTTTTAAGACAACAATAACGACATTGTATATGGTATTGTTGACAAGGTTGGGCGAGTGAATCCTTTGGTCTGCCCACATAAGTCCCAGTGAATTGAGCAGCTATGTGCCCATTGCAGTCCTGATACAATAGTGGCTGTTTCAATGATCATTCAACCTAACCAAAGCAGCTTATGAAGCCGCAGAACTATAGTGCCAGATATCCTTGGTTTTCGATAACCGTATTAAAGCTTACAGTCGATGGGTGTAAACTTTGCTGAAGTTTGTTTAATAATCATTTAAAGAGTTTTTTTCTTGTCAAAGGAATCTACATGATATTATCTAATCTCTAGTTCTTATGAAAATCCTACTAATACTATAATTGCTAATGTTTGTGAGGATGTATGAATGTATGGATATTTGTTACTCTTTCACGTAATAACTAACAGATGAAACTTGGCACATAGATAGGTTATACGTTGGACTAACTTATCGGCTGTTTTTCCCGGGAAAACGTAAGATCCTCGGGAAACGCAGATGAAACCGCGGGGCGGAAGCTATATAGTGTTAAATAATCCTTTGAAGATTTACATGAATATGAAAAAAATAAAAGTAAAACAAATCTATTGCGAATATAATAGAGACATAATTCAAAGAATGGTAAATAGGTGGAAACCCAAAGGGTATTCCATATTAATTAACGTCGGATCCGAAGGCGACGAAGACAAATGTTGGAAACCTCTCGTAATGTATTTTTCCGGACCCTTCCCGGATAAAACAAATGATAATCGGGAAAGAATGAAGTCAACATTAATGACTTGTAATTAATTATAGTGGTTGCCGACTGTACCTACGTTCAATGGTCTGTGTGAGGTGGGTGATTAGGTTATTTATTTTGTTCTTGCAAAGTTAATATTTATAGGGAACTTTAATTAACTTTAGCTAACGTGTTAGATAATTATTATAATTTAAAAATGTAACTATTGAAATTTTGGTCATCTAAAATAACTACCGCAGCATACACTGGAATCTGTAGGTATAAATTACGTACATACCTATTATAATTATCCTACCTAAATTAAGGGCAATAAGCTAATGATAAGTTTTTATAAATTGTCTGGTGTATAAAGAATATCGGAGCTAAGCATTATTTTTATCAATCACTATCATCATATTCAGCCCAAATACAATAGGTAGGTAGGTTTCGTGAAATAAATACTTCTAACCTAGGTATTGTAAGTCTTATTTTTTTTATGAAACAAAATATATTTCGTGCCAAGTTTAATTACTAACAATACATTTCACCCTGCTTTAGTTAGAGGTCTTTAAACTAATCCGACCGTATTAGTTGAATGGCCAAAATACATTCACACCGGTAGGCCCTTGACCTTTCGGATTAATTCTGCGCCAATATATCGGTTTTAGGTTAATTTAGTAATAAGCAAAAGGGAAAAAGTATTTTATCTTTTATGTGTCAGGTGTATCGATTAAGCCAGTAAGGTAGAAAATTTATATTGTTAGAATTTGATAGAATCCTAAATTTACCTACATCCATTAATAGAATCAAGAGAATCAAAGCTTCTTTCTTGCTTTTAAAAGATATACTTTACTATACCTCACTGTAAAACCTTGTTTGCAATATCATCATCACGTTATTTATTACAGGTAAAATGTCCGCCAGTTATGTTGGCATGTGACTAAAATTGGAACTAATTATCGTACGCTACGTAAGGTGCATATTTGTACATAACGAACTATT
Organism: Tethea ocularis; assembly: GCA_963555595.1. Classification (NCBI taxonomy): domain Eukaryota; kingdom Metazoa; phylum Arthropoda; class Insecta; order Lepidoptera; family Drepanidae; genus Tethea; species Tethea ocularis. The sequence continues at coordinate 9,748,097 of OY741958.1, forward strand.
TCGTACTTTCCTTATCAAACAGCGCCCTCGCATGGAGATTTAACAACTCTATAGTTATAAGAATCGTTGAAGATATTATTGTGTGATGACTGATCTCAATCTACTGTGGTGGTATTTTGGCTGAGGAAGCGTAAACGCGAGAACGAAGCATCTCCGTTTCAACTTGCCAAAATGCTTTCGTATGTCCGGATTTCCAGCTGTTTTCCTCTACAGGTCGTATTTTTCAACCATTTCTCGTGACAGGTTCGATAATTATATGGATTTTTTGAAAAAATGTCGGATATACGGGGAGTAAAAACGTAAAAAAATATATTTCAGCCTTTTCGAAAAAAATCATCAAAAATACCACTACACTTTTTTGTTACCCGAACAACTTTATCATCCGATAAACTTCAAGGGTCGGGAGTGTGAGGGGGTAGAAAATAATGAAAAGCTCACAAAGCCCACAATACCACCATGTTCAGTGATGCTTTAGGTAGACGAAGGTGGTACGCAGACATTCCTAGAAGGCATAATAGGCAGGTACTACTAGATATAATTTTATTTTATTTGTTAATAAGTGTTTATTCTCGTTACTAAAATGTTGTGTGAATTAATAAACAAATACTTATCTCAACAACGGCAACAGATGTTTGGATGAATAATTATCGCGTTTAAATTTCAAATTCGTATCTAATCGCAGAAAGTTTACAATGGACCGTCTGTGGTGAAATGATGGATGGCCACGAGAATGCTCCTGACGCGTTGGAGAATAGGTACCTTATTGTGTACCTACCTACTGTTTATTTCTTATCTCTTATTCCCTTCCTTACAACTCAAGCTAAAATCAACGACTGAGGATTAGTGTTAATGGTTTGGATGGATTAGACAGATTTGTAAATCAATCTTCTGATTGTTTCTATACTGCATCTAATTTTCAATAATAAATTTAAATTTTCTTAATTTTATTAAAGATTATTTACGTTTGCCAGGGTTTCGCGAACGTAGGTCATTTAGCTAATAAATAACCTGTCCTGTAACATTTTTTTTTATTAGGTTACTGATTACCTACAGATTTATTTTTATAATACTAAGAGAAATATGGTTCATGGTAAGCGGTCACCGTTTGCAATTAACACATGTGTCTCGGAGTATCACTCATACGTAGCCGAGCCTGCAAAAATCTATTCAAATCTTTCTTGAAGAACTTCATGTCATTCATCCTTGGAAAAAATAATTACGGCGGGGAGCTAATTCCACGAATTGAGCGTCCGCTGTTGAAAGCTCTTTTGAAACCGCACGGTGTGAGATAATGTTGGTTATGCGGTGCGTTTCAGGATGGGCATGACCTTCAGCAATGAAGAGAACGACGCAGAAGAGGAGTGGGCATCAAACTCGTCAAAACACTGTTCGTTGTAGGTACAAACGGTAGAACTCATGGATGGAAAGTCTCTCCCTTGAGAGTATTTCTTATAAAATTATATAATCTTGAGAGTATTTAGGTATCTATATTAGATACCTACAGATTTAAAAATAATAATTTAAGCTCTATCTGTATTAAAATGAATAAAAGTTTTTGATCTTTATTTATACCTCAGTAGATTAATATCTTATTCCAGAAAGCCATTAGGTAGACTATTATTCACTTTCTTTTCATACAAAACCTATTGAATCATTTATTAAGAAGGTATTTTATTGAAGAGGTTTTCAGTCTTACTTTGTAAACATGTTTTTAATGTCGAATAATCGATAGTAGGTAATTATATTTTTTTTATTTTATTTTTATTATAAAAGCCCCTGTTTCTTTGAAATAGCAGTATCGTATCATAGTTACTTACAAGACAAGCTTTTAGGAGACTCTGTGTATAGAATATAAACAAATAAGTGTATAGAATTTTAGTTAGATGAATAGTTGAACTACTCAAAATAATAAAAATAATTCTGAATCAGTTTAGTAAAAGTAAGCCAATAACTAGGTATGTAATTTATATTATACCTATCGTAGGGTTAGTGATACCTGATAGTTCAAGAGTTTAAACAATGTACCTACAATTGCTTCATGTTATTCTTGACATAAAACTTGATTTTAATTGGAGTGGGCACTTAATCGTTACAGAAAAGTGTTTTGTTAGTCATATAATAGGAGAATAAATTACTCTTTTTGAGAGAAGGTTACTAGCAATTAGTTTATTCATATACCTACCAATTATTATTTTTTATTCTAAACATAATGCCTGCGTATAAAAAATAGGGTCAAATATAATACCAAATATCAAAGCTGTTTTTTTTATAAAATTAAATTAAACACAAAGCACATTTTCATACTTTACATCTCTTACAACTGTGTATTTCATTTAAATAACCGACAAAAGCGACATTCCCACATGAACCGCCGAAAACACAATTTGTTTTTTCTAAGTCCAAGTCGTTAATTTACTAATTACAGTTTCAGAATAAAGCGTGTTTTTGTTCTGTCCCGCTGTCCCTTCCGCGCGAAGCTTGGTATAATTCCGACCGGAAGGTTAATGGAAGAAAAAATACGCTGTACAAATTTGCATAACATTTTTCTCTGTCTCTTACCAAAATTAAGTCGTCTGCCCCTGCATCCACGGCTTTGTTTAAATTACTGAAGTGAATTTCGTGATTCGCCTGTAATATTCAATTTTATGTTTGCCCGCTCGCTGTTTTTACTTTATTCTTGCTCTACTTTCTTTAGATTAATATTTTTGTGATAGAGATTGAGGGAAAATATATAGCTTTAATAAATGTATATCTCGATTGAATCAATTTTAAGACTGTAAAATTGTAAATCATTTTTTTTATATGAGAATATTGACATGGTTTTTTCACCCTCAGCGCAATGGACCTACCTACCAAACATAATTGTAATTTTGAGAAAATACACACACGGTTAGAGTGACATAAACATTTCATAAATATTTCATGATATTTATAAAAAAAATAAAGTGTGTGTAGTCTGTGAGAAAAGATCGAGGAATGTGAATTCGGTAATCGCACTGTACTTATATAACATAATCAATATTATAAATATTTTCACATAGTATAAGAAATGCGTGGGTAAGCATACCTAATTTGTATCACACACACACAACATCAATTTAATTTTTTTCTTTACCTAGTAAAGTGATGATAATAAATAACCAAGTGAGTGCTAAAGAAAGTTATCGATATAGTCAGCCAAGTTGAAACTGGCATAGGTCCGATGGGAAATCTGCAATCTTGGCCTTCCGCTAACAAAGTTTTCAACTAAAATCCTATTGTGCTCTGTGTTGTGGGGAAGGAAACCGCCACTTGATTAGTACGTAGACTGGAAAGTTGATGCAAACCTTGTGCTACCTCACGTAGTTCTAGGAGTTTGATTAGCATGATTTCTAATTGCTAATTGAATGGGGACTCACCGTGGCTAGTGCCGCGCCAGAGGACGATTACTTTTCGATGCAAATCTAAGAAGCGCATGACGTCATGTTATGATTCATACAGTTCGTAGATATGTGAAAGGATTCGAATAAAGGCGGTTTATTTTGATGTTGAATTATACATACATGGACCATGGTAAAGGAATTAACAAAAATAACGCTATTAAATATCTTGCCCTACATTACCTACATTATGGGGTATTCAAAAGTGGGTAACATAGTGATTAAATAGGTCCATAAGTAAATGTTTTTAGGTATTTGCAAATAATAAATATTTTTCAGACAACTTATCTATATATATAAAAGAAAGTCGTGTTAGTTACACCATTTATAACTCAAGAACGGCTGAATTGATTTGGCTGAAAATTGGTGGGGAGGTAGCTTAGAACCAGGAGAAGGACATAGGTAGGTAGGGGCAGGTAGGGTAGGTAGGTAAGGTAGGTAGGAGTAGTTAGGGGTAGGTAGGGGTAGGTAGAGGTAGGCGATGATAGCTCAGTGGTAGTGACGTCGGATACCGAGACGAAGGTCCCGGGTTCGAATCCTACAATGAGCTTGAGCTTTCGGTGAAGGAAAACATCGTGAGGAAACCATAGCACGGTGGTAGGGTACTTTGTAGTACCCGCCTGGCTGGCTACCACCCTCAAGTTGAAAATCTGTCGCCAAGCACCTTTCGGTGTGTTCCGACAGCTGCACTTGAGAGCCAGTTCCCTTCTAGGCTTTGTGTGCTTACCATCATCGTCCACATCATCACTGACCACGGTGAGATTGTGGTCAAACACAGGCCTATATATAGTAAAAAAAAAAAAAAAAAAAAAAGGTAGAGGTAGGTCCCAGTTTTATTTTTGTTCTCTGGGCAGGACAACGGCTGCCGGGTCAGCTAGTACTCTATAAAAACTGGGTTTTATACCATAATTTAGGTACTAGGTACTCTGGGTTACAATAGGTACTATCATAATAAACGAATCTTATATACCTGACTTGATAGTTAACACCAAGTGTAGGAATGCGGCTGGCTAAATTGCAACATGATATCTTTATTTTGTTCTTCGCAATGAATATTTTTGCATGTAATTATAATGATACTATAAACATACGTAAAACCTTGCATTAACTTAAGGTTATAATGCAGTTACGTAGGTCCATATTCCTTGTAACAGAATGCAACCCAACAAACAAGTTCAATGCATACTAATGTTATATGCGTCTGGATAGGACATAGCGAGGCGCGATAGCAATAGCAAAGAATACTATTACTACGTATAGAAAGCGCACTCACGCCTTTCCGTAAATGTAGGTATCATCACCTACCGCTGGAGCTTGCTAGAAGAACAGTAGGTATCGCGAATGGCAACCAATGTTCTTACCGCTCGCTGCGTGTGCGTGTCATCATAGAGTCCGCTAGAGTGCCTGGTAAAGCCTCTAAAAGCAAATATGGAAACAATGAGGGCAAAAGAGCGAGATGGTCATGTCACACATCAACGTAGTCTAGAGAAGATTCGAGTCTTCAGCCAATAATAATGGCGTATTCATTTCATCACGTCATATTTATAATAATCCGTATAAGCTTCTCCCATAGATTTCCAGAATTAACAATATCCGATACCCTCAGCGGCTGGCATACTAAATCATTTACTATTTAAAAAGGCATGAGAAATAAATTTGAATCGTAAAAGTACGAAAACTAGTATAGTCACCTCTATTAGGAAGCGTTAGCACTAAGCGCCAATTCTGAACGGTGATCTTTATCAAATTATTTTTATTGCTTCTATTAGAATTCCAATGTGTTCTTTAATAGCGTCAATTGCTTGTATAATTTGTTAATTGTTTAATGGTGTTAGTAGAAAAAAAAAGATGGTGCAGAGCACAAGCATAATGGAACCATCACAAATAGTCTAAAAACTTATGAGTCATTTTATACAAGCAATGTTGTGGTGAAGTTCAATAGAATGATGCAAATACATAGCTTGAATTTTTAGTGATATCACTAATCGTGAGTCGAGTTATTTATATTTTTAAACACCGGGCGATAGCCAAGTAGCCCTCAAGATAAAAATCTGTCACCAAACATTTACGACGATCAAGGCGATGATAGATCAGTGGTAGTGACGACCATAGCACGGCGGCAGGGTACTTTGTAGTACCCGCCTGGCTGGCTACCACCCTCAAGTTGAAAATTTGTCGCCAAGCACCTTCCGGTGTGTCCCGGCAATTGCACACTGGTTGTAACAGGTCAGCAACACATTGGCAATATCTCTTGTATTGCAAATGGTGATAGGCGACGGTAACCACTTACCATCAGGTGGATCGTATGCTTGCTGGCTACCTTAGTAGTATAAAAAAAGATGTACCAGTACTGGTCATCAGTTGAGGACCATTACCATTTTTCATTCAAACAAACAAACTCTTCAGCATTATTATTAGTATGTAGAGTTTTCATTTAATTTTAATTCATTTATATGTTTGTTAAAAAATATAAAAAAACCTATTTTTATTACAGCTATAGATAGATACAAAATAATAATTATAATGTTAATTTAATACTGACCTTTCTACCTTATGTCACGGGGTCACTATTAGCTATTTTACCTAATGTGATAAGTTGAAATGATAATACGTTGGTACATATGAGTTTTATACTTTTTATTCAGTTACAATAATAACATTAAATATTTACAACAACTAAAAATTAAAATAATATTCTAACCCTATTTACAAAATACAAAATAATGTAGGTACTGGTTATTGAAATCTAGCAGAAAACGTAATAAAAAATGCCTATGTATTAAGTTCTTATAATGATAATTAATCTTTCATTTTCTACTAGTTATATAAAAGCGCGTTAGTGTGGTTGTTTTTCGTTCACAAAGTCATTATTAGATTAGGATGAAATTGAGCAGAAAAGTAGTAAACGTAGAATACTTAGTTAGTTATCTTTGGTTTGCAGGTGAAACAACGGGAAAAGGTAGGTACTTTACTCTACAGCTTTATGTTTTCATCAAAAGAAAAAAAAATAGGTGTTAGATAATATTTTTGGTGATTGATTTATCATATTTATTAAATTTTAATGACATTGTTTCATACTTGACATGATAGTACCTACTTTTATTTAATAATATAATTATTATTAGGTATTTTAATTAATCCAAGCAACGCTAATTAAAAATAAAAATAACCGGACAATTAGTTTATACATAGGTACTTACTAGCTGACCCGGCAGACATTGTCTTTCCCTGAGAACAAAAATAAAACTGGGACCTACCTACCTATCCCTACCTACTCCTACCTACCCCTACCTATCCTATGTCCTTCTCCTGGTTCTAAGCTACCTCCCCGCAAATTTTAAGCCAAATCAGTTAGCCGTTCTTGAGTTATAAATAGTGTAACTAACACGACTTTCTTTTATATATATAGATAATAGATTTCTTATAGGTTGTCCTGTATTTTATAGGTAAAGAACTATTTTCTGTATCTTTTATAAAAGGGGGCAATTGACAATTTTCGCCTATTTTCATACATAACTCAAAATTAAAAATTGGTGATATAGGCAGTTTGCAAAACATTTTTTTTAATTTTCTAATATACCCTCAATAGTGGCCCCCGATGTATAAAATTAATTTAATTACACGTCCATGTTTGGGTCATCAATTTACTTAGGTATGTAAACCAACGTTTAACTGAATAGGTCCACTATTTTCGGAGTAAATTGGCTGTGACAGACGGGTTCCGTTTTTTGCTTTTAAAGTATGGAAACCTAAAAAGATGGAACTCTCTTATATTGATATCCATAATGTCACTTCTTCTAATTGGGCAGAGCTATAAATAAAGTGACATTTGAATGCTAGATTTCCCAAATACTACTTTTTAATATTTCCATGAGCATAATATATTAAATTAATAAAAATAAGGTATATTTTGTTTAGGTACCTAATAGTTTAAAACAAAAAATAGCCGAAGATTTTAAAAATGATAATAATTTATCCTATTAATACCTATTAAGGCTATTATAAATGCGAAAGTTTGTGAGTATGGATTAATGTTTGTACCTTACTCTTTCTAGCTTTTTTTCGGGTTTGCTCGTTTAAAGATATTAAATTAAATTAAATGTCAACTATTATATTACAATTTACAAAATTATTGAAATGTTATATCATAAAAGTAACAGAGCTCTGTTATTCACTCACATAAAAAAACTTAAAATATATAAATTATGTAATGAAACAAAGAATATGAAATGTCAATTGGATGACTCATAAATTGGAATGTTAGTCTGACATATTGAGATATAATAATATCAGTGCGATTAATAAAATCTCAAAAGATAATGATTTCTATACAGTCACTATTCTTACAATATTCGTAATGTTCTAATTAAAAAATCAAAACAGCACTATCATAATATAATGACACACTTTATGCACGCTTGTGTTTAATGAAATTAAAAAGTTATATTTCTTAGCAACATGCTATAAAATAACTTTTTTCTATTATACCTACCTAGTACATTTTGGTCCGAATGAAAGAGTATCAACTAATATCATTGTATTGTGTAGATATTAAAGGAGCATAAAACATAAAAAGACATTTATGTGTATGTAGGTACGTAGGCTCCAAAAAATTGTAAAATTAATTCGCAAAATGTTTATTCACACATCAAAATATTTATAAAGAAAGCAAAAAAATAAAACCTCTCATTTATATTACAAATTGCTTTTCTGTCCTTAAAATACACACATAATGTTATTTGCAAACAAATAAACGAGCACCATCTGCGCACTGTGTAACGAGTGTTATTTTTCAAAGATCTCCATTCCCGACAGTAGGTACGCGGTATGATTAATACAACAATTATTTTTATATGACCTCTGTTTACCCCTTTCTCCCCAACGCCCTTAGTACGTAACTGAACATGGAGCATCCCGCACCGGTTGTACGATAAGCTGCCGAGATACGATCGTACCAAATCAAACGCTCCCCAGACGGTGTATAAGCTGCGAAGCGATTTGCCCCACTGAACAAAAATATGGCAGTAGCACAATTACCTACAGTTCGTATGGGAATATTTCACGTTAGTTTTATCAGGATATTGATTTGAAATATGATTCATGGTGTTTGCTTGCATAGATTTAGATTGAAGAATATTTCGCCCTTATGGTAGACTTCTGTGAGTCGCGTTCGATGTGGCAGTCAACCTTGGTATGGAGCCACTTCCGGGCCTCGCAACTGACGAGCGGCCGACTCCATCCATTTTCATGGGTTGACTATGGCCGCGTGCGTCAGCCTTGTCAGCCGCGACCCTCGGAAGCCTACCATTAGTGGTGATCTTTCCCGATTACCTACGCAGCACTTTGTTGAAGGTTATAGAAATTCGGCTTAGGCATTATAATTTATACGAAGAGTTAATCTAAAGTTTAAATTAGAAATGTGCCCATAGCACTGAAGGCTTTATATTTATTCGATTAAGTTACAAAAGTATCTACGTATAAAACAAAGTTAGAAAAGTCGAACAAAATTACCCATTAATGTCGATAAACTCGTACATGTTTAATCTTAAATTCATTCAATTCGTGTAAGACTGCTCCAACAAACATAATTACCGAAGTTCAGATTATAAATCCAAATAACATTGTATCAAGAGATACATAAAGTTATTATACGTACGTCATGCATGACTACTAATTTAACCCAATTTTGGTTAAAGAGCTTTTAACAGTTTATGCGATGTTCAAGGTGTTAATGCTTTTAAAATGTTAAATTGCTGTAAAACTAGATCGGTTAACTAATTTACAAAAACATAAACATTTGCAGTTACAAACATCTGAACAAAATATTTTTATCACATGACTGCCCGAAAATAAGACATTACATAAATGTACGAGTGTTTGACCGATTATTTCTTCCATCATATTACTAATTGCTAGAAGCAATTTAGAAAGTAAGTATTTTTATTTTATTATTAGAATCCATTTGGTCGTTCCATGTGACAGGTCGTACAGTCTGGTATCACAGTTTTATTTTTAAATTGGTATAAGTAAAGACAAAAGGTTATATAGGGATAAATTTTATATAGGTACCTTTAAAAGAGTACCATGACTTCCTACTGACTGGAACAGATTTGAAATTTGGACGTAAATATTTTTGTGCCAAAACTACTCTAAAAATTAATTATTAATTTTAATTGTGACATAAGCCCATTTTTTTTATCAAATAACTATGCATTAATTTTGTCTACCTACCTATATCTCAAATGATTCACAAAATATCAATAGAAAAAATAGCTTGAAATTCATAACTATGCATTATACAAAAATGTGAGGTAAAAAATTATAGCTACGGGAAATAATTAAACAATCAACTATTTAAGGCGTGTAATCAATAAAGATGATTAGAATTTATCTACGCCATCAATTTGTATTGAAAATATAAATCAATTTAAATAAGCGCAAATTCTAGTTTAAGTTTTATAAGGTGAACTTTGCGTCACCAAAAATGTGGTTTCAGTGTCGTTTAGACTATTCCAAGTTCTAAACTCGTGACTTATAATATCGCGTGAACACTTCCGTCTTATTTCAACCGATTCTATATGCGATTATACGTCACTCAAATAAGTCAAAAACAATTGTACTTAAGTTACCTACTAATAAAAAGGTCGAACAAGTGCGAGTAGGACTCGCCCTGAGAAAGTTCTATAGTAGGTACCTATTTGTATCACAATACATCTTATTTTTCGAAATTATCTGAGGACACGGCAGTGCCCCCACCAAGTCGAGCAAAAAAGTAAGTTTATCTCGTATAGTTCTGTTAAGGATTTTAAATTAACTATTTTTATTCGAAATTATTTCTTAATTTTTAAATTTTCAAATACTGACGCCCCTATTTTGGTGGCTTTTAAATGAAAAGTAAATACTTACATAAATAATAACATGTAGGAACGGAAAGAAAATAAAAAATAATAATAAAATAAAATTAAGTGACACATAAATGTTTGGATTGAAATTGAAATCAAATAATAGTGTAGTACGTAATCATAATCGTAGAGCATTAAACTATGGGGTTTCATAGCAGTTTTGCTATGAAACCCCATAGTCACAGTTTAATTATTTTCATTGCAGTACCACATCCGTGACTGACTAAATAGTAAATACCCCGTGATGATAACTATGCATCTAAATTGTTATTACTCGTATTTATTGTTTAATGCCTCTCGGTCATCGTTGCACTAACTACGTTTCTCGCCACGTCATGTCATTGCTGGCTTTATGGTAATGAATACATTAATAATTTACGTTTAGAGCCGGTATTCCAGTGTTCGTAGGAATGTTGTCTAAAGTGAAGTTTACAATAATAATACCTAGGTTCTTATTGATATTTTTATTAAATTTTAGGTCCAGTGGGTCTAATCTGAAAAACGATACACGACACAACGATGATCGAACGATAATCGTTTGGTTTACTCCGTGGTAAAAACGATATCGTCATTGACACTTCTATTCATCGGCTGGTTACTAAGATGTATCGCAATTTGACATCGAGTACCTGCCTACGTCGTGAATTTAAAAACTCTAAATTTACAAATTACATTGAATCTCGGTCTACAAATAGTATGTAGGACTTTTTAGGACCTAAAAGTACAACAAGGATAGTAAGTATATTATAGGTATGTTTAATATCATAACCCAAAACAGGTTGATCGAAAACAGCATAATTAAAGTTATTTAAGCCGCGCTGATACCAAAACTATAGGTATATAAAAATAAACTTTAAAACATTTGGGACATGCAACATTTACCCATTCGCAAATAAATAGGTAGGCACTGTGCCTAAAGCAGGTTGTTTAATAACTAGAGCTTATGACAGGATGTAACGACCAGATGAACTCACTAAGGAATGTAACCTTGACATTAGATCGATATTACATAAGTCCTAACGCATTTAAATTAAACACTTTCATAAAATCAATTTAAAAACCAGATTTTACGATCGTTCATCTTCTAAACTTGATACCATTTATTGACAAACGACATTTTTACGGATACGTCTTGAATGTCATTTTTGTGATAACTATATTTATATTTTTAATAAATGAAATGCCATCACAACTTTGACACAAAAACTCAGTTTTTAGTAGGTATACTTACCTACCTTACGTCCTACCTTAAATATAGGTACCTACCTATATAGGAGAAAAATTAACATGTAGATAAGTAATGAATATCTACTCTACAACAAAAGAACCAATAAATAAAATTGTATGGCTTAAATAATATCACATACCTTATGAAAATTAATTACCTAATCTGAGCAGTAAAATTCAAATACCCTTACCAAGTGCTGCAACATCAGTAGGTAAATGCACCAGTATGAAGCCACGAAATCTTTGAAATCCAAAATCACACTACAAGGAAGTGCCAACATTACAAAGGCTTCTACAGTTGGCACGCCTGGTTCCTCGGCGGATCCGGATGTCGTGTTAATTGGATATGTCAGATGCCACTGGCTTTCACGCCCCGAGATAGTTTCCCGGGTTGTGCTCATAAGATATTAATTATTTGGAGCTAGTCTGAGCCTTGTCAGGGGTTGCTTCATTGACTTCAATTTACATATCATAAAGAAGTAATTTTCGAAGTATTGATCTTTCTCGAATAAAATATTCGATATGCTAGTGATGACGTAAGAAATTTATGGAACTTTCATGGAATTTTATATTTTGTATTTGATTCATACTAAAGTATATTATTATTCGTGAGATCGATTCTCATCCAGGGCAAACATTTTGTGTGCATGAACATGTCTGTTTGTCCTGAGTCTGGGTGTAATTATGAAATAAAATAGTATATGTAATGTAGTAAGTAGTATCTGGTTTCATAGTACCTACAAGTTCTGCTTAGTTGGGATCAGATGCCGGTGTGTGAAGAATGTCCCAGGATTTATTTATTACCATTTTAAAATAAGGTGATTAATAACGTACATTCTTGTAGCAATTCCCGGTTTAATGTTTTAAATATTAAATAAGTATTAGTTTTCCACACAGTGGTTTCACCCACGATTCCCTATTACCCTTTAGGGGTTGATTTTGAAAAACAATATATTGATAGATCAGTCAGTAAGTCACTTTTCTTTTTATATATTTCGCACGGCCTACTTGCAAACGTACCTACCTATATACGGGTTGCAAATCAAATTTATTCATTAAGTTTGTCATCAAACAAGACCAAATCAAGGAAATCGTTAGATAACTTGATTTTATATAAAATTCTTTATTTAGTTGGTTTTAGTCGAGGAAGTATATTAAGATTAATAGAAGTATGACGTAAAAGAGCTCTACCTTTAATAGTGTTCTAGTTCCTGAAATACAGTTAATATATAAATGTTCTCTGTTATAAGCATAAGCATTCAAATATCTTTGGAAATAAAAATGTTGTCTTAAATTTAATATGTGTCTTAAGTCAACTTTTAAAAGTCCTGGTTTGAAAAAAAGAAAGCTAACAGTTGAAGTTAACATACTGCGTGAATCTAAATGTTACTAAATAATACGACTTAATTATGTGAATAAAAAAAGAAGTCAGTGTGCAAAATGTCATCAAAGAAACAGTCCTCCTCGACTAAAGTAAACTAAATTTTGCTAAATGCTAAAGCAATATTTCAAGCATATCTTTTAAAAAGATCTACTGATATACCTTAAAGTAATCCTGCTTAAGAGTTGTAAGTGACATGATTGATTGATGGCTGTGCCAACGACAAATTCACTCCATCTTTAAATGCGCAACTTGGAGAAAATCTCGCAGACACAATTTTACTTTTATTGTTCCGACATTTTGAAGGAAAAATTCTGATTTTATTTTTAAGAAATTCTAAGTAAATTCCCAATATATTCCGAGATGCTGTCGAACATTGTTCTGAATGTGAATGTCAACGGTTGTCGTGATGAACGCTTGGCATTCGAATATTAAACTCTTTGGAAATACCTACCTACCGTCTTCGTCGTTTTATACTTTCGAGATGAATCACTAGGTACAGTCAGCATCAAAAGTAAATCTTTAGTACTGGTTCACATTAAGAAATTCTCAGTCTTCATGCAAACTGTCACGAGAATGTCAATAGATTTATCGTATGCTTAGAAATCCTTTGAATAAAATTTTGGTTGTTTTAATACTAGGTACTCAAAGGCCTATGTTTGATCACAATCTCACCTTGGTCAGTGACTATGTGGTCGATGTGCAACTATCGGAACACCGCAAGGAGCTAAGCGACAGATTTTCAACTTGAGGGTGGTAGCCAGTCAGGCGTGCACTACAAATTACCCTACTATGTGCTATGGTTTCCTCTAAACGATGTTTCCATTTGCCGAAAGCTCAAGCTCATTGTAGGATTAGAAATTGTGACCTTCGTCTCAGCATTCGACGTCACTACCACTGAGCTATCGCCTTCAAATTAATTTATTGCTTTTAAAGCTAATTGATAAAACTAAAAAATACAATTCATTTTAATAAATGGTAATGTAAAAAGATTGAGGTAGTATCTAAGTATTAATTATATTATACATACACGTAACTCTGTGAATAACACATTAAAATGTCTATTGAAATTATATAATGTAATAAAATTAAAATACCTATAATGATAATAAAAGGCGTGCGTGCATGACGTCTTTATGTACCTACGCACGTCATTAGTAGATGTCTACTGCTGAATCCTCGAGTTGAAACATTATTGCTGTCAAGGATATCCATAACTATCGACGAATCTGCCCCCTACGATCCTTTGTCATCCTTAAATAAGTTTAATCTTCTCAGTTTAAGTGTATTTCGAATAGAAGGTATGGTACAGTCAATTGTAACTTTCGACGACGTTCATAAGTGCCTTATTCGGGCCTAAATTGCATACCTAAGTGAATATTTTTTGGGATGGCATACATATTTTTAAATCCTATGTTGGGTTGATCATGCTGAACCCATAACAGGGTTAAATAAAAAATGGCGGCGTAGAAAGCTAGTTAGTTGTGTCAATATCAGTCATCTATATTATTAATATTATAAAGAGGAAAGATTTGATTGTTTGTTTGTATGTTTGTTTGTGTATGTTTGCATTGAATAGGCTCCGAAACTACTGAACCGATTTGAAAAATTATTTCACTAATAGGAAGCTACATTATTCCTGAAGGTTATAGGCTACATTTTATCACGGGTACGCGAGTGAAACCGCGCGGAACAGCTAGTGTGAAATATTGCTTTATTTGTGGCAAATATAACAACCTGATAAAACATAATACCTACGTAATAACACTAAATCGGTTTATATTTGAATAATAATAAAGAAAGAAGATTCGAGAGCGGACGAAATGCTAACACTCGACGACGACGCCTGAACATGACAGAAAAGGGCACCAAAATAACACGTTCGATTTAGAGTTCCACATTCTTTGTACTGGAACAATCAATATCATTGTTAGAGTCGCAAACGGGTCTGCAAAATGAACCGGATACGAATTTCACAATCAGAAAAGCATTCAGGGTCCGCGCTTACTTCGGACGCGTGGGCTTTATGCACCAAAAACATAAATCACACATTTATTTCGTGAGGCACGGAGTGCTGTGGTCGGACTACGTGCTTATCTGTTATTTGCAGTGAGAACGCAGCGCTGTTGCGGCAGTTTTCGGCAACATGCTGATAAATATTGGGGAGGCTATAATTCTAGTGGTTTGTTGATTGCCAAGCCCGTCGGTCTAAATCTAAACAGGCCTGAAGTGTAAGCGGAATGGAAGGATCGGTGGTGCTTGCAAATTATTGTTTAATCGACTGAATTACACCTCTTGCTGGGTATTTGTTCTGGCTCCCGTATGCTATCATAGAGTGCCTTTTGTACACGTGTTTATTGAATCATCGACTCAAATTTGAAAGAAACTCCATACAATTAGATGAAACAAAAGATAGTTAACATGTTTATGAAATGCCATTGCAAATAAACCCTACTGTAGGGTAAAATAGCCCAATTTTAGGCGAAACAGATATATTGATGAAATTACTATGATGCCGCAAATGTGACAAAATGAACCCTACAGGACAAACAGTTCGTTTTTTGGGACTTGGGGGAGGCTTTTAACAAGCAGTGGACGTCTTTCGGTTGAAATGGTGCGACAAGCGATATGAACATCATGATTAGGATTCAGTGTTATCAGAGTCGAGACTATGGCAATATTATGTCTGCGTTTTTTTTTATTTAAAAAGTGTTTTTTTGCAACAATAAGCGGTTACCGTAGCCTATACTTAGATGTACACTGAAGAATTCAGCCAACCAATTCAAAAAATCACACTAAGTCAAAAACTCATGTCATCAATAAGTCTCACCAAATATTATTACCACATTGTTGTGGCTTTAAAATATTTTTTGTAGTCGTAATCGGAAAATCATGTCGAGTGAGCTTCATTGTTGTCCAAATTCTCTAATAATTTTATCTTCTATATCTATCATTTTATCAGCAAATAAATCAGCCTTTGCCCTGAATAATACTTGCCAGTGTGAAACATCTTCTTCAAATTCTTAGTTTAGTATAATCATTTTATCCATTTATTTAGTCAGTAAAATTAGATAACAGATAGAAACAACCATGACGTTAAATAATTAAAAGTTAAATTAACATTTAAATATTTTATTGACAGTTTGCCACCATAAAATACGGTTTGTTTTAATTAGCATAAAGAAGACATTGATTAGAACTATTTGAAGCAGATAAAATATCAATCCATATCCAATGTAATCAATATTTGTGAAGAAACATACTAACATACCTATTGCAAATAATATCAAAAGTCCGCTCATCACAAATATTAAAGTTGCTATAAGTATGCGACGCCTGATCTCCGACGATCTTCTAACATTGGCACTTTTAAACAGAGACCATAAAACCCTAACGTAAATATACAGATTAATTAGTAAAGGTACTAATAATATTAAAAAACCTATTATATAAAGTGAAAAAAATGCTATTTCTACATACAGTGAAGCAATATCATAGTATATAATATCAAGAGAAAAAAAAGTAATGAATAAAACAATCGATATCATTAAAGGAACACCCCAGGCGAATAAAGCGCTCTTCAAACATTTCCTGGTAATATTACTACCAAATACTTTCACAATTTGAAGATAAAATACAATACAAATAACACACAACCAAAAATGAAAAGCTACGTAAGAAAAAAATACTGAACAAGATAATAAATAATTACTAATAAATGATATTTCTGGGTCTGTATTGCTAAATATTAACGCTAATATCAATGACGTTGTACTAGCTATAATTGTGTTTAAAAATATATAATTTTTAAAATGGCGGAACTTTGGGATTGTTATCCAAGAAATACAGCCCAAACATATTGCGATTATAGAGGTTATAAGACTTATTAGTATCAATTTAGAGCCAATCCAATCCATTATGGCGGAGTCGCCATTTTCCATTTCATACTGCTTGATAGTAATATTGAAATCAGACGTATTCATTGTAGTGGAAGTATCTGAATCTGTACTTTTTATCACATATAGTTGGCAACTGAAATGTAAAAAAAGTAAATTGAATATCTTAGAAATAGTATGGGATTTAAAAAAAATAAGCTCGAAAGCGAAGACGAAGATATTCGTTCACCGCTAAAAGGAAATCAAGTCTTCAAAATTATAGAATATTATAATTATACAATTTTATGGCCCTAAGGCAATAAAAAACCTCAACGCACTATTTTTCAGTGTTCAACAATTTGTTGGGTATATTTTTTTTTTATAAAAAATGGCCTACCGGGGTTTTACCCCTAACTTAATAGCTAGTTTTGAACTTACCGCTTTTAGTTGTGATGGTGGATTAAACCGTAGGTAGGTACTTAAAACAAACATAACTTAAAAATAATCCCGATCAAACCAGCGATGAAATAAATAACAGAAAAAAATTAAACAACAATAAAATTAAAAATATTAATGGTAATTAAATAAAAAAAATAAGTACCAAAGTTCAATATAAAAGGTAGCTAATTAGTCAGATGATAATTTATCTCATTGTACTCAGTTAAATAATGTGTTTCAAATGTTATTGTTTTAATTTATCAGTTCCAGGAAACAATACATGTATGTACATTTGCTCACAACCTAGCACAAAGAACTCAGCTGTCCCAGTGTCTTACTACGGTCAATCCTTTATAGAAACCAACCTTACCAACTAACTCCTAATGTATTTATTTGTCATTAACTGATAATTATGTATCTACCTAATTTGATAATTATAATCTATTTACTTAACAATAGGTACATGTTAATAACAATTTTAACACACACAGTACAGTAGTCTCTTAGGAGCTCTGGGTAAAGGAATACCTAAATTACTTTTTTCAAAACAGAGAACCGCCTTCTAAATCACCAAAAAGTATATTAAATAACATAAAATAATAGTTTTTACCTTTTAGTAGTTTTGAAGTCCTCCTGCTTTTATGAAGTCTGTTAAAAACAAAACCCTCATTCATTATCTGGGGGTTTGCTGCCTTTAAGATTCAATATTATTGAGAACTAGTTTAAATCAAAAAGAACATAAAAATCATCTCACAACAATCTACAGTATATATAATACCTAATAATCCAAAATTAGAACCTGTTTTAGTAAAATGTAAATTACCTATTCAGAAGATCATTTTGTAAAAACTTTCATCAGTATAGGTACTATACAGAATAAAGCATAATATTCAAAGGCAGGCAAACCAAGAATATATCTAAAGTAAATACTGCATGAGCAACGGGACAGGTTACGATAAAAAATAAAAACAAAATAACCATCAGTGAATTTATTTTACAAAAAAAATAGTCGACGAAGTTCTTCACAAAACCGTTTTAACACCTCAGATTCGGTTTGTGAGCATTTCTGCATCTGCTAGGGGGCCCGTACCTCGCTACGCCTATGATAATATTGTACCTACAGATCCATGAAGTAAGTAAAGGATAGCTACATAGCATGCGAACCAATTACGCCAAAGAATTCAACTGCTCAAATACTAGAATGTTTTACGAAAATCTACTTCGAGACTCCTAATATATTGATTGACGATTGTTTATCTAATTTGATATGCATAATTGACACTACATAATAATAACAATATTTAGATAATTAAACTGGACAAAGTCTTTTTAGAGGTCTGTGATAAAGGATACACACACAAAATCCTTTTATTTATTGCATCCACTTGACTGTCTTGTTTATGTGTTAGGTGAATGATTCTAATTTAGAATTTTGAACACTGCTTTGAAATTGAAGGTAACAGTAGTTAGGGTC
The DNA here is from genome assembly GCA_963555595.1 of Tethea ocularis. Taxonomy (NCBI): domain Eukaryota; kingdom Metazoa; phylum Arthropoda; class Insecta; order Lepidoptera; family Drepanidae; genus Tethea; species Tethea ocularis. The sequence goes on from OY741958.1 coordinate 9,766,813, forward strand.
TCTCTAAAGTATACCACAGGGTTTCATCACGATGATTTCCGCCACCGAAAGCTGTAGAATTTTAATTTTACAGCCTTCGGTGTCATTAAACGTAACTATGACTGACTTTTTTTACACAATTATTTTTTAATAGTCAGCCTAAGAATTCTTTGAACGTCAAACAACAAAAGCTTATTAATAAAAGTCAATAATTAGGCATAATTTCATTAAATATCGATAATAATATAACGGTAAGCTATATGCAATTAGCCGATGATTGTCTTTAAATTATCATTTAAATGATACAATAACATATTAACATTGTACCTACTTCGCTATGTGTAGTAAAGATCGGTAAAATATGATAGTAATCAAAATTTACAAGTCAATTTTATCGATGAAATTAAAAAAATACCGATTCTTGGTAGATTCAATCAACTTTTATATTAAGTAGCATAATTGCCTTACTTTATAAGTTAAGAAATATATTCATTTTTAGGGTTCCGAAATCAATACAGGAAAAACCCAAATTGTTTGTAGCTGACTTTGTCGTCACTAATTTTCTACTGACTTCAAATAAGTAGGATTTCAATTCTATAACTGTAATTTGCTATACTACACTTATTATCATTCGTCTTTGTTTTTTTTTACTTTATTGTTCCATAAAGTAAAATACATTTAAATGTTGCTTGTGTTTAATCTTAGGAAGTACAAAACAAGAAATTAAAATATTAAAAATAAATTTGACTTCAAAGTGACAAAATAATGACTTTACCGTAGTATCTGCTTCAATCTGATTATATGAAATAAATAAATATGTAAACTCTAAATTAAATAATATTTTTATATTTTAATTTATTTTTTCTGTATTTAAACCAGATTTTCTTGTTTAATTGGCAAGAAATAGGTAAACTTTTGACTTTGCGTGCGTATGCGTTACATGCTTTGCAAAGTGTGAAGGTAAATTTATGAGAAATACCTTTATGACTTTTTTATTGGATTTAATGAATAACAATTATTTTTTACTGAAATTAATACAGTTTCAAAATAAGTATTTATCATGGATAATTTTAAGTTATAATCTTTTTTTTATTCAGTTAAATATGAAAAAGTATTAATATAAGCTTAAATATTACAAATGGCTTGGTTATTTACAAAGGATCTCTACTCTGCTCTAGATTATTTTTCAAGAATGTTTCTGAGTAGAAAATAAAGACAAACACTGAAACAATGATGACGTTTCGTCACTAAAAGATAAATTATAGTTTAAATATTTTATTGAAAGCTTCACACCATAAATCGCGGTTTGCTTTTATTAACAAAAAGAAAACATTTATTAAAATAGTTTGTATTTGGTACATGAATAACCCATAAGCAATGTATTTGAGATAGTCATAAAAAATAACTGATATACATATTGCAAACAACATCAAAGTTCCGCTCATTACAAATATTAAAGTTGCTATAAATATACGACGCATGATATGCGAAAATCTCCTTATATTTGTACTTTTTAACAAGGTCCATAAAACTCTTACGTAAATGTATATATTAATGAGTAAGGGTACTAATAATATTATTAAAGATAGTATACAAAGTATTCCAAATGCTACATCTACAGTTGGAGTATCATTATAATAAATAATGTCAAAGGAGAATAATATTACAAAAAAAATTACGGACGTCATTAAAGGAATTCCCCAAGCAAATAAAGCACTCTTTAAATATTTCCTAGTAATATTACAGTCAAAAACTTTCACTATTTCGAGGTAAAATAAAGTACATACAACTAACAACCAAAAATTAAAAGCCACATAAGAGAATAATACCATGAATAGTATAATATAATAATATAGTCGTGATGATTGTTCATCTGTAATGGATAATATTATTATCAAAATTAATGATGTTATACTAGCTACAATAGTGTTTAAGAATATATAATTTCGATACCGACGGAATTTAGGTATTAGTATCCAAGATATACAACCCAAACATATTGCAATTATAGAGGTAAAAATACTTGTTAGCATCAATATACTTATGATTAAAGAATATTTCATGTATTCGTAGTTTTCAGTATTTAAGTGATTAGAAGAATTAGTGGAATCCAATGTATCCATTGTGGCACGAGTATTTGTATTAGCTGAAACGTTATAAAAAAACAATGTAATAAAAATAACGTGAGAATTAAAAATAAGCCTAAACACGTCTCAAAATAATACATATTAGCTTTTTTTACATTTCCTATGAACATTGATGTTAAAGCCCAAAACCTCTTGCTGTAATACTGACAGTGAGATCTGATTTTCATCCAATTTCCAAACAAATTATACCAATAAGCCCCCAATAATATCATAAAATCATCTTGACCAAACTGATTAAAAAAGGAACAAAAAAAAAATATTGAATGATACACTAATTTAAAGAACCCTTAATTTTGTATCGGAGTTTAAAATCAGCACATTGAAGTGAAATTTGAATAAAAAAATATTAGTAAAAAAATAAGTACCTACCTGATTTACGCAGCTAATACTTCAGTAGATAATTCAAAACATCGTGTAACTAGTATATTGAAAATGTGCGTCAAATTATAGGTGTCGTTTAATAACCCAATAAGAGCAGAGTGAGCTCTAGCGCCTGACCAAAGTTAGGTTATCACTGGTTGAAGTCCTATTATAAATTAAACAGTGTAATATGAAAAGAACTAATTAAACATAAGAATTCGTTCTTAGAAAGTAACTAATTTGTTTATTTACCTTAATTACCCATCTAATTTGATAAGCACGCTCAATATTTATTGACATAACAACACGTCATTTAAACAGTATAACATTATTAATTATTTAATTCAAATATTATGTAAGTTTTATATAAAGCTCTCATTCGGGGTTCAAAGAATATAAAATACAAGACAACATATTATTTACAATCAAAACGAGGCTACTTAGCAAACTTACGTATGATTTAGTTTAGTAAAAAAATCAAACTAACATTAAGGCACGCGAGCTCAGTAGGTACAGTAAAATAACAGAAGCTGCTAATCCTATATCGACGAGATATATCTAACGATTCTATGAATGTCTTATCGGAATCAGATTATCAATCAACGCATTCTCTCAGCTTTTCTTCTTCTCTTTCTGTGATTAAAATCATCTAAAGTTATCATTAAATGTACATAGTTACACTACAAACTATAATTATTATAACGTCTAAACATGCCGAGGCTTAAGGTGGTTCTGTAAACACGGAACGCATCCATCAACGAGGCTTAATGGCTTATCCAAATCAATTGGAAACTCGAAGCTTATGTTCAGTATCAGATCGCATTATATTGTGAGTATAGTGCTTCCACATTGATAATGGTAGTATTTGGATGTTTTTGTATTTTGCAATCACGAAAAAGAGAAAAGTGGAATATGGTATCATGTTAAAGCTTAAATCTTTTTCAAATAAAAACATATTTTTTTTAATATTGTCCAAATAGTTTCATTTCTAATCTATGTTACGTAATTTATTGGTCTACATGGAGAAAATCTAGTTTTTTTTTCAAAATCATAAAAAGGTATCGTTGAGTTGCTAATCAAAAACATGCTAACTGGTTTTCTATATATAGCAATTTGTTCCACTGAATGTAGGTGTATTAACGAGGTCAAATATAAATACAGAACAGTAATACAGTACTACTTACTAAACAATCGATTAAAGATAATTGAAAAATCGATGGAGAGAGAATCTTGCGTTATTTATCACCCATATCGATGCCAGTGATCTTCGTTAGATAATGAGGAGAAATAAATAACGGGTTCTCAAAATTAAAATGTCAGTGTCTGTCAGTGCATAGGTACAAGTAGTACTTTGAGTTTTTTGTGCTATATGTATATATATGTATTGATGATGAATTACGAGACGTTGAAGTAGCAGTGTTCAGGTCATATTTATCGCGATAGGGTAAAAGAGTCCTTCACTGGAGACCAGGCACAGGGAAGCGAAGCGTGGGAAGCCTCGCCTCTCGATGAACCTATGACCTGCAAAACCTGGTGGGTGGTGGGTGCATGCGAAAAGTGGTTGTGAGGTTAAGTAGAAGATGTGGCAACTGTTGGGATAGGCCTGTTGGGAATGTCCAGCTGTGATGATGATGATATGATGATGTATCCAAATAATATTTAGAAGGGAGGTGCATGTTACCTTTCGTATTCACTACGTGCCTGGTACTTACCCTACAGACGAAAGTAACTGCAGGGCTACAAAGCGCGTGTTGCCAACTCTGCAAAAATATCTTCACACTCTTCTTGATGAACCCCTTGCTGGTATTTGTTATTCGTATTAAACTAGGCTAATTTTAGGAGGACGATGGGTCGTCGTGATCACGATACATCGTGCGATGCACAGCGAGGATACTGGGGGGAAGTATCACACTTCCCCCGGGACGAGCTATATAGCGCCGTGCGTGGAGGGGGAGTGAGTATGCGTTCTGTACCACCCTCTACAGCGCAGATGGCGACCACCGTGGGGTTTAGGCCGGTACGAGTCCGGCATAACCTGGCTGCTCCCCCCGGGGCGGCTGGGTATCCTATGAGGATTTCCCCACGAAAAACAAAGGCTAATTTTATATAGATAATCTGAATAAGTATATATAAAGAAAGCGTGACTGACTAAGTGATCTATCAACGAATAGTTCAAATCACTGTACGGTTCGGGCTGAAATATGGCATACAAGTAGCTATTATGTCATAGGCATCTGCTAAGAGGATTTTTGAAAATTCAACTGATGTCCAATATGAGGGTATAATAGGGGTTCGCGGGTGAAACTTTACAAGACTGATGAGATTCGTGTCAACAATCAAGACCAAAATTTAACTAGTCTAGCTAGAGTCCGAAGCAAAATGATTCTATTACGCCAAAATTAAAATAATTTACATATTAGGCATTTAAATAAACTTAGAACCGTCAAGTGTAAGGTTACTTCTTCCTTGACTATTTGATAAATTGGTCAAGTTATAAGTAGCTTGATAATTATAAGAACTGACTTTTTGAAATTGTTAGGTATATAAAGTCAAAAAAATTAGTCATCATCGTACATTGTAACGTCATTCAAAAATATCAGGAAACAATGCAGGCTTAGATGGTCTTCGCTACGTGACAAGAAAATACTACCGGGCATTCTAATAAAATGCGACAGCAAAATACTACGCCCAAATCGAAGCACCCGAGTGCGTATCTTTGCAACCCTAGATGTGATGATCCACTACACGCTTACTCTTAGGTAAAGCGATATCATATTCAGCTCAAAAATGTACGCTGGTGATCCTCATTATTTTTTATACAGCGAACGTTTTTCGATTTGCATTCAGTGGCTCCCAGCGACTTTGACGAGGTCGCGGTCCATCTGGTGGGTTGTTGATATTCTACTTCTTCTTTAATAGTTAGTAGATGATGACACAATGTTATTCCTCTTTATAAATTGTAGGTATCTAGCATTGCCGGGATCATCAAATCTAAAGCCAATAGTTTTTTCTGGAATGATCTCACTTCTCGACCTCATCATTGCCTATTACGGGCGTATCTGTGGATGGTATTAAAATCAGATTAATATAAAAGTAGACTAATAGCGTTGACCACATGCGTCTGGTCTGAGTTTACAAAGATAGAAATTCAACATGTTTTATTTTAAAACACAAGATTTTCGTTCAATTCATTAATGCATTACATGCAAAATGAAATACTTAAATAATTTTTAAACTAAATGAAATATTCCCCAAATTAAAGTCAGGCTGATAACAGAATACATTAGTGTAAATATATACTCGTAATTTCTTTAAAACTTTGTTTTTATTATTTGAACCGACAGAGAAAATTGCAGACACGACGTCAAAAACTTTCAAAATCTTAATTTACAAATCAAAAGATAAAAATGTTAAGGGTGGGTTGCACCATCCAACGTTATCGTTAACCTAAACCTAAATATTCAAAAATATTCGGTCGTAATGGTTACTGAATAGCATTTTGTTTTTCCAATGTGTGTTATGACAAAAAGTAAAAAAGTAGATACCTATATCAAAAGAATGCCGTACCTTACTATAAACAGAAGAACATACAAATATCATGGAATGTCGAATAACAATAAATATAACGCCTACATTTGAATAGATTAGGCTTGTTTTGAAAGCTGCTCCAGTTTTTGAATGATTTTATTGATCTGAGGTTTGTTTTTTAATAATAAGAAACTGCTAAACCTCAATATGTTAGATTTGGTCAAGTTTGCAAAATCTTGCGAAACTTTAAATTCATGAACAATACTTTTGAAACTAATAATTAGCAAAATACCCTGTTATTATATTGTTAATAATTTATTTCTATGTGAAATTAATTCTTGATTAGCACTATAGTGAAATCTTTTTATGTATTTTAACAAAGTGCAATCGAAATCCGGTAGTCATAAGTGTGAAATGAAGCAATAAATTCCATCGTATTTTACAAGCTTATGGTATTACGGATGTATTAAAGCTGTTTTTATTATTTTGGTGTCGAATTTCTTTCCTTTCCTTGTGTAACACATAATTCATATAATCAAGAAAAATATTTTTTAAGAAGACTTTACTTTTGGGTATTCTCAGAATTACACAGATATGCCAATACCAATGGACTGAACAAAAGTGTTAAAAAAATTGATGATGGGACCCCAAAAAAAATATAGGCTTCGGTTAAATATACCTACTTATTGTTTTTAAAATATTATCCTATCTAGGTAGTTGACATTTATAATGAATTCAGTAAGATATCCTGCTTAACTTGATTTTTCACTAACGCAACACAGTTTTCCTAGTTTATTTTCTTCATAGCTCTACGTTTTATGTCTGAGGTCATCGGATTTTGGCGGCCTTGCGCGGTCGCCGACCAAGATGACTCCGCGACCCGCGACATTTCGAATACCGGTTTCTATGTTATTATTAATATTCCAATAAAAATATACACGTTTTAGTACCAATTTTCATACACATATGGTATGTTTTCGAATAACATTGAAATGTATTTTGTTTATACTTATGATTAAAAGCGTAGGTGGAACTTTGCGTGTGTTAGTGATATTATAAATTCAATAATTTGTTACATTACTGATAAATTAGAGCAAGATCTTATTGCCAAAAAACAGTTTTTTTTATTATTTTTATTAGTTATTATTCAAACATCAGTTTTATGCATTCATAATTCACAAAAGTTACTACCTATAGGTACGACATAAAATATTACATTTTTAAATATGTACGTCTTATTTTTATTGTAGTAATTAGTTGACCGTATAAATTAAAACCGTCATCAAAGTTTTGGAAAATATGCCTGATTGCCATGCTATTTTTTTTTTCTTATTTTAATAGTTTACGTGGACATGTTTTTAAAGGTTTGTTTATAATGATGAGTAGGTACAAAAATGTACTGCATTTATTGCTTTTCAGTAAATAGTCTGTAGAATCAATCACAATCCCACAGTGGCCGATGGTGGTAAGCACATTAAGTACTTAGAACGGAACTATCACTAATGTCGGAACGCACCTGAAGGCGCTTGGCGACAGATTTTCAACATTAGCTGATTGAATACCACTGTATCAATCAGCTGGGTACTAAAATTTACCCTACTACTGCTTGGCTATGGTTTCCTCAAGATGGTTTTCTTCAAAAGCTCAAGTTCATTGTAGGATTCAAACGCACGACCTCCGTCTCGACATCATTCGACGTCACTACCACTGAGCTACGAGTTGCTTGTAACATATCACAAAGTGAAGCTGGGTCCATCCGAATTATAATAATTTGATATCTTCATTAATATAAAAACTTAAATCTTGGACGGAGTGAGATAGATGTAGATAATCCACAGGATGATGGATAACACGCTGAAGGATGTATTATAGAAATTCTATTCTCAGACCTATCGCGAAAATGAGAAATCAGTAAATGGATAATACAGACTTATTGGGGACCATCCGCTGCGTTAGGACAGCATTACAAACTTGCAGCTAGTAGTCCGGCGGCAGTTGTTACGTATAAGTGTAGTAGTCAGTCAACAAAAGTGTAATTATGGCATGATGGATGGCACATATCACATTAACCGCATTCAAACTGCTATTTTTTTTCGAAATGTAAACCATCTGCTTCGACTCTACGTTCTATATGGAAATTTTATTTAGACATTCACAATAATTAAAAGAATATTTTTTGACAGTCAATATTTATAAATACCATATTCGTTTGATTAATTTTTCACTCTCCAGTTATTTGTCAATATTATATGTAGGTAGTCAGTTTTTTTGTTTCTACTCTCTTAGATAGTGAAAAGCCTGATTTGCCATTAAGACCTACATGATCACATAACGGAATACCCAAATACCTACACTGCATTCATAAATCGACGTCAAAACATTTACATGGTTACCTATAATCAACAGTTTTTTGACCACGTTTATTAGTTTGCTCACGCCTAGCACATAATTTATCATTGATATCTTTATTTGGCGTACCTACTGATCTACAATCTAACAATTACTATTGGCACATTAAAGATGTAGCTAATCAATTTTTACTGTTAACTTTGAAGGATCCTACTTTATAATTATCGCTCATTCTAACACAGTATGACTGACGTGTATGATTGATATTTTATCTCGGGGTCTCGCAACCGTTAATTCAATCCGTTGACCTGTGTAAAAACTTTTTCTATAAACAATGACCTGTTTATGTAACAATATTTCATTTTCGAAGTAATAATTAATGAGTTCACAATGAGGATGTGAAAGACGAATAACATATATTAATATTGTTTAGTTGACATAAAGTACGTATTGTTCTTGACATTGATTGCAAATCTCTCACCGTTATTTTATTAAGCTCCTTGAAGTACTCACAGATGTATCATTTAATCACCGTTATTTATATCGTATTATATTTTAGAAATACCTACCTCTAACTGTTTCTATAAATCACACAATCATGCACAAATCTTTTTGTTCCAAAAACGAATCAATGAGGACAAGGAAGTTCTAAATATTTCAAGATTATCTCAAAGCCAACTACAATTTTATCGTCGAAGCAAATGGTATGACTGATTTTAGTAGGCGTCGTAAGTGTGCAGATATAACACAGAAAAATGCCTAAATGAAATCGCGAATACCGATGCAAGAGTTCACCAATGGTCGAGACGGTACGCGACTCTGGCGCCGCTGTCGATAAATGGAAACTTACAATGATCGCTTAAAATCAACAAAAAACAGGAATCTTTAAGAATGTTAGGAATTTGCCAGCTATTAATTTTTGTATCGCGGGCGGATGTCTTCGAGGCGTTCGCACACTGACGTCACACGAAGGCGCCAGAGGCGGCGGCGACGCGCCGCACGCGCATAAATATCACAGCCTTATTGTTGCACCCTGATCAAAGAGTAAACAACGCAAAACCATTTTCGCAGACGAGCCATTTTCGTGTGACAAATTGATCACCGAAAATATACCACATTCCGTAGAAACCAGTCTAATATTCAGTTATTTTCGATCTTATAAATTTAATCGAATTACCATTTTCCGGTGACATTGATTTAATTTAGTATAACATTTTTGACTAATTCATAGTTTAATAAAGATTGCGTGACGATAAAAATATATTTTAATCTCATAATCTCTTCAGGATATTTATTATTCATTGATGTGATAAAAGCATGTACTCATCCTCCTATTTAAAGTAAGTACTTTCTTACATTTATGATTGTGGTGAATCTGCATTTATAGCATCTATGGTTTATTTTGTGCATTTTGTGTTCGAAGCAAGAAAGAGGTCAAAGGACATCTCTGATGTTAATAAATAAGAGAGCACATGAGATTACAATATCATGTCAAATAATATTTAAATTGTATTACCTACTCACCTACGTAATATTTGATTTATCTCCATCTCTGTTTATACAAATATTTTAAGTTATTTTTTATAGACGTTAATCTAAAAATAATAATAAAAGCGTGTCACATTACAACTAACATAAAATGTAAATTAATTTAAATTTAACGAACGTTGTAATCATTATGATAATGTCGTCCCTTAACTAGTTAAAAATACGTAAATCATTGACGCACGTCCTTTGATAAATTGACTAGTAAGGGAGACTAATAATTTGATAATAAATCAATTAGTTTAACAAATATCACGTGCAAATAGATTCCGATGAGAGGTCGTCTATTGTTGAGGCTTGGAAATTACTCAACTGGTAACATTGAAGGCTTAGATACCAGGAAGAGTTCTTTAAAGTCTACAAACAAGTCTATTGAAAGCATCGACCTTCATTGCATCGATTTCTTGACGGGATAAATTCATCTCGCTTCATAGAAATCAATTATAACGTCGATAGTAATCGTGTTAGAAGATGTAACCGCATACTTAGAATTGTGATGCGGCTTAATACATTTTCATAATAATGTTATATAGTTTACATACCCTTTTATTCTCTACAATATAAGTTTAATCTTTTCTACATTTAAATTAGGTTCGTTAATCGAACGAAGAATTTATACTATGGGACCATATGGGATTGATTAACCATGCGGTAGGTATTTGGCGACAGATATATCAACTAGCTAGGCTAGTAGTACTACAATGTCCCTTACTACCGTAGGTATTATGGTTTTCTCATCATGTTTTCCTTTACCGAAAGCTCAAACTCGTCGTAGGACACGAACTCACGATTTTCGCCATGACATTTTGGCGTCACTACCAAATGAATCATCACTTCATACACTAACTTCTTCTTCTAAATTGAAAGAACTGACAAACCTATGTACTTACCTATTAAATATTTTTAAATATAGTAGTTATCTTGTTATATATTATATCTTGTGCCTAGAAGACTGGTTACTATTATTAGAGAAAATGACAATCGGCAAATTTTTTAATCATATTATGAGTTTATAACAATGAATTCACTTTCTTTAATTTCAGCGTTAGGTTAGGTTTGTACCTACTTATATTATGGCTGTTACCTAAAAAAAATATTCCTTGGGAATCCCTATCATAAAACTCTGTAGGTGTGTTAAATTAGACCCCCAGATTAAATCAGTTATAGAACTAAAATCATCTAAAGGTGACCTAAAAAAATGCAAATGCAACAATATCAAGATGCAATCATCATACTTGTGAAAACATATTAATGGTTTGTTTACTCATTTCACACAACCAAAAGCTTTTTATTTTCGTAAGTATAATTCTTAGATGTACAAAAAATCTAATGTAATAATTTTATTTAATACTTCCTATTGGGAAAAAAATATTTAGGTACTTACCTAGGTACAATAACACGAGGATGTTGAAAAAATTTTTCATTGGAATCTACCTACCTACACATCAAAAGTGTATTAGCGCCGGTACCATAAAATACCTCTGTGTGCCATAATCGAGGATATTACTTGATGTATTATTTTTAAAAGAATCTATATTCTGTATGGGTATAAATCGTACGTAAAAAAAGAAGGCTCGTTAAATAAATGTCATGGTTGGTGGGCGCGACAAAAGGTGCCAAAATCTCGAGTAAGGACGATCGCGAAGGTCGCATTCCACTGCACAACATCTGATGGTTTTTTTAACCATCAGTCGATGCACCCCAGTAAATGCGGGAATAAAGGGATCGGATCCACAACGATTTGGCATCTGTTGAAACCTGTCCCTAAGTGGCGATTTGCTTAAAAATTGAAGCGGTCAATCTCCATTGGATGGCACCCAGACGTATAAAAATACCTAACTGTTCAAATATGCAACACGGTAGGTATGCGATGCGCTAAGAAAATTAAAACCGATGCTTCGATTGTTCTTCATTCATATATTAGCAATCTATCACATACCAATACCTATCACGTTATATAACTTACCTAGATAATCTAAAATTTGTCCGGTAAGGTTGTTGCAGCCATCTGAGGCTACCAACTTTAGTCCTTTCAAAAAAAAATATCAAAAACCACATTAGTCTGTACTCTTCACGACCCCGCAATTAAACCTACATAGGTACTAAATATAATATAATTCCTGATTTTCAAATAAATTAGGGATTATTATTACGCTTGATTGTTTCAAATTCTGACACAAAGTCGTAAATATAAATGTAGCATTAGCTTTATTTATTGTCTTGTATATCTTTGAAACGATTTTTATTACAATCCTTTTAGGCTTCACCTCCTTTTACGTTTTAAATAAGCGTATTTTTTCAAAATTAACTTAGAATCATATCTTCAAAACTTATAAAGTCTCGGCGTGCGGCAGGCGGGGAGCTTTTTCCGCCTACGCGGAATCCAAAGAAGAAACGCTGCCAGCCTTCTAGGATGCCGTTGATCGGCAGCAGCGGCCGCCTCGAGGATTTTTTTTATATAAAGGTATTTGTTGTAAATAAAGATAAGTCATAATAATTATACTACTATTTTATATACTATAAATAGGTACATAAAATTTTGACATAGGTAAAATGCAAACAAGATAATTCTGTACGTATTTGTTACACTTACGTTGAGCATTGCCTCCCAATTGGCCTTTAGATACGCTAACTCTCTATCTAGACAGGTTTATTATCTAAAGCAAGAGCCAGATAAAAAAAAAATTATGATAAATATGTAGAAAGAAGCCATCCATCTTTTTTATTTACACACAAATTACATGAATTTATCAACCTAATAGCGTTACCACAAAATAAATAAATATTGTCCGATATTTCTTTACACACAAATTCTGACTTCAAACATTAGTTTGAAGTTATTTTTTATATCGACGAATCTTATTTGGCCGAAATGTTATTTAATTGCATAATAATTAACGTACATATATTGCAACAAAGTTTAAGGAAAATAAATCCTTCGAACATGACTTTTCACTTTACATCCCAAAAAATTAAAATCTTATAAGATGATTCCCAGAACATGATTTTATTTGTCAGTTTAAGCATGTTGGCTTGTCATTTAGCGAATGATTTGTTCAATATCATGTTAACATGTATTAAAATAACAAGTATTTATAAAAGTTAAAATATTATATAAAAGAGGTACTAAGAAAAAGGTTTAAGGAATGAGATACATGAAATAATGTGCATGAAATCCAATATAATTTAAGTACCTAAGTAAAATTTTATACCAAGCAAATTGTTATTTTATCTTATTGATTGATTTGTCAATATTATGTTAATAATATACATTTGATTTTTATTGAAAATTTAAATTGCAAGGACTAACGATGACAGCTCGCATCATCGTTTTATCATAACTAAATTATTATATTTTTTTTTATTTATAGCTATATTTATTATAATTGTAATAAAAACATAAACAAGCAAACTTAAAGTATTGATTAGTTACTGAAATACGAATAATAACATTATATTTTATGGCTTATCTTACAAAACATAACTTAATCTTAAAATTTCTAATGAAAAAAAATTTCTCACTTTTTCTTTTTTAGTAATGACAACAATGTTATACAATAAGTGGTTATATTAATATGTAAATATCTTAATTTGTTTGTCTTGTATAATATTTGCAAGTTTTACAAAATTAAGCTACTTTATGACACATTGATCTCCGTGACCTTTTGTTATTTTGCCTTTAGCAAACAAAAACATTGATTGAATTAAAAAATATATATATATATATATATATAAACATGTATAAATTTAGTATCATTTTTACATTGTAATTAGGTAAGTACTTATTTAAAAGTAAGAAATGTAATTTCATTCTTAAATATTAAACCTTTCTTTTATTTTACCATTCAACTTTACTTCGTAGATATGGAGCAATAATAGGCTGTGTATTTTCCAAATCAACGAATTCGATTCGGCAAATATATTTTTGGAAAATCGAATTAGGTTTAGTTTTTATCAAAATCGGTCTCGACACTCCTTTCACAATTCATCCTATATCTATCTATATTATTTTTCACATATTTTTTGTCTGATTTGGGCTGTTTTAATATAAAAATTGTTCATTTATTGTTAGGTATTTGGAAATATATTATTATATTTTTTTAGATTTTCATACTTCTAACAGTAACGGTTCTACATTATTTGTTACTCATAATTTTCAAAGGAAATAATCATAATTACCTTAAAAAAGTGTGGAAATTCTTTGAACCTTCCTAACAAATCTTGCCTAACAAAATTTTGCGGATTTTATTTATCAACAAAAACAACGTAGGTATCTATGTCAATTATGGAATATAAATGAATAAATTATGGTGAATTTCTATTTGTAACTTTAATTTTATTCCTAATCCCAATAATTTGACTAAGAATGTAGTAAATTTGTTTTTCGCTAATTAAGTTTATAATCTCATCCATTTACGGCGCCATATCATAAAAAATAATAATCAGGCTAATAACTCTGTAGTTTAATGTAACAAACAGACATATAGTTAGTCATGTTAATAATTTCTGATGTATTTTACACAGCGGGTATCTGTTGGCTATGAAATAAAAATTAGCCGAACTTTTTGTTTGTGGTTTATAATTTTAAATTTTCCAAATTACTTAAAGACATTTTTTTATACTACACTGTATTTTTATTTGAAAAGCTTCGCGCAACCATGCACATTATTTGAACTTTTATTTTGTTATTGACATGAACTATTATTATTTGTAATTGCAATGCGGTGACGGTATTTAAATTAATAAATTTAATATTTTGAAGATATTTTTACGTAGGTATTCACCAATAAATTAATACGGATTAATTCCAAATGACTCTCAATTAAATTGGTATAACATGTCTGGGAACCCCTTTTTAGGTAGATCATTTAACCAAAATTGTCTCATGCATATTTTGTTAGTAATCAAAAAGAAAGATTTTTCCAAATGAGATTTTTAATTTAATGGCAGAATAAAATTCATCTTTATGTCTTTGCTGGTACGAGGTACTTTAATTAAGGTTGTCAGAAAAAGGTCCTTTCCTAAGAATTTTTATTCATTTTATAAGAGCTTTTGTCTGCTTAAAAGTGCAGTGTAAAAAAGGTAAATATACATTTTAATTTTAAGCTTCATCAAAATCGATCTCAAAGCCACTGATTTCTTAATCCTACATACAACGTCTCCATTCATATAAATATGTATTTATTTCAATTACATATTTTGTATTACGTTTTTGTGATACAACAAGACAAGTAATTTATAGATGTTAAGAGATGGCAACATTGATCTATGTTGAAAATAAAAAAAGGAATCATCTCGAACGTAAATAATGTAATATATCTATTAAATTCAATTCCACCAAAAACATTTTCATATAAAATGTTGCCAAGCTAAGACCATATGGCTCGCACTGTCAAAAATTTATCAGATCTCATGTAAAGCCAAGCTTCTAACTCCACACGCACTAACTCTACGATCCCTAACTTAACAGCTTACTCAAAATATGTAGCTTGGCCGTTTCGTTACTACAAAACTGTACAACAGAAAAGTAATGAACAGTGAATAAAGTGCCCTACAAAATTCCATCCCTTAACTTAGAGTGGGGTAATTTACTAGAAATCTTGAAATATGTATTTTATTATTCAAAACAAGGAGTCCCTATAAAAAATTTCAGACCTCTGGCATCAAAATTTGCGAGAGTCTCATACAAACTTCCATCCCCTAGTTTAAGGGGTTGGGGAGTAAAATATCCAAGTTTTAGAGATTTTTTTGTTTGTGTTCTAATACTAGCTTACATACCAAATTTCAGCTTTCTAGGAAGTACCCTAAGAATTTTGATGATAGGTGAGTCAGTGAATCAGTGAGTCAGCCAGTGAAAAAATTAAGGAACTTTTACTTGCAATAATTCTTAAACTACCGGTTCAAATTTAATATAATTTGAACTTGGATATGTAATGCTCCCTTGATTACTGAAAATTGAGGCTTCTAGTTTTTTCCAAGTTACAGGGTGGTCGAAAATGGCCCGAATGGCTCAGAAAAAGGATGGTACGGCCGTGCCTTTTTGCTCGACTTGGCGGGGGCACTTCCATGCCTCCAGATAAAATCCAAGTGTAAATAATATCAACGTATTTAATATTCTACAGGTACCTAGTAAAAAATAAGCTCAGTTTGTGTTTTTCTTGTATATTTTACTATCCTATCTTCACTTTCATTATTTATGTAAAGTCGAGATTGGCAGATCGCATAAATCAAATTGATAAGCAAAAGCCTTTTATCGCATGTTATATTTTTTATATTATATGGAAAATATTGTAAGTAGGTAGTTTCAATGGATAGAGAAAGGTGCTAATTTATTGATGACTATCTATAATTTGTTGGCACAATAAATCTTAAAAGAATTCTGCAAACATCTTCACTTCAAATATAGAGAGAATATAGAGTAAACTGATATATAGGCGTCTAAAGCGCCAAAAGAAAGTTCTCTACTCTACTGTTCATTACAGGAATTGAGGATGGTTGGGAATAAAAACTGGGTCTCTTTTGTGTAATTGAAACAAAATGTTTCTGCTCTACATGCATTAGCATGCAAAAAGGTTGAAATTTCAAAAAATCTTTCTTAGCAGATGCCTACGCTATAATAGCTATCTGTACCAAATTTCAGCCCGAACCGTCCAGTGGTTTGAGCTGTGCGTTAATAGTTCAGTCAGTCAATCAGTCACGCTTTCCTTTTTTTATATTTAGATAAAATTAAAGATTGACGAATGTAAACTTTCCAAGATTTGAAGCAAACAAATAAATTTGTAATCTGAACATAATTATAAAATTACTGATTACAAATATTTTAAAAACACCAGTATTATAATAATAAATGAAAACAAAGGAAAGGTGATGATAATCCTTACCTAAATGACAAAAAAATTACAATCTTACGAACAACCATTACAATTTTGATTATCTGTATCTGTTTACAAAGAATTTTTATGGAGTGCTACTCAGTCGTTCACCGAGCCAATATAAAGAACGTAAAAGGTAACGGTCTACTATCGTGTTACAAAGATTTTAATTCAGCTCAGTAATGTTAAGGGCCAATAAAAAAACATTTTATTGAAAACATAATCTTACAATGAGTTTGGGTTTATTGAAAGAAAACATAACGACTTAAAAAGCATAGTGGTGGACGGTGGAGGGAATGTAGTGGAATTTTATAGTAGTTAGGCTCAGTTTTATAAAAACTCGGAGGTAACATTCTGCTTGCTTATCTTAAAATTTTATTTCATCAAACTAACAACTAAAATATTAACACGAAATAATATATATACCTAATATTTATAAGTTTTAAATAATGAATTAAAACTAAACTTAAATCTAACTACCTTGCTTATCACCTTTCAGAAATGATAGTAGTGTCTATAATAGCTCGACTGTTGTCAGTTGAGCTATTTGGATGCACGGTTCGGATGATAGCTTTTTCTGTGAAGAGCCGGCAATAGACTTTTCAATATAAACTTCATAATGTACATAAAATATGTCCTGCAAGATCGAACGCTACATCCAAGCCATTTTGTCATTTAAATACTCGTTAATATTGTAGTAAGCCTTCTTCGTTAAAACGTTCAATCTTATTATATTCCTTAAATATTTTTGAAGGCAAATTTAAAAGTGGAAGAGGGATCTTGTTTAATAGTGTGTACATAGAAAAACGAACCATGCACTTTTTGAAGTCTATAAACAAATTTTTGATTTTGGTGTTTATCTGTAAAATAAAAATAGTTTCTATGTCAGCTGCTTTACTACCTGGGATAATGCACCATTTACATCGTTAAAATTGAATTTCTGTCTATCAAAACTAAAAATCAGGTAGGTAATCGGTAGTAAAGTTGGTATGGCAATTCAATATTCATCCACACACACACACAATTACCTAATAAAAAACGTACTATATAAAAAATGATTTTTATTTCAACCTACCTTACTCTCTAAGATGGTTTATAGGAAAATGATAAGGACTAACATGAACATTGATAACAAATGCCATGAGTAAGGCCAGCACCGCGAAGGGACTGCAAATTCGAATCAATGAAATAACTGTACAAATTATAGGTACATGTAATCTACGCAAGCAATGATCTACAAACTGGCGAAATTTAATATCCATATTGGTTAGGTTATCATTATAATTTTATTTATCTTTAGTGATCCATAAAATAAAATGAAGCGTTTAGTGAATGCGCAAATTCTAGTTGAAGAGCAACTGCTTGCTGGTTCCGCCTTCGCGACAGTCTTTTGTTCAGTAAGTTTTGTCTTTGTATTCTGCCCTTTTTTGTCACTGAAAAGTCTCTCATAATATTTTACGGCCCCCGGATAGCCTATGGGGTGAATAAAGATATAATTTTGCGAGTTGTCGAGGAACGCGGCGGGTGACTTGGATTTAATATTATTGTATCTTGTCATCTGTCATTTTTGTGGAGGCGAAAATTATTATCTTCAAGAAATATTTGCGCTACTCACATAATTTAACTAATAAAAAATATTATATTGGTAGTTAATTTACAAAATAAAGAGGAAAATAGAAAAGAAACACGGACTGGATGATCATGTTACTGTTTTAGGCGCCAATAGAAGGCAAAAGAATTTGGTATGACTCTGTATATGAAAATATAGTTATAAGAAAGTGCAGGTAGTGTAGATGAGATTTTGACAAAAACCTATATGTTTTAGTAAAAACATGACATTTATAGCGTTTGGAGAAAGTGAGACCAATGAATAAATAATAAACCGATAAAACATGTCATTTATTAGACGTATAAAGAAATAATTTTCGAGCACATCGGTAAAACCCACGAAACAAGAAAATTACAAATGAAAGCTTGGTGTCTAAAACAGGCAGGCGGCAGTAGTAACGTAAATATGCTAAACATTACCGCTGATTAATTTATAACACTTAGGAATACACGTGCTATTGACACATGAGGTGAGCTTTCTATTATCTTAGATTTATGAATCAATAACCAGATTTGTAACATCTGGAAATAAATGCAAAAAACAGTAAATTATAACAGGACACATTTTTAGACATCAAAAATGTTCCATGACTCATTGTGTCTTCTCCATGATTGTCAATCAATATTAGATGAAATATGTGGGTAATAAAAAATATGCATGTCCTCAAAGAGAGTCTTATTAGCATCTGATAACCCTGATATAGCTGTGGTAGTGTCGTCGAATGCCGAGGTCGCGGATTTAAAAACTACAAAGAGTTTAAGCTTTCGGAGAAGAAAACCAACGCGAGGAAAGTATGGTAGGGTTGAAAAAGTATCGTCAAACACCTACCGGTGTGTTCCCACAGCTGCACTTGAGAGCCATATTCTTTTCAAGCTTTGCGTGCTTACCACCATTGGCCACATCATCACTCACTAATTAAAAAAAAGTAATCAAAGAAAATAACTAATCTGTCGAAAATACCTCATTAATGTATTCCATTTCAAGTTAGACATAACTGAGAACATTTTCAACCTGATATAAAAAAAATACAAATAACCTCCAATTACTCAGATGACGGCGTAAGAAGGCGCGGGTTATCAACCTTTTCATGGTACTTGTAAAATTCGTAAGCCTTATGAATTATTATTGTTTAATACTGGACTTTAAGCCCTCAATCACTGGCAAATACATTGAATACAATAATAATAAATTTATGCAGAAACGATAAGTTTATTCCTTGAATCAATCAGCCGTTTCATCATTCAACAAACTAACGTATTTAATTAAAACTGAACGTTTTTCAGAAATTCGAAACAGGTAAAATATATTATAAACTGTTATTATTTCCTTAAACGTTTTAGATGATTTCCAACTATCTTCCTGTAAGTTTTCATGTAGGTATACGAATACAATTTACCTAGGCTTGTTTTTGGAATATAGTACGTCAAGTTTATGAGAAAAAAATAAACGTAATAATTTATTTCTGACATCATACCAACGATAACATTAATAATTATAACAAAATAACACCTTGTATTATAAAATAATTATATACAATAGAATTTAAATTAAAACTAAGTATTGTACCTACTTATATAATAAATATCTTTTGTCTTTTCAATATTATTATAGAGCTATTTTCATTTTGCATTAATGAACGCAGTATATTAAAATTTCATATAATAATTTCAGCAGACCCCCTACAAGGTGGACCGATGATCTTGTGAGGGTTGCGGGAAACCGTTGGATGCGGGTAGCGCAAGACCGGCCATTGTGGAGATCCTTGGGGAGGCCTTTGTCCAGCAGTGGACGTCTTTCGGCTGACATGATGATGATGATGATAATAATTTCATATCTCTATAGCAGACGTCCCACATAATCATAAAAAACTGTTTTTACTTGTAAAAATTCTATAGGTAGTCTCTGACATATTACCTTCCAATATAGGTGTACGTATATAACAATGAAAACAATACCAATAAAACACTCGTTTTAACATAAATAAGTACGGTTATGGTATGAGCATAAGATTTTAATTCTGCCGTATACCAATACCTAAATTGTATTGATAAATAAAAAGTATCAGTTACCTAGGTAGTTCAAGCAGAAATAGTTGTTTTTTAGTCACACGATTCTATAATCTATAACTATTCTAATAATATCCGGGGTTACTGTTCCGATTCGAAAAAATCTTTCACAAATAGGAAGCTACATTATCCCCGAAGGTTAATAGGCTACTTTATATTCCGGGAACGCGAGTGAAACCACGGAGAACAACAAGTACTAAATAAATATTCTGTCATCTATTTTTAAAACTTTGCCCACATTCTTTGATCAAAAATCCCATTGACTCTTATTTCACCTATAACATCAACCAAAAATCTATTAGGTATACTAAATGGTAAACAGACATTTACAACCTACGTAAGACCCGTAGCTCTGTAGAGGTGCTACGACGGTCAATTAGAAATACGATATGGGTAGGTAGTATTTATTTTATTCCTTTTATTTATACTAATTAATTATTTATATTATTATTAGACTAATATTATTATCAGCCTAATATTATTATTAGACTAATATGATTATTAAGTATCCGAATTTATTTAGATCATGTATTTATAGCTATGTTTGCCCAGTTGAAGATTCAAGGCTTTATCAAAATCCGGAATCTTGTCTTACTAAACAGATAATATATACTTACAGTAAATTCCTAAAATTTCTTATTCATCCGTCCACTGACCATTCAAATGGGGTTTCCCTAACGTAGAATCAATATCCGGCCAGAATTCATGATGTCATTGTCATGTTAATATCATTACGAACTAATATGAATCAAAGACGAATATCATAATTACAATAAAACGTCCGTATTTTATGATAACAGTTCGAAGAATAAAGGGTTGATGAGAGGATCTTTTAACCTTAATGATATAAAATCTTTTGAATTGATTGAACCTGGACAAAAGAATTGACTCATGACCATGTCAGTTATAAAGGTCCTGGTGGAGGTTACGAACCTTTCATTGATGTCCAGTCTCCTTAAAAAGGGGTGCTAGGTTATGTGTGGGCTTCTTAAGAAAAGTTGGTTGTATAAATTTCCTCATTTCATGTACATTAATTACTTCCATGAGATGACAAATATTTTCGACTTAAAATTTTAATCGTTTATGGCTGGTAATGGACGATTAAAGTTTTATGGACCTAACCCCTAATCTGATAGTCAACATCACACTGAAACGGAAAATATTTAAGAGACGATGGTGCATATGTACAATGAAAATAAAAAATAAAAACTACTAAAGTGGATGTTCCCAAAGTATCGATAAACACCGATGCGTTCACCGCAACTTTATGACTCTTATAATTTGACCACGTTTTGGAGATTTGGTGCCTACGTGCAACTTAGGTGCTTTACCTTTTTAATCTTAACTAAACATTCAAAAATTCCATCGATGTTAAAATCGAATAAAATCATTTTTACATCACGAAATGAATAAAAATTTACTGTTTTTATAAATCTAAAATTAGGTATATGAAATTCCGATGGAGTATCTCAGTTGTTATTTTTTAATATTGATTTAATATAATTAAATTATGCATTAAAATATAGACAGAATTAGATTAGTGATGATCTTGTGAGTTATAACTTTAATAATATAAAGACATAATATATTGGAATGGAATTGTTAGTTTGAAAAGGTCATTTCAAAATTAAAATATCATATACATAACACTTTATTTTTCCAATGAGAGAGAATCCAGGAAGAGTGGTACTTGATAAAGCTTATGGCGCTTCGGTATTATAAAAAATAAAATTTTAACATACCATCTAACTAAGAATTAATTATTCTATATGACCAAAAGTAGATCTATGCCACAAAATCTAAATTTATGTGAATTCGTGAGGAATAATTTGAGGAAGTAGGTAACTAAAATTATTATACGTCTCGGTCCAATATCGTTTCTCTGAATAAATAATGTTTCATTTTGTTTTCTGATACTAATTATTATTTTTTAAATAATGGATATGCATATAAAATACTTTTGTTTTCTGGACAAAAAAATACCAATAAATACTATATTTATACCTACTTGGTTTTAGTCCTTCAAAAACACTGAACAGATTTTGGTGAAACTTGGCACATACCTAGATAGGGTAAAACAGTGGGAGACGGCCCAGTATATAATAAAATTGAGATGATATATATATAACACAGGTGAGAAATGTATCAAAAATTTGTAAAAACAGATTTATAAAAATCGCCGACTAAATTTTTTTCAAAATCTGTAAATGCCGATAACAATCACACAAAAAATAAGAGATGGTGTCCTAAGACCCGATTCACGTGCTGCCCTTAATGATCCGTCTCAAATTTCCACCCTGTATATAACACTGAAATATAACTCAATTGCTTACTAACCTATTTAAAAAATTATGTAACATGAAATAGTTTAGTTTTTATTACAATAACAACTAAAAACTTGTCTCGGTTTTCATTCTACATGCTGAGTAACATTCTTGTGCAGAGTTTCAACTCCATTCCGAGACATAATGTATTCATGTATATTATAAGCTGGGACATTGGTAGATAACTTTTGTAATTATAATTAGGTAGCATATTATTTTTCAAGTATAATATTGTATAATCATTTGTCACTAATATGTTAGTCGTAATCGCATTGTTCATCTAAGTTCACGTGCATTCTAGTTCATAGTATCTTTTAGCAAACCAAAGATTAGTGAACATTATTCACAGATTACAAGTAAGGGTGATTTAAAAAACTCTCTCACTACTATTTTATTTGTAATTTTATGCTTTTAAATATATAAAATTTCTAGATATCAAAATGAAACTAAACTCATTAAAAACCATTTGGTAAGTACATTATCTAGTATTTTTTGCTAGGTAACATACGATGTAGCTTTGTTTTAGCTAAAATGATTGCAAGTACCTAAATTTGATATTATTTTTTTAATAATTTAAGGCAATGAATAAGTGGTAGACTTTGAATACCAAGACGAAGGTCGAAGGTCCTACAATGTTTTTGGTGTAGAAAAAAATCGTGAGGAATCTTTAGCACGGTGTTCAGTATAATATAATTATAATGCTAGCAGCTACACTCACATTGAAAATATGAATACACCGGTAAGTTCTCACACCTGCACTTGAGAACCAGTTCAAGGATTTGTGGGCACTATGTTCAGAATTAGGTCAAACATAGGCTAAAAAGAAAATAAATAATGAGTTTATTACATTACTACTATACTATAAGACAACTGTTACCAACCTCATTAGTAAACGAATACACTATATAATATACAGTCAATGGACAATGGACAACATTATCACTTCATAGCGATCTCTACTTGGTAACCTTTGAATGGAGAGGAGATAACTCATTCAACAGCAAATTTGAGGTCTTGTTGATAAATTTATAAGGATTTGGCTAAATCACACATACCAGAGATATGAGTCACGATACCAAAAACAAATAAAACTATGAAATAATTTTATTCCCAAACACTACGAGAAGTGATTTCGAACCAATTTCTGATAAAGGTGCCAACTGGCAACCGCACCTGCGTCATTGGCGCCAGATGATACAAATTTACCCAGAAATGTCGTTTAATTAATACAAAATCACAAATAAACAGAGTGATTTCTACTAAGAAAAAAACGTCAATATAATAAGACGGACACAAATAGATACATTAGAATAAATATATTCGTTCTGAATAATAAAGCAGTTACGTATAACATATCTAAAGAATTTTGGTGACAAATAAATACCTTATTTTGCACGGTAGCTGTTGATATCAAATATCAATAAATGTTTATTTTTGTAAATGTATCAGAAATTCCAAACAGTTTTTAAGAAGAACATATGAATAATATCAAGATTAGAAACAGTTCATGTTTTGTAACGTTCAATGGTTGTAAAAAGCCATTAAATTAAGAATTGACATTATCTTGTTTCATATTTTTTGTCTGGAATCACCCCTGGGTCACAATCGATTGAATCGAATCAAGTAGGTAATATAACAGTACAGAATCCACTATGCCGGTGTAGGTTTGGTCCTGCTGGTGACTACATAGAGCTAGGTACTAAAGTTAAAAGGTAAGTAGAGTGGATAAGCAGGAGGAATGTATCTGATTAGCATCTAGGTTCTTATTATATATACAACCGGGAAACGAGGAGAGGAGATTTAGAAATCAAAATCAAAACTGATTTATTCATTAGGCACTTAAGAATGTCAACAGTTACAGTTTTACAATAGACTCTACTACCAGTAAATAGAAATTAATGGGTCTAATTTAGGTTTGCAGATATTTTGCTACGAATGGCAACGATGAATGTGTAAAACTATTTCCAAAAACGTTATGACGTCTCAATAGCTTTTCTATAATAATGTTTTAAAGTTATAATCTAGATGATCTATCTATGCGCAAGCTGCATCTAAATGAGGATCCAAACACAGACGCAAATTTTCGAAATATAATAATATAACTAATTGTAGCTCGGATAACTAAAATAACCTCGTATGACTAACTGATTAAAATACGAATACAAAATCAGCGGCTTATGTAAATAAAATGAATCAAGACATTTCTTCTCATCCTTGGGTAAATCCAATCATTATAGAAATATCCGTAAAGCACTTTTGTATATGTTCCTATCAGCTGTTATTAATAGTGTGAAATTTTAAAGGCGAAACAAGATGTTTTTGGAATGCAGTAAGGTCGGTCTTACATCGTCTGTGTCCTAAAGTAAATTTCAACAGACTCAACAGACAATAATATAAAATCAGAAGGACTCTTGTAAACATCAGATAACTATGTCAACTCAAAAATTACTTAATTCTTATACCAGAAATTTGGCAACAGTGGAAAACTTCAATCTTGAATTATGTTCCGCATGCTTTTAGTAGGTATTTGGTAAGGATTAATAGGTGATTTACAAGTTAATTGGATGAAATTAGAATTTTAGATAGGTATGTGGCTTCTGGATACCGAGATGTTACCAAATTTAATCATACTTGCATAAACACAGAACATAAATTTAATTTTTTATTATTATAAACAAACAAATAGGCAATTAAAAGTGATAACCTATTTACTTTTGATGCACCAGGTAAATTGTCCTATTTTTGCCTTGTTGTCGAAATAAACAATGAACCGTTCATATATCTGTCCGTTTTACCTTATTTATGCACAATAAAACCCATAGTGCAAAAACATCGAAAATGAAGTAAAAAAAGAAGATATTTTTATTGTTGTACTGTAATTGTACAAGTCAACGGATAAGGCAGGGTTACGCGAGCGGACCCGAAATATACGTCCCCACAAAGGTGAATCACATAAATTGGAGACTCTTTCTTTGTTATTGTATTTAAATCTCCAATATCAATAGCAACAGATTTTTTTGACATGTTAAATTGTATGGAGAAATTTTAACGTAAGTGATAAGATAGGTAGGTCTCATTACGGTACTCATGGAGGCGTCAATTCTGAAGTTTTTTTTGTATGACACCGATACCCCAATAAAGTAACTCAGATCAAGAATGGTATGCAAAGATGATAAAAAAATACGTAACTTGTATGTGTGTGACGTGTAGTGACGCACCTGTGTGCGCTTGTGTTTGTATTCCTGCAGAAGAGATGACTTTATGTCGCTAATGTATAAAAGCGAAGCGCCGATTTCGAAATCAACACAACGATTTGAAATACTCTAAGGAGTGAACACACGGAGTGTGACCGTGAACATTTAATTTCCGCATAGTGATCACGCAAATCGGTTGCAGTGAACAGTGGATTAACAACCTGAAAAATACCCAAGGAGTTGTATTTTTTATTCCTCAAAAATTTTGTGAAGATATTTCGTGCAGTGCTTTAAGGATGAATTCTTTTGAGGTAGGTAGTTCAAAACTTTTATTTGTGTTTTTTGTAGCAAATATTTTTGTCGAAATTTTTTATCGATTTTATATTTTTTTTTCTATGATTATTGTATCAATAAATTATTGTAGTCAGAAGAAATATTTTATCATGTCTATGAAATTTTAATATAATACATATTTATTTACAGTGTTTATTAGTCGCTCTCTGCATTGTGGCGGTCGTGGGATCGCCGATAGAAGATGGCAACTGGAATCCATACAAGTACGGCGACGCTGGCAAGTAAGTAAATGTCAACATGAATATAGTTAATATTAATTTATATTTACCTTATATAGATAGCGTTTGAATAATTAATGCATTTATCGAACATCCCACGCTTTAAAATTCTTGTGTTCTATCCTCTTGCAACTATAACTATAAAACATTGTTGAAAAAATATAAGTAAATAAATATTTTTTTAACTAGATTCCTTTTATTTCTAATAAAAAAATTTTTTTCAAAGGTACATCCCTACGGATGAGGGTAAATACATCCACATACCAAACCCCTACATTCACATCGACAACCCTTACGATGGAGGCTTCGGTCCATATGCACACGACTATGAACCTCAAGCATCAGTTGATCAGTATCGATTGGTGATAACTCCACCTAAAGATATACCGTTCTACAAAGATGGCTACTACAAGAACAATGGCATCAAGATCATCAAGCAGAAACATAACTACGACGAGGATAGATACGATTTTGAGTAAGTTCTCCCCATTATTAAAGTATGGTAGGATTTAAGCTTACTGCGTTAGCACTTTTTTAAATTTAGATCCCATTTTCAAGATTTCTAGTATATTTCAGCCCGAATTAAGGAATGGGTTAATTTTTTTTCAATTTTTTTTGTTGTAACATGAACTTTTTTCAAGCTCACATACACATTTATCCAGTTCAGAATTAAATTAAACTGAGAAATTATGAGAAAAAACATAGCAAGGGATTTATGTAGCATATATTCCAGCTGATTAGTAAAAATGGAAACATACATTTTTTAACAATATTAATATTAGTTTGAAGTAATAGACAGAATAAGCATTGTTCATTGAAATTGAATAAACAGTTTTTTTTAAATAATAAGGACACTTCCATGGCGAAATGCAGTTAACAATCCAATATTAATTTATGGTATCTTAAAGGCGTCAATCTATGTAAATAATAAATTAACATAGTTGGCGTGTAATCTATAAAATTTATTAGCTTCCCGTCTCCTAAGCAGATTTTAGCCTTCGCTGAATGTCAAGCTGTCTTTAAGCATAATCAATCTTTAGCGGATATAGTTCACTAATGAAATCTATTTGATGATACGGAGAACGAAAGCCCAAATGGAAAAGTTTTAGTTATAAATTATTCCTAATGTACCTAACACTGACCTGCAGAGTGATCTAGTAACCGCATGTAGTAGGAAACCTCTATCTGCTGATAAAACATCTATATATCAATGTTATAAAATATTTAATTTTATTATATTTAGCTTTGCTTCTGCTAACTGTATAACTCATCGACAGAACAGATTATGAAGCGATAAATCAATAACAAGATAATCTCATTTGATATGATAGCAAAAAATCTCATTCAAAGCCAGGTCGTAGTCCTTGATTACACAATAGCATTAAAGCAGATCAATTCGCCAACACGAAAAAATGTGAGCCTTGACCGACTATACAAACCGATGCTCGTACACATGGGTCAGAGTTCAAAACTATTTATAATCATTTACGACAACCAAACCGACATTATTATGTAGCTTGTTACATTAACAAAAGTGACATGTCGATACAAATTCACATCCATACCATAGTTACACGCTAAATAAAAACATAATTGCTAAGCCGTGATAAATTAATATCATAATTAGGGATTAAAACGAAGAAATAATTTATAGAATAAATAAACTCCAATAAACTGGTTTTAGATGAGTATTTAAAAACTTAACAATAATACTATTTTATTTACAGTTTCGAGACTGAAAACAAAATCCGTGCTGAGGAGAAGGCTGTTTTAAAGAACGCGAATACAATTGATGAAGGTATTGCTTCAAAGGGATTCTACGAATACATCGGACCTGACGGTTTCATGTACAGGGTAGACTACACCGCTGACGAAAACGGATTCCGCCCTAAAGTGAAGCGGCTTGAGACCCCATACTCAGGGAAATGGACATACGAGAAGGTTAATTAAGTCAGTTCCCGATGCTACAAGCCAAACATCACCTCCATCCTCATATGAATCAGTATTTTCAAATAAGTAGACGATATTTTCCACGGATACTAATTTCGTTCATCTCCCGACTGACTGCAATTTATTTAATGACCATCATCCTCATTTTTAGTCACGATCGATATATCGTTCACGATTATGACATTTTCAATTTGATTCAGCCCAATTTTGTGTTTGACATTGATTAATCTCTTAACTTCCGTCATGTATGTGTTTTGAATTCTAGATTTGTGAAGTACAAAAGTGTGTTTTGGATGTTTCTCACATAAGAATATCTTGTGTGTGCCTTAGATAATTTTAATTTATATTTTAGGTTTAAGAGCTTAGATTTTTGTAATTTAGATACCTTTACTTATTTATGAAAATGTGATAATAAATTTATATTGCTATACAAAGTCTATCATTATTATATTCTCGATAGAATAGTTATATGTTGCCTGTAATACCTGCTTCTTAAAGCATCATATACGACTATTTCATGAAAATGTTACTAACATACCTTGGAAGATTATGTTGATGATTTCTTTTGTTATTAATCATTAAATATTGTTGATAACTTACGACCTATAACTGAGCTGCAATTTGCAAAAAACGTGATAAAATTTGAATTTCGCGCTCCAACCGACGCCTCCACCTTAAGGAGTTATACATTTCATTATCAACTCAGCAACATAAGATGACGACTACCAGACCCAAATATCTGAATAGCTTTAAAAAGTATATGAAAAACTTTGTAAATGTCTATAAAATTTTAAGACTTTTCTAAATTTCTCTGGAATCTCACTATCAGATCTTGACCTGCTGACCAAGGCTACCTGTGAAGTATATACTTTCAAACAAAAAAATAATCCAAATCTGTGTAGGCGTCTTTGAGTAATCGGGGGACATACTCGTACATAAAAAAAAAGATTCCTATTAGATGCCTCGATTTAAGGGAGCAAATTAACTCCAAAGCCTCTCAATTCAATTGGTAATTCAGTTCCGTAATCCAATGTCGTGAGGCAACCAAATGAATGAACAAATCGCAACATGAAACCTCCTGTTCTGTTTGTTGACAAGGTAAGCAATATCAGATTCTCAATGATTGTGTGAATAACGATTACTAATGAAAAAAATTAAGCTTCAACAAAAATCTGCTAAATCATTCTCTACCATTTACTTTAGGAACATAGAGTAAGGGAATCACAAAGCTTTAGACTTGTAGGTTCTTTAGAAATGGCGCTGAGTATCAGTCAGCTATCGCTATCGAATAATTCAAACATAAAGTGACCAATATAATAATAATATGAATCATAAAAATAGGAAGTCAAAAGACTCAATGGGACCTTGGACTTGATTCCTATATTTAAAAAAATATTTAAAACTAGATAGTATGTCTTTGATCCCATGGAGTGTTGGTAAGTTGATGTTGTGGGATGCCACATATTGTGTGGATACATTTGCGCTATCTCACTTGCCAGCGACATGTAGAGTTGCAGGTGCGGCTGCTGCTGGTGCGAAAAATTCAAATTTAAAAAAATACGCTTCTATTAGCCCAAATTATTTATTTTTGCCTTTTGTCCTTGGGGGTCTGAGGCTCGCCGATTTACTAACTTATTGAAGCCTCAGAGATTGGCGGGCCGAGTTTTTGCCGCCAACTCGTAACGCTTGGCCTTCCAAAGAGGAAACGCCAGCCAGCCTTCTGGAAACCTTGCCGTTGATCGGCAGCAGCGGCCACCTATGTTAATATTTGAATACCTATTTTCTTTTGAAATATCTTGTTTAAATAATTATTGATATATTCTACTCACTTAGTCCATATTGCTGTAGTTGTACTGAAAATTTTTAGGTACCCACATATTTGAGTGTGATAAAAAAATCAAACCTAAAAATACATATAATTAATAAAATAATTCTAAGTATGAGTTCTTCGTGTATACATAGATAGATAGGTTATGTATACCTACTACTTACCTATATCTGCGCTTGGTGTTTGAAGGTAAAGTGAAAACTTTGAAACTTGCCACAAGGTATTAATTCAAAATTATACGAGAAGCTCCCGGATTATGTCAAAAACACGTGCTCTGACCTCGCATCGTGTACATAATCCTGTATTCCATCTGACACCTTATACAATCTGTGTTTTACCTAAGTAATACCGTTTATGAGACCTTTTTCAGGATTTTACGTTTAACCATTTCGAATATTGCATATGCAACAGAATAGAAGTGTATCTAAATTCAAATAAAATCTACCGTTATCAGATTCGCAACATTTTTTTAAATATATATTTACATGTGCGTAGATAAAATTATGGATTAATCACCACGGTAAGAGAACTATCAAACTGTAGTCTAACGATGTTATTTTAATGTAAAAGCATGTTTATCTTAAGCATTATTAAACATTATTTACAAGTAAGATAATAACTACACCGTGTGAGGAAATAAACTACAAGATATTATTAACCTACCGACAGCTTAACGCAATAAATTACACTTGCAAAAATACAAAGCAATTTAACACCGCAAAGAGAGATATGTTCATTTCAAAGATTAATATGGTCGATATACCAATAACCCTTAGAAATTCCTTGGTTTATATTTAAATTGGGTGTATAACTAAAAGCATCTGAACCCGTACTTCGGCAATAAACATCGGGATCTGAGGGCAATATTTGATCTGATAACGCGATAAATAAATACCGAGGCGCCTCGAATTTCAATAAAAATATCAAGAGCCGAGTCGCCAAAAATAAACGAGTCCCATCGAGGAGAGAGGAGCGGAAGGATCGTAAAGTCATGCGTGTTAGGGCACTGGCAAGAAATTTGGTGAAATTGTTTTGGCTCAGGCTTGTGGAGGCTTTTATGGAGGTAGGGGACGTTGACCGAGAGCTCTGCCAAGTAGCCGGCGCCGCTCTGGCCGACGCAGTGCGATCGCGGATGCTGCACTGCGCACGGCCTTATCTCAGCTCTTCTTAAGCAAAATAATTTACAACCATAACGATACGCAACATTGCCAAATACATCCGATCCATTTGCATCCCTTCTGACATAACGAAAATGGAGATTCTGGCATTTTTTTATAACGCAACAACAAGTTCGATGACCGTCAGAATATTTCTAACGAAGGACGTCCCAAGGCAAGCATTATTTCCGAAACGACAATGTGTTTAGTAATTACCTATATAACCAGAATGTAAGGCACGGCGATATCTGTATGCAAATCGGAGTTCGGTCCGAGCGTCGTGTACGTTGAGACGTAATAACGGCTACTTCGTTACGCGGTCTCCGAATATTATTTAGTGATCGTATCTATAATTAAATATAAGTATAAAATTAACATTACATGAAATTATGTGCTAATTAGTCAAAACGATCATGTTTTCAACAAAATTCAATTAAATTTTGTACGTTACGGTTTTGTAAAAAACGTTGATTGTAAATTTGATTATGATATACAGTCATGGTCCGTTATGCTAATGTAACTGCAAATCACGGTAGGTAGATACCTCCCTTTATTGATTGGGTAATTTATATATCTTTATACAGTGTGTCTGGTCATGAACTAGCGATATATTAGGTACTTATATTTCAACACTGTGTATTTTTCTATAAAAAGTGTTGAAATATAAGTAACCTAAAACATCGCTAGTTCATGACCGGACACACTGTATAAGCTTCTTGCGGCCCGGATGATTAAAACGTACTAGAATCTATATCCATACATATGTATAACAAAACCGTGAAACCAGTGTGTATAAATTAACATTTTTATTTGTATAAAATATTAAAATTCTCTTAAATACTATAATTAAATATAAGTATAAAATTAACATTACATGAAATTATGTGCTAATTAGTCAAAACGATCATGTTTTCAACAAAATTCAATTAAATTTTGTACGTTACGGTTTTGTAAAAAACGTTGATTGTAAATTTGATTATGATATACAGTCATGGTCCGTTATGCTAATGTAACTGCAAATCACGGTAGGTAGATACCTCCCTTTATTGATTGGGTAATTTATATATCTTTATACAGTGTGTCTGGTCATGAACTAGCGATATATTAGGTACTTATATTTCAACACTGTGTATTTTTCTATAAAAAGTGTTGAAATATAAGTAACCTAAAACATCGCTAGTTCATGACCGGACACACTGTATAAGCTTCTTGCGGCCCGGATGATTAAAACGTACTAGAATCTATATCCATACATATGTATAACAAAACCGTGAAACCAGTGTGTATAAATTAACATTTTTATTTGTATAAAATATTAAAATTCTCTTGGACATAATATAGGGATAGGTAGATCCGTGGGATAAAGCCATTATTGAATATTTTGGACATTTAAATTTAATAAGAAATTCTCAGAAGTCTAGGTGAACAGTTTTTTTACTAACCTTAATCTTATTTTTTTAAAGTATAGTCATATTTCAACAGGTATTAGCTACTTTAATAAAATTAACTTGAAATCCAGGGAATATACGAAAGAAAAATAAAATTTTCTTTTATAAAACCTTTCTCTTTTTTGTAAGTCTACTGACCTGTTTTTATCAGTATCAGATAATTACTTCGTATTAAGGAAACAATAAATAATGGGAATTAATACCTTATCTGTCTTTAGGCAATTCGAAAAAGATATTGCTTTGAAATTGATATATTATTATTTTTTGTGACATCGTAACAAAACCTAAAACCATGGATTGAGCAGGTAGGTACCTATTACTAATTTACAGTACTATAGTAACTAGTTACACAATAGTATTCGAAAAGGCTTGGGTGTAGCGCTCACTCTTGCAGGAAATATCTATTTTATGTAAATGAACTAAAAATTTTGCGTCTGATTTTTGATTTATTTTACCAATAGGTTTTATTAAAGTGAAATTTAAAAATTCCGGTAAGCGTCCGATCAACTGTTAAATTTTCGAGCAAGGGTTCAACCTATGTGTGTGAGATTTTGTAAATTTAGTAGGTACACTCAAAAAATACAGACGTAATTAGTGTTCTGATAGAAGATGATTTTTAATAAAATTACTAGGTATAAGATAAAATTCTATGAAAGTACTGAATCACGTTCAAACGTACAATTTTCCTCGTTGCTATATACATGGCATATTATAAATATTGAATAGCAACGATTTGCCGGCCGTGGACTACCGGAAGAAGGGCGAGCAGCGCCTGCTGGTTTAATTGGCTACCGACCAACTTTCCAAAAGGACACCTCCTGTGGGTACGTGATGTGGCTAAACGAAAAAGGATAGAGAGCGAAACTACATAATATTCTTTTACGTTACTGTTTTAGTATCACGTAGCGCCGAAGAAAAAACTTCAATAAGAAATTGTGTGATGTCTGGTAGGAAATTTTTATTTAGGGTATATTTTTTCGATGTCTCTAAATAAGTATAAAAAAATATAGCGTAACTGGCGCACAACTCAAACCACTGGATGAGTCGGTCTGAAATTTGGCATACATATATATAGTTGTCTTATGACGCTGTGATTAAAGTCAAAGCCATTTATTCAATTTAGGCCCCAAGTGGGCACTTATGAAGGTCAAAATTACAAAATTTACCACCGGTTCGGAACACGGCCTTTAACTGAGAAGAGCCGGCAAGAAACTCAGCTAGGCTACATTTTTTAAATTTGTATATTATAATTTTTTATTTTTTGAACTATAATATTTAGCTTTTTACAAATTATTAACAATAAAACAAAACTACAAAAATAAAATAAAAACATGTAAGTACCTAAGCATAAATACAGCTGAAAGAAAATGAAAAAAAAAAGAAGTACCTAGAAAATAATAATAATAACCTAAAGAAAGGATTTTTGAAAATTCAACCCCTAATGGTGTAAAATAGGAAAACGTGGGTGAAACCGCGGGGCCGAAAGTTAATCTAATCACATGGATGTATACTTATAATATACTTTCCAAACAGGTGTCATAATTCAACATTTATTTATATTTGCTAGTCTAGGATTCTACATATCATTTACTACCTACAAGAAATTTAACTCTACAAAAGATAAATTAGAATTGAATACGGAATCATCACAGTATAAACGAGGTTCCTAGCTATTTTTTTACAGTGCTTTGATCTATGCCATTTTACGGAATATAAGCTTTTTAGACAATATTTTTCTTCGTGTTAGTATAATCCTACTATAGCCAATTACGGTCGTCCTTATAAGTGGTAGTAACCCAATATCATTGATACCAACTTGAGAATAACGTACGTAATATTTTTGATATTTTTTACATGTTTACACACCTATAGTTGCCGTCATCCTACCGTAATAGGTCATTGGAACATCTGTTTAAACAAAAACGCAACATTAAGCTTTAACTTTTTTGGATTGATTCCAACGATGGCTTTTTAATAACAAAGTAATAGTCTATCGGATTGCAAATGCAATTCTTTCAGTTTAACCACATTGAAATAACACAAAAGTTTGCCGGGTGAGCCTGGACTGTTTCCAAATAAGGTGACTGTCGCCGACATCCGCCTGGGGTAACAGTATACTCCTACAACTTTATTTTGTAGTTCCGTTGAACTCTATATCAGGTGCATACAGTTGTTTTTTTTTTGTATTTATCGATATAGTATTTAGTTTTTAGCCAACTGCTCGCTTCCGGAGTCAGTGGCTACCCGTTTTTATTGGGAATGGATTGAATTTGTTGGTGATTACCTATTACAAGGTAATGAATCTATAATAGTTTGTTTATTGCGATTTGTTATTTTATAAACCACGATAAAAAGAACTATAAAATATATGAATTTAAATTCAAATAAGTTTATGTTTTACCTACTCGTATTAAAATCTTAATCTAGATGAACTTATAAATACGATAGTTAAATATATGGATAAAACTTAATTGTCACAACAAGTAACTTAAGTAAGCAAAGAAAATGTGGGTGGTCATATCACTAACAGGGATCTCTACTATATAGGCAACCTTCTATGCTATTTAGATCATAAAATTATTCAAAACAGAAAAAATGTATATCCCATATCATTTTTTTTTTCAATAATAATGGCGTTATTGCTTAATATTTCCTTATGATTAAAATATTTGATCAGCAGTTGACATTCCTTAGGCTGTATATGATGATAATGGTAATTCCATCTTTAAGTTATATAAGAATTTTATAAAATGTAAGCACGTACTTACTTATGTATGGACATTAATTATAATATTTATGTAACATAAAGATACTTGTATTCATAATTATGTTAAATAAATAGAATATATTCAACTAGTATATTATGCCTTTATTTTTATATATAAATCCTTAAGTCGTCTTTGTTTTCGAAGCCAAACCCAACATGTATTTGTTTTCAGGGTTTTCGCTCAAAAATAGGCTATCGATGCAAACTATTATATTTTCTTTTTACACTCAACAAATTGCGAAAAACCTACATTCTACAAAATATATTTTTATATACCTAGAGAACAGACACGGTATTTGAGTTCCCATCAAAAATCGTACTAGTTATTCAAAGCTATTCAATATTTAAGTGGATTAAATAGCTTTACCCAACATCGAGGTTAAAACTGTCCATTAAAATATTTTGAATAATAGAGATTCTCCTCAAAGAGAGTGCTGTATTTTTAAAAGCTATCAACGCTTTTGGCTGAACTTTTTCAGCTTTCATTTTGATAGGTATCTATAGATAACGTTACTGTTTCAAAACTGATGAGATACCTAACTAATTTTGCTAGTATTTTGTGATTAAAATACACTTATTTAAATAAAGACAGGATGTAAGTACCATGGATAAGTGAGGCTATTTGAAAAAGTAGAGAAGAGAATTCAATTAAGTCATAGAGAGACATGATTTTAAAGTAAGTTAGTTGAGTTAATTAAGGATGATGATCATCAGCCTAAAAATTATCACTGCTTAACCTTCGCCACGAATTGCTACAACGAAACGACCATAAACCGTACATTGTATGACGATAATGAAGTTAATTAATAGACAGATGTTTCTCTATGTCAAATACTTAAAGTATGGTAAAATTAAACAAATATAAAGAATTATTTATATGATACGAATTAATATCATAAAATATCAAAGCTTTTGTAATTGGTGAGACTGACCATTAATCAAGCATTGTTCTCTCACATAGCGGTAAAATATTGAGTAATTTCCCAGCAGTGACATATTATTATTGTTATTATTGGTATTTAGAATATAGTAACAGATACCAACAAGATGGTAATTACTCACAATGGAATACCGGCACACACAAACGATCAGAATTAATTGAGATTTTTTTTTTTTCATATCTAGGTGAAGGCTTGCATTATTCTACAATAAGTAAGTAATTAACTAAATGATACCTAATATGTTTCTATGTGATAATATTTCTACACTATATTATTATTTGACTTTACCAATAACTAATGCTCATTGTGGGATTCAAACCTACAAATTTTGATTCTGTACCAATAAATATTTTTTTATCATTTCTTCATCATGGTGTCTGACGTCACTATCATTGTTAAATGTACGTATTGGTGAATAATGTTTCTGTGATAGTAAAATGCTAGAGCATATTCAAACAAACTATTGAATTTTTTTCTGTATTATGAACATCAGCATTTGATCAAGAAAAAGCAATGCATTTCCTGATAATGGAGAAACCCCTAACATATACACTTCTAGTGTAAAATCATCACAATAAACGTTAAATTCGATAAAACTCCCGAGCTGTAGTGTATCACTCAAGAAAACCGCTTCCCCTAAAACTACAATCGTAAAACTCGTTCGTAGAAGTACCCATCTTGGGAGTAACGTATGCTAAAAAATGCAAACAGGAAAATTTAATGGTTCGTGAAGTAAACCAGCTTCGCAAAGCACCCAGGAATTGCCCCCCGTATTCCACTTGTAGGTTGACTACCACTGGATATTATTACGAATGCATCTCGAATGTAAATATAAGTCGAAAGTAAATAGGTAAGTTAAGTAAAATACCATAGTCTAATGAGAAAAGTGTTTTTGCTAATAAACAACAGTTACTTACTATAAGCATAGTGTTCACAAGTCACAACAATGACTTTTTTTGACAAATATTTTCGTGATTTTGTGTCAAGTTAAAAAACTTGTTACCTAAGCGATTGAATAATGTGACACCCGGATAAATTAATATTCAGTAGAAGTAGGCTGTCCAAGTGACGTCAAGGTGTTATTTCTTTAAGATGTAAAATTTTGTTTTACAATAATGATCAATAATATATTAAAATATTTGCAATTAAAAACTAAACGTGTTACACGTTTAGTGTTTTATTTTTATATAAAAACGGTTTATTATGGTTTGTGTGGCGGATATATTGAATTGCATAAAAATACAAATAGCAGTAGAAATCGACACAAAATTACAGTTTTCGTGAAAAAAAAACCATCTTCGTTGGGTCATAGCTTGGTCGTTAAAGGGTTTATAGAGCTGCAATTAGACATAATTTCTTGCAAATTTGTCCCAAAATTTTGCGTAGTGTGCAACTAGCACAATTTTTTCGAAGTTTTACAAATTTGGATTTACACTATAGGTAGGGTAGTGTGAATCCACTGGTCCATACAATATACCAAAAAATCCGAACTACACCGATTGCAATTTTAATGATTTCTACTGGGCTATAATTATAACACTATTTACGTGGTAGAGGTGCAAGTGATAGTAGCCAGAGAGATGTGAAACTAAACTTTATGACACATCAATAAGGTCATCTGAAACCGTATTATACTGAATCATAGATTAAACATGTTAACTTACTACAACGTAAGTAAATACCGTAGTAGTGATTTGTATGTAATGTAAACAAAACATTTATTAAATTTAAGTCATGCATATGCTATAATACGTATGAGAATAAAGTGCGATCCAATAGTAACGTCCACAAAATAAAGGGGGCCCTCATGTGGATTTCCTTAATATTACTTACTATCACTTATTATTCTAAGCTATTGACTTGAACATGAAAATTGCGTCTCGTTGTGTTTATGCAAGGGAGAGTATGTGCTTGTCGCAAGAGATAAGGCAGCCCAATAAGGTAAAATCTTGCGTGCACTTCGTAAATCTCGTATTATCATAAATTTTGGCAATATTGAGGGTGAATTTTAATACCTCGCAGTAATTTTTTTATGGTTTATTGCTTCGATAAAAAATCATTTAAGTTAACATTCCATAAAACATCCTCGATAATATTCTATAACAGGTGGCCGTTGAAAGAAAAATGTTGAGGATTGCTTTTTTATCATTTCTCATTCCTAATTACATTTAAAACCTTTCATTTGAATACCACACTTGATAGGTTTGGGAGAAAAAAAAATAAAACATACATTTTGGCGCCCTCCCTTTGGGTCAGTCGGGTAAAAGGAAAAAAACGTATGTAGGTATGTTTCGTAACAGTACAAAACAGAGTACGTTTAAAACACCACTTCACTTGGACAAGGCCTTCACTAAGTGTCACTCCAGTATTTAATTAAACGAAAGCAAAAAGTAGAAACTGAGAAGGTAGGGTAATTTGTCAAAATTAATTAAAAAGAAAACGAACGAACTGAAGAATTACGGTGACTCTAACAAGATGACGTTCCGCTAAAGTATTCAGAGTTACCGCCGTTTGTTTTCTTACTAATTACAATTTTAATGAGCAAAAAGACATTTATTTGATAGCTTCGAGAGAATCAATCAACCAAGAATGGATAATAATTCAAAATGGGCTGGTTCTGAGCCACGATGGCGAAGTTTAGTAATGACACAATGATGTTGATGACAAAAAGTTTGTAAAAATTTGCATAAGTGAGGTAAGTATTATGATATATAGAATACTTTACCCGACAATTTAAAGGTGATTTTATGTGGCAGTTATTGTGGAACGGTAGGCACTTAATTTGAAATTTTTGGATAGTATACCTAACCAGAATGTCTAGTTAAGTTAGAAAAGTGCAATGTCATCCTAATCCTTAGCAGCGCTACGATATGGAGTTCTTCAAAAGATGAACAAAATAAGCTCTCCGAGGTCGGCAACACATTGACAATCCCCTTTTTGGTTCGTTGTTATTGCAAATGTCCTCAGGCGGATGTCCTTAGCCGGCCACTGACCAATTCAATCAAGTGGATCATAAAAACAATATCCTCCTAAATAAGATCAATAAAATCACTTAAAATTTAAAATCACGATACCACACATACACATATATTAGGTATATTTGAAATTTCATTAAGCTTCATACATTAAACCAACACCAATTCAAAACGTCAATTTAAAAACACAATATAACAGTTCAAACATAACTCGCGTAACATTTGATTACTTTACATTTCCTTTGAACATGCTTCAACAATGTAAATAGAGTTCGCATAAAGAGTTGGAGCAATCTAAAGACTTGTGGCTTGGGTGTGGAGCCCTCTATCCGGATGCGGTCTTTACATACAAAAGACCGAATTGCCTGCTCTGATTGAATTATGTCCCGTTTTCCCCGCCTTCGATGGGTCATGGCTTTTGTGAGATATTTATGTAAAGCCAGCTTGAGATAATGTTTTTATTCACTGTACATTTACGTTTGCTAATGAAGTTACTAAAAGATAATTCGATCACTAGCTTAATTTTATAGATTATTCTTACTTTAAATAAATGAAAAAGGAACCTACTTATATAGGTACATTTTAATTACAGTAGTTATGTCAAATTAGGTAACAACAAGAGTCTCAAGACAATAAAATGCGGTACAGGTATTATGTGCATGTATTTTATGCACTATTTCATTTCGATTCAATTTTATTCAAAGATTTACTATTACCATCTAGCTTTGATCATCTTACTCGTGTTAAATTTATTGACTCACGGCACTATAGTGTAGCTTTAAACTATTATTATATTGAACCAAACACATCCGGAGAAAGTAACACAATAAATATTTGACACATCGTATTTTTATAAAGTTAAGGATTCGGATTTTATGTTTCCTTGTAAACAACGATTCAAAGGATAGACAAAAAATATTTAGTAAAAAAAGAAACGAACTCGTCAGCAATGTGTCGACCCCGAGCCAATTGAATTTCAAAGCCGACAAGCGTCTACCACAAAATTTATTCAAAGAATAAATCTGAAAATTTGTAGATCTAAAGGCATAAAGGCAAAGTGGCGCCGACGCGTCGACACAAAGGAATTTCTAAATTTCACGGCTTCCGCCTCGAATGTTGTTGTATTTATATGAGGGCGGGGCAAGAAATGACAAACGAGTGTAGGGAAATAACGAAAACTATGCAGTGTAGTCGAGTGGCCAATGTTACACCATAAGGGCATTGTACACTACGTGGGGTGGTAGCGTAGAAGCGAGCCATTGTCAACTAGGTAAAGTCTCCTCCCCAGTGCGACACCACACCGGCGGCGGCGGCGGTGGCAGGGTGTCAAGTTTGTTCTTGAGGTATTCACTTGTCACAGTGAAATTACTAACCAGCACAGCTTTGCCGAGCTAAGTTAGGTGGAACATCTAACAGCTTTAATTTCAAATGTAGGATTCATATTCAGCCTATTCCTTTTAAACAGAATACCTACCGGTAGTACTTACCTTTATTGGTTTTGTGATTTGTTTGAAATATTTATACTCTATTAGTGATTTTATTTCTTCCCAATAATACTCATTCTACTTTAAATAACTGAAAATTATGAGCCCTGTATGTAGACCATAAACAACAGTTTCGAGTAGTAAAGCACTTAGAGACGTAGCGCGGCGGTGAAACTGCGCCGCATTGGGGCAAAGTGTTTGCCGCACATCTGTAGTTTGCCTCGCTGTGTGTATAGGCGCTTTATACGTTCAGCTTGCCACTTACCACTCCGGCCACAACAAGGACGTTCTATTTTTAATGCAAACGATTGAGAAAATAAGATAATTAATTTATAATCTATTATACACATTAGAAGACACCAAAAGGCTTCGTGATTGGCGTCACAAAAAAGATAGGTATCTAAACCTTTACGTAGGTCTTCTCCAATATCTAGATAGTATTCAATTAAATTTTTGTCTGTTATACGAACAGATTAGATTTTACTACACTGACTATAGATTTTAATACAGTTTTATTACCATCCGATACGATGTGTCAACCTAAGCCAAAGCTAGGAATAGTGCAAAATACCTATAATAAAGCATCTATAGAATCCATGGAGAGCCTTTGTCCAGCATTGGACGACTTTCGGCTGACATGATGATCTATATAAATGTCACCTAAGCCTAAAAGGTAAATAAAGGTAAATGTTGTTAATGGTATTAAAAAACGTGTACTTTATGAAATACTTATATTATATGTGTACTTTATGGGTAATTTTCATGAAACTTAAATTAAAATTTACTTTACAGTCTGAAACTAGAGTTCGAGCAATCTATCCCACATGCTCGCATCTGTGTTCTATTCACAAAGCGAGCGCCTTAAATTTTGTTAAGAGCAATATATATTTTAAGGACCTTAAGGTTTAATTCAATTTGTAAGATTGTTTTATTAAAAGCTTTTATTTAAATTATGGAATGTATAGACAAAAAGGTATGATTTCTATTAAATATCGATAAAACTATGTAGGTACTTATAATAAAATCAAACAGTTGGCAGGTAAATTATTTATGTACTTGAGTACTTTTATATTTACAGTAGGATCATCCGCTCCTTAATCCCAAGGTAATATCGAATAGGTTTCGGGCTTGATATATTTCCAATAAGTAAATTATTATTTATACGGATTTTACCTATTTTGACGGAATAAAAAATATACATGAATAAAATCGCGACTATTAATTCTACTCATTTGCAATTTCAATTATAAAGAATATTGTGTGTGTTGTTAATTAGTAGGTAGATAGGTACCATTAATTAAACTTTTAATAACAAAATCCACCACAAAATGCAAACCGATACAACATTTTACTAAAAGCAAAAGAAAATAATTGAATAACATGACTAATTTAAAGTGTACGTGGATCGAAACATTTTATATGAAACGTACGTGTTTTAAAGCTCTACGGTAACTGGTTTACGTAGGTAATGTAAAAACTGCGGGGTTCCGTGGAAATAGCAACGTGTTATGGCGACCACAAGCTGTCAACTGCTGCAGGTAAGGTAGTTCCGGGCAGTTACATTATACCTTTAAGCACTTACTTACTTTGTTACGAAACGAATATCACTTCTGTTCATTGTTGTTGAACTTTTAACATTAATTTTGTTTGAGATGAACATTTTGACACAATTTAATGCTATTTGTTTCATCAAAGACGTTTTCATTTATTTAAGTATCATGATAAATATTGAAATAGAAACCCTATTTAAAACCCAAAGACGTCAAAATGAAAGGAAACAATATGGTTATAGGCCTTATACTAAGTAGAAAATAATAATTGATTGAGTTCGATTCCTAATCAAGACAAGCATTTGTGATAAATAGTAAATTATCAGTTATCTGTTATAGTAATTATCTGTGGAAAATAAAACAAGGAAGTGGTATTTATTACTCATCAGTATTATAATTCATTTTTACCTGAAAATATAAATTAAATAATACTTACCTAATACTCGAATTCAACCTATTTCAGAAATAAACAACATTGTTATAGTATCCATAAAATTATAAGATTGTAAAAATTATATTTAAGTACTAAGAAGGTGATTTACAAAATAGTCAACGTCAACAACATTGTAAGAGTTATAACTTCAAAGCCTAAACAAGTAAGCCCATTTAGATCTTAACAAACACTTTTATTGTAGTGTAACAAATAAAACAAACGGTTGACAACCCTATTTGCCGCCCTAGATGCCAATAAAATAACATGAAATTGTTTCTTTTCCGAACAACGGTCCGAAGCGAGCCAGAAAATGGAACTGTCGATTTTCCTTAATTAAATGTGGATAAAATCATTGAAAAGAACATAAGCTTTTTTAAATAAAATCATAAAATAAGATGTTCAAAGATGTAATTAAATATAAGATTATCTGAAAATGGAGATAAGTACCTACTCCTATTTAAATAACGTATCAAAAGTATTGTATACCAAATACTTTTATAATGTCATTGTGTAGCATTATAAAAGTTTATTTAAATAGGAGTACTATTTATTACCAATACACAGAATTACATAAGAACCAGATCCATTACAAATAACCTGTACCTACTCTGCAACTGTCCATAATATGGAAAGAATAAATTTTCTATATTTCAGTCTATAAACCTACATACTACATCCACCTACTTACATCTTAAGACGGATAGTTTGTACAAGTGTATTTGTAAAGGATTTGATCAAAGCTTCTTACCGTATCTTCACACTTGCATCGCAGTATAATTATCCAAAATCTATACTTACTAATAATAAAGCTGAAGAGTTTGTTTGTTTATTTGAACGAGCTAACTACTTTAAATCCCGGGAACGCGAGTGATGCCGCGGGGAACAGCTAGCACACTAAAAAATTGATCAAAAAAATAATCATCAAAAAAAGTGAATGGTATGAATTAAATTATTACTAGTAGGTAAAAATACTTATTGTTAGTTCAATTTAAGATAAAGTTTAATGCTTCTATGCAAATAGCAAAAATTCTTATGCAATTTTAACTTCTGCCTTCGCAAACATTTTATGTATAAATGCCTTTTAGAACAAAAAATTGAATGCAACATAAACGAGTATAAGTATCCCGAAAATCCTTGGATGTAGAGCTCGCTAAGTTTGTCATGAAATGAGTAATTGCTAAGTTTATTGCCGGCTCTTCTCAGCATAGGCAACCTACCGAACCGTCTCATAAATTCATAACGCATATTTATGCTAAAAGTAGGGCACACACTATATCCAATTTTCTCATTTAATTAACCAATTTCATAACTCAATACTCATTTACATTCAAAACGTTCAAATTGAAAAAAACTTTTAAGTAAATCAAACAAACCTAAAATATTTGATGACTTGGTTATTTATGTATCGATAATTACTTTTTCTATTTTGGTGTTGGTACGTAATCATACACAAAAGAACCGCCGTGATCCAATCCAGACGCGTGAGAAAGCTCAGTTCAAGGCACTGATTTGAAATTAATTTAAAATGGTGTTAATATCAACTCTACACTCGGAGGAAATGAAAGTGGAACACTCCGTTGAGTAACATTATTAATACTCTTTTCTCATTTTCTTG
Organism: Tethea ocularis; assembly: GCA_963555595.1. NCBI lineage: Eukaryota > Metazoa > Arthropoda > Insecta > Lepidoptera > Drepanidae > Tethea > Tethea ocularis. Next base: position 9,811,506 of record OY741958.1, read on the forward strand.
TGAATTTTCACTATAGTATCTAAACAAGTATCCTTAGATAAACTACTTTCAATTTAACAATTATGAAAATTGTATATTTTTTTATTCCAGATAGTGTATGAACAGGACTCGCCGACGGCTCTTTGCGTTTCAATAAATCAGAAGAAATGACGGCGAGAGCGTTAAGCAGTCAACGTCTCGCTGGGTGGTCGTCGGGCAGACGCCTTCACGCTTATTTCACGCCGCAATGTACTACAAATAAAACCGAAGTACTAACACGGAAATAGTTGCGCTGAAAGTGAGTACCTAACTGGCAACTGTAGCGCAAACGATTGCAGGTAAGGTAATGTCTCTCCTACCTAGGAAACTGTAAATAGTTTAACGATGGTACTAATTATGTTTCGTAACTTGAACAGTTTAAAATACGACCGATGTGAGTCAAAGAGAAAAAAACATTATGACAAAAACGTTCACGCACAATTAAGAGACTAAATAAAACTACCTAAAAATATAGATGCTACCTAAAAAAAAACATACCTGTTTTGCCTAAAATTGGGCTATTACGAAACTCCATACAAATCTGTCAAATTAGACGAAACAAATGATAGTTGACAGGTCGATGAAATGCCATCCGAAACATACTATGAAGCTGCAAGATGTGCTGCAAGAGTGACAAAATTAACCCTATCAATAACAATTTAACGAAAAGTGATCATAACTCTTGACAGACACCAGAAAATGTTTAATAATAGGTACGTAGGTAGCTGACGGCGACAGAATAGACAACAGCTATAATAAACGGTCCAGCCAATGGACCACACCGACTCAGTCTAAGCCCAGCAATTTCGTCATTACGTCCCATCCCTTCGTATAAATAAATGTAGATTAATAACCAATCATTTTACTTGATAGAAAATGTTGGCAATTAGGGCTGACTCTTCCAGAAATTATTTCTACGTGGAAGATATCAGTATAAAGTATGTTGGGTCCAAATCCAGCCACGGCGGGCATTCAGCGGACAAATCGATTTTAGATTTTGTCGGCCACATGCTAATATGTTATTTATAGAGAGATTTGTACATATTTCTTATTTGTAGTGATACATACCTATTTTATTAAAGAATAAGATATTATAGTCGTGTGGATTGATTATGCAAGCTGAATCATATAATCAAAGCTTTGAATATATTTTGTAAATGTCAAATCAAATGTAAAAATAATGAGTGATTTTTACAAATAAACCAGCCAGATTTTAAATGATGCCATAAAGTAAACAGACATTGTTGCTCCTATATCCCTGTATAAATTAATAATATACTTAGGTAATTGCTTTAACAACCCTATCTACTGGTTCTTTCTGCAATAATTCAACGGGAATCTTTTCGGACCGAAAAAAAATGTATGTTAAATTAAAAGATACCTATTTCAAGTATTTTTTTAAATTTTACATCTAAAATTCTTGTTGCCGTCTGGTTCGTACGCAACTACTGAAAGCGAGATCCTTAGTAGTTAATTTTTCAGTTGAAGGTTTTTAATTCTTTCTTTACATTGCCGCTTTTAGTGAACACATAGGATGAAACTCTTGAAACGTGATTGTATAAAACTGTTCTATCTATTTTTATTCAATTTTCATTTTAAGTTCCATCTTTGAAAATAGTTTCTTTTTACTACTTGGGAAAATGTTTAAAATATTAATTGTTAACGATTAATCAATCTAATCTCTCAGTAAATCAAAGACCAACGAAGTATAAAAAGGACAAGAAGAAGTCAAAAACAAAAAGCAAATTTCATTTTTTCAGGTGAGCAACAAACAGGAACACAACAACTTAAAACAATTTGCAGAGGCGCCACTCGAAAGTGTTAAGTGAATTTGAAAATGTACGGTAAAGCAGAGCACTAGGGCGGGCGGACGTTCAAATTGAGTCAAACAAACGAAACTCATCGACAAGATTCTATCGTGCTGAGTTTAAGAGCAATTTTTCTCTTAAAGCCAAACAAATGAGGCGCCATTAGATGGAGTGAGAGCGCTTAATCTATTTCTGACGAGTTCAGTGACGCCGACAAAGACAAATCGACATTAGCCTACCCACACGGCGCGCAAAGGCGTTCCACTTCTGTTTCAATTCCACTTTTATTTGCGGATTAACTTCTTATTAGTCATTGTGCTGGGTTGAGACCCGAGCCTCTATCACGAGCTTTATGAATGGCTCAATTATTTTGCAGGCTCAGTGCGAATTCATCTGCTGAAGTTAAACAGTATCACTTATTTCAATACGTTCAATACCATTTCTTCTTTCTCTTATAAATCTCTTGTCTCTTTATAAATTATGAACAACTTAATCCTATAAAAAGTGTTTTGTTAAACATGTGCTAGTCTTTAAAATAACACATGTATTAATATACTGACAACGTATTTATGATCTTGCTACGTCAGGAATAATGGCCATAATAAATTTTGTGTGATTAAATATTTACTTTGGCGATAATGAAATATTGTTTCAAAAATATACAATAATCTCGTCTAAATCTCATTGATAAGAGATATACCCGCTAAAACGACCATTAGACTACATAATATACCATCAGCAAACAATACACTAATTAGGTACCTAGTTGTATCTATTATTTTAGGCAAATCATTCATCTAAGTTAAAAACAGCACAACGCTACCCTTACACTACGCTGAAGCTGTTAGAAGTTCTAATATCTTAATCAAGACCAGGGCCACACCTAATAGTGTAATTTATTTTAAATAATGTTGTATGCTCATCTCGTACTAATTGGTCGGTTAACCCGAATCGAGCACATTATTTCGGACAAGAATTCGATTTCAACTGACTTTTTGTCTCTTCTCATTAAATTGGGATGTGTTATGTAGAAAATAGCCATAAAATTTTCAGCCGCTGCAAATGAAACTCTACCACTTTCAAAGTAAGACATATTTTAATTCTTAAAATAAATGATTAAAACAGTGATGAGCCAAAATAAATATAAAAGGGAGTGGCGTGAGCACGTATTTCAGAACCGACAAGTTGAAGAATGTCGAAATGTGTCATCTGTCACTCGGTATTTAAAACGATATGTTATTCTGAAAGTGTCGCCCGAAGTGGCCGCGTTTGTCGTGTATCTAAATAGTCAAGACAGCTGTCTTTCTGTAAAGATTAGGCGTTTTTCGGAGAAGCGAATGAAAATTCCGATGCCTCGAGGGCGTTTTCGTCTGAAGTGATGCATAAATTGCTTAAAAAATATAGTCAAACATATCAAGTCACGTTTAAGTGTAAATTTTGAACGTTTTACAGTTTTTCCTAAATTATTAACAAAATAAAGTTAATCTGGGAAGCGTCAACATAGAAAAAATATAGAATCCACAAAAATAGACTCTAATAAATTTGATTTTAATCATAAAATTTCGTTTACATTTGATTGGCGACAGATTTTCAACTTGAGAGTGCCAGCCAGGCGGGTACTACAAAGTACCCTACCTCCGTGCTATGATTTCATCACGATGTTTCCCTTCACAGTAAGCTCAAGGTCATTGTAGGATTCGAACCTGCGACCTTCGTCTGGGCATTCGACGTCACTACTACTGAGCTATCATGGCCTTAAAAAAAAGTGGCCTTTTCTGTAATAAGGAAGTGAACGAAGTCATAATCCTGTTTTAGGAACAAGTTAAGGACGCAGATTTTATTAATTGACATTATTCTAATCACTTTCCATCAGGGTGCCGTCGGCATCGTCAGCCTGCTAGTCAACATATTAAATTAAAATATGTTTCTATAGTAGTAGTAAACAAGCATATGCCCGCCTGATGGTAAGCAGATACCATAGCCTATAGACGTTTGCAACGCAGGAGCAATCTCCTGCGTTGCCGACCCTGCAAATCTTATTTTATAATTCAGTATAATTTGATCTCTTAGGCTATTTAAATATGATCTGCATAATAATATATGGGAAATGATGACGTGGTGAAAAAAAAAATGCGTTGGATTTGAGTGCAACTTCTTTATGAAGTAATTGTTAGTATTCTTTGGTACCTTGTAGATGTAAACACAACATGCTGAAATAAGATCTAAACTAATCGAAGTACGAATAAAAATTGAAGATATATCTAGCTTAAAAGAAATCAAATGAAAAAATAAGTACCTGTGCTAGACTAAAACGATATCGTAAACATTTTTAAATGCGTTTTCTCAGCGTAGATACTATCCCAATATTTCTTCTCTCAGACTTTGTTTTTGCAAAGCAAAGCTTTAACTGACCACTTCCACCTTCAATGGAAAGTATTATGTTGCGTGCTCAGCGCTTGTGCACTTGAAATGTTTAAGGCTTTGTTTACATTAGCAAGCAGAGTGAAAGCGGGAGTGCAAAAACTTTTAAACCTTAAGCCAAAAAAAATATTATATCGTGATAAAATTTAATTTAAGATTAAAAACTGGTTTTTGCCTCGTGGTCCCGAAGATCTTATGTTTTCTCGGGATACAAAGTATCCTAAATATTATTTCAAGTTATATTTTCTATCTATGTGTCAAGTCTAATCAATTCGTTCAGCCGTTAATGTGTAACTGAGTCACAAACATTCAAACATTTAACTATCCAAACTTTCAAGAGTTCCAGTAGGTATTATATTAGGAGGAATTGTAGAATAGAAGGATAGAAAAAAGAGCGAATCTTACCTATATAGTCTCAACAAACTTACTATGAAATTCGTAACGTTACTTTTTCACTATTGTGCTAAATTAAATAGACTGTTGACTCCACAGTGCACGCAATCTAATCCAGTGAGCAATAACAATTTTCCGCAAACTCCGTCAGGTAATAGCTGTAGCGATGTTATAAAGTGCATCGTGATTTTTGCTTGTCATTTGCCGTGTGACGTCACTTCGATTTTTTTTACTTATTAAACGTAGTTTATATTTAGTATTCGTCTGAAATTATCTACCTCTTGGAATCGATATGTTAAAGTTACAATTTATCAAAATAGGTACATGGCGCAATACTTTATTAGAATAAGAAATACGAGCCTCAGCAGTTTATGTAAAAGGTTTTGATAAATTATGTGTAGCAACCAAAATATATATAAAGTCGAGAACAATGTCTGTCTTGTAAATGTCTGTCTATCAAAAAATGATTTTCCTATAAAAAAGTATTCTATTTTATACAAATAAGAAAGAAATAGCAATCGCTCTTATAATATTTTCATGATTATTTCAGATGAAATATTTTTTACTTAGTATTTGAATACTTTTGAATCGTTTTTTAGGGTTCCATACCCGAAGGGTTCAAATGAAGCCCTATTGCTGTCACTCACGATTCCGTCTGTCCGTCGTCTGTAACACAGATTTTATAGCCAAACGGTTGGAGCTACAATCTTCTAATTTTCACCACAAAAGCATCTTGTTGTCCCAAAGCCATAAAAAATTTCAAAAAATATTTTTTAAATATAAAGATTTTTGTTTCAAATTCCCTAGTTTTTCTAATTACAAACAATTTATATTCTTCATTTGGTACGGAACCCTAAATGTGAGAAGTCCGACACGGACTGTCTAAGGGACATTTTAACGTGTAACAACTAACAATAAATGGGGCACTCCTACACAGCGGAGCCACAGTAGAAATATAGACTTTATTCTGTGGCGGAGCCCTGCTGTTTCAAACTTCTGGTAGGTACCTATTTAATTTCTATTTGATCCAAAGGTAGCAGTGAGATTAGTACCTATATTTCTTAAATTATGAGCTATTCTGTGTAATATTTATATCCAATGCTTGGCTCCGAAATAGATTATAGCAAAACAAAAAAAAACTTGCTTTAAAATAGGTGAATTCAATCTTAAAATTTATCAAAATTAATAAATAATAATAAAATAGGTACCTATCTTGTTATATATAGAACTATCATGAATCTCATATAATTTTGTAAATATAAGGAAATCATAGATACACATAAAATTAGAATAAATGAGTAGAAGCGAGCGGCGCTCTCAGCCGAAATGACAGATGTCGACACATTAGGTCAAGCAAGTCAGTTGACAGCCTTTTAATGTTATATCCATGTCAAACAAGTTTTATACGAGCACAGAAATAAGAATTTTTGTGACGTAATAATTTATCATTTTCTCTTTGTTACATAATGTGGCGATATAGAGACAAATAAAATTAACGCATTTTTATTTTATGAAACATAAATTTTCATCCATTGATCACCATTTAATACTTGGGTACAATAAGTTATTGTCGTGGTTGGTTAAGATACCACCTATCACACGCAGGTCGTGGACTCTATTCCCATTCATTACAAAATTTGAGAGCCTGAACATTATCTGTTTGTCCTGTGCTTTTGGTTATCTGTACAAAGTAATATGTATAAGTAGTAAATCAGGTACCTATCTGGTTTCATAGTTTAATGTGTGAAGAATATCCCAGTATCAATAACTTATTTTCTTGTTAAACAGATTACAATGTACCCACATACATTAACAACGCTATAAAAGTAGGTATACATACTTAAAGGTTTACATAAAAGAAAATAAGATTATGATGTTAAGTATATACCTACCTACTTACAAGTAAGAATTTAAATGGATGAATAAAAGTTAAGTAGCAAACTTTTAAATTTCTACTATCACGGATGTCTGAAAAGTTAAACAGTGCAAGATTTTATAAAATGTTATACCTAATATTAAGTAAAGTTGTGAACTGTAGAGCACGGTGCGAAACTGAATTGTATATTTCCATATTATGTAATAGGTACTTTGCTCGCTACATAACTGAAAATGGGTTGCCTAGACTCGATTCACTTTACATTACATAACTAGCTTGTATTTCATATAAGTAGTTCCCATTATACTTAGCATGAACTAAAATAAATAAGTTTGAAAAACTAATAAAAAAACCGCCTTTAAAAATACTAAAAAATATAAAATAATAACTATGCAGGAACTCTAATCTGAGAGTTTTGAAGTCTTTCAAATAAAAAAAGATTTTATAAAATCGATTTACATTATGACCGAGTAATCGCGTAACAAACATACAAAAAGAACGTACAGTCAAATTGACCTTTTTTAAAGTCGGTTGAAAATCGCTACCCTGCGGAAGTCAGCCAACTAGCCTAGAATTACCCGGCTGAATGGCGATGGAAATTCTTTCAACAAAGTTTATGCCTCTCAACCAATGCGCCTTTAGTTCCCAAGACCCTAAAGTTCAAATACTAAACACTAAAATGTGTACTACCATTGATCCTGTAGACCAGTTAGAGTGTAGGCAAATAGACTACGTTTCAATTGTACTTTAATTTGTTGCAGTTGTAATAACTGCATTCAAACTGCAAAGAGTGCAGTTGAAATGTAGGCGGCTAGAGATGCATAAGGTGGTATATACACCCACCTCTCATGCGCAAGGGCTAAAGTTATGTAGGGCCTAAGAAACGATTACCTACTTGATATCCTATAGCGATATTTACAATAGAGATAAACGTATCTATATTGATGATATATTTCACAGTGCTACCTCGCGGTCCAAGCACAGGATGTCTGAAAATAAATTTGATCTCTAATAAGACAACTGACGCTATTGCACACTGGTATACAGGATGAATTTGTCGTGCTTAAATTACATACGTGCTTACGATCTGTCTTAAAATAATATTATTTTAATGCTTGATAATGATGCTATAAAAAACGGTATTAAACGTGGATAAAGAAGTTAAAAATAACATTAATGCAAACTAAATGTGTTACTAAAGACAAGGGGTTTCCAAGCATCTTAAACGAGATTTTCGTTAAAAAGAAAAAGTTGAAGCCGCGTCTAAGTCCTATCAGGCTTGTCCGTGTCAGTGGTCGAAGTTCAGGATTTCAGCTATTTATTGCGATCCCACAGGATTCAACAATTTACGCGCCGAACGATAAAAGTACCCGCAGTTTTATAGGGATATTCGTTTAGTTGCTATCGTTGACGGCAACTAATATCTACTTTGTAAAGCCTACTTAACGTAGTTTTCTACGAGGTTTTTTGAGAATAGTAGATTACTTACCTTTTTAGTAACGAGAGATGAGAAATTAAGTAAGGTACTTTTGGAATTAAGTAAGGCAATGATAGTTAAGAGATACTTAATGATGTTGAATGCTATTACAAAGGTTGCAGGTTCGAATCGTATAATGAGCTTGAGCTTTAGGTGAACGAAACATATCGTGACAATAGTAGGCCTCAAGATGAAAACCTGTCACCGCTGCATTTACCGGTTTACTTCTTTATTATGTGCTTACTATTTTCGGCCACATCATCACTGACCTAGGGAAGATTATGTTTTTTTACTGAATTAAGTATTCACTGTGTACACACGGCCACATCATCACTGACCTAGGGAAGATTATGTTTTTTTACTGAATTAAGTATTCACTGTGTACACACGGCCACAGATCAGGCTACACACTGCGGCACCTTATGCGGTTGTAAAAGGCGCTATTTTGCAACAAAAATGTGTAGCTTGATCTGTGGTCGTGTGTACATACCTAACCCTAAATAATGAGGGTTACAAATACAATATTGTTATAGAATTATAGGTACATAACAATATAACTTTATTATTACCAATAATAATGGCTAAATAATGAAATCAAAACTTGCATTGTTAGATTTTCCGATGAGCTAACAAAGGTTGAACAAACAGTAACTGTAGCCAATAAATCGTGCGTCACGCCACGCACGCGTCGCGGCATGCGTGTCTCGCCACCGACCGCCATAACAATGGATAGAGCAAAGCAAAGCTATTTTCAATTTTATATTATTTGGAACCTCATCGTTTTATTCTACCTCATCGATGAAATAATAAAAATATTCACTGACTTTATTATTTTTAGGGTTCCATGAATCAAAAGAAAAAAACGAAGCTCATAAAGGATTACACTTTGTTGTCCTCCTGTCTGTATGTCCGTATCTTAAGACCATTGTTCTTAAGGAATGCGTGTATGTATCAAGTTGAAATTACTATCAAATACTTAGGTCTACGGTCCTTTAGAGTTGTACAAAAATCAAGCTTCAACGCAATAAAAAAAGCCTATGTTGTTAATATCATGGAATCGGTCAACGATGGGAGACAAGAGTTGCTAAGCTGCCTGTGCAAAAAGGTAGGGAAGGCTATTTTCTTCTTTCAGGAAGAATTAGGCCGCTTGTATACATCCGTTGTTTACACCGGACAACGGACCGTAAATAAACGGATATACTTGTATACCTACATATGAGATATTCTGCCGGATGGACAATAGGTTGTCAATATCCATTACAGAAAAAAACGGGACCTTATTTCGCAAAAACGAGCAAAAAAAGCGAGCGCTTTTTTATGTATGTGCGTGCCCCTTGCACCGTCGCGTCTTTATTTATTTATTAGATACAAATATTTATGACATAAGAAAGGAAAAGTTAAATGATAAAAAATACTGTCAATGGGTTTCTAAAATACCTACTTAATGCAATACTTAATACTTGCAAGTGGTAAAGTAGGAAAATACATTGGGCCTAGTGGTCCCTAGTTGCAAATGTCTCAGGACTGTATACACGGTCACAGATCAAGCTACACTTTTTTGTTGCAAAATAGCGCCTATTACAACCGCATAAGGTTCCGCAGTGTGTAGCTTGATCTGTGGCCGTGTGTACATTGAGAACATTATTAGAAAAATTGTATGATTTTTGACAATATTTTTTAATTAATAAGTTATGCTTTGACAAAAGTGTACCCAATTATTTCTAGATGATGGAAAATACATTTCGTAAGCTAACATACCTAAATAAACTAGACAAGTCATACACCGGCTAGACAAACAAAAATATTATTAGGTAAGTCAATATAAATAAGAACAATATCTGACCTCACGATGTTAGTACAGACCCTACTAATGGACAGGAGTTATATTTGTTAGTTAGCTAATCAAATAGAAACCCACTATTATTTTAGCAACATTAGCTAAACTAATGTTAGGTTGTAAAAGAAAGTTAGCCGTACCGGTGTAAGTACATTGCTAACTAAACAATTAGCAATTTATGCATAGACGTGTCTTTTATCAGAGTAGATAAAAACTTTCCTCGTACTCTAGTGAGTAATTAGATTTAAAATTACCTATTATTCTGAGGGAGTGATTTACTGTTTATTAAATACTAATTTTATATTGATCGAATAGCTTAGTGTGTGGTTTTGCCTATACCTACTTAGTACGTACCTATACCTAAGTTGACCATCAATAGTTTGTCTTAAATCGTCATAATTTAATCAGTTACATCGCATTATGAAATTATTAATAGTGTTTACAAAATGAAAAATAAAATGAACAGAAGGCATAATAATTATTAGCCTTCTGTTGTTTTATATGTAACTATACTTTATGTCTAGCTGTTAGTTTTCTTTTGATATTAAAATAACATGATAAAGTCTTTAAGAAGTTAGATCGAATTATTAAAATTTATTTTAGAATTTCTGATACTAATTTAAAGACTAGAAATGCACTAGAGTATAATATTATTCAAATTCATCTGCAATGATATTTGATCTTTAGATAGAGTTTTAAAAAAATCCAAGCAAAGAAATAATAATATTTGAGCAGTGAATTAATCCAATAGCATTATACCTAAGCTATCCTTAATTTTAATACTAAAGAATTAGCTGAAAATACATGAGCACTTAAAATAATTTTAGAATATTTTCACAAAAAACACGATGTATACCTAATGGTAATCTTTGGTTTAAACTTATTTACATTTTGAATATTACACAGATTTTCATTTCAGATAAGTCTGATTAAAACGTGCAAATATCTTTTAGTTTAAATAAGCAATGTACATTATTGTTCACAAGCTTATATTTATCCACGTATAAATATTCTCTCCATGGTTAAAATATGGAATGAGTATGATGGAATATCTGTTTTAAAGTTTTTACATAGAATGAAAAGGAAAAAAAAAATTGAAAATAAAACCCAAGTGATTTTTATTTTGTTACGAGCCATGGAAACTTTCTAGCTGATAAATTATCACTTGAAATCTTTATTCAGCTTGCTAGCATTGCAATATCATTATCATTACAGATGGTCTTGATTTTTGAACCACTTGCAGCTATCCCAGAGTCTCTTCAAATGTTGAACAACGATGAGACAACATTATGTCAAATCTCAAAAATATTTTTAATCTTGTAATAGGCACATATTATTAAAAATTATAATTTAATTGAAAATGTGTACGGAACATTTCTGTTAACATGTTAAAAACTAAAAAACTGGAGACGACAAGAAGACAGTTCTTATTTGTTACCGTTAATTCTACAGAGAATGAGAGATACTAAATTTTAAATCGATGCCTTTTAAGTCAGATTTACTTACGAAACTTATTTTCTTATTTATACATTAACTTTGATGAACTTTTGTCTTTATTTTAAATCGCAAATTACTAAGACAGAGGGATTGCCCTTGTGTGACACATGAAACCAAAAAGGGGGATTCTTATTGCAGCATCAAAATGTACCACAGTAAGTGTTTAAACTAAATCAGTAGGTATATCAATTTTATGCAATAATGAATACTGGTGACTAAACATATTATATTTATTGACCTTACTGATTTTAAAAACTACCACTATTCCTTTTGTTTTATAAATGCAAAATTGAGTTTGTTAGTTTGTCCTTCTTTCATGCAGTATAGCATAAGTAGAGATAGTTTATGGACCATTTTGTGTGCATGGAAATCTTTTGTCCTATGTCTGTGTGTAATTAATTATATGTATGTAAGTATTTACATATAAAGTAGTATATGTAGCACCTATATCAGTTATCTGGTTTCCATAGTGGTCTCTGCTTAGTCATCAAAATAATCGTGTGTGAAAAATGGTCCAGGATACTTTATATACTGATTACAAAGTAAATAATAATAATACTTCAATTCATTTTATTTTTGTGGTTTTGTTTATTGTTAATAATTTGTAAACAGCTAATTGTTGTAATTCAAAAAATAAATAATATAATATACATATTTTAAAAATGTAGCCTTGCTGAGTTTCTTGCCGGCTCTTCTCAGTTAAAGGCCGTGTTCCCAACCAGTGGTAAATTTTGTAAATTTGACCTTCGTAAGTGCCCACCTGGGGCCTAAATTGAATAAATGGCTTTGACTTTGACTTTGATAGCTGTGACATATTTTAACCTCATCTCATAATATCATTATCATAATGATTATTACTATGTACGTCTGTGTGCGTTAATCACATCGAAGTGTTTGTGTAGAGATGAGTCACTACTTCAATAATATGCTATGGTGTGGTGGGTAGTGACTGAGACAAATAAAATATAGGAGAACAATGCTCGGCTACTCAGTGAATAATTTTAGCTCGACGTGCCATCGGTGGCGGCGGCGTACGCTGCTACAATGACTTAGAGCTTGCTAGAAGCATGGCATGCTATATTTAAAAAAATCTATTACAGCCATAAGACGTAGTGTACATCTTTTCTTCTTCGTAGTTGTTCTCTTCATTGCTGAAGGTCGTGTCCGTCCTGAAACGCCTTGGTGATATATTACATCTTTTAGTATAGATCGTCTTTCAAGACATACTATAGTACGAGTAATAATATTTACTAATGGTAATAATTTTCTTTCTTTCTAATATGCGAAAGTTTGTGAGTGTATGTTTGTTACTTCTTCACGGTCAAACTGCTGAACCAATTTTTATGAAATTTAGTATGGAGGTAGATGACACCCTGGATTAACACATAGGCTACTTTTTATCCCTCGATAAAAGGGGTGAAATCACGAGGCGGAAGCTAGTTAGGATATAAAACAAATTAACAGGGATAACTTGATAATCTTTGATTTGTAGGCGTATCCTATCTCATCCGAGAATAGGAGAATAACTATGAAAATATAGAAAAAAAAGGTCGGTAAGTATAGGTACGTGGGTGTTGGGAGGTAAGTGCAGGTAGGCAGGAGTAGGTTATTCTCAGGGTAGGACAACGGCTGCCGAGCCATATATCTTGAAACGCGTCAATTGAATAAAATGATCACGTTTATAGTAAAATATCCCTATACATTTTTTTTTATTTATTAGAGTAATATAAAATATACCTATTCAACTTCTTATACACACATAATATAGTAAGTGTCAAGATTATTTAAAAACCAAAAGATAAAATATTATATTTCTTATAGCACTTCTAGCAAAATATCATGATCGTGTCCCGTGCTATCTTTACCGCCCTCCGGGGAAATAACGTACTGTCACGCAGAATATACTAGCCCGCACCACAATTAGAGATCGCCAGAAATTGCGTAATTAGGGACCATTAATCGATCTTGCATACGACGACTCTCAGTTACTTCCCTCTTTGTTCGTAGCCTCACATATTCTAAATCTGTTTATATTGTGCTCGGTGGATGCTAGTGAACAGTAAATTAGTGTGAAATATTGTTCTTCCGTTGCGATGTCATGTTGCATGTTTTAATGCCTATTTATAAAGTACTAGAATATATTGACATTAAGATTTAGTCTATTTGCATTAGCTATAAACTGCATTTCGCAAGCACACACAGCACCGTGATATGTTTTGTAAATTGTTACTTTGATACTTAAATAAAGTTAGGTACCTAAATGTACCTACGACGACTTTTAACCTATTTTTCACTGAATCAACATTTCCAATTTCCTTCTATTACTGAAAGCTACCCTAATTTCCACAAGTGCTACCTCAATTTGGCGCAATAAGCCACATAATCCACATTTCACTTATCACGCCATTTTCCTCTAAAACACGTACAGGAAGTAGTTCCACCCTATATGTGAATTTCGTCTGCCATGGTCCAGTTTTTCTTAGTAGCATAAGTCTGCAGCGTTTACCCTCATCGCATTAGGTGATCACGGGGAAGAGTAATGATCTCAAATGGCAGGAAATTACTGAGGCACCTTATCGTCCGATTCAATAAGCCCAATGGTCCATGGGGAGGGAATAATGAAACTGCAGCTACAGCGGCCATTGGAATGATGTTCTTTTGAGCTCGTCAATAGAGTAATTGCTGCTTATTTGTGTCTTTCTATGAGGCGTTGGTGTGACGACGTATTGACACGCTATTCATCTTCTTTAATGTTGTGTGAAAGCGACACATGATCATAATGCGATTTATTGAGGATATTAGAAACTGAACGCGTCTATAATAAGTGAACATAAGAACATTTAGCTGGTACCTAATATAGGTAGGTATATAAAAGGGACTAAACATTTAAGAAATATAAAAACTGCTTAGATAATATACCTACTACGATATATTAAATTACTACGTGTTATAATAGTGAGGTTCAAGACAACGAGAAATTATTATCACGTTTATTATAATTATATAATTCATAAACAATATGTGTGACAATGTACATTTAAAATAAATAGCTCCATATTCCATAATATTGTTTATGTCAAGCCAAAAACCAAGTAGGTAACACTAAATTCCCATCACCTCAAATACGTAAAGACAACACCAGAGAAATCCATTGTTTACAAGGTACACAAGCCATTAACGCGTTACACCTGAGAGAATCATATAAAACTCGCTATATTGTTGCCGAGCGAATTTAACCTTCAATAAAACGTGTGCCGAATAAGTTAAGCCGAATCTTAAGGGAACATTTGTTCAGTAAAACGCGCGACGAAATTGCGGGCAGGAGCGGCATTACCGACGTTTTTCGATCACTCTCCCGCCCTTAACACTTAGCCTTCCCTTTTTACCAATTTCAAGAGCTTTTTTCACACATCAATCTCGTTTTATACGAGAGTAATATGATGTAAAAGCGTCATACTGAACGAGGCGGTCGACTCAATGTTAGGAAAATTTTGTAGTTAAATATTATAAGATTTATTTTGATGAACGACGATGTTGCTAGAAGCGTTTGAATCGAATTAATGGAATTATACTTTTTATACCTATTATTTTGTTAAATTTTTATAATAATATTTTAATTTAAATAAACTCATGGTGATCATAATATTACTATAGAATGTGATGGTGTAGCCGAAGATGTTATACAAAGTCATAAAGGGGACACCTTTAGTGGCAATTTATTAAATCTGATATGGGATATATGTTCCCATGCATCGTTTCTTTTATGGTTATCAGTGAATGTTGTATGTATTACGGTCTGAATCTGAGCACTACTTACTGTATTAAATGACTTTTTTAAGAAAAACTAATTTTAACAACAACAATAACATTTCTCTGAAATGTATGTCACAATTACGTGATGTAGAAAATTATTCCAACTATTTATAGTGACCTGAATGTAATTATTTACGTTCAAAGGTTAGATAATTCCACGTACCGTCCCACAAAGGAATATTATTACTACATTCTGCGTAATTTCAGTTGGTAAATACCTAGATACTCTACATTACTATTTCAATGCTAACAAGGTAATTTTTCAAAGGTCAAAGGTGAAGCTGAATAGAATAACAAATAAACATACCTAAAACAGAATATGAAGCCTAAAATAATACCTAATGATAAAGTACAGTTTTAGAAATTATAAGAACATTTTTAAACACAGTTTTGAATGAAACGTTATTTGTCCAGTTTACCTAGATTTTCTTTTCATGTATGCTAATGACGTCAAGAAATCCGGACTATCCGATAAAAACTAGACATCTAGCAACCCTACCTTTTTTTAGCTCCTAGGTAACAACATTATGTAGACAAATAAATAACTGACATACAAAACCAAATACCTTTTTACAAACATGAAAACAAGTAAGTTACAACGTGTAGAAAATGTTACAACTACCAGAGGAGGCTCGGTTGATTAGGTTGGGCTCTGAATGGCCCTGTTTGCTATAAACATTTTGGGGTAAACGTAATATTGTGTCGTTAGGGTAATAGAACGGACCACAACGCCCTCACTGGATGCTGTTAGAAGGGAAAACCTCCCGATTTACTTCATGTAAAGTGACAGAAAAAGAAACATTTTCACTGAACGTAGGCCGCGAGATTTCGAGGAAAATCTAGGCTTTGTGAGATTAGAAATGTATATGAAATGAGGGTGTTTACATAATATGTCTGGATGATATATTTTTCATAATTTTCATTACTTTTACGGTAATTTTAGGATAAGCGTTTTGTAACAGTTCGTTTCATTTATTATGTAGTCCAACTACCTTTCATATTGAATGAGGTAAGTCCGCCGTGAAGACGGTACTTAAATTTTGAACTCTGGAGACTTGTTACTTCAAACGTTGTTAGTATTAAACAATGCCTTTGACCTGAATCTTTGTAAGTTTTAAAATTATCTATGTAACTATGAGATAAAAAAATATTTTTGCACTATGGTAAGGTTCTTTGCAGTACTCACTCCATAGGTTCACCTTGAAGCTCAAAATTGAATATTCAAAGACGTTATTCGGTGTATTTTGATAGCTGGAGTTGAGAGTCAGTTCCCAACTAGGCTTCGTAAGCTTACTATCTTCATCCATATCATCTCTGAACTTGGTTTTTATCTAATTCGGTTAAAAGGACAATTTGAGTTTGTATAGTTAGAGTCAGAAGTAGCTTTGTAGGTATCTTTATTAAGGGGGAACGTTCGGTTGGAGCGCGAAATTCAAATTTTATCACGTTTTTTGCAAATTGCAGCTCAGTTATAGGTCGTAAGTTATCAACATGTTATTTGCGACAAGAATGGTAGTATATTTACTGATTAATAACAAAACAAATCATCAACATATTGTTTCAAGGTATATTAGTAGCATTTTCATGAAATAGTCGTATATGTCAGTAATATACCTTGGAGGAATATGTTGATGATTTCTTTTGTTATTAATCAGTAAATATACTACCATTTTTCTCGCAAATAACATGTTGATAACTTTTACGACCTATAACTGAGCTGCAATTAGCAAAAAAACTTGATAAAATTTGAATTTCGCGCTCCAACCGAAGGTATACCCTTAACAAACGATAACCAGTGATATGATGTAGGTACACATTTAATGCTTTTAATATTTTTTTCAGTTGAACCACTAAGCGTGGTTTAGTTGATGCTGAAAAATTATGACGTTACAATTTGTATACACATTGCTCGTTTAAAGATATTAGATAATACAAAACTCCATAATATCGTTTTGATTTACTAAATAACTGCTGATTTGATATGCCAGTCAAATACCCTATTAATTATAATAAAAAGGAACTAAAGTGACAATCTACCTTTGATGCTGACTGTTCGATAATAAACAAACAAAAAATGTTGGGAAATTATCAATTATGTACATGCACAATCTTATGAACATTATCAACGCTTAATTGGACATTCCACAACCGACCGGTACAAATGTTTGAAAATTTCTAAGTTCCTAGAGACTATTACTAGATTACTTAAACGTAAGCGCCCTCCATTGCTTCCTACACTTTATCTTATTGGTGAATCTAAATTGAATCTTGGTACAGGGTGCTCAGTCTATAAACTACCCTCGTGCCAACGTATCAGAATGTACTCTATCTTAGAACGAAGATCTGAGATTAGAACGTTTAGTGGGATGGACGATTCTGTCTTTCAATGATAGCGTTTTTGCAAATACATAAAGTATATTTTTTAATTGTTAGCTTTGTTATTTATATTGCCAAAAAGGAACGACTAACGAATCTTCTATAAAATATGGCATGAAAAAGTTTAATATTAAAGATTAATTTAATCAGATTTTTACATTAAATACGCAGTATCATGTGATATTTGACACAATAAAATAATGTTATACAGGTAGTAGGTACATTTTTATATTTATTTTATTCTAAGATAAATTCAAAAAAACAATCACCAAAAATGGAACAGAGTCGTATAAAAGAATGTAATGTCACTTTGAGCCACCCTATCATTTGTCACAGTCACCGCGTAAGATGAAAGCCTGATACAAAACGATTCGCTTCACGTTTCACTAGCCATTGGTCTGACACTGTGCAAGTCTTGTGCACAACGAGTGCAGATTTGCAGTTTCATTTTATTAGAACCGATTTGATATCCTAGGATTTTTGACCACTGAATTTTTGGTTACTTTTTGTATTCCTACAGTTCTGACACGTTCGGAAATAATATATAATAGAAAGATTGTTATTTTTTTATTTTTAGCCCAAACAAAATTTTCTCATAATCTCTTTCTCAAATAACCATAAATGATTAAAAAGGGCCATTATGTATGATTAAGAATAAGACGAGAATTATCCATATTACCCATTTCTTGAGTTTCGATATTGCTCTGCACAGAAATCAAAATGCTTGTTGTAGGCTACGAATAAATAATAAGCCGTTTTAGGTGTTTATCAAGCAGATGCTACCATTATCGTGACAGTGAAAACATAAATTAAATAAAACAAGAACTCATGTTTTTTTATCGCAATAGATTCATTTCATTAACCTTTAGAATATCACAAGCTTGTACCTATCAGTCTTTTAATAATATGGACTCCTAATTATAAACCGCTATTTAACAAAAACACTGTTTAATTTGTCACACATTTATCGACCACATTACTGTCACTGTCATACAAGTGACGTTATTTACGTCACAATTAAATCAGTATATTAGCTAAAAAGCGCTTTATAACAGTAAGCCCCATAATGTCCAACTTCGACCTAACATTTGATGTATTTGGATCCCGGAAATTGAGACATTCTTCTTATTATTGTCCCCACTGCTTTACCGGGATATCTTCCCGATATCCGTTCCATTATTGTTCAGTTAAAACTTTGATTTGATTCCTTAGAACTTGTGAGGTAACGAAAGACTTTAGTTATTTGTAACTTTGCAAATCATTTTTTGTTCAAACTTCAGTAATAGCTTTTCATTCTAAAAATATAATATACGACGATATGATGCCAAAGACCGACAAAGTGCAGTTAGCTCTTTTTGTGGACGACACCGCAAAAAGATCTACTGCTCTAGTAAGTCCCCCTCAGCCATTGTTAAGAACCTCCAAACCGCGGCTAACGCCCTAGGCGCCTGGTTTAGGAAATGGAGGATCGAAATCAACCCTGTCAAAAGCCAGGCGGTCCTATTCTACAGACCCTACCATCGAGGTACCCCCACCCCTCCAAAGGCAGTTACTCTATTCGGTGAACCAATCCCCTGGGAAAGGCAAGCCAAATATCTCGGAGTAATTCTCGATGATCGTTTGACCTTTGATGGCCACATTAAAGCGGTCCGCGCGCGCGCCGTGGTACATGCGTAATGAAAATCTCCACATTTTTTTAGGTCTCCCCACGTTAAAACAATTTATAAAACGCGCCTCACGCAGATTTTTCAATATCGCCGTTAATCACCGCAACCCTCTTATAGTGAAAGCCGCAACCTACACGCCCTCCAGTATACTCCGTATCCGTAGACCAAGGCAAGCCCTCAGCGAGCCGGATGACCCCATAACATTAGCTCAGATCGAAGCTGACGAAGCTCGTAAAAGTACACAACACACTACACAAAACCGATTACGCTACCGTCGGACCGCCGCGACGTCCCACTCAGTCTCGTTCCGTTCAAGCGGCCCGAGCTGCCATTAGTAATCCGACCGCCCCCAATTAGTCGTAACTCGTACTAAGTCCTCCCCTTCCCCCGGTAACGCCCTGAGCCGAGGTTCGTACCCCACTCGGGTGTGCCCTCAGGCGTGGTTACCTAAATGTTACCCGGCTGAGAGCTCTCTGCGCTCGCCGATTGTCCGGTAAGGTTGGAGCAGCCATCAGAGGCTACCAACTTTAGTCCTTTCAAAAAAACGACGATATGAGTTCTATTGATTTTGTTTCTATTTTAGAAAAGAGATAAGACAAAGTGAACAAGCAAAAGGATCCCTCGCAGATCCATGTAGCAACATAGGTATTATGTCGTCAACAAAGCCTCTTCATTAATTTCATTACGTTCATTTATTCATTATTCTGAATCTAGGCTTGAAATTGTTAGTTGTACATACCACTTAATTAAATATATACCACGTAAACATAATGTGGCTTATTATCTCCTCAGAAATTAATAATGTTTTCAGTTAGTTGTTGTTTGTCTTGACCTCGAATGAAGAAATAAGTAATAAATGGATGGGCCCTTTGTGGGCTTTACCTCTCCAAAAATTAATGGAGTCAAATCCCATATCTCCAAAGATTGACTTGAATGAGTGCGTGATAATAGTATATTTGTACATAGTAGGTACAGATAGGTTATACCCATCAGTACCAAAGCTATGATAGTTTTTTGTTTGTTTTTACAGCGGGACATACTGACTAATTTTAAAATAAAAAAAAGAATTAGGCATTATTTCCTGCGGGACATTCGACGTGTGACATAATGACAAAAGCCCCTAGGTTTAATTTTTACTCTTGCGGTCTTCTTTTGATTTTAATTAGCATGCTAGTAATTTACTTTTCAGGAATGTTGGTTTTATTGTGTTCTGAAATTAGTTTACAAAATTATTCTACCAAATGATGAGCTAGAGTGATAACTATTTAGCTTGCCCGTTGCTTAAATTGCTTGCGTATACAATATATATACGCTGTAATATGTGTACGCTTGCATAGTCGTCTCTAGGGTGCTAATTTCGTGAAGATTTGTAAATGGATTCAGGTAGACTCAGTCTACATTGAGGGAAAGGTACCCAATTTCGGTAAATAATATACCTATACAATGTACATATACATGCTGGTTCTTCAGTTTTATTTTACTTACATAGATGGAAGAAAAAAAACAACACCCTGTAAAATTATTTTTACAGATGCTAGTTATAAATACTTTCCCATGCAGCGATGCGGGTAACTAAAAAAAATAGCTGCTCTACAATAATCATTTCCATATTGTGCTTTATCTATTTTTGTAATACTACGCTGCTTATGATCTTAATTATAAAAATTTGATATTACATTGCATTTTTAAATGTTTATCAAGTGACACATCTAGAATGAAGCATTATCTACTAAATATGTACTGTAATAAAAATAGAAAAAAAAATAACTAATTTCGTCATGTCAATTATTTTCAATAACTAATGTAAACAATCAAGTAGTATATTCATATTTATTAAAATAGAATTAAGTAAATAAAGCAATTGCCAAAGTTTTAAGACTTTGGCAATTGCCTTTTCTATGGAAATACAAAATACATAAACTACCTACAAAAGCAAAATAATTTTCTAATAAGTTCAAACTATTCACTTATTAGCGAGCTCTAAGTATTTCGTAACATTTTACAAAATACACTTCACCCACCCGACGACGTAAGATTGATTGATGACCTGAAACAGGTGAAAGTTTCAGCGTAAGTTAGTTCAGTGTACTCAATACGGTAGTTGATTAGCAGACGTAAGGTACCGTGTATATTCAAGTGTAAAAATGTTTGCTTAGATTTATTATCGATCGTCTGTTTGAAGACTTGGTTATTTTATACATTGAAAGGGCATTGAAGAAATACAGATCACAAAAATATTGTACAATAGAAAAAAAAAGGTATTTTTAGCAATCTCTTCCAGACAACCATTGGATGGAAAAAAAATGGATACATTATAAGCCCACGAAAACGCTTATCAATGTTGTTTAAATTGATCAAATAAACCGCGACATAAATGAGAATACATAGTATATCCTACATATATAGATACACCCTACATAACGTAATTTTTTATAAAATCCTACTCCCAATTTTCAGCACAATATGAGTTCAACTACATTATTTTCTAGCTTTGTTAGACACTATAAAACGAGTTTTATTGTCACAAGTGAAAGGGGACGGAATGGAATCTTATTTGAGGGGGATTTAAGTAACTAAAGGGATATAAGTTTTCATTATTAAACTTCAGGTTTGTGATGTCAGGTGCCTTTTCTGTTCCATTACGAGTCCCACAGGAAATATACAGGTATCCCAAGAAACGTGGGTTAAGTTAGCAAGGCATACCTTATAGTCTTATTATTTTTATACTATTTCTATACAACTAGGTATTCAAAGCTTAGGCGTCCGCGGGCGGGATCTAGAGGGGAATCTTGGGTTTATGCTTGATTTTTATTTATAACATAAAATGATTGATATAAAAATAATTGTAACTAATACAAATTGTAAAAAAATCTCCTTTTTTGTGTGTATGATTAATTTACATCGGATAAGCCGTTTTGTCAAACATTACCCATTTAGGTTAAAATTGCATGTGATGCAAAATAGGATATTTTTTTTCCAAATTCATGGATGTTTTCTTCAATTTTAATAATCACAATTGAAATATGATGAACTAAACTATAACATCTATTTTTCGTGGGACTAATAGATGAAAGAATTCGTCAAAAAAAACTGTCTAAACACAGCGTATTTTCACGATTTGACCCGTGTTCCACCTATTCGAAAGCTAGCGCGCCAAAAGATTATTTCATTAACCTATTTTAGAAAGGAGAAGGTTAAACACACATCCCTCACTTCTCATCTCTAATGGAAAAACCACTATCAAGCATGGGCATAGTAATTGACAATTAAAAGATGTTGAAACCACCTAATTAGTCAGTTCTACGAAAATAACCCGTACCTTTTTACCCCAACAATTGAAATTGAATTTCGAAACAAGAATTCACTAACAATGGTTCATTTTTAATTACCAGACAGAGACTATCGCATTCCAAAGGCATATTTACAGACCTATATTTAAAATTTCGTTATTCAAATTTAAAATTCTGCTTATTCAGTAAAAATATTCCAGATATAGAATTCATTCATAACACAAAAGCAACCGCAACTCACTCACAAAGAATTTGAGGCTATTTTTCTCATTTCAAATTCTACGTGGTAGACTAGAATCGTAAAAAGAGGATTATAGTCAGGGAGCTCGCGTGCCGGATAGAATTCGTGAGAATGAGCTGAGGAGGCAATATGGACTACTTTATTTTCCCCGAGCCACTAAGCTGCATATAATGAAAACGCACTGTCGCGGGGCGTCAAACGGCGACATAAGTAAAAATGTGAAGTCATCAAGGATTAAACTGTTAAGATACTTGCTACCTACCTAATGGTTTTAACATATTTTTTTTTCTTTTGACAATCTTTAAAAATCAAATCAAATTAAAAGAGATTTGTTAATGTTAATGGAATACAAAAATCGTCATGTAAAGTTTTCTGAAGTTATCAGTATTAATAATGAGTGAGTGGTGATTTGAATACAAAATCAAAGCTGTTAAATAACGTTTATGAGCTTTAACCACGTTATAATAGGTTTAAACAAAATGTAATGCCCATTGGGCATGCTATAACAAACTTGTTTTATTTTATGATAACATAATTTGTATTTTCATAATAGACTTAAATCCACAATAACGGGTACTGAAAATTGTTTAAGATAGTGTAATGTGTAATTAAGATGCTATATTAGAAGTAGCTTAGTTATTATTATACGTAATTTGTGCTCTATTTTTACATTTCCACAATATTCTAAATGACTTAATTTAGTAATTTCATTGATTTTCAAATTTACTAAACAAATTCTTTATTAAATATAATATTTTGACCTACGACCTATGTATAGAGCTAGTGAGCGGAATCTGCGTCGCCATTTTTTGACTCTATCATACGAGTACCTATCAAAGATCTAAACCGCTTGGTCGGCGTATAAGGGGCACTAGCGCGGTTGCTTATCCGTACACGTCGCGAGACTTGTCACTTGTCGCACGCCACGTTGACTCCCTACCATCGTGATACTGAAACCCTATAGGGGTTTTCCTGTTCTTTATTCAAAATATTCTCCTTTCCTATCATGGCTAATTGGAAGACATTGATATTTTAGAGAACATTGTAGTTCAGATTTAGTGCTATAATTTATCATAAGGATACCTACTTACATAATTTAGAGTAGACGTAAAGAAAATAATATTTAATTCGTTAATCGAATAAAAATATTAAAGTAAACGAGAATTTTGTTTCACCTAGCGATCACTATCGAAACTAGTCGGAGTATGTTAAAGACCATAAATACTATCCAATAAGATGAATTGCATTCCTCAAAAGTATGTTTTTTGGGGTTTTAGCAAAACATTGAAATCGGTTATTAGGCCATTAAGAGAGGGCCTCTAAACTTTGTATTGCAGTGAGGATTTTGCCTTACTTGCCTATTAATGGAAAATATACGTTTTAATAACATTTTTTCTTCATATATCCATACCATAACACTTCTATTAATAAATAAATAAATAACTAACTACTTCGGATTAATACCATAACATTCCGTGAAATATGAACCCTGAACCTTCAAAACAAAGCATATTATATCAATAATGGACGCGAATTTTGAGCTTACCGGGTCAAAAATGTCCAATGACCTTTTGAGTGATCAAATTGCAAACATAATAAACTAATTTCATTTTATACATATCCATTGCGAGCAGACAATGCAAATACACTGGCGGCGTCGCAACATAATATCCATTCTGCAATACAATTTTATATGTGTCTATAAATCGGTTGTTCTTATTCCGAGAGATCTGAAAGCCAACTATTTCGAAGCCTGTCTCATATCATTCCCCATAAAAATGTTTTATGTTAGTGGCTAATAAATGACATCAGCAAAATCCGTAAGACAATATGAGAGGCGCTCTATGCATCCGTTTCCTTATTTTATTTCCTCCCCAAGCAATCATTGTTTCGGTTAAGAACAGGGGCGCCGCGTTGACTCGTTGCTTTTGGCAGACACTCCCGCTAATATCACTATTGTTTTTGTTAAGCTCTGCTACTGTATATACTATAAATGTACTTTTAATTGCATTCGCTTGTATTGGTTATAGGATAACAAAATTTTATGATGCTCCCCCTCTAGTGAAATTAAGATATGAAAAGCGTCCCCAAAATACAAGGGACAACGGCACTTTGGACAAAATAAGAGAGCAAAGGTTTTGTTAATTGTTTGTATGGGAATAATTCTCAAATGTAAAAAGATGAAACTAATATTTTGTGTCATTATAGATGAGGATATATTAATAATACTTCTCATAAATATAATCCATAAACTATCTCTATGCCGAAAAATAAGTTGCTTCAGTAAAACATGGTCAAACGACACATACACTTTCACATTTAAAATATTACTTACTTACAGATAATACCGTTTTATGAATAAGGCCGTATGTGCACACCAAATCACCATTCAGCCACTATAGTCACCGCTCCCTCTTAGCAATATTCCAAATCTCAGCATTGTTTGACGTTTCCTTTCACTGCTTTCACGAGATTGGTTCTAATCTTTTACTATAACTTATTGTTCTAACGTCACACATCATTATTCAACGTCATACATTATTATCCTACAAATGTGCACTCTTTGTGAATGGGGTGGACGTAGAGTGTTTCCCAATAAACATTAAAATTCATTTCTAATAATGATATATTGTTTACAAATGATAGGTATATTGTATGGAAACTGTACACATAAATAGGATTTAGGCCAATAAGCCATAAAATATAAAAAATAAAGTACCTACTTACGCAAAATAAATAGATCTTTATAAATATGTAATGTAAGATGTAACTTTAATAAATAAGCAAAATAATATCGAGATTATTATTAGAAAAAGTTTTACTAATACTAAAGAAATATAATTCCTACAACATGTCACTAAAGTATCTACAAACTAGAATAAAATGTGTGTGTTGCAAAGGTGTTCTCCGGTGGGTGATAAAAATTCATTGCACATCCCAAAAAAAAACTCTTAGTAAGAAAATATCCCAGATTCCGTCCCCAATGTTTACTCTTGGTAGCTAAGCTGCATCTAATGAAATCCCCTGTCAGAATATCCTTGCACCAAATAATACTGCAACCTTGTCATTTTGGTCCTAGAAAACGTGAAAAATAATTTGGAGAATTAATACTTTAGAATTTTCAAAAATACATTATCTGAAAGACATTAAACGCATATGTATTACGATTGATATTTGTCAAAATTGATAACAAATTAAGATTATTATGATACGATTCTAATAATAAAAGTTTAGTATAATATAATGCCGAGTAGAAAAAAAATACCGCTAGATTTGAAGTCATATTTGGCACATTTATTACATAAATTCAAGTATCAAGACGATTTTACTTTACTAATCACTAACACGTGGATTTGAACAGTTCTACTATTTGGTCTCGGTTGACTTATTGCGAGGTGTTATTCCGTTCACGGACCATCCAGATATCTTAGATTGTTTATTTAATAAATGACATTGGTGCCGTTTCTGTTGTTTACGAACTAAACTCATTTTAATGACGTCACATCTCTTTCTTACAAACATTATCGAGTGCGGAGTCAGCCAGGGCGGCTTAACATCACCTACCCTATTTAATTTATATATTAACGGACTGATTGTAGCGCTCACGGAATAATCTAAGCTACGCTGACGACATGGTGCTGCTGAGCGCGTCAGTGTGTGGCCTGAGGAAGCTGGTGCAGACATGTGAGGAGTATGCTTGTGGCCATGGATTATTGTATAATGTAAAAAAGAGTCAGTTTATGATCTTTGAGACCGCCAGTGCAAAATGTCCTGGGAGCATACCACCTATTAAACTCAATGGCGTTCCTCTGGAAAGGGTTAAGAAATTTAAATACCTGGGGCATATTTTGACTGTCGATCTCAAGGATCACGAAGACATGGAACGGGAGCGGAGGGCGTTGTCTGTTAGAGCAAATATGATCACTCGCAGGTTTGCGCGGTGATCAAGAGACGTAAGGATTACGCTCTTTAGAGCGTACTGTACGTCGCTGTATTCATGCAGCCTCTAGGCGCATTACATGAATAGAATTTACAGCGCCATCCGCGTCCAGTTCAATAACGCGTTCAGGGTGGTGATGGGGTTGTCCCGATACTGTAGTGCCTCGGGTATGTTCGCAGAAGCACGCACAGACTGCTTCAACGCGACAATGCGTAAGCGTGCAGCGTCCTTGGTGCGTAGAGTGCGGGCCAGCTCCAACACTGTGTTGGCGATGATTGGCGAAAGGTTGGACTGCCCTTTTATTCGGCATTGTTCCAGCAGACATGTCGCTGTACCAGTGCCGGAGAAAAGACTTTAAAGTTTGAACCTTACGATGGAATTTGAATTTTTATTTTATCTGTATTTATATTTTTATTATGATTTTTTTAATGTTTGATAAGTTTTATTGTGTTTTATTTTTATTATTGTATTTTATATATTTGTGCATTGATTTGATTTGTGTTATTGTTTGTAATTGTTTGTAATGAATGGGTGCAAATTACCTGAATAAATAAATTTATTATTATTATTATAAAAAAAGGATAGGAGATTTTTAGATCTGTTGCATTAGTCTGTGTTATTGTCATTTACGTACGGGGAAATAGTCATATAATAAGGAGGCCCATATTAATTTTATTGTTTTTGAAAGAGGTTTACTCTTTTTTCAAAATTTTTTTGTTTAGTGTAAACCTATGTTTGTGGTTTGACTACAATTTCACCATTGTTAATGACGACGTGGCCGAAGGTAGGAACTGGGTCCCAAGTGCAGTTGCCGGAACACACCGGATGGTATCTGGAGACAGATTTTCAACTCGAGGGTGACAGTAACCCAGGCGGTAGCTAACTAAGGTAGGTAACTTAATTTGTACTATCATAGTATAAGCTCGACATATGTAATTATACACATATAATACACTAGCTGGCCGTGCTTTCACCCGCATTCCCGGGATAAAAAGTAGCCTATCTGTTATTCTAGGGTATGATCTATCTATGTGCTAAGTTTCATCCAAATCCGTTCAGTAGTTTTTGCGTGAAAGAGCAACAAACATATATACAGACAAACATTCACGTTTATAATATTAGTAGGATAAAGATATTGGAGCCATCTCACTGCCTGCCTGCCTCAATATATCTTTATGTATTTTTGTAACCTTGACTAAAGGATGTATTTCAGAAAGACCTTTTCCCGATAAAGTGCCAGACAATATTTTTATATCCAAACAAATGATAAGAAGGGAATAATTCAATCAAGCCAATTCAAACTTTTGTGTGGCCAAAGGGCACTTCCTAAGAAATCTTTCGACGTAGCCAACTGTACATATCTTTTGAATAAAACCCCCTCTTCAATTGAACAATGGGACGGTTCAGCCTAGTGGACATATAACGCTTGACCAATTTCCTTTTGTGCAAATGCCTACGATTGAAGAATATCAAACGGGTTCTCAGACGGAGCGCTGATTGAGCCTCTTTTTGTCCAAAAACCATTGATTTTAACCAATTCAGTAAGCAATATTATATTCACTTATCACCTATAAGTACATAATAATTTCTATTTTATTATGTTGTGTCTATCGCATTTTGGTTTTTTAAATTTACAAAATCTTGAATTGGGCTCCAAAATGGTTCATCATGCCTATTATGTATAATTTTTAAAAATATTTTGGATGCATTTATCTGTCCTGCAATCAGTAGACTGTAGGTACCTAATCATCAAAACTCACCGACATTTCCACTCGAAATTACCTCTTTATTTGGGAACAGAATACTTATTCTGCAGGTGACATAATTTGAATTTCGCAGAGTGCCATCGTTTTGTATGCGAACGTTGAGTGGAGACTTTTTTGTGTGGTAATGATTTTACTTCTTAAAAGCTTCTCTTCCGTATTATAAGTACCTACCTACGTGACGAGAGGCAAAGTTACAATAATGTTACATTCATATTTTATTATTTTGTGTGCTTACTGATTTTATTTCTCTAATTTCACTACTGATGTGAAAGATTTCTTTGCGTAGGACTGTGATGATATTATGACGAAATGAACAATTTTAGAATTTAATTTAAACTTTAATATTCAACTCTCATCAGAGTAAGAAACGTATCCTTGAAAGTAGCAAGTTGGCTGACAAGTTAAATCAAAATCGGCTTGTAAGTATATAGGTAACTATATTTTTTAATTAATTAAAAAAAGTTGTTTTCATTAAAATCTCAGGGATAAGTTATTGATCTCGATTATCAAAATTAAATTTAAGCAGCGTGTGGCTGATGAGGGTTTTCAAATAGGATATTTGAGTACCTACCCACT
The DNA here is from genome assembly GCA_963555595.1 of Tethea ocularis. Taxonomy (NCBI): domain Eukaryota; kingdom Metazoa; phylum Arthropoda; class Insecta; order Lepidoptera; family Drepanidae; genus Tethea; species Tethea ocularis. Next base: position 9,840,502 of record OY741958.1, read on the forward strand.
TGCTAAATGATAAGTACCTACCATCTCACAAAACACGGTTTAAATTTTTGTCCGGGGTTTGCAAGGATCTCCTGTCACATGCTTGCATAAAATAATTCTAGCTGATTCCTCTAACAAGATTGGTAATGTGGCGTGGTTACATGCGATGTGAAGGACACGCAAACTTAATGTCACGCGCCTTTTCTACCGGTCTGTACTTATCGCATGCAACAATCTTTTGTGATCATCGTTGCAAACAAAAGCTGCATGTCACAATATTTAGTTTTGATTTAAAATTATAGGATTTATTAGAACGCCATTATTTATATGCTTCTTGACGTTGTTCCTAACAATAAATACCTAGTAGTAATACATGTAAAAATAAACTTACAAACAAACATAAAGCATACTTCCTATATACATCAGGAGCGTATGCACACGCAACCTTTCTTTGAAATGATTTACAAAATACTTAATAAACCGTAAAAACAAAAATAATTCTGTAAAAACCTTACCAAATATTTTTTCCGACGGTCAACCCATTATTTCCGTTAATGCAATGGAAATAATTAAATAGCCCTCTCTAGAGCCCTAACATAATTAATTTTAAATAATAAAAACAAACAGATTTATTTAATTTACCATCTTAAAATTAGTTAGGACTCCGCAATAAAACAGATAGGTAGTATATAGGTATCTAAGAATTCAATAATTTATCGCCGCGAATGGAAAATAACTGCTTGAAAGGAAGCGTCTAATTTTCCAGGATTGTGGTCTCTCTGCCTCACTGTATATTTATTTCTTTGGGCTTTGTTCTTCTATCCACGAATTAAGCTGGATTCACCGTGCGACGAATGATTTATACAGCCACCGCTCATCCCATTTTATTTACGACTACCGCTCTACAGAATAATTACAGGGCCGCATAAACATTTGCAAATGTAAAAAGGGATTAATGATTGCTGGGTAATTGTGCAAAGAATTTGGGCCACCGCGAAAGTACAAGTAGGAAAAAAGAACAAAAATTCTCGTGGGAATCTTTGTCTAGAAATTTGCTTTGATGCCATTAAATACGTTGACCCTTTACAAATTAATAAGCATATTTTGTACCGCAAATTATCGACCAGCATACCTATAATGTTTCGAAAACTAATAAAGGAATTTTAACTAATCTAATAATTAAATATATGAAATATTTTCTGATTGATTTTCTCGCACAAACTGCGAGTTTATTTTAATTTGTCGGTGTAGTATTTGGGTGTATGTGTTTCTTAAAATGTAACAGATGTGGATGAAATATGTGACTCATAAATTATCAAGCCTTGAAATAGGTACCTAAACTCGTATTATTTTTATACATACTCGTACATAAGCTAACAAAAACAATAGGGAAACCAAACCTAAACATTTCTGTTTATATTTTCCACAAAAAGATAGAAAAAGAGCTCGTAACCCATTGGGCACGTTCATTTTACCATTGTTACCTCGATCAGGGTCCATTCATGCCTTCCCGGGCAAAGAGAAAGCTTGAAAACATTCAAATTAGCCCATTGTGGTTATTTTTTCTGCCAACTCATATCTGAAAATAAAAATTGCCTGATATGGAATGGTTACATGTTAACACTTTGAAGTCGATTGTTTTGTTGAATTTTTAGTTAGATAATTCAATTATCAAATGTTAGATAAAACCATAGGAGCTGTTATGATGTGATTGAAACCCGCGTAACTTTATTAGGTATTATGCTTACTATTAATATTTGTACGTTATATATTTTGTGTAATTTTATTTCTTTAATTTACATTGTTCTAAGTATAAGTTGTTACTAAGATATATGGATCATACGGTCAGAAATAAATGATTATTATTATTATTATATGACCTATTATTAAATATTTAAAACAGTACTAAATGTAGATGTAGGTAGATATGGATTAATAATAATAATTTTCTACAACGCAACCGGCACACGAGGACAACGTAACTACTAAAAAACGTCAGTCTTATTTAAACTACATCCACTAATTTTAAAATACGGCTCATCACTAGCTTTATGAACCGTACGTTATGGCATGGAAAGTTCACAAGTTACTATATAAATAATTGTATTTCCCAACTATTTCATGCATCCTTTAAAAGGCAGCGTTCAAATGCTCTTCATATTTAGGATTGACAAGAAAAATGCATTGCTTATATTATCTATTGAAAAGAATTCAGCAGTTTGCAATTCATAGCGGGCGACGAGTGCATTAGCTCTCAACTCGAGGCTGGCATAATCGTATTTGCATTATAAATTTGTTCGTACACCTAATGGCCTTCTGCCACCGTTGGTAAACAACCCTCCAGTAGCACATTGGAAACACTTGTGGTTACGAAACATTGAAGTGATGGAACTTTCCCTGCTTTAGTTGTGTTATGGCTTTTGATATCCCAAAGGCATGGAAACAGTTAATACTTATCTATCTGCAGTACATTGTTTTACTTTTCTACCACTCCTCAATTTTAAAATCCTGATAATCTGTAAAAAAAAACAAATTAATAAGAAAGTTAAGTGAACACTTTTTATAACAGTTTATTTTTGTTAGCGCTTTGCTTTTGTTAATTCCAGCGGAAACAATGTAATGGATGGAGATGAAGTGTTTCTGAACTTTTACACACTGCAGTTTCCTAAACATATATAAAGAAATACCTACTTAGAAAAATACTATAAGGATTGAGAAAAGCTTAGTTATAAATCTATACTAATAATAAAGCTGAAGAGTTTCTTTGTTTGAACGCGCTAATCTCCGGAATTACAGGACCGATTTGAAAAATTATTTCACTAATTGGAAGCTACATTATCCTTGAAAGTTATAGGCTACTTTTTATCCCGGGAACGTGAAACCTGAGTGAAACCGCGGTGAACAGCCAATATAATATATTAGGTACATGTATACTTAGGTACTATTTTCAGTTGAGTTCCTAACTACTGTTTCAGAGAAATTGTGCTAGAAAATGTGAAATAAAAATGTATAAGTAAGTGTCAATTTTTCTTCAGTACTTCAGTATTTATAGCCGCTAAGGCTCTAATTCCACTAAGTGAGAATAGTTCTTGATTGCAAGAACTGGCTCTGTAGCTATACTGGCTATGTTAAATTGCAAGAAGTGCAGCTATTACACATAGGTAGGTTCCCCGCTACAGATTTCAAAATGGGGATCGAAAACGTAAAAAAATATATTTCACCCATTTCGATTTTTTTTAAGTCACTGATCTTTTTTGGTTCCTAAGATAAGACCGATACATTTCAAGGGGTCGGGGACGTAAGGGGGTGGGATATAATGAAATACTCGTGAGGTCTAGAGCTCACAGAACCACTAGTATTATATAATATAAATTAGTTAGAGATATCATAACTCTGGTAGTTAAGTCATGCCACTCGCATAGCTGAGAATGTTGGCACAGGCCGAGCTGCGGTCAGCCTACACCGCAGCCATTTTACAAGTGGTCGTTACGGTTCAACGCTTAGAATGCTGGTATACGAGTAAGCTATGATTAAAATCATTCACTGATATACTGTATGTAAAATATTATTTATTAAACAATTAACTAAATTTGATGCTTAGAGAATATAATTACAGATCTTAAAATTGGTTTTATTACGAGAAAAAAAAATGAGCGAACTATCTGTCATGGGGTGAACCACGAGAAGGTATTTTGTAGGTATGCTTAGAACCATATCAGTCAAAAATACAACATTTATACATTGTATATTTTTAATACATCCTAATAGAGTATATAGATAAGTGCATCATCTTGTAAAAGCATATAGAGGTACCTATACGCCTGTATGTAAGTATCTCCTGAGAAAAAATAACATTTATCCTAGAAAATAACAATCAGAAAAGGCAAGAAGCTTTCATAACAAACACATTACAAGAAAAACTTGTTAGAGCCGCCAAAAAAGCAAAAAAAACACTTTTAAGTGCGTACAAGTGCTTTGTAGCGGGGCAAGAAAGAATTCGAGGTCATTAATGCACCCCAATAGAGCTGCCTCATACACTCAGACACTAAATATATTGGTACAGGATGGCCTTTTCATATGGCATTTTAACAAACCTAAATTGAGTTCGTCGTACCTTTGCATTTTACACGCGGTTATTTGATCTCAAACTAAGAGAGCTACTTAATTGACTGAACTAATTTTACATTGGAAAATTGAACTCAGCTTTGCGAACCAAAAATATGTTTTTAGAAGATGTCATCTACATATATTTACATTACAAGGTTCACTCCTAAGAACGCAAATTAAAACTCACATACATTGATATGACTCGAATATAGAGTTTTTTTTATTATGTAGGTATATGCCTGTATTTGACCATAATCTCATCATGGTCAGTGATGATGTGGTCGATGGTGGTAAGTATACAATGCCTAAAAGGTAAACTGGCTCTCAAGTGCAGCTGTCGGAACATACCGGAATGTGACGACAAATTTTCATCTTGAAGGTGGTAGCCAGCCAAACGGGTAATACAAATTACCCTATACCACCGTGCAAAAAGCAAAGGCAAGTATGTGTGCTATGAGTGCGATGGTGACCGTAAGTAACCAAGCCATCTGATAATATCTATTTCGTGACACAGAGACACAAGTAAGTATAACAACTTTATTTGATGTTTTCGAGTTGCGTCACTGGACGTCGCAACGTGTCATGACATTGGGGGAATGACGACGTGATAATATACCTCAAGAGGTAGGTGAATTATGCTGATAGATCAGAGCCACCCCTACATTTGCGTGTCGCTGTAAATTTATACAAATAGCGTATGTTTCCGAGGCATTTTTAAATGCAAAATGTGTGTCTGGCTGTCTTAACAGGGAACAGAGTAATGCAAGTGGTGGTTTGTAGTATATTTTTCAAGTTTATTTTATTTCCTGATGCTATGAATAACTATAAGTTACCTATAGTACTTATTTTCACTTATTTGAGGAGAAACTTTTGATTTATTTTTATTTTGAAAGTCGTCTAATCTCGAGATTAGGTAGGTACTACCAATAAACTACTAGGTAATGTTGTTTTAGATAACTACTAAAAATCATTTTCGATTGCATGTGATAGGATATTTTTTTTCCAAATTCAGGGATGTATACTTAAATTTTAACCAATACAATTGAAACATGATGAACTATAACATATATTTTTCGTAGGACTAATAGAAGAAAGGATTCGTCAAAAAAACTGTCAAAACACAGCGTATTTACGCGATTTAAACCGTGTTCCACCCTTAAGAAGTGCATATTACAATACAAGTATTATTATGCCGTATACTACTTCGACCGACATCACTCACTCACTGCAAATGCACCGCGCGCTCGATAGCCTATTTCCATCCAAACTAGAATGGTTCAGCGTAGAGACAATAGTTCTTAAAGCGGCAGTCACTTAAAACGTCCCACTTAGCTCCACAAAGAGACTTTTACTGCACTTTGTCGATAGCAACCGTGACTAGTAATTTAGTCAACTGTTTGAAGAAAATATAGCTGTTATTGCGTTTTACATAGTTTTAATATTATTGTATGTAAGTACCTACTACATACTCTAATTTATTCTATACCTACCTAGAATAGTTGCTTTAGGTGTTATATTGTCACTTATGATTTTAATTTGTAAATCAGTTTTATGTAATATTTTGAAAGTTTTTAGTAGGTAGGTTTATTTATTTACCCATTTATTATAAAATAATACTTTTGTAGCCCTAAAAATAAGTTTTCTGGGTTAGCTGGTACCTCGCGGAGGACGATGTACCTCCTGCGCGAATGACCGATCCCGTACTGAACTGACACGCAAGCGAGGGAAACTCCTAGTAAAAAAGATGTTTATATTTTATATTTTAGAAAACAAACAGATTCCTATGTTAATATTTTCAAGTTATTTGCACGAAAAATAGGAGAAAAAAACCTACTAATAAAAATTTCAAATTTATTTACGAAACAAATCTCTTGCAAAAAGAAAGCAAAGAATATTTTAAAAGAGAATCATCATTCATCTCATCATCATCTTCATGTCAGCTGAAAGACGTCCACTGCTGGACAAAAGCCTCTCCCAAGGATCTCCACGATAGCCGGTCTTGCGCTACCCGCATTATCATTAATTCCTCATATTATGCTCGTATGTTTAGATGTTATAATTGAGGACATAGGTACCTACGCATAGAAATTACATAAATTTAGGAACGTCAGTATTGCCACGTTCGAATCACTTTTCAACGGGGACACCGACTGCAGCCACCAGATGGCGCTGCGAAATCCGTGGTAATCCTGAATTTATTATCTGTTTGCAACCATTTGCTGTTACGCTAGCAATCCGACGAATTTCACCGTTCAGAATGAATGTGCGCGAATTCACGCCGATATACCGTATTGAAAAGCGGGATGCAACGGCACACAGATTACATAAGATTGCAAAAAATATATGAATTAAAAAAACCTATTTCAATTCACAAAATATAACGGATAAAATAACGATTTTTTACTGAGACCGTGCGGAATAGTTTCAATGAAATTAATTAAATGGAATGAATGAAGTTTAATGAAAAAAGTGAATCGAATAAAACGTTCAATAGAGAAATGTCCAAGCAATATAGGTGATTATTCTGGCAACACAGTGTATTTAGGTACTCTCTGTAAAGATAATAATCATCATTAGGTAGGTAATTATATCATATTAATATTATTATAAAGTGAGTTTTATTTATTTATTACCTCTTGATGCTCGATTGCGATGTAATTTGACAGTCAAGTTGACACCGTTCCATGGATGGAAAAAAACATACGCGACTTTTTACCTGCTAGTTTAAAATATTTAAAAGTGTCTACATTAGGCACAATTTACTAAAAATATTAGAAAAGTTTTCTATTAATGATGCCTAATCGTAATTAGGCTTTGTTACCTGATTTAGCAAAATAATCAATCATGGAGGTAATTAAAGGTAAAACTAATATATATTATGTATGTCAAGTGAGATTTTAATGAGCCGCATCCGCATAGCGACACAGATGCGCCGCCAAATCCGCGGTAAGCCCGGACTTAGTTGGTGTTGTTGTTACCGTAATCAAAACGGTTTTACGCTAAATTATCGTCTTTTTTAAATACGATAGTGCCACTAGAAGAGCAGGCAAACAATTGTTTTGAACATGCTCGGCCGGCAGAGTCGTATAAATATCCAGTTAAAGAAAAACGTAGTATAAGCCTGTAAAATTTAAAAGAAAAGTACCAAAGTAAGCGGTAATTTTCAGACATCAACTCATTCAAGTTTCAATACCCAATCCCCAAACCTACTTTACCACCCTCAATTTAAACTCCATCGGTCTAAGAGCGACTACGAGTATTGGAAGCATCTGTGAACTGTTCCTTATTCCCAATATTACCTTGGGAGTCACAATAATCCGACACCTGAGTCTGGCGGGCGTAGGGTTAAATCGTAAGAGGTAGTTTACCTTGCCGCAAATACTTGCTAGGGACACAATATAAAGCTGAAAGCTGTTTCTTATTAGTACGAGATAATAAAATTTATCAGAAATTTGTTTATTATTCACCCGTTTAACCTTAGGGCGTACTCCAAAAAACGATATACGATAGTTCGATCATCGTTGTCAAATTATTAACCAATAGAATTGCACCAAACCGACGAAATGTAAATTGTGAGCAATTCTATTGGTTAATAATTTGACAACAATGATCGGACTATCGTGTATCGATTTTCGGAGTAGGCCCTCTTAATTTGATTTTGCATATCGGAAGCAGGTTTTGTGTGGCGTTTCTATTGACACACGAAACAAAACAATAAAAGCATTTCATGCTTTACGCATTATTTTTCTATTAATGCTGTTCTTCTTCCCATAAAAATGTTAATTAATCGATTTTTTAACCTTAGCGGTGCCTAACAATGTCCTTAATGTAGTGTTACATATTATTATTAAGATGTAACATGAAGAAAAGAATGCTAATAAATAAATAGCATCAAAAAAAAGAACTATTAAACGGCTTAACGTATAATGACAGTCTGATTGAAAATTTCATAAAGCCAGTACATATGAAACATGTCAGAAAAATATGCGATGAACAATAACAATAAAAAATTTTCGTTCTTACGTTTCAATAAAATTTAAATTACTTATTCCCTCACAAAAAGATGAAAAGAAAAATTGAATTACTATTCAAAGTCGAAAATTCTGTGATGTTTGTTTGTGGCAATAGAAAAAAGTGAATACATTAGACACTCCACCCCAAAAAAGGTGTCCCTCACATGTAAAAGGTGAAAGAATTCTTGGACCCCACTTGCACTACTCATGAATATTTTAGTGACGTGCTTGCGATACGAAAAGTGGTGAATATGCTCTCAAGATAATAACATGGCTTTCCCGCATCTAATACTATTTTGTATGGGGTTTTCCCTAAATCTGAGCATTTTTTATCCATTAGGAAGATTTTATCAATAAAAAAAATAAAAATCCTGGGTACATTATATCAGTTTTATCAAATTTTATAATGGATGCAGCAAGTGAGTTGGAATTAGTCATAGCCAAATTTTACGAACAAACAGAACTGCCCATAACGATATTATTGTACAGTAATCGTATTACTTTTTATGGAAGCTTTTTTACTTTAAATACGTGCATAATTTAGATAGGAACGTAGGTTTTATTTTACCGCTGTGAAAAATAAACGAAGCTATACGAGAAACGAAATTAAAATATTGGATAATCCTAGTTAATTATGAAAAATATCCTGAAATTTATCTGCGCAACGAGCAATACTTTACAGAAAATTAAGCATTCAAAATCCCATGTAATTAACCATTTACAGCATGAAAACGCTTTGTATACAAAAGCTTAAAAGTAATACAAGCGTCATCGGTTGGCAACGGTACGGCTTACCATCAAATCGGCCGTATACTTACTCGTATTTGCGTACGCGTTGTACCTACTGTAAAATAATGGCGACCCTATAGGTACATTCATTTAGCTTCGTAAAATACGTGTCTGTTTAATTATTCATCTCATTAGAAAAGTTCTAGGCGTTCCTTTGTAGAGGTAGTTGGATCGAGTGCACTGCCGATAGCCTAGTTTCTCACGACAAACTTATGCAGCGAAGTTTTGAGAATATGTTTCGTGCGCCTAACTTAATGCCTTCCAATTGGAAGTCAAAGATAATTTCTGAATACAAATTATTGCAGCTGCCAAAAGCACGGTATGTAAGCTCTGTTAGGATTTAGGGGGATGAAATATTATTTAGAGACAAATAGTAGGTATAACGTGTAGTTTTTTATTTTTCCTATATTTATCGCGGTTGCTACACTTAATGTGTTATTTGAATAAAGTTTTTATTTGGTAAAAGTATCTTTCATACTTAAAATTTTGCGTTCTATTCTATCAACCTAGGAAATTAAATACCACAAAATCGTACTGGTATTATAATAAATATTACAAAAATAAGAAAATGTTCCAAAGTAACCAACATAGCCCGAAGAATTGCTAAAGTGAAATGGCAGTGGGCGGGGCAGCAACATGGTCCAGTTCACAATGCATCAACAGTTTACAAACTCACGAGATAGATCACAAAATAACGGCATTCACAATCATACAGTGACATAATACACTACCTTTACTTTATCTTAATAATATAAGAAGATAAAAAATTTAGAACATCGGCTGCAAATTTCAATCAATCGAAGCGTACTGTCAAAGTTCAGACGGGCATAACATATCGGACGTCGGGGACAGACGAACGGATGCAGGACAAGCGGGGTGGAATGAAGCACGTCACTAGCACTGCTTGGAGCCTTTTTTGTTTATATATTACATCACTTTTTATTCTATCTCTTGATAATCGTCAAAAGGTGGTATGATAACTCTATTTATTAAAAAGGTTCAAAACCCCAAGTATTTTTTTCTCATTTTCAGTTTTTTGCTTGTAGCACAAAAACGTCAGAGGGAAAATGGAATTCCATTCAATACTAAAGAGGGTCAAATTCTGCGTCGAATGAGCATTAAAATTAAAATTCGGTAGTATAGTCGAAATCAAAGGATAGACTCCCGAGAAAATTTCTTATTTAGGAACAAACTTATATTTTGCGATTTTCCAAGACCACATATTTTGGAAACAAATACTCCTGTTGTAATTTGTACAGCATGGGTTTGAAGTGAGGCAAGCTCTTAAGGTGGAGGCTTCGGTTGGAGCGCGAAATTCAAATTTTATCACGTTTTTTGCCAATTGCAGCTCAGTTATAGGTCGTAAGTTATCAACATGTTATTTGCAAGAAGAATGTTAGTATATTTACTAATTAATTACAAAAGAAATCATCAACATATTCCTCCAAGGTATATTAGTAACATTTTCATGAAATAGTCGTATATGTCAGTAATATACCTTAAAGGAATATGTAGATGATTTCTTTTGTTATTAATCAGTAAATATACTAACATTCTTCTCGCAAATTTTATTAATTTACCTTTTATAAAAAAAACCAGCAAACTTAGTTTATTTTCACGAATATTATGTAAGTTCAAAGTAAGAAAAACTAAAAACTACTTAGATAAAAAGGACTAAACTAAATGAAAGAAGTCGCTGTCAGAAGGCATCGTTCCCAGAATACTAGCGGCATTGCCACGTTGGATGGCAATGCTGATTCTCTGACCCAAATAACATGTTGATAACTTACGACCTGCAATTTGCAAAAAACATGATAAAATTTGAATTTCGCGCTCCAACCGAAGCCTCCACCTTAAGGATGCTGACACCTTAATCGTCAACACCGCCATTCATGCGAAAGAGAACTTTGCGACGGTCATAATAATCGGAGAGGACATCGATCTATTGATCCTATTACTATCCAGTAATAAAAAGTACAAAAAATTCGCATATTTTTCACCACATAACTTCTTACAAATATTTTTTGCTAAATAAATATTTTGAATTTCATACTATTGGGAAGATACATAATAATATCATGTTAAAAAAAAATGGCTACATATTGATCAACAAGATTTCACCAGTCCAAAAAAAACTAATAAAAATGAAACGCTTTCAGTATTGCACCCACAAGTCTTTAAAATAAATTGTTTACAATACATTATTATTTGGAACATCAATCTTGCAGTAAAAGGATTCAAAGCTGAACCACTACGTTTTAAGCCCAGCGTGTAAAGCACCCTTTGCGAAACTAAATCGCAAACCAATTTGGCGTGAAGACGGGGAAGAAGCCGACAAACACATAGATGGTACAAAAGCAAACAAGTTCAATATCGTAGAGAAAGAACAACAGGGTGTTTTGACGTGAAAAATGACGTGCAGGTGTCACGCTGCGTGTTATCGGGACGCCGCAGCTCGCTGTGTGGCACGCTTGTGATTATGAATATATCGTAATAACAACGACATTTTCATATAGTTTAACTAATTTAGTTTATGAAACATATGTAATACTTATTTGTTTTGCGTGCTAAGTAAATGGTGTCAACCTCATTAATAACATCAGTCTAATATAGCAATAAGCGTAAACTGCGGCAAAAGTGTATCAGATATGTCAGTTCTTGCGAAGATAGCGTAGTTTGCGACACCATAGCCGGGGGCCCATGACAAATGACATGCGGGCGCCTTGCGACTTTCCGAACGTCAACTTTCTTATCTGTGGAATGTAGATACGCCTGAAAGCAAGCAAGTGCGAATTGTGCTCGAGTTGTGACGTCACGTTAATGGTTGCTCAGATTATATTAACTGACAGCAATGTACAAAGATTTAAATTTAGAACGGTGTTTCTTCGATATGAAAGGTTTTTTATTATTCTCGTGATAAATTATTTTAATTATAGTTGTGCAGTCAGCGTCAAAGGTAGATAACTAAATTATCCATTGACATTCTCAACAATCTGTATAAAAACGGTACTATTGACGTTGACTGTACAATACTGTGCATAACTAGGTATATAACATTCTTTGCGTGTTTTAGATAATTAAAATAATTATAAAAAATAAAGTTTGAACAACGAATCTCCAAATTTCAGTACTTTTACATACTTAACTTATTTTTAACTAACAAATCACAGAAACTCTTTGCCTTTGGCTATATTATCAGCTTGAGTTACAAATGTTACGATAAAAACTTCTAGTGGCATTTTGCAGCTTTGATAAATTAAATTCCCTCGCATTGGAAGGAACAGTCAAATCGAAACTATTCAATTTGAAGCTACGCTTTTGGCTGAGTGCTTTTAATTTTTGTTTCAAACCATTGAAAATTTAATTATAAAATACTTGCGACTTCAGGAACCTGAGCGGTAATGTTCACTTTTTATAAAGCATACTAGTAATTTTTGAGCAAAGTATTGTACCTACAGCAATAACGATCAGAATAAAGGACAATAATATAAAATTAAAACGGCTTTAAACACAATAACATGATTTACTATTAACGACGCGTATTCATATTGAAAATTATCTCGTAGTTCCGTATGGAATATAATGCTTATTATTTCAAGTGGTGGCTGAAACCACAGTTTAGTCGATATCTACGGCGGACCACCCGTTTTATTAACTTTTGTTTTATCAACCTGTAATAATATGCCGTGAAATTATGGGAAAATGTGAACTTTATATTTTATAGAATCCAAATTATGCTGTACTGCATGTTAATAAAGCGGATGTTTAAATTTTTGTACCATTATTACCATTAATTTATTTTTAAAATGTGACAGCAGATTTTATTTAACTAAATACATAGGTACCAAAGATTAAAAATATAATAATTACCCAAATATTTTACGGCTGCGATATGGACATTTTAAACTCTATTGTTAGAAAATAAGTCGAAATAGTCCGATATTAAAATAATAGAAGGTGGTTTTGCTTTTAAATGTTTTTTATAGACTAAAAAGTAACAGTTATTAAAAAACCTACATATTTTCGAATAACCCACAAATTGCCTGATGATTTAAGACAACATAATGAAACAGCAAACAATATATCCGTTAAGAGAATACACAGCACAAAAGCTAATTCGGGCACACGTGTTATATTCAACTCACGTACTCCATAAGTAACGGCGTCTTCGCTAGGAGCATGTGACACCTAGCGTTAGGTGCCGTGAAAAATGGTCCATTCCCGACGCGCGGATAAATTTATCTTCGCGCGACTATTGCGACGCGTTATTCGTGTGTTAATATTCATTGTGGAGCAACAACGTGACTTTTTTTTGTCGTATTCTTTGTTTGAACTTGAAAAAAAGCGGTTAAAACTACCAATATTGGACAACAAGGTATGACATGTTTGTAAATAATTGTACCTATTACAAACTAGTATATAACTTAAAAAATATAAACTGCTAACATATACATTAAAAATCACGAAAAACTTGATTTGTTTGGTAGACTTAGTTAGCATTTCATCTACTTATGTAAGAAAAAAGCAGTGGTTAAACTACCAATGCATGTTCAGACCAGCCCAGACCACTCAATCACCAACTGCAAGTAAAAGATGCCTTTAAAATGAAAAAACTTAAACCTTAGTACATGCAAGATATACATTTGTTTGTGGTAGAAACTTGAGTCTATTGGGAGTTACGTTTCTTCTTCGGTAAAGCAATGTGTCTGGTCAAAGGCGTCTGACCAGTGTTAGAGTAGGAATAAATTCTTCAGAGAATACCTATATACCTAAAGAACCTTTGTTGGCATGAAGTTAAACCAAAGTATAGAACTTGATATAAATCAAAGGTAAAATTAAATATAATTCTTGCTTTATTATTACGTTGAAATTTGGTCATAAAACCTGTTAGCAAACCACATTTGAAATACGAATTAAAATGTTCCCCAATGACTTTATTTACCATTGTTATTTAATTCACAAAAATGGCATCGTGAAAATTTTAAACCGATGACAAAGGCAATGCGCCGAAAATGTCACGCGACCACAACGCCAAACCAATTAAGCGTATCTCTGGATATAATTTCACTCAACAGTACATGGTAGGGTGGGGAAGTCAGGGTTGGCTACTAGGGACGATTTTATGAAAGTCTACTTGAAATAAAAATTAATTATTTATTAAAATAGTTTAGTTTGCATAGCATTATCAGAATTTTATTAAAATAAGTAAGATTTATACGTAATATAATTTAAGTAAAACCTATCGTATCGTATACGGTTACGATTACGGTATACGATTTTAATATCCAAAGAAGTACCAAATATTTTGTGTATAGGTAGGTACCAACATACCTTCAAATATTGATCGGATATTATTTCGCTTTTATTTTCAATTATATATTAATTTCAAGTTCAATGATAACGATTTCGAGACAAGTGCGTATAGACAGCCCTGAGTTGTACGGTCACCAAGCGGAAATATGACAAAAATCGCATAGAAACCAGACGACATTAATCCAATTGTCTCCGGCCAGAACGGATCAGTGTTAGACAGATCAACGTGAAATCTGATATTTGGTGGGGAAGGCCAATTTCCTTAGGCCGCTAATGGATTTTGAGGGGTAGTTCTCACAATTATTCATATTATCCCCGCATATGGCGTCTCTAGATGTCGCTTTGGCGTACAAGCTTATTTTTAAAATAGCGATCGAAAGTTTAAAAGAACCTGTTGAAATTGAAGCCTTCAAAAATACGATAAAAACGTAAATTAGGAGTCGTCTATTATTTATGTTAGGCGTTTAGGAGAGGGACGGGGTCAAACTGAATCTCAATCAATCTCACGTGGAGAGTGGGGATGAGTATCACATATTTTTTAGTAAAATGGACTTATTTAAAAAAATACAATTTACTTACTTTTTGTAAGCAAATTGTGTTTTTAACGAAATCAAACACAGATGCACGTAGGTATTTCCCTACACTAAAAATCTCATGTGTCACCAAATGGAGCGAAATTTAACTACATCTCACCAAGGAGAGGGGAGAAAAATTGCCAAAATCGCCTCACGTAATTAATGGACGCCCCTTTAATAAGTACTTTTTTCTTTTCCCATCTTGGTTGATATCACAGAAATAATAAGTAATGTTGTTACTAAAGTTTATTGGAGGTATATTTTTGTTTTTTAGTCAAGTTTAGCGTTGCATTTTATTACGAACTCAAGTCATTACATACAGCAACATTAAATTTGGTGATTTCAATTTAACTTATTATCAAAAATATAAATTGGTTTCCAATTCATATAGTTATTTTAATAATCATCATGCAACAGTGAACTTACACATTCAAGAATGCAATTTTATAAACTTCAAACATTTAAATAATCCTACAAATAATGTAAATGTGAAAGTTTGCGACGTATAAACAACTAAACAGATTTGGATAAAACTTAGCACATAGATAGATCATTCCCTGGAATAATATATAGGCTACTTTTGTCCCGGAAAATATAAATGATTATAAACGAGTATTTCACATGTTTTTAATTAGAAATTATAATTATTAATATTATTTACTACGAGTATAATAACTACACCAATTTAATCATAAGTGAGTGAATTCAACATTTCTTTCAACCACATCGTATCCACAGTATTGGCAGCTGTCAAACTTATCCACGATTGTTGGAACGTTCCAAACCTCCGTTGGACGTGGAATCGTGCTGGTGACATTTGGTGATACCATGTCCTGACTGTCCCCTGATGCGTACAAATTGAGTTTTCTGCATGTACGCATCGCACCATCTGATTGACAAGTGAACAGTCCCTTTTCACAATCAGCTTATAGTTACAGTTTAATGAAAATCATAAAGTGAGTTTGGATTTACAATTTCTAAAAAAAGATTATAAATTTATGTTTTTTTATGCTACGGATTTTATCCCAAAATATTTAAATAAAGGTCTTTGACCATGCAAATAACAGCGTGTTTGTGTATGTAACAAAATCTAAACAATAATAAAGTTTAACACGTGTGTGGACAGATGGACCTGTAATAACAAATATATGCAGACCAGAGTATGAGATTACTTGAGGCATTGTTTACGTAGGTTCATTTTAGCCGAGCTCTATTATTAACGTAAGAAGGCTTAAGATTTAACGCCTAACAAGCAAACATCGTTATATTTTCAGGATTAATATCGTAACAGCCAATTTTCGACACTAAATTGTGTAGATGTTAACGGAAAAGTATCTAATCCGTCATTTTATACATTTCCTAGGAAATCCATACATTTCCTAAAAATCTATCGGAGTATTACATTCGGGATATTTGTAAGGATAGCGGTATTTGGGGGATTGTAAGTGAAACGTACTTTTGTGCGAATACTTTCTAATTTATGCAAAATAAAAAAAATAACCCCAACCTATTTTTTTCAATAGTGTTTATATTATTTCCTAGTACCATTATTGAATTATAAATTCATAGGGGAAATACACAGGAATTGTGTACAATAGGGTAGTTGACACTGTCAAAAATAAATGACCAAACACTAACCAATGCATAAAACATCTACAAACACGTGGAAATATCAAATATGTTGTACATTTAATGCTTTTTATGATTTTTAATTACCAGTGGAACCACTAAGAGTAGATGATTTGATGCTGTGAAACTATGACGTCATAATGTAATATTTCATACAAAATTCCTTATAAACTATCGTTTTGACATTTATTAAAAAGTAGCTGATTTGATGTGTCAGTCAACTACCCTATTCCTATGTTTCATACATTTCCGGTGACATAGACACTAATTGCAAATATTAAACGTACCTAAGTACCTATACTTTATTTCACTATTCAATCCTCGTAAAATGGGTAACATTCAATGATTATATATTTTTATAAAAAAAATAATGTATTTTATTATTGTAAGTATTTTATCTTCATGTCAGATGTCTAGTACTATATACAACCAAGAGGCTTGTTGACAGTATTGTGAATTTCAAAAGGCTCAAGTTAAAAATATTTAAAAACAATATTCAATAAAAGTAGATAGCGTCCTAGATTATAGCGTTTTTTGTAATACTATTAAACATCTAATATAATTCATTTTAGATTTCACATTTAATTCAATGACATGATTTATTTATTTATGAATTAATAAAATGTTCATATGAAATATTCTGCTTAAGATTAGACAATAATTTAGTTTTTATAGATATTTACTAGGCGAATTTGCAACCTTGCAACTATTTCAAGTTGCAATTTACATAATCATATCAAATGTCTCCGCGTAAGTTTTCGCTAAGTGCGAACTTTGATGGCATTGCTCTGATCAAATTAATACTTACTTCGTGTAGGTGTTTCACTTTATCAGAATTCTAGTCATTAGTATGCGAAGCTTCTTGTTTACTGTTGCTTTGTTTGAGACAACATTATCAAAACTTTACTCCATATCTCACTGATTTTCGATACGTAGAAGATAGTGTTTGTTTATTGAAGGCTGATTTCCAACCCAGTGGTACCGACGTTAGGTTCTCTCTTCAAGTACCCTTTCAGCGAACTAACTGGACGCCGCGGTTTCATCGGCTTTCCTAGATTAAAAAAAGCCTGTCTTTTTCTACATCATAGGCTATCTGCGAACCAAATTTCATCACGATCGGTTGAGTAGTAACAGCCTGAAAGCATAACAAACTTATTTTTGAATTTATAATATTAGTAGGATAATTATATTAAAAGTATAAATTTGGATATAGATTAGTTCTTCGACTTTCCAATGCAATTAAGAAAGGAGTGACTGCTGATGACGAGAAAGGCCTATTAGTCAAAGAATTTCAGGTCAGCAACACATTGGCAATGTGTTGCTGACCTGAAATTCTTTGACTGCAAATGGCGATAGGCAACGGTAACCACTTACCATCAGGTGGGCCGTAAGCTTGCTTGCTACCTTAAAAAAAACAAATCGGTTCAGTAGTTTCGGAGCCAATTCAATGCAAACAAACAAACAAACAGTCAAATCTTTCCTCTTTATAAGACAGACAGTTCTTTGTCTATTAATCCCTAAAAGTAGAGTTCTAATCGACCTAACATTTTAACTAAAAGATTAGCTTTATTAGTAACGATACAAAAACTCTAGAAAACAGATCAAATAAAATAAGCCGTAATACTGAAGTTCATAGCTGTTAATAGTTTAAACAAGACTGTACTGAACAGTAGTAGCAAGTAATCTTGTTAGCTAACAACCTGCGGGGGAAGGGCTCTCACAGCGAAGTTAAGGCAATTCCCTTTACTTAGAAAGCAAGTTTCAGGAACGAACCTCTGAATTGAATGATGCTACCTGAGTGAGATATTACAAGGCTGGTTTTCTAAATCTATATTATGTCTATATGTATATCTATATTGGGGTGATCTAATTTTGAAAACAATACGGCGAAAATTTTATATCGCGAAAATGTTTTGAACTTTTCATATCAAAGGTCAAACTTGTTCGATCAAAACATGAAGTAGGTATATTCTTTTTTCATACATTTTGCCTTGCAATGTCAGATTTGGTGTTTCAGATAGTGTATCTGTACCCAGTATAGTCATGTAAGAGGATTTTTGCCGCAGGGCGTCGGGTTCCATCGCTTCCTTGGACGACTGCCTCACAATCACATAAGTGCTCTTCTTTGTCAACAACTTTGTAAGATATATAATATAATAATGTACGTATTTATATGAGCTAAAGCAGCCTGAAAATACAGGTATTTTGAATTTATTTTTCAATTATGTTGTTTGAATGTCAAGGTGCTTAAAACGGCAGTGAACATAGCCTATTTTAACGCTAGGATTATCCAGTTCCCTTTTAGGCTTTATGTGCTTATCACCTTTGGTAACATCATCGATGATTATGGTAAGATAGTATCGAGATTGATGTATTTTTTCAAGAGCCATATTTTTTACTGCCTCAGTATAATAGTCAGTTTGAACAAAAATGCGCTCTACATGTTTAATTGAAACACTGTATTTTTTATTTAAACAATATATATTCAAACAGATAGTCTAGAAAATTCTAATCAAATTAAATTATCGTTTCTTACTTAGATATGTAAACTATTATATGTACTTTATACTATTAAAAATATCGTTAAAAATATATACTCATAATACACGAAATATTCACAGAAAACAGATTTACATTAAATGGCTATTTATCACAGAACCATCAAATCTTGATTATATTCTTTATTTTTTTTATGTAGGTAGGTACGTATCGCGATATTGCGATGGAATACAGAGCATTCCCTAACAGCATTTGCATTCGAAAATATGTCGAGTTTCCTCGGCTCAAACTGTACCCTTGGTTATCGGTCGTACCACAAACACTATCTGAGTATTGCTCTATTTACCAAAGCTATGTCAATAACTTGATTCTCTAGGTTTACTATTGTCGGTCTTTATATCTCAGTTGTTATGATAACATTCCATCTTAACATTTTATTGATATTTCAGTTAAAAAAATAAACTTTACTGGATTAATAATACATAGCCATTAATCTTTTAAGGTTTCTGTAAGAATTAGGTACTGTGGCGGACGATGACGTCAATTTAGGTAAAATGTATAAATAGAAATATTGTTTTAATTTGGTGTATCAATATGTTTCTTTTATGTGTTTTTGGGTTATTTCCCGCAGTTTATAGTAAGTAAGATTATGTTTTTGTGTAAGCTAATTGTTTGTATTGTATATGTGAATAACCATCTAACCCGATAGAACAGGGATTTGGGAGAAATTAAGCTTTTTAATTAAAAATGTATATCTTTTTTGAGAATTTATGTATAAACTGTGTAATAACTTTAAGATAGATTAAGCTGGTATCGACAATGTGAATTCATTGGAAAGACCTAATTGCAGGCAATGTTTAAGGATAAAATCACTTATGTAGCGATACTAGATCACAAGTAAATTATGTAAATAATGAAAATCTATAAGACATTTGAACAATATTAGAGAACAAAATAATTATTATAATGCATGGCTCTCGATACGGTAAGACCGAAGTCTTGAACGGACATCAGTGTCTTTAGTATTTAATTCGAATATTCAGTTGAGTAGAATTCACGCATAAAAACAGGAAATTGTATCAAGTCGGCCAGTGATCACGTGTGTAATAAATAAGTGATTATGATACAAAGTTATATGCAAATATAGTATACAGTCCATTTAAACAAAGTGTTTTTATTGAGGGGAAAAGTACCTGGGTAGTTGGGTTATCGACACTGCAAAGGAACAGTCGAAACTCACGAGCTGGGAACCCCACAAATTGGTACTTCGAAGCCGGATTTGAATGATCAGCTCGAAGAAAGTGACCATCAGCACAGACCGGTTAAACACGTGATTAAGATACAAAGTTTTGTATCTAGTCGGCCAGTGATCACGTGTTCAAGCCAACCGGATTTGTCAGGGAATTGGGGCATCAGATCCTTGGGTTCCACCACGATTTGGTGTGACAGGATCAGAACCGGGACCAACACCGCATAGGTGCGCCGAGATCGTCGAGGGAAAAACACCGAATGGTGCGACGAGTTCGTCGGCACATCGCCGAGTGAAGAACACCGAACGGTGCAACAAGTTCGTCTCGAGATCGCCGAACGAGCGAAGAGGACGACGCAACATCACCCAACGGTGCGACGATTTGCTCTCGAGACGCCCAGTGAAGAGGTCGTCGTGTGAAAAACACCGAACGGTGTACCGAGTACGACGCAACATCGCGACGAGATCATCTCAAGAGAAGCAAGAGTTTGTTACCTACGTCGTTAAGCGTGTGACAAACTCGTCTCGACACATAAGTGTCATTAAACAAGTTGTGAATTCGTTTTCTCTATCTCACACGAGTAACGAATTCATCGCAGTATCAAAGAACGTGCGAAGAGGACGACGCAACATCACCCAACGGTGCGACGAATCGTCTCAAGAAGCAAGCTTGTCGAGTTTGTTACCTACGTCGTTAAGCGTGTGACAAGCTCGTCTCGACACATAAGTGTCATTAAACAAGTGGTGAATTCGTTTTCTCTATCCCACACGAGTAACGAATTCATCGCAGTATCAAAGAACGTGCGAAGAGGACGACGCAACATCACCCAACGGTGCGACGAATCGTCTCAAGAAGCAAGCTTGTCGAGTTTGTTACCTACGTCGTTAAGCGTGTGACAAACTCGTCTCGACACATAAGTGTCATTAAACAAGTGGTGAATTCGTTTTCTCTATCCCACACGAGTAACGAATTCATCGCAGTATCAAAGAACGTGCGAAGAGGACGACGCAACATCACCCAACGGTGCGACTATAAGAAAAACGTTTAGGCAGATTTGCCGCGGCTCTTGAACGCCGGTCACCTAACGGTGCCAAACGATCGGTGTCTCGAGTCTTTATGTAAGTTGCGTCTCACCACGTTAGATAGATAAGAAGTAGATGTCGACAGCTCAAACTTAAACTCAAGTTCAATCTCAAGTTTAAACTCAAGTTAAATCTCAATTAAACCCTCAATCTCAAGTTCAAACTTAAATTCATTCTCAAGCTCGATCTCAGGCTCGATCTCAAGTGCGATCTCAAGCTCGATCTCAAGTGCGATCTCAAGCTCGATCTCAAGCTCGATCTCAAGTGCGATCTCAAAAAACTTATTTTGAGTAGTTTTTTTAGTACATTGCAAAAAAGGCATTAGCGCCATAAGATGTCGACGTCTAGAAGCCCAGTTCGCACTCGTCAAGCGGCTGAGAGGCGACGCCATGAGAAGCCCCCCGCGTCCCCATCTGAGTTAGACGTGCCCGTGAATCCGCAGCTCAGTCACGCGCGCCACGCGATGAGTGAATCCGACGTAACCTATAAGTTCTCGACTGAACCGTCACCGCCCGCGATCGACATGATACCACGTCGTACGCGTTTGTCTACGCTCCGCGCTACAGACAGAGGATCGCGCGCTTCGTCCGTGCGTTCTCAGCGATCTTCCGCCAGCACTTCAACGCGTCTCAGGTTAGCTGAACTGGAGGCGGACGAAAGATTAGCAGAGATTCGTACAAACCTCATCAAAGAGAGACAAGCAGCAGAAGCAGCAGCAACAGCAATAGAAGCAAAAGCAGAAACAGAAGCAGCAGCAGCATCAGCAAAAGCAGAAACAGAAGCAGCAGCAGCATCAGCAAGAGCAGCAGCAGCAGCAGCATCAGCAAAAGCAGCAGCAGCATCAGTAAAAGCAGCAGCCGCAGTAGAGTTACGGCGAATTAAAGATTGCACTGAATTGGCTGAGATTCAGGCAAAACTCGTTGAAAAGAGACTTGCTGTTAATGTCGCTACGATACAAGAAGAATCGGGCAGCATATGCGACCATGAGACTGTAGACACAGAATGTAAAGTCACTGACTGGATTCGGCATAGCGCTGTACGGAGGGAGCTCGAAGAGCCCGAACTTGTCGGTACAGAAAGCCATGAGAAGTACCGCTCACCATCACGAGAAAAGGCTACAGATCCGCCTCCTCCGATTGTATCGAATCGTGTCACAATGAGGACTGCGGATCCAACTCCTCCGATTGCGCCAAATTGTGTCATAACGGAGACACCACGTCGTCCTAGATCACCAACGCCGACACGATCAAAGGACCGAGCGATTGATCGACTAGCAGATGCCCTGGGACAAATGAACAAAGGTAGACCGATACCCAGACGTACGCCAGATTTGCCTATCTTTAGCGGCGCCAAAGGGGAATGGTTATCATTTAAAGCGGCCATGATAGAATCTGTTAGCCTCTACGGTTTCACACCAGCAGAAAATCTAGCTAGACTCAGGACATGCTTACGAGGAGAAGCACGTGAAGCAGTCTCGTCATTAATGTATGCAGCGACCGATTCAACAATAATCATGGAAACATTAGAACAATGTTTTGGTCGTCCAGAGATGATCATCAATTATGCGTTTGACGAAATAAAGAAGTTGCCGCGACAAGGCGGAACATCTGACGAACAAAACAAGTTTGCCATCAAGTTGCAAAACATCGTGACGATGATAAACTGTGTTGATAACAAAGGGTATCTACAGAATCCAATGATTATGCAGTCAGTTGTAGAAAAATTGAGCCCATTCCTCAAATCAAAATGGTATGATTATGCAGATGAATCTGTGTCTAAGTCAGAACCAGAAATCATTACATTGTCACGATTCTGTATGCGTGAAGCGAAACACGCCATAAAATATTCATACGATTCCAAGAATACGTCGGAAACCATACGTGCTGTACCGAAACAGGAACCTCGACATCGGACATTGGATCGTAGTCGCAGAGCTCCCGTGTATGCTACAACAGAGACGCTACCAAAAAAGAGCGAGTGTTACTGTTGCGGAGGCGAACACGAAACATCGAAATGCGCTAAGCTCGTGGCTATGCCCGTGGTAAAACGATGGGAATGGGTACAGGAAGCACACGTCTGTTTCCAGTGTATGAATAATAAGCACAGAAGGTCCACATGTAAAGCGAAGAAATGTGGAGTAGATGAGTGTCGCCAAGCACATCATGCGATGTTACATGTGATGAAGAATGAGGAGTCGTCAAGCGAACCGACTCAGAATGATCATTCCGTGAATACGGCTTCAGCACATAGTATCACCAATGACCAAGTGCTAATGAAAGTGTGTCCTATTGTAATTAAGACACAGAACGGCCAGGAATTAAATACGTACGCGTTATTCGATGAGGCGTCAACAATAACACTGATCGATGAAGAGATTGCCGGGATGGTCGGAGCAGAAGGCCCGACCAGAGCGTTACATATCCACGGAGTCATGTCGAGTCAGCGAGTGTTGAATAGCCAGATTACGAACATCGAGTTACGCGGAAAGGGCCAAACGGACTTTCATACGATTAAAGCACAGACGGTTAGGAATTTACAATTGACCAGTCAGGTGATGAAGTCAGACGTATTGAATCACAAACATCTAAGTACGCTTAGACCAGAGAACGTGTGTTATGAGTATGCCAGACCACGCATACTCATCGGTGCTGATTACTGGGACCTGATAGTAACGCGAAAGTTATTGTCCGGACGAAGAGGTCAACCAGCTGCGTCACTCACACGATTGGGTTGGGTAATACACGGAACCATACCCAGAAACGTTGTAACACATGAAGATGAAACAGTGTTACACGTGCGAACAGTTCAAGAGTTCCAGAAGAGTTCAGTAACGAATGACCGAGACGAAGACCTGAGGGAACTCGTCAAGGAACCTTTCAATATTGACGCGCTAGGGATTTTAATGAAAAGAAAGACTGTCGCGAAAGATGAACGCGCCAAGGAAATCTTCAACAACACGGCCAAGAAAGAGAACCGTCGGTTCGAAGTGGAACTACCTTGGACAGATGATAAGATAGTGTTACCACCAAGCTGCGACATGGCTATGAGTCGGCTACGCGGGATTGATAGGAAAATGAATAGATCACCGCCGTTTAAAGAAGCATATACAGCATGGGTGAAAGGATTGCTGGAAAAGGGATATGCAGAACGCTGTCGACAAGACCACACGGAAGACAAGCGCATGTGGTATCTGCCCCATTTTGCAGTAGTCAAACCAAACAAACCCGGAAAAGTTAGGATGGTATTCGATGCAGTCGCACGTACTAGTGGAAAGTGCCTTAACGATGTGCTGCTCGATAGACCTGAACATTTAAAAACTTTGTACGGTGTTTTGTTTCGGTTCAGAAAGAAACCGATTGCTGTAACAGTAAACATACGGGAAAATATGTTGAAGGAACTAAGGAAGCAGAAAGTGGAATGGGACGACCCATTACCACTGGAGGAAGCAACCGTGCTTGATGAATGGTTCGACGATTTAACATTCATCACCGACCTCCATTTGCCACGTTACTACAGTTACGACAAAAGTGTTCGTACACATTTCCACGTGTTTTGCGCTGCGAGTGAACAAACGTTACTTACAATAGCGTGTTGTCGCTACGAATGTGACAATGGGGATGTAGGTGGTATCGTGGTGATCCCGGATGAATTATTACCTCGTGATGTATGGAAAAAAGGTCTAGTGGAGTGTGTATACACAGGACCTGACGTGCTAAGTACGCGGCACGGATACGCGGACGCGAGGGAGAATTTTCCGACGGCCAGTTAGGCATCTCATCGTCCTCCCTGTTGTTATTGAAGGCTGCGAAGATCTGCGCCGGAGGGAGAATGTGGCGGACGATGACGTCAATTTAGGTAAAATGTATAAATAGAAATATTGTTTTAATTTGGTGTATCAATATGTTTCTTTTATGTGTTTTTGGGTTATTTCCCGCAGTTTATAGTAAGTAAGATTATGTTTTTGTGTAAGCTAATTGTTTGTATTGTATATGTGAATAACCATCTAACCCGATAGAACAGGGATTTGGGAGAAATTAAGCTTTTTAATTAAAAATGTATATCTTTTTTGAGAATTTATGTATAAACTGTGTAATAACTTTAAGATAGATTAAGCTGGTATCGACAATGTGAATTCATTGGAAAGACCTAATTGCAGGCAATGTTTAAGGATAAAATCACTTATGTAGCGATACTAGATCACAAGTAAATTATGTAAATAATGAAAATCTATAAGACATTTGAACAATATTAGAGAACAAAATAATTATTATAATGCATGGCTCTCGATACGGTAAGACCGAAGTCTTGAACGGACATCAGTGTCTTTAGTATTTAATTCGAATATTCAGTTGAGTAGAATTCACGCATAAAAACAGGAAATTGTATCAAGTCGGCCAGTGATCACGTGTGTAATAAATAAGTGATTATGATACAAAGTTATATGCAAATATAGTATACAGTCCATTTAAACAAAGTGTTTTTATTGAGGGGAAAAGTACCTGGGTAGTTGGGTTATCGACACTGCAAAGGAACAGTCGAAACTCACGAGCTGGGAACCCCACAGGTACAATACATTTTTATCATTGAGAACTAAAAGCAATTTCCCATTTAAAGACATTTTAAAGTACCATATCCCACGTGGATAAGGTAGGTATCATACTGTAGACATATTAAATACCAAATTTGAAAGAGGGTGCTCAGAGGGTTATGAGAGTACAATAGTATGTAGGTACAATTGTTGCAATAAGTAGCGCTGACAAGGATTCCCAGCGCCTACAGCCGCGTCGAGACGGCACTCCTCAACTAGCCCGAGGGTATGTCTGCTTCCCTTCATTTGAATATAGTACACACTGACAGTTTCATTATTCCGTGGTACTAAGTATGACTTCTGTATGCTTGAAGGGCTCGCAAATTGCTGTGCTTAATGGTAATTAAAGAAATCAAACATGACTTGGATTAGGGTTTGGTTTCGTCATGCAAGAGATCGAGGAATCAATCATAATATCTATGACGTTTATGAAATAATACTGTATGTGGATATAATTAGCATACCCTTGTTATGAAGTTTTGCTACAAATGGTGATTAGTTAAAACAATTAGGTATATTGCACTACTAAACGTAAAATACAGTAGCGTATTATTCCAAGAAAGGAAAGAATAATACCTACGTAGTTCAGAGGTTTTGTGTGACATAATAATTAGCTAATGCACGATACTAATATAATGCATTCGAAAAACCATAAATTCAATTAAAATGTATTTAAAAAGTACAGCGCGGACGTCACTCATCCGTGTGGTAACAACGTATTCCAGTGCAGTGAAACTTTTCAATTGGCATAAAGTTGCGCGTGCCGGGCGTCTGATCAAATTATTACCATGTTGCGGCTCCAAACTACGCCAGAGTTATGTTTGGTTGCCGACCAAAAAGGCTTATGTCAACGAGAGTGATGCTCCACTTGCTACCTTCCCATAACGAATTTCAAACAAGAAAGTCTTAAGTATAAACAAGGTATGTTCACCTCAAGGCCTTTTGAATTTCCGCACGTTATGACTTGCGTATCTTCGTCGAGTTGACAGAAATGATTACAGACTGTGTGGGAACTTCTTAATAAGTCTTTACAACATTTGCATCGGTGACGTGGATGTTGAAGAGGTTTCCTCTCCTGAAATATATACCAAGTTTCATCTTGAATCTTCAAGTTTGTGAATTCAGGTTTTAAGTTTTCGAAGCAAGGTGAGTGTTGAAAAGATAGCGACCGACAAATGTTAACAAAGTTCTATCTTATGAGCGTTTCAAGTTTATTTTCTTGGATAAAATTGAAAAGATAATTTAAGGAAATGTCATGATATTATGTACCTATGTATTATATCCATAATTACAATTAAATATTTTCATAGAATAAAACATATCAATAATTACTTTCCTTTACCTGTTAGGTAAGATCACTTGCCACAGCTTAGATTAAGCTACAGAAACCATTTTAAGCTTTTCTACAATTCCTGTATTAGTTAGTATGCTATACCTATGTTATTTTGAAGAGAAATAAATAGGATAGAACTCGAATTCCAAAATGCTAATAATGTTCTCAAGAAAAGACGGTACAATATAAAACTTAAATCTCTAATGCCTCTGAAAAAACTAGTAAATCAATTCAAACAAGTGTAAAGAAAATCATAGTGTAACGAGAACAATCGAACGAAGCATTCTCTCGGTCAGACAATCATCAGTCAACTGGAGTGGCAGCCACTACAGCTAGACACAGGGGGATTGTGACCCTCAATGCACTTTTACTTTGTGAATTTATTCGCCACATTCCGGTTTTCACCCTCGTTTGTCATACCGACACTGTCAAAATTGTACATTCGAATCGAGATAGCGGAAAAGTTAGTGTCGTATCACTTTTACTGGTTCGGCAATTAAGCATAATACGTAGAATTGTTGTTTATATTAAATAACTATGATAAATATAAAGTAGATAAGATTAGAACTGATGGTCCAATATTTGACTTGTTTGTTGTAGAAAATGTTGTTTTGCTTAGATTGATCCGTAATGTCGCAAGTCGTAAAGAGTAACATTGTAGTAACACTAGATATAACACTCATTTTCAAGTGTAATATAGGCTTACGAAAGTACATGCGCGTAGGTGAAATCACATATTTATTGATTTGGTATCGATGGAAATGTGCACAGTAAATTTTAATTTTATGGTCGCTGTAAATAGTGTTGTTTCATTCAGATTTTTGGATGATTAAATTCCATAAATTCTGTTTTGTTTTTATTCTTCGTTTTTAGTTTAATAGACATTACGATGCAAAAAAAAAAGGTAATGATAAATTATTTTTATAAATGGTAAAATTGGTTTTTGTTTAAAAATAATACCGGCAGTAATTGAATAACGTAGAAAAAGATATTTAGGCATAATTATTGAGATTGTGCCACCGTACTGGTTAACTTGGTAACGCACAGAATAGATCGTACAAGCTACCTGCAGATGAAAAGATTTGGACAAATATAATAATTTTATTCGTAATTATACATACAAACAGTTAATGGGCATGTTTGAATTTTATACACTGATTTACTTAAATCTAGGTACCTATATTCATTGACTTATTTCATCAATACTAATTTGCTTAATTATAATATTAATTATTTTTATAAACACTGGAAACTTAAAAAAATAATTTGTTAAGTATATGTTTCGGAAACTCTATATTACACGCAAATCTCACATCACGATCATAATTCTTTGCGTAGTCTCCTTTCATGAGAACGCACCTTTTGACGTCTCGCTTATTATAACACAGCAAACTGTTTATCTCATCCGTGCCCTGCCGCCTCTTTGCAGAGTATCAACTAGGCCTTGTTATGTGTCAATGCAAAAGACTCTGAACATAGCACCTAGTTTACTGACGATAAAAGAGTAAAATAATTAATAACACTCAACTTTCTCATCCTTGTCGTGGTAATTAAAAATACAAAAGACTTTTAAAGAAATCACTTCATCACTTAAACAATTGCAAGCAGTTGGCAAGTACGTTGAAAATAAAAACAACGTCTAATGAAAATTCATAGATGCAATAAAGAAAGTCGTATCTCACAATAGCAGCCGAGGAAGTGCAGTGCTATGAAATGGAATGCCCCTTCTCTTTCTTTTTCAGTGGCATGAAGCGAGAGCAGTTCATCTGACTAATGTTCTCTGCACGCTCTGAGGAAAATGCCAGTTTAATTTTCAAGTGCACTCGCACAGTGGTCAGGTTTTCATACTACCACAGTTTGCCGAGTTAAACAATTGCAAACAAAGCAATTTACGTATTGAATTAAGCAACTAAACTCTTTACGAAAAAATCGTATTTTTTTCGGTTATGTAACGTGAAATATGGTTAAAAGGTAATTTTAGTTATTATTTTTTCTTTTGATGTAAAGTAACATGTAAATGATTATTTTGTTAATCTAGAAATGTAAAGAATGATAAACCTGTACATGTGCTCATTTTTATTGGTCATAGACGTAGTTATTTTCTGAAAAATCTGTAAAGTTTAATATTTCAGTGCAATTTCATTTATTTTTTATTCATCATCATCATCATCATATCAGCCGAAGTACGTCCACTGCTGGACAAAACCTAAAAACCCCCCAAGGATCTCCACGATGGCAGGTCTTGCGCTACTCACGTCCAGCGGTTTCCCAGTTTTATATATATTTTATTTAAAGCGGATTTTTATTGCATTCTTTTAAATAAAATACCAATTTTATTTGTCGATACAGACAAAATGTTAACAAGACGGAGACACATTAGGCAAATAGCCGATGATTGGATACAGTATTAGACATGCGACACATTAATAGTGATGTGACGCATTAAACTTTGTAGCAAAATAAACACAGCTGCCGAATTAAATCCAACAACAGCCAGCGCTTATCAAAACCACAATATTACATCGCACATACAAAATTCGCGATCATTTACATTAGGAATCACCAAACACGTAGAGTCGTAAACCGCGCAGCTCTAACACATTATTATTACGCCGATGTCATCCCATTCGCAAAGCAAATGTTCCAATTATCATAGCTAATGCGCCGGAGACGCCCTTACGAGAATGCTGCAAAACATTCGAGAAAACAGCTAGTATGCTAAATTCTCTTTGTTCTGCTACATGTTAGATAGTGTTACAAAATTTTGCTATAAAAATAATCTAAAAAACTAAATTGAAGTAAATTAGCTCAAGCTTTTATTGGTTTGCAAATAAATATTGATTCAATAGCATATAGTTTCTTTTTAATTTGTACAGTATGTAGTGATTTTATTTGTTATATTAAGAATCGTAAAACTCCTGTTTCGTAGAAACATGTCTAGAGGTTATTTCTTGTAGGTAATAATTTATATTTCCATGTTTTATATTTACTTTACTGCACTTCTTACCTTAAAATGGCGCTAGTAAAATACTATAAGCACGCGATGCAACCATAACTTTTGGTAATTCCTCATACAAGGTTGCATTTCACATTTTCAGAAGAAAAGATAGCGTGACAAAATTTCGTAAAAACATCGATTTTTTATATCTTGCTCTCAGGCCTCAAGCGAGACAGCCCGTTTATCTTACGACCAAGACGTTGAATTGAGTTTAACTGCTCGCGAATAAAGATGTCCTTCTGAGATAAAAATATCCGATGGGGAAGAAAGAATTTTCTAGTTTTCTTGGAAACGGTCGCAGTAGCAGAGGGTTCGACGGTCGTCGACGAGTGACAATAAAATTAGATAAGTACAGGATAGTCCCGCTCCGGTCCGGCGTCCGTCTTGCGGATGGAATCAATCGCAGTAAAACATGCTATAGGATTACCAGAACACTTGCTACTCAATTAATAAGTGTCATTCAATTCTCAACCTTACTACTTTATCGTAAGAAGGTTTGTGCTTTTCAAAGATGGCAAAACTTATGGTGGTCAATGTGTATATCTGTCCGCTTTTCTGTAATGACACGAAACGAGTGGACTTTGAACGAAACTAGGATATCAGAATGGATTAAAGAAATCTCCATGTGAATCGGCGAGACGAAAAATGCAGTATATTCTTTAAACCGTGCATTTTTGCCCATATTACTTATATTCGTATACATTTATTTAAATATTCTATCTACATAGATACATATCTTTCTTCTGTCTATTCTCTATATTCAACTGTTTACAATTAAATAAATAAACAATTACCTACGTTATTTATTTGAATCGCTTTGTTAAACACTTCTCCACTACAATCAACAAGCTTGTCCATAACGATATGAGATAATTAGATATGAAAACTTTCATGGATAATATTGTTGTTTTTTCCAATAACTAATAAAAAATAAGAAAAATAAGTAGCTCACTCGCAACTCCGCAATTTCACCCCGAGATAACCAGCAGCCTATAAAAACCGCATTCTATTTATCTTGATAAACTGGGCGAAGTAGCTTTAGCAAAAGTGCGGTTTCAATCGCCATAACATTAATGCACGTGTCGAAAAATGAAATTGATTTTGCCCCAGCATCCGTCTGCGTGCCGTATCACCGAGCCTCGAGTGGTTGGGGAGAGGCAGCGCTAATAACTAGCGGGGAAGAGCTGCCAGAGATGTTTATTTAATGGCATTGCCCATAGACGCTCTAATGGGGACCCTGTCCTCGTAGCCCGCATATCTCCACAGACAACGCGTGCAAAATTATTTTTCAACACGAATGTGTAAAGAGCCTCCTAGAGATACAACGGCATTAAGAAGCTGTTCACTATTATGTAAAATGAGGGGTAGAAAATGGTGGAGGTTTATTCTGTGAAAGTTATTTGGTAGTAGGTATTTAGCGCATGTTATTAATCACAAGTAAATTTTCAGAATATCTAATAATTTTTCTATTCAATGTGTATGGTCAATCGGTCAGCAACGTCTAAGTTACGTTACGTAAATATTTTGGATTACTTCAGTTACTATATTGTTGACCGTACAAAAAGATACCCACTACTTACGAAAAGATATCAGTTCAGAGCAAGTTAAGACCACAAAATTTCACGAGATACAAAAGTGGAATGAAGGAATATTGCATTTCCAAAGTTAATAAATCTGAGTGAAATTAGTTTCATCCTCATTAAAGCTGAGCATTCATGGTTAGAATACGGAAGCATTTATTGCATTTAAATCAAGGAGCATATTACGTTTTTAACGAGTCAGGTAGCAAGTCTAAATCAAACTAATGTGACATTTCTGGCATCAGCCCGCCAATGCGACTACACGAACAATTCGCAGAGCGTATGGCCAGATTATCATTTGAATGTGCCCACAGACGATTGTTGGATTTCGTGACAGTTATACAATGGGGAGAAGCTGGCCTGAAGCAAAATATTTTTGCCGAATAAAGACCGGTGTTTTCTGTGCCTATTTGAGGGAAATTACATTTTTATCACGAGTCACATTTTGCGTTATTCCGTTATCTGCCCTCCCCCATTTATGCTAAAGAGTTTTTCGTTTGTTTCCTTAGAATGCATGTGAGATTTTATCAAAGCTCTTATCATGTTGGTAGGTACGTATGTAATAAACATAATAATATAATTTTTTAAAACGTAGATGAATACCTATGCTCTAAAATAAAATAAAGTATAGGCCTTTTATATATGTTGACAAAACTAGTTTTTCATGTTAAAAATGTTAAGCTATTATTCTGAAATATAAAAAATAATGACATTGCTTAATCTTAACATAAACAAATATTTTCACAAGTCACTGGCAATCATTATAATGGCTGTAATAATGGTGTCACTTTATATCTTTCCATAAAACATTACCGGATGATAAAGCACGAAAAAGAGTAGACGTAAATTAAGTGACGAAGTACTTTTTAAGTAAATTATTGTTGGAAAAGTTTAAGTAATTATTTATTCCTTGGAATTAACATCAAAAAGTTTTTATTGTTAATTAATTTTACTAAGATCAAACCAAATTACTTGCACATTTTTTTATCACTGACATTTTACAAATAAAATACAAAAATTGGAATTTGAATATTTCAAAATATTTTTCTTTTTTTTTACTACTAACTTTCACCTATAATTATCAGATATAAAAAAAAAAAAAAAAAAGACGATGGGACGACATAAGCAACAATTCAACATTACCCTAATTAAGTAAATAGTACTTATGTAGGTACCTACCTATCTCATTTTTACGTACAGGTGAGATGTTTTCGTATTATAACAAACAAAGGTATTTTCGATTGATGTTTTCGACGCAAATTGGATATAAAACAAACAAGGGTTTTTCTCCAGTATAACGTGTTTTTCTATTTTGATTTTTCATGGCTCATTACGATACTTCCAGTCCATTTCTCTGTATAATACAGGCTTTAATTACCGACATGCTTATTTTGTTTTCAATTGTTTTTCCTCGTGTAGGTATCTAGTTGCTTTTTAGAACAGTGAAGTTACTACATTAATATTTTTTTAAATGTAAGTGAAGAGCAAAAAATAAATCATTTTATTGAAATGTGGAAAATATTCTTTTATTTTCAAGAAAAACTAAAATGATTCGTCTTTTTAGATATCAAAAAACATTTTACTTTCTTCAAGAGGACACGTTTGATCATAACAAGGTTATGGTAAATAGGATCAACAGAATAAGTTAACCCAAGAAGCATTCGTGGTTCCAAAAAATCCATTGTCTAAAATAGCCTTTTTAACGTATGCCGTACGCGTTCGGGTTTATTTAGTTTAGGCATCAATAGGATGCCTAGATCAATCTTGCCACAAGGATAACAACCTAAACTCGTTGGATGAAGGATCCTGTTAGATCGGTAAGGAAAATTTGCGATCATCGCTTTCCTCCCTTAAAATATTCAGGTTAATGCCAAAAGTTCATGTTGAATGTTGTTCGGATGCTTAGTTTAATTAAATACACGTATCTAAAATTTGTGATCTTGCCGGCTAAAGTTTTTTTTAAATCCAAGTTGTGAATTTTTATGAGAAACGAAGTGGAGATAAATCATATAGGTACTTCAAAGTTTATTCAACTAAAAACATAACATAACTCTCTCTACGAAAATGGCTTTTGAATTTGTAGGTAGATGAAAAACAACCGCTTGGCCGCAACAGTCTGCGGTAGCCGAATTCATTTTACGAAATTTATTACTTTTCGATAATCTGTTATTTTCATCCGGCCGAACTGAATTTCAATGATGACCAATGGGCAGGAGATACGCCGTTCATAGATAAAAATCAATCATCTTTATTGTTGATGGTTACTGTATATTTATCGCTTTAGCGTTCATCTTTTTTTACCACTGCCAATTCTCAGTTAACTTTGTGATACAATTTATGAAAATTTTTAAAAATTTATAGAAACAAGCTTTTTCTCCTACATTACTCAAAAATCATACGGGATTAATAGTAGGATATCATTGTAGGAATCAAACCCGCATACAACTTTTGCCACAGTAGGTATACAACCTGTAGGTGTGCTTATATGCCAACTTTATTGTTGAAAAAAATACACAGAGCAATCATTGTCAATTTTTGTTATCTAAACCTCAATGTCTCAGTGTAGTCTCAAGTAGGTACTTCAACATCACGTTAAAGTTCAAAGTTTTGTCAGTACCTAACCTATCAAATTAGTTAAAGATAGTATGTATTGGTACGTTACTACCACCAAGTGCTTTAGGAGATTAAGTGTCTTAAGCTTGTACGTAGTATATTATTTACTCTATGCTTAAACTAACAATCGTCTTGATCTTGACTGTTGACCCACCAACCTGGACTTTGATGTACATATCTGAATACTTACTTACTTTTGATATACTTACCTACGTGTGATAGACCTTCATTTTCACACTCTGATAACCTTTCAACCTTAAAGAACATTGAAGTTAGGTGCGTTATACTCTCATCTGGACGTTACGAATGAACTTCGGCTAACACAACTTCGTTAAAACTTATATTGTTTTACTTACAACACTTGATTAATTCTTTAAAAATCTTTCTCCAAACTCTGAAATTAATAACGTTACGATGATTGATTTCTTTATAAAATAACTTTTCTACAGCATTCAACGCAGAGATAAGAAACAGACTATTCCAACTTGCAAATAAAGCGACAAAACTCAATACAAGGAGCCGAGACACGGTTCCAGTTTGCTGCGCGAGTAACTTTACATAAAATCAGTGAAATATATTTTCGAATAACGTCCGTGTCCGCGTCTACATGTAAACTATTTCTCATGGCGATAAGATAATATTGTTTGCAGAAATCATGAATTATTTTGACGCCTTTGTAAATCTAAGGAAATATTTTCTGCTGTAGCCGTCAGTTTTGTACCTAATCTATGAAAGTAAGCGGATCACGTCAGCTTATTTGTGTTTGTTATGAGATGGAGCCCCCCCGGCGCCTCCGTGCAGTTTGTCTTGAATCTGCCCTTTCCATTGTGCAAATTGAACTAGTTGGTAATACACAGGTACGTATCTCGATGGTTGCGGAACAATATCGTAATTTATGTTCCTGGTCTCCTGAGTAATGATAAGGCTAACAAGCTGCTGAATAGTAATGCACTTTGCATAAATCTAAAAGTGGGTAACAGGAGTTGCAGTATGCATTCATTTTGAATAGTAGGTATGCACTATTTATGACTGTGTATTTAAATTGCAAGAAAAACGAATGATAAAAAGACTCCAAGAAGATAATTCTATAAAAAATGTATACTTTAAATGATACACTATAGTTTTATTGGTCTTCCAATGTTCAAGAATTAGATATAATGTTTAATGTATTAGTTTAAAAATAAATAAGCAATAACTTTTAATTTATAGGACCTCGTCCCATCCCTGTTTCAGGCTGCGAGAAGCCTTTTACCCGAGATTTATGCTAACTATAATGGTAATGCTGAGGCTCCTGATTTTTTTTGCGATATTATTAATGATGTACATACACTAACCGCAGCAGTATTTGCTTATATATACCCAACCAAAATCATCTTGTACAATAACTCTAAACCTAATAAAACATCTAAAATATTTAAAGTAAGCAATTGCACATTTTATAGTATCGCAAATATTGAAAGTGAAAAATATTATAAGACTGGGTGTATGATATGCACAATGTAGAGTTTTGCCTAATATTTTTGTACCGTGTCTACTGGGCTTTAGGACATCCCACACTCAAGTCCTACACCATATGAGTTACGACTATCTTCTAATGCAAAAATAATACAACCAACTGGTACTTGCAAGGCGACTGCGTGGTTTCTTGCTTTTGTTTCTTATTTTAATTTTATTGATGTTCACTTCACATTATGCTTTTGAATAATAAAGGAGTACTGGATATATCATCTTGCATCAGGATTCAAAATGATTAAGACTGAATCGTCTGTCACATAAAAAATATACAAATGAAACGAAATGAAAAATAAATTTTATGTTAGATCTATAAAGGCATCTTTGTGTAATATCTTAAATTCTTTCGCAATATATTTTAAATTATTTATATTATAGTATCTATATAGAGCCTTTTTTAGGAAAAACATCGTAAGCCACAATTTGCACTTTTTACCAGAGTGAGTTTTTTCATTCGTGATTATTTATGATATTTTTATTTAAGAAAGTATGATTTGTTATTCTTAAAAGTGTTGTCAATTTTAGGATTCTTTGCAATAAGGTGTAAAATCATCTGATTAGAAGTTTACGATACAAAAACATATTTAAGATTTTTGGCGCATACGATCTTTTTCCTGGAAAGGCTCGATATAATGTGTATGACTGGGTTTAAAATTCATAAAATATGAATGAGAAACCATTGGTTTTAAAACAGCTAGCACCATTAGCTCATCTTCATGCATTACTAATGCCTAGAACAAATGTGTATTGCAGCTACAGATAAAACTATCACATTCAGGTCACACGTAGTGTTAAAATTTATTCAGGGTAAGTTTAACTGCAGACCGTTTGCTTTGAGCAAGAGTTAGACTGGGTTTTACCTAGGCACAGTGTAGTCTAGGCACCTAGGGCATCTCTACTTGCATACTTGAAGATAATGTTACTTGTAGTACCTACCTAGTATTTTAAATTAGGTATTCATTCATCTAGAGTATTTACCTAATGTTCTACAGATTGATTTTAAATGTTATTACAGCCCAATACACTATTCCTACAAAATTTAAACTACCTGAGTACTACCATTACGAAGTTATGACTATATAAGTTTAGCGAAAATTTTTGGATGAAGCTTTTACTTGCACTCAGAAACGTAGAAATAGGATACTTGAGTATCTAATAGATACTCAGTTAGACTTACATTTCAGCGTATTTTAACGCTTAACTAATCCATACTAATATTATAAATGCGTAAGTAACTCTGTTTGTTTGTTACCTTTTCAGAACTAATCAGATCGTAATAAAATTTGGCACGCAGATAGCCTATGATATGGAAAAGGACATATGCTACTTTTTATGCCCGGAACGCGGGTGAAACCGCGGGTGGCAACTAGTTGACTGATATTTTTTTGAAATTTGTATGAAAATTACCTATTTTAATGTTCTTTTCCAATCTAAAATATTTTTTCATAAGTATAATGTATAAATCAGCCTACTATAAATATAAAATATCAAAATCACCCCGTATTGCTTGTAACATATTTTTTTATTTAACATATTTATAAATTCATTTACATTTTGTAGATCGTAACAATATTTTCTTGCAGAGTAAAATTGTTTACATAAAGAGCTTTTTATTTATCGACAACATTTTTTCAAACACTAGCTTTGAGACAAGCACTCAGTCTAGCCATAAAAGTAGTATAGGTATACAAAGAGCTTAAGGGATCAGAAGTCCCACATCAAAGGGCAAATTTTATAGCCAGTAGGTATTCAAGTCAACGTAAAACTTGCATGTTATTAGAAAGCTAGCCGTTTGATCGTAATCATGGCACGTGAACAGAACATAATCCTCAAGAACTACTTCGAAACGTCATACAAGATAGGTAGCAAATTACAGCACACCCACAAAATAGTTAGCTCTTAGAAATAGCTCGTATTTCCCATATTATGAGCATAACTTTGGGTGCATAATTTAAACATATGTAGCGACCTACGCTTCAGGTAAGTTGGTGTAGGTAAATTAACGCCTTATTGCTACAAATATTTACCTTTAGGTACATATTTTCATAAACTTTGGATAAGTATATACCTAATGATGAATAAGTTAATAACTTCAACAACAAACAGGTAAATTACCTAAATATATGCTAAATATACCTACATTTCAAAAATCAGGAACTTAAAGAAAATCGAGTGATTGTTACTTTCTCAAAATTGAGGAAGTAACATTTAACTTAACATTAATTTAAATTATACTAAAATTGCATAACGACAACGACTTACAAAAAAATACTAACCTTTTTAAAAGTAAGTAAGCAGAAGGTACTTATCCATGAAATAACTTAGTAACTCTAGTTTATTCTGCTAAAATATTTCAGTCGCTAGACTCTGAGACATAACTCGTGAAATACGTTTTCTCCGAACGATCCGGACGTAAAAACGGAATTATGAATTTTGTTACTCGTTTTGCACCATGTAACTGAGATTAACTTTCATTTTATTCGTAAACATTTTTGTCGGTAAAATACACCACCGCACTTACTCCCACGGAATTAAAAAAATCTTTGCCATGATGATAACATTTTTATGGATGGCTAACTTCCGCCCCACGGTTTCACCCGCGTTCCCGAGGGATCTTATGTTTTCCAGAGATAAAAAGTGTATATATTATTCCAAGGTATGATCTATCTATGTGTCAAGTTTCATCAAAATCCGTTCAGTAGTTTTTACGTGAAAGAGTATCAAACATCCATACATACATCCTCACAAAGTTTCACATTTATTTTGTTCAGAATTATGTCTTGTGCTGGTATTTCTTATGTGCAGTGTTCGATTCTGTTGTTAACAAACTAAACAAATATAATCTCATTATAATATCTTTCTAACAAAAAATATAAGAAAGGGACGAAAGATATTTTAGTCCTGTCCGAATACTGATTTAAGCGCGATGACCACCTGCAAATTACGACAGTATGGCCTAATCTGACAGCATTGAAAAAATTGCTATCTTTCTTAATAATATATTATTTTTCGACCGTTCTGCTCCCCTCATCGAAGAGCTCCAGGGACTTTACTCTCGCGCAGAAACAACATGAAGTTTTGTAGGTGCAGAATTTAGTAAGGTAGGTACGCTTTGGTCTACGTCTATCAGATTTTTTGCTACCATTTTTCTTTTAAATGTTTATATTCATCATTATTTTTACTTTTCTCAAAACAAGATAGGACTAGTCTAATGCAATCGATACTTGTTCCAGACGGTAATGTAAATAGCCTGTCGTCGCGCATAACCCATTACTGGTAGCTAACATGGCTAATAGATCGCTACACAAATATGCAAATTAGAAAATGTTGCAATTATAAAAACATTCCGCAAAAGACGAATAGTCCCTGCGGATTCACCCGCTCTCCCCTATCTAACCCCCTTAGAGGTTGAAATTTAAAAATACCTACTTCATAATAGCTAAAGCTGTGCGTTGATAGATCAGTCAATCAGTCAGACACATTTTCCTTTTATATTATAAAGCTGTTCACGCAGCTTCACTCATGTTCCCGGAATAAAAAGTAGCCTAAAAAATTGCTATGCTGATTTAAATTTAAATCTTTTGCAAACCCCCTTTCGGTAGAAAAAAATTGAAACAAGGTCCTTTATGGTTAAGCCTATTATGAGACTGTTAGCTTAAACCGGTATCAAAGTTAAATAAACTAAAAGTAAACTACCAATTGGCGGTTGACAACCCTAGTTGTTGGTAGCGCGTAAACACAAGTCGCTAACGAACCGAAGCGGCCCCTGCACAAATTTGCAATTTCGATTGGTACTGTTTGCGTGTACCTGCATTGTGCCAACCCTACACATATGAGTGTTGCCATTTTAATAATGCAAAACATGGATGGTGGTAGGTAATATTTTTAATCTTCGTTGATTATTTAATTGAATATTGATCGTTTGGTTACTTGAACAAGAAAAGCTATTGTTTAGTGTTGCAGAAAAATGTAGGTACTATGTATTGTTTTCTCCCCAAATCACTCGTACTATATATAGTATCGATTGTAGTAGGTATTTGGCACAATACTCCGACAATACTAGTAGTTATAAGTAGGTATTTTTAGTGTATGTTAGCTAAATATAACAATTATTCTTCTAAACATATACTTGTACTTACATGTAAGTAAGCAAGTACAAGTCCTACACATTAACAATCCCAATTCAGTTCATGAATAATTCTACATCTTACGAATAGATTACAGAAAGCATCCAGAGTTCCGTGAATAGAACTCTAAAAACATTGAATTTGTCACAAAATGTAATAAGAGCAAACGTAACAAGACACGTTGCATCTCCTTTACATACAATCACATAAATCATGAATGGACCAGGGCACAGTATCACTTACAAACACTTTTTATGTGCATTTTATTCATAAACAGGAAACTTCGATTTGCTTTGCACTGATAGAATCGTAAAATCATTTTTATGTGATCTCTCGCATCTCCACTCCCGTAGGATTATTGTCACAATGTTGTTTTTATGGCTTGAATGTAAAATGAAGTGAAAGCGTACTCAGCAATTCAAGGGGATTTAAAAAACCAAATGTTATAAGGTTACGTTTTTTTATGTCAGAAGGTTGACAAGCAGAGGGCGGTTCATCTGATCTAAGTGGTTGCCTATCGTCATTTACCAGAGGTATAGCCAATGTGTTGCCGACCTGTTACAATGCCAAGAAGGAACTGGCTCTCAAGTGCAATTGCCGAAAGACACCGGTGGGTGCTTGGAGACAAAAAAAACATCGAAATATCGACTAAAAGTGGCAATTGGAGGTAGGTAAGTGAATCATCATCATCATCATGTCAGCCGATAGACGTCCACTGCTGGACAAAGGCCTCCCCCAAGGATCTCCATGATGGCCGGTCTTGCGCTACCCGCATCCAGAAAGTAAGGTAAGAATACATTTACTTTATTAAAATAACAAACATAGGCTTTCGAACGATATAATATATGATTCATACCATAGGTATAATTAACGCATTACCGATCTATAAATTCTTTGCTTTCTCATATAAGTCTTAAAGTCATTATAGGTAGTGAGTTGCTGTCTCATAATTAGCTTTCAGGTCTATGGTTACAAGTTCAAGGTTTTCAATCCAATTAAATTCAATTTATTGTCATCTAAAAGAATGTTAAAATTAAACAATTATTTGCATTCCACCAAATAGCCTCATTTAACCACAAACATTTCACAACTTACATAATGGATTTCCTGAACAAACTATATAGGCAGTTTTGCATTGCAGGACAACGCTATCCATTTAGGTACCCATTTTTCAAATTTAATAATATTTCAACTGCACCGTTTACGAACAAGCCGTTTTATTTTACTGTCGATGCACGATCGACAGTCAGCGTTTTATTTCCCATAACCCTATTCCAGTCAATACATTTGAATTTTCAAATATTTTTTTTGTTATCATAACAATACCTACACATTTTTCATGTTCATTTCAACAGCATTGCAGCTGCAGCATCTGGCTTTGCTGATTTTGCTTACTATTATTAAAATCTGTCGGCAAGCGAGATACCGTTGTTTCACTAGCAACGCTCAGATCAAAGAATGTACCTATTTATGGCGGCGATAAAGGTATGAAAAATTATGATTCTAAATGAAAGTTTTCTCCGAATTCTTTTTCGCAAGAGATTTGTAAAAAATATATGTATTATCTTTAAACTAAAGAATGTGGCATGTTCATGCACACAAATGTTTGTCCTGGATGGGAATTGAACCCAGGACCTGAGATTTGATAGGTAGTACCCAAACCCTCCAAATAGCCTGTCAAATATAAAGGCAAGGCAGCTTCTTTAATTTTATACTTTTCATTACGTGGTCTCCATCCGTTACCCCCAATGAACGTCAATTTTGTGTCTAAATTATATAAAAGTATAGCGCCCCTAAATACAAAACGGAGATTGATAAGTGAATTTTCTTTTTGGTCACCCTACATCATAATTTTCCAAAGCCATATTTTTCAATTTTCTATTTCAAATTGAGTTTAAATCAAACTTACTATTACTTTGTGTTTAAAAAATATTTGAATAATGTTTTCAATTTTATTTGAATTGCTATTATACTGGCAAATTGGTAATTACCTCTGTAAAGGATTTAGAACTGGTGTCAAGAAATAACACATTAAACAGGTAAGAGCACAAAGACTTTAATTAAATTATACTCGTATACAAGATGTGGACCGAACAGTTACCAAGTTGGATTTATGAATTGAGATACCATATTGTATCTAAATTCAAAATCTACTACTTTCAGTTTGTACAATTAAACCTTATAATAATTATATACAACCAGTATTTACACATAGACGGCCTGCGTCATCAACAAACTTATACAAATATATTAGAAGCTTTAATTATTAAGTTTTATTGCTAGCTAAAGGGTGTAGTAATATATCTAATGGCGGTGACCACAATAACCGATAACAACGGTGGCACAGTTCATCGATTAGTCGACTCCGCTACGACCTGCGATACAGTTAATTAAAATCCAATATTGTCTAACCAAAATTGATTGCTAGAAACCACGCGCACCCTCGCTAGCTCCAGCTTAATCTACCTTCACATTGAGGAGCTACTCATCCCTCGTTTGTTATAGGAAATTAACAATATAATATCAGGTAATAGGTGGATGAATATATTATTTATGAGTAAAGGCTTGTGAAATTCTTAAAACAGCTCTTTGTATTAGTGTTATACGAACCTCTAGAAAATGCGGATTCGATACAACAAGAAATATCAATTCATATTTTATTACTCCAGTAAAATATTTAAAATATCTTTTATCCAATGTTTGTTTTGTATGAAGCCAATCACTGCATATTCATTCATTATAATTTTCCAGTAAA
The DNA here is from genome assembly GCA_963555595.1 of Tethea ocularis. Lineage (NCBI taxonomy): Eukaryota > Metazoa > Arthropoda > Insecta > Lepidoptera > Drepanidae > Tethea > Tethea ocularis. The sequence goes on from OY741958.1 coordinate 9,883,244, forward strand.
AAATAAAACGAAAAAGTATTTTGAACAACATCACCATTGTTTTAAGTAAGTAGTTAAAACACTGAACCGATTAAAGCTCAGATTGTCGACGCAATGAAATAATAAAATCCAATTTTCGATTTCTATAAATCCGCTAGTATCGGAAGCACCACGGGAATTGTTCTTTGAACTGGCAGCTCGATTGCACGGTGACAGTGGACAACAAATTAATCCAGCAGACAATGCCGAATGTGACGTAGCATCGAGCTATGTTTGCGCAGACAATAACAAATTATTCATACTCGGTGATGGAATGTAAACAGAATATGATTGGCTATTAGCATGCAGGGTGTTGAGACCATCGTGACACCCGAGGGACCGAGGGACCAGAGCGACCGGCCTCAGATCATCTCCCTACGCTATTAACAAGTCGCCGGTAGCCACATCTAACTTTGTTCCTAACGTATTCGGAACTTAATTTAATTAATTACGAACCCCTCCTAACATCGAGTCCATTTCGCTAAATATTATTTCACGTTGAGGGGACTAAATAACTAAGATCAAACGAATGTACTACATAATTCACACGCGATGTGTTTATCATACGAAGCAAAATGAAATTATATCATGTGTTCTCGTGGCGCGCTATTAAAAGCTGTTTGGGATTATACGTGGTCGCGTTTGGCTGGATTTTATTGATCATTATTCATTATAAACGCCGACGTAACTGGTCCCTGCGTGTTGTATTAAGTTGTTAAAAGGGTTTATAGCTTCAAAAAATGCGTATAACTCTCTTTACGTGAAATAACATGTGTGATGTTAGTTGAATTAATGTGTAGGTACTGCTGTAATAACAAGGTTTATATCTGAATTAAATATTTTATGACTCCAAAGTCTGATTAGTGGTTAAGTTTTTTCCGGGTTACTTCTCTTAGTTATGACCAGTCAGACTCATTTACCTACCTAATTATGTTCCTCTATTCAATTTGAATCATTTTCATTGGCGTGACGTAGTCTATCCTCACATAGTAGTGGATTGGTTACATCACTAGGGAACTATATATTATTGTTTTAAGGTAGAAAGAAATATAAATAACGTGAGGCAGCCCTACAGAGTGATTGAATCATTCAAAAATTAGCTTTAAACTCATCGTTCCACAGTAGCCACTAATCAGTATAATATTATTATCATTACGCACTATTTACCTACCGTCGGTAAACATTATTTTTACACACAGTGTAACATCAATCTTGCTAATGCGGGTTGTATTGTTAACGAAGCAATGTTGCACAAATTTGCAATTTTGATTGGCACTCTACAACGGTATCTGCATTTTGCACTGTTAGAGCTGATTGGCATATTATAATTTAATCACTCTGCTTCATTGAATATACCAACAATCTTTGAAATAATAACAATTTTAAAATTTTATAACGTAGAAATAGTTGAGTCAAGTAATAACCACTCTATCTATAGTTAGTTCAAATTTATCTACACATTGCGCAAATTTAGACATGCTTTTATTATTTTTAGTATTATTTTAGTTTCGAATGAATATCAAAATTAATATACATATTATAGGACTGATTTTTCAATGGCCAGATAAGCAATATCTGGCTTAGAAATTAGAACAGTTTTTGTATAGACTCTGAGGAACAGCTAATACAGTTGTATATGTAATACACTTGTCATAAATATTGATTAAAAATCAGGAACAATAAAATTGAACTATGAATGTGCTGAAGCATTTATGTTAGTAAATTTTATGGCGACGATGCACGTTCAGCAGACTTTTACAGTATTTAAATACACATGACGTCTGGTTTTCTGTTCCACCGAAGTCACAGTTTCATTCGATTTATTTTATAGCTCGTAAACAAAGCTGGCAACTTCTGCCACTCTCGTTTGACAGTTTATGGTAAATAAGATTTTACGGTAACGCGAATTTCCGATACCTCCTTTTCTATAGAATTTTCTCTTTACATGCAAATGATAGTAACCATAAAATGTATTGTACGCTGACTGCGATTGCACTTTAGACAATATAAATGTTTATTTCTTTGAATCCTTTAGCCATTTAAAAGCCAGTTACCAGCCACATGAGCTACAAAACAATACTGGTTTGTGTATAAAATTTTATTTTACTGTTCCGGAATATGGTAAAATTATAATTAGGTTTTCAAAACTTTTAGATATCAAAAACAAAAATGTACTGCACCAGAAGTTTAACCACGTTTCTGTGAAATCAAAGTTGTTGACTTCGTACTATGACGCGATTTTTAATAACCGAGTCGACTCAATGTTCGAATTCTAATCGAGTTTTAAATTGCAGCTATTCTTATCTGCTGCGCTCGGTCTTCACTCTTCAGAGTAAGTCTGAACTTTCATCTTCGGTCCCATTCCTCGTTAGCTTCGCCTTAAAACTTTGCCTGACGACTCCGACAAGTTTTTTAACTTTACTGGAACTCGCGTCTCATGATTAATTAATTCGATTGTGCGTGTGCTATTTGAGACGTGATCGCTTGCTGCGGTGTCCATTATTTCACGATTTGGGTCGAGGGCGCTTTTATAGTAGGGGTCGATTCTGCACGGTCACTGCACTAAACAGTCTTGTTACCGTTACAGTTTCTTTTCCTTATTTTTGAAAGTAACTTAAAAAAGTGGAATTCTTTTTGAACAACTCAACTGAGAACATGATTTATTTCTATATCTTGCGAATATTTGGTAAAAATAATATTATCATGATGAATCTTTTGTAACTCCTTTAAACTCAAAATCCAAACCTAATTACTATTATTTTACTGTCAAAGAAAATATAAAGTTTAACATAAAAAAAAGATTCCACTCTTCAATAAATGAAGCGAAGCTGCGAACTGAAAAGGATTTCGGTCTCTCATCTGACAACTGAATATTAAAATTTGTATAACATACTTAAAAGTAGTATTAATTCGTTGAAAATATTCTTATAGCTGACCTTTTACTTAAATTCAAAACTTTATTTAATATAAATTATGAATTAAGCGCTTAATTTCCAAATAAGTGAGGCAGGTAAATTGGAAATTTTACTACTCATAAAAATATAAATAAGACTAAGTTCGCGTTTCCGAGCTTGCGGCTTTGGAGGCACGCGATGAACGAGTAATTTAATTAAAAGCGGTATATAAAACATCTGTGTGTACCGGTACTTAAGACAGCCTTAATTCACCGAGCTCTTGATGAACTTCCCACGTGTAGTACCCGCTAATGGCCACATTATTCAGGCAACGTTGGGATGATTATTTATATGCGCATTCGCGGTTATGTTGTTATTGGTATTCTGTTGCTTATTTCCCACCTCAGGATGAGATTATGTCACCGATAGTTAGGTCAACATCTGGTTAGGGTTGGCACTAATATTATATCTCGCATGATAATGTTTTTATCGATTTCATATTTGAAATTGTTTATTATTTTAGGAGAATATTGTTAGAGGTCAAACTATATTCAGGTAGGTATTCTTATTTCAAAAAATATAGGTACCTACAGTATAACACAACTTAGAGAAGCATCGGCAAAATTCCTAAAATCGATCATTCCCGAAAAGACTATTATCTACAACATTATTGTTTATTACTTACTTACTTTAGGCGAAAATGATCTTGTTGAACGTTGAATGGCGCTATATTGAATGATTTTTATTAGTTGTGTAAATCGGAAGTGGAGTGTTAGATATAAGATTTGCCGATGCTACATCTAAGTTGTGTCATACTGTACCTAGTTGACTAAAAACACAAAAATATATACCTACTTCTATCTTTACTAATCCATACTAATATTATTAATGTGAAAGTAACTCTGTTTGTATGTTTGTTTGTTACCTTTTCATGCCTAAACCACTGAACCGATCACAATGAAATTTGGCACACAGATAGCCTATAGGTATTTCCTGTAGGTACCTACATTAAAAGCAGTTTCCATAAATAACTTTAGTCTTCGATAATGGGACGGAGGTAAACCGATTACGTAATGGCGCCTGAAAAATACGTTTTCATGAATACTTACTTACTCATAGCCGTATACTCGATTTTCCGTATTTTATTAAAAAAAAACCTTTTCAATAACAACCCTCGATTTTCTTCAAAAATTATGTAAGTACCTAATTAAGGGTTTTTACTTGCGCCGTCACTTTGATATAGGTAGGTACCTACTTAAATATTTTTTTCGTTTATTCATTAAATAATAATAATGAAATCATAACAGTGAGCAAGGTATTTTTTTGTCACGAACTAGCAAAGTCTAGAATTTAGTCACTAGCGGAGTGAGTGATTCTAATATTAGAATACTGAGCACTGTGAGGCACAAGTTAAAAAAATGCTCTTGTATGAAACATACAACTTTTCAACTCCGAGAAAACAAGTATTATTTAATGTTTTTATTAATCTAGTTTTTCAAGATAAGACAAGTTAACAATTTGGTAAGGCAGGCATATTCATATTTCATACTCTGGGAATAAAAATATAAAGAGGTTGCGATATCTGATAAAAATATAACTGTGTGTGCTTAATAATATTATTCTGGAACATTCTTCACACACGGCTATCTATTCCCAAACTAAGCAGAGGTTGAAATAGAAAAGTTAATACTAAGGTAACTAACTTAAAACAAATCAAAATTAAATAAACGATTATGTTGCCTGGCAATTAAAATTTATTTTCCGTTGTTATAATAACGTTTAGTCTGTTGTAGTCGTTTGTCAAACTAATTATTATTTACTAGCTTTTTTTTTTTGAAAGGATTAAAGTTGTTAGCCTCTGATGGCTGCAGCAACCTTACCGGACAAAATTTACTAGCTGTTCCGCGCGGTTTCACTCGCGTTCCCGGGATAAAAAGTAGCCTATAACCTTCAGGAATAATGTAGCTTCCTAATAGTGAAAGAATTTTTCAAATCGGTTCAGTACTTTTGGAGCCTACCTATTCAATGCAAACAAACAAACAAACCTTTCCTCTTTATAATATTAGTATAGATTAAATTAAATAGAGATATTTCTTTACCTTTAAAATGTCACTTACACACGCTAAACGCTTTTGACTAATCACAAAATTTGAGATTGTTAATAAGAAAACAATCTCCAAAACAGGATAGCACTCAAACCGAAAAGATAAGTATGATTTGTAGGTTAGAATCAAAGTGAGGGAAGTTAAAAGTACTTATACCTAACTAAACAGATAAAAGATACTCATCGACAGACCTAGAACAAAGGAACACAAACGACAAAAAGAGGGGACAATAATTAATTAAATTAAGAGTGAATAAAGTTTGTTATCTTTTCTTTTTCTCCGCCAACGTTAGGGATAACACGAGACCTACTTACTCCTTCAAACCAATTAAAATTGTATTACTAAACTTTTGTTTTACGGCAATAGTTAAAATTGTGTTTTTAATCAATACAGGAATCTTACTTTAAAGCTCTTTTTACTATTTACGGAAATTGTAATGCTATTGAATAACGATATTTTCTAAAAATTAAACGCGCGTAAAGCGTTTACACTATTATATACCTTCCTTATACAACCATGAGACTGAGTTAAAATTCTAGCAGGTAGATGATTTGATTTATTTGCCACACATAGAAAAAAATATAAATAGATATAACAAAAAACCATCAGTAGGTTAAATGCAAATCATTTTCTGAAAAATCGGCGAACATGATATTAACCTCGTACCTACATCTGTACTACTCATAGTACATAAGAATTAAAAAATTCTGCCGCTTTATTTTTGAACGAAAATACTAATTCTACTTTATAGTGACATCTATCGGATATTTAGGAATACGAAAAAAAAATTAAGTGACACTTCACATCAGTAATTTTATTTAAAAATGGCGTCGGAGGGTGAAGAAACTATCGGGCGCTCACGCATAAGTAAGTCAATCCATTGAAATCTTATAAAATTCTTAAAAAAATATAGATTTTGAATAATTAGTAAGTAATTAATACTTCGAGACGTAGTTATACAGTGTTATTTTTGCGTAAAAATAAATAATGTTCGAGTTATCTTGATTTGTTTTTCTATGTCCTATACAAAGAACAAATGTAGGTAGTTAAAGTTTTGAAAGTTTTACTTCAACTGTACTTTGTGTAGTACATTGGAAGATATTTTCAATTATTTATATTTATAACAGATAATGGCATAGTTGAAGCGTTAAATGATTTGAATTAGACTTTTCCGGGCATGACTAGGACAACGATCCAGAGTTTCTGCCTCCAGAACTGACTCAAACAAAGAGTTATCACGAGACTAGTGAGTCCAGCAACTCAGACGAAGATGATTATGCTCTGATTCATCCACCAGCTTCTTCAGCGCTGTCTGACAGTTCTTCATCTCGATCTCGCTCAAGAGGACGTAGAAAAACAAGACGTGGACATGGACGCGGACTTAGTTTACATTGGAAATGACGGTTAGCTGACCCAACGGTCAGCTAACTTTCTTCGCCAAGATTTAAGTCACGTACTCTACTAAGTCCGCGTCCACGTCCACGTCTTGTTCTTCTACGTCCTCTTGAGCGAGATCGCGTTGAAGAACTGTCAGACAGCGCTGGAGAAGCTGGTGGATGAATCAGAGCATAAAAACCTTACTGACCGAATGCGAAAGCATAATTTCAGTCTTCCCATCGCGTAATCGAACAAGAAAATGTTCCATTCGAGTTACCTTTTTGACCTTGCTGCAGTCAATGCTTGGCTACAATACAGTTGTTGAATAATAAAAGGTACAGCAAAGAAATATATTGTTCATATGAGAGACTATTAATAGGATTCGGGTACAAATTTGTGACAGATAACGAAAAAGAAAGTGATGGTGGTTTCGGAGGAGAAGAGTAGGTATGAAGAACTTGAACCAAAACATAAGAAGCGTAAGGTATAAAACCAATACCCTGCAAGGAACGCCGTACAAGACAGCTTTACTTTTACCTGAATATGGTCCAAAACAATCGCGTTGTAGGACAAGCGGATGTGACAAAAAAACAACAGTTTTTTGTAAAAAAATTGGAATTTACCTCGGTTTTACGGCAAATCGGAACTGTTATTCCAATTTTCATGCGGGTAATGAGTAGTCTTAGTACATAAGTTTAGTTCCTACTTTTTGATCTCTACATAAGTGCCTAATTTACGACTGATTAGTAAATAATGTTAATTATTAATTCATTTATGATTGTTTTTGGAGAAAAATGATTAATTTTATTAGTTTTGTTTGAGAAAATGTTTAGTTATGTTTCTTTTTTTATATTTTCTAATAAAAAAAACATTATATAAAAGATTGTTACTCCTTTCAGATTATAATTCTATCCTGATAACAATTTATATTCCAAAACTTTTCTATGTCCTACATAAATGACAAGGTAATATCGTCACTTTGTCCTATATGAAGGACATAGTGAAAAACCATTTTCCGAGAGGTGAGATTTTTTTCACTATTTTTCGGATATATTTTAATTGGTTAGGAATACAATACTAAAATTTCAGCAACATACTAAACAAAAAGTATCTCTGGTAGGCAGGAGGTTAAACAAAGAAAAAAAATACAATTCGCGTCGAATATATAACATACTTATTCTTTTTTGAAGTCAGTGTACGTACAATACTTAAGTACTAAGAAATACTATAAATGCGAAATTCAGTTTGTTTGTTTGTTTGTTACCTTTTCACACGCAGATAGTCTATGATAATGGAACTTTTTATTCCGAGAACGTGAGTGAAACCAGGGGCAGAAGCTAGTTTTTGATTATGTGAATTTTAAGGTTCATTTGTGATACCTATAGATATTTACAGTCGTAATACCTATTTATAAAAATATAATTTCATTTTCTTCTGATCAGATTTTAATTAGCTATGATCAAAGGAAACTTTGTGTATCGTTAGCCTTGAATCGCAAATCAACCCAAAATTTTATGTCATTATAATTACATACGATCCAAGAGTTTTGATATACGGATATCCATTCATTGCCCTCATAAATTTCCTTATTTCAAATTCATGGCGATGTCGCAACCTTTTCTCTTGGCTTGTCACGTTCGTACCCTTACGCACACATGCGTTATTTGTCTACGGGTTTCATTGACTAATAAATACAATAATATAGAATAACTTTCATTCCTTATATGAAGAGATTGGCGGCTATCATGGAACGTCTCTTGATTATCATCAGAAGATGGAATAGGAACAATAAATCTTCACATATTTTTACCCAAATGATTAGTAGATGACAATGATGATACCCAGATGACGATTCACTTTCCAGATTACCTACAGTATTTCACTACAACTGACGAACAAATACCTACTTTATATCTACCTAAGTTTGTATTTATGTATTTTATTTCAGTGGTAGTGAAGTGACGTCAAATGTCAAGACAAAGGTCGCGAGTCCCAATCCTACAATGAGCTTGAGCTTTCGGTGAAGTAAAAATCGTGAGGAAACCATAGCACGATGGTAGGATACTTTGTAGTACCCATCTAGCTGACTACCACCCTCAAGTTGAAAATCGGATTAGTTCCTTCTACGTTTTGTGTGCTTATCACCATTGACCACATCACTGACCACGGCGAGATTGGGGTCAAACTATACATGAATGTCACATAGAAGAAACTTGAAAAATTTTATCAAAATAAAATTTTATGTATAAATTAATTGTGATCCAAAATTGTTGGACAAAATTTATCACCACACAAATCCTAACTATTTTATCGTTGAAACTTTTTGACAGAAGCTATAACTTATCAAGAAACATTACCAAAAGAGAATGCCAATTTAGATAAATGATAATGCAAAAATTATTGCTTGTGATAACGATTATGTAGATACCTACCTACATAATTCAAATTAGGACAGTACTTAATGAATGCCCAAAGTTTTCCCGACAGACCATGTGGGCATTATAACAATAATATCACAAATAAGATAAGCGTTTGTATTTATGGAGTTCCTAAACTCTGCAAAAACCCGAGCGTGGAAGGCCTGGGGCGCGGTCACATTTGTGGTATATAATATCTATTCTCGTATTATATAGATACCTATAGCATATTATACTGATATTTATCTTTGCTTTCGTTTATCTTGGTATTCGTTGGGTATAGGTTTAAATAATGGAAAGTAATTAGAGTTATCCCGTTTGTGTTTTCATATGAAATTAGACTCGTGTATCTTAGCTTTATAAATCAGCTAACTCCTGATATTATATTGTTTAGATTACCGACTCGATATGGATAATCGACGCTAATATTATAAAAAGGTAAACTTCGAAGCCCATTGCAGTTTGAATGATGAATGGATATGAGAAGAAATCCGATTCTCACCTACGTCGGAGAAGAGGCTGTAACTTGCCGAGCGCTAACTGGATCATTGAAGTATTCGAATGGCACCTAAGGCCAAGTAAGTAGTCACGATAGGAATTTTAGGTAGGTGGGTAGGAGTTCAATTTATTCATAGTATTATTATTAATAAGAATTGGACTTCAAATTTTTTCGGGTGCCCTACATGCAAAACTGGATGCCCTTTTTGGCAAGGACCCAGGTTGCTATATCCCCATTTTAAATTCTAACATGAGTAAGATTTGAATTCGTATAGAATATTATTGTCATATATTTGCACGTGTTAAAGTATTTCACTTGACCCATCTCACATCTAATAACTTTGACTTGAGTGCAGAGTGTCGCCTGGCGCTCAGCCAGTAACAACCAAATAGATATCTTTTATTCAGTGAAGCTCAAACTTTTCACTGCATAAATTTTACAACTAGAGAAGCCCCTCATGAAAATGTAATAAGCACGAACTATTTATGGCTAATCTTTTCGATATAAACTGCACGAAGTGTTGTTCGTTTGTCCTACGCAGTGCGTTGCAAGAAAATATAGCGCTGCTGCGATATTCCAGGCAAAAAGTCGTGGTGTGGGAATACGACGGACATAGTTATTGAAAGAGGCGTGAAAGAGAGCAATTGTAAAGACAGACGAATGAGTCGGGTGGTAGAGTGAATTTTTGAATTGCAAATAGGGGAAATGAAACTGCCGCCGCCTTGGTCGGCTTTCCTGCCACCCTCAGACCTCTTCCGGCGTTATAATCATTATTAATAACAGTGGAGTACTTTAATGAATTTATATAGTGATCAAAGCGAGAAGTTAACTTGAAGAAGCTTGAAACACGAACGTATGGAGATTAGGGATTAATAGTTTAATCCTTTTTGTGATTATATTGTTATTTGCATTTGTTGACTTAGGTAGGAATTATCGGGGAACAGAGTTAGTATAAGCTGCTGTTTCAAAAATAATGGACTAAATTATTCACAAAATGGTATTTAAATTTTGCTCAGCGCATACACAATAATAAGAATAAATTGAACATTAAAAAATATACTTTATTATTTCAGTAAATTTTCACTTAGCTTTTACTTTCTATAAATAAAAGTTTCAACAATCCATTTAACAATTGCCAAATATAATAATATCGGGATCCCACTATCAATAATATCGGGATTATGAATACATGTAATATCATCATCATCATGTCAGCTGAAAGACGTCCACTGCTGGACAAAAGCCTCCCCCTCTCAAGGATCTCTACGATGGCCGGTCTAGCGGTTTCCCGCGACCCTCACAAGATCATCGGTCCATCTTGTGGGGGGCCTGCCCACGCTGCATCTTCCGGTTCGTGGTCGCCACTAGAGAACCCTTCTGCCCCAGCGGCCGTCGGTTCTACGAGCAATGTGGCCCGCCCACTACCACTTAAGTTTGGCAATTCTTCGTAATATACATCTGTACAAATGTTCTCTATATAATGTAATATGATTTTTTGTTATCAACTAGCTAGCTGTTTCCCGCGGCTTCACTCGCATTCACAGGATGAATAGAAGTAGATAAATAATGTGACATAAAAGTTGATCCAATGAAAAAACATTTAAGCATTATATTTAAGCATTACATAAATAAATATTTATACAAAATAAGCTTGTAGCGCTTGTCTGTTGTATGTACCATGTGGGTACATACGACGTAGATATCTTAAATTTAATTCCACTATGGAGAATTCCGCCGCAGATTGCATTCCTTCTCTGCTTTGCTACGACCGCTCTTGACGGCCCTGATGAAAACTTTAAAGTACTCCAAACGCTTTCACGTAGAACAAACTTGCTACAATTTTATTTAATTAACCTTTTTAATGTCAATATGTAACAGCATGTGTGAATATTTTGTATACAATAAATATACTATAATGTGGGGTTTAGAAAGTCAGTTAAAATACCGTTTTTATTTGGCCAATAAAGACTGAAACGCGAAAGATGGCGAATAGCATGCCATCGCATCTTGCTTATTAGCTGGTTAGCGTGCGAGGTGAGAGAACATGATATTGGCCACCGTCTGCGATCCTGTGACTAAACTAATTTATTAATTCACCATCAATAATCAAAAGTAGAGTATACGTATATAATTCGTGAATAAAATCATCTCGAGGTACTAGAGTACTTTAAAACCTTTACTGCTCTCAAGATCAAGCTCGGTCCCTCAAAGGGATTTCCTGTTTTCTCCTCACTCGTTGTGTAATGTTACTTCTTATTTGCTATTTATAAATACAGTAAATAATACATTTATTTCTTTAAACTCTTTGGAGTGGAACGTTACAGCAGCGTGTAATTCTACAAAAATAATGAATATAATGAATTATGTTGTAACTGTAAAATATTAATTGAAGTATTTAAAAGGGTGTTTTAGTTTCAAATTATACAATAAATAATGAAATTCAGCTTTACTTTATATTACACAACGTAATATAATCTTATTTCAGCTTTTATCTTACATGTTAATAATTGGTCATGCCTCTCTTCTGTTATGAATTTCACATCAAGCTTTTTGCGAATATTTAAAATATATAGAGCTTTTGCGGGAATCCTTTTGTCCAATTTGATGGCTTTTCAATTTTTTATTATGAAAAACGAATGAAAATAGCCCAGTAACGGGTCATTTTGACAGAAAAATTCAATGAGGTTCTATATTTTTCACTACCTAGGTACCGCTTACTATCAGGTAGGCCGCATGTTCGTTTGCTATCTAAGTAATAAGGAAAAAACAATTGATACTGTAACGTAACGGATTTTAACCCCCCCCCCTTAGTAGTCCGATGCGTTAACCCCCAGCAATAAATGAAACAAAGGTCAATTACTGGCTTAGTTCTTTTACTGAAATATATTATATTATATTTTGTAAGGTTATAAAAATGGTAGTAGGATAATATAAAAATGGTAGTAAGCCACAGCTTCTCAGAAGGAGACTAATGTGGGCAACCTGAGATGAATTGCATTACTTATTTTAAATTATATTTAAATTCAAGGGCGCCAAAAGCAGGAACGGCTGCTTTCCCGTAATTAAAGGGGTTACATTATTGTAGTAGTTATTTATACGATACGATATTTATAAAGTGATACGAGCCGATACGGCCCCACCGAACATCAACTCGAGGCAAAACTATGCCCCCACCGAACACCATCTCGAGGCAAAACTATGCCCCCACCGAACACCTACTCGAGGCCAATCTAGGCCCCCACCGAACACCAACTCGAGGCAAAGCTATGCCCCCACCGAACACCATCTCGAGGCTAAAATAAGCCCCCACCGAACAGCATCCCTTGGGCCCCAACCGAACAGCATCCCTTGGGCCCCAACCGAACACCTCCTTATGGAGGAAAAGAACCACGCTTAGTATAGGTGGATCATGTCGACTCCGGAGGGAAAGGAGGTTTAAGATGACCCTGGCTGGCCACGCCACGCGGTTATCATCGGCCGCGTCAGCTAAGGCTAATCAGCCGAAATTAAAAAAGGTTAGGTCATTGACATTCGACCTTTAGATGCGTATACGCCGGGACGCCGGGAGCGAAAAAAAAGAATGTTCCATTGAACTAATGATCTTGACCTAATTACGAAAAGGGTGTACACAACTCGAAGAAGTCCCCTAATCGGTCGAAAAACTCCGAAATACCGGTCAAAAACACTAAGCCAACAAACACTGAACTAATGAAATAAGGACGGGAATACGTCAAAAACACACTGAACTCTAATTTGATAAATGAACATGAAATCTAGCACTTTCCAAAACAATAATTATTACCAAATTTAGTTAAAAAGCGAAGTAAACAATGTAGATTTATTAGGTAATGTGGGAAAAAAAACAAAGCAAATTTAATTAATAAGCTGACAGCCCCATCAGTGTTGCCTCAGTAAGAAAAAAAATGTTGCCACGGGAATAACTTTACTTTGTACCGCAAGCAAATCGATTAATCGATTTGATAAAATTTAAGTATTTATCGAATTACAAATAATGTTTAATTGAGTATTAATAAAGAAATGAAAAATTGATAATTGGCTACAACTCCATCTACTATAAAAAGGTATAGTCAATTAATAAATTCCAAATTAAACTACGTTCAGAAATATGACAACTAATCGACTGAAAAATCGATAAAACGTAATACATGTAATAAATAATTGAAGACCCGATTTTACTACGTGACAATACAAAATATTATTAGTTTGAATCTACTTACGTATTACAATTACTACTGAACAATCGAATAATTATGCTAGTGGACCATACGCACATAATTAAAAGTTTATAACTCACATATAAATGCGGCCAGTACTTATTCTTTTTTATTGCTTTTGGTTCCGCTTCCTGTGGCGCTAATTAAAAGTCTTCAATATAGGTATACTGTTATTTTACCCATTCATCATTTTCCAGGCTGATGAGCATGAACAAAATGAGTCCATGACTTTGGAATATTTAATGGGAACTACTGACTTTTTTTATTGTTTTGTCAAAATAAAAAAAAACGTGCAATGTAATCAAGTTAATTTTTAATCTATACTGAACAATAAATGGTATTGTTAGTGTATCTATAGGTATATTTATATTATCATTAACTGTCCCCACGGTGTCAACCACATTCCTAGGATAAAAAGTAGTCTATCTCCTTCTCCATATACCAAGAGTCAGTACAGCATACTTTTGCATATATCTATAATACAGTACCTATTTTTTTTTCGTGATTTCACATTTGGTTTCATGTAAAAGTTGTTCCTATTGATCAGTAGTCTAACCTAACCTAACCCAATAATATAATAATTGCAATTATTAAATTTACCTCTAACGTTTAGAATTTCATTCATCAAACGGTAATCTGACAAAATCATTGCCAGCATTTTCCGTTGCGCATTGTGGCTTTAGGTATTTTGATCGCATGTTCGAAATTCGCACTGTAATCTGCTCTGCCCACAGTAACAGCGACAAAGTTGCTTACTACTGATTTAGATCGAAGTATTTATTTTCAGTTATACTACGAAAAATGCGAAAGTTTGTGAGTTTTGTTACTTGTTCACGCTCAAAAAGCTGGACTAATTTGGACGAAAAAGAATTTGTTATGGAGTTAGCTGACACCCTGGATTAACACATAGGCTACTTTTTATCCCTCGGGAACGCCGGTGAAACCGCGAGGCGGAAGCTAGTGATACATAAATAAGAAATAATCTGAGATTAAACTTAAGACTTCACACACAGCCATCTGATCCCAAACTAAGCAGACTTTGGAAATCAGATAACTGGAAATACTACACATACTACGTTTTTTTTTCATAAATAGATTAATACACACATAGATACTCAGGACAAAATACATGTTCATGTACACAAATATTTGTCCTGCATAGGTATCGACCACACGACCTGCGGCCTGCGGCCTGATAGCTGGGGTATTTCGCAATCTTATATTTTGTGTGCTTCTATGCAGCTGTTGAGTAGAACTAATTTGAAGGTAAAGCATGGTCAACTCAATTACCAGTCTGTATAAACTTACGCATATCGTACAAATAATTTAAGTAAATTAAATTTTGTTACCTACCTGGAATACTAGAGTATAATTAAATCTTGGACATCAACATTCTGTGAATTCCATCCATTTTTACTGCGTTAAGGTCAGGCATTCACGTTGTTTGAATGTTGTCCACCATAGATTAAAATGATAATTACTAGCAGGCCCAAATGCGTTTACTGTCCGCTGTCATTAGGGGTGTACCCTAAATAATTTGACACAAAGCTGTTATTTCCGCAAATACAGTGTGGAGCTCATTCGACATGTGAATACCTCACTCACATTCTTTATTAATAAGGCAGAGATGACAACCATTATTATTGCTTTATTTCGCTTTTATTTCCGTTCATGGCAACTGGCATAAAGGGTCGGTTGCATAAAGCCCGGTCTTAGTAAGGTTATAGTTAGGTTACCGTTATAGATAACTTTAATCGCCGAAAGAAAGCAAACTGGGTTGCTCGTGTCACTATAACTAAAATTTTAACCATAACCGTAACCGACCGAGGGAGATCGGTCATCGTCAAAGTGACTCTACGGTCAAAGCATGGTAATAGTTAAGTTAACTTTGACTATAACTTTAACTAAAATGTATGAGTAACCGGCCCTTAGAGTGATACTATATTTGATAGTAATATGTAGTAGATTTGATTAATTGGTAAGTATTTATAATCTACTCTAAGAAAAGTACACACGCAGTGAACTTCACACCTATATTTTGAAGACATAACTGAAAGCAGTTAGTTATATTACCTATTTGTAAGGGATAATAATATATTAATCCTCAAATACTACATTAAACCGGAGCCAAGAGGCAAAAACGATTGTTTCAAAGGGACAACACTCGAAACCCTCCAGTGGAGTGCATGCAAATTGATACCACTTCACCATCGCGACAAAGTGAAGGGTCTGCGGCGGCTTGTGGACTGAGGAGGGGAGGGAGGGTTTACAGAGTTTTGCCTGTACAAATTTATTGGCAGTGTTATTTAGACTTGATGGCGGTTAGAGCTTTTACTAGTCATAATCCTGATCCTGAAAATCATCCAATGAGGGCTCGCAACGCCCACAAAATGGTCTTTGTCGTAGCGCGTCATTGGAAAAAATCATTAATGGTGTTAATTACGATTACCACCAAAAGATACTCAATAGCCCGGTAGTTCGGTGTTACCATTATATTTGGCAAGTATTATTGAATAGTTGAATTCAAATTCATATCTATCTTGCTGAGACTCTTGCTGATTCTTCATAGGTGAGGTGAGACCGAATTATGAATCGATAACCGTAAATATCATTAGTAACGGCCTTATAGAGTCTAAACTGAATAAATAAATGGCGTTGACTTTGGTATTAGCATTGAATTTTCTTAGTATTTATAGTAAATGGGACGAATCAACAAATAGAACGTTTTACGGTCCACAATGTTGTCAAACAATTTTGATTTGAACGCTTTGATTATGTAAGTACCTTTCCTTCTCTTTTATTTCAATGAGGTAATTTGCTCAAAAACTATTTTGTCCTACTCTATTCAAAGAAGGACTAATATAATAAATAGGATATATGCTTCAAGAAACCTAACTACTTATTGAAGCCTCGGGTGACCGTCGGGCGGGGAATTTGTTCCGCAAACGCGTTAGCCTTCTGGGAACCTTGCCGTTGATCGGCAGCAGAGGCCGCCTCGAGGATTTTTTTATATGTAGTTTGTATATTTGTTGAAAATAATACGTAACATATGTTACGTTTAGTAAAATCATTAATTTATGAACATTTGGACAGAAAAAAATATTAAAATACTTACTATTTTTTTCTTAAATAAAGCTTAAAAGCTACATAATTTAATACGTAAATTTTCGTTACTTGTGAAGTTAAAGAGCATAATAAATCCCGTATTTTCCACTCGAAATACCTTTAGTAATGGCTATTAGTCTAGGTTTTAAACTAACCGTTATTACGTACACGATGGCAAAAGCTATTCTCACATAATGAAATAGCCGCTCTAGCCAAACGTGGCAAATTTTAGCGTTGCCTTATTAAAGCATAATGCTGATGGAATTTTGCTGTCACGGCCCATGTCCTCTTTGTAGCACAGAATTAGAGACTAATGTGTTTTTTTATATAGAAAGGACACGTGTATTAAACTTAGCTTGTGGATAAAAATAGCCTATGAATGTACCGAGAGAGATATACCTTTAACCTAAAAGGTGATATGGAAAATTTACATTCGGTAGTTAAGATAAAAATAAACCCATGACTTAAATTACAATAAAGGATTTAAAAAAAAATTGTTACTTTCTAAGTCATGACACTTTATATGACAAGGTATAGGCCTCTTCTAATCTTTCTGCTATTTTTGTATGTTCTTAATTGGTTCAGAAATTTTTAGGTCTACTTCTTTCTCCTTTTCCTTCTGGACCTACCCATTTTGATGGGTGAGAAGACGGAAACCAAAAGTGGCATCTGTTTTATTTTAATCTGTGGCTTTTAGTGAATAGAATATATCCAGTGAGTATAGCGTGTGAAATTTTCACAATTAATTAATTAGTTGCGTTAATAGTCTGTTATTACTAGATAAGCATGTAAGCACGCATAAGCGTACGCAAGCAAACATAGATACTATGTATGCAAGCACACGTCGTATATACACCTAATACCTACACATGTAAATTAGAAGCACCCCATCCTATCATATATGCTTTTCTTGTTTGCACATTGTTGCGGGAAAATTATTTTAATTAGGAGCATATACGAGTTTATTATGGTTTTTCAAAATTATAAATGAATATATGAGCATATTGAACTTCTGAAATAGGTAGATATTTAATAATAATGTTATTTATCAATCTTTAATTGAGAAAGTTTTTTAATAATTTAGTTGACAACAATAATACATTTTTCAGATAACATAACTTTGTGAGAAACTGTGCTTACTGGTACTTATAATCACAGACTAGCTTTACTTCGCGTTTTCAAAACTATATAATGAACTATTTAATTACTCACGGGGAAAAAGGTTAAGTCCTACGAAATGAAAGACATTTTCAATTTATATCAGCATAAAAGAAACAGTGAACAGAAGCTCTGTTAAAACATAAACGTAAACTTTTGAAACTTTATTTATTTAAGCAGGTAACAACGGTCGCCGATGTTTTCACAATGCACTTGACACGGAGCTTATCTGACACTAACTTTTGTAACCGGTTTGTTATTTTATTGAGGTAAAAAGTTTTTTCCCCCGTTTGAAATACTACGATTATTACCTATACATGTGTTAACGTTTTGTCATGAAAATGTAGAGGGTAGATAGTTATTCATAGAAAACAAATGACTATGAAATGAAACTTAAATTATTATTATTTTTTTCTAAATGTTCCAAATACATAGATAGATGCCTACGGTTAAGAAATAATTGGTAGGTAGGTATATGCTTCGGCAGATATCCCCGAAGCGTTACAAAAGCGAAGCGTAGTACTCGTAGTACGTTAAAACTACTTTAAGTTTTTCGTTTGTTCGTATAAATTAATTGACAGTAGGTATGCCTTAAAATGTGTAATATTACCTGGTACCAGTACTCTTAGGTTTGTATTTTGAGGCAATGAGCAAACCTATCTATTCGGCTTTCATTCAACTCAATTTAATCTTATTGTTTTTTTTTGTGAAAATTACATAAATATAATATCACACAAAATAAATAAACTAATAATAAACAAAAGCTATTTTCTATAAAAGTAGACTTGAACCTAATTTAATGGAATAGAAAACATTTTACATTAAAAACCCAAACTACACGTTGTAAAAGCAATAAAGTTATTAAGTTGGGTTGTGGTCGACACAGAAAAAAAAATTGCAGCAAGTTGAAGTTCGTAAAAAGCTGGCCAAAAAACATTTGGCAAATAAATAAAATTGTCTCTCCGCTAGTGTTGCTTTGCAAATATCGCCTCGTTGTGGAGCTGTAGAAGTTAAATTGTATCTCATTGTTGGCGGACATTAACTACAGATTATAAATCTTTCCCGCGTCCTGCATACAGGACACACTAGCTTTGGAGTGGATACGCGCTCGCCCTGGACGAGAATGTGCGCAATATGCGACACTCACAATATATGTGGGGTTCTAAAACAATGGGGATTTTCATATAAAAAAGTATGTGCAAATATCGAATTATTTTGTATCAAAACAAAGTTACGTCATAAAAAAAATCTTCACACCAGGTATATACAAAACTACATTAATAACGAACGTTAGACCACAGTTACACGATAGTTACGTAAGGAGTTATGTGATGAAAGTGGTAAACACGCAAAGCCCAGAAGGATTTGAGAAGCACTAACCATCTTCCTAACGGGGTTAGGCCAAAAAAACTGGTAGCTTCTAACAAATATTTTCTAATGCCGAGCAAGGTTTTGTCAATTGATCCATAAAAAACACCATTATTTGTTAACAAAATTAAGATCTCACCCACATTATAATACCAGTAAAGATTTTCATTAAAATGTCTTACAACACGCGCCGCTAAATGGAACTTGATAAATTTTCTCCTATAATGGAAAACGTAATAAGAAATCGTAATTTATTTCTTATTGAAATGAGGATAATAGACGCCCAGCCGCCCTAAGAAGTACCGAAATTGTTCCCTGCAGAGCGCGCGCCGGCGAATCATGATATTAACATTATAATCCAATTTGTGGTCGCAACCGAGGTGAAACTCATTAACAAACTTCCTGCATTATTGCATTTCGCATTAGATCTGCAGAACGTCTAATTTGACTTGAAAATGCATTTTATATCAAACAAACGTCAGTTCCGTAAGTTTAATTCTCTTGGGGAAACTAATAAGATTTTGTGCTACTTCACATTACTGTCAGAGCCAAATTGAATGAGTTTCGTACCGAAAATTATTAATAGACTAAAAATAATACTGAAAATATCAGACGTACCTACTGGCTTTCTGGCTCAAGGGATGGATAATATTTCTTCTTAGTAGCTTTTTCATTCAAGTGGAAATGTTCACCTAATTAGTTTATTGCTTTAGTAATCTTAATTTTCATTCCAAGTGTTTTATATAGGTACTTATTTATATCAGTTTTGGTTTAAGTACCTATAATAATCTAAGGTTTCATCTAATGTATATTATGCAAAAAGTTTTATCTAAATTTGTTGAGGCACATCAACGTGTTTTAATAAACAACATACCAGTATATATACACACATTTTAACAATAACATTATTAATATGAATTAGGTACTATTTAATCTTGTAGGTGACATTGATAATTATAATTTACATATGTTACTCATTCTCTAAATAGCACAAAAGGAAAGGAGTTCAGTAACATCAGCCACTCGTCCACGTAGGTACGTATACGGATAGCTCAATTGTTCAACTTCACTAAATGATTAATCTGTGGCCCTGTGTGTGATTGCAACTCGGCTATAAAGATCAGAGTTCTGCGGATAGTCCCTCTACGATGTTATTATAAAACAAATCTAAATCTGTGTGAGCACTAATTACCTGAATAATTTTCCAGCTTACTAATCTCAGGCTTTGTACATGATTAACTTGGGCCTAACAATAGAATCCCAGTTATATACAATACAATGGCATGTTATTCGTGTTTATGTCTCGTCAAATTTAATCCCTGTACATAATTAATGGCGGGCTCCAGGCGGTAGACAAACAGCTGGCTTGTCATAATCTGTAACAATTAGTTATTGATAAACATACGCTAATAAATTGGAATTCTACGAAATGCCGTTGCTTGTCGGGATTAATTTACCTATAGATACTTACATTATTTTTAGTTTTTCAGATCTGTATTTAAAAACTCGAACATATTTATGATTATTGAAAAAGACTAAAATCATAAAGAAAAAATGACAAATTAACCAGAATTAAAACTCCGCCATTGTTAGATGTTTTGGTTCAGGACTCCACTCTGAAAATAAATAAATATTTTTCTTGTCATTTCTTTCTCAACTTTAAACGGATTACAATATTCATTTTATTGATGTAAATACCACCCTAGAGGAAAGACTAGGGAGGAGGGTATTAGTATGCAGATGGTGGAAAAACATAAATTTATCTGTGGTCCGTTTAAATTATGCGATATTTCGGGTAGAGGATGCACCTCGCCGTCATAATAAGTAAAATGTAATTTTTTTGATGATGTATGTAATTTTCATGAGTAAAATTTTAATATGAATGTACCTACTACTGTACAAATATCTACATCTACACTATCGACACTAAAATCATGATGATAATCTCCAGAGTTGCTGGTCCAATCCTAAAAAAACTTTAAGCAATAGAAAGCTACATTATTTCCGAGTGAAATAGGCTACATTTATCCCAGAAAATCTGGTGAAACCGCGGGAAAAAGCCAAAGGTTAGTCAAACAGGCAGGAAGATAGCATAATATGGCGTATCTTTGAGTTATCACTGTCACAACAAAAACTTTATATGCAAGTACTCTAGTAAGTATTATATCTAGTCATGTTATAACTCCAAGCCAATTATATCTCAGGTATTATAGTATGTACGTATACATAGTACTTAGATACTAGCTTAAATCCTATTGCTTTTAGTAGCTGTATCGCTCACCGCCAACTTTGTGTCTAAAACCCTTGCTGATCCAACGTTGAAAGCTTAAAACACGCTCGCATTTTTCACTTTATGCTTTTTAAAACAACGCGAAGCCTGAAAACTCTTTGTACTCCCTCTTAACAGATTTTTTTCTATAATTCAATCCTTTTAGTTTGTTTTTCTATAATAAAATAATAATAGGTACCATAAGTACCTACTTATATGTTGGATTTCGTGATTGTAAAGACTATAGTTTAAAATTTATTATGGGCAGCCTACGATGCTAAATCTGGATTTAGGTACTGAAACGTGTCATGGGGACCTAATGTATTTTGAAAATTAGATTTTAGAAAGAAAAATACAATATGACGTATAATAAATACCCTTTTACGGTGGTGAGAGCGTCTACAGAGGTCAGTAAAATTATGTGCTAAACTTTATTAAAGATTTTGTTTCGTCGAATGTACTTTTTTCTGCTTAATTATGTTATAAATCTACCATACTTGTAACTTAGTCTGACGCGCTCGAATATTTCCAACTATCGATTTTTTTTTATATTCGTTTCGGCTGCCCCTACGCGCGGCTCTGTATAGAAAGCTTAGATATGATCGAGGTACTCAAGAAGGTGCAAGGTATCTCCCCATATGTTAATCTGCCGCGCTTGAGTAAATCCCAAAATCCTCTATTAGGCTCCCCTACTAATACCGATCTCTGTTATCTTTGTCATAAATATTATAAATAATATCAAGGTAAAGATTTTTGTACTCTGGAACATAAAAATATTATTTTATATTGCGAGTATAATATCACAGATACTTAGTATAGAAATAATATATGACTGAATATAGAGTATAGGCAAGACCTCTTGCATAATGGCTGCATCATTAGGGGAGTGTTACTCGTAAACCACTAGTAATGACTTTTATCTTGCTCTATAAAACACACAGCAACTTTGTTGATATATTATCAGGGATATCGTTTTGTAAATATAAACTGTAAATTGATTTATTAGATGGAAAATTGTAATCTACGTTCGGAACATTTTGATTCCAATAATATAATGAAGGCATGAATAATGTTAATTGGATATTGTGGCTATAATAGAATCTGAATTATATATTAGTTACTTTGATATTAAATGTAAACAATATTTCAGTGGAGTTTGGACTTTGCGGATATATTAATTGAATACGTCAGTTACACAAATTCTTGATTGTATATAGGAAGATCATGTACACGTCACAGGGCATCAAAAGTATATTATGAAATTGGATTTATTTATACTGATATATTTCAAAAACTAGTAAAGTTCAAATAAGTAGGTAAATGTAAGTAATATTTCCAATAAAGTAAAGTGATAAAAGGTGTGTAACTCCGTAAAGGTTAATATTAATCAAAATTAAATTATACACTTTATTAAGAAGTTGATTGAAGAGCTTTTAACTTAAATAACGTAGGTGGAAAATGTAGAAAAATAAACGTTTAAGAAAACCAGAGGTCTACTAGAAATTAAATACATTAATTGTTAACCAGTGTACAATATCAGATTTTAAGACTAACAAAAATGTAGAAAGCTACAATTACAAATTTACAAAGCATTTTATAAATAAATAATCAAATTCAATTATATCCACGAGAATAATAAAGTTAAACAAATTACTCCATGATTCTCATATATTCATCAAGGAAAACCTACGAATGAACTTCTCCAAACGCTTACCCCTGTATTTTTAATTAAAACAAAAATCTACGTGAATGTTCACAGATATAATCTGTACCAATTAGTGTCAACAGGGCGCTATCATTTTTCTCACAATACATGTACACTACACGGCTCGATAGCGAGTTCGACAACCTACATTGTTGCTTTACAACTTTGAATTTAATTAACAAGAACATAACGAAACTCGAGCGTCCCAATTCCCACACACAATCCCGCAGAATTCGCTCCGTGATCTGCCGATCTGTGGTCATATAATACAAGAGTGTGTATGGTCCCCTTCACAGGGATGAATTGAGGCAAAGCAAAACGCGAGAGCGTGCGCAACAAAGCGCTTTATTTACACTTCCAAATAGTATAAGGAACAAAATGTATGTGTAAATATTACTAGGAAATCACCATGAAAAATATTGTAAGTTCATTACATATATTGTAAGTTCAGTAGGTAACTCGAAAGTAAATGAATAAACATAAACTGAACTAATATAGTTACAATTTATTTCAAAACATTTCGTAGAAAAACTATTCAATGTACAATAAATTAAATGCTTGGTACTCGTATATATTTAAACAGAATCCAACTACAGTGACAGTTGTAAAAACATAAGGAACAAACCAACCAGAACAACGAAGTTTGTGCTACTTTAACAGTCCGACGCCCGAAGTCGTCTCTGTTTCCAGTATTGCAGGCTGCATTCTCCTACCATCGTCCCTTTGGTGCCATAACGAGTACTGTCGTGAAATAAATCTTGCCACCCCAGCTGTAACGACGTTTCAGCCGCCTTTCAGGACTCGGATAAAAGGTCTTTATTTTTTCCCGTTGAAGCCCTTTTATGTTCTTCGTTTTGATTGGTTGGATTTTATGGCAAGTTGATTGTTGTTCCATTATTTGACGTATCAATTCTTTTATCTAATTTACTGACCTCTGAAAAATGTTATGCGGAAAACTAGACAAATCTTTGTTGAGTTTAGGGTACTTTGATAAGAACTACCTCAGTGGAATCGATCATTTTACTTACCTGCAGACCACTCTGAAGAGTTTAAACGTATCGTACATAGGTTTTGTTTTGCACTGATCGCATTAATTCATCTCTTCAATTATAATGCCTACCTGACTAGTTAGTTTGATTCTTAAACGTTATTACTTTTAATGATCATCAATCATTGTAAAAACCTTTTTTCTTTTATTATAAATTATTGATAAAGGAAATTTTATATATTCTTATACTAAAGAATACCTGTTCCCCGCGGTTTCACTCGCGTTTCCTGGGATAAAAAGTAGCCTATAACCTTCGGGGATAATGTAGTTTCCTATTAGTGAATGATTTTTCCGAATCGGACCAGTAACACTAGCGAATTCAAACAAACTCTTCAGCTTTATTATTAGTATAGATAAAATAGATGTGTAATTGTTTATCAAAGTTTTTTTTTGCAAATAATTCTGCCACCCAATATCCGCCAACGCGTTAGCTTGGCCATACAAAGAGGGAACGCTGCCAGCCTTCTGGGAACCTTGCCGTTGATTGGTAGCAGCGGCCGCCTCGAGGAAATTTTTCATATATAGTTTGTATATTTGTTGTAAATAATTGTAAATATTGTATGTTATAGAATAAAATTCTCATCGCTAGTACAATTTACTCACCAAGTATATTATATAGACGAATGATGAGACCGACAGACTGGAACAATTCCGACTGTATTTGAAGCAGACAAATAAATTAAAGCCCAATAGACAGGGTGTCTGACAAAAAGCGTATTCCGAAAAATTGGAATTGCCGGCAGAACGCAAAAGGTACCCAAAATTTATGCAACAGTTTCACTCCCTTACAAAGACCATTAAAACTGTCCGTCCATCCGTTTGCTGATTTAAACCAAACGCTCTAACATCACGAATCTAAAAAGCGTAGGTAGTATATCACTCTCAATTTTCCGCCCATAAGTATTGGGGACAAGGAGCGTATTACGCGTATATTTTTCATTGTCTTGAAGCATCGTTTGAACTTTTTCTAAGTACTAAAGAAAATGAGTTATATTCACTTAGAAAACAAGTAATTCGGTGTCTGCAGTTTAAATACAAAAACTGTAATTACATAAATTCAAAAGAAGATCCACAAAAGAACGAATCCTCACTGAGTTTCTTGCCGGAGTTGTCTCAGTTCAAGTGTATTCCGAACCGGTACGTGGTAGAGTCTATTGTAATAATTATTAAATTGTAACTATTGATATTGTTCATAAGTGCCTTAATAGGGCCTAAACTGAATAAATGAGGCTTGAGTTTGATCAGACCCAGACTCAGAACAAACAGACATGATCAAGCAAACAAATGTTGGTCCTGGATGGGAATCAAACCCACGACCTGTGGCGCGATAAATGCGTCAACTGGCCCGTCAGATGGTATTCCGTCTTTACAAAATTTGTGTATTTGTTTTAAATAATTGTAAATATTGTTAATAAAGAAGATTAAACTTTTCAGGACGAATAAACTCTTTTTGTAGGATATTTAAAATTTACATTTTCTACCAATTTATAATTTGTAAATCACAAAATACTACACAAGTGTTTTGTTGGTAACTAAAAGTAAATTAAGGACTTCTAATTGTAGCATTTTAGTTATTTCTCTAGAGGCTAAGGTGTCAACTTGTCAAACCTTAATTAAATGGCCTTAATCAAAATATTATTTAGACTGTATAAAATTATTTTCCAAGTAGTTATTGCCCTTATATAAAAATCAACCCCCTTTCAATTATTAGGTATATGCATACTTTATAGTACTTGCCTGGCTGGCTACCACCCTCAAGTTGTAGGTAAAATATATGTCGTTTAGCATTTACCAGTAGTTTGTAAATTCGAATGTAGCAGACTACGGAGCTACTTACTGGTCCAATTCCAAAATTTACTATTTAAAGAATTTCCTAATTGAAAGCTACTTTTATCCCAAGAACTCGAGTGAAACCGCGAGAAACAGCTATTTAAAAATAAAAATAGAGTAGGTAAACTTACAAGTTATCATCATCACTACCTCTGATGAGATACTAACCTCCCTTAGCCACTAATTAGGGAATTAAAACATAGTTCAACAGCCTAGTTCATTAGCCCAGTTTGGATGAGCTGACTTTTCGAGCACTCACAACACATTAATTGATGCTTATTATTACTTAATGAGGCACTTATGTACCTTAACTTAAAATTTATTATGGTATAAAAACACGTTTTAAAGAGTAGGTACTTAATTGTAAAATAAATGACCTACACGTTTACTCCATTATGTAGGGGTAACCCGTGCAATTTTACTTTTGAGCCAGCCCGGGCGCACGGCAATTTGAGTGCTTTGACATACATTTATCTCCATTATAGATCTGGAGGTAACGCGCCGGGTAGAAACGAGTCCCCAGTGTGTGTCCCCCTTAAAGCCAGGGTAATGAGAGTGTGATGGGGTAGCTGAGGACACGGTTGTCCGCTGCTTATTTATGTTATTACATGCTTTAATTTAACTTCCTGTGTGGCTGTGGCAAAAAAATTATTTACAGCTTTTAAAAAAGTACCTTTTCACGTTACAGTTGCCTAAATAAATAAACTTAATACTACTTACATAATAAAAAACCAGATTAGTGCTAGTCCGATTCGCGCACCGAAGATTCCCTACAACTAAGTCAGGTTGTAGTACAAAGATACCTTTGTAGGTGAGAAGATAATAGGATATTTTAACAAGATACAAAAAAAACATTTGGTTATTTTTGCCAAATTTCTTGATAATTGAAGGTCAACGGGAAGTAAACTACAGGTTTTGATTCACTTGAGTGAGAGTGTCAAAGTATGCGACCTAAATGGCCGTATTTTGTTATCGCGTTGACATCTATCACCAAACACCTCCCGGTGTGTTCCAACAGCTGCACTTGAGAGCCAGTTTCCTTCTATGTGTGCTTGTGTGCCGACCACCATCAGCCACATTAGTGATAGGCAATATCATCACTGACCACTGTGAGATTGTGGTCAAATTTTCGTCTACACGTATCCTACAAATATTATAAATGCGAAAGATGTTTATTACTCTTTCACGCAAAAACTAATGAACGGATTTGGTTGAAATTTGGAACATAGATAGTTTCCTTTAAGATCCCTCAGGAACGCGGGTGAAACCGCGGGCGGAAGCTTGTTTAAAATAAAATCTAGTTTCTTGTGTCATTATTATCCTACTATCAAGCTAGTTGATTTTAGTATTTGATATTAACTTCAGCTTAATACCTCTTTGCGTTCTTGATCAAAAAAGCCATGACATAAGTACAGACGATAACGAAATGTTCTTATGAAGTATTTTTTTCCATTTGAAGCACGGAACACTAAACATTGACTCTATTTTCAAGATAAAATTAATTTATGCTGAAAAAGTTACAAAATAACGATTAATGCATAAAAAGGCATAATTTGCATCCACGCTCACATTCCATATCAAATAAATGTCATAAGCTCGTCGATATGGACCAGTCCAAATGACTTAATTATAATCAACTTGTTGCTGATTGAGCTGAAATTCATTAGCTGTTAATTTACGTACTTTAGACAACATGATTGGGTAATTATGAGAGCATTAATTACTATTTATTTTTACTATGAGTGTTTTATTTTAATAAAGTTATCGGTTATGTATGTTTGTTTTTACATTAATTTTAAGTGCTTATTGGAAGGAAATTTGTAATTAGCGTATGAGGTGTATAGTATACGTATCAATTAAATTAAATAATAACGTTTATTTAAAGCAAACAAATTAATGAACATAATATTGTTGGTTCCCGAACTTGGTAAAAACCTGAATCTTGGGGACCATCTTCCTTATTGTTACAGAAACTATCAACTGAATTTATTTATTAAATATACTTTTAAAACTATTTAAATCAATACCAACATTGGTATATAATGTTTTAGATTCAAAATAATATACTATATACAAATAAAATATAAAGCTTTTAGAAAAAAAAAACAGAGTACCTCACCGATCCCCCCGTATTAAAATTGCCTACCATTGTGGAGAACTACCTCGGTATAAACTTGCCCATAACACGACTTTGTGAATGGCTAAAAGACAACAACAAGCAACCTTGATTATTATAAATGATCAATCGCTTGCCTCATTTCGCACGTAATTTACCCTTGTTTATGTATTTTAGTTGTTTTAGTATGTAGTCCTATATATAGGTATTGTCTTACTGTAATTTTTGCTTTTTTACATCCATGTTGTGTTTGCCTTTAATTCGTTGTGTACATTGGACTTGAGATAATTGTCTCAAAAGCGTAATAATAAATATAAAAAAAAAAAAAACTGCTGAGTGCGCACCATCCACATTAAGTCAATATATTATTAAAACTAGCTTTTTGCCCCGCGTTTTTATCCACTGTTTTACCCCCATAAGGATCTACGGTTGTTGAACTTACGATCAGATGGATTTCCTGCCTGCTTATCAAACTATTGAATAAAACCTTATCTTAATATAGTACTAAGATCACTAGAGATACTTTGAGATTTGTTTTTACCACAGCACTATTAATCGAAGCAAAGGTAGTTGTAAGTTCAAAAATCAAAACACTAAAAATAGTTTTTTAAATTGTTTATTTGTCGTTTGTTTTAATGCATTATATATTTAAATAAGTTCCATAACAAAAGTTTTAAAAGTAGTAAGTATGTATAAATAGCCTTATAAGTACTACCATTATCTGTAGGTATCATGGACTGATTAGGTATCGTGTTCCTTTACGAATTAGGTACGTCTTTAGAAATTTATAGGGTTTATTATTTTTTAAATAATAGCATAATTGCAAGGGTTGGCGAATATCAGCTAGAAACTTTTAGACGATGAGATTCAAATGTTTTCAACTTATTTTTGTATTCAGTGAGAAGGTTATAACTAAGTATCTTCATCTGCTAAAATTACACTTTGAAACCTATATCTACTTATAATGTTCGAATTTTGTAATACAATTGTGTTATTGCTATAATACGTATATACTTTACATTGAAAAAATCGAGATTATTTAGTATATTTCTGTGTCAGAAACTTCTGAATCTCATCTTTGCATATTTACTAAGTATAAAAATATTAATTTTAGAATTATCTAATACCAGAAATGTAAAATAACTTTCGTCAAATCAATAACTGCAGCCAATAAAATGTTGTATCTTATTTGTACCCCTTTCCATCAGAGCGACTGGTTTATATTGTGTATATTCACTAATATTTATGTTATGTTTAATGTTCTAAGCATGATAGATAAATATGTCATGAAAAAGTTCCCTTTCTAAATACAACTTATACATTACTGTAGCTATAACAATACTCCGAACAAAATTAACGACATATAATATTTGAAAATTAGTATTCTATATTGCTCATATTTGTACAAAGTTTTCATCAAGTATTGGTGTTTTAATTCTGAAAATATATAATGTATACTATACAATTACACATGAATATAATTAATTCATTTATTCATCTTAAATAATTTTACAACGCACTAACAATGTGAGTACCCATACTTCTGAGGAACTAGGAAATAAAATGATTCGATAATAATAGATCGAGATCCTAAGTTACAGGTCAAAAGATACTCGAGTTAAAGGTACACGAATATACAAGTTAAGTACAAAATCGAAATATCTAATAATGTCTTTATCAGCACTGAATATTATATTTACAAGTTTATATACAAAGCTATCACATATTACATTTTATTCATATCACTATATACATTATTGCAAAATTCATTGTTCTTCGTCATTGTGACGACAATACACTGTGTCATTCGTATAACGTAGCAAAGAAAACATATTCGCAATATTGTCCTTTGCGCACAACTTTTGTTAGACGTACACTATGTGTGGTTTCTCAGGTGTTCTATGATGTGGGATGGTCTCGTAAGCGAACTGCTGGTAAATGTGCTCTTCACTGTCTTCCTGGTAGTAAGGGTTCTTATCAACACTGTGCCATGGAGGGTTCAATGAATGAAAATTATTAGTCACAGATGAACCTATCATCAGGTACCGGTCCACTTCCCGTTTATTCTCTGGTTCTCTACTCCGAGTTGAATACCCTAGACCGTTTCCCAATTTAGAAACGTCACCGTTTAACATGACACTCGTCATGACTTGTTTCGATTTATCTCCTTTGCACTTTTTTAAAGGTCCCATGAAGTATAGAACACCTCCCACTACACTAATCACGATACTCAAAGTCAGCACCACAACCGCCACTATCACCCACCCACTTGAGCACCCAAATTCCGATTCTGGAATCTGTACAAATAAAACGCCCTTCAAATGCAAAGGCGCGGCACATTTCACCACCTCGTAATCAATCTTCAATATTGAACTTGCGTTCCCAGACTTCCTGCTGCTAATTTCACTCTCTCTTCCAAGTTTCCACAGCCATAACAAAGAGCAGTTGCAGACAAATGGATTGCCAGAAATCTCTAATTCCTGAAGTCTATCTATTGGAAAATGAGATGCTTCCAGTGTGTCTAATGCATTATTTTTTATGTATATGTTTGTCAGTTTTGGATTACCATGGAATAATCTTGGAGGTACTTCTCTTACTTTAACGTTTTCATTCATCCATATCTTTTGCAAATTGATATTATCTACAAAAGCTCTAGAGTCAATTTTATCAAGTTCAAAAAGACGGCTCAAATGTAAATGTTTTAAGTGGAAAAGGCTTTGAAATGAAAGAGCTGTAATATTTTGAAAAAAGTTTCCGCTTAAGTACAAATGGGATAAGTTTGATAACTTTGATAGAGCGGACGTTGGAATAGTGGTCATATTGTTATCGCTAAGATCCAAGTGTCGCAAG
This sequence comes from Tethea ocularis, assembly GCA_963555595.1. Taxonomy (NCBI): domain Eukaryota; kingdom Metazoa; phylum Arthropoda; class Insecta; order Lepidoptera; family Drepanidae; genus Tethea; species Tethea ocularis. The sequence continues at coordinate 9,914,238 of OY741958.1, forward strand.
GAAGGCAAATTGTGGAAACCCAATTGATCCACATTTTCTATTATATTGTTATTCAAATCTAAATGTCTCAATTCCTTCAAATACGGCATACCATGTTTAGATACTTGCTGTATAAGATTTTCTGACAAATCCAAGAATTCCAGATGAACGACAAATATGAGATTAGAAGAAGGCATATCTAATATAGAGTTATTCTTCAACGATAGGATCTTCAATGAAGACAAGGGCTCAAATGTGTCCGCCTCAAAACTCACAAGCATATTGTTTGATAAATCGAGTCTTTCCAAAAGCGATAAATCTTTGAACGTTTGAGTGTGTATGCTTGATATTTCATTGTCCGACAAGTCTAAATCGAGAAGTTTCCTCAGCCCGATGAAAGTGTCCTTGTCTAGGCGTCTGAGGGTGTTATGACTCACGTTAAGATGAGTCATTTCTACGTTGTTCTCAAAGTTTTTACTACCTAAGTCTTGTATTCTGTTGTGTGAAATATCGAGGATGGTAAGCTGAGTGTAGAAGGCAAATGTGTAGAGAAGGCTGTTGATGGCATTTTGGGTAAGGTTTATGTGAGTGGCCTCCGGGTTGAGCTGTATGGGGACAATCTCGAGACTGGCGTTGGCGCAGGAGGCGGTACGTAGAGCATCGTCGCATGCGCAGCGCGCGGGGCAGAGCGTGCGCGCTGCCGCGCCCCACGCCCATGCCACCACCAACACCCACCAGCGCCACTTCGCTACGCGAGAACCCATAACATCTCATGTATACGCCACTAGGAGACCTGGAAAATAAGAAAATCCTTCATGAATATTTATATATTTTTTATCAATGTTTTCAGTATAGTTATAGGAGTCAGGTGTTTTACAATTTTATTCTTGTTACATTGAAATCAATGACCAATTTCACATAGTACAACCTACATGTTATATTTTTTAATTCCAGTAAAAACTAATTTAGAGCAAAGTTAACTAAGGTTTAATAAAACAAAACAAAACGAAGTTGGGAGAGAAGTGATATTGCTTCATAGACATGTTTTATTCGTATAAAAAAGAGAATCTCATTGCCATAGATGGGATCTAGTTTATATTTCTGGTGATTTATTGTTATCATAAAATCCGGACGCTCCCTGAGGGTACATCGTCGTAGACCGCGAGAGAGGAAAGTAAAAATATACAACATTATCGCTCGACAAAATCTTAATATAATTTCTGCCAAAAACTGCAGATAACAAATGCGCCTCTCCGCAATTTGTATGAAGGGGGACGGAATTGTTTGATCCAAATTAGGCCGATAAGAGACGTGCCGCGCCAACTGAATAGTAGCTTTGCCACAGAAACTTTTTTATTATCTTTTGTTACGCGGTCGAAGCATAGAGCATCTGAAGTTAAATGAGTATATATTATAAGGACTATTACGTTCTTGATTTGTTATTCAATATGCTATTATGGTGGAATCGCTATCCATTTTGACTCTGTGAGCGGCCAGGCGGCACGTGCGCATGGGTGGCCGCCCCAGCCAGCTGCGTGGCTATGCGACACCCGCTTCGCTAGTATTATTCTGCACCTTCATTTATAGTCCCTCACTTCAACGCTATTAAAATGAATGTTCTCCGCAACCGGCAAACTAGCGGCTAGTACAAACGTCGACGGTAATCTTTCGCTACTTCGACAATTCCTCAATAATACCTCCCGAAATCCTCGACGATTTAACAAAGGAACGTTCGGTAGGTACTTTAAATTAAATGTTCGGCTTTACAATTTGACGGAATGTATAATGAATAGCACCGTAACATCTGTTAACGAAGGCGAACGATCTAGAAAGTTTTCACGCGCGGGAATAACTAATTGCGAAGGTTGGAATTCAATTTATGGCTTCTAGTGCGCCTCTCGGGAGATCACGCCATGCTAAAGTATTAATAATGCAAAACAGTGTCACGGAAAGTTTTTGATTCGAAATGCAAATTAAATTAGGAAACAGAGTTGAGAGTGTTGAGCTGGTTCCACCGCTTTGACATTTTCGGGTATATTATGTTAAATGATTAACGATTTCGCTTATCAACAAAAGTCCGCGTCTTTAAAAGTTCGATCATCTTTGTTAACTTTAACGAAGGACTTAATTGAGTATATAATTAACGTAACTATATTACGCTTGTAGAGACTAAGAATCTACATTGTTAGTAAATTTACATCGAGAAGACTAATTTAATAAGTCAACTTCAAACAAAGTGCATAATTAAACACCTAAACAAAATTTATGTAAGTATTTAAAAAAGGAGGTATATGAATGGCGACTAATCCCTTGAATACTCGAGAAAACTGGGAGACAAGGAGTCACCCTCTGTAACCTAATATCAGACGATGCGAATGGATTACGCCAGCCCGCCTGAATTACAGAAACCATATGTAGACGCGTACTCGATACACATTACAGATCCCGTATTAGGACGGATTAATTCTGTTACATTTCCAAATGTATTCCAAGTTATGTGAACCAAATTAATAAAGTTTAAGATTAAACTTTTTGAGGTGTTAGGTTATTACTTATTCGTATTGGTATTTTTAAGGACTCTTCTTCTTCAAAGAAAAAGAATATAATTAGCACGGAATTTGCTTTTTATGCAAAAAATATTGAACTAGAGCACATTTTTTTAAATAAATTATTTCTGTATTTCTTTTAGTAACATAATACAAATAATAGAGCTGCGCCTTTATAAATTCATTACACAGTAATAATTTGATTAAACATGCAAAAACAATAATGTTATGATATGCCGGTTAAAGTGTCCATTTACCATTTGCACGAAGGTGGTTGCGGTTAGACTCCTGTGAAAAAAAGAAAGATGGGGGCGCGCCCTCCATTTCCGAACCTAAACTGCTCTGGCCAGTTCTCTTTTGTCTTTTAATTTCCTGTCCGCCAGACTGCGCTCCCATCGTGAATTTCGCTTTCGTGAGCTTCGTTAACTTGTATCGGCCTTTGTTGTTGCCTATTGAACTTTTCCATTACCTACGTCATCGATTGAAACCGCTAAATTCGTTGGAAAATTCTTGTCGTAGAAATCGACGCCCGCACCCACCCTCTACAATATGAACAGCGGCTCTTCTCATTTTCCTTTTATATAAATAAATCGACTATGTTTTGAAGTTTTTGTTTCGTTTCGCCGTTCCGCGGAAGCTCTTGAAATGGAAATTAAATATTTCCTTATTGAAAAGTTTGAGTATTACAGCATTTAAATAAGGGATTTTAATAATTGTAACAGACTGTTTTTGTTTTTCGACAGACTGCTAAAAGATTTCTTTGAATATTTTAAAGGTATCATTCGTTGATACGAAAAAAGTTTTCGCATTAACATAATAACCAATTTAAAGTCACTTTCCTTGTAATAAAAGTCGTTGATTAATTTTACAGTCACGGCGTATGCACTCATTATGTCGCCTCTTTTATGATTCTTTAATGTTGCCACGCTTTAATGAACTCCTTTTATAACTTAATATTCAATTATATTTTGTCGTTTCCTGTCCCTATTATCTACAGTTACCCATCCAGAGTGTAGTATGCTTAGAATGAATGTTTGGGGAATGCGTACCCGACAACTGTTTCAGTAAGTGTATTGTAGTGGTACTCAACCCGAACGTAACACAGGCGACCTTTCTAATTACACTATAACATCTAAACACCGTTTAGGCCGCGAAAGGGTACCCATAATTTATTATTACAGTTTCTGTGCGCTCACCGAATCCAATATCAAAGGGTCCAAATCTCCTTTCGAATTAATATCATAAACGTCATCGGTAGCATTTAAATTATGATCAAAACTATCCTTACTCCAGCCTAATTGCGGGCGAGGCAATCGGACTCGTCGATACGAAGAGCGTTTCCCACTAAAGTTATCACGGTGTTAATACAACTTGAGACGTTACTAACACAGAAGACGGTTTACGAGGGGCGGCCAGACAATAAAACCAGTGTAGAAGTCAGCTAACCGCTCCTCTCGCTCTCCCCGAGAAAATATCGGTGCCCCTCTTTACTTTTATGAGTTGCTTAAGTTGAAAGCTGCCGTTTTTCAAATAGTGCCCCGCCTTAAGCTTGAAACTTTTATATTCAACGTATTGAAATAGAAGAATGTTTTAGTTTTTACATATGGGTGTTACTTTTCTCACTTTGCGGAAAGTGAATTGTATCGTGCGTTGCAGTCAGCGCTAAGATTGGGTGAAGTGCGTATACGTGCCTCGCTGTTTGATGATCGTAGGTACGTAACGTAAGTACCTAATGGCCCGCGCGGCAGGCACTAACGGGGATAATGAGAAAACTTGGCCGTCTGCTGAGGAGAATGCAGCCTCACTAGTTTCTGGAAGCAGGCAAAAACTAAGCGGAGTAACTAGCGTTGATACGATTGTAAATTTTCAACTTCACGGTCAATATTGGTAGAAAAAATGTAGTATTTTAACTTAGGTAAGTATGTTACGCGAACACAAGCCAACACACACCAAGTAAAAAATAGGCTAAATACAAATTTAAAAGTAAAACGTACCAATTTGATTGAAGGTACTAAAATGGATTTCCTGAAAGATTATTTTCGATGTTGATTAAAGGACATGAGTACATACTATTTTAGTATGGGGGTTGCGCTTTTATTTCAAACTGATATGAACTGCTTTGATTATATTTTGATTAAAGTAAGCAGCCTTTGTATCTTGATATGATTTTTTATACTTTACATAAGTTTACTTTACATTACAAACATAAAAGTTTTTGTTTTAAAAATACTTAAGTTAAATTACAAATAATGCTTTTAAGGAAAGATATAAAAATAAAATCTATGCGAGCGAGAACTCATTATTATCCATGAATTAATTTTATTTCTCCAACTGCAGATAACTAGGAAGTGTTGAAAACTTTTAATTTGATCTCTGGAGTTTAAACGTCATTGGTGTACGTAAAGTGTTCTAGTTTTGTTTAGTGCACTTATATTAGACTAGATAACTCTTTTTATCATTGTATCAAGAGTTTAAGTCACGGTTTTAGACATATTTGAAGACAATAGAAAATAATATAAGAATACCGAGACATGCCAAGAGTAAATAGAATAAGTAGATGCAAACACAAAGGGCGAACAATGCGTTACTTTTATAGTGCTCTTTTGAATATTCATGATTGAGTCTATCATGAAAATACTTTGTATAAATGTCGATTGAGCGCTTCATGGGGTAACTGAACTATTTTTTATTAAAATACCATTAAATATTGAATGATTATGGTCTTTGATTAGCAGCGTGTTAGCACCATCATCGGAGGCTAACAAAATTTTAATAACACTGGGTAGCACCTGCCAATAGTAGCACGCAGCCGGAGTTATTGATTTTACAATCAAAGCCTGGTTAGAGACTCGGGCTAGATCCCGGAGATTATAATCAAATTTATTAAATTAAAACAAAATTTCTATTGAAAATTCCTTGATATGCATTTTTGACATTAAATTCACCTTGTAGGTTCCTTATTGTGATGTGTTGTCGATTGTACTATGTAATTAAATAAATTTAATAAGAAAAAAAACATAGTGCTTGAACTAAGTAAGAAATGTACCTGACAGACTCTATTTTAAACTTAACGGGCCAGTTATCATGTGCCTTGCAGGTTAGGTAGCTGCCTACCTGGCCAGAGCTTGTGGTTTTAATTCCCACTCAGAACAAACATTGTGTGCATGACAATGTTCCGATTTTAGGTATATATATCGGATATATGTGTTTATCTTTTAAATAAATTTATATTTTTTTATTTCAGTTATATCAGGTTTCATAAAAAAGACAACAATATAAAAGAATAGAATATTTAATGTTGTTATATTTACTTTAATGTTTGGCGTTCACTAAAGAACGGGAAATATGTTACGTCGTTACTTTCACAATGCAGAATGTTACCGCAAAGTACCCGGATACTCCTGACGACACGGGCTTACAGCGAAGAGAATAAAAAAAGGACTTTAGCTAACAAAACGTCTACACAATCCCACACGGAAAAAAAAGATTTTGCGACTTATTTGCGCCAAGACCATAAATATTCTTAAAAATATCAACTGATTCTAAGAGAGTTTTGTTTTCAATCGAAATTTGATTGTTACTTAAAAAAAATGATTCTCTAAACTGAAGGAGAAAAAAAATATTTATATTAAAATTATGTATCTTAGGTCAAGAACCTAGGTGTTTTGTTTTGATGAAATTAGTTTACATTCCATTTAAGACATCGAAAACTCTTGTTTTGATCAATCTTTGTAATCCACATGAGATATTTAATCGTCTATACTCAAAAGTGAGCTTGTATCATTATAAATAAAAGAAATCTTTTTCTGTGACAATATGTTATCAATTCAATATTAGATAGTAGTCTTGACAAAATATACAACAAGTTTGTATCCAAATTGAAGATATATTTATTACGAAACAATTATCTTTAAGCAAAATTTCCAAAAAATCAGATGAATATGAAGGTGCATAATTTTATAATAAGAGTGTTCTCTTTTTAATCAACTTTAAATTGTTTACATGAAGATAAAACAATTCTCATAGATCGTTGTAAATATCTCATGCCGGCCGCCATCACCGTATTTACTGTCGCACCGCGCCGGTCTTGACACTTGCGCGTCCATCGAGTGCCGAATCCAAAGTTTTGGTTTTTTAAAATTCGTTTTACTTTCATAAGTCTTGGTGAGTGTGTTGTTGTTGACATTAATGGAGAAATTACTCAAAACCTGGTAAATACCAGCTGAAGTTAGAGCTATCTTGGTTCTCATCAGGGACGGCCGTCCCTGGTGCCTGAAGTACAAAAGAATTCCAGGAACTGGATGCCATGGGGCATTTTAAGTAAGTGTGTTTTATAGATTTTTGCGTGTATAAGTAGTATAAGGATATTTACCTACTGTCTTTAACTGATTAATACTAATGTCTGGCTAACTCACTTCTATATATAGTGCCGAGGGTACCTAGAGGGAGGCACCTAATAAATAATTATCTAATTAACAAATAAGTACCTACTTTAGGTACTTAAAGCTGTTTATGACCATAGTGGCGGCAGCAGATATGTGTGAGATTTATTTAAATCCTAACTATTGGTTTAAACTTACAGTAAATTGGATTCAGACGAACCACATAGGTTCTCTCATGGAAGACAATTTGAAAGAACTCAGACCATTGCTGGGTGTGCATATTGATTTGAAGATAGACTGGTAAATATAAACTTTATATTTTCTACAACTGATCATTAGTTTTATGTCCAATATCCTTTGAAATTGAATAAACAACTGGATACTACTTAGGAAAACCACTGGATATTAGCAAGATTACCTACCTAATTATTTTTTATTTTCAGGCTACAGTGGAGAAGAGGAAATGCATAATTAGTTAGATGTTTAACACAAGCTTGTATGATGACTTCATTCCAATACTTTGCCTTCAAACTCATCTAGAGACTTCACCATGTGGAAAAAGCATTTTACAATTCTATAGCAGTAATGGATTATTTATATAACCAAACGCAGAAACTGCTTAAATAACATCATAACAAGTAAGCATTTACAATTTATACAGTAATTCATTTTAGTTATTATATCCCATTTGATTGTAGGTGTAGGTATGTGTATCATAGATAGTACACACTAAATATACAAAAGGAAAAGGTGACTGACTGACTGATCTATCAATACACAGTTCAAACCTCGAGCTGAAATTTGGCATACAGATAATGAAGGCATCCGTTAAACTATACTCTTCACTTCGTAAATTCATAAGATGTATAGGTATAGCTAGTACAATATAATAGTACATTTATTATTAAAGAAATAGTAAAGGTAATGAGAGCTAACTATTTTTTCTTTTCAGGTGTTTGACATAATGAAGATTATACTTTTATATCTGGAATGATAATAATTAATACTCTCCCCTCAAGAGTCCGCAATTAGTACCTACTTCACCCAACCAATAAAAAAAAGTAATACCTGGTGATAGTGGGCAAATCTATCACAGCAAAAGGAATGGTACAGTGAATGGTAGGTACCTAAACCAACCAAGATTATTTTGTTGAAATTTAATAATATTTTGGGATATTATAACACATGGCTATCTTTTCACAAACAGTAGAGTCTTTACTATGGAAACCAGTTAACTGGATATACTAAATTATTTTTACATAATATTCTAAGAATTATTTATATGTAGGTATAGATACAATTGAAACATAACAACTATTATAACATATATGAATTATTAATTTAAAATTAAACTACAATATCTATCTTATATACATTACAGAGTAACTATAAATAATAAACAATAATACCTACTTATTTTTTTAATTTCATTTTTCATTTTCTTTTCAACTAGAACTACTGCAGAAGGAAAACAGGAAGACCTTGATTGGCTAAAAGAAAAGAACCCTGGGAGGAAGTTATTGCAAAATAGAAAGCTACTGCTCAATATTGTTAGCAAGGCAGGATGTATCCCATTATTTCACTATTTTGCTTATAAAAAAAGAAATATTAAGTTGAGTGAAAAATTAAACGCGAGTTAATTTTTCAAGGAGATCGGTTTTCTTATCGTTCATCATTTTTTTTTATAAAGTAAATATTTGCAAACAAAATGTAATTACTTGAATATGTTTTATGTAGGTAGATATATATTTTATTTTGTCTAAGTCTAAGTTTTCAACCTTGTATAGTCAAAATTTTCTTGAGCATATGTAATTTTATTCTGTACATATTAATTTTATTTTTTGAGTACGACTACACCCTACAAATGTCATTATTATTATTTAAGATTTTAAATACTTGGGTCAATAATGATAACTGAAATTAACTCATGATTTTGTACGTTATTTTGGACCTCTTAGCGTTAAAATATTGCGTGGTTGTTTTTTTTTAATTGTACGTCTTTGGTTGCAGTTTTAATAACTAACTTACAAAACAGGCGTAATATTTTTTAAAAGTCCGACATACAATTTTAACGCTAAAAGGTCCAAAATGGCATAAAGGATCCATGTTTTCAGTTTTCGTTAGATGCTGATGCCACTTACACCCAAGTATTTAAAATCTTTAAATAATAATAATGGCATGTGTAGGTTGTAGTTATTATTTATGGTGTATTCAATAAATAATGATTCTCAAATTTAAAATGTCGTGGTTTTTATTGAAACGAACCAAACTCTTCCATACAGACAATCCTGGCTTCGACTCAAAAAAGCCAAACTATTTTAGTATTAAACGAAGTTATCGATGCATTAAATAAAAATAGTTTACTACTTTGATCCAAAATACCAACAATTTTACCATCAATGATAGTAATAATTTGGATCAAATTTTCTTAAATTTTTACTCAAAAGATTTAATATTTTGAACCCTTTAGTTCAAAGTGTTTGTTTTTTCTTCGTAATACGATAATTACCTTGAACTAAGCATCTACTATTCTATATCGAAGACAACTCGATTCATAGTCAAAAATCAAATAATTTAAATCAAGAACATGTATGTTTTATAATAAAATATAAAATATCTTGATCTAAATAAACGATTGTCTTAAATCCAAGACAAACTGTTGTCTTAAATTAAGTGAACTCTATTATTTAAATTCAAAAACAATACAAAGGCTTCACTGAAGAAAACTCGATTGCTTAAAATAAAATAATATTTTATTAAAATAAATAGTTCGTATTCCTTTGGATTAAACGTATATCAGTTTAACACAAGGTTATATTTTTAAGAACACCGAATACTGAATTTAAGAGAAATGAAGCGTTTGAATATATATGAATTAATATTTTCTTGGCATAACGCATGTTCCTTTATTTGAAGAAATCGTTTTTTACCGTGCATTTTCCCTTTCAGCAACAGAGCGAGTCTTAGTGAAGTCTTCTCTATAGAAGCCTTTATAAACGCAATAATGAGGAGTGCTAAGGCGGTATTCAGGCGTTTGCCCTAACGAGAGGTGCCGATGAATCGTCCACGAGCCGAGCACAAAACTTGCCACTTCGCGGTGTAATAGCGAGTGCCGGCCGCCACATGCGCCTTGCCTCGCCTCGCCGCCGCCTGCCTCGCTGCTCGCCGCCTCGCCAAAGGGCTTTTAGCGAACACCAACTTGCTTTCGCTTTGACTTTCCCTGAGCGAGGATTAGGCGTGCCTCGACCCGATTGGACGTGGCCTACGGATGAATAGTCAATGAATTTAGGCCAAGCCTTGGTGCAAATTAAAAGCATGTTTGTTCAAAACCAACTCGATTTAGTAAAGGCTAAATGGTTTATCGTAACACAACGGACTGGAATACCCGAGACTTGTTTTGCTTAGTAGTTATTCCTTTAGGTTCCACGCATATTAGGCAAGTCTCGCGCTTTTATTTCGATGTATGGCGCTAAAGTTAGGTTTATGAAGCTGAGCTTTATTCTCGGGAGCTTTGAGCAATAGAAGTTAGTTCGCATTCGTATGTACGTTTACAGTCTACGCCACAAGACTACGGTTTGCCGCACACGTTTCAGAACTCTAACTTTAGAGTCTTGCTCGGATGGAAAAAATCCAACAACTGCTATAAATTGACTGTTAATAAAACTTTTTCTTGAGAAATTGAGTTTATAATAAAATTACTTATAAGTTATGGTTTGCATTATCATAAGTTAACTTTGGCTGGATGAGGTAAAGAGGCGGCCCTACTTTAAGGTCGGAGGCTGTAAATGACGTGCTTACTTCGGTGATATCGAGCGAATCTCGCGCTAAGCCCGCAAAATGGTCTGAGCCTAAATGAAGACGCGCGGCGCTCATCTAAGGCATACTGCGAAATTAGTCAATCCTATCGCAGCCATCTCTAGCGAAGTCGGTGAGGCTGAATAATGAAATAGCTCGTTGAGACGGTGGATAGACGCTATCGACACTCCCGAGCCATCGGAACGCGATCGCGCCGACCGAGCCCAAGCGAAAATCCCAAGGATTCCGTGTGAGATATCTGGCGGCTCTTTTAGGGTTATTAACTGAAGTGGGTTTTAGGCAAATGAGTAGGGAAATAAATCGACTCTCCCTTGGCATGAAAAAATCCGTGTTTTCGGTACGTAAACAAAGGATGCCATGAAATAAATTAGACAGCCTCATATATTGTCTTCATTGGGGTGATGTAGCGGCGTAAAGCGTCTCGGACAGATAAGAATCCGTTCTCGTACGGGTGGATTGCCAATAAGGAGAATGGGAGTACAGTTATCGAATGCTTCTATGCGAATGGAAGACGAATGATAATGGGTACCTAATGCAATTGCAAACTCAAATTGGATATAAGATATGACGTAACTGTGCAGTATAACTACTAAACTGTTTTCGTGAAAATGCAGTTTGTTGAATATTTATTGCACCAACTCTACATACAAATAAAAGTGCCGCTGATAATATTTGTATTGATAAATAATATTCGACTTAGGATTTAAAAGGCTTCATCTTTACATTATTGGACATTTTATATTAAATAGTTAGTTTTATTAGTAATAAAATTTAATGAATAAAAGCGATAATAATGTTTCAGTCAGAGATTTTATAATGGTTGATTCAAAATCTATCGTTTATGTGTATAAAACATCCACAAAGACTATCATGTGTCATGCCAACAACAAACCAATTTTTCTTAGAACAAATTCACACAAAGTAACCATAGGAGCCAAAAATATTCATACAAAGTACAGGAGCCCGAAATATTCATACAAAGTATAGATGCCTGAAAAATTCAAACATTCCAATTTTCTCAGGCAAACTGACATATTAATTTCTTTTCTCTCGGTTTTATTAAATGCGAATACAAAACGCAGAAGCGCAGCGGGCTGATACCCGTTGGGCAGCACAAAGCTTGCTGCACACCCATATCTGTGCCCATATGGGCTAAGCTCACCCGGAAGTCCGCGGCGTAACTTGTAACAAAATCCTACGTTTACGTTTCTATTCCATATTGGAGCGTGCGAGGGATTCCCGCCAACGTATTCCGCGTTCCCGACCGAGACGTTGGGGGTTAGAGTGCGCGGCGGCAACGGTAATACGTTTTATGAATGAATGAATGAGAGGATTTTACTTCCCACTAACCATTGGTTTGAGCAAAAGCGCAGTCGACGCACAGGTAAGATACGGTACCTTTTTGAACTGTAATATTTGTTTCGAGTGATAAATTCTAAAAGGATATATCTTTTACGATGTAAACAATAAAGTAATTGGTGAAATATCGGACCAGCGTATATCGCAGGGATCTGCAGTTTTACGATATATAATATTAGGAAGTTTAGAATTGAAGAAAAGGAACTTACGACTCTCATCAAACGACACTGTATATTATAGGTGACGCTCCTAGTGATTCAGTGTTCCTACAATCTCAATGACATGTCCTCGTGCTCGTTCATTTTGTGCTCTAAAATATTATGATCAAAAATGTACATCACGTTCTCGAAGTTTTATTACGTGATCTAGTTTATACGTGTTATAACTTTCCTTCATTGTAACATACTTAATTAGAACAATTTTCTATTCAGTTTGTATGTGGGAAGGAACCCTGGTTTAGGTATTAATTAATGCCTGCAAACGCTTTGCAACAGCTCGAAGGCCAAATGAGTTGATTAATTCGATTTTCCCTCTGGACGCTTTGATTGCGAGTGCAATAAGACTAAAACTGGTTTCTATGCACATCGCTCACATAGATAAATCAAAAGATTATTAGAGCAATAGAGATTAAAAGACTATAAAAAATCATTATTTTCGTAAACTAGGGGAAAAAAACTAATTAATTATAATAATCCAAGGTTTAAAAAAATTACCCCTAAAATCTTTACATTACGCTAATCGCGGGTGAAACTGCGTTGCGAAAAATATAGTATGTCCCTAATATTTATATAAACGTTGTTAAGATTTTTGATAAAGTTTGAAGAGGAATTTTAATGGGAATTCTTACATGGATATGTATCGTATTTCAGTCATGTCAAAACAAAACACAATTTACATAACTTTACTTATAAACGCTTTCATTATAATATTCCTAGAAGAAATATATAAAATTCCGTAGCGGAACACATCCTGCCTCCATGTAAGTGATGGGTGTAAAAACACAGGCTGCGCCAGCGCACTCGGGTACCGTTTCATCGGCCGCTTGTTTACAACCCGCACCGATTGGCGTTTGACAGCTGATTCCTATCTAACTAGACACTGCATTGTATAATCTAGTATGTTGCATAATTTTATACTTCAAGCCATACAAGCTCATATTACAATAATAACGAGTCTATTTAGTTTTAATTAGGAATTAATAATACTTACTCACTATTATTAACCTAAGAACTTATTTAAGAGTATGGTTAGATATTTAATACTATAAGCTTATTGAGATATCTTTATTTCGACTAATGGATTTTAATATTCACTAATAAAGGTTATTTTATTACTGTCATGATGTTTAATTTACCACGTCCATAATTTACCAAAAATACAGATTGTCATCGTGCCGGGCTAACAAGGTTACGTGACTGTCGATAGTAAAAACTCCATTTTAAACCGATCCGACTCGGATCACCACGTGTGAAATCGAAACTTTGTTCCCATGAAATATCAAAAATACATGTCTATAAACGATTGTAAATGGTCTCCCACGAAACGTTATGGCCTACCTCAGTGGCTGAGGAGCTCCGTTATCCCTAAATCTCGTAGACATTACCCAATGTTGCGGTGTATCGGATATCAATCCGGCCGGCCATCATGTGTAATTATTCAAAAATATCAACTGACGTAGGCTTATGGTGCGTGAAACCGCAGCGTTTTTGAGTCGTGTGACCAAACGGTTAGGTACTAAAAAGTAGAAAATCGACAGTAGGTAGGACAGTAGGTGCTGCAAATAGCTATATTTTCAATTTAAAATATTACTTCATCCGTACTTGTAATGAATTACTAAGTAGTTCCTTATGATTTGACTCATGACACTTTTGCTAAGATTTTTTAGTTATTTATTCGATCAAAAAATGTATGGACTGTATGTACTGGACTGGAATGTGCAATTGTGCATAGACTCATGGATTAGACTAGATAAAAATAGTGAGGTAGCAAAAATGTATGAGTTATGCTAATAAGCTATTAGTAGATTTGCAAAACAACAAAACACACGCAAGTGTAAAACTGTTATTATTTACATAAATCGTTCTACAAAAGACACTATCACGTGTCGTGTAATAGCGATAGATTGTAAAATGATCTAATCTTGTGGTACAAAAAACCACGGTCAGTTCCGTTGAGTATCAAATGTAGATTAACAAAATTCAAAAAGTTCTCACCGTTTCGCTCCACTGCCCATGAATATAACGTCTTTCAAACTTCCATAATTATTTTTCTCGTGAACCAATACAACAATTACAATATTCGTCACGATCTGGCCCTATATATTACGAGCAGTAAAATTCTTTTTAATTGGTCAAATCGATTGATAGTTTTATTTTTAAAATCGGCGAGAAATAAAATAGAACGTTTTATGTACCTACACGGCAATATATACCGTGATAATATGCACACTCTATATCGACGGCAAAATTAGATACAGTATCCAATAACATTGTTTCTGATATAAATGTTTTGTTTTTCGACAAATATTTGCTAACAATATTTTATGGGTGAAATAAATATGACGCAACTTTTCATTCTTTTTTAAATCACTACAACAAATAAGGAAATATTCAATGCAAGCACAAAGTTACATATTTTAATTAAATGGACCGGCATAACGAATAATGTAGGTACCAAAAACAATTTGTTATTACCGACCTTCTTCAAAACAATCTGCACTGAATTCCGGCAACTTTAAAAGTTTTTCAAGTACAAATACTAGTACTGGATATCTTAGATGCTGAAGGCTATGTATTAGTAAACTGTTACAGAAGTCGCCTCGGGAGGGTTTCAGGTATAGAGCCTGAAATTTCAACTAAGTTATGCCATTATTAAGTACTTCTAATCATACCCGCAAAATGTTGTAAGTTTCAGGGAGAACCTTTAGGACGTATAGGTGGTAACGTGTTCTTGGAATTTCTCAAGAACTTAAGTTAGGTTAATTTAGTCAAAGATCATAATTATGTCTCGAATTAAGTAATTGCTATAAGTGTAAAATGAGCATTTCTATAATATTTTTTTTATATGCAGTCTTTTGTTACTAACTAAAATGAAGCCTTGAAAATACATTATAGAGATAGAGGCTGATCTAAGCTCCTGCTTACTTTTCAATAAGTCGGCAAATTGCGATATCATTTTTATAGGAGCACAAATAACATCGCTCAGTTTGTATTCCACACTGGAGCTAGTAGATCACGGAAACTTTATATGATATCATTACGTAAACTGCTGATACACAACAATATAAAGAAACTATATCTTCGAGACTACGGTACAAATAGTTGGCCCATTCGAATTCACGTCAAGTCGACGTATTTGTAATTCAACACGGAGTCCCCACGCGTATTGTTTCACCTCCGACTGGTTAAGGCGTAGCTCTTTGTTCGTGACTTCGATGCATGTTGATTGGTCGGAATTGATGCTTGTAAATAATAGTATTTTGTTTCAAATTTTCGAAAATTGAATAATGTTTATTTTGATGAAGATCTAAAAATTTTTGGGGCATAATATGTATGAAATAATAGGTACTCTATTTTTTTAGTTTTAATAAAATCTAAAAATTTATTTTATAACTATGCTGATAGGTAATTCATAAACATAATGTGAAATTAATATGACATGCTAGATCTATCGCACATCAAAAATGTTAATATTTTTCAAAGTAATATAAAGTTTTTTTTAATAATATAGTAAGTAACTACTTTACCTTAACAGTTATCTTTAACAGAAAAGCGACGATGACAGAAAACTGAAATGTTATAGGTACGGTAAATACTCATATTTCTTGAAATTTATTTTCCATTATCTTCATGTCGATACCTAAATATGAAAAAATACCCTGAAGGCTATATAGGTACTTATCAAACTTTCGCATGAATTAGAAAGAAACTGCATTAAGTCACTACAATCATTATCCTAAATTAAATCATTTCCTAGAAGTTCATCTAAGTAGATATACAAAGTGACATTATATAATAAAAAATAACGACATTAATTAGAGAACATCGTTAAAGCAGGAGGATATTATAGAACCTGTTGAAAAAAACAGATCTCAACCTAGAAATCAAATCCAATTTATAGTTCCGTTCGTTACCGAGTTCAGTTCCAGTAATTATAATAAACGTAACCTTTAAGATTATGGGCTATAATAGTGCCCCTTTACAGATGTACCTAAGTCTGATTACTAGACACCGTCATTTCAAAATAACTGCGATGGTTACCCAAGACCATTTGATAGAATCTAATTTTGAATAGAATTTAGGGTTTTCCAATATCGTTAGGGATAATTTACAAAATCGATTCCAAACGCCGGGTTATAAACGATATTTCAGCAGACAGACTTACTTGATTGTAATAGCAATAAATATACCTTTTTCGACAAGTGATAATGTATTATCTCAGCTAATTAAGTTGAAGGACTGTTCATCAAGTGTGAACTCAAAAGAAAGATTTGAACAAAGAATTGAGGGGAGGTTTTTTGAACTAGATACATACAGTTAGCAGTGAACGAAAATGTTCACTGACTGGTTAAATATAATGCTAAAAGTAAAAAAATGAGTAATTTAAAGGACAAGAAAAAATATTTGCATATTTTTAAATTGATATTGTTCACTTTGTTATTGTTTTATTTAGACTAGCGTGCAATGTGTCGTGATTGCCAATCTCCGTCATAATTTATCGTCGCATGGTAAACCTTTGTTACGTTATTTTTCACCAGCAAAATCATTTTTACATACATACAGAGATAAAGTTATCAATCAAATTATCCATTCTATGTATTATCATCACAAAACATTTGCCAAACGTTCTACTGTAACGAACATGTATGCGAACCAATTGAGGGGGAAATCTAATTTCGTCATGTAGCTACAGGCCACGTAAACCGCTGTTGAGATGACGGACGCGGGTTCCCAGGTCCGAGATGCTACTCTTCATTAAGAGAGAGAGGCGGGTGTGGGGGAGCAGGGGTGATGGCTTTATGGGACAATTTGCATTTACACGGGCCCTAGCACAGATTACGCCCGTACTTATCCGCCTGCCGAAATGAGGAGCTGCCTGCCACCCTACGCCGCTACAACCTACGACCAAACAAGCCTTTGTTTATATTCCGTTGAATTTTTCACCCGCCATTTGTTTTGACGGGCCATTTCTAAAACATGAAGGTTTTGAGCCCTGAAAATGCTTTACGACGGTAAGCACTTTTGAGCGCTTTTTTACGATTATCCAACTACCTATTAGAATGAACAGGAAAAACTGCTCATTGTTCACATACATCCCCGAGCAATTTCCTCTAAAAACACACAAAGTATGAAGCCATTTATTTAGTTGCTGTTGTTGTTTTAGTAGTATTAATGTGGATACTGTGCAAGCAGAAACTAAATGGCCGCGCGCGGCAACTACGACTAAAATAAAAGTTTTGGTAAAATCAAAATTAGATTGTTTTAATGGCTCATGAATTCTGTGAGCGTGACATTTTCTGCAGCTTTTAACTAATCAAACTATAAACCAAAACTGTTCTCTCATAGCCAGGCCTTAACAAAGGCATGAGCCAAGAGCGAACATTACACACGCAAATCTGAGTTGACCCACTTACGGGTAACCACCTTTGAATCTCCCTGACAAAAGCATGTCGATGCAAGAACATAATATCTAGCTAGCCGTTGAGGCCTCAATTTAGAGCCCGCATGAGCCTATCGAGGGATCACATGGACAATGAAGCAAGCGTCAGTACTACGATTGAAGGCACCGTGTTGCGTATAACTGAAGTAGGTAGGTACTTCAACGACATTACTGTCAAAACATATTTCGTTTATGTTCCGAGTAACTAGCAGATTTTTATTTTGTATGCCTATGCATTATTTTTGTTTGACGGGCCAGTTGGCGCAGTTGGTTAAGACACCACCTATTGCGCCGCAGGTCGTGGGTTCGATTCCCATCCAGGACAAACATTTGTGTGCGTGAACATGTCTGTTTGTCCTGAGTCTGGGTGTAATTATCTATATAAGTATGTATTTATATAAGTACAAAAAAAAGTAGTATATCAGTTATCTGGTTTCCATAGTACAAGCTCTGCTTAGTTTGGGATCAGATAACCGTGTGTGAAGAAATGTCCCAGGATATTTATTTATTTTATTTATTTATTTATATTATTTTTGTTTCATTTCTAATAAATTATATGAACTTGTGTTCTTTTTTTGGAATAAACATAATATTAGGTATATTACGATGAAAATGATGTCTGGAGGTAACATAAAATGTTATGATTATTTGATTCAAACTGTACTCTAGTGCCATAATTGTAACCACCTAAGACATTTAAAAAGTTTAAAATTTTTGCTGAAAATCTCGTCACAGAATGTTACTTAAAAAAAAATATACGCGCGAGAGATTCACCGCGAGTATGCCCCTTCTGATCTACTTTTTCTACCGAGAAAACATAAGATACCTCAGGAAAGTGGGTGAAACTGAAATCCTAAATTAATGGTTATTTGTATCAAAATTTGCCATCATGTTTAGTCAATAAATATTAATTGTGTAGTATACAATCGGCCTATTTGCCGGTCTGTCGCCACCGTAGTTATGACGACACCCAAATTGCTAAATAATACAGCTCTACTAAAATTTGTATGATAATGAAATTGGGGATGTCTTTCATACGAACTCTGAGGTTATTTTATATACCGTTAAAGTGACTAGCAAACTAACCTAATCGTGATATTAATACATATTTTCTCGTTAGATCTTTATTTGTGCCTTTTAATCCGCCATTTAGTTAAATTGCTTATTAATGTTAGGGATGATTATTATGTTGGAATGTGATTATACCGGTATTTTATGAGTATGTAGATAGATATATTCGCAAAAAGTTTCATGAGAAAAATAAATAATAATTTATTTATTTCCTTTAATATGGCACTCTATAATAATATATTCTAAGGTAGTGGTGTAAACATTTTAAATATTAATAATATATAAGGTATTATAATATTTTTTTTAAAATCGTTTATATAGGAGAAAAATATTTCACATAGGTTGTAACCTATTGTAACTTAAAACTGAGTTCTGACATAATTTCACCAAAAAAAAACAGAAATGTCACTCACTGCCCCCGATCATTTGGAGGCAGCCACTCGTGTGATTGACACATTGGAAATACACGTCACTCAAATACACCGCTTTAAATCTGTCTGAAAGGGAGTGTCATTGAAAAATGATTGGTCATATTTTGTATGGACGCAACATACACGATCCGTTCGGAAATAGAACTGCGGGTAAAATACATACTGCGGGTAAACACATAGGACGCGGTTATTTAAATATAAAAAAAAAATCTAAAACGTATCTACACTATAAGACGTGTAACGTATAATTTATTGATTGATGAAATTTTCCCCGATTTTTCAGTAACATAACGATGTACCTAAATCTTCTAATTTCAACAGAATATGTTTCCCACTAAACTATCCTCAAACAATCCAGTTGTTGTATGCCTCAGTCCGCGACATTTATTGAGCAATTAACCCACTTACAATACAATAATAGAAACTCTTATGCACATTATCGAACTGAACTACAGGTAGTCGCAACGAGAATAATTTAACAAAGCGATAAATGATAAAAAGAAAAGAATAAATAAATAACTACACACAGTGCAATACAACAAACTGTTGCAACACAGTCACGAAACAGTTTTTCAATCTCGCTACAAATGGAGTAACATTTACAAAGCTTACAGCTTAGAAAGGGAAACAGCACAAATGGCCCGAGCACAGGTGTTGCTTTATTGAAAAAAAGATACAAATTACCCCTTTCTACACGATTTGATGCCGCTTACATGGCAAAGTTAGCGGTGACTTTTCAGGCTGTTTTTAGTTTTGCGATTTACAACCATATAACGTCCTTGTTTGTTTCTTGCGTTATACAATTATGTTATGTTTTTTTTATTTTATTGGGATTATAATTTTTTTTTTTTATTGATTGTGGTTTTTTACTTCTTTTGAAATCACTTATCAAATCGTGATTATGGATAACGAGATTTATGGATAATAGAATGGATAGCAAATCAATATTCTTACCTAAGTAGGCGGGTGTCTTGATGTTATAATTTCCTTTTAGGAAAAATCATGAGCGCGTTACAGGCAGAATTAGGGCACAAACTGAAACAAAAAAAACATCATAAGTACATTCCACAGTACAACATAATTTCATATATCTATATAAATCCACTTTTTTAATTCAGTGACTGGAAAGTATTAGCTTACAACAATAATATTATATTTAATTTAACCTATAAACTTTATTATCTCTTTGGATAACCATTACACCCATTATAAAGCATCGATAAAGGAGATTCTCCCTTAGGGCCCTATAAAAACAGACCTTCATAAACAAGCAATATCTTTTATAGATCCTCATAATTCGTTTTCTTTCTCGTAGCTCAGTGAATATGATAGAAAAACACGAATAAATTTTCTCAAAGAAAATATTGCTTTTACTAAATTAACTTGGGTTAGTGGAAAAGATTTCACGGGAAAGTTACAGATTGCTGAAATGAAAAATGCCAAATTAAATAAATGTTCCTCGTTGACTGAAAAAAATATAGTATCAAACTAAAATTGCATTACAGTTGGGAAAAAGTTAAACAGTGCCCGCATCGTCCGGATCCAGACGATAAAACTTTGTTGAGAAACGTTCAGAATTCCAAAACAAAGCTGAAAAGTCAACTCACAGATGGCGCAGGTGTCCCGGGTAACTCGCACGTCCTCTAATCAAACGGAAATGTGTGCTCGGACGCCCGGATCCGTGCACCGGACGAAGTCTGGACCGGACCGACCACCTGACCGGCCGACCCCCATGCCGGGTCTGGCGACGCTTCTTCTGAATGTTACAATCCTGTGCCCCGGCGGAATTTGAATCGAGTTCACATTCGGTCAATCCTAACAGGAAATTTGGATTCCGTTTCAAACTATCTTTCTGTGTATTCGCTTGATTCGGTCCGCAAACGTTTTTCTCTTGTTGTTCGTACGACCCTAACTTTAGTATTTTATTTGGACGACGATATAATGAATAGATACTGTTACAATCAATTTAACAATTCTAAAGATGCTTCACAAGAACAGATTAAATAGATGGATCAAACAAAGCACTAGAAATAAAACTTATCAAGGAGAAAGCGAATCTAGTATCAACGTATATTAGTAAGTAAGGATTTACTTTTATTTTATGTACTTATTACTTTTAATATGTTTCCATAGTTTAAATAAAATATTATCAAAACAGGCCATATTTAGTACCATCTCTTACAGTTCCTGGCAGTCTGTGGTTTGAAACGAGTGCTTAACGCATTTCTTTAATCGACCGCGAAGCTTACAGTGCTGATGTCCAAATAACAGAGTGAGCATTCTTTTGTTTTCATTACGGATAACCGCCGCTCGTTACCACTGAGATCTCCGTAAACCTTTTGACATTTCGCTAAAAGGTTCATTTCGGTTGATTAATACTGTAATTCCTTCGGTTGAGTGTACAAAAAAAGAGACTGAAGGCATTTATACGGTGACTGTTCTGCGCTCGTGAAAAATGTAGGGAATTTATCAGAGCCATGTATCGTTGCAGAGCGACCGACGGGATCTATTTTAATATGAGCACTCGTAGTTAAAAGAAAGTTATGGCAACTAAAAAGTGGACCATTCCAACTCCGCCTCTCGAACGTTTCGGATACATATTCCCGTTGACTTTGTTTGTAACTAGGCCCAACCCTCAATGTTATGCATGACATTAAAGCAAAAGTTGTTGAAGGACAAAATACGTGAACTCATTTTGTTGCTTCATTATATCTGTTTTAATGAGGAAAAGTTATAAAGCTTACTTGGAAGTAATATGTATTGAACGGGGCGACAGCCAATGAGAATTGTATTTTGAAATAAATAGCTTAATTCAAAGACATTTCATTCGGAATTGAAATCTCACAATCAAACGATTAATTGAACTTGGTAGGATATGATGCTTGTTACAAATGTCCAATCGATGATCGTTAGATAAACGCAGCTTGTTTAGGGGACCAACCACAGGGCTTTATATCTTTATTACCCTAACAATAGCGTGCATCGCCGCAGGAGGGTTAGTTTGACTTATAGACACGTGATCAAATTGAAATATCACCTCTATTTATAACGAGCTATTCAAATAACGCAAAAGCTACACCGGTGTACACCGGTTAGCTTTTATAATTTTATCAATCCCAAACAATAAAATTAGATATGTAAGTCTATACTTACTACAATTATTAATAGTAAACAATTTTATTATAATGGCCCCGATAATGTTGTTTTATAAACTAAACTAATTTAATTGCATTATATAATGTATTTTCAAATAAAATTCATCTATTTGTAAGAAAGAGACGTGACGTAGTTTACATCCATTAATCCATGACGTTTAATCATTTATACGCGAAAAATAAAAACAATTGTTCGACGAAAAGAATATCCATACCTACGATGATGAAGTTTACAAGTCAAAGCTAAGCATGAGCCACAAAGGCGCGTCAAGCGAGAACTAACAATCCAGCTCATTAGTATACAGCATTTCCCTTTGCGTGAATAAAACAAAAATTCAGACCAAATTAATTTCAGTTTTACTTTTGTAATTCGTATACCCGTTAACGAGGTACGTAACTTAACAAAGTTACACGATGCAGCAACTCGGATACTTTTAGAATCTACCGTCGTCGTCAGGTTCCTTAATTTTATTTTGCAACTCTTTAAAATTTTACTTCGCTCTTAAGATTTGCGATGTGACTGTGCTTTGCCGTGAGAAACTGTGTCGCTGCAACGGACGTTTTCAAATAAGTTTCCTCAAAGGTAATAACAAGCTTAAGGTTTATAGTCACTTATTACTTTTAGTGTACAACCTTTTTATTGGGTTGTATTTTTATAGATTTATCCCCACATGTGATATTAAGTGTTTTGTAAGACGTGGGATGGTGTTAAAGAGAGCGTGGGTCGTTTATTTATTCATGCGCTTTGTGTATGGTTTTTTTATGCTCATGCCTGTGGCCGAGTCTTTTCTATGTAGAACAGGCAGTTTTTCATTGATTGTATCGGTCAGCTGGGCGATTTATAGTCTAGTATCTTTATTTGTGTCTTAAATGTCTTGATGAATAGGGCTTATAGATAGAGGGTTAATAAAATGATGTGTGATAAAACAATATTCTTGATTTTCGTTATCCAAATGTGTCTATAATATTTTTACTGCCATAATAATAATATATATAAACAAGAACTTTAATCTAAGTAAAGCATCGCATACGTCAAAAGTCATCTTATTGTATTCTCAGAAAACAAAATACTTCCAAAGTTCCAAGAACAGAGGTCTCCGTACATATAACAACACTTATGAAGCTCCAACGTGTAATTATGCACCTGTATTTATGAAGCATAAGTGTGCATTAAGTAACATGAGTATAGAACCAGTATTAAATTAATGTAAGTATTTAAGCACCAGATGCACAGATGTAGCTATTTGATTGTGTACGTACGAACGGCAGATAAAAATAGAGTTTTGATCACCTGTCAATGTAACAACTTGGTTAATTTATACGACAAGATGTCTAATGCACCTTTGCTTACCCGAGATGCATTCCAATTCAGAATTTGAATGAATTATAACTACCTAACCTATTCTGGATTTTTGTTTTAAAAAAGATATTATCACAAAACGATGTGATACCAACAAAGCGTTTTACAGAAATGCTATTTGATACGTTTTGCTTAGTTATATCACTGCAATTCCATATTCCTACATTGGTAATATAAAATTTAAACGGATCACAATTAAATTTTATAGATGAAGTAAGCTGTAAGGGTCAATTAACATACTAACACTCTTTGGCACACATTTAATTAAAATGATAACAAAGTACCTATGTACTCATGTTTTATTTACTCAGATAGCTGAAAAATACTGAAAACTCTTTCAATTACCACTTTTCAGGTAGCGCTGTAAGGGTGGTGAGTCGACATGTAGCGAGTAATAACCCGGTAATATGATGTAGACAAGTGATATAAAGTCTACACGACTATCCCACCTGGTGGTAGTTTTGCACTCACACGCGATCGTGACGCACAGCTATAGGTAATGGTAAATGCACAAGTCATTTTATTGGATTTATAATGTAGGTAAATATAATTATAAGAAGAATATTTATTTAGAAAACTTTTTTTAACACGGTTATCTGAATCCAAACCAAGCAGAGCTTTGGTACTATGAAAATAACTGATATACTACTTTTTCTTTTTGTAAATACATACTTATATATAGATAATTACATTCAGACTCAGGACAAACAGACGTTTTCATGCGCACAAATGTTTGTCCTGGATGGGAATCAAACTCACGACCAATATTTATAAAATATTATAAAACTAGGCCTGTCTCTTAGGTATATCTACGTATTTCGATATAAAATAATGTCTTTATAACATAAAAAATAAAATTATTACTTATAGGATCTATTGACTTAAACTCAATTACACGTTTCATAAAAACGCATTTTTGCGTTCAAATAATCAAATATAAAAGCAATATGTACTAATTTTCTTCCCGAATCTACCCTAACAGCAAACGTTTTAGATTATTATTAATTAATACGCGCGTGTGGTGGCATGCGGCGTTCAGTACCTACCTATGGTTGAAAAAATGCAAAGTACACATTTAATTTCAACCCCTGTGAGGGGGAAACACCTCCCCACTAATTAATTAGATGCCCACCTGCTACTGTACACCCAACTGCGACAATATTTGTATTTAAAATAAAAATAATTGCTATCGTTAATTTTGGATCATGAAATTATTGTAATGGCTCGTTATAATTCTTTAGTTATGTAAAAAATGTGTCAAATGGGTATGTTTTTAATAAATAAACTAGATTATTTGAATACAATATTCGAGATCCCATTCTATTGCTAATGAAAATAAAAAATGGAAGGGTCCTATAGTTCACAAAGAAGAATAAAGTTTGGATTTTATTGTGTTTGCTGTACAAAATCAAAAGTTTTCCGCTATCAGTTTGAATTAATAGTAAAATCGTATTATATACAAATGATCTTTTACTAAGTGCAGAATATACTGAGCAATAAAGAACACTAAAATACCTATATTGTGCCGTGTAAAAATAAAAATAATGCACAATTTTCGTGTCGCCGCCTATTCGCGCCTGGTTGGCGTTTTCAAGCGTTATTTCCGTGAAAAATTGCCGTCGACGTCGACTCGTTGGATGGGCGAATTTGTAAGTAATATTTATGAAAGCACCAGGCGAAATAATGATATGTATATTATTTGGGCCCGCCGGTTGGGGCGCCGAGGGACCACGGTGTAACGGCAGCATTTGTCAGTGCCCGCGCAGGTGGGCGGCCTATGATCCTGTTATTACTTTATTTTTTGCTTCATTTCAATAACCGAAGTAGCTACTCGTATGAGCGCTTAGAAGCAACAATTTTACCAGCTATAAGCACGCGTGTGGTCTCGATTTTTGTATTTTTTTTCATAAATTTTGTAGTAAATAATAATTTTCGGTTTAGGTATAGGTAGATAATATTCTAGGTAATATTTATGTTCTTTAGCTGGATATGAAGCCATTTTTTATATCTTCTGCGTTACATTTTTAGTTTGGATTTGGAACTATTTTTTTCAAGTAAGATGTGTCAATAACAACCACCATAGTAGACTTCATCGAATAAATATAATTACACATAACTCCTAAAAGAAAGTAGGTACTTATTATATTTGATATTTTCATTCAGTACTCAGTCAGTCCTCCAACAATTTAATAAATGTCAGATAAGTGAGTATTAATCCCCGCCAGTCATTGACCGGATCATGACCGAAAATCTTCAGTAAGTCAGTGAGCGGGGCGCACCGAGCGCAACGTGAAAAACGATGTCCATTAAGGAAGTGAATACATTTAAAATAATCGGCTTAGCCGTCCGACGTTGACGTATATTCGTACTTATCTCACGGAGATACCGGCACAGATATCCCGAACTAATCCCTTACACAAACATCTGAAAAAGACTCGGCACTCCTTGTACGGCTGATCCATAATTGAATGGGCCGCGAGCAGCTCTTTGACTTGAACAAAAGTGCCTAATAATTTATGCTTATAATCTGACGCGCGCTCCGCTCACAGAACTTTTATTCGTTTTAGGAATCGAAACTTTATTTTCCATTGTGGGATACAGATATTAAAGCAATGATGCCGGCGACAGTCACAATATTAACCGCGTGTATTCTTTATCCAATTCCTTAGTGGCTGTTACGCCCTCCATCTATATTTATGTCGTGCCGGATTAACAAATATAAACAAGAATTTTTGTTCTTTGCTAGAAGGAAATGCAAAGTTGTAAGGAAGATTAAACCGTAAAGTTTTCTGTGACAACAAAAATAGATATAACCGTATAATACGAGGCATACCTCGGGATCTTTAGAGTAATCAGGATGTCTCCATTAATTTTTAAGGACTTCCTTTGAACAGCGCCGTGTTTACTCAGAAAACAAGGAAACTTTTAATGGAGTTACAATTCGTTGACCCTCAAAAGTACTGTTTTCTAGAAAGTCAATTGCGTTTTACAACTTTACTTGCAAATTCTTATCTTCAAATAAATCGAACTTGGAAAATATTTTTTAGGTTACATAAAATGCACACTAATCTACAGTATATTGTTAGCCATATCATAGCTACCTCAACGAGACAGTTAGTGCACCTATGAGAACATAATAATGTAATCTGTGTTAGACGCCACTTTGGACGCATACCAACCCAGCCCAGAGACACATATGTGCCTTTGTACAGAATGCAAATTCCATTAATTAACGGAATGTGTCGTATGCTATAGGTGTATTGAATGTTGGTATACAAAATTGTAACTCGTTGAATATTCCCTCGGCGTACAATCAAACACGACTTATCGATTATCGTGCTAAAATTTGTAAACGTGTCTCTAATTATAGATACCACCAAAGGAACGTAACAAACAACATTGTCGACTTAGAACCAAACACTTAGAGTATTCATAGCTACATATACCTATTGTTAATTACTTTCAGGAATTTATTCTCGACTCACAAACGAGACGATATTTCACGCACAGAACGCATTTTTTCTTATTTGTTGGCAACTAGTTATTAGGTTCTCCGTTCTCTTGTAGACTTGCTTATTGTATTACGTTATGCAGTGTTTTACAGAAAATATATACCTTAAGGACTCTGCGTAAGCAGTAAAGAAAAAATTAATGATTTTGGAATTATCATCTTTATTTTAATCATTATATTTAACGTAAAAATCAAGTGCCGTTCTTGATGATGTCATCCATCATATCTTTCTATGATAAAAAATAACCTGTTTAAAAATTCCATTCGTGAATTCCATAGGGCCTTATGAAAATAATGCCGAGGTGCGTTCCAATGACACTTAATAAGTAGTGAAGTGGCTTTCATCGAACGTCGCGACGCTATATGAATTATTATGGGAATACTATCTGTTTGAAGTAGTGGTTTGACACGAGCATCTCTCACCACACTTCAGTCCTCACTTCTCATCATAAGTGTGTACAAATAATTATGAAGGTTCTCATTGGAATAACTTTTGGAGCACCTGTTAAATTCTGGTAATTCTCTTTACATTATTATTACTAACAGTTTAATTATTATTAGGGGTTTTGTTTTTGTTTTCGTATAAAAAATATTATGTTTTATCGGTCTGAGGTTTTTATAATCTTGGTTCTCACTTAGACTCAGCTTTGCGGAGTTCAATATGATTTAATCTCAAACAATTTTTATTCAAAATAGAATTTAAGTTTAACTTTCTAACTAACCTACCTACTCGTACTTTATATCATTGGACCACCTACACCTAAATATCTTTTTCTTTGCATCAGAGAACATCTCGATAACAGTTTCAAAGAGTTGATTAATGGTTATCGCGGTTAGAAGTCTATTAACTTTAGAGAGTAAACCATCTCAAGTTGAGTCGCCATCAACAAATCGTTCAGCGGGTGCACTCAAATGAACCGCGGCACGTCTAGTGTGACAACTTTATCCTTGACACTCCCGCGCATTAACCGTAACTATTTCTTTAGCGCCTGCGCACATGTATAAATGTTTTAAAATCCTCTTCCCGTGCCATCGACTCTGACGAATTAAGTTATTAACGCTTCAGGCAGCTGTTCAACACAAATCAAAGTGCTACTCCCGACCACTCAGAAAGCATCGTTGCTCCTCATCGTCTTTACGAGCGTTTTATGAGTCTTTTCATATTCAACTTTCAGTCACAACACTTCGTTGACTGGGATATAATTGTTTTCACGACAAAATAAATTAATGCAAGCCACTCGTAAACGTGTTTGTTATACATACCGACTCACGACATCCTCCCTTATTGTTCTTTGAAGTTCACTAGGTTTGACGACCCAAAACCTTTGATGTTCTAGATAGTGACGACTTACTTAATAATGCCACATAGACATCTCATAAATCATATCGACATTTGTCAACTCATGCGAATGTTTGTTTTGCGGAATATTACTTACCTAATGCCGGAATAGCTTTGATGTGCCTCTTTGGCGAAAATGCTAAGCCCGGGAAATGGGTATGTTTCAGTACCTCGTCAGCAATAATTCTACTTAACGTTGGCGTATTCCGTCGAGTAATATCTTTGCCCTAACCTTGTATTGTCGTCGCGATGCTGGCAACATCGTAAAACGAGGCGGTTATAAATTATTTACAGTTTCCACGCGAATATCGTGTATTTGTCATCCGGGGCCAAGGAAGTATTAAGATATTGCTTCTTATTCCCCGGGGCCTCATTACAGGCCAGGGTGGGGCCGAGGGCTCGACACCTCTAATATTTCATCCTTAGCACGGGCTCCGTAAAACACGCTGAAGACATAGCTTCTTTAGCAAAAAAAAATAAGATTCTCATTTTCCTAAAACAGTCATAGTGATGCTGTACACCGCGTTCTCTTCCGTACGATGTTTATTCTTAATTTCATTAAGAGCAAATGCTCCGTGGGAAAGAACGGAAGAGCGATTCGCTAAAAAGGTTGTTTTGATGGTAGTTACATTAAGGTAATTGGTGTACGGCTGCGAAACATTTTTATAGCCCATCGCAGCGGTCGTTTGGGGCTGCGCTAGGCCAATCATTGTCAGTCTTTGCCGTCGGCCAAATTTAATACGGGATGCGATGTTAATGGAACGAATTTAAGTATCTAACGGATAAATTGGTTCTCAAGATTTATAGAACAACAAACTGCCAAATGTATGTATTTAAATTAAATGCCTGGAATTTACGAGCTTTTGTCACGTCTACGTCAGTACCTATACATGATACTCATAAATCGATGTAATCATTTACAATATGCGTTATGTTAATATTGAACTTTTTAAATTGGTCTAACCTGAAGCGGCAATTGGAGCAACACATCGCAAGATATGTCGTCATTCCGCTCCAATGTACGTGTAATTGTGATTGCGCCCGCGCCCGTTACAAAGGTCCACACATCAATTTACTCTCACAATGACCTTAATATAAAGTCATCTCACAGAATAGAGTGTAATCATTTTCATTTGAGTATTAAAGAAATTCTATGTTGATGTTATCTCGAGCGTGAGTCGCGTGTGCGAGAGGAAACTGAGAGGCGACGTTATTAAAAAAGCACATGTGGCCCGAGATGCGTATCGCAGCGGCTGTTAATTACTTTTGACACGCAGCATATGATTCAATTATCATATGATTTATTCGGAGCGAAGGGTCGCAAGATACGCGGGCGGAAAGACACCATGCGATCGGTTTATTTAAGCGTTAACTATCGCATCAATTTAGATGAAGTATCACGTTCCCGGCATATGGCAAGCAAATTCTCACAAAGCCAGTAGCCGATTTTTTATGTAAAATTTGTCCTCTTAACACGCTACCAATTTGTGTGGGCTGAGACCAATGCCGAGACCTCACCGTCGGAATTTAAGGTATGCGAAACATTTTCATTAACAACGTTGGCAACTTCCTGTAGCAAAATTAGCAGATTTTTACATGAATGTTTTGGGACACGTAAAAATAAATAAATTCGAAGGCACAACAACAATTTTTTCTCGACACTTATAAAACCATATATTTTATAATTATCATGTGCCACATCTTGATACAGTGTTGCTCACATTTAAAAAAAGGTTTAATTGCTTAACTCATCCGTCTCGTAACCACATAATTCACGATAAAACTCTTTCACACCGAAGATCGCTCCGACACCGAAACTACACCGAGTGGTTGGTAATAAATACTAATTACTAGTAAAATAAAATGATAACATCGCGGCCGAAATTCTTAGCATTGTAAAGCGGCAATGGTAAAAAAGGCAGCCGTTACCATACATAGTAAATCTTGCGTGACGCGTAATGGTCTTAAGGGGGTTTATTTATCGTCGTCGGTCGTTTCGAGTGAACCGTTTAATAAATATTATTACACTTTAAGTCGTCAACAAACGTGAGAAGATAGCCGTTGACCCGGTTCGTGATATTTGTCTCATTTCGAGGATTAAAAGTGATCGTTGCCGAACGGCAATGTCTTCTGTTTGTTGAATCTGTCTTTACAATAAACATCGTGGGTTGGTTTACGGATCGTGCGCGTCTTTCGTAGGAGCATCTTGTATAATTAGACCCGGTTCAAAATGGCTTTGCTTTTCGAGTGTTCTTCAATGACAAAAGAGGGCTTATAACAGCCCCTGAACTGAAAGGAGCCTCCGTTTATTTCTAAAGACGATTCAATGACATCTTAGCATCATTGCATTCATTGTAGGTAGATAGCTAATGTTTTTAAGTGCGTATCCGGTTCAGTTTAAAAATGGTCTGCTTTAGGAAGCAGAGGCAAAAAATAAGACGATAAAGAAATTCTACACGTGGGTTTACTTTAAAAAGGGAGAAAAATAAAAATACATCTCAAAGCACAAGTAAATTTAACGAATACCTAAGTATTAACTTAACAATGTTTTCGTTCTTATTCCAGACATAAAACAAATCAAATACCTATTCATTTTTATTTGATGTTCATAATAATTAAATAAACAAATAGAATACTTAAGAACAAATATAACGGCACAACAATGGAGTAACAATGTCATTAGTAGGACAACATCTTGGCGGGGTTCCCACATTTGCCACCACATGGCTCGCATCGAAACATTTCTCCTATACAGCAACCTACTTTCAATAAATCTGGATTATATTTTATTTAAGCACCCCGACATGTACAAACTCATTTTCATTTTGAATCGTTTTGTATCACGTCGAGACAAAGTTTAAAATTCAATAAGATACGGTGACAAATGTGCAACCGGTACAGCATTGTGCTATCATAGGCTTGAGGAAGTGCGTGTTATTGCAGCTTATGTTTCGTAGTAGCCCGCTGAGATATTCGAAGCAACCGTCCATTTTTTGTGACAGACCAACCGAGTGCCATAAATAATAGGTAGGGGTTCCCGAACCATGCGAGCTTTGTAATAAATTCGATGCTCTTTTTGGTAGCAAAGAAACGGCCTAACAGCGATTGAATTATGGTGATGCGTTAAGCCCTCAAATTCGGGATCCGGCGCTTTATTTTTTTTTCATTTCACGCTAATCCAGCGCTGTGTGCATTTGTATCATTACGCTGACATATTCTTCGAAGTCACATCTTTATTTGGATGACTACAATAAGTTAAACTTCATTCTGTTACACATGCTCATCCTGTGTGTACTCTCATATCGAGTTACCCTACTCCCGGCCATTTGAAAAAGACAACACACACATGGTACTAACACTATGTCTGTATTGACTTTCTCTTAAAACAGAAGATATTTAAATCACATCGTCAACATTTCCTTTCCTTTAAACAAAGGCGTTGTCTGAGAAGCAGTTACTCTAAACAAGATAGATTTAGTCGCAGGAGGACACGACATGGCAAGAACGAGTTTATGGGCTAAGTTGCAGAATAGTACCTCTTTTTGTTACATTTAGTCTAATATAATATATTTAATATCATGTGAAACTTTGATAAATGTTGCACTAAATACGTCATTTGCGCAAATGCAGACTTTTGATTTATTCTTCCTTTCATTATTATGATGAGTGAAATATGTCACAATGAACAAAGTAAAGACAAAAAATTTTCAAATGATATAATTCACATGATTCGATAAGATATTTAGTTACAAAACATCATCCGCTATTCGCTCGGACACAGTTATGAAATGTTTGATTTATGTATCGGTTATATTTAAACAACTTTTCGTTCTGAGATACCTGTCACTGGTTGAGAAGTGTTTGTCGTATAAGAGCCGGGTGTAGAGTTACTGGTGTGTCACAGGCCGATGGGCCGCCGCTCCGGCCAGCGGAGCGATTGCGCCGTGCATCACGAGAGCCTCTCAAGTTACTCCCGGATAAGTCAATCATTAGAAACGTCCACATTTACCAAAAATAAAACAGTTTGAATGTTGCGTGTGGCGCTCCCGGCATAATGCGTAGCGACAGCCGACATGTTTTGTGCGAGAAAATAAAATTGATGGCACGGAGCGCTGCAGACTTAAATAGCTCACGATACTCACTGCAGTAGCTAAACGCTTTGTCTATTTTATAACTGGCGTCACGTCTCTCCTCCGTTTTTCCTTTTGTTTTTCATGTAACATATTAGTTTTTCCGACAACTATTCGTGTCATACGGAAATTGTTCTGTCACAAAATGTTTATACGGTTAAACGTCCAATATTAAAATGAGCATTCGTATTAAACAGTTGAAAAGGAAGTAATTGGACAAGTGTTAGCGTAGTCAAAATCGGACGAGGTCCAATTTCCTGCTTCAGCCGCAGTCTTCAACGAGCAAATAGCTCTTTGCAAATCAAACAAGGGACCGTCTGGCGAATCCACATATCAACTTCGTATTGTTTCTCTCCCATCATTCGGAGCTAACCAGAGGCGTTTTCGATTATCCGCCCTCGGGAGAACAAAGCCTGTGACCGCAGAACCAAGTCAATTACATAGTTCAACAACTCAGCCCTTATAACTTTCATGGGCTACCACCGGAATACAGAAAAGGGTATCTGTTTTCAATACGCGGGGCGAGCGATGCGATTGACCCTTTCGAGTGTCCGCATTGACTTTTAAATTACTAATCCCGCGGGAGTAAACAGAAAAAGCGCCTCCGGGTTCGCTTGTTTACACGTTCGAGTGTACTTGCATATCTTCATTAACTGTAGCCATCGATCGACCTGCTTGCTCAACACTCGTGTGGCCGTCCTCATCAGCGCGCCTACCTGGAAATGATCATTATCATTCTTTTCTTCGTTTAATTTCTAAACGTGAATACAATTTCTGATATCAAAACCATCATTCGTATTTCATTTGCATGAAAATTACTTAATCAACTAAGCCTAACGTGTATAAACACGGCATTGTGCACACGGCCACTGATACATATCACAAACAATAGTACGCTAATGAATTTAACATTCTTTCACATCGTTCG
This sequence comes from Tethea ocularis, assembly GCA_963555595.1. Classification (NCBI taxonomy): domain Eukaryota; kingdom Metazoa; phylum Arthropoda; class Insecta; order Lepidoptera; family Drepanidae; genus Tethea; species Tethea ocularis. The sequence goes on from OY741958.1 coordinate 9,947,903, forward strand.
ATGGCACATAACTCGTTTTCCGGAAATAATTTAACTTGGCAACCGCATTTAGATACAGTATACCGTAGGGAAGTATTAATGTTTATCTAAACATCAGAATAAGAATGCGTCGGGCAGGAGATTGAACGGGGCTGGCCGCCTGTGGGGACGCAGCCAAGCGCGCCCATTCTACTGATGACTCTATACCGGGCCTTTTTCTACGTCAGATACAAACACTACCCTTTCAACCCGAATGAATTACTTAATTTTTGTACCACATACCGAGTATGGACCCTTTGCGATACTCGATGTCGAAATAAATTAGCGTTATCTATTGTGTTTTAAAGGAAGCAGCGCTATGAATTGGTTTTAAGTGGTTCAGTTCATGAGCACGGGGTTGAATTGTATTTTTTCGGCGTATATTTGGCACTATGCCCACTGGGTGCACAATTTCATAATGTGATTATAGTTTTCATATTTCAAAAGAAATAAATACTTTCCTATATTTCACAGTATTAAAAATATATGGAAAAGCTTTTGTTTTCAAAAATTCTCAGACAAATAGATCTCACCCCCCCCCCCCCTCCCCCGGCCTGAAATTGTAATTGGAATCATATAATAAAGAATTACTGATTTGATTGCAATCATACAAATTGTTATGTATGTAATTATTCTCTTTTCTTTCATATCGTTGGTATGATATATGAACAACGCATTTATAACGGCATATGATTCGAATAAAACATTAAGCGTTATTGATGCGATCGCAGCCACCGACCGTAATACGTCTGCAGCACTTTAATGCATTCTATTTCGCTCCACTGCTTATTAATGAGATGAAATAGTTTATAGCTTTATAGAAAAATAACGATTAGGAGTGTTAAACAACCGTAACCGATAGAAATTCGGTTCGGCATTTCAGGGCCCATTGTTGTCGGTATAATAGAAGTGTTTATGTTTGGCCGATGTTTTTTTTCACTTTAATAGAAAATATAATAAGCACCCGTCTACCTGGAACGGTGAACCATCCATCACTGGCTATAACGAGAAATTATTGTCTGTTTTTATTGCCTTTCTAGGAATACTCGTTTCGCTATAAACGGGGGCTCACGTCTTTATTTGCAAACATTGTATGACGGTTGTAAATTAACGAAATTGACTTGTCTGCCCTTTGTGTTTGCTTACAAAAGGCATATATTTTTCATTGGACATGTATTATGTTAGTCAGATAAATAAATAAATAAACCACTATGCATATGAGCTTCATTCGTCTGGAGATACAAAGCGAGCAACAAAAATGTTTGTACTGTTGTCACTGATACGGCTATCCTTATGTTCTGGTGTTAAGGTAGAAAATAGGTTGTGAGGATGTTTTAGGATATGTTGGTGATGTTAGTGTACATGAAATATGCAGATTAGTCAACGGATACTTGTTCGCGCCGCCCCTCGATCCGATCCAGAGAACACACGCACGTGGGTTCTGTGTAGAAATTAACATTGTTTAACCAGTACCTACTCTACACTGGAGAGTAATCTGGATTGTGGGTTAAGGAATAAACTGCAGCGACTAGTATAAAAAAACCGAAAGCTGAAGCTCATTGTAGGATTCGAACCCGCGACCTTCGTCTCGGTATTCGACGTCACTACCACTGAGCTATCATTGCAATAAATTTGAAACCTTATACCTAGTAGATAATGACGAGCAAACAGTATAGGTAAGTTAAAAATGAAACAAAACCGAATAGGTAGATAGACCTGTAGAGAATAAGATTCGCAGTTTCAGGACAAGTAGGTACTTCCACCTTACAGAGTACCGCAGCCCAATTCCTGCGTATGAGTAAAGTTGCCAGGGCTCAACGGGAGGGGGAAAGGTGGGAAATGCGTGATGTTGGATGTTGCAAATATCCAGAGATATAGTAGTTAACCGCCTATCACCAGGAGGGCCGTATACCTACTTGTTTGCCGACTTCGTGCAATGGTATAAAAAAATAAAGTCACCGTAAACAATTTTTACGATGGAACTAAAACTGAAATCGCGACATGATATCAAATTTTATAAAAGATTCCAGACAAAAGATGAACCTTGGTCGATGAAATTGACGATTTAGTACCTACAAGTACCAGCATAAAAGTAAGACGAACTAAATAAATATCCGATTCACCCACTATATAACTTAAGCATATAAGTATCTGATTTCCAATGATAATAGAATCAAAAGAGGCTCTTAAGAAAAATGTATACAAACCACTTGCAAAGCTTATGCTGCCAAAGTAAATAATACCTACCTATGTTATGCAAGTAGGTACTGTTAAGTTGGCATAATACACTTCACAGTATAAACAAGTTAAACAAGATTCTTGTCGCTCTGGCAAACTGCCAGAATCAAATGAAATTTTGAAACAATAAAGCGCCTACTTACATGTTTTTTTCATGCTTTATAAATTTGGGTCAACATTGTAAAGTGCAGTCGATGAACATTAAACTGACTAAAAATCATTATTCACATTCTAGTTGCAATAGCAATTTATATAAAAGGCTGCATTTTGACGATAGTAATTAGATTTTAGTTGTAATTACTACTTTAGTAAATTAAAATTTTATACCAAGTAGGACGCGCGGTCCTACTTGATAGAGCGGTGAGCGGTGCCGTGTGTCAATGAAAAAAATTATGGACATTATTTTATTATATTTGTATAAATTACTTGCTATATTAAACTAATATTGTGGTGAGAAATAAACAAATTTATTATTACATAAATCATTATAATCTGTACCTCTCAAAGATTACTTACTAATACCTACAAAACTGTGCAACTTGTGCTTTCGCATTGTATTCTGAATAGCAAGAATAGCGCTAAAGCTATATATATACACGGTCAATTATTTCAATCGAACCAAACTACGTAAACAATATCACAGGTACAAAATCACTTCACAGTACTAAACACGTACACATATAATTGTAACCATGTAGCAGTTGTAAACATTAGCTTTCAAATAAATGTGCATATCATTACGCCAACAGGAGATGCGGGCGAGCCAGTGTGTGGTCCCACTTCGATTATTACCATACCCCTTTTTTCTTTTTATACACAGAAAAAGTTTTATTTTGGTTCAATTAATGGTTTACTAGCTGAGACGCGTGTAGTCGTTTGGATCATTAGAAGGTTCGAATTCTGTCATGGAACCTTTAATTAATTAACAGCTATTAAAAAAATGATAGTTATTATTCCGATTGCCGGAGGGAAGAGCCGTGCCTTACTCCGTTTAAGGTGCCATAATGTGGCAATTTCGATAGTGAAGATTGTCGTTAGTTTGAATGTTGCTATATCTTTGCTTGTGTCACCAAGTGCTCTACAATGTAGAATATTATTATCTTTATCAGACGAAAGTTTCAGATCAGTTTTGACACATATTTAATGAAAATAATAAGTCATAATATCATATCATCATAATAACATGCTTATTATGATGTAGATAAAAGTGCTTATCAAAAAAAATATCCAGATATTATTTAGGTACTACAAAAAAAATATGTAGCTAAACAGCATTTCGACCTATTTTGATATTAAAGGATTTTTACTTTGATATTTGTGTATTCTTTTTTGATAAAAAAGCCGACAATTGACTTTTTTACAAATTATTTTATCTATCAGTTCCAACTAACAAGCTTTATTGGCACAAATATCAAAGTATTTTACGTCAATACAATTGATCTACTAACAAGACTTGTTAGTAGATCAATATAGGTAGGTACAAGTGAAAATAGTCTTTGCTGTACTAATACTTGCAAGTGACATTCAACCTTAGGGTGGTAAAGCAATTATTTTGCCCGCTATAGGTACTTAAACTGATGAAATAAAAAATGACAGAAACAATGTAAATTATTTAATAAATAAATCTTGCTACGATAAATAAATCTTGCTAGCACCAACCTACTAACATAAAAGTAAACAGTGGCACTAATTACCTTCGAATCGCTTCAATACATTCAAGTATCATTCGTTAACGCACGCCTCTGCATTTTCTGTCTCGACATTCTTAAAGGTTTGAATTCATTTGTTTGTCTTTGTACCATACGTTATACATGGTCATGACTGGGCACAAAATAACGGATCTGTAGCATGATTACAATACCTATTGTTTATTTTCATCTGAACATCTGGCTTTGAACTAATGTTAGCTTTAAGAGCAAACTGATTAAAACTTAAAATAAATCAATCGTGCTTAGGCTCAATGTTATTCGATATTTCACTAAATTCTATTTATTTTAACATCATCATCATTTCTGCTGAAAGACGTGCTGGACAAAGGCCTCTCCCAAGGATTTCCACGATGGCCGGTCTTGCGCTACCCGCATCCAGGGGTTTCCCGCGACCCTTACAAGATCATCGGTCTACCTTGTGGTAGGCCTGGCCTACACACGCTGCATCTTCCGGTTTGAGGTCGTCACTCGAGAACCTTTCTGCCACAGCGTCCACATTTTGACACATATCTATATTATTTGTCTAATACGATAAAAATATTGGTAGAGACAGAATTAGGTAGGCTGTAAATCTTTTAAAACACTAAAGTTGCTACTGAACAAACTATTAATAATTACTTCACTTTATAAAGCAATAAAAATAGAGCACATTAAATATACGGTTGTAAGTAGAAAGCTATCTTAGAACAAGTTACGGCGCAACTTAGAGATAAGCGTAACATTACAAGCAACGAACGATGCTAATGCGACTATAATGGACTTGAAAACAATACGCCAGTATATGTAAGCAATAGAATTCCTAAGTAATATTGAGTGGGTACCATCAATCAAGCGAGATATAGGATGTGATCTTATCTGAAATGAAACTCATCATTTAGAGATCTGTCCGTCGGCAGAGGCCGAATGTTATTAATAGATTTTTATCTGGTCATCAAATGATACTGGTATCGTAACGGTAATCCCGGTCATTTAGTCGGCTTGGTACTATCAGTAACAAATTATATCTCGTACTCGTTGTTAAAGACACATGTGGAGCGTGTTGTCGGCAAATTAGGCAACGGGTATTTTGTCTTTTTGTCTGGACTTCGATGAACAAATGGATATTTGAAGCTAATGATACTGTAGTGTAGATGAGATTACAATTGTTGATTGTATAGATTTTAATCTATATGTATCAAAGTACATTTAAAGATGAGTGTGTATAAATATTTTTTACGTATCCACCTACAATCATTTTTGTCGACAATGATGGTGTAGGTATTTAGTAATCATTGTGCATCCAACATACTTCTCACTTTCGTCATATAAGTATTAATTAATTATATACAACAAAAAACAATAAAGGTAATATTTCATAATCTTACTTTGGTTACCCAGAGATGATAAATAATAGCATAAGGTTATTAATTTCTAAAATGCTCCATCCTATCTTATCCTATAAAAGAAATTTAATGAAAAAAAAAGCTATATTTCCAACCGATAACAGAATAGCGGTATAATAGGACAAAGTCAATGTAATTTGAGCTTTCGTCCTAAGTGGCTCGGTTGTAAACCACTAAAATGTTACGACACAGCATTAACGGCTAATAATTCGTCTAGTGACGATTACGTAACGTCGCTATACGGACATTCCGTGAGATGCGAGATTAGCGTTACTGACAGCGACGATAACTTTGAAACTTTTTTCTTGTATTACGATAATCGAATCGGCGAGTGATGACGCTATGTAGATGAAAATGTATGATAAAGATACAAGTTGTCATTAAGTATCATTATACTTGTACTGACATGGACTTACTTAGCAAGATTGTGGGCATCGTTGCCGTATAATGATTGTATTTTATTAGGCCAATATGTTTTACATGAATATTTCTTGTATCTCATTCTGATAAGGTTTTTTAGATACCCACGAGCGGTAATGGCTTTTTTATCATTTCACTCAGTTGTCGGGCAAAAACGGACCTTTGTGCATTTAATATGTCTCGTCATTAAGGTCCATTGTACGTGAAACCCAAACTTTAGGGCATTGTTAGACTAACAATAATAAATAGAACCCACTATAAATTTATTTTGGCGAGAACGTGACCGCGTTTATTTGAAAATTTTGCTAATGAGTCGCCTTTTGCAGTCGCGTTGTTTTATATTCAATAATATTAATATTCAGCTGCTCATTTAATACGTATGTAGGTTTTTTTTAAGTATCATTTTATCTGCACATTTATTTTAAGATTTTACTTTTGATACATTTTGACATGTCCTACCAATATTGGTATTTTTTTAAGTATGTCTGTATAGTTTACACAAAATTGATCCGATATATAACTAAAACTATCTCATTGTATAGGTACTTAACTCATCCTTAAACAGAGAACAACTTTGGGATCAAACTCAAATACCGGTTAAGATAGTTTTACTCGTATGGGCGGACCTACACTATACAACACCAAATCTAAATATGTTCGAACTTGTCACACGTTTATCTTGCAGTAATTTACATAACACTTGGACGCATCATAGCTGTCCCATATTAATAGGTTTACAGTGAAGCAAGTGCACTCGATTGAGCATTCTCAAACACTCCGTGTGGACTAACGCTTACACAAATATATTCAGCAGGTGTCCACATATTTACATACAATTTACAAAGGCGATGCATACGATAACTCCCTCTTTAGTATTAGATCCGGCGTGATCGGTTTCACGGAATGTTTTATATGCAGCATGCATGTTAGGGACGAAATTAAAATAGGGATGTTCGATTTTTGCTTGAACATAGATATTTTGTTCTTAAAATATCTTTAATCTGTATTGATATTCTTACAGATCGTGCTTCATACGTATGCAAGGGTACAATTAGGTCGGCCATAAAAGGTAAGTACACCTACTGTAAATTAAAATAAACAAACACAAAATGCAATTTAATATAGCGTGATTCGTGATGCAGTGATACAGGACCCAATTCAGCATGCAACAAAACAACTTCAAGCACATTGGCTTCATCGTATTCATATACCTAATTAGTAACAGCTATCGTCCACTCCAAAGCAATAAATATACGTAGCACAGTCCCGTTGACGTTTCTAAATTAAATACTAATCGTCGATGTGAACTTTGCGAAACAGGAAATGTTAGACAAACAAAGCACATTGAATTGTAGGCCACCCTCAGATAGTACGGGGCTGCGCCGCCCACGAGCGAGTCGTGATGCGGCCTGCCTACTGCACCGGATAAGGGCGGGTACATTGTGACAGCGACGAGCGAAACATGACAAGCGTGAACGTAAATAAAAACACGAACACAATTTATAATTCTGCTGCATTTAAAATTGAATAACAAAAGGGTGAACGAGAAGTTTGAAGAACTAGTTTTTAGAAGTTGACCTAAAATGTATCTCAATTATTTAAAATGGAAAATAAAAGTTTCAGTACCCAGCGGTAAAATTAATAGACAGTTATAAACCTTTTGATAGGTAGTACGTACCTGTGTAATGAAATAATCCAATTATAACCAGTGAGGTGTATTACTACACATTTTAAACGTAATGCGTAACCAAAAAATCTTGTTGAGCTTGCAATATCTAAACTCCTAACACAACTGCTTGCAAACTGCTATTCCAACAATAAGTAACCAATCCCAACGAAATTGTTAAGCATTGAATCAACGTGGGCGTACGGGTAATGTAAACGTCTCGCCAACACAGGTTTAACACAAACAGACAGGCAGAAATTGAGGTAAGGTAATACCCGCGGCTGGGGAGGCTGGGGCGGTTCGCTGTCACTCGAACCGCAGCCTTATCTCACGTAAAGTTTTATATCCACCCGCTGATATCTCGCGCGATGCTTTGAGAATATCAATAAGAAGCGCAAACTACAAATGAAATACTTCGCTATGTAAGCGAAGATCTTCGTTGTTTAGCTAGCGTGTTGTTTTAATAAATATCTTCGAGAATGCTATTGTTTAGTTTATAAATTGATTTTGTTTCGTAATTTTCAAAGTTCGAGACCGGCGCGAATACTTTGCGAGGATTATTGTACTATCTCAGTTGATACTGTATTTCCAATAAAAATAATATTTTCTTAACAAATCTTGATAAGTTCTGAACAGATTTTAATTCCTAAGTCTATCTTTATTCATAAAGCTTTCTATTGAATTTATTCTTCAACATTTTTCTAGATAACCTTTTATAGAGTAAACCTTCCAGTTCGATGTAAAATAAACAAAACTGACGTTAGCATCTCTTCACTATCACAGTTGTTGGATTTATTATATTCGAAGGGAAGGTTTTTATTGTGCTGTAAATATTTTATCCGTCGATAAGAGCCGTACGCAGATAAAGCAAATTGATCGGGGAATAGAGACTCGAGGTATTAGAAGGTTCACGATACGTGATGTGGGCGGGTTTAATTGATACCAGGAGATTGTGCGAACGACACCACATATATTAATACTTAACGTATCATAGATGTCTAATGTATAATTTACAGATAAGCCTTCGAGTTAATTCAGAACAAAGAAAAGTTTGAGGTTATCCGTCTTAATTATCTTCAGTAGATATATTATACCTATAGCTATAGTTCATTATATTACCACAGATCCGAGCACAAGGAAACAATATCAAATATCCAATATTGTCTTAAACATATTACACGAGCGCAAAGCTTCAAAATCAATATAATTATGTTTGACTAGCTGAGAGTGAACATGATTTGCCTCTACATTAGACCCATCATGTATTTAGCCGAGAGCGTTTCTTCTCTTGACTCCAATACCATAAAACGTCAAGACAGGACATGTTAGGTACCCTTTATCTAAACATTACGTATTCCCCTTCTGTTATAATCATACACGGAGTATTGGAGGAGTCTTTTTATTAAGATTTAATTAAGTGTTCTCCAACAGCGGGGCACATTAAGCGCGCGTGCGTCGAGATTATGTGGAATCCGATGATACTTAGGCAAACTCGCTTCATATTGTTCGATAATAGAAAGCGGTATTAAATGCGCCTTAACCCTAATAGTGCGTTATCGAGCATCTTATGTTTTATTCAGATGAGATTAATATTAGGTGCGCCGGAGAACGCGTGCCTCCTTAGATTTTTGTTAATGTTAATATCCTGCATAACATTTAAATATGAAAATATTCTCCCATCAGATAAGCAAATTAAAATCACCTCAATACAATGTTGAAACAAATTGATTAAAGTGTCTGATGTTGAATTGATTTCGGGAGCGCTCGTCTCTTCGAAGTTCAATTTATTATCCGAAAATTCAATTGTAAGAAAATTGTACCTATAAAATGATTCAACACAATATCGACTGTAATTTGGTAATTAAACTTTCGGATACGCTCGAACTAAGCTGAAAGACTTGATAACAATAAAATATTTTTATTAGGAATAGTTTTATTTATCAGAAACAATTATTAAATTTATAATTCTTTTATCTACTATGGACTTATGAATATTTCTTTATGAGTATATCGAAATGATATCTACATATAAATGATGTCAGCATTTTCCAGTAAGTATATCATATCTCTAGCTCAATTTAGATGAACGCAATTCCTAAAACAAAGCAATTTCATAAACGTACCAAACGAAATTGTAGTCTGTATTCAATTTATCTTGCTAATAGTTACTTATATGCCTTCTAATGATTATAGTCTATTTCACATTATACGTGAAGCGTAACTGAATAGGTAAAAATTAAAAATAATGACTGTGGTAATATTATTGTGGAATTCGTTGTTACAAAAGGACGATGCGATGCGGTCCGGTCGGTCGGCTCGAATCGATGCTCGCCTGACGGGCAGCTGCAGAGTGAAATTATGAGCATTTTTATTCCCGGCGCGACGGACGGGCCCGGCCCGTACACCTGCCCGACCCGGCTACGATTGACACCTACCCCATTATATACGACGCTTCTCGGATAGACCTAAAAAATCCGAACAATAGCCAACGATCGCAGACGCATGAGAACTTATTATTAGCCCTTTATAAGTTGGACCATTCATTTTTACATCTTCATACAATCTATGACCATTAACCGAGGCGTGTGGGCAGTGGGCTCGAAACTAAATAAAACTATTGTTGCGTCGAACAAAACCAAGTGAACATCTTCATAAGACGACAACTCAGTCCCGACTTCATTGTTACGAAAGGTTACTTCCCGCGCCCGGGGTGACATTTTAGAAGGGAATTTATTGCCAATTTCAGGGAATGTTTACCGAAAAGTGAGTGAATAGCAGGCGAGTGAATTACTTATTGTAATGAAATAAAGGAGGCACAGATTGAAAGCGTCCGATGAAAGCCGACGTCGCTGGTCCGGAATACTGTTTGATGATAATGATTTATGGTGACAGAAGCACGACGCGATTTTAGCGCGTTAATGCCGAGAAAGATAAATGTGTCGACATCTCCTTTGTTGAAGTCGTGAAAAATAAATTATTTCATTATCAAGTCACAATAGAAGTCAATCTGTCTTTGTAAACGACGAGAGTCAGGCGTGAGCATTATACCAAAACAAATATACATGATGTATAGCAAACAGAGAGGCACGAAGCGCCGAGACGGCTATGAGCCGAGAGCTCATAACTGGAGTTGACCGCAGGTGTGAACGAAAACGTGTAACCGCAGAAAAGCCGAACAAGCCGCAGACTCGTTCTGGCTACAATCATCTCAGTACATACATTTTATTCTATATTTAGTCAAGCGTTCAAGACTAGATTAGTGACAGCGCAAGGTGTAGGTACGTTGCCACACGCCACACATAATATGGACGAAACAAAATACAATGTTACACAAATTAGGTGCTTCTGAGAAGTAAAGTCAACTTCGAACACACGATTTAATACGAGTACGTAATATATATATGAAGTGTACATTGAACACAGATGAAAATTAAATATAACAACCGTCGGTTTTCTGTTCACGACATCAACAGTAATGAGTAAACGATTGCGATGCATCGCAGTGCCGTATTCGGGGGCGAAACTAAACCTTCCGGTTATGAGCCGGGTTGGCCAGGACGAGCGACTTCGTTAGCCTGCTTCTGTAATGACTCGCTTAATTCGAGATAATTACGCTATCGGGAAATACAAACGTGGGCCAAAGAAATTTATGGAGACTAGTCGCAAAGACAGAACATGCCACGCGATATTTCGTTTCATGTTCTACTGACTCAAAGAGACAAAGTGTAGGTAGCGTTTACATTCCTTTATTAAAGGGCTATAAATCAGTGACGAACTATAAAATCTCGGCTAAGTAGTCACTTTATTCGATTTTAAGCATGCACGTCAATTAGTATGCGCAGAAGGGCCAGGCCCTTCCGCTTCAAAAGTTGAAATTTCCGCTCATATTTTAATAAACAACATTATTTCTCAAAATCACGTGCGTATCAGTCATCCTGTCCAAAATGCTACTTATTTAATCAAAAATGACTCAAGCGGTTAATATTCGCGATCCGGCGACGCGGCACGACTGGAAAGACATCCTGCCATTTTAATATTCTTCGCCAAACAAAGAGTTCTCGTTACTTGAATCTTTTCCCCTTAGGTGCCTATACTAGTTATTGTTTTTTTTTAAATGTCGGTCGCTTAGACTTTGTGTCATTCAGTTCGGAATAATTCAGATTAAATATACCTACCGCGTGCCTCCCTGTAAATGTTAAGGAGCGGCGCCGCACTCACTTGCTGGAATTGGAAATGAGCGCGGTTGATGTTTTGTTTTAATAAACTCACATATTTGCCTTCAAAGTAAGAGCTTTTTATTTGATTTGTTCTCTTGGAAACCCGTTGGTTCCTGATATACGATACGACTATTAAAGAACTTTATTTTTGACAAAAAGCTAAGTTTGTACTGTTTGTACTGAGCTATTTATATTTTATTTTGTTTATTTGTAAAACTCATTTAGCTCTCGAGAGTCATCTCGACATTTTGTCACTAAGCATGAAATAATGCATAATATGATCCAGGATATGGAACATTGTGAACGTTAAAGTTAGACGCAAGTCAAAATGTCTTTATAGAAATTATATTTCAAATGTCTACTATAATATTCCCTTAGGAAATATTATGTCTAGACCAGCAAGAACGTTGCGAGAGCAAAATGACCACATTAGCGACGAGATGCAAGATGTAAACCATCCACCGACCGGCCTATTGTTAGCGTGACATACCACGGTAAATTCCCAACCAACTACTGCGTCTACTGCCTATCTCAGTCCATAATTACATTAAATAATTATGCCATAAATATACCATCGCAAAGGAACAAAGAACATCGTTAGAGCTAATTCTGGAGTATTCGATATCGATGGCGAAAGGTATAAATTTATTAGCTCCGATTCTATCAAATTAATTAAGTACCTATCAAAATTGTGACTACCATGCTTGCTTGCGTGCTACTATCTGTTCGTAACGCGTGATTTTCAACATTCAATTATAATAATTTGTCACTAACAGAATTATTGTTCAGTGGAGTGTAGACGCTCTTTTGGTAACATTAATTTAAATTTTTCACATTGTTGAGCTCGAGACACGCTTTTAGCGCGATGAAAACTCAGTGGTGGAGACATCGAATGCCAGGACAAACCTCGTGAATATAAGGCATTTTGATCATGAGGTTTGGGTGATGAAACAGGTGAAGCTTACTACATTTGGCCACATCATCACACACCATTGTGAGGTTGCGGTTAAACCAGAGTTTACTCTCTTTGGTGTGTAATAGAGCGGGCAATGGAGATATTTTCATAAAGTAGGTAACTTTCATTCATCTATACCATTTCAAATATATGACATCACTTGCGGACATAATAACATAAGACTTAACCAATAGGCAATAAACTGTGGATTACAATATTTCTCGTTTTGTCCTTGTTGGGTTGAACCTATCCAAAGTAAAGTAATATAGATTTCAATATTACTGGTCAAAGTAAACATAGGCCAGTTTTTTGTCCAACCTCAACGCAAGTAAATCGTTAATTTACTTTTGTTGAGGTTTTTTAATTAAATAATTACGTAGTTCGTACGCCTCGTAAGTTTGACGTAGTACTAACGTTTTAATTAAGACGTATTGTTCATCGATCGACGCGTGACTTTGCTTTTAAAAACTCCCTCTCGCCGCGTTTACATTACTCTGCCGAACATGCGTGTTGCCTCCCGTAATTTTAATAAGGTGAGTGACTAGCGCCTGCATGATATGTTGCTTTTTTTTTCAATTTAATCTTTTTTTACATAGAAAAGTTAAGAGTCGACTCTAAACTATATTTTTTGTTTATGTTTAATAATTTGTATAGTTAAAACCATTACATATTCAGACTACCGTACATTTTAATCAAAACATTATTGTTATAAAAGATGTTTGACAGAGCAATATAAACCTTTCAGATTAACCGTTATTCTATGAATGGAAGATTCTGGCACACTTCTTTATTGATTCGTGTTGTGTTATTGTGATGAGTATTGCGATCCATTGAGAATGTCTGTTAATTCAATACAATAATAGATAAGACGCCATGCCACGAAGCTGCGCCATGTTTTCCATCTCTCACTCTATATTGTTGTTTATAATTGATTTTTTATTTGCCCAACAGATTGTACGATTAGTTTAGAGCCCAACACAACACAAGACGAAAGTATGTTAAAAAGAGACAGCAAAATCCAATCTAAACTCAAAGTAAACACCGCGAAAGGCGCCCGAGACGAACCGTAGACAGAAGAAAAACAAAACTGTGAACGCGATCAATGCTACCAAGGGGAAGGCAAGTGAAAAATCAAAACTCCAAGAAAAAAAGGATGAGAACATCCCATAAATTCCACCTGCCCCGATGAAATATAAACAAGAGATATTGTTTTAAAAGTAAGTCCCGGGCGGGTGATTACGGCTCGGCTAACCCAGACTTGAAATACCGATAGTTTTTGCTTCGAAAAAACTGATATTCTGTGGCCACGTTAAGGCCGCCGTATATTGAGTTAATGTCGGGCGTGATTGTGCGGACGTCGTGTTCAGTCGTACGAGTGTGAAAGAGAGGCAGTATTGTTTCACCGGGGTTGGTTCGAATCGCATTTTATGGTAAGTTGGCGGGCCGGCAGGTGCAGTCCGTACACCTGCGCTGTGGTGCGGTCGAGCGAGATGCGATCGCAAGGACGTCGACCCGCCTAGGCACAAACGACCACACAATATCTCTGAAGTAGATAACATGCTCCACATAATTCTCTACCGAACGCTACATAAATTAACTAATGATATGTGGTGAAGAAACGAAAGCTAGATAAGGGTCGAGAGATGCTTTACGTTGCCCGAACTGTGGCAGATAATGAAACTGCGGTGTTATTTCACAAATGTATCAGTTTGAAGTTGAAAGTATCTAAGAAGGAAATGGCAATAGGTAGTGCTTCTATATAAGATTGAGAAAGGTGATTGCAGGGTTACTGTACCTACCAGTCGCAGATACTTATAATATGTCAGATACAGACATGTCCAGTTAATTTTAAAGCATTTTATTGTACCTACAATAGGTTAAATTTAATTAAAGGTTTAGTTCAGTTAGGTATAGGTTTGAGTCACCTTAACCTTATTAACCTATTGATTACTATAGTAATACAGCCATATTGTATGAAAATAAAGAAATATTTTCTAAATTTCCATTAATGTCTAGGTTTGAAGGTCCTATCAATATGCTCATCTACAAATTATCCAATTTATGCGAATACATTATCCACCTATACAACGCTATTCATAAAGAAAAATGAAACAAAATATTTTTACATAAAAAGGGAAACTTGTAAAACGAAATTAATATTTAAATCTACCTCTACCTACGCCCTGTATTCTCCGTCTAAATAATTAATATTATACTATTATAATCTTTGCCTTACAATTATCTTCTTTAAATTAGGTATACTTTTACAGAACAATTTTACATGTAAGTTGTTTAAGAAACTGTTACACTAAAGCCTGAAAAGTTGAAAGCGTGAAAATAAAGAAGAAGGCGTTATTAATTCCTGACATTAAGGCAGGTGGCTAAGCGCACTGGCCTGGCAAATAGCCAACAGGTTAATTAATTACCGATGTGATTTGTTACGTCCTTAAAGCAGTTAAAATATAACACCTGCTCACTCTCAATCTGTCAGTAGTAAACTCGGCCTCAAAGAGATAATACCTCAAGAAAAAATATAGGTTCATAACTCATTACGCTGACAGTTTCAGGGTTAAGGTATACAAGAGAACAATTTGTTGTATTTACATATTTTAAATGTGAAAGCCAAATGACAATATGCGAAAAACTGGTAAATATTATAACAAGTCAATGACCTACAAATGCCCAAAAAAAATTAACCACCACATAAAGACAGGTAAATAATCAAAGTACATAACGTTGAATACCATAATCAAAACGAATATGTATACTATAATATGTAAATCAATAATATTATTAATTCATAATACAATTAGTTTTGTAGCAACTCCAATTATCAGCAGTCAATTGAATGTCTCTTGTGAATTTAATGAAGCAATAAACAACTAAGCATTGATATTGGATGTGATTATACACGTAGAATTCAAGTGAATTATGTATTTTATGTGGAAACACTCCGACTAAACAAACCAACTGAGGTATAGTAATAACTATTCATGTAATAATAATAATTATCTAGTTTAAAAAAACTAAAACACGCTTTAGTCAGAAGAAGAGAATCCCAAAAGGAGATCTTACGGCTCTTTTTACAAGTGAAGCTAATAAAAGCGTGGTAAAAAGAGATCAATTAACGTCAAATTTAACATCTTCAGCTTTTTACATACATTATTTCGATATAGTAAATTCTGAGGCCAAAGGTGGAAATCATATAAATAAAGCCCAGAAGAGAAGATGCTTACAAATTCAGTTGCCGTTTTTCACAATTGCTGATGATTTCTCATAGTGAAAACGATATCAGAACGGATATTTTGATGAAAATCAGTGATTTTACCTTGCTTCTTCATAATGGATCTTGAATTGTTTTGTTAAATGGTTTTTTTCCGAGTAAAGGCTCATGTCAAAGATGATGTGACGACGACTTAATCACATATTCTTTAGTGAACGCTGCTGGTACTCCTTAAGTTCTAGTATCACCATAAATTATAAGCAATTTGCTTACCGTTGCAGAACATTCGATCGCATATTCCACGTAGGTAGAGTTAAACATACCCTTGTATATTTGATAAGGCTTACCTACAATTAGAGATGTGCAATTATTGTATGAATTAAATACTCACATACCATTTTTTAATACAGATTTATGAATTCGTTTTAAAAACGAATTATTTTAGCGATTTTATTAAAATTTTGGTATGATGTATAAGTTACAAATAGGTACTTTCCTTCCATCTGCAAATCACGGAATTTGATTATTCATTTTTTGGGCATATCATCAGGAAATGACTGACAAAAAGACTCGTTGAATTACTTGTCAGTAGTGATATAATTCTTTTTCTATTTTCCACTAACTAGTATTTACAACAAATATACAAACTATATATAAAAAATTTCCTCGAGGCGGCCGCTGCTGCCAATCAACGGCAAGGTTCCCAGAAGGCTGGCAGCGTTCCCTCTTTGTATGGCCAAGCTAACGCGTTGGCGGAAAAAGCTCCCCGCCCGCCGGTCCCCTGTGACTTCAATTAATTTTGAAGATAATGTTCGAGAAAATCGGCGAGCCTCGGACCCCCAAGGACCCATGGTCTCGACTGCAAAAGGCAAAAATAAATAATTTGGGCCAATAGAAGCGTATTTTTTGGATTTAGAATTTTCCGCACCAGCTGCAGCCGCTCCTGCAACTCTACATGTCGCTGGCAAGTGAGATGGCGCAAGTGTATCAACACATGTGGCATCCCACACCAACGACTTACCGACACTCCATGGGATCAAAGACATACCATCCGGTCTCTTGCCATCGCCACGCATAATACCGACTGGTTCCAGTACAGAAGGCACATTGGCGACAACAAGAGCCCTGCGGATTATGTCATTGAGAGCCGAGTGACGAGAGATTCGGCCGGCACTTAGAGAGCACGACAACCCATGGTGGCCAAGCTCGCCGACGAAATCACCACAGCGGCAGCGATGAGGATGATTGATCCTGGAACCAAGACGAAGACAAATGCACAGGCTTAAAGTCATTCGATCTAACATAGTCCCGATATTTGTGGATGGAATGGCTTGCAACCAGTGACCTGAGTCCCTATCAGAGACAGCTAGCAAGCGTGCGCGATCTGAATCCGTAGAAAAATTTGTGAATAAATTTTGCCAAATTTTTTCGCAAAGGGGCTTGTCCCACGCTCTCTGAGAGCTACTCGAGGTCGGAATATTTGTGCCTGGACAAGCTGTCCGCCAAGCATCTCTGGCATCAGACAGGTAAGAAACCTCAGCAGATCCAATAGAAGGGTTCAAAACAGATCTGACAAGGTCACCCACGCTGTATACCGAGGACAGAAACGCCGGTAATGATGTGCTCGAAATTTTCCGCACTCCTAGGCCGCCATAACGTATGGGAAGGGTGGCCTGAGACCAAACTTTGTTTTCATCAAAACTGCAATTTAGGATTTTAGAAAGAGAAATTCTGATCATATCATCCAAAGTATTTAAAATTTGATCAAATTTGAACAAGTGAGTACAACGGAGTAAGTAGGTAAACTTCGGCACAAAAAGACAAAGACGTACAATAAAAAATGCATAATGGGCATTAATCTCATAAAGACGATTGGAAGAGTCGTTAAAATTTTGAATCCTTTTCTCAAAGAAACCGGGAATGGATTCATCTAAGACAGGAGCCCCAAGAAGATGAAGAGACTCCTTTGAAAGTAATTTAATGTTAGGAGCCAAAACATCAAATTTATGAATAATTTCTGTTTGTTCTGATTCTGGAAGAGAATCTAAAACAAGGAGCTCGCATTTGGAGCAGTTAAATTCTAGCCCAATTTTTTTAAAATTTGCTGTTAGAGTTTCTAAATCACTTAATACAGAAATCGCGTCACCTCCCAGAGTACCATCGTCCAGATACCAAACATTAAATTTAGATTTTAAGCTGGATATAATCGGATGAATAGCCAAACTGAAGATAGCCGGACCGAGAGGGTCGCCCTGTTGACAGCCCACTGCGGAAACAAGTGAATGTTCCCTAAAAAAAAGTTTTGACTGGAACCCATAACATTGCCAAAGGTATGAATATATTTCTGGACAAATATCCTGTATTTGTGTTAACATAGCGGCCCTATCGACGGAGTTAAATGCATTTTTTATGTCGACCTTGAGCAAAACATCACCTCCGTTATTTAAAAGGAAAGTCCGAGCCGCATGAACAGCTGCCTCACATCCTCCCTTTGAGCCGAAACCAAGTTGAATTGGCTGAAATAATTCAGAAACTTTCGGGAGAATGTGACGGCAACAAATTTTAGAGGCCATACGACGGATAGTATTACCCACAGCGATGGGTCGTATACCACCGTC
Source organism: Tethea ocularis (assembly GCA_963555595.1). NCBI lineage: Eukaryota > Metazoa > Arthropoda > Insecta > Lepidoptera > Drepanidae > Tethea > Tethea ocularis. Next base: position 9,966,349 of record OY741958.1, read on the forward strand.
CTTTTTTGATAAGGCGCAAAGGTTGGCCCCATAAATTATCTCAGTGATGGGGCTCGGTACCTTTCCTGCCAACATTAGATTTATAAGAGAGGTTAATTTTGATAATAATTTGGTACCAGCGTCCCCGGCGGCACCACAGATAAGATCTTTGAAATGCTGTGGTGTGAAACCGTCGAGTCCGCCAGCAGAACCAGGTTTAAAAGATAAAATTACACTCAAAAGATCTTGATCGTTACAATTTAGACAAGTTTGGTCGAAAGAAGGGGGATCGGGGAGGCTAGCATTTGGGAGCGAAGGTGGATGTTTTGATTCCAAAGCGGACAGAGTTTCAGGTGTGTCTAAAGCGACGACATCACTCGAAAATAACAGATGTGCTGCACCTTTGAAGTCGCCGTCATTGGCTTTATTTTCAATTTTTCTAATGGTATTGGCCAAATCATTACTATTATTAATATAATTTTGACGTTTAGGAAAATTTGGAAAATCCGAGTCAATAACTGAGTCTAAATGTAAACAATTATTTTTAATTTTTTGAGTGAGAGAGATCTCTTTGTTGTGGCTACTGGGGACATGCAACACTCTATATGAAAACATGAGCAAATCTTCCCAATCGCTTTCCAAATTTTTATTTAAAATTTTATCGATACATACACATAGAGCTGAAGCCACGCAGAAACGTGCTCCACGTGGAATCCGCCTAATCAAAGGTACATTATTTTTGAGAAAACTAATCTTTTGTGAAAACGAAAGGACAGAATTTGAAACCGAAACACAAATATTGGGGATTTGGACAACTTTGTGCACCTTGCCTATATGAATTTTTAAACCACGATTTCCGCGAAAAAAGCGAGGCTGAGAACATTGCTCACAAGTAGCTACTCAACTAACTAGTTGAGTAGCTACTATCGACTCTACTTGCAATCAAATATATCATTAGAGCATGAAAGCAAGGAATAGTGGGCGAGTATAATAATACAACTCGCCCGGTTACCGATAATTTGAATCGTTAACTAAGGAAAATGCTAGTGTGGATTTAAAAGCAGTTTATTCAGTTAACGGGTAGTTTTACTGTTTAAATTTACTTTTAATAGTAAAATGTGATTTTAAAACTGGGATTTCAGATTCATCCACATATTATTTTATTGTTTCTTATTAGTTTTACTGTTTAAATTTATTTTTAATAGTAAAATGTGATTTTAAAACTGGGATTTCAGATTCATCCACATATTATTTTATTGTTTCTTATTAATTAGGTACGCTATAAGATATCCCTAATTAAACATTTGGATGGGTAGTAATAATTGGATAAACATGTAGGACACTTTTTATCCTGAGTGAACATAAGTTTCCCGAGACGCGGGTAACATTGCGGGGCGAAAGCTAGTTGATACTTTGAAATCCGAAACCAAGTCTACAACACCTTAAAGTTAGTCATCAATCATATAACTTTAATCGCCATAGTGGTGGGTTTAGTAAACAAGTTATTGTACACTGATAAATCCGGCTAGTGAAGTAGTTTATATCGGATATATCCGGCGATCGGAAGAGGCGAATTCTGCCCGGATATTGAATATTGATCGCACACCCTTAACCCTGATGTATCACCGGTCGTTACCGACCCTGTATAGAATATAATGGGATACTTGCTGATTATTCAATTGCGTATAGCAAAAATATCAAAGCCTTTCTGGGGTTCATGAAAAAAATAAATAAAAAGAAAAATTCAAATAAAATATGAATTAATTAATGGGGATGGTGAATTTTATATTCTTTATCAAAACGTTGATTTGAATATTTAGTTAACCTTTTAAAAATATAAAAAATACAAGCTAAGATTGAGATCTTTAGTTCTTTTTATATTTAAACGTGTTTTTACAAAGACCGCTGAAGATAAACGTTTATTTATGAATCAAAAGTACTTTTTATGTATACCTGCCTAAATCTCCATATACCTATGTACAGGATATTAAAGAAAAGACACTGTCTGCCTTTGGCCATAGCATTCATAAATAGAAAGGCTGATCTATCTCGTTCTGCCTGCTTTCCTATGGCAAGCAGGTTTAGATATCCTTATTGAGAGCAAGCTCTCCGCGAATGACTCAACTGACGGGGATAAGCGTGACAGGCCATTTTCAGTAAAAAAAGACAGTGTTATGTCATATTTATCCTATGCACTTATAAAAGTTATCCTACAAATGTTGGAGAAATTGAACCTTAATCAAATTTATTTGGTGAAACTTTACCACGAGGATTGTAAGGAAGAGTACATAATATTTGTAGATGTAAACACAAAAACAAAAAGTAAGGAAATAAATTAGCTAAATTGGCAACCATGAAAAGTATAAAAATATTTATGCTTGGATTTCAAAAGGTTATTTCAGTTGTAAATAAGCACCTAATTTACTGAATTAAATATCGTCCTAAAATGAAACATCTCTTTGACGTAGAAATATTTATTTATGTTTAAACTTCCAATTCATATCCAATGGAAATGTTAATTCTGAAATTATTATGAAAATAAGCATCATGAAAAATTACTTACACCATGTTCTCTACAATTCCTTTTTGTTTTTTTGTAATCAGTATATAACATTTTTATAAACACTATCCATTTATTAGGTAAACTACTCAGTAGTAAACCAGCGTACCCGCATGATGGTAAGTGGTTACTTTAGCTTCTTGACGTTTGCAATTTCTGCAAACTCGACTCTACAAAAATCTCTACAATCGCATACCATAATTTAATCCGACACTAAAATTGTTCCTCATAGTCATAAACTTACCAAACCGAGGACTGGCAATCTAATATTCCTTTTAATATCGCAAATGGCTTCATAAAAATGCCGTGAAAATACTCCAGCTCCTTTAAAGTCAACTTTGTATCCTGAACAGGTGAATGCAAACGGTAAACTATTAAAATGTGTTTTGCAGCAAGGACCTACAATGTAGGTCGCTGTAGGCCTGCACAAATAACTTATTCATATCGCCAATGTTCATACCCCTATGCACGTGAGTCGTGAACTAAAATACAGGACAATTTTAACGCAACTTGTGTTCTACCCTTCGAAACTTTGGGTTTATTTTTCCAATAAATATTTTATTTGAAACAATATCCATAAATATACATGTGACCTGTATTTTAAACAGCGGATTGTTCAAAGACTTTTCCAAGAGCTGTATTAGCTAATAAAACTAAAGCTCATAAATGTTTTAGTATCAATTACTACAGGTTTAGTAGGTACCTACTGCGTTTTTTTTTTATTACAATCCTTGGAAATATAACTATATGTTTCCGGCACACTAAAGCAATTATAAGTCTAGTATTGCATTATTTTTTATAAGTTCACATAAAACTGGAAATAAAATACATCATTATTCATCGGTCAACGTTATGTACATTTACATAAAAACTTAACCACATTAAAAAGCTCGGGTGTGACACACCCCAGCCATTTTTAACTACTTTTAGGTCGTTATTTGGAGTAATTAAGCGACGCCTTTTTTCACACTTTTAATTGATGAACAAAAAATACACTTTAAAATACCTTTTAGTATTAATTATAACTCTATATATCTACGAAAAGACAAAAGTACACGTATCTAAACGTGAGAGATAGGCAGAGCGTTTTTTCGCTCGAAGAGCAGCTCGACTGGGGAAGTAGGTAAGTATCACCACCTTTACAGAATACCGCAGCCAAATAACTTTAAGTTATGTTCCTGCGCGTGAGTAAGGTTGCCACTGCTAGAGCTCACCGGGGAGGGTGGAAGTATCCGCATCCGCAACGCGCGAGTCCCCGGAGATTAGTAAATGGTCTGTGCCCTGGGTGTCGCTAGCGTCCATTGTCTACAGTCACCGCTTACTATCAGGCCGGTCGTACGCTTATTTGACGACTTTGTGGTATAAAAAAACGTTATATTTATTTGTTTTTTATTTATTAATATTAAAATTTATTATATTCAAACGTGTATTATGGCCGATGAATTATAAAATATGGAATATTATATTATCTACACGCACAAATTATATAAAAATATTCTCCAATAATACTACTACACTCTTTCGAAATTTATTCATTTTACTGTTTTCAAAAGAAATTAAAACATAACATTCATAAATTACCGCAAACATTGTTAAAAATAATCTTCCAGAACACCCAAGTCGCAAAGTATACAGTTTGCGAGTGTTTTAAATGTTAAATATCAGGTGTTCCCAAACCCGCGACACTGAGCTCCAAAAGTAAAATGTTTATGAAAGTGGCAAGAAAGTTCCCGAGTAGGTACCCACGTTTGAACTTTTACCGCTTTTCGTCGAGCTGGGGATTACATGGAAACTGCGTTAGGTCAACCGCTGTTCACGAACCGATAATATAATGAAAAGTGAACTTTTCACGCAGCATTTCATTTAGATCACTATTAGATGCACTCAGTCAATAAGCTACTTATATTCTGGCATTGATTTCATGTTTAACTAGTTTGCGCCCCATGGTCTCACCCTTGTTCCCGAAGGGTTATCCTATATCTATTTATATGCCAAATTAGTAATATCTAATACCCTACTCTCAAATTTATTAGTAGGATAGAATCCAGCTTTTGTTGAAATCATCCGACATTTTATTTTCTGACTATTCGATTTTCCTTAAACGTATAATAATATGATTATATACGTGTATCATTTGAATTTTTAATTTTATAAAAATAGATTTACCATTTTATTACATAAAATCATTGTGGTCAATTCTCAAAAAAGTATGTTAAAACTAAGCCTCAGGCGCGTAGAGTCATCAAGAAGCTTGCCCAACAGAAATAACGATCGAAAATAAAGGCATTCTGACAGCGGCTCAATTAATCGTATATAATTGGAGCCGAAAACTACCTACCTCTCTATTTATAGTACCAAATGTATAGCTATTTGTTTCAAACACACCTGATGCTTATAGCCTGCGGTCAAGTGGCAAAGTGGTCCACATAGCAATAACTTTATAATATCTTTAAAATTCGGAACCTCTTGCAGAATATACTTGAATCTAAATTGTAAGACAATAGATAAGTATTTGCGATGTGATGTGGCCATAGCATTCATCAAAAGAAAGACTGATTTATCTCGTTTTGCCTGCTTTCCTATGGCATGCAGGTTTAGATTTCCTTATTGAGAGGAAGCTCTCCGCGAATGACTCCGTCCCTTACTCAACTGACGGGGACAAGCGAGACAGGCCCACTTTGATGTAATTAAAAAATATAGGTATGTCAAGTAATCCGTATTTCACAATTATCAGTTTCACTTAGGTACTTTTAATTTATTTCATGATTTCAGGACTTTAAATAAATAATAAGTTATTAACGTCTCCTTTCATTTTATAAATTAATCATGTAAAGGTATTTTCGTTTCTGAATCACTTCGATTACCTAAATGATCAATCAAGTAAATATGGTTGTAACATGGCATTCAAACAAAACCGTTTGAAAACTTGTTCCAAAAATACCAAATCTGACAATCAGGTTCGACTTCCGAAAGAATGCTAATGCACCATTGAGTATGTATTCAATCGAGTGATCAAATAAGATGCGACGTTTACTGCAGGGCGGTCCAGCCGGATCAATTTTCTGTTTACAACTGTCCGTCATCAAAGAACACCGCTCTTTCCACTAATTGGTGGTAATAGAGGACTTATAAACCATATTACTTACTGCGGTTTATATTCCAAATATCGGGTGTGCTCATTAAAGTCGGCATGAGTTAGCATGATCTTTAATATTTAAACGTTGTAGTAGGTATAGCGTTTGTGTGGTCTCGTTTAATAAATTTCCGCCTCGCAGTTTTACTCGAGTATACCTAAAGGTATTCAAAGGTATCCAATTATTTATAGTTACGTAGAAAGATAGTAAAAAAAACAAGCATTATTTTTATGTTTTTAAAATACATTTTCTATGTTTTTTATATAATTTTATTGATATTGTGACACAACAAACAAAAATCGTATTAATGTTACTTATTTTAAAAATGTTATTATTTACAATAATTAATCCTATACAATGAAATAATAGGTACCTAATGTGGTTTATTGATTAAACCATAAAAATCTAGTAAGTACTCTACTTACACATTATAAAACATTAAAGAAGCTGTAAGTAATACGAGACGAAAATACTCATTAAATATTTTGACTTTGGTACTTACCAAGTTCCTCGATGTTGAATATGCCGGTAAAGGCTCTACGACTAGTTTTCCAATTAAAATTAAAAGTACAAACGAATGTTGGTATAACTTTTACGGTAAGCTAAACAAACATTAAAATTTTCCTTTAATAAACCGTGTTTCATGAAAGCCGTTAATATTCTATATGTACAAAATTAGATCTGTGAGACGCAAATTTTAAATTAAAGAAAGTTTTTCTAGTCTATTTAATGTAGGTACTCGCATTATACCTATTTAGTGCCGTCGACTTTAAATCATTCACTCAAGGGATAAGAGTTTGGACTGATAACTCCCGACTTAATTATGTATCAAACATAATTAAGTCGGGAAAACAAAATGTTAAGTAATTAATTCGTATTTTATATTAAACTTTTTTCATAATAAATTTTTGCATGAATCTTTTCATCAAAAATATTTCTAATTGTTAAAGTGCTTCTATAAAATAGCAACTGAAAATGAATATTTTTTTGTTTTTTTTTTATATTTAGCTACGCAAAAGAAAACAAACATCACCTAAAGAATCATCCATAATTTAAAGAAAAGCGAAATTCATAAAAAGCAACAAATTTCTATTGCCCCAAAAATATACTCGAGATTTTCCGGAACTCGTACATTGAAAGTATTAAGCCAAGCGCACATCAAATAAAATACAGGGTAGGTACTTCTTAAATTATTTTTTGCTTGAAAAAGCGCTGTGAAAGGGACCGACACAATAACCGAAGACTTGCCCTGTGCGGGTACTTAAACTCAGAATTGAACACAGTTTTCAGATGCAGCTTCTTTTATTTCCTTGTAACGTAATAAAACTATCTGTAATAAATGGCCTTCACTGAAAGTTGATATTTAGGTAACTGTCTGATATAGTTTGTATGGATAATTGGATATGGCACGCTTTAAGACCCAATTACGTAAATCAAGTTGAATCGTACAAGGGGGACAAAATGACGTGAGAATGAAATAGTCGACAAAACACGATTAAATAATTTGACGGATTACTCTTAACTAACGTCTAATTTTGTTAGATCCTAAGATACCTACAAGATCCGATTAAACTTGATAGCATAAGTAGGTAAACAAGCACAGAATTTCAATGCAAATTATTTTAAGCTCGAAAGCATAGCATCCTAGTACGTAGCTATGATTTTCTAAGTTGTGTTTGTAACCTCTGGAGCTCGAATTATGCCGGTGAACAACGTTAGCAAAGTGGAAATTCCTCGCATGTTTCAACGGGCACACGCTCACTGACCGGTAACGTGATGTTTTTTCATTAAAATGATGCCAATAAAGTTATATGGGCGCTAACTTGGAGCAAATAAGAAGCTGAAGTAAAGATGCAGATTCTTGTAACCTAAATTTTTGGAGTCAAAATAACAAAAATAAACTAATGATGGAATACCGCTAAAACTCATTCCCACAAATGTCAATTAGATTCGATAAATAGATTTGGAGAATATTGTAGTGCATTTTAAAGTAATCTGAAATTGCATTATCTACTGCAATTAATGGAAGCTGCAACATCTAGCCGCCAGTTAAACGTGCTCTCCGAAGCATACCTAGACCCGATATAGACTGCAAAAAATATTTTTAAAAAGCCAAACTGTTTAGAATGGGTTGACGCCCAGCCAACTTAAGTGCTACTCGGACACGGTAAAGATCGTTTTTGTATTTTGCTACTGTAACTTTGTCAGTACCCATCGTATTTATAATAAAAATACGGAATCATAAGATGTTTAAGAAAATTAGACAGTAAGCCTAATAGGTACTTAAAATACTATTTTTATTAATTAATCACTAGCTGTCACAAAAAAATATCACTCTCCATACCCTCAGTAACATGTATGCCACTTTCACATAGATTGGTTGTAGCATTTAGATAACAAACTGACTTATATTTGCATTTATGATATTAATTAGGTTATGATAGTTAGCGATTTTTCCCACATAGTAAATATTTGCTAGGATTAAATGTAGCTATTATATCCCAAACTAATCAGAGCTTTTACCATGGAAACTACTTTCAGTAGGTAGTTCGCAGTCAGGGTATTTAGCCACCACATCGGCTAAACAACTCAGCATTCGTTCTTTATTTAAAATAAATTTAATATAGGTAGGTAACGGAAGAACTCTCAATCTTACCTACTTAAAAATGAATATCAAACCACCAAAAACGTCGTACAAACACAACACGTATCATATTTGATTCACAATAAATTGTGATGTGGCTTTCGAAATACATGACACATTGCTTATTTTTGTCGCTTGAATAATATTATGGATCATCTTACAAGTGTTCGGCTTCATTCTAGTTAATCATACGTTAAAAGATGAATTATTTGTTATTATAATAATAAAAGATAAGCTTTTCGCCCTGCGGTTTCACCTGCGATCTCCTATTTTACCCCCTGGATGGATAGAATTTTCAAAAATACTTTCTTACGTGTCTACATCTCTACGCCAAATTTTAGCCCCGAATGGTTGGAGCTGTGCGTTGATATACCAGTCAATTAGTCTGTCACGTTTTCCTATTTATACAATTTAGTAGGTACCTACCAACTCCGAAAAAAAAGTTTCCTTTCTGTATACCGAGTATCGCAGCACATTGTTTTTTTATGAGCAAACAAATAAGTTTGACTTCAGTAAATAAATTATATGAATACATTTAAAATATCACGAAAACATGCCGGAACTTTCCTAATTTACAAGTTACTAGAGACATAACTTCACGGAACTCGAAATTGAATATGTATACAAGACAAATAATTGTAATGAAGAGCAAGTGATAAGACCAATAAAAAACATTTAACTGCCTCTTTATCAGTGAAAAGGTAATAATTCATGGAAGTTTGAACAGTTTATTGAAAATTTAAATTAATGATGCATTACTTATCTCTATGTAATAATATTAATTAAATCAAATGTCACGTATGAGATATCGTTATCAAAACCTCATAATAAACAAAATAAGTTTGAATCCATATTCTGATTTATACTTAAGTAGGTATATATATTACGATACGAACAAGGTTTTGTTTTGGATCAAAACAACAATAAAATCAAAAGCATTGCTTGAAGCTTTCAATTAAAATATATTAAAAAAATCTTAATATAAATCATATTATAGGTATGTCAGGTCAAAAAGCTTTTGTAATAATACATTATTTGTTTACCTACTAAGACGCTACGAACTAGATCATAATTATGTTGCGATAATACTAAAAACTACTCAATAAGCTTAGCATTTTGCTTCGTTACTCAAATATTAATATAGGTAATGCCTGAATATTAACGCCGAAATTATACGAAATTGCGCCATAAAAGTTCATATTAAATGCGCTTGCTTTTACTGAACGTATAAAAAATAAAGTTTCTACGTCGACTTCTCATTTTTAAGCTTATTTTATGGCTAATACACAATGTCAAATAGCCACTGGAACGTTTATTCTTTTAGCATGGTTTTAAATATTATGGTATTGAAGGTACATGGATACATAAAAAAAAACATTATTACATACCTTAAATCCACATAGAAATTGCTCTAATTAATATATTATACAGTTCATTCACGGTACAACTGAGTGTAGTAATTGAATAATCATACAATAGTCACTGTAAGTCAACTCAATACCGTCCACAGAGCACAGGGCACGTTCAAATCCAGTTCCTTGGTATACACAACACTCAAGTAATGCTATATTAATTAATTTCAATTTATGTTAATTACGGGATCGGGTCCGATGCGTGAGCGAGAAAGGAAGACAGGGACACATGCGCTCCACTCGCGCGTCAAACGAGGACTGCCGTTTGGTGGCTAGAAACATTTCTAAATATACACCCCCCTAGTGTTTCCCGCGCAACTTAAGGGCGCAACGCGTGTTCCATGCAATTTTCTATAAATTTTCGCATAAGCTCAGAAGCCGCGCTGTCAAAAGCTGTTTTAGCTGAATCCCGCCCGTAGCATATTCGCTGCACATGCTTTAATTGAATTAAGTTTAATGCGGGATTTTAAGTAAAATATTTGCATGAATCTAAAGTGGATGGGTAATATATTATTGAGGTCGTATTTTCATAGGATTGGGAGAGGGATAAATTATTTTATTTCAGAATAATTCAGCATAATAAACAGGGTTGTGAAACATCCTGGATAATTAATATTATGGTTTGGTATTTATTTTCATTGAAGGGTCAGCTGCGGAATATGTTTTTTAAAATACGAAATGTGATAAAATTAAGTATTCCAACTAAGTCCCTCATTCTAATAAAGAAAAGTTAAACTGATTTCATGGTTATGAAAATGTAACATTTCGGTTGGAATTAAATCCACAATTATATGTAATTAAATAAACATAACCTAGAATTGTATGTAAATACTATAATAATCACATGTCTAGTTTGTACAATCTGTCATATATTACGGTCAATATTAATTCATAAAAATATTTCTTCAAAGTAGAATATTTTTTCCAGAATAAATTAATTTGGCAATGTCACATTTAATAAATAATACATACAAGAAACCTTTTGTATGTATTACTACCTACTAAATAACTCTCGTCATGTCCGCCTGAGTAACATAATTTTACTATGTTTTACTTATTTTATGAAGCCTACACTATGAGCTATAAAATAAAATTTGAAAAAAAAATGTACCTTCCTAATGCATGTAAATTGGGGTTGCGCGTAGGTACTATACATTTTGTGGGATATCATTCCTTTTAAAAATACGGAGTATATTAGCAACGCCCATGTTATATAGATACATCAATCTCAAGGCTCAAGGAAAACATCAAATAAAGCTTCATTTTATTTTTGATCCAGGTTAATCCAAATTTGATTGAAAATCAAACCTATAAAAGCATTTTTCACCTTTCATATTTCTCATTTATGTACTATTAATAGGTAAATTTTACATTCTCGACAAATAATCATACTACTATTTAAAATGTTTACTCTTTCATGCAGGTATATCATATCCTGAAATAATATATAGGATACCTACTTTTTATCCTGTACATAACGTGTTACAAAATAGAACATTTAGTATCAAACTATTTTATAAATATTTATGTTCATTGATAAACTTTCATTGCTTAAACACAAAAATATCGACAAAATAACAGGTACCATGGTATGATTAGTAGCAATCGGTTACTAGAGAAAATAAAAGTATTCCAAATAATGAAATATTGGTAGTAATTAAGTATAAACATGGGTATCGTAACCATACATTAGTAGCAATCACTCCTAACTTGCTGCAGGCAAGATTAAATACCTACCTAATATTATTGCCCGAGGCAGGTTTATTGTAGTTTCGTTCTTGTGAATGTGGTTCACTATTTCCTGATAAAATATTCATCATAGTAGCACTTCTTCTCGAAGTTGCTGTAGAGGTGAATAAGTTACTCGTGAGAACTTTTACTTTTTTACACTGGTGGTTACAGTTTTTCACCTTGATAAACTCTACATAGGTTTCGAAAACACATTTTACTATTATATGCAACTAGTTTACTCCCCACGGTTTCACCCGCGTTCCCGGGATGAAGTGTGCCTATATGATGGATTTTTTGGCCAGCCAAGTGGCTAAACTATATGGGTTCCTTGTTGACTACTGAAACGTAATTACGTGAAATTCTTTTAGATACCTACGCAAGATGTGGAGTGTCCACTTGAAAAAAAGCTCGGAGATTCTTTGCGAGATTGAATCAGAAATCCGCAGGCGTACCAAAGTAACCGAAGCCCGAAGAATTGCCAAACCGGCGGCTAGAACAGGGTTCTCGAGGAGCGAACACGAAACGGAAGACGCAGCGTGGGCAGCCACAAGGTGGACCGATGATCTTGTGATGGTCGTGGGAAACCACTGAAGGCTGGCCGTCGTGGAGATCCTTGTGGGAGATCTTTCGGCTGACATAAATCATCATGTTATCATCAGATGATGACAGTAATTTAGTTAGGTACAGATGCTAACTGCATTTATTATTAACTGCACCTAACCTAACCAATCGCGATGTTTTACAAGTGATATCATTGCGTAAAACAGTTACCTACCTACAGGTGGCTCATCAATCTATCATTAATGTTCCAAAACTTCAGTTCAAATATATAATAGTCGGTGGCCAAAAAAACCTATTTGTATCGGTTCCACTACATAATTACACATTGCTAGTCTAAGTTCGTAAATAAAAAATAATGATAGACGTTGTTATTTCAATGAAAAAATGATACAGCATCTAAATAAAGATCATCACGATTATGTTTAGAAGCCGACTACTGATTTTGAAGAATGTTACAATATGCATAAAAAATTAGTTACAATTTTTAATTAAGTAATAATATAAGGAGAATAACTTTATAAATATACTATTTCTGCTTATTTAATACACATTTTAATGAAAATTTACTTCAATAAATAAACACGCAAAACCACAAGCTACAAATTGATTAATTCAAAGCTTTAGATTTACATGGTTTCATGTGTCCACGCAGTGAGCGCTGTGTAAATTTTATTGAAATTAAACCTTTTATTGTACAAAATCGTGGACAGAGTCGATCGTACATTTTTTACGAGCTATCGAACTGCCTCGGGCGTATTGAACATAGATTCGGGAAAATGTTCATATTTACCTATCTACTGTTATATAATGTAATACTTTTCAACTTTCTTTGTTTTACGTTTGATGTTGGTTTTTTAGTTACAAATACTTTCTCGTAGAGCAAGATAATTAAATATGTTTATTAGGTATATACCTCATGGCAGGTATCAAGTTAAAATTATTAGTTTTAAAACCTAATATTATAATAATTATACACAAATTATTTACTAACATTTATACTTTTGAAACTGAAAAAAGATATTTATAACTTTTCCTAAATAAATCTTTGTAACTAAAGAATTAACTTAAATAAAAAAAAACTTAATAACAGTCTTGTTAAAGGTAAAATGGTCGTAAAATTCCAGCCAGTGGACTTAAGATTCGTATATGACGTTAGAAAGTAACGGATAAAGGTAGTTTTATATAAATAAATATCTGACAAAAGAGGACAATACATTGTTTTTTTTTTACCAAGTTTGTGACCACAATCTTTCCGTGATGATGTGGCCGAAGGTGGTAAGCATACAAAGTCTAGAAGGGAACTGGCTCTCAAGTGCAGCTGTCGTAACACACCTAGGTATAGGTGGTCGGCGACAATTTTTCAATTTAATTGAGGGTGGTAGTCAGCCAGGCGGGTACTACAAAGCACCCTACCACCATTCTAGGATTTGAACTTGCGACCTTTGTCACGGCATTTGACGTAACTACTTACCATTGCACTGTGCTATCATCGCCTCAAAACACAAACTCTGTACAAGTAATTATAAGAAGTTATTGTACAACATACATAATGTAGGTACCTACCTATAGATATATATCTGTAGTTTTAGTGATAACCGACCTGATCTAGTGTGGACGATAATACTCAAGACTCATTAGGACATTCCTCCGTCAATGTGTCCAATACAAGGCCGTCAACAGGGCAAAGACAAATGAATTACATGCCAACGAAAGCGAATGGAACCTTCCGTACCCGCCCCCATCCGCTGTAATCCTGTCAGGGTGATTTATTTTTGAATTCGATTCTCTTTTGGTGCAGTTTAGGCCGTACATCTACTCCAGACTCCTCGCTAAAGGTAAACACCCACTACATCTGGCCAAATTTGAGTTTGATCTCATGAATCAATTGTGTGGCAGTGTAATTAAATTACGTACACCAGACGCTGAGAATTTCCACGCATACGTTGTCGATATCCCGCCAATAGATACGGAGTCAACGATTTGGTTCATCGTTCCTTATACCATAGATAAAGTGATAGCTTAATTTATTGGAGCTTAAAGGAACTGACTTCTGAGTTCTGGTTTTTCCTCACAATTATCACATAATGTCTTCAAAGTCAGAGGTAGAATAAGCATTTTCTGGACAAGCGTGCTACATCCTTCTTTAGGTCAGTCGATGGCCAAAGGTAAGGCCATTTTACTTAAAGAAATATGTTATTTTATTTATAAATATCATCAAAAAAATATGGCTAATAATAGGCTTTCCTAAAAACGAACAGCCAGTATCCAATGTCACAAAAGTGTACTTTAGTTGAGTTAGATCACAATTTTAATGAAAACACAAAAGAAACAATGACAACTTATAGGTATACAAATAAAAAGCTAACGCTTATGTAAGATGTACCTTGGATTTTATCGAAAATGGATCTTACCCAGCCTACGTACAGAATAAGATAATAATGTTTTGATTACTGACATACTTAATGAATAAAAATATTGTGTGAGTGATTTCTAATTCATAATCGAACTTACAGTTCACTCTGTTTTACATAATTTTGTGGATTGTTCATGTGGTACAATACGTACAGAACGCCAGTTAGTATGTGGAAACCTTTATACATTTTGCTGACGTTTGGTCTGGCTGTAACAGTCAGAAAGCAATTAATCCATCAGACGATAAACTTCGTCCATGGATCTAGACTGTGATTATATGAATCAACTTGCGTCTTTGTGGTACAAGTTCATATTTTGCTAATTACTGAAGTCTTATTCAGAGTTTCGAAACTGAGGCTAAATAATTTAATAAATTCGTAACCTAGGTACCTATGCATCGCGTCTATACAAATTGATAACAACCAGAAATGCGTGGTCTGCATATTTCTGCATGTGATAGATATAGTCTATATAATTTATTAAACTATGCTGAATTCTCAAATGATTTTTCTTCATCAATCAGATTTTAAGATCAATGTAAACGTGTATATAATATCACTAATTCAGTTAGGTTCTAATAGAACATAGTACCTCCTCTAAACTGCTGCGCTCCCTGGCATCTGTGCGACCAGCGCCCAGCCGTCTGTCTCGCGTAGTAACAATATTTCCGTCGTTTTTGACGGAAATATTGTTCAAGAAGTTCCCCGTGACTTCACCCACGTTCCTGGTGCTAATCTCATAGGCTATGTGCGTGCCATATCGTGATCTCTTCAGCGCTTTAGTTATACAATAGATATAATATATAGGTAGGTACATAAAAACTTTCATACTATAGGTATTTTACAAACAAAGTCGTTGTCAAAAACAATTTTTGAAAATAAATTAAAACCACGGAATCTACCTGTAATTTGCAAATCGCCGCAAAACCAAATGAAAACAAAACAATCGCATGATGGTTACGCTAAAGTTAGATTGGAAACAAACTTATTACAAGTTTTGCTATTATTTCAGTGACATTTCTAGGAAATATAAATAATGCCTATACTTTTCAGGGATAATACTAATACCTTAATTTTTCAAAATTTCTTTTTTTATCTCGTTACCAACCTAGTCAACTTTTTAAATGTTATTGACATTTCTGCCAAATTCATTTTTACTTTATATACCACATATACCTATTGTCTCCACCTACCTATATTTAAAAAAAATAGCTTTCTGTCCCGCGGTTTCACCTGCAATTTCCTATTTTACCCCCTTAGGGTATGAATTTTCAAAAATCCTTTCTTAGTGGATGTCTATGTTATAATATTTATGCCAGCCTAAAATTGCAACCCAATCCAGTGGTTTGAACTGAGCGTTGATCAGTCAGTCAGTCAGGACAGGACATGTAATTGTATTACGAATATAAAACTATAAATTTCAAATTCTAAAGTGTTCTACTATGTAGCCTTTTTATCTTTTTGAAAATAAAATATTGTCCATGAAATTTTAATTGCATCTGTTTATGATACGTGTTTAGCCTGATCTTCTTACCCTTGAATAAAGTTACATAAAATACTCTATACAATAAAATATGAGTTCAACATGATTAAATAAAGAAGTAAGTACCTATCTCATAAATCAAGTACCTACCTATCTACATATTCGTGCAAAGACTGAACGAAATTAGTTTCCCATCGCATTCTGACGGATCTTTTCATAGTTTCCTATAATTCTTACTCGAAGGCATCGTAAGCGGCTTCATATTATGATTAATTCCGACTGTGATTCAAAGATGGCGTGCATGGTACAGACTATTGACAAGTATATTATTTATTCTTTGCTATTGATAAAAATAACAGTTAACAGGGGTTTTATACCTATTACAGCTAAAAATAAAACAAATTTCATAAAAATCAATCTAACTTTAAATTATTATTATTAGTCTTGTTTTTATTTTATTTCTTGTAAATATTTTAATTGTTAGTTTTGATGTAATTAGTTAGCTATATGTTTAGCTATAAGTATAATTACAAAATAGAACCTTGCAACACCCAACCAAGTTGCATACTCGTAGTCCACCTATACTACCAAGATATTGTGTACCTAGTACTAAGTAATAAGTAATCTGCAACCTCGACGCGCGCCTAGCCATAGTATAAAGAAGAGGGGAAGTAGGTTATCTTCATACAAACGCACCGCGCCCGGCTTGTATGTGTGCGCTATTGTATCTATGTGTCGACGCACGCACACTTTAACAAAATCTCGACCCATTTCTCAGTGCGCCAGTCAGGGCTAACACTACACAAGGTTCGCGCGCGCGTCACGGCTTTTCGGAACCGCTAAATGATTTATTCATCAATATCATCATCAAAATGTCTGATAATCGCAGAAGAACGTATTGCTGTGTGTTTGGGTGTCTTAATAATTCATCGATTCCAGACCTGTCTCTGTTCAGATTACCTATTGAACAGGAAAGGTAAGTTAGTCACTTATTCTAGCACTAGCTTTTGCCCGCGACTTCGTCTGCGTTTTCGTCGTTTTTCGTAAAAAAGTAGCATATGTCCTTCCTCAGGGTTCAGTGGTTTTGATGTGACAGACAGATTAACTTTCGTATTTTAGTAGGGAAATATAATATGTCAATCCACAATACTGTTAAAAAATATCGCAATAAGGAACCGCAGAATATTATTATTAATAGCTGTGCACCGAGACCATCAGCGTGTAACTCCTTGTATGTTATTATGTTAATGTATTGGTAATATTGTTTAGATCACTTTCACATGAGGCTTAAGTACATATAGAATTCTCGTTGTGCAGCGGTTTCAGCTTCTCGGGATAACGCATGTTGTTCTCGGTCAATGGTACGCCTTAGCTCTCGTTGAGAAGAGCTTTGAGACGTCCATGATGTAGCTCGTCTTGCTCTGTCAGCTGCTAATCGCATCTCTCTCTGTGGAGAGTTTTCATTGGCTCCAGAAGTTGAGGCTCTAACTCTCATAGAGTTTAATCGATTTGCTCTTTCCTCAGCCGATTCTTGAGATCGCGTAATTCTCATTCTCTTAGCTTTACTCGAAGTTTGAGATAAAGATAATGGTTTTTTAGGTGGCATTGTGTAATAATCTACGGTAACGAAAAGGCTGTCAGTTACCTAACAAAATAACCTACGTTAGAGGTCCTAACTTTAGCTACCTTACACTTAAAATCTTAATGACTATTTACACTAAAATATTCTAATAGAATTATACCCAGAAATATATACAACTCACAACAAAAAAGAAATGAAAATAAAGCTGAAACGCCTGTGCAATACTATCTACCTATACCTACTTCACTGAAAAATAAATACTTATAACTACTTTAATTAATAAAAGTACCTACGCTTAATAATTTTTAATTTGTACGAATATTTAAACACTACCAAAACAACTAATACCTATTTTACAAAATAACAACAAAAGAAATTCAAATAAACTATTTAAAGACTAAAAGTCGCGCTGATAAGTACGGTTTTTCAATATCAATTATTATTGTCTGTCAATAATAGAAACGTTTTACCTTAAAATAAAACGTTAATTAAATGACTTACCTAAATTTGAAGCCTAATAATACATGAGAGAGAAGCCATCGTTCTGTCCCTTTTTCGCTCATTTTACCCTACATATGTCAGCCTCTATTGCCTTCTCTGTCTCTCCCCCACCACCACCAGCAGTGACAATCGTAGATTGCTTTTGATTTTTGACTCATTGAAGTCGTTGTAGAATAGAACCAGGCAGAATTTAAGTTATTAGGCTTCAAATTTAGGTAAGTCATTTAATTAACGTTTTATTTTAAGGTAAAACGTTTCTATTAAATAACTTGACCGTAAATTTGAAGCCTAATAATACATGAGAGACGTGTTTGGTATCGCCTGGTAGTGGTGGGGAACGTCAATGTGATTAATAGGTTTATAAAGTTAAGACCACATGACTTGGAAAGGAATGGATACTAAGCCAATAAATAAGTAAGTGACAGATGTAAGTAGGTACCTGCGTTTCATAAAATGATAAGTTAATTACATAAGTGATTATACGGAGCAGTCTAGTTAGAGACAGGGTAAGAGGTAACAATCATTAAATTAAATACATAATTTATCGATAGAAAAATATTTAATAAAATTTGGGTAATGATTACTCTGTAATCAATTATACATGTATTACTCATACATAATAATTAGTTTTATATATACAACGATCATAAAAAATAATAATAACTTATAATATTATCAAAAATCTATCAGATTTGGAATCGAAATCATATTAGGTTTTGAAGAAAATAGGAATGTTTCTTCATATTAATAAAATAAAGCATTAAAATTATCAGTTGCATGAAATAATAATATTTGGTAGGTATCTACTTAACTAATATGAATATTAGGTACATATTATCAAACAGCATCGAAAAGCTTTCGCACAGAATTTTGATCATTTGTTTTCATGATTTCTTTGCGGTAAAAACGCTTAAACGTATTTTCTGACCTCCAATTACCTTTAGAAAGAATTTCATCCAAAGAACAGTTCTCAAACCAACTTTTTGTAGCTACAGCAGACCTGAAGCTTCCAGCTGAAGCCATTATGCCAGCATCCTTCAAAACTTTTTTGACCCAGCCAGCTATAACACAGCGAGATGCAGGTCGAGGTTTTCCACACACTGTAATAAATAAATTCTCACAATCAGCTTTATTTCTTCTTTCTTTTCCGATAAAAATTAACTTTTTAATCCAATGAACTGGATCCAAGGATTTATTATTTTTATTAATCATTAATTTCCAGCCAGATTGGCGGTATTCCGCAGAATCTGTTTTTGAGCCAAACAATGGCCAAAAAATAACACAATCATCAGTAGTCTTACATACATTTGAATTTATACTCAATAGTGTTAAATCATGTACTCGGCGGCCCGAACATAGAAGTAAAAGGCAAGCCGTATATTTTGATATCTCATAAAGTTTGTCAGTATCAGGATTCTGTTGAGATATGAAAGCTATAACTTGGTCAATATCCCAAATGGGAGATTTCGAAGCTTTTGGATTAGCCAGCGCTATCGATTACAAAATACGCTTGACTAGAGGATGCCCACTTATTCGTTCCATAGAGTCTGGGCTACATAATGTTGAAACCACAGCTTTGTGACTTAGAATGGTATTATATGAGAGTCGTTCTTTTTGATAAAGGTCAGCAAGAAATCTAGCTAACTCATTACCACTGGGTTCACTCACAGATATTAGGTTATGATGAGCCCAACTAACCCAACGAGCCCATGCTGGTTTATATGTGTTAATTGTAGATGGTCGCCAACTTCTCAATAGTAGATTCTTTTGTTCATCTGTCCAATCAGTTAGTTTCTCACTCCACCCCCACATCTCCACACTTCCAGAATCATGTCGATGACTTTGTGCGGGGGTTGGTTGGTTGAAACGTCCACCAGTACTTGGTCCAGGTTTTTGACGGTCCATGGATGGTCTATCGCGCGGTTTTTCATGTCTGGTCTCCAAAATACTTGATCCCATTTGGGTGCCACTATTAGAAACACACCTCTGCATTTGTTCAGGTGGAGTAGAACTTTGGGCATTAAAAATGGAGGTGGAAATATCCAGGCTAACGGGTAGTCCCAAATCTGGGAGAAGGCATCGTGGAATACTGCCTGCTGGTCTTGATGATCTAGGGTGCAATAATTGGGGACTACGTGTGCTCGTTGAGATGCGAACAAGTCTATCATTGGGATTCCCCATTTGGCAAATATCAGGTTCGTTACTGACGGAAGTAGATGCCATTCCGGAAGTTTCTGCAGGCAAGATAAATGTGGAGGCACATTGTAAATGCCTGGAATGTGGTGAATGGTAAATTTTATCTGATAAATATCGAACAGATGTAGAATTTGGTAGGCGAGATCCACTAACGCTAGGGACACAGTCCCGCCTTCGTTCCTGAGATACGAAACCGCGGTTTTGTTGTCGCACTGAATATGAAGAGTGGCCTCGACTAGGTTTTTCCCAAAGTGTTGCATAGTTTTCAGAATGGCCAACATTTCTTTTCGGTTGCAGTGAAACAACCGTTCTGATTCTGTCCACGTTCCGGACACATACTTGTTGTTTATGTAAGCACCCCAGGCGGTATCGGATGCATCTGTCACTATGTAGTGTGTTGGATGCGGCATGTGGATCAGAGACGAGGTCTCGAGATGGTTTTGCCACCATTGTAAATCTATCAGGGCTGTCTCGGGTAATGGTTGCGATATCGTGGACTTTAGGCGCAGCATGCCGATGCAGTGCCTTTGCAGATGACGAAAATGTATCCTTCCACGAGGTATTGCATAACTGGAAAAGTTCATCATGCCTACGATTCTTTGCAACTCTTTTAAGTTTGCTTTTTTCTTGTTGATTAACTGAGTTATTATGGTTTTCATTTTCACACACTTTTTTATTGGAAGGGATTTTAGATTTTTCAACGAATCCCATAATATCCCTAGATATTCTATTGACCGTGTTGGTTGTATGATGGATTTTTCCATATTTATCAACCATCCGAGATGTCTCAGAATGTCCAGTGTGATTTCGACTTGACTCACTAACGTGGCACAATTTTGATTTACTAAAAGATAATCGTCCAAATATACTACCACGCGTATTCCGCGGTGTCTTAGATTCTGGGCCACCCAATTGCTCAGTGAGGCAAATGTTTTGGGTGCTGAACTGAGTCCGAAGGGCAGGCAGTTCATTTGAAGTAATTGGTTTCGGTATATTAGGCGTAGAAACCTTTTGTGAGCCTCTGCGATTGGCAGATGAAAATACGCCTGTGCAAGATCTATTTTCACCATCCAATCGTTTGGCTGGAGAAAATCTGGGATCTTGTATATATTGATTAGCCTGAAAGGCGAGATTTTGACGTAACGGTTTAAGGCTTTTAGATTGAAAATGGGCCTGAACGTTTCCTCTCCTTTGGGCACCAGAAACATTGGGGAAACGAAACTTTGAGACAGTGGTACTACGGATAGCACCTTCTCTATTTTCATTTTGTGAATTATCTGGTCCATCTCTGCAGATAGAGCTGTTGATTGTGCTGAATTGCTCAAATTGGGCGTATGAAGTGGAGGCTTTTGTATGAAGGGAATGCGGTAGCCGGAAATTATTTTCAAAATGTAATCTGGTGCGCCCATTTTCTTCCACCGATCGTGAAAATGTTTCAGCTGACCGGCGCGAAATAGACTCGGTGAGTCAAAATCGTCGTGACTTTCCTCTCCTATCCCGGTGGGATGAGGGAGAGCTTTTACGTCTATATCCATACGAGTCATCGTTAGTTTTGCGGTTGTTTGATTGTTTCCCACCGCGGCCGCGAAAATTCTTGTTGTTATGGAAAGGTGTATTATTTGCTTTTAATGCTGTTTGTCCCATAGGTTTATAGCTCACCTTTCTTTGATTTGGAAGTGGTAATTTTCGCTGAGTCGTGGAGGTATATGGATCGGTCTGCGGTGCAGAGGCGCGATCCTTATCACGTGGCCAAAACACTTTATTTACTCCACCGGCTTTCTCTAAGGCAGAAGTTAGCTTCTCAGCTCCAAACAGGTTCTGACACGAGGGCGGTATTTTTCTGATAATGCTCTTGTGCAAAGGGTCCTTTACTGCGGCCAAAATAGTCTCCCTCCTCTGCTGGATACATTCTGCTCGGTGGCCGCAAATCATTTGTAAGGCATCGCATGAAATTTTTGCGTGTTCACCATTAACAAAGATTTCAGTTATTTTTTCACTTATTGTGTCAGGGTTTAAGTTATCAGTCTCCCTAGTCCAACTTAAAAAAGAGCGAAGCTCTGTTTGCAGTCTTTCTTTTTGTTTGATAAGGGTAAAACTTAATGAGGCAAAGGCTTTTTCGGTGTTTATTAACGATCTTGAAGCGTCGTACCGTTTCACCTCGTCATTTGCATCCAACTCCGTAAAACCGGGGGTATGTCTATATAACTTTTGAACTTCGGCGTACCTTACATTTGTCCAATCGGGATCATCTAGACGTTGAATATCCTTCAAAATTTTTAGGTATTCATTGGGGGTCTTTAAAATTTCAGGGTCTTTTACCTTTGTTCCGATTGATAGTGATATTTCAGGATCCCGATTTTCAGGAGACTCACACAAATTGTCATCGCAATAGAGCTGTCGACTCACATTATCATCTATACTACCTTCATAATATGATCTGCGATCAAATTCATTAGTACGTGGCACAAAATTTTTCTTAAGTTCAGCCACCTCCTCAAATAATTTTTCTAGCATTACATTTTTATGGTCACGCTTATATTTACGGGAGTGGCGTGTACGCTTACGATGACGTGAACCACTTGAGCTGCTTGAGCTAGACTGACTACTAGATGATGAACTACTTGAATCACGAACTTTACGTTTTCTTTTTCGAGAAGGAATTTCATTATTTTCTTGAGTGTTCATATTTGCCGGTAAGTTACTCTGATCATCACTCATTATGAATTTATGCTGCAATATAATAAATTTACAGCTGAACACAAATATATATAAAAAAAAAAAAAAAAACAAAGAGGGTATTTTCAAGAATATCAAAAATAATGAACGGAATCTCCGTTAGATACGTAAAATTAAGTACCCAGGTACTCACGCTTTACAGCTTTTATTAGTAGAATTCAATATAATTACGAAATACCTACTAAAAGATTGATAAGATTCGACTCGATGAAGGTATAAACATAATCTACTTCGGTAAGCTTTGTAAATGCAAATATTACGTATGAATTATGAACGTATATTCATCGAAAGAAAACATGATAATAATAAATTATGATTTTTGAATTGGAAAAATATTGAAACAAATTAAATGTACCTTTGTTTTCTCCGATGTTTGTCAGGACGGGAACAACGACGTCAATGAGACAAAAATCAAAAGCAATCTACGATTGTCACTGCTGGTGGTGGTGGGGGAGAGACAGAGAAGGCAATAGAGGCTGACATATGTAGGGTAAAATGAGCGAAAAAGGGACAGAACGATGGCTTCTCTCTCATGTATTATTAGGCTTCAAATTTACGGTCAAGTTATTTAATCTGTCAATAAGGTCGAACGCTCTGAACGCATCAACAGCCAAATATTGAATGAAGCTGGCTCTCATACCGCCGTCGCGTCGCGGTCGGCCCTACCGCCGCCGCCGCGACCCGTGTCGAGCGCGGCAACCGTTACACAAAAATAATCCTTATAGTATGATTCAGTATTCACGTGCGACGGCGCAAGGTTTTTTAAATTTGGGATGAGTGAGGGTATTATAAACGTAAGAGTAAACAAATATAATCAGAATGCACCGAATTGCTAAGCTATCAGGAGTTACACGTGTTATTGTGAGTCAACCATAAAAGATAGACAGATGCTGTTGCGGAATATTTTTTAGACAATTTTATGTAGAATATGTCCGTCATACACGATTTCTATGTAACTTTAGCCATTAAGGCTGCACACGCGACGGAAGCTTAAAAAATGGAGTAACTTCTCCCGTTTTCCCAACATTTCCCTTCACTACTCTGCTCCTATTGATTGTAGCGTGATGAAAAGTATATTATAACCTGCCCAGGAGTATGAAGAATAATTGTACCAAGTTTCGTTAAAATCCGTAGAGTAGTTTTTGTTTCTATAAGGAACATACAGACAGACAGACAGATAAAAAATTTACTGATTGCATTTTTGGCATCAGTATCGATCACTAATCACCCCCTGATAGTTATTTTGAAAATATATTTCATGTACAGAATTGAACTCTCGACAGATTTATTATAAGTATAGATAATATAATTTTACTTGATGATGAGATACCTACGTACTTACATATTTTTTGTTTGTATTAGTTTTCTATCACACAGGAAGTAGGTAGGTAGGCCTAATTTCCTACTAGAATGTATTAGGTACTTTTGATCTGGCAATTGGTTTGCCGCTATTTCTTTGTTTACGTTTAGTTATGCCGATTTCTCAGTATTGTAGGTATAGTAACTAAGTACCTACCTACTTACAGAAAATCGTAATTCAAAATAAGTATGTACGAGTACCTAATTGACTAATAGTAAATCAAATACATATAAAACAAAGTTCGAATCATAACAACAAATTCCGCGACCGCGACTTGACGTTGCCGCTGTTCATACGGTTGCTAGCGAAGCGCGAACAGCCGCGCCTAATATTTAGCTAAAAGTGACAACCCTAAGACAGTAGGCAATTATATCGCGAATTGGGCCGGAGATAGCCTACTCCCTCTTCTTTATACTATGGCCTAGCTCTCTCTCTCTCTCCATGCTCTACCGACCCTCTCCGATGAGCTCTAGCTAACTTACTGTCGCGCAAGAGTTCTTTACCTAAGGAGGTACTTCTCCTATCCAGTCGAGTAGCTAATTAAACGAAAAAAACGATACGCTCTACCTCTTCGCCTGATAGGTACCTACCTACCTACTTACGTGTAAAGCTGTGAGTCGATATGTTTACTATGTTTAGTAGAAGGTCAGTAGGTACGGCCATAATTCAAAAATTATGAACTTCTCCCACACCGTCAAACTAAAACTGTAGGTAATGAAGCGAAATCTGAAAATTGTGCTCAATTAGAGGAAACTGTATAATTAGTTAGTCGTTAGTTCTCACAGTTATACCACCAAATATTGAGAATAATTTCTTAAATATTGGTTGTTTAATTACTAGAAAAGTTAAAATCTGCCTTTTGATACTTTTGTTATTAAGTTGTGTAAGTTATGTTAACAAATGATGAGGCAACTTATTTTAGTCTAATCTAAAACTACTGAATTTTAACTATTGGTCACCTAATATTAGTAATGTATTATAACTATTAAATATAAATTTATTTTTAAAAATAATAAATCTAATTACCTAACTACGATTATAAATTTAATTAGGCTTTTTATCATGGGAGTAATCTTATGTTTTCTCATTTTTGGCGGGTTAGTCCCACATCTACCTCTTATGATACTTCTGATATGATACATATAAAGGTACAGAGCTTTTCGCCCTGCAATTTCAGCCGCTTTGGGGTTTCAAAATCAAAATCAAAAACTAATTTATTCAGTTTAGGCCCTAATAAGGCACTTATGAACGTCAACAGTTACAGTTTTACAATAGACTCTACTACCGGTTTAATTTTGAAAAACCATTCGCCACCATATGTGTGGAAAAATCCAAGTTTCTAAACCCTGCAATTTGCAGCTGTGCATTGATATATCTAATTATCCATTTATATAATGGATAATAGAAGATGTCAAAAGATCTATGTAGTTATATAAAGTTATTGAAATCATGACTATTACCTATATATTTACGCACGATATCAGCTTTGTTTGATACCGTTTACATGGTGACAATAGTATTGCGTGTTGATATGAACATTTTAGTGAGATTATTTAAACGGTTTGTTGAATTTATTCTTCATAAATAAGGATAAGTTCATTTTGTGAAATTTCCTTGTCTAGTAGGTTTAGTAATTTCATCATTATTTTTTTTCTTTAAGAGGTAAAGGTTTATGATAGCTCAGTGGCAGTACTAACATGAAACTCACTCATGAGAATCATTAACTTTCCATTATTTGGAGGCTATCACGTATAAGAACCTATTCAGCAGCAGAGATTATCACCGTCACCAATGAGGATTCTTTCTTGTTGTTATTTTTCTTCCTGAACCTAATTTAGATTTATGCACCAATTACATATTCCTAATAAGGAAGGAGAAGTAGGTACTAATTTTCAAAACGTTTCTATTCTATTACACATTCATCTGTAAATGAGCAAACAATCGTCAGTTGGGTACAGTTACTTACTGGGTACAGTGAAACTGAAGTGAAACAATATTAGGTATTCATTTGTTTCTTGAAGTTAGAACTATAAGAAAGAATAATTCATGTCCCAAGAAATATAAATCAAATCAAATCATTTAAAAAAAGGAAAAAGTTATTTGTGTTCTTAAAATAAATATTTCATACTGTTTTGTATTTATAACGATCTAAATTATTCGGAGATCCGTCTAGAGCTGAAATCTAGTCAAATCAATTTTGTATGCAGCTGTTCAAGACCTCATTTTCCATAGGAATGTTTAAAAATGTCATTCATCACTACTGATTGAAACGTTAATACGATAATGATTATCATAATCTAGTAATATCGTTACTGAGTGGTGTTATCAGCTGTAATCATTAGACATAGGACCGTGGTTTATGGTCAGTCATCAACATTTGTTTTTGTGAACAAGTTGTCAGTGATTTTGTTTTTAAAAAACAATTTTATTGTTTTCACTAACGATGCATGGAATTTGACAAATATGGTAAGTTATTTTAGGTTTTATAAACCACTATGTATCAGGCTAAGATTGTTTGTATATGTGAATGCTATTTGAATGAGTAATATAAATGGTTTTTCCATTTATTTATCTGTAATACTAACACGACGGAAACTCATGTTTTGATCTAGAAGTTTTGTTTGTTTTTGTATTTACTGTTGGAGATATTTTTTACAATTGTTACTTTGCTAACAATGTGAACCTTTACAATCAAATTAATTCTTAGTTACCTATGATTAGTGTCTCATTATTTTTAATAGTTTTTTTTTATATAAAAATTAAATACGTAAATATTTCATGCTGTTGGTTAATAATTTCTAAACGATAACGAACTATCGTGTATCATTTAAAGTATAGGTAAGAACCCTCTAACTGCAACATTAGCGATATATTTGCGATATAAGTAATAATAATTTCATACGTTAGATACCTATATAATTTTAGATTAACTGGTTTCACCTACGAGCTATCAAAAGGGATAACTCAAAGGGATAATTTCTAAAATTTGGTAAACATACCTATATACTCACTTTTATGATAAAATGATAGTACGGAGGTAGGGTCGGATAGGAAAATAAACAAATAAGAAAGGTACCTAATCAAAAATAAAGATAATAATAAGAAACTTTAATTAAAAACATGACATTAGAAATAAAATACAAAAAATAATCTCCTCCCATGAATAATTTAAGGTATTTACGTAGCTTCCTCCTTGTGTAGTTAGTAATTAAATAGTTACATAATTGTTAAAGTTTCGATAAATAAATTTGACCACTCACTATTTTTTATCAAAAAAATACGTAAATTGATATTAGCTACTAGAAGATCACAAGATAAACAATAGATAATTACAGAAATATTTTTATTAATGAAATCAAATCTTTAGGTACTGTTTATGTATGATTCACTTCTTGGTTCATACTCTGCCAAAAATAGGCTAAACTTTTGACTAATAATAAAATAAAAATAATTAGATATTTATTATGCAGTGTGTTTTTGGGTTGGAAACAATACTAGAAAATTACCATAAAAAGTTTAAAAAAAAACATCATATTAGTTCAGTATTAAAACGTACTACGCCCTACGCTTCAAAGTAAAATAACTATATTGTTCAATCACTACGTTCCTGAGTGCGAGACTGCAAGTAAAGGCTTTTACTAGATATTTACACTAAACTGACATAGCTTCGTACTGGTAATGCTCAGGCTCCTGAAATATTGTAGGATTATTTATACCAACATATTAGTCAGGATCATATACGATATAAATAATATTCGGTTTAACATACCCAATTAAAATCATACTGCAGGTATATAGGTTTCAGGATTATTGTACTCACCATCATGAACAACTTCTACTGTGGGACCAACACAGAAATTTAAAAAAACCATGCCAAAAAAAAACAAAAGGTTTTTTTTAATAAAGGTCATAAAGGTCAGCACTGCGGACTGTATGGGGTGAACGTACTCATCAAAATATTATATTTTATGAACGACTTTTATTACAGAACCAACTCTGAAATCGTAGTTCGATATGATTTAAAACATTCATTTTTTGATCAAGCATGCAGGCAGGGTTGTAAATGAAATTTTCGTCATTTCAGAGTTGGACAATAATAAAAGTTGTAACATCGTCGTTAATTATAACAGCGTATTTTAACGTTATACTAGTTTATTGTTATTTTTTTTAATTTGTATGTAAATTTTTATTTTAGTGTTGTATTCAACTTTAAATTATGTATAAGATATACCTACATCAATGCCCTTTTGGCCTACTATGTCCTTTCAAAATCAATATTAATTTCCGTATTTAAAGTTTACTTACAATTACACAAAACTTGGTTCCTATTTCTACTAACTGCAAAAGTATGTAACATTTAAAATTCTTGTTTATGAATCAGGACTTAGAAAGTCAATCACAATATAATTTCTCGTGAATCACAAATACATAACTGCGTTCTTCGTATGAAAATAATTATAACTATGTAATAATATAAATATGATCGCCCTCATTGATAACGTGGGTCATAAAATTATTTCCACTTATGTTTTATATCACCTATTTTGCTATAAGGCAGGTAGTTTATTAAGCTAGACAACTAACTAGTCCATACAGTTACTTCGATTAAACAAGGCGATTTCACTACGATTTTCGCAGCAACAGCCTATATCGCAGCTAGCGCAATTATCTATGTTAAAAAACAAATTAGTAGGTACCTACTTACAGAATTTTAAAATATTCAATTTATAGTTTTCAATGCCTTAGTAATTTACAAGAAGAGCTACACGAAATACCCACTCTATAGTACTTATTAGCTTGCTTTCCTTTAGATGGCAGATGGATTCAGGGAAAGGTAAAAAGCACTAGTATCGCGTCAATAAGCTATCCTAGGTAATTGTATTTGGTATGCTTGCCAGGATGACAGCAATTTCACAAGGACAACAGGATCCGTGGTACTCCAAGTGGGAGCTTTAGAACTACTAGCGCGGTATTCCATGAACTCTGGCCGCGCGACCAGCGCGCTATCATCGCTCCACGACTTCAGAACGCAAGAGGTTGAACTTGCTGGCGGGAGGCAATGGAATTGGAAATATTTGAGAGTAAGTTCGTCTGGAACTTGTCTTATGTACACTGATCACAAGTTTTAATACACTGATACAGGTGTAACCAACTTGTCATGGACATAGGAATCTCTACTACCTAATTGGTGTGGTAGACATTTGACTCAATTTTTTTCACTAATAATATGATGATAACAAAATAAAATAACCCATAATCTAATAATTAAATGAAAAGAAAAAACGTGTCTGACTGACTGATCTATCAATAGGTCAAACCAATGATCGGATCGAACTAAAATTTGGTATACAGATATCTATTATAACGTAGATATCCGCTTAGTAAGAATTTTTGAAAATTCAAGCCCTAAAGGAGTAAAATAGGGGATTTCGCAAATTAGTTGTAGATTCAAGAATAAGTTCATATATTTGCTTTATCAATTATCAATTAATAGGAATAAAAGTTATAACATTCCATAAAATTTTTAAGGATCAATTTGACCAGAAGGATCTTGAAGGATTATACAGAAAATATGATGACAAATTGAGGGAGACACTTATTTACATTTATGTTACCTTATTAGTGTGCTGTTCTACAATTCACATCGCCCTCGTTATCGCCGGTACATACCCTGAGGTAAGACACCAGAAATCAGTTTAAATCATTATCTTATTCATATGAGACCTTATCAGTAACATTGTAGTAGGTAATACAATATTGCCTGCATGTTTTATAGTTATCAGGTATGTTTTTTATCATAAACAACAGGTTTCTCACCTTTTACCTATTTTAATATGATAAACAGCAATATTTTACTCCATACATTTATGAACGATTGATTGCATTTGTTACTCATTGGAGTTGTTCTGATCTGGTATAATTTCTGAACTAAGAATGTAATTATCCTAAAGGTACTTGCCTTACCTAACCTAACATGCAACTGGATGAGAAGCAAAAACAAAATACACCATTCTTTTTACAATTAAAGAAATGAAATATAGTTTTACAATCTTTTTTGAGGAAAGTACATACTTAGTGCCAAAATATTTAATTTAATTCAAATGAAACTATCTATTTTTTTCAGTCAGTACAATCACATTCTACATATTTATCAATGGGAATGTATCTTTTACGAATATCGATTCCTATGCTGTCTCTCTGGAAGCGTTTCTACAATCCTCTCAAAAAGAAATGTATCTGGGTTCCTATTCTTGTGACTTTTATTATCACTGTGGATCTTGTTTTTACTGGTAAGTAGCTCATCATTATCACTGATCTAAGATACACAATTTAATTTAATTTCCACTCCTGTCTAATATAAGTTTTATTATTATTATTTATTGTTATTAAATTATTTATGGTTTATGTTACTGTTAATGCTCGGAAGCTTTACGAAGCAGGCATATTATAACAGATATTAGCTTCATTACATTGATTGGAGGTGTAGAGTTTGATCCAAAATACATGGTGGTCCATCCTCTCTGGTGTACCCCAAGGCTGACTTCTTGGACCATACCTTTTTAATTTTTATAAAGGATATTGGTGAAACATTCCTATTTGCTGATGACATCTAAAACTATTGAATCGATATCTGATATCACAATTTTACACATCAGGTTTTAGATAGACTGTCTGACTATTCCAAACATAAATAATAAATTAGATCTTAATCTCAACTCAACTGTATTTTACTGACTTTCTCGCGTAAACAATATCCTCAATTCTATACTATGCTAAGTAAACATTGTTCTACGAGTAGGTTCTTTCAAAGATTTAGGTTTTACTCATAATTGTAAAATTCCCATTAATATGCATTATGAACAGGTCGTTGATAAAGCATTTAGACCTTTAGTTTTCATTATCAGATACGGTTAGGAATTTACAACCGATTAAAACTAAAACAATTTTATACTATATCAATGTGAGAAGCCATTTTGAGTGCGCCTACCAAATTTGGAACCTTCAATTTTCATTTATAGTGCAATATGGACTGCCCTGCTATTCAAAGTAAGTTTTCACTGTCTGTTCCAAATCGGTCTCGACCAAAGTAGCCTCTTATTTATGCTCCCAATATTTCCACTAATTATCGACAAAACTCGTATAATCATTGGAGTTCGTAATTTCTATGAATAGGTATATATTTTTAATTTAAATATTTACTTATCACTTAAAAAGTTAAAAAATAATTTTAAACCTGTATGTGTGTTTTTAAATTATAAACTGTGTCCTTACTAGTATTTTTCTTAACCCAACTTTAACCCCGTTATGTAGCAAAGTAACCAACCTAAATTGAGTATTCTTTGTAAAAGTAAAATTGATTTTTTTAATTATTATTCGTTTTTGGGAGACCTAGCTCATAATTACCAAGAATAATCATGCTATCCGTAGAAACTTTTTGGCTTATCTTAATACATAGATTATTTCAATTTTTGAATTAACTACAAGTCTCTCCCTGACTTGATTGCCGGCTCTTCCAAGAAATTTCAATCTTTCGTACTGGTATTAGATTCATTCAGGCCATTTATAAAAATACATTTTTTTAATCATTTTCCTCAAGTTACTGGTAACTTGGTAACGACGCATTTATACATCAGGCTCGATTTTATTCGTGTAAAACTGTTCTTTTATATTTACAGACATCGTTATCAGTATTTACAGTTCTTTTGAAGGGATATCATTAAGACCAGCATACGCTACGATGGCACTTTTATCCATTTATATATTCTTGCCTATGAGAAATAACTTCCTTGCCATAATCTTGGGTGTTTTAGTCAGCATCGTGTATATTATGATCTTCGCTTTCTTTACTTATGACCAGAATCCTCAAATTGGAATAGTGGTAAGAGTTTCATTTTATAATATTTGCTTTAGTTTATGTATTATTTAATCCCTCATAACATGTATTTTCCAAATGTTACCTTTACCTAAATAGACAATTTTGACTAACCACTGAGTTATCGAAATCGACTTTTCTAATAATGCCTATGCCATCCTTGATAATTTCCTGAAATATATTTAACTAATTGCAATATTTTAAGGGCTTTCATGACTTTTAATATAAGAAAGACGCAAACACTTATAGGGCTTATCAGTAAAAGTAATCCACTCCATCATCACCATTATTTCATTCAATTAATTAAGCAGCTATTTTTAATCCAGGTATTGATAAAGGTTCTTTTATTTAGATAGGTTCTGATTTGATGCCATTATAGTGAAGTGAAAAAAAAAAGAAAGAAAATATTTATTATAATAAACATAATATTATCATTGAACTATTGAGCCCAGATTTATTTCCTCTATCCATTTTCCTATAGGTACTAACCCTCCTAATAGTTATTTAATACAATGTGGTATACAATTTTTTTCTATTCTAATAATAAAGAGGTAAAGATTTTTTTTAATTTTGATGTAGTTATAGTAGTAATCTCCGGAACTACTGATTCGATTCAATTTTTTTTCTCTAGTAGAGAATTACATTACAGTGCTACCTATAGGCTATTTTGCATACGGAAAACGCGGGATAAACTAGTGCAAAATAACCAGTTTAATCCAATTTGATGAAACAGTGTGATTTTGAAATAATTATAAATCCATTAATCATGTGTTTATAGAGATTACACATTTAGACTTAACTATTAGATACCATTTTTTTTTTCATATTAATAATAATTTTCAATCAATCATACCCAACATACGTCATTACTTGCTTTGTTTTTAGATAAAAGGTAGATATATTGCTAAAAATAAATCTTTAACAATGACAATGAATTCTGTACCTAAATAAAAACCTTACAGAAAACATTGTAGTTTTATAGGTAGGTACCCTTTAAATGTAACTTTGAAATGTATAAATACTACATATCCCTCACGTTTCTGGCTTTTGCATTTTGTATCAATCCTCTATTTAGTTCATGATTATAAAAATGTATTGAAAAGCTATTTTCAGTCATAGATTTATGTTGGCATTTATTAGTAGGTATTTACAAGCTTTTATTTAACTTGCCTTGTTGTTTAGGTCGAATCTTGCAAGTCTATTGTAACCCACTTCCCGGTGTTCAATTGATATAAAATTTACATATTATTATGTTTACCAAACGCATGTAAATCCTATGGAAATACAATAATATCGAGCTGTATATGATTTGATTTAATATATTGTAACTAGTAATTTTATGTTTTAGATATCATCAGACATAATTTACCTTATCGGTGTGAATCTCATGGGTGTATACTTCAGACTGATGAATGAAATAGTGACCAGACGATCGTTTTTAGACAGACGAGCTTGCGTTGAAAGCACTTTGCGATTGAAATTCGTAAAAGATCAAGAGGTAAGAAAAAATAAATAAAATTCCTGACACATTTTTAATTGACGAGATAAGAACTGAATTTAGTGATAGGTGATAAACGATGTTAAACAATATTTGAATAGCTTACCTACTTGATTTTAGCTTATCATTGGAAACCGTTATTTTGATAGTTAATCTAACAATCAATACATTATTAGCTACCACTATAAATGATGATAGAAATAATGCAAAGAAAATAATTTCCGAAAAATGTATGTAAATTGAAACTAACCTGTCACTGAATTTATCGTAAATCATGTAATTTTCTTTCAGGAACGCTTAATGATGAGCATACTTCCAGAGCATATTGTATCAAAAGTACGTCAGGATATCAGAAATATGTTTCTGGGTTTGCAGACACACAGTATGAGTTACACTATGAGATCGTTCAAGTAAGCTTTCGATTCGAAAATATATATAGAAATATTGATTATATATACCTTTATAAATGCGTAATGGAAGAATTATAATGTTTTAATAGATATATTGGATA
The DNA here is from genome assembly GCA_963555595.1 of Tethea ocularis. NCBI lineage: Eukaryota > Metazoa > Arthropoda > Insecta > Lepidoptera > Drepanidae > Tethea > Tethea ocularis. The sequence goes on from OY741958.1 coordinate 10,000,521, forward strand.
CAATACAACTGGTCCTTACGATCCAATAATCTAGTAATAGATATTTATATCTTCAACTAACAACTAGTTTATAAATTTTAGTAAAATGAGTCTTCTTCTAAGCATAATAAAACCTGTATTCATTATTTACAGTCAGCTATATGTCGAAGAACATGATAATGTCAGCATACTGTACGCTGATGTAGTTAACTACACGATGATATCAACTACATTGTCTCCAATGAGGATGGTTGAACTCCTTAATGAACTGTTTGGAAGATTTGATGAGGCTTCTGAGGTTTGAAATTTTTAATATTGTTTAAAAAAAAATATTGATGCTTTGTATGTATCTTTATTATTAAATTAGTAATTGAGATCTCTTGACCTCAATGTATGACTAGTCAGCCTATATTTAGATCATCAAGCTACATTACAAACATAATATTTTTGTTTTATTTTGTGAAATGTTTCGAATTACTCTTTTTTCTTTTATTATTTCCATTTCTAAGTAAAGCTTAATAATATTTTTACTAAGATTTATGTATGCTGCTTTTCAAATTTCTTTGTTCAGAATTTTATCATTGTACAGGAACATGACGTGCTACGCATAAAATTTCTTGGCGATTGTTACTACTGTGTTAGTGGTATACCAAAACCGAGCATTCAGCACGCAAAAAATTGTGTTGACTTGGGACTTGAGATGATACACATAATCAAAGATGTTAGGTATGTACGGACTACGTATCTATAAGAAGAAAATCGCTGAGGAATCCGTGTAAACCCTTATCAAGCTATCGGCGCCAGCGAATAAGAATAACTGAAAGTATTCGTTAAAATTACAAGACAGAATTTGAAAATTTATTTTATGAAGAAAACTACACCTACTTGAATACAAGTAGGTATGATACACGTGGTAAATATTGATTATGTTTATAATTTTTTTATAGGGAAAAACGTTTATTAAATATGGATATGAGAATTGGAGTACATTCAGGGAGAATTCTCAGTGGACTAATTGGCATAAGAAAATGGCAATACGATGTTTGGTCCAAAGACGTTACCATTGCCAATAAAATGGAGTCAACGGGGAAAGCTGGGTAAGCTCAAAATAATATATATAAAACTGACTGCGCAGATGTATAATATAAGTCTATTAAACTTTATTTCCAGGAAAGTTCACGTAACGAAGCAAACTCTTGAATTACTTTTAAGTAACGCCAGAGAATACATTATAGAACCAAACTTTGAATCTCAAAATGATCCTTTTATTATGAAAAATAAGTTAGAGACCTTCTTGCTGTCAAGACCAACTAGGGTTAGTATACATTTAACTATTACTCAGCATCATTACGAAACTAAAGCGATCACATAATATCTAAAAAACTATTTAGGTATAATAAACTACAATTTTTATTTTTGCAGGCACTTGAATACAAACCGTTTCGACGTGCGTCAGTAGGCTTAAATAAAATTATAACACAAACTACAGTATCGTCGAACAGAGTAAGCAAACAAGTTCGCAACATTTTTTTTTATGATAAATTATACTTAACCATAATTTGCTATAAAATCTGTATTTCTAGTAGCGATTGGACAATAGAAATTCGACAAATTTAAGAAGAGCAACTAGTTTCATGGACGAAAACCTAGTTGAATACCAACAAATGTTAAAAGCTGCCGATGCACAGATGGCCAAAGAAATCGAGGACATGACAAATGGAAAGTAAGTATCATTTGCGTTAATATACAACTCATTATCATATTTTTTCCATGAATAACAATAAAATTATCTTTTAGGGAACATTTTAGAAAGGAATCCAAATTAAACAGTATTACATTAATGTATAAAAAAATTGAACTTGAGAAAACATTCTTGCTCCTGCCAGATCCGTTATTTAAATATTACATCACGTGTTGTCTCATAATCTTGGTACTAATAATGATAATCAACGGCCTAACAACCAACTGGTGAGTCCTCAATATACAGCTTTTCAATCAATCTGATAAGCATCTTACTTTATCATCATCTTATTTATTCAAGGTTCAGTGGCTTTCAGTGGTACACATGGATCATATTTGCATCACTCTTTCTTGGCCTTATCCTTATACAACCTCTTACTTGGTTCCAATTTCTGTGGACGAAATACAAAGGCATTGAAGAACCTCGCAACCAATACTTGAGATGTATCTATGACGTGTCATCAAAAATTATTAAATCGGCAAAAATACGAACAGCCATGTATTTGCTCATAAGCGTTGGCCTTGCTGCAACATCAGTTGTAAATGTTATCGGATGTTCTGAAGTAAAAGTGGAACCAACGTCAGTTGAAACCGTTCTGTCGAATTGTGTTTCATCGTGGGTAAACACATTTATATTGATTAAATTGATGATTTCTTTAAATTTTGTGTAATGTAATAAGCTGACATAATTGTTTCAGCATGTAACACAATGTTGGGGTTTAGCTTTGCTACTTAACTTTCTATTCAGCAGAGTGTTTTTTATCTTCAAATGGATCGTCGCTGGCGGAATGACATGCTTTTACTTATGGGTTGTTTGGGAAATAAAAACTTCTCTTTTTGCTGTTGATGCCACGTGGAATGTTGGATTGGATCCTAGGATTTCTCATACTTTATCAGTAATATTTATAACTATAACGTTGTATTGGATTGATAGAACTACTGAATACAGAAATCGTTTAGACCATCTATGGCAATTACAATTGAGTGAAGAACAACAAGAAGCTGAGACTATGCTACGAGTAAACAATATGCTGCTGGAAAATATACTGCCTGCTCATGTTGGTGAGTAAGGTATTAACTTTATAAATTTTTCAATAACAAATAATAATCTTGTATGTATTACTCATACTTTTCATACAGAACTAAAAACACGTGGAGTTTAATCAGAGACTAATGAAGTGATAAGAAAAATAGCTGTTATCATAAAAACTATAGGAATATATTAAGCTCCTGTAATAATTAATAAGTTTTAAATATTAACTAGAATTTTTCCATTTTTTTTCAGTGCAGGTATATTTGAACTTGAATAGATCTATCGACGAGCTTTACTATGAGAAATATGACAATGTGGCCGTAATGTTTGCATCCTTGACTGATTACAAATTAGGTGTTGAAAACGATGCAGATTTGAGTGACAAATTTGTACTGAGCATATTGGATGAAGTTATTTCAGATTTTGACAGGGTATTTAGAAACTATCTTCTGTTTATCATATTGGTGATAATATTCATATGAAAGGACCTAATAATTAAATTCATAAATTTGTAGCTACTTCTAACTGGAACGTCCGTATACAAAGTGGAGAAGATTAAAATGGCTGGGTGGACATATATGGCAGCTTGTGGCTTGGATCCAAATCGAAGAGAATCCTCTGATTCAGTGTCATTGGATTCTGCTCCAACTCAGAATAGCCCTTATAACAGAGCTGTTGTCATTACTATGGTAGAATTTGCTGCAGCAATGATGATGCAATTGCAAAACTTTAACCGTGGTTCATTCCAGAGTTTTGAAGGACTGAACTTAAGAATTGGTAAGGGAACAAAATAAACAACAAAACTGCGTAATGATGATGGTTATACATTTTCTGAATCTTGTTTTCATGAAATTATAATCTTTTTATCTTATTTTTAATGGTTAGGTTATAAAACTTAACATTATTTTCATTTCATAGCAATAATGGTAAGTTATACATATTTGTTTCAGGAATTTCAAATGGAGAAATAGCTGCTGGTGTAGTTGGTTCCTTGAAGCCACTGTATGATATATGGGGTCATGCGGTCAATATGGCTTCCAGAATGGACTCAACCGGGGAGACCGGTAAAATTCAGGTATGTAATACACTCTGTGGTAATACTTTAAATTTATTTACATAATTATCTTTGGTTTTAATAGGCAATTCAACTTGTAGTATTTCATAAATTACCTACCTGTTATAAGCTTCAGCCTCTTTCTGATTTTCTCTGGGCCTGATGATGGTTTGGTTTGTTAAGAAACAGACTGACTTTTGTTTTGAATAATTAAATTAAACTATGTATACTTTCCATTTTTATATCTTTAATTTTAATAAATTAAATATAAACATTGAATTATAATAGCATAATTAATTATGCCTATGATCCCAAGTTCGAAATTTGTGTCATCTTCACGATACAATTTCAAAGTGAATTTTATCAATCAAGATGAAAAAATAAAAAAAATACATAAATAGGTTTAAGATAAGTTACAAAGTTCGTTTGTTGAAACCATCCAAATCAGATAAACACATCACGAAATTTCCAGAACTATAAAACAAAAAGTATAGGTACCCATATAAAAGTAGAAGGTAGTTTTTAAAAGCCGTAAGCTAAACTTCTTCTTCTGTTACATATTAAAATATAATTTTAAAAAATGCTTTTATTATTTTAAAGGTAACAGAAAACACAGCAATAATACTAGACGAATGCGGAATCCTCACGACATATCGCGGCGAAACTTTTGTTAAAGGCGCTGGCTACATCAAAACATACTTCGTACCACTTGATGACAACTTTAATTTGATCAAAAAGTATCAGAGCTTAGACTATTATAGAATGGAAGATAGACATAGATACTATAATCTTAGAAGAACAATGTTTCATGATACTGAGTCTGAAGCTGATTCAATCGACGTTGGATCACAATACTCCATTTATGATGTAAGGAATCTATCAATAGACAGTGATATAGATGATTTAAGTACAGTTACTGCTAGAGATATCGACAGTTCATCATCTGAAAGCGACATTAAAGAAACTCGTTGTTGAACAGTTATTAGTTATATAAGTGTTACTCGTATTTAATGTATGTATATGATGTATAATGTTTAGTTAATAAATATAATTTTAGAATCAAGTATTAAGTACTATTTTATTAAAAAAAACTATAATCGCACCGCTGAGATATCTTGAAAACACCTAAACTTTTCATAAATTCCAACATCTTTGGTGAAAAGTTTAGATCATTTTTCTATTATCACATGGCCATCATCAGTAAGGTTCAGTAGTCCAGTTAACTAGGGGCCAAATCTGGATGGTTACCGAGCTGTGACGGTTCTTAAATTCCTTGGAAAATTTCTGACTTTTTACCAAAAATAATTAATTATGAAAATACTAAAGCTGAGGCTGCAAAATTAGTGGTCATTTAAAAAAACCTTTCCCAAAACTTACACGATCTCAGAAATAAAAGGTTTTTAGTAGCAATACTTTTGTTTATTTGTATATTTTATTTAATTTTGGCGTATAAATTAGTAAAATTAAGCTTTCCAAAAAGGTTCAAATGTTATATTAACATTTCAAACATCACGAGCGCGCTGTAAATATAAAGCGCATAAAAAAACATCATCTAAAAGTGACATTATATGAACTTGTTTTAGAAAAGTTCATATAATTATAGTTAAATGACTGTATACGATGTATGTGAATTGTAATGTATAGGTAACCTAATGTTAAGATAATAAATATAATTATAGAATCAAGTACCTACTAATTAGGTAGGTACTATTTTATTAAGAAAGCTGTAGTCGCATCGGTGAGTTATCTTGGAAACAACTAAAGTATTTGAAAGTTGTTTCAGTAGCGTCACTACCGTTTTTATCATGACATTTGTGCAAAACTTCTTCAAGTTCAACATTCTTGGGGAAAAGTTTTAATAATTTTTCTAACAGCACATGGCCGTCATCAGTTAGGTATCCAGACTCCTCGAAGGCACAATGTATGAATTCTTGAAATTGTCTATCTTCTGAATAAATCCCTGCTCTCATAAGTATCACAATATCCTGTGATATACCAGTACGAGTCATGCATAGCTTTATAGCGTTTAGAATTTTGGTCAACTCTGGCTCCGGAAATTGTATACTGGGCTGAAATTTTAATTAATTACATCAGTTTATTCAGTTTTATATTATTATAGGTAAAATTTAAATCTGGATTGGTACTGAGATTTTTGCCAACATCTTAGGGAACAATGAACAGGAAGATCATTTATTTGAGATTATTAAACTTATTTAGGTTTGAAGTTTATACTAGTATCTTGGTATTTAATATTATTATTGTTGGTTACTTTCGTGTCTTTATTTTTAGATATTAGCTATATTTCATTAGATAACTTATACCATCTCCCCCAAAGTCTTATCCGTGTTTCTAAATATATGTTTACCCAGTTTAAAAAGTATAGATCTATGTAGGAATATACAATGATAACAATCTGTATACTGGGTGTAAGTGACAACTAATACCAAGGATTCAGTACATCATTTTGGACCTCTCAGCGTTAGAATGTCTATCATCATATTAATCAGATCATCATAATAATAACTTATTTTCATATGTATATAATGATATATTATTATATATCTATATTAAATGTTTCACCAAAATCCGTTCAGTAATTTTTGCGTGAAAGAGTAACAAACATCTTCACATCTAAACAAACTTTCACATATAATAACTATACTTAGGATTTTAAATAATTTTCATTTTATTATATTTGGAAATACATTATCATTTATCGAATACGATCTGCAAAATATACGAGATACCTACAGCCAAAAATAACAGCCACTCAGTTCGATCACTGTTCATACCAAAAAATAATGAAAATATATCTATACTACGGTACGGTTAATGTTCACCGACTAAAATGGCCCAATAAATTATAATCGGACGTTTACTAAGAATTTTCATAGGAAAACGCCCGAGAATATCAAGTTCACAGTAAAAGATAATACTAAATTGAAATTATTTAATTTGATCTTACCCTCAAAGTAAATGTATATTTTTTAGTATATCCCAGGGATAAAACAGAGCACAATAAGATAATCGTAAAAAAATTCATTATTAAATTATTTCAGTAAACCAATAGCCACAATTCTATTTAACTGAAATTACACAGATGCGAATCCATTATATACCAAAATCAAAACAGCTAAAAAAGTTAACGAGTTATAATATACTTACCTATATTATAACTTAGATTTTTTGCTGTTAATTAATTTACATATTGACGAAAATAGAATTTTAAGGATCCATAGGCAAACAAAAAAACCTCAACCTTAGACATGGACGGATTGATATCACAGTAAAATTTTTTTTTTCAGTTGGTGTACCTAAGTATATATTATCAGGGTTTCGAATATGACAGAGGGGAAAAAAACATGTACTTTTTAGCCGTAAAAGAGCTAAAGCAGCTAATTATTACAGTTTATAACGACTGGTAATTTTATAATTTTAGGAAATTTTATGGCAATTCGAATCTAAATGGACGGAACTAGTTAAGGTAACGAGTTCCTGGTGTGAACTCGTAATTTATAAACATTGTTAGAATGGTCATGGCCGATCGAGATAACTGACTTGTTCGGTTATGAGTTTGATTTCGTAACTCTGTGTGCATAAAATAATGACACTTAGCTAGTCTCTGGAAGACGCTTCCTTATAGGCGATGGCACAGGTGCCTTACACCGTGGCCTTACTGTGGATGCAGATTCCTAACTGTGGAGACGATCTAATCCTCAGACATGAAGCACCGTCAACATGCATAAGTAATACCTACTTTAATTTATGCTACACATATACTAAGTATGTGTAATGAAAATAATTTTATTATATGGAACCATTATAAATTTTATTATAAGGAACACTAAGCTCATTAAATAATTCACCTTTTGTACCTTCGAATAATAAAATATTCGAATCTAAGTCATCAATCTAAATTCAAAGATTTCACTATTGTTTTCTTATAAAAACGAGGAATTTAAAATTAAAATTCAAATAATTTATTTGCATACTACCTAAGTCCGCGACTTCGTTCGCATGGATGTCGAATAATGTAACGCTTAGATATAATGTAGATACTTATTTATTTCTCTGCAATAGGTACACTTATAGAATAATGAAAATAATGCAAGTCACCAGCCCCGGTCATTTTTCCTAATGAGAAACGTAGGTACCTTATTTATGACAATTCTTCTCTATAAATGATGTTAGCGGTGGAATCATCTGGTGAACACAAAACGGTTGCTAACACGTGATAGATTAATCTGGGATGAATCTGAATAAGGTAGGTATTGTTATGGAATACCGGCGAGGTCTGAGAGAGCCTTGAGATACATTTATTTAAATAATGAGTGAATGAATAAAATTATAGTGAGCTATGAAAGTTATGAAAAGAGAAGAACAAGACAATGGTAATTTTAAAAAGTAAGGTCCGGTTGCATCGAAACATTAGTAATAGTTGTACGTAGTATAATACTAATATTATTACTCTGCGGTAACGTTATTCAAAAATTTCCTAAGCAACCCACCCAGTTATCTCAAGATTTATCTAGCTAGATCATGCTCATTCTAGTGATATGCTAGATGCATGGACATAATAAAAAAACTCGTGAAATAAGCGATACTAAATTAAGGAGACAGCTAAAAACATTATAGGTATTTCTCATTATTTAAGGCGCACAATTACCTCAATAGTCCAGCTGGCGCAACTCGTAATTACATAAAACCGAGAATTACCTACTAAAACCGAGTGATAATAATGATCTTTTTTCGCAAATACATTATGTGTAGGTACCTACCGTATTGTAATTTATTTCATCAAAAATGTAAATATACTTTTTATTTTAAGTATATTTACATTTTTGATGAGATCAATCAGAGGTTATTCCATGGTTATTATTTTATTTTATTCGCATAAAACTTAGGTATAATAGGAACCTTTTTTGTAATCCCAAAGGAGTAGGAGCGACTTCCTAAAAGTGGCGAAATTAGCCACTCTAATCAAATCAAGATAAATACCTATTTACCTAAGTATGGTGTTGTAGTGAGGGTAGGTAGGTAATTCCAAATTAGTACCTAAATACAAGCTAAACACCTTTCTTGTTACATACCAAATTTTGTTGACCTGTGTAACCAATGGCATGCATGTCCATAACGACATAGGCGATATTTGTCACAATAAAAAACCAGTTTGTTGATAATTGTCATCAATTTAGAGCATTTATGTAATTAAGTAGATATCAATTTAATTAATATGATGAATATTCATAATTATACCTAGCCACAGACTAGTCTTGCTAAACTAGTATTTTGCACGGCTAATGGATTTGGAAGTAGGTAAGGAGAACCCGACTGTCTAACTTAGGTACCTACCTACTAAATACATGAGCACTTCACTTTCAGAGAACAAGCTCCTATAAAATGGCCCATGCCTCTAAATAATAATAAGTAATATGCTGGGACATTTATCACACACGGCTCTCTGGTCCAAACTAAGCAGAGCTTGTGCTAATGAAACCAGACAAACTGTTTCACTCCCTAGGATATTCTTTGTAAATACATTCATATGTAGATAATAATTACCTACACCCAAAGACAAGGACACACAGAAGTTAATTCGTACCCAAGTATTGATCCTGGATGGGAATCAAACCCACGACCTGCGGCATGGACGCTAACAGGCCTATCAATAAAAAATATATGCATTTAACAAACAATTTATTTATTTATATCATAAATTCCTATTTAAGTACAGCAATAAATTAAATAAGTTAAAATCCAATTTGTTCAAATACATATTGCACCCATGATTGAAAACAGGACAGGATCTACTGATGAGTTCAAAGTATCAAACAAAATTATAGACATTTATTATTTTTTGATTTGTCTATATGCAATGTAAGTAAAAAATCTATAGTACCTAATTTAAAATAATATGTGTGTTTTAGTTCCGGCATGATAACATTTAAAAATTTCGTACGCGGTATCTGCAGCATCTTTACCTTTCTTCGACTTGCATGCTTCGAGTAGCTTTACTGCATCGGCCTTATCAACACCAGGTGGTAACTTAGCTAGTGCTACATCAACATTCAGTTTTGCGTCTGGTGTCAGAATCCCAGCTTTTTCGAAGAAGCAAAGAGTGAACTTTTTCAATGCATTGTCATCACTGAACTGGCCTTTCTTAACATCAGCTAGGGTTTCAGCTTTAACTCCAGATTGTTTGATACATTCCATAGTGAGCTGCTGCGCTTTATCCTTCTGTGTATGAGAAAGATCAGCCGTCTGTAACAACATAACTTTCGATTAATTATTCATTCATCACAAACATATTTCACCTAAGTGCGTAATTTTCTTGAGAGAAGCGTTTTTTCGCTCGAATAGCAGTCTACGTCGGGCCCTTTACTAACTTCCTAAAATTCATTTTTCCTACCAGACCATATAGAGTTGATACCAATTCCTAAAGCTGATCTTACTTTTGATGCAATGCAATTTATAAAAAACTAGGATAAAAATATTCAAATAAAATTTTCACTCGATGATATATTTTCAATTGTATTTTTCCCGGCGATGTGGGGCACCTAGGCAGTTGCTTTCTTATGTATCCAGGCTGGCTGGAGTATGAGAAAATATGTTTACTATATTAATAAATAAAGTAGGTACCTACTTAATTAAATAAAATCTCATCATTGTATTTTTATTTGCGTCATCATGACGTAAACAGTAGGTACCTAAATAATATGTGTATAATATATATTGTTTCCATTATTAAAGTAATAAATAAGCATAAATAATCCATAAGGCGAACATTGGTCTCTAAAATGACAATACACACAAAATAACAATGTCTTTAGGTACAAACCCATTAAAACATTTTTTCTCATTTACACAACTTGTGTTTTGGTAAAACTTAGAGTCCTATTATACGAATGCCTATTGCCTATGCCTATGCTTACACAAAATTACTACTTTTTCTAGGATTATTTAAGAGACAGCGTTTACAATAAAGCGAACCGAGAGAATTAAATAAAGTAGTGTTTGCTATGATGTGTATACTACTAAGGTAGCAAACAAGCATACGGCTTACCCGTTACCTGATGGTAAGCAGTTACCGTAACCTATGAACGCTTGCAACACCAGTCACTCACGCGTTGCCAAAAATTTCTTTGCATCTTTTTGAAGCAACCCCCCAAGGTTTTCTTGGGAAAACCATAATAAAAATGTTAAAATTGGGATCATATTTATACTCACATTAGCATTAATTCCTCCAACTGCCATTAAAACGCATAATACAAAAAACACTTTCATTTTTGTTATTAGATATTATTTGTCGTCTAATAATAGTCAAATATAACACGCAAATGGCATACGCCACTCTCTTTTATATACCGAGCTCCGAAGGAAATCAAGTTAGGGGACTATTCATTTGTAAGGAAACAAACATCTTGTGGTCAATATCGACATACCTGCATCTAATTTACTTTATTATTATTAAGTATATCTACTACGTACCTACCAGCGTTGCCAAACGTCCCGATCTTGGCGGGACGTCCCGATTTTTCAATTAAAATTAAATGTCCTGCGCGGGACAGGCTCTGTCCCGCTTTTCGGGGATAACTCGACCTTGCGTGCAGCCTGCTATCTATTACCACGTAAACGTAATTTGGACTCACACAAAAATATGAATGTATAAAAACTTCTGTAATATATGTTTTTAGGGTTCCGGAACTCAAAAGAAAAAAAAGCGGAACCCTTATAGGATCACTCGAGCGTCTGTCTGTCTGTCAAGTTTCAACTCAATCCAGAACTCAATCCAGTCTGGATTGAGTTGCGTCTATAACCTATCTGACAGATGTATAATGGAATATGGAAACATATTAGAACAAACTAAGTAGGTACCTAACTTTACAATTTTATGACTCATTGGCCTCTAATATATCTAGGTCACGCCAGTTATGGTAAACGTTTATGCTGATCGACTGCATTACTACCTTATTTCTATTACTAAAAGCGGCAAGTGAACTGGGACACAGGTACCTAATCTCTAGGTCTACTTTATGTATTAGGTACACAATACTAATTAATATCAACAAGAGACGAACTCAAATTGAAATCATTTATTTTATTAGATTTAATAACTGTTTATTTTAAATGACAAGTTAACAATAACAACCATGTAAGTAGCCCTTCTCTACTCTACAGTATACTGACAGAGCTAATGAGTAGTGTCCTTACGACTTACACTACCAACACTTGACTAAATCCTACTATCCTACTTTAATATTATAAATGCGAAAGGTTGTGATTATGGATGTAAATACCTACTACTAAACGGATTTGATAGATATTATAATAACATAATTATGGGCAACTTTTTATCCCGGGAAAACATGATATACCTCGCGAACGCGGGTGAAATCGCGGGTCGGAAGCTAGTTATTTATATCTAAATTACTACATAGGTATTTGTTTTTAAAAATACCAAAGCTTAGGTGGGTACAAGTTTTATTTCAGTTACATTACCTACTTACTTTAAAAAGAGCCATCCTTTATAATATCCTCATGAAAACGAATAAGTATAGAATATAGATACCTACGTATATTGTTTCCTAAACATAGTTAAGTTTCAGAACTGTTCCAATTTTCTTTTTTCTAATACAGTACCTATTATTACCTACCTACGACAAAAATATTATTAGCATTGAAGTAGAGAATCCTCACAAGTGATAGAGACAACAAACCTTTGGTCAGTAATGTAGGTAATCTACGTCTTTTAACTAAAATAATTACCATAATATTTACACAATGATTTAATAAATTACAAATAATATAAATTAAAGGTCACAATATTATACATTTTAGCTTGAAGTTGCTACTAAATTACAAAAAAAAAATGTTTTACTCACCTAATAATTCGTAAGTACGTAGGTACCTACTTACTTAGATTTTTTTGCTCATTTGTATAGACTTTACGTTTGGAAACAAACAAGGCCCTATGAAAAATATAATCTTTATAACCTGTAAACTAAAAATATGCTAGATTGAGTGTACCTATATGTTTGACTGGACTGCGCCGATCTCACTTGAAGTCGAAGAAGTGGAATTGACTTCCGGCGATTGAAATTCCTTACACCAACAACTTGAATATCCAAGGCACCTCGACTACATCATGGTTCTCCCTCAATCTTCCTCATATCTTAATTTTTTGAATAAAAAAGTTATTCTTTGACGGTTGTTTCTATTGCTCCGTCAAGTGTTCAGGTCGGTCACTCATTAACTTCTTTAGGAATTCACATAGAAAATAAAAAAAACAGTAACGTTTCCATGAAGGCAAGCAAATTCTGTTGTCTGCAATTTATAATAATATAGGTACTCTTTCGTGTTGTAAATTATAAACGAACCAAGCAAAATACTTGAAACAAAAAGGTTGTTAGCCACTAAAACAAAACACTGCAGATTATAATTTGTAAGGCTTCATCCCTCAGCCCACGAGCCTAGATCTACTTAGTACGTCCACAACACTGTCCTCCAACTGTTTTATACATTACGTACCTTGACAATTAACTAAAACCTAGACAGGTCTGTTAATTACGGATCCGGCACTAAAAAAGCAATTGGAAAACCTTTGGAGGCCTGTAATTTTATAGTGCGTAAGTACCTATTATTACATATTCTAATAAAAAAAACCGGACTAGTGCCAGTCTTATCTTTTAATGGCGTTTATTTTTTTACTGCTCTATCTAAGAGTATTTAATAATTTTCTAAATACCTCAAGACACAGTAAAGTTCAGCCACAGATGAAGGCAATATATCAAGCCCCATATTTTCCCCGACTATACAATTCAGCATTTTGATGGCATAGAGTTGAACTACTAGACAAGCCTACCTCTTTCAAGGTGCACCATTCTTTCCGAATGTACCTACTCATGAGGTTTTTTTTCAGAAGTAAATAATGGCAGAAGAACCAGAATGCCAGCTTCGTCGACGGCGTTCTTCAGCCAATTCGAATCTCCCTCTAAACTTGGAAGTCAGCTTCCAAGTTAATGAAGGTGGACCGGACCAGGGTACGCCATCGCCAAGCAGTTCAAAGCATATAGGCAACATGAAGAAAAGATCGTCTTCTTCTGCACTTCAGGATTTTAAGAATAAGCAGCAATCTTTTGATATACAAGTAGGTCTAAGCTATTTAAATGTATAACTCAAAAATAACTTGGATCCCGATTATTCTAAGCGGTCGTAGAAAAATCTCTAAGTGGCAGCATAATAGCGGACTGTAGGAGCGCGTACTAATTGTACCCTGAGGGTCATAGACTGTTTCAGCTGCAACAGACGAGAAGTTAATAATAATAATTAATATATTTCAGTTAATTGTTATTAGACCTTTAAACACTACATGCCTTCAACTTGCGAAATTAATAAGGATTGTTGTATCCGTCCATGTAATTTGTCGACCAAAACCTTCATAGACTTCACGCGAATAATAAGTCATTACTATTTATATTTTTTAATAAAACTTCTTCTTTAGGTGGAAGAGTGTGAAGAGGAAGAAATATTTTTAGACAGTGATGATGAAGGGCCTGATGAGGAAGGTGCTAGCGGAATATCTCGAGCCGTCACACCGACTCCTATTCAAGATTTTGGTGCTAATGTTGTTTATACAGAAGGTGTGTTAAATGTTATTTTTTTAAATAGTTTAAACTAACGCAAATCTCTGGTTTATCAAAAAGCAGTTATTAATTAAACTTGCCATCAGCGGGAAGTCCATTTTCACACACTGGAACCTAAATGGTCTCACACTGTGAGCTTCCTACCGCGGACGCTTAGGTTGTGGAATGAGCTCCCCGCCGCCGTGGTTTTCCCAAAAGACTACAGCATGAGGTTCTTCAAAATAGGTGTGAAGAGATTATAGCAGGGTCGGCAACACCGGCGTTGGCGAGTGATATACCTAGTGTTGTAAGCAACTGTAGGCTACTACGGTAACCACTTACCGTCAGGTGGGACCCTTCATTGTGATACCCTACTCGATAGGTTTGGAAGAATTTTATTGAAAACATTCATTTCGACGTCAAAAATCTGCCATTTCGATTTTTCAAAATTGTAATATGTTGGTACGATTGTTACTGGGTACTTCTACTTACCTAATGACACTCGCACAATGATCTAACGACCATTTTATCAAAAGCGGTTCAGCCGTTTAGTAATTACGAGGTAACATAGGGACGGACTAACATACGTACTTACATAGGTACAGGAAAAACACATAAGCCTCCTTATTGCGTTCGCCGCAGTCGGGTAATAATTAATAATCAACATCAAATTTTGGAAGGTGAATTACATAATTATCTTCATTAGGTACTTCGGGAAACTTTGCCGTTCGGCACCGGCGGCCGAGCGGCCACCTCGAGGATTTTTTTATATGTATTTTGTATATTTGTTGTAAATATTGTTTAGTCTGTTAGAAATAACAATATTAGGTACTTTTTACGTGGGTATGCTATTTGATATTTTAATATATTTTTTGCAGGGCCTCAAACTATGGACTTCCTAAGAGTAAATGCACTAGATCAAGATTGTTACACAGACGTGTCAGATGCTGATACCGATGATGAAGCTGAATAATTAATATTATTAAATTATAACACATATTAAACAGCATAGTTATATTAATATATTCAAAAGGAGTTCACATGCTTTTATCATGAAAATCTTGTTTTTTATCATGTATAAAATAAATTTTACGAGCGGATGTAGGCTCCAAATAAATTAAGGTGTTTAATTTTTAGAAATTTAATCGCTGATGAAATTAACTAGTTGATCACAGGCACTGAGGTATATTACTACGTGTGGAGAATCTATCATAAGCAAAATTCATGCTCCATTTTATTAATATTCGCTGCAACCGTGAAACAATAATTAGTCGTCCACGTAGCGCTAGAACGCTTTAAGGTATAGTTTTTTCGAGTCGAATGCGACGTGATTTTCATGGCGCTTACGCGTTTTGTGTTTAAGCAACAAGTGACGTGCGACCGGAAGGCTGCACTTGAACGGAACATAGTGGTTAGTGTGGCGTCTCGTCTCTATACGTAATAATATCCCTCAGTGATCACAGGTAACACTGCATAGCGGAAAGCTAATATACGAGTAAGAAAATTGACAAATTCATAATAAAGGCCTTTAGGATATATTTATAAACTTTATTGACTAGGTTTTACTCTATTTTTTACAATAATAATAAGCTAATATAGAATATTGATTACTTTTAGGAAAAACAAAATATGACGTCGTAAATATAGACAGAATGGTTTTCATTGGGATTCAAATCTTTATCATCATATTATGCGCACTGTATAGATATTTTTGCTGAAACTGCCCCAGATATACTTAGCAGCAATTTGCTATTGATGTGAATTCTGATGAAATGCCATGTAAGTGTCGTGCGCGTGTGTTAAGCCTCGGGATTTTCATGTAAAATTGTTTGAGCGATACTTCGAATAAAATAAGATTCGCAATTCGTATCACATATACACAGATATAAAAATGCCACGACATACCTATGCAATAAAAACAATACAAAGATCATCTTAAATTAGCTACGCTATATTTTTTAAATCAATTTAATGATAGGAAAATGTCTATGTACAGAGAAATCAAACTCCGGTGGCGTCGCTGAATCTCTTTTATGTCCGCCGGCTATGAGTTTTAATACTACGAAATTTGTTTTGGCTACCTTAAGGAGATCTGTTACCTGTAATTAAAAAATATGAGCTTTAATGTATGTCTTCTTCCTAAAGGTCGGCACCACATCGACAATTCTTCGGGTATAGTTAACTAGCTTTCGTCCCGTGGTTTCACCCGCGTTCCCGAGATAAAAATTAACCTACGTCCTTCTCCATATGGTTATCAACATGCCAAATTTCTTCGATCGGTTCAGTGGTTTTCGCATTGATTATATTGGTAAGGTACGTCACGTCACTACCACTGGTGAATCACCCATCTGCTATCAGTCTTCTGATATAATAATAAAAACCTTGAGACAACTAACATACAACGGGGCTTACCTCTTGATCTGGAGTTGTAATAGTTTCCAACAACGAGCGGGCCTGTTGGAAATGTTTACACCCGCCTAAATATAGTATCACAGGATTTTCGTACCTGAAACAAGAGTTTACCATAAATCCAAAAGTAACAATGTATTTTCAAACATACACTTACGTTTTAAAATAACTAATTGACTCAGGCGTGACCTTGCGGAAATCCATTAAAAGATTAAACAGAAGACAAATATTTAGTAACTGATTCCGCTGGATCTCCTTCTCTGTCAAGTTCCACTTCTCCTTCTCTGTTTCGGTCGGCGAGGCAACACGTCTGCAGAGCTGTGTGTGCTTGTGCGCGTTCGTCGAGTAGTCGACAGTGGGTCTACTACGTCCTGATGATGCTTCGTGAAGAAGCGAAACACATGTCGATTTCTTGTTAAGTTCCAGCGGAATTAGTTACTAAATATTTGTCTTCTGTTTAATTTTACGTTTTAAAACTTTACTTACTGCAATGGTTGCGTCATCTCACAGAACTCGTGATAGTGTACTTGAGGAGGGGTAAGCACTGAGAGCGGCGCAAAGCGATGCTTATAGCGAA
The DNA here is from genome assembly GCA_963555595.1 of Tethea ocularis. NCBI lineage: Eukaryota > Metazoa > Arthropoda > Insecta > Lepidoptera > Drepanidae > Tethea > Tethea ocularis. Next base: position 10,017,935 of record OY741958.1, read on the forward strand.
CCGCTTCATTGTCGAACTCTGATTTAGGCTGACGAATTTTGCCTTGAAGTTTGAACGCTACTAATGCCTGTAGAGAAAGGTTGAAAAGTATATTATTATTAGTTAGTTTTTGTAGGGTATATTCTATGTTGGAAAGAAGTTTCGGTGAGTTTCTTGCCGCAGTCTTCTCAGTTTAAAAGTATTACGAACCGGTGGTAGTCAATTGAAACAATAACTCATGCCTTATCAGGGCTTAAACTCGATAAACGAGTTTTGAGTTCGAGCTCTATTTGCGTATTTTCGTATCAATATCATCAATATTAATATATTTATTTAGGCGCCATTAAGTAACCAACATCCAAACCAAGACACGATTTTTTTCCGTTTATAATAGTAGGATGGATGGAGGAACAAGTATTTTCAACGTTACTCTATTGTACAAAACTTTTTGACAAACCTTATAATATCCCCCGCACATGTTCTGCATGACTTGACACATGAGGCCCTCCCTAGCGTAGGGCCTCGTACGTTTCTTCAGTTTTCGCGCACCCGAGCGTTTCCCTTCCCCGCGCCGACCTTCCCCAGACAACCCTTCCGCTCGGCCAAGTGCTGATACTAGCCAACCGTAGAGGAATTCGTAAAGGTACCTGAAAATTATTGATGTATGTATATAATAAAGGTTAAAAGTGAAATAATAATTAAAATCGACCGTGAAATACGGAAGATATACATTTTGAATTACTAATTAGACAGAGAGGACTGTGAGGTACACTACTGCCATATAAACTCCATGCTAAATACTGTATTGCTCGATAGAGATAGAAATAACAATTTGATGGTATCTTGTTTTTCTTATAGTAAAATAAAATTATATTTTTTGTTTCTTAGATGAATGAAGCAAAAAATCATGCATAATATTCCCTTATTGGTGTCCCAGTAGAGACGTGTTAGCACCCGGGCAACCACGTGCCGAATCACGTTCGGGGATCTTCGGGCGCCTCCGCCTCCGCTCGGCACTACCTAACGTCACTCACCAGAATATGTAATGGTACTCGTGTACGCTGTACAGCTCCAGCTCGAGGCCGGACAGCAAGTAGGCGATCATGACGCGCAGCACGTGGTACAGAACCCAAGTGCCGAAGCATGCTCGGGCCCCCCCCACGCCCCCCGCTACGACACCCGCCGCCCCCGTCACGCCCCCCACGGTTCCAGCACCTTGGACGCTTACTGCGCCGCTTATAACTGCATCTACGCTTTCGGCCTGTAAACAACATCTGATATTTGGCAAAGCATTTTTATAAAAAAACTAATTTACCCCCCAAAAGTGACTCCATGTTCAAAATTCATTTATTTACGTTACACGTCCGTGTTTGGATTACCGACATACATGTGTGTACCAAATTGATCCTTAATCAGTCCAGTAATTTTGGCGCAAATTGGCTGTGATAGCCGGACGGACAGACACGACACGAGTGATCCTATAAGGGTTCCGTTTTTTCATATCGAGTCACGGAACCCTTATAAGTAGCCTAACCCTCTCTTAGCTACCCTATAAACAACTTTCAACCTAATATTCCGAATGCAAAAAATATCTTTATAAAACTATTTGTGGTAAATGTAATTATGTTGATTATTTCTAATTTCATTGTATTATGCTTTTATTGTATATCTGTTTGTTTACCTAAATAAATTAAAGAAAAAAAACATCAATACGGCTACATGGAATAAGAATATAGAAGCATGGGCCATACCTCCTCCTGCAGCGCGGCAAACTCATCCAGCAACAAGGCGAGCTTGTCCCGCTGCCGCGCTCGGTTGTGGCCGCACACTTGCAACAACACTGCGAACGGACGCACGCAACGAGATAGGAAGTTTTCCACAAATTCACGAGCCTGCAAACAGTAGTTATAATTATTCCTTGCCTTAAGTAAACAAAAGGAAGAGCACTGTCTTGACGCTCAGCCGAATATTCGCTGTTTGACAAAATTTTGAGCTGTTATTATGAGATTGCATGACCTCACTGTACAAGTAGCATAGGTAATAAACGAAATAGATTGAAGTTAAAGTTGGGTATAATTTTTGCTATACTTGTGGACTGCGTATGCTTTAGCGTATTTCTTTTCCTTTTATTTGCTATACTGATAATATGTATATTTGAATTATGTTGTCTAACCGTACGGTGGTGGTAAAAAAATCTAAATCCATGTAAAAATAGATCTAAATCTATGATCTAACCTGTGGAGTGGTAATAGGCGATTTAGGCGTTAAAGCAGGCGGATTGACGAAGCTCTTGACGGAATCTCGCAAGATCTCTAAGAAGGCGTGTTGCGGCCGCGGCTGTGCGCCCGCGCCGGCGGCCAGCGACGCCGTGTTGGCGGGCGACGGACTCAAGTACAGGAGTTGTAGGGCCGACCGTGACAGTATGCAAGCGCGCTGCCTGCTGAACTCCATGAAGAAATCCTTTACAGTGACAAATTAATTATGAAGATATTACCGCCTGCCAGCTCCTTATTATTCCTATTTTCGATTTCAAAGGATTAAAACTCAATATTTTTTTGTAAACACCATCCAGTTACTGTTATAATTTATTATTATCTAGATACGTACCTGTTATTCTATAAATTTTCAAAATAACAAGAGTTCAAAGCTTAATTACTCGTAAGGATCCATATTTATGCTGTTTTTTCAAGGCTACATAAGTATAAATGTAGGTTTAGGAAATATAATAAATATTTATCAGTATTCAGATAACCACCCTAAGATACAAAATTTAATGGATATATACATGATCAAAATGACCTTCGAACCACAAGAAGGTGGAATAACTTACTAGTGCAGTGTGAAAGTTAGTGCAAGATGTAATCTTCCACGCGTGCCTCAGTCTGGTGACCAGTTCGTCGAAGTACTGCAATGCTTCAGCGCGCGGCTTGATACGGGTATATCGTGGAAATGTTGGCGGCAGTAGACGTTGGTTTATCATTGGTTCAAAACCCATTGGGTTTGGCGAATCAGCTGTAGAATGAGATATAGACCAATGTTTGAATATAATATAAGGCGAAAACGATACAAAATGGTGTTTACAAGTAAGTATGCGATAAATGTTGATACCTACATACATTTTTTTTATACAAGGCGATGATAGCTCAGTGGTACTGACCTCGGACGCCGCGACGCGGGTCGTGGGTTCGAATCCTACAATGAGATGGAGCTTTCGGTGAAGGAAAACATCGTGAGGAAACCATAGCACGGTGGTAGGGTACTTTGCAGTACCCGCCTGGCTGGCTACCACCCCCAATTTGAAAATTTGTCGCCAAGCACCTACCGGTGTGTTCCGGCAATTGCACTTGAGAGCCAATTTGCCTTCTCTGCATTGTAAAAGGTCAGCAACACATTGGCAATATCTTTGGTATTGCCAATGGCGATAGGCGACGGTAACCACTTACCATCAGGTCGTATGCTACCTTAGTAGTATAAAAATAAAATAATAGTACCTTGTATTAAAAAAAGTTATATTGTATATCAGTTATCTGGTTTTCATAATTCAAGTTGTGCTTAGTCATGACTGAATAATAATATTATTTAACAAGAATTACAAAATATGCATCAACTTACAATTTTCCACTGGTTGTGTTCCTTTCCCAGATGTCTTGATGATAACCTTCACCATCTCAGAGCACCCATTTAACAAAGCAACACAATCCGCGCCAGACTGGGAGTCCCGCTTTGTGATTAGCAAGAGCGCTTGATAGAACATTCTGGTAAACCTGATTCTCGCTGCTAAGGCTGTCCATAAGTTATTGGCCTGGAAGAAAATGGCATCTTCATCCCTAAATGTTGTTAGTATTACACTCTCGGATTTGAAGTTCTATCTATTAACCACAAGTGTAGATTGATAGATTGGTTATAGCCATCTCTTTGCTGCATACCCAAGAAGAGTGTGATGGCAATCACTGAGCCATCAATCCGTTCCAACTGATTTAGCAGATTTGATTCATTACAACTTTACTTAGTTTAGGTTCAAATGGCCATTTGTGAAGTATGTCCCAAGATAAACTAGGTTATTTATTATTAAAAATAAGTAATTGAAGGCAATATATAATATAGATAACTTTAAATATATAGCAGAATACCTCATATTCAGAACTCCTAGCCTTTTTATTGAGTTCTTCCTCTTGCTCTCTCAGCATTGCAATACACTTTTGTTCACTGACTTCAAGACTGGCGTCGTAAGTGTTGCCTGTTTGTGGATTGGACCCTAGACGATAACCATACCCCATTGGCTGGAAATCCTCCTCTTCAAACACTTGTGCCCTAAAAATTCAAAATATGTACCAAACAAATTTCGCATATGTTCAAAATATACCAACCAAGTAAGATTTTACATAATTCATCATAATAATATCAGCCGAAAGATGTCCATTGGTGGACAAAGGACTCCCCCAAGGATCTCCAATTATAAATTTGATAATCAATTTAATTTTATTTTTGTTTCTATGCGCTTTTGTTATTTTTAACTGTTATTTCTAACCATGACATTGGCAAAGTGATCGGTCACTCAATGGCCAAAAACAAGAAATAAAAAAAGCCATAAACAAGAAATTGAAATTGGAATTGAATGTTATTATTTCATATTGATTATTGTTATAAACTTACTTGTTAATACAATCCCTAATGCAATCCAATAACTTATATACAGCTATACAGTAAGCTTTCAAAGTTTTGTTTACAATTGAATGTGGCTGATGCAAATACAAATTGGTGAAGACTGTTTGAGCTAGTGAATGTCCTTCAAGCCATGACACAATGCAAGCCATTGTAGCATCTATAATGCCAATTAGTTCACATGGTTCAAGATCATCAATCTTTAATTTGCCAGCCTGGAAAATACAAAATTAGTGTTGCCAATACTGTCAAGAACCTAAATGTTACCCGGCTGAGAGCCCGCTGCACTCGCCGATTTGTCCGGTAAGGTTGCTGCAGCCATAAGAGGCTACAAACTTTAGTAGTTTCAAAAATATATACTGTCTAGCAGTGGCGAGGGGTAAAATTATGAAAAGGATAAACCTTCAAAAAACACCGATAATTGTATACTTAATTACAGTGTATTTTATATAACAGTGGCTTTGAAATTATGAATCTGTGATGAAGCCGATGGGAATTGGCTTGTATGGACCCTTTACCACTGCTGTCTAAGAGTCTACTCTACCACACCACTAACAAATCTTGATTTTTTAATGAATATACAGGAAAAGGAAGACCGAAAAATAAATGTATGTATTGTTAGAAAGATGATATGAGTAAGGAGTGCCCTCATGACAGATAGAAGAGCAGAATGGAGGGAGAGAAAATATTGCCCAACTCAAATGATCAGCAATAGTGTAGTAGTAGTGGCTGAAGATGGTATTTTGGATATCTTGACAGGTGTATAAATAAGAAAGTACCACTACAGCTTGTTGAAAGTTCAATGGTTTAGGGTTCCCACGGTTGCACAACATTCCGGCATCCATTTTTGGGTCCATCATCTCAATGGCTGACATGGCTTCAAACAAACCAAATAAATGGCCATCATGAAGAAGTTCACCAAGTTGGAGATCTGGAGAGAAAATAACAAAATCAACATGAGTAAAAATGTATTAAATAAATGTTTTTTTTACATAAAAATAAAGTTATAAATTAAGTTAGGTCACATAGCCTTAAGCGCATCTACAGAGAACACTAGTTCTATACTACGGAATAAAGAAAAATAAGTATGAAGGTTTTTTCATGTGGACTATCAGTCCAACCTGATGACTTACTTAAAGCCAAAGACATGACAACCAAACAATAAATTTAGATTATCTTATATTATTTGATAAATTTATACTAACCTTGTATATTTTTGAAGAAATCTGTTGTTATATCAACCCAATTGTATGTAACCTCGGGTGCTGCTCCTAAGGAATCCATAGTTCTAGACATGAAAAATTTAGTGTTGATTACAAGTAATTTTTATAATAATAATTATCAGGTATTTATTTAATGATTTTTATATATTTTTAAATTTGGAAAGATTCAATATTAGTTTATGTAGGTAAATTTTTTCTACCCATTGATAGTTTCTACCCATTATAAGTTGTATGTATGTATATCATATAGTAATTTATTTAACATTAGATTTAAATAAATTATATTATTCCATACATTTACAACTTTTCACAGTACATACCATCTAAATCTTACTAGATAATGTGAAAGTTTGGATATTTATGTCTGAATCATACAAAAACAACTAAATGGATTTTGATGAAACTGGCTAATATATGGCATAAGATAGGAAAAATATTTCCTTTTTTTTATCTTCAATACAAAACTATGAGCAAATGGAAAGTATTATAAACAAATTTTATGTTATACTTAAGACAAAATGAGTATATACATAACATATAGGTAAATACATGCATACATGGAATGATTATCAGTTCTATTTACGAAGGAAATATTTATTGTAGTCTAGCGCATAATTTATAAGCTGGTGAATGAATGTCATAAATCACAAAAACATTCAAGTTAGGTTATAGTATTGAACAAATACATCATAGCAAATATTTTAAAGTAACAACACATATATTTCTCCGTTACAATACATTTTTTTTAGTAATATTTATATACAAAAACAACATAAAAATAATACTTGTGTTCTAGCAAAAAAAAACTATAGCCGACATGCATTTCTATACTAACCCATCACCATCGTAATAATCATCGTTATCGCCCATTTTATAGTGCACTTGTGGAACAAAATTATAGAGAAATTAAATTACCATTAATTTTGTTGCTATTATTTATTGCTCACAGTAATTATTTATTTTTAAAACACTACTATTCCTTCATTCGCCTCACCATAAATTTTTCGTTCAATCGATTTGACAATTTTGACATTTAATTGACTGACAATTGTTATTTATTAAATTCGCCAAATGGCAGGCAAAGGTACAGAGCCATACAGCCTTGTCTTATTTGGTATCATGTTTTCAGTTTATGTTAGGTTTTAGTACAATGGTAGCGTTCTACTAAAACTTTTCACGTTTACCCTCATCCGAGAGCCCTAATTTTTATCTGACGAAGATGCCAACCGACGAGTGCCAATGACGCGGCTACTGGTCCGACTTAAAAGCGCTGAATAAGTTTAGTCATCGTGGTAGTCAATCGGTCCTCTAAGCATTGGTGAGTTGCGTTCCGTCGCCGCAATGTTAACGCTGCATCGTTTTACATAATACTAGCTGACCCCGCAGACGTTGTCCTGCCCTGAGACCAAAAATAAAACTGGGACCTAACTACCTATCCCTACTCCTACTTACCTCTACCTACCCCTAACTACTCCTACCTACCTCTACCTGCCCCTACCTACCTTACCTACCTACCCTACCTTTTTTTTTTTTTTTTTTTTTTTTCGTGGGGAAATCCTCATAGGATACCCAGCCGCCCCGGGGGGAGCAACCAGGTTATGCCGGACTCGTACCGGCTAAAACCCCACGGTGGTCGCCATCTGCGCTGTAGAGGGGGGCGGGTTCTCGTACAGAACGCATACTCACTCCCCCTCCACGCGCGGCGCTAGATAGCCCGTCCCGGGGGAAGTGTGATACTTCCCCCCAGCACCCTCGCTGTGCTATCGCACGATGGATCGTGACCACGACGACCCATTGACACGGTCCGGTATCCTCGTACGATCCGTAGGGCCATCCTTCGCTGGACGCTGTAGACTTTCGTCCGACAGCGTCGGATGGCCAGCCTCTTCGCCCATACTGGCGCCCCGTACAGGGCTACGGATCGTATTACCCCCGCATAGAGGCGGCGAACTTCCTCCCTCGGTCCCCCGAGATTGGGCAGCAGTCTGTGCATGGCACCCGCTACCCTCTCGATCCGGGGGACTAGGCGATCAAAGTGTTCCTCGAAACCCCAGCGACTGTCCAGGGTGAGGCCTAGGTACTTCATATACCGCCCCACCCCGATTTCCGACTCACCCACACGGACGCGCGAGTCCGGTGGCTCCCTGCTCCTAGGCAGTTTGTGGAACCATAGCGCCTCGGTCTTGTGAGGCGCTATCTCCAGACCCAACTCGCAGATTTTAGCAACGACGGCTTCCACCCCAAGCTCGGCGAGCTGTTTGGTCCCCTCGAAGGTATCCCCACTGGCGACCACCAACGTGTCGTCTGCATAGCAAACGAGATTTACGCCAGCAGGGAGGTCGACACGCAGAACCGCATCGTACGCAAGATTCCACAATAAAGGGCCCAACACCGACCCCTGTGGAACCCCACGCGTTATCTCCCTCCGGATTCTCCTACCGTCTTGGTCCATGTACAAGATGTACCTGTCGCGCAAGTAGTCCCCGATCACGCCTTGCAGGTATGGGGGCACCTGATGATATAATAGTGCCCCCCTGATTGCGTCCCAGGGCAGAGAGTTAAAGGCGTTGACAATGTCAAGGCTTATTGCCAACGCCACTCCACCCCGGGACACCACCTGCTCCGACAGGGAACGGACGCGCAAGACCGCGTCTATAGTCGAACGTCCCTGCCGGAAGCCAAACTGGCTATCGGCCAGGTCGGGACCGACGCACGACAGATGCCCGCTGAGACGAGCGGCCAGTATTCTTTCGAACAGCTTACCAACCTCGTCCAACAGGCATATGGGACGGTACGCAGAGGGAGAATCCGCGGGTCTGCCTTCTTTCTTCAAGAGGACCAAACTTGCCTCCTTCCAGGCCATGGGGAACGTGGCATAGCGGAAGCAGCTGTTAAACAACTGCCTCAGCCTGTCCCCCAGGGCAGCCAGACTCAACACCCACACCCGACCCGGTACACCGTCAGGTCCTGGTGCAGTGTTACGGGCTTTCAAGCGGCCAACGGCTCGATCTAGCTCCTGTACGGTCACCCCCATATCATCATGCCACTCCCATGACGATGGGGGGTGGACTGAGGGACCCGATCGTCCCGCCGGGAAGAGGGTGTTGACCACTCGTCCCAGCAGGTCTGGATCTAGGGTTTCCGTCAGGGGGGGCACCCATGGCCTGAGTTTACCCAGAACCATCTTATAAGGGCGCCCCCACGGATCCTGATTAAGTCCCTCCAGGAGCTCATCCCAGCACCGTTTCTTAGCGTCTGAGATGGCGATCTGCATTGCAACCGTAGCCGCTCGATACTCCGTGTAGAGACTGGCTGTCTCCTCGGCAGAAGCTCGCCTTCTTCTCCGGGTTCTAGTGTACAGGCGTCGGCTCCGTAAGCAAACCGCGCGAATTTGCGCGATTTCTGCCGACCACCAATACACTGCCCGGTACTTGGGGCGACTGGATCGCGGCATAGATGCTTCACAAATTTGCGTCATCGTGCCGCGGAACCAGTTCGCTTCTCTTTCCGGATCGGACGGAATCTCGTCGGCGTTTTCCGGCCACGCCGCGATATTGGCGGCGGCTTTGACCATATCTTGATCTAGCCGCTTGAGACACCAACGTCGCGAAGGGTTGCCTTCATGGCGGCTGGCATTAGTGACGGGACGGCGAAATGCCACATCCATGAAGATGTGGCGGTGGTCAGATAGGGTGACCACCTCCTCTGCGACTCGCCATCCCGACAGCATGCGCATGGCAGCAGGAGTCGCCCATGTAAGATCCACGATCGACTCCCCCTGCCACCGCACGCAAGTACTCACGGACCCCCGATTAACTAATCGGAGGTCTAGACCAGCCGCCCACTCCTGAACGGTCTCTCCCTTTGGACTGTCTCTGGGGTTCCCCCACGCCCTTGAGTGGGCATTGAAGTCCCCCAGGACAATCAGTGGACGAGATGGGCATCTGCGGACGCAGTCAGCCACCTCGTCCAGGTACACCTCGTAGTCGGCAAGGGACCTATTGGGAGAGACATAACAACCCACGATGGCCAGGGTGCCCCATTGCACTGCAACGAAGCCCTGCCCTCTGCTCAAAAGAGCGCAGGGTGGAGCATCCTCTCCGCCCCCCCAGTACATGGCGACGGAGCCCAAGTCGTCACCGAACCAGCGAGGATGGTCGGGGACGCTATGGGGCTCCGCTACGACTGCCAAGGCAATCTGCCGCTCCGCAATGGTTTGCATAAGCAGATGCTGAGCATTGCGGCAGTGGTTGAGATTGCCCTGTAGGATACGTTGTGAGGGCGAGAACGTTAGGCCTCGTCAACAACCTCCATTTCCGGGCCAGAGCCCGGCTCAGCGGCTGCTGCCACGACTGACTCGTTGGTGGGAGCCTGCTTCCTCCCCTCTTTCTTCTTGCTGGGCGCTGGACACCGTCGTCCCAGACGATGGTCTGAGGGACGACCCAGGTCGGAGCACACGGGACACTTAAGTGTTTTTGAGGTGCACTCGCGGGCTCTATGACCCGCTTCTGCACAGGCGTAGCAGCGACTGCTTCTGTCTACGCCTGTGTTGCACCTGCAGCCCACGTGCCCCTTTTCAAGGCACCGGAAGCAGTGGAAGGGTCTAGCTTCCAGCGCCTCGACCCTCGCCATCCCCCAACTAACAAAGACCTCCTTCGCGGCGGTCAGTTTTCTAACCACCGCCAAGGGACAACGTACCCAGCATGTCCCCATAGTCGCAGGCGTACGACGGACTTCGCCCACTTTGACGTCATCCACCGCACATCCACCCGCTTCCGCAACCGCCGCTGCCACTTCCGGAGGAGTGATGGCATCGTCAAGGTCCCGCAGTCTCATATCACCCGTCTTGACAGGACGGGCGACGCGCACTCCGAGTTCTGCGAGGACCTCCCTTAATTTGGATGCCAAGGCGTCTGCCTTAGCACCGCAATCAGGGCCATCAACCTCCATGAGAATGCCCCCGGTAACCGCTCGCTTCATGCGGACGCCAGGGATGCCAAGATCCTTCAGCTTGACCCCGGCTTTGGCGTCCTTGGTAACACGATCGTAGGTCACCGAGGAGCCCTCCGGTATCGTCACCGTGACAGCAGCTGTCGTCGGGACCTTGGGCACATACTTTTTCTTGGCCTTATTCTTCTGCCTGGCTACAGGGGGAGGTGGCACCGAAGGAGATCCGCCCTGGGTCCCGCTTTTCTTCTTTTTAGGCCGTTTGGTTACAGCCGCCCAACTGGATCCCCCCTGGTCAGTGGACTGCGGCTCAAGAGCGGTCAACGACTGAACAGGGGGTAACTCCTCTACTGGATGGGGAGGATGGGTCTTTTTGCCCCTCTTCCTTTTCTTCTTAGGCTGCGGCTGAATCTGCGGCAACGGCTGTTTCTGCACTTGTGGTGGCGGCTGTGGGCGAGGCTGTGGCTGTGGCTGCGGTAGCGGCTGCGGCTGCGGCTGCGGCTGTGGCCGTGGTTGTGGCTGCGGCTGACCCACCTGCGCCCGCCTCCCCAGTGGGGGCCTAGTGGCCCTTTCAGGGAAGATTTCTGCCCTGAAGGCAGCCAGCCTGGCATCCACTACCGACGCAATCCGCTCATAGAGCCGTCCCTCATCGCCCTCCCCCACAGCTACGGCAGCCGGAACAGGCTGAATAGGCGGAGCAGGCCGAGCAGCCGGAATCGACTGAGCGGTCAATGTGGGCTGAGCGATAACCGCATCTGCCCCCCTCGCTGGTGGCTTACGGAGCAGGCTCAGCTCCTCCGTCAGCCTGTCAATTTTAGTGGCGAGGTCGGAGAGCTGGGAGCGTAATTCCGAGTTCTCTAACTCCAACCTAGCCACATTTTCATCTACAGCCGTTCTACCTTTGAGCTCCTTAGCTGCAGCCTTCACGGTCCGCACGGCTATTCTAAGCTTGCGGACAAAGCTTCCTTTGAGGTTACCTGAGTTATCGGCAACCTTCTCGATGTCAAGAAGGTGCTGGTCAATGCAGTCGCCTAGCACATTATTTGCTTGCGACCGCATCTCCTGACCCAGCACCTCCACACTCGGGAGATTTTTTTTTGCCCGAGTGTTTTTAGTCGACATCGAGGGATCAGAAAACTCGTTCTCGCTGTCGACTTCATCCGGTCTCTTCTCCCCAGGTTTTGAGGATAAAACAGCCCTTAGTTTGGGCGCCGGGTCTGCATTTCGATCCTCTAGAGGCCGTTTGCAGCTCCGGGACTTCGACCTCCAACTCTCCGTATCCGATGCAAGTGACATGGCCGAGCTTTCTGACTCGCCCCCGTCACTTACATCGGTCCGACTGACTGGCGTGTTCGGACGTCTAAAACGCCCACGCCTGGCCCGCGCCGGGACCACTGGTCCCCCCGGCGCGACTTCTCCTTTCTTACTAAGCAGTTCATTGCCCCCCCCAGATACGGTGGGGCAGCCCAGGCTAGGCCTGGGGGTGGATTCTCCGGCTATGCCGGTACCACCCTGGGGTAGTGTGTTTTTTTGTTCTGCCATTGTCATAGTTTTCCTTTTTTTGCTAGGGTGAGGTCCCTGAAGAGAGCGCTAGGGACTGGAATCCCACCAGCCATTCATCCCCTCGGCACGCTAGACCTTAGGATTGGGGTAATTTATTATAGAGGTTTTCTTCCTCGTGGCCTTGCAAGGCCTCCGGTCCCGACTGGGATTACGGATGGTCCGACGTCGGCGTGAGCCGAGTGCGCCTGGCACATCGTCGCACAAGGGAGTGTTTTTTAGAGAGGTTTCCTTCCTCTTGTCCGGCGTCGGCAAAAGCCGAGTGCACAAGGCAAACACACCGCACCCGTTGCATCCTCTGTCCCCTCTCAGATAGAGAAGGATACGAGGAGCAACCAAGAGGCCAAAACAGGCCCGCCCCGCCCCATCGCTGGGGTTAATTCCTCCCTTCTGGTTTTTGTCCGCGCCGGGTCATTAGACCCGGTACCCCCCATATCTGGACCCCAACCTATCCCTCCCTACCCCTACCTTCTCCTGATTCTAAGCTACCTCCCCACCAATTTTCAGCCAAATCAGTTCACCCGGTCTTGGGTTATAAAATTACAACGAAAAGTGGCATTGATTTATATATATATATATATATAGTTAAAATGATTAGTCTCGCTAGCTTGAATACTTACTCAATATTTTTAATTGTTATCGCTCTTAAGTAGGTACCTACTAAGCGATAACTTTTTATAAATACCTACTTAATTTTTATTTTTAAGTTAGCTTAGACTCGACATACCTACGTTGTCCTGATCTTTCAAGTTCATATTTAGTTAGGTACCTACCTACAAAAAACCGACGGCAAAAGCATTTTTAGTCTTTCCCAAACTTTCCAATTCTTCGAACATCTTTTCCTTTCTTTATCTAAAAACTTTATTGGGACTAACATTTGAAATAACTTCAAAAAGCCAAATCGGTCCAGCGGTTCTCAAATGAAATATATTATTGAGTGTTCTATGTACTTATTTTAGTAGGTAGATAAAGAACAGTTTTATGTAATGAAAATAATTTAATTAGATATATTTCATCGTATTGTTAAATTGCATTTGTGTGGTGGTGTCTGTATTTTCTGTAACAGGATCATACACGTCGCTGTCTAGTTGTATATGGTCTGTGGTAGTGCCTTCTGCTTCTGGTAAAATATTAGCCCCGCTACCTCCCGGTTTTGAAAGACCAATTCCGTCGAAACCCATGTCCATGCAATCAAAGTGGAGAATCTGTGGATAATTTCAATAAAATTAAGCTATTCACGCTAATAAACGTAATCATCATAAACAGTAGGTACCTAACTAAAATAAGGCTATAAGGCGATTATAGGTCAGTTGTAGAGACGAAGTTCGCGGGTTCGAATCCTACAATGAACTTGAGAATTTGAATTTTGACTTGCGATGAAAATCGTTAGCTAGATCTTATTGAAAATCTTTTTTGTCCGAAATAAAAACCATCTCTAAAACTAAAATAGGTACAAACCAATACTGGTGCTTTATCAATCCTCGTATCCATATCCATGCAGACATGCAACTTCTGCATGACTACATTGATGTCAAAGAGCCTGATGCACATGTCAACGAGGCCCGGTGGAAGATACGGAACTGGTATGGGCACGCAGAAAGGTGGTGGATTCCGTGCTATAAATAAAAAAAAAACAAATTTACATTTTAGATCTGATCCGCATTTTCATGAACAAATAAAGATACATTTTACGCATAAGAAATTCGATATTCGATCCTAATAATATTTTTATGAAATCTTACTACTGTCATATTAATTTGCAATAGTTAGGAGTTCCTTTAGCGTTCGAAAATGGGTTTGAGTCTGTTTATTTATAAGATCAAGTGTACACGGTCTTATTCGTAAAATATACCTATACGCCTACACTAATTATTATATTACATCTAGGTATGGCATCTCACTTACCTGAATAAGTATTCCGGTAAATACTTTCGTTGTTCATTTTCACTTCCAAATTAATCATAGACTCAGTCGGCTCGTAGGTTAATATCGCACAAGCTGCAAATTAAAATATTGTAAGTTATTTAAAAAAAAATAGCCACAGTAAATTATAATTAGGTCGCTAGTAGAAAAGTTATCAATGAAAACTTACTTCGCCTATCAAAATTAAACGATTGAATTCGGACTCCTGTGCAGCATTCACATCTTATGCCTTCACAGGTGCACTTTCCACCAGTAAATGGCAACCGAAGCCTCCATCCTGGTGTGTACCAAGGACGGGGCATCATGTTTTTTATTGTCTAAAAAATATTCCATCTTTTATAAATAATAACAAAGCAATTTTTACCAAGGCAAAAATGGCATTGAAGTTTTCTATTAAGAAATAATAAAACAGGTATTTAAGAGTGGAAGACAAATTATTTTAATACAATTATGAATTATTGATAATTGTATTATCTCGAATGGATGGTTATAGAGAACTCACCTGATTAGTATTTAAATCGTAATAAATGGAAAAGTCTGTAACATCCATAACATTGTCTTCTTTGTTGTCCTTTTTGAACCAACTTTGCTTTGTAATTGAGGTTGCGTCTGTAAATAATGTCAATCTTAATGAAATACAATGTTATACCTACATATCTTATTGACATTTATTTATAATGCACTTAATTCATGAATGGTCCTTTCAAAAATCCAATTAATGAATGACATTAGATAAAGAACACTAGACTCACCTGTACTAAAACTCACACAGAACACTATAAAAAATAACAAGCACACGACAGTCGTTTTCATTTCCATTTTGCCTTACAGTACGTTCAACCCTAAATGGCGATTGTTACCAACTCTAGGGACACCATTCAAATGACCACACGTCGGTAACCTACGTCAATGTTAGTAAAGGTAACACATAAACCATTTGTATGCAAGGTATGCGATGCGCAAACGCAACTGCTTGCGGGACTTTCTAGAGAGAAACTCTGATCGAATCGTTGCGGGCGCACCACCAATGCACGACAATGTGTCATCTTTATTTCGTGATGATACGCTCGTTAAACATGTGACAAAAAAGCATCTCATAAATACAATAATTTAATAAGCTACTTATACCAGAAACAACATAAAAAAATTATCGATCGAATAGATCACCAAACAGTGATCGCACTAAATTCTCATCGTACTCTTCGATATCGTCGTCTCCACTGTCTATTACGGCATCAACTCCTCCCTGAGGATTTGGT
This sequence comes from Tethea ocularis, assembly GCA_963555595.1. Lineage (NCBI taxonomy): Eukaryota > Metazoa > Arthropoda > Insecta > Lepidoptera > Drepanidae > Tethea > Tethea ocularis. The sequence goes on from OY741958.1 coordinate 10,033,488, forward strand.
ATTGGTAGACCTCCGCTTTCATCTGGCTTCACCATAGCTAACCCGTTGGCACCCATTCTAAAACATTTGTGATTTTCTTAAACATTTTTCCCAAATGGAGCATATTTTTATTATTTAAAATAAATAAAATATTATTATTTACTAGCTGTTCCGCGCGGTTTCACTGGCGTTCCCGGGATAAAAAGCCTATAACCTTCGGGAATAATGTAGCTTTCTATTAGTGAAATAATTTTTCAAATCGGTTCAGTAGTTTCGGAGCCTATTGCAAACAAACAAACAAATCTTTCCTCTTTATATTATATTTTACTAGTATATATTATTATAGTATTATAGTATAGATATAGATAATTGAAAACAATGAATGATGATCAAACAACAATGCATAAATTATCATACCTCAAACAATCGAATGCGAAATTAAAAAGTTCAAAGGAGCTCCATGCTCCTGTCATCGCCAGACAGAAGTGAAAGTTCCGTCCAGGGAAAAAGACATTGTATAATTTTGCGCACACTTTCAAGTTAGGTATTCTCGGCGGACTTATGCAAATCGGTCTGGGATTTTTTCCTAAAATCATAAACATTAATAAACCTTTTGAAATAAGCAGGATAATAGCTAACAACAACCAAATGAAAAATTTACCTGACATGGAATTTTCATATAGAATTCTGTCGTTCATCGACATAGCTAGATCAAAAGCAAAATCTCCTGGATGATAGGTAATTTTGACACAAGCTTTTTGTCTGAACAAATCTAGAACGTAGCCGGTGCAACATTTACAGACCCCCATTGCACAAGTACAACGCCTTGTAGATGCAGTCGAATTATCTGACGACTCTTCATTTTGTCTGGCATAATTTGATATTGCGGATAGTTTCCGCAAATTTATTTTATTCAAAGACATTAAGAAATCATCTGGTAAATCGTTTTCGTGAAAGATATTGGTTGTTTGATTGGTAGCTCCTATGTTTTCTGTAATTAAAATGGAATAGAAATCGAAATAATAAAGGTTTGTTAGTGTATGCTTACCTACCAATTAATTTTATTAATTAAAGTATATTTCAAACTTACCTGCTTGTGTCACATGTAGAAATAAGGACACGGATACAAAAAATAATAGCAGCACCATATTAAAGCTTGTGGCGCGAAGCTGTGCGTGCGCCGGTCAGCTGAATAATACAGACACTTCAATTCGCTTGCACAGATTTGAACCGGTTCAGCAGTGGTATCAAAGATCTGTTTATATTATCGTATGAACCACTTTCTCGTGCTAATTTGTTTTTATAGGTTTTCTTTTATTTAGCCTAAGTAATATATTATATACTTAAATATCATTAAGCTGAATAGTCCAGCGGCTTTCTAAGTAAAAAGTCGTGCAACTAAAGTACTTTTAAAACGTGAAATATTTATAAGTTATAATAATAGCTATACTGTGTCTGGAGCATTTATTCATAACTTAACATAAATTTGACCAATAAGTTAATTTAATCGATAGATATATTAATTAATCACATTCAATTTAAATTTCGTCCATCAAGGAAATCCCCAATGGCATCTCCGATACCGTCAAATGGCCCCCCATCGTTTGAGCCGCCACCGAAGATTCCACCGCCTTCACCTCCAAATAGACCACCACCGTCACCGAAGACATTTTGTAAGAAACCTCCGTCGTCATCATTACTACCACTTCCAAAAAGATTGACTGGTCTTGGACCAGATGACACTGGTTTAGGTTTTAGACCAGTTTGTACGCCTGAAGTGCCAAGTCTGAAAAATAAATTTTAGATCAACTTGTAGTAGATATTTTATTAGGTTTGGTTTTTTCAAATATAAATCAAATAACACATGTAGGTATTCTTACCCAAAACATCTAAATGATGCCGAATAAACAGGAAAACCACCAATATCAGCGTTGATATCTAAACATGCAAATGCGTTTCTATTACGGATTCGTATATTTGATATCTCTGCGCATACTTGAACAAATGGTGCTCTTCTTGGGTTGAAACAAATCGGTGGAGGATCACTGGCTGAAAAAACAAATATTAGATGCTTGCATTGAAAATAAGTGAAATGTACACTACATTTTACTTCTTAACACTAAACAAAACACAACTCTCACCTGAAACTCTTCTCCGTACAACAGTATTATTATTAATGCTCATTCTGACATCAAAGACAAAATCTTCCGGCACAAAAGTAATATTCCCACACGCTTTCATTCGAACCCTATCTAATATTGATCCAGTACAGCATCCGCATTGTCCTTCAATACATGAACAGGGAAACCTAAATACTTGTCCAGGAACATCTTGTTCTGTATCTGGTGGGGCAATCCCTTCATCTTGTAATATGGGGCTTTGAGTTACATCTGCTGCAACTGCTGTTGGGTTAGAAGATACTGGATCTTGCATCACTTGTTGGATATCTGCAGCTGGAGTTACAGCTGGAGTTTCCGTTACAGCTTCTTCTGCATCATCTATTTCATCTTCTAGCTCGTTTTCATCATATTCGTCCTGTATATGGATTGGCACAACAACAGTTGCGGTTGATTTTAAGACTGGCGTAGGGTGTAGTGCTTGGTTCCATATAACTCGTGGTATTTTAAAATTAATAACTTCGTACGGTTTGTCTTCCATCACTTTGAGTTCACCTGCAAGTTATTATCTTAAATTTATTATCAATTGTACACGTTTTAATTAACCAGATACTCATACCTATATTTAGAAATATTACATACCCAGACCGTTGTCTATCCATGTGATGAAACACACTAATACTAGTAGGTAATGTTTTTTATTGACCATTTTTTATAAGAGAACGTGTACCTAATTAAACTAATTGTACAGTGGTGGTTGGCTCTTCAGTTCTAATTGTTAGAGTTGCAAGTTTCCGGTTGTATTTAAACAGCGTCCACAGGCGTTTAATGTTTATTTAGCTGCACACTGAATGATAGGAACAAGTTTTAAATTTTAATGTCACACGTTCAAGAGAAAGTAGTAACAAACATAATATTATTGATTCTGACTTTCGATTTTTAAATACGTGAGGTGTAAATAAAATGTCCATTGTTTTATCATAGTATTTTTTTACAAACTATTAATTTTATTTATTATTTGTTACCTATGTGACGCATTTCAAAGTATTTCACTACACCACTATTTTAATATTATGTGAACTTGTTTAACGCACGACCAAAAAAACTCGCATTACTATGTTAACTGACTGTCTAATATTTGCGCTTCACCAAATGCATTCATATATGTGCCACCTTCTGATATAATATTATACTGTGGTTTTATCCATATCTAATACGTTTTTACAGTTAATCTGTTTATTTTAGAAAAAAAAATCACCGAGCTTTACATTCTAATAGGTATGTCTTTAATTAAAGGTTAATATCAAAACATACTTCTCTTTCATTATTGTCAATAATAGAAAAATGTTTTACTCTTAAAATAACAATATATCATTATCTCAACATTTAGTTTTATTGCGTATATTGCTTTACGAACATACCTACGGATTTTAAGATATTTTTTACCAATATTTTTCCATACTATCTTAGAGAAATTTGAAACAAAGGAAATATAAATGGCCAGGCATACATTCATTTTGAATGGTTGAAAACCTCCAAAGAAAGGCATTCTTGACCAACACTTTCGTATTGTCATGACATTTTTGAATAATTATCTTATTCTATTTTGAAATGACAAGCTAGTTAAAAATAAAATGTATTATCTGTATGTACTTACCTACCAACCTATGTTATGTATTAGGTATTCGGTTTTGCTATTACAAATGTAAAGACGATGAAATTCTAGTATATGATAAAGAGGCCAGTAAGTAACGTCTGAAAAATCGTGAACCCTTTTGTAAAAGGGCATCCTTTTATAAATTAAAAACGATTTTTTCTAATACTTGCTCCATCTAAATCGTTAAATACTAGCTGTTCCCTGCTGTTTCACCCACATTCCTAATAAAAAGTAGTCTATATAACCTTCGGGGATAATTTAGCTTCATATTAGTGAAATAATTTTTCAAAAAAAGAAAGAATTGGACTCCGGAGATTAGCGTGTTCAAACAACTCTTCAGCTTTATTATTAGCATAGATATAGATAATGGAAAAACCACTCCATATCATTTCCCTTTTATGAGTAGGTACCTATATACTGGAATCAGGGCCCTACGAGGTGCCTGTCTTAAAAAAATCTGTACCTTATTTTTAGAAATAATACAATGATATTCAATTGACAGACTTGTTTACTATTCATTCAAACATAATAAATAAACCACACACAATAATTTACTATTTACACATACACAATAAGTTATTAAAATAAATAATTCCCTACTCTACCACTCTACTTAGAACTATTATGACTGACGTCATACGGAAGACCATTCACCGCGCATCATTTTATTTTGTCTCCTTCTGTCCTTCTTGTTTTTATTACCATTTTCCGACTTTTTCATCATGATACTATCGCTTAAATCTTCCACGATTTCGTCATATTCACTGGTTCCTTCTTTTTTGCCCTTTCCCGTTACCTTTGAATCTTGGGTGTGCCTGTTTTGTCGTTTATTGTTCCCAAATATCCCCAGTTGGTCACCAACGGTCATACCAATTTGAGTAAGATCAAGAACATCTAAGTCAGCCATTTGAAATTGCTCATTCCGTTGCTTCTTTTTCGGTAAATGAAGTCCTCCATAATAATTGTTTGGTAAAATTGCACCATTGTTGTAATTAAAAAAGTATGCACGACTTTCGTCATTATTCATTGATTCTTTCGACGGACTATTCTCTTGTGAGTCGAGTGTCTGGACTATTTGAATCATATCGTCATTCACAACTTCCCCTGATGTACTTGAAAACGCTGCTGTGGACGGGGCTTTAGGTGTGATTGTCTGAACTTTTTCATAACTAACATCCTTCTTTTTATTTTCAGTCGTCATACTAGAATCTTTGGCGTCGTTTGTTATCATAGGGGTGACAGGCATAAAAGAAAGTTGACCAGTAATATGAGCTAATGACATTTCAAGACCGGTATCTTCAAAACCTGTCACGCTTTTAGGTGTAGTTACACCTGATGATATCGATGGTTTCTTAGCAATACCAGTTATTGGTTCAAATGTTTCATCACTGGCTGTATTAATATTCTGGCTACGTTCTGTGGTTTGAATCACAGCAGCAGTAGAACTCATTTCAGCTGTAATAATTTTAGGTGTTGTTGTATGAATCGACGTTGAGAAGGCTTCTGTTGTAGCTGTAGGTTTTCTGGTAGGCCTTCTGCCTGGTCTACGAGTTGGTCGTCGGTTTACAGGACGAATTTTCACAGTCGTAGATATAGTTGGTTTAGGTGTAGTCGTTCTTGCAGGTCTTCTTGTCGGTCGTCTATTAGGTCTGGGACGTTTAGTAGTAGTGGTGGTAGAAGTTGTAGTAACAGGTGCTTGTTTCTTTTTGTTTTTATTTTTGTTCGCTTTTTTTCCACTTGACGAGCCAAACAGGTCACCTAATATGTCTTCTCCTAAAAGACTGAATCCGGTGTAGTCAGCACTTTCTACATCATTGACTGCATCGAGGTCACCTGAAATAGTAGTAATGTATTTTAAGTATTTAGGAATTTTATAAGATTTAAAATACTTGAATACGTAAAATGATATTAATTCAGTATTTAGGAGTTAATTTTATGGACACTAACCGTCATCATCATCATCGTCATCGTCGTCATCATCATCACCGCCTAAACCGAAGTCATCATCGTCATCGTCATCATCGTCGTCATCATCATCATTCTTCTCATCTTGAGGTACTAATGGTAATGGATCAGCAGGCTCCGAGGTGACACCTCTAGGACCAAATTTGAAACAGGAAACTCTCACTGCAGCCTCAACTGTGCTTTTCGATTGGAGTTCTAAGCCAAGACAGGCTCTGAACTCTTCGCCAGCGCGAGCTATATTGTAAACTCGTCCACAGAACTTCGATATGCCTCCAGGTAGTGGCATGCAGACTGGACTGGGCTTCCGACCTGTTGAGAAGAGAATAAGAATATTTGATTTGGAATGTATTGAGTCTGTTTTAAGGTCAGTATTTTGAAGCCGCACTTTATGTTATCTATGTTAATTTTTATCAGCAATAAATAGTCTTTCTATCTTTTTGATTCAAATTAGAACAGTTTTTGTATAGACTTATAAGAGGAAGGGGTTTATCTAGCGATTGAAAATCAAAACAAGCACTTACGAGAACTCTCTCTCTACTAGTTTGCCACAACACGTTTCTAGATGCTAGTTCTATTCGCTTTTCACTAATACCCGGCGGTAGAACAGATGCCTAGTCTAACATTCTCCTAATTTCTCTATACCTACAGTTACGAATCAGGACAGTCTATTAAAACAATTAATTATGGGCTGTTATATCTACCGTTACTTCCAATCAAAATAATGTCGATAGTATAGTTTAAATAACTACTAATATAACTAATCAGTGAGTTTTATGTATGTAAATAAATCAACTAACTAGAGAGTGTCCGGTTCGTGATGACCTTCTTTCCGAAGCTTAGCGACACTGACATCTTATCACCATTCAGATACATCAGCGACGCACATCCTGAAAATATAATAATAGTAATTATATAACTTTTAGGAATCTTATGGGAAATCTATGGGAAATTCTAAATAATTATTAAAACAACTGTTGAAGAACAAAAAAGAGCCATTGAATCTATCATAGAATTTTAAGGCAATGATACTAGACGAAGGTCATGGGTTCGAATCCTACATTGACTTTGAGCTTTGAGTGAACGAAAATATCGTGAGGAAACCATAGCACGGTGGTACAGTACTTTTTCTTTTTAGTACCAAGCTGGCTATCACCCTCATGTTGAAAATCATCCACCAGTATCACCGACCACGGTGAGATTGTGGTCAAACACAGCCTTAATTAAAAAAAATGGAATTCAAAACATACAGTACTAATATTTTAAAATATGAATAGGTTAGTGAGTCAAATTATGCTGAACCCTGTTACAACTTTTGTATGCGCAAAACGTGCGTCAGAAATACAAGAGTTGCTCAATAAACTACTTTTAGTTCCGTTTCGACTAGAATTTTCTGACATAGGTACGTGTTACATTTGCTAATGAATACAACTTTGAGAAAGAAGAAATGTGTTAATTTGGATGAAAGTGGCGTACTTTTTGGTTTAATCTAAAGAAAGAATGATAGTCTATCAAATACAGCTTAAATAACAAATTTCATATGGATTCCTTAAGCCCAACTGCATAGTTGCATACTCGTCTTATAGCACTAATCCTCGGGTTAAATATGACTATGAGATAGATTTTGTATCAAGAATCTGTCATATTTACATATTTAACCCGGGGGTTACATACGAAGTTAGTGCAATGAGGTGTAAGGCCCAATAACATCGCATAGTAGAGTGCAAGGAATTACAATCACATGATTATAGTAAACCAAAGACTAATCTAAGTCAAAATTAATGACGATAATGCAAAGCAAAAGCTAATTGCTGAACATTATCAAAACAAACACATTGCATAGAAATAAGAAAGTGCCTACTATTTTTTTAAGGACTAATTACAATTGGTAGCCTCTGATAGCTGCAGCAACCTTACCGGACAAATCGTCGAGCGCAGAGGGCTCTCAGCCGGGCAACAACATCCAACTACTACTGTGTACTTAGGTAAAGCATTGAAATATTACCTGGACCATTCAGATTAACGACAGGTACTGCAAAGTCCCTGCAGCAATTACAATAAGCTTCCCGACATTTGCAGTATTTGTTGATGCTATTTTCTTCCAGTTTGTCATCTTCGTTTCTGTTCCGGATACTTTTCTTATTGTTATTTTGTTTTTCTATGATATAGAGAAAAATTTGTGTTATTGGTTATCTGTATGGTAAGTTCTCTTATTTTCTAATTCTTTGGATTTATAATTTCAAATCGAAACATTTTTTTTTTATTAATATTTATTATTTGGCTCAATCAATATCTATACTGCTTAGAAAAGAAAGCTTGTAATAAATAAATACATTATCATAAATGTCTATTGATTGTGTTGACATATCAATAGTATAAAATTTAATTTTAACCATGAGAAATATAATAAATTGAATTAAATTATCCAAGTAAATTCTATACTTACTAAATAATAATATAATACATCGAAGATATTACAACTGCAATGATTATGTCCAGAGTACTTTTAAAATGCCTAAACCTAAATAAGTTTTTCAATTGATTTTATTTACAATACCTTTGTAAATTAAATCACACATCTTGCATCAGATATTAATGAAATAAAATCATCTGTTAAATTAAATGGGCACACGCAATTTCTTTTTTAACCAAAGATTTCAACGATGAAGAAATACTTGAATACTTAAGTTATCGTTAACAACTTTCACTAGTATATTGACCAGGGTTTTGTTGAAAATGTAATTATTTATTAATGATCATTACTCTCTCTCTCTTCGTACATGTAACTTACTATAATAAAACTATACTTACTGACACTTTTTGAGGCTGCAAACGCTAATAGTACGAATATTAGAAGCAACTCGAAAACAAGGGAGAGCTTCATCTTGAAAGCTACCTCCCTGCCTGTAATTAAACATGAATCTATACAAATACAATAAATACTAATGCGATTATAGCTCAGTGGGTGTGTCGTCGAATGCCGAAACGAAGGTAGGTAAAGTTCGAATCCAACAATAAGCTTGAGCTTTCGGTGAAGGAAAACATCGTGAGGAAACCATAACAGCCGGGTACTATAAAGTAAGTACCCACTTTGTAGTACCCGGCTGGCTGGCTACCACCCTCCAGTTGAAAATATATCGCCATGCACTTTCCGGATTCCGGTGAGTTCCGATAGCTGCACTTGAAAGTCAGTTCCCTTCTAAGCTTTGTGTGCTTTCCACCATCGGCCACATCACTGACCACGGTGAGATTTTAGTCAAATAATAATAAATAGTCAAAAAAAATAAGAGTAATAGAAAATAGAAAGTTAAACGCACACACGAAACGCGTTGAAGTCTTTTACTTGGCATTTAAACTTTCTTAGGATTTAGTATTTACAACTGTATTTAAAAGAATAGCAGTATTTAAATGTTTATTTTTAAATTCAATTAATACTATAGACAATTTATTTATATTTCTTCCAGTTTTTATTATTTTAGCAATAAACATTACCCTCTACGGAACTTATAGGACACTGAGATCGTAGTCTGGTTTCATATATGGTTGATTAATGAATATTAAAATCAGTTATGCAGAAAATATATGACCTAATTAGGTAAGTATATCAAGGATTTACAAAAATCACTAGACTAATAAAATTGTGAAAAACTTACCGTCGGAAAATTTTCTATGTGATTGTAATTTATTTTTTCCTCGTGAAACAAAATCCCGCTACGACAACCCTCGTAACGCTCACAAACAATTTAAAACAATTATTTTAATAACGTACGTCTCTAAGCGCAGACGATGCCGGGCGCAACAGCGATACTGATTTGTTACTCCGAGTCGCACCCAGAGAAATGTGCAGTGACGTATAACAAGCGACGAGAAAGGAAAACTGCTTGTCCCGCCTCTCTTTCACTCTTGAAGATATTGTGAGAGATGGGTGAAAGCATCGAGACTCAGTTGGCCGCTTATGTAGAATTTAGTGTCAAGTCGGGTGTATGGTACGCGGTAGAATTGTCAACATATCGTATGTGACTATATGGTGTAGCTTTAATTTGGCGTCTTCGAAGAAGTTCCTACGTAGTTATTTTATGCTTTCTAGTGCCTTTGAAGGCGGTTCTATATTTTGCTAAAAGATTTTTATCAGTTTTAGAACAGACATTTGTTGCAAATGTCTATACTTATAGGTACTATAATTCATTACTTAGGAAGTAATTCTCAATTGAAAATAAAATTAATGATTCCCTGATCCCGATATTCAATTTCCGCAAACATATCGACAGCTATATTATGTTAATTGCTTGCTTATGTTTAAGAGAAATCCCGGAAAAGATTTTCCACTGCATAAATTTCATTAATATTCCACTAAGTTCATTGGTACTTACCTAATCAAAATAAGGAAACTAATGAAATACATCCACTAATCGTATATTTATCTAAATCAGGTAATTTTCTTCAAAAAAACATGTGGGATGCATTTAATGTCTTCGAAAATTCGAGAATATTCCAGTGCAACTGTGTTGAATTGGTAAGTGATAAATATTTACTTATTATTAATTTAGGTAAGTATACGTATTTTTAAAGTGTAGTAAATATTGCAAAATTTAGAAACTATCCATACTACGGAATGATTTATGTAAAATATTGGCCCAGCCCAGATTCTGTTGTTTACAAACATAACAAATTGAATCTCACTATATCTCCTTCCATAAAAAAAAATAAGGAACGGAATAAATAAATTTTAGACATGTCAAATTAATCCAATGGCTTATTTCGACGTGAATTTAAGCGAAATCTTTATTGATCAAGACTAAAAAACTATAACGAGCACTTATATTTGACAGCATGAAAACATAAAGAAATACATTTATCTAGAGTAATTTTTTTTCAATACAACAATTGTATGCTTGTTATGGCCAGCACTGGTAGTGCTAGCATTAGCATTAATATAATTTTAATGTTTTCCAATAACGACCAACTCAACACGTGGTGACTACAAGCAGGTTGGTGGCACCAGCGTCCGACCATCTCGCTCATACGACATGGTCACTTTCTACAGGAGAAAGTGGTCGTAGTCGATTCTGACCATATTTGTATTATTTGTTTGTTTTCTATATTCCCATAAGCACCTCAATGTAAAATTTTTGGTGTTGAAAATATTTCGTAACTTTGTTTTCAATTGTAGCTGTAATTGAAAATGTGAGATCGAAGTTATCTTAGAAAGTCTATAAAAACCGATAGGTTTTTTTTTAAAGGACTGAAGTTCATGGCTGCTGCAACCTTACCGGACCTATACGTACTACTGGTTGTTTCTTGATATTATAGATCTGATTAAAATCCTAATACATTTAGAGCAGTCATAATATTGCATATTTAAATTATACGCTGCCTTAATAAAAAAAACATGTGATTTAGTTCAGTAAAAATATTACCTACACAAAAAACCTTACAAATCAAGCCTTCATCAATCTCATACATTAATTGCGCTTTAAACATAAGGAACTAAGCGTCATTTAGCACCCACTTAGTGGTTATTCTAGTCACGTAATATGGTTTGCTACAATTAGAGGACAATGACCCCTTTGTGGGGCAGTGGCGCGCTGTGCACTTGAGCGCAAGCGCATATAGCTAGTGGAGCCATGCAGTGCCATGCAAGTCTCGACAGCAAGATTCACGAACCGAACAGCTTTCTATAAATTTTAGTGCGCATTTCCTGTTAATTCAGGTTTTTCATTCAGATACAGAGATAAAGACTATTTTCTATTTATGTTAGGTTAGTTTATCAATTTGTCTGTAAAGTTTCTCTTCTCTTTGAAAATGTTGTAAAGCGCCTATTGAAAAGCTTTATCGAACTTGCGAGGGCAACACAAGATTATAAAATAATATATAATGATCATAATGATAAATAATTTCAATAATTATTGATGGTAAATATAACAAAGTCATGAGAGAAATGCACTTTATTCAGCTTTCTCGTAGTTAATACAGCAGTTATCGCTGTAAAAGGATATGACTTGTCATTAAATTGTCGACTCTCGACACTCTCAATATGGTTAAGTCCAAAGACGGAATATTTTTTTTAATTAACTCAATTCCACGAGCTGCTAGTTTTTTTTTGTCATTTCATCGAATATGCAAACAAATTCTTTACTTTAATTTACACTTTATCAGGAGAAGTGACCATGTGGCCGATGGTGATAAGTATGTACCTACACACAGCCTATGATTTAAAATCTTCCCAGTACCTATGTGATGTGTAAGTCATAATACTTATTACATTTGAAGACTTTAGTAATATAGAAGATAAATAAATTATAAATCTTCTTTGATATAGGTTATTCTATTCTATAATATAGGTATATATAAAATAACGCAACACAGATTTCAGCTAAATATTATGCTATACCACATTCTTATTGTGAATCACTGACTACTTAATTATGTATTTCATTCACAAGATCTAGGAATTTACTGACTACAAAAAGAATGCCATTGAAAGTTTTCATAAAATACATAAGAATACAGGTTATTACTTCATTAACAGAGCAATTAGGAACCTATAAAATTATTATTATTAAAATCTATCGAAAAAATATTAAACGCTAAAAATAAATTCAATTATGAGTACTAATGTAAAATGTAAAAAAGAAAGCCAAGTTCTTAATATTTAAACTTTCTATAATGTGCAGGCAAAGTAAACACATCGACAGTAAGTACAGGTTTCCCAAAACATTCGAAAACAGGCTTCGATTTACGCCCCGAATCGAGTGTCAACCGGCCGCTTTCTCGATGCATCTCGCTGATGCATGTCATTATTATACTGCGTTATATTTTATTTAAATTTCACCTTCTATTGTAAGCGAGGTGAAACGGCCGCAGCGAGATCTCAGGAAAGGAGCAGTGTTGGCTCAGCGTTGGCGACGTTCGCCTCTTTCGTACATACCCGTCGCACAAGTAGCCCGACCGGTCCTTACTTATAAATTGCCTGTGAAAATTAAAATTCATAATTCGATTTGTGTTTGTTTATCGAGTCGATACATCCGTGACGGTGACAATTGATCGACATGTCGGTCAAACTGTCGCTTTCGCTGCTCGCGGTTGTAGCCGTCGTCGCACATACTGCAAGCATTTTAGGTAAGTACCTACTTTGAATCTTGACATTGTTGGGTGTCGTTAAGTACTTCATTAGAAAGCACTCCATAAATGAGTTGTATTATAACGGCGAGCTGCCCATTATTTTTGACATATATGATTACAAATGTATGCATATAAACATTAATGTACGTTTAATGTCCTTAAATTTTTTACTTAATAGCATTTAAAAGCCACAGGTCCTTATTTTTCAAACAGTAGAGTATTTTCACTTTGAAAATAATCAGCATAATACCGTAGGCACTCTCTGTTCTGATGAAAAATAACTTGGAAAGGTTCTTGACTAACTCAAATATGCCAAAATCTATCAAAATAGCTATTAATGCCAAGTAAAAATATTTCAATATATTTATTTGTTCTGTAAAAGACCGAAGTACTTATACGTTTCCGTAGACTTGACAAGAAGGGTAGCTCAATTGTAGTAGATCGTAGTAGTGAGCCGTGTAGGCCATGGGTTCGACTCCACTTACTAGGTATACGAATGTATTCCCGTAGATTTTTTTTTTTTACTTTATTGTGCTTACCATCTTTGGTCACGGGTTCAAATCATACAATGAGTTTGAGTTTTCGGTGAAAGAAATCTTTGTGAGGGAAACAGCACAGTGGTAGGGTACATTGTAGTAACTGCCTGGCTGGCGACCACCCTCAAGTTAAAAATATGTTGCCAAGTACTTTCCGATAGCTCCATTTGAGAGCCACAACATTTTACGTAACAATAATTTTAAAACAGGCTGTATTCACAACTCCAGCAAAACTTAAGCAGCATTACGCTGTTACTCAATCAGTTTTCGAACCGAATGTGCTCTTACATAACACATAAACAATAGACAAAAGAGTTACTATGTTTCTGTTATCTCTATTACGACAGCAGTGAACCATGATGGAACATGCGCACGCGCCGCGCTGCCGGTGAAAGTAGAAACTGCACATGCGCGAAAGTAACTGCACAATATTCGGGTACAAAACAAAACAATGAGCATGACAGGCTTAGAAAATTGTTATGTCTATGTTGATGGGTATGACGGCTTCTTAACTTATTGTTTTTGACAACTGATTGATGCTTTGGAACGGTGATTCACTTACGAATACTATGTATTATGAAAAAGCACGTTTCGTTTGGAAATCACTTTTTTTAACTATCCTTGTAAAATTGCTGTTACTACTGGTTGATGAACTTTAAGGTTCTCTATGTCCATTATAACTAAAACTTTTCCAAGTTGTTTTCCACCGGGGATGTATAAGAAGCGATGGGTGTACCTACTTAGTATCGCTTCAATAGAGCTAGGATGAATTAAGCTTTGAAAACAAGGCACCTCAAACGTATTCATCAAAATGACCATCAGATAGATATATCACCATACACGATACGACAAAGTTTCTTCAACGCCACATAAAAATCCCAGTTTGTTTTGTTACACCTAGAGGTCAAAAAGGGCAAGCAGTATTGATACCTAGTTCGTATATTTTTTGCTAAGCAGTCAAACGCCTTCTAAAAATATTTTACCCTTATAATAGTAAGCCTATCTCTATATGGCTCATGTAATGACTAGTCATATGCCATAACTAGATATTTAGATAGTTAGACAGGTCTGGACTGGTCAACTAGATAGGTAGGCTTTTAAACAGGCCTTCACCCTCATAAAAAACTATAGGAAAAAGTATAGCCGATATAAAAATGAAGCCATAAACAGTTATCTACATGCATATAACACAGTTTGAAATATCTTAGTGTACCTACCTAGTTAGAATAGAAGTTATCCATTTGCACATATAGAGCGCAGCATATCTTTTTTTACAGCTATTGAATAGATCACAGATTTAAAAACAATTTTGTGTAGTGTAATACTCCTCATAGTGTCTATGTAGCAAATAAGTAGGTACTTTATGATTAAAGAATACCATAAAATATGGTCTTACCATATGACGAAATAAAATAGCTACTTATAGTAAATGTTGAGTCTGATTTCAAAGGAAAATGTGAACACCACTAATTGTTTTTTTTTTGTTTACAGACTTTCTCGACTTTGAAGATGGCAAAAAGCTGCTCGAAATCCCAGAGCTAAGAAATGATCAACCGAATCGCAACTGCATGTGCAAAGGTCCAAGCTGCGCTTGTTGCGTCCACTTCAATATTACATTCGTCGATCTTGGGGGACCAGGTAAATAAGAATATTACTTAGGTACTTAATAGAATACTTAGCATTGTTTCATACTAAACAGCTTCCTTGCTAAGTCAAAATTGATAACTTATTTATAAATTTTAAGCAGGTAGGGAATCAATTTGATAAAATATGTGTCACTCAATTTCAGGATGCGTCCATATGAAATATGCATCACCAGAAGAAGGATTTGCGGTGAACGTATCTTACGGCAAGAACCTTTTACACAGTTCAAAAATTCAAGGTAACCTTCATTTTCATAATGGATGAACTGCCTACTGATCTGATTCTAAAAAATCATTCAGTAATAGGAAGCTACACTTATCCCTGAGTGCTATATAACTTACAATTCCTCTCGGAAGCACAGGTGAAACTGCGGAGTACAGCTAGTTATTTGTAAAAGCAAAATGATAAATTAATTAACCATCATACATAAAATACCTTGCTACGTTAATACAAATCCAGATAGCTATAGTCATTTCGTTCGAGCAGGTTTGCGTGTTGTTTATGTCTCTATCTTCGCATTTCCATCGAGTTTCTAAATTTAATCTAAAGGAAAGTTACTTGCTTGTATAAAATTATAGGCACAACTTACTCAATTTGGTCTAGAAGAGAAATTCTCAGTAAGGGAACGCTACCTACGTCGTAAAAGAAAGTTGTTTTACAATATAATGACATCTGTGTAGCCATCTAGGCATATTTGCGTCTCGATGAAACTTAAGCGAGAAAGTGTACGCTAACCTATAAGATACTTAAACGTACCTACTTCGATTTTATTGGAAATAAACAGGTTGAAGTTTTAAGGTTCCGGAGTAAATAAAGGTTTTAATAAACTACTTCTTCTGATAAAAGTTTAGCGTCATGCATGACTAAGTCGTATAATGTGTTGGGAACACGTTTACATGCCTTCGTGTTCTATTATTTCTCTTTCAACTTGCATCTGTCATCCAAACAAAAAACTTTTATTTGCCGTATATACATAAATATTTTTTTTGTTATAGGTGCAAACCCTGCCCCAATATGTCTTGAAGTATTTGGCAAGTTTGCCCAACTTTGTGCCAAGTTCAACGATTTAGCCCCAACAGCCGACGGACTGCGGGGTTGCCTCGAATTAGATCCAAAACTCTTAGGAGAATCACAACTTGAGTTCCCGCTCGGCTGCTTCAGATCAACTGCTAATGGAATGGAAATGGAAGAACCACCTGCTGAACCTGAGACGTGAGTACAAAACTTTGTAATTTTTGGAGATTATAGATAATGATTATGCTTATCCATATTCAAATCATTTATATTCGACGCAATAAATGAAGATTCTAACCGAAAAAAAAGAATAGATAAAAGACAAATGATTGAGTAATAATTGATCTATGATCAGTCATCTGCGTTCTCGATTTTAAAGTTATTTCGGAAATAAAAAGAATAGAAAATAACAGTGACAGTGTTGCTCCCAATTGTTTTAATTACTCGCCATAAAATTTTAATATGTTTCTAGGACAACAGAAGAGGAAGAAAGCACTACCGATGACAAAGATACTTTCGATGCTGAATCATTCCTTTTAGGAATATACCAGACAGCTGAGCAAGGAGTAGCATTCCTCAGTAGTCTACTAGATATACCTAATAAGACAAACTCTACAAAACCAGTCACATCTGACGTCACAACACTAAAACCTGATGAACCTTCAGAGCCTTCAGAGAATTCTCAAAGAAGAGCTCCTAAAAACATTAAACATCCTAATCTACTGTGATATAAATTCATGACTGTATTTCATAATGTATTAAGTACAAATAGCATTTTTTAGCGTATTTTAGCTTATGTTAGCTTGCCGTATGTAATTATGCTCTAAAGCTTAGATTTACAGAATCTCCTATTTATTGCTTTAATTTGTATTACGCAGGTATTTTTAGTGTTTAAATAAAATTATTTAATATTATAGGTATTCATGTTATCTTTAATAAATAACTTATCCTTGTGAAAATGGTGGCGCAGCATTAGTCTCTAATAAGTAAACACCGGAACTTCTGAAATTTAAAAATAAAATGTATAAGAACTATTACGTCCACACGATTTCATAAAATTATTTTTGATTTGCAGTAAATCCTCCGTGACCAAACACCGAGGAGACTTCCTACCTTCAATTCTTAAGAAGGTGTAATTGATTTTAACAATGAACACGCACCCAATTTTAGGTGACAGTCCTCCCATCTGCAACCTTCCAGGTAAAGAATCACAGGTATTCAAAACAGCAGCATAATAATTCAAGCAACGTCTTCCAGTGAAACCGCCAGAAATTAACGACTCGGCGAAGTAAAAGTAGCTCCTTGCATGGTCGCAGGCATTTGAATCACATCCTGGCATGGATATACCACCATTAGGGTAAAAATCAACCTTGGCTAAGTCCCCAAGATAGCCATTGATGCCGTAATTCGTATGGATCACTTCAGTATAGATTCCATCATCTGGCTGGAAGCGATAGATGTTGTTGACCCAACCTAAGAGTGCTGGATCTAGGCCTGCAATTTAGTTAGACATTGATTATTTCGTGAAAATGCAAAAGCTATGCAAACAGTAGACGAAGACGCATTCTTTTAATCCGATACCAATAAAATATTTAATTGACTTACACAATTACAACCATTAATGTCTTTCATTTTTTCAAATCCTTCAATCAAACATGAAATACACACACTTACCAGTAATATAAGTGATATTTCCTTTCACGTTTCTTCCAACTATACCCGCCTGGTGACCTCCAAAACCATGACCAACTATGTGATACTCTGTGCTAGCACCTGCTTCTTCGTTAATCCAGTCAATTACCTCTGCAACAGCTATACCAGAAGCTATAGTGTTTGCGATTACTATTCTGTAACTTAAAGAACTGGCACCGGCGCTCCAGTCAACTACAATGATGTTCAGGTCTTCTGCAGCAAGGAACACTAAATAGGAGCAAGGAAATTATATTAGTTACAATATCCTGAAAATTTATTCACGCACACATTGATTATATTAATATAATGTTATTTTATTATTATCTCAGCCGATTATCGCTATCTTAAAAGAATTAACTGTTTATGATTTAAAGTCGCCTTCACCTATTATTAAAAAAAGGACTTTTATTCGAAAAGACGATTCCTTATGTTCTAGAAGACGTTAACATGGTGACTGAACGAAAGAACGTGAGGTCGTCACCAAAGAAGTAGTGGATCCAAGAATCGGGGGTTAAGGGGCTCATTCAATCAAGGCCCTTCAAAAAGTATCTGAGTCCCTCAACCGGGTCAATCCCTTCCCACACGAAAATCCTGACTCCGCTACTGTACGTCCACCACGAGAAGAGCGATTTCAAGTCATACTTTCACAGTTATACTACATTTTAATCAATCTAAACTTACCAGGGATAAGAACAGAATTGAAATCAGAAACTGCCGAGTCTCGCCAACCATGTATCAATATGATTGTACGTCTAGAATTTGAGAAGTTAGTCGTTTGAAGAAACCCTGGGCTGTTTACTACTAGGGGTTGACTCACCGTTGGGTTGCTCCTGAAATTATGACATGTAAATATGTCCAATTATTAACCATGTAAACATCTCTCCCAATATGGTAGATATAATTTAGTTGATGATAGTGAGGTTGAATGATGAAGGTCATGTGGGTTCATATACTTCTATGAGCTTGAGTTTTCAATGAAGGAAACCCTGGAAACCAATACGAAGAAGCTATGGCACGGTGTAAGGATACTTTTTATTAGCTAGCTAGCACCATCAAGTTAAAAATCTGTCATCTGTAACCTACCTGCTACCTACATACTATCTACCTAACTACCTACCTACCTATTAGGTACCTACATTCCTACTCCCTACCTACGAATTTTTCATTATGTTTTTTTTTCCTAATATTTTTCATAAGAACCATCTCCTGACAATAAAAAACACAACAAAAAAGAATTAGCAAAATTGGTTCAGCCGTTCATGCGTGATGCCGTTACCAAGGCAAATACGGATTCATTTTTATAAATAGATTATGTGATCTATTAATTATTAGGTATATTTCATAAAAAAAAAAACTAGGAAGAATGATATATGAATGAATATAAATAGGTACTAACCTAGTAAATAAATGGTAAACATTATTGCGTCCAGGATCATATCGAACAACCTCATTCAAATCATCTAACGTCATCCATAAGTCAACTAAGTGGTACGTCCCCGTCGAGTCCGCTGCATATTGGTACCGAAGACCAGGATCTAGTTTCCTGAGAATAGGACTCGGCAAAGCTAGAAACAATACGTACATTGCCGCTTTTAAATGTAAGTAAATAATGAAATGAAATAAATCCTAGATCGCATATAATCTTTAATTAAATAAATAAAATTGAATTTTGTCAGTTTCATTAAGCCTGGTTGCAATTGATTGGAACAAATACTTTTGGAAAATTTGTATTTATATTAGTAAGCCACTGCATTTTTTTATATCTACTCTTATCTTAACTAAAGATAAGTAAATATCCAATTCATTTAACAGGCTTTGCCAATTAAAGAGATACAACGAATGGATAATAATGCAAACTTACCGATACCGAGACCAATGAAACAAAAGAGGAGAGTTGTTATTTTATACATAGTTATCAAATAAATGTTTGTGGAATCAAAATGGAGCGACAATAATCATATCTCACAATAATAATCCAGATAAAGTTCTCAAAATTCAATAATAATTATCTACTGATTTGCTAGGTAGGTAGTATTTTAACAGTAGCAAACGATAAAGCATAATTTTATTATTATGAAACAATATTTATATGACTAACTAATAAGTACCTGTGTATTAAATTTACATTTAGTAATACCTGATACTAATTAGAATTGATGTTAATTGTAATTTATATTTCACTCCAACTATGTAGATGGGATATTCTACCAGATTTTTGGGATCATGAAAAGGATAAATGCAATATTTTTATAAATGTGAATATTTTAGATTACTAATAAAATTATTTAGTTCTGATTATTTACTGACTAATGTTTTATGAATGATAAATTTTGTCAAACCAGCACGTCGACGTGTGACGTCAGCAGATATCAGAGCGATATATAATAGTTATCGCAAAATTGCACATTGGATTAGGTAAATTGGAAGTTTTATTTCTAATTTTATTACTATCTACTACAATAACTAGGAGTTGCCTAACCTAACCTAACCTAACATTTTCTATTTTCTGACAGATAATATTTAATTTACTCGACCACCAGGTAGACAAAAATATGTTTAGAATGTCTGGAAGCTATTGGAGTACCTAAGTACCTACTGTAGCCCACGAACGTTCGTTGTACAAAATATTTTCCTAATATTACGTATTGTTATTAACTGTTAGTTTTTTCATATTGAACATACCTGTAATAAATCCGTGAGGAAAGTTTTCGTTTTACAGAAGACAGAAATAATTTTGATGACTATAAATACCTACTAATAGTGGGCAAGGAACATCTTTGGCTTAGCCAGAAAAGCCTAATGCACTTTTTAATTTTTTCAAGTGGAGCATTTAATATCTCAACCATCGTCGCGACATTCCTTCATTCATCCTTGCCATAAATTGGATGGTCCCCATTTATTGCAATTTATTCATTAGGTACATCAAATTCAATGAGACGTTTATGAGACGTTATTTTGTGATCATCAAATGAGGCATACGACTATAGATTTATTTATGTATTCATTTTACATTAAAAACAATGCAGTTATTTATTGATAAGGAACTGAAGTACGGTATAAGTAGCAAAATAGAATTATTCTATACAATGATCAAATGGCATATAATCTTAGGCGCGAATCATAAAATTCCTTCCATTATTAGTCACTTAAACATGTAATAAAATATCCTTCAGAATGCGGCCCATCCACCATAAAATACCGGAATTGTTCGAAAACTAATCCCTGATAGCAAGCATTTCTCCGATTTTCATAAAGTCTAACCATAGTGTGATTAGTTAGAACGGAAGCTCTTATTATATCTCTGGCAGATTTATGGCACATATTTAGTTATCAATGCTGGGATTACATGTTTCAAGAAGGAGTAATCTTTGATAAATAGTATAATATAAAGTAAAGTCCTTCAGGTAAATTTTAGTTACTCGCACCATGATGTACGCGTTAGCCAAGTGTGTTTTTCTCGTGTGTGCTGCTGTTGCAGGTAGGAGTCCTTTCCTTTATATAAGCATATAGATTGGATATAAGAAATAGCAACCCTAATTTACTTGCTATTTAAGTTGCAATCAGATTTAATTCATTGTTTTTTATAATAAATGCGAATGTTTGTGAGTTTGTATATTTGTTACTTCTTCACGCTCAAACGGCTTGACCAATTTTGATGAAATTTGGTATGGAGGTAGCTGATACCCTGGATTACTTTTTATTTCTCGGGAATATAAGATCCCTTGGAAATGTGGGTAAAACCGCGGGGCGGAAGCTAATCTAAAATAATAAGTTCTGATGACTTATCTGACTAGTGATACCATTCCATTATTGATTACATTATTGTATTATTAGTGTTTAGATAATATTACCAAATATAATCAACATAGTTTAGGCTCTAATAAGGCAATTGTGCACTACGATGCAATTATATTCATTAAATCTGTAGCCATTTGGTAGATTATTCGCCACCCTCTCTCATAACTGAGACCAGTGACCATTAACTAGATTAGACGATTAAAACCTTTCGCCTATATTAGGTATGCCTCCTGAGTTTAGGAAAGTTTAAAACGTACATAGAGTAGGTATCAAAATGCATAGCTATTTGGAATGAAATACTTAAGTTATAACGGATTTGCGTCAATCGATACTTAATGATTAATAAATAATACAGTAGGTAAGTCAAAAATAGTCAATGCATATTAATTAAGTGATAAAAAATTGATAACTTCAAGGCCGGAATTATAAACACATAATATCATGATGTCAATAATTGTTATTGAATTGATTTATAATTTTAATGTATACCCCACATTATCTGTTAATCCCCTCAGGCGATATTTCGGCATTATCAAGAACGTTGCAAACAGGTGATGCTAGTATGGGTATCAGTTAAGAGACATGACTATTTAATGTAATTACATGCTTCATACATGCGAACAATTATGTAATCATTAAATCACATAGGATAACTTCTATGATTTGAAACTGGTAACAAAAGATTTGCGAACTCTCTAGTAACTTTCTTGTAATTATTTCCATGCATGCATTAGGGTCTTATTTATGGCTTTTCAATAGTACGAGTAATGATATCATGTCCTTAGGTGTAGGTATATAGACCAAACATAATTATCTCAAATCCTCATCTAAGAAAGGTAAAACATAGGGATTTTAACTCAAAGAGCAACTTGAGTGGCAAAAATCGTCACTTGTCTTTTGACTAACGAACTGTAAATGGTTTACCAAGGGTCCACCTTAAGGTAAATTAATAAGTATGTATTGAATAATGTTTCAGCTTCCGGATTCAGCCTGGGAAATAACGATGTGTTATTCCATTTGTTTACGAGGTTGGTATATCAAATTAGTCATTTCTAATTATATAGTCCTGCTAAATGCAGGAAATTATTTCTGGCAAGACCCTGATATGTGCCGCTCTACCTACAGTTCAGTTAATTAATGTCTACAGCTTAATAAACACAACCAAATAGTAAATATATAACTTGTGATAGAAACTATAGGCCCTTGGTCATCTAACATAAAACCAGTCTTCAATCAAATGTTCACTATAGAAATAATGCAAAAGTAAGTTATTAAATTATAACACAAGAAGCAGCAAACTCAAATGCAAAAAATATCAAACCCATCAAACAAACTTAATTAGAATAGTATTTTTATGTAATTTCAGGTCTAACCCATCAGTCAGCCAGCCACTGCTACCGTCAGTTTCGTCCATCATGACATCTTCGTTCTCGTTATCCCGCTACACAATCGTGACTATTCACAGCAATGGAGAGTCAGTTTCTGGGAATTTCAACGCTTTTGTGATTCCCGGTAAGGTGCAAATCGTCTGCCTGAATAATCTAATACCTTTAAACGAGCAATTCTTGTATATATATATATATATAAATATATATATATTGGTAATCTGTATCTCGGAAACGGCTCAAATGATTTTCATGAAATTTAGTATGCAGAGGGTTTCGGGGGAGATAAATCGATCTAGCTAGGTTAAATTTTTAGAAAACGTCGTTTTTTAAAAAAAACGAGCGAAGCTCGATTAACCGGGTACTTTTAATAAAATTAGCTTGTGTTTGACTCTGGGCTCACGCAGGATGGAAAATAGATCAGGATAGGAAACAGATGCCGAAAGTGCATTCCATTCATTTGCTGTTCGCATGACACAGGAAATAGCAGATAAATCATAAAACCATACTTAAAACCCCCTCATTGTTTATAGAACTGCTTAGAGTGAGATTTCTTACGTACTGATTCCTATTTGTTAACTACCCGCACGTAACTGCACATTTAGCTATTTTACTGCTCAATATTTATTTAATTACCCATTTAATTTTTTACGAATCATTTTTGTTTACTTTACTGCAAAGTTTTAACTGCAGACTTATTAAATATCCATTTTGTTATTATTAACTTACCAAAACTAAAAAATACAACGCTGCTTTAAATCAGTGCCATAATAAATATCGATATATCCTGTGAATAACTTGCAATAACTTTCCTTTTTCCTGAGAAATAATAGGAAAATCATTTTTCTTTACAGCCCACTTATCCGTTGAAGATGTCAACATCCTTGCAGTTGACTGGAGCCCTGGTTCTGCCATGTACTCTCAGGGCTTAGGCAATGCTCCCCAGTGCGGTCAGATCATCGCTGACTTCGTGAATATTCTTGTGGACTCGTTTGGCTATAACCCTAGCCTAATCCGCATCGTCGGTGTTGGCCTTGGTGGTCATATTGCTGGGATTGCAGCTAGGCTGATTAATGGAAACGTCCCTCATATTATTGGTAAGTACACATACCACTGTGAGATTCTAAATAAGTAGAACATAAGCCTAACTGTTCATGTTTATGACTAACTTTCCGTCTAGAAATTTCACCCGCGATCTCCTATTTTACCCAGTTAGGGGTTGAATTTTAAAAAAATATTTAAAAAACACATATATAATGATAACTTAAATAATTATGTAAAACCGAAGTTTCAAGGCATTCGAATTCAGTTATTTAGGTTAGATGATTCAAAGATGAAATAAAATTATAATTTTAATTTATTTTCAACAAAATTAAATTAAACATTAATTGGGGCATTTTATAGGGATATACCTAATGCAATTAAAGTGAATATCAAAAATAAGAAATATGATATGGGAATACTTACTCTTTATTTCAGCTTTAGATCCATCTTTCCATGGCTGGACTCACCACCCCGATCTCCTCAATCCAAACGACGCTAACATCGTCGAGGTGGTTCACACAACAGCTGGGGTTCTCGGCTATGATTACCCTCTTGGAGACATCGATTTCTATCCTAACGGTGGCACCTTCCAGAGTGGTTGTGGCACTATTGCTTCTTGCTCCCACACCTACGCTTATGCCTTCTATGCTGAGTCGATCACCAGAGACGTGAACGGTGGCAACAGATTTGTCGGAACCAAATGCGAATCTTACGAAGCTGCTATTGGGCTGCAGTGCGAAGGTGACAAAGACGTTCACTTTGGAGGAACTGAATTAAAATCCACGTAAGTTGAACATGCGATAATGTTCTTCGCTACATTTATAGATTACGAGTTTTCGCCTCGCGGTTAAAAGTAGCCTATTATGTTATTCCAGAGTATGATCTGTCTATGTGCCAAGTTTTATACAAATCCGTCAGGTTTTACGTGAAAGAGTAACAAATATCTATTAATACACACTTTCGCATTTTTAATATTAGTAGGATGTAAGGTTTCACCTTGTACCTACATCTATACATACATACCTTGCATAATACACTGCCAATGTAGTGTGCTTAAAACCGTGATCATTTGTATGTTCAGTTACTTATTGTCATTTACACCTATTTTTTGTTTTATAGTGGCTCCGGAATTTATTCATTCTTGACGAACATGACACCACCATTCGCCAGAGGCTGAATAAATATTTTTTTTAAATTATACGAATTGTGTGTTTTATTATTATGTTCACACGGCCACAGATCAAGCTACACACAGCGGCACCTTATGCGGTTGTAATAGGCGCTATTTTGCAACAAAAATGTGTAGCTTGATCTGTGGCCGTGTATACACCTTAATAAATAATATTCCAATGTACAAAATACTTGTTGTATTTTGTATTTCAAATTGAGATCTTGGGCAATAAATACATAACTGACATTCGTTTTGTTTTGATAATATCTTGATATATTGTTTTACTATAAATACCTAATACTGGATAAGTTCTTAACTTTGCATAAGGCGCCATGAAAGATCGTACGTACACAAATAATGAGAATGAACAAGCATTTGTTCTGCAATTTTATTGTGTAGCCATCCAAACCACAAGACGTATGAGAGAGACTTAATATTTTGAGGAAAGTTAAATTGTGCCTGTATACCTACAGCCTGTGCACTGTAGCCTGTATACTTCAATGCCCTTTCAATGACAAACCCAACGAAAATCACGTATAGATAATGAATTAATTAGATACATAATATTAATCAGTCATTATTAAATCAATCCAAATTGATTGGAATATTTTTATTTCCAAATAATCTATCATACAGGTGGTTACCTGTTTACACATCACCGCACGGTGTCATAATACTTTATAACAGTTCCCCGCGTTTTTCTTGCTGGAGATTCCGAATCGGTGGTAGAGTCTATTGGAATAATTGTAACTATCGATATTCATAAGTGCCTTATCAGGGAATAAACTGAATAAATGAGTTTGAGGTCCAGTCAGAAGGTACGTTGGAGACACAAGAGTCCAAGGGATAATATCATTGAGAGCCGAGTGGAATGAGAATCGGCTGACGCTTAGATAGAAATAAAACCCATGGTGGCCAAGCTCGCCGACGAGATTACCACAGCAGCAGTGATGAGGATGATTGGTCATCGAACCGATACGAAGACAAATCTAATATAGTCCCAATATTTGTGGAGGGAATGGCTTGCAACCAGTGGCCTGAGTCCCTTTCAGAAACAGCTAGGAAGCGAGTGCGATCAGAAGTTTATTCATAAAGAGGCTTGTCTTACGCTCTCCGAAAGCAACCCAAAATCAGAATATACTTTTTATGTTATACAATCACTAGATTAGGTATATAAATATATTATATCATTGTTAAGTATGGAGAATTAAAATATGAAATGTTCAAATCAAGATCACGTATGAATAAATTTGTTTTTATCAGAGTCCATTAACACTTATGATTACTATGATAACTTATAATATTTTAGAGTGATGTTATGAAGGCTTGTTATAAAGTTTCAGCTACTATAAAAAAGAAATAGGACAGGTGTTTCATGAAACATATCTTCGGCTTTTAATACTGAGACTTTGGGTTGATTGATGGATTAAGAACTTGAAATTCTGCGAAAGACTTTATTTTATTTTATTTGGGCGAACACTATGGAGGAGTTTGTGGAAATTCAACTTCCATCCCATCTCATTAAACTGTAAAATAGGGGATAGCGGGTAAAACAACGTGGTGGAAAGCTAGTATTAGTATCGATAAGAATATTTTCTACGAAGGCTCATTCATATGGAGCGTGCGTGCGCCCCCCTTTATCTCTATCTTCTTAACGTGGGGTGAGATAAGGTATACAAGGAAGAACTTTGGTAGTATGTATATTGCAGAACCGTTGAGGTAGTTGAGGTAACGTACTGGAACTCAGATGCCCATCAAAATGTAAAAGTTGGCGATGGATGTTATAAGTGAATCAAGAAGCATTATGGCAACTTAAACCATAGCTTGAACTAAAAATGATGATAATTAACTAAATCCTTAAAAGGCGAAAATTACGATGAGGAAAAAAACATAGGTAGCTACTACTGGAATTTATATTCCATATGAAAGGTTAAAAAAGGCTAAGGCATATGCGAGTCAAGATAGATTGATTATTCTTATCCCACTTTCATTTAGGTATATTATGTCTTCATTTATTTGATTTGACTTAATTTATTAGATACTCATACCTGATTAAAATCAATATTAATGATAACAACTTTAATATATAATGGTATGTACTTGGCATTATGTCGTAGTTTCCAAAGATATGAAGCTCTTGGTGGTGCTAGCTGGTTTGGTAGCCTGTTAGTAGTCTCTTTTCTATGGTTTATTTTTTTCCATTACTTCACACTCTCTGCTAGCTCATCTTAAAAGACATATATACTTTAATCAAGATATACACGATTAATCTTCAATGAGTAGCCAAATTTTCAGGGATTATTTATTGTACTAATCATTACGAACAACTTTTACTGTATCCCTAAAATTGTCTTCTCATTGATTAAAAATCCAGTATTTCATGTTTAGATATGATTGCTACAAATCACTCTGCCTCAAACTGCAACACATATCAATATCAACAAAGGTGGTTTTCATTTTGATTCCAGTGTGCTCCGGTAATGCTATTCCCTTGGTCCCTGGGGATAACAGCCATTATGTAGAAGGTGAAAGCCGCTACGTATGGATCCCTGATGGCAATGGGACACCACAACTAGTAGATTTGCAAGAGCCAGTAGACCAGCAACTGCTAAACTCCAGGAATGGTGCCAACAACCAGTACTGGCTCTTTACCAGGTTAGTATTACATAAAAAGGCTCAAGGTCACCCAAAGAGAAATGGAGAGGGCTATATTAGGAGTTTCCCTGCGAGATCGAATCAGAAATCATTTATTATTATTTTATTTATTTATACTTACCTGTTTTTCAGAAACAACCCGAATAACGCTCAAGTCATCACCAACGGTAATGCTAACAGCATCTGGAACTCCAACTACCGTAACACCCTTGGAATTGCTGTTATTGTCCATGGATGGAACAACAACGGGAATACTGAAATGAACCCACTCATCACCTCCGCCTTCCTCGCTGTTCAAGACCTCAACGTTATAGTTGTTGACTGGCGTTCTCTTGCCAACTCTGGCTATAACACTGCTGCTGCTGGTGTCCCTGGTGTAGGTCAGTTCCTCGGAAACTTCCTTGTGTGGCTCATCAACACTGCCGGTGGTAACTGGAACAACGTGCACTTGGTTGGCTTCAGTTTGGGAGCTCACGTCGTTGGTAGTGCTGGTCGTCAAGCCGGTGGCCGCCCAGCTCGTGTTACTGGTATGTGCTGCCATATTATACATATAATTTAATCTATCTTCCCTATGAAGTAAATTAATGTAATGCTAAATTTATAGGTCTCGACCCCGCTGGCCCACTATGGAGTGGTAACGGTAACGCTCTGAACGCTAACGCTGGACAGTATGTAGAAGCTATCCACACTGACGGTCGCCTCTTGGGTATCTTCAACAATATTGGTCACGCAGATTTCTACCCCAATGGTGGCATGAACCCTCAGCCTGGTTGCTGGATCAGCACCTGCTCTCACGGCCGAGCGACTGAACTGTTTGCCTCCAGTGTGCGCTTCAACCACTTTATTGGTAGACGTTGCGGCAACATCTGGGAAGCTGAGCTGTCTACTTGCAACGGTGCAGCATTCAACATGGGTAACGCCATCATCGGCAAACGCGGGTAAGTGCCATGGTTAGGTAATTTTTAAATAAATTGATTTGTTAATGGGTAGATTTAGGTAGGTACTTAGATACTGATGATATACCTACCTAAAAGCGATAGCCAAGAATGAATTGCTGATTATAGTTAGAGATAGAAACAAAAATGTTAGCATGACATGACAAAACAATTCATGTGTTTTATTAATTCATATAAATATTTTTTATAGTGACAAATTATTTTTATTGCCAAGATCTAAAACCTGTATATCTTAATTTAACTCATTGTTTTTTTTTTCAGAAATGGCATCTACGGACTGAGAACCGGCAATTCATGGCCTTTTTAAATAATGTCCAGAAATAAATATTTATTGACAAATGTTTTTTAAATTTAGATTAGACCATGTTTATTTTTTAGATTTGCTAGGACAATCCATAATTCCTCAAGTTAGAAATCTGAAAAAAAATATTTAGGCTCTTAGTAAAAAATAAGGAAAAAGGTGTTACAAATCGTCGCGGGTAACGGCTAGTCGTTTTTAATTATAAATGCGAAAGAAATTTATCTGTCAGTCTGTTACCTTTTCATGCTTATAAAATTTGACATGCTTACCTATAATTTATTAAGTATTGAGGTAATAAAAAAAACTATACTATATCAGCATATAATCCAGCCTTTGGAAATTAATTATCTTATACAAATATTTAACTATTAGAATATATTTATCACTATGATCAAATTAGACAAATAAGTAGACAACTTTTTATTCCAGGAAAAAAGACAAGAACAGCAATACGAATAATTATATCGTAGGTAATAATTTTATCAGACATCTTTTACAGAAACTTGTATAAAGATAATACATAATATTAAATAAATTTGCCGCAGCAAGGACATAAAATTCTCCTTACGACGAAATGACTTAGGACCATAGTCCCGAGCTAGTGTAATCTAGAAAGCGATTGTAGTTCTTAATAGACCCTAGAAAAACTTTCCGGCAATCACTATTGACGAATGCCTGCAAGATATTAAGAAACTAAACTAAGGTCGATGTTCACCGACTAGAAAATATTTTCTACTCGGTGAACATCGACCTAAGTATATTGTCAATTTAAACTATGAGATTCGCGTACAGTTGGAAAAAAGTAACGTGATACAAAAATATTTTTATATCTTGGTATGACAAAATTAAACAATTTAATACATAAGCACATCTATAAGCATATAACGCCTTAAATATGGATATCTAATGTTGCTGGAGAAAGAACCATAAGCTTATAACTTGAGGGTGGTGGCCAGCTAAGTAGCCTTTGGACCTGTAGACTTTCTAGTTGGCAAATTGCCACAAAAAGCAACTTTTGGTTTTTTTTGGTACCTATTTACCTTTTGGACGTTATGTGCACATAATAATCACAGAACCCATTCCATTACTGTAATTGCATAGCAATACATTGTGGCATTACATATTTAGGGTCACGTACCTCAAATGAAAGGGCATTAAAGGTAACATTGGAAATTATCTTTACGGTACCCACGGTCCGTGAGTCAGACTCGCACTTGTCCGATTTTTCTTTTGCTCCAGCTACATGACTGCTCTGGTTTTAAACAAATATAATCAATATGGGCTACAAGTCACACTTTTAAATAATTGTCAAAATAGCAGCAGTTCGTTTTGCCAAAATATTATATCTAAGAGAGGTGACATTAGCTCACAGTCCTAAAAATGTTAATTTTGGGACTATGTATTTTTGGGTCCATCCAAGATTTCTTAAAAGTTTCGGCATAAATCCAGCATCTATGGACGAATGAAAAGAAAATAAACATGAATAAATGCAATAAATTTTAACAAACACTTGTGCGGGCGATTAAGGTAAGTTTCCCGTCCAAATAAGGCTGCTTTTCCACTAGAGATGATGCAACTATGCGAAGATCTGAAAACTAAGCTACGAAATGGTGTGACCGTTTCCACTGATGCTAAGCTGTGTTACGGAGCAAGTAAGATGTACTATGAAGATGCGCCGCCTACTTTCGGTGAAAAACGTGCGCTTACTGTAGGTACTCTGTACTGCTCATAGCTACACCACTCGCGTTCATACAAACCATTCATCCAAAAAAAACATTGCTTTTTCCACCAGTGCTATGCTATGTGAACCAATGAATATGATCAGTGGATATCAAACGCATCTATAGCAATGTAGCATACATAGTAAGCAGGTGGTCGCTGCTGTCTCACCCGATGTGTATCTCAGGGCAGGATAACGACTGCTGGGCCAGCTATTTCATATATATATAAATAAAACCATATTCTGAAAATTACGTCACATGGCCTTGCATTGCTAATCTCCATTTCAATAAACATAATGTGCAAATTAAATAATAAGTACAGCCACTGGAGGTCGAATTGATTATATCACTTTCATAATAATTATTGATTGAATCAAAGATAAGGTACTTATACTATTGCAATGCTGTTTTCAGCTATTTTCTCTTGCATACTTATTTACTTATAAGGTATAATTTAGAATAAATTCATTTATTTTAAAATTTAAGGAAAAAGTTCTTTGTTGTAATAAAACAATTTTACGAAGATGAAATATTTGATCATACAATAGTTAATCTGTAATATTCTGTAATGAAAATATTATTTAAATAAATATACATTCTTTCATTGTAGGTACATACTGCAAATCGGGGCACCTAGATTATTAAGAAAAGGCAAAAAATATTTATCTTTGATAAATACTCGAAATATAGCACGGATATGGCATCAACATCAATGGCAAACGCTTTACAACCTCTGATTTGCCGATGGCAGTCATAATGGCAGAGTCGTTGAAACAAATCAATGACCTCTACAGAATTTTCCAACAAATGTGTGTCTATATTCTGCCTATTCTGGTGATTGTTGGGAGCACTATTCTTGAAAAACTGTTCGTTGTGGAAATCAATGGGGGAGACCTATGTTCAGCAGTAGACATCCTCGGGCTGATGATGACCTAGGAAAACAAAACACGAACTGAATACACGCCCGTATGTTTACAAGTACGCGCCCTAAAATTAACAACAACATAATATTATGAAGATATTGGATAGACTATAAAATATTTTTTTTTGTTTGTTTGTTTGTTATTGTATTATTGTTTAAATCTGAATATATAATGTTTAGAAAGGACTAAAATTGATAGCCAGATGGCTTCATCGACCTTACCGGACAAAAATCTGATTACAATTATAATGAACATTTATTGTATTATGTAATTTACACTTTTTCTAATTGAATGTAGCAACTACTATACATATATATTTGTTCAGGAACTTTGTTTAGCTTGCGGATATCAAGGGGATTTTTATCATTTGCTGGTGGAGTGTGTTCGAAGCTAGTCTATAAGAATGAGGTTGGCGATTCACTATGGAATGAATCCGTCAAAATCGGTGTGTTCCAGGGCATCCTCGCTCCCGAATAATCTTATCGCAAGATAGGAATGTGGGTAGGTAACTACTTAATAAACATTTGTCACAGATTTGCTAACACTTATCAAAAACGCCCAAATCATTTAATGATTCGTGATGTATTTATCCGATAAAAAAATGTAATAAATACCATTCGACGATATCGGATTCTTTGACATTTCCAATATGAAGCTCTTCGTTGTATTGTCTGCTCTCATAGCGTGTTAGTATTTCTCAAGAAGTTTGTTGTTGTGTCTTCATATACCTATTCGACTGATAAAAACCTAACCATAACTGATTATAAAGTTATATTTATGATCATGGTCGACAACTATTTTCATATTTCGATCATATAAAATGACTCATTCATTCACTTCACTAGATTATTGAACCGTTTTCTGAAAATCTTTACATGATTAATTTCAGTCTGCTACGGTAACGCAATCCCCGTGATCCCCGGGGATAACAGCCATTACGTCGAAGGCGAGAGCCGCTATATTTGGATGCCTAATGGTGATGGGGTACCTCAACTCGTGGATCTACAAGAGCCCATCGATCACAGCCTGCTCAAGTCAAGAAATGGTGCCAACAACCAGTACTGGCTATTTACCAGGTTAGTTCTTCCTGCCGTTCCATTGTTTGTTACCTTTGGTATTTAATTAATTATTCAAATTTAGGAACATTTTCGACTAATATAATCCATAGAAACAAATTCCAAAATATACAGTAAAGATGTCATGAATAAGTCTCCACGGTTCAATTTTTAAGGGATAACTAAGGCCTATATCCTTGATGATTTGTCAATACATCAAAGTAGGTGATACCTGCTAAAAGCTTATAGGCGCTCGCGAGTAGGATTTAGAGGGGAACGAAGGATTTATCGCGATCATTGATTTTATTAATTAATAGCTGCCCCTGCGGTTTCACCCGCGTTTTCAAGATTGAAAGTAAAAAAGTTAAAGTGAAAAGTTTTCTATTATTTTTCAAATCCAACTGGTATCCAGATATTGGCGCACTCATAAAAACCTCTTCAGCTTTATTATTACTTAGATTTTAAAAAGATTATCGAAATCATAAACTTAAATAATACAAATTTCCCCTCCAAAGGCAGTTACTCTATTCGGTGAACTGCCCAACTCAATGCCCTGGGAAAGGCAAGCCAAATATCTCGGAGTAATTCTCGATGATCGTTTGCCTTTTGATGCCCACATTAAAGCGGCCCGCGCGCGCACCACCTTTGTATTAGGGCGCCTCCACTTTTTATTGAATCATAAGTCTAAACTTACCCTCAAAAGCAAGGTTAGACTATATACCACGTGTATCCGCCCCATTATGACCTATGCTAGTACTGTGTTCGCACATGCAGCTCCTGCACGGATCCATAGCCTTCAGGTGATTCAAAACCGTTTCATGCGCAAAGCCACGGGCGCCCCCGTGCGTAATAAAATCTCCACATTGATGTAGGTCTCCCCACGTTAAAACAATTTATCAAACGCGCCTCACGCAGATTTTTCAATACCGCCGTTATTCACCGCAACCCTCTCATAGTGAAAGCCGCAACCTACACGCCCTCCCGTATACTCCGTATCCTTAGACCAAGGCAAGCCCTCAGCGAGACGGATGACCCCATAACATTAGCTCAGATCGAAGCTCGTCAGCTTCGATCTGAGCCCGTAAAAGTACACAACACACTACACAAAACCGATTACGCTACCGTCCTCGAAGGCGAGGACCGCCACGACGTCCCCCTCAGTCTCGTCCCGTTCAAGCGGCCCGAGCTGCCATTAGTAATCCGACCGCCTCCCCTCCCCTTCCCCCGGTAACGCCCTGAGCCGAGCTTCGTACCCCACTCGGGGTTGCCCTCAGGCGTGGTTACCTAAATGTTACCCGGCTGAGAGCTCTCTGCGCTCGCCGATTGTCCGGTAAGGTTGGAGCAGCCATCAGAGGCTACCAACATTAGTCCTTTAAAAAAAAAAAAAAAAAAAAAATACAAATTTAAAAATAGTAGTTTATGATACTGTTGCATAATAGGGGTTATTAACTACGAGTGTGAGTTTTCTTAGTCTTAATAGTATCACACGAATTTTTAATACCTAATTATGTGCAGTATCATACAGTACTTTATCTAAACTCATATAAAATTGAAAAAATACAAAACAATTGAATTTCTACCAACTTTGCAAAAAAAAAAAAAATTGTGACATTTTGGTCAAAATTATATATGTAAGCAAAAACAATAAAATAAACAGACACAATAATCATATACCTACCTACATTGTCATCGTCAAATTGAATTGATACTGATTGATTATACTATTGATAGGTCCAAAGTGTACTTTAATAGAAAAAAAGTTATTTTATAGCATTATCTTGGGAACACAACTGTACTATAATGAATCATTATACACGGGTGTGCCTAAAGTGGGTCATTAAAGTACTGATTTTGATTTCATAATAAGAACATTACGATATGAGAGTAGATAAAAACTATTTCCTTGTTTTTGGTGTAAGATTCACATAATATCTGTAAATAATAGCAGTTTCATCACGAATATTTATTTTTGCAAAATTCACTGATATTTACTTCTAATTTAATCAATACAATTGAAACTAAAAACTCATCGTATTGTGTTTTTTAATTTACGTTGTAATCGTATTTTTTTTATCTTTTCATTCAGGCAAAACCCAAACAACGCTCAAGTGATCGTTAATGGCAACGCTAACAGTATATGGAATTCCAACTACCGTAACACCCGTCCTCTTAAGGTGATCGTTCACGGATGGAATAGCAATGGAAATTCTAATATTAATCCCCTCATCACTTCTGCTTTCCTCGCTGTTCAAGATGCTAACGTCATTGTTGTGGATTGGCGTGCTCTCGCTAACTCTAACTATTTAACTGCTGCCAACGGTGTACCCGGCGTGGGACAGTTCCTCGGAAACTTCCTCGTGTGGCTCATCAACACTGCCGGTGGTAACTGGAACAACGTGCACTTGGTTGGCTTCAGTTTGGGAGCTCACGTCGTTGGTAGTGCTGGTCGTCAAGCTGGTGGTAGACCCATTCGAGTTACTGGTTAGTTTCTTTTTTTATTTCCATAGATATATAATAAGTAAGAAATCTGATACCTACTAAGTATTCATCGAAATTGCAGGTTTGGACCCAGCTGGCCCTACATGGGGTGGTAACTCCAATGCTCTTAACAGCAATGCAGGACAGTACGTCGAAGCCATCCACACGGACGGAGGTCTTCTTGGGATCTTTGACCGAATTGCGGACGCAGACTTCTACCCTAATGGCGGCAGAAACCCTCAGCCCGGCTGCTGGATCAGCACCTGTTCTCACAGCCGTGCATATGAACTATTTGCATCAAGTATCCGCACCAACCACTTAGTTGGAAGATTGT
Source organism: Tethea ocularis (assembly GCA_963555595.1). Lineage (NCBI taxonomy): Eukaryota > Metazoa > Arthropoda > Insecta > Lepidoptera > Drepanidae > Tethea > Tethea ocularis. The sequence continues at coordinate 10,069,032 of OY741958.1, forward strand.
GCTCAAACATTAGTCAAGCTCAAAACGTCCAGTGTTCTGGTGGCACTCTTAACATGGGCAATGCCGTATTATCAAAACGAGGGTATGTATCATTAGTCCGTCTTTTGAACTCTATATATTGGTTTCGCACAGTGGTAACTGTGGTAAGTAACCCTTGAATTAAAAATGTGTCACCAACACGTACTAGTGTGTCTCATCGCAGCTGCACTTAAAAAATTCTTAGTATGCTTATCTACTACATACTATAATTTGTGGCCTTGGTAAGATTGTGGTCAAATAACATTTAAAACGTGTAATAGAATTAACCCAAAACCTGAAACAAGTTTATTCAGAATCAATAGTGGAATCAATTGAACTATTTTTTAATATATAGTACTATGGTAAAAAAGACTAAATAATAGAAAAAATATTCTTAGCTTTAAAAATGAGCATATTCACGATTTTATTCGGACGTTCAATTCTGCTAAATTACAACGGTTGACTTCCAATTTTGATTCAGTTAAAGTTCGTTTTCAATCCAATTCAAATTGACTAAAAACGGTATTCCACTAAATAAACGAAACCGAACCACGATTGGATTATTATGATTAGATTGTAATCGTTATTGCCCTTGGCAACCGAAAAATCGTTCGTTCATCGTTGTCATATTTATTAGTGGAATACGAAAACGAGCAAAAGTCGTCATTCAGCTGCGATCCAATTGTAATCTAATCAAAATTTATTAGTGGAATTGGCCCCCAGTAGTTTCGGAGCAAATTGGCTGTGACACGGATGGACAGAGGGTTCCGTTTTTTCCTTTTGAGGGACAGAGGGCCTACTACGAAAAACGATACACGATAGTTCGATGATCGTTGTCAAATTATGAACCAATAGAACTACAGCAAACTGACGACACGTAAATGTTGTGCAATTCTATTGGTTCATAATTTGACAACGATGATCGAACCGCCGTGTATCGTTTTTCGTAGTTGACCCTCTTAACTCTAAAAATGTTTTATATAATTTGCATCATCGAAGGGACTTTCTTATTGTTTTAGTCACACTCGAAATAATACTAATTATGTTTATCGTTTTAACGTACTTCTTATTATTTTTTACAGAAGCGGTATCTACGGTTTAGCAACCGGTAACTCTTGGCCTTTCTGAACCTTCTGAGAAATAAAAATATATGCATATATTTAATTGATCCATAAAATAATATTTATTACATTATGTTATTTTATTTATTTATACATAACTGACAGTGCAAAAAGTTAGTAGGTACTTATCTAAATAACATTAATTATTGACTGTAAAATAAAATATCTAATCTAATTGTCACTTTTGATTAATTTTTGTTACGATTACTTATATAAATAATTACGCCGGAAGTCAGATTGTATAATAATATCTTTGCAATCGATCATACAATTTTGGTATGAATTTACTTTTTTTGGTAGGTTTGTGTTAGACACAATCGTAGTAATTTTGTGCTCAGTACGTTTCCACTACAGTCAACAATAAACACAGTAGTAGTTATTTTTAAACACCATGTATCATTCTTACTACCTTTTTCACTTTATGTTATACTAGTTTCCGCCCCGCGGTTTCACCCGCGTTCCCGAAAGATAAAAAGCCTATGTGTTAATCCAGAGTGTCAGCTACCATACCGAATGACATGTCCAGCTGGCTGGCTACCACTCTCAAGTTGAAAATCTGTCGCCAAGCGCCTAACGGTGTGTTACGGCAATTGCACTTGAGAGCCACCTTCTCGACATTTTAACACATTAACAATACCTCTGGTATTGCGAATGGCAATAAGCGATGGTAACCACTTACTATCAAGTGGACCGCCTGCCTGCTGTCAACCGTTTGACTTAAAAATAAATCTTTGTAGGAAAGGCATCATGTAAGAATAAGATGATGCATGACGAATTGTGGTGTGTCATAGAGTATCTTACCATACACGCTAACTACCTACTTATCAACTGTTCCGGCGCACCATTAGTTGGCGCCAATAACGTGTAATCACTACATACGGGCCCCATTATTGCGATCTCATTTGCTATTTGAGCGCCTGCAGCGCAAAAATAGCAGTCTTGTGTAAAAACAAATGCTTTAACTGTAATTGTTTTTTTGTTTACTTGGTTATTAACCGTCACTCTTTAATTGAGATTAATTACATAGACAAACGAATTCACGTTCCCTTTTGTTTCTTTCCAAAAGTCCTAATGCATGGACCTAAAGTACCTAATTAACTTTTACAAAAAAGGTTAAACAAAACTCCTTCAAAGACAATAAAATTATAATATAGATACCTACTAAATGGATTGTCATAAACCTAACAATACCAAAATGACTTTAAATTTCCTATTTAATTTTGAAGTCCAAGGTCCAATACCGATCAAATTAAAATGAGACCAACTTGGAGCTATAGGAACTGAACCCAACGCAAAAAGAGTATTAAAATCGGTTCATAAACAAATAGTTACGCGTGAACAAACATAAAAAAACTGGGCAAGTGCGAGTCTGACTCGCGCACCGAGGGTACCGTACAAACTTAACTTTGTAATTGTGGTAATATTCTCCCATACATCGATATACGGCACGGTCAATCCTCAAACTGCAAATGTAAAGAAGAATGGTCACGCACTGCCCATATAAAATTTACCCAGGCCCGGCGCGAATGAAACATATCTCAATTTTTTTATTATTTTTTGTACATATATTAACAGATTTTTTTAATTCGGTGGCTAACTTAGTTAAATTGCTTTCCAAAAGCATTTTTTTTTTATGAAAACGCTATTTTTCTCGTTCTTTGACTGTGAACCCCTTTAATATTGAATTAAATAATGAAGAAGAAAAATAAAATTATTAGAATATTATAAAATAATTGCCCATCAATGTAGGTATGTACATTAGAAGTTAAAAAAAAGATATTCTAGGAATTTATTTGTCGTAAAACTATTTATTAGTGCACATAAATCAGTATACACATAAACAGCAAAAAATACCTTATGGAATAACTTTCACCAACTTTTCCAGAGTTCACTTTACTTTTAATTTCGACTACAGGAAAGAAAACCAGCTATACGAAAAGTCAGTAATATTCAAATCACTTTTTGAATCACATATCGAAAATCGTGCAATCATATATATATCGCTTCCCCGCCCTTTTTAGGGTTCCGTACCTCAAAAAGAAAAAACGGAACCCTTATAGGATCACTTTGTTGTCTTGTGACCCTTTTTCTAAGGAACGTGTGAAGGTATTAAATTGAAATTTATATTAAATACTCAGGTATATAATATCTTTAAGCTGTAACAAAATCAAACTTCTATGTCAACGCAATCAAAAGAAACAGCAATTTAAGCCACATATTTTGAAACTCGCAACTGCTCGCAAGGGAATCAAAACCTAAAGGATACATCCAGTAGACTTAGAATCTTGAAATTTGGCATGAAGCATGCACGAAGCAACGTTTTATAGCACACAAAGGAAAAATTTCGAAAACCTTAAATTTTTTGTTACATCATATAATATTTTTTTTAATAATCATAAACTTAACGCGTAGAAGTATCAAGTTGAAATTCATATCAAATAGTTAGGTCTAATTTCCTTTAAGCTGTAAAAAAATAAAATCTAAGTCAACGCAAAAACGCAAAAGTACACACGGCCACAGATTAGGCTATACCTTTTTGTTGCAAAATAGCTCCTGTTACAACACCATTTAGGTGTCGAAGTGTTTACCTTTACTTGTGGTCGTCCGTACAACCATACCGCATATTTTGAAACTCGCAACTACTCGTAAGGGAATCAAAACCTAAAGGCTAATTCCCGTTGATATAGAATCTTGAAATTTTCTCTCCAAAATACATATCTTTAGAGTTCTGGAACTCAAAAGAAATAAAAACCGAACTCTTATACTCTCACTCTCATGTGTATGTCTGTTGAAATTTGGTACATATTATGTAAGTTGGTGACCCAAACTCGGACGTGTAACGTAAATAAATAAATTTCTAACATGGGGGCCACTTTTGGGGGGTAAATTAGAAAATTTAAAAAAAAGTTTTGCAAACTAGGTATACTGTGTGACATATGAAATGAAAGAGCTCATTGTGAGGATTTCAAATATATTGTTTTTATAATTTTTATAAAAGTTTTGAAGTTATTAAAGAAAACAGGCGAAAATTTACCATTCCCCCCTCTCTTAATCTCGGTAACTACTGGACCCAATTTTTTGAAAAAACAGAAAATAGTTCTTTACCTACAGATGACAGGAAAACGTCTATGGAATTTAGAGTAACAGTAACAGTGCGAGTCAGACTCGCACTTGTCCGGTTTTTTTTCCTTTTGAGATACGGAACCCTAAAAAATCAACTGAATTGAAAACCTCCTCCTTTTTTTTAAGTTGGTTCAAAATATGTTCAAACCTATTTAATTTATTATTTTTTATACTTACTATTTTCAAGGCATTGAATAAAGATTGTTTATTTTGTTGGAATATATTATATTTTAAATCATATACTAAGTACAACGGTAGACTTAATTTCGCCACTACCAAGATCATCGTCAATTGGGCAGATATTTTTTTTTATAATATAAAATAAATCTATACCGCCATGAAGTTTCTGGTACTTTTGGCAGCTTATACAGCGTGTAAGTGTAGACAATGGTGCCGATTCTGTTGTTTACGAAGTAAATAAATTTAATCTCACTATATCTCTTTCTAATAGTAAATATAAGAAAGAAATGCAAGATATTTTAGTCCTGTCAGTTTAATCCGATCACATATTTCAACGTGAATTTAAGCGCGATCTTTATTGGTCACGACTATTTACCCGTACATTACGACGGCATGGATTATACTGACAGCATTAAAAATGTTCTGTCTTTTTTCAATATGGTTAACTTGAAAGAGAGGTGACTTGTCTTATATTAGTTAAGTTCGTAAACAACAGAATCGACACCAATGCGTGGATATTTTTGAGATGGTATCTTTTCGAGGCTTTCGATACTAACTCAGAAAGCGCGATAATATATTTTTTCCATATATTTTGTTCGAGTAAGATTGACCTTTAGTTAACGTACCAATATTTGTAATAATATTTTCATGATTTGAGAGTAAGACGCATACTAAAAATTGTTCAAGATGACAAACCCAAAAAGTTTCGAAAAGGTGTCATCTCAAAGTATATTCTGGGTGTAGGTAAGCTTACCGAAATCTGAAACCATATATTTTGTAGATATTTGATATTTGTTTTTAAAAGATTGACATAAAGTTTCAACGCTGAGGAGTCTAAAATGGCGTACAGAATGGATTCAGTTTTGGAGTTTTAAGGAAGCTCACGTATGGTTACAGTTTTAAACACACTCAGTATGATATTACTTAATATTTTGCACAACTTTTAAACATGTTTGAACTTTACAAATTCATTTTACAGTATGCGCTGGGAGTTCTATTCCCACGATCCCTGGGAACAACAGCCACTACGTGGAAGGAGAAAGCCGCTACATCTGGATACCTGATGGTGAAGGTGAACCTCATCTTGTAGACCTACAGGCGCCAGTCAACCAAACCTTGTTGAACTCCTTGAACGGCGACAACAACCAATACTGGCTCTACACCAGGTTTGTTGATTTTATAATATCTTTCTGTCTTATTCAGTTTGGATGCTGTTGACTAATTACTGTAATTTTAAACCCAACGTTGAGCTGTTCACATATGCTGGAGTACCTACAGTCTAAAAGTACATAGTAGTAAGTAGTACTCAGGAGGTCTAAAACGATCGTTTGAACAATATTGCATCATGCACTTCAAATGAAATTTATTGACAAAAAGGTTTCAGAATATTACCCTATATAAATTTACTTATATTACGAATTATTAACTTTACTTATGTACTTTTTTATAAGCTTCTGACATAAAAAAAAAATATTTCAGAAGGTTGACAAGCAGGTAGGCAGTCCACCTCATGGTAAGTGGTTACCGTCGCCTATCGCCAATCGCAATACCAGAGGTGTTGCCTGTTACAATGCCGAGAAGGCAACTATGGCTCTCAAGTGCATTGCCGGACATACCGGTAGGTGCTTAGCGTCAGATTTTCAACCTGAGGGTGGTAGCCAGCCACACGAATACTGCAAAGTACTCTACCACAGTGCTATGGTTTCCTCAAGATGTTTTCCTTCACCGAAAGCTCAAACTCATCGTAGGATTCGAACCCACGACCTTCGTCGCGGCATCCGAGGTCACTGCCACTGAGCTATCATCGCCTTGTACCTACTACTTCGTTACAGGCAGTAAACATTGGTGGGTTGCATTTACTCGTAGCAATATTTCTATAGCAGCGGTCCCTACTATACTATACAAATTTATACTATACCCCCAGAATGCTACGCTCTGATTTCTTATAATTTTTTGCATAAAATTTGAAAATAATTTTGTGTTTTCAGGGGTAACCCCGATACTGCCCAAATAATCGTATATAAAGACAGTGACTCAATCTCGAATTCCAACTTCAATGTTAGCCGACCCCTCAGCTGCATTGTTCACGGATGGAACAGTGATGGAACTTCCATGTTGAACCCTCTCATTACTTCCGCTTTTCTCAATGTCATGGACGCTAACGTCATCGTCGTGGACTGGAGTGATCTCGCTAGTAGCAACTACATATCCGCAGTCTACGGTGTTCCTAGTATTGGAGAGTACCTTGGCAACTTCCTCGTGTGGCTTATCGACACCACCGGTGGTAACTGGGACAACGTGCACTTGGTTGGCCACAGTTTGGGGGCTCACGTCGTTGGTAACGCTGGTCGTACTACTGGAAGCCTTCCTGCACGGATTACCGGTATGGTTTTATCTATATTTTATTATGGATGTCAGTCGGACAACCCTTAATATAATTTATGACATAAAATTTAAACTGTTTGAATTTGATTTAATGACGAACAAACGTAATTATTATTATAACAACTACTTATTATTATCTACTATACTATACACACAAATCAGCGATTAATCTTGTGTTACAGGATTGGACCCTGCTGGTCCTCTATGGGGAAGCAACACCAACGCTCTCAATAGCGAAGACGGACAATATGTTGAAGCCATCCACACTGACGGTCGTTTCCTTGGAATCTTTGATCCCATTGGAAGAACTAACTTCTATCCCCACAGAGGCAGACACCCACAGCCTGGTTGCTGGCTTAGTACCTGCTCTCATAGCCGCTCTTATCAACTGTTTGCCTCTAGTGTCCAATATGACAACTTTTTTGCAAGAAAATGTAAAAGTACATCGAATTCTGATCTCAGCGAATGCAGCGGGGATACATTAAATATGGGAAATAGTAATTTAACCAAACAAGGGTAAGTTGAAAGACTATTAAATGCTTCATTAAATGCAACGCAAATCTCACCAGAACCACCAAATAACTATTATTTTATACACAAAAATGTCAAAGTTTCGGTTTTTTATATCGAAACAAAACAAAATTTATTTAATTTATATCCTTGGTCCTCCCCTTTCAGCGTGAGCAATATAATTAATGTACCTAAAGAATATTGATTTTGTAATTTTTACATTTAATGTTTTTTTCTGTTTCCAGAACTGGTATTTACGGATTAGATACAGGAAGCAGCTGGCCATACTACTAACATACATATAATATAAATAATATATGTTAAAACTTTACTGTATTGATGTTATAATGTGTTTAAAAAAAAAAAACAAGTAGGTATATAATAAGTTTAAATACTAATTTTAAATTTAGTGTTATGCTTATTATATCTATATATCTATTTTATGTTGTTACATTAATAATAATATTATGTATATTCTATGTTATAGATCTGTTAATGGTTGTGGGAATTAAATTAAACTTATTATTATTATTATATGGTTTCATTTAATAGCGTTAACAAAAGCTCATAGGGTGAAAAAATGGTTTCACAATATTTTTCCTAAAAAATAAACCTATTTAAACACGATATTATAGGTACAACTAGAATATCGAGTTCAGATTGCTGCCTGTCGGTAAAGTACCCAGAAGGCTGCAAGCATTAACCGGCATTAACTGGCGCCTATCTATAATATACCTACATTTAGTAAGAAATTAAACACATACCTACCTATCTATACTAATAATAATAATAATAAAGACTAAAGGTGCTAAGCACGATCGTCAGTGCTGGACGTATGGAAGAGTAAGGAGCTACATGGGCGGTTCTACAAGGCCCTAACAGGGCCTGATGAAGATCTGCTTGAGTCGGTGAACTGGCTACGCTTTGGTGACCTCTTAGGGAAACCGAAGGTTTTGTCTGTGCAATTGCGGACGAAGTTATCATGAATAACTTCCGGAGATATATCTTGAAGGACGGTACGGTCGACATCTGTCGGGCATGCCGCCGTCCCGGAAAGTCACTCAGGCATATTATCTCCGGTTGTTCTCATCTTGCTAACGGCGAGTACTTGCACAGACACAACCTAGTAGCCAGAATCATTCACCAGCAAATTGCTCTTCAATACGGCCTTGTGGATTCTGAAGTACCGTACTATAAGTACGCGCCTGCGCCAGTTCTCGAAAATAGTCATGCCACGCTCTATTGGGATCGATCTGTTATCACGGACAGGACTATTGTAGCCAATAAGCCTGATATCGTGCTGACAGATCGATCGAAGCGCCGGGCAGTGCTCGTCGATGTCACCATCCCCATGATGAGAACCTTGTGAAGGCCGAGAAGGACAAGCTAAGCAAGTACCTTGACTTGGCTCACGAGGTGACCGCCTTGTGGGATGTTGATTCGACTTTCATTGTCCCGATAGTTGTTTCAGCGAACGGTCTCATAGCGAAGAGTCTCGACCAACATCTTGAGAGGCTCTCGCTAGGTGGCTGGATCAAGGGTCAGATACAGAAGGCGGTACTTCTGGACACGGCGCGCATCGTCAGGAGGTTCCTCTCTCTGCGGGCCTAAACCCCCGGTAGCCCTTAGGTCTTACTCCGCTGCCGGCGGAATCTAAAATTAGGTTTTTTTTTATAACATTATTACTAACTTCATTTTATAAAAATATTGTAAAAAAAAAAACAATTAGGTTTATAGATAATATTTTTGATTTTGATATTAAATGTTGAAAAAAAAAATGAAAGACTAATTTGAATAAAGAAGATAATAATATAAAAATAAAATATTATAATTAGGAAAGATTTGATTGTTTGTCTGTTTGTTTGTTTGCTACGAGTAAATGCAACCCAATGTTTACTGCTTTTTGTAAGTAACGAAGTAGTACAAGGTGATGATAGCTCAGTGGCAGCTAGTCACGTCGGATGCCGCGACGAAGGTCGTGAGTTCGAATCTTACAATGATTTTTATCTTTCGGTAAAGGAAAACAGGCACGGTGGTAGGGTACTTTGTAGTATCATTCTGGCTGACTTCCACCCTCAAGTTGAAAATCTGAGGCTAAAGCACCTACCGGTGTGTTCCGGCAATAGTACTTGAGTGCCAGTTGCCTTCTCGAAATTGTAACAGGTCGGCAGAACATTGGCGATAGGTGACGGTAACCACTCACCATCAGGTGGACCGCCTACCTGCTTGTCAACCTTCTAACATAAAAAAAAGTTCATAAGTATAGTAAATAATTCGTTTAATAAGTATGTTAATATAGTAATATTCTGAAACTACTGAACCGATTTGAAAAATTATTTCACTAATAGGAAGCTACATTATTCCCGAAGGTAGGCTACTTTTTATCCCGGCAACGTGAGTGAAACCGCGCGGAACAGCTAGTTACTAATAAAATTCCACTCCAAGGGGGTATATATAAAGGATCGCCGGTGAACCGCGGAGCGGAAAGCTAGTAAACACAGATTTAGAACCTATTGTTTTGTAATCTGAGCTAGTAAATTTAAAAAAGGAAAACGTGACTGACTCACTTATCTATCAACGCACAGCTCAAACCACTGGACAGATCGGGCTGAAATTTAGGATACCGATAGCTTTAATGACGTAGGCAAGTGTTAAGAAAGGATGTTTGAAAATTCAACCCCTAAGAGTGTAAACTAAAGGATCGCTGGTGCGGAAAACTAGTCTACAAATTAGGGAACATCAATTATGCTAAGTAGAACCTCGTTCAATTTTTTATTTATTACTAGCTGACCCGGCAGACGTTGTCCTGCCCTGAGAACAGATAAAAAACTGGGACCCAACTACCTATACTTACCTACCTCTACCTACCCCTACCTAGTTCTACCTACCTCTATCTACCCTACCTGCCTACAACTACCTATTTACCTAACTATTTTCCACGTTACTTTTTTTTTCTGTACTAATTTTGCGGAGAGTCTCACACAAATTTCCATCACCATTTACTTTTAGGATGATACTTTTAGGGATGATTTCCGAAAAAAAATAAGGCAGGTATTTTTCGTTGGTAACAAAGAGGCTGTGTACCGATTTTTAGCTTCCTACTTTGAAAACTGCGAAAAGTCCCATATTAAATTTCACCCCCTCTTATAAGGGGTTGGGAGAGCAGATTTCCAAAAAAAAATGATGCATGATTTTTTTGTTAGTCACAAATAATCCGCATACCAATTTTTGGCTTTCTACCTTGAAAATTGCGGAATGCTCTATACAAACTTCCACCCCCCATTTTAGGGAAGTGGGGGGTTAGAAATAGACATAAAGTAGCCTATGTCACTCCCCATCTCTTCAACTATCTCCACTTAAAAAAAAAAATCTGATCAATTCGTCGCTCCGTTGTGCCGTGAAAGACGGACAAACAGACACACAGACACACACACACACACTTTCCAATTTATAATATTTAGCTCACACAGCCGACAGCTGCACTTGAGAGCCAGTTCCTTTCTAAGCTTTGTGTGCTTATGCATCATCTGCCACATCATCACTGACCACGGTGACATTGTGGTCAAACACAGGCCTATACAGTCATAATAAGAAAAAAACTATAAGGATTGCAGAAGTGAACTACGGAACCCTAAACATGATTCGAGAAGATACTTCTAAACTGTCAAATTAGAGTTATTACCCACGACGGAACGGAGACGGTTTGTTTGTTTGTTTGTGCAAATCCATGTTGCCATCAAAACTACTAGTCCGATTTTGATGCAGTTTTCAGTTATGGGCTCGGGTTTCATTGATGCATGTTCTTAGATAGGTGTTACGCTAACATCTCACCAGGGGGCGCTGCAGCAAACATTGTTTGTGCAAATTCATGTTGCCATTTTCCTCCAAATCTACTAGTCCGATTCTGACGTAATTTTCAGTGTTGGGTTTGAATTTGATTGGTGCATATTCTTAGATAGGTGTTACGATGACAACTCACCAGGGGGCGCCGCAGTAAACATTCGTTTATGCTAAACCAAAACTACTAGTCCGATTGTGATGCGGTTGTCAGTAATGGGTTTGTAGTTGCTTAGTGAGGGTCCTTAAATAGGTGTTACGATAGTAGCGCTCACTAGGGGGCGCTGCAGTAAACATTTGTTTGTGATAAACCAAAACTACTAGTCCGATTTTGATGCTGTTTTCAGTAATGGGTTTTGTAGTTGATTAGTGAGGGTTCTTGAATAGGTGTTACGATAGTAGCTCACTAATATATTCTATTGTGATAAGATATAGACATTGAAAATTAATTTAATTATTATTTTCATTATACGTAATGATATCGAGTTGAGTTACAAGAAAGCTCCGCGCAAAGTTTATATGCAAATAATTATCTAATGTAAAAAGTTCTCTAAAAAGTTTAAAATGAAAAGCAAATTTAAAAATTTTGAGAAACCCACGACGTTTAAAAAGTTATTGAAAAAGGATAAAATAACTTAAAAACCCCCGACTTAAAAAATAACATTAACTTAATAAAAAACCTAAACTAAATCATAAAAAGCATTAAATGTACAACATATTTGATATTTCCACGTGTTTTTAGATGTTTTATGCATTGGTTAGTGTATGGTCATTTATTTTTGACACTGTCAACTACCCTATTAGTCATGAAACTAAAAATTATAGAATCGTCCTCAAAGGCACAAAAGTACAAGTATTTGGACATGTCTGGCCACTTATAATGTTATTTTCTTTATTATTTCGTTTGACAAGTTGACTGACAGTAATTGAAGTATTAAAACCCAAAAAACATTATAAGTGGCCAGACATGTCCAAATACTTGTGCTTTAATGAAAAAAAGTTATTTTATAGCATTTATCTTGGGAAGAAAACTGTACTTTAATATAATTTTTTAATTTCATTATAGAAGGGTGTGCTTAAAGTGGGTCATTAAAGTACTGTTTTTGATTTCATAATTAGAACTTTATATGAGAGTAGATAAAATACTTATAGGTACTTACGCAAACCTCGCGACAAGCTTTTATGATCATATAAATTGTGTATATTGAGGTTATAAGTTAATAGTTAAAATTTTAAAGGAAAAAAATATTTTCTTCTTTTTAGAGCATTTAAATAAAAGGTTTTTTTGCTATTAATTTATTTTTTACTTTTTAGTTATCGCTGGCTACTTAAAATCACCATAATTTTTAACCTGCATTTTTATTCTCAGCGAGCCCTTTTATTTAATACCCATATTGTAGAAATGCATTAAAAAATAACTTTTCCGCCATCTTGGATGGTCCGCCATATTGGATTTAGAATGACGTCACACAGCTTATCGTGTATTGTCATCCAAACTACACGTGTATACAAAAATTCAGCTCAATCGGTTGAAGATATCTGCTTCAAAATTGAGTAGCAACATTTCACCCGAACATACATACAGTGCAAGCTTTAAAAATCAACTGAATTGAGAACCGCCTCCTTATTTTTTAAGGCGGTTAAAAATATGTTCAAACATATTTAATTTATTATAATTTTATATCATATTTTCAAGGTATTGAATAAAGATTGTTTATTTTGTTGGAATATATTATATTTTAAAACATATAAGTACAACGGTAGACTTAATTTCGCCACTACCAAGTTAACGTTAAAACCGATCATCGTCAATTGCGCAGATCATTTAATTTTATAATAATAAAAAAAATCTATACCGCCATGAAGTTTCTGGTAGTTTTGGCAGCTTATACAGCGTGTAAGTGTAGACAATGCGTGGATATTTTTGAGATGGTATCTTTTCGAGGCTTTCGATACTAACTCAGAAAGCGCGAATATATATATTTTCCATGTTTTGTTAGTAAGGTTGACCTTTATTTAAAGTAATATTTGAATCATATTCACGATTTGAGAGTAAGTCGCATACTAAAAATTTTTCAAAATGACAAACCCAATGAAAGTCTCGAAAAGATGTCATCTCAAAGTATATTCTGGGTGTAGGTAAGCTTACCGGAATCTGAAACCATATATTTTGTAGATATTTATTATTTGTTTTTAAAAGATTGACATAAAGTTTCAAAGCTGAGGAGTCTAAAATGGCGTACAGAATACATGGGTTCAGTTTTGGAGTCTTAAGGAAGCTCATGTATGGTTTTAGTTTTAGACACACTCAGTATGATATCACTTAATATTTTGCACACCTTTTAAAGATGTTTGAACTTTACAAATTCATTTTACAGTATGCGCTGGGAGTTCTATTCCCACGATCCCTGGGAACAACAGCCACTACATGGAAGGAGAAAGCCGCTACATCTGGATACCTGATGGTGAAGGTGAACCTCATCTCGTAGACCTACAGACGCCAGTCAACCAAACCTTGTTGAACTCCTTGAACGGCGACAACAACCAATACTGGCTCTACACCAGGTTTGTTGATTTTATAATATCTTTCTATCTTATTCAGTTTGGATGCTGTTGACTGATTACTGTAATTTTAAACTCCTCGGTGAGCTGTTCACACATGCTTGAGTACCTACAGTCTAAAAGTACATAGTAGTAAGTAGTACTCAGGAGGCCTAAAACGATCGTTTGAACAATATTGCATCATGCACTTCAAATGAAATTTATTGACAAGGTTTCAGAATATTACCCTACATAAATTTACTTATATTATGAATTATTTACTTTACTTATGTACTTTTGTAGAACCTTCTGACATCAAAAAAAATTTGGTGTCAGAAGGTTGACAAGCAGGTAGGCGGTCCATCTCATGGTAAGTGGTTACCGTCGCCTATCGCCAATCGCAATACCAGAGGTATTGCCAATATGTTGCCGACCTGTTACAATGCCGAGAAGGAAACTATGGCTCTCAAGTGCAATTGCTGGAACACACCGGTAGGTGCATAGCGTCAAATTTTCAACCTGAGGGAGCCAGCCAGACGAATACTGCAAAGTACCACCGTGCTATGGTTTCCTCAAGATGTTTTCCTTCACCGAAAGCTCAAACTCATCGTAGGATTCGAACCCACGACCTTCGTCGCGGCAACCGACGTCACTGCCACAGAGCTATCAGCTCTGTCTTGTACACACGGCCACAGATCAATCTACATACTGCGGCACCTTATGCGGTTGTAATAGGCGCTATTTTGCAACAAAAATGTGTAGCTTGATCTGTGGCCGTGTGTACCTACTACTTCGTTACTTACAAAGGCAGTAAACATTGGTGGGTTGCATTTACTCGTAGCAATATTTCTATAGCAGCGGCCCCTACTATACTATACTATACTATACTAATTTATACTATACCCCGAGAATGGTACGCTCTGATATCTTAAATTTTTTTGCAAAAAAATTGAAAATAATTTTGTGTTTTCAGGGATAACCCCGATACTGCCCAAATAATCGTATATAAAGACAGTGACTCAATCTCGAATTCCAACTTCAATGTTAGCCGACCCCTCAGCTGCATCGTTCACGGATGGAACAGTGATGGAACTTCCAAGTTGAACCCTCTCATTACTTCCGCTTTTCTCAATGTCACGGACGCTAACGTCATCGTCGTGGACTGGAATGAACTTGCTGGTAGCAACTACATATCCGCATCCAAGGGTGTTCCTGACATTGGAGAGCAACTTGGCAACTTCCTCGTGTGGCTTATCGACACCACCGGTGGTAACTGGGACAACGTGCACTTGGTTGGCCACAGTTTGGGGGCTCACGTCGTTGGTAACGCTGGTCGTACTACTGGAAGCCGTCCTGCACGTATTACCGGTATGGATTTATCTATATTTAAGCAAACTATTAATACAAATGAAATGATATATTTTATTATGGATGTCCGACTAACCCTTAATATAAACTATGAAATAAAATTGAAACTGTTTGAATTTGATTTAATGACGAACAAACGTAATTATTATTACAACAACTGTTATTTACAGTATGTATCACTACATAAATAAGCGATTAATCTTGTGTTTCAGGATTGGACCCTGCTGGTCCTCTATGGGGAAGCAACACCGACGCTCTAAATAGCACCGATGGACAATATGTTGAAGCCATCCACACTGACGGTGGTTTCCTCGGTATCTTTGATCCCATTGGAATGACTAACTTCTATCCCCACGGTGGCAGACATGCACAGCCTGGTTGCTGGCTTAGTACCTGCTCTCATCGCCGTTCTTATGAACTGTTTGCCTCTAGTGTCCAATATGACAACTTTGTTGCAAGAAAATGTGAAAGTACATCGAATTCTGATCTCAGCGAATGCAGCGGGGATACTTTAAGCATGGGCAATAGTAATTTAACCAAACAAGGGTAAGTTGAAAGACTACGAAAATCTCATTACAAACAAACTACATAACCATATTAAATAAAATTTACTTTATATCCTTGATCCTCCCCTTTCAGCGTGAGCAATATTAGTAGAGTATCTATATAATATTTATTTTGCCATGTTTACATTAATGGTTTTTTTCTCTGTTTCCAGAACTGGTATTTACGGTTTAGATACAGAAAGCAGCTGGCCATACTACTAACATATTATGAATAAAATTGTTAAAACTTTACTGTATTGATGTTATAATGAGTGTTAAAAAAATATTTAATAAAAAAAAATTAAGTAGGTATATAATATTAAATTACAAATTTCAAATGTTGTGTCATGCTTATTTTTATATTGTTACATTAATAATAATATGTATATTCTAAATTATAAATATGTTAATGTTTGTGGGAATAAAATAAAACTTATTAATATTATAATTATATGGTTTCATCAATAGCGTTAACAAAAGCTCATAGCGTGAAAAAATTGTTTCACTACATTTTTCCTAAAGACGATGCTATACGTGAAATGATAATTCTAAAATGCGTTTTTCTCTGTACTATTTGTTCCAAGAGATTTGGAAAAAGATATATGTGTAACTCAATATTATAAATACAATATCGAGTTCAGATTGCTGCCCGTGGGTAATGTGCTCAGAAGGCTGGCAGCATTAACTTGCAGGATCGCAAAGCCAATCCTTTAACTAAGGTAAGAACCACCCTCTGAACCACCAAATTTAAGGTGCGCGTCGACAAATCTTTAAAAAAATTGCTGCGCTTTGGATCCCCAGAGCCCCAAAGTTCCCACACAAAATCGGACAAATATATATAGCTATAGCCGCATGTTTGAGCATTTTTGAAACATTTGCTGTCGATGCCGCTGTGCCTATAATATACATCTCGTAAGCAACAGATAGCAAATATGACGTAGGCATCCTCTAAGAAAGATTTTTGAAAATTCCACTCCAAGGGGGTAAAAAAAGGGATCGCGGGTGAAACCACGGAGAGGAAAGCTAGTAAATTTAAAAAAGGAAAACGTGACTGACTGACTGCTCTATCAACGCACACATAGCTATTATGACATATGGACAGCTAAGAAATTATTTTTGAAAAGTCAACCCCTAAGGGGGGTAAAATAAGGGGTCGCAGGTGAAAGCGCTGCGCGGAAAGCTAGTAATTCTATAAAATAGTAATTAAAAAGAATCTCAGTAGGTAAGGTAGCAGTATGTTAGAATAAGATGGATGACGCTAAATTGTAGTTGAACGTAAGTCTATAAGATTATTATGTAATAACAATAGCCTGGGTCATCTTTCACATAGGTACGGCTATAATACCTAATTCTGTCCATCCGTTCGTAACTGCGGGGCGACCAGAAATAGTTATTAGATACGTAACGTAACTTTTTTTTTTTAAAGGACTAAAGTTGGTAGGTAGCCTCTGATGGCTGCTCCAACCTTACCGGACAATCGGCGAGCGCAGAGGGCTCTCAGCCGGGTAACATTTAGGTAACCACGCCTGAGGGCTCTCAGCCGGGTAACATTTAGGTAACCACGCCTGAGGGCACCCCCGAGTGGGGTACGAACCTCGGCTCAGGGCGTTACCGGGGGAAGGGGAGGACTACTAATGGCAGCTCGGGCCGCTTGAACGGGACGAGACTGATGGGGACGTCGCGGCGGTCCTCGCCGTCGAGGACGGTAGCGTAATCGGTTTTGTGTAATGTGTTGTGTACTTTTACGGGCTTCGTCAGCTTCGATCTGAGCTAATGTTATGGGGTCATCCGGCTCGCTGAGGGCTTGCCTTGGTCTAAGGATACGGAGTATACGGGAGGGCGTGTGCGTAACGTTACTACCGCTGAGATTTTATAATATTTTGATCCCACACGGGGTATCGAGTGAGTCAAAGAATCGTTTAAAATTCATGTGTTTCTCATAAATGTTACAGAATTCATGAAAAATAGTTATTTTCAATGAAGTTCTACTGAACTATTTTCATACATTTGTTTCTTTACTTTAGATTCAATTGTCACAGATAAAACCTTGCAAACATTATTAGGTATATGATGTAATAGTTACGCCCAAAGATGTGCAAATAATAAAAATATGTATTTTTGACAGAACATCATTATCGGTATGGTATACAAAAGTGTAATGGGTTTATCTCTCTTTGTGATTCTATATCAAGGAATAGTTCGGTATTTTACATGTATTTTCGAAGATCATGTTGCACGTTGATACATATAGGATGAGCAGTTTCTCAGAAACGTGTTATCTCGAAGGCCACATGTTCCGTTTAATACTCTCATAATTACTAATTAATATTGTAGGTACTCAAAAATTCATTAGATCTAGGTACTCCCTGAGTATTTTGTACGATCTGATTAGCAATTGATCTAATAATTACGATATTGAATAGAATAACAGATAAATATCAGAGCTTAGCAAATATAATATACAATAATATTATTATAATGTCATTATCGGGATTATATAATTTTTAACTATTATTAATATAACTAAATTACGGATCTTTGATAAAAAAATCTTTATAAATAGATCAGGACTTCTTGAATCTGATATATTGTTTGTGACCGCCGCCATGAAGGTTCTGATAGTTTTGGCTGCTTATACAGCGTGTGAGTGTAGAGAACTATGCGTGTTATTCAAGATAGATATTTTTTGATATGGCATCTTTTTGATGCTATTCAATACTATACTCGCAAAAAAAAATTGTTCACCTAATTAGTTATTATAATAGTTTGAAATTATTATCACGATTTTAACTGACTGACTGATCTATCAACGCACAACTCAAACCAGTATAGTAGGCCAATTTCTGCCACACTCCGAATAAAAGCTATCTATTATTTGGTATTTTATAAATTGACCACCTAAGGGGGTAAAATACGGGTGAAACCGCAGGGCGGAAAGCGTATTTTAACAATAAGTATTTTGCGTATCTTTTAAAGTGCCTGAAATACAAACATCTGACGGCTGCAAATTTTACAGTATGTGCTGGAAGTGTTGTTCCCATGATCCCTGGGGATAACAGCCACTACGTGGAAGGTAAAAGCCGCTACATCTGGATGCCTGATGGTAAAGGTTTACCTCAACTCATCGACCTACAGGAGCCAATCAACAATGCCTTGTTGAAGTCCAGGAACGGCGCCAACAACCAGTACTGGCTCTATACCAGGTTTATTGATTTTATCCATGTATCATATACTCTTTGGATGCATCTCTCTGGAGAGGACTCATTACTGTAGTTTAAAACTGGGAGCGGCTGGGAGCCGGTCATACATACTTGAGCATTTTTCAATGTTTAGTCATTATAGAATGTGAATGTGATTTTATGTGATACAGCAGAATGCAATTTTGTGTTTTCAGGGATAACCCCGATACTGCCCAAATTATTGTACATAATGACACTGACTCAATCTCGAGTTCCAACTACGATGCTAGCCGACCCCTCAGTGTCATTGTTCACGGATGGAATAATGATGGAAACTCTGATTTGAACCCTCTCATTACTTCCGCTTTTCTCAATGTCACGGACGCTAACGTCATCGTCGTGGACTGGAGTGATCTCGCTAGTAGCAACTACATATCCGCAACCAACGGTGTTCCTAGTATTGGAGAGTACCTTGGCAACTTCCTCGTGTGGCTTATCGACACCGCCGGTGGTAACTGGGACAACGTGCACTTGGTTGGCCACAGTTTGGGGGCTCACGTCGTTGGTAACGCTGGTCGTACTACTGGAAGTCTTCCTGCACGGATTACCGGTATGCATTTATCTATTTTTAAGCGAACTATTAATATATTTATTATTCAATTATATTTTATGATGGATGTCCGACTAACCAATAATATGAAAGAAAAGAGACAGTTAAAGGAATAAGGCCGATCAAACGTCATGCGAATGTCAAGCACAACTATTATCTACAACCACTTTACAACTAAGTATATGTATCACTATAAAAATCTGCGATAAATCTTGTGTTATAGGATTGGACCCTGCTGGTCCTTTATGGGGAAGCAACACCAATGCGCTCAATAGCGAAGATGGACAATATGTTGAAGCCATCCACACTGACGGTGGTATCCTCGGTATCTTTGATCCCATTGGAAGAACTAACTTCTATCCCAATGGTGGCAGAAACCCACAGCCTGGTTGCTGGCTTAGTACCTGCTCTCATGGCCGTTCTACTGAACTATTTGCCTCTAGTGTCCTGTTTGACAACTTTGTCGCAAATCAATGTGAAAGTACATCGGAAGATGATCTCAGCGACTGCACCGGAGATACTTTAAATATGGGCAATAGTGATTTAACCAAGCAAGGGTAAGTTCTATTCTGAGAATATTTAATGTAACGCCAGACTCATTGACTCCTGAACTACCAAATAAGTATTATTTATAATTTATACAGAAATGCCTAAGTACCGGTTTTAAACAGATTACATAACCATACGTAGGTACATATATGTATGTATTTTATAATTATTATTGACATAATAATGTATATCCTTGTTGAAGAGGGACGCCCCTTCAACGAAAGCCATTTAATTAGTGTAAAAAACATTGATTTTCAAATGTTTTTCTTTTTGTTTTCAGAACTGGAATTTACGGATTAGTGACAGAAAGCAGCTGGCCATACTAAAATCAAATATTACAAATAAATTAAGTATTTACCCCCTTAAACATTTACTAATTTCAAGTTTAGCTTTATTCTTATTATAACTAATATAATAATTGTTGTAATTAATTTGTAATACTGTTTAAAAACGAATATGTACATATTTCTTTTATATAAGTAAATTTTATTCTAGATTATAGAAAAGTCTGTGTGAAGAGATGATCCATAAACAAAGTGTTTGAAAAGATATTGTTTTTTATTTTATTGAAGAATTTAATCGCTGCAAATTATTTTCGTTTAGTTCGCCATAATTATGGTTTTATGATTAGAATTAATAATAAATACTTAAAACTTTTTACAATATGTATTTTGGATTATTTTCATGTGATTTAAAATTAGCCCCGATTACTGTTTCAACCACCCTAGCATGAGGACGATTGAAACAAATCGACTTTTACTAATTTTGTATACTTCTAAAAAATAGCACACCAGGAACTAAAATGGTATAGCCCTTTCGTAGTCAGAAACACGCTCTTTAATTTGGCATATCACCATTGTCGTCAGGTTTATGAACAACAATATTATGAAGGATGAAAGCCAAATCGTTTCAACTGTATCCAGTCTACCCTATACCTAGTTACCTACATAAGTAGGTACTTAATAATAATATGAGTACCTATAGGTAGGTATTATAATTTAATATTATCACTATTTATATCAAATTGAATTCAATTACCTACCTATTTGTTTCTTTAGCGGGAATTTTACTTTGAGATAAGATAAACCCATGTGCTGCTGTTTTTAGGGTTCCGTAGTCAACAAGGAACCCACATCCGTCCGTCCTTCAACCCGCGGCTTAGCTTAGATTATACATTTCTTTATCGATGCATCAAAGCTAACAGGACGGAGAGCATAATATTTTTTTACCTACTGAGGTACAAGGTGCGATTATGGAATTGGGTGTATCTCAATCTAATCCGGTCGCGATTCAGTCTGTCACGGAAAGATTCGGTATTTTCTTATGCATAATTTAGTGAAGATCCCGTTGAAATACTCGAAAAACGAGCAGTTTCAGTTGCAAATAAGATTATCGAGCAGGTAGGTATCAGAAACAAAGTTTTTTGGTAGCTGCATTTTACGTTTAATTTTATTTGCTATAATAAAAAGGTACGCTTTTTTAATATACATTTCATGTTAGTTATTGTACTCGAAATATACCGATAAAACAAGCTAAAAGTTTACATTTACGATAGAAGTTTAAATCTATCAATGAATTGATCTAGATCAATTTAGGGTACCTAGGTACTCTCTTAGTATTTTGTATTATTTTAAAAGATATAACAATTTGATTTAATAATAACGATACTGCATAATAATATCAGAGCTTAACAAACTTACTACACAATAATAATTTATTATAACGTCATTATCTGGAATAGATAATTTTTAACTTGAATAAATACAACTAATTAAATTACAGATCTTTGATAAAAAAATCTTTATAAGTAGATCAGGTTTTGTTAAATCCGGTTTATTGTTGCAACCGCCATGAAATTTCTGGTAGTTTTGGCTGCTTGTAGTGCTTGTACAGCGTGTGAGTAAGAACTATGAGTATATTATACTAGTTGGATATTTTTTGAGGTGGAGGTTTGAGGATTTTATTCGATAAAAAAAAAGCAAAAAAAAAATTTCTTTATACGAGCAAAGTTATTGTTATTTTTATATTATGAAGTTTGAAAATATAATCACTATTTGAGAGTTCATCCCATATTACCCGATATAGGTTTCAAAAATATGCCATCTCAAATGATGTAAGATCTTAACAATATTTTACGTCTTTTAAAAATGCTTGAACTGTATGAAAATCTGACGGCTGTAAATTAATCTTACAGTATGCGCTGGAAATGTTATTCCCATGATCCCTGGGGATAACAGCCACTACGTGGAAGGTGAAAGCCGCTACATCTGGATGCCTGATGGTGAAGGTGTACCTCAACTCGTCGACCTACAGGAGCCAATCAACAAAACCTTGTTGAATTCCAGGAACGGCGCCAACAACCAGTACTGGCTCTATACCAGGTTTATTGATTTTATCCTTGTATCATTTACCTATTAGTCTTTGGATGCTGATGACTCATTACTGTAGTTTAAAACTGGGAGCGGCTGGGAGCTGGTCATACATTCTTGAGCGTTTTTCAATGTTTAGTCATAATATAGGTATTATAGAATTTGATATAGCAGAATGCAATTTTGTGTTTTCAGGGATAACCCCGATACTGCCCAAATTATCGTACATAATGACGCTGACTCAGTCTCGAGTTCCAACTACGATGCTAGCCGACCCCTCTGCGTCATTGCTCACGGATGGAATAATGATGGAAACTCTGATTTGAACCCTCTCATTACTTCCGCTTTCCTCAATGTCATGGACGCTAATGTCATCGTCGTGGACTGGAGTGCTCTCGCTAGTAGCAACTACATATCCGCAGCCGCAGGTGTTTCTAGTATTGGAGAGTACCTTGGCAACTTCCTCGTGTGGCTTATCGACACCGCCGGTGGTAACTGGGACCACGTGCACTTGGTTGGCCACAGTTTGGGGGCTCACGTCGTTGGTAACGCTGGTCGTACTACTGGAGGCCGTCCTGCACGTATTACCGGTATGGATTTATCTATTTTTAAGCAAACTAATAATATAAATGCATGTGTTTCTTTATAAATCAATTATCCTAATTATTCAATGATATTTTATTATGGATGTCTGACTAACCCATAATATAAACTGAAATAAAACTGTTTGAATTTGATTAAATGACGAACAAACGTAATGCGATTGTCAAGCACAACTATTATTTACAGTTACCTATATCACTACACAAATTTGCGATAAATCTTGTGTTACAGGATTGGACCCTGCTGGTCCTCTTTGGGGAGACAATAACAACGCTCTAAATAGCGAAGATGGACAATATGTTGAAGCAATCCACACTGACGGTGGTTTTCTCGGTATCTTTGATTCCATTGGAGAAACTAACTTCTATCCCAATGGAGGCAGAAACCCACAGCCTGGTTGCTGGCTTAGCACCTGTTCTCATGGACGTTCTACTGAGCTGTTTGCCGCTAGTGTCCAATATAACCACTTTGTCGCAAATAAATGTGAAAGTACATCGGAAGCTGAGCTCAATGCCTGCAGCGGGGATACTTTAAATATGGGCAATAGTGATTTAACCAAGCTAGGGTAAGTTATCATTGCATCTGAAACACCAAATAAGTATATTATTTTTACATAAATGTCAAAGTGCCTGTTATATTTAACCATTAGCTATTTCTTTAGAAACAGATTAACATAACCTTAGGTTATTTATATACAAAAAACATATCTTTTACTAATATTCTTGGGCCTCCCCTTTCAACGAAGAACATATAATTCGTGTAAAAAATAAAAAAATTCAAATGTTTTTCTTTTTGTTTTCAGAACTGGAATATACGGATTAGTGACAGAAAGCAGCTGGCCATACTGAAATCACAGTATTAATAAATTAAATATTATGACTAATTTCTAATTTAGTTTTATTCGTATTACAATTAGCGTAATAAATGTTCTTAGCGTAGAGTACCTATAACAAAAAAAAAATGTTGTGTAAGCAAATCACACCTGTTGGTAATTTACAGTGTAAATAAAAATGTACATAATGTGTAGGTACATGTACACACGGCCACAGATCAAGCTACACATTTTAGTTGCAAAATAGCGCCTATTACAACCGCATAAGGTGCCGCAGTGTACCTACCTATATCTACACTGTTTGCTTAATAACATCGTGTAAAAACCCAATCGACATAAAAATTGATAAGATGAGATTTAATCACACTAGATCATATCAATGGAGTAAATACGCCTGTGATCAAGGACTGATTTTTTTTATCTATATATACTAATAATAAAGCTGAAGAGTTTGTTTGTTTGAACGCGCTAATCTCTGGTTTTACCTACTGGTGATTTGAAAAATTATTAGCACCACGTTTCTGGGATAAAAAAAAGTAGCTTATATCTTTCGGGGATAATAAAACCGATTGGGAAATCCTCACTATTTTTTTTTTAAATATTCTTTTTTTCTATCTCATATATACCTAATATATTTCATTTGCATAGGTTCATTTTTCGAACTATTCAAACACTATATTAATAATTAGACCTCAGTACAATGCTCGATGACCTCAGCAGAGTCTCTCAACAAGTGGGTCTTAAAATGAACATGGATAATACGAAAATCATGTCGAACGTCTACGTTGTTGTTGTATGTTTACTATATTTATCTAGGACAGACCATCCAACTAGGTAGGTCCAACTTTGAGAAAGAGGTCAATCGTCGAATCCAACTCGGCTGGGCAGCGTTCGGGAAGCTAAGTAATATCTTCTCGTAGCAAATACCGCAGTGTCTCAAGTCGAAAGTCTTCGACCAGTGTGTGTTGCCAGTGATGACTTACGAAGCAGAGACGTGGTCGCTTACGATGGGCCTTATAAGAAGGCTCAAGGTCACCCAAAGAGCAATGGAGAGGGCTATGCTCGGAGTTTCCCTGCGAGATCGGATCAGAAATGATGAGATCCGCAGGCGAACCAAAATAACCGACATAGCTCGAAGAATTGCCAAACTTAAGTGGCAGTGGGCGGGGCACATCGCTCGTAGAACTGACGGCCGCTGGGGCAGAAAGGTTCTCGAGTGGCGACCACGAACCGGAAGACGCAGCGTGGGCAGGCCCCCCACAAGGTGGACCGACGATCTTGTTAGGGTCGCGGGAAACCGCTGGATGCGGGTAGCGCAAGACCGGCCATCGTGGAGATCCTTGGGGGAGGCTTTAGTCCAGCAGTGGACGTCTTTCGGCTGATATGATGATGATTAATAAATAATTAACGATTTTTTTCCTATTTAATTTGAGATCAGACAACCACATACACGTGTTGTTACAAACACTAAGCAGCATTGTCCAATAAAGAAGGTAGGTCATAGGACTTTTCTTATTACACCCAATAATCTCTATGCGTTCCTAATCTTCGTGTACATTTGACGGAAATTCAATTAGATTTTATGTTAGTAAAAACCTAACAGGACAAATGTAGGAGCTAGTATTATTAGTATATTCGGTACAATACATTATAAATACAGGATGACTCTTTAATCACCGCCCAAATATTCATTACTAGCTGTTCCCCGCGGTTTCACTCGCGTTCCCGGGATAAAAAGTAGCCTATAACCTTCGGGGATAATGTAGCTTCCTATTAGTGAAAGAATTTTTCAAATCGGACCAGTAGTTTCGGAGCCTATTCAATGCAAACAAACAAACAATCAAATCTTTCCTCTTTATAATATTAGTATAGATGAATGAATGGGACCAACCCTGAAATCACGAAAAAAAAATCAGAAAGGTACCTGGCAATTTATCTAAACCTTTATCTAAGTCCACATACTCAGATCGTGTTTATCTACCACAACAATTCTACAATTTATTTAATAAAATAGCAAAACATAGACTTGATGGTAATCTGTGTGCGAATTAACCAATATTTAATTTGGTACTTTTAAAACTTGAGCAAGTGGTGACGAATCAAATTACGTACTATGTGTGACTTTACGAATTAAAACACACCTAGTTGTTTGTTAGAGCTGTAGAGTCAGTGGCGGATTTGCAGTCTTAGCCGCCCTAGGCTCGTGAAGCAGCCGCCCCTTTAACAAGGGCGTTCTCTGAAATCTGCGGCCCCTATGCCGTGGCCTATACGGCCTATTTACAAATTCAGGACTGTGTAAAGTATGTATAGCTGGGATTATAATATCTTATCTTATACTAATAACAGCATTGTGATGTTTCATAACAATTTTATTGTTAATATTAGTGATATAGGTAGAACAGTTGTATGCAATCCTTTGTATCTATATATAGATAAATCGTACAATGAAATAGTAATTTAACTACGTGTTCGAAGATAAAGTAATGTTAAAAGGTATAGTAGTTCGTGATAAATTAATTGATAATCATCTACAAAATAAACAAACTATAAAGACGAGTAATCAATTGTTGTTACCTATAGTTGTTGAAGTGCTCCTCGTAAAATGAAGTACTTATTACTTGTATCCGTCGCCGTAGCAGGTACTATTTACTCTGAATTTAAAGTAAAATTAGCCATTTAAATGAAAACAATCTAGATATTCCTAGTGAACTTACGGCGAACCACAGTTTCAGTCAATCAATATTTAAAAAAGCAGTGAAGACACACTTGTTAAATTATTTTCAGTTAATTCAGCAAGCGTACTCAAAGACCCAATACAGGGCTATACGGATGATGACAGGTATTTTTACTTTCCTGGAGACGGTGATGGGGTTCTTCACTATGTAGATACTTATGAAGAAGTTGATGAAGCTTTCATCAGGCAGTACACTAAGAATCCAGAAAATAATGGCTACTGGCTTTACACAAGGTATGAAATATAGGAAAATATAAGATATATTACTACTTCAGAATCCTTGTAAAAATATTTTTCAGTCATAATTGATTCTAATTATTTATAGAGCTAATCCAACCTCGGCTCAAGATATAATATTTGGCAATAAACGAAGCGTCTTTAATTCAAACTTTGAACCACACAAAATAACTGTGGTTTTAACCCACGGATGGAATGGACATGGAAATAATAATATGAATCAACTATTAACTCAAGGTAAAAAAGCTATGAAGTAGATGTGTGACAAATTTATCTTTGTATTGTTCAAAGATAAATTTGTGCTACCAATATTTATATTGCTCGGTATTTATAGTTAATTAATCCTGAGTCTTGAAAGTGTATTTTATAAAACAATTGTTTGTAGAGTCAATAATAATTTGAAACTTTCATAAGTTACCAGGAACAAATTTGCTTTTTCTTCAGCTTTCCTACAAGACAATGACGTTAATGTTATCATACTCGACTGGAGTGTTCTTGCTAACAAAAACTATGTGACCGCCAAAGCTGGTGTAGCTGAAGTGGGAGCAGGTCTTGGACGGTTTATTAGCTGGCTGATTACCTTGGGGGGATCATATGAAAGAATCCATTTGGTTGGCTTTAGTCTTGGAGGTCATCTCGTAGGCAGTGCTGGCAGAAGCACTGACGGCCTGGTCAAAAGAATTACAGGTATGTTTTGAATTAGGACGCCAGCTGTTATCTAAATGGAAACGTATGAGTATCTGTCAATTTATGTATGATAAATGCTTTGAAACAGCTTTGGACCCAGCTGGACCATTATGGGGATCAGACAAAAACCGACTGTCAAAGACTGATGGTCAATATGTGGAAGTAATTCATACCAACGCTGCACTCCTTGGATACAGTGACCCTTGTGGTGATGCAGACTTTTACCCAAACGGTGGGTCCAGCATGCCTGGCTGTTGGTTGAACACATGTTCACATAGCAGAGCCTTTGAGTACATGGCTAGTTCAGTGAAGTACAGCCATTTGTTAGGCAATGAATGCGGTTCTCTAAGGGATGCAACCCGCAACATATGTACTGGTGATCTCTACCCGATGGGTAATAGCGATTTATCAAAATCGAGGTCGGTGCAACTTTTTCATACATACATAATCTTGTTTAAATATTGACATGTTCTAATTGATATGATTAATTTTACAGGTCCGGTATATTTAGAGTTAATACGGCTCGAAACTATCCGTATTGAGGAATGTAATTTTATTATTGAGAAGTTGACAACAAATCTCCACTTAATATAGAGTGTCATTAAAATGTACATGCGATCTGAAACGTTAAATAATAATAGACTAATACTGAATACTCGTGACTCCATATATACGAAGCTATCTGATACATATCGTAAAACCCTCTGCAACTGCATCAGTAAAAATAACATGTGTTATATTTCGATGTATTTATTTTATATGTACGCAATCATATTCAATAAATAAATATTGTTTTAATGGTTTTTGTAAGCCCGAAAAAAATTGCATTTCAACATTGCTTCCAACAATTACAATCGATTTCCGAATAACTTCTTGCTTTAAAAGTATAGGAGCAGCATTGCAAAAGTAACTATAGGTAGATTAGGTAGGTAAGTACATATTACTGATTTATGATAAGTACCTGGTTGACCGAGCTTTGCTTGTTTTTTTTTTAAAACGATATTTTCTAAAAATGAAACCTAGCTAGATCGATTTATCTCCCCCGAAACTCTCTGCATACAACTACATAGTTTAGGCATCAATAGACAAAATGTGCTTCAAATGTTATGTAGGTAAGTGTCATTACACATTAAGTGACATTATGGACATATACTGGATGAACATAGTCTGGATGTAAATATCGATTTAAGTATGTATTTACCAAGGGTATTTACAACAAAAAGTCATAGTAGATATGTAGGTATTATGTGGTTTTTGTAGTACAAGTTCTGCTTAATTTCGAATCAAACCTAAAGATCAGATGGCCGTGTGTGAAGAATGCAGGATATTATTATTATTATCTATCTTAAAACTGTAAAACCAATATGCAGGTATGTAAAAATAAGAGCATAATTTTTTATCGAAGCAAATAAAAGATTTTAATTACCTACTTAAGTATATACTTTACATAATTAGGTTCGGCAATCAATATTTAACTTATTTTGATAATGCTCATTTACCATTTACCATTACCTTATTAATTATTACTCATGGCTACTCAGTGCTGATAAGAAGACCTTATTTCAGTACGATCATGATCTCAAAAATTTCAGTAGCATGATAAGTTACTCATTGACCAATAAAATTGGATATGTTGTGCTTACTATACCTGGCTTTATGTATCTCCTCAGGTGAGAACGTGATATATTTTCTATTTAATAGAGTTTATGTCTTTTTTTTTTCATTTAGTTCACTTTACATGTTCTTATCCAACATATAAATTTAATTGTAACTTAGGTATTGTTGATGAAATGTAATTTATGCTAAAAACTAGCTTTTCGCTCAGCTATTTCTCATGCGATCCCCTGTTGATGATGCTATTTTACCGCTTTAGGGAATGAATTTTCAAAAATACATTCTTTGTTGATGCCGACGATAGCTTTTCGTATGCAAAATTTCAGCACGATTCATCTAGTGGTTTGAGCTATGCGTTGATAGATCAGTTAGTCAGTCACGCTTCCCTTTTGTACCTACCTACTGGATGTTTTTGTTTTGCCACCTCGATTTTTTTTTGGATTAGATATTGTACTCATCATTATGAACAACTTTTACTATGGGACCAACCCTGAAGAGGTGCCAAAAATATTATCCTATATTTAGTTCCCCAAATTGCACTGAGGTACTTTAGTTCTGTATTTTATTCGATTTTAGTTTTTTCTGCTCACGTTGTGGTCAATCAGAATAAATGCTTCAATGAGAATGACAGATATTTCTACTTTCCTGGGGACGGCACCAACCAATACTACTTGGTGGACACTCAAGAAACTACCAACGTGTCTGATATCAAATACCGGACCGACATTCCATCAAGAAACAAATATTGGCTATATACTAGGTATTCATTAAATAATATTATTTTCAAACTTTAAAATAGCCTGGCATACTCAAACCATTTATTTCTTTCAGAGCAAATCCTACGACCCATCAATTATTATTATACGGTAATAAAAGTAGCATAACTAATTCTAATCTAGATGCCAAAAAAACAACAGTATTCATCGTACATGGTTGGTTAGGAAATGCAACCAATAGAATGAGCAAAACTTTAACTGAAGGTAGGTATGTCAATAAAGTTAAACTTATGATTTTTAAATGAAATTAATAAAAATTGCATGAAATCTCTTACAGCATTTCTCAACGACAGCGATGTAAATGTAATTGTAGTTGATTATAGTTATTGGGCATACCAGAGTTACTTAGTTGCTAAAGGAGCAGCGATGATTGTTGGCCAAAGCATTGGAAAATTTGCGATTTGGTTAGAACTTTTCGGAGTATCCTTAGACAAAATCCATATGGTAGGTTTCAGTCTCGGCGCTCACGTCGTAGGTTGTGCTGGTAGATCAACGTCATCAAAAGTTAAAAGAATTACAGGTAAATATGTATCATCTTATTATTTTTATTGTCTAGGTACCCACTACTTTACACATAAATCCTTTCATGTTTAATTAACGACAAACACTTTTCGGGAAATGATCCAAAAACATGTATTTTTTAATTTTAAAACTTTTTTTCTATGGATTCTCCATGAAGACAAGATAATTCAAAACAGTCACACAGGTACTTTGTATCATAATACTTTATTCACAGGACTAGACCCAGCTGGACCTTTAATGAATAAAAACGAATTTCGTTTAGTGAAAACTGATGCTCAATTCGTAGAAGTGATCCATACCAACACACTCATGTTCGGCTACAACGAACCTTGTGGTGATGCTGATTTCTACCCTAATGGGGGTAGTTTTATGCCGGAATGTGATATTTCATTATGTTCCCACATAATGGCATATGAATATATGGCTAACTCATTGAAATTTAAGAATATGACTGCTTTCGAATGCAGCAGTTACGAAGATGCTATTCGAGTGGAGGACGTATGTGTCGGCGCAGCATTCCCAATGGGTGATAACAATTTATCACATGCCAGGTTCGTATTTTCATCTGCCAATGCGGGGTGCGATTGACATCGCATCCTCAGGCTGGTTCTCTACCTCGCAAAAGACCAAGTGCAACCTAGTGTTCGATGGCAATAATGAGAAGAGTGGAATTGCTGGTGGCACTGAGAATGTGCCACATTGATAACAGTTGTACCGTGCAGTACCTACTTCTCGTTTAGTGGCGAAGGAAATGCGGCCAACAGGCACTCAACAACTAACGGCGTAAATCACAGCTTCAGCTGTTTGTTCTTTAGTTAGTGCAGCAGGTAGTAAAGATTTATCACGTACCTAACAGCATTCCCTGACACTAAACTTGCACTACCAAAGATTTACAAGATTACTGAAAAAATTATAACATTTGAGATTTATCTGTCGGATGAAATAAAAGTCTAATTTTATGCTTTGCAGGTTTGGGATATTCAGATTGGATACAAAAATACCTAATAGTATAATATTAGATATGGAAAAGAACTGCTTATAAAGCTGAAAGGATAGTTTATGATTTATTTTGATGATATTTTCAAAAATTATTTTAACCTACATAGTATATTATTGATTCTAAGCTATTATGTCCTAATAAAAAATCTGGCGGTGTAATAAATGCAATTTATTGTTTTTTTTTAAATAAATGAAATAATGTTTGCATTTTTCAATTAATTACCTACCTGCTGTAATTCTAAGTCGGTACCTACAATCTTTATGTTCACAAAGCCATACTTCCAGATATTTAAGAATCATCGTATGGTTAATTATCAAACAAAATACTTATAACTTTAATGATTAATCTAAATTGCCCTAAGCAAAGTGAAGTCATTAATAGGCTGTAAGAATATGCTAAATAATACACTAATTATAATAAATAAAATAAACATTTTTCCATAAACAACAGATTTTATTGATTAAAAAGTATCCCTAATTTAAATCAACTGCGCTTACTTTTTTCAATTTTATTTGCTTTACCTGTAATAAAAAAAAATATTATTTTAAATTATAATTAGATTTAGGAGTTCTGTATATATCTTGTTTTCTTTTCTTAACATTGTAGGTACTTATAGATTTTAAAGTAAATTATTGTATTATACTGAAAAAAAAAGTGATAGATGTAATAGATAATATATGTAAGTTTATTTAGTTAGTTTCTATCTAAAATGTGACTTATAAATACTACCTTATTATTCTACATCAAAGAATTCTCCGAAATTCAATAAGTAGTATACATATTATACAGTAAAGCCGATTAGATTACATAATTCATCATTAATCAAAGGTATCAATCAAAGATTATTATGAATATCTTTAATTTATTCAAAAGTACCTACTAAAGGAAATCTGATAATTGTACCTACCGAGTAACAAAACATACCTACAAGTAACAATGTGTTCATGAATTTGATCTACAAGACAAGACCATATCGTAAATTACTCGGAAAAACCTCAATATTACGTGGAAATTCCTTTACCATACTTACTTTTTCTTTTTCCGTAAGCCATTTTCTCAATAATGGAGCAAATAACTTCAGATCTTGATGAACTTCAACAGTTCTCCAAAGGCTGACGAAACAAGCAACCATAATAGTTATCGTACACCCAAAAGCAGTGAACCAAAGGTACGATATTTGATACAAATAAGGTACATTGCTGTAATAAAATAAAATATTAGAACACCACACAAATTTTTTGTTGATTTTCAATTAAACTCGAAACATGAAATCTCTTCTAGGCTTGTGTTGGATCACAATTTAACAGTAGTTAGTGATGTGGCCGAAGGTGGTAAGTACATAAGTCTAAAAGGGAACTGGTTCTCAAGAGTAACTATTGGAACACACAGGACAGGTAAGGTAGGTTGACTGTACCACCGACGGGTTTGAATACACTTAGTACCAAAATTGGTAGTATACCAATCCTGTCACAAATCACATTTTGACCATACGACCTATTACTGAGCTGGACTACCTTCGAGGATCCCATAATCACTTACTTTCTATCAGGAATTTCTTTAAAAGCATATTCTTCAAAAGTGTATGTACAATTATGTGTGAATCTGTGTTTCTCCTCAAATGTGAGCAAACCCTGTGCTTGAGCGAGTTGCGCCTGCGCAGCTACCCACCATGCTGATGTTAAACCAAAAACACCTCCTGTAAGTGCCCCCTGGAAGAATTAACAGCCTGTAGTCTAAAATATATATTACCTACTATAAACATGAATAGCCTGTAGTCTATTTTATATACCTACTCCAAAAACGGTTATGTTGTATTTTTTATTTTATTCATATGTCATCCACTTTTTCGTTTTTTGTGTAAAGATAAAGAGCATTATAACGTGTCATATCCAAATTTTGCTATAGCTTCCAGCTCCCCACCAACTTTGACTGGCCATTAGATCACCAAAAAATGGGAATGGTCAATTTAATAATTCAAACATGACTCTTGTACAAACAAAAATACCCTCGCTAGTACTCTACTACTCCATGAACCATAGACCAAATACATTTGGGTTTTTTTGTGTGTACTGTAGATTAAAATACTGAGTGAAGCATACCGTAGAGTCGATGAAAGGTAGAAATATGCCCATCAAGAATATTCCAGCAAGTGGTCCCATTGAGGCCGATGAAAGGCTCATGGTTAGCTGTAGCACTGATCCTAGCTTTTCTACTACAAATACCAGACCTATAAGAAAAAAATACTCCTTATTCCAAAACTAAGTAAAAGAACATCTTTATCAAAAAGCAATTTAAACAAGTACAAATACAAATTTGAGCATTTTACAGCCTATAAACGTGGCCTCACCCACACAAATAACGCCAAGTATAACAACCACTGAACGTATGAGTATTTGAGTCTGTGTATGTGTTAGTTTCCTAAAAAAAGGTTTCCAAAAATCTTCTAGCACGACAGCGGCCATAGAATTTAGACCCGTGGATAAGGAACTAAAAGAGTTAGATATAATTCATTATTTATACAGGAAATCAAAAAGCAACAATTTAGTAGCCATTGGATTTATTTATAAAGCAATTGTAAACAAAGAATAATTATGAATTTAATAAATATTATTATAATTTATCTGACCTGAGAGCTGCACTAAATACTCCAGCAACAAATATTCCGGGCAATCCATTCCATTCAGACATAATATCCATGACAAGTAATGGCAACAATTGATCTTTAGCTAAAGCTAATTTTGAATTCAATGGATCGCAGTCATAGTACCTGGCAAATGCAACTAGGCCACTATATCCGCAAATAAATACTATCACAAATACTCCGAATAGAAATCCCCACATTGCTCTAAAAATTAGTAAAACACAAGTCAACATTGAATTCTTGAGATTTTATATTGAGTATAATATATTCAAGATCGTTTACTTTACCTTTTCGAAGATTTAAGATCTGCCAAAGATAAAAATCTTTGCATCATTGATTGATTTACAGCAATGTTTCCGATCCAGTAAAAAGTCGATCCAACAGTCACGGACCATACTGAATGTCTCTCCGTTAAGTCAAACTGAAAACTAAACAAATGGAATCAAGCTAAAACTCAACATAAAAACTTACAGCAGGTACTTGCCTAAAAAATATGAAATAACGTACTTACGAAGGAAATTCAATCCGTCCAGTATCCCAGTTCTTTCTGATTACTTCTTGAAATCCACCAATATTTAAAGAGCCTTTGATTATGACTAGAATCATAGCGCCTACCATAATTACAGTTTGAATGACGTCTGTCCATACCACTGCTTTTAGGCCGCCCTAGAAACAAAATTAGTGTTGATACAAGCTTAGTGCGTTTTATTATAAAATTAAGTACATACGTACGTAACTTACCAATGAGGTGTAGAATATACAAACGAAACAAACTATTGGAGTGACAACATGGATGTTTACACCAGTAACTGTAAAGAATATCAAATTATTAGACGAAGACATTCAACAAAATTAGAATTGTAGGTATGTCGATTTACATTATATATACCTTGATTAAATGCCAAAGCAGGAACGTAAATCACTATAGGAAGCCATGCCATCTGAAAGTCAATGATATTTTAATGGTAATAATAATATTAGTTAATTTAAAAAAAGATGCTGTTGATTACTTACCAAATAAACACTGAACAGAACTGATCCAAACACTCTCAAGCGTTTATCAAAGCGAAGCTCCAGATACTGAAAATATAAATAATATATAAATTAATTGAATAAAAACATTTAAAACACGATTTAAATTATATTTATTATAAGAATATAAGAATTGGTATTGCAGAAGGAAAGAAAATACCTCATAAGCAGACGTTAATTGTAAATCGTGGAGCACAGGAAGAAATGTATACGTAACTACAATACACATTACTATGGCACCAAATAAGGAGAATACGTATGAGGTTCCATAAATGTAGAGCTCTGTTGGAGTACCGAGGAGTGATATACCTGAAATGAAACTAACGGAATCAAATTAGTTGGAATTCTTATTAACTTATGCATGTTTTTATCAAACAATTTATTCTGATTTCAGCAAAAAGTACTCTACTGATTGTATTTATGTAGTTGGAACATATTTTTGTAAAGAATTTTGTCTGAGCTGGTTGATTTTTCATACAACAAAGTTGGCAAATAAACATACGGCCCGTGTGTTGCCGATCCTTCCCCTCTCCCTGATGAACTCTGGCGAACTTACTCACGCGCAAAAAAACAACATAAAGTTATTGGTTTGCCACATTGTTATTTGCATTGCAGATTCTCTTAGTTCTCAGCAAAATTCAAAGACCGTCTCCACATCCTTTTATGTATTTTTTCTAAGAGGATACATACCTTGCCACCAAAGAGAAGCACACAGGTACCAGTTTCATATTCCGACCACCCATCAGGTAATCTTGAGTAGAATTTTGTTTCTTCACAAAACCAAAGTATACACCGATACCACCACATATCATTAGCATCACAATAAACACCGAATAGTCAAGATATGAGAAGTGTTGAAAGGATTTTCTTACTTCTGACACGTCAACTTTATCTTTAGCCATATTGAATCCTTTTCAAAATCTATTTAAAATTAAGAAAAGCAAACTATATTTCCATCAACTTAACTGTTCATCTGGTAAGATCATGTTCAGAGTAAACTCTCACATGGATTCTGCTATATATGCATTTTCAATCAAATCTAGATAGACCTTTAATTTCTCGGAGTAACTTCGACTACTTTCGATTTAGACTATTTTGTAGCTACAATATTTGCAATATAAGTAAATTGTGATCTCAGAACGACTTTAACAGCGTGAATGAACGTCTTCAACGTAGATAAGAGCAATTTTTCAATTGTCGCCCCATTTTTCCTACGCAGACAGAATAGGTCTATTTTTATCCAGCAATTGACAATTTCCTTCGTTAGTCGAAAATAGATTTTGAAGGTGTTTACAACTTTGATATAATTTCTGCCATTTGCTGAGTAGATAATTTATTTTCAACCAAAATTATGTTTAACTTGTTATCTAAGTACCTACGGAAAAAAGGTGGAGGAGATTAGACCGGAAAGCGGATCCTGGCAAATGCTGAAATAAATAATTAGAAGAAGAACTATTCTTGTCCGACTAAATATTCTAATCTAATTTCATAGTGTTATCTTGTTTTCTATTATAATGTTGAATAACAAAATAAAAAAATCTTATTTCATAATAGCGTTTTAATATTGGTTAAAAACCTCACAAGCGTAAGCTTTATATAATTATTTTTAAAAATGATTATGATTCTACATAATACAAAATTAGCTTATTTCTTCGCATTCCGATATTGGTTTCATATTTATTGAGGTAGAGTTCGGTTGGCAGGATTCCTGCAGAAAGAAATACAATCAATCAAATATTTGAAATAGTAGGAACACACATGTTATAACAGTTAATGCCTACGAATATCATGGCATAAGTACTTACAATATTCTGTCCGTAAGCTCTAATATAAGGTTCATCAGTGGGGTGAGGTGGGTCCTTATAGAGGGTGCGTATTAGTGGAGCGAGGAGTGCGGGCGCAGGCGGAACGTGAGGACGGCCTCGCGCGCGCTGCACTCGAGACACGACCACTCCCACGCATACCGTCACCAGCATACCCGCTGCTGTGTACCACAGGTACGACACGCGGAGGATCGGGTTCACTGGCTCCCTACACAAATGTTTATTTTTGTACTACGAGGGTAGAAGGATATTCGATGATAGCTCAATACTTAGTAGTGACGACCAATACTGAAACAGTTTACTGAACAGCTTTCGGTGAAGGAAAACATCGTGACGAAACTATAGCATAGTGTATGGTACTTTGTACTCGTAGTACTCGCCTGGTTGACTACCAAGTTGAAAATCTATCGCAAAGCACACCGGTAGAGTGTGTTCCGATAGCTGCACTTGAGAGACAATTATCCCAGTGCATAGGAAATAAAAGAATAACCAGAATTCGTCCGAAGTCCTGAAAATCGGAACTACCATATCGTGCAGATAAATTATATTTATAAATACATTGCACAAGAATTCTAGGCGCTTCTAGCATATCTAAAAGTAATTGATTTATTTATGAAATACAGAGCAAAGAACATGATTGGTGTGGATGGCACTCAATTAAAATGACTTTCAAAACTTAACTCACCTAAAATCCTCAGTGACTTCCACAAGTGTGAAATTGTACTGACATCCTTCAGTGGTCAGTGATTTATGTGGCTGTGGTATTTCACCCCGAGCTACAGCCAGCTGAGCTGTTAGACACCACCAGGACATTAGGACTACTCCGCTAATGCCACCCACTAATGCTCCCTAAAGATTTTAACCAAAAACAATATGTACAGATCCTGTTGATCATGGAATAATTCTCATGTTTTATGGCTCCTTGTGTTAATGTTATTCTAACAAACTACCAAGGATACCAACTAAGTTTAAAGCTTTAATATTATCTTTCTTCTTTTTTTATTTTATGAATTAGTTCTTCTGAAATTAACAAGTTACGATGATTAAGCCTGAAATAGTTAACCGGTAAAATATTAGGTACTTACAGTAGCATCAACCCAAGGCATTAAAATCCCCATAGTAAATACACCAAGTTGTGGCCCCATCGTCATCGATTCCAATGTCATAGTTAACTGTAATATCGTTCCCATTTTCTCAACTATGAATACTAACGCTGAAATTAATTAACGAAAATATTGTAAATGAAATAAATACAAATTAATTAATTTGTAACGTATACAAACATTCTATTAAAATTGCTGTGTAGGTCCTTTTTGAATAATTTTATATTTAAATTGGTAGAATCTTAAAAATATTACGGTAAAAGGAAGACCAGTAATATGTAGGAATTAAGATCTCTATGGCATTAAAGTTGTTGAAGTCACCCATCACAAATACAACTTGGTGGCTTTTATGGTGAAGTTATCTTAGTGATAATGCAATCATGAAAATCATATGTTCGAACACCGAGAAGGAGGAAACTATAGCACAGTGGTTGGGACTTCGTAGTATTCGCTTGTCTGGAAGTATGCATAAAGTACAACATTATTGATACACATCTATGAGTAAAGTAAGTATAATAAAGAGCACAGCATTACCTACACAAAGTGTGCCAAGAAGTATGACAACTCCTCTTAAGAGCCAACTGGTTTGCCTTTCAGTTAACTGCCTCTTGAAAAACGGCTTGTAGAAGTCCTCCAGTACAACAGCTGACATGGAGTTCAAGCTTGTTGATAAAGAACTGAAAATATAATCAAAATATAACATAGAACTGATCTATATAATAAAGTATAGCATCATAAGCATATTATACCTCAAAGCAGCACTAAAAATGCCAGCGATAAAGACCCCTGGCAGCCCTGGAATATCTCCTAACACGTCCATTACAAGTAGTGGTAAAAGTTGATCCTTAGCTTTTGCTAACTGAAAATGTTTAACTACATTATAAATTGATATTTCAGAAGATTTTTTGCTATCGTGTTTTGTTCTTTCTAGGAATATAAGGAATAAAATTAGTAGAAATTCTTATCGGAAGTTTGAATTTAACATTTAACTTACTTTGGTCTGCAGAGGATCACAGTCGTAGAATCGCGCGTAGATCAACAATCCGCAGTAAAGGCAAAAGCAGTAGAGAATTGATATACCAATACAAAATAGAAAAACCGACCTGCAATAATACATGTAATTATAATAAAGGAACAAAGAATAGTAAGTGAAAGAAGCGTTGAAGATAGTGTGCAAGACTAGGGAATATATAAATTTTATCAATACACAAAAAATGGGAACTACAAGCTTACAAGTAGGTACAAAGGTATTTAAGAGAAATCTTGAAGAAGTAAAGATGAAATGTAAATGGAAAGCAAACCATTTCGCGCCTTTCAACGTGGGCAATGCTAGATATCGCTGCATCATAGTTTGATTTACTGCATTTGCTTGCAACCAGTACATAAGTCCTCCTACAATCAGACTCCATATCGTATGCCTCGTCAGAGGGTTAGGATCCCAACTGTGTACAGGAAAAATATTCTAAGTTATAAAATTATATAATACGAGTATACCTATATATCTTTCAACCCAGCCTTTTCATTCGCAAACCCCAATTTTACTTTTTTAGGGGAAAAACATATCTTAGTACTTTAGCAATCAGGATAGGTACCTACTCAAGGAATGTTTGCTCTTCTCCAGGTTTAGGCTATTGGTAAATAACTTACGGTATTATTTATAACAACAAGAAAATAAGTTGAGGTTGCTCGTGTTTTGTTAAATATACTATACTAACACAAATCCTAAGAAATTGGTATGATTATTATTGTAGGACGAACTCTATGATTTTGCCGGAGCGTGTGAATCAGATCAGAGCATCTAAACATGTAGGCGTGCAAGTTAACAAGATAATCACAAAGGTCAACATAAGATTGAACTGTTTGCTAGGAGTAAAATATTATAGACGGGCTATTTTCAGTATAGTACTATAGTTAAATACACCGCATATAATATTAAATCTATAGAAGAAACCTATGTTGAACTGTGGACATCCACAAGCTGAAGCTCGATTTCAGAACTCCGATGATTTTCTTTCCACTTCCACACTCGCTCGCAATTAACTCTACCTCATAACGGCAACCTAGATATGTATGTATTCTACGTGTAACTAAAACTATAGTCATTTAACAATCATCATGATCATCATCATCATAATATCAGCCGAAAGACATTTTATAGTAACATAAGGTATTATCATTTCAAGCACCTATTAATATCTGATTGACAAACTAATTTTTTTATAAGTACCTAACAACCAACTTACTTAGGAGGTTCTATTCTTCCACTGTCCATGTTTCTCTGCCAAACTACACCAATACCGCCAACGTCAATTGTGCCCTTTATAGCTACCAACGCCATAGCGCCAACCATGGCTGTGATTTGAATCACATCAGTCCATACTACTGCTTGTAGACCACCCTGTGTTTATTCAAAGTTTGATTAAGAGTTCGGGCAACTTGCAAAAAATTGTTCTCTTTAAAAGACAATGTAAATTTTTAAGTATACTTAAAATTACTGTTTTCATTTGAAAACTCAAGCTCATTGTAGGATTCGAACCCGCGGCCTTCGTGTCGCCATTCTAAGGATTTGAAGAAGAACTCCATACTCACAGCACTGGTATAGAAGATGCAGACTAAGCATACTATAGGTGTAATAACATGTATATCGACACCAGTCACTGAAAATTTAAAACCAAGAAATAATTACTTGGATAAATTGATGAATTAGTTAACACATAGTGATAATTCCCGTTAATCACCTTGATTAAATGCCAATGCGGGGACGTATATGACGATTGGGAGCCAACCTATCTGAAATAAGAAAAGTCTTGTATTCGGAAACTCCATTTTCAAGGAGATAAGTGTACGTAACATTATTTTTTGTAAAACTCACCAATGTGAATGCAAATAAAATCGATCCAAATAGTCGGACTCGGTTGTCGAATCTTATTGATAAGTACTGAAATGAACACGTTTTAAATTATATAATTTTTTACTTGTTTAATCTCAATCTCACCATATTCAGTGATAATGTGGCCCATGGTAATGAACTTACACTTGAGGTAAGCTAAGCTAGCTAAGGCGATACTACAAAGTATCTTAATCCTACGGTTTCTTAATGATTTTATCCTTCTTGATTTTATCGAAATCTCAAGTTCATTGTAGGATACAAGACCTTCGTCAAGTCATGCAACGTCATTACCACTGGGCTAACATCGCCTTATACATGCGAGTTTATTGAATTACATTTATAAAAATGCCAGATCCTTTCTAGGCTTTGTGTTCTTACCAACAGTGGCCACATCATCACTGATCACGGAGAGATTGTGGTCAAACACTTGCCTATATATAGTAAAAAAATGTTGTGCATAATGCCAAAATAAGATTCATCAAATCAGGCATATTATTCAATGATAGAACCCCTTTGCTTTGGCACGAATTCATCTCATTCATTTGGCATACTCTCATTACATCGAGAGTATTCGGAAAACTGGGAGAGGCCTATACAAATTAGCATTAAATTAAACATAGAAAAAAGTCAAATTTATGAAAACTGTCATTTACACAATTTTTATTTACACTAGACTTCGTGGTGAACTCTTCACTACGAGTGACGATGATAGATATAGGTACGAACGAAAGTAATTTCAGCATTTCCAATTCCAGATCAGCTACTGAAAAAGCTAAATAACGTACCTCGTAATTAGAAGTAATTTTGAGCTCGTGGAAAACAGGTAAGTAGACTTGTGTCATAATTAATGACATAAGAAATATTGCTCCAATTATAAAGCCATATTGTGTTCCATACATGTACACTTCAGTTGGAGAACCCAGAAGTGTTATTCCTGATACGAAACTGTAGACAGAAAAATCTACGTTGGATATAAGGTCCCTAGCGATTTTAGTGTAAAGGTTATATGAGTAGTTCTTATTTAATTTACTGACAAGTTGTAAATCTGAAGACATGAAGCCACATTAGTGCCTTTGAAGGCGGTTCTATTTTTTGTTGAAAGGTTTTTGACACTCACCTTGCAACAAGCGACATAGATACAGGTAAAACTTTCATATTCCTACCGCCGAGGAGATAATCGCTCTGTGTTGTCTGCTTCTTCATAAACCCCCAATAAACACCGACAACAGCACTTATGGCCAACATGAACACAAACACCACATAATCTACCCATGAGAACCTTTGCATGTCGTGCACTATATCGCTCACTTCCCCGTGCATCTCCCCCATTTTAAAAACTTAATTATTGAAATTGATAGCCAATATCATAATCTAGAGGCGACTGGAGCGCCCAGTATTCGAATGTACATGAGGCCACCTCAGATGCTCAATCTGTTACAATGAAACAATTACGATAACTCGCAATTTAAAAGAGGATGTTGCGAGATCCCCCCATTGGTAGCCAGGAGCGAATCGGGAACTGGATAATACATAAAGCACTTGAAAACATGTAGGTAGGTGATTGTGGGATATTTGTTTCCACGATTATACTGAAACACTTTGTTATTTCCAGAGTCCTTATAACAGTAATTTTCCACTACACTCAACAATAAACACCGACGATATTTATAGGCCAAGTCTTGTAACAATGCTAGTCGTGCAGTGCTTAAAAAATGCATTGACATATGAACCCGACTAGTCAATTATTAACATTTTGGGAAAAGTCCTTAGATTTAAGATCCCAAATTCCATAAAAGATGCAAATCTATCTTATTAAAAATCTTGTACTTGTTTATAACTTTTGTTCGTTTTGGTAACTCCATATTCAAATGACATTAGGGTCAAAATTTGTAACGATTTAGGGTTGCATAAAGCGCGGTCAAAGTAAGGTATAGTTAGCTTACGGTTATCGTTAACTTTAACCGCCGAAAGAAAGCAAACTGGGTTGCTCGTGTGACTTTAACTAAAATTTTAACCGTAACCATAACAGACCGAAGGAGATCGGTCATCATCAGAGTTAATCCTACGCTCAAAGCATGGTACCTAATGGTTATTGTTAACGTTGACTATAACTTTAACTAAAAGTATGAGCAACCGACCCTTAGAGATTGAAATTGATAGAAACTGATTGCCACAAACATGGATTTAGGAATAGACTGGATCGAGCCTCGATAATATATCGTGCGTTCTTTCCATGGCCACTAAGTTACAAAATATTTTAGTTGCTCCACAAATTATTGAAAACCGTCTCATGCACAAAGCCATGGGCAACCTGTGTTATACCTACCTATGCGTAATGAAAACCTACAAAATATTGACTTACTTATGCTTTTAACATAATGCCAAATCGTAAAATTATCGCCATATTGGAGGTAAAATCAAGCTAGCGCAACCCGTAAAAACGTAAATAAAAACTCATTTACGAAAAAAATTATTTACTATTCATTGAAATGAATCCGTCAATCTATGTGGTTTAGAATTTGATATCGTGTGATATATTTTTAACTAGCTGACCCGGCTGACGGCTGACTAAGAACAAAAATAAAAACTGGGACCTACTTACCTCTACCTACCCCTAACTACCCCTACCTACCCCTACCTACCTCTACCTACAGGGGTAGATAGGGACCTACCCCTAACTACCCCGGCC
Source organism: Tethea ocularis (assembly GCA_963555595.1). Classification (NCBI taxonomy): domain Eukaryota; kingdom Metazoa; phylum Arthropoda; class Insecta; order Lepidoptera; family Drepanidae; genus Tethea; species Tethea ocularis. Next base: position 10,112,550 of record OY741958.1, read on the forward strand.
TACTCGTATTTATAATGTTAGTAGAATTTCAAATTAAATAGACATTAAGTGTGGCTTTAAAAGTGAATCCCGCTTGATTCACTTACGTTATATTAAGTATATCCAAACACAAACAGGTTTTGAGTCCCGTCAAAAGCTTCAGAAAGGTCTTGAGAATGTCATACATATACTTATATAAATTTAAATAAATATCTATATAGGAGATCGCCGTTAATCACTGGAACCGGGCTGCAGCAAGGCAACCCTCAATACAAAATTGAGGTCAATAAAAACTAAAAATATAGGTACATAGGTTGCTTATTAAAAATGTACAAGTACTTATTTACACTAGCCAATATCTTGATTTATATTATGTATAGTTAATGAGCCAATATGTAATAAGATGACTTGTTTTTTTTAGTTTTGAAAACCAGCTAGGTACACAAAAGATTTACGAAGACATAATGAATTTAAATTTATTTTAAACATCATATTCCTTTATTAATTGTTTTACCCTGCAGCTCTGTAAATAGTAAATTAATACATAAAAAGAAATAATACGAGATATTGTTCTTATTTATTTTTATCTTATTTTTCGCAGCAGCATTGTAAATAGTGACTGACGTCAAGTCGTCAAGGCCTAATTACCTAAAAGTAGTTTTTAAGTAAGTAACTACATTTAGGTAATTTGCTTAAATAATCTTTATTGGCTCACGGATAGTGTAAACTATGTATGAAAAATCGTCGAATCGAAAAGGTTTGATTATAATAAAAAAAATCTGAAAAAACTATCGATATCTATCCCTTTTTAGGGTTCCGTACCTCAAAAAGTAAAAAAGGAACCCTTATAAGATTACTTTTGTCTTGTCCGTCTGTCTGTCCGTGTGTCACCACCGATTTTTACAGGAACTGGTGGACCTAGCAAGTTGAAATTTATACCAAATACTGAAAGTCACTATTAAGTGTATAAAAATCAAGGTCCCGAGTCCCCACGATAAAAAAAATGGGTAAATTTAGATTTTCGTGAAAAAAATAATTTTCTACTTTTTTTATTTTTCGGAATTTTCCCTTTACTTGTGCTGTAAGCTTACTTTTACTTAACCAAAATTGACAATTCTAGGTCCCGTTGACCTAGAATCAGTTTAGGTTCTGAACTTCTGATAAAAGGCACTTATGAATGTCGAAAGTTACAATTGACTCTACCACCCGGAATACACTTAATGAGAAGACTCTGGCATGAAACTCAGCCAGGCTTATTTCTTTTGTGGCACTGGCTCTCAAGTACAGCAGCAGATGTCAGAACACCCCGAAAGGTTGCTAGCCAGAAGGCGGGTACTATGATTTCCTTTCCTCATGATGTTTTCTTCTCGGAAAGCTTAAGCTGATCGTAGGATCGTGGAACCTGCGACGTCACTGCCGCTGAGCTATCTATTCTTGAGTTTTTATTTTTTCACAATTCTATACAGTTTAATTTCTCTAAGGACCGTATTTACTAAAAAGATAGAAAGAAAGAAAACATTAACTAGCCCCGGGTAACGCCCTGAGCTGAGGTAAACTTTGCCCGATTGAGAGCCCACTGCGCTCGCCGATTTGTCCGGTAAGGTTCGGTTGATGTAGCCAACGAGGCAACCGACTTTAGTCCTTTCCAAATGAAGCGGTTGCTAATAACAACAAGTAGAAAAAATAGGCTCATTGAAGCAATTGCATTATTGTCATAACGCACAAACTCGGTAGGTACCTACAGATACTACGGTTTAGAGTTAGCGGTCCATGCCGCCTGGCCTACCGGGCAATTACGTATCTTTTGGTGGTACCATCAAATTTCATTCAAATCCGTTCAGAAGTTTTTGCGTGAAAGAGTAACAAACATACATCCATCACAAACTTTCGCATTTATAATATTAGTAGGAAGTAGGATTCACATTTAAATTATAAACAAACGAATGCTTCGAACCTAACCAATTTTATACAATACCGACAATATAATAGATAAAAAATTCACAAACAAAGACGTAGGAGGAATATTTTCATGATTTATTTTGTTGTTAATCAGTAAATAACATGTTGATAACTTATGACCTATAACTAAGCTGCAATTTGCAAAAAACGTGATAAAATTTGAATTTCGCTCTCCAACCGAAGCCTCCACCTTAATCTATTTAACATAGTTCAAACCAAAAGTAATTTGGAATGCAGCCCGTATGGAACGCAAATTATTGATGTGAGCGCTATGAGCGATTATGGCATGTTTCGGAATGCAGCAGCTTGCCCTCTTTGACGTTGCCAGAGGTGTAGAAAAAGTACAATGTTTGTACTTTTAGGGGTATGCGAGACCATTCAATTTCATTAAAATTAAAAACCGTAAAACTTTTTATATCGATTTTATTTATTATATAAAATAAAAAAGGCGTCCTGGCCCAAGAAAGACAGAGATTCGAGATGTAGTGCTGGAGATGAATGCTAACCTTGGACTGCAAAACGCACCAATGCATCAATCCGGATCAGCTCCGATTAACAACACGCCTGTCCATCATATGCCAACAATGCATTCTTTCGTATTTCGGTCACACAGTGCGCAGAGACGACGAAAATAAAGAAAAACTGACTGTAGTTGGGAACACCGAAGTAAAAAGATCGCGAGGTCGATTACAACTAGATTGACCAATCAATTAGACTTCTTCAATCAGTCGTAAGAGACGCGCGATTAGCCGCTGACTTGAGTGAATTGGATAAATAAAAAATACAGTAAATATTTATTGTACAATAATAATCAAGATCAAAATTTTATATATTATTACAAAAAAATGGATTTATAATATAAAAGGCAATTCTTCATCGGTTTTAGAAAGTGATTTCAATAATATTATAATAATACAATTATTACATTTAGATGAATTTGGACATGCGGATCTTTTCAGCTACAATTTTCAGGGTCTCTTTCGTGAGTATGATTTACCTAATACATAACTGGCAACTCTGATCTTCTTGTCAAAAACAGCTGACGAGTGAATGAGAATAAAAAAGCTGTGTTCCATTTCAACATCGATAAATTAGTGAATATTTTAGCATTCTTATAAAAAGCTATCTTTGTTTTTCAGCTATTATCTCTACGTACCTAGTTTGTGATACGAACAACCTTATGCTAAAGATCCAAATTATAAACATTGAAAATAAAAATAAAATAAACGTGCCTGTCGAATTTTATCGATTGTGTGTGTATGTGTTTGCCCGGGTAAATTAGTTTTTGTAACATTATTTAAAACGATTATTTCTCATTGAGTAAAATTAATAAATTAAAACCAGAGAATAAAGACGCCTCACTAATGGCTGGACCATTATTAAGTCCCTTGGAAAAAGTTTTCATTGAGCACGGTGTTAAAGTAAGTAGTATGAAATAATTAACCATATTTTCTGGCTTGTTTTCGATTCAATAATTATTGCTAATAACTGAAAGATAATCTACTATGTTCATTTTAACATAGTAGAGGTAGAGTCAATTGTAACTTCCGACGTTCTAATGTGCCTAAACTGAATAAAAAAAATACTTATAAGTAAGCTAGAAGTGCTGCTGATCTTAGCTACCTACATGTGGTTTTCTCTAATATTTAATTTGGGCTACATTGAATTAAAGCAGTTTAATTATAAGTATGTATTGTTATAAAGTCAAGCAAATGGTTACCTTTAGGTTGGTTTATTGGAAAATAATGATAGGGAATAGTATTTGTGCCAAAAACATAATCAAAAGTAAAGCGACACAGAAAATTGCATGTTAATATTTTATTTCAGGATGATTATCGTTCAGATGGGAGGTCAAATATTGACTACAGGCCTATGGAGCTGGAAACTGATGTTGTCAGCCATGCAAGCGGCTCGGCGAGACTGCGGCTTGCTAACACAGACATACTAGTTGGTGTCAAAACAGAGATTGATGTGCCAAAACCAGATACTCCCCATTTGGGGAAAATAGAGTTTTTTGTTGATTGGTGAGTAAGCTTATTTATAGTTAAGATAATAGCTGTTTCGCACAGTTTCATCCGCATGGGATAATAAGTAACCTATACCACTCGGGGATAATATATAATGTAACCTACTATAAGTGTTTTTTTTTATCAGACCCTTAATCCATAGATTACCCCCTACAACCAAACTTACAAAATTTCTGCCAAAAGACCCCCACTACTGAACAAAAGTCTCACCCAAGGATCTCCACAATGGCCGGTCTTGCTCTACCCTTACAAAACCTCATTATAATATTTGTGTAGAAAACTGGTTGCAGTGCAGTGTAAGTACAAGTTTAAAACCTTGGACTGACCATATAATTGAACTAGTAAACAATTATTGTTACCTACTTAACAATGATATTTCATTCTGAATTAGTTTGGGTGTAATTATCTATACATAATACTTATTATTAACAATATATTGCAGTTTCAAAATAATAATCTCTTTTCAGCTCAGCGAATGCCACTCCTGAGTTTGAAGGCAGAGGTGGGGAACAGCTTGCTAGCAACATATCAAGCATGATGCAACGTGCCTATCACTCGTCACAAGCATTCAATTTGAAACAGCTTTGTATACTGCAAGGGAAACAGTGCTGGAAACTTTATGTAGATATATTGGTAGGTAAGAAGATTCTGTACATTCTAAATATAAAAAAAAATTATAATACACAAATTTGTATTAATATTAAGAGTATAAGCATAAAATTATAATAGGAGATCTCTATCCAGACTAGTTATACAACTCAGCCTGGTGTCAACTTGTTTCTGTATACCTTACCTACATCTAAATAATCCACACTATATACTGTATATTATTTAATATTATAAATGTGAAAGTAAGCATGTGTGTCTGTTTGTCCTTCTTTCACGGCAAAACGGAGCGACGAAATAACGTGATTTTTTAAGTAGAGATAGTTGAAGGGATAGGGAGTGAAGTGACATAGGCTACTTTTTGTCTCTTTCTAACCCCCCACTTCCCTAAAATGGGGGGTGGAAGTTTGTATGGAGCATTCCGCAGTTTTCAAGGTAAAAATTTGTAAGCGGACTATTTGGGACTAATATAAAAATCGTGCATCATTTTTTTTTTACCCACGACGGAACGGAGACGGTATATGCGTTTGGGGTGAGAGGTTGTTTGTTTGTTTGTGCAATTTAATGTTGCCATTTTTCTCCAAAACTACTAGTCCCCTAATAGGGGATGGAAATTTGTGTGAGACTCCGCAAAATTAGTACAGAAAAAAAAAGTTACGTGGAAAATTGTTAGGGGTATGAAGGGTATCTACCCTACCTATATACCCTATCTAGGGGTAGGTAGATATAGGTAGTTAGGTCCCAGTTTTTATTTGTTCAGGGCGGGACAATATAAAAGCGTAAAAGGGTATCGCGGGTGAAATCGAAAATCGCGTGGCGGAAAGCTAGTTACCTATAATTATTATTGTTAAAAGAAAATGTATAATTCATATATTATTGACAAAATGAAATTAGATATTACGCTAAAAAATAACTGCTTTGAAAATTTTATTAAAGATATTTTTTTTATTATTTCAGATTTTAGAATGTGGAGGCAACCTTTGTGATGCTGTATCGTTAGCCGTCAAAGCTGCACTCTTCAACACCAGGATACCCCTGGTAAAGGCGGTACTCATGGATGGAGGCAATGTGGACCTACAACTGTCTGATGATCCTCACGACAGTATACTCTTGAATGTTGGCACAGCACCATTACTGGTATGAATTTTAATGGCTTTTTTTTCTTAACATCAGCAAATCCCCTGGTAATGCAAATATGGCAGTGGTCACCATTTACGATTAAATGCCTCAAATTATTTGTTAGGCATACCAAAGTCACCGACATAGCCTGACGAATTGCCAAACTGAAATGGCAGTGGGCGGGGTACATCGCTCGTAGAACCGACGGCCGCTGGGGCAGAAAAAAAAACGAGTGGCGACCACGTACCGGAAGACTCAGCGTGGGCAAACCCCCAAAAGATGGACTGACGGTCTTGTGAGGGTTGCGGGAAACCGCTGGATGCAGTTAGCGTAAGACCGGCCATCGTGGAGATCCTTGGGGGAGGCCTTTGTACAGCAGTGGACGTCTTTTGGTTGATATGATGATGATTTACATTATTTCATTTATTAGCTATGTATGTTTGTAAAGTATTCAAATAAAATAAAGAGTGATATTCCAACTACTCTAAAAATTTATGGACATTTCTCAGGTAACTCTATGCAAAATAGGCGATAGATGTGTGGTAGACCCGTCAGCGGAGGAAGAGAGCTGTAGCGTTATATTCCTCATTGTCGGCATCACAGGTTACCCCAAGTGCTACTACAGTGGCAATGAGCAGCAAAATATACCCGATATCGGCGGCAAATGTAGTACCATCGGTATGAATGGCCCGGGCAGTGTTGCATCAAAGACATTGAAAAATGCTATCAATCAGGGAATGTGAGTATGAAGACGTTTTTCTTACTTTGAACCAGTGGCGGATCCAAGGGGGGCTATGCCCCCCCCCCCCCCCCACAAGGCCAGCTACTTATGCGGTTTGCATTGAATTTTGAGGCTATGATTATGTTCAGCTCATGTGATACCTACCTACTGTTGACCGTCGTCGGTCGAACGAATTCGGAACAACTCTGGTCTCTGGTCTATCTCATCTGCTTGTTCCTCCAACTTAAATTAAAAAAAAACTTATGACGTTGGCCGAGGGGAGTTGGGGGGGCCCCAAATTGGAATCCTGGATCCGCCCTTGCTTTGAACAAGGAGGATTAAATTAGTCTATGCTTTGAATAATCATAATTTTCAATTTTATATATAACTGATGAGGCCGAATTAAGTAAGCGCACAAAGTCTAGGAGAGTTTTTGCTCTCAAGTGCAACTGGTGAACTGGCAGGATACCCTAGGTTTTGCTGTTCTTGTGTCAAGTTATGTTCAGTCAAGTATTCAGTCCGATTATGTTAGGTTTTAGTACAATGTGGCCGTTCTATTAAACTTTTCCCGGACTTTACTATACACGCAATCATTTAATTTCACTTCATTGGTCCACTTGTATTGAACAAAATACCACCGATCATATTCAATAAAACCACTTAAAACTCAAAATATACGATTTTATATGAAAATAAAACGAAAATGCAATGTCACTTCGCAAGTCGCCTCCAAAAAGTAATTTCATATAGGATAGGACGGCGGTACGGTAGGGGGACGTTTGAGATTTGAAGTTTGTAGAAATGATAAAATCGATGAAAGAAACGAACCAATTTTTTATATATCAAGTTAATTTATAATAGTATTTTAATCGATTATGATTTTTACCAAACAATCAGTCATATCAATGATAATGATGAATCAAAAATTTCACGGGTCTTTTTAATACACTGTTAATCATAATCACATTTTTTTTTTAACAGAATGGCAGCAAAATCTCTAGATCAAGCATTAGGACAAGCCTTAATACGTGAAAGACAAGATGTTACTTACAAAAAGCACTCCTATGGATTCCTGAAGTAAGGACTGAAGGTTGATTAGATGTAATTAAATCTCAAATTTCCATAAAACCTTTATTGATATAATAATTAAAATACATTTTTTAAATGTCCGTAAAATACAAATTTACTAACATTATTAAAATCACATTCAGTACCAAATATTATCACATTTTTCACCTTCTCATCTGGATCCAACATTTTTTGAATTTGATTATTATATAAAAATAAAATAATCATGTAGTATGTTTAATATAATCATATAATAATATGTTGTTGACTACAACTACTTCCTCAATCGGAATGCATATAACAGTCATTATTGTAAAAGAAAGAAATATAAATGTTAACTCATCTGGCAACACAAAGGCTAGCATACAATATATTCTTAGAACATTAAAAATCTAAGTTATATGTAAACCCCAACACCATAATTATTTAAGAAAGGGATTGTAATTCTACACTAGGTTTATTATAGAAATATGTTTAGTAATTTTTTCCCCTACTTTATATAGAGACTATAAGAATCCAATACCATAATATCGAAGTAAATCAAAATCTTAGGCCCCATATCCATCAGAGCGCAGAGGAATTGTGTCATAAGCAACCAATAAAACGCTTAATTCTAATTGGTAGTTTCAACACATTTCACAGCTCATATGAACTGTTATCCTTAAACCTTGGGGTTAACCGGTGTAAGCAAGTCGAGGACAGCTGCAATGTTTCCATCCTTGCTCTCGAGGAGTTGAGTGAGCCAGCCGCCTTCATTGGTGAAACCCATAGCCAACATTTGCTTGATTGCAGCTTCAATATGGGGCTCTGTTGAAAAAGAGAGATATATATATAAACAATTAAATCTGCAAACAACCTTATATACCCCTTCCGAGTAGCTCTGGTGATCTTACTACCTTTTATTTGGAGGCAGCATTACCTAGAGTTATTGCATACCATCTATGTAAATGAAATCTGCTTTTATTGACTGCCATATGCCAGTAAAAAATCATAATCTTAATAAATGTTAGTCAAACTCAAAATACAAAAAAAATATTTAAATTACGACGAATGGTTAGACCCACGTTCCCGGGATAGAAAGAAGCCTATAACCTCTGTATAAATAACGAGACATGCATGAAATAATAAAACGGGGTTGAGAGATATGTTACAGTATTAATAATAATGTGACCTCTTTACGGCAGTAAACTGATTGTGACCAATTATAATCTTTATCTACTCTCATATCGTTAAGTTCTAATTATGAAATCAAAAACAGTTAGGTATTAAAAACTCGTGTGATACTATTAAGAACCTCGCCCCCTATTATGCAACAGTATCATAAAATACTATTATCGATGATTCATACTTGGTTGTAATGACTATTCTGTGTACATTTGTTTTGTGTTGTTATTATAAAAGTAAAATCCTACTCCAATTATTTATTTAAGTGTTAGTGGTGTTAGTAAAATCATTGCTATATAATAAATGCAATTATTAAATGCACTATTATAAAATAAGGCAATTTATCTCAATCATACATTAAAATATCTTTGATTTAATATTAATAACCCCTGATGAATTGAAAAATTATGACTTTGCAAATAGGCTTAGTTTGAACCCATAATAGTGTTCGTAAGACAAAGGGGTCAAGACGTTAAAAACAAAGTTAGTTAATTAAATACATTGTTATTAAAGATTAGAATCTGTGAGGTTTTTTTATTTATTTTGTTTAAAAACTCAAATGGCCTACAGTACCTATTGTACTTTCGAGATTTAATAATCACAAGAATGAGTATGAAATAATTATAAGTAAATACTTGATGGCACATTAAAATTAATTAGTATAATGACCAAAGGCATTTTAAAGGTGATAGTAATATAAGGTAAACAAACATACTTGACGGGCGCATTGGGGTGAACATTGGCTGTTGAAACTGCGTGCGTTGCTGTGGCTGTGGCTGAGCCGGGTGCGGGTATCCCTGCTGCATTGCTGGGTGCGGGTATCCCTGAGTCGGGACTTTCGGCTGGACTGGTACCTTCGGCTGAGCTGGTACCTCGGGCTGTACTGGCAATGGCTCTGCAGCAGGTTCTGTAGCGACCATCTCTTTGGGATTCAACACTAAACGTTATATTTTGGTCAATGGTGAATTAAATAATAGTAATAGGTAAGTGTATATAGTACTTATTTATTTATACTCCTGAAATGTTAAAGCTATTTCTAGTCTCCAATAATAAAGCAATTTTTTGTCTAAATAATGATAGTTTTGCTATCGGTTTTAAAAGTTAAAAGTTACCTGCAGTAGCGGTATTAAGAGGCGGGTATATGCTTTGACCCTGGGAAATCCTCACGCGCTCCTGAAACTCTTCGGGCAGATTGAATCCGATCGGGGCGGCTGGCTCATTTGGGGCACTTGCGTTTTCTGTTAAATCTGTAAAAATCAAAAAAATTGGTGAAATTGGATAACTTTGGGCGATCAGTCAGTCAAAAACTTTATTTAAATTAACCAAAGCTAAAGTAACGTAACTATTTTAGGGTTACCCCAAAATATAGTATCTTGAATACCCCAAGATTATCAATAGACTGAGGTATATTCTACAGGAAGATGATAAATATTTGTTACCTTTATCATTATTAATCACAGTCCAGCCTTCAGCTTTATCAACAGATCCATCTCTCTCATCGCTCTTAGTACTTGCACATGCTGCTTCTGCCTTGTCAGCATCCTTGGATTTATCCTCCTGTTCCATCTGTACGTCTTGGTCATTCCCACATGGAGTAGTAGGTTGAGAATGGTCACAAAATTGGCGGTACATTTCCAGCAATTTTGAAATTTGCTCCTGGTTGAAATTTAGAGGAAAGAAGGGACATTCATTTTGTTCAGCATTGTTCTGGGTAGAAGCTGTCGGTTCGGGTCCATTTGAGGCCGAAGCGGTCTCGCTGGCTTTGGCTTGAGATGTTTTCTCATTTGGTTCCTGTACACCCGTAGCTTGGGTTCCAGCCGGCTCCCTAGGCGTGTTTTCGGGAGCATTATCAGAGAGAATATCACCAGCGAGGTTGGCATATTCATTCATGTAAGTTGTAAATGTCTCGAGCCAAGATGGCCGTTGACGGCGATGGTGGTGGTCCCCACGGTTGCCATGGTGATGGTCCCCACGGTCACCATGGTGATGATCTCCACGCTTCCTTTCACCACTTCTATCACGTCTGTTCTTCTTGTAAGGGCAATCCTCTCCCATTGACCCAGCAACAGTTTTCAAGAAGTGGCGAGACCTCTTGATAGCCGCTTTGATAAGAGCACGCTGTGGAAATTATAACTCACTATAACAATAAAATATGAAAAATGGAAATCCCAAAGAAATATTGTTATTGCCATAACTTTGCAGTACCATCCTGGGTAACATTATAGTATCTATTAGGATACATATTTATGTACTTACAGGCATAATGGGTGTTGGCACTCGCACCATGCAGTGCTCTGGATGACAGCCGGCTGACTCGCATGTTGCACACAGATCAAAGTCCTCGCAAACTGTGCATTTGTAGCGGAATCCAACCACTGGCGTTTCACATGAGTCACATACCACGCCCATGTGAAGGGTCTTGGAAGGGCCTGGAGAAACTGAACCACCTGTTTTGAGTTTTATGATCACTGTATTGTATGTATTAATACTATAATCATTTTTAAATTCCAGACAGATACAGAACATTTTGATCAAAATCATTTTATGAAAATTACGGGTAGGTAAGCAAAATAAAATAGGTTTTAACTTCCATAAAAAAAAAATTGTTCTATATCACAAACATTAATTTGCATTTAATTTAAGGAAAAAATTTACATAGTTATTATAGTTTGGGAGCCAGATTTGTATAAATTCAGCAGTAGCATATTCTCTATATGAAGCTCCCTTTATTGTGGAGCCTTGATTAGATAATTACTTACTTGTTATGTAGCGTCACATTATTTCAGGACGCCGCCTTAAAACCATCAGAGAAATAATCTAATTCTACAGTGAGATCAGTCAAACAAGCCTATCCAATATAAAAAAAAATCCTCACCATTAACATTGCCAGTAACAGTTGCAAACACTACATTATGGTGATCATCTGTGTCTTTGCAGTGGACATACAGCTTGATGAGCCCACCACACATCACACCCAGCGCAGTCAGCAACTCATCATTTGTTGAAATAGTCACTATATCATTATCCTCATCTAAGGGTGTAAAATTAAAAGTAACAGTCAAGTATTACACTGCAATATTATTCATGGATAGATACTTATATCCTGGGAAAACATTAGAACCATAAAGCGGAAACTATAATTTTTTTAATAGGTATACAAATAGTATCTTTCAATAGATGATGAAATTTCAAATAATTACCTTTCCAACCAATGGAGTAGGATTTATTTCGAAGGTTTGGGTAGAATTCTAGCAGTTTGGAGTTCAAATAAGTGAAGTTTGCAACAACACCCTTGTCCACTCCAAATCTCCTCACTTCAGGTTTATCACCCTCGGTCCAGTATGTAAAAACTTTGAATGGGACTTGTTCTTCCATTGCTGAAAAACATTATTATTTTCATCCATCAGCTCTAAGACAGTATGTGCATCATGTAAGAACATAAGAAAAAAATAGAATTTCTGAAAGTATAAAGTTCTCAGATAAACTTAAGTTTCTATACTAAACCAAAACATTACAATTACAAGATGATTTTACATAATGATATAAACAACTGACCAGCCTAGCGAAAGTGTCTAGCTAGGAAATGGTAAAATTCTATGTAACCAGGTTTGAAAAAAATTAATAACTATAAATCCTTTCCAGTTAAATATTCCTTGTCTATTAGACAACTGTGTGCTTCTAAAATAATAAGAATTAAATTTCATCAAATTGTCATCAAATGGACTCATACCAGTCATGTTTTGTCAAATTAAGTCTGCGAGTCTGTGCTGGATAATTTGCAGTTTTAACTTTGGTTAATTTTAACTACAACCACATGATTTGTAAGTGTTTCCTAGTTTTAATTCCAAAGTATGACCTAAAGAAATCATGAAACCTTGCTAAAATTAGCAAATATGTTAAACAAAATAAGCCATGTAAAACAAGTTAGACAGGTTATAAAAATGGATCAGAAAGTTGCATTGGACAAAGACCAGTGAGTACAGAAAACATTATGTATCTATAAACTTATTTTTAATAGTCAAGGGCCATAGAAATGCTATTTGAAGTTGTCTATTGCAGCAAATAAGTTTAAATGAATCTGCGAAATATCTGTGCCTTTATTATTAACTACATAGGTATTACCATAACATGAAACCTTTATGTTAGGTACCTGCTCCAACAGTAAGCGCTATGAATATTGATATGTCAATATAATGTTAATGGGCATCCATAATTTCATTTTTATGTTGGCAAGACAAAGAAATGATGTAAGGATTATGTATAATTTTGCAATCATGTTGGTATGGACAAAACTTGTTACTTTTAAACAAAAATCAATCCAAGGGGTCCCATATTTGTCAAAGGAACTTCTGCCTTTTAAATGTAGTAGGTATTATTAAATTCTCTTTGCCACTGACCCTGAAGGTTATGAATGTGAGACATGAAAAAATAAAAAACAACTATCCATGTGTGAGGATTATTGTTTCAATTACAAAATAATGTATTCTCCCAGCTATTTTCATGTTTATCTGATAAGTAGGGGATGAACGTAAAATGATAATGTAATATTTTGTAATCTAGTCGAAGACTACCTATAATAAAATATTGATTAATTGAATAGTAACAAATACAGTAGGTGTTTAATATTATTCACTATTGATATAAACTTTAGATTTAAAAAACTTATTATGTCCAAAAAAAACTATAATAAAGCAGAAATACTTCGTTTACTAAATGTAATTGTCACGGAAAATACATTTCTATCGTACATTTTAAAATCGCTTCGCAAGGAGCCATTTTACTGTAGTTTCAAACTTCAATAACACTGCAACGACACAATGAAATGAGAAGCGCAATAGTTCGATCTATTTTTATCTACATATTGATCGCAAAACCTTTACAACTTCAAGAAAATCGCTTACCTGCTAGCTATTTAGACACTCACTTCAATTTAATTGGATTCGCAATAAATTAACAATGCACTTTGCGTAAGATTATAACCGTGAATGTTGTTATTAGATGGCGTCGCGGTTTAAATATGGTTGAAAATATTATGATTCATCAGCAATCGAATGTTGGAGAAAAAATATTTTTCGTTGTGCAATGTAGTGTAGCTGTCAAAACAAAAAGTCATTGTCGTGTTTGTAGTCTATGGCGTAGTCAGTGGTGTACTTTGTGTATTTTGCCAGTGTCATGTGATGTATTTCATATTCTTCACCTATTTAAATTCTCATCAAGATCAGTTCAAGTCTTGCTAAATTATCTTCAAGTCATAGTCAGTCAGAATAAATTAGGTTTTAGTACCTTTAGTACAATGATAGCCATTATACTAAAACTTTTCACTGACTTTTTGAGACAACTTGAAAGCCACTATACACATAATCATTTCACTTCACTGGTGCACTTGTTTGTATTTAATTGATCTTTAATGGATAAAATACCACCGGTAATATTCAATAAAACTCAAAATACACGATTTGTACGAAGAATAGTCCTCTCCTCTCATGGAGTCCTCTACACTTCGTCCAACCATTTATTTTACTTTTGACGTAACAGGGAGAAACTAAGCTAGAAAGGACAGTAGATTATGTGCAATTTCTTAAATTTATCTCTTCTAATCAGAGCTGCAAACTCTCCTTCTTTTCCAGGAGATTCCAAGATTTTTGGGTATGCTCCTGTTTTTTTTTTATTCCATGAAAATCTTATTCATAGGCTTTTGGAGCGCATTCTGTAGTTGCCAATTTATTAACAGCACATATTATTATAATATGTAGCTACTAATGTATCGACAGAAAATGCAATTCAAGACATGAACTTATTGTGTGGCACTATCTGGCAGGGCCACCAACACGGATCTGAATTCCAAGAGGCCAATTCTCGCGCGGGTAGAGATTAATGTCTATGAAAAATCTCACCAAAATGTCATCATTCGACATCGAAATCTTTACTCCTCCGGACCATTCGTTGCATCTCGAACGAAAGGGATTCGACATTTCTCTAGCGTGACATCCCGAGAATACAAAAATTGATTTTATTAGAGATTCGCCATTTTGTTTCAACATATCTCGAATTAGAGATGATCTCTACCCGCGCGAGAATTAGCCTCCAAGTCAGTCGCTAATTTGTCCTATTATGTCCTTAAATATCAGATTTTGTCGCGACCTGGTTCAAAAGTTATAAGGGCTTTTAGATGGCCCTGCCAGGAAGCATTCTTCCTGGCAGGGCCACCTCATATCTCAAGAACTAGAGCACCTAGCGAAGATCTGTTTGCTTCCAGAATTTGTCCCTAATTTGTCAAATTTTGTCCCCGTATCCCAGATTTTGTCGCGTCCTGGTTCAAAAGTTATTGATGGATCTAAAATACTCCATACTATTGTACAGGCGAGTAGAAAATATTTTTGATATCTTTATTAAATTGCTTTAAAACTTAGAACTGGCTAATAAATAATCTATTCGTAGTTGGAAAACATATGCATTTTAGTACAATGAGTACAAAGGATACAAAAACAGGTTCCTAGAAAAGTACATAAAATGAAATACCTTTTTTTTAATAAAATTCACAGACTAATGTATGGCTCGATGTTTTTATTTTTATTGTTTAAGTTGTCTTTTTACCCTACACATAGCCTGGTATAAATAGTTTTTTAATATCTTCAAAAATAAGAATGATTTGAACGTTTAAAATTAGAGAGAGATATTAAAGAAATATATTTTGTTTACAACGATCGAATTTGTGAGTTTTATTATTCTTTCCAAATACCTGATACACTTTTGTACGCAATTGTACACCTGAGTATGGAATAGTCTAGGAGTGAACGTGAATATTTATAAAGCTTTTTACATAATTCCAATCGAGAGATATAATACAGAAAAATACGAATGTAGTGTATGATTATTTCTTGTTTCCATATTTATAGAACTTTAAATCATTAAAACTTGCTTTTTCAATGAAATTATAGAAAAATATTTAACTAGTCTAACTTTTGTATAGAAAAGGCTACATAGCTCTTGGACTACTCCATACAAAAAACAAATGTGTTGTAACTTTTGAATCAGGATGTGACAAAATCTGGGATTTGGGGACAAAATTTGACATACAAATAATTCTAAAGAAAGCAAAAAGTACTTTTTTTTTAAATTCCCCTTCTTCCCCCCGTCTCTTGGATTTCTGGTCAAATATACTTATTTTTGGTAAGTTGGGGTTTTGAATGTTCTTTTTTAGAAAATCCACCAGAATGGTATTTTGAATGATATCTCAATAAAAATCGCCAGGCACAAACAGCTAATAAATTTATTAAGTTATAATTTTACGAACTACTTACTATTTAATATACTCATATAATACGACTATTTATTATACTCAATAAGTATAAATTAAACTTAATCCTGATGTTCTTTATTTGTGTCATTATTTAATATTGTTTTCATATAAGGTGGTTGGTTTTCATGTGCAAACTTAGGAGGTCCTCCTAACTGTACCGTTTCTGGAATGGTGAGTTCTTCATTCAATTTTTTGGCCAAGAAATATATTTCCGCAAGGGCAATGATCAATGCACACATAACACCCAAAATGAGCCTGAATCCAAATTCCAAGCTGCCAATCATCCATTCAAGCCCTTTAAATCCAAACAGGAATCCAGCAAAGATGGAAATTATGAATTGGCCAATTGCAATAAGTTGACGGTTCACTTGTTTCACTGCAAATAAAAAGGATAATTTAATTGTAAATACAATATTACTTAATTAAGTAGTCTGAAGTTATCTGATCCCAATTCCCAATCTAGGCAGACTTGAGCTATGGAAATCAGATATTGATATATGTACTACATAAACTATTTTTTGGTCAATACATACATAAATAGATAATTATATCCAGACTCAGGACAAACAGACATGGTCATACACACAAATGTTTACCCTGAGTGGGAATCAATCCCACAACGTGTGGTGCGATAGGTGGTGTCTTAACCATCTGCACCAACTGGCCTGATGATATTAAAAATTCACACCCAAAGTACTTCTATAACTCTTAGTTCAAATTAATGGTACAAAAATAATGTACTATTTGAAATGGTACCAATTTTAATGGTGTCATAGTTCACCATAAAAACACAATTCTACATTTTTTATGAGGGTACCAATATTTTTTGTAAATTTGAAGTAGATTTGGGTATTGGTGAAAGTGAAAAATACTAACATTGGTAAGAGATACTGTCTTCTGGAAATCTCATGCGAACATTATCAACACCTTTTGTCATTTTTCTATACTCCCTTGCTTCTTGTTGAGCTCTCAACTTAACACACCTGGCTTCTAAAATGGGATTTCTTTTGATCTTTTGGTTTTCTGGCATTTTTATATTAGATCCTTCTAGTAAAACATGTAAGTAAGGTACATCTTTGACCCCATTTTTTCTTTGTTTTTGAAGGTGGGTATACAACCAATCTATATCTGATGTTGTTAGATATGGATCATCTAATTTGTTAAATTCTTTTTCTTTTGATTCATCATGTGTCTCTTTGATACTAGTATCTGTACTTGCTTCATTGTGAGAAGTTTGATTTACTGGATCCTTCTCTTCAGGTTCTGTTTTCTCCAAATTAAAATTTTCTGCTTCATTAATAGTGTCCCTTATTGCTTTTAATATACCTATTTCTTTTTCATTAAAATGAATTACTAATGGCTTTACATTCTTTACTTCTTCATCTTTTTTTGGTTTAAAGTCTTCTCCATTTACTATTTTTAAGATATTCATAGGTGCATTATCAGAAATGGTTTTAAGATAATTGAGCAAAGGTTTTGATGGGTAAATCCTTACATTAGTATCAACAAGGGATCCTTGTAGGTCCATGATTTAATTATCAGCTATATTTAGTTTATGGTTTAAATCGGCATATAAATCTCTTAACTCTTCCTCTTTTTCTTCAAATGCGTTATCTATTCTTTGGCACTTGAAGTTCATATCATCAATGAACTTGTCCCATTCCTGTTGTCTTTTATCAAGATTTTCAGCTCTCTTTTTTTCACTAACCTATAAACACAATAGGCAATGTTTAATTTCAAACTTTATTAAAACTGTATAAAATTAAAGTTTGTTTACACCACTATCAAACTATGTCAGCTTTTACTGACATGAACATTAGTAAGGATATGCTTTAGAGAGCATGGTATGGTATAATAAGCTAAACCGATATGAAGTATCTTGCCTCCATATAAATATTAAGTGAATTTATTGTTACATCAGCAGCATCATGTTAATTACACACACTCTGATGCAATATAATAAATAAGTATTTTCTTGCACATTTTTGGTATGCAAAAATAAATAAGTATTAATGCTCATTCTATCAAAAAAAACAGTCCAAAAAGCTTGTTTTAGATTAAATCTGTTCATCCTATTTTATTTGAATCATGTTTTAAGGAAAAATCTGTGATATGATTCAAACTAGTTTGTAAAAAAAAGATTCTGCACCAATGTTTAGATAATACTTGTGTTAAAAGCTATTACCTTCTGAATCTCAAGATATTCCTTCTCAACTTCTCCACACAGTTCTAAAGCTTGGTCTAGTTTCTCAATTAGAACTGGAAGTGAAGTTTCACCACTCCTCTTAATTTTTTCAGCTTGATTATCTTTAATCTCAGTTAGTTTTTCAAGTATAGCAAATAAGTTCTCTACTTCACGATCACCTCTCTTTTCCTGCATCATAATAAGGAAGGCATTGTCTATACTAATAATATAGCTGAAGAGTTTGTTTGTTTGAACATGCTAATCTCTGGATCTACCAGTCGGATTTGAAAAATGCTTTCACTAAAAGGAAGCTAAATTACCCCCGGAGGTTATAGGTTACTTTATATCCCGGGAACTTGGGTGAAACTGTGGAGGACAGCTAGTATAGTATGAATACTAAACATATTTACAGTGGAACCTAGAACGTCGTGATTCGATATTCTATTTGGTGGGGCCTAAACTAAAAGCAAATATTATAGATGTCTTACCTCAAATTCCTTTAACATAAACTTTATTTCACCATTTACGAATGGCCGGTGGTCGAACAATCTTGACCAGACTTCACCGATTTCTGTAATTTATTAAGCCCGTTAACGTACTTTCGAAATAAATAAACTGGTGAAATATCAAAATTCAATCAAGTAAATTGTATGTTGGATTTATGATATTTCTAGATCTGTTTATATTTTTTAGGGCAAGAAATACTTTACGTTAGTACATGAAGTTGTATAATCATTAAAAAAGCATACTAATTATAACTTTTTGAATAAGGTTTTAACTTTTATAAAATTGGGAAATGAAAATTGAAAACACAATTTTTTTTTATTAGGTCAATACCTCGTGACAGTTCCGTCATCATGAAATGAATGAATGTTTGATAATCAATCATTCTTTCATTCAATAATTTTACAGATACAAAAGCATACGGCAAAGTTCCGGTTAAAGATTGGACTGCTACACAAAGGAAAGAACGAACAATCCTGTCTCAGGATATTTTTTCGCCATAAAAAAATAGTATTATCTTTATAGTGATATAATGGTGCCGATTCTGTTGTTTACGAACTAAATAAATTTAATCTCACTATATCTCTTTCTAATAGTAAATATAAGAAAGGGATGCAAAATATTTTAGTCCTGTCAGTTTAATCCGATCACACATTTCAACGTGAATTTAAGCGCGATCTTTATTGGTCACGACTATTTACCCGTACATTACGACGGTATGGATTAAACTGACAGCATTAAAAATGTTATATCTTTTTTCAATAAGGTTAAAATGAAAGAGAGGTGACTTGTCTAATATTAGTTAAGTTCGTAAACAACAGAATCGGCACCAATATCATGACCAAAGAGATCATGACAATATTACCCTATATATTATTTATTCTTTGATATTACTAGAATTTAAAATAACCTTGACACTGGCAAAAAGTAAGTCCTGTGATTTTGTTGCCATACTGAGAAGAAAGAAGAAGACGTTCGAAGCGCTATGTAGAGATGAGCGTTATTTAACGTAATCGGTTTCAGTAACTGCTTACGAGGTTGATAATCGTGTATGTAGTTTCGTGGACACAAATGTAACGATTATTTTACGTACCCAGTTTACACTCACTCAAATACGTAACTATAAATAAAATGCAGCCAGTCCTAAGCCTGGAAAAGTATGAAGGGAAGTTCAATTGATAAAATTATTTACTCAAACAAATTACAGGCATAGATTATATGTAATCTACGTAGAAAACTGTTACATATTTCTAATCATAACATAACACGAAAGTAAAACTAATATTAAATACCTATAACCTGTAACATTTTCGTAATCATATTATTATAATAACTATATACCCAAAAGTAACTAACGCTTTACCGTATACAGAAGTAACTAGTTACAAAAATAAGCAGTTTTGAAACTAGTTACTCATATGCACGAAACTACGTATAACCGATTACGCTCAAAAGACGTTACGACCCACCTCTAGCGCTATGTATTGCTTGCCGTAGTACGGTAAAAGACGAGCATGGGGGTAGAACGTAAACGTTCGGTTGGGGCATTAAATTCAAATTGTATAACGGTTTTTGCTAATTGCAGCTCAGTTATAGGTCGTAAGTTATCAACATATTATTTGCGACAAGAATGGTAGTATATTTACTGATTAATAATAAAATAAATCAGCAACATATTCCTCCAAGGTATATTAGTAACATTAAAGCCTCCACCTTAAATACCTACGCGCACACGACTGGATATCGTGAATCGTCATGTTAGCCGCGAATTTTTTTTTTTAGTTTTTTACTAATTGCTGCTATGTTTGTTAACATGGTGATTGCGACAAGAATGGTAGTATATTTACTGAATAATAACAAAAGAAATCATCAACATGTTTCTCCAAGGTATATTTTTGGTATAGGCTATATTTACCACTTTACCATGTATTGCGCGCTTAAATGTTTACCGGAAGTTGCAGTTGTATTTATTTTATTCTTTAATTTCGTGACTGTAATCATTCATTCTTTGAGATTGTGAATTATTCATTCATTCCTGACGTTTCTTTTCTTGTTCATTCATCATTCATCAATCAATCAATTTAGTGATTTCATTCATCTTTGTTGCGAAAGGGCGGGTTTTGAGTTAGCGAATTTAGGTGCGAGCTTGTTTTTATTTGCGCAGAAGTGTTTTTAGGTGACAATGTGTTCGGTTTGCATTTTGCTATTCATTGACTTTACGAGTGATTAGATTTTGTTAAACGAATGTGAAATTTGGGACTTGATTTTAGTGTAGCTTCGTGATTGTGGTCAAAATGCCGGGTCTTATTGGTATCGGTGAATTCATCGAGGAAACTCGAGAGGATTATAGTTCACCGACGACTTCCACGTTCGTGTCTCGTATGCCACAATGCCGTCAGACTATCAACGCCCTGGAAGAGGTAAATATTAGCATTTTATATCTCTGAGTAACTTGCAGATTCCGAGATAACAGGACGAATAATATGATATAAAATCCTGGTAAAAGGTGTAAGAAATATTTTAATGTAAGATTTAAACAAATTTTTGAGTAACATTTTTAGAAGGTCTAATTGGCTAATCCCTAGGTCCAATACTTATTAGGGCTAGATTATTGTTGTAATTAAATATTAACTATTGTAATAAATTATGATTTTCCTCTTCCAAATATGTTCTTTGTAAATTGAGAAGATGTTTAAAAGGTTTAATCAGGTAAATAATGTTTATTTATTATGCTTTAAGTGTTCACTGTTCTCACTTTTCATTTAACATGTATATATAGGTATAATTATTATTATTTGATATTTGAGTGTCACCCAATTCACAAATCTAATAATAATTGATTGAGTTAATTAATAATACTGTAGGCTTTTACATATTTTAACCATTCAAATTATTTTATTTCTTCAATATACTTACATACCAGTGGCAAAGGGTCCATACAAGCCGATCCCCATCGGCTTACCTTTTAGAAATCCCAGTCCCACAGATTCATCATTTCAAAGCCACTTATATATAAAATACACTGTAATTAAGTATAAAATTATGGGTGTTTTTTGAATGGCTTACCTTTGTCAATATTTCACCCCTCGCCACTGTTACATACTTTGGTATATTATGTTCTTTTATGCCATACCCAATCCTACTACTTTATTTATCATCAAATATTATAATGGACCATGATGGCTGGATGGTAACAAATGCATTTATCCTACTCATATTATAAATGTGAATGTTTGTTCCTCTTTCTCGTAAAAACTACTGGATGGATTTGGATGACACTTGGCACATAAATAGTTCATACCCTGGAATAACATATAGGCTGCTTTTTATACTGGGAAAACATAAGATACCTCGGGAATGTGGGTGAAACTGCAGGATGGGGACCAGATTTTTATATTATCTGATCTATATTTAATAAATTGTAATTATAATGTCCTGTACCTAGTGTGCCATCGCACTTTCACACACGTCATTTCTTAGTGCATTTGTTATTTTAAAATGTAGATTATAAAAAAAAAAAAATTGTGGCCATTCAGATGGCTGGATGGCCACATGGTACTTTTTATTATTATATCTACATTTAATAAATCACAAATGTGAAAAACTAATCTGTCTGTAATCCTCTATGCTATGCGAGACCTTGTATAGAGCAACATACATTTTCGTGGGAATACAGTTGGTGATGTAGAATCTGCCATTGTCTTTATCCTACTTCCTAATAATATTATAAATTTGAAACTTAGCGAGGATGGATGTATGGATGTTTGTTACTTTTTCACGTAAAACTACTGAATGGATTTATATGAAACTTTTTGCACATCGGAATAACATATACCTAGGCTACTTTTTATATTGGGAAAACATAAAATTCCTCGGGAGCGTGGGTGAAACCACGGAGCGGAAGATAATAGACAATATAAAAAAAAATCTAAATAAATAAATCCTCTGAATCATACAGTACAGTGGTGCCAGTGCCCCGGCTTCTTGCTACCATTTCTAAAAACTATCTGATAAATAACTAACTTGTAACTCGCCAACTAAGGATGATATCATACTGTCGATTTGCGAGCGTGTTTCCTCTGAGGCGATAATTTTACGTAATAGAATAATAAGTCCCCGGAAGTTCCATTAAATTGTCATTTTATTATATTGGTCTTCGTCTGTACTTGTTTCAAGGCGAAGAGCAAAAAATTGCAGTTTTTAGATATTTCCTTTTTTGTTTTAACCTAACATTGTAGACCATTTGTATCTCCTCTCTCCTATACCTCTCTAGAGATGTTGCTGTGCCCGACAGGGTCCACAATGTATGTATTACATAATTACCACCTAAGGTGTACACATTGTGGAACGCAATTAAATAAATAAATAAACACAATTATTTACCCAAAAAGCCTGTGAATTTCTTCGAAACTTAAGCTTTGCAGGGCGTATTTACTACCCATTGTTGGCTTTCAACACAAATAATCTACCTACCTATCCTACGATAGCGATGTTCACTGTATAGTTTTACCTCACAAAGTCAGGGCAAATAAAATTTAATATGATTCCTATTTTAAAACTTACATAAACCATTACAAATAGGTGTGCTAGTTTCAAGTTTCCTGTCAGTGTTGGTTGACCACCACCACCGTTTTTTTTTTTTTTTTTTTTTTTTTTTTTTTTTTTTTTTTTTTTTTTTTTTTTTTTTTTTTTTTTTTTTTTTTTTTTTTTGAAAGGACTAAAGTTGGTAGCCTCTGATGGCTGCTCCAACCTTACCGGACAATCGGCGAGCGCAGAGAGCTCTCAGCCGGGTAACATTTAGGTAACCACGCCTGAGGGCACCCCCGAGTGGGGTACGAACCTCGGCTCAGGGCGTTACCGGGGGAAGGGGAGGACTTTGTACGAGTTACGACTAATTGGGGGCGGTCGGATTACTAATGGCAGCTCGGGCCGCTTGAACGGGACGAGACTGACTGGGACGTCGCGGCGGTCCTCGCCGTCGAGGACGGTAGCGTAATCGGTTTTGTGTAGTGTGTTGTGTACTTTTACGGGCTTCGTCAGCTTCGATCTGAGCTAATGTTATGGGGTCATCCGGCTCGCTGAGGGCTTGCCTTGGTCTAAGGATACGGAGTATACGGGAGGGCGTGTACGTTGCGGCTTTCACTATAAGAGGGTTGCGGTGATTAACGGCGGTATTGAAAAATCTGCGTGAGGCGCGTTTTATAAATTGTTTTAACGTGGGGAGACCTAAATCAATGTGGAGATTTTCATTACGCATGTACCACGGAGCGCCCGTGGCTTTGCGCATGAAACGGTTTTGAATCACCTGAAGGCTATGGATCCGTGCAGGAGCTGCATGTGCGAACACAGTACTAGCATAGGTCATAATGGGGCGGATACACGTGGTATATAGTCTAACCTTGCTTTTGAGGGCAAGTTTAGACTTATGATTCAATAAAAAGTGGAGGCGCCCTAACACAAAGGCGGCGCGCGCGCGGACCGCTTTAATGTGGGCATCAAAGGTCAAACGATCATCGAGAATTACTCCGAGATATTTGGCTTGCCTTTCCCAGGGGATTGGTTCACCGAATAGAGTAACTGCCTTTGGAGGGGTGGGGGTACCTCGATGGTAGGGTCTGTAGAATAGGACCGCCTGGCTTTTGACAGGGTTGATTTCGATCCTCCATTTCCGAAACCAGGCGCCTAGGGCGTTAGCCGCGGTTTGGAGGTTCTTAACAATGACCGAGGGGGACTTACTAGAGCAGTAGACCGCGGTGTCGTCCGCAAAAAGAGCTAACTGCACTTTGTCGGTCTTTGGCATATCACTCGTGTAGAGTGAGAATAGCAAGGGAGACAGTACCGAGCCCTGAGGGACACCGGCACCGATGGGGTGAGGGGAGGAGAGTGCGCCTGGAATGCGATATCGAAAGTGGCGATTTGACAAATAATCTCGTAAGATAAGCACGAGTCTATGTGGAACACCTAAGGTGAATAGCTTAAAGATTAAGCCATTGTGCCACACTTTGTCAAACGCCTTCGCGACATCGAAGAATAAGACGCCTGTCATGTTACGCTCTTGGTACTGGGAAGAGATGTGTTCAACAATACGATGTACTTGTTGAACACAAGAATGTTTGGCTCGGAAGCCAAATTGTTCGTCAGGGATGAGATTATTGGCGTCGGCATATGTTTTGAGGCGGATATAGATCAGTCTCTCATACATCTTGCCCAAGACATTTAATAGACTTATGGGGCGGTAACTGGAGGGCTCGGACCTAGGTTTGCCGGGCTTATGGATTCCAATTACATGGGCCTCTTTCCACTGATGTGGAAAAATATTACAAGAGAGGGCAGCGTTAAATATGGATGTTAGCAGTATTATGAGGTGGGCGGGGAAGAGTTTGATCACTTTGTTAGTGATTTTGTCTGAGCCCGGGGCCTTCCGCGGGTGTAAGTTCCTGATGATCGATTTGACCTCGTCAGGGGTCGCGGGAGGAAGGGGGTCATCCTCTTCGCTGAGAGGGGGGGGTGGCAATGGGAGGGCGGCTCTCCGTTCAACTTCAGAGTTGACTTCGTCCAAATGACTCGGGTCTATCGGGAGGGTACTGGGCGTGCACTGAAACTTTAAGCTTTCAGCGAGGCATTCTGTTTTATCATCGTCATCGAAAGCGGGAGGGAGATTGGGCCTATTTAGTGGGGGCATGGGTGCTACCGTGTCCTTGGTAAGGGCACGAGAAAGCTGCCAAAAGGCTTGATGAGAGGGTCTAATGTCTGTAAGGGTCTGGTCCCAGCGGACCTGACGTAGCTCTTCAATGCGTGACTTGACGTCACGCTGGAGAGCACGCATACGGATGCGGTTATCCTCTGAGGGGAAACTATCATAGGCGCGAATGGCGGCATTTTTCTGCCTCAACAAGTCACGTACGTCATCGGGCAAGCGCCAACGTTGATCGCTCTCCGCTGGCACTGTCCGTGAGCAATCGCTAATTAACGATTGCACGTGGCTAGTGAGTGAGTCAATTGCGCCGACAGCCTCATCAGCGGTGTTGAGGCTATCTGGGATCTGATCAAGGTGGACGGATGTGGTTGACTTGAGGCTTTCACTCAGTCTATTCCAATTTGTCACGACCTTTGTGGGAGGGGCTTGACCTGCATCTGGGGAACCTATGCGCCCTGCTAATTCTAGGATAACAGGTCGGTGGTCGGATGTAAGCTCGTGTAGCACTGTTACGTCATGCACACGTAGGTTTACATTGCGCAACAATGCCACATCGAGAATATCAGGTCTGTGTGTCAGTTGGTGGGGATAGTGCGTCGGGTCGAGGGGTGCGATAATATCTATATCTAGAGGGTCAAGGAGGGACTCTAATAGTCTACCTCTGGGGGAAGTTGAGTGACAGTTCCAGAGTATATTTTTCGCGTTTAGGTCACCTGCCAGAATTACAGAGTTACCTAGCGCGAAAATAGACTCTAGATCCGTTTTGAGTGGTGAATCATTACGGGAGGGAGATATATATGCTGATACTATAATTATAGGTTGGTGTCCTGTCATGCCAAGCCTACAAACCGATGCTTCAATGCACTGGAGGGAGGGAGGCGGATCCATGGGGGAGCAGTACAAGGACCTTTTGTAATAGATAAGGGTGCCTCCTAGGGCAGAGTCAATCCTATCATTGCGAACTACTTGGTAGTTTGCAATTTTAGGGTCCCTATGAGAAGGTTTGAGGAAAGTCTCTTGTATCAGAAGGACGTCAAGTTGGTGGTTTCGCAGGAACTCTGCGATATCATCGCGTTGACCTTTAATGCCATTTGCATTATAGAATCCTACTTTGAGGGATCGGGGTTTAATTCTGCACGTTACGGTTGTATTATCCATTATGGTTTTACGCGGAAGTTGGAAAGGACTGTCACGATGCTTTGGAAGCGCATCGCGATGGAAGCGAGGGCACGACCGTTGCCCTCGTTCGCTCTGATCTGGGTCGCGAGGTCCCTAATTTCGTCGAGGTTTATTGCCTCAGCGAAGCGCTCCACTAGAGCGAAGTCCGGGTCTTCGATCAGTGGTAGTTTGGGTGTGTTTGCGCGACGGTTATTGGATGTTGTCGGGGGGGAACGTTTGGGTGGGGGAGAGGGAAGGAGAGGTTGTGTGGGTGCGGGGATGGATTTAGGGGGTGGGACAGTTGGGGGATTGACTGCTGGAGTTTGAGGCACTGAAGATGCACTACTTAAAGCTGGAAAGTCCTTGTCATAGTTGACAAGTTTCCAGGGCGAGGATCTTTGTGGGGCTAGGACAGTCTGGGAGGGGTCAGTGAGGGGGGCAGTGCGCGTTGAGTTGCGCGATGTGCGCGAGTTGCGCGGAGGGCCCGAGTTACTTGATTTGCGGGAGGGACGAGGGGCTTTCGGGCACCCGCGGTAATTAGCGGGATGGCCGAGTTGGTTACAGAGAACGCAACCAGGCTCCTCAGTACACAGGGCCTTGTCTTTCGGCCTATCGCACTCAATAGTGGAATGGGGCTTAAGACACTTGACGCATCTGGGGGGGGCAAAGCAATTGCGGGCGGTGTGGCCGTACAATTGGCAATTGTGACATTGGGAGGGGTACACTCCCTTGTGGGGTTTCTCAAATGAGATACCGGACAGGTGACAGACGTGGCTGATCTTAAATATCTTTTTGGCCTCGTCGCACTGTTCTAATTGGGCGAGGACCATATTATATGGGGTATGGCCACGCCCTTTGTACATTCGATGTACGGAATGTACGGGGATAGCTTGATCCTTGAGGGACCTTTCAATGTCCTCGGTGGTAATTTCGTGGGGAATCCCCTTAATTACCACACGAAGGGCACGCTCCTCGGGGAGGCAGTAGGTGTGAAAGGCTACTTTCCTCTCCTTGAGCAGCTTAGTTAGGGCTCTATGGTCCTGGGAGGTAGACACTGTGACACGGATTCCGTGCTCAGTGGGGTGGGCATTGGTGAAATTGATGTGTGCTCCGGGCACATTACACCAGGATGACACATCGGGCCATTTGCCCTTATCTTGAATGAAAAGGGGCGGGGGTACATCCTTCTTTTTTGGAACTTGGGCAGCAGAAGGGGTAGGCGCTACCTCCATAGGAGGAGCAGATACTGGGGTATCCATGAGTGGGGGAGGGGAGGAGGTGCCTTCCCTGGCGGCAACGCGCTGGGTGGAGATTGGGGTGGGGGCAGGATTAGTGGATGGAAAGCAGTCGGGGGAGGGAGGGATCACCGGGTAATCCTCCGGGGGGGAAGTTACCTTAGCCGCCTTGGCGGCCGCCTTGCGGGCCTTGCGACCTCGCTTACGACCGCCAGGGACGAGCTGGTAGCTATCGTCCTCCTCAGACGATTGGGTAGGGGGGATGATTTGGATGGGTTCAGCGACTGACTCGGAGATGGACTGGGTCGACATCTCTGAATCAGCGCGGGAAGAGGGACGGCTTTGGGACGGGGTGGGGATCTGGTGTCCCGGGAATTTGGCTTGGAGGTACCGAAGTACCTCCTCATCTAAAAGGATGTCCTCTAGGGACAGAGTTGGAGGTTGGCTGGCCATGGTGGCCAGCCGGGCCTTGCGGCCGGGGAGCTAATCTAAGACGACACTATTGTGACTTCGTTCGCGTGGCGTTCCTGAGAGAAGAAGTCACAAGAAACTTCAGGCAATCGCCCTAGCTAAAACCTATCTATTCGCCCCGGGTGGGTAGGCCCGGAGGTGTGTAGAATCTCTCCCAACCGGGTATAGGTTGGGAGGTGTGTAGGCCCTAGGGTGTGCCCTAAGCTTGTGTTCCCACTGCCAGTCTTATTGTGCAGTGGGTTCCTACGTCCCTGCCTAGCGCTAACTGGGGTCGACTAGGGAAGCCCCCAAGGCCGACTGATCCAGTCCCGTCCGGGTGTACGTTTTCCAGAAGGGAAACCGTGAGCGCCCGGGGCACGCTCGAACTAACTTCGTTGTCACCGTTAGGTATCCGTTAGTTCACCACTAAAAGCGTGGATTTCACAAGTTTGATGACGGTGTCAGAAACAATGGAATGTTATCGTGGTAAATACCTAGGTAAATTACCACGAAAACAAGCGCAGGTGTCTTTCGACGAAAAATGCCAGATAAGGGACCGAGCCAAAGCCAGGTAACAAATCGAGCGATAAATTCGCGGAAACGATACGGGTAGCGCACGGAGCGCAAGGGTACGTCCGTGCAGTACGACGGATCGAGTCGGAATCCCCACCACCGTTATATCGGAACTTTGCGGAGCACATATCCGTTAACAAGTAAAACAAACTGCGGTAGAAAGGTGTAGTTATTGCTTTCGCAGGTCACTGGGTTACCGAGTGTTTGTATTATATAGATATTGAATATTGAGTAGGTGACGACGCTTGGATGGATAGTTAGGAATAGTCCAGAAAAAATGACAGAAGAAAGCAGATTTCCTAAAGGGAAAACTTCCAATTAGATAAGCTCATTAGTGCTACTAACGCTCGTGCTATAGGATAAACGCTAAAAATCAATTTAAGTACCTATTGGAGTTCTATGTGGTACCTACTAGTGGATTGTGTTGTAACTACCTATCTATATCGTGAATATCATGACATAACACGTAGTTAGGTTACCAAGTTATATATATATATATTTATACTACTAAGGTTAGCAAGCAAGCATACGGCCCACCTGATGGTAAGTGGTAATAGGCATCCGATCTTGGTACCTGGATTTGCTCGGACCTAAGCTACTGGTTGCACAATATTACCATTATGTGACATTTTTTGTAGGCATCATAATCATTGTTGTGACGTGGCATTGATAACTCTACGTCCCGCCCCGTGTCGCACCGCATACATAACACGACGAAAGTAAATTATCTACGCTTAGCTGATCCGCTAGGATGTTCACTGAATACTGATGCATTTTTGACGATGCAGCTATGTACATATTTAAGCACGCTAGCACTTACCGTGTCGTCGTAAATTCCATTCTATGCAGTTAGCTGTTGGAGGACGTGGAGTAAAATACGACTTGGTTGGTAAAAAATATTGGCCATACCGATCGAAAGCTATAAATTACCTAGCTCAGATATAGTAATAAACAAGATAGGATGTAAGTAACGTACAATCAGCAACGTAATAAAAATTGATAAAAAGCACACTTAATTTTTATGTTCCCTCAAACCTTCCCTCAAACTTAGGTAGGTATGAGGAAACTTAACAAAAGCACCAGAAATAATATCACCAGAGTATAATAAACCTCATAATGTATTGTGTTGGCTGGCACAGATTACTTACGTGTTGGTTTGAAATCAAAGTAGGTACCTACCTATACCAAAATACCAAGTGCAATGCAGCTCTTATCATTAAAATAATTTACATGGACGTAAACTCTATCAATACAAAAAAATATACATACTTTATTTTTCACTCTCCAATTATTGTTAATTGGCTAAATCGTACATTATACTGCTATTGTTATAATACACAGTTTAATCTAGTCTGGATCCATGCCTGCCGCTTTGTAATTATTTCAAATTCTCCAGCCATTTTGTTTGTAAAGCAGCCATAAGAAAGAGTGACGGCTCACCATACTGACCTATTGTGATCACCATCAGGTTGTTTACTGAATGCTAGCTGATTCATCAGTATTATAGATTCTAACTCATAATTTATTTATTTTTATAATTGAGGAAGCATAACAGATATGCTAATGAATTTAGATTACAGTTTTTTTTAAATATGAATCGGGCTACTTTTAAGTCTTCGCATAATTATAGTGACAAAATTTGGAATCCCTTTGAAAATAAACTAATATTATAGTATTTTATCTAGATTTATTTTCGATAATATATCTAAATATCAATTAACAATCGAAATTACAATCGAATGCTATCCCTACTCTTAAAATTTGGCTCTGCTCCAACGAAAACTCAGAACAAATTGAATAAACGAAATGGTACTTTATCAATGTCTGTAACACGTCGGGTTCCGAGAAAAAAGGAAACCACACCATAAATGTGCATATGTATACACTCGTACGTAACATTATACACCTATTACGTGGGAGGAACAAAAAGTCCTTTTTGCATAATAGGTATCAGTGGCGATGGATGAAATTATGGCGAGGGTAAGCCGTTCAAAAAATACCTGTAAATTTATAATTACAGTGTGTTTTAAGCATGATAAAAGTAGCTTTGAAATGATGGAAATGTGGGACTGGGTTTCCTAAAAAATAAGCCGATGGAAATCGGCTTATATGGACCCTTCGCCACTGATGGGTATTCCTACCACATCTAAAGTGTTCTACAAATATGAATAGAGATCTGTCGACGACGATCCAATATCTAAATTAAATGATTTTAGGTCGAGACTCTTCTCATCGGTTTTCCAACTAATCATATTGAGAAAAGATACTGCTATTAACATGCAAGTACTTACTTAGTACCTAAATCTTTGGTTTTGCCATCGAATTCAATATTCGATGGGTTTTGCGGCGACCGTGACAGCCAACCGATCACCAGCTGTCACTTCCGTCACAGAATAGTAATTGCCGAACACAAACAAAGCGGAATCAGAATATTTACTTATCTGCTTCCACCCACTCATTCACTCAAGGTTCGGCTCATTTTAGATAATGTACCATTGGTCTGGCTCGCCAAGTCAATCAAAGTAAATATCAATGTGCAATTAATTAATCCCTGGATAGATGTACCTAAGTATTGTAACTATTATGAAATCGGGTCATGATGGTCCCATATTAGGTTTAAACGCAGTGTAAGCATGTCACTACATAGTTAAGTTTTACTATGTTCAGTTCACCTCACTTGACAAATAGGCTTTAAAGGTCAACAACCAATGAGTCATCATTGTGAATGTGACCGATCATCTCGACGTGAGCTGCGCTGCGCTTCGCTACGTAGCTGACGTTGCGCGTACGCATTGGCCGATGCGCGATGTGGTTACGATAAAAATATTCGAAATGAAACGTTTGCTTACGTTTAAATTAACCATGTATTTTTATAATTATATATACTTACTTTCCGCCTGGCAGCGGCAGTTTTACCAGCGTCCCCTTATAGGAAATAGGCCCATAAGGAATAGGTTTTCTTTCGTAAAACCCTGTCTTAGAGCCTACACTTCACAATTTACATTTCGTTTTACATCTTTTCAATTTATTTAAATGTAGGTACCTATTTTGTTGTTATTGATTAGATAAAGTAATTGTGTTGTGTCTATAGAAAATAATTTAGGGGCCTATGTTATATATATACATTTATTCTTTTGTTTTGTACTCTTTCTTTGCGCCTACGCAATTGAATGCTTATTATATTTCAGTGGGGTTATTCTAGTGGTAGGTTAGTCATTATGATACGTTAATTCAATACCGCCGTTAATCACCGCAACACTCTTATAGTGAAAGCCGCAACCAACACGCCCTCCCGTATACTCCGTATCTTTAGACCAAGGCAAGCCCTCAGCGAGCCGGTTGACCCTATAACATTAGCTCAGATCGAAGCTGACGAAGCCCGTAAAAGTGAACAACACACTACACAAAACCGATTACGCTACCGTCCTCGGCGAGGACCGCCGCGACGTCCCACTCAGTCTCGTCCCGTTCAAGCGGCCCGAGCTGCCATTAGTAATCCGACCGCCCCCAATTAGTCGTAACTCGTACTAAGTCCTCCCCTTCCCAACGTAACGCCCTGAGCCGAGGTTCGTACCCCACTCGGGGTGCCCTCAGGCGTGGTTACCTAAATGTTACCCGGCTGAGAGCTCTCTGCGCTCGCCGATTGTCCGGTAAGGTTGGAGCAGCCATCAGAGGCTACCAACTTTAGTCCTTTCTTGAACTAGGTAATAATAATATAGAATAATATAATAGCCAGATCAGAAATTGTACTAAATCTTCATATTATATTCATTATTTAGTATTATTTAATCAAACACTATCAACTTAGTTTCGAGCAGTAATACCTACTTTCCTACCAGACGACGTGCTCAAGTGCGCGTAACTTTATCGCTACTGGCCCGAGGGAAGAGTCAAAGTAATGCATACAGCATGTTATGGCATATTGCTTGCTGCACTCCTGCCATGCCATGCATGTAATCATCTTTATGTGCGATGCTAACAAGGCATTTTTACATGTCAGTGAAGTAAAAAATTCTTTATCTTTTCGTTGTAATTTGAAATAATATGTATTACCAATCGTTTGTGATATCTCTCTCTACAAATATTCGGCTTGTGCAATTGTTGGTATATCCAGAGATGCCAGTTCTACATGTAACCCGATTTTATGAATTACATGATTTTTGACCATTTGATTTACTAAATTATCATTAATAGAAAAATGTAATGTCTGGTACCTAATTATATACCTAATGTATTTTCCGCATTTTGAGGAATTCTTCCGCAATTTCCAGGACAAACATTTAATTTTGTGTGCATACCTAAATATTTCAGGAAATTTTGTTAATTTGTGATTTAGAGTTCATTGCAGTTGCTTTTAGCCAAGTACTTACTCGATACCTAATACTTACGTAATAGATACACAGGAAATGCAAATGAAAATAATCACATCAAAATGTAAACATATATCAAGTGTGTTCCTTTCACAGATAATGATGCAGCGAAAGCACGAAAGTGCCTACCTACTTACAATCTTTACGTTTATATAGATGATGTAGGTCTGTGCCTACTATATAGAGAGTTGGTTGTATTTTTGTTTATTACTTTCTCTTTAGTTTGCTTAAATCTCATTCAATACGGATCAATGGTTCTGGATATAGTTTTTATACAAAACATCAATAATAATATCTTCTCTAAATAATCCGTTCTCGCAAAAGGATAAAATCATAGAAAACTAGATGTCATATAATAGTTTTAGAAAACTGCAAAACCTATTATACTAACATAATTTCAAAAACATTCAGTATCTACTGTTTCCAATCATTATTAAACATTTATTTAGTATTCTTAAAATATTAAAAGATAGGCAAGTAGGTACTTCTGGTAAGTAGCTATTCTCTAGTAAATTATAGAACTGCTTATAAATTCGACCTACAAGCGAACAGGTTTACCTGCCGTTGGTATTTGGATATAAATAATACAGTTATGATGAGTTATGATACGTTATCCAAAGTATCATAATAAGTATCACAAAGTAACATCAAACAATTGAATTCAAATTGGAATCTACTAATGCAAAATTATTTGGAATATTCAGCAGGGGTCTTTAAAATTTAATTAATACCTTTTATTACTCACTCCTCCAGTAACTGTGCAAGTAGGTATTAGGTATACTTAATAGTAAATGAACAGCACACTCCTGGATTCTGATAGTGAGCAACTTTAACATGATGCAGTTGGTGTGATGTGATCTTTATTAAGTTTGTCACTGAAAATAACTGTCATAATACCTGAATATCGGGGAATGTCCATCATAAATTAGACATATTTACTTGGAGAATACCTGTATTTATAGCTGGTGATCGAATTAGGTCCGTCATGCATGTGGATTAGTAACAAAGGTGATGAATATCAATCTTATATTATTTATTATTATAAATTATCAATTCATGCCAGCAATATGATATCGATTGGGAGTAGATTAGTATTTAGTAGATCGATAGAGTTAGAGTAGCTTTGGTAGAGTATACCACTATTTACCTACTGTAATAATCTTCTATTTAGGTCATTTCTGCGTAATGTTTCTAGCTTCAAATAAAACACATTTCTATTACACTCGTCAAATTGTAGAGAATATACTAAGCATTTGTACGTGGACAAGCGTCGATATTTTCGATTCGCGCGATCTCCGGACATGGTCAAGGAGAAAGTTTTTTATATCGAACGAAGCTACTCGTGTTACCACTAGATGAAAATTCGTTTATTTGCTAACACACGCTACAGCTGTTTGTAATCATTTTAAGAAATGCGTAATAAATTTTGGATAATGATTTTTTTCTGTCTACTACATAGTATATATGTCAGTTTGTAAGGAATAAATGGAATAGTAATAATTATTCACAATTTCATCTGTAGTTTATAGATTTGTATCATTCAATATGTATTTACGAATAATTTCTTCATAAATAACACATGTAAGTATTGCATTGATGAAGGATACACACACACAGTCAACAAATTTCGCTAACATGACATACCACATATAACAGTATATAACCTTATTATGTATGACTCCCGTCTTGATTCAAGCTCCCGGTCCCTAGGCGATTCATTATAACTTTCGAATCCCAATAAGATTCGAATATCGGGAATCCATGTCCTTGTTTTATTATTTACAGATACAACTATCATTATCATCCCATTAAATTGTAATTAATGATAATTTTACATAGTTAACACGTTACAGGAAATATAAGTAAAGTCAGGCATTTAGTATCCTTTCGTGACTCATGTTAGGTTTACACACAAGGTCAAATTAAGCAAGAATGACTATTATTTCGTATTGTGTTGACTCATCTCACCACCAGGCTTTGTTCTGAAAGCCTACGCTTATAAACCTTACGAACTTTCCTATAAGAAAGTATAGGTATATCTATCTACTAATAGCATACAGAAAATATTCTCATTGATATCAAATATAGCATCTGTTGATTTAATCATCGGCCATTTTTTTAACATCTGGTTTTTTTATTACAACATCAAAGAATAGCAGATTGAACTTGACATCAATTTAGAATGGTGTGAAAAGCAATTACTTTATTTTATTATGTAATCTGTTAGCATTCTGTTAAATTAAAACCTTTATAATTGTTCGCATCATTGTTTTTATGGTAAATGTACACAACCTCTGTAGATTCTATAAAGAAAATCATTTTCCGAGGACGTGATCAACGTTCATGTTTATAACAACATGCTTTAATCAAAGCCATTAAGAAATAAAGAACGCCTTCCCTCCCACTTAATTTGACCCACTTCTTGAAAATCCTCTCTAGAATACAGTTACAGTGAAGGGGAGGTGTTTGTTCGATCCAACAGTACAAAGGGGGAAACTATCGCCTGAACTGAACGACATTATTAATTACTTCATCTCTCTATACGTTATGCAGTCCTGCTAACTGTCACATCGTCTAGGTACACAGTTATGATAGAAGTTGGTAGATTAAAAGCTTTAATCATTATTCTTCCATAAATACAACGCTAAGGATGAAATAATTGTATATTTCAAATATCGAAAAGCAGTATCTGTGGCAATGTAGATTTATTATAGAAACTTTCGTTATTTGGTGGAATCCACAGCATGTATCGTAGATGCATTTTGTATAAGTAAATAATTGGAATGCATTTTAATGAAGATGAGAAAAATATTTTTTAATCTTAGTCAAAATATATAATATGATTTTGCTTTAAAAATCATATGATTTAAATGTAATTTCTCTCAACCTTGACATTGATTGATGTATTCTTATATTACTCCCAATAACTTTGTGGAGTGAATTTTTACTCAAGATTGGTATATCCTTTTGTATAGAAATAGATATTATTCATCAACAGGAAATAATGATATGACAGCCGTCATAAAATCAATGTGCTACTGCCATTGTTAGCATTAGCTGATTACAATCATGGTTGGTTGTCTTCTAGACGACGCCGTTTACGCAAGCCTTCATGCGTTGTTGAGCATGAGCAAGAAAGCGAATCTTCTGATACGGCCGCCTCAATCTGTGTATCTAATTTGTATGTACAAATTAGTATTACATAAGTTACGACTATTACTTGGGACACTACTTCTAGTAAAGATCGAATAGGTACACAATAAAACTATTTTAAATTCATGTAATGCGTTGTTCGTCGTTCGTATTCGACATCCAGGTTTTGGGAGAATTTGTTTTTAAAAGTGAGTTTTGTTTACAGCTTGTCAACCCTAAACTTTTATTTAATTTTGTTCCGCTTCATTAACTTATCCAAATTGGCTTCTTCATCATCATAATCATGTCAGCCGAGAGACGTCCACTGCTGGACAAAGGCCTCCTCGAAGGATCTCGATAGCCCGTAGGCAAGTTTCCCGCTTGGCTTACGTCCGTTGCATTGAAACATTAGTAATAGCATAGAATAAATAATATACTACGTACGTAATAGTAAAACCGTTAGTTTCATTTTGACGTTCGTAAATGAAAAATTTCCAAAGCAACCTACCTGACAAAAATCTGTTAGCTTACCTGACAATTAATCTGTTTAATCACCTACTTAAATAGGTATCATTTATAACTATTACTCGTATCTCAATGTCAGTCGATACAACTGGACCTTAGTTGTATAAAATTAAAATTATACAAGATCAAGTTCTTTTGAAGTTACTTAAAATTAATATACATAATAGTACTAAAATATTTACATATTAAAAATATTTTTAATCACACCAACGTACTTGGTGTTTTATAAAGGAACCCATAAACACAACGTCAAAATATTTATTTTTTTAACTTTTAAATTATTCGCTGTTGGCACGTAGGCCAGGTGTTTTCTGACTTAGGGTCCATCGCGATATACGCTACCGCGTTCGTTATTTTTCGTGTCCACCATTCATTTTATACCGAAATACGGATTTATATCTTTAATATTTCATTCGCCACCCGTGTATGAATTGTATTGTAAAATCAGGGTTATTGACGCAACATTAAAGCCCGATTATCAGTATATCAAAGATTTCTGTTTGTTTGTATGCATTAATGCACTCGAACGTTTAAAAGCTTTCGATATAAGGTGCACAGAAGTGGGACCGTTGCGTTGCTAGTTTTATTTTTGATCCAGTCGGTTACTTAATTCTGAGGGGGCATTGATTAATCGTGCCGGCTGGGGTGACAGATGTTCATTGCGTTCCTGAACCGGAGCTGTATGGCTCGTGGCTCCTATTGTGGACTAGTCTTTATGAAATTACTACTCTCGCCGTCAAAAGTTCCGTTCGGGGTTGGGACAGTTGCGAAATAATAAAAAAAAACTAAAATCGTTTCAACTCTCCCGTTTACATACTGGATATTAAATATCGTGTGAATAATTACTGGATTACTTTTATACAATTCAGTATAGATAACACAAATACACTTTGATAGCACTACAACTACTTTATTTATTAAATTTGAATTACTTAATGAAAAAATATAAATGTTAACAGTATGATATGTATGAACAATCTAAGAAAGTCCGGTTATTTAAACCATTTATAACTCGAGAACGGCAGGACTGATTTTGATGATTTATGATTTGTTGGATTCGTCTCATTTGAGAACAGCAAATATAAAATGAAGGTAGGGGTATATAATTGCAGGTAGGTAGGAGTAGGTTGGTAGGTTCTCAGCGGAGGACAACGGCTGCCGGGACAGCTAGTTATAATATTATTACTAACTCCTACACAATTTAAAATATAAATTTATAAAATGTAATAAAACATTTGGTTTAGATCGCTGCCCAGTTAGTCCAGTCATTTTAGGAGAAAAAAGGGACCCCTTTTTAAGACCCCTTTGAACCACCTCATCAGGGGGTTGACCTTGAATTACAGTAGATAGGTATGGCTGAGCGCTGCGCGGTCTCCGTCCTCTATCACAAAAACTGTTTAGCGCATGAAAAAAATTTTGGAACTATTTGTTGTAAATTTTAAGCTTTACAATTTTTATAAAGATGTCATCATTGGAGCTATAAAAACCGTGATAATCGCGAAAAACCGATATTTGTGACATTTCACATTGAATAACTTACGCTACGCTACGGCTAAGTACGATGCAGAGACAGATTTTATAAGACTTTTGAGACAACTTTTAGAACGCCAAAGTGAAGGTGTATACGAGATTCCAGCTTATTATCTCTCATTCCGAGGTGAAACAATGATTTGACTGAACTAAGTGGTAAAGTACCCAGAAGGCTGCCACATTACCTCGTTGGATAAAAAGGCTCCTTTGCTCGAAGTCGGAGCCAGCTCCTTATTATAAATTTGATAGTAACTTTTGTTTCAGACTTTGGATTTCGACCGAGACGGCCTAACAAAATTGAAGAAGGCGATAAAGGCGATACACAACTCCGGAAATGGTAAGTTAAATTATTTAGTATAAACTTGAAACCACCACAAAATAAAACCGACTTGGTCTGGAGTTTTAAATATCGCACAAATTGTAGGCACGAGGAACAGCAAAATGTATAATCTATCTAATAGTCTAATATGGTTGGTATTTCTCTGAAATACCGAAACAGAAATGAATTTCCAGTTAATTTGATTCCCAATGTTCTGCTCAGCGCCATCCAGGCGACGAGAGAAACGAGACTCGACTAAAAATAAGGACAGAGGAAGTATATGATATGAATAGGTGAGACAAGAATAGATGAAATTTCCGATGCTTACTTAGACACTCCTAAAATATCCACTTTGAATGAAGCTAAATGACGGATGTCTGACTAAATACCAGAGAGGTTGAACATAATATGAAAATAACAAAACAGTGACGGTATTGAATTCGTTTGTTTGATTTTGATGATACATGAGATAAAATAATGTAAGTGAAAGATGCACGTGTAAAATCAGTTGGCAATATATTTGCACCAGCAGAGTTGCAATAGTAGAAAAAAATAACGAAAGCTATAGTTTTAGTTGCATAGGTTAGCCTGCACATAAAACCGGCTTCCTAGGACGTAAGGCCGTTCAACCCGTTGAACTAGAATGACCCAAATATCGCAACAAACAGTGCCTGCAGAAAGACACCAATACATTATTATTTATAATCATTTCCACTTCATATATGGGCGAATGTTTTTAAATAACAATTATAAAATTTCATCCATTCATGCCAAACAAAAAAAAATTATGTACACAGAATGAAAGACTAATCAATAAATATGTAGACTGTTCTTAGATTTAGTATTCTCCCTTGCGAGTTTTATTATCTTTTGCTCATGCACATATAGTTAGGTGTTTCCAAGAAAACCTTGAAAGAGTGGGACGTGCATCAAAAGACAAAACGTGACGTGATTGATATTATTATATTGCAGTAAAAATAAAAATAATGCTTCAGTGTGTCCTTGTTTTACTTTATCTTTTATATAACTTGCCGTTGTTAGTATGTTTAGGTCGAATCTTGTGAGCTAATTTTGACTGACTTCAATGTCAATTGTGTTCAATTGATTCAAAATTTGGTACGCATAATTCGTACAAATAAGTCCGAGACAATACAATAAAATGGTGTCATTGGGCTGGTCTGATGATGAAGATAATTAAAACAATAATTCTGTGCCTTCCGTCCTATGTCTAGTATTTTAATAATGCCACTGCCACATCACGAATAATCCGGGCGATTTCAAACTATGTTCGCTCCGTCCGCTGTCGGTAAACTAGCGCATATCAAAGCCTGCTAATAGCATAACTTGGAAGAAAACGTAGAATTCTGAAGACATAATTCTACTCGTATTGCTTTAGTATATAAATGCCTACTCTCTAGAGTTACATTCATTCGTCCACAGCTATTTTGGTTTTATTTGATTAATAGTTACATGTCCGCATACATTTGAGTAAACACATATTGAATTACAAACCGGCATCGGCATGTCGCACGCAGTGACCAGTCGCGAACAAATTTCCCTTTACGTATGACTTGTCAAGGAAAGTAGGTCAAATCGAACGTCTGGTTTCACTCACACCACACTGTAATAGCAAGGCAGGTATTTGATTATTATTGTTACGATCCTAAGATTCAAAATATTGTAGGGGAAGCACCTCGCACCTGCTCTCCGCTCTTGTTATCAGAAATGGCAACTTGATTTATTTCGAGCTTAGTTCTCGTGTAGGCCATTTCGTAGCTGCAATTTTTGCGGATTTTGTTTCCACTCGGTGATAAAACATTAATTTACATGTGATCACTGTTGTTTTTATGTAAAGATTACTAATAAATATATGTCAAGAATCGGCTGGTTTATCTTTTTATCGTTATTTATGCATGACCGTCATCATTGATATTGTCTTAGATTTCTGCAACTATTCAGGATCTATATGTTTTAAATAAAACTAAAAAATTTGCAGTATGACTGTGTCATGTTGATTTCTTTTCGGTTTCATAGATAGGTATCGATATTTACGACAGGTTTCTTGAGTATGCAATTCCATTGCATTCGCGTGCTAGGATTTGTTTATTGTGGGCGCACCAGGCACTCGCGCTCGGAACTGGTCGTGCAAGTTCGGATTGTGCGCAGCCGCAGCTGGCAAGGTCGTGCGTCCGTGCTCGCACGCGCCTGCCAAAACAACCAATCAAAAACACCAACATTCCAAAACAATGATGTGGTGTTTAGGGAAGAACTGCTCTTTTGCTTACCTTCAAAACGCCAAACAAACCTTTATAATTTATGCATTCAAAATACCTACACCTATAAAATCTTAACAAAATCGGCTAATTCTTGGATCTCATCCAAAAGCTACAAGCGTATCTACAATTTAGTATTGTGGTGTATAATCTTGTTAGGTATTTGTATAATATTACGTGCTGGGATTTGTCAGACAGATTTGACCTTCGCTCGTCTGAAACCTTAGTAGGTACCTATGAGAGATTCATATACTTTCTTAGGAGCTATTATTAAGCGTTATTAAAATTAATTATCATTTGTAATTTAAATTTTATAATAAAAAAATATATACGATCAGCTAGATATACATAAAAAATTATG
Source organism: Tethea ocularis (assembly GCA_963555595.1). Lineage (NCBI taxonomy): Eukaryota > Metazoa > Arthropoda > Insecta > Lepidoptera > Drepanidae > Tethea > Tethea ocularis. Next base: position 10,153,805 of record OY741958.1, read on the forward strand.
GATTCGGGCGTCCAGTTTTGATGAAAGCCCGTATGTAGAAGACATTTAGCTATGGTACTAAATGGTCGGCTAACAACGAGACCTGAGGAGAAATTGAAAGCTGTGATGTTTGCCATTTAATATTCAGAAAGCGTCGGCGGGATTGAACTAGGCAAATGTGGGCCGCGACACGGATCTCCGAGATTTTTTCATCAACTTGCCGCCTCTATTTTTATGCTTATTGTAACTCATACTGTTACCAGGTGCAATACCCCAACCAATTTATAAGTACCTTCCTACGAGAAGTTAAAGTTTAGAAAACAGGAACTAACAAAATGTCTATGGTTATGAACTACGCTTCGTTATGCGTGCCTACAAGCTAAACTGTAGTTCATCAAAAGATATATAAATCCATCCATGTATATCCCATTAAAGATGAATGAACAAATTCTGTGAACGCTGAAATGCTTATACCCGTAAAAGTATACCAGTATTTAAAGCAACCAACCTTGTTGGCGTTTCTCTTTACAGCTTCCATCCGACTTAATCCGCTCGGGAAACTAATTAAATGTCCGGCAGCTCAAGAAGACAAGATAAAACGGGCCTTCGTTAAGCACCTAGAAGCTTTATAGGAACGGGGGAACTTTATAATAAGATATTGTTCCCGACATTTTGCTCTTTGTAATACATATTATTATGTATTATGATTCTAAAACGATAATACAGTACTAAGCAAGTAACACAGTAAAGTATTATTGTGATAATTTCCGTAAATTTGATGTTCTGTATTGATTGATCTTACAATTTTGGATTCTAGCCCACGTGGATAATGAGATGTACCTCTCCCGAGCCTTGGAGCGACTTGGCGGAAATGCTCTCAGCAAAGATTCGGAACCGGACATCGGCGCAGCATTCTTCAAGTTTGCTGTTGTCACCAAAGAATTGTCAGCGCTTATGAAAACACTGGTATGTATTTGATTCGTTCTTGTTTATTGCATTGCATTAAAATTGAGGCATTTGTATTTCATCCTGTTGTCTTTACTCAAAAAAATATCAGTGTTTCAGAGTTTGTAAATAGATTTTCTGCCTACCGCATAATATACATTTCACGTTAAAATCCTTTTTATACTCGAAGTAATTATTTTTCTTTGTAAAACGTTTATTTTATTATGTTAATAGTAGCCGCAATAGCATGTGTCCCAGTTTGTTCTTGTTTGCACGAAACGGTACGGCTATAACTCGACACAATACTTGAAAGTAACTAACCTAAACTTTGTAATCATGAAACTTATTCTACATAAAAATGGACACGTAAAAAATTACATACTTGATTCCTGTTTTATATGACGCTATAAATGAAATGTTTCTATTCAAATAGACCTCCACAGGCACTTATGAATGTTTATAAGTTGGGTACTAGTTGCTGATGAGATGATGAAAATCACGACACGATCTTTTTATAAATAAAAGCAGTGTGATACTCGCGCTGGTATGTTTTGACCGATGCCAATGCTTCTTTGAGAACCAATATTTGTATTTTAGTTTTATGTTATTAAGAATGAAGAAGATGGAGTAGTCTCAATTTAGATTCATGGTAAATAATGTGAATATAAAGGGAAATTTTCCGGAAAATCTAATCGACATCAACATTGTGAAATTAAACAAGCGTATCAACCCTCGGGTATCTCGAAGCAATAAGGATCCGACACTATGGCGAACGGAAATTATACTATTGAGGGGCCCACGACGGAAGTCTCGCTGCTAACTGTGAGACGGAGTACGGGTGACCAAAGAAGGAAAGACACCGTGTCGAATGAAAATAAATAAGCATCAAACATTGACTGAATGAATATAGCTACATCCGATCTATAATAAAATTGACGGAAGGTATTCAAGATAGCGGAATTGTTGTTGTTAATGATTTTGACAGTGTTGTATAGCAGTTTTATCGTCGTTCTCGAAAAGCTGGGGCATTAAAACGTGTTCATATTCAAACCCGCGTTAACTAAGGATTGACGCAGATAACCGGTGCGTGGGCGCAGCCGCAGATTTACTTGTAAATGGGTCAGGGTGATGTGGTGGCCTGGCAATGTTGCCAGACGAACGATATTTGACTTGGACCTTTTTTTTACTATGTACTGGCATATGTTTTGACCACAAACTCACCGTGGTTAGGGATGATGTGGTGGAAGTTTGTAAGAACACAAAGCCTACAAATGAACTGGCTCTTAATTAAACCTTGTAGCTAAATAATATGAGTTTACTTCTTAGAAAGCTTTATAGAAAGGGTATTTCCCCACAATGGTATTATTTGTTGGAAACATTTCCCACTGATCAATAGTTATGAAACTAGACAGTTATTTCTAACTTTTAAAAGATAAAAACCTGACGAGTTAGTCGTAAAACATCGTATATTATACAACTCCCATTATCTCTACTACCCTTGTACAATTTAGAGACTGCATTGTTTTGTCCTGTTCTCAGTTTGATTTTTCGAGAATTTAAAGATTAGTCGTAAAGATGGCTGCTTCATGCAATACCTTTGTTCTGTACCTGGAAGATGTACAGATGATTTCTACAAACTAAAAAAGAGAGCAGAGCATTAAATTTTTACATCAAAAAATCGCTTCACATCGTAGCAAAACATTGATTTTGCAAAAATTTACTCTTATACTCGTACAAGATCTATAAAATGTAGGATTTCATAGAAGTGAATCAACAATTAATCTTAAGTCAGTCAATACTGAATGTTTTACTAAGGTGCTCGAATTTCTATTACGTGTATCTATCATAAGAGGGTTCAACCTCGTTCCAATTTGAAGTCCCTGTGTAAGGAATTTGTCGAACTTCCAATGTAGGTTCTGCGCAGAATCCTTGGCACGACCTTGACACTAAGTTGCAATCCTTTGTTAACAGCTTCATATTTTGAAGATAATAAATACTTCCTAATGTTTTTATTTCCGAAATATTATGTTACGTATGGATAGCAACAATTACAATAGTTATTTGTGTGATTTATACACCTGTTTAATGGACCTGAAATAAGAGAGAAAACTCTACCTCGGCATTAGAGAGTCTGTCTCAATCGTTATACTCCATAGGCGACGGGGGCCACTTACTATCAGGTGGAACGAGTACCTGCTTGTAAAGTTTCTGACATAAAAGAAACAAGTATTTAGTATCATTGGCTTTAGATCCAAATTAACATGTCCGGTTGCATTACTCACTTGGTGACTCTACAACTTGCCTCGTCTCGGTTGAGAAGACATGACGTTTCTCGCTCCGTTTGCTTGTCCAAATTGTGTCTGTTACTGTAATCATCATCATAATAATAAATATATGAGTGACATATTGGTTTTACATGTAGCATTATTTTATCATTATGATTGTCCTACTAATGAATTGAATTCTATGATCGACACCACTTGGAAGCACTTCCACTCGAAAGATCCCAATACTCGTGATTCGATAATAATTAAAAGGCCTGTGCATATGCCTAGACCTATATGCCTGTATTACAGCTCCTAAATAATGTTATGTTGAAATCTACAGCGACCCTTTCAATTTGAACAATGAAGTGAGGGACTGATGGCTGTTGAAACTTGAAACGCCATCGGCGACGAGCAATGGAATTATTGCTGAACTTATGAATTTTCCTTTGTGTTGAGATTGTAATATTTCCTCGGAGCCCTAATTAGAAATCTTAAAGGCTCGTTGTCATTGGATAGTACGTTTTGAATGCTTTTGCTTTCATATCAGGTAGCTAGTAGTAAGTTCGTGCTACCTCGACTTCGATCCTACGTTAAAAGTAACTTTCCCCTTGATTAACCATGTTGTTAATTCGGCTTATCGCTGGTACTTAGCTTTAAACAGAATTGCTCAAATATTAAATGCTCAGAACCCTTGTTTAATCGCATCGCATTAAATATTAACTTCCCTGCGGTCCGTTTCTTTACCGTAAGCCTTTTCATTTGATTCATAGGTACATGACATATTTTGTTTAATTCCTTGTATTCTATTACATGGTTTTTACTATCATTTTAAATAAATTTACTACTGCACGATGGCGGCGCGAGCCGTCTGAAGAAACGTATATGAAATGAAATATTATTACTCGAAAATTTGCATGAACAGTTCTTCATTTTATTTTCATCTCAACGTGATGGAAGCAATCGTGAAAGTTTTGCCAACTGTATGCAACCGGGAACTGTTGCATTGCTACGTGAAAGTTTCAATGAATTCATCATATTATTAACAACTGTGCTGTTATCTTTGAAAAGACAATCAGACGTTTAAATGGCTATATTTGTTTATCATCATCAGAGATAGATAACTTAATCTTAGCATTACATTTGTTGCTTTATGGCCTGTCATAAACAGAGTGCGCTAATGTATCAATATTACGTATGAGATGATATTATTTACATATTATAGTGTAAGCTGCACACATTATGCTTTGTTTTAGCGTGTGACCGACGATTTACATACAATAGTTAAATCGTAAATATCGCACGTGCTCTTGATGCAAACAATGATCATTGTTAAATGTTAGGTACATTTATATTTCATTACTAAGAAACATTCACTTAACAAAAAATGTGCTTTGACTTTACACCCATTCCAGACAATCAAGTTTCATGTCAACATTACTAAGTTATTTATGTGTCAACCAAATAAAAAGTAAAAGGCGTTGACAGAATAACAAATCTTTGCCATCTTTTATTATGATCAAATGTAAATATTTTATTAATATCAAATTTCAATGTATGCCCTTTATTCGAGGGATCTACAACAACTTTTTTTGTTATATAATATTTGAGTACTCCACTATTCTTTGCTATTTCGATATTCTTCACAAACTTTGTCACCTCTATAAATTCATGTTTAATAACACTAATACCTATAACTCTACGCATTCTCACGCCATATTTCCAAGATAATACGATACAGGAGACGCCTAAGTAGCTAATACTTGTGCAGCTTCGGAGAACGCGGAAAGCGAAACCTCGTTGGAAATTTAATTCACCGTGCAGATATATCGCGATTAATCGAGCGTGCTTGTGACGTGCAACGAGCAGAGTATCGCATGTGAAGCATTATATTCGAGTTACCACCGCGATTGTGCGAGATTGCGTTCACCGTCGCATCGATATGCCACTAACCTCGCGGAAAGTGAATTGTACGAGTACTTTATGGTTTGTGAGCCAATGTAAACTCAACCGTTCCGTCGAAGTTAGGTACTATCTATTAAATATTTGAGTCATTCTTATTATATATAAATATCAGTTGTGTGACTTATGTGGGGTCCCTCAAGGAGATAATCTTGGGCTTGTCCTTTAAACTATGTACACGAAGACCTCAAAAACGCTATGTATAGAACTGCATTATTCTGCCTTCACTATAATTTTACTTTAATAATGTATTTATAAAATCCGCTTTGGGCTTGAGAGATATGTTTATTATAATTTATATTCGGTATGCAATATCCCTTATCGTCGTGATATGTCATGCGTTAATACAAAAGTGTGTCGATTGGTAATAAATTCGCAGCGATGTGTCGAATGAAACACCGCTTGTTGTTGCTGATTTATTTTGCAGAATATTGAGTTTGATTTTGTCTGATTCATGTATCTTATAGGGAATACGAAAAATAAGTATTTTTAAATAATTACTTCTTAGTAAATATTTTATTTATATTTTAAGTACAAGTATATGCTACAATTTCTAGCAATGTACTTCTAATATGTAGCAATTTAAGCTTTTAATTTTATCTAATATCTGCATATTTTAATATTGCATTGCAGTCAATATAAGTAGAGTTAGTGGTCATGTATACGTCACCTAATATAATACATTATATAAATTGTCATTAATAAATCGTTAACACTTTATTTTAATAACTATTATCATCGGACGCAAACATTGTTCTCGTGTTTATTTCCATTTGATTAAACCGCCTATCGACAATTTCCTTATAGTCTAATTAGCGGGGCATTCAGCGACAGGCTACAATGTTCAGGAAGGGTTTCATTGTGTACTACAACCCTTTGTTCCTCACAGTCTCGGCTGTCACTGGCGCATCCACCTCATTGATTTCATAATCGACCCTCCCCGAATGGAGTTTTGTATCCATGTAACATGTCGACTTTTTTGTTCCATTTCTTTTAATTACCGTATCTGTTTGAATGTTCCGTTTAATGATTTGGGGAGCACATTGCTCTTAATGTTTAATACATGCGTTTTTAAGTGCTTGTCATGATGATGATTATCCATTAACGAGCCATCATTATTGTTTGTTATGATTGTAGCTTTACCGGTAGGTACTAAAATTGAATAATAGTTGCTTTACTCATGCCATGTCCTCTTATAAATATAGTATGCCATAGTTATACAACATAAATATTTTGAAGCCAGTATTATTGCCCAACTGGCATCTTTATTCAGATCACGACACGAACGTTTGGCGCCTATTCTGGCGATGCATTTGCAACCGCATGAAATGGTTGTCTATCAAAACTATGGTGAAGCAACTCTGGCACCACAGCTCCGAGAGCAGCCAAATGCCTTTTAGAATGCAGCTGTTGTGAAACGTAATAAGCAGTTTGCTATTTTATACGATAAACACTTGATTTTAGTGGTTGTCCGTGGTGCGTGGGTGATTTTCACAAAAATACACATAGGTAATTTTGAAATCGGAGATTTGATGTCTTCGAAACAATGTGTGGTATGCAATAGAAATGTGTCCCTATCGAAACATTTATTTATTTAATCATAGGGATGAACATGAACTTTTACTTATATATCTACCCAGAATAATCTATACTTAATATTATAAAGCTGAAGAGTTTCTTTGTTTGGTTGAACGCTTAATCTCCGGAGTTACTGGACTGATTCGAAAAATTATTTTACTAATATCAAGCTACATTATCCTCTAAGGTTATAGGCTACTTTTATCCCGAAATAGTAACTAAATAATAAAAACTGATAAACTATCTATACTTTTCTTTTTTTTCTTTTCTTTAAGATAAGATAAGATAAGATTCTTTATTTGTGGACTGTAGGTTACATAAAGATATTATAAAATTAAACTTATAAAATAATCCTCTACAATTTTGGTAGTAAAAATCCTGTATTTTTATTTTTGTCCTCAGATGCAAAATATAAACAACATAGTGATGTTTCCCGTAGATAGCCTTTTAAAAGGTGACTTAAGAGGAGTCAAAGGCGATCTGAAGAGACCTTTCGATAAGGCATTTAAAGACTATGAGTCAAAGTACCTGAAAATAGAGAAAGAGAAGAAATCGCAAGCTAAAGAAGCTGGTCTTATCCGAAGTGAGGTGACTCCAGCGGAAATAGCGGATGAAATGGAGAAGGAACGAAGATTGTTTCAGTTGCAAATGTGTGAGGTAAGAGTCGATATACCTAATCGATTTGTTTAGAGCATAAACAACTTTTATTTCAACAACTTATTAATCGTTGTTAATTCATAGGTGCTTAAAGTAATAATAATAATCGTTATTACAATTATTGATAAGCCTTGTTTTATTATTTCAACAAATAAAACATCGTTTTAATTAATTGCGTGTAAGTCAAATCGTCACAAACCTGCATTTTGTTTACAATTTTAACATTAATGAATGTTTCTTACTTGTTTAATGTGGCAATTTTATGACTTGTATGTGTTTCTGGTTACGGATACGCTGTCGGTTAAACTGTTTTAATTTGTCCGTTTCCTTTCCAAGTAAAATTCAAAACATTTCCAGTGTTGAGCGAATTTCAACGTTCACAATGTTTTTTTTAATCTGTAAAGAATTTAACTATATTTTTTATACTGGCTATCTTCAGTTTTTATTGCAGAATAAATGTCCGTGGTTTTAACGAAAACGTTTATTTTCAAACGGTTTTAGGTCGTTCCGATGCTAATCTTTGTCTACTTTATGATAATTACATCAACAAATACGGATTTTTAAGTGTTTAGATAGGAAATTCTCGGAAGAATTTGAATTTGTATCTCGTAAAAAGAACATAAAACTTGAGGCATATTTTTTTGGGCAGATGTTGCTAAAGTTTGCACGAAATATTTCCCAAAGTTTTTCTAAGTATCACAGTAATATCTGACACTTGATCCCCATGCTGACCCCAATTAATTTTTGGCCCGTGGCCGAGCTGAGCAGAAAGGTGGATAATTAATAATTGCTCGTGAGCAATTTGGGGCTTCGTACAAACACGGCTGTGGGCAGGGATTTAGTTGCTAGACTTCAAAGTTATGTTATGTATGAGTAACTTGAGGGTTCGCACCTTAATTTATAAGGTTCATTAACTCTTGTAATTGCTCCGTAATTATTATCCGTTATATAACTACGAACATTTAGATCATAGAATAAAATACGATGAATTTCCGGGAATGTATGTTCGGCAGGTTACAATTTATTAATCGTTGTTAATTCATAGGTGTTCAAAGTAATAATCGCTTCATAAGTTATTACAATTATTGATAAGCCTTGTTTTGTGTGAACGACCGACATCAGCCAGACTCTTGTCTGCCATTTACTGCATCGTATTATTAAATGCATTTGTATGAATGGGTTACACAATACCATACATCATTCATACTCACGCTTTATACTGCTACAGATCGCGTGATAACCTCTAATGAACATATCAGCGGAACGCTCAATTAAGTGTTCTTTGGATATGTTTTGCTATATAATGTTAGTGATTGATTGGAGTAACTATCTGAGTCGGTTATATTGTACTATCAATTTAGTTCATTAAACTCATTGTAACAATGAATAAGCGGAATAAGCTAACGAAAGTAACAATCGTCAAAACATTTATTGATTGATCAAGAAACGTTATTATATAATTTTGGGAGTTCTAATATTAATTTTCCTTAATGCACACAAGTTTTTACCTTGTTTTGCTTTTCCTGTGTAAATCCGAGTTAAACTAGACGTGAGTTACTAACGCCAATGGCGTATTGTTAAGGGTGACGATGAGGATTTTAGGAACTTAATATGCAAGGCGCTCATTATTTTAGAACCGCAACCGTACGTTTACTTGTGGACAATGGTGATAAAATGCACTGTCACTGGTGCTGCGTTTTAGTGTTGCAAACGTCCTGGAATGTAATTAACACTGAGTGCGTAACAATATGTTTGCCCGTGACAGCAATTTGTACAGCTACTGTCCTCCCTCCACACTCAACACAATAGTCATTGTGGTCACTAGGATTGCCGTTATGTGCACATTACTCGATGTGAAAGGTCATAAGTACATCTGCAATGGCTCTAGTTTACAGTTAGTCTGATTGTGTACGTAGAATGTCACCATAGCTACACTGTCCTAGATTTAATGATAGTTTTGGGATTTCAAAACTAATTTATGTCTCAGATTATATTTTTCTCTTGCGTTACCTTTATTTATTATCAGATATTCAAAATCCATTGACAATAAAAAATCTTATAGAATTCTAACTGGTGATATGTCATCGTCCAAATGGATAAGATTAGATTGTGGTTGTTCTTTCTTGCTAAAATTTCAGTTAAAATTGTAGCCAAACTGTAGAGTTACGAGACAGATGTATTGCTGGCTGCAAAATTGATGTGTCTGTAGTTATAGCCCAGTATGCAATGCCAAATGTCTCTGACAGTAGGTACATTATCTTTAGCTCTAATGGACAAGCATGCCAAACGAGCGTATAGTTCACGGGCGAATTGCACAATCGACTTGGATCGACGCGACGACTGTTGTCGAATGTGGAAGTGGAGCGTCTTATTGATGTTTGCTTAGCTTTTAGGAGTCTATACTTAGACCACGGATTTAGTTTCCGTCTTTCCGATTGGATGTTACTATAGGTAAATTAACTATTCATATTGGTGAACATCGCCTAAGGAAATAGCGAACAAATATAAACATTGCAATCTGAGTAATTATTACCACCAGTGACTACATTTTAAAACAATTTCTATTCAATCCACTGAGGTCATTGTTTTATCAAACTTGCCGTTTGTTCACTATGCAGAACACAATGTGATAAACAGTATGCTGTCATGTAGGTAAGTCGATCCTTTGGTTGCTGCGCTCTACCGATTTCAATTCCTGATTCATACCAAGCTGGTTTGCTAAAGCTTTTATTTAAAAGCGTCATACATATTTGTATAAAGGCTTTTCATTATGATCATGTTTTGTATACCATCGAATAGTATGTTATAGCTTTAAAGTCCTCTGTTAAATGAATAAAAATTGTCTTTGTCGTGTGCTAAAAAAGAAAGTTAGAAGCCCTATGGTCGGTGCGGTAGTGCAGTACCACAGCACGGTGGCGCGCGTCAGGTCGACGACCGGCCTTGCGCCGCGCAGGGCCGGCGACACGGACGCTCTGACCCTCGCTTTGTTCCACGTCTCACTCGGTGCTCGGTGCAAATACCACCTCGGCCACACGCTACCCACAGCCCACGCATTTACTTATCTTGTTTGCCTTTAGCCCATAATAAATTCCAACGTGGTAATCGACCACACCGGTCTGTTAATAGATAGCGGGAAAATATTTTATACTTGTAGAGTCCAAATAATAATTGTTTATTACAACAAACGATAAGATATAAGCTCAGCCGGCGAGCCGCCAAGAAAGTTGTGCAAGGTCGCGCATCGAGCTTTATTATTATTGCACAACTCAGCAAGACAAATCTGGATCCACTATAACGCGAATACGCGTGCGCGTGCGTCATCAAGTGTAATTTTAACTCGCGGAAGGGCATGGAGTAATAGTGGTTCGTTTTCACAGTCTGTTGGTGTCTGTCCCGGCGCGTTCCATTAGGCACGGTCCTCGATGAAGTAATAAGAACGGTTGTGCCCACGCGCAGATTTCGGCGTCGTTCTGTCTACATAGTAAAGCTGGCTCCAGTCCATTTGTGTACGGTGTTTTGAATAGTGCTCCATTCCTTTATTGAGCTTCTTGTGTTGTTTTAGTATCTGATAAAGTTCAACGAGATAAAGACGAAGAAAGGAATCGAGTTGCTGCAGCATTTAGTGGAGTACTATCACGCGCAGACGAATTACTTTCAAGACGGTTTGAAAACGATCGAGCATTTCGGCGTTTACGTTGCTGACTTGAGTGTGCAGCTGCAGAAGATAAGGCAGCAACAGGACGACGAGCGACGAAGATTGCTAGAGCTCAGAAACATGCTTAGAGCAGCCGCGCCACAAGACAGGGAGGTAAGTGAATGATTGTGAATGATCAATAATATTTAATAGAATGTGTGTGCGCCTTAACGAAGCAAAGATTAAAACAATTGCTTGAATCAGTAGCAAGATGGTATACAATTTAGAAAACACACACTAACTAAAACAAGATTAACACTACTCCAAGAACTATGTTGGTTGGTAAATATTAAAAGTTTAAATATTAATAAACATGGAGTAAGGAGTGAATTCATAAACTAATCCGACTATACTTGCGGACTAAAAGTTCTCTCAATAAATAGTTACGATGAATCGGTAATTTTTGTAGGTTGTGTCATCAGTAGGTGGATATTCCCTTCACCAATTACAAGGCGACAAACAGCATGGTGTATCTCGAAGTGGTTATTTGCTCAAGAAATCTGAAGGGAAAGTACGTCGAGTTTGGCAAAAGAGACGTTGTCGGGTCACAGCCGAAGGATTCCTGGATATATTCCATGCTGATGAGAATAAACCACCAGCGAGAGTGAATTTGCTCACGTGCCAGATAAAAGTTGCTTCTGAAGATAAGAGGGCGTTTGATCTAGTCTCATGTGAGTATTTTTCATATAATTTATTGGTCGCTCAACTGTCCCAACATTGATACCTCTGGTTGGAATTATCTTTATAATCGCGTCCATTCTTTCTTGTTCCTCCTTAACTGCGACTGTCTGTTTATCAGTTCGAGAGATGTAGTTATAAAATAACACCTACAATTGTTATCGGGTTAATCTCGTATCATAGATTCATTCATTTTAACTGCGCTCTACAGCGCTGCGAGATTAAATTATTGATAATTTGTATTTGTGTCTTTGTCTATCGAAAAAAATCTATAAATTGACTCCCAGGTTGATGGCGGTAACCACCTATCATCAGATGAACAGTATACCTGATAATAAACCTGTTAACATTTTATCATTGGTATAAAATCTTATCCTTAACCACAATTTAAAATTTCAGATAACCGTACGTATCACTTTCAAGCCGAAGACGAGAATGAGCAAAGAGCATGGACATCGGTCCTAGTCAATTGCAAAGAGGGAGCGCTAATGAGGGCCTTCCACCAACAAGCAGGGGAGAGCAATGACTCGGGACATTCGCTTTTGGACCTGCAGCGGTCAATCATAAGGGCGGTACGAGCCATGCCTGGGAACCAAGTGTGCGCTGACTGCGGCTCTACTAATGGTAAGGGATTATGCATTTTGACACTTTGTTATAAGATATGCAATGAAAAGTAGAGAATATACTTGGACTTTTACTATAGCTGCGGCAGAACTAATGGTAATTCATTTTACTAAAGTCATCAATTTAATGTATCCGTTTTGACAAGAGGGTATCTCTGCTTGTCGCACTATGTTTATCTCTTTTTGGCACATCGCTACAAAATTGACATGGATGATAAAAAAAATAAGTTCGACAAACACGGACAACCTTGACCACGTATCAAACAGGACAAGAAAAAGAAACTTCCTTTTAATTTTATGAACATCGAATACATAATGAGTTATGTACTCAATAAAAAAGTTTTATGCATTTTTTAAATTTATTATAATGTTAAGGATCGATAGTAGGCAAAATTATATTCGTGAAAGAAAGAAAGAAAATAAATCGGAATCGGAGATAGACAATCGCCATGCTGGTTTGATAAAAAAGCAACACTAAAAGTACAAAGTAGTGAGCCATATGAGGCCAAAAATGCTCAAACCCTACCAAAATTTAGCGTAGCGGTCTTGTTGAAACGCTAGAGTAGATAATGAAAGTTCCCATAAAAAACTTCTAATGAATAAAACTAATTTGTCAATAGAGGTTCTATCATTCAGAAAAGGCCATATATTATTCCTTCTAATATAAATAATGTTATTTGTTTGTACCCTACAGATCCCACTTGGCTCTCAACAAACTTCGGTGTAATAGTGTGTATAGAATGTTCTGGAAGTCACAGAGAATTGGGCGTTCATATATCCCGGATTCAGTCCCTAACATTAGACCGATTGAGCACGTCACAGTTACTACTAGCAAGGAATATGGGCAATCAGATGTTCAATGAGATTATGGAAAACACGCTGGATGAAAGGGACAAACTCACACCTGAAAGTTCTATGTAAGTTTTTTGGCTATTATCTTCAAGTAGTTTCTTATCTATTGTTTGGTACATATGTTTCGTTATATGGGGTAAAAAATACCCTGTCCGTTTTGTGAAGGCTGTCGGAATGTTAGTTAGTTCGTCATGTTGAACAATCGTGAAAGTAATTCCAAACTTTTATACTAGAGGTCAAACTTAGTTGATCAAACAAAATATTTTACCTTTGAACCTAATAATAATTTAAAATACAAAGAAATTCATGGTTTCGCTATTTCATAGTACAAGTTGCTTATCATGATGACCCCAACATATAATGTTCTAAAAGTATGACTCATGATAAAAAATATTCATAAACAATGAACAGGGAAGAGCGTGTAAGGTTCATTCGTGAGAAGTACGTGTACCGAGCGTTTGCGGCGCGCACGTGTCGGGACGCGACGGAGCGACTCTCCGAGGTGGAGCACGCCGTCAATAATGGACACCTGCAGAATCTGCTGCAGGCGTACGCCGAGGGAGCGGACTTAGCTGCTACACTGCCAGAATCTGTAAATATCATTTTCGTTTTAAATTTGACTTCGGCATAATTTTGAAAATAGTAAGATAGTGCAAAATTAATATGTATTTAGTACTAGATTTTCGCCCCGCGGTTTTACTCGCAATCCGCTTTTCAATCCCAGGGAGTGGCTATATGCGTATATTCAAAATTGTATAAATAATCAAAAATAAATCGTATAACGTCATCACCTACAATATTTAATGATTGCGCGTATAATTTTCAGGACTGCGGCGAAACAGCTCTCCACTTAGCCATATCGCGGGAACTAGGCGATGGTTCCTGTCTACACATAGTCGATTTTCTAGTCCAAAACGGTGGTTCACAACTGCTTGATAAGCCCACAGCTACCGGTATGACGGCGCTCCATTTATGCGCCGCGACTGATAGAACCGAACCCATGAAGTTACTATTAAAAGCCGGTGCAGATACTACAATAAAGGATGCTAGTGGACGCACTGCTTTACAGATTGCCAGGCAGTTAGGGCATCATGCGTGTCAGGAGTTGGTAAGTAGGTGTTTATTTAAAAAACCGATACTTTCTAACATTTCATTTGACAAAAATAAGTGCACTACAGTAAAAATTGGTAAAAAAAACGGAATATGATGCACATTGAATGTACTTTATAAATTAGGTTAGAAAATTGTCTAGTAAATTTAGCCATATTCAAGAAATTAATATGAGTGAAAAAAACAATTCCACAGAATAAATAGAACCAGTATCAGTAGAAATTAGACGACTACCGATGAAACGTACCATATATTTTGAGGAGACCTAGTAGTTAGATATAAATCTTACTAATTTGATTTCAGTTGGAAAATGTAGATAAAAGAGAAAAGAGCATGTTCGAGAACATCAATATAGACTGGAATTTATCTCACGACGACGGATCGACAGACTTCTCCGACGACGACACTGTTATTGATGAAAGAGTAAGTTAATAGTGATGCTTATGACGTCTATGTAGCTATAATACAACAATATTATTAGAAACCCAAGCTTTTATCCTGCGGATTGACTTAAATCCCTATAGGATTTTTTTACAAAACTGGTATTTCTATATCTATCTAATAAGGTTGAATTTAGTGTGATGCTTTCGCCACTTCAGATTTAACTATGTACCTTGCATCGCTAACCATCCGCCAATTGCTTATGAAATGTTTGTACCAGTCATTTACCTTAGGTAGTGACTGTAAGGAATCAAACAGTCTCTAATAAAATTTCTCCTCCGCAGTGGAGCGTATTCCGAAGCAGTGGTAGTTTTAAAAACGTATGTCACTTTTTAATCTTACAAGCTGTTCAGATACTATCAATACATTTAAAAAAAGTTATTGTAAGTAATGTTTCGGTGTGAATTAGCCATATTGGACATTTAATTGAAGCTCCACGTGACTCAAGCCATTGCAATATAATAATAAAAAAAAGCAAATTAATCAAAAACTATTGTCCCAAAATAAACTGGTTTTCTTTTGGAATACAGCAAATTGATACAACAGTTAAAAAAAAAAACATTATTATTATTAAAACTGTTCCAAACCATAGCATTAGTATTTGCTAAAATATGATGCTGTGACAGATACACAGACGAATTCGCAACATTTTTCACGTTTTGGTACAAATGCTAATTACAAATCACACAATATTGTTGTTATATCGTGTTTTGTGAGAATGCCACATGAATACAAAAGTGCCAAACTAATATAAATACCATTGATAGTGTCTGAACAGATCTACACTCCTGAATAACTGACAATGAACTAAATATTTTGTTATTTTTTAGCAAAACGGCAGCGTTACACCAGAGAAGAAATGCCCTCGGTCCCGGCCGCCCTCTTATGCCGGTGGTATTGTGATAGCCACAGAGAGACCGACCATCAGCAGTAGTGTGGTTAGCGGGAGTGGGGGCGATTCTCCAGTGTTAAGGTCGAGGTCATCGACCTGTGATTCCTTGCATCACGCACCGCCCACTCCTACTACTTTACCGCGGAAGCCCAATGTCTGTAAGTAGTATTTTTCTAATAAAAGAATAAAAAAATTGATAAGTGGGAGTCTGACTCGCGCACCGAGGCAGATGGACGGACACACAGTGATCCAGGAAAAACGGAACCCGTATAGGAATACGGATTCCGTTTTTCCTTCCTAAAAAAAATAAAAAATGTATGAAGGTTATAAGGTTACCAATAAACCAATCAACTTATGGCAAAAAATCATTCTAATGTTTTGTAGTTAAAACTATGTTTGCTTGTTTGAAGTTCCTGAAATATCAAAGTCCAATACCAAATTCTGCTTACCTCAGAATAAAGTTGAGTCGTTATCGTTTTCGATATCACACATTGCGGATTTGTGACTGCAATATTTATTCTTTGTTAGATGCCTACAACATCTGTGGATATTGATGATTACAGATAACATAGGTAGTTTGAAGAAGCGAGTGGCGCCACTCCCGCCGGGCGCGGGCGCGGGGGCGGGTGCGGGCGCGGGTGCGGGCGGGTCGCTGTCCCACGCACACGCGCTGCCCGCCACACATCTAAGATCCACGCCCTCACCTTCAGCTGATGGTGCAAGGTCACTGCACGGTAAATATAACTTTATTTATATTTTTTAGCGCTGCATACACTGAAGATGTTAAACACGTAGAAACAGGGCATTATCACTCCATGTCTAGTGATTACTGTCATTGAACAAGTTATAATTATCCGATATTAAAAAAAACCGAAATTGAATATTGTAATCAGAGTGTTCTGAATATTGTAACAGATTCATAAATGTATGTACCTACCCAAAGGAAATTCAGAGAATACAACGTTCAAATCGCGCACCAAACTCGCGAGACAACTACCTAACTGTCGACTAAGATATTATGTTTTTTTTACACATCTATGAGACTACCACTGGAATTACATGTTTTAATCTAATTATCTATTAGAATAGGTATTCCGTTTACATTTACTCATCTTAAATTTTAGACTCTTTCGGTCAAGTGTGCAAAAAAAACTTTCATACAAACCTTGTTCTGACAATTTTATTATACAAACTACTAATACGATAAAAAGAATTAGCCAAACAGGTTCAGCCGTTCTGAAGTTCCGCTTACCATACATTTCGTCAATTGTTTTTTTTTATTTATATCATAGATTGATTGATTAGCAGTATTTTTTATGAAACTTGATTAGCAGTAACTGCGGGTATAGTGAAGCACAGACCTCAACAGCCGCCGCCGACGCCGCCGCCGGGCTCCTCCACGTTACTCAACGGGGCTCACCATAGAGATGAACCCACCCCACCGCCTCGAAAGGTAAATATTACCTACCCTCAGATGGTTTTATAGTTCCCGTGGAATCGAGATGTTTTCTCGAGATAAAAAGTTACCTGTAATATTCCAGGATAATGATGTTCCTGTCCCAAATTTCATTTAAATCTTCCGTGAACATTTTTGGTAATTACATTATGTGTCAAAATACTTAATTGATATTCTTATTTTGGTGCTACAAGTTGATCGTAATTTAGAGATCAACTACGATAACAGCCCCTCCAAAGCTCAAAACGTTTGAAATGTATTTGTGAAAATATTTACAGACTCTCAATGCATGTGTGCGTACTGATACGGCTGTCAAACAAAAACAAATGCAAGGATTTGTTGCTCGACTAGCGGCGTCATTAATCACTCATTAAGCATTGCATAGCATTGTGCTATAAAGTGTAGCAAGCTTATAGTAAACCAATAATATATAGTACAGTACAGTGTGAACGTGTCCATAACAATGTATGGAGCGCGATATTGTCGTGCTATGAGCTATATACTATATGCTATTATAGTATAGCGTCGTTTGAAATGAGCTTTATTATTTTATTATTAGTATGGTGCTCCACTGACGTACTCTATGACAATGACACGTCCGATGTCTTGTGCGGTCGGCTAGTTATGATTAGTTGACCAACAAATCTGGTTATAAGTGAGACACTGAAGACGCAAATACTTACACCGTACATATAAATTCTTTCTTAAGGATGTTACTACACACATTGAAACAGTAATTTGGAGGGGCGCACCATATTAGAGTAATTTATCTCTAATGTTAATTAATATAGGGTGACAATCAATTCGTTTTCTAAATTGAGTCCGCTACCATGGAGCTCTAAATGATCCCGAATAATAAGCTGTAATTATGCAGAAAATACTTGCTTAAAATGTATATAAATAGAATATAATAATCAATAACCTAACGGGAAAATTTCAATAGCTATAAAATGAGCAGTAATGTAAATAATGGATATTAGAGACTAACATCGATTGAACTAGTACAGAGTTATATTTGTTTTTGCTTCAGAAGAAAAATAGATTGCATCTGGAAAAGGCTGTGAAAGCGAAACTGAGAAGGGTAACGAACGTCTGACAGAGAAATTAGTGTACTTAATCGCTTTCCCTTGTTTGATTTACGCCCTTAATTATTAATATTGTTTTATCTGTGAACCAAGCCTACTCTTTTGTCAAGAGACACTGCAAAATTTTGTGAACATAGCGTATGCCATTTAAGACAATCCACATTTTATTAGAACAATTTTGGTTCTTAACATAAGTTTATAGAGTTGTATTTACGATGAAAAATATTATTTACCTATATTTTTATATGGTTACCTTTTTCATGTGGATCAGGCTTGAATGCATACAAATACTTATTTGTGCGTTATCGTACGCTATGATGGGTTCTAATTCAATGTAATACAGCATATTATATTTTAATTACCTCCATACCTAATTTATGTACTTATATTGGCCAATCTATAAATTATGATACCTCTTGACAATCGGTCTAAAAATACCATAAAGTATGTATTTATACCGTGCATAGTATTATTATGCATAGTTTATGGACAGCTAATTTCTACTGCATGTTATAAATTATATTTAACAGCTTTCGGCTTTGTATTTTATATGAATAATTCCACCTTTAAAATTAGTACTTCCTATCTAATTAGAGAAAAAATGTTGTAAAATTTGATGTAACTAATTCAACAGATTTGAATGAAAATAACAAAATCCTTAACAAAACCTTTTAAGTTTTACACACCAACCTGTTTATAGTATTTGTGACAAAATAACAGATTTATTTTGCATGATATTAACAGCTCAATAAACTCATGTCTTGAGCATTCCAAGACTTATTTCAACAATTTTTACACTCCCTAAAAATCTTTTATTGTTTATTCATTAAATAGTTAAACATTAAAAGCTTTGTTAGAATTTAGGTTGAAATGAAACTACCAAGAAAAATATGAATGAAAATTGCATACTTTCCAGGAGTGTTCTAGTCAAGATTCGTCGTTGGAACTATGCGACATGTCGGACTCATGTTTGGACGATAGTCGACTGCAGTCTGCGCTGTCGTGCGACAGCTCTCGGTCGCGTGAGCGTTCCAGACGCAGCGACAGTCGCTCGCTTGATGTTTCTGACACGTCTAGCGTCCACTCACGGTCGCCGTCCGCTTCTATTACTATGGTAAGTTCATTTGTAACGCGCTTTCGTCACCGTTCCCCTCATGATGAAAGCTAAATGTTGGTCTAATTGCTAGATGGGCGGTGCGGTTGGCAGCATTAGAAGATGCCGAGCTCTCTACGATTGCTCCGCGGACAACGAAGACGAGCTCTCGTTCCGCGAAGGTGAAGTGATCGTAGTCATCAACGAACGCACTGAAGACGATAACTGGATGGAAGGCCAAGTCGAAGGTACCACCCGCCGCGGTATGTTCCCTGTCTCTTTCGTACACATGCTGCCTGACTAAGAGCGAGCGGGACACGATACTTGATGGCCGACACCTAACACGTCAACCTGCGTTCGTAGTTCGAACGTATGAGCGCCCACCGCAGTATTGCAAGCGTCAAAGTCCTTTGGTAGAGCCTATACTGATTGTCTAGTTTCATGATGTATTGAAACTGTTGATACGATTCAGTAGGTACAAGTCTATTTGTGTCGTAATATCAAATTCTGTTAAAATATAATGCCGACAACTTAGTGTTGGGTTGTACCTATTAAAGTCTGAATGAATCAATCTTGTGTTCATAACTATTGTAAATGATTTGTACGGCCGATGGATGATTATAAAAACAATAATAAACTCATTTCACGTATATTTGGCCTAAAGCTTTCGGCTTTCATTTATAAGGCTAAGAGCTTATTTATTCTAGTATTTTATACAATACACGCTGTATACAAAACTGGTTATTGTTGTAAACATTTTGTTAACAATTGGCTGCTGTTTATGTGAAGTTGTAATCATTAACAAGTAAGGACTTAATATATTATCTAAAGGCCTGTTTACATAAGTATTTTAAAGCTTTAACAGAATTGGTTCTTTCATTAGATCTGAGTCAGTATTACGGTTAGTAAGAAAGTTACACTTTCTGCAAGGATGTGGTTTGAATTTCTTGGAGAACCAGCGCGCACAGGAATAAGCCAATTCTGGGAAACTTGTCATGTATCAGTGTGATAATCATTATCAGTGTAATTGTTTTTATACACAGTTTTAATACTCATAAATTTTAACCATTCCAAGTTTTGGACACGTCATACTTATTGCAAGTTGCGATTATATTCATGTTTCTACTCATTGATATCTCAAATACAGCTTTAGTGTTGCTATGTATTTAAAACACCAATATTATAAGTGTTGCCAGTAGCTAGTCCGTCCCGTTGCGGATATTTAGTTATTTTTACAATAAATTCACTTACCGATTGATTGATTTTAACAACACGTAGATTGTATGAGATAAGTATTTTGTATAGTATAAGAATAAATGTATTATACTTGGAACAAAGTTATTGGTTAAGATTTTATGTCCGTGTGGGAATGATTATGCTCAAAGATCTAATAGTGATTTTTATCTGAAAAACTTGGCGCAATAATGTAGTTCAAACAGAAATATTTATCAAAATTATAGAATTTGTAATTTAAATATTCGTCTAGTTTTAAGCGTCATAGGCTCATTTTTATTAACGCATTATAACTAAATCGAACGGTTAAGTGGTACGACAAAATTATCCGTTGTTTTTCATACAGGAATATTTTTATCAGGGCGGAGAGTCGTTAATATGTGTGTCATTATTGAAAATCAAATACCTACTTTAAAAAAATGTAGAAGAATAAGTTCTTCTACATTTTTCTGCCATGGTGTACATACAAAAATCCTCAAAATAACTAGTCATTAATAATGTCGTCACTATAGTCGTTCGGTTGGTTATAATTCGTGCTAGACATAAATTATGTATTTGTACAGCTCAGATAATAGTGATTTGCCAAAAATTATATGTGATTAGTAGTGGAAGAGATAGGTTTATTGTGAGCGACAAACATCGGACCAGTGACTGTTTGTTGTATAGTTTGTTTGTTCTCGTAGTTGATATTGAGGTGTCTTAGATTGTTGGTGCATGCTGTCTATAGATCATGTTCGTACAGTGAGACTATAGGCTCAAAATTCTTATGAAAATATATAAGCGATTCGTTTTCCATCTCTAGTTGATTCAATAAGGACCAAAGAGATTCAATATAGTTATACTAGATGTGGTTTTCAATCTATCGCCTATGGTCTCTTCTTGTAAAGAGCATTGAACTGTTGTTGAATGTTAAATTTTAACAATTTCCACATTTTAATATAGTCGAGTAACTCGTATAGCGAGATAACACAACAGAACGAACAATAATTTGTTATGCATATAGTAATTATATTCATCATTTTAATATATAAGCACTCATTGAATACACATTCCCGGTCTAGTAATTTAGTTTTGTCTGTATATTAAGTTGGTACGATGATCCCTGTATTGATAAGTCTTAGTAATACCACAGTATAAAGTTACCTACGTTACTGCGCGCGTTGCCATAAAATTAGTATTATACTAAGTGTGAATGAATATGCAGATAAATTTTATGAACCAATATTGCAATTTAAAAATTGACCCAGGAATTTCCTACGTACTGTTAATCATATGTTTATACAAAAGGGAAATATCTTTGTGATTAAATTATGTCAATATAGTTTGCGCGAATGCTTAGCAAAGGCTGTATGGTCTATATACCGAGAGATAGTAATCATACGAAAAACCGCTGTTTATTATAAATCTAGTGCAAATATTCACATTTCTAACTGAACTATAGAACCGCTTATATACTTATAATGCATTAATAATAAATCATTATCAACGAATGAATGCTGAGTGTATAAATAAATTGTGATTTATTTCAATTTAGTTGCCATTTATGAATTTTGTATGTATCATTTTAACAGCTGTCTTGTATATAAATAGATACCTATTATTTTAGTGGGTACGTATATAGTTATGTAGGAAATCATAATTTATATTATTTAAGAATGGTACTAAAAAATTAAATATTCGATTCTTCGAATGTACCACTCTGAAATTAAAACACTAAATCATATTTATTTAATATATTGTGAAATCTAATTGTGATGAGATATTTTAATGCCATTTATGTTACTTATTAAAAAGTTATGTAACCAAATGATGCTAATAGAGTGTAAGATGTTTTATTCTTTATGGAGTTGTAGTTGGAATAGTTTTTTCTATTGTGTATTATGTGAAAGAAAATCTGTATGAATTTATTAATACATCACTTGGATGTCTAATAATGCATTTTATTTCCAGTAACTTGTACAATTAGGCTTTATTTAAAAAGTCTTTCATGGGTGTCTGTTTGCACTTGAGGTCATTAGAGTTATAACGTCACTATAGAAGTAAAGTATCGCATCAAACAAAGAGTATGTAACCGCTACAAAGAGTATGTAACCGCTAAGCTAGATGGTTACATACTCTTTGGCATCAAAATCAAAAAGTATTTACGGACCTATATACTTTCCCTGAGGCTATTTAAAAATCTGACTAATAACGGTTCGGAAAGTTTCATTTGCTGAGAAGAGTCGCCAATAAACTCGGTATTTTTGTTTTTATCTTTTTGTTTATTAACAATAAATAAATAGGTGACAAACATAGCTCATAGAGTTAGCAAGCTGAATTAGCAATGGGCCGACCACATTCGCTCAAAGAGCCGACAACCGTTGGGGAAGAAAGTTATTGAATAGCGACCACGTACTGGGAAACATCGAGCGGGAAGGAACTATACCTGATCGGAATCAGGAGTTCTTATTCTTGCAAAGGAGTACCTACCTATTACCTATCTATTACATCACCATGTCGAGACGAACGACTTCGCATTTTTTGTAAGTGATATAAAAATAATTGTTTCATAAATTATGGTAAAAAGTTGTCGTGAAAATCTCTAGAAAGTCTGCACTAAAAGAATTGTTCTTTCGTGGTGTGGTGACGTAGGTTTTTACAACTTGTTGGAAGCGGACGTGTGTCCTCTTTGATATAATAATATCCGGGCTATGTTATGTTCGTTCATATCATACACAAAGATGTCTACCCTGGGAATCTTACCCACGGCCTGTGGCCACCTGTGGTGTGGCTGGTTGGTGATTAACTGATTATCCTACAAAGCATGTCGAGATTATACCTAATTAGATAATCTCGACGGCATTTGTAGAGTAGCAAATATACATAGTAGACTGCTAACAACTAGATATTTATAGGTTCTTTATCTATCCTACTAATAGTATATACTTGAAAGTTTATATGTATGTATGTTGCTCTTTCACGCAAAAACTACTGAACGGATTGACTATTGAAACTTGGCACATAGATAAATCATACCCTGGAATAACATAATATAGGCTACTTTTTATCCCAGGAATGCAGGTAAAACCGCGGGGGACAGCTAGTACTGACATAATGTTACGTAGGTATTACCTACACTAGTTTTCCTGGGGGTCTAAAAAGGAAGCACAAGCAATATTGCTATGCAATTCATATCTCGAATTTACAGCAAAACGAAATGTTTTTTTTTTAATTTTGGTGAAAATGCAAATCATTTTAATCAATCAATTTACAATTTAGACAAATTACACCATAATCTGCTATAAATTCGAGATATGAGTTGCATAGCATTATTGGTTGAGCGGCCGTTTTAGCCCGCCTTGTACCCTGTAGGTAGGGGTTGAATTTTAGAAAATTATCTCAATACTAAAATTGTAATTAATAATCAAAGAACTTGATTAAAATAATAAACGATTTCCCGATATTATTAGGTATTGTTTAGGCATTAAAATATCGATTTCTAACATCAATATTTTACCAATATCGATACCTAAATATTGTTCAAGCTTACCTATATCTTATTCGATAAGAAGAGCCTGATAAGGTAGTCTTGATACTTAGGTGTAAACGATGGAACTAAAGATCAAAAGTCAAGCCATAGATAAGATGTAATACCAGCAGTAGTAATGCGTAGGTACCTCGCATCTTTCCGTAGTTGTGATTCTTAAATATAAATATACCAACACCCAAACCCAAGTGAGATGGTTTCTCGAAAAAGAGTATTTAATTTATTAAGGACCATAAATGTGGCATCGTAAGTAGCAATCATTTTTGGTTTTATAAACTAAGTGTAGATACCTATCTTCCAAGTATAAAGTAAAGTAGGTATCAAATTAACCAAAGACATGACATCTTATTAATTTACTAGATAGCCCGCTCCTGCGATTTCAACCTCGATCTCCTATTTTACCTCCATAGGGATTAATTTCTAAGAATCCATTTACCCTTTCATATGTACGAATAGGTACAAACTTATTAATGCAACCTAAAAAGTCACTGAATGGAACTTACCTACTCGACATACTCATGAAATGTTCAAAAACGTTGGGAAAGTAGTAGGTAGGTACCTAACACAACACCGAACGATCGATTTATAGTTTCGTTTTGTTTCTTCTGTGTCGTTAAAAAAATGCAATTTATGGGAACATTCAGTTTTCTGATAAATGTAACCCTAAGAACTTTTCCAATATCCGATACATATACGATATTGACATCGGACGGTAGTATCTCTACTAGTGATGTGCCGAGTCGGCTATTTTTGGTATTCGAATATTTTGGTATTCGTTAAAAAAAGGATTCGAGTCTGAAGACTCGGACAGGTATTCGAGTACTGGCACGAGTATTCGAATACTTCAGTGGACTCGAGTACTTTTTGAATCGAACTTTGTAGTTTGCTTTTGACGACAAATTCTAATATTTCATCACAAATCGTGTATGAACGCTTGTACAATGTAAATAATCACAGCAGATTATTGTATAATCAGTAATTTAATCGTAATATAATCATCCTTCGGTAATTATGTATGGCATGGCATATTAAAGCTAACAACTATCAACTATAACAATTATCAATTGAAATTTTTAACATTATTATTATATATATTGTGGATCCGAATACAGTATTTTATATACTCGAGTACGTGAGTACCTGCTAGGTATTCGAGTCAGTACTCGAGTCAGTCTGACTCGGCACATCTCTAATCTCTACTTAGTTTGTGAATTGACGCGCCGATAGACGGTATCCGAAATTACACTTGGTATCTTTACTTCTTGGTAATCTTGGTAGTTGGTGTCATAGAGTAGCTGGCTAGCTGGTTGGTGTTTTTCATATCATACCTCCTACGTCGAACGGCTCCTATTCCAATTTTAGATTTCCCATAAAATAAATAACACACTCGCATGGTGCTTTCGAAATTTCGGAGATAGGTACCTACGCATAATGGCTCACTAGTACCGTACATGGCGTACATCTAGTATATTAGTCATCTATAGTTGGAGCTGGGTTGGGTCGGTCCGGACCGGCCTGACACCGAAATCGTATCGGATCCTGATCGCCTTATCGGATAATGAGATTTTTTTTTAAATACTTCACTCACTCAGTCAGTCAGTAGCCCATGGAACGCAACGCTACGCTACGCACTGCACTATAGTCGTACTATAGTCCTATATATTATTTATTCTTTGCTATAGTCTATAAATTTATAAACTTAACCTAAATTCTAAGATCAAAGAAAGAAGAAGACTTTCGGCGAACTCGGACCTAATTAGGGATCAAAACAAAAATATAACCTAAAAATGTAAAAATTACTTATTCAATGTTTTTTCTGGGTTAGATCTGCCCTTTATGAAAAAAAAGATGATAGGTATAATAAGTGAAAGTAGAATAGCTAAATAATTGAAAAGTGTTCCTTTTTATTGAGATTTGTTACAGTGCAGTTAAAGTGCTATTAATGAGTGAAGTACCAATGTAGGACTTAAGATATTGATAACACTTGAAATACTGAATGTTGTCACAACTTTGTATCTTAGTTTTATGTTGTCATAATTCCACTACATAGGTACACACGGCCACAGATCAAGCTACACTTTTTTGTTGCAAAATAGCTCCTATTACAACCGTATAAGGTCCCGCCGTGTGTAGCTTGATCTGTGGCCGTGTGTACATGATAGGTACTGAGGAGAAAAAGTGTTCCATGCTTACAATTTTTGACAGATGTGTCAGAATGACACTACAAAGATTTATCCTCATTCATAAATTCTATTTTCTTGAATGACTGAAATTCTCATTACATTTTCACTCTTACAGATGTCAGTGTCCAGCGCATGGATTCAGAGGCAATATTCAAGTATCAAATGCAACACCACTTAAAGACTATGCCTTTGAGGTAATTGTCTGAAATAACTTTTCCTATACTATTCCGGTACTTAGGATAGTCTCCTAAGTACCTAACTTCATGCATGTTAATACCCTATATGTAAGGTAATGGAAATTATATATTATTTTCACACTATACCTATCCCCAGCATGCTAGCATAGCTTGTAATTTTTACAGTAGGTATATGCTGATATCATTATAGTTTTCATGATCATTAATTACCTCATTGTTTGGTCCACATTCTGGGTTCTACTGGTCTTGCTTTGGTAAGTTTAGCATGCCTAGGCACAGTCTCCAGTCAAGAATTTGTTATCCACGGGTTATCAGTTACACTTATCATATTTAATTTTGTCTATATCATAGTTTTGAATATAGGAGTATGTAATTCAAACATTATAGATTGAATTGTCTATAATAAAAGTGGTATTATTGTTAATTATGCTATCTAATGGTGAGCATTTATAAAATAAAAATAGTAACATAAAAGTTACAGTCCTAATCCTAATTCAGAGGCGTTTTTTTTTATAGGAAAAGCGAAGTCTGTAGTTACCTATCACATTTAATTATATTGATAAACATACATGTTTGTGTACTGTACCTTACATAATATTGTCACTGTGTTGATATTGTATTTCATAACTTATTGCATCAACACAAGGTCAAAAATATCAACATCTATATTATTTATTCTTGTCACCCAATTATTATTATTATTTGGGTTTTGTGGCTCAAGTCTTTACAGAGCTTGTATCACTGCGACCTGACTAGATCTATTGTGATCGCCACATAAATTAAATTTCACTGCTATAATAAACTGTACTATATTCTTAGTGGTGATAAATTTTACTTCATCTGGGTGCAACTGGTGCTTCCCCAGGAGAGTATTACGTTTAGGCATAAGTGGGTGGCACTTACACAAAATCAATGTACCCAATAGCAATGATTTCCCTGAAAATAGTTATTGTAAAAGTAACTAGGTATCATATTATCTTCAATGCAGTAATTTAGAATTCAATTTTTTTCAAAAAAATCCGAACAGTAAATGTTATTACATATTTATTTAATTAAAAATTTTATGGTTACAGATAAAATGTTCAACTGTGCGATATGGTCTGGGAGTCACACGGGAGGTTGGCCAGGACATGGTCAACCTCGACGCAAAGAATGTGTGTGTCATGACTGACTCCAATGTTGTCAAGCTCAAATCCATGCAGACTGTTTTAGATTCACTTACTAAGAATGGCGTGAATTACAAAGTTTATGACAAAGTTCGTGTCGAACCTACTGATTCAAGGTAAGTTGCTTGGTATAGTATGACACAAGTTAGATGAAGCATCGGCAAAATTCGTAAAATCGATCGTTCCCGAAAAGAATGCGCCTACAACATTAGTCATGAGTTAAAAAATGATCGGCGAAAATGATCTTGTTGAACGTTGAATGGCGCGATAGTGAATGATTTTTATTAGTTGTGTAAATCGGAAGTGAAGTGTACGAAAACGATTTGCCGATGCTACATCTAAGTTGTGTCATACTGTACAAGTTTTTGTAAACGTAAATGTAAATGTGATATAAGCTGTATTAGTGTCTTAATTGGCTTAAAATTTAGAGCGAAATATTGAAATCCATTTGAATTTACAGTTGATTATATGCCTTATATCAGTGGTTTTAAGTCCACATTGGTTCAATGCATCTAAGACAATACAAAGACATAGATATCAAAATGAAATAGACCCAATAGGTTCCCGGGTAGTTCATTCAATAGTTTCGATAAATGTAATAATAAATATTAATATTGATCTTTACAGATGGTACAAATAGACATATTATACATAAAAGTATGGTGTGTATTGAACCCATGACCTATGGCTTGTGACCTGCTTTGAATTATAGCGCCCACCATCAGGATGTCATTGTCTGTCTAAATATAAATGATACTCTGCTATTTAAAGAGAACAGTTATCTTTAAAGAATTTATAACATTATCTTTGTTTAATGTTTTAAGTATGTTCTTTATTAGGAGTGCTATTAATCAACAGTGAAGACACTTAATTACTTCGGAGGTTTTGTGTTACGAATCTATTACGTCAGTCAGAATGTCACAATGTGACAAAATACTTTCATTTCATTTACATTGCACGACATTGTATGGTCACAGGATAAGGTTTAAGATTGAATAAATGCATTAAATGCATGCAGAATTGCATAGGAACCAAGACATATATACAATTTTTTATACATGTCTTAGTGCCTATGAAATTCTTGTGGGTACATCCTTTCCTATGAAAGACCTTACTTTACATTTACATTTATTAAATAGTCAAAGATTATTCTGGTAAAGAGATTTTGATCTAATAAAATTTTGATATTTAATCGAAATGAGGTAGTAATTTTGACTGCAGTCTAATTACCTGTAGGTTTGAGCATAGAATGAAAAATAGATAGTAGATACATGCCTCCAGTAGTATCTCACTGGAATATTATGAATGTATGTACTAGGTGTGTTATTAAAATTCGATTAATTTGATGTTTGCAGCTTCAAAGAAGCAATCAAATTCGCAAAGGAAGGCAACTTCGACAGTTTCGTGGCGGTGGGCGGTGGATCTGTAATGGATACGTGCAAAGCAGCTAATTTGTTCTACTGCGATCCAGATGCGGAATTTCTGGACTATGTTAACGCACCTGTTGGGAAGGGGAAGCCCGTCAATGTTCAGTTGAAGCCGATGATTGCTAGTGAGTGGCATTCTTTTGTTTTTCCGTGCTGCATGATAAGTCTTGAACAAGAAGGTTGCTTATAAAGATGAGATGAGTAGGTATAATCAACATAAGCAAATCAGTTTTTGAAAAACTGATATGCTGGAAAAAAAAGCTACTTCTAATTCCACAATAGCAAAAAAGACCATAACAGAAAAACTTGACAAGACTCAACAATCGAAAGTTCAATAAAATTATCTGATGTCTTTGTGGTCGTATAATTCCGACATTTTTGTACATAGTTCCAACAACAAGCGGAACTGGCAGTGAGACCACAGGCACCAGTATCTTTGACTACGAAGAAATCCACGCTAAGACCGGGATTTCTCACAGCGCCTTACGTCCAATCCTGGCTATCATTGACCCTCTCCATACATTAACTATGCCTGAGAGAGTGACTAACTATTCTGGTTTTGACATCTTCTGTCATGCGCTGGAGAGTTTCACTGCGATACCGTATACGGAGAGAGGCCCAGCGCCTACCAATCCCGCGCTGAGACCAACATATCAAGGCAGCAACCCTATTTCTGATGTGTGGGCACGGTTTTGTTTACATGTAAGTAAATGTTTATAACTTATTAAAGATTTTGCGAGATATATTTTTAAATTTGATAATGTTAGTTAATACATTTTTACAGATTTTAGTTAATATTTATTCATGTTCATGTTCTATAGACGCTACAAAAATACTTCGTTCGGTCGGTATACAATGCCGATGATATAGAAGCTCGATCGAGCATGCATCTGGCGGCCACCATGGCCGGCGTGGGCATCGGAAACGCGGGAGTACATCTCTGCCATGGCCTCGCCTACCCCATCGCAGGGAATTGCAAGACATTTATTCCTAAGGACTATGGGTATGTTACGTACAATTAACGAAATTTAAGCACGAGGCTACATTTATATGACCAGCGAGTACCTGTGGCTTATACAATGCACTTGTCATAAAATAAGTCAAAACAAATTTTATTAGGGTCTCTCATTTTCCAAGTATGTACATTTATACATACATATAATAATTTTACTCTACCGAAACGTATTAATTAGCATCCGACGCTTATCATAACCATCCAACCCAGCCTTTTCTACAATATGTGAATTAATCTATTACATGCTTATTTTCTAAATATGTTGTTCGCAGTACCGACCCAATGATCCCCCATGGTCTTTCCGTGGTAGTAACAGCGCCAGCAGTCTTCCAATACACAGCACCCAGTGACCCTGACAAACACATTGAAGCTGCAAATATCTTGGGTACTGATACCACCAACGTCAAGAAAGATGATGCCGGCAAAGTTCTAGCTGACACCATTCTTAAGTACATGGATACTATGAAGATTGAAAATGGACTTAAGGAACTAGGGTATAAGAGCGAAAATATTCCAGATTTGGTTAAAGGAGCGCTGCCTCAGGTGAGTTTACTTTCAGAGCTCGATTCATTGTGGTATGAACGGACAGGTAGGTAATTGGCGATAGATTTTCAACTTTTTGTGACACTTTTCGTTTTAAAGACTACTTATATGACTCTTTTTCGATACGTGATGAAACACCATGTAGCTTCTTTCAAATAGCTAGTCTTCAATTTGCAATTTATTTTAGAGGTGAAGGACCATTGAACATAGTGTCGGTAATTTTTAAATTTATTCAAATGTATGTACAAGTTTTGGTCAAAACTATACACGCCGAAATTTTAATGGCTTTAGTATAGACCCAGGGAAATAAAAAATAGTGAATGCTCCTTAACAAAGATCCTGCTTTGTTTCTTTGTTCAATACAATAATCTAAGCCATATTTCTGTAAACATTAAGCCATTTCAAGTTGCATTCTCAAATTCGTCGTCAAGTTTCCTTCCAATAATTTGTAGTTACGAACAATAGCAATTTTGAAAGCCTTAGAAGATTCTGTTCCAAAACTGGGTGCTAAATACAATTTCACCGTAAACAGAACAATGTAGTCACTATTTGTTTTTAAAACAAGGATTATGAATGACACTGGCAAAGTTTGAGACAACATGTTAAGATAAAAAACAAACGTAGGTACTTTTTGTACTCCATTGTAATTTTAAATATAGGTATGTCTTCGAAAAAGTACATAGAATTATTCATATTAATCCTAATTAAATAATATGTAATATAAACGAACACTGATAGTGAGTTTGTTTGATTGCTTGTTAACTTCCATAATCAACAGTTAGTCCATGAAGATGAAGAAAATACATTCCGAATATAATTAATTTGTACTAGTAATCCCCTATCTAGCCTCGCCTCAAATCATTCCTGGGTGCTCACCTACGTCACATTTAAGGAACCCATGTACATTTCTCTAGATCGGTAGTTTAGCCTATCCGTCGTCTATAAGTAAGTCATTTGAGTAGTAGATGTTACTTACATGATTTTAAAAATTTACTATATTTCTTTCCAGCACCGTTTATTGAAGCTCGCTCCAGTGCCACAATGTGAAGATGATTTGTCGAAGCTGTTAGAGGAATCATTAACTATATATTAAATTAGTGCCTCGGATACTACAATTTTACAATTTATTGTTCAAAGTAGAATCAATATCTTACTTATTGTTGCCATTTGATGAAGAATTAAGTTATATATTTTTTATTTACATGTGTATCGATATTTAAGATAAGAATACTGGTGTTATTGTACATTATTTTATTTTTCTAATAAATGTTACTGTCACTACTACTAGACTTATCATTGAAAAAACTCAAAACATTATAGGTATATTATAATTATTATTCTAGGTAGGTATGGTTTAAATGGAAATGACAAAAAGAAGGGTTTAGTATTTAATTTTTAATAATTTTAAGTACATAAAATAAACCTATCAACTAATTTGTAAAATACATAATATTTATAATCTTAAATTAAATTTGTATTTGTATGTAAATTTTTGCATTTTGTTACTTTATAATCAAAAAGCGCTAGATTTAATATAACATTGCTCGCGTTATTGTTCGAAGGTGTTTCGTATAGAAGGCACTGTACTACGAAATGTTTGTTAGATATGTATTCGGGTTTGACTAGCGCTTACATCTATCACTTAACGCTTATGTAAGAGTTAACACATTTGTTAGTTATTGTTTTAACTCGAACATGTGTGTTTTTCTCCCGAGTGGCTCACACCGCTTCGGGAACAATGTGGCTGTGGTGGAAGGGACTGCTCTCGTATGACATGTTAGCGGCCTTCACGGTGACGCTGTGCACCGGCGCATAGCGGTTCAGCTTGGGCGTGGCCGGGCCCGTCAGCTCCTCCGATAGCTGTTGGTACACCAGCCCGCAGTCCTTCTTCGTGCGGCCCGGTTGGCTCATGGCAGCAATTATGGCACTGTTATATCTTATCTGTTTGTTCCTCTTCGTACACACCACCATTACTATCTTACCGATCACGATAAGAAGCAGTAATGCACCCAGAATGGCGATCAGGATCGGCCACAAGTAGTCGTAGTGCCCGTGTTCGTTCTCCTTAGTGGATGCTTCCACGTACACGTCTGGCTCTAAGTCCTCATACTGATTATCGAAATTGTCGAGGAGCTTAATATCGATTTTGACTTTCTCAGTTTGCGTTACTTGTGGAGTTTGTGTTGTTGTTTTTACAGTGTGTACTGTAGTGATGGGTTTGTCGATAAGTTTCACTTTAAGATCGACATCGTCGTCACCGTCATCGTAGTCCTCACTGGAGTCATCGTCCTCTTCTTCATCATCTTCCTCCTCATCTTCTTCTTCTTCCTCTTCTTTTTCTTCCTCTGCCAGGTCATATTTGACAGAATCGCCGATAAGTTTGTCCACTGTAGCAGTTGTATTATCTTCAGGGATCTTGCCGTCATCCAAAGTATTCTTCAGGTCGAAGTTACCCTCCGAGTCCTTATCAATTCTCTCCCAAATCTCTTCATCTGACACCGCCGGCAGAGGCTCCACTGCATGTGAAATGATGGATCCGCATGTTTTGCGAGTGAGGAACTCCCAGCTGTAAGTTTCATCTTCATCTTTAGGGTCTTTCGCCATGTTAGCGATGCTGGCAGTGTTAGCGTTAGGTGATACCTTACGTTTGCTCAACCAAGACATTAGGTTTTCAAATTCACGACTGCATGCCAGATTATTGTAACTAATGTCGAGACTGCGCAACTTGTTCAAATTATCGAGTTCGTTTTGTTTTATTTCAGTAATTCGATTGTGCGAAACATTCAAGAAAGTCAGATTGCTGAGGAGTGTTGCCGGGTGGTTCTTGTCTGTTTTCCAAAGTGAGGTCAGTTCAGCGTGACTCATATCCAGCCAGGTCAATAACGGAGTATGAATAAATACTTCCGCTGATAGTACTTTTAATGGATTGCCTTGAAGGTTAAGTTTTCCGAGTTCATTATTTTTTTCAAATACTTTAGGTTCTAAAGTAGTCAATAAGTTGTTAGCCAAATTAACTTCTACTAATTTGGGTAAAATAGAAAATACTTTAGTGCTTAGATATTTGATTTTGTTGCCAGATAGATTAATTACAGACAGAGCTGTGAAGGTCTTAAGTGAATCATCGTAAATCTCCTCGAGGCCGCAGTTGGACGCGTCAAACAAGTAAATATTAAATTGATCGGCAGAGCATATAAATCCTTCAACAGGCAAGTGTTTTAGCCTAGGGTTATTAGCAATCTTGAAAATATCCAATTCTATATTTTCTTTGATGAGAATGCTGGAAATGAAGTCCAAGTCATTATATGATAGGTCAAGGTAGTTGAGTTCTACTAGTTTGTGGAACGCTTGGTTGTGAATTTTCTCAATGCTGTTGCCACTAAGGTTTAAATTGGCGATGTATGTCATTCCATTGAACATAGACGGTCCCACAAATTTGATGTTAGTTTGTCCAGCATTAAGAGTTAATAAATCAGAGATTTGCAATCCGTAGACAGTGTCGATCGGGTTTCTTAGAATATGTAGAGTGGCAAGCTCGGTATTTTCCGAGAATATATCATCAGGAAGTGTCTTGATGTTGTTATCACTCAGATCGAGTTCTTCCAAATCTAATAGCTTTTTAAACGTTTCTGGGTCCATATCGGACAAATTGTTTCCAGCCACATTTAAATACATCAGGCCTGGCATGTTCTTGAAAGTGTTTGATGTGATGTACTGCATGTTACAATATGAAACATCTAGTTCCTGCACAGATGAAGCATTTAAGAAGTATTCCTGAGAACCAGCTGCAGGGAATTTCAGAGGGTTATTTGAAAGAGTGAGTAGTAACAATTTCTTGTTGTTAGAGAATGTTTCTGGGTGTAAACTCCTTAGTTTATTGTTCGACAAGTTCACTGCGTATAGTTCATGTAGGCCATGGAAGGCGTTAGGCCCGACGAAACCGATCGTGCTGTTAACAATCTTCACTGTCGCAATCTGGTGGAGACCGAGTTTCTTGAAGATGAAATCACTCAGATTGATGGGGAACGACGCGTCGGCGTTTTCAATCACGAGATCAGTGATGTCATCGCCGAATTTCTGCGTGCCGACTTCGAGGCGGTTGCACTTCGCTATTCTGTATCCTTGGGATACAGTACATATGCAATCCCTGGGGCAGGGTCGGTCCTCATTGAACAGTACTTCTTGATCATCAGCTGCGTCGTAGTCCTCATACTGGTAAAGGAAGTTCTCAGAGTCTTTGCCGTCTTTCTTGGCAGTCTTGTTGAGGGGCTCGCTTAGCGCAAGCGCGCACACTGCCAAGAGCAGTACTAACTCCCGGGACCTCGCCCCCATGTCGTAGCGAACTCTGAAAACATACAAAACAACGTATGATTTTTCAGAATCAAAGTATTATATCAATTATGAAATTTTCTCGATACACGAGGCCAAGTCACGTTACTTATAACGTATAACAGTACCTAATGGTTAACAATGGGTATAAATTAGGTAACCTAACAATAGGAAAGTTAACAAAACATGTGTTCGAACTCTGAGAAAGCAAAACAAAATTTATAAATCTCAATGCCGCCTAGATAAGTAAACAGTTTCAAAGAATACTGTGATGTTGTAAGGAAATCTTAAATTTATTCCAAAAAAGATAAACAAAACATGAATTTATAATAGGTAAGGTCCAAAGAAATCTCACGTGTTGCATTACTATTATTTATTACTTAACTTATATACTCAACTATAGTACTCGTAGCTTGTAAATAAATTATGGATCACTATATTTTCTTATGCTAACACGCCCAAGCTATTTTTTTGTCCGAAAATATATGCTACGTCATATTTCTTGTGAGTAAGTACCTAATTAAGTGTGAGTGAACTATGGAATCCACAAAGCAAAACCTTATTCTACGTTACAACTGCCGTATAACTTAAATTTTCTCTTAATTTACTGCCTATTTTGTATATATAATTAAGTCGGGGACCAACCTAACCTACTACATCAAATACTACCTACTTATAAATTTCTTACTGCCTGACGCACACATACAAACACAATATAATCTTTATTGTTTTTCATATTATATCTAATTTATATGTGTATGTGAGGGGCAACAGATGTTGTTGGTTGCTGGCATTGTTCTAGTGAAATCTTATCTGCTTGTTGTCCATCTGTCAGTCTGTTGTCGTTACTACATATATGTATAGACACATGATACCTTTATGTTAACTAAATTATAAGACACATATTTAATTTCTCACCGAGAACGTTTTAATCATCGATATTTAATTTAATAATATCAAATGACCTTTGAATAAGTGGATTTTCCTTCAAAAGTCAAAGTATTTCGCAGTGCTATCGCGCCATCTATATTTGCATGATAATTGTTTGTGTAAACTTTTCTGATAAGTAAAGACCATGTAAAGACTAAGGTTAACTCCGCAAAATATTTTTATTTTTCGCCGCTTTCGTAAAAAGATATTCTAATCCTAAGTTTGGTATGTAAATAATAATTCATATATGAAACTACTCAATAGATTTTTGCACGTATTAACCCTTAGCACTTGTAGGTATGTTTCCCAGGTCGGTAGGTATCTATATATGTTCCTATATGATACAATATTAGTTTTAGTATCTGTAAATATATCGCGGATTAATATTAATGACTCATATTTTGATCTAGGCTTTGTCAAAGCTAGTTCTGGGTATTTATTTTAGAAAGTTGCTATATCACGTCAGTTGCAATCATAGCACACTACAGTAAAATAAACTACACCTAATATAAGATTACAGGCACGTAGGTATAAAGTGATACATACAGTCGGTATAAATGTTTGTCAGTGAATGAAGGGCACACGCAGATATTTGTCGTCAAACATACGTTCACACTAAAAGTAATAACGCAGGTTTGTTTGTTTAGAGTACATATACCGTACCTCGTATACCTAATCGTTCACAATACACACATAATGTAGTGTTTGGTGGGATGATTCTAGTACGTAGGGTACATAGACGTCTTTTTTTACAAAATTCATTACGTTTTGCGTTGTTATGCTTACCTAACTAGAGTTCGGAAAATGGTTTGGTTAGTGTCATTTTGTTATAAGTAGTTTTCGGCTTCATATTTCAGAGCTGTTCCCCGCGGCTTATTTGCGTTCCCGGGGTAAAAGTAGCCTTTAACCGTCGGGGATAATGTAGCTTGCTATTAGTGAAAGAATTGTTCGAATCGGAACAGTAACTCCGGAGATTAGCGCGTTTAAACTTCAGCTTTATTATTAGTATAAATAGAGTATAGATATTTGTTTGTTTGTATTTTTATATTGTTACAGTTTGATTTCTTGGTAAAGAACAAACTGAAAAACTTAAGACTGAAACAGTTTCCGTATAATTGGCATACACTTTCTTCTCATGTTTTCAATCTTTTCAGTTTACATTCACTACAAAAATAAAATTCTAGAAATGAACAGTTCGCTGTCTCAATAAGGGAGGTGAACGAAATGTATAGGATCAGTGTCACGTCACCTGAAGCCACCGCACACCAGTCGTGATAAGATAAGATAAACGCTGGAGCGCGCCGCCGCCCGCGCCCGCTCCGCCGCGCGTCGTCGTGCTACATAAACGCAGTATCAATAAAACAAATGAAAAATAAAAAACTAGAGCAATCCGCCTTTAATTTCGTATAATTAATTTATAAAATGTGCACCGCTTGTGGTGACTCATAGGAGAACACTCTTATACCTACCTATACAATCGCGTAGGATGACGTTGGTATTGGATTGACTTTTGGGCTTGTTTCTGAAATTATAATAATGCGTTGACTCATCGTCGCATTTTAGCAGAACGATACAATGAAATTTTCAGTAAAAAAACGCATTTCGAGGAGTTCATTATGAGTGCTAGCCTTCAATCGAGTGGTTTTCGGTACTTTTCTAATTCGCTCCGCTTGGCCCCGATTTTAGTATAGGTATTCATGGCACATTAAACACACATTATAGGTATATTTGCCGAAAACATGTCAGATATCTTAGAAATTCTGTACTTCCTGACTGAAGACCACTATAATTCTTGTCGCTAAATCTCTAATGCGATATCAATATGGAAAGGACGAGAATTGGAGGTGTGAGGCCCAACTGACATAAAATGAACCGAATATTGTTTTAAATGATTACAACTTAAAGAACTCCAACACAAATTAGAAGCAAAATTTTCAATGCGTTAATTTATGTAGGAGGTAAGCTCTGTGCAGATAACTATAGGTGGTGGTAAGGAATTACCACATCGATTACCATCAGAAGGTTGTATGTTATTTTGCGTTAGAACCAATAAAAAGACAATGAACTAACGAATATATTATACTATTCTTGCCTGAGTCATTTAAAAAGATAAAATGTATGTCCATTACAAAGAAAACCTACGCAGTAGTTAGTTTTCCATATCAATAGATACTTCTATTTATAGATGTAGATAATTATTTACAAACCTCCAGTATGGTAGATACAGTTGTTTTATATTTGTCTAATGTCAGTTAATATATTAGGCTTTAGGAAAACAAATTATCTATTGCCAAGATGTTTCGTAATTTTAACGATACTGAAATGTACCGTACTTATTTATTATCGAATACAGTTAATGGAAGAACATTGAACTGAATTCTACCGACGAATAAAATGACAAAACACTAG
This sequence comes from Tethea ocularis, assembly GCA_963555595.1. NCBI lineage: Eukaryota > Metazoa > Arthropoda > Insecta > Lepidoptera > Drepanidae > Tethea > Tethea ocularis. The sequence continues at coordinate 10,192,069 of OY741958.1, forward strand.
CAATATTTTAATTTATTTTCTAGGTGGTTCTGAAAAACATGAATAATATTAAGTATCAAAACAATTATTGGAAAGCAATACTAAACGGGTATTGTAAAGAAAGCACAATTAATCCGACGTCAAGGGCAATAATCAGAAGTTACGTAGCATTTTTCATAAAAGACGAACACCTGTATTAACTCAATTTTTACGCATCTATGACCTCATAAATGTTACTAGAATTGACGGTAACATTTAGTAAAGGGTGAGGAAGGTCGATATTGAAAATGTCTGTCACAGAATAATTCCTTCCTTTACACATAATCGTTATAGGATACTTAGTGAGTTTATCTACTTTTACCCTAAAATAATAAACCTAACTTATAGATGCGAAAGCGTTTATTTTATATCTCTTGACGCCTAAACGGATTAATAATACGGGTAATTTGAAAAGTACCCTAAGTCCATACGGGGAATAGTTAGTAGAGTTCGTTAGTGTTACACATTAACGTTGTAATTGCTGTACGGATTTAGATGGGCACATATCTTTGTGTAAAATCGGTGGGCGGAAGCTAGAAAAATAAACCATAATTGGAGGAAAGATTTAGTCTCAAATTTAATAGCATTGTTAGATTGGTGAAATTGATGAAAGGTTCCTTTTCTATGCTTTGCTTTTACAGTCTAAGATGAGTCTTTGCTAACGTACCTATTATGTTATGTGGTTTTATTTGCTCTGTTTGCGGATATTGAAGAAAAAAGAAAAATCCGTTTCACGATAACAACGTGACAGATCTGAGTTGTAGTCGTTGGAAAACTATAAACAATTGTAAGTTAAGTAGGTGACGTCAGTCAGTTTGTCGCTTGAGTGAGTTACCAAATTACAATCACAATTACCTTCGAGTTGGCCTAGCAACAGTATGTGGGATAATCTAAGCGTTTCCTAACCGTGAAGCTCCTTTCCTTACATTGGAGTTCAGACTACACACACAGCGGTGACCGCTTGCTATCAGGTGGGCCATAAAAAAAACTATTACACCGAGAAACATTCAGATTCAGTTTCAATACAAAATATAATATACTGATGTATAATAGAGGTACTTAGGTTCCTATACCTACATACCAGACAGGGCTTAAGGGCTCGGCTGTTTGCCGCCAGTGACAAATACTTTTATCAACCTGTTATCTATCTAAATTACATCTATGATAAGGGCTCGTTTATTGTTGAATTGAAAATTACTTATTAGTTAGTTATTTTATGAATGGTAAGTAATTATAAATAATATTTTATAGTTAGTGGTCAAATAGGTACCTACAGGGTTACCTACATGTTTAAGTAAAATTAATAATGGCTTTGTATTTTATCTGTTTACAGACATTTATTTGCAATTCACCTGATTCATCATCATCATATCAGCCGAAAGACGTCCACTGCTGGACAAAGGCCTCCCCCAAGGATCTCCACGATGGCCGGTCTTGCGCTACCCGCATCCAGCGGTTTCCCGCGACCCTAACAAGATCGTCGGTCCACCTTGTGGGGGGCCTGCCCACGCTGCGTCTTCCGGTTCGTGGTCGCCACTCGAGAACCTTTCTGCCCCAGCGGCCGTCGGTTCTACGAGCGATGTGCCCCGCCCACTGCCACTTAAGTTTGGCAATTCTTCGGGCTATGTCGGTAACTTTGGTTCGCCTGCGGATCTCATCATTTCTGATCCGATCTCGCAGGGAAACTCCGAGCATAGCCCTCTCCATTGCTCTTTGGGTGACCTTGAGTCTTCTTATGAGGCCCATCGTAAGCGACCACGTAGCGCTCCGTAAGTCATCACTGGCAACACACACTGGTCGAAGACTTTCGACTTGAGACACTGCGGTATTTGAGACGAGAAGATATTACGTAGCTTCCCGAACGCTGCCCAGCCGAGTTGGATTCGACGATTGACCTCTTTCTCGAAGTTGGACCTACCTAGTTGGATGGTCTGTCCTAGATTAAGTATTATTAATTAATAAATTAAAGCTAAACTAAAAACTACTTAAATAAAAAAACGTCGTGTTTATGATAAATTATTATATGGAATAAATAGCTAAAAACTAATTTATTAAAGATAAATTACCTATTTTCTAGCAGTAAAATACTCAATGCCAAATCAAGGTACCTAGTTCAGTAGGTATTTATAACGGTTTGGATTTCATGTAGCTATGATGTCAGGTCAGACATCAGTGACGTGTTTTATGAATACCAGTTTATTAACCTCGATATAAAATCTGACCAATTATATTATATTTTTGAATAATGCTTCACATTGTATCGATAATAATGTACAGACAGAGCCATAAATATTTGACACCTTAGTAAGTAAGTACTATGTCACATTATACACTTTTTATATACAGGATGATTTTGAGATCAAATCAAAAACTCATTTATTCAGTTTAGGCCCTAATAAGGCACTTATGAATGTCAACAGTTACAATTTTTTGACTCTACTACCGGTTCGGAATACACTTGATAGATGATAATGTTAGCCCGAATGCTACGGATGGTTTACATTGTTATTAGTATCCTACAAAATTTCAGGTGCCTGAGCTAACCATTATGCTAACTATTACGAAGTTATGGCAGAAATATTGCCTAAATACCTATATTTGGTAAAAGCCATTATTCACACACATACCCGTACAGATGGGGGCTATTATAATACTTTAGTAATCTAATAGATACTCAATTACATTTAAATTGAAGTGTATTTTAATGCAAAACTAATTTGTTTATATTTTTTAAAGTAGGTATGGCAATATTTTACTATTGTTTTCCACTCGAAAACATATTTAAGGTATACCTACAACCTTTCGTATAAACAGTCAAGAGAACTTTTGATGCTGACTGTACGGTACATTTATAAATGTGAAAATAGTTTAATGTTCTATGTTTGTCTGTTTGTCAACTTTCCATAACTAAACCTCCGAACCGATCTCGCGAAAGACACAGCCGTATCAGTCGTAGGTATGGTATAGACATGGGCGACTGGCGTAGGTATATATATGCTTACATCAAGGAATCGCAGGGGAACACGAGTATAGGATCCTGAAAAAAGTGGGGTCTAATAACGCCGTTTAAGCAATATTGCCTATAATATAGTAGGTAGACAATCTAAAGATCATCACGTCGAGGATTTTTGTGTTAGGTGTTTTTTTTTTATTTTAAATTTATATTAATTGCTGCTGTAAGTTTCAGAAATGAGTAATAGTGCTCGAGCGGCAGTTTTAGACCCCCCTGACTTGCTAGAATTTAGGTAGATATAGCGAACATATCGAAGGTACATTAGCCACACTGCATATTAAACGCTCGCCGTTAGTTCAATTATTGGTTTTGCATACAATCGACTCTTGGGAGGGGGGAGGTCTTCGGCGACATGACGCGTGCAAATATGCATATCGAACTGTGTAACCGGAACGCTGGATGACATTATACGTTTTTATAATTTATTTTATTATCCTGTAGTCTGACCTAAATTGTTAGCCATGGTTTCGTGATTTCATTTCAAGGGCGATTAAGTTGAATTGCTCCCATATGAATATATGGGATTTTAAGTTTTTGTTAACTTTTTCAATATCATCATGTCAGCTGAAAGACGTCCACTGCTGGACAAAAGCCCAAGGATAAATAAAAACTTAACTGAACTTTTAAATTAATTAATTTATTACGTCAACGTAATGCCACAGTTTAACTATTCCCTACCAGTTGGGAATCGCGTTTGATGTCGGGCGATGCCGCCGCCACCTGTGTAAGTACTTACGCTGTCGCACGCAGAACATTTAAAATTTAACGGATATTTAATTTGAAGCCATGAAAATTTGAATACTGATGATGGTTGGCTACCACCCTTATGTTAAAAGTTCGTCGCCAAGCACCTTCTTTTAGGTTACCTTCATATAGCCAGCGTGTTATCATGATTTTATGTTTTTATACTTGAGTATACAATGTGTCGCGGCGGTGGAAAATAACCAGTTCTACAGCATTAACAGTGTTATGGAAATATACTGCATCGCGAATACCAGTATTTCACTTACGTACATTTTTACGTTAACGGTTAACTGTGCTATTTAATATCATCATCAGTTAGATGGTTGATGATGATTATTGATGCACTTTCAGGACAAAGCCAGGGTGATGCACTAATTACCAATTTGACGTTATCAAAATTTCCAATTCAACCTATGGGAGAGTCCGAATAATGGATAGGTAATCTATTCAATAACAACATATCTACCTACCCGCTATCTATTCTGCAAGGTTTGTATATATAATTTTAAATAAATTAACATTTCTGAAAATATTATAGTGAGCTAATATTTATATTCAGCCATTATAATTGCCAATATGTTACGTGTTTAACAAGATTTAATAGACGGAATATCATTATGGTTATTTACATTGAGTCAGCGCGTAAATTATTGTACATATGCATTACCTACCCATTTATTATTAAATCTGTTATTCCATCGAAATATCTACTGATAAATCAATAAAAAATAGGAACAAAAGTGGAACATACCTATTGCCTTGTTCAGCCTCCCAGCAACCTCTGAATTAAAATCTGTAAAAAAAAAAAATAGATTAAACAATAAATATCAATGCTCCAAATCAATCGATCATAAAAAATAAAAATAACCTAACCCCGCTCTAAATAAAAGTAAAAGCTTTATGGGAACAGATGGCACAGGTCACTGGTCAAATGATGTATGATGAATATTCACTGTTCAGTTCACGTTCCAATTGCTAGATCGATTTTGCATTCGAATAACGTATCGATAATCGAGTACACGAGTCGGTGATAATCGATATATATCGATACGCCAGTGCACAGGATGGGCGGGGTTAGCAGTGTTGATATGTACCTACTAATACAGACTGGTTCTCATCTGGTTCTAGATGGACTCGGTTCCCCGTCTGCTATGCTGCTTGTTTACAACATTAGATAGTTACCCGTAGTAGAATATTACTAGAAGGATTTTTACACTAATTTGTATGGTTCATTCATTGAATTAGTAAATAATAATAATAAAAAAAATAGTTTCATATAGTATGACACAACATAGATGAAGCATCGGCAAACTTCGTAAAATCGATCGTTCCCGAAAAGAGTGCGCCTACAACATTACTCATGAATTAAAAAATGATCGGCGAAAATGATCTTGTTGAACGTTGAATGGCGCGATACTGAATTATTTTTATTTGTTGTGTAAATCGGAAGTGAAGTGTACGAAAATGATTCGCCGATGCTACATCTAAGTTGTGTCATACTGTAAAATACTTCGAATAGGTTTTTTGCGGTTAGGTTTTATATGTAGGTAATTAAGGTTACCTATAACTTTAACTAGTGTCGTTGAGTCAATTGTATACCTAAATGCTTATTTCCTGGAATCTGAACTTATGACATGATATATATCTATATTCGAATACAAATAAAATTTGTACTTTTCTGCTAATCTCTTTGTTTTTCGCAGTCGTTGCCGTATGCCTAGGCTAGTTGTTATAATGACAATTGTGGTAGGTAGGTATAGCGTATTTCTATAGCCTTCGTGCCGCAGACCCCATATAGAGGTTCAGTACTAATAAATAGTTTACCATAAATTAATTATCCAGTAATAGAAGTAGGCTATTGTTACAATCGGAAGTGGGCTTGATGGATAAAGGAAGTGTGGCATGACATGACATTTGCGGTGGACAGCTACTTACCTAGGTACCTACTTAATGGACAGTTGTGGTTACGCTACCGAGATGTAGGTACCTAGGAAACCCATGTGATGTTTGCATGGACAGTTTTTTTACACAGACAGAAATGGCAACAATACATTTTAATTAGCTTGAACAAGTTTTGGTATGAAAAGTTTTATTATTTTCACGATTTCAGACTTGATTCTACAATAAAAGTTGTTTCACGGATCGGGCAGGGTTTCTTACACCATGTAATTGGAAAAAATATGGACGTTTGTCGATGCAGACATATACGACGATAATTTTGATATAGGTAGGTATGCTATCATTTAAAATACCATATTAAAATATTCGGCTTTTATACGAACAGTTCTCTAGATAACTAATTGGTTTTTAAGTGCTCATATTTGTTTGAGAAACGTTTATCCTCAATTTTACGCTCTGAGAAAAATATAAATAATGATAACTGACGACAACAGACTATCTTACATTGCTGGATGCGGGTAGCGCAAGACCGGTCATGATGGAGATCCTTAGGGGAGTCATTTGTCCAGCAATGGACGTCTTTCGGCTGACATAATGGTGATGATGATGATCTTACATCCCACACCCAACAAACTGCGGATTCCGGCGTTTTAAAAATATCAGTAAGAAATACGTCGAAGTCAAATACTGAATTTAATAGACATGGTTGATATAATGAGATTAAAAACAAATTCTATATTACAAGGCATTTAAACTATGAGCACCTTGAACAAAGAAGGTCGTTAAATATTTCCACTTAGTATTTGAATTATAATCAAAACTAGTTTGAAACTATTAGTACTTATTATGCTTACCAATACAAACGAAAAGTGTCTTCAAAATTGTTAATGTAACTAAAATACCATATTTGATAGGAATTATACTGAACTTTAAAAGTAAGAACTAGTCAAATTTATCACATACTAGCTGACCCGGCAGACGTTGTCCTGCCCTGAGAACAAAAATAAAACTGGGACCTACCTACCTACCCCTACCTACCTTACCTACCTACCCTACCTACCCCTACCTATCTACCTACCCCTACCTATCTACCTACCCCTACCTATCTACCTACCCCTACCTATCTACCTACCCCTACCTAACTACCTACCCCTACCTAACTACCTACCCCTACCTAACTACCTACCCCTACCTACCTTACCTACCTACCCTACCTACCTCTACCTACCCCTACCTACCTTACCTACCTACCCTACCTACCCCTACCTACTTATCCTATGTCCTTCTCCTGGCTCTAAACTACCTCCCTGCTAATTTTCAGCTAAATCGGTTCAGCCGTTCTTGAGTTATAACTCCATTGACTCTCCCCCCGTACCCCAGTGACGCTTACATGGACGCCTACATCGCATGCTGGCTAGCTGAGCGCGGTGAGCGACAACCACGCGACTTTTTTCTAATACTTGCATTTTTAAACTCGTGATATCTTCCGAATGAAATGTCCGAATTGAATAATTCAAAAAGTTATAAAAAGGTATTAAAGCCGTCTTGAATATAAAGTAATTTATTTTGATGAGGATTAATACCAAGGTACAAATGAAGAGCCTTTTCAAGAGGCGGCATATATAAATTAATATGTTAGAATAAAAAACTGCTTACTGTGACATAACTATAATATTTAGACATATGCTGTCGCGACACTTTTTGTAGATAATGATGAGTTCTGCAAAGTCGTAGTAAATGATTTTGTTCTATCATCAATAGTTTTCGCAGCGCACGCGACGTAAGGAATTTTTCAGGTCATTTTTTTACACCTTATGTTACATTATTGGAGTTTTAGTAAGGATCCCTAATTTTTTTTTAAATATAATATAGCCTATGTTACTCGGGGATAATGTAGCTTTCCAAAGGTGAAAGAATTTTTGAAATCGGTCCAGTAGTTTCGGAGCCTATTCATTACAAACAAACAAACAAATCTTTCCTCTTTATAATATTATTATTATTATTAGTATTAGTATAGACAAGTTACCTATACTAAGTCACGCAGTTAAGCTATTGCACTATACACGTAATCATTTAATATCACTCCACTGGTGCACTTATTACTTATTAGTACAGTTTATTGGACGATTCTCATGAGATAAGGTTGGAAATTCTATATTTTAATTTGTATTGTTAAACATATTGTAAAATGATTCGACAGTAACGAAGCGTAGGCGACTCATCACCTCAATTTGTTCCGAGTTCACGTTTCATACATACATAATCCTCTTGTCTGTGTGCCTATTTAATTTTGATGGGTTACTTTACTAAATATGGTGTCTGACCTAGTCGTTAACGTTTTAATTAATGCTGCTTACCTACTATATGTAGGAATGGCAAACTTTTTATAGGTAGGTATGCAGTCTGCAAGCAGCAACCGCCTGCAAGCGTCTGCAAGCAGTCAGTACTTGAGAAATTATTATTTTATGTCTGAGGAATTTAAATTAGGATTTCTTTTCCCCATTTATAGTAGGTATAGGTACACATTTTTTTTTAACATGAGAACAAATTCTAGAGTTGGAAGATGACTGAAGAAAGTTGCATTTATATGAGAGATGGCCTACAATGATAATAATGTAAGAAGATCAACATAAAATACCATTTTTTTTTTATTGTGACTAAAGTCCTAAATAGAGTCGTTTTGTTCCCAGCAAATTTTCTTGCCAACCGTTACCGTTTTTTCACAGTTAAATTGAGGAAATTGCAGATAATCGAGTTTCCTGTATTGAGAAAAAACTTTATTGAAAGTCGTTTTTTTCCGTCACACAAAAGTATTGTGGCGAAATTCTTTTGTTTTAATTGGTACTAAAATCTAAAGCTAAAGCTTACTAACCGACTCTAACAGAAGTAGACTTCTAGAGTAAATTCCGAGGAATCCAAACCGAGACGGACCAAGGTGTATATTTTTTAGAAATCACAGAACAAAAATACACGAAGAATTTTGAAGTTTTCTTATGACAAAGTGTGATATCAAGTATGAGAACAATAATTAGGTTATAATGACTAAAGCCCCATAATAAAGTAGGTACTTATCTATAATGAAACATAATTTAGGAAATTAATAATTGTTGGTATTCAAAACTCAAGAGTCAAGCTCGTAAGCGTCACTGTTTTCAAGCAGATAACTGTCAAGAACTCTCGTCTTCCCCTACCGAAGTAGGTTATAAAGTAGCTGACAAAGGTTTTTCGAGTGATATGTTAATCAGCACTTTATCCACAAGAATTTACAGCTGAAATTTCTTGATAGTAATACTTATAGGTACTTTGTGAAAATATTTCAGTTAAATCTATGTAACTGAAAAAATATCGTCGTTATTATGATATTGGCGTAGATTTTTTTTACTATGTGTTTTTGACCACAATCTCATCGTGGTCAGTGATGCTGTGGCCGATGGTGGTAAAAACCAAAGCCTAGAAGGTAGATCTGGCTCTCAAGTGTAGCTGTCGGAACACACCGGTAGGTGCTTGGCGACAGATTTTCAACTTGAGGGTGGTAGCCGGTCGGCTAGGTGGAAAAAAAAAGCTACAAAGTAGGTACCCTACCACTGTGCTATGGTTTCCTTCACCGAAAGCTCATGCTCATTTTATGATTCGATCCCGCGACCTAAGTATCGGCATTCGACATCACTTATCACTGAGCTATCATTGAAATTAAATATTCAACGCAAAGAACATAGTGGAAAACAAAAACATAATTTTAAATCTAAAATTATTTATGCCGCACTAAGGAGTCTCAACAAAATCACATAAATGTGGAATCATTTTTGCAAAAAACATTTATGTAGAAGTGGTTTTTCTACAGTATCAGATTACAGGAGACGACCACCTGGCCGGGTCAAGTGTATTATTTTATTATTTACACATAATACATGCAAATGTATGTATAGGTACCTATAGTCGGTCTGTTTGTTGTATTCGGTTCACATTTAGGCAGACGTCAGACCGTGTTTTCACGGTTCTGTTCATTCTAAAGTCATGTTCCTATTGTATTATGAAAAGCTTTTGACAATGCTGACTTTTTGTCATTGTTAAGTGTAATTGTTTTTTTGACGATTTATAAAACGGGATATTTTATATATTGTTCCCCTATTATATGCCTTTTTAAACTTTGAATTAATGAGTCAATAGGTAGGGTAATTTTAACAATTTATTGATCAGTTATAGAAAGTTGCGAATATAAAGCGAAAGATAACAAGGAACAAAACAACGTCGTTCTTGTCGCGTCAACGAAATGAAGATTATTATTTAAACTAAATGGTTCCACCATTTATCATTGATTGTGATTCCAAGTGATAAATCGAAAATAAATAATCAATTTACTTCGGTAATAAAAAAGATAGGTATCAATGAAAAAAAAACTAAATACTATAAAAATCAACGTAAATTGAAAAAGATAGATCTTTATAATAACTTGATTGTGTAAAAGAAGGCATTTATCGATGATTTTCTAAAAGGAAGATCAATATTCTGCTGAAAATATCACCACAAGCTATCTTAAGTTTGCTATTTTTAGATTTATATTACCAAAGTTTACTTTTCTATGATAACATTGCACGACCTACTATCAGACAGAGTCCTTGTTCTCGATAAAGAGTTAAATAAATAATGTGTAGCAAAAACCGATACAAGTATTATGCGGATGCCAGGTGGCTGGACGGACATGGTCCGAAGATGACAGTCGGAACATCTGTAGGTATGTACCGGAAAAACCAGTTTCTTCACAGCTTTGGCACAAGCCGCGTTCTCGGTCACTTTGCTAGAACACGCACTGAGAGTCTCTTAATGAACTGAGGCATCTTAGTCGAGAATGTATCTCATATAACTGCTACTTATTTAATTGTACATGACAACCTAGATAAGCTAACCAACCTGTAGTTTATATCTGTCGTTCAAGTAATTAAAGATGAAGTTGTATTCAATTCATAACTGTGGAAAACGCAGTGCGATGACTGGAGAAAAATTAAAAGAGATGATTATTAAGTTATACCTTTCTAAAGATTTGCAGAATTGTGACACAAGATATCCACGTAGCCTTTTGTTCGTGAGACGAATCACGCGACATATCTTTGCAATCTCAACTTCAGTGTACTTGTTTACGTGATCGATGTCAAATAGATTCCGAAATCGTTTGATATCAATAAGATGGATTATTTCTGTTTATTACTAAGCACACTAAGCATTTACGTCGATGATTCAATTTTAAATCAACATGATTGTTTAGTGCTTGACGTGCTATATGGCAAATATTTAGAGCATGCGCAGGCGCAAGTGAGATTTACGTGTGGTCTATGTAAACCACAATACCCAACATAGATGTTTATGGCTTGTTAAGAAACATAAATGTATCAGGTTCCTTAAACAGTGTATTTACAGAATTAGTGCACGTTAAATTTATGCTTTCTCGGAAACAATAGTCACTGTGTTATGGGAGAATGTTGTATGTGGTATGACCCAATCTCCTACATTGTTTCTACTAATGCCTACGATAGGGAAGCTGCACAAGCTCTTGATTGAAGCCTTATAAGAATTATAATGTTAGTAAGAGTTGGTCATATGGCCGCATGGTAGCAAACTTATCATTATTTTTCAAAATTGTTGTATATGCATCATTATAATATCAGCCGAAAGACGTCCACTGCTGGACAAAGGCCTCTCTCAAGGATTTCCACGATCCTACCCGCACCTAGCGGTATATGTATTAAACAGTATACTTAATGTCATATCATGTACTTTTTCTTTGGATATTTCCAATTATTATTGCACATTCTGTATTGAGGTCGGTTGCTAAATCGCAATCGTTCTTATTATTTCCTGTCGGTATACTGCTTCTTGCAGTAATTATTGAACATTAAACTAATAAATAGCACTAATAAGCTGCTGCGCTATATTTAATGAGTAATTAAGGCCTCCTACATACCTAATGAGTGCCATATAAGCCTGCATGAGCATCATTCAGTTGGCGGTCTTTCAACATGAAAGTTCACAGATGAATGATAAGTTAGTGATATATATATATATATATACATATATATTTTAATCTTGAGTTCGATTATATTCTTACATCACAGAGAAGCACACATCACTGAAAATAACTGCCCCTCAGATGCAGAATGAGCACAATGGAAGATCCTTGGCGACATTGTAATTTGTAAATAATGTCAATAACTTTGTTTATTTTTATTTTATTATTTCTCTATGTTTTTCTAATGTACCGTGTTACGTATATACATTCATTTTTTCAGGGTTGATTAGTCCTGTTTCGAGTGGTTATAAAAAAGTTATCTAAATAGCTATTTGATTGTCTGTGCGTATACATTTATGTATCCATATACCTAGGTTCGTTTCCGTCAATATATAAGTATCAATATAATAATAATTTTAACGGGCTGTGGTACTCTGTATCAACGGCATTGTTTATAAATGTCATGGCACCATAAATCGTGGGCCATGAAGCTACATTGTACGCCATGGAATAATCATGGGGTATATAAGCGAACGGGACATTGACCTATTTCGGATAGGTTAACTGTTTGGGACATTTTGACGATAGTTTTATTACCCGAAGCCGGAACGCAGTGTCTGATTAAAGCAAGTTCATAAGCGCTGGTACCCACAAAAAATGATAGTAGGTATTCTCGTATTCAAATAGTTTTTGTTCTTATGCAAATTAATATAGTAAAATTATTATAGTGTTTTTGAAGAAAATCCGGTTCTTAGGTATTTTTCTTCAGACGTTATTGAGATTACAAGTATAACAGTGATTCGATATTAATTGAGGATAGAGTTTTTTCATTCAAATCATTGCATTGGCCTCTTATTTAGCTTATTAATAGAGTGCATGTAAGTAACGTAATTTTTCGAAATGTCATTTTCAAGACTTCTACGGAGACTAGATATAATTTTACAAACACAGAATGCAATAAGAAAGTTCAGAAACGTTACTTTCCGGCCTTTTCAGCTAGGTAGAGATCGGGGAGACTCTCAATAAAACTTCCCGAGTTTCTGAACGGTCTTAGGTGCGTTGGAGTTCCAGTTTCCGGTCTTCCTGAACGCGTTTGGATAAATTTTACCATACCTGCAACGTTTCTGAACACACCCCTAGGAAAACAGCTTTCCTTGTAAATTAACTCTTTGAAACAAATAGCATTTGTTTAAATTGCCGCATATAATGTGTATATGTAGGTCACAGATCAGCGACAGTTGTGTGATTAACGACGTGTGCGCACATAAAAGCTGCGCCTTGTTTGCGTTCAAGTCTTTATTGCCTGATCGTCGACGTCGTTTACTTAATGTACATCTTACGAAAGTTTAATCACTTAGTCTCACTTTATACAGGTGATAGAACCCGTCTCTACAGATCCGTGTAATAGTTAACTCATTATCAAAGTATCGGCGCCGTATGATACCATTTATTATTAGCTTCCCGCCCCGCAGTTTCACGCGCGATCCCCTCTACTTTATCCCAGTAGGGGCAAATTGTTAAAAAACCATTTATTCAGCCAGAAACAAAAAAAAAAACCTAGGATATGAACGTTCATGTCAATAAATATTAAGGTAACAAGAGGAAAAATACACATGATTTACCTTAGTTTAAGTAGGTATCTGGACTTACCCGAGATATTAAAAAGTTGCATGTCATTATTGAATGCGACAAAATGCATTACAGCATAATTTATTTTAACGATTCCGATAAAATCGTGTCATTCAACGTACGTCACAGACGTATTTTTATTTGCAGTATTTTTAAGTAAAAAAAGTATTCATATGATGTCTAAACAAATGAATATTAGTAACCACCAAGTAAAATTAATACGGCCGGCCGTGCCGCTTTTACTTGACTTGGTGGGTGACAGATAATGATAACAAAAAAAATACATAAAAATCCAAATATCAGAAAATGTGAGTGACGTCACGAACACTTTGATAAGATTTTGACCCACCGCAAAGACTTTTATAGAAAGATTGATTGAATGTTTTGTGGGCAAGAATGAGAAAGAAATATAATTTAAAGATCATAAAACTACCGAATAGGGGACGAAGGCTATCAAGAGAAATTTATTGAATTGCGGGCGGTGATTCACAGGAAGTAACGTGGACCTCCAAATATGGAATACGCTCGCGACAAGTGTCCGAGTTAAGTCCGTTTTTCTTTATTTCTTGTTCATTCGAAAGTTATTTTGTATCTATTTAATGCAGTAAATACTACTTCAATAGAACTACCCACGGCGTATGCGCCTACGCACGCCACTTGATCATTATGCTCAGTTACTTATCCCCCCCGTAGTATAACTTGTAGTAGGATAATCCTAGTAAAATAAGTTTATTAAAGCAGTTTTCTTTGGTGTGTTATAGAAGTTTGGAAGTAAATAAGCCGATTCTATAAGAGCTTCTAGAGATGATCATGGTAAATGATTCAATACTTATTTGTTATCTTGTATTGAGGAAATGGGTTCATTAATATAATTATAATTAGTCGATATGTAGAAATTGATATATTTTTCAGAAATTACCTATTTGATTATAATTTGTAACGTCTAATATATATAAAAATGAGTGAAATACGTATTGTAAAAAAGCCCTGATCGATCCGTGAAGACGCCGTTCATGGACAAGAACAAACTGTGAAGTCGAGAATAAAAAAAAGACATTTTTCCTTCACGGATCGGACAGGGTTTTTCTTACACCATGTATGTATGTATGTAAGTCTGGCTAGTCTTGCTGCGGATATTGCGCCGAATTGTTAGTGGTAGTACAGTCATCCTCAAAAGTAGATTGTCACTTTAGCACCCTTTCTAATAACAGTTTGTAAGGAATCTGTGACATGCGTAATATGCATGACAAGGTTCTAAAGTGACCAGCTACTTTTGACGCTGTATCTCTGTATCATATACACGTTAGTAACTACGTATGTGTCCAACAGACCAACGTACAAAGGAATTGAAAGCCTTTTCCTTTCAAGTCGGTTCTAAAGTCTGTAGGTAGGTATAGCCAAATGCAAATAAGTTAACTACAGAAATTTATCAGGCAATTAAATATTGTAAATAGACAAGGGAAATCGATGCTGTTTTCACTTGACTTGCTGTATAAATGAATACTACTTCAAAGGACAATGGTTACAATCAGAAACTTGTTACCTACCTACAGAAAAATACGTTGAGAACAATTACCGAAAATAAACACCGCAGAGATAAATTTAATAGTAAAAGAAAATGCCCTTGGCTGAATGCGAATAAAAGAACGTAACTTTTGGCAAATAATGCAAACTATTACAACCTAAACAAGGCGCACTAACATGTTGACCTCAACATCATTGTATAATAGTACTCTTAATAGTTCAGCTTAGTGCATGTGTTTTGGAGATTATCCATCAGTGGACAAGAAAAGACTGATGGTGATGTTGGTGAATTAAAAAACAAAAGACAACGCGACTTGAAAACAAAAGAACTATAACTTAGCCAAGTAACAAATGAATTAATTAATAATTTAAAACCACACACAATCCAAGGACTAATTATTATTTATTTATTTAACACGACGATTTGTCGACGAAGAGTATAAATCTAGGAGGCGCCAAGATGTCAGCTTAATTCGGTTCCGGACTGTGACTGACCACTAAATCTTTGCGGGAACATGGTTTGAATTTTATATTTGCATGTAGGTACCTACATACGGACGGACATGTTGATTTATTACTAGGATAATTATTATATACGTAATACCTTTGGATATACATATTACTAAGCACAATGTCACCTTTATGCGATAGCACAAAAGGTATGTCTAGTAGTTTTTGAGTGCTGAATGTGATAAAAGATAATGTATGAACGATAAATATTACTTATTGTCAAGTAAAATAGATTAAAAGTATTCTATTGTGAAAGTCTAAACAACACAATAATAAACTATTGAGCAAAAGTAAATCTTTATTGATTGAGTGACCTGTGCATGATAGAGTCTTTAGAATTCTTGTAAAACAGTTGTTTGTTCAGTAAAAGCAATATAAAATTGTATGGGGAAGAAAGTGTTTATAGACGAATTGTCACTCTAGCACTACTGTAAAAACGTGTCGACTTTGTGAAAAAAACATGGACATAAAATTAATCCACTAAAAGAAGTGGATTATTTTTATGTCCATGTTTTTTTTTAATTTATTCAGTTCAGGCCCTGACTTATGAACGTCGAAAGCTACAAATGACTCTACAACCAATTCAATGGGATAACATGTAAAAAATGGGTCTGCCTGGTTATTAAAACACTAGAGCAGAATAATACAAAAAGTTATACTTAACCAATAAGTATCATCCCACCAAAGTCCTTGAACCATTGATGCTCAGAGATCTTGTCGTCACCGACCAAAATAATTGTATGGTTCGTTCAAACACATTGACTGACATTGAATTACAACTAAACGTACACATACCTACATGGTTACTTGCTCATTGTGGTCGGGACTTGCGAACTGTTACGTAACGAACCTAGGTACGTAACTATTTTATTATAATGATGGTCTAAATAGGAAGATCACCTATCATTTTCAAAGTCGTTTCTTCGAGCTTGGAACGTCTTCAAATGTAAATAAAATTTTACAAACCGATTATATTTTACTGAAAATATGAAAATGCTTAAGATTGATGGGCTGCATTTTGAATTGAACGGATATTTTTTTTGTTTTAATTTATTACATCATGGCCAAGTGTCTGTTGGATGGAATTTTGGGATTCATGCCTGGGATATACCTAATGCCAGTTGATTATTAATGTATGGATTAAGCTTTTAGGGTATTTAAAACCCTATGTTGGTTCCTTATTAATAAATTAACGAATTTTAAAATTAGGGCACCAATTTATAGTTTTGAATGCAAAACGATATTAAAAGTCTTGGGAATATGAAGAATATGTAAGTCCAAAAAAGAATTTATGGAAGTACTTAGCTTACAAAATCTAGCTCAATAAAATATTAGGCGTCGCGTTTCTATAGGTACGTATGTGTGCGTTTGGCACAATTAGGTAGGTATTTGAGACTGTTTGTTGTCACGACATTTTGTACTTAGTTGATTTAAATATGTTATGTAGGTACGTACGACAAAACAAGAGTGATTTATTGTTTACTAGTTTCGCCAACAGTGAGTAAAAATAGTTATACACATATTTTATAGTAGTTTTCATTGAAAGAAAAATAACTTTCAGTATATTTTTTTTTAATAAAACATTACTAACTACAAACTGTAGAAGATTAACAATTTAAAAATAGAATACAAATCGAATAGACTTTATGATCTCGGTGAAAGATGAGATAATTTGAAAATGATGCAGTTTCATCTATAAATAGATGCACAAACAAGATTCGAGAAAGCTAAACAACAAAGTTACCGTTGGTTGGTTCAAAGATAAACTTTCTTTGTAAAGACTACGAGTACCTATTCCTACAAAGTTCCCGTTATTTTGGTATGTTATCTCACACATTTTAACGTAGTAGTTATCACTAATACGTACCAACTGTAATTAACTATGAACAGTGCTGTTGAAACAAAATCTGTAAACTAACCAAGTTTACGGATCTTGATAGTTAAATAAATTAGGGTAAACCTAATGGACGGCCAATAACATTTGAACAATGTTCCAGACCCGACAACTCCCCTAGCTTTATTTAGTTAAATGTAACAAAGTGTTCTGAGTAGTAACAGAAGTATTGACGCATGTTATTGGATTGTTAGTCTGTTTAAAAATCTATAAATTCTGAGATTATGTCAAGGATTACCTACCTACAGTATTATGATTATCTCAGGTAAAGAAACTCGCATAGACGAGTCGAGCGGCCTCCATCACTTGCTTAATGTTTACCTTATTACTTATTGCCTCCGACGCGTACGTACCAGAAATAAAAACACACGCCCACAGTATACTCTGCTACGATAGAAACACCTCTGTGTTCATTGAGAAACGGCACTCTGAAGGGTCTTTTGAATTTATCCGAGAATTCAAATGCAACTAGCTAGTGGACGCAAGGCAAGCGGTGCGGTTAACAAATAGTAATGCATATGAATGGCGCACATTATGTCTCACACGCACATTAGAAATAGAGCGAGACAGAGGAACAGCCTTTAAACATGATCCACGGAGAAACTCAGAGCAATAACACTGGGTAAACTAAGTATATTTATAAGTATATTTCTTTGTTTTCAGACTCGGAAGTAAAGAATGGAATGGAAGAAAGGATTGCAAATCGAGACAAGAGAGTTGATCCAGAAGTAACAAAGGAAATTGATAACGATTATCTCGAAAAGGAGGATACTGAATTTAATTAATTCAAACATTTTAACCGATGACACAAAAGCAGAAGGTTGTCGTGATTGAATAGTTTTTTAATAAATCTTACAAGCGTGACCGCTATTGTCAGTTCTTGGAAACGGCTCATTGCGGATCAATGAGGCAAACTTACGTCATGGTCAGTGGAGTAATAAGATCTGTGGAATTTCAGTTAAGAAATCGTAGGATTAGGCAGAGGAGAGAAATTCCAACAGCGAATGGCTAATTCCAACTTACACATCTAATAAAATAGAACATAAATGTAGGTACTTTATTATTGCAGTATCTTTATGTATGTGCATTCCTAGATCCTTTAACAAGCAAACCGTTCTCAACATTGAGCAAACTAGTGTCTCATAACTCTACCTTTCCTTTTAAATCCTATGTTCATCGTAAGCTACGATTTTACTTTATTTATAGAATACGAAAATCTGAAAATATGTCGTTAGGTTACATGTTTAAAAATGTAGTGTACAAGGATACACGAAGTCCGAAGTCAATTAACAAAGTGAAAGGAGAAGAAAGTTAGTATTTTAAGTCCGTTACTTATTCCAAGCGTTTCAAAATTGTGTTATTCATTTATACGCTAAATTTTGCACTAATTAGTCCATTTTGATATCGATCTCTAGCTTTATATTCGGTTGCAGTTAAACCTTCTGAATCATACAGGAAGTCTACAAGTGAGTAAAGGTATAGAGTAGTTTGAATGATAGGTACTTGGTCCCAAACTCGATGAAATCCTGTTTTTTTTTTTCAATATGCTTGTAGATACATCGCCACAGTTTTTCTGCATCATTGTGATTTCCGTTAAATGTGATAGAAAATCGTAATCATGTAGAGCAGTCCCATATTTCACTTAGTCAGAATCTTATCTTCTTAGAAATGCTTGGAGGATCAAAATATCTTGTTTTTATAGTGGTTGATTGTTTGAACTAGAAATACCAGAGATAAGGTGTTGCTCGGCTGAATTATTAAACAGTGTGATCATGATTGCCTCAAACATGAACTACATAGCTTTGTTTGTATGTAGGTATGTCTGTTCTGTTGTCACCATCGACATTCCTCTAGGCAATTCTCGATCTCTGAGCAGGTTCTTAAGAGTTACGAATTCCATGAATTTCCCTGTAAATTCTATGATAAATATTCTTTGTCTCGCATTTTTTTTATACAATGAACCTACTTTCCATAATATAGGTATAGAGGTACCTATGTATATTGACTACATAGATGCTTATGGTAACTTTATCAAGGTTAACACCTGAGGTAGTTGACACTTCTACTTTCCAACTTTTCTGGTAAACAAACCAATTGAGGTTATCAAGAAAATGGACCGATACCTATTACCTACGCTTATATTAGTAGGTTAAAATTTGTTTATTAATTACTACAGTCAGCTTCGAAGGTAGATTGTTACTTTAGTATCCTTTCATAACAATCTATTGTAATTTTTTTGGAAAGTTTGCATAAAAAACCTAGAATTTATTTTGAGGTGCAGATATTTGATTATATTCTGGTAGGTATTCCTTTTTTAGGGAACTATAGCTTATATTATTTGTATACAATTCAATTTATTATGTTTAATACCTATTGTGGTCATTTAGTCATCTTACTCACAGAGTGTGACGGTCATAAATGCAATTGTATTTATGTATGTACTTATGTAGCATTGCTTGTAGGTATGTTACTCAGACTACGAAAACTGGCTTCTTTACATAGTATACTCGTAAAATGAAGTCACTTCCGCTGTCTGTTCGCTTAGATCTTTTAAACCACTCAACGGATTTTAATGCAGTTTTCAGCAATAGATAAAGTGATTCAAGAGGAAGGTTTATAATATCTAAAATACGTGCATATTAGAGTACAGAAGCCGAGAAACCCGTGCGAAGCTGGGCGGGTCGCTAGTTGATAGTAAATTTGACAAAATCATATAAAACGCCTCAGTAAGTGTAAATAAACTGATGTGAAGTGAAGTGATGTGAAGTACTGTGTAGGAAGTCATATACCATACCATATACGAATAGAATATGGTAGGTAGGTACTTCCTCTTAGGTATGGTCATTCTTTGCGTGAGATCGAAAACATCTCGTTCGTTTGAGGATTACGTCATGCTCGAGAAGTCCACAGACAGTGTACGAATGAACGATCAAAATGTTTGCTAATAAAACTAAATATCTTTGAACAAGAGACTGGACCGATATAATTTAATGTCTGGCAAACTTGGCGCGTTTAGTTATTATCGTTACCGTAAAAATTAAAAAAACATTATTGTGAAAAGACTAAGAAAAGCCACTGTCTTTATTGTGCCCCTGCAATTCTTAAAGATAGAGATTATGTAGATTCCACCATGTGGTTCCACTCCACCCGCGTTCTTATGATAAAAAGTAGCCTTTAATTATGCATCACCAATTTTCTCCTGCTTGCGTGCCAAATTGTATAACAAATTCGTTATGCCGTTGAGGAATCAAATGTACCTAACCTTTCGCATTTATTAAATTAGTAAGACGTACAGATTATGACTTTTGTCCACGTGTATTTATATTTATTTAAAATATACATGCTTTTAACGTCCGTTTAAACATTAATCTATAATGATATATAGATTTTAATCTACTCAGCATTGACGTTAATTAATATTGACATTAAATTAATATTTACATAACAATATTCCGATTATGTTACTTTAAAATCATTGTCTTAATTATTGCTTCAGAAATAAGATGGATATTCCACTTACGACTAGAACGTAATTAACTCATACCACAGATTACTAAATAGTTACTGCTCATACGGAAATCACTTCTAGGAAAGTAATCTTGATATAGAAAATCAACCACCTACTTATTGGGTACCTATAAGGATTTGCTAAATAAATAAATTATTGTGGGTCTTGGAGATCTTAGTAAATGCAACTATATTTTGGTTAGTAAGTAGGTCATTATATACGCACAGAAGCAGGTAGAACATAAAAATTACAGTTGTGACGTTTTTAAAAATACCCGAGTGTAGATTATGCATATTACCTGCATAACTCAAGTAATAATAAACCAGTCTAGGCTGTTGGACATTTTAAAGCTTAGAGTTAATCTAAATGGCTCCACTACATGCGTGCAATGTTAAACACCCGCAGTATTATCTTTCAAGTGTCTTACTTCCTTAAAATGCAAACAAAACTATTTCGAAGCAAGCTGCGTGCACAATAAAAGGTTTGCCGACCTGCGTGCAGTTCGCAGTATGTCTGGAATGCTCTGTTCGTTTCTGAGAATACGTCTGGCTCTCCATTCCTGCCCTTAGGTAGCATTTTGCATCATTAGCTTTTTCTCATATGATAACTGCCTTTGGACGGCGCCAATTCTCTCTAATATCCATCTTGGTTGAATGGCCATTTGATTTAAATGGAAAATCTCGGTCAATAACCAAATACGGCCCGTAATAAACTTAAAATTGAGTTGAAACCTCAATGACCGTGGAATTTTGTTTGATGTAGGCAGATTGGGCATTGGGGAGTAATAATGCTCTCATATTGTTGTTTATAAAAAGGAATAACAAATTTTAAACAATGGTTTCTTGTTATATTTTTTTTCCATCAAAAATTGCTTTGTAGAGAACAAAATTTTGATTCACAATACAGGAATAATAACAAACTTAAAGGATAAGCAAGGTGATTGAGTACCGAGCGATCCTAACTAAGTAACTAACATAAAAATATCAAACTTAGAAAATTGGCGAGCAGAACTCGTATCATAATGTTTAAACAGCTGTTGACACCGAATAACCTATTCAAGTCGAAACTTAACTTTTTCACGTGAATTGTTGACTCATTGGGAATATCATACTGTTTTTGTTTGAGGTTGTAAATAAATTAATAATGTACAACAGTTTTTCGAAGTATGTTTTTAATTAGGTATAAGTTCAGCACTGAAAATATTAGAAAAGTTTTTATCATGGCCCAAAAAACGTATTACAAAAACAAAAGTGATTTTGATAAAGTTGTTTGTTTTAAATTTACAACAATCATGACTCACATGTTTCTTTATTTTTCAGTTGCTGTTAAAAGTATACTCATTCTTTTTTTTCCCATATAATTACCTAATTGTAGCAATATTTTAACTTTTTTCCAATGCTCTCATGAGGGCTATGGCTTTTTCCGTGGTTTTTTTTATCAAACAAAGTAGGATTTTCGTTCGTATATAAGAATTCGTATATACGATTCGTTGATATAACAATTTCAAATTTAGGATCACTGAAAAGGCGCTACCATTACTAAAATTTAAATTTAAATGATTAAATTACTAAAATGGTGTCACGTAAATCTAGGTATTATCTGATTGACAGTAGTAACGGTTTAGTTATACTTGTCTTGAATATCATTCAATGTTATGAAAGCCGCTCGTTTCGTTCACCACAAATGATCACGTGACTAAGTTTTTGCAGAGCGTCGGCGTCTCGGCGCGGGCGCAGTTGTTTTTATCCGCAACCGGTCGCTAGGCCAATTGTAACGATTGATTGCTACCATCTACAAATTACTCTAGCCATCCATTTGACTGATGTCACGTTCCTTTTGCACTCCACTATTCTAATGGGGCCAATTAGGTCAATCAGTCAGAGGATTATTTAGCTCGCTCATAGGTACTTTGTCGTTTGATCATTGTGAATGATTTTAAATCAATGAATAATATGATATTGAATTACCTTAAGACCATAAACATAAACTTTAAAGATAAGTTTTAAATTATGAATGAGAATAAAGGAAACAATCCAGTCAATTCTAAGAAAGATGAATAGTTTTTTTTAATTGTGTATAAATGAGATTTTTTAATTAAAGGACAAGATGACTGATTGATCTATCAATGCACAGCACAAACCACTGGACGGATGGGCTGAAATCTGTATGCAAGAAAATTCATCAAAATAGGGGATCGCGGGAGAAAGGGCGGGGCTGAAAGCTAGTGTTGTATAAATATAAATATGATGAATTTATAAATGGATGATTTGATAATGGTGTCATTTAGTTAAAAGGGATACAAAGACACTATAGTTAGGTATGTTGTTGAATGTGGTTACAATAGGTAACTATGTGATTAATGGAAGAAAGAGATAAATATAATAATAAGTTTCAAGGTTCAATATTATATCGAACTTTAGGGATGCAATATGATGGAAAGATACAGAATCAACTATACTTACTGCAAAGCTGTTTTTGTGGAATACATAACCAAACCTAACATGATTTGCAGAAGTCATATATAATTACCAAAAATGTAGTCATCTGCGTCACTTTAACGAAGTTGTCACAAACATTTAAAATTAGCACAAGAATGACAATAAGATGTATCTCGGTCGTAGAACAATAGGAAGCCGATTGCTTACTGGAAAACTACAAAATGGTTTAGTACCTAATACAATATAGGTTCATCGTGTCGTTGAAAACAAGCCTTTACGAATAATTTGGGTGAGAGATTTACGATGGGGAAGGTTTTAATATAGAACAATGTTCAAAGGAAAATTCCATCAATCACGTCGCTACGGTCATAATGGTCAAGTTTGGGTAAGTGAGATGAACGAGCGTCCTGTCACGTTTCTTCGAGTGAAGGTCATGCTTTTATTACATTAACATTAGTAATATTTCTTTATATTTCATCAGTTTTCAATATTCTACTGTCGGAATGTAAATAATTATCAGGTAAATAGGCATGACTTCGTAACGCATTGGTAATGGTGATTGCTTTACCTACACTATCAGTCAACTACTTTAAAAACATTGTATTTTTTTGGTGAAGAGAATAATTTATTTGAAACCTTCTCTTTTATTTCATCAGAATTTTATCTATGTTTAATGCTTGGTAATAAAATATTATCGTAGCTGAAAGAAACCTGAAAAGAA
This sequence comes from Tethea ocularis, assembly GCA_963555595.1. NCBI lineage: Eukaryota > Metazoa > Arthropoda > Insecta > Lepidoptera > Drepanidae > Tethea > Tethea ocularis. The sequence continues at coordinate 10,215,968 of OY741958.1, forward strand.
TTCAGATAAAGGATCCTTTTAGAAATCATTTAAAGAATCCTTCATACAATAACAAATTCTAATTCAATCGCTACGTTATGTTTAAGGATTATTTTAATCAGTGAAGGTAAGTAGGTAAACGAGAAGCTGTTTGACGAAGTGCAGTGTGCAGTGAAAGTTGGGACTCTGTAATTTCTACATATTATTATTACGTCATTTGGAACCGTTACGACTTTACCAACAAGTCATTTAATAATTTATTTTATCGTGTTGCTCTATTACAGTGAATACTGCAATCAAAATATTTCATGGATAGCTATCAATGATTGTTCACTCATAATATAAAATAGTACAATAACGGTACCAGGTGTATCATTATACGCATTGGCGCCATTTAAAGAACATTAGTTTGGCTCGATTTAAAGCTGTAAGTAGCTGATACAAATTTGGTATGGCTGATTGCAGTAGATTTGGTTTGTCCTCTTCCGCTTTAAGTAACATTAGTATTTCAAAGAACTGTATATTTACTAAAACAAGTCTTATCTTGATATTTTTAATCATGAATATTATACATTTAGAATGACAATTCATGGGCAGTTCCAAACGATTCAATCATGCTTCTATGATGAGGACGTGACATCGGCACAAAATTACATATTGGTAGTCTTTTATATTCACTGTGTATAGTGAGATAAGACACTCAACCTCGAGAAGGATTATTACTATTATGTACCTATGTTGTTAATAATTTCATACGTCAACGCCATGTAAGACAAACATTCACAAGTTTCACAACACAAAGAAACTGTAACCTTATTGTCTTCAAAGAGGCGACTGCCGTTGTCCATAGCACGGGATCGAACACTACGCGATGCAACACAAACAAAGAGCACAACACAAAAGCACAAACACTGGGGCAAGATTAATAAGAGCACGTGATTAGCTAAAATTTACACAATTCTTAGGTACGTTGTAGGGTGCGCAGGCGGCGAAGGCAGCGCCGCTCACTCACCGCGCCTCACCAGCGAGCCTCCAACTCGCCTATATGCACACACCGCCCTCGGTAAATTCTTTGCATAAATAAACGAGAAAGCTTCTAGCCCACTAACGGCTATATCCTTTTCACTCACTTCGCGAAACTTAACGCACTGCTTCCAAATCAACTTAAAAAGTAACTTCCTTACCTTGCACTGCGCAGTATGATGTCCTAACACGATCGATGAAGAAAAAACAAGCGAAAAGCAGGCACAGTCAACAGTCACGTTCGTGTGGATACGTCGAGAGTAATGGCGCCGGTTCGTTCGTTCGTCGAGTCTCTCGCAGACTAGGAAGGCAAGCCTTGTTTGCTCAGTGGCGTGAGCCTTGAGTTCTTCCCACCTTTTCTTCACTGTTAAGTTTTATATATGATGGAGAGAGATGGCGCTATGTATATTGCCTCCATAGTTTGTACCTGTGGCGCTGCAGCAACCTACATCACCACCGGTGCGTCGAATAAATAAATTGAACAATGTCAAGCTACATAAATGCTTATTCGTCTCAAATAATATGCAATACATTTAGATTAAGCGCATTTTCTAATAAAAATGTCTACCTTCACCTGTTCGTTGACTTAAAACATAAACAGGTCGCATAACTGAAGATTTGTTCATAAAACTTCAATTAGAGTTAGAAATTAAGCATATAAATAGACCTACTTATGATAAAATATTGTTAAAATTAAGATTCCCAATTATAATAATTTTAAAGATATTCCATAAATTCTATAAGGTGATATGGTACTCAATTTTTGATAATATAGGTACTAATCAAAGTTCATCCGAAAGTAATTACTTGAAATATTTTTAATAATCATTAGACTGTGCTGCCATCTAGTTAAACATACAATAAAAGGATACTCAGCTATGCCTCATCGCAGACTTGATACTGTACAGTTCCAAAACTTCACTACACAACACAGACATAGCATCAAGCTGTATAAATACTGCATTCAAGTAATAGATGGCGCCACCACAAAACTTAGCGTATTTCTTTATGGTTCTGTTTTTATAGGCTTCTGAGCTGTAAGTTTATCCTTTAAATTAATATTTTTTTGATAGTGGGCAAGTGGGTTAAAATAACTCAAAAAGTTTGAGTTTTCAGTTGAAGGTGAGGAATAACACAGTAAAGAAATCATAGCGCAGCTGCGCAGTAGTAGGGTAGTTTTTAGTATAATCATATATTAATAATAATATATCGGTTGCGTCAAGTTTCTTCTTTTTTGCTCGAGCTTGGCGAAAACACTGCCGTGTACCCGAATTATGATTTTTTGGATTAAATTCTTTATTTTTATTTATCAGATCAATGCATTTCACATCAAAATTTCTTCTACTAATAATGTTGCTCGATTTAAAAGACTACCGAGGAGGTATCGATATCATATTCATCAAGTGTCATTTGATTCAGCGTGAAAGTCCAAATCTATTAGTGATTTTGTGACGAAAGCTTAGTCTAATAGAAAGTTGTGTATAAACTTTTTGAGATATCTATGCAATCCAAACAGGTAGGTTGTATATATAGCTTCAGTCAATACTTCAAGTAATTCCTAGATAAGGAATATAATAGAACTTCTATTGTGAGATTATCGTACCTATTTTCGACGACAAAGAAGTATCCTGTAAGACAGTACAAGATGCAGTTACATTCTATTTCAACCATAAAACTACAAGATGTCATTTCCGACATAACTCGAATAGATTTTGTGAATTAAATTTATTTTTGTTCACCTATTTTCATTCCCATGTTAAGATGGGAAACAGTCCTGGGTCGATTACGACCGGTGATAAAGAAATAATCTTTGCAAACAAACTGGCATTCTTGTCGCTGAAAGATTGGAGTTTGCCTCTTACGAAAGTGAAGCCTACCAATGTTTTCGTGTAAATACAAGCCTCACGCACACATTTACACTTTAAGTATGTTGATTGGTTGTCATTGCGCATTAAGACGTCAACAGTGTCACTCTAAAGTACTCTGTGCACGTTCATGAAGGAACATATACAAGTTAATCTATACTAATAATAAAGCTGAAGAGTTTGTTTGTTTGTTTGAACGCACTGATCTCCAGAGTTACTGGTCCAATTCGAAAAAATCTTTCACTAATAGGAAGCTACATTATCCCCGGAGGTTATAGGCTAGTTTTTATCCCAGGAACGGGGGTGAAACCGCGGGAGATAGCTAGTTTTTAATAATTTTACTTTAGGTACTTTCAGGCTTAGAACTCACAGCTTTTATTACGGGACCAGATCCAAATAGCAACCCCTGTATAGGAAGTAGGTAGATATTCTAGTCACATATCTTTTGATAGTTTATAAAATAATGGAAATTCAGAAATCATATTGACAAACAAAATATATAGACACAAGACTTCGCAATAAATTAATCCTGATACTGAGAACTGACCGCCACTTTCGAATAACCAGTAGTCTTTATTATTCATTTATAAGGTAATAAATTTAAATGGAACAAGCAATTCCATACATCACAAGCGTTTGAGGTGCTTTAGTGTGATGTAGTAGAATTCTGCAACGTACAATGAAAAGAAAATAATTGGATATGGCAAATATATTTCTTATGTATTACTAATTAGCTTTCCGCCCTGCTATTTTCAAGAATCAAACCTACGTCATTCCTGCGACAATATGTGGCATTTACAACATGATACTATGTTGACGTCTGTACTGAGCAAGCATAGATAGCCTTAGTTTTTACGACCATATATTATCTTTTTTTAAATGCCAATATATCTCAATGACGTGACGAAGGAATCCTATGAGCTTGAGTTTTCAGTGAAGGAAACCATATCATGGTGGTACTTTGTAGAACTCTCCTAGCTGGCTACCACCCTCAAATCTGTCCCGAAAAACTGTCGCTAAACACCTACATTTACGGTATGTTCTGACAGTTGCACTTGAGAGTAAATTGCTTTCTAGGCATTTCAATTGTAATCAACACATTGTATCTACAATGACAGCCTGCTCATCAGCCTTTAAAAAAATGCCACCTTCCCGCTAACAATGACCAAAGAAAACCAAATTTACATAACAATTGACATTGACCCTAATGTAGAACGAGATGAGTCATAAAATAAATCAACTGAAAACACGTTTGGTGCATTGAAAATACTGAATGTATCTGGCCTTCCCGCAAGGTGAAGGTCATATCGTTAATAATAATAATGTAATCATTTACTTATTGGTATTGATTACATTGACACAGTTGGATGTTAAATAAAATTAATGATGCAAACAAAATGGTTAAAAACGCAATAGGTATCGAAATTTTGAAATTATTCAGCCTTTGTATCAGATGCCAGGATCCCCAATCATAAAGTGGTACCGTACCAACCAAGTAATAGTTCTTTGACTTTAGAAAATGGCTTCTATTTTGTATAAATTACCTATTTGGATGGATAGGAATCATCATGACAGAGTACAGAACAAACTCCTTGCCGCATGCAATTCAGAGTGTAGGTACCATATCTATCGTTTCTTTAGTAATTTACATGAAAAGATAATTTTATCCCCAACTAACTGGGTCTCTGGATGTACCTACCTAATATCTACCGTGAAATCGCGTGCAAAAACACATTTGCTTGAACACATCTTCATATCCATCACAATATTTTTTGATGTGACCATTTTAATGAACAGAGCTAATTTTAATAATCTTCGTACATCCATGACTACAGTCGGTGCACATTTCTAAGCTTCAAAGCGAGCCGCGTCGCTTTCACCGCTGCATTCACCAAGTGCTTATTATTTTGAGCTGAGCTGTCCTCATATTGTTTGGATATCGTTTCAATTAACAAGCACGACTTTTACTAGTTTTGAAAATAAGGTGATTCGCGGATTGGGTTATTTTTTAGTTCACTGGTGGGAAAAAATAGGCAGTTGATTTCGGTCATAGAAAAATATAAATATTTCAATACAAATGTGCGAGTAAAGGATTTTATCAGAGAATTATGCGAAATTTCAAATGAGTAGTTAATTATCTGCAGTATTCGGTCTAATATATTCATTGTGTATCCATTCAAAAACACGTAGGTATACAAATGTTATAAACTCTGCAAAATTGCGAGCAAAACCGCGTAAAAAGCTATTTATACTTAGATATTATACTGCGATAGATAATATTATTAAATGTTATTACAACGGTATCTTAATAAGGCCCAAATCAATGTCGATGAAAAAAGTTTTTGAATATTGTAACATTTAATTAAGTTAAACTATTATTTTTTGCGCTATTTGAAATAGGCTTATTAAAATAGGCTCGCCAATCTGTTTTTTGTTTTTTTTTGTGCATGTATGATCGTGCCAAAATATTTGATCAAAGCAATTTTCTATGATTACTAGTCGTTATCAACCCGCCGTTGGTGATTAGCCTCGATATTCGCGCTTATTAATCACGACCACAAGGTCCAAACGGCCATTACATAGACATCACTCATCACTTTACATATACTTAACCCGGCAGTTATCCGGTACCGTTACATGCGCGATGAAAACTTCATACAAATACTAGGTATCTTGAAATTGATTGTTATTAGGCTTCTATAGATTTACGATCAAGAAAAATGGCGAATGTATGAAAATGTAATGTTTCATTTATTGTCATCATCACCATAATTAGTTGTCCAAGCGAGCGTGGATTGTCGATAAGTCAAGGTTATGTTTGTTGAGTTGTGTTGATTTTTTGATTGAAACTGGTTGAATTAAATATATCGGTTTTCTGATAACTTTTTTACGTTTTTGTAACTTTAACCATATTCTAACAATCAAAGTTTTATCTAACAGTCAAATTTTCATCATTGTAAAAATTCTAACCATTTACTTGAAACTGATTGCAATCAGTTACGTAATTGTCTCATAGATAGCCCCATGTGTAAGGAAAACAGCTTCGTACCCTACCTATTCAAAAATTAGTCATTTAGTTCCATCTGACTACTTATTTATCAAATTAAAAAATGTTAAATAATTTTTAATTTTCAGAATAGTTTTATTCAGTGCGCTCTTGACATAGATTAGCTGATATTATATTAAATAACACTGTTTTTATCTGTCTCTTAATATCTATCCGATCATCAAATTGCTTAGATCGTTCTTAGAATACTTGGAATGCACTAACTGTAAATTTAATCTCTTTCCTGCTATCAAACAATTCATTTGAACATGAACGTACCCTAAAGCGAAATACAGTCATAACACGATTGCTTGTCATATCGTCTGATCTACAATTCGCAACAGGAAACCACTAGTAGTAGTCGTAGTAGTATCCTTCTAATATTATAAATGCGAAAGTTTGTGAGTATGGATGGATGGATGGATGTTTGTTACTCTTTCACGCAAAAACTACTGAACGGATTTGGATGAAATTTGGAACACAGACAGTTTATAGGATACTTTTTATCCCGGGAAAACAAAAAATCCCTCGGGAAAGCTGATGAAACCGCGGGACTGAAGCTTGTAATGTAGGTATTCGATAGTTTTTACAATAATCAATCATACCATAATCTTGAATGAATACAAAATTGTTGTATATCCTAAGGAGACTAATGCAAGATTTATATATTGTTTCTCGGTGTCACAAACTCCAAAATTAATCCACACCCAGACTCATTTGTGATAGATTATCAGTTCTCTGATGATGAAAAGTATCTTATTACAGTTTCCGCGTTGTAGAATCATATACGAATGTCCGTTATGAATAGGTATATATCTACATACACACATGTAGGTATGTAGTATTGGAACTTGGACGCTAATCAGTATAGAGTACAATGAATGGTTACCGTACAGTCATTAACAAAATGATTTATGTTTAATAATTCTGATGTTTTTACTACAAAGACAATATAATTTTATTTAACTGCAAAGGAAAATTTAAAGTTAGATCTTGTTGTAAATCATTGTTTGATATTTAAAAAAAAGTAGTTAGATCTTAAAACAATATAATATTATTTTATTTTTAAGTACACACGGCCATAGACCAAGCTACATACTGCGGCACCTTATGCGGTTGTAATAGGAGCTATTTTGCAACAAAAATGTGTAGCTTGATCTGTGGCCGTGTGTACCTATTGTTAATTGTTTAACAACAATGCAGTTTATTGGTTGTAAACTTTTTTTGGTCACATTTCTGAACACCATCCTAAATTTATGTAGTAGGTAGGTATTTTATTAATTAATCTGCCTGTGCATAAATATCAATTTGAAAATATGTATTTGGTATAACATTATCGTAAGTACGTAACAACTGACGGCATTTTCTACGAAGAGATTTCAAATGATATATAGACTATATCATGTCCAAATTATATAGGCTGACAACAATGCAAAAGTGTTTACAAGGTATAGAGTACTTATTAAGTCCATAGTTAAAACTTATGGTGATGATGTTATCGGCGCATGCGCACAAGGCACGCGCGCATCCTGCCGACTGCACTGTTTGGTAAATATCATGGTGAACTCCATGACCCTAGCTGCCCTAGCGAACTCCACGTGTTACGTGTCTACAACCTACAGTTCTGCTAGCTACAATAACTTCTGTTTATTCATTTAATCTACGAGGAAAATGTATACAAAGCTGAGCAGTTATTTGTAATTTAATTATTATGTATTGAATTCGGAGAAAATGTTATTTTGTATTCTTTGAATAATAACAAAGAACGCCAGTATAATACATAACATTTTTTTTGAAAATGTCTAATGTCTAAAGCCTCTGATGGCTGCATCAACTGAGGAAACCACGCCTGAGGGTACCCCCAAATGGTACGAACCTCAGCTCAGAGCGTTACCGCTTAGGGCTTAGTACGAGTAACGACTAATTATGGGCAGTTGGATTACTGGTGGCAGCTCGGGTCAAATATTTTCTAGCGATTAAAATTAGCCACTATTAAATTGTACTATCTGTTCAATATTTTGCAGTGATTTTATTCGTTGGACTTGAGACAAATGTCGTAGAATCTTAGAGCATTTTGCGTCATCTGTTGCGCACAATTGTTTAACAGTAAATAAACAAGATGAAATATTTGTATGAGGATTCCTTTTAGAGAAGTGGGTCAGTTGTATTTACTATATACTATATATATTACTATATCGGTACATACATATATTGTAAACTATTGTTGTTGTAGGTATTCGTGTAGCAGTAATATTGATTACTGTCTCATATGAAGTAAAACTTTTACGTTACGAAGATTAAGTATGTTATGTACCTAACCTACGTACTTTTTTTCTTTGTCACTGTAAATCACAGGATTAAATACCTTAATAAAAATCGCTCAAGCCGTTTCGGAGGAGTTTGGGGACAAACACCGTAACACTACAATTTTATATATTAGATTATTAAGAAGATGTAAAAATGTATGTAAGCATCTATTCTGTAATTCCTCCCCATCCAAAAGTTCGGAAGAGATCGCTTCTTTTTTCTAACCGCGAATAATACGTACGGTTTTGCTGTTAGAAACAGATATATTGATGTTTTTATTTAAATACAGTACTCAAATACGCTATATAAATTCTCCGTTACATTAATTTAGTTACATATTACAGGTATAGACAATTAAGAAATTGATACACCAGTAGTGGCTTCTAGTTATCTAACATGTTTTGGATCCTAGTGCAAATTAATTTCACTTTCATATATTTTTTAATTGATGAGCTCATTAACTTTCGCGCTAAGTTGTTGTTTGAGTGGACATAGAAATGGAGTCTACTGTTTTTAAAAAAAATAAATTCTTGGTAAATAAAAATGTGATGGATGTACAGTCACGTATACAAATCGTTGAATAGAATTATTATTTTATTGTTAATCTGATTACTGTAAGCTATAAAATGCGGTTGTCACTTCTGTCATGCACAATGGTTGGACCTCCCGCGTATCATAGATTAGTGGCCCATCCTTTATTTGTTATGGGGTTGGGACGAAGAAATTAATTTTATGACATATTGACTGAGTTATATGATATTAACATAAAGGAGTAGTGTTTATTGTTTAGGATTTCGATGTTTCTATTCAAATTTCTAGGTGTATTTTTGTAGATATCATCTCTTTAGAACCTTAGTTGGGTTCGTCACTCTGAATAAATTTTATCAAGAGAGCGATTTGATATTGCGTTTTTTTATTTTGATCGGGTAAGGTGATTTATAATAACAAGTAGATATTTAAAAAATCGTAACGAAAATATTATGTATAATTGAATAATTATACTATGAGAGTAAAACCAGTTCTAAAACTATTATTAGTCCCGATGTCACTTTCATCTCGTGTCGAATTGGTCTTTTTAGGATACCGCACTCAAACAAGACACTCTTATTAGTCTTGTCATGCCCCTCGGTCTGTAGGTGTAGGTTTGACAGTATTTTTACACGTGTAATTATTATAATGTCTAAGTCGTAGTCATAGTTTCTCATTATCTCGATTATTATTGGGTTAAAGTCATTTCGCAATAACATTTAAAATAGCAGTTCTGCTAAATACAGAAATCAACTTCACGATCATAATTATCTATCTAATTCATGAGTTTAGCCGAAAAAAATATCAAATGTTGAACTAAGTAGGTAATTTTCAAAATAAAAGTTGGTAGATACTAGATACGGAACCCTATACAGTATAGTGTTATATGGCTTAGCCAGTGGTATTTCAATTTACGTATTCAATAATTTGTCAAACCAAAAGTGTTTTGAACGTGACGCGGATTTCCAATTGGTTTCGAGAAAGCATTACGTCTCTGTCTATACACAGAAAGGAGCGGTTTCAATGGTCGGTTCTTAGGAAACATTGTGATCGAATTACAGACCACATTCTTGACAATACTGTGTAAAATGTAAGTATGTAACTTGTTTTAAATATTTGTATTTCCGACTTTAAATGAACCAGTAAAATTAAACAGTCCATGAATTATAAAACCATTGAAGTCTATCTCCTACATCCTAGGGACTTTGGTCTTTAGGTATCTGGGATTTTCAATGCAATAGTGCTTTATAGCAATATTCTAATTCTATTGTTCCCTCATTCTAATATTAAATAAGTATTTTATAAATGGAACTAAGTATATAGATCAATTAGTAAACATTTTTTTTCTAATTACACGAAATCGGCAATCAAGCTTATATACTCTGCCTACACTATTTACGTAGTGCTTAGTACAGGTGACAGTAGTCAGAGAGATATGAAAATGAGTTTTATGTTATAATATAGTTCATTTATTTAATCTAAAATTCAGTAGGTATATGTAGAACTCTGCCAAGTATCAAGAATGCCGGCGGCATTACCTCGCTGTATAACGAGGCTGATTCTTTGGGCTAATTGGGTGCCAGCTCTATGATCCCGCTACGGAATAATGAATACATTTTATTCATTGGATCCCGCGTAGCTTCCACTAACCGCTTACCACTTAGCACCACAATTTATCTAGCAGCCAACTTAGATTATAATATGATTATATTATAATTCTGAATTGATTGTTATGCAGGCTATTCTCGTTTGAGCGAATCACTAACATCATGGTTGATCGTTGAAAGCTGATAATCAATACGTTCTTGCTTATGATACCAGATACCAAATATTTACAGACCATTGTTCGATTTCTAATTACTCTGGGACTTCCCTGTGGGCTAAAGCTTTTCTTTCAAGTATGTTCGTATGTCATTATGTCTTCACTTTCAGGAAAAGTCATTCACGTACAGACCAAACATACGTCATACAATATATTTATATAAGGTCTATGCTACAAGCATGGTTTTGCATTACCGTTATATACCTCCAGCGATCGATAATATTACTTGACACATTTAGTATTATTTAATTTAAATGTTTGGCAGAAATCAATATTTGTGGATTTATTTTATATTAAATTGAACTCTCTTACCTACCTTTAGATCAGCGCAAGTTATACTCTTATTCGAAATTCATAGGTACTCTATGTACCTAGTAAGGTTAATTACTGAATGTTTCATTATCGAGAGTTCAAGTTACTCTCTTACAATTATGTAATTTCTACTAGTAGTAGGATTCTACTCATAATATATTCGCAGAAGTTGGTGTACAGGTTTGTGTGTGGGTATGTTTGCCACCACTCAGCTTCATAACCGCTTTCTGAAGAAACATAAAATATCATAATAACAGTGTTTTTCAATCTTTTCGAGTACGCGACTCCTTTACTGCCTAAATATTCTAGCGATCAAAAGTAAATAGATTTGAAAGATTTCTGGGTCGGTCAGTTTAAAAAATACTGACATTTAGGATACTTTTGATCGCGACAAGGAACCCTTAAAAACGTGGGTAAAACCGCGGGGCGGAAACTAGTATTATATATTTCCATCATTGCCATTTGTAATAGTAAAACCACAGGCCTGTTTAGATTTCAATCTAGCTCGAACTTCACGAACGTTAATGCATTCCACACCATATTGTCAATACCGAATGTCAACTAGGTATAGAACAAGTTGATAGGTACGAAATATTTATAGGTCAATGTATTCAGACACATATAATATTAAGCTACTTGCTGTTTCCCGCGGTTTCACCCGCGTTTCTGGGATATTTTTTGTGCGGAACCCATTTTTTTTTTGTAAAATAAGAAAACTAGCCTGAGTTACTCTAAGTATTAGTTACATTAGTTTTAGTATTAGTTACAATAGCTATCAGCTTAGCCGTTTTGGAGATTTGCCGGAACAAACACACAAATAGACTGATAAAATAGTTTTTTGGTATAAATACCGAACCTAACGACGGTCAAAGGTAAGCCCATTTTACATAAAAAAAAACCTATATCATATGAATGTAGTAAGAAGCTATTATTTTGACATTACAAACAAACACTTCAATTTTTATTTATATGTATAGACGATTAACAGAACTGTAGTGCATTTAGTTTTGTCTTTGATCGTGATAGACAAAAATATGAGTAGATATATATTGTTCGTGAGTGTGTCGAAATCGGACAATGAGTGAGGCATACGCGCTTCCGTCCCTTTTTATTATTCGTTCACAACCCTGCCTTTGTCCACGATATCCTGTCGCACTCTTCACTTTTTTTGACGGATAAATTATTGTTTATCTTACATTCAAACCCGTGTTCATAGTTTAGTTCCGAAATTTTACGCTGAGTTCGGAAACGATTATTATGTCACTTTATTTTATGGTTCTGTAGGTAGCTAACGGTGAAAATGTTATTAGTTTGACATAAAATAACACTTAACTTTTTAGGCTTTTTATTGTTATCCAAAACCCTAATTTACAGTAAGATAAAGGTTAAAATAATCATGACATTTTACTTACTTCTAATCAGCCTTTATCTATAAATTACTTTTTCCTGCAGTTTCATTCGCGTTTCTGGCCTATAGCAGTCAAGGATAAAGTAGCTTTCTATTAGTCAACGATTTTCAAGGATTTTCAGAATTAGATCAGGAAGTAAGTTTTGAAGATACAAACTAACAAACAAACTTCATAAAAGGAGGTTATCATTGATTATAGGCCCCTAATTTGTTTCATAACTACTTTTGATTTCGTTTTTGTTAATTAATAAAAAAAAACAAAAAAGAAATGAAGAAAAAACAATCATTCATAATTTTTGAGTTTTTTTTGCAGTCGATTTAGTTACTTTACTATTATAATTAATATAAATAACAAATGTAAAAAATAAAAGAATCTGTATGTATTTAGTAGCATGCACACTATAGGAATCGCAAATATTAAACCTTGACCATCTGTTTATCATATGAATATAGAGACAATAGTTCGATATCATTATCGCATTTTGGTGAGACCTAAATAAGCAGTTGGTTGAAACAATGCGGTGACTAACAAATTAGATTGTAAAATTGCTATTAAATACCCTAGATTTGTTTTGACAACCAACAATCTTATGATTAATATTTTTGACAAGTGTTGTAGAGAAACAAAAACATACTTTACCAATACGGGCGCGTCCTCATTAGCCTCCAACCAAACACGAAATCCATCGGAAATGCAGTTTTAAATCGCAAGAATACTAGCTCTGTTTCTTTACTTATGTGATGACACTAGTGAGTGCCTACGTTGATAAGAACAAAATGAGTAATTACTTTATAGGTATTTTTTACTATTGTTATCTTAGATTACAAAACAATAGGATTCTTTGGTTGTATTTGACAGGAATCTCAGCGTACCAAATATGATGTAGCCGATTGTGGTGAGCACACAAAACTTAGAAGGAACTGTTGTAAACATACTTACTGAAATATTTTTTGTCTACCCTACAGCTCTTTCTGTAGATATTAGTACTACGTAGGTACGTAGCTGATTGTGGTAAGTAGATACGCATAACCTAGAAGAGACTTTTCGAACCACATTGAAATATTTCTTGTCCTACTTGTTATGCACGGCTCTTTCTGTAGATAGGCAGACGATGCACCTAATGGAAAGTGGTCATCGCTCGCTTGTTCGATTGACGAGCCCCTCCATTAGTCCAACTCCAACAGTATAGTCTAAAATTAATTTACTTAGGGTATTATTTATTTTATTACTACCAACGGATGCTTTACATGTGGACAAAGCCCACTATGGTCAAGCGAAGTGAAGTAAGATTTCTAAGTAGTACCCTATATTTTATTTATTCTTTGGTAGTATCTTACAGGATTGATTAGTGTGACTACATAACTATTTATTGATTTTCATTCGTTTATTATGTAGTTGAAGCAGATGAAGTAATAGTTACTACTAATAGTGACAATAGCTTATCGTCGCTGCGCGTGCGTATCCGCGTAAGAGCAACTTGTAAATAAGGCGTAAGTCGCGTAACAGCAAAAAAAATTTTAGGGTACACCAGTGATTCTAAACAGGCGTTTATGCTCGTCTGGCACGATATTAGTTTTTTTTTTGCTTTTACGTGGTAACGTGGTATTTACAAGTTTCTGACGCGGATTCGCACGCGCAGCGACGTTATCTCTTCTACGTAAGCTGTTTTATACTGAATTATAAAATTAAATTTGTTATCACCAAGCTTTTTAGTTACCTAAAAAATGCGATTCGGGAAAGAGGCTGTCGATAGTGTTATCATGGTGACTCATTTCCGGTGCGCGCTGCGTACAAACATGCATAGAAGTTCGTTGTTCTCTAAGTTTAAACTTCTAATATTGACTCATACTTCACATGTATTGTCCGTATACTGTTGTAAATGTACCTAACTACTGAGAATTATTCGCTATTTACTTTGACAATTTAAATGAGGAAAATATTCTTCTCCGCAAGTCACGTTCCTTAATCCTGAAGGTCAACCTTCATGATTAAATACTTTTAGTTGTGAATTTTACAGCATTTCGACCGGTTTCGGCAAGCAATGCAAATTGTGTTTTTGTGTCAAGAATAATAAACTTTAATATTGTTTAAAATATACTCGTATGTACTAATGGGTGTAAATTACCTAAAATAAAAATGTATTATTATTATTTCACTGCAATATATTTCTGTTTACAACTATCTAATATACATAATTATAGACAAATAAGTTGATTTTAAGGGTCTAACAACATATCCGATGGAAATTGTATCGACCCAGGAGATAAGGTAGCAAAATAACTATTAATATGCCGTAGTGAAAATAAAATTCGAACAATGTAGATTATATTCTTTTTATAATATTCCGCATTTATAAAAAGGATCTTCGCTCATGAAGACAGTTCTGTGGTTGTGACGATGAATGCCGTGGCAAAGGTCGTGTGTTAGAATCCTACAATGAGCTTGATCTTTCGGTGAAGGTACCTTAACCTTGAGGAAACTATAGCATGGTGGTAGCCCTGGTAGTTTTGGTTTAGTGCATACCTATAATAATAGCACCTTTTTGTCACAGAATCAGATACCATGGTGAGATTGTACGTAGGTCAACACAGGCTAATGGAAAGTTAAATAAAGATTTCAATTGAGGTATTTCCATATAATAAATTAACTAATGATGTACCTACCTATATTTGGAATGAAATCATCCTATGCATTCCATCAGTCTTTTGTTGTCATTATTATGTTTACGTGTTTTTCCATTTCTGGAAGAAGAACTAGGTCAACCGAGAAAAAATTGCTCATAATTTACATACTTCAATACCAAATATAGTAAACCTACCTATAGGTTTGAAATTCAATGAAGTGCAGAAATAATGATGAAATATAATAATAATAAACATGTAGTTTCTTCTATCCGTTAACTTAATTACCTAAAGGAATAAATAATGTTGTTGGTCTTTTGGAAATTTATTTACATTATTATATTTGGTTTTGATAAAAATATTAATTAGCCTCTCTGATTTGTTTCCAGTGTACTGTCCACTTCTTCGTATCTTTTGTTTTCATTTGCTTTTACTTATTGATCACAATCTCTCCGTGGTAAGTGATGGTGTGCCCACAGACTAGCATAGGGAACTGGCTCTCAAGTGCATTGTGGTGAGGTAAGAAAAAAAACGCTTTTTCATGCTGTAACACAGTGTAGGTAATTACGTAATTTCGTCGTCGGGTGAACGACTCTGTATCTGACCGGCAGTCCGGAACACTTTATATCCGATGTGATGTCGATGCAACAAAACGTTATAATAAACTGTAAAGTATTAAAAAAAAAAAAAAATATTGAAAAGATAAGGGTTAAGTTATGAAAACAGGTGAAATGAAAGCTATATTATTTTTTAGGGTACCAAAGGTTTCTTACAATTTACACATGTATTATTGCTATTAAGTGCTATGTCGTACTACTACTCAATAATATCAAATTCAACAGAAACTATACATACAATTTGTAGCCACAATAGAAAAGGAAGAATACTACTAATATTATAAATGCTAAAGTATGTGAGTATGTTTGTTACTTCTTCACGCTAAAATGCCGGATAAATAGGGTAGTTGACTGACATATCAAATCAGCTACTTTTTAATAAATGTCAAAACGATAGTTTATATGGAATTTTGTATGAAATATTACACTATGACGTCATAGTTTCACAGCATCAAATCATCTACTCTTAGTGGTTCCACTGGTAATTAAAAATCATAAAAAGCATTAAATTTACCAAATATTAGATGTTTCCACGTGTTTTTAGATGTTTTATGCATTGGTTAGTGTTTGGTCATTTATTCTTGATAGTGTCAACTACCCTATTTGGATGAAATTTGGTATGGAGGTTGTTGACACCCTTGATTAACACATAGACTACATTTTATCCCTCAGGAACGCGGGTGTAACCGCGGGGCCACACTTTCTTATTTGTTAACAAAATATAAAAAAATACACTTTGGTAGTTTTGTATTTTTAATATTATTATACGGAAACCTCTGTGTGCAAGTCGGACTCACACTTATTATAAATTTTGCAAGAGTTAAGCATGTGTAGTTACCGACATTCATCTATTGTTATTGTAATCACTGAGCTGATCGAAACCTAGTACATATTTCAAAATAACAAGTCTGCATTGTGATCTGCCTGTACAATTACGTAATTATTTTTCAAACTTTATTATTTACTGTGACGCATTTAATACCTAAAATTAAGGATATTATGATTGTATTTTGCATAACGTTGATATACATTCGTTATAGCGATGAAGAAATTAAATGACTTGTTCTCGACAGTCTATTCTTAAAGCCTGGTAAAGACGCCAAGCTGTCTAATGGAGGAGTTACGTCACGGACTAGAGTTGTCTTGTTCTTGCGTTATGTATTTTGATCGCTTGTCTAATGGCGAAAAGGAGTCGCTTGTTTTAAAATATGCAATATATTATATAGTTTATCTTTAAACAGCCTATGAACTATAGGCTAGATCCTATGGTCCTGCGAAGTCATTTCTAGTGAGATCTGTATTGTTCTACTGCATCCTTCAAAGCCATTAAACTTGATAATGAGTCAGCTTAATTTTTCGAGACGACCACTGATGCCGATGAACGGCAATGTCCCCAAAAGCCTGGCAGCGATTCTTTTATAGATTTTGTAGCTAATGCGTTAGTGGAATAAGCTCCCCGCTCGCCGGTCCCCCGAGGTAACATTCTTATACACCTAATTTATTTAATCCGCTATTGTAATCCAATGAATGACATAGTAATGTGGGGAATTCTTAATGTTGGTCATATAGCTCATATCGCCCCTGCCAGCACTCGATATTGCCTGCGTTATCGCTGCTCCGGTTGCAATCATGTTTCTGTGTTCACGAATGTACTCATGATGTATGATACTGGCCTTTGAAGATATATTAGCCTCTTTCAGTTCACTGTTTAACATCCCGACCCATTTTTTTTGGGTTCTATAGTCAAACCATTGTGCTTCGTCATGATAGTTTGCCGTTCCGGCTCTGTCTGGCTCAACTATTTATTTCTATAAGATTATTAGTAATATTTCCATCTTGGTGCCGGCAACAGGGTGCAAAGAGATGCACATGAATAGAAGAAAAAACACATAGAAAAGATTAAAATTTGTTTTTATTAAGTTACTGTTTGAATAAAAACTTCGTCTAGATTGTTGTCCAAATTTGTTCATTACCTTTTTAATAAATTTAGTGTCCTCTTTCACTCATTTGCTTCGCCTCGCGATAGTTAGATAGACCGATACCACGAAAGAAAAACACATACCTACATAAAATAATATTAACAGAGATTCTTCATGTTTTTCTATGATTTTATTTTTACTATTTGTAGGCCTCAGCGATGGTCTAGCCGAAGGTCCTAAAAGAAAATTGCCTCATAAGTGCAGCTGTCGAAACACATCGGTAGGAAACAACATAACTTAATTTAAATAATAGTGTAGGTAACTACTAAATAGTAATACTAATATTTCGTTACAGTATCTCCAAAAGTAATACATACCTACCTGTATTTAATTGATCGCATGTATTATTTCAGCGGTCATTGTAAGAGAAGAGTCAGCTACGCTAGCCGATGTCCAACGGCATCACAATGTGGAGGGTGATTTCTTTAATGGCGACAGTTACTAATTGTTACGGCATAAGTGGTACGAGGAGCACCAGCCAGCTCGACTCCCACGTCGCATGTCTTGGCGCAAGCGATATCTGGATCTAAAGAAGTTGGTGATATAAAAGCGTGCAACTTAATGTTACGAGCAAGATTGATATTTAAATTGGTAGGTAAAAAAAAAAAATTCAGAGTTATCTAAAACAGAAAAATATTGCATTTTACACCCATTTGTTATTTGTTGCAATCTATCAATATAATTATAAATATGAATATTGGTGTTTGTTTCGTTCGCATAGTTTTCGCCTAATGTAGCTCTGGTGTATTGATGTGGGGGTAGTTTTTCTTGTAACACGGGCAACACTTCACTGTCCTATGCGTGCGGTACTTTCATAAAACTTTATCTGCAACTAACCTCAAATCAACGAAGAACTGCTGAGGCGAACAATAATACCTCAAAAACCAGTACGTCATTCACTACGAAACAATCGACATCGAAAATATCGGGACGTCCTCAATTGATTCTAACGATTCATATCTTGTGAGTTTGTGAGCAATACCAATCAAGCAGTGACCAGACCATCGGGCGCACAACGGTTAAGGGTGATCAGCAGTTGGTTTTCCAGGTACGTGCGCATTATATTGTTACCGGGGAATATCTCTCTGTCATACATTATCTACTTGGCGATTACTGTGCGAACCAAATCAAAAAAGGGGTAATCGACCCAATGTGATTAGTGCCTAAGTGTGCACGTCACATCTTTTTGGTGCCGAAACCCGGGACTCACCTTTATTATTAATCATTTTTTCTGATTACCTGTTAACAAATTGGTATTTGCTTGCTACATTTCAATAACTACACTTTAGAAACATAACTAATAGATATTGTAGGTAGATAGTGCTAATGACTAAGCCTGCCTTGGCAGAGGTGTAACTCGACTACTTTACAATCGGCACGAGAGTTATATGTATCTACTTGTTATTTAATTTATGTTGAATATTAATTCTTCCAATTTCATCGTTTATTATTTAGTGCCAGGCCACATAAATAAACAATAATTTAATCGGTATTTATAGTTAGGCTTGGAGTAAATAATATAAACCTTCCAACATTACAAAAAAAATATTTTAAATTACCCTATTTACTAGGTTTACATAAGCTAATGATCACTATTAACTCAATCAAACCGTTATTATAGTGTATCTCAAACGTAAGCGATTAGTTTTTGTGTTGTCGCGTTATAACATTTTTTGTTTTTGTTTTTCATATACCGTACTTCATTATTTATATTGCAAAATTACTAAAATAGTAATAAATCTTTAATTTTTTGATATTTTTGCTGGGTTTTAGCACCATTTCTATAAAATATAATCCTCATACAATTTTACAAATATGTCGTTTTGTCCAAAGAGTAAACGGAAGTTAAGTAAAGCAAAATCTAAATCGGTCGATGAAGGATATTCGGTAAACGACTTACCCGCCTTACGGAGAAAACGAACTATTGTTTTTAATCGTATAACTAAAACGTATGAGGTGGGTTTACAAGCTTCATCACAAGCTGAAAAGCATAACTTATTTTTTGCCTATTATGACGATGTGAAGACTAACATTAGCAAGTTTGAGGAGCTTCATTTTAACATTATTGATATTTCTGATAGGCCTGATGAGGATCAAAGAGTACAAGAAAAATGCGATGAAATGTATTTTGAAATAAAGTCTATCTACCGTCAACTCACAAGTAATGAAACAAGTTCTGTATCAGTAAATGCTCCACCATCCCAGATCAAATTACCCAAAATTTCGTTGCCGGTATTCTCCGGTAATATTAAACAGTGGCCGGAATATATCGATAAATATAACACTCTTATTCATAATTGTTCCTCGTTAAGTAATACAGAACGTTTTCACTATCTGGTGTCATCGTTACGTGACGATGCGGCTAGCGTCATCAGAGCCTTTCCCGTAACAGGGGAACACTATAAAGACGCGTATGACTTCCTGGTGGCGCGGTATCAAGATGATCGTCAGCTAGCGTTCACATGTTGGCGAGATATTTTACAGGTCAACTTGAAACTAACAAACGTTAACGAATTTCGCCGTTCATTAGATTCTATAGACGAGAACTTATGCATATTGAAGCGTTTGAACTTACCCGTTGATCAATGGGATTTTGTATTAAATTATCATGTACTATCGAAGTTAGACTCAAAATTGCGATGTGAATTCGAGGAGGAGCAACGTGATAATAAGCTTACAAAATTTATAGAACTAAAAAAGTTCTTACAAATGAAGTGTGATGCACTCGTGCGAGATGCTCATTTTGGTACAAACCGGGATGTGGCTAAGGCTCAACAATTCTCGACAACACATCACGTGTCAAAACGATCTTATCCTACTACAAACAACACTCTTCTCGTGTCCTCATCTCAGGAAACAACAGTACCGCATACTACATCCTCAAATACGTCTAAATTTGGTTATAGGTGTTCATTTTGTGGAGAGGCTCATAGTATAACGCATTGTCAGGACTTCTTGAAGAAATCTGTATCGGAACGCATGGATGTAGCATCCTCTAAGCAATGGTGTTACAATTGCCTAAAGGCGTCCCATCACTTAAAAGATTGCATGTCAATATTTTCCTGCTTAAAGTGTAAACGTAAACATCATACATTGCTGCATAACGATGATCCTAAACCTGTGAAAATTAGTGCCTCGTTAATAACAAACCGTACCACAGCCACCTCTCCCTTTCCCGTGAACATGACAGTGTTATTGGCCACGGCCTTAATACAATTAAAAAATACCGATGGTGACTTCGTGACGTTCCGTGCATTATTCGACACTGGCAGCCAAAATAACTTTATAACCGAAAATGCTGCCCAGTTACTGAAAGTAAAACCATCTCCATCCAGCGTTCATATCCATGGGCTTGGAGGTGCTACAGCTGCTATTAACGGTTATGTCCTTTGTACACTGGGTAAAAGTAATCAGCCTTTATTTGAATTGGACTTGCATGTTATACCAACTATCTGTAGTGATCAGCCGATAAGCAAACTCAACAGTACCGGTTGGATGCACATAAAGAACTTGGATTTGGCTGACCCTGGATTTGATATTCCTGGTAAAATTGATGTACTACTTGGAGCTGATATTTTTGCGGAATGTCTCCTTAGCGAACGTATCAAGGGTACCTCAACTCAACCGCCGGCATTCAAGTCAATCTTTGGTTGGCTCCTGTTAGGAAAATCGCCTCTAGCTACCAATTCAATAATAACTACAAGGCAATGTAGAGGGGACAGTGACCTCACGAATATCGTACAGCGGTTTTGGGAACTTGATATGCTTCCAATCGCTTCGACATTGACCCCAGATGAGCTGACATGTGAACAGAAATTTCAGGCAGAACATTCACGAGACCAGTCAGGTCGGTATATCGTTAAGCTTCCATTCAAGGATGAGGTTGAACCTATTTTCCATGGAGTCAGAGACATTGCGCTCCGGCGTTTTCATGCCATCGAACGTCGTTTAGCTCGCGATCAGGAGCTGCATCGACAGTATTCAGATTTTATGGCAGACTATCTAACAAGTGGTCACATGTCTTTGGTGCCCACGGAGGAATTGAGCAAAGGTAGGTACTATATCCCTCACCACTGTGTCACAAACCCTGGAAGCCATACTACCAAACTAAGAGTAGTTTTTGATGCTTCTGCTCGGGATGCTAACAACATATCACTAAATGACACCTTGTTAAAAGGTGCTAAGTTACAAGCAAACATAAGTGAAATCCTTTTGCGGTTTCGGGAATCGTCGATCGTATTCATGGCAGACATTCAACAAATGTACCGACAGGTATTGGTTCATCCTTGTCATCGCGATTACCAACGTATATTTTGGAGGTTCAAACCTGGTGATCCTATTCAAGAATATCGTTTAAACACTGTTACTTACGGAATAGCCTCTGCGCCGTTTATGGCATGTAGGATCATTCAGCAATTGGTTCAGGATGAGGGGGATGCTTTTCCTATTGCGAAGGAAATATTGTCCTCGGGAACAGGAATTTACGTTGATGATATAATTTCGACCAAAAATACATTAACTGAGGCACTCTCAGCCAAGGCAGAATTAATCAGTTTACTTAACTTAGGAGGATTTCATCTGAGAAAATGGGCTAGTAATGACCCAAGGGTTTTATCTGATTTACCACCTGAAGATTGTCTTTTGGATGCGGTCTCGTTTGATGAAGCAGAACCTATCGCCCTCAAAGTTCTTGGATTAAAGTGGGACCCCAGCTCTGATAATTTTCTTTTTGATGTTGCACCTAGTAACCGTCTATGTACTAAACGTACCATTCTTAGTGAGATCGCTAAGGTATTCGATCCATTAGGCTTCCTTTCTCCTCTAACGATAAAGGCAAAGTGCTTGATACAACAATTGTGGATAATTGGTGGGGAATGGGACGCAACTCCCCCTGATAATATAATCACTTTGTGGGATGACTATCAACAGCAAATCAATTTGATCAAGACCTTGCGAATTCCTAGACGTCTTACTGTTGACGACCCAAAGTCTTATGATCTTCATGGCTTCTGTGATAGCTCTGAAACTGCGTACGGAGCTGTGCTTTACATGAGGATCGTTGATCGGCGGGATAACGTGTGTATAGTGCCTGTCTGCTCAAAAGCGCGAGTTGCACCCATCAAAAAGGTATCTTTACCTCGACTGGAATTGTGCGCTGCCGTATTATTGGCAAACTTGGTTGAATTCTTCAAAACGACGTACGGCATGCCAAAGTCTCATTCGATCAATATCCACTTATGGTCTGACTCAACTATCGCTCTGTCTTGGTTGCGCTCTCATTCTTCTCGTTGGGCCACGTTTGTAGCTAATCGTGTGAGCCATATTCATGGTATAACTCCAACAGAATGGTGGCATCATGTCTCATCAACTGATAATCCTGCAGATGTGTGTTCTCGAGGTCAGCTTCCCCGTGACTTATTGCAAAATTCGCTATGGTGGGCGGGACCTGTATGGCTGTCAGAAAACCATAGGCATAACCCAGAAACATTCGCCATAATTGAAGACCCGCTCGCTCTTGCAGAAGCTAAAGTTACCGTTCCAGTATCATTAGTTACTCAACAACCTACCGCATTAATGATTGATAGTACTAATAATAACTCAATAATTGACATGTTGCTATCAAAGTTCTCCAGCATTGATAAAATTGTACGTATTGTGGCGTATTGCCATAGATATATCGATGCCTCTCGGAAAATCAACAAACACAAAAACAATTCGGTATACATCACGAACATTGAACGTCACAACTCTTTGATGCTCATCGTGAAATACGTGCAATCTGAAGCGTTCAGTGAAGAAATTTGCCGATTAAGTACTGGTCAAACATTATCAAAACCATTCCGTAAACTAAATCCATTTATTGATGATCATGGGATTCTCAGGGTGGGCGGACGAATTTGCCATGCAGGTATTGGTTACGAACAGAGACATCCAGCACTCTTACCCAATGATTCTTTACTCACCACCAAACTTATCGAGTCAATACATCGAACCTATTGTCATACCGGGGTGAATACCACACAATTTTTATTATTACAACAGTTCTGGATCGTCTCAGCAAAACGCATAATTAGACGCTGTCTCTCAAAATGTATTCATTGTTACCGTACGCGTCCTCAGCCGTTACAACCGTTTATGAGTGACTTACCAACTTATCGTGTTAATCAAGTTAAACCCTTTTCGATTGTAGGAGTTGACTTTGGTGGACCATTTCGCATTAAACTTGGCCAGTACCGCGGAGCTAAATTAGACAAGGCGTACCTGTGTTTGTTTGTGTGTCTTGCTACTAAAGCAGTGCACTTGGAAGTCGTATCCACCTTGTCAACTGAAGGTTTTATTGCAGCTCTTCGCCGATTTGTGGGACGGCGGGGTAGATGTACTGTTATTCATGCAGATTGTGGGACAAACTTTGTAGGAGCACGAAATCAGTTCTCTAACCTAATGGAAAGTGCTGCTGCAACTGAACATATCGATTTCAAGTTCAATCCCCCGTCTGCACCCCATTTTGGGGGAGTCTGGGAAATCCAGATAAAGGCTGCGAAATCTCACCTTTATAGGATAGTCGGTGATCAAGTTTTAACATTTGAAGAATTGACTACACTCTTTGTTCAAATTGAAGCGGTTCTCAATTCTCGGCCACTGTGTGCGTTAAGCTCAGACCCAAACGATTTGTCAGCATTAACTCCAGGACACTTCTTGACCTTGGAGCCATTAACTGCTGCCCCGGACAATGATTTATCGGGGCTAAAATTGTATAGACTCAGCCGATGGCAACTTATACAATCATTTCAACAAAATTTTTGGATTCGTTGGAAGAATGAATACCTTCATACGTTGACCGAAAGAGCTAAATGGACCAAAAAATCTAAACCACTAAATATTAACACCTTAGTTCTTATAAAAGATGATGTTCGAACACCATTACATTGGCCCCTTGGCCGGGTTGTAGAGTTGCATTCTGGCCCTGATGGCCAGGTCCGTGTAGCTACTCTAAAAACGGCCAATAACAATTTGATAAAGCGTCCGCTAGTAAAACTATGCCCTTTACCAACGGAATAGAGTTCTAAATTCAACTATCGTATTAATATTCTTATGTAGTCGAGTTAACCTTAGTCATTAGGCAATTATCTTAGTTACGTAGTAGGTAGTAATTATATTTTTCTTTAGATTAGTTTTATGCTATTTTATTTCCCTTAAAGTCATTCGGAAAATACCAATTGTATTTTGGTGGGCGGGATGTTTCGTTCGCATAGTTTTCGCCTAATGTAGCTCTGGTGTATTGATGTGGGGGTAGTTTTTCTTGTAACACGGGCAACACTTCACTGTCCTATGCGTGCGGTACTTTCATAAAACTTTATCTGCAACTAACCTCAAATCAACGAAGAACTGCTGAGGCGAACAATAATACCTCAAAAACCAGTACGTCATTCACTACGAAACAATCGACATCGAAAATATCGGGACGTCCTCAATTGATTCTAACGATTCATATCTTGTGAGTTTGTGAGCAATACCAATCAAGCAGTGACCAGACCATCGGGTGCACAACGGTTAAGGGTGATCAGCAGTTGGTTTTCCAGGTACGTGCGCATTATATTGTTACCGGGGAATATCTCTCTGTCATACATTATCTACTTGGCGATTACTGTGCGAACCAAATCAAAAAAGGGGTAATCGACCCAATGTGATTAGTGCCTAAGTGTGCACGTCACAGTGTTACTGTAGCAATCCTTAAACACCGTAGGCATGTGTTAGAGCTACATATATCATAGACCGAACGGTATAAACGAATGTCGAACGTCTAGCTAAAATTTAAACTGTAAACGTGATTTAAAAAAGAATATTATTTATAGGTATTGTTTATAAAAGATGATTCTGAGTAGAACAAATTTACGGGATTTTTTTTGAATACAAAGAAATGGCCGTATGAAAATAAGAACATTTGGAATGTCCCTCTAAAATCAAAAGCGAGAAGATCTATCAAAGTGAAAGAACTTGTCACATAAACATTACCAGGAAACAATATCGAAAGTAGCTTGCAATGCTGTCTGTGCCTCAGAAAAGATCGATTTATTTTCTAGTCTAGAAAATACATAGGCCTTGTTTTCACTTTCACCTTCGCTGTTTATTCGTTTATAACTTAAACCAAACTACATTGACGTTGATGTCTACAAAGTGTCTACATGTTCGTAGGTAGGTGCTATAATGAGCACCGATCATTACTTACTGGAGTAGACGTAACATTTACAACACAATGGCGGTGTAGCTTTTGCATAATAACGCTCCAATCTTGAGACTTATTTCATTTACTTACAGTCTGTTCAGGGAGGAAATAGCTGAAATTGATATGTTATGTGATTTTTTGGAGTCTTCTCATGTTAAGTGTATTATGAACCGTGGTAGGGTCATTCTAACTTTCGATGCCTTATCAGAGATACAGAAAGCTTCTTTATTGGCATGTTGTTGTTTTTTATACATATTATGTTTTCGGGGATTGAAATCCTACAATCAGTTTGAGCTTGCGATGAAGGTAATCATCGTGAAGAAATCATGATGTTAGGCTACTCGTGAAGAATCTTGTCAGTCTCTATTTTATCTGTCGCCAAGAACTTACGGTGTGTTCCAACAAATCCACATGATACCCAGTTCCCTTTTAGAGTTTGAGACTCAGGGTCTGCCATGTCTGTCACGTTCAAAAAATACTATACTATTAGTATACTATGTACTAGTCCTGGGGTTTGTGAATATGTACAACTGATTTACAACTGTCATTATCAAGGTCCTGATCTAACTGATGTGTGAGGATACCTTTAAACCATTGTTGGGGAAGTTTTTATCTTTTTAAATACCATCGTAAATAAGTTTGAATGAAAGCAGTAAACAAACAATAAAAACAAAACGTAACGTCTCCGAATAAATCTAATAAATTAAATTGAATTCCTTCTAACTGTGATTCCTGTACTGTACACGTATTAGACCCATGATAAATGGACCATTAACATACCACTCTTTAAGTAAGCTATTTATCATCTTAAGGGATTACCACAAAATAGATTATACACAAGAGATCCTCTTACACTGTCCACGTTTACATTAGCGTCATTTACGCTGAGACCGTCTGGAGCCGTCCACGTATGCGGCCTCAATATATAAAAAGAAAACTTCTGTACATAATGTATTTTATGTCATTATAATCTTTGATCTAATTTGGAAAGATTTGGGAATATAATGTCGTTTCTACGACGTCATGTCATAAAGATTGGGCATGGGTCCGTCTACAAGTAGAGCTTATTTTAGCTTTATAATAATGTACTTAGGTTATTTTACATTCTCATTTTCGTTAGGGCTGACACCGATAGAATTGTTTTCTTAATAATTATTTTTACTATTATTGACGACTTATATTTTTACCAGCTTAAAAAAAATCCGCATTTACAAAAGAAATTTCCTTTATTTTGCCATTGGGTATTTATTTAATGGAGGGCCCATAAAATATTGCCAAATTAAATAAATCCCCACACATTAGTCAAGGAAAAAATATGTATTCCAACAAATAAATTAATTTACAGACAGAAAAATAATAACGTTAAAAGTGTCCAACAAATTATTAAACTTCTATTATTGTCTCCCAAAATAGGTTCTAAGGATATATTAGAACTTTTAAATGATTTGAATTTACATTTAATTAATTGCCTACAGTAGTTACAAATTAAAACTATATAATCTAAACTAAACTAACATTAACTATGTACATAAAAAAATAAAAACTTCTTACTACCTACCTACTTATAAGTAAAAAATTTGTCCTAAATCGCTGCCTAGCGGTAGCGTGCCAAGAAGGCTGGTCGCATTGCCACGCTGAATAGCAATGCTAATTCTTTGTGCAAAATACGTGCCAGCCTTCTTGTCATGAGAGGCCTGAATGAGTCGATAGGAGACCTCTTTGAACAGAAGATGAGCCTCCGGTCCCCAAGGCCCCAGAGTTTCTACCCCAAATGCCAAAAATATGTTGGTCCTCTGTAGACCAGCATATTTGCGACGCTTGAGGCACTCTTGTTGTGCAGCCGCAGCGCCGGCAGCTACAGACGTGTCTGTAAGATGGGAAGGCGCAAGGGTGTCGACACACGTAGCATCCCACACCAACGGCCTTCCCATCTTCCACGGCACCAATGACATTCCATCTGGTCTCTTGCCATCGTCTCGCACCAGGCCATTTGGTTCTAAAACTGCCGGTACACCAACGGTGACAAGAGCCCGACGGATTAAGTCATTGAGTGCCGCATGACGCGAAAGCCTCCCAGCACTCCTACTACACGATAGGCCATGGTGACCAAGCTCATTCACATTGTCCCCGCAGGAGCAGCGATGAGGGACATTACATATAGTACCCAATCTTAGGCAAGTGCACAACCGGAATGTTGAGTTATCCAATAATGTGCCCGTATTGGTTGATGGAAGGGCATTTTCTAAGTATTTTAATATTTTGTAATCAATTTGTCTAATAGTGCCGCTCTCCGTAGGGGGCGACTTTTCTAATGACCTAATAACGAATATCAAATTTACGTACGTTCTCCATGCAGACTATATCTTGTTAAATTTAGAACCTTATTACAAGGCACTTAAGATCTTAAATCTATTTTTCATATGAATTATTTGGTTTATGTACAGTCGTAAACAACGATGTTACGATGCCGATGGTATAAATATTTCCCTTTAACGTCAAATATTGATTTACGCGGAACAAAAGTTATGATTGTAATAAAACTTTAAAAAGGCAAAAACGACGTAAATACCAAAAGTGTAAGGATATTATGTAGATAGAAAGTTTCACCTAAATCTAGGTAGCTATAGTCTTGAAAAATTGCAACCTAATTTCAAATTTTTAATGGATTTAGGTACCTACGCTAAAAATATTCACCGCGAGATTCTTGACAAAAGTAAAAAATTGTATTTTCTGTTATAAAAAAACAAGCTTTGTCTAGAGATAGAGTGTACGTGTGCCTACGCCTATCTGTTATTCTGCGAGCCATAAATCATTGTGATTGTGAAAAGGTAACAAATTGACAAACAAACCGATTCACTTACGCAGTTATAACATTACAGTGTGAGTTAGTAAAGCATAATATAATTAGTCAGATAGGTTTAATTGATATAATTAAATTGCAAATTACATTTTCGAATAAAATTACAAGGAAGCTTTAATTGCCTTGCAAAATAATTGCAAAACTGTCTCGATAAATTATTTTTAATTATTATCAGTTTATGTCGTCATATTTACGGCAATTTATCTCGTAAGTTTATGATATTGCTGCAATGTAAGTATTTTTGATTGAATTCTATATCGGACCTTTCAGATTAGTAATCAAACTATTAATCCAAGAACCTCACCTCATAGAATTTACTAATCAATAAGTAAAATAAATATCCTGCGATGTAATTATTTTAAAACTAGCTTTTTCCCGCGGTGTCATCAATGTTTCTATAAATATTAGTCTTTCACCATATCATAGGCTATCTGCGTGCCAAATTTCATCGTGACCAATTCAGCGATTTAGGGATGAAAAGATAACAAATAGACAAATTAAACGAGTTACTAACGCATTTATAATATAGGTATTAGTAGAGATTGCTGTAGATTGGTTTATGGCTGTATGTGATTGATGATTGTACATATTACCTATTCACGATGATGTGAGAGTTTATGAGAGCAATCCCTACACTATATTAAAAAAAAACAAATCAACAAACCGGTTTACAATGGGTGCAATACAACCCATTGTAAACCGGTTGTAGATTTTATTTTTAAAAAAGATAGTCCTTGAATAACCTCTTAATAAATCTAGTAAGCCCGTCTGGTCAATGTACCATGAAACCAGTATCTTAAAGGAGTATCGCGAGTTGTAAAATAACAGAAATAAAACTCACTGGTTCTTGCAAGATCCGCTGGTCTTTGTTTTTTGTAACGACAGCGTACTTATTCCAGTTTGTTACTTAGATTGAACTATGCGTAAGTACGGTAACTGTGTCATCTTCGTAGTTTTTCTCTTCATTGCTGAAGGTCGTACCCATCCTGAAACGCCTTTGTGACATTGGCCACAAGTTGTTTCCATGCTCTCCTTTCCTCGGCTTTCCTCATGGCAGTCACAACTGGGTGGCCTGTGAGTGCAGTGATCTGATCAGTCCATCGGCTAGGTGTTCGTCCACGGGGTCGCTTTCCTTCCACCTTTCCTAGATCTCAGCGAACGATGTGACCAAAGTAGCTGAGAACTTTCTATTAGCATCTATTACATAGATACTTGGTCGAGTACTTATTGACGACAACTTCGCACTTTGCTGCTAGTGTCGTCGTGCAAAGCGGAGCGATAAAATATGTGGGGCAGTGTGTTTCATGTCTAGGAACTGCCTGTAAAAAAAATACTGTGACATGAGTTGTCTTGCTGTTACAATTAAGTCTTGATTGATGTATAGCAAGTGACTGACTTTCTTAATCTAAAAAATATATACCTATTGCATATCAATTGTTTTTTCAAATTTTTGGCCACGCCTTCGAGTGGGAGCGGTGTTGGCGGCATCGCACAGAAAACAGCCTGGAGCAAAACGTACATTAAATAAATTCAGTAAACGAACTAAAGAGTGTTACGAACCCGTGGTAGAGTCATTTGTAACTATCGACGTTCATAAGGGCCTAATCAGTAATTAAACTGAATAAATGATTGTTGAGTTTGAATTTGAAACAACAGCATATTAACTACATAGTTTAAATGCTTATAAGTTTTACAATTTACACCAAATATTTTGATCTTCAGCGCGCTAATACTTTTGGATTTGAAAAACAAATTTGTTTAATAAGAACATTTTGAATAATTAATTAATCGGTAACACTATGGAGATATACAATATTATTACCTATATTTTAGTTATAAATACGAATTAGATACGATGGTATTTTTTTAAGGCTTTTAGCAAATTATTGCCCAAAAAAAATCTCAATGTCGAACTGAGTAACTCAACTCTTCAAAATTATAATTTAAGAGGATACACTCCTGCACTATTATGTATTCTGTGCTCCTGCGCAAATATCTACTGTGTATGTATTTATCCCGAAGCGGTGATCGTGAATATTGACCGCGAAAGTTGTCCGTTTAACAGCTAGCCTGTGCAGCTTTTTCATAATGCTTGATTGATGTAGCCTCCGTTAAACGAACCATCTGTCCCCGGAGAAAGGTGTGGAAAGTGATTTTCTAATTTAATTATATTGCAATGACTTTGTAAGTGAGAGTGTAGAATAAAGCGAGAGTTCGTCGATGATTGCACATTTTCAGTTTTCTTTTTGCCATTACCAAATTACGTCAGTTCAAGGCCGAAAAACGACGCAAGATAATCCGATTATCGTTTTGAAAATTTCAAATACCGATAGAATTGCATAAAAAATGACGTGCTGTGCTATGTTTTTTGGACTAGGTGTTTATTCCGAAGTAGAGTATGGTAGAGTCCATCTGATAAAAGAAACCCTGCCCGGTTTTATCTAACAATATCACCATGTGTCTTCCTCTTCCTCCGTGTGTTTTAAAGAAAGTCTTAAGACTACTTATTACTTGTAACTTTTTAAAATGTTGGTGGATATTTTGAGATAGCTCTTTTTCGAATCTGTATCGGATTTGTCATGCTGAACAACGTTTACTCTAGATTTGGGGAAAATAATTCAAAATAACTAAAAATCAATCATACTCGAAAAATATTTTTCGTAACTGATTCAGAGGTTGTTTAGTACTAAAAACCAAATATTGGTTTTGAAAAGATACCATTCCAAATATCCATCCACCAATTTAATATTACGTGTTATTTTAGCATGTACCATATTTTTTGGATTCGCTTACACAAATCTTTGTCCCATACTATCTCAGGCCAATATTTGTACTTTGTCTCAAGTCTTGGCCTTTTGTCATTTCTAAATGTGTCTAGCACGTGTTGACACTGGGTGCAGTGCAATAAAACATGTGGCACTGTGTGACGTTTGTCAATTGTTTCCATTTAAGGTCATCATGCAGCCACCAGTTCCTCATTATTGAATGTGTCGAACATTTGTAACAATAATATCCTGGGACAGTTATCACTCACGGCTATTTGATCCCAAACTAAATAATGTTTAAACTGTGAAAACATGGGTGAATACTTATATAACTTACATAGATAATTCCTTAAGAGCTGGACGAGAGTAGCCGGGGATCGTGCTCAGTGGCGTGCAATTGGAGAGGCCTATATCCAGCAGTGGACTAATATAGGCTGATGATGATGATGATGATGATGAGATAATTTCACTCAGACTCAGGACAAGCAGACGTGTTTCAAATATTAGTCCGGAATTGAACCCACTGTTCAATACCGGACTGTTTCCGAATTCACTGTAAATTAATACCTGCGTAGGTAAGGTATATCAAACATGGTAACTAGTCCATCTTGTTTTCTAATATTTAAATCTAAAAGTTCGTTTAATTTTTAATTAAATAACTATGTTATCTTATTCATATTTATGCTCCGATTGATTTTGATAAGTTACTGCCGTACTTAGAAACGTCAATTAGAATTAAATTTAGATAATGTTTGTAGTATAGCCATCTTTGTTTATTGAATAGCTAAAGAAAAGGACATGATAATCAATCATCTGAGTGCGGATTAGTGGATAATTTAACCGTAACCAAATAAGGTAGGTATAATCTATGAAATTAGGATGGTATAATAGATGCTTCCCATGCAGATAAATTTATTTTATTACAATGGATGCAATTGCATTTTACATTATCAACTATGTTCTAATTGACTTGACCATCACCGGTTCGAAAGACTGACAAGAAACTCGTTCACTTTACTAGCATTAACCCGGTGTTATAATATTTTTTCCTGCGATAAAAGTATCCTATCTGTTATTCCTAGCTTTGATCTGCTTGGGTACCAAATTTCATCATAGTTGTTCATGCCGTTGAGCCACCAAGAGGTGACGAAAAACAAAACACAATCGTATGTATAATATTAGTAGGACTAATCTGTTTTACAACGCTCACATACCGAATTGTTGACCGCAGAGTAATGAGTAGACAGGTAAAAACAATTCTCAATACAACAATAAAAAAAGGAAACTATTATAGTGTCACTTGGGATGATATAAGGATTCTAACGATACCCCATATTTCCAAATCTATGCATTTAAAAGTTATGGTGGAATCTTCTATGGAGAATCTCACATATACGCATGAACCCTGAAAACATTACACTTTTTATTTGGAGAGCCGTGTAATAAACCAAGCCGGTTTTTTTACATTACCGAAATACTAGTTTATACATAATTGAATAAATACAGCAAACATGTTTCGTTTAAAATAATTGCATTGTAAATGAATAATGATACTAATTGATAAGTATGTTTTAAACATACGCTCGGCAATCATTGAATACGTTAAGTGACCTCTAGTTGATGCTGATGATGACCTACAAAAATACAAATCGATATATACAGGATGATTTTGCAAAGGTATAGTAGACCGAAATGGCAATGAAGTACCTATATAGGTAGACCTTATAACGGCTGGACAGCGTTGGAGAAGCTACGTAATAACTTCTCGTCCCAAATATCGCAGTGGTTCAAGTCGAAAGTCTTCGACCAGTGTGTATTGCTAGTGATGACTTACGGAGCAGAGACGTGGTCACAATGAGATTCGCAGGCGAATCAAGGTAACCGTCATAGCCCGAAGAATTGCCAAACTGAAGTATTTAAGAACCTAGCTGTTAGTTTCCCTAAAAAAATAAAGCTGTTTCCTACTTAGGTAAATATTATTTCTATGAAAATCTTTTAAAGCCTTTGAATTATCTTAATTTTATTGTCTCTACATGTATTATGTAAAGTAGAGGTAAGGATTGGGGATTCAGTTATTGAGAACACATTACTAAATTATTTCTGTCTATAATTGGCAAACATATTATAAAATACAACAATGACAAAAAAGATTCTTGCTAATTAATAGAAGCGATCACTGTGGTCTAGTATTACGTATCAGACAATATATAATAAACATGCCATGACCATCCATGACGACAAAGTGACCAATATAAAAAAAACCTTGGATAAATTCTTCAGTCACTACTTACTAGGTTTTCAAAACGCTGCGGTTTCCCTTGAATTAATAGAGTTGCTACAAATAGTGGTTACTGTAAAAAATATATAATAATCATACGACTGAAAGTTTGTTTTTTATTACCTCTTCTCCTATCACAACGGTATAACCAGCCAGTTGTGACAATATTTGGCACGCGGGTTGCTGGCAAGGAGAAAAACAGGCTATGTATTTTTTTTAAACCAGCTCTCGTAGCATGGCAAGTTTAGACTAGAAAAGACCTTCGACCGATAATAACTTATGTGATTTTAGTAATAAAACAGAAGATCATACATCTAGTGAACCAATAACATTTTCAATATTTCGAGGTACCCATTTTATTCCATGAATGGTTTTAAATTACGTTACTAGTGTGTATAATAAGCAATCGTAGATTGATAGTAGTTACAGTTTCAGTTTCGATAACCGCAGCAGTATACCCGTCTAGTGCGTAACCAGGACATGGGTTCCGTTCACACCGTGTAGTCAGGTCGAGTCCAGTCGAGACGAAGGCAGGCGCCGGACCGGAACGACACTCGATACGGTTGCCGATCGGCCGTCATCAGGTTACAAACCTACCAACATATTTCTGTATTAAACCTCAAAAACAACAAGGTATATCCACCCTTAAACGTCTGCGATAAGGGCTACTATCATATTATTGGGAAGCAAATGAAAAGCGTGCTAGTGTAAGATCGTGTTGGCGTCGCGCCAGAACTATTTTGCCTAGATAGTCTAAGCGAATGGTCAATAGCTGACAATGAAAATACTGCGGTTAGATTTAGATGTCCGATTAGTTAGGTAGGTACTAGAATAGTAGCCGTTCAAGCTGTCTGGATAGTTAATTAATACGTTTACTGAAGTCTCAGTTTGCCATCAAATGCCAATCTTAAATTGACTACTGAATAAATAATCTGGAGCATATGAGTGGGTGACCTTTTAGTACAAAACTCAATCAGTTCAGGCCCTGTTATGGCAAAGTCAATTGTACTTTCGACCATAGACTTTTTTGACGTTCATACTTTGTTGTAGAACCTATTTCATATCTAGTGTAAAATAAGAAAGTAATCTTTATAAGAAACACCCGTTTATTTCCAACGAAGGTCGAAAAAGTCTCTGGTCGAAAGTTACAATTGATTCTACCAACACCAACGGTTCGTTACATTTAAATTGAGATTCAAAATAATTACACGATATTAAAACTATTGTTTTTCTTTTTAACCAACTTCAACTCGGACTTCTTCTCGGATAGCATATATTAATTTAACACAGGTAATATAGACATGATACCTTTATAATGTTTTTTTTTACAACATTCTCTAATATAGCTCTGTGCTCGACGCGAACGATAGAGCTCTATAATCCCGTTGAAAAGGTCATCAAACTGTCTATTTCTCAGGGAATCAAATCTTTTTCTATATATACATTTATCTGTATAGTTACATCTCTACTCGTGACTGCGAAAGCGGGTCCTAGTGTGTGGTTACCACATGACATTTTAAGATGTTAATATAGCTTGACTTTCAGCGTATAACACAAGAACAACCATAGTCACGAATTAGAAAATATATATCCGACAATTGTATATTAGTACTTAGTTATATGTGCGAAGTGAAATTTGTATGATAAATGACCCGTATATCGCCATCAATGCGACCACCCGCGATGTAAATACAGATAGCAATTTATTACGTGAAAATCAAACCAATTATCTCTGCTGATGATTAAACAATATACTAACATTATCAACTGTATCACAAATGCATAAAGACCAGTGTAGAAATACAATAGAATTTCATATACACGTATTACTTTGTAAGGATAAGTACTCATAAGAAATTGAAGAGTATCTATTAGAAATTGAGAAGATCAAACTGGACGTAAGAAATATGATTCAGTGGTTGCTAACTCCATTAATTTTGTTGTAACAGAAGACATGTACTCTAATGTAAACATATTTGATTTTAATATATGGAATTAACATAATGAAAGTAGGTGAGTGAAGAGAATTTGTATGATAGTATAAAACAGTTATTGATCAGGGGATGAATTGTAGTACATATATTTCTGTTCCACAAATATCAAGTACCTATCAATTGCCGTACTCAGGAATTATTACCCTACATAAATCTGTTTATTAATAAAATACGGCCCAGTTAGCGTGGAGGTAGAAACCCTGATTGCCACGCACGACATAAATATTAGTTCCCACCAGGATAGTACCTAAGTTGGATGAGTTAAGTGTGTTTTAATAAATGGTATATATCATCTGGAAAAGTAGTAGTTGGTAAGAATATGGGGTAGGTAGGTACTCAACCTATCGATTTGGAATGAGATCGGGAATATTTTGGATTAAAGATAAGGAGAGAGTAATAAAGACCAAATAGACCTCCATAGGTACTTATAAATTGTCAGAATCTAATGCACGGTTCTGAAGGCTGCTTTTACTGAAAGAGCTGGTAATATATGTAAGTATTAATACCGAGCTACAATACTAGTTTACATTACGTCATATCATAACAGCTAGGCAAAAGGCAAATATAAATTAGCACTTTAATTCTTACATCCTGTACGGGTAAAATAGCAATTTGATATTATCTTTATAAATAAAAATCAGAATCATTGGTATCTTCATAGAAGCATTTATCGTTGGTGATCTATTGAATTCTTCCGCTGACGCAATAACTGCATGAGTATGCCCCTGGAACATCTGGATATACTAGTTTTTGAGATATATTTGATTTATCTACCAGTACTTATCTTTAATTAACTCAAACTTTACCGGATAAGGTAACAAGTTTCGTTGCATATTTTATGTTGATATTTATATATACTCTGACTCTTGTGTGAAAATGACATATCCAAGTGAAACAAAATGATTCCTTAGTAATTATATCTCTTAAATTTATTTATAAGCTGCTTCTACTGACCACAGTGATCTTACACATTTCTTATTTTAGGGCCATTTCAAATTTGAAAAATTGGTGCGCAAATGAGTCAGGTGTTTTCGACACAAATACAGAGTTTAAATTGGTACACTTTTTGCTAGAACTAAGTTGTCAGGGTTATGCTATGAGACACCTTATACAGTCCCATAGTCAAAAAGCAAACAATTTCAATTACAGCAAACGACACTTTTTCTCCAGCAGGTTTTCCCAAAGCTAGTTTGGGAAAAGAAAAATAAACAGGAAACACGATAAGACACCGTATTCAATCAACCCACCGAACCGAGTCCTGAACAATTTACCGTGAAAGTAATTTATAAATCGATTTCAAAATACTAGGCCTGCGGTGCACAGCGTGTCGGTTCAAACCATGGGCAATCACAAAATGATTGGCAATGTTTATACACCATTAATTAATTACACACATTTCTTGCTACGGAACCGTAGTCTTTGGGTTCAATAATACATGTAGAGCAGTTTGTTTGCTACGATTAATTGAATCAATTGAAATATATTATCCGTTAAAGATTTTTATTAAACTACAATTTAATTAGACCATTTTCAAACGGTAAATACTAAACAGACATAAATTGATGGGCCAGATGGAGTGGTTAGTTTAAGTACCCCAGCTATGTCGCCGCAATTCTTGGGTTCGATTCACATCACAGGACTGTCATTTTTGTGCATGAACATGTTTGTTTATATTTGTTTCAAAAATGACAGTAGTACCTTGTAGTATGTAGTATCAGCTAAGTTATGTGCTTTCCATAGTACAAGCTCTACTTAGTTTGGATTCGGAAAGCCTTGTGTAAATAATGTACCGGGATATTACATATTATTATAAATGTAATAATAGTTAAAGTTGCCAAGTTCATAATTAACGTTGTAGTTAAAGTTAGATATACCCCATCGACAGATATTTTGGTTTTATACTGAATTCTCAATTTCCTTTTTTCTTCTTTGGCATTTGACATTTACTTACTTTATAACAACATGAGTCTTTTAAGGCACTTAGCGAGTTTCTTTAAATATTTACAAATGTAATTAACGTTGTCCATAAGCTGAATGGCTGGTCAAAACCAGAGCATTCACTTTTCCTCTGATGCAATGCGGTGACTAAGTACTTGCGTTTGTAGGCGTGTGTCTCACATAAGGTCAATTGAAAGTATTTTTATAGCTTCAGATTCAATGAAAACGTAAAACTATAGTTTATTTATTTACGTACAAATACAACACAAGAGTGAATAATAAAATGAAATATATTAGAAGTTCAGGTGGAGGAAAGGAATTAAAGTTGGAGCACCAAAAATATTCTTTTCATCAGTCGATGCTTACAGATGAAGAAAGAGAGAAGGCGACAGATATTTTGAAATATCATAATTATGGTGATTTTTATACTATTATAGTTCTGTGCAGTATCACAGCTACCTAAGTTGAGTAAGTATAGACGGTGCTCCATTTCACATGATCGCTTACTAAAGTGATAAATGTAGCATGCACAAACTGCCGATGGAGTTTATCAATTAACTTATATTTCATATTCGTATAATATGTAGAAATAACTTGGTTTACCGTTGAAAGATAGATAACTCGTTATTGTACAAAATAAGAAGTTACCATTAGGCGGTTTCGATAAAAGCGTTCTCTTTTAGACATCCTCCTTTAGAAAGAGAAAACCAAAATCAAAAGTTTTTAAATGTCCCAAAGGAAGCGATTTTTTATGTTATAAATAGACATGCATAATTATAATAATAATACGCTTCTATGAATACAGTAGTGAAGCAAATATTTGTCATTATTGTTTTCAGAATTCAGTCATACTACTGAAATACACATTATGTATGTGGGTGGGCGGAGTAGAGTCCGAGTAGAGTTCTGAAACGGTGAGTGTGTCATTCTTTTGTGAAAGCACAAAATAATGACACACTCACCGTTTCAGAAACTAAGAATAATACAAAAATATAGGTATATTTTACTAATGTAATAAGTACAAATAAATCTTAATTTCGCTGAAAACTTTGAGATTAAATCATTGTTTCTTCATTTTTCTTTATTACTCTATAATCTAAAGCAATAGCGTTTCTTATCGCTCAACATTCATAATTAATAATTATTATGATTAATACTTGGAGATGGTTTGGAACACAATTACTTTTTGTATGAATAAAAAAACAATCTTCACCATCGCATCCAGCCTCTACGTCGATATATCGGAAACAACGTAGTGTTTATTAACCACTGCTATTAATTTAGATCGGTAGCCGTGAATTTAGCAAGTCACTCAGCAGTGTAC
Source organism: Tethea ocularis (assembly GCA_963555595.1). Taxonomy (NCBI): domain Eukaryota; kingdom Metazoa; phylum Arthropoda; class Insecta; order Lepidoptera; family Drepanidae; genus Tethea; species Tethea ocularis. The sequence goes on from OY741958.1 coordinate 10,254,859, forward strand.
ACAAAAAAGTTTGATAGTGACAGTTACACAAATAGTTTGAGATGTCGAAACACCGTCTAGAGGCAGTCTAGTCGCCGCGAAGTCAATGGCAGGCCTACTTTCTCAGACGAATTGGCGTCATGTAATTTTTTTTCGGCCGTTACTATAACTGGACAAAGCGATTGTTATTACAAGGAACGGACACTTCAATTATTTCGGCTGTAGGCTAATTATATTCTTTGGAGCTTTGCTCTCGTTTTTCACTCGGGTGTGGTCTTTAATATCTGCCGTATAATAGTGCAAGTTGCATGGTATAATTTTGATATTTGACAAGTGTACTTTTGGATATTTTTTGCTTTCGTTTCTCATCTCATATACGAGTAAATGATAGGTATACACGAATAAAACATCCCAAATATATTAATCTATTAATTTATAAAAGTACAAAATCAAGTTCTACCATAATTCATGGCATTGCTTTGCTTTCTATAGTATGACCGCCGACGCCGAGAAAATGCATTTGTGAAACCTGTAAAAATTAACTAATCACCGAAACTGCTTATCTGATTTCGATGGAACTTTCACGAGTACGATTCAGTATCTTTTAAGGCACACCCCTTCAAAATCGGATATACCGTTTCCATTCATTATTAACAGGTGTGTTTCAGAAACACGTTGCCTCGGCGGACTTATTTTAAGGGCATTTACACGAACTATAAAGTGTACAAAAACTTTCCAAAAAATCATGAACTGTAATGGGTAGACAGTTTAAATTTTCACAGAATATGTACTAAACGAATAATAAAACTTTTTTAAATTTCCAGTTCTACCTTTTTCGAATGCACATATCCATAACCAAGTAACCAATATACCAATATGTTTTTACCTTGTGGATAATTCCCAGTTTATTTTCAACATTAGGTATCTATACCAAAAAAAAAAATCGTAATACTTAAACTCTTAATGAGTACCTACCTATTCTTTACGGAAATGGGTTTTTATCACTACTGGTCAGCCACAACTACTTATCGGTTACCACACATATACATACCTACTACAACGGAGTTTAAATATAGTGGTACAACGACCACCAGTAGGTAGTAGTAGCTATAGTCAAACTATTCAGACAATTGATTCTGAAACCTGTCAGTTCTTAGACTTGGTAGAGGAAATAAAAAAAAAAGATGTCTATATTAATAATCTCGTGAAGGGTAGACCCGATCAAAACCTTACCTGAATAATAAAACATAAAAAAATAAAGTTTTCGAGTGGACAACATATATCCGCAAATCCGTAAAATTCGGATTGTCGAGTATTTTGTTAAATTCTAATGGTGCTGACTGCTGACAGACAAATTACAGTCTCCTTATTGACCATTCTAGAGAAACGTCACTGACACCGGATGACATTTAAAAATAATACTGACCATCATTTCGTAATAAAATATTAATGTACATTTTGGACTTTTTGGTGGGAATTTTTCATTTTATTTTCATAAAATCGTGTATTTTAAGTTTTATTGAATATTAGCGGTATTATTTTGTCCAATAAAGATCAATACAAGTGCACTAGTGAAGTGAAACGAAATGATTACGTGTATAGTAAGTAGGTAGGCTTTTCAAGTTGTCTCAAAAAGTCCATGAAAATTTTTAGTAGAGCGACCACCATTGTACTAAATAAAACCCAAACACCTAATGAGACCAAACATAAACTGACTAACTACGTGACTGACAATGACTTGAAAATGATTTAATAACCTGAATTCAAATTTACTTGAAATAAAAATACATGAAGAATATAAAATACAATGCTCAACTTGACACTGGCAAAATACACAAAGTGTGATGCCAAAACGAAAGTCGAAAGAAATGTAAATTTTTCAGTGTTGATTTAGTTTTGCATAGTAATCACAGAGTACTTTTTATATACGGAAAATAGTATTTATTAAACACAATGAACGATGCTATACGAATCTATGCCTTGCTTTGCCTTTAATATTCCTTGAGAACCGATAACTACAGAAATATCTATCAACATTTTGTACCTCTACATGTGTAATAAGAGTCATATTTCACCCGGGCGAAGCCGGGTTTTCATCTAGTATTGTTATAAAAGAGTAGAACACTAATACCACAACTTGATCGACAAGGGCCCAAGTAAACACATTTATGTAATGTTGTTTACGTAAACTTCGCTCATTTGATATAAGTTTCAGGGACAACACTTTTTCATCGTAATAATGGTTTCTATTTTTGTGCGTACCAAATCTGACGTAGAAAATTCACATTTACTTCATAGAGAAAGGGTTTATTTTGTTTATGGAATTGCGTTACTAGGAGTCGATGTTTTATTTGGAAAAGGAAGTGGACGTTACAATTATTAATTTAGATGTTTTTTTAAGCTTTTAGTATAAAATATGAATTTTCTTATCTTTCTAAATTCCGTTAACATAATAAATGTGAGAAGACGTTAGATTTATTTTATTCTACGCTCTAAAAAATATCACACATCAAAAGTGATAACTGTTTTGTCCTAAAATTCGATCCACCGGTTAGATTTAAGTACGTGGTTAAACAGTTCATTAAAATAATCTAGGCACTGAGCCACCTCGTTCATGTTTTTATCTAAAATTATATTTAAGCAAAAACCTACGACCTAGTATGCCGACCTAGATACTTGCCTGTCGCTGAATACTTTTCATAAGCAAAAAAAAGGATAAGTGCGAGTCTGCCTCACGTATCGTGGGTTCCGTACAGGTCAGTTGAATTGAAGTCAAACTTAACGTTCTTGGGTAAATATTCTCGCATATACATATATTTTCCTGAGATATTCCTCACAGACGGTTATCTGATCCCAAACTAAGCAGAGTTTCTAGTATGAAAACCATTCAACTAATACCCTACATATATAAACTATTTATTTTTGTAAATACAGACTCTACTGTTAAATAAATAAATTCCAAATATAAAGTAACCGCATTTTTGAATTTTTGTGATAAGTAGAAACTGAAAATGATCGATTTTGAAATGTATTATTTTACTTAAGTATGCAGTGAGGCCTTGGTTCTTGCCAAATTTCTTGATTCTAGGTGAATGGGATGTGCCCTGTAAGATTTTGATTTACTAGCGATTATCAAAATATGCGACATAAATCGAATCGATCGACATAAGCCGTATATTTTGATTGCGTTGACTTCGAAGTTTAATTTTTTTACAGCTCCAAGAGACTTCGTAGAGACATTCGTATTTGATATATATATATATATTGATATTTCAACTTAATACCTTCACGCATTCAATGACAGCACAGAGACAGACATCGAAGAGATCCTATAAAGGGTTCCTTTTGAAGTACGGAACACCAAAAATCGTTAAAAACAAATAATTTGTCTACACAAAACTACTCTGCTCGAAACACTCAAACTAATGTGTCAGACAATTATTGAAGTAATTGAAACGCTCTAATATTGGGACAATTAGCATATAAGAGAGCACTGAACTAAATCTAGGTTATAAAGGTAGGTACTAGTTTACGACTCTGATTCATAAGAATAATGAAATTTATATAGCATCATACTACGAGTATACTGGATGTAAGTGAAGAGGCATATCCTGAAAAAGTGTGGCAATATGTCTACTTTATAGGGGTGCCAAGGTCTAGAATCTGGGACTAAATATTATTATGCTGGGCGTAAGTTATATCTCTACGAAAACTTAATAAAACTGTGGATTCTGTCAAAAACTACGCAAAATTTTAATAACGTATAGAATATTTGGTTTCAGATTCTAAGCCTCTCAAATGGCACCCCTATAAAGAAGACATAGTGGCGCACTTTTCCAGAATATGCCTCTTCAGTATAAAAGGCTTTGAAAGTCATGACACATTCTTTTCTTTTTACGTCAACGCCAACGCTGCAATATCATTCTGTTTGACGCGTTGTGTCATGACTTTTCTACTCATATTCTTTTGTTTAATACATAAACATCAACTTCCCTGACGATGATGTCTATAGAGGTGGTTATAAGCAGCGTACTCCATACTTAATTCTTGATTGCAGTACACATACATTAAAATTAAAACTCAAAACTCATTTATTCACTTTAGACCCTGAAAAGGCACTTATGCACGTCGTAAGTTACAAATGACTCTACCACCGGATTAAGGTAAAAAGTTAAATTTTAGGTTTTTGTAATGGAAAATTATTTGTCTTAATTTTCAATGTCGTAACGAATTGAACTTAGACCTTTATATGTTACCGAGCCACTTTCACTTAAAAAAACATGTAACCGTTTCCTTTTTAATGTGAGTGCTTCTGTGAATAATCAATTAAATATATTAAAGTATTTGCAAATTTAAATGCGCTGTAAAATTTTGGTAAGATTTATTGCATGCAATTATAATAGGTAACCAATTCGTCTCAAATTTTTGTAATGAATTAATCATTTCATAAATAAACTGAGATATCATGTGTTTTAACAGTATCCGACAAAACAAGTGTACTTAGCTCATAATTGACGAGATCTTCTTTGTTTGTTCTTGATAGGTTGATATTGTATTTGTAAGTATGGATAGAAATAAATGATACTACAAATACAAACTTTTTTTGAAATAATATAGATTTTACATAAAATTAATAGATTCAGGCCAACACCTCTTTGTCTAGACACAGGACAAACAGAGATGTTCATTCATACAAATGTTTGTCCAACCCACGACCGATAGAGTCGATAGTTGCTGTCTTAACCATCACCCTATGTTTTTACATTCTATTTAGGTTATTTAAGTCTAGTGGCAACTGACAACTATTAATTTCTTCAGAACAATTTCTGAGGATGCACTCAAGGATGTGCGGAGTTGGCAGGGGGCACGTGTCCATGCTCTCGCAGCCAGTGGCGGAACAGTTCTAATTGTGTCCTGGGCTGGGCAAGGTCGCCGCAAACGACCGCTAACTATATCAATGCGAAGATTGCTGTTGAAATGCGGGTGCCGGCTCGAGTACCAATAGAAAAAAAAATACTGGTAATTTTGTTAGACTGGTATTTTTAGATATAAAATATTAGTATCAACATTATGAAAATACTACTTGACCCGACCACGTAGGTATAAAGATAGGTTATTGGCCAGAGAGTGCAATGCTACTTTTATCCCGAGAAGGATAAAAAGCGGAGCGGAAAACTAGTAGATATTAATAAAAAGAACTCACTAAGGGGAAATTCATTATTAAAATTTTAATAAGTTTTTGATGTTGCTAGAATCTTTACAGAAAAGTTTCCTCTATAACAATATCAGTGAGATAATATGTATGTAATGTATAAAATTAAAATAATAAATATTAAATTTGCAAATATTTGTGGAATTGCAAATTACCTCAGTGTTTACGACACTATGCGTCGTACCGACCGTAAAATCGGCTTTCATTTGCAGAATGCTTTGAAACTTTATTTTTTCTGCGGTCAAACAAAATATCACAACTGTAATCATCACGTAACAGATTTACATAAGCTGTTGCGTTAAAAATAAAACGACTTTTTGATAGTTGTTTTGTTGTCGGTCCTCGGATACAAAGGCCCGGCTTAATTTGGGTACACGTATGAAGATTGATTGTGCCCACCCTGGGATTATTTTGTCTACACAACAAACCGTCCTGTCTGAGGTGACGTGACGCTGCTCTGCTCTTCTCCAGGACGTCCTTATTTTGCTCACGATTCGCAAGGAAATATGTTTCGTTGGTGTCACTTTTATTAATGTTGATGATTCGGGTTCATGACTTTCATCTCTGATTAGATCCGTTTTATTGCCATTTTATTGAGTGATGGTAATTTGCAAAAGGATGTGATAGATGCTTATAAATGAACGACTCAACGATACTTACGACTACTTAATTAATGAAAGCCATATTGGAATATTAAAGAGGTATTAACGCTGACGAGCCTGCAAATTACTTTATTAGTTAAGAAACTTAGTTTTTAGTGAAAGCTCCTAATTAAGAAGCGTATCGCGTCGATAGTGGCCGCAGTTACATGTTTTTAGTACTTTCCGGTATGTTACAAGCTTTCAGTGCGGCCACAGAATCGTGTAAATTGTCCAAGTTTGTGTTGAGAGCTCAAAGATATCGCTGTCTTCCAATCTATAAAGATAACTGAACTAAATACGTAGGTGTCTCATGTTCGTATTAAATTCTTAAATAAGTAATTGTATTCAATTTGTACCATTTACGTTCGTGCTTACTTAATAACTAGAAACATAGAAAATTGGATAAAAATTTGTGAACAGCCAATAGTCTGGTGAAAATGCGTCCACTGATGGACAAAGGCCTCCCCAACATCTCTACGATGGCCGGTCTTGCGCTACCCGCATCCAGCCGTTTCCCGCGATCCTCACAAGATCGTCGGATTTCACCGTCTAAATGGTTATCAAAGATATCAAAACCAAGGCTTTTCAGGTCAATGACACCATAGAGCGTAAACAAATTATAATAGAATAACAACAGAATCTAAATACCAGGTAGACGAATTGATTTCAAATCCTACACCTTGTGCTATTTCGCCCACAGCAGCTAGCGATTACGATTTATTTGCTGGTTCTAGTGATGTGCTTGGAAGTGATTTAAAGTGAGCTGTTATTAAGGACCATAGCAACCACGTAACTGCTAATAGAATTTGTGATTACAGCTCGTTGTACCTTGAGGTAGATATTAACAACACCCTTCTGGTGATAAGATTAGTGTAGCGTACATTACATGTAGATGTAGGTACATTGATATTGGCAAATTATTTATTCCCCTTTGATGAATCTTGCATCAAAGGAGGCAGACTTTTTTTTTAATAATGGGCCTAAAAAAACACTAGAAATAGGAGACTCTACAAGAATAAAAGATTTATCACATTTGAACCCATTTGAGCGTCATAATAATGCGACAAGAAGAGATACCCTCTTGTCAAATTGGGTGTATTAAAATTTTACGACTTTAGTAAACTACTATCGCGTTGTATTTTTGAAATTTCTCTATAAGAATGGGTACAGTCTTTCGCTGAGTAATCATGGAACTCTATTTAACGTAAACGTGATAACAGTGTTCGCGAAACCTGCGTTTGCTGACGTCAATTATTTGCACCCAAAATACTGATCATTTGCGGTATCAGCACGGATTACTTATTACTACGTAGTATCAGTTATGGTACCTGTTACTTCATCCTTAGTTATTCCAACCAGTAATCGTAAGATCGCAGGTACATACACAGAAAGCTAGAGGACACAAGATTTGGTTCGTGGTCTGCTCCGTGCCAAGGCTCTCGCCCACGGCCCTAGCAGACTTGTTTACGACTTATACAGCATTTGTTGTCGCCGACATCCGTTGATTTAATGTCGTCAGTATAATCGTATCCTATACCATTTCCCGTTAAAGTACGCTCGTGAATATTTAAGTACAGAGTTATTCCCTTATGGTGTGAAGGCCCTTTTGTTACTGAGGCGTTTCGATTTATGTTACAAATTGAAGCGGGTTTTTCTTATAGATTAACGTCAGATGTACTTGTTGATGTCCAAACAAATAAATGTCAAGCTTATCATAATGTATAATATTTTAAGCCATCCACAAAGTCCCAGTTCTATAAATTACCAACCTATTTGTGTTTCATAATAAGTTTTACGTTTTATTTTGTTGTACTCTTCTTTAGTTTACAATATAGTGGGTGGATTTATACCTACTTGATTCACTTCAAACTAACACATGTGATTCACTCTTATTTGCAATACATTTTTTTTGTTTTCAGAATGGTCTTTTGTTCCCATTTCCAATAAATAATTTCAAATGACTATACCAAAGCGTCTCTAGCATGATAAACATTATTCAAACGCATTTCAAACTTAATTAGATCTTATTTATCGTTTGTAGAGATCGAGTAGCCCATTCGTATGTGAATTGAGTTCCCAGTAGCTTACAAGCACGGTTCATTTATTTATCCCAGTTTGGTAAAGTAAGCGTAGTATCTATGCCGGGTACGGTTTCCCTTTATGATAAAACTGTAGAAAGTTTGTAAGACGATGTTTGCAATGGTAAAATTGAGACGCCGCTGTGTCTCTATAAGTCAGCGTTAATTTAAGCTTTATTCGAAAGCTCAAACATCATTTGTATAAAACTGGTGAGATATCTAGGGACACTTGCCAGTAGCGAATGGTACGTAAAATCAAATTACGGCACGCTGCGTCGCCGAAATCTTTATAGAATTTTGTGTCAACATTCCGAATGTGCTTTAAGAAGTTTCGCTTCAACATTGTCCTGAAATAGATTAACCAACTTATATATGCCACCGTATGATTGTAATTTATCTCGCGAGATCGTAAACTGTCGATACATTGTGAACTGTAGTACATACCGTACCGCTTACAATATAATGTATTAATTTATAAACTAACAGAATTCATCATCATAACATATATATTGGACTAATATATATAAATAGGAATATAAATGCTAAAGTTTATGTTTATGTTTGTTACTCAATGGCCCTAATAGATATAGATAAGAAACTTATATTTCTAGAACATTTTAAATCCTGGAACATATTAAATTCTTCGAGAACTGGCAATCAACTAATGGCAGAAGAAGCTAGATAATTCGTTATTGCAACTACTGGCATAAATAAGTTTTTTTTTTAAGTAGTCATACTTTTAACTACTAAAATATACGTTTTCTATTTCACTCAAGCCAATTGAAGCTCATCAAAATGTTTGTATCAGATTAAATCGATAGGAGTTAAATTTTATTAAGACCAATAGCAGTAATAATAACAATTAACAAGATAGTTATTAGCAGTCATGCGCATCGACTTTCACCAGACGACCCTAACATCAATTGCGAGTTAAAATTCTATTAGTTAATACGATAATCGGTTTGTGGAAGGAATCTATAGTTCAACTTTCACTTGGCTGCTGGAAATTACGTACAAAAAAGGGTGGATAAGATATGGAACTAGTCTGTGAGTTTAGTTTATAACGTACTTACCTAGAATTGAATTAGGTAATTATACCTGTCTGTGATACTGTTCGCTGACTCTGTATTTTCAAGACACTTTTATAGGATTGAAGGTGACAATTGTGATAAGTCACGTTCATAAGTTTTTTATCAGGAAACCCCAGAAAACCATTACGTTGAGGCTAAAATGAGCAAACACGAAGGTCGAAACTACAGAACCTACTGCCGGTTTCAAATTCAAAGTGTTCAAACTCTGTACAAAACAAAGAAATCTTTTTTCATACATTCGATGAAAGTCACCTCTATAATTTGTAAAACTCCCAACAATACGTCCAAAAGGGTGCTAATTTTCTTTTCTAACAATAGAGTACGCCTGAGTTTTCTCTATCTCGTTTTTATCGATCTTTATTGTTTCATTTATTTAATTACCGTTTCCACGATCGAGTGCATTTAGTTGGGGGACTTGACGATTTATTGGCTCGTGTTAACACTACACTAATTTGAAAACTAAACAATTCGGGGAGAAAATTAAATTTATTCGATAGAAGGGGAACTGGGACTTTGATGTACACTTTGTGGGTATCCACTAATGGTGTGTTCATGCTATTAGATAGAATTAACGTCGTGTGGTGTGAGGTCGAGTTCACCACTCAGTTTAATGCAATCGTTCTCGTGTTTCATACAATCAGTTTAGATATAATTTATAATAGGTTTTTTTCCCGCAATTCTTAATTGGAAAGTCAATGACATTTAATTTTTAATTCCCGGCATAACTTAGCTACTAATCTAGTTATTGTAATTTTCAGAATATACTCTGAAAAACTAATTAATCTACTCGAAAAATTTTCAAATTTTAAATTAGCAAAACTGATTTTCTCTAACATCCCAATCTTTTTTGCGGCTGCACTCCGTTTATTAGTCTCCCAACTTGTATTACTCGTACTAGCAGCAAATTAGGTATCCTCACAAAACTTTTTTTTCAGTTTATTAAACAAAAAAAAGGTTGTGACTTCAATTATCTAAAACCTTTTTTTAATCTATCTACAAAAACTATCTTAATTAATTAAAACTTAATTTATTTGATGAAGCTATTAGCACAAGTAATCTATGAGAATGTTTTTTAATTTCCTAGTTATAATTATGTCTCACCGCAGCCCGCCAACGCGCACCGCTGTCTGTGGCTGATTTAAATTGTCTGCTGCTTTGATAAACTAATTATAAAGTCTGTGGAATAGCTTATCAAATACAAGTAACTACATTTTCTTTTGTACTCAACAGATGCAAGTATAATTGGACTGGTTACATCGAGGAATGTTACTGAAAGATTTATTCTTTGCTGAAAGTATATAATAAAATATATATATATATGTCACCGGAAATGTATGAAATATAGGAATTGTATAAAATTCCTGTGCATTTCCCCTAGGAAATTATAATTCAATAATTATACTTGGAAATAAATAGAAACTATTGAAAAAAATAGGTTGGGGTTATTTTTTTTATTTTGCATAGAATAGCAAGTATTCGCACAAAAGTACCTTTCACTTACAACCCCCCAAATACCGCTATCCTTACAAATATACCGAATATAGTTCTCCGATAGATATTTAGGAAATGTATGGATTTCCTAGGAAATGTATACAATGACGGACTAGATACTTTTCCGTTAACATATATACTAATTGAAATGAGAGCGCCACTTGTCATTTCAATGACAGCTCATAGTAAATCTTATACGACGCCAAGCAGCAGATGTATCTAAGCTAATATAATAAAAGTAATAATTAAAAAAATCTAGATAGGTAGGCACACATTATTCATTTTTCTTAATCTTTCGTAGAACGATGTTGGAGGTGTGCCTAATGCAACGGTAACTTTGCGCGGACGTCGATTAGCCTTAACTAGGGCAGTACAATTTCGTGTCACATCGCGTCTTGTAGATTATCCGCTTCCAGCCATTTCCATTATCTTGCAAATGCAACAATTGCCTGTTATCGTACGCTGACATGGAGTTAACACGTTGTTGTTACTGTGTTCCAAATAATGATCGCGTTCGTTATTAGGTTGCGTACCTCAAAAGGTAATAACGGAACCCTTATAGGATCACTTAGTTATCCGTCTGACTCTCTGTCTGGGTGTCAAGACCCTTGTTCTTGGGAACCCTTGGAGGTATCAAGTTGAAATACTAAGGTCTATGGTCCCTTGAAGATGTAAAAAATCAAGCTCCTAAAGTCGCATATTTTGATCCTCTACAAATAAAACAAACTTACGGGTACTTACTTCCCGTTGACCTAAAAATATTATTCCGAAACTCGATCATGTGTAGTACCACGTAACATAAAAAAAATACGACTACTAATTTACATTTGCAGTTAGAGATCCTCAATTAAAGATTGTTCTTCAATCCTAATTACTTATCGATATTCCTCGGTGCGCAAGATAGACTGGCACTTGTCTGTTATTTTTTCTTAAGTGTATCTAAGTGCTATATTTGTAGTATTGTATCTATCAATTTTCACTTACTTAGGCCTTTTAGCAGACAAAATATTATTATTTATTAAAAACTTTTTTATTTACTTATTGGGACACCACAATAAAGATTGTGGTGTCCCAATAAGTGTCCTATTTTTCTAACTAAAAACAAAGATGAATCATATTTGTTGTTTATTGCAATCCATTTAAAAAAATATTGCAGATGCATTTTTTTATGTCTGTGTGAATATAGCCTTGAACGCAGAATGACTTTTTTTTTCCTTTCTCAGGTCATTTGGGGCGTTATTTTGTCAGCAAAAATAGCATTCTATGGTTATTCAAAGAACTATCTGCTACGTCGTCGTGTCTGAATAACGAGAATATTTTAAGGCGTATCTATTGTTTGAACAGGTACCATCTTTGTGGTTTCGCAATCATGAATCACAGAATTTGACTCACATTTTGGTAACATTGGTATTTAAAAAATTACGTCATTGCGTTCCTTTTTTGTAAAAAGCTTGTGTTGACGTTATCTTTGCAACCTTCGTGGGTATCAGCTGATATGTAAAGTATGTAAACATTTAGATAATTTTGAGTTGTATGTGTACCTAAACGTGGAATCCTCAACCATAAGTAGAGATATACTATAATTATTTTAAAGGACATTTCCAGGTGACTGTGTCTTCGGTGGTTTCTGTGATGATGAAAAATAAAGTGATCGTAGTAACATGGAACAGCGTAAACGTTTAATAACAAAATAAATCCATTACCTACTTTATATTGTATAAACTTTCGACTATAAAATATTACAGCAGTAAGTTACTTTAAGATGCTTTAAGGTACTTCAACTATGGAATTCAGAATCTCAAGTAATAACCATTACTAGTGATGGATAGATAGTAAAACTTATAACAGATGTAAATAAAATATAAATCTTGAAAATGGTTCAGTCAGTTTTATGGTGAATGTTGGACATTCACGCAGAGGTACAACGAGACAAATTACGGTTGTTAAAAGTAAAATTCAATTTAATGACTAAGGGTTCAGTATAAAAAATTATACTGTATTGTATATTAATGTAATACCAGTAATCCTATGATAAAGAACAATCTTTATGTATAAAAAATCAGTTCCTGTCTAATCACTGACTTACATAGCAGTTCAAGCCTAAACTGCAGATCCTAGCCTAAACGCCATCAAATTTGAAGGGTGTGTTCCGTATAAAGTGTAGGCTAAGAAATCGCGGGTGAAACCGCAGGGCGGAAAGCTAGTAGATCAAATAAAATAGCTCAGATCGAAAATCAATTCATTATAGCAGCCTAAATAAAACATTCCATGATTTCAAGGAAAATTTCATTTTAATTCAGATAACTTGTTTTTTACCATGTTTGGTCTAATTTTTCAGTTCGACGACATACCTACCTGACAAGATTTTGTATCCAATAATAAATGAGAGACTAGGCGGATCCCTAAAAAACTAAGTGCCATGTTTTCACCAGCCTTCAAATTACGCTTTGATAAGCTTGTACAGTTACCTGATCCTAAAAGCTCACTCATTAAGGTTATTAAGATACGAACTAAGTCCTTTACTGGTTTTGTAATAGTGAAAGCTTCTAAAAAAGCTTCACTATCATAACATTTTGAGTGTATCTACTACTGAATTTTAGTCACCTATAGTTTTGCAATAGGTTTCTTACTAAAATATTTTCATCATGAAGATTTACATTTGCTAGTTTGATCGAGCCCTAATCCTTTATTTATTATTTCTTCTATTGACTAGATAGACCTTTAGATGCAAAGTAATGAAGTAGGTGAATAAAACATCAGCGTTCCATACTAAAAAACATCTTCATGTTTGTCCATATTATCAGTTTCTTTATAAATTACTGTTAGATCTCCTGTAAAACAAACGCAACCATATATTATTATTTTTATATCTATGCTAATAATAAAGCTGAAGAGTTTGTTTATTTGTTTGTCTCCGGAGTTACTGGTCCGATTCGAAAAATTCTTTCACTAATAGGAAGCTACATTATCCCCAAAGGTTAGGTATATAGGCTACTGTTTATATCGGGAACGTGTGTGAAACCGCGGGGATCAGCTAATTATCAATATAAGATGAGATCCCTTTCAATGTAAAACCATAATAAACTGAGGGGTGAGTTCAAGAATGAGCATAGTTTTCGGTAATTTTACTTATCCAAACTTTACTTATATAACCAAAGGCATAACAATGTCTTCTATTAATTGAGGTACCGTGCTAGGAAGAAATAAAAAAAAGCAATTATTCATGTTGAATCTCTGGCGAGAAAGTTAGGGGCAAAAGTGTAGAAGTCAGGGAATACCTTTTCTGTTTAACTAGCATATAAAAATAGGAAGTAGGCATCTATTTTATTGCGCTAGATTTATTAGCTCCTTTTTATGTTGACGATGTGAAATTCAATTCCGAATGCGAGTCAGAAAACATTGCAAATGAGTTAATAAAACTTTATGTTGTAGGTAATCAGCAAGTAATTTTATTCATGCTAGCAGTCTTGTAAATAATTTGCTCTTCTTAGAAAGTTTGTTATATTAATAATCCAGTTTTTAGTACCATCTGAAACATTATTATAATCTATCTATATATCTAATACCTTTAAACGAGCAATTCTTGTATATAAATATATATATAATCTGGATCTCGGAAAAGGCTCCAACGATTTTCATGAAATTTAGTATACAGAGGGTTTCAGGGGAGATAAATCGATCTAGCTAGGTTTCATTTTTAGAAAATGTCATTTAAAAAAAAATTTAGCAAAGCTCGGTACTAAATATAAATTTTAGTTCCATACCACGCTTTAGCGTTACTACAGTCGTCATTTGCTAATAGGCTCGTTTTGATAGTACATACCCGAATAATTGGGAACAGGGCAGGTGCACTGGTGTACAAAAGAGACAACCTCTTGTCAAAATTGGCATATTAGATTGTGATGACTATTAATATTCCTCACATGATTGTTATAATACAACAATTAATTAATTAATTACTATCTCACATGAACCAGTAATTAGGATAAGTATGTATAGGCATGCACAATTTATATAGGGAAATTGAAAAAATATAGGTATTGTAATAATATATTATAAAATAGTGTAGCTTATATTTAATTCCAGTGTGTAAAGTTATTCTATTAGTAAGCTCATAGAATAAAAGTTATGGAACAGAATCATTTAATATTTAAACTAAAAAAAACCTTTTTTTTGTTAACCATGCCATAACCATGCTTGTTTATTATATTCTAGACTGCCTAAGTATATTCTATTCTACGACATGTTTCATTGCAATTAGAAACAGAGAAGCCTACACTTCGTATTCGCTATACCGTTTTGTTACGCACTAAAATAAAAGGCCGTACGCACATTGTGAAGGAATCCCACTCTACCCGTATTATCAGCCTGGACCTGCCACAATGCTGTTTGACGTTTCGTGGGACTCGCTCCATCGATTTTTTGTTCTACGGTGGTCTGGCATGTGGCAGATGTGGCCGATCCAGTCTCACACCATAGCTGTATTTTAATCAACTACTTATTTGTTAACGCAATTTGTGAAACTAGTCTGTTCGGAATCAGCTCGGACGAAACAACAGGTTTATTAACTATTGTTTTGTTATCTCAGGGAATCAGGAATACACTAAGCAACATAGGCTTTCCATTTCATGTCAGTGATGTTTTCACAAGAGAAAAGATAATAAGTCACCTTGCAGACGGAGTTATCACACATGTGTTAATTCAAGTTTTACTATTTCAGTTGTAAAATTATTAGGTACTTTTTTTTTAGAAATCACCATTATTAATTAATTTTTGATTTGGATAGAAATCCTTATTTTCAGAAGCTAATTCTAAAAATACCTCATTTGCATACGTATCATACACGCACACGGATCATACCTATCTACTACTAAATTTATATTTAATTTATATCATAACGCTTTTGTGCCATCTGGTCGATTAAATTTGACTAATTACGTTTTCGTAATCACATTGCTGAACCTCCTAATTATCGCGCTTAGCAGTGTCAAAGTGCTCAACATTACTTTAAATGCGAAAGCACTTAAAATATGTGTCAAGCCTCGTAGAAAAATATTTATACCAGGTGATTTTGAAAGGGTATTAGGGCCACTAGGACTAATGTGCATTGATGTAAGTACTATGTTTATAACAGGTCATGTTTTTTTTCCTGTATATTTCTTAAAAAAACATTGTAATTGCATGGCTACATCATACATAGGTATAAATATAACTTATAATAATAAGTATAATATCTGAGATCCAGGGACATTTTTGCTTTTTTGTCTGATCATTCAGCGAGGCAACGCCGCAAGTGTCATGGGTACCATGCCAAATTTTGAAGTAGATTATTTTTGTAATTAGTAGTTATATAGTTTAGTTTAGTTTTTATTTATGTAAATATTGTATCTTACTAAAGAATTTTTTTCTTTATCTAAATACTAGCTCCTATGGTATGTCAAAAATGTTTCTATTAGCAATGAATAAAAAGGCCTTGAATAGAATAGCCTAACATTTTGAACTTATTATTAATAAATAATATGTTATATTAAAAAAAAACACAAACAACCATAAACAATCATATAGCCGACACCACTCCTCTATAAAAAAATATAATGTATTAAAAAAAGTCAAGCATTCGGTAACAGTCAATCCGAATAGCTGAGGTGGCGCGATAGTCGTACGATCTTGAACTGTGCACCAAAATTGTATTCCAACTGAAGACACTGTGTCACCGTAATATGCAAACGGTGGCGGTGATGCTGTCCATGTTATCAATATTATAAAAACACTAAGTATTTTCTCCTATACAGATTAGTGGTTTAAACAGCTTGAAGTTTTTTTTAATTTTAGCAGGAACCGTTTTAGCAGGAAGTTAAATTGTAAGTTGTTTTTACTAGTGAAAATGATTTACGTAGGTATGCAAATGTAAAAAAAGAATACATATACACATGCAAAATACTGATGGTAGAAATCTGAAGGATGTGCACGTGATCTTTTTCTAACGACATTTATGTAAAAAATATATCTATGTAAGTATTGTATTTAGATCGTAGCAATAATAATAATATTTGCAGTTTCTTAACTTATTTTCGAGCAACAAGCGGTTCGAGCGCAACATTATGCCGTATAATGCCCCTATTCTGTGTCTAGTCGAACAGAATGGAGTTTCGACAGAGTCGCCGGCCGGTTGGCGTGCGATGCAAGTGACAGCTACACTACAGCGAGCTACCTAGTCCGCACCGATCCATCGACTCGACACCACGCATCCGTACTCATGGACGCACTCGACATAGCGTGATAACTTTATGAAAAAATAAAAACGCCGGCCGCGGAAAAGTGACAGTGCGAAAGTGTGCCGAATTGAGTGATCCGGAAAACTTACGCTGGGACTTGAATTTTCCAACAATTTCGATATCGACTCGAAGTTACAACGATACGACCTTTTTATTTTCTAATTAGTTTGCACAATATCCTTGGTGAGTATTTTTGAACACTTTTTTGCCTGTTATGTACTACTGACTTGTGATAATATATTGACCAGTTCTTGCGAATCGACCAGGATACTGAAATAAATTAGCGACTTGTATGCTATCATTTAACTACCTACGATAAAAAATATCTTCCAATTATTTGAACAAGTTTTGAAGAAAATGTGAGTATTATAGAAATACAAAACAAAGTTTTTTTAAAGTTTTAATTGCGTCTAATGCTGGTAGATGAAGGTATTTTAACAATTTAGTCATGATACCCGTCTGTAATGACAAACACGTTTTTCAAGGTTTAAGTAATTTTTGTGTCTTCGTATTTGTAAGTTTTGACGTTTTTATAACCATTAAAATTATTTTACGCCAATGCTAGAAAAACTATAGTTAAAATAATGGGCCTTATTTTTCTAGTATTACCTACTTGACACACTTGTCAACGAGATATCATATCGCTGTGTAATTTCATTCATAGATACCTACCTAATGCAATGTTTTAATATACCTAATTACTTAGAATAAGTTGCTAAATTATTTATGCAAGGATTTCAACTACGTAATAAGGACGCGGTAACTTCTGGGTAAGCAGCATAAAGTTGTAGGTATTGTATGCTGTAATTTTTAAATAATAGTAGGTATGTAATACAAAAAATCAATCTTAGTTATGTGCATATTATACGCCGCATGTAGGTAAGTTTATTTATTAGTTTTTTAAATCAGCAGTTTGTACTTTTGTCACATCATTGATTTTCGTCAATCGTTGTCGTCTGCTGAAGAAGTAAGGCTATTTATTATCTATATTTTAAATATAAGTTTATGTAGCTATAAATACCCTGTCTATATAAAATAATGGTTTTCAGACTTAAGGAATTTGAATGCTAGTTTACAGAACAGTAATGGGGCCATCATGTAAGTTTGTTGCGATCAGTTTCAATCATTTTTTGATTGAAACCGGTTTGGTAATCAAATAGTGCTTGATTTCGATTGGAAACATTTTCGACATTTTAAAATTTGTGAGGATTTCAAGACCGAAATTGATTCAAACTGAGTGCAACAAAGTTACATCTTTGCCCCACAGAGTTAACGTATTTTCAAATTCAAAATATGTTTTTAATGTGTTTAATATGTTGTAATTCATTAAGTAGGCGTAACCTTTTTAATTGATTTTGATAAATTGCAAAGCGTTGCTTTGATGAGGCCACACACATTTCAGAATCCACTTCGTTTTGATGATTATTCATTGATGATATGTTAGTAAATACAAAACAAGTTATTATGGGTCAAAGAGCTTATTTTCCTTATTAGCGTAAAGAAAATGCATTCACTTTAGTGCTAGACTGCTCGGTGGCTGCGCAAGAGTTGCAAGCTTAAAGCCATGAATACATGATCGATAAATGTTTATCAAAAAGTCTACATAATTCATTAAATCGACTAGAGTAGGTACTACTAAATACTTGAGAATATTCATTACAAAAACGCAAATATTTCTATGCGATATAGACTTTAATGCAATATTTGCCATGCGTTTAATATTAATGTTTTTTTCTAGATTGTGATAAATATTTTCGCTAATTGGAAAATGTTTTTTAGCTTAAGTGTTTTTTTTTGTTAATTTTTTATAAAATATCTGACCTTATACTTTGTTCAAAAAACCTTACTGATTTAAACATTTATCTTCCATTCAAGGCAAACTGTTGTACACTCATGAAAAAACGGTCAGTGTGTGATAGACTTTATGGCTGTGTGATTAGTGAACGGTTTCGATTAACCTCTCGACCACCGGCAGAAGTTACCCTGCCGCTTCATTTCCTTATATCCACTGCGGCCAAGAGTCGTATACATGCACTTAGTCACGCTTGGGACCTAATATTTGCTGCACTCAACTAGTACTATATCTCACATTGTGACATCCCCCTTTCTCTTCGATCGTGTGAGTTCGTCGATTGACATTTGAAATCGTACGACTGTCGCGTCTTCTCGATAAACGTTCTGTTCTTCATTTAAATTATGAGGATACTTGGTAATTATTTCTTTTTATTTTCATTGTAATGTAGTGCGGAATAAATTGTCAGCTGTCTCGGTCAACTATAGTCTCGAAAATAAAACAGCGCTATCTGAACATCTGTGCAAAGTTTCACAACGGGCCGTTAGATATTGCGAAGGTAAACCAATATTGTCTGAATACATTCTAGCTAGACCGGCCTCTCAGATCTTTGATTAAAATAACTTTTTTGCGTATCAAATCGGAACGGAAAAACAAATTGCCGGTTGTAAAATTTTGAATTGCTGTGATTGCTGACCGGACGGTTTTTTCTGCTCTTGGCCATGATAATTTGCAGATGCTTTTTACTTGTCTATGTGTGTATACAATTTTGTGATCATTTATATAATTTACGGTCAGAATGACCCCATGTTATGATATATACAGAATTTGAATACTTTTTACTAGTCTCTTAAAAAAGTATTCTTAGCTGATAATATTAAGTGGACAGGTGGTCAGCGGATGATATAAAAAGTAAACGAATTAAAAACGGCCGAGCGTATTGAAGACCGTCTGACTAATAACTATAATCATTCAAATATTGCGAGGCCTTAAATGTTGTTTTAATGTCGGAGAATGGACACATTAGCATTCGTTGTCATGACAACTGCCAGAACTTCCAGCTGGATATTTAGTAAATGATTAAAAAAACGTTTTATAAAGATGAACTATTTGTAACAGTTCACTGACATTCGTATGTAGGTTATTTTTGTTTCAAAATATTTTCAGAACCATGCAGTTTCACCCGCGATCTTCTGTTTTACTCCATTAGAGTTGAATTTTCAAACCAACTTTCTTAGCATAATAGCTATCTGTATGCCAAATTTCATCCCGATCCGTTTATTGGTTTGTGAGCTGTAGGTTGATACATCAGTCAATCAAGTTTTTGTTTTATGTAATTATTGAATTTAGCCTTTACTATAATGAAGACTTTAGTATATATTTATAAATCGAAAAGTCACACGAGGATTGATCAATAGCACTTTCGAACACTTCTTCTACTGGCAAAATTTCGTTCTTTTCCTTTATTACCATTATGCTCTCAACGAGCTTTCCCCTTTCAGAATCATCCTGTATAGAACTATCATTAAGTGTTTGCAACTTGTAAATTGCTTAGTATATTGTCGTTATCAAACTAATATTAGTTGTTACATTTGTTTATTTAAGATAATACTTGTTTATTCTACAGAATAGATATTTCTATGTAAGGTCGCCGCAGTCACGGTCGGCTCGACTCCATTTTAGTCACAACATTTACCGTTAGATCTTCGCCTTAGATGGCTTTTGCTGCTCCTACTTGCTCCTATAGGAGCATTCACTGACACAAATACCTACAGGGAAATAAGTCACGTAGTTTCGTTAAGTTATTTACTCATTAGAAAAGAAAAGGAAAATGTTGTTTAACTAAATCAGATAACAAACTAATTTGTATTTGTTTACATATCGATAGAGAGATTGTGATAATAACTATTAATTAATTGCCTTCGTGTATTAATTAGGTAGTTACATATTTTTCGATAGTTCTTTAGTCCCTTAGTCTGTTAATGGTCGTATCCAGAAAGAGATCAAACTATATAGTGTAGTTCACACAAAGTTCAAAGAAAAAAGTGTCATAAAAAGTGAGAGGTAGGTAAGTGAATTACAATATATTGCACATCTTCTAGTATTGGTTATTGGTGTACACATTTCTTCAGTGGGTGTCCATTACAAAAATGCGGTTGCAGTTGAAATTTTATATGTTCTTACCAAAGATTTAGCCTCAGTTATCATAAGGTACTTAGTTTGTTTGTGGTTATTATAGCCTCAGTTGTTTCCTTTAATTATTTGACCCAAAATCTAGGTTTTGCTCATTTTGGAATAAAAATTTGCTCTGAATTTCAGACAAATTAAATATTATATTCTCACGTGTAAGTGATAATTTCAATTGCACAATTCAACTTACCTACAATATAATTCACAATAAACTAGATTTTGAATCTTACTCAATGAAAATAAGATCACCTTTCGCATGAATGCTATTTGAAGGATATTTGAAAGATGTTCCATTATTTACACAAGATAAATTTGTGTAAATAATGCTACGTCCATATTATTTAATCGTGATGAATGATTTATTATATTTGACGGAACGTAGTCACGATTATACTATGCGTTTTCAGACGGACGTGACTATCCTCGAGACAATAATGTATTCTAAAGACTTTATATAGGATTAAAATCCTTTTGTAGGATAATTTCATTTCCGTCTTTGCCAACCAAATAAGACTTAATTTTGTGGTTTAACTTATCATAAAAAAAATTGGTATCCTTCGCTGCGTCGAATTGATTAATTAAATTAAAATGCTTCAGTATTTTTTAGGCACAGATCGTATTCTGTAGTTTCAGGATTCTTTTGATATTATTATTAACAGGGGTAAAATTGGGAATAGGGGGTGAAACAGTGGTGCGGAAATAATAATATGATAAATTTGTGTAAGTACGTAGGAGATAACAGTAAACTAAACGCAACTAAAATTCATTATAATTTATGAATTCCGCTCAAATCTTGATTCAGAAAAATAGGATATCAATCTTTGCTTGAGATCAAAAATGTCACGAGCTTTTTTAAAAGTTTTCATACAATGCAGTGAAAGCACTTAGCGCACCTACTTTCACCCTTGCTTGATATAATTTAGTTCGCGAATTTGGACCGGCACTTGCGCACGCGCTTTGCAAAAAAAATGGTGTCAATAGGTCTTACTTCGATGAATAATGCCAGGCATTGCAATAATGTTGGTACAGTCTGCATTAGTTAAAGATTCAACGTTTAGTATAACTGATCTACATCATTATGATAGAGGCTTTTGTGGTACTGTAAAATTCCTTCTGAATTCGGCGAACCACTATTAGTTATGACAAAATTGATCTGTGTAATGTAAAGCTGAAATCACACAGTCACACATTTTGACATAACATTTCATTTCCTTGCTCAAACGTACTTAGTTGATTTAAATTGATTCAGTTTTTTTTATTTTTTAAACAAAATGTGCATTAGTATAGATACATTATACGTGTATACCCATTATCTTTACGGTCTGACTGTCGCATAATAGGTTGCATGAATTACCGGCAGTTAATGTACCTATATACGTTATCGACTCATAAATAGTTTATGTAACCTTACTTTATTCATTGGTGAATGAACTTCTGAAGTTAACTGTACCGAACACTACAAAAGAGGTTAGGAATTGTTTTGCAAAATCAGATTTACGTAATTTAAGATGCTTCATTAGAACTATTGTTTAGTATTCTACTTTCAATAGTAATGAGATCATTATTATTCTGTGACAAGAAATTATAATGAGGAATTGTAGTATCTATAATTGCGTTATTTTTAGTCACTGCAGCGAATATGCTTCCTTCTTAATACTATTCATATGTTTTTTTTGCCAAGATCAATCAGTTTTTCTAATGTTCTCAGTCTGATTACTGATAGATAGGTACTTCTATACCCTCGTTACTTTCCTTCGTTTGTTTTTTGTGAATTTTGTTACAGCTTATATCACGTTCCTTACTATCAACATCATGTTTTAATATTGACATCTCGAATCAGATTAGTTCATTATTCATTTCGGTGGGATTCTAATATTTTTTTATATGTAAACCGCAGATCGGTTCAATATGATATTAGATCACTGCATTACTCTCATGCATTTATTTCTCATCACTTTATTTTCTTGCTTCGTTATTTCACTGTTAATTTTATTTTCTTTAACTATCACAAGCTCTGCTTAGTTTGGGATGATAACCGTGTGTGAAAAATCTCCCAGGATATTATTATCATTATTATTTATCTGACGTAAACTCATCATAATAAAGTCTACCTGGCTTTGTAGATATACTCGTAAATGTTGAATATTACATACATTTGTTATTGAATCATTTCTTTGAACACACAAAGTCATTGTATATTTTACGTGACAATGTCATGAAACAAGATGAATTACTCACTAACAAAGATATGGAGTGACACAAAATGATGCTGCGTGAACTATTATAATCCATAGAACTATCACGTGAGTCTTTCATCACTTTAAATTTAAGTTGAATAAAACAAAAACGTGATATGGAATGGGTATATATAGCCTAGAGCTGTGAAAAGAATAAATATGCACTTAAATTCGAGGCAATCAAAAATAGGCTTTGCATCACCGACACCTTTGAAAATAAAGTTTACGTTTACTTTATGAGTCACCAATGCCATTACCAACTAGACTGTGTCTAAATTACTTAATTTTAGAAGGTTCATCTAGCTATATACGTGAATTACAACGTATCTATTTCGATTTGTATACCATACATTGCTCGCTGCAAACTATACCGTGTAAGCAGCAGCTGAACTTTACAAGTATTGTTTACGGAATGCAGCAATAAGTGCAACCTTTTCAATGTGTAGTGATCTGTAGTGAACGCGTGACTGACTTTGTATGGGCTTATTCATCAAGGTGCGCAAATAGGGCATATCTAGT
Source organism: Tethea ocularis (assembly GCA_963555595.1). NCBI lineage: Eukaryota > Metazoa > Arthropoda > Insecta > Lepidoptera > Drepanidae > Tethea > Tethea ocularis. The sequence goes on from OY741958.1 coordinate 10,278,364, forward strand.
AAGTAAAGGTGTGTCCACATGTATAGATGGGTCATGTGACGATTGGGCGTCACAGAAACTATTGTAATTGTTGCTAGTCTATTGTTATACGACAATATGGAATATTACCATATGTTAAATGAAGTGGACAGTACCGATGCGCCAGCGCATCTCGCCAAGGTGCTTGCTACGAACAAAGAGTTGTCCCTATTGTTTGTTAATTAAGATTGGTAGTATGGTACTGTTTTGTGTTGTTTGATTTTCTAAGCCAGTACTTTTATGTGACTTCTTAGTACCTACCAGTAGCGAAGGGTCCATACAAGCCGATTCCCATCGGTTTACCTTTTAGGAATCCCAGTCCCACATTTTCATCATTTCAAAGCCATTTTTATCATGCTTACAATACACTGTAATTATAAAATTACAGGTGTTTTTTGAACGGCTTACCCTCACCATAATTTCACCCCTCGCCACTGGTACCTACTTATATAATTATGAATACCTAAAATTAAATATTAAAAAAATCCCCGACACACACTGAAAAAAATTAATGATCTTCGAACAGCTGATCGAATATAGCTAAAAACACTATCAATTAAGACAAGACACCTTTAAGGTGGAGGCGTCGGTTGGAGCGCGAAATTCAAATTTGATCACGTTTTTTGCAAATTGCAGCTCAGTTATAGGTCGTAAGTTATCAACATGTTATTTGTGAGAAGAATGGTAGTATATTTACTGATTAATAACTGACATATACGACTATTTCATGAAAATGTTACTAATATACCTTGGAGGAATATGTTGATGTTTTTTTTTGTTATTAATCAGTAAATATACTACCATTCTTCTCGCAAATAACATGTTGATAACTTACGACCTATAACTGAGCTGCAATTTGCAAAGAACGTGATCAAATTTGAATTTCGCGATCCAACCGAAGGTTCACCCTTAAAAAAAATCTTAATTAAAATCGGGTCATCCGTTCTATGGATGCCACAGACATATACACAGATACATATTACAAAATAAAAACCCTCTTTTCGTCTAGGGTTAAAAATATACCAATGTATGTATTATATGTAGTAGATGTATGCACCTTTTGTGCAATAATATATTTCTCAATGTAACATTATGCCGTTCACAGTGAGTGTGAGTGGTAAAAACCTATTGTGAAATATGGACCAAAATCATGATTCTCAGAAGCCGGTTCAAAGATCTTAGTAAAGTCATGGTCACTGTATATGTATGTACATTAAAAAAAACTATCAACAATTCCGGATGGAGTTAGTTTCAATAATCACTTATTGACTCTTTATACATTATCGATATTTAAATATTTACAGCTAATAGGTCATTAAGATCGTGAGATCGTTAAACTAAATTAATAAATCAAACGAATGCGAACTGTTGACTTCCCTTTGATTGCTAATTCCGTTGAAGCCTATTTGTTTGATTGTTTATTGATACAGTGGTAATTAATGATAAGCATAATGTTTGAAATAAGAGATTCATGTTACCCTAAATGTTCTTGATAAAATATAATTTAATGTAATACAACTTCTTTATTAATGAATGGTTATAGTTAGGTAATTATAGTTCATTTAATGATTAAATTATAGGCGATGTCATCTCTAGTTAATGATTGATTAGAGGACAAACTAGATTCTCATTCATTCATTTCACGCCATGATATGATGCTATTTCTTATAATTAAAGATACGTTTATGATAAACCGTTATCATTCTTGCACTCTTGAAAGTAAATCACGCAATCATAATCTTGAGAACATGCGGCATTGATTACCAACGAGAGCTTGTACCAAATTCTTATCTAGAATTTCATAAGCAACTTTCCCAGGAGTTGCAACAATGGACTCATTCACTGCCCATTGAAGATGGTTCAGTGCACCCACAAAAAGTTCCAAACAAAGAAGGCCACATCAACTTCGACTTTTCCATCTTTCGAGCCAAAGAGTGAATGTTAATTGACCGTTTGAGTTGAAATTTATATCATTAATTTTACTAAAGCTTAACAAGTCGAAGTAATTAGCACACAAATTAACATGGTAATAGCATGCAACATACATGTCCAAGTTATAATATTATATTGTAGATAACAGGAAGTACAAAGTCGATTCAACTTATCATTCATATGTTTACATTCAAATCGATATTTCTCCAATCTGCTAGATATTGATGTAAAACCATCCAGTTATGCTGCGACTGAACTAGTGATGTAGTAGATAACTACTTATAATTTATTTCGATGTAACATTGTGAAGGAATTACTCTTGCGAAACGAATGAAAGCTCCAACGCTAAGTTAAAAGTAAAATTAAAATGAAAGAAAAGTATTTCCGTAATATGTCACTTTCAAAGGCGGCCCTATAATTCTACAACTGCACGGACAACGTTTTTCCTTAAAGTAGATACTATTATTTATTTTATCATTCCCGTTCTTTTACTCGTTAGTATTGAATATCCCATTAGTTTCTATATAAGGTGTGGCTTGGTCTTCCGTAAAGGTTTAGATTCAAAGATGGAGTGGCTTAACAGGTTAGCTCAGCAAAAACTCATGACTGCACTTGAAGAATGTGGATTGTGCTGTAATTAATAGACTTCTTCACAATGTTATTTAAAGCATTTCTTTGTAAGACATGGTGTTTGTTAAATTTATTGATTGATGAGATTTAACCTAAGATTAATCTATTCTATGATTTTCATGGTCATATTTTCCTGTGAATATTTTTTGTTAAAATAAAAACACCTATTTATAGTAAGGAGCTAAATGTGGTTTGATTTATCCGTGCAAAAATAATAAGTATTATGTAGTCCCCACAGAGATAAGTGCAGAATAGAAGTATCTTTACGCTCTATTGGAAGTACAGGAAGTACTTTGTTAGAGGAATTATGAAATTCGTCAATTCCATGCATCAAGGTCAATAAATGGATGCGATTAGAAATTAAATACAATTGTGTAAATTAAGCTTATTATAGGAGTAGGTAATTACAGGAATTAACAATTATTGGATGCTTAAGAATAAAAGAAGGAGCCGGCTTGTTTAGTGAAGTCCATCCTACTATTATTATAAATGCGAAAGTTTGTGAGTATGGATGTTTGTTACTCTTTCACGGAAAACATATAGGCAACCCTGGAATAACATATATGCTACTTTTTATCCCGGGAAAACATAAGATACCACGGGAACGCGGGTGAAGGCGGAAGCTAGTTTTAGATATGATGAAGGGCATAGTATAAAAACTCAAGTGAATTTATATAGATAAACGCCAATAATGCGGGCAAAGACCATTAGGTACAACTAAATTTACGACGTTTTTTTTTAACTATGCGTGTCATAATATAGTGACCCCTACTTTTATTACTATTTAATTCAACAGTTCCGAGAAGGGTTGCCCACCCTTAAAGTGACATGTTCGTGTGTAGTGTGTCAAGTTTTAATTGTGTCGAGCAATGTATAGCAATTAGGGCATGCAATTATCCGCCTCATTTTACTATCCGGATATTTCGGATACTTCCAGTTCACTATCCGAATAAATCCGGATAATATGGATAATTCGGATACCCCCTTAGAAATGGGTAAATCAATCAGTCAACTTAAAAATATGTCTTTAATTAACATTTTTAAACACGCACGCTAAGTGCCTCATCAACCATTTATAATTAAGAGACGGCATCCACCCTCAATAGTCAATCACCCCGCACGACGCCCAACGAAATGCTCAACAGACAGATCTCAAAGTCTTTTACTCGCGACACACGCCAATTTAATACAGTCAGTATTAAAGAGGCCATTGAGCAGAATAAAGGCTCTAAAGTGCAAGAGATCTCTCTGTTGGGCAGAGCCAACTGACGAAGCTGAAGACTGAGGGTGGCAGAATCATCACATCAAACATGTCGACTAACCCGACACTATACTGAAGATATCCCGGACGTCAGCCTGTACGAGATTAGAATGGCTCTCAAACAACTCAAGAACAACAAGGCGCCAGGTGATGATGGAATTACAGCTGAACTTCTGAATGTACACCGATCCTTAGGGCCCTTCAGAAACTATTTAATTCCGTCATACTCAAAGGCCGGACGCCGCAAGCATGGCACAGAAGTGTGGTGGTGCTCTTCTTCAAAAAGGGAACTATTCAAGAATTACAGACCCATCACACTGCTGAGCCATGTTTACAAGTTGTTCTCGAGAGTCATTACAAACCGTCTCGCACGCAGGTTTGACGACTTTCACCCTCTCGAACAAGCCAGTTTACGAAAAGTCTTTAGCACCATAGACCACATACACACGCGGCGACAAGTTATACAGAAGACCGAGGAGTATAACCAGCCATTATCCTTAGCGTTTGTCGACTATGATTCGATTGAAACCTAGGCCCTGCTGAGGTCTCTTCAAAGGTGCCAAATCGACTACCGGTATATTGAGGTGTTAAAGTGTTTGTATGAGAACGCCACCATTTTGGTCCGTCTCCAGGACCAAAACTCGAAACCTATCCAATTGCAGCGAGGCGTGAGATAGGGAGACGTGATATATCCGAAACTGTTCACCGCTGCACTGGAAGACGTCTTCAAACTTCTGGACTGGAACGGATTTGGCATCAATGTCAATGGCGAGTACATCACTCACCTTCGATTTGCCGATGATATAGTCGTCATGGCTGAGACCTTGGAAGACCTCAGTACAATGCTCGATGACCTCAGCAGAGTCTCTCAACAAGTGGGTCTAAATATGAACATGGATAAGACGAAAATCATGTCGAACGTCCATGTTGCACCCACTCAAGTAAAGGTTGGGAATTCTGCACTCGAAGTTGTAGAGTACTATATTTACCTAGGACAGACCATCCAACTAGGTAGGTCCAACTTCGAGAAAGAGGTCAATCGTCGAATCCAATTCGGCTGGGCAGCGTTCGAGAAGCTACGTAATATCTTCTAGTCTCAAATAACGCAGTGTCTCAAGTCGAAAGTCTTCGACCAGTGTGTGTTGCCAGTGATAACTTACGGAGCAGAGACGTGGTCGCTTACGATGGGTCGCATCAGAAGGCTCAAGGTCACCCAAAGAGCAATGGAGAGGGCTATGCTCGGAGTTTCCCTGCGAGATCGAATCAGCAATTATGAGATCCGCAGGCAAACCAAAGTAACCGACATAGCCCGAAGAATTGCCAAACTTAAGTGGCAGTGGGCGGGGCACATCGCTCGTAGAACTGACGACCGCTGGGGCAGAAGGGTTCTCGAGTGGCGACCACGAACCGGAAGACTCAGCGTGGGCAGGCTCCCCACAAGATGGACCGATGAACTTGTGAGGGTCGCAGGAAACCACTGGATGCGGGTAGCGCAGGACCGGCCATCGTGGAGATCCTTAGGGGAGGCTTTTGTCCAGCTGTGGACGTCTTTCAGCTGACATAATGACGATGTAAAATGTTGTAATATTTGAGTGATTTTGATGTAATCCAATTAAAAATTAGTATGCTATATTAATAAAGTAACTATTCGTTTTATTCGTTTTATCCGGATAGTAAATCGAATAATATCCGAATATTAAAATCGACGGATATCCGGATAATTCGGATATCCGAATATCCGGATAGCATGCCCTAATAGCAATAAAATGAAATGGAATATTTATTCTGTTCCAAAATGTGGGGTTATGTGATTTAATTTCACATTTTTGCATTATAGAAGACACAAATCATGACAATAGATTATGGGGGCCTATTTTATGGTAGATAAGAATTTAAATTATTTTCTTATTGATAAATACTTAGCTTTGAAAGAGAATATCATCAATAAAATCGCAGCACAGCTTTTTAATCAGACGTTGTTGCATATTGATGATCATCAGTCCGCTGTAGAACTTTCGACTTATTTAAGTTAAAGTTTTCTGGTTGCACCTTATCTATACAATACAAATTAGACCCTATTACATTAGCTCAGATCGAAGCTGACGAAGCTCGTAAAGGTACACAACACACTACACACAACCGATCACGCTACCGTCCTCGACGGCGAGGACCGCCGCGACGTCCCACTCAGTCTCGTCCCGTTCAAGCGGCCCGAGCTGCCTACAGTAATCCGACCGCCCCCAATTAGTCGTAACTCGTACAAAGTCCTCCCCCTCCCCCGGTAACGCCCTGAGCCGAGGTTCGTACTCCATTCGGGGGTGCCCTCAGGCGTTGTTACCTAAATATTACCCGGCTGAGAGCCCTCTGCGCTCGCCGATTTGTCCGGTAAGGTTGTTGCAGCCATCTGAGGCTACCAACTTAGTCAGTAAAAAAAAAAAAAAAATACAAATTAATATATCAATTGGTTATGTGCGTACCTTAAAAGAAGGGTTAAGATCCGCAATAGTGTTACGACCACAGAAGTAACCGTGACATTGAGTTAATAAAAGATTTGTGTATACAATATGCGTGTGCGCTTTTCGCGTAGTACTTCAGTAATAATAAACTAACGTTAAGTATATTCTTCCCTTCCTGGTATTGGCTATCTTAACCTTGGTGTTTATTAAAGCACTCACTCTGTTTAACATTTTCGGCACATGTACGTATATATATTTTATAAACAATAATTATTCACGTATTGCGTGCCTACATGTCTTCATATCGTTGAAAGAACGGTGTAAAATTTATATACTGCTATGTATATAGTAACTGCTTATTTATACTGTGGTTTATGTAATACTCAGAAATTCTTAGCATCAAAGTTCTGAGGCCTTGATCTCAAGGAATGAAATCGATGAAGTATTTGTATGATTCTTGATGATTTACTTATACATTTGTTTCACAAATTTCTTTTACAGTAACAAACTTAGTTCTCCTTCACTTTTACCGTAGTTGCTCTCGTTATTATTTGTATATTTGTTGTGGATTTTGTATCATACAATAATGTAATTACTGTTCAGAAACAGTTACATCTGATTCATAAATCCTTACTAATAAATGCCTTTTACATATCCTCTTCTAAATCTAGTGGTGCCTTTTGAAGTGCAATTCTCAGTCCAGTAAAGCAGAAATCATGTCCCAAAGGTAACATCAACCAACAATTGTTACCTACATCATTGCAAGCCATAGATGTCTGGCGAATAATGAGAAATGTTTCCGTTAGACTAGGGGAGGCTCAGGTAAGATTGCTTGGAGGCAATCACTACGCCCACAAGGAACGTGGGTGAGCTGACCAGCAGTAAATCTATCTTTAGTGTATACTGGTTCCTAACTATGAGCTGGAATTGTACATGCCCGCGGGAGACTATAGCAAATTTTAGTTCCGCAGCTTCTGATTGTTTGAACGCCTTGTGCATCCTCTTTTACATTTAGGTGTGTCATGGTTTATGAAAATATAGGTGAGTTTATTTGATATATCTCGCTGTATCCTGATTTGTCTTTTTAATTGGATTTTTGTGATCTAAAATATGTAGTGTCAATACGTAGGTAATCTTCTCTATTTCTAGAATAAATTGTCTTGTTGATTTGTCTTTATCAATCTTTTTAGTATTTTCTTGTATTCTCTGATCACATCACATAGATCTTAAAGGTTTAGTAAACTTACCAGCCTTACTATGTTTATTATCTATACGTCAAGCCCTAGAACTTTACTAGGTACGACAATACAGGTCCTACGCCCACGTCGTCCACTCTCCAATCATTCCGTATTCTTGCTTTCCAATAACAGGAATTGAATTGAAAACTCAGTGCAATAAACACTGATTCGATTATCGGACAACGATTCGCGACATTTTAGTGTTTGGCTTTGACATTTTGTTGTAGGCTTGTCTAGTTTGTGCTAACTAAATGTGTGAAGTTTATATGTCTACTTTGGAATACATTTTGTATGGATATTAGATATGGAATGCAAAGTGATCGAGTAATGAGAATCCTACATTGCAATCTAATGTTAAATTACGGTAGGTGAGTTCAAATGGCCTAAAATATACATTCAATTCTATTATAATGATGATGTTGTAGAACTCAATTGATAATTGGGTCTTACAGCTGTTGAAAAGGACTAAATGATACTGAAACCGAATGCTGCTTAACGACGTGTAACGTTAACGACACGCCTGAACAGTTGTGACTTAACAATCAGGTTACATAAAAATTGTACAACAACTGGTGTTAAATGTTAAAATTCTTATTTCGATCAGTATTACGTGGCTGTGGAATCATAAACTTACACGTGGACTGTGTATGCGAGTTTACCGACGTAAATTAAGAAGCAGTAAAACTTCCATCAAGTTTTGAAGGTTTTACGATCTCTTCACACCACATTACAAATAACGTTTTTACCGTTATCTGATACCTATTAGCTATCGTGCATTTGCCATACTGTCTGTACGTGTTACACTAAGTTATACATGGCTATGCTTTTTGACAAGCTGTTGACCTTTTCCCTGGGCTCGAAAACTTGTATACACAGAATTTTGATCTTTATCTTAACTTATTTGGGTACAAAGCTCCGAGACCACTGATGTCGCAAACATTCGTCGCCGCAAATAATTAACTAATGTCACAAAAAAGTAGCTTTGAACATTCTACTGTTTAGCTAATTAGGTGGTTAAAGGAGCCGTGGGGCTCGCCGCCGCCGGTAGAACTAGATACCGATGTGGTCCATTTGTCATGTACGTAGCTCATTATAACTTTTGCATTGCTTGTTGTGGCTTCCAGGGCTATAAAATTGCTATTAGCCGACTAGATTACATGTCTCCGCAAATGGGAAAGAATATGTTTTATAGATGTAAGGTGCAAGAGCTGCCGAGCCGAGAGCAAGCCGATGCGAGTGTTTGAGGTCAAGTTTTGATAGCTACTGTTATGGAAAGGCAAAAATGATAGCTTTTGGTTATTTGTTGTGAGTTGTTTAGCTACTTTGTAGATTTGGGGTCATTTTCCTTAGCAAAAAGAACATTGTCTAATTTGAGAGTACTTTAAATAATTAATGGATTTGTATTTTCCTAAATAGTAATTAACGTCACTAGTGTTGTCATTATTACTTTTAATAGTTAAGAATTGCCGATTACCGTCAATAAAATAAATTAAATATAATGGATGAGATTGATTCCGTTTATTGTTGACAATATAATTATTATTGTTCCGTTTATTGTAATCAAATTGCTCAGTCGAATTACATCTGCGTAAGAAGAGGCAGACGTATCACTATTGTTTTGCATTACATTGCATCGTATGATCGATGCGTGATTGGCATAATTGTACGCTTGTACACACTCAATTGTTCCAATATAAATAAGGCTTCATCTAATTGGTATGTGCAGGCGGCTGCAGTACGCAAACCTATGATTAAGTTATTGATCGTAGTATACACTGATAAAAACGTATCAAATGAATTCATGGTATAGATAACGCGGGCCGTTTGTCCTAGAAAGTTACGATTGAATTGGAGACTAATATTTTCCTATAGCCATTTTTTTTTCTGTATAGGCTTGTGAATAAGGAAGCATTAGATTAATTTCTTTGCACCATAATACTATTTTTGTATATAATTTCTAAAGAAAAATGGTAGGTGAAGTATAGTAGACGGTCAGGTAAAGCTCTTTTGTAAATAATGCATGAAAAGCTTTTTGTATCAAACTTTTTGTATGCAAGGAAAAATTGAATGTAGCAAGTATAAGGTTCAAAGTAAAAAAAGCTTATAAATGTATCTACCTATTTGTTTCTTTTCACGTGATAAATATTAAAGAGCGTAGGCAACACCGTGTAGTAGGTATGAATTTTGTTGACCTTTATGGTCTTTTAAAATATTCAAGAACTGGAATACGGAGGGTAAACTACATTAATAACTTATACAAGATGAATGTTTGAATGCTTATGTTCGGGACAAAGTTACAGAGAATGGTCATGTTTTTGTACAAATTAGGCTGACCTTATGTCAAGGATAGTAAACACAATAGAATCATGATTCTGGTGGATTTTAAAATTAAATACATTTACGTAGTAATATTTACATACATTTACGTTATAATTCGTCTAATGAAATAAAAATAAGTCTTATTGAAATTAAGTGTGAGAATATTTGGAAAATGTTTTATGAATTGAAAAGTACTTAATAAATGATTTTTTCCTTAGAATATTTATATTTAAAACATTATTCTATCTTGTAATCTCAGCCAACATTAACAAAAAAAAAAATCTCAGACAATTCACGGCGGATAGCTACTCCAAGATAGTGGGATAAAAAACATGAAAAAGCAATACCAGTTTATGTAACATGTAACACAGTCACGTATGCAAGCATTAAGGACGTCCATATTTGTGCAAACAGTCTGCTCCGAGATAGCAACGTTTGTACTCGTAAGTAACAGAGATAATATCGCACTGAGTGCAAGTTAGAGAAATTCTTAAATTTCTACCTGCGGCCGCCTCGCCGACGCCCAAATCCGACTGTCCAACAAAAAATCGTTTCCTTTTCATTTTGTTTACAAGACCTCCGACACCGAAGGCCCTTTTGTGTCCCGCCTTCCCCACCCCTTACCTACGACCGTTTTTTGTCCGCGTGTTTGTCGACAATTCGACCAGAACGCTCATTAGAGTTTATTGCTGTTTTTTTTAAATGGCGCACTTAATACCTAAAATATTTGGAGGAGATATTCTTTTAGGTATGTGGTCTGGTAACGTAAGCCATTTTTTTTAAATATTTAATTTATGTATTACTAATCCACTACACATATCTATAATAATTGTACAAAGTTCACAAAACCAGTTTTTCTAGTTTGTCTAAATAATAAACTGATATCTCCTGGCAATGACGTAGCATCATATTATGATCGAAAGTGATCCATGTCAGCTCAGCCTCATTTACATATATGATGTCATTAGTTCCTGTATGGTTTGACGTCAGCAGAATATTATCACGGATTCGCAGTCAGAAATTCGATTTGTCACCAAATTTTAAGTGTGAACTGTTGCCAAACTGGTGGGCAGATGTAGGTGATTCTCACTGGAAACAAAATGCTGTGAATCAACACACTTCAGATTACAAAACAATCAACACACCCATAAACGGAAAACCGCACAGAATTGCAATAATTTCTGGAAACATTTTATCGGATTTTTAATAATAGTTGTGTCATCTGTTTTTTTAAATTTGAGTTTAAAGACGTACCAAGTATTATCTAAATCATGATCGAGTGTTACCGACATGCATGAGTTTATTTAATTATCATCGAATATATAATCATAATATGACCGTAGCCTAAATCTTTATCATTATCATATTCCACGTAATTGTGTAGTTTCAAGGTCAGTCTGATGCTGCCGAACATACTGGATGAGATTTATTTTCACTTAACTTTACTAAACTTTAGGGAGGATAACATTATTAGGTAAGTAACTTTATGTTTGTATGGATGAACAAATACGTAGGCTATCGGGCTTCCTATTAGTAACTAGTTGCATTTTGTTCCAAATCCAATTTATTTTATGCTTTTAAACTAAAAATTATTTTACGCTATTTTTATAATTGAATTAAATTTAATTAACCAATAAATTTTATTTATTACGACATGTTAAAAATGGTCTTTAAATCACTTTGACTATCTCTTTATAGTAGGTATATAATCCTAGATGATATCACATTGATAACACTCGTACACGTTTACTACGTCATCTTCACTACAAAAGATGACATAACTGAATTATGTTAGGAATGTTGACTCTATTAATAGACGTAGAGGGAAGACAGGTTTCTTTAAAGTACATACTTTAAAACTAAGCGCATCAGCTATTTGGACTGCATCCTAAAAATAAATTCAAATTAACAGCATTAACAGCCTGACAGTTTACGGCGATACCATAAAAACAAAAAATGTTTAAATTTCTCTCGCTCTTCTCGATGTTTGAAATGAAGCGTTACAGAAATACTTAGTAAGAAACATAAGGATGTTTCTTACTATTTTTCCCACGAGACTATTGAAGCTGCGAACCAGCTAATGAGCGGCCAGATGAGATTATGTACTTGCGTGCAATTTATGCACTAATGCATACATACAGACAACCGCAAATGTATCTTATTTTGCACATCACAAATCCCTGCAGGATTTCATAAGATCATCATGCACGTAGGATATATATACATTTGATCTACATCTGATTCTTCTATTTTTTGTGATATAATTTGATCAAAATAAACATTTATAAAAATATATACTTAGTTAATTTTAATGGATATACTGAAATTTCATATTTGGTCTCCAAAATGTATTGTTCATTTTTAGCATAGTGATGACTTCTTTAGGTTGAAATTGTTACTCTACAGCTTAAGTATCGTTTGTTTCAGTAGCATATTTGGTTATCATTTGCATATTTTTTATGATGTACAGAAAATGTATTATACATTGTCATCGATGTTATATTATATCTTCTGCTTAATTTTAATTAACTTATTTATTTTAACTCCTAATTAAACTTAAGTTAAGTAAGTGCCTTTGAGTTCTGTACATTTAAAAATGTGTTTTTTCGTTGAGTGTTCTATCTAAGGTTAGGTATTTGGTAAACCATTTTTAATAAACAATAACCATCGGTACTAATCTACATTTTTTGTCTCACTAATTGCAAGTAATGGCTAAGTGAAATCATCTATTATACAAATTAGCATTATTAAGCTTGTAACTGACATATGTTAACCAGACAGTTTTGCATATGACACCCACAATCTTATTCGCTAACATGTCTGCTTTCACTTCTCTATACGCCTCCAATTCAAATTGACCACCGTGATCAATTGTTCTTATTACGATGTCAATCTTCTAGTTTTGGTTAATAGAATCATTGTTTTAATTTTTCATCTACTTGTTTACCGTTAATTTTTTTCAGTGATATTTTAACTAATAGTACATATAGGTACTAGTTTCTGTTCGTTATTTTTAATCCGTGTATGCAAATTGCGTCAGAAACGGGTTTCTTCTTATGTCATTAAACAAGGTAGGGTCATAATGTTATCCCTTTATAACGTAACCATGCAGTTATCCTTGAGATTTAAAAGATAAATAAATAAAAATAAAAGCTTTCGCTACAGTAAAATAAATATATTCATCATCGTTTCAAATTATTTGATCATTATTTTTTCTTTTACGATTTGTATTTTATTTGAACTTTTGTAATTTTAAACCAACTCTGACATGCCAATTTGATACAGAGTTGCATTATAACGGTAATATAAAACGGGAAATAGCTGTGGTCACGAAACGGATGATGCCGTTTTTGTCATTGTCATTTTGGTCCTATCACGAAATTGGTCTCAAGGCAGTGCATACATTTGGCAGAATGTTATTAAATACTCGAATACTATACTATACTTATCTAGGCAATGAGGACACAGATGTTACTGACTTTGTTACTCAAACAAATGCTTCGTGCACATTGATATCGTGGCGAATATCTTCAATGATGTCTGAATTTGGCAATAAGATGCCGGTGCAGTTCAAAGCTACTTTTGGTTTATGTCCCGTACGGTATTTTGCAGCGGTTTTCTTTTACCGTTATTTTAACTACCGCAACAGCCAGCTGTTATTATAACTAACTTATAGTGGGTAATTCGTGTTTTCAACGCGTCCGTGTCAGTTCAAGCGAGAATATTAACATAATCTACATACATGATAATCTTAACTCGTTCACCTTAAAAGGGATTTTAAGTATGTTTACTTTAATTATGCCTTATCCTAATACTGAAATGGAACTAATTAGACTTGGCGGGCAAAAATAACAATGAAAAATACAAATATATTTAAGAAAATGAGAATATACTTGTTATAAAAGATCGTACACGGAAGGTTAAGATTCTCAGCGAACTAGAAAGTGCTATTACTACTGTTTTATTATGTAACTAGACAACAACAAAAATTAAAGGACATTCATTGAAGTATTTTGAAAAAGAAATTCATGCTTAAGCAATCATTGCACCAATCTTCATAAAATCTGCCACCTCAAGTCATATATCGGGTGGAATTACACAATGTGTATTTGTAATCTTGTCGGCTCAAATATGACGGGTTCATGATATAAGTTTACCCAATATAATTATATGCGAACGTCACATTTGGTATACGAGTCTTTGTATTTTAATGTAACCGGTTTTCAAATGCATTAAGGATTAGAGGAAAACTTTAAAGGCTAGATAGTTGTCAATTTACTAAGAAATACGGATCTTTATATAGTTCCTTGACACACCAATTTGCATTAAGGCGTGATTCACTATTCCTTCTGCTAGTTGTGTAATGTATCCTGTGACAATTTGATATGTTGCTATTGACAGTTTTATAGCCTTACTAATAATATTAACAAAAGCATATTTGTGTCATTCCAGATAGACAGTGCGAAAGTTATGCGTTATTTGTCACGCAGTTCTGTTATCTTATTTGAAACAAGGTCTCATTATCACAGAGGAAGCGGGGACACTTGTTTGTTAGAGGTTATACATATACCATTATTCTACTTTCATGTATCATAAACACATATAGCTTATAATAGAGGACTCACATGCGCTCCTTGAGGCACACCACTGCTTATATCTGTGTATAAACTATCAAGTCTGTGCAATCTCTCCGATAACCTCTGATCCAATTGAGATCCGATTGAGTCCTAAATGGCGAACTAAGATTGTAACTTATATTTTCTTATTACGATTACTGCAAACCAACCAGTATGTGAATGCTATCAAATGCAAGTGCATAGTTTATATCTATGCTTATCAAACATTATTTTCGTTCTGAGTTTGAATTGGTACCTATGACCTTCGAAATTTCTAAATAGAATTTAAAAACCAGCTGCGTAAAAATATCAATAATCAGGCGGTTCTTTGATCCACGCGACCGTTAGTTACACTCCGAATCCGAAAGACATTTAAGATCGTACGATATTTTACCTGCGCAATGTAATAATAGTTTTCTGTGGGGCACGAAACAGCTGTTCTCGCTTATGAGTGTGTCAGAGTATATTGAATAGTACACCTTGATTCGGCTTCTTTGAAACCATTGAGGCTGTTATTTTTATTATTTCTTATACGTAGAAGATAGGCAGCTGTATGGAGTATTGTATTATGCAATACCATAGTGTAATTTTTACTTTATGCATACATTTTTACTTGGGGAATGTTTATGTAATTTTTTTATTTTTTTATTACAGAAGTGCAAAAGCTGTGATGTCTCAATTCCACTGAAGACGTATTCTATAGAGAGGTGAGTTTACTAAGTATATGGTAATTTATTCCTCAGCTTGATGAAGTGTCACAACAGTTTAAAAAGAAGTACAAGATGTAAATTAAAACAAAATAAATATGCCTCGATATCCATGATGGATGGAGTACGTTATACAAACTGAGAGATTGCTATCAATTCCGTGAAACGATGTTGCATTTACTTTGAGTTTAATTTATTACACTTTTAAAAATGCTAACTGATGGTAAAAATAATAATTGCTCCAATTGATTGCAATCATATTTAAATAAGATTGATTTGAATTGGAAACCCGAGGTTGGTAGATAAAATGAGTGTGTCATGAAAAGTTCCTTATAAAGAAACCATATAAAACCTACGTTGTAGGTACCTACATAAGTCGGTGTCTTATAGAATCTGTAGGTAAAGATTCTTTGAAACACGATAGTACGTACCTACATAATAGGTAGAATTATTACAGAAAAGTTAAGTTTACTTTATTGTTTATATTAAAGTAACTATTTATATTAATAACTGGTTAATGATTCACAAATAAGGGTCAACTCAGGGCTAATCAAAGTTCATATATCATTTGTCATTAATTACAAAGTCTACCAATACTTTATTTATTTCGATATATACCTATGCCTTCTGGTTGCCGTTGATCGGCAACAGCGGCCGCCTGGAGGTTTTTTTTATATGTAGTTTGTATATTTGTAAATATTGTTTATGCCTTAAATTATATATATGCTTATGTTATTATGTATTTGTACATTTAAATAAAATTATGACGTTAGTACAATTGGCTTTAATTAATCTGTATCTCAATAATCAGCCGTCGAATACCGGCAATTGTCAGTCATTAAAATAAATTGAAAGGTTGCCTTTTTCTCAATGCACTTTGTAAACTTTTTTGTTTGAATTGCATTTTGTATCGTATGATTGTATTGTAGGAATAAGTAAAACCGAATATTTACGTAGGTGTAGAGTTACGAATGATACGTTGTAATATTGTGTAAAGTGATATATGCTGTGACATCATAATGGAAATTCCAAGATTTAGCTAATGCTAATTTATTCTAAAACATAAAGTAGATGGGGCACATTTAGGTTTATCAAAAATATCGTAGGATTTAACTTTAAGATATGAACGAGTATGTAGCAGTGGCGAAGGGTCCATACAAGCCGATTCCCATCAGCATACCTTTTAGAAATCCCAGTCCCATATTTTCATCATTTCAATGCCACTTTTATCATCCTTAAATTACACTGTAATTATGAAATTGTCGCTGTTTTTGGAACGGCTACCCTCACCATAATTTCACCCCTCGCCACTGGTATGTAGGTAAATAACTTGACAAAAAATCGGTCAAATCTAAAAGTGTTTTTTTATGGGATTTTCATATGAACTTGAATGGAAAGGACAACTCTGTTCGGATCAGCTAGTTGAAAATAAAATAAACAAAAAAAGCCCAAATAACTTTTAGAAGAACGGTAAGCTTATAATTTAGTGTTATCATTTTGGCATTGACATATCGGCCTTAAACTTGAAATAATGAATGATATTATAATAATAACTAGTCGTTTATGTAAATAGTAATACGCATTCACATTGCATAACTGTTATACGCTGGATGTCATTTAAATGACAAATGTTTAGGTATAAACCTACTTAATTCTTCGTACATTAATTCTGACATTCGTTAAAATTTAAGTTAGTTTTTTTTATAATCACCTATGTTATGATATTAAGTTCTAAGACAATTTTGATATGGGTTTAATTTGATATTTTTTTTTTAGTTAACCAAGTTTATCAGTACGAATTCTTAGCACATTTTAAAAGCAGATTTATAAATACAAGCATTGATGCAATAAAAAAAAAATCTTTACAGCCAACTTATAAAATTAAAGGTCATCATTATCTTTAAAACGTTTTTCAGTATCAACTGAATTTGTGATAAAGCTGAATCACATTTTTTTTCAGCTGATAATTGAGTGACGTCAGAGAAATTAAATTTGCTTCTATTCTCCGGTGATATTTTAACAGGATGTACCTACATTGTAGCGATGTCATAGGGATTAAATCTTATCTAAAACAGATTACCGTTGTCCAATAGGCACTTCACGGAATCGTTCTTTTACAAAAAAATATTTAAAGTAGGTAAGGCAAAATAGACATTCTCAAATTTCTTCGTAACGTCGACAAAAAATGCGTTTTGAAGCAAAATGTGCGGCTTCAGTATTTTTTGTTATGCTAGTAATAAATTGTCATGAATATTAGAATTAAGTGGTAAATGAAGATTTTGGTACCAATTTTTTGTTTTGTTAGGGAATAGTTTATAAGATTCGAAGAATAATAGGTAGGTACTTTAGACAACGTAGCTATTAGAATTTATACAGAAATATGTTTTTATAAAAAATAGTACGATGAAGTTACTTCGCGTTAGTATTGATGTTGATGAAATTTACCTACAACGAAATTAATATACTTATCTTTCTCTTTTAAAGTCGGGTAAAAGTAAGGCCACCTTGATATTAATAAGCGTCAAGTTGTATACACATGACAATAAAGCTTATCAGTCTCTCAGACTGCTCTCAACATTAATTTATAATGCTGTGATTTTTTTTTATAACCCAATAA
Organism: Tethea ocularis; assembly: GCA_963555595.1. Classification (NCBI taxonomy): domain Eukaryota; kingdom Metazoa; phylum Arthropoda; class Insecta; order Lepidoptera; family Drepanidae; genus Tethea; species Tethea ocularis. Next base: position 10,296,158 of record OY741958.1, read on the forward strand.
CAGTTTACGTATTTATAGCCTATCAGTTAAATGAGGTTAAGTCGGGTTCAATTAATACGATACCGTTTATTTAAGTAATATTTTTTGCAACTATTCATAACAGTAAGTAGATAATTATCGTTTATAACGATTACTTATTGTTAAGGAAAATGTATGTATATTTTTTTTTTATAGGACTAATGTTGGTAGCCTCTGATGGCTGTACCAACCTTATCGGGCAAATCGGCGAGCACAGAGGGCTCTCAGCCGGGCAACATTTAAGTAACCATGCTGTTTAGTAAAAAATATAGTAGGGTAATGTTCACGACAAACACTTGGCACTAAAAGCCTGAGGTAGGTAGCCCTGACTCTTTTTGTTATACGACGTAAGAAAGTGAGGGATATAAAGAACCTGGGTTTTACTAGACTTGTTTCAAATCGTGTCTTGAAATAAATCTTTATTTATATATTCCTGAAATAAAACTATTGTGTAAAACACCGTTAGCTGATTTGAAACATCAATGGATGAATAAAGAACGGGACATGATAGTCGTTCAGTTTTATTTTTTTGTAGATTCATGATCTATCGTTCCTGATACCTACCGTTAGTTAGATGAATTTAAATTGCAGCGCGTTGTCGTAAACAAGTATAAATCACTTTCATTGATTTTCATTATATTTTTTCATCACCTTATTGATCTATTATATATTATTTATCTATACTATTAGCTGAAGATTTTGTTTGTTTGTTTGACCCCGCTAATCTGTGGAACTATCGGATTCGAAAAATTACTATAATTATAAAAAAAACCGTGGTGGTTTTTACCAGTTTATTTGGTTTAGAAAAAAACAATAAACCAGAGTGCTAGGCTACTTTTCAACACTTCCTAGATAGCGCACACAATAGGTAGAGGTCAAAAAGTCATTAAGTTATGACGTTTTTCTTTCTTAATTACATATAAAAACAGTAGTTAGTGAGTGAGATGACCTTAACGGTAATAAGCGAAGCAAATTATTATTTATGTCGTTTTGTACAGAAGATTTCTTAACGTAAGTATAAGGTACCTTGGTCATTCCTATAAGCTGGTAGGTATATTAGATATTTCTTAAAAAATCTGAGGGTTTAAAAAAGCTATTCGAACAAACTTGAATTTATAGATTAATTGCAATTCATATTGTATAAAATTTAAAAATTTGGGAAATACATGGTGAGTGCTTTTAAACACGAAAAATATTGCGTTATAATTTTATAATATTGGAGCTTTTCATACAAAACACCAAGCTGGTTCGATCAAAATGTAGTACTTAAGTTTTTCGTGATTTCAGAATTGAATGTTGTTCATAATGATGAGTCTACAAGTAAATTAAAAATAATCGTGTATTTAATATTCAACCATATTGCTCAAATGGCCTTTTATGACGCCGCAGTTAGACCTTGGAAATACAAAGTTTGTTAATAAATCAGACCCTTACCTACTGTACGACCTCATTTATTTACTACTAGCTGTTTCTCGCGGTTGCACTCTCGTTTCTGGGATGAAAAGTAGCCTATATAATTTGAGAAATCATGTAGCTTTATTAGTAGCTAGCTAGCTAGTATTAGTGAAACAATTTTCAGAATCGGCCGGGTTATTGCGAATTTTTTGGTGGTAATCGGAATGAACACCATTAATGATTTCATCCAATGACGTGCTACGACGACGATCATTTTGTGGGCGTGGTCGAGCCCTATGATAAAGTTACATGGTAGATCCCCGGACCAGTAACTTTGGACACTACATCCAAACAAACAAACAAACTTTATATCTCTTTATAACTATATAGAGTAAATTTGTATACTACCATAACAAAGGTGTTAACCAGCTCCTAAGGAAGTCCCTCCAGTGGTTACCAAGAACAGCTATCACCACAAGTGGTTTCAAAGCCAATAAACATTCAAAGCTAATTGCTATGAACTTAATTAAATGTTTGTGCGTAAGCAACGGTTTTAGAGTTATTGCTCTCAGTACAATGTTGCTACTTGCTATCTGTAATAAATAACGTTATAATGTCAGAGTATTGTAGTTGGTTTGTTTTTACATCCGTTACCATCGTTTTCTGCCTACTCGACGGCGTTCATAATCATAATGTAATTATTTTAAATTTTTTTATTATTATTTAACTAGCGTCCTTCCCCGGCTTCGCACGGCTTTTCTGTACTATAATTATGCATGTATTATACTTATAAACATTCCTCTATAATCACTCTATCTATTGCTGAAAACTGCATTAAAATTCGTTGAGTAGTTTTAGTTTAAAAGATCTAAGCGAACAGACAGCGGAAGCGACTTCATTTTATACAATGTAAAGATGAAGGACTCTCATAAAAAAATTAAAAATAAACCTTATATTCCTAATCATAAGGGCCAAGGGCGTTAAATGAGACTCTTTGTAAAATAAAATCTTTGGATGTAACTAAACTACAAAAGAAATCTGAAAAAATGTTTACCGTGATTATACAATACGTTTAGATTCAGCTATTTTGTATCATGATTTTATACTAATCTGATAAGCCTGACGCAAATGACTGATCATGCACATACATTAGGTATTATAAGAAGTTTACGTTTATTGAATTGGAAATTATATGAATGCGCTTTTCTTACAATCTAACAAGGAAAATAAAATAACTAGCATAGTTAATTGTAATAAACGGGACAGTAGAATAATTGATGTTATTAATTAATCAAAGAAAATCATTCATTATTATTTATTAGGATAATTTATTCGCGTTCGTGTTCTAATAGATTGCCTCTATATTAGCTTTATCGAGGCTATGTCATTGAATATTCCCTTATTGATCTCCCCCTAAGGTTGAATTTTCAAAAATAATGGCAATCTGTAATCTGTATGCCAAATTCAGCCCGATCCATCAGTGGTTTGACCTTTTGGAAATAAGACCTAGTATAAAGTCAAATATTTTTACTACACATATCTACAGATTATTGAAAAACCCGTAATCTATTTAAAATGTAAAAGAGAGAGATAAATATGAAGATGTCAGTCTACAATTCCGACTATTTCAATCTGGAAATTCAAGCCTGATTGTGAGTTCATTATTTATGTAGAATTTATCTGAATAGCCTACTGACTCCGGGTTTTTCAAGAATCTGGCGTATAATTAATTATTGATTTACAATCAAAAACAATTATTTACCGAATAAAAAGTAAAATGTATATATATAATAATTGTTCTCAATTAACTTGTAAAAATGTAGGTATCTAAACAAGTTGGATATGGAATAATTTTTTTCAGTCTCTAGGACTACAGTAAATTAGGTTGCCATAGGGACCAACTATTTTGCTGTTGTATTTGGAACATATACCCCTTCGTATTATTAACATTATTACGATTTCGTTGAAATACGTTTACATGGATTATGTAATATATTGTAAGAATACGGATTACAACATATCAAGACCTAAATAAATTTTAAAAAAATTTTTGCAATTACATTTACGGCGACACCGCGTCTCAGATAAATACATAGTTAACATTTTGGAACCCTGCCAAAATACAATCATCTCGCACTTTAATGTAATTATGCCATACATTTTTTTAGCACTAATAATACCGATACTGGTTTTGTCTAATATAATAAATACATCACTAGACAACATTAATATGGCATTATGTTTCTTAATGGAACATATAATTTAGTAATTATTGCTTCCGCATTGTGAAATTACCATAATTTTGTTTTTCAAAATTGTAAGCAATTTTTTACACAGATTCGCTTATCTAATAAGACTGCAAATTATGCTGTAACATTAATTGAGAAGAAACATAAGGTAAGGTATCACATTGTTGTTGTTAACGGCTATTCATGGTTAGCAAAAACGATTGACGCACGACGTGTCGTGACGATCGAGTGCCGCTTTCTGAATGAATAATAAAATTCAAAATATACGCGTATAATAACTGTACCTACCTATGTACCAGCATAAATATATTTTCATAAAGATTCAGTCTGAAAATAGATAGCCGGAAATGCTTGCATTCACAGATAGTACTTACAGAAGTAAAATATCAAATATGTTCCTAATACAAGAACTTCAGCAGAAGAAAAAGAAATAGTTGGTGAAGTTATCTCATGAAAAGTTAATGCGTACAAAAAAAAAAGTAACTAAGCTACAAATTGCTACAATGTATTTGAATACCTACTCAATGATTATTAAAATTCAAGAAAAGTCCTAATAAATATTTAAAACATACGACAAGAATCGTACTTAACCCATGACCTGATCCAGTCAGGGCAATGCTCTCGGCCTTAGCTAAGGAAGTGCATTACAATATTCAAATACGAATTACAATAGATACGGAATTTAATATAAATTGTGACAATTATTTACAAAAAAATATACGAAATTAAATTAGAATGTTAATGATGGTCAGCAAACACAACATTTTATTTTAGTATAAAATATATATTGGAATAACTAATCTAAATCTTGTATAGACTGACTAATCTAAATCTTGATTGACTGACTGACTGATATATCAACGCACAGCTCAAACCACTAGAGGGGCTGAAATTTGGCATACAGGTAGCTATTATGCATATATACCTTCGCAATGGAAGGGTTTTTGGGTGAAACCGAACAATATACGATAGTGATAGTTTAGCTATATCCACTAAAATTGTTATCAATTATTAAAATTATAGCAATGAATGTTGTATTCTTATATTCTTTTCGTAATATGTATTAATAACTCATATCAATACATATTACGTCTAGAATCTAGTTTTTAATGCTTTTGTCATGCTAATTATCATGCAACCTTGATATTGTTATTAATTTCCCCAAACTATGTAGGTTATCTGGGTAACTGGGTTAGGAGACAGTTTGTATTACGTATCCATCGTCACGCAGCCACGTGGCTGGATGACAATTAGCTCCGTCACGACACCTAAAAATTTTCAAAATCTTCTCTTGGCTATCGTCCAGAGACTGATATCGTCTCCCTAACCTTGAAAGTACACCACAAATAAAAATGTGTCTTTTCGGTTCAAATGCAGTGTTCAGTGAAATCTTGACGACACACGAGTGAAATCCGAGTGATTGTTTGCAATAACTACTTTTGTTGAAACAAGTTTGCTTGCAAAGTGTTATGTGCATTTGTCTTTGTTTTACGATATGCGGTTTATTGCGGAGAGTGTTCATTACGACTTATTTTGTTTATAATAGATCTATTTTATTATATTATTCTATCTATTGGGGTTGCTGTTCCACACCGAAATACTTGAAGAGGTAAAACAAATTCCTCTTACACCTGTTGCTTGCAAAGGTCTACACGGGTATGCACTTTTGTAGTACTAAAACGCATAGATAAGAATGATGTATTTTGATACAATTGTAGACTATATGTATGTACTCGTACTACCGGTATGAGTACAAGAATTTAATTAGTTCCATGAGGCGCACCCGAAGCGATAATGACCCCGCCACGAACTTCACTAACTTACATCACGCACGATGGTGTAACGTGACATTCATTATTTGGTACTTTTTACTAGAAACGTAATAAATTATTTACTACTCGTATATATAGTAGGTAACTACTATTTACTTTTCTTATGTGACTTCAAAATGTGTAGGAGTTGCGCCGTCTGCATTTCATTGACAGACTGTCACAGACATCGAGAAAACATACTTCGAATATTTCAATTTATTTACAATAAGTTAAATTTGTATCGTGGTCACCTTAAGAACTCAATAGATCTGAAGAATTGTTTGCTTAACCACCGGGCTGTGAATTGCAAATCACTATTGTATGAAAGGTTTGCAATGTCATCTTAAAGGAGACCATTCAGAAACCAGTGTGAGGACCAACGCAAGGATTTTACGACGAACTGCGCCGGCGCATAAAACAGGCAACATTAACGCGCGAAAGTGGAGGGCGGACGATTGGGTGTTTTATTGCTTCAAGGAAATACCGAGATTAATGCCCTCTAGGTACACTTGCATCGATTTACGTTCCATAGGCCATAATCTACCACGAAAATTGCCTTTAGGACTGTCAATTCAAGAACTAGTAAAGATTCCATTTCCATCCACGATTCTGATTCCGATTTACAAGCCCTTATACACAGTGCAAAGAAGCTATAATAATTACCTATTATATTAATTACGATTTATGCGATGATAGGAGGCTATTATCAGCACAAATGAAAATTTGCATGACATTGATGACTTGGTCAGGAGTTTTTCGTGCTTGCATCAGAACTTCTGTCTGGACTAGCTTTTATCTGATTGCCAATATTTTTATTTCTTCTTACTTACGCAACAAGCCCATAACTCGATATACCTCAATTACCTATGTAAAGAGCTCTGGGAACAAAGTAAAAATAAAACCATTATAACTGGGTGTATTTCAAATAGGCAACCGCAGTAAATGTTGGAACAAAGGCAAATTGTGACCATCGTGCTTCACAGAACACATCAAACAGTATTGTTTCATATGCAAGTTATTTACAAACATTCTGATCAATGAAAAAGTCAATATTAGTAAGCCAGTCGTATTGACTGGAAAAAAAATATTCTGGTAGGTAATTTTGAAATACAATATGAAAACATTCCGCGTCCCAGTTAGTGTATTAATTTGGTTACTGTATCCAATTAGCAAGTAGTGAACTAATATTACGATCACTTTAATTAATTATATTTAAAAGATCGGGTAATAAAAAACATGCATAAATTATCTCATTTGAAAGTTAAAATTTATTGTTCTTTCTCTAAAACGTAGCAGAAAGAAATGATGCATGTGAACCAGTTTTGATTTCATATATAATTGAAAAACCTATTTCAAGACTACATTCCAATGGCACCGTAATTATTTATTGCAATTCAAATTGAGAAATTTTACCAACCGTATGTAAGTACAGTTTCAATAGTAGGCGCAAATCACTATTATCTGAAATCTATTGCCTATAGCCACGATAATGGCAGGAGCTACAGAGTTTCGCACACTATCAATGGTACATTATCTAACAATTTATTGGCCTTCCAACCCACACGTTGGTAATGGATTGAGTTGTAAGGAACGCAAATAGGTTACCAGGTTCAAGTGCATAAACACAAAATATTTATAGGTGAAGGTGAACTGCTGAGTTATGTAAGGTGTTTATGAAGAACCCGGAACTGCCTATAAGCAAAAAAGCACTACCTACTCAGAATGTTAAATCAACTTGGAATGACATGAAAGTAGATTCAGTTACGATGTACGCGAATTCCTAGGAAATATGCTTATTTAATTTCTATACTTACTATAATTATATTTCAGTAGTACATGCAATTGTTATATAGATAAATAAAAACTACTTGAGCTCTGGAACAGATAAAACTGTAAATATTTTAGATATGAACATAGCAATGTTTGTTTTGGTTGGAATGTTTAAGCAAAGATTATGACTGCGCAAAGAATGTGCACTCACACACCCCTGCCAATGACACTCAAAAGTGATAGAACGGCAGTACTTTTAGTAGTATTGTCCCGTCAGCAACCAAAAACCTCAACGCTCGCTACGTGTGCGTATAATATTATATAGTACAGAGCAGTATTTAAATTAGTTCGCTTGTATGTAAGTGATTAGGGTGTGGTATGTACGTGGTCCAAAAAAAAACATTGGTGCTCATTCTGTAGCAAATTAGACATTTAAAAAAACATAGTCTTTCCATTTTCATTTACGAGTGAAATCAAAAAAAAATGTTGATAGCTATTTTTCACGTAAAAAAACAAACCAGTACCTAAATCCGGATATTTCTCCGGTAATAGGTGAGTTCCGGTAGGAGATAATAGGAGGTGTCTCATTATAATATAAGTATGACAGAACCGAATTTCTTGTTATGTTCCGAATATGTTCTTTGCTAGAAATAGAAATTGTAGAATTTAGTTTACAAACAAAATAATCAGTATCATTGTTATTTCTTAAAATAATAGGACTTATACAATTTTAAGAATTGTTTTTCCCTAGTAAAATTGTACAAATCGTTTTACAGAGCCAGTTTCAACGCGTACCTAAAGATATACTTAATTGAATAATAATGTGGTGTTAGATCTAGTTTTCCCAAGTTCTCAGTCGAGTGGGCAGCTCACAGTATCAGGTTCAGTTCGATGCTAATGTAATGTACGCCATTCGCTCAACAAATCTACACATAAGGCTTAGCTGTTGTGTTTGCGACGAATCAAAAAGTTATATCGTGAAATAGCTTGTTAGCTAAAATCGAAGATAATTTTGTGAACTTGTCCATCGCCTGTAACCAAGCTGCGCTTCTGCTGCCTGCCTTAAAAAAAGCAGCATACAGTCTTTTCTTTCGATTTTAGGATATTAAAAAGTATCGTGTTAGATCTCCAAGTAATGGGAAGAAAGTAAGAAATTAAGCAGCAAATGTATTCCAATTCTGTTTAATTCATTCAATCTGTAGTTATCAATGTCTTTTAAATTAGGTAGGTAGGTACCTATACTATACAACAAGATTCCAGTTGGAGTACAGCCCTTACGACCACTTGCCGTTCGTGGGAGAGTAATGAGGGTGTATAGTAAATAAAATAATAAATTAATTATAATATTTACGATTATGTTTAGCAATATTTTTTACTAAAAAACACAACTAAAAAAAAAACTTGAAAAACACAGGCAATACCTGTTTTTTTTTATAAGTGACATAAGCACTGATTTCACTTAAAATAAATAAATTATTTGTGAGGATAATAATTCTGATAGGTTTAGCAGGTACTAAAGCTATTAACTATAAATTAAGTGGAATAGAATAGACCGTGACTGCAAAGAAAATTGATAATATAATCGACTGAAATAGATGATAATATCCCCGTCTTTTATATTAAAATCCCTGCCGATCGTAAGTCAGACTCACATATTATGGGTTGCTTAATGTACTTCATAATGATACATATATTTTTTAGCAAATTTAAGGTAGATGGACTAGATAATTCCCGAATGTAATAGAAGTAAATAAGGCACTTTATTGACTACATGTTTTTTTATAACTTGCCATAACTATTCATAGATCAATATTTACACACTAAATAAAATAATAAAAATCCTACCAAAAAGGGAGTAAGAAGTTGTATTTGGCAACAAGCTAACTAATAACGTTGCGTCGTCATCTAGCGTGTAAAAACCTACCTTCACTTGAAAAATTACTATATATACACATTTTGCATATGCATGGGTAGTAAACAAAAGTTACTTATGATACGAGATGATCCATTCAATTATTTGTTGTAGGTACTCAATTTGTAACAAGGTTGAGTGAATGCATTAAAATAGCTATAGAATACACTATCATTGCATATAGATAGATTGTGATTGTGTGTAATGAGGCCATTTCATATATCAAGTGTGCATTAGTAATCTAAGTATTTCTATAGTAAGATTAGATCTTAGTTTCAGGTCTTACTGTTATAATAAGGTCAGGGTCGTGTAACTCAATCCGTTATTTACTAAGTTGTCTCTTGTTAAAACTTAAGCTTTTTGGATTAATATTTTCTGGCAAGATTAACCTTCATGCTTTAAAACATGGTATTTTCTCCCAAAGATTGCTATCTGTAGCAATCTTATTTTCTATTCATGTAAAATATGAAGATTTCAAAATGTATCATCGTATTATATGTATCTATGAATGAAGTTATATTTACCTATTATCTTATTTGCTTTTCATATGTAAATCCAACCGAGGTCATCATGGAAAGTTCTACGTAGTATTACAGAATGCTAGTACTTCATTGTTTACTCTTGTCTGAAATAATAAATTACATGCTGATATACGAATGACCTCAGCGCCCTTTATACTTTTAAACATGCCAAGTTAAGTAAACAGAATCAATGATTAACATTGCAGTTTTTGTTAAAATAAACATGAATCCCTTAAAAGATGTTCGGACGGTTTGGGTACTAAATAAGATTGATGAACCTCGTCGACTTCATCTACTAAATATGGTTTTAACAATCAATAAACCAGCAGTTAAGTTACCTTCTGAAATATCAGGATCTGAACCTTGTAACCATAATTTAGCACTTTACATATCTGCGACATTATACCCACGGTCGACCGGCGAACAGATTGCCTTGGTGACTCACTAGATATATCATTATACAGTAACCCTTTCATTTAATTTCATATTTTATTTAAATGAGTTAAAAGATCATTTGCGTGGAGACAAAAGTTATTCTTCGACGGTGATTCACTGGGTATCACGGTTTACCTTCACCTATACTTTCGTTTCAGAATCCTCACCAAGGTCAGGCAATTGCAGTGCTTTAAACAATAACGACAATTTAGTCTTTTTATTGAATGACATTTCACACTCACGCACGACTTTTAAAAGCCTTTCGTTTCTACTGTTACAGTTATTGCACCTTTATAGAATGTAACATTATGTTTTATATTCAAAACTATTTCTGCTGTTTAATCCAGATACTTTTCTACATTGTGTAACTATTTTACTTCATGCCACATTATTATTTATTTAAAATTGGGAAAATGCGGCGGGTTACTTTAGCTGATATTATGAATGCAAATTGTGTGAATGTTTGTTACTCAATTACGCTGTAAAGGCCTTATAGAATTAGGGAATGGTATAGGTACATACTACGTAAAATATAGAATACTTATATTCTAGAAAAACGTTAAGTTCCTCAGAAATGTAAGTAAAATTGTGAGCTAAAACTATTTTACTGTAAAATATCAACAACTATTGCAAACATTTTTTTACAATAGCCTCTGTACCATATCCTATGGTAACTTAAATATTACTGAAGTATTTAAAGATGCAAAGTTCTGTTTGGTAAATACCGAAGAAAATATTCGGCCTTTAGCGTAAATTGACAGGAAAAGCTTATTCATGTCGGCAATCAAGTCTACAAGCCGTCTCACCCAACCAAGGCTGAATTTATAAAGGCCTAAGTCATACAGTTCCAAATAAAAGATACCTAAGTAGGTACCTACTAAGTGTTCGTTTACAAATTATGATTGAATTATTAATTAATAGAATAAACTAGCTGATCCGGCAGACGTCGTCAGGAAAAGCAGAGCCACCTACTGGGTCCATTTGTGTTTTTAAATTATCCAGGAACCCATTGAAATATACACACAGAATTTCATCCAAATCGGTCCAGCCGTTTAGGAGGCAAACAAACGCACAGAAGAATTACATATATTATGATAGGTACATATTAATATTTGATTTTGAAAAGGTATGGGACAGGGTAAAAAGCCTATATTAGTAGGTACTCGAGTAATCTATATAGATACTCAGTTAGACTTACATTGTAGCGTATTTACCTAACGCTAAACTAATTTATTGATATTTTTTTAAAATTTGTATCGTTTTCTTTCTTATTTCCACTCTAAAATATTTTTTCATGATCTGTATAAGGTTTACATCAATGCCCTATCGGTTTACCCTTTCAAAACCACTCTGTAGAAGTTTGGTACATTTACTCTCAACACTCAAATAAAATCTATAAATGAAACTCCATTCCCCCCCCCGGCTACCGCGAACAAAGCAAGACGTGTGTTTTTGTGCTGTGTCAAAAGAAAATTATTTTAGTGGTAAAAAGTAAACTATTTTAAACGGTTTTTATATAAAAACAAGCTGAACTGAATGACCAATCAAGTGTTGTGGAAAAAGTGAGAAAAGTGCAGTGCATAAACTCAAAAAAATTGCAAAAACAGTTTTTACTTCTCCGTATATTCACTCAACGGTCAACACAACCTACCGTGCACTTTGTTAATAAAAATCCAATTGTTTTAATACTACACACAAGTACGCATGAAGATACTGACTAACAATCTACGGTTGCAAAATTTCGTCACATTTGGGTAGTGAGCGTTGGCTCAGTGTCTTTTGACGCGGTAATCAAAACGAGGACGCAGGTTCGAGCCTCTTCCGTCCATCGAAAGACGACCAACAAATTAATTGTCTAGCAAGTACTTCTCACAGTTAAGTACAGAGGGCACATAAATTAGCTAACAACTGAATTGAGGGCGACACTGTGTTCAATAGTAAGAAGCACTAACAAACTATTTACTGTATAGAGGGCGGCACTGTGTTCAACATTAGAAGATAGAGGTCGTTACTCGTTACTAATTATGTCATTGAATCGCACCTCACCTAAGTCGTACGACTCCGAACCGGATGTTTCTAAGGGAGGTAAAACACACGCAAATCTTCGATCAAAGCGCAAAATGGGAGATGATTACATGCATAAGGATGAAATGAAATTTTTTATGGAAGAAATGAAAACTATGCTTTCTGATAGTGTAACACAACAGGAAAACAAATTAAGCGCTATGGAAGCGTCATTAAGGATTTTGTTCACTACAAGCACATCGCAACAAGATTCAAAATTACGCTCGATGGAGACAACAATGAAAGAAATTAAGGAGCAGAACATGGATATGTGTAAATCCTTAGAATTCATGTCTAGCAAATATGACGAAATGAAGGATAGAATTGATATACTGGAACATGATCGTAAAAGTATGCATAGCTATGTAAGAACTCTGGAAGAAAGAATTGACAGTCTGGAGTGCAATGCTAGATCTGCAAGTATTGAGATGAGAAATATTCCGAAAAAACAATCAGAGACAAAGGATGATCTAAAGAAGTTATTGAAGACTATTGGTGATGTTTTGAATATTCCCATTGAGCCACAAGAGGTAAGGGACGTATTCAGGACCAAAACTAAGCCTGCAACATCCATGAATAGTCCAATAATTGTTGAATTCTCCTCTACCAACAAAAAAGAGAACTTCATGAACTCTCTGAAGAAATACAAAAAAGATAAGAAGGCTATAACAACGGAGAATTTCAACATCATGGGCCCTCCTATACCAATATATATCTCTGATAACCTGACACCAAAAATGAAAAAGTTGTTCCATTTAGCTCGGGACTTTGCCCGCACCAACGACTTCAAGTACTGTTGGACGAACTATGGGAACGTGTACCTTCGCAAAACTGACAGTAGTCCAGCAACTCGAGTCAAAAATGAAGATCATCTAACAAGACTTTTAGAACATAAATGACTGGGTTCTTTTTTCTTGATTAATGTTATTATATTTGCTAACGTTTTCAGCCTCCTTAATAGTATTGTAGATTTTTATTCAATTTATTACGATTTTTTGTATCCTACATCAAATCACATCACAAGTAACGCATACCAACAATTAACCACGCACTCAGATACATATTATATACACAATAACAAATTTATTTTATTTTTTTGGATAGTTAATCATCATAAGAGGGTCACGTTTATTTTTCTTTTAATGTACAATTATTATACTAATGGTTGGTTTAACAAGTATTTGTGTATTGTCTGGCTAAAAGCCCCACTAGCATTTAACATACAATGTCAAAACCCAAAATATACGTTTGGTGATAATGTCACATATAGCGTTGAAAAATCTTCTCCCCTTGTCATCCATTATTCTCTAGAACTGTACCTTGGACTGTATAATTTTAAAATTTAACTCAATAAATAACTTTGTTATAAATGAAGTAGATGATTCAGGGGACGTTCCATGTACAAAAATAAGCAATCCAATTGAATACCTGAATTTGATACAATCATCAAACATGTCAATTAACAAACTCACTGTTTTGACTGTTAATATCCGTAGTATCAAATCCAATATGGATAGCTTTCTTATCTTTCTTGCCCAATTCAAATGTCTCATTGATGTCTTAGTCTTAACGGAATGCTGGTCAAACAATAAACTAACCCCCCCAAATATACAAAATTATAACATGTTTCAATCAACAATTACCCTAAATCAAAATGACGGAGTTATTGTTTACGTTAGGGATGTAATCGACGCTGTTGCTAATGAACCTGTATGTTCTGAAGGTAATTGTATTGTGATCAATATCAAGGAAGAATTTTCTATTATTTGCACTTATCGACCTCCATCCTTCAGAAATCCGCTAAATTATATTAATTCATTAGAAACGATACTGAATACTTGCCAATCAAAAAATAATATAATCTTTACGGGTGATATTAACTTAGATACTATGCCAGAAAACATAAGTACTTATGCATCTACCTATCTAAATCTAATGGCTACATATGGTCTCCGTCAAGGCATTAATTGTCCAACCAGATATAAAACCTGTCTAGACCACTTTATGGTTAAATCGTCATCTAAAATGCAAACTTTCGTTTTTGATGAACTTACGGATCACTCGCCAATTCTATTACTTCTAGACAATAATACACTAGATAGGAAAACGATACAATATAAGCAAAGTAAAGTGAACATTAATGGTATCATGAAAAGTTTATCTGAGGAATCTTGGAGTGATCTCTATTCTACAGATGATGTGAATATGGTTGCAGAAATTTTGACGTCAAAATTGGAAAAATCAATCAAAGAGAATACAGTAGTTAGTAAAGTTTCGAAAAGAAAACTACCTCTTAAGCCATGGATCACCCCTGGTGTTGTCAAGTCGATTAGAAAAAGAGATAGAATGCATAAGAAAATAAAAAAGATTACAAATAGTGTAGAATACAATAATGATGAGCTAAAAGCTAAGTACATTGCTTATAGAAACACATTAAAAAAAATTGTAAAAGAGCTAAAAAGACAATATTACAAAAATAAATTGGATGAAAACAAGGGAAATATAAAGAATACCTGGAATATAATAAAAGAACTATGTAACTTGAATAAAAACAAAACATCGTCAAGTGAACTACTTACTATAAAACCATCTGTCATGGAGTCTTTAGATGAGGTTAATCTCTTCTTTACATCTGTGGGATCTAATTTAGCCAACAAAACACTGCACCTTCTCAAAATGGATGATCATACACTGGCACATAAGGCAAAATCTAGCAATTCTCCTGTTAACTCAATGTCGCTATATTTGACTGAACCATCAGAAGTTGTAAATGTAATATCTAGCTTGAAATCTAATACTGCACCTGGAAGTGATAAAATAACTTCAACAATCCTTAAAGCCTGCCGTGAATATCTTGCCGAACCAATTACATATTTAATCAATCTGAGTTTTGAATATGGTATATTTCCTAAAATATTTAAAACTGCTATTGTTTGTCCCGTTTATAAAACTGGAGATAAGAAACTTGCTACAAATTATAGGCCCATAGCACTGTTGAGCTCTCTTTCTAAAGTAATGGAAAAAATAGCAAATAAAAGGTTGATGAGATATGTAGAAGGTAATAATTTCCTAGGATCAAACCAATATGGATTTCGTTCCAATAGATGCACGGATGATGCTGTACTTCAGCTTACAACTAAGATTACCACTTATCTTGACAGAAATGAAAAGTGTCTAGGCGTTTTCCTGGATCTACAGAAGGCATTTGACACTGTATCTGTTCCTATACTACTTACTCGTCTGGAGAATATAGGAATAAGAGGAAATGCTCTTCTGTGGTTCCAGGATTACTTATCTCATAGATGGCAGTGTGTCAAGGTTGACAATAACTTGAGCAACTATGGTTTCGGTACTTATGGCGTGCCACAGGGTAGTACACTTGGGCCATCGCTGTTTCTAATATATATTAACGATTTGTGCAAGTATGAACTTCAAGATGCAGATATACAGATGTTTGCCGATGACACGGTTTTACTGTTCCACAGCTCCACATGGGATAATGTTCGCCAGTTAGCTGAGTCTGGCCTATGTTCGGTAACGGCCTGGCTTGAAGATAGCTTACTTACACTTAACGCAGACAAAACAAAATTCCTTTGTTTTAGTAAGACTAGCGTTGGTCTACCTATAGATTTCCAACTGAGAATTCACTCCTTTCCGTGTAACCGACAGCCTAAATTAGCTAATGTGTGTGCTTGTCCACTGTTGGAAAGAGTTCCGGTAATTAAATATTTGGGTGTATTTATTGATGACAGGTTGAATTGGAGAAAACAAATATCTGTTGTCTCTAGTCGAGTACGTAAAACTATATATGTCTTTAAGGATCTACGACGGGTTTCGAATTCAACACTTCTAATACAGATATATAAATCCCTAGCAGAGTGCATAGTCACATATTGTATTTCTTCGTGGGGTGCTGCAGCCAAAAGTAATTTACTTGAGCTTGAGAGATCTCAACGAGCTGTACTTAAGGTACTGCTGCATCTACCATTTCGTTATCCAACGCACAAACTTTATGAAATGGCTAATGTACTCTCAGTACGCAAACTTTTTATTTATCAGTGTGTTCGTAGATACCACAGAACAGCTCCATTGCTGGAACTCCCAAACAAACGACGGAAGCGATACCCAATCCCAAAAGTAAAAAGAAAATTTGCGCAAATGCATTACAATTCAATTGCACCTAGACTATATAATAAATTAAATGATATGTACGATGTAAGTAATATTTCCAGTTATAATCTAAAATATAAAATAAAACAATGGTTAAAACAACTAGATTATATGGATACTGAGAAACTACTTGTTATTGTAAACTAAATAAATTAAACACCCCTCTCCCCACACACACATACACACACACACACACACACACACACACACACACACACACACACAAACAGATATTGATTAGAAAAATGTTGGTTTTATTTGTAAATTCTTTTCTTTTTTGTTTTTGTTTAATCAAATAGATTCAAGGCAAGTGTTGGGTGGGAACTGTCTTCTGACACACAGCTCACGCTAGTTTGGAAGACAGGGCTGCAATATGTTTATGTAATTTGATTGTTCAATAAATGATTTTATTATTATTATATTATTATTCCTGAAAATAGAAACAGGTAGGTACCTACCAACTACCTACCTACTTACTACTAAAAATATGCGCATAAGTGGTCTATTTCTAGATATATACCACATTGCGCAATATTATTACTTGACAATGTGCCCCTACACTTGTCAGTTCCGTTGTTAGGTGTAGCCGAATCACATTCGCATAAATGGTTAACCGCTGGCTTCCTGTCAGGATAACATTGAACCACTTC
The DNA here is from genome assembly GCA_963555595.1 of Tethea ocularis. NCBI lineage: Eukaryota > Metazoa > Arthropoda > Insecta > Lepidoptera > Drepanidae > Tethea > Tethea ocularis. Next base: position 10,313,153 of record OY741958.1, read on the forward strand.
TTGCCTTAGCTCGGCCAAGTGCACTGAGGATGTTGTTATATGGATGTAAATAGAACACAAATTACAACCTATATTAATATGCGCTTATTTATGACACTGAAGGTTGGGCGCTATGTTGTAGGCATATAATAATTATTTAAAAAAAAAACGTACCGCGCAGTCGATATTTTTTTAAGTTTTTTTAATAACTGCCTTGAAGTTTATTAGTTTATCTAGTAATTGAAAAATAGGACCTTAGTATGATGTCATAAAATGATTGTTGTACCTACATGATTAACAAAGACTAACATTGAATTAAATAAAATTGAATAGAAATGGATTAAATAACATTCTATTCTCTATTGAACGATTTTAGTTAAACACGATAAGGGCACGTACCTACAACTAAAAATTTACATTGTGTTATGTTCCGTGCTACATTGCAATTCATGAATATCTCCTGTGGCGGAGGATATTGCTTTAATTCGATGAGGTACCTACTACCCAGTCAAAGCGTATTTTATAAGCAAGAATACTGAATCAGTATAAATAATGCAGATTGAACGTTTAAAGTGTTGTCCAGATACCGTTATGAATGAAAGGAAGCGCGTAGATTCAAATTGTCGGCTAACTGCAGTTGCAATAATTTGAGAGGTGGAGTCTGTAATAGACCGCGGGGGATTGCTCGGCTCGTCCGTATGTTATTCTGTCGTATATTTAGATACCAGTTCGCAACCAGAGATGTAGGTATTCATTTTATAGCCGAGTGTAACTAACCAAGACGTGTTTTCTAGACAAATTTTTTTTGTTCCATTGTCATCCTTATTTATATCTTTCGAATTTTATTATAATTCATGTTAATTACGATGCGCTTGCGGCTGAAACTTGAGACGCAATGCAAGCGCTAAAAGTTTAAAGCGTTAAATGTACGTAATTTCCATTACGTTATTATTACCTCATCCACAACGCCCATTTAATCGATTAATCACTATATTTTGTAATAACAAGATTAAATTTCATTCCAGGTGACGTACTCTGGTCAAGATGACGTGGCTTCGTATCTCCGCATGTTTCCTGGCGGTGTTACTTCTGCTGGCACCAACTTTGGCCGGCGTGTGCCCTGATGGATGCGTCTGTAGCACCACCAGAGATGGCCTTCATCGCGCAACCTGCAGCAACCTTGCTGAACTATACAAATTTACCCTCCGTCAGAAACATCACAACATCAACATTCTAGATCTTTCTCATAACAATATCACGAAATTAAACCACGAGCTCGATCGGCTCACTGAAGTTGTCACGCTCGATTTATCGACAAACGGCATCCAAAACCTCAACAAATTTTTGCACAACGCAAAAAAATTGGTTCACCTCAATCTGGCAAATAACAGAATACAACAACTTTCACTCACACATTTGCCGACAAGTGTTAGTTCATTAGATTTAACTAACAATCTGTTGCAAGATGTGCCCACCGATCTGGGACATTTACATAGCTTGGAACATCTTGAACTGGAAGGAAATCCACTCCATTGTTCGTGTGAGAACATCATGGCACGAGATCGATTGCTTCTAGAAAACGTGTTCATCGACAAAGTAATATGTAAGACGCCAAATAAACTTAAAGGCCGCTCATGGTTGGAACTTAAAACGAAGGATATATGTAAAGTACCTAAAGTGGAACCAAATTATTTGGATATGATGATGGGTGACCAGCCTATTGACGCGATTCAAGTTGGGCAAGAAACCACCGCTTTGAAGTCAATGCCATTGGTAGCCAGTAGTGATCTGGATGATGGTAGTGTAATACAGGGAGGAGATGTTGCTGAAGATGATGATAGCCTTTTATTCATGAAAGTAGGTCGCTCTACTTCACCGTCACCTTTTAATGAGTTTGAAGGATCAGGATCTGGATCAGGATATGGAGAATTTGAAAGTTCTACTATATCTGATACTTTAATAGAACCTAAAATGGAACGAAACCTCCATTCGAACGTATTAGCTTCTGATGAAATGATACCGGTCAACAACGAATTTACAACCGATTATCCGTTAGAAGGATCTGGAGAAGGCTCTGGGTATGAAACGGAAACCGAGTTCACTACCGAGACTACAACTCCTGTATACGAGGATCTTAATCCATCACTCGTACATATAATATTTGATGATGATTCTAATAAATCCAGCACTGAATTTCCTTTACATCATATAGTATCCGTATATCAAGGTGGACCTGATTGGAACAAGGATCTCCCAAGTAGCACAGAAAAAGTGATTACATCGCCTACACCGCGTGATACAACAGTATCAGAGCAAATTCGAGTAACTCAAGCTTCTGAAGTGCTTGGACAAATACCAGCTTCAAACGAGAGTCAAACTCCTCACAAAACTGGCACATATGTATGTATAGCTATTATTGTTGTGCTTCTGGTTGGGCTTATTGGATTCGCTATTATCAAGGGCCAGATGAGAAAAAGGAGAGATAGGAGGCTTCTACGCCAGCAAAAACGAGATGTAGAAAAAGCCTCAAAAGAAATGGTAGACATGAATAAATCATTGTTAGGCAAACCAGCATCCATAGAAAATCCTGTAGAGAAAAAAAATAATGGAAAATATGAATTAGTACCTACTCATGAATTACATCAAAAGAAAAGCGAAAATGGTGACGTGGCTAATGGTGTAAGTTATGGTGATAGTAATGGCGTAAGAACAGACAGCCCGAGAGACACCAATCAAAATAAAAGTAGTTCAAAGGATAACAATTTAGTTGAGGAAGATAAGATGCCTCTACAAGAAACATCATTCGAATCCGCTCCAGCATCGCCCGATTCCAAAAAAGATACACATTCTTTATCAAGCGAAGACATATTTGTCCCCATAAATGACGATGAAACGCCAAGGTTGAACGGTACTGGCGATTCAGATGCATCTCAACCTCTAATCAATGGGGACCAAAACACCGAATCCGACTTCTTATCCCCGTCACGCGAATACGTGCCTGTTTATTCTCCTGATATGGGAAGAGTTCGTATCAAGATGACCGAGACACCCAAACCTAAAACACCTGTGCTAGTCACCAGAAGTAGATCAAACGCTGGAGACATCATCATTACGCCATCAGATGTAAATGTGCGCAAATCTACCACCTGAAATCCGGTTTTATCAATAAGGACTATAGCACTTTGTGTAAATCAGTGTCAATCAGCAAACACTTCACTATTGGCGAAATTCTGTGATTTTATGTGTGCGTAGTTGGGACTCTTGTATGAAGGACTATGAAATTGATTGGTACGACTGAGTGTTATGTCTAGAATCTTTGCTGCCAAAGTGTGTTTGTAGTCGACAGTGCCTTTATTTTTAATAGTGGTTTAAATATATTTATGATGAGAGTATATTGCGCAATAAGTAAAACATATTTTTATACGTGTAAAAATGTTGCCATGTTCATAATAGTTATAAAATGTCTTTTAGTAATACATTATTTAAATTTCATTTCGTTAATATCTACGTAACAACCAACGCATGTTGTACAAATATATATCGAGTATTTTATATTTCCGTTCGGTTATGTTACAATAACATTCGAATTATGTTTGTAATTGTTATATGTAATATGTAATGGGGTACAATTTTTGAATTGTAAAATTTCAATGGTTGTGTACTTACTTTATCCTGAAAATATTTATCTTAACAGTAATCTATGACAACGTATGGTTCTACTGGCTATGTTTTCTCATTATTTCCTATGAACAGAGATTCTGTCTTTTATGGTCTGGCTAAGCGTTAAGTTCCTTTTAAGTAATTTTATTGAGCTTAGGATTTAAGAATGTGATACCATTTATTTTAAGTAATGCGCGCTATTATGTATGTGTATATAAATAATTCAATTTTGGTCATTAGTGTATATTTGTCTAGATAATTAATTATATTCGAAATTATAATGTTTTGTAGTTAGAAAATGCTTTTTAATCAATTACACACTTCACGTTAATTATTGTCAACTTGTCCAGATTAATCTACAGAGATAAAAACATAGAACAATAATAGCTCAGTAAGCAGATTCATTAATTAATGTATTTTTATTTCGATCTATACGATTATAAATGGTTGAATGATATTTGTTTGTTTTAATTCAATTTACCTGCTCAACTATTCAATGATGTTCAGCTAAAGGCCGGTTCAATGTTCTGGTATTGGTGCCGATTCTGTTGTTTACGAACTAAAATAAATGTAATCTCACTATATCTCTTTCTAATAGAAAATATAAGAAAGGGATGCAAGATATTTTAGTCCTGTCAGTTTAATCCGATCACACATTTCAACGTGAATTTAAGCGCGATCTTTATTGGTCACGACTATTTACCCGTACATTACGACGGTATGGATTAAACTGACAGCATTAAAAATGTTCTATCTTTTTTCAATAAGGTTAAAATGAAAGAGAGGTGACTTGTCTAATATTAGTTAAGTTCGTAAACAACAGAATCGGCACTGTTTTATATTATTATCAGAAACTACCTACTAAGTACGACCTACGACCGGCAAACTTGCGGCAGTTGTCTTACATACCTAAATACACACTACCAAGAACTAATAATGTGTATGGTTCAAGGACGTGGGAGTATATTCTACCTAAAATAATTAACGAACTACCAGATACCGTCACAAACAGGTACATTGAAACAGATAGTTACAAAGGGAAAATGAAAGAATATTTCTTAAAAAATCGGGTCTGAAAATTTTGTAAATAAATTCTCATGCTTCTGGCCTATTTATTATTGTTTTTTACTATTAATTTCTTTTTATTCTTATCATTAAGTTACTGTTGTTGCGGCGACCGCCTACACAGATAAGCCCACGAGGCTTCCGTGAAGGCTCTTGTATTATTTATATATATTTTTTATATGGTTAACAACTAAAAGAAAAAAGTTTTGATGATCGTTATTCGGCTACTTGCAAAGTTTATCATAGTAATGACCCTGAATATTAATTAACGAAATACTATCATAAAAAATATAATCATGAAATAAATATAAATCAATATCATATTTTAAATTACTTAAATCAAAGAATAAATAATATATAGGTTTAAATCATCGGCAGTCTGACTGCTTGTAGGCTGTCAATAAAAAGTTTTGTAAGTGAGTACGTAATTAGTCTATTTTTTTAAAGGACTAAGTCGGTGGCCTCTGATGGCTGCCACAACCTTACCGGACAATTTGGTACCTAAATAGCCTAGGTAGTTTGTAAACAGAACGATCTGCCTACTACTGATCATAAAGTCGAAATTTTTTTATTACGTAGGTATAGCTATCGACTGTGATTCGCCAACAAATTGAGTCCTTATATTTTTTATTTGTGAATCCATGTCCACGGAAGTATGAATATACTTTTCTGCTCTGTGGCAGTGCTTCAGTAACAGACCGAATACCATTATTATAAGTAAGTAAACAAGATGAGAACTATGGTAGAATGGTACAATATAATAATTTCTTACAAGTCACTTGGTTCACAATTTCACATCTTTCACATATCGTCCTCCTAATAGTAGCGTCCTCTAGTGAGCTGTGACAATATAGCTTTGAATTAAATGCCAATATAAAGAAAAGTAGAAGAAGACGCATACATAAACATATGTATGCAATCGAGAAAGAAACGCTTTCTCGATTGCATACATATGTTCCGTTCTTTCGTGAACTTGAGGGTACAGTGAAAGGGAGGCACACACAACACGTGAGACAGCAAATCTAAACTACGTCTAGATGACGCACTATTCACTCAGTTTTAGGCCGAACTCTGTTTTGGTATCACGTGCGGATTGCTGACTAAACTTTAAATATTAATTATAGCCATTAAAATGCCTTCTTGTTCATTTAACAAGTGTACAAACCATTCAGCGAGAGAAAAGAAGTCGCATGGAATCACCTTTCATGCGTAAGTACCTACCTACCTACTCCAATTATAAAAAAAAAAACAACTGTGTCCAGTAATCTCAATCATGCACGCGTACGGTTAGGTTGTTAATATCTATGGTATGGTTGTTATCTAATAGCTCACGGAATATTGAAAACAAATGGATAAAGCCATGAATATTAGCCATACCTATAGCTCAATATTATTTCAGTTTTTACTAAATGATACCGACCTTACATTTGAAAAATAAATAAAATAAAGATTTTTACCTTAAAGTATAAAAAGTGCTAGTTGATTTAATACATTTAAATCGTGCATTTAAACTATTTCCTTCGCCATGTTTGTGAGTCGATAGCGCAGGGCTTCGCAGGCCGGACGGTCTATGCTCTCTCGCTCACACGACGGCTCCTCTATCAACCCTTGTCTAGATGTTTTTAGACTACTATCATATACAGATTGTGCTTGTAGTCGTGCAACTATTATTTGTAACCTGTGGTCGTGCACAGAACCCAGGCTTTGTGATTGCGTTATTAGAGCTACATCTATCTCTCCTTAAAACTATCATTGTTAATAGAATATAGAATATAAGAAAGCGAGCGCGAGGGATGTATCAACACCATGTGAAAATGAGATAGACTATACCAAGCAAGGCGAGCCGCTTTTGATTCATTTCTATGGTCAGGAAAGCAAAAAGAAGAGAGAGAAGCTTATTTTAACTGCCTGTCAAATAAGCTGTTGGTAATAAACTTCTCAATTATTTAATAGAATTCGTACAGTTACAGATAGTGAATATATGTAGGGATGTAAGTATCTATAACATTTTTAGATGTATTGTTTCTCCGTAGATTCCCCAAAGACGAATTATGGAGACATAAATGGCAATGCATTGTTCGAGAGCAAAGACAAGAACTTGACTGGGTGGCCACGAATAATAGTCGTGTATGTTCTGTTCATTTTAACCCTGAGGATATTTATACGACCACTAAAGGGTTGAAAAGAATAAAAAATGAAGCTGTACCATATTTTCAGGTATATAAAGTCTGGATAGTATATAATTTAAAGCTATCTAATTAATCTATGTCATTGTAATTTACGGGGAAATAGCCGTCACAAATAAAGATCGCGCATAAATTCAAGTTGAAATAAGCGATCAGAAAAATTTTACAGGACTAAAATTGTTTTTATCGCTTTCTTAAGATTTTTATTTAGTTTGTCAACAATAGAATCGGGGCCATTGTATTGAGTTTAGCAACTGCAAAAACTTTTTTCAATATTCAATCATTGTAGATTTTAGCGTAGTGATATTATGACTGATGATAAATTTGCTGATGCTGAATAATTTTGACTTGAATCATAATCAGCCTTGTAATAATTCAATTTAATTACAGACCACACTATCAACGAAGACTCCAGATCATAATACCTCGGAGTTGGAACGCAACTCACTAAGCTCACTTCACGATACAAATATTTCAGATTTAGATTCCAATTTAGAAACTCCAAGAGAAACATACTTAAAACGAAAAGTTCGCATAATTAATATTAGAAGAAAGATACTTTTTAATGAAAACAAGAGATTAAGGCGCAAGAACAAGCGACTTAAAATTAAATATGAATTATTGAAACAGAAAATGACAAAATTAAGGACAACGTTGAATATTTCAGAAGACCAGTTTCAAGAATTTCACTGAATAAAGGACAAATATAGTGGTTTTTTAAGAAAATAAAAAAATATCAACTATTTTACTCACCAGGGGCTCTTGAGATCGCGGTTTCATCCACGTTCCGGGGATAATAAAAGTAACCTATGTCCTTCTCCATATCATAGAGTATCTGCGTGCCAAACATCGCGATTGGTTTAGCGGTTTAGACGTGGTAGGTAGGTAACAAACAAACAAACAGAGGTACTTCCGCATTTAAAATATTATTATGGATTTATAAACTACCTATCACCCTCATCCCCGAGCACTTCAAAAAATAACACAGGGCTTTCAGTAAAAAATCTAATATCGACAAATTGACGAAACCTACGCCAACAGTATTTAAAAAAAATAATGAAGATATAATGCATTTTTATTTGTTGACGTTACCTTTGACATGACCACAAACCTACGCTGACTATTGTTATGACTGACAACCATCGTGTCTATATCGGTTTACGTAGTTTACAATTTCCTTGAGTTTGTGTAAATCTTGGCGACATGCGCAGTATGTGTATCTCCATAAGTAATTGTTTTCTTTTTTGCACAGTGGAAATATTGATAGAGTTTATAGTTCCATACAATCAAATACCATAGATTTAAAATTTTAAGGCACATACCCTATTTTTTAATTTTTTCCAAGACTTCAATAGAGAATGAGCAGTAAAATCCATGTTTTTTGATTTTAATAACTAATTGCTAAACAGCCGTTTACTATACCTACTATAAAACTATAATGTATATGAGGTGTACTTAGACCTGAGCAATTTATTATAACCGTCTAGTTTTAAAATTACCTTACAACTGATAATATTTTGAAAAAATAGCTCCCATGTCGTTATAAATTGCACAAGGACAAAAAAAACAATACAACGCCATCTGTTAGATATCTCTCAAAATATTGTCTTAAGAACTTAGTTTGAAAACAAAATATAGAGGTCGCTGCTGCAATATGAGTATTGGTTCAGTAAGTGCACTAGTTAGTCGACAAATAAAATTCGAGATGGTGTTCTCTGTATTTATTATGGCCTCGGCTGGGATAGCCTCCTAGTAAGATTAAGTAAATAATGAAAATATCTGATTATAAACACTTGAACAAGCTTTAGTGATCAAGCGAAAACAAACTAATCATTTGATCAGGTAAATATCACATGATATTATAAATACTAGGTATAGGTAATAGTACATCTACATACTAATAAAACAACATTTATTTAATAATAACTAATTCTTATTCTTAAAATTCTTTGTATAACACATGAGGTATTATAATATTTTAAATAATGAAATATTAAAAATTACTTTCCCTGGGTTCATTTTCATCATTCCTCCTTGAAGATCGAAGGGGCTGTTCTAATTCTGCCTGAACCTCTAAGGTTATACTTTCATCTCCACCATATTCTGACATTCGTCTTCGTCGAGCACCAGGAGAATGTTCTAGCTCAGCAATTTCGTGGCTGCCATAAATTCTTGGTCGCCTGCGACGTCGGCGCTGGTGATTATCCTCGGCTTCAGTAAGCTCTATATCCTCTAACTCTGGTAAGTCACCATTTCTTTCAGTTTCCTCCAACAAATCTCCACTAGATTTAGTTTTTCTACGGCCCCGTTTTCTCTTTATCTTTCCGGAACCTGTTTCGTTTAATGAGTGAGTCGACACATTCAATTTTGGCATGGAGAGAGCTTCATCATAAGAAGGTGGTGCAATCAAATCGCGTGGATCTGGCGTGTTACATAAAGCTTCTTGTTCAGCACGAATCCTCAACTGTCTTAGCCTATCTCTTGCTTCTTCGACTTGTCTTTCTCTCTCTTCATTTATCGTTGCTAAACGACGTTTCATTGAACGTCTTATGCAATTTACTAGTATTATACATACCGTCAAGCCTACGATCATCACAATAATAAACCAGATTAGACCATCAGCATTTGTTGCCTTCTCAAGAGGATTCCATGTGAAATAGCAAGCTTCTAACCACGTTTGTCCAACAACATTAATTGGACTGTTGCAGACTAAATTGTATGATTCTTCAATTTTATTTGGTTCTAAGGTAACAAATTCGTAAAAGTCAAACATATTTAAATCACTGCAATCGCATCGCCACATGTTATCACCGAGGTCTAACCTTTCTAAATATGGATTTGACTGAAAATATGATCTATTCCATATAGTAGTAAATCTGTTTCCTATTACAGCTAATCCTGTTAATCGAGGTAACATAAAAAACGTATAATTACCAATAAAACTAATTCTATTGTAGTTCAAGTTCAGGTATTTCAACGTATTTGATGAAATGCTGTCCGGAATATGTGATAGAAGGTTGCGAGATAAATCTAAATCTATAAGAGACTGTAATCCTTCTAAAGAATCTTTTCCTATGACGTTTATTTCGCACGAACTCATGTCCAAAACTGTTATGGACATTGATTTTAGATGGCCAACTTTTGTAATATAATTTCTTGCAAGTTTAATTTGTGTCAATGATGGCATTTCTAATAAAGTATCTTCTGGTATAGTAGCTATTTCATTCCATGATAAATCTAAATATTTCAGCATTGTCAGACCTCGAAAAGTATCACTCCTCAACGATCCAATATTGTTGTATGATAAATCTAAATATTCCAATTTAGTATTATTAATGAATTCATTGCTTCTCAGAAATCGAACCATATTATGATTGAGCAGCACCTTTCTTAAATTGGGGAACCCTTGGAGATTTGGTTGTAATATATTGCAGTAGGATATGTCTAAGTATTTTAAAGAATCCGAAAATAAATTGTAAGCCGATTCAGCTAGCTCCAAACGGTGATTACGTGACATTTTCAAATATACCAAAGATGGTAGATACATAAGTTCGTTGTGATTTATAGTACTTAGCTGACAATTACTAACGTATAAACTTTTCAATGTTGAAGATATAAGATTTTGTATTCTAACCAATGGATTGGAATTTAATTTTAACATTTTTATATTATTAAGTCCACTCAGAGGTGACCTACCATGAACAGAATCTATACCACATTGGTCTAAAATTAATGTTTCTATTGAAGCACTTATGATAAGCTCCTGATTTGCAAGATTTCCTAGAGTTTTGAACTTATTTTGTGATAAATCTAAAGTTTTTAAGCTAATTGTCGGTTGGAACACATCATTGGGGTTTAAATTAAGCCATGATTCAAAATAATTTCTTGATAAATTGAGAACTTCAAGAGCAGTGAGATTACTAAGTGCATTTGAAGGTAATTCACTCAGGCGGTTTCCGCTGATATCCAATGATAACATATTATAGAATCTGTTCAGAGTCTTGGGAAAAGTTGATATTTCATTATTCGATAAGTTGAGTTTCTGGACCTGTAAATTAAAAACAAACAACATTATTTTTAATATTACTTAGACTTCTTTTTCACGCTGTCGGTTTGTTCTTCGACGCGGAGGACAGCTAGCTTTATAGCTGACTTAGATACATCAAGACTAACAACTTTTTCTATGACTTTGGTCAAAACATAAACGTGGGGATTTGTAACAATCGTTCCACAAATCCTACTCTGCCTTAATGTGTTTTTGTGACAGCCTCGTACCGCTTGCACATGTGCGTATTATGGCTGTGTTTTTTTTGTATGTGAGAGAAATCATTGATTAAAAAAAAGTCGTACAACAAAAGTTAGAAGTTGCCCTATACAACAAAATAACAGATCTAACTGTAAATTTGCTATATTATTTCAATAAAGATACATACCTGGGCAACAATTCCATCTGGTACATCAGTGAGACCTCTCCTTGAACAGTCAACACTAGTTCTATCTGCACTGCAAGAGCACATGTAACACAGCTCGTTCGTGCCTCTATCATCGAAGTCCAATATTTCTCCCCTTGCCAAATTCAATGCCAGCAGAAATGTCAAAGTCCATAGTAGTTGATTCATCACTTCTTCCTTGCATTACTATCTGTATAATAGTAAAAAATATTCACATTATTTGTTTTCATGAATCATTTCATATAAGTACCTGGTACGATATTATGATCTTTTCGACAAATATTGATATTGCTTCGAAAGGTTTCCAGAATGCGGTTTCACCTGCTTTTCATGGAAACCGATCGCAGCTCTACCTATTAGGTCCTGATCAAAATCCTAAAGTAAAATTATTTTTTTAAATTAAGCCCTCATACGATTAATATTTCCTTACAACATAAATTTTTAACAAAAAATAGAACCGCCTTCAAAGGCACTAAAAAGCATAAAATAACTATGTACGAACTCTAAACTACTGTTTGAAATCAGCGCAAGTGTAGTTCATGGTACCGCAGATTTTATTTTGCTGACTTCAAAACTACTTATTAAGAAATAAAAAGGCTTTATCATTATTATATTGTTCAATGCAGCGATAGATTATGTAAAGGTATTTTTCTATTGCAAACGTTTCTTATTTTCACAAATATTTAGACATAAATTTAGTGGAGTGATTTTTTAAAACATTTCTCATTGTTATGTCATTCAAAAACCTTTTTGTATAGAACAATTATTACACTTTCCTTTTTGTAATGAAGGACGTACCAATATTGAACACCTGCACGTTAAATTTACAATAATATAAATCTTGTCACGTATCTTTGCGACTGTAAAGGAATCAGCGTTAAATAACAGTTAAAACTTATTTACCCGTCCTATATGTCAACCTCAACAATACAACAATTTTATCTTTGTTATCAGTTATTGATAAAACGTAGGTTGTGGAATACGCAATTTGGGTCGCCTTATTACATACACAGCACACCTGTATGAAATCTTTGCCGAAATTGTTGATACTTAATCGCATCGTTCTTTACCTGTTGTGGAATACTATTTATGAAAGACCTTGGTTGTTTAAGCCTATTTTATGTTTAAGCCTTTAATTCTAGTAAATTAGTCTGCTTAGTGTGCTAATGTAAAGATTTTTGAGAGCACACCTACATTATTACAAACCCAGAAAAAGAACTTTATCCTGTAAAAATCTACTTTTCAATAGTTTAAATTATGTGTACTTATCTGCTATAATAAAGCGAACTTTTTTATCTGAATTCTTATTTACATTTTAATTTGTATATGAACTTATTTAGGTAGTTTAGGAACCAAAATTTCTTAAATACGTTCTACCTATCGGCTACCAGTCTCTTCTATCATATAAATAGGTATTAAAAAAATAAGGGTGAAAGTCTAATTAACTAATGACTTGACTTTCTGAGTTAGGACTAATATAAATATGGATATTTTTATCTAGCAAAATGTTATAATTTAAAGTATCAAAATTGAACACGAAGAGTATATTTACCTTCATTTGATCACTTTGCAATGTTTATGTAATCCACATTATCTTTTTATTAAAAACACGTAACACTTTTTTGTACTTATTTTATTATAATATGATAATCTTCTCACTTAATTGTTTTTTTTTAAAACACAGGAGGATATTCTTTTATTTCGGACGAGTGGGCGCAGCCACACGATTACATTGTGTGAGTCAAACGATGGTATCACTGATAATAATGATAAGGATGGCGAAAGTGGAGGCATAAATGTACCTAATCTGGGCTCTCCACCAGTTTCCAAGAAGAACCTTTAATCCTTTTGATATTAATGAATAAACCATATGCTTTTAAGGAATATAAAATGTGTATTAAAATGTAAAATAAAATAATATTTTAAAGGCAATAAATAAATTGAAAACTTTACATAACGTAAGCTTTAATATAATACAATAATTATCGTCACCAGATTAATATAAAATTTATTCTTTAATATTTAGAGTAGTGATTATTTTATTTATTAGCGTCATCTAGGTTTTAAAGAGAAACGTTTTTGCTGTAGGTAATCATGATGTTGGCAATACTAAAATGGTTAGTAGGTACTTCATGTTTCGCTATCTTATTTAGTTTTGGAAAGCATCAATAGATGTCGCTGAACGCTGAAAATACAAACTACAATACCTTACATACTTATTTATTTTACAACTCATATCTTATACTAATAATAAATTAAAAAACTTACATCAATAATTAATTAACTGCTTGCATAATTATCAATAAAAATTACAACTCATTCAATTCTGATTTCCACAGTTCGTCTTACAGACCGTCTATCACCTGCCCTTGGTCTATAATCAGTCAAATCACCAATAGACCTAGACCTTCGATAATTACGAGTAGATTCCTGCTCTTCGTCAACAAAATCTGGAAGAGAATGGAAAGACGAGTTCAAACGAGGCATAAGCAGCGCTTCATCATAGCTTGGAGGAAGATCTTCCTGTAAGGGTATTCGCATGACCACAGATTCAACTCGTGCCTGGTTTACCGTACCATTGAGATTCAGAACTGTGCTCTCTGTCTCCGATGGTGGTATTGGTGGATCAGACTTATGTAAAGCCATCAAGCCTCGGCAGACACACGAAGTTATCACAATTCCTATGATTACACCAATCATGACCGCTATTGTCGCATATGATTCCATAGTAGCCTCATTCGGATGCCACGTTCGTATGTAAGCTTGCTGCCAGCTCAACTGGGTGACATTCGTAGGCGAGTAGCAAATTAGTGAAGCTCTATCAGTAATTCTGGCTGGCTCTTTTGTCAAAAATTCATAGGTGAGTAGAAGATTCACACTGAAACCTTCACAGCTCCAACGGTTTCCCTTCACATGCATTTCTCTCAAGAACGGGTTGGATGAGAAATGTGAGGTGGACCATACTTCTTTGAATTCGTTCCCTCTCAAGTCCAATACCGCCAAATGTGGTAGCGATGAGAAGGTGTTATCTGTAAGGGTACTGATCTCGTTGTAACTTAAATCAAGTTCTTGAAGGGTACTTGAGGTGAGGTGGTCAGGTACAAACTCAATCTGGTTAATTGATAAATGAATTTCCAACAGTGAGCTCATACCGGTAAGTGAGTCGATATTTATGTTTGTTATTTGACAATTGCTCAAATGCAGACTTCTGAGTGAATGAGATTGGAAACTTGGGACTTCGGAAAAGTAATTTCTGGATAAAATGAGACTGTCCAAGTTGTTTGCTTCTGCGAATATTCTCGTCGGTAAATCGTAGATTCTGTTTTCAGATAAATCAAGGAAATGTAAAGACTTCATTTCAGCGAAAGCGTTATCGTCGATACTGTTTATTTTGTTCTTGGACAAATCCAAACTTTTGAAATTGTATCCTTGGCCGTTAGTTGTCCAAGTATCGTAGTTATTGTTTGATAAATTAAGCGTAGATAAAGTATTTAAATGTTGTATGTAACTTGGTAACGGGCGACTCAAATGATTTCCTGACAGATCGAGCACTTTTACTTGTGAAAAATTTTCTAGTGTCGCTGGGAATGTAACAAAGTTGTTGTTTGATAAGAGCAGCACTTGAGCCTGAAAAAAACAAAGCAATATCTATTTAATAAAATGAATTTTATCACATCAGATGTCAATCCTACTAGTACTAGTATGTATGTATGTGCAAAAACTACTGAACGGATTTTAACGAAACTTGGCACATAGATAGATCATACCCTGGAATAACATATAGGCTACGTTTTAGCCCGGGAACGCGGGTGAAACCGCGGGGGACAGCTAGTTCTAAATATTTCCCTGTTGAGAGCCTTCTACGCTCGCCTATTTGTCCGGTAAGGTTCATGAAGCCATCAGGGGCTACCAAATTTTAGTCCTTTAAAAAAATCGCACTTTTAATATTATTAGAAAGGAGACATTCACTAAAAACAATCTACAGATAAATGGAAAGTCAACAGTTTACCTACGAATACCTACATAATAACGTTACGAGTTGACATAGAACTTAACACAACCTAGTACAGTATGACACAACTGAGATGTAGCTTCGGCAAATCATTTTCGTACACTTCACTTCCGATATACACAACTAATAAAAATCATTCATTAACGCGCCATTCAACGTTCAACAAGATCATTTTTAACACATGAGTAATTTTGTAGTGTCGCACACTTTTCGGGAATGATCGATTTTATGAATTTTGTCGATGCTTCATCTAAGTTTTGTCATACTTTACTGTCTTTTCCTATATTCCTTTTGTAAAAGTTAGGATATCTAATAAACCTGCAGTATTTACTTTAAGTACAACTAAGTTCAAACTTGACTCACATCATAGTTTAAGCCCTCTGGTAGTTCACTTAGTCCTCTATATGAGCAATCTAAATACAGTAGACCACTCAAAGTGTAAGTGCGACATGATACGTCTTGATCTTCGTCCACCTGACGTAGTACTTCTGCCTTCGCCGTCACTATGAGCGCCCATAATAGTAGCGTAACTTTTACTACATCTGGAATTTATCAATTAGGTTATCTTATTATCTCGTGTACACATGCACTTGATACTATATACGCAAAATATTCTATTTGTAATTTTTGGTTGTATTAGGGCATTTGATGTTTATAAATATGTGAAGTAAAGCTTACGACTGATATAGGTATTAGGTGGTACCCACACATTTGAAGCGCCCACCTAGATCAGGCAGACCGCTAGCCAATTTGACGCGGCTTAATATTCTTTTTCGATGCAAATAAATATATTGTTTTTTTTAGCTATAAATTAGTTATATTCGAGCGTTTTCACAATTTTTGTAATTGTACCTACTGTATTCTGAATATTTATGTAATAATTGCTGCAAAAGTTAATTGAATAGATTTTACTATTTATTTATTTACTTAAAATTATTTAAACTAGTTGCGGATGGAGATAATCAAAAAATCCCTTGATGTTTCAGCAATATATTCTTTCCATTTACCCAGGTCATTTCATTAGGTTTATTTTATCATTAACTTTCCCCAAGTTCATATGTCAATAAATACTACAGTAATAACTGATATTTTGTTTATAATCTCAATATACTGACTCATTTAACATAACTCGGATAAGTTGAAAATATACAAAGAAAACTCACCAGTTTCCATTAGGAACGCAATCTTATTTTGTAACAAAATCCTATGTTATACACATATTACACGGTTTCACATTGCACACACAACTGAAACGTGTAAAATTTTAATAGATAACGTCCCAAAGATTGATGAGTGAGACTTGGTGTAATAACAAGTATTTTGGTGAATAAAGTCGTCAAAATTATGGTCGGATATATGAGTTTATCACATACCTACACGTTTAGTGACGCTTACTTTTGTAATGGTAGAGATAGTAACAGTTTTCTAGGTGGGCTTCACGGTACGTAAGATTGTCCATGCGATATACAGGGTGTTGGTGTTGGAAAGGTAGGTACACAAATTTTCAGGGGCTATATTACTCATAATTATGGTATCAACTTTAACAAAAGAATCAACCCAAAAATTGCTGAAAAACTGTTTTATTTTATTAGAAAACTTATGTTACTTGACTATATTATGTTATTAACACTAGATTTTTTGTGATTAACGATTCACTATATTTATATAAGGCGTTATTTAAAAAAAACCCGACTGCAGTACGAAAAAAATCGGAATTGTTTTTCATAATTTCTTATTTCAAATTACATTTAAACTTGTGTATATTTTGTAATCACATTTTAAAACCCTTTATTTACATACATACCTGCAGATCAAATACATAACCCTCCTTTTTTGGCTTCGCCGCAGTCGGGTGAAACTGAACTCACTCAAATAACTACGTCTAATAACGTTTAAGTTTATGTTTACCTATCAATTTTATTTGCTACGTTATTGTCATTTCAAGCAACCTGTATCTTCCAACTGTTATCGACTCTGTCTTATCGCTGATTAGGTATCGACTTATCGTCAAACCAAAGAAATAGTTTCACCTCAAAATGTATAATGATTCACTCGCGGTTATGTTACAAAAATAACTGGTTAGTACGAACGCGTATAGTTTAATAGCTCATTACTAACTGTACATTTCTTTTTTGGGAGATAATCTGTATTTTATGTGATACACGTACTAATGTTATCACTGATAAGATATATTTTAGCGTGTGGTTAGTTATCTTATGTGTTATATCTTTAAAAACATTCTACGTAATTATTGTATTATATGATTAACATAATATAAATGGAATAAAGATTTAAGAATAACTTAAGCAAAAAATAGTTTTTTTTTTGTTTGGAACCGGGAGAGAGAAGAAGTTATTTAAGCCTTCAGAACCGGTATGAGGGTTTGACAATTGAAAAATTAAACGTAAAAATTATAAAAAAAAAGCTTTTGGACTGTTTCGTGGAATTCCAAGAGCTACCGACTCCATCAACAGACCTGTTTCATTGACCATATTTTGAAGTTAGCAAATAAAAGCTTGTAAAAAGACTTTTGTTCAAAAGCTGCATGCAATGAATCCTTTGCTTACTTCCAACTGTTTTCGTGACCAAGTGCTTTTTGTGATGGTCTTTCCTGAATCAATAGCATTGAGTAAACTTTCTATAAAGCAACCATTAGCTAGCTTATTCAAAGTCCTTCATTCAGGTCTTCACATACATAAGTCAACTTTAATATTAAGCAATCAATAACCTGTCCTTACTCGTTGAGTTTCCAAATCCTAAGTGCCACAAGATTAAAGCCACCTGGTGTCGGGTTTGCAAAAACGCGACACGTTCGACTCGTCACGCCTGTCTGAGCTCGTTTACACGCTGTGACCTGTTTACCACCCTCTGATTTTAGCTCCCAAGGTTGAGTAAATTGTACTTAGATAAGCCTTCTCGATGATTCGAGTTGTTTGCAACGTTTTATCTGAGTAAAAGCGAGTTGTCGATTTCAGGGAAAATTTTACTCATAATGATTAGTTTTTTGTGACTTATTTTAATTTTGGTTAGTTTAATTTGGTATAAAGCATCCTGGGTTTTCTGTATTCGAATATTGTAAGTAGTAAGATTAAGTAGGAGTTATTAATTAATAGTAGGTAGGTAGGTATTGCTACTTATTTCTTGAATAGTCAGTGAAATAGTTTTTAATGCAACGTTGTTTATGACAAACTCAGGGAAACTCAAAAATGTATATCGCACCGATTTCGTTTCGGTACCAAGTTCAATAAATAAGGATAAAGCCCATTAGAGACGGTCCAGCAAATCTTCGGCCACCGAACGCCACTTACTTAGACTTAAAGTGTTCCGGGGAGCTATTTTGTTAAAGATTTGGGATTGTAACGTCCATTTTGAGATATTTTGCTACAACTAACCGGGGTAATTTTACCCATGCTATGTTTACTTAATGCATTTTATTTGACAGGGAAATTATAGAAAAAGTTGTTTAAGTTTTTGTTGGGTTTTATTTTTATAAATTAGATTGAGGGTATACTTGTATGAGGTAATTTCCTACCCTCTTTTTCCTAATCCTGCGTGCGTATTTTTGACATATGTCGATATGTCAAAAATACCGTGATGTCACTTACCGAATAACATCAAAAGCCTGGACATCGTGCGTGCACTCGCCAGGTATACCGCAAATCCTTAGTTTTAAAAGTGTATACGTACTACCTATATTTATGTGTGTTAAAAATAGATAGACAGATTACAGTTGGATAAAATTTTTGGAAAAGTTAGAAGACGTGGATCCTCGAAAGACGTACTTACAAGGAGACCAGTCCTGTGAGGTACCGCATGTTTCTTTCGTTTTATGGCTACGCCTCTTTTGAAATCTATCCAAAAATCGTAGTAATATTTCCCGTGTACATTTTTACAAGTGTTTTGTTATATATAAACGTTATAGATTGTTTTTGTACCTATAAATAGCGTATTAAAATCATCCAGGTTATTAATTAAATTTTTAATCAGCCCAAGATACAGTTCACTTCCGCGCCCATCCAAATGGTTAGGTAATTCAAAAGTTTAGAATTAATCCATCAGTTTTAGTACCTACGCCGGCTAATATTAAATAATAGTGAAGAATCCAAATATATATTAAAAAAAGAGAAAATTTGATTCCGAATAAGTAAAAATATCTAATATCTACATTTTGCGTTTCACCGAGCAGGCTATAAAAATAGAATTCACATTAATTATTAAAGTACGAACAATCTAATACCAATACCGTAAACAATAAAATATTGTTCTATATTGAAGGATACAGCATATACGCATAATATCCGGCTGAAAGCGATTGCTGACCCTTCCGCGTAATACCCGGGGATGAGGGAAATATGATACGTAAGGACACCACCGTATTTATTTGTGCTCACTAAGGATTTGCCCTCCGATATTAAGCCGTTTGACCCAACGAAATGAGATGACGGCAATTTGCTTTATTGACTTCTTGATCTGTCTTGATAGGTTTAGGAAATGAGAGAAAACAATTTGGTTTCTTTAATTTTGTTTAATTGCGCTAGTCATAGTTGAGTTCCAAAGTATTGTCCCTTTGGACGTTATCTTTGTGGCTTTGTAACGCATGATATAGTATAATATATATGACTTTTATTTCTAAAATACAAAACCAAAAATCATGCTTTCTAAATTTAAAAAACAAGCCAAGAAAATTTTACAGTAATGATAAACCTAGCCTATATTGGAACACCTACTCAAAAAGCAACGAAATCAGTATTTCAGTAGATAGGTACGTATCTTGTGAATATTTGCCATTATCAAAGAAGTACCTATTTCGAAGTCGACTTTGTCTCCGTCTGAATCCGCTACTTTGCTCGTCCTCGGCCTCAAATGTCAATCCTTTTATATTAGAGATGGGAAAAAATTCGATATAAAAGTGCACATAAATATATTTTTTTTTTGCTTTGTGCATATTGGTAGGTAGATACTATATTATTAGAAGTGTTTATTAGTTTAATTACCACTGGGACCTGAAAAAGCGATCACAGTTAAATAGCCTATTTATTTAGAAATTACATAATTTATAACATTTTAATTAAATATATTTATATTTTTGAAAACATAAAAAATATCGTGTGTGTATTTAGGCCAATTTCATTCTAAATTATAGCGCGGAATAAGACATTATGTAAATAAATATATATTATCAATGTCTTGCGTAACTTACTACCAGTGTTACTCCGGCTTTGGGGATGAAAAGGTTAATTTTTTTTACGTAGTAGATAATACTTAGATCAGCAGCGAGCTCCTATAACTGCGCCCTTGTTTTTTTTTAGATATTATAGGTACCACAATAACTAGAACAATGCTATGTATAGGGTGATATGTATTCAGGGTGATAAAACAAAGCACAGGACCTGTGGACCGGTGTTGGTGGACCAATTATTTAATATTTTGGAAGAAAAATATTTTTTTTTAAAGAACTAGAACTAATGTGGGCGTTTTTGATGATTCTGGCCTGAAGATACGTTGTGTTGGAATCAAGCACTAGGGGCGCAGCGGGAACTTATCAGGAGCAAACCGAAAACATTATAGTCCTGCCCGGTCTGGCCATTCTTGTGCCCCCCAGAGTCTACGCCCTGTGCCTGGGCACCGGTGGCACCGCCCTATTTACGGCACTGGGTACTATTTAAAATAAAATAAAGTATCGACTTCGACCACGTCACTAAACCGTTCACAAGCATTTTAAGTATTGATGGCAGCAGAATAAAACAGCAATGAGTCGATGTCGCATCCCTAAACCTCGATGTCGGGAAACAGGCTTATTCCTCCGATGAGTGCTATCACTCGTGGCCTTTTAGACCCGCCTCCCGCGGGAGCTCAGCCTTTTACTGTGTGTATTTGGCTTTATACGATCGACTTTCAATATGAATATCAGATGGGTTATAAGATTGGTGTGCTTTGTGCTTCACAAACGTATTTGATAAATGGCTTCTCGATTTGACATTTTGATATTATTTGAGATGTATGTTTAAATTTATTGTTTCACTTGATAATTAGATGAGGTGAAGCTAAGATTGAAGGTGATGATGGCTTAGTTAGTGTAGTAGAGCTTTCTCATCATGAGCAAACCTCATTGTTGAATATCAGTCACCAAGCGCCACCGGTATTTCCAGAAGCTATGTTCTAAGCCATCCATAGATAGCTGATCTAATCTAAGTATATGTGCTTATCATCTTTAGCTACCTATATCATGAGCTTGTAGTCAAAAGTACGCTTAGTGGAGAAACAGGGAGTTAGGGCAATTGTATCTTTCTAGTGCCGTTATAAGTACTGCCTAAACTTAATAAATGAATTTGAATTAAGTAATTGAAATGCCTGCATGTAATGTCATGTATTATTTAACTGAAAATAGTAAATATTTTCAAAGAGTTACCTACATATAAACATATAGAAGAACCGCCATTCCCCAATTTGTCCTCCGTCAAAGTCAAGAGAGAAGTCATAACGAAAATTAAATACGCTCTGATAAATTTTTACTAGAAGTCACGTCTTACTTCAGAGCTCCGGTATAAGTTTTCATAAAGTTATAGTTTCTCAAAGCCCGTCTCGAAACTGTGGAACATTCCAGAAAATGAAGAAGCAAAGCATCCGAGTGTAACGTAGACGCCGGCTGAGGCGGAATAAAGTTGACATTTTTGCAAAGCTACGTTAGAATTTCAACAAAATTAAATGTGGCACTACACGAAATGAAAATAGTGTGAGCGTGGAGACGCCCGCCCGCCCGCCTTCGGCTCGCTTCTCGCCTCGCACCTCGCGCTCGCGTCCTCTTCACGCCTTATTTTGTTGCAAATTTTCAGACGTTCGAGTTAGTTTGCACCGTTATGTATTTCACCTGCTTGCGTGTGATTTGTTTCTGTGGTTGTTTTATTTGATCTATCAGATATACTTACATCAAATATTTATTTTCTAGTTAACATGGGCGTTTCTATGACCAAACTTAAGAGAGAGTAAAGACCAATTTAAAATGTGTTTATATTATTTCTACCTTTGTTTTTATTAGTATCCTGAACAATAGAATAGATGTCATAATACGATTATATATATTATATAAAAGTAAGTAGGTAATAAACAATATTTATTTATTATCTCATTTATTAAATATATATCTTATAAATTACATTTTTAAATATAATCTATAAAAAAATACATTTATTATTATTATTATCTTTAATAATATCGCAGTCGCAAGTGTATTTCCGAAACAGTTCGTCCGCAGTGCAAAATGCAAACGAGATGCGACTGTACATTAGCGGAACGAATAACCTCTGTCGCGGCGACTATCGCGCGCAACATAAACTACAGCGCACATTACCGCTGGGGTTCATACCGAGTTGTAGGTTAGAGAGCTTTAATGCCAGTCAATTGTTTTTAAATCAGCTTTAGCAAACTTGGTATATGCTTTTTTTAGACTATAGTCTAGGAATGTGATACGATTCAATAGTTTATACATAGAAGTGTTTATAATAGAGGAGTTAAAGACCGCATTAAATTCAAAGTGAAAATTAAAAAATAACTTGATTACTAAACAAAAAGTAATGACGTCGGATGCTGCGACGTAGGTCGTGGGTTCGTATCCTACAATGAGCTTAACCTTTCGTTGACGGAAAACATCGCGAGGAAACCATAGCACGCTGGTAGAGTACTTTGTAGTACCCGTCTGGCTGGCTACCTCTGGTGTGTTCCGGCAATTGTACTTGAGAGGCAGTTGCCTTCTTGGCATCTTAACAGGTCGGCAACATATTCGCAATTAGGAACCTCTGATATTGCAAATGGCGATAGGAGGCGGTAACCATTTACCAGCCTGCCTGCTTGTCAACCTTCTGACATAAAAAATAAAACAAAAAAAGCGGAAATTTTATTAAAGATTTTGCAAGTGTGAATTTAATGTTAAAACTTGTCGAACAGGACAGCAGTGTGTACTACACCACCATCAAGACCGCACTATCATAAGGCTAATGTGCCCTGATCGTAGCTTACAAGTTTCATTGCTATTTTATAGTTGGGAAATTATACGAATTGTTTTTATGAGGACAATTACGTTTGTTGGTAGCACCAATGGTCATAGATGGAGCATTGTTTAGTAACTGAATCATAATAATAAGAATGGAGTTAGTAGAAAACAAACGCAGTCTAACATTTCGTAGTAAGGTTATTATTATCTGGATGTTACCTACAAGTAACAGTATTAGTATTTTCAGAACTTATATCACAGAGACCTGTGGGGCAATCACGTAACTTTGTTGCAATCAGTTTCAATCTTAAAATCTTTAGAAATTCTACAATGTCAAAAATGTTTCCATGCGCAATGTAGCACTGAAATATGAAGTTACTAAAACGTAAAAAGTTATCAGGAAACCACGTTATTCAACCGGTTACAATTAAAAATGGATTACTATTAATTGAGGACTATATTGTGATCGCCACATAAATTAAATTTCACTGTAAAGACCTACAGCTATAATAACTGCACTATGTTCTTAACAGGAATGGAGTTTTCTTTACGTGGCGTTTCTCCAGATGACTTTCAGGCATAAGAGGATAACATCACACATCTCAGCTGAGACTATAGGGAAACATTATATTTCCAAGGTACTATACATTAAACCTTAATGTATCCAAAATAATAAACCGATGAGAAATTTATCACATGAGGTACCCATCATAATTTATGAAATATATTTACATTTCTTTAGGGAATATTATACTGATTCATAATTACAGTTAAGACTAGCTAGTTAGAATAGCATGCCATTTTCAAATTTAACAGATATTTTTACATGTATACGAAGTAGCGAATCCTGGGGCAAATTCAGGCTAACAGTAAGTATCTAGTTATTATTTTAAATACTGCCTTCAAGCTAGTCATGCACTTGTATAAATCAAAACCACACCAAAAGACGTACACCAATCTATGTATGTTCCTAGCACTAAGTATAGTGCGCGTCCACTCAGCGTTCCTAATAGTTCTATTGCAGTCATTAGTCATTTGCAAGTCGAAAGTCGTCAACCCGGTAGGTATCTGCAACATTTATCGGCACGGTTGAACTGCGAGCTAAATGTCGTCTGTAATTGGCTCGAGTCCATCTGCAAGCAATTAGGAGGCGGTCTTTAAAAGATCCATATTTATTCGCCGAGCCAGTGGCCCAGTGCTGTAAATGGCTTGCAATGCTACTGATTACACTGATTACGTAATAAGTTTGTGCTGTGTTATTGGTTTGGGTGGTTTCTGTTTATTTTCATGCTTTTGTTTTGGTATTTTTTTATTTGTTTAGTGGGCTGAGTATTTTAAAGGTATGTACAAAATAACGTTATTTATATGTTTACTCAGGTCTTAAAAATTATATGTGTTGTAAAAGTTCCGTGATAGAACTTTCACTCACATACAATAACAAAATAAGTAGGTATATGAGACTACGTCATTTACCATCTACTCGTAGTTATGAATATAAGACATACATAGTTTAAGTATTCAGTAGAACACTCGCTCCCTAAATGGAAGCCCACAACCACATTGGTCATTCAAGAAGACCTCGTAAGACGTTGCCGCCATATTGAATTATTAAGCTTCGAACGTTCCAAATTCAAAAGCTTCGACGCCGCTTTCTGGATGATAATGACCCCTGCATGCGGCCAGTAACTCAAGCAAACTTGTCTATGCCTTAACTTACATTCTGTACCATTTTCAGATACAACATTTTTCTTTATAGTCGTATAGGTTAGGTCGAAAATGGCCCATCAATTTTCATATTGAAGCGCAAATTTATGGTTGCAGTTTTGTAGAGAACGTTAGAAGCACAATGCACTAATTATATCAGTATCTTAGAAAGCCCCTAACCAGCCCCTTAACAGTTTTCCACGGTATCGGAGAAGCATTAGTGCATTTCCCCGTAATGCTTCTAAAGACGGTTGGCGCACGATGACCAAAGAGGTCAGTTGGTTGCACGAACAATTTTAACTTAATGTTAGTTAGACCAAACTATAGTTAAGATTTCAAACAATCTAATCTAATACCTTTAAACGAGCAATTCATGTATATATATAATCTGAACGTTTATAAAACAGAACAATAGAAAAAAATAATATATTTTTAATATACTTTAGGTGCACGTAACTAGTGGGGAACTCAAGCCTGATGATACAAAATAATTATCTTTGATGCTCTTTATAATTATATATTTTTTTTATATTTGTCCATAAAATATACAGCATTGTTTTTTCACAAACTATCAAAAGATAATCCATTGAAAATTATATCGTGCCAATAGAAGTGACAGTTAATAATCAGCTGTTAACCTAAAATAAAGGAAATCGTGCAACTTACTAGAGCTAATTTAGAACTATCGGCCAGCAAAGTGCCTTCTCTGTAGCATCTTGTGTCCACAGAGAGCGAGCCGACCAACTTACTAACAACTATTTTGGGGTCACTCTGACCAGAACTTCATTTCCATATAGGTAGGTATTAGGTACCTATAGTGATCCTTTACGTTTTATATTTGATCGGATTATTTTTATTACATACTAGCTCTTCCCCGCGGTTTTAACCAAAATCTCAGGATAAAAAATAGCCTAATTTCCTAATTTAATTGCGATCCGTTCAGTGGTTAAGACGTGAAAAGGTAACAAATAAAAATACTTTCACGACATAATACCTAATATTAGTTAGTAGGTATTATTTTTCTTATTATAAATGTGATTATATTAGACTTATAAATACTAAACTACGAAGATTTGGAAAAAAATGAATTTTTAGATAGGTACTTATTCCTGCGTGGAAGATCTACAAACTTTAGCTTGTCTCCACTCTTACATTGTCAAATGGAATTGATGATTTATTATTTTCTGAGAAAGAAAATAGTATAAAATGAAGTCTATTCGCTTAGATCCTTTAAACTACTCAACAGATGTTTATACATTTTTCAGCAATAGTTTAAAGAGAGAAGTTTTTTATGTATAATACATGAAAATCCGAGAAAAGCGGTGGGAAGCCGGGGCGGATCGCTAGTATTAAAGAAAACATAACTCCATCACAACTCAATAGAAAATCAAGTCAGTACACGAAATCCATACAAAATACAATACACTTTAAGTACCTACCTACATCTACACTACATCGATAGACGTATCTACAATTAACCAAAGCACTAATATCCCTTAATTGCCAAATATCGTCTCACAAAAGGGATCCGTCTTCACTAAACCGTTAAAAGGATACGTAACTGCTAAGTGCAGGATCGGGGGTTCGATTCCCCGTTTTGTAATTCGATTCAGTGCCAATTAGGAGTTTAGTTGTCGTCGGTCGGGCTCTACGTCTTAAAGGTAAGATAGAATTAATTTTACTTAGTACTAAGGTCCATTTCTAGAGTGTGATTTGGGGTTCTCACTTCATTATTGGATAGGGGCTTGTTAGGTTAAAATTGGATAAATTAATTTCAGCCCTTTTACCTTTGAGGTTTGACCTTTCAAAAGGTTTATGAGTTATTTATGTAGCTTTAAGTCATTTTATGTATGCAAAAGATATGTTTGTTTTTTTTAATCTCACGGTGGTCAGTGATAATGTGGCTGATGGTGGTAAGCAAACAAAACTTACAAGTATTTCAGGTATAAAAGGTGGTTTGGTACTTTGAGACACAAATTTTGGACAAAATCATAAAAACCACATTTCATAAAAATACCACCCTAATAATATTAATTGGAAGAAGAGGAAATGTTAGCAAAAATGCTCTGCTAAAGTACTTCCATTCAATTTCATTATTAAATGTTAAGCATATTGTTATGTTTGCATTTCCTTTTATTAAATGTTTGCCACAGACGGAAAATACAATTAGACATAATTTGAATATGACATTACACACATTGACATGTCGTCACAATGACAAATTTCATTTCATTGATACCAATACCTTCCTTGGTAAAAAATATTTTTTGACTGTAGACAATTTTTATCGTTACAATAATCATAAGAGACTAATAGCAGAATCGCTATCATATTATTTTAGGAATCTAGCCAAATGTATGGCTACACAAACGGCTGCTTCTATTGAGCAAATTAATATTGACATTTGTTTACAGTCCTTGGAAACTTTTCCAAGCAATTTGTCATTACTGGAAAATATTCCGAATAATTTAAATTAGACCAAGAGACAATAGAGGCATCCTCTAGCACTATTTGTGAGAATAATAATAACTACTATTTGCATAAAGCTTGCCCAGTAAATTTAACTAAAAATATTTCTAATAGTCTAAATACATGTAAAAATTATAATAATATTAACCTGGTGCACCAAAATATTCAAGGAATAATGGGCAAGGAACTTGAACTCGAATTGTTCATGAACTGTAATAATATTAAAATTGTATGTATTACTGAACATTGGCTTAAGACCCACCAGTTCATGTTCAGTTTTAGTAACCACCAGGTTGCAAGTTCATTCAGTAGAAAACATGCTATACATGGTGGTTCTTTAATAGTTATTCAGAATGATATAAAATTTAAAGAGCGTAATGATATTGTGAACCTGTCTATTGAATGTACTTTTGAAATAGCCTTGAGCAGTTCATTATAATGAGCGTATACAGACCCCCATCCGCGAGTTTTGATTTGTTTGAAAAATGTATGGATGAAACATTGTTTAGAGTAAGTAAAGCTAAAAAGAATATTATAGTTTGTGGTGATTTTAATATAAATATTTTGGATAATAATGCTTTGAGTAATAGAATTAAATCGTTATTTTTGTGTTACAATCTTGTAAATCTTTTTTTTGAACCAACTAGGGTTACTGCTACTTCAGCAACCTGCATTGATAATATATATACAAACTTGCAGTCTGTTACTAAGTCCATCTTTAGTAAAATAACTTCTGACCATTGTGGTCAGATGGTCACTTTCAATATACCTAGAACTAAGGTGATAAAAAAAGATATTAAATGTGTACCTATGAGTGAAAATCGCTTAGAAAAATTTAGGAATAATATCCTGAGTAAATTACCATATTTACCTTATAATAATGATGCAAATGACCTCTATAATGAAATTTTTAATCTAACCAAAACAGAGTTTAATACAATATTTAAATCAAAAAATGTAAAACAAAAAACCCATAGTGTATTTAATGATTGGGCGACGGTGGGAATACATAAAAGCAGACAAAGATTGTATGACCTATATGGCGAAAGGCAGTATAATCATAGTCCTGTTTTTGCGGATTATGTAAGAAATTATTCTAGATTATTTAAACGCATTTGTGCCGCGGCGAAATCTAAATATCTTAGCAATAAAATTAAAAGTAGTCAAGATAAAATTAAAATGACTTGGAAAATTATAAACAGCGAAACTGGAAAAGTTAAAACGTTTAATAATGATATTCAACTCAAGATTAATGATAAAGTTATTGAATCAGACCTAGAAGTTGCTGCCGCATTTGAAACATTTTTTACAGATATTCCAGTTTCTATTACTAAATCTCTTAACACCTCTCCCACCCTCGCTGTATCTTTACTAAGGGCAAATGTTACAGAATGTACTGATGACTTTAAGTTTTCAAGTGTTACCTCTAGTGATATTATTAAAACATTCAGATCTCTAGACTTAAAAAAGACTGTTGACCTCTGGGGAATTTCTGTCAAACTTGTTAACTCTATAATTGATTGTATTGCGCCATATTTGGCTATTACCTTTAATAAGTGTATTGAATGTGGTTTATTTCCTGATCTAATGAAGTATAGTAAAGTAGTTCCCTTATTTAAAGCCGGTAGTAAATCGGACCCCACTAATTATCGACCAATTTCTATACTACCGACACTTAGTAAAGTTTTTGAAAAAATCATTCTTAATCAATTAATGATACATTTTAATAGTAATAGACTGCTTCACAGTAATCAATTCGGTTTTACAAGGGGTCGCTCAACAACCGATGCTGGTGTTGAGCTTGTTCAACATATTTTTGACGCCTGGGAAAATTCACGTGATACTTTCGGTGTTTTTTGTGACTTATCCAAGGCCTTTGACTGTGTCCATCATGAATTGCTCATCAAGAAATTACACCACTACGGTATTAGAGATACTGCACTCAGTCTTTTGAATTCATACTTGAGTGATAGGATTCAGAAGATTGATGTTAATGGCAAAGTTTCCCCTGGGTCCTCAGTTACTATGGGCGTCCCACAAGGTTCCATTCTTGGACCTTTTCTTTTTCTAGTTTATATCAACGATTTACCTTATCTTGTAGAAAAGAAAAATGAAATAGTATTGTTTGCTGATGATACTTCACTTCTTTACAAAGTGAAACGACATGATTTTAATTCTGACGATGTGAACAATGCTCTTTCAGTAGTTGTTGATTGGTTTACAGCTAATAATTTGATGCTTAATGAGAAAAAGACGAAATGTATTAGATTCAGTCTACCGAATGTAAAACACTCCGATGCCAATATTGTTATTAAGGGTGAAAAACTGGAGCTCGCTAAAAGTACTGTATTTCTAGGTATTACATTAGACGATAAGCTACAATGGGGTCCTCACATTAATAATCTAGTGAATAGACTTAGTTCTGCAGCTTATGCAGTGAAGAAAATTCGTTCTCTCACTGATGAACTAACGGCAAAATTAGTATACTTCAGTTACTTTCATAGTTTGATGTCTTACGGCATCCTCCTTTGGGGTAGCGGTGCCGACATCAATAGAATCTTTATTCTGCAGAAGAGGGCTATTCGCGCTATATATAATTTAAGTCCCAGAGACTCCCTAAGAAATAAATTTAAAACTATAAATATAATGACAGTGTCGTCACAGTACATATATGAAAACTTAATTTATGTTCGGAAAAACATTCATAACTTTCCCAAAAATAGCGACACTCATAGTTTAAACACTAGAAATAGGGATAAACTTGCTGTACCTTTAACTCGTTTGAGCAAAGTTAGGGATTCTTTTAAGGGGCAATGTATACGCTTCTTTAACAAAGTACCCAAAGAAATTCAAGAATTGTCCGTGTTAAAATTTAAAAAGCTAATTAAAGATAAGTTGTACAAAAAAGGGTACTATAAAGTTTCTGATTTTATAGAGGACAAGAACGCATTTCTATGAGTTGCTCGCTTCACATGCTGTTTACTATTATTATGAATTTTGTTATTATTATTATCATATTGTTATTTTTTATATTTTATTTTTTATAGTTTTTTTATATACATATTTTTTATATTTACATATTTGACGATTAAAAATACTTGCAATGAGTTTATTTAATAAAGACACTTTTGAATTGAATTTGAATTGAATTGAGATGGTATCATTTTAAAACCTAGGTTTCTATAGTCTTGACGAACTTTGAAATCGTGAAAAAAAAACTTCATAAAAAAATCTCTTAATTCGATTAAAATGTAATAAAAAAATCTATTTTTTCTTTATTTCAGTGCCTTTGTTATAGCTAAACTTGTTCATCATGAGGAATTTAAGTAAAATTTAGAAAAAAAGGATTTTAATGTGTCCAGTATACTCGAAGTAAATAACTAAACATGTCTAAGTTTCTTTCAGCTGGGCGTACTGTAACAGGCGTGGCGTTGGTGGATAAACGGCGTATCCACTATATCCTTACATAGCTATATCCACTTATATCCGCGCAGGGGCGGATCAGCCGGATAACCAACAGGTGGGGGATGAGCCGCGTCTCGATCCGCCCACTAGCCGCCACGTGGTTAGTCACGTGTTAACACGGATTTGTAACTTTTATTTAACTTTTCAGGAACACGTATAACGTTGAAGGTACCTTATGGTTTTTCAAATTGTGGTGTGTTTTCACTGATTGTGCGTCTTTCTTTGTCTTCTAAATAATTCGATAAAAACTACGTAAGTACCTACAAAATTTAGTTGCAGAGATTCATAAAATTGTATACAGGTAAAAATACCTGTAAAATTCGTAAACAGCTTATATACAATAATATTGAACCCAATCAAGCAAAACCATTAATTTTAATTATAAAATCATCCAATAAATAAAAAGGATCTCCTTTGAAACATAAAATAAATCTACCTAGTATTACTAAATTGTGAGCCGAAATAATCACCAGACCAAAATTTATTGGACCACTTTAGTATTTAATGCGTAAAATTGACGAAATCAGTCGTTTTGCTTACGTAAAGTTTGTTAGGGTGCCATTATAGTCGAATCAATCAGGGCCATTTAGGAGGCCCAATACACTGGGGGATGGAAATGATTATAAGTGTGACGCGTAGTTTATTTATGGTAATCACTTGAGTTTTAGGGAGTGTAATGTTTTAGTGAGTCCGGAAAAACGTTTTGTTTGTGCAGTAAATGAAGCCGAAGTGTAAGCATAGCATATTATATCATAGTATTATGACATAAAAGTCAGTGACTATAATATAATGATGATTGGGATTCAATGATTATATAGTTTCAACTTACCGTAGCAAGTTCGTTGAACGTTATACGTACGCACTATAATTATAAATGTTCGTAGCAAATGTCTACGAAATAAATACTTCTCGTAGATTTTCCCGTTCCCTCGACGTTTTCATAGACGTAATGGGTAGACTTAAAATTTTCTTTACCATTTTGTTGCCAAAAGTAATCTAAGTTCTTTACTTACTTAAGTAGGTAACTGGCTCTACATACTACATAAACGTGCTATAGTTGTCAAGAGGACTTAATTCGCTGAAATCGGCAGTAGATACATTGCAGGATTTGATCTCTAATGACATTATCATAATTTCATCGACATAATCTACTCTAAATTACTTACGTACCTAACTCACAAAAGATTTATTTTTCAATTGATTACAGGAACGCTATTTGTCTACTAAATAACCTCAAAACACTTTATTCTTCGTTAAAAACAAAATAGAATCAATTTAACCGATATCAGATAAGCTAACATTAAAATTAATAACAAAGGCACACACACACCTACATATTCTCGGTTATTTGTCGGCGTACGTCCTTTAAGACCCAAATTAATAGTCTAAACTTGCTTGGATCCCGCACGCGTTCTCTCGCCTTACTCGCAACTTAGTCGCCAATTAATTTATTGCGCCAACTTTACTTTCCATTCTTTACCTTACCACTTATACATCTGCGGTAGGGGATGGTGCTTCCAATTTTTAATATAAATTAAAAAATATATATTTTCAGCTGAACATTGTATCTTTACTTATTACATAATATAAAACAAAGTCTTCCCGCCGCCGTCTGTACCTACCTATGTACGCTTAGATCTTTTAAACTACGCTTGCCATTTTCATAAATAGATGGAATGATTCAAGAGTCCAACTCTATATGTATATTTTTTTTGCGTTAATTTATTCAAATATATTTGTTCAAGATGTTGAACGAAATCAAGCTGGCTGAGAGCTTTTCCACACTAACACACATTAGTATCAAAATTGCATCCGTGTGAAGCCGGGCGGGTCTAATAATAAAAGAGGTAAATAATACAGCTTCAATATATGACAATAGGAAATATAAAGTATCTTATGGTTAAAAAATACGACCACTAGCCAAATTATTGCTGAGAGTAACATGTCCATTTATTAGACTGCGTCTTAATGGTGGAACAAAAATTATTCTTATCCTTTATTTTATTATATTTTCAACGTAATGTTGTAAACAATTGAAAAGATGGCAACCCTGTAAAACACGCAGCGCGGGCCTACGCTACGCCGCGATAACCGTGCGCAAAGGAGATTTATTTGGAGAACTTGTTAAAACTTCATAATTTGCCCGTATTATCGGCACAGTATGTGTGCGAGCCAATTTTATCAGATGCTTGATGTATTACTCATCTAAAGTAATATTAGACGGAGATATCTTATAGGTAACTCTCCATTCAAAGATTTCCGGTTATTTGGATAACAAAGATGAGCTTATCAACACTGGATTTTCATTCATCTCCAAAAATCAACCCCCAAAAAAAACGTATAATGCCGCGGGTAAAGATCGTAGTTTCAAATGCTTGATGTGCTTGAGTTTTTGGTGAGGGAAAATATGCAGTGAGTAAGCTATAGCACGACCTGACCGCCTAGCTGGGTACTAACCCAAAAGTTTTGATACACTGTCGCCAAGCACCAACTGGTATATTTCAGCAGCGGCACGTGTAACGATGCGACCTCTTCTTTCATTCAAATCTTGTTATTATTGTTTCTGGTCATGTAAGTATATTGTCTCCCAATTATTCCCTTGACTTTTTTTGTCATCATTCTGTTGTGTTCTTCTGTGTCTGATTAATAAATTACGTTATGAACGTTTTTGTTTGGAGTAAGTTTTCATCTTTTAGATTTTATCAAACTCTCCTTTCTCAATTATGTCAATATTTGTAATGTGTTATAATTTGAGGGGATTATGTTGGCAGCTTTGTAATACGTCATACTAAACTAACATTAACTATGTACATAAAAAAATAAAAATTAATTGTTATAATTAATTTTTTTTCATTGTTACAGTTCTTTTCGCTTTTTTTTCTTTATATCAATAAAATATTTGGAAGACAATAAATGTCTCATTATTTATCATATTTGTATGGTCACACGTCATGACAAACTTATGAGCCACTCTTTTTCCAGGCTTTTGTTTGCTTACCACCTTCGGTCACATTATCTCAAAAGAATTAAGAAGAATGGATAAATCCCCAAAAAAAATAACTCTGAGATTTTAGACGTAATAATGAGCCACAGCTTGTATGACGTATAAGAACACACATATTACAGCTATCTACAGCTAAGAAAATCTAAGTACCAATTTCGTCCTCGTAAGGCAATTCTAATTAGCCCCTCCTTATTTATGATTCATAAGCCGAAGTACAATAAATTCTGGCGAATCTTTCCGTCCCACATGTGTTAGTAAGCCAAGGCATTAGCGAATGTTGAATGTAGGTTCTCGCCTAATAAGAGACGGGATGTAAGGAATCGCACTGATTACTATATTATTTATTACGCTACGTGCCGCCCGTGTAAACGCTTCCTAATACTCCATCTACGCTCGTGTCTTGGAACCTTTGCAAAGTGTACTTAATCCATAATGTGGGTGTTGCTGCAGAGAATTCACTCTAAAGTTACAGCGAAAAGGTTCTATGAGTGTATAAGGAATAAGGCCATCTATCAAATGGGGTAACGATTAAGTGAGTTGCAGAAGCGAGCGGCACCTATGAGATTTTTAATTATTGCCAGTATTAAATCGTGATTAATGTGAGCTGTGCTTTATATCTATGTTTTAAGGCTTTGCAGGAGAATCTAATTATGAAATATTTCTTCAGTTTATGTTTACTGTATGGTTAAACAAATTATTTTAGAAACGAAGCTAACTTTACACGTGATCGTCCTACTTCCAACTAGTATTATAAATGCGAATGTTCGTGAGAATGTATGTATGGATGTTTGTAACTCTTTCACGTAAAAACTACTGAACGAATTTAGATGAATCTAAGCACATAGATAGATAATACCCTGGAATAATATAAAGGTTACTTTTCATCCCAGGAAAACATAAGATCCCTCGGGAATGCTTTAATGATACCAACTGATAAACTTACCTATCTACCATAAGCAACTTTTTGCAGCCCCAAAAATATCCTCAAAAATGATTAGGTGTAACCCGGCTAATGTAAATTTATCAACTGTATGTTGACAAAACGTGGTGAATAATGACTATCATATTTCGCCGTATCTCTCCTCTGATTATTGCCGAAGGGGATAAAGTATAGAAATTTTGCTTTATATGCCACCTTTGAGCTTACGTTCTCCGCGGACCGCTTTATGCGATATCTTCATAATTTTAATGAATATTTATAATGTTTGTGCATTTACTTGAACTTTGTGTATGTGTGGATGAAAACTGTCTTGTGTGGAAAGGATTGGAAAACTTAAAATTGGAAACATGTTATATTTAAAGATTAACTCTTTGAGTTCACGCTGGTGAAGAAAATGTTCTTGGGGTTATTGTACAGCTAGTGGTTCTTCAAGAAGGGTGTGAAGAGACTCCGGTATTGCAAACATCTATACTTATAGGCTACGGTATGTTTACTATTAGTATGGCCGTATGCTTGTTTGCTCCTTAGTAGTATAAAAATAGTTTAATAATTTACGTTTGGTTTTTTGCACAATGATCCTAAAAACATTATATCAAAACAGGCATTATTCGAAAACTTCCAAGCTAGATCACTAATAAGGGTCTGGAGCGTCTCTACTCCCGCGCCGTGTATCATCCTTACCAAACCGTAATCTACGACACCACAGAATTATTATTTATAAGGTAATTACAAATACACTCTCACGCACGCCATCTCACCCGCACCTAATGTTATTTATGTGGGGATAAACGACGACTCGCAATTTTTGCATATCGCCCCCCTATATCGAAAGAAATTGAATGATAAGGTTGAGATGCTTTGGGAAATGTTTGCGAGTTAAGTGTTTTTTCATTATATTTGCAACATAAATTAAGTATGTAGCCGAGAATATGAAATCTCCATTGCTAAGAATCATGTTTCTATTATTAAACGACTTTCCTGCATAATATGTTCTAAGATGACCCAGCACTTGCCCCACCTCTTTTTTTTTATACTACTAAGGCTGCAATCAAGCATATCGGCCCCAGCAACAACAACACCTTGAAGAACCCCATGCTGTATAGTCTCTTGGGAAAACCACGGCAGGCAGCTCATTCCACAACTTGAGCGTCCGTGGTACAAAAGCTCCTATGGCACCGCCCAGTACGAGACCTTGCACCTATCCATGTCACTCATTCTTATCTCAAAGTGATTGTAATTATTAGTCATATTATTATTTTGTAATTATTTAAACTACAAATTAATTAGTACCTTCATCTGCAAATAATTTTATTGGGCTACATTAGCCCATTACCCTTTAATATGTAACTCAAGTCTTCTGACATCGTTTCTCAAACTTTATTATCGGTTTTCGCTAAACGATGTATCCGAAACTTATTTTGCATGTTAGCCGAGATAGGGGGCGCGTGTGTTGCACTTCTGAAAGAAACTTGTATGAATTATGGGACACAGCAGTCGCATACCCGGGTAACAACAGTTTATCTATATTGGTTATCATTTTTGTAAAGACATGTACAATTATAATTATTCCTAGCTATCCCACGCGGTTTTAACTGCATTCCCAGGATAAAAATTAGCCTATGTTTTTCTCCATACCATAAGCTAACTGTGTACTAAATTTAATTACAATTGGTTTTGCCATCGGTAAAAACTATTTTTGCATTATAATATTAGTTAGGGTTACCTAAATTAATGTAAAGATGAACAATTAAAAAAACAATCTATATGAATCGTATCTTTTATAAAGACTTGATAGTATTAGGCACCACTTTAGTCTTTTGCATCTAAAAATCTTTCGCCACTCATTTCAGGTTTTGCGTCCAGCCTTAACAGGTACCTACTTATAAGCTATATGGAAAAAAGAAAAATAAGGATTTAGTAATTTATATTTTACATAATAACTTACGACAGCATAATGGCGGCTTGACACTAAACACCTCTTTTGGGAACTATAGCCACATCTTAAAGAAAATCATATTCATAGAGACGATAAATTCTCAGCGAACACTCGCACACCTCTTTAACCAGCTCTGTATTATTTTAATATACGTAAACCGATTCATATTCTGTCTCACTTGTGCATTGAAAACTTTGTATATTTCCGTCCTCTTCTATTTTCGCAGGATATCTTAATAAGATTCATGAAAGGACGCCATATTTTATATCCGACTCTGTCCTCTATCTCCTTATATTATCCGAGCAAGAAGAGCGCTTGTGAAATATGTGCTTGCTTGGGAATTTCCAATCTTTCAATTATACCTTTGTTGGAAAGTTTTAGTGATGTTTTGAAACTTTCGTTGTGAGGAAAAGCATGCCTGAGATGCATCGTTACTTGGTTTAAAGTTGATGTTTTAATTTGTACATCAATGGCATTATTTCATAGTAATTTTGAGTAAAATTTACAAAATAGGTATAACTTGTTATACCTATATCACATTTTATTTTCTTACAGACACAACATAAATATTCTAGTACAACGAAATTAAAGGTAAGTAATTAAATCACTAGTTATAATCATGGTAATGTACGTTTTGTAATATCTGTTAGTTATAGTCGCTGTCATAATCGTATATATTTCTGAATAGTATAAAACAATGTCGCTGTCTGCCTCTATCTGTTTCTTTGCTTACTTCTTATAAACCACGCAGCGGTTTTTGATACAGTTTTCATGAATAAAAAGAGCGATAAACAAATAATGTTGGTGTATATAATTTGTCCATAAAAATTGCACCCGGTTCGCTAGTCTATCATATAATATAAAAAATCAGCAGGTAAATTGAAAGAGTTATAGTAACACAATCTTTGTGATGTGTCTATTACAGAATGCAATATACAGGTGTAGCTTAAAAGTTTTCTGCGAAGGAAAGCGCGGGGTAAACTGTAGCCGATATTAAATAAAGTTACAGCTATAAATATTCCTTCAGCTAACTCTGAAACAAGGTAAAAAGGCTCTACGTCGTTATTTGGCTTATACAGCAGGTAGACGGATTTATTTAAAAGTTCACTTTACCCGCGAGTCTGCATTTTAGAATTATGGGTTAATGAACCCGTTTTAGGAGTGTCAAAATTATGTTAAAATATGTAACACTGCAAAATACATAGGTATACTATCATACTAGTTAGTTTCTCTTTTATTTTATAACATGTAATCTCCCCATAGCGCATTTTTTTATTTGATTTATAATCTTAATAAAAACATATATATTATGATGTGAAAACGGCAAAATCCTACTAATATTATTTACGCGAAAGTTTGTGAGGATGTATGGATGTTTGTTACTCTTTCACGTAAAACTACTGAACGGATTTAGATGACACTTGGCACATAGATACCTAGATCAAACCCTAGAATAACAAATAGGTTACTTTTTATTCCGGAAAAACTTAAGATCCCTTGGACATGCGGGTGAAACTGCAGAGCGGAAACTAGTATTAAATAAAAGTATAAACTATGTCTAGGATATATGCAAACTTTTTTCATTGACTGTCTCGTGGAAGCTTATTTCGCGGGGCGCAATATAATTCCACTGGTCGTAAATCTTAACTTTAAGTGAAGCCAGGAGGGGGGATTAAAGATCAGTAATCTTAGGTTCGGATGAGTTATGGCCACACCGCACCGCGATCCTCTTTATTGTGACTTTAAGAAACTAAGAGATTTTGTTAAACGTTCGAAATTAATTTAGATAATGATTAATGGTATCGCCTGTAAGCAGGAAGCTCTAGCAGGGGTGTGGGTATTTGCATAATTGGAATCTGGCGATGTAGTCGATGTAGGTGAGGTTCTGCGCTCTGTGCTGGATGATTGTTTTGATACCAATATTGTTTGTAGTTGAAGGTGTTTATTACGTAAACCAATAAATAGACGATACAAAAAAAAAAAAAAGAAAAAATGTACTGGTTTATAACAGAGGCGATAACAAAACATTTTTATAATTTGTATGTTTGATTTATTGTATTTTTTAAATATCATGTCAGCTGAAATACGTCCACTGCTGGACAAAGGATCCTCACCCAAGGATCTTCACGATTGCCGTGGTCTTGCGCTACCTGCATTCAGCGGTTTCCCATTATATTAGAACTCATATAATAAAAGTGATTATGGACATTATTATGAGGTATTGAACAGAAAGAAGGTTATATTACACTTCTTCATATAAACAATTTTCAGAATCGAGAATAATGTCGTGAAATTAGTCAAAGCATCCCTTTATCATCACCAATCATGCGACTAAACACAAATGGGGCTTATTCATAAATCTCGACGGCGCATTATTCGCGGGAAGGTGAAACAACAAACATTACAGACATAAATCTGAAACGTATCTCGGTTGCGAGTTATTTGTCGAACTCACGGCTGTATAAAATGGAGAACTAAATTGAAAACTTGCTCCGAAGATTGAATGTAACGCTTTTTCTAATGGGTTAATAGTTTCGTGACAAATCATTGGAAAAAACAGTTGTGGAAAACGCTATCAACATAGCATGAAGTCTAAGAATTAAAATTGAAACACAATTCGTAGAACCGTTTACTCTCTTTTAGCTTTAAAAGCTGCTTTCGCGTAGTTTGAAATTAATTTATTAACACAAAGATAAATTAATAAAGGTTTACTTTAAACACATAAATGTTGAATACTGATTATTTTTAATAAATTATTCCATAGAAATATAGATCTATAGGATAAGGTTCTGTTTTTACTCATAAGAAGTTATTTATTATATTTAAAATGGTTCAAAATAATGATTAATAAATTTTAACTATTTGGTTTCAGCTATAGAACCAACCAAATACCTCGCTATCCTTACCGACATTGTGTCAAATATCTTATCTACCACCGTCGCGCCATAAGACAATAGTAACGCAATAATAAAAATGTTGAATAG
This sequence comes from Tethea ocularis, assembly GCA_963555595.1. NCBI lineage: Eukaryota > Metazoa > Arthropoda > Insecta > Lepidoptera > Drepanidae > Tethea > Tethea ocularis. Next base: position 10,352,995 of record OY741958.1, read on the forward strand.
CCCCCGTAATGATATTGTTACTGTAATGCATTGTGCCGGTGATAACGGATAAACTGTACCCTCAAGACTTATATACATCGCTCGTGGTGAATAATGACCGAGATTCCGTTTTATCTGAATTGGTTTTAAGATTTAACAAGATTCTGGAGGTCGTAATGTCTATATTTAATATACGCATAATAAAACTTTCAAAGCTATAGCTTATGAAAACTATTATTTTAGCACAATTTTATTGTTTTCGGAAACTTAGCATTTTTTTCGGAAGTTCAGTTTTAACACAGCTTAGTATTACAGTCAAACAAAAATTGTAGGAAGTTAATTTGTTTTTCGGAAGCTTTATTATTTCCCATAAAACTATAGAGCCAGCGTGCATATTGATGTATTAACTAAAAACTGGTTAAGCGTGATGTAGAAAGAGTAACAAAAAGCAAAAAGACAGTTTTACTGTTGTGTGATTGTTAGTTTGTCTATTTGAACCGATGATTGGAACACAAACATTTTCGAAGCCATAGAACTTATAAGAATCAATTTTATACATTACGTTATCGTAATATATAGTAATAAACAAGATAATAATATAATATTAAAAGTACAGCTTGCTGATAATCCTACCTACCGAAAAGTATATTTGTTTTTTTTTTAACTTTACACGTTATTTTGGTTATTTACATAGAAATCATTGAAGTCAATATTAAGAATTATATAATGAGGTATAAAATGTGGTGTGGAGGTGATTAAGTATCTACTATAATGATTTCTTTATAGGTACCTATCTGAATTTTTTTCATAAATTTTCTTTTCAATTTGCTATAATATCCGCAATATACAAAACAATATGAAAACAGACAAGAAACTTCCAACATCGGAATATTTACGACGGCCCATCAAGATTTTCTTTCAAATTTCCCCGAAGTAAACACGTATATTTTCTCCGTTTATTATCCACGCCGCCGACCTCTTTACTTATCTTCGCGGAGTATATTGTTAAAAAAAAACATGATGACTTAGGAACTGAAAGTACCATTAAGTAGGCGTCTCTATTCATGTGGTAACATGGGCGCGGAAGGGGGCGCGGGCGGATCGCGGGGTGGGCGGTATAAATACAAATAAAGAAGTGAGTTGTTTAAAAATGGAACAAGCGGGTATACCGCGAGATAAGGCTGCGTTTCCGTCGTCTCCCCCGGCCCCGGAGCGGCCGCGGGTGTCATACTGGAATTATTTCAGCGATTCGACGCCGAAACCCAATGTCGTGTCGCTGTCGCATTCAACACTCTATCTTTAAAAATTTCTAGTGATGTTACTTGTTCTTGGATATGACACATCGATAAATTAGCAAAAATGCTCGTAGCTTTTTTTTTTTTTTTATTACTATATATAGGCCTGTGTTTGACCACAATCTCACCGTGGTCAGTGATGATGTGGCCGATGGTGGTAAGCTGGTAAGCACACAAAGCCTAGAAAGGAGCCTAGCTTAGTTTTATTCTACCTACCAATATAGGTACTCGTGTATAATATGTATAGATTTAAATAAAATTATGTTTTTGAAATTAACTATTAATCGACGTATATTATTATTATTAATAAAGTCCGAAGATTATTCACTTTTTTATTAGGATATTATATTATAATTTTGTATTAGGTACATACTTGTGAGGGCATGGAAAACCGCTGGGTGTGGGTAGGGCAAGATCAACCATCATGGAGATTCTTAAAGTAGGTCTTTGTCCAAGCTGATATGAATGACGATGATGATGATATACTTAACTGTTATTTTATTTACAACATTTTATTATACTAACTTTTTAATAACAACAAAAACTAGATAAATCTATGAATTATACTATTGATAACGAAATTATCAATTATTTTCTTGTTGTTTTTTAAACTAGCAATTATTATATTTAAATGAATTTATATCTATAGTACGTAATTAAAGTTGGAAGCTAGTTATTTTAATAATACTCAAATCTATCGACACGCATTATCGTTCTTTGCCCATGCCTACTGACAGATCTGGAAAGAGCCACCGTGTCAGATGCCCGCGCTGTTTCTTAATTTCCTCTTGCCGAGATAAGATTGGCTTTTAGCTTTTTATTGAATTTTCTATGTTAGACGTAGCACTTTACAACTTACTTCGCGACGACAGATTCCTCTGTACACATTTTAGCAAGTTATTATATACCTATATACATTTACTGAAAGATAAATTGTCTGCTTATTTAATTAATTATTTTATTTGCCTTTGAAATTTCCATATAGGTTATTTACAGAGTAAACCGTATTCCAAATATCAGTATACTAAGTATTACAGTTTTAAAACTGATGAAATAACGATATAAAGTTACTCTTTGTCTGTAATAAGTTATTTTAAGATGACCATGACTCCGTCAATCTTTTGTAATAAATAGCTAACTCCTGTGCATAATATTATACTGAAACGAACATCAATATAACACCGTTATTCAATCATTAAAGCATTAAAAGACGATTTCGGTTTATGTACCAATATAAAGATTGTGCATCAGAATACATTTGCGTCTGTCTGTAGGTACGCCTTATCTGTCGCATAAACCGCGCGTTAGCAAGCGCTGCACATTTCCGCTCTATGACTGAATTTATTTTACTCCGTCAGTTTCCGTTTTACATTGTATAACGCATTTTTGTAATGATAATCATGGGGTAGACTGATGGCTTTGTAAAGTGATGAGGATAATATTTTTTCTGTTCTTCTATAAACGCGAATACGTGTGTGTTCCGTTTAGATTTGTAATAGGAATTCTTTTTTTAATTTCTTTCTATTAATTTACATTCTTATAACATGTGTAGATCAATCTAATGGTTTATAAATTAAATGTAGAAGAAAGAGAGAGAATATAATACAAATCCTAATAACACTAGGTATTTATTATAAAAGCAGTATTGAAATACAATAGCATAAAAACGGTTATAAAACAACAAATACAATATCTTAAACTAAGTCTTTTTTAATTAAAAATATGTCTTCTAAACTGATTACGAAATGCAAAATTAAAACCGACACGGAAACAAAACAATCCCCATTCCGTTGGGCATTGCAACGGAAACGTCGCTCCAATTCATTTAAACACGAATTAAAATATATAATACTGTAAAAAATATCTTTGCTTTGTTCTAGTTTGACAAAGAACTTTTCTAAAAGCTTTTTAATATTCGACGATATGTTTACGATTTTATCGTCATAAATCAACCTCACTAAATTCGCGTGTCATCCACACTCATAGGCAATGACAGCACATATTCATTAATGTGTCAAAAAGAGTGTGAGAGAACTTAGAATGTGGAATCTTGGAACATATCCCATGTTCAGTATATAATAGTGACCTCAAATTTTAGCTATTATAGATTCTGTAATCTTGAATGAAAAAATCGAGAGGATACTATGTGTCATTTAGGTAAATAATATCGTATCGTCCAGTGTAAAAACATTCTAAGCATCTATCTAAAGCAAATCACCCTTGTTTTAAAGGTACAATGAGGCATCAACTCATTGTCAATCGTAAGGGAGAGGTGGTTTTTTAAAGAGCTAATTTCCTTATTTCAAGAGGGATGCTTTCATAGTCTTACGGTGGCGTATTCCTTAAACGGTTGATTAGATCCAGCGCTGTTTTACGCTTAGATGTCGCTAAGGGACGTAATTAAACAATTTTGATGAGTGCTCGTTAAAAATTAAGTTGTTTTGTCTAGGGGACAGTTACCATAACTGTAAACATTAATGAAGTATATAATTTTTATGACAAATGGACTTTATGATTTCAATAGAAACAATGACTCAAAAAATAGTAAATCATATCCTATTCTACTAATAATATAAACGTGAAAGTTTGTGATACATCGCCCATCAACGACTGTACAGATTTTGATAATTTTATTGGATAATTTTAATCCCGGGAAAACATAAGGTCGTTTGGGAACACGGGTGAAACCACGGGGCGGAAACTAGTATTAACTAATTCATATGCCAGTCTTCTGGGAACCTTGCCGTTGATCGGCAGCAGCTGTCTCCTCGAGGAATTTTTTTATAGGCCTTTTGTATATTTTTTGTAAATATGTAATTGTTAATATTGTATAGTCTAATAAACCTTGTTCATTAATTAATGTTGTTAGAAAGTAATTATCTGTATATTTACAACAGCTTTAAATTTTGTTGTGCAACGTCATATTATGATTATGAGTACTAAACGATTCCTCTTGCAAAGCTAGCCAACAATGTTGGTATGACATACGTCGCGATGGAAGTAGAAACTAAAACAGTTAAGCTAGCAATGCAGACGGTGGGTGAGCGTGGGATCTTTTCACCTGAGGCCGCGCGCGGTAAACACCACACTCGGAAATATTATGAATATCTATTTAGAGCTGAAAACAATATATAAGGTTACATCAAATCAATATGTGAAACTTTACCAGAATTAGTGATAACTTAATTAGCTATTTAAGTTCGTACTTAATTACAAAAAGTACCTTTATGTTACTTACGTGTACCTTTAGTATGTAGTATATCAGTTATCTGGTTAGTAGGTGAATCATAAATAGGTAGGAAAAATAAATAGGTAAGTTAGTTAATAATAAGACAATGAGATTGCAACATTATATAATACGAATACAATAATACCGATTTAGTGTGAACACTCTGAAAACATAACAATAACATATAAAATAAGATATAGATAGCGAAACATTCAAATAAATAGCATATAAAAAATAATTTAACTTAAAAAAAGATTATTGAATAATAAAAAAAAGAATATTAAGTTTTTTAAAACAATTAAATTTTTAGTGGTGCTATCTACTCTAGATAATTCCTGTGTAGTGAGATGCATAAGTGCGATTTAGCGAGATGTCAGGGTGGGCGATGTTACTCATGCGTTAATTTTGCGAGACGCGACAAATTAATTCAAGCACAGATTTGGATGTGAATAAAACGTTCTCATATGTTTTCTCCCTTTTGATAGAAATGCAACATTAGTGTATATGTTTTGTATTAAAAATGCATTTACCTCATTATATTTCATGAGAATGTTTACCTAATTTAAATTAGTTTTTCTCATAATTAGAGCTGTCCCCTTTATTTTGATCAGCGTACCTTGGATAAAATATAGAGTATATTATTATGTTAATTCAGGGGATTATCTATCTATATTCCAAGTTTTATTAAAATCCGTTAAGCGGTTACGGAAGTAAGTAGTCACAAACATACAAACACATACAAAAATCAAAAAAACACATTCAAAATTATTATATTAGTATGAAGGCGTGTGAAAAACGTATAATCAATTAAGAACAACTGTGATATCGTAGCAAGTGCTACGAAATTTCGTAGCACTTAGTATTTGGCGTATTATTATTACGTTTATCTTATTATTTATGATTGTAATATTATCGTTAAATGTACATTTAATTTTTTCCTTTTAATTTTTTTATGTTCATAAGTTTTTGAAAATTGGTGTAGCGTTTTTGTCGAACAAAATTTCCACCGAGCAGAGAAGACCTTTTTACGGACTCCGTACCTCAACTACGTGAAAAATTACTTGTAGAAATCGTGGTAATAGTAATCTAAGTGCATTATTTTAAATTATAAATTTTAAAATTGCGCCTTTTACTTATGTTGCAATAAAAAATATATTATGAAGTCTATCTTACTTTTGTCTGTCAGAGTCCATAAACCATTTATTTTTCCAGTAAGAATCTTAAGTGAAAAATAACAAAGCGACTGTCAACCTGATTACACCTCAATCCAACTCAACAACGAATGAATTGAGATGAATATCCCACCCCAATGAATAAAAAATAAGCTGCGGCTCATCACAAAAAGAGGGGGGAGTAAAAAAATAATATTATCCTGTGGAAATGAATTAAGCAACTCGCAGATACTGTGGGTCAGAATACTGTGACATGGTTCTAATGTATGGAGATCGACTTTTTATTACTTAAGCCATTTTTTTACTTTTTTGTTACCTAATTGCAGATGTGGGTATATATATTAGTTAATTTGACAAGCCAGTTGGCCCAGTTGGTTAAGACACTACCTGTAGCGCCGCTGGTCGTGGGTTCGATTCCCATCCAGGACAAACATTTGTGTGCATGAACATGTCTGTTTGTCCCGAGTCTGGGTGTAATTATCTATATAAGTATGTATTAACAAAAAAAAGTAGTATATGTATAGTAGTATATTAGTTATCTGGTTTCCATAGTACAGGCTCTGCTTAGTTTGGGATCAGTTAACCATATGTGAAGAATGTCCCAGGATATTATTATTATTATAAAAAAAAATAGTACTGAAACCTGAGAGAGTTTGTTGTCATCTGATGAAAAGTATGTATGTATGTTATTAATAATTATTATCTATCTGAGTGCAAATTTTATCACAGTTGTGCCGTTGAGGAGTCAAAAAGTAACAAATAAACTCAAGATCACTTTTTAATTTATAACATTCGTTATTATCTTATATTATCCTCCCGGTTTCACCCACAATGCCCTATTTTACCCCCTTGGAGGTTAATGGAGGAGATTTCCTTTCTTATGCTTACGTCCTAGTATAAAATCGAAAAGAAGACTCTTTGAAAGATTACAAACATTCAATCGCAAGCTGTTGCAGATAACAGAAGCTTTCTCCACATCACTATACCCAGTCATCTCTCGATCCTTGCCGGGGTAAGTAGGGAATAAAATTAACCGAGGATGATCGCTAATGAAAATAAATTGGCGGCGGGAGATTTGAGATTACACCAACCACGACGAGGAGCGCGGGCAGCTAAACGAAAAAACGCGCTACGTACGTATATGGACACTTTATTTGTCTACTAGGTACTTAATGTTCGCTGAATATAAAGATATACATTATATTTTCTATGGTACGGTAAAAGAATAAGTGCGTACTATTGACCGCAATTATATTAATGTAGTATGCCACGAATAGTAACTGTATTAAAAACACGACCATCTAATCCCAAATTAATAACTTGTAACGTTTATTGTTTAACGTTTATAAGACTTAAATAAATAAAAACTAAACTAAACTAAACTGGCATGGTAGCCATGACACTTGCAACGTTGCCTGCTGCCTGCAACTATGGATAGATAGCTCATATACTACATAATATACTACTTTTTTATAATTTATATTCTTATAGAGATAGTATCACTCAAATTTTCAGTTGTTTATTAAATAGGATTCTATGAGTGATTATTTATTACAAATATATTTTCAAAAGTATTTTCTTGAAGAATAATTCTAATCTTGTGCAAATATGGACGTGCAGTTATTACGGAGAGAGGTCGCAGTGAAAATGAGCGCAACATATCCGAGGGTGGTTCATCTTCTTAAGTCAATGTAAGGATCAACTTTGAGTTATGGCTCTTAGGAGCTGGGGTAGTTATTAAAGAAAGTAGATTTACGTTTTTCGTTACGTTAAGAAGATTTGCAAGTATTTTGGTTGATTTTTTTCATTTTGCTGGGTTTTAATTTACAATTGTTTATATTTAAATAGGTATTATGTATTTGAAAATTATGAAAATTATTTAATATTCTACGTTAAATAAATGGAACATTTTGTAAAGGGACTGGACTGAAACTATGTATAAATATTATGTGAATTTAAGTTTATTTTACAGTTATTAGGGTCTTGATAGCTTTACTGATTGATGTGTTATGGCAGTATATTTTATATCAAACTAAAATGAGATCCAGATATTTACTTAAGCTATAATAAAAGTTACAGCATAGCAATTGAATTGTCTTTTATAAGGAGTTTAAAGAAGAATCAATTTCCATTTCGAATGACATTTAAACGCCAATTCCAGCCACGTAGACTATACTTCAATTTAGGTATAAATATTATCCATTATTTATCCGGCACAAACAACAATGTTCAATTTACGATAAAACATTGAGATTAAGGGCAAAAAATGTCATGTCAATTAATAAAATCTACCGTGAGCCTAGGCTTAGCTGGTCTCCTTGTTATATCATAACTAAAGCCCAGACGGGATGGCAGATAGGCGTTCGGACAGGGGATTCCACGCCGTACCGAACGGGCGAATGATTTGTTCGCCCATTTCATGATTTTTGTTAGTGTCTCTGGATATATTATAAATATAATTATTAAATAAGGAGATGTGGCGACTGTCATTTAAATATTGATACGATGTATTGGAATGTGTTATGATAGTTTTTTATACTAGAAAAATCCGAATAAAATATAATTTGACTTTTTGCCCATAGTTTCACACAACTTTTTGAATCTGTCGCCAAGCACCTTTCAGTGTGTTCCGACAGTTCTACTTCCCTTTCGAGCCAATTCCCTTCTAGACATTGTGTGCTTAGTTGCTTACCACCATTGGCCACATCACCACTGACCACAGTGAGATTTTAGTCTAACACAGGCAGTATACGTAGTAAAAAAACGTTCTTGATTTGATTCCATTGGGGATCAGATATACAAAAAAATTGTCAGCAGGTTGTATGCAAAATACTTACGTTTTAAACCCTGCGGTTCAATTTCTGTTTTATTCTTATTTCGAAATCTTATCGCATTTCTATTTAGGATCGGCTTTCTCGACTTTTTCCAGAGACATCGTGCGAGACTGCGAGATCATTAGAAACAACCTAGTAATAGTGATCTATATTAACCTAGTAAAGTAAAATGATGATCCTAGTTCTATTAGCGAACGATGATTCGCCTCAGTGTAACAACTTGTAACCGTAAAATGAACAACAGACAACGATATTACGGTGTATTAAGTTTCTCGAGTAAATCTTTCTTGCTAGGCACTGGGCTTAGGAGTTTTATTGTCGTGTACGGGGGAGATTGTGGGATGTCCGCTCTCGTGTCTTTAGCTTAGTACCTTAATAAATTAAAGTAAATAAAAAAAATTTTTTTTGTAATTCTGCAGATAATTACATCATCTGAATTTACCATTATGATATCATAGTATTTTAAAATTAATGATTTCACTGAAGTCGAATTTTTCAGTCTACTTAATTCACGGATAAATAAGATTTTCTGATAAATGTATACAAAAACTTTGCTTATTTCAAATGAATAAGAAAGTCTGGGCATTGGAAGTAATCCTTTAGAGGATTTCTCGTACAATGGGTTGTTTAATAGAATACCTATGCTGAACTATTTTTCGGCTCAAAACTCTTGTCACGGAACTCACCAGCTCGGATATCTCGGCAATCTTGTTTCAAGAGCAAATTGGTATTGTTAGGCATCGATAACTATGATAGTCACACGAAGTTATCTGTTAGATATCAGTGGGTGTATACAAAAGCAAAACGTAACATTTCCCGTATCCAGAATTCGGGATTTGGTATGGGTTTTATATTCGTATGTAGCAGTCACGTGATTTTACTTTAGCTTACCTATTAATTTTCTTTCGTAGCCTGCTCTACTAATCCACAAATATAATAAATTTTAAAGTTTGAATCACGCATCAGCGACTGAACGGATTTGGATGAAACTTAATACTAGGATACTTTTTATTGCAGGTAACAAGTAGTACCTACACAATACGCAAACCTAGGTACTTATACTATAAATATTTGTCAGTATTTGTAAGCAAGGTATCAACCACCGCCGCAGCTTGTAATAAATTGCATTATTTACAGAGTCATAATCCACGGTTAACTAACATAAATGCGCGGCTTCACCCGCGGCGGTCCGCACTTTGTTTAGATTAAAACTTAATGCCCTAACTGATATTACGGCGATATTTCTTCATATTATTTTAAGAAAATCTAGGTCAATTTCTTTATGGCTACATGAGGTACAACTTAGGCACCAGGAATGCACCAGTTTTTATATAATGAATATTGGGTCTGTGATTAATCTCACCTTTGCAAGATCTAGAAGAAAACTGGCTCTGAAGCATATAAAAACCGGAACAAATCAGTAGGTGCATGACGATAGATTTTGAACTTGAGGGTGGCCAACCATGCGGTACAACAATTTTCCATTTTACTATGATATGCACGATGTTTTCCTTCACCGAAAGCTCAAGCTCAAACTCTTAATCTTGAGCATTGTATGTTTTGTAAAGGTTGGTAATTGTCTTGATATTGCTAATTCTTATAAGCGATAGCCACATACTATCACGTAGACCATCCTGGGCTGCTTATGGTGCAGTTTGATTTTTTAACAATATTTATTGCGTTCTAATTTATTACGTCAATTTTAAGCGTTTATAATCGTAATTTTATGATTACTGAATGAGGGGTATGCCTACAGTTGTATCTATGTAAGTAGGTATTCACTGTGCACATAAAGCATTATAGCCTACCTTTGATACAAATGTCCGTTAATTATTAATAAGAAACCAAAATTTAAATAGTATAAAAGCATAATTGATACATTATTAATATAAAATGAATGTAATAAATTAAAACGCAACAAACATACCAAAAAAAAACCAATACCTATTAACGCCTATATTTTTTTTATAGCAAAGTCGCTCGCATGTTTCCTATTATGATTGCAGCGTTGATGATGTGAGTACTCGTAATCGGCATTTATTTGATTAGACTTTGAATTGCATTTGTTAGTATTTAAAGTGTCTCCTAAAACATCTAGAATATTTAACGGACACTGTATTAGGAATAGGATGTCCACGGAGGTAGATCCGTAAAGCCCCATCGGCTATGAGAACATGATTAGGGACTTACTTATAGGGACTTACTTAGGGACTACTTAGGGACCTACTTATTCCTTGAGACAGCTTGATATTTATAAAGTACTAGCTATCCGCCCCGCGGTTTCTCCCGCGACCCCTTGTATTACCTCTTAGGTGTTGCATTTTCATAATTCCTTGCTTAGCGAATACATACGTCGTCATAGCTATCTGGCGCCCAAATGATGACTAAAATAAAATATTTGGAAAATCCTTACATCATCCCGAGTGACATTGGCAATAATTAGTTTACTTTCTGTAAAAGGCAGTTGTGTTTTAATTTTTAAATTATATTCTTTATACTAGGTACTGAAGCACCACACAAGCATACGACTCATCTGATGGTAAACGGTTACCATAGCTTATAGCTTTTTGTAGGTACCTACGCTTGCAACATCACCTATCAGTCGCGGCTGCAAAATTCTCTTCACGCTATGAATCCTTCTTATATCCTATATACGGAAAGCTGCTTAAAAATAATTGTAAACTCGCATTATCATGTAAAATCAAAATCTCTTAGATTATAATCAGTCATTTTATAACTGTCTACTCACAAATCTTTCATAGATCCAAATAATTAACGATGATGAGATGGTATCTCAAACTCAAAGTGAATACGCTAAAGAGTGGATAAGAATACAGAGTGTATACGATCAAAGATCTTTCCGTGAAGGAACTCAAATCTTCGTTTAATTGGTATAATCCGTTTCACTTCGAGTCGAAAGCAGCTATCAGTGACGCCCTTGCACTCCTTGTAGCTACTTATAAAATCGGCGAGAATATTTGTTTCCAGGTATTCTCTCAAATAATGATACTTACTAATTGGTTCATGACTTTTCTAAGGAAAATATAAAAAAGCCATTTATATAGTAGGATCGTGTAGGTAGGTATCTAGATATTATCAAATTATTTATAGGTATGCTTAATTTCTGATTTATTTGGTGTGATGATGTACTCTACATTATTTCCTTATTTATTTTAAGAAACCGTATATGTCGATTGACTTTTTCGAAGATTTTATTTAACGTGTTAGGTGGAATCTTGTACCTAGTCAATTTTGACTCCCAGTGTTCAATTGATCTGAATTTTGGTACACATATATAAATCTGATGACAATACAATAATGTCATTCATTAAGGTATTCTGATGATGTAGATAGTTAAAAAAAGCTTTGTCCGTAATGTTCTTTACTTTAGAATAAAGAAAGCATTTTTTTATTATTATACTTTGAGCGCCTATAGTAAAAGTTACAGCAATTATCCATCAAATCATTTCACTGGAAAAAAATAAAAATAAATTTCAGGATTGACTGTGTAGGCTCATCTATTCAGTGTATCTTACCTATTAATACCTAAATTAAACTAAACTACCTGTCTAAAACGCCGAAAGCCAGACCAGGCGGTCATTCACTTGAAGATCGAAGACACGACAAAGACGTCTGCAGATATCGTCGGCGATTACACCAAGACTTGTAAGTTAAGTTTGACAGGTGATTTGGGTCCCCGCCTACCGGCCACTTCCGCCGCCGACTGTACCGCGAAACACGTCGATACTAACCGATAACTATTGACACATGTTATTGTATTGCAAGGTCTTTTGTATACCAACTGTTGATGCGGTGATTTTGGTTTATTTTATTTTAATCTTTGCCATAGATAAAGATGTCACATGAAAATATCTAATTTTAGAACCAAAATGCAATCTATAGTCTATACTTACATACAGAGATTATTACCTACTCTAGATGTAATATTTATATTTATTAGAAAACGATAGCTACTAAAGGGTTTCTACAGTTTTATAATTTGCACTTGAAGGTTGTGTTTGTACTTGGATTTTAGGTACCTATCGAAAAATGTTAAAAATCCACAAATCCTTCGATTTTGCGATGAATAAGCGATTTTATTAAAAAATCTATTATCAGATTTGTAAAAGGATTAAATAAAGGATTAAACAGCATTACCATTTCATATTATATTCAATTAAATTTTCGTTTATATAATTGAATCGAATAAACATTTAGCCAATATCTGTATTACCTAAGCAGTAAATGCTTAAATTGTTCGTGTGAGCCTAGTGACGTAGTTTTATGATTAAAACCTTATTTAACATTAATAAAAAATATTTACAAATTATTTGGAAATTTCATCACAGCTTCACAAAACAAGCATAACATTGGAACAACAAAACAATATGACAAGTTACCTATAACTAATGATGTGTCTAAAACTATAAAACAAAATAGTACGAGGGTGTTAAAACAGCCTCAATCGATAAATGCGTAAATACTGTTAAATAACGGTTAGGACAATGCTTTACTTTGCAATGCGCCACGGAAACAAATGACAATATTGTTTTTTTTTTCATTATTTTGTCAGTTTTGAAATTATGTCTAGAAGTCGTCGCTTTGCCAAGTAAAACAGACTTATTATTAATTTGTGATCAGTTAGGTATGGTAATATCTTACTTGTTCACTCTAATTACAGACCAATCTTTGGATTGAGGAAGCATCAATATCTAAATAACAAAATAATATTAACACGGAATGTGCGTAGATGACATGAGCCAAATCAGCACTAACGCCGAAATAATTTTTAATCATCAATAGTATATTTAATAATCTATTATGTGCAATATAATATTTAAGGCTAAATGACTCGCTAGGATAATTATAGATACAATGTACATTAGAATAACATTGAATACCATTCTAAACGTCTTTTAAAATACCTTATGATGTACTATAATTTTATTTAAGCGGAACTTTTGAATTGGAGTATCCATTCGTATAATAATAACAGATTTTTATAACTACTGTAAAATTTAATAAATTAAACCGAGTCGTGAGTTTCCTATATACATATAACACTATAGTATAATTTGAGATTCATTCACAAACAATTGTGATGACGTTTCCTTTGATTCATTTGTACATCTATGTACATAATAAACAAAACGATGTGATCGCTGCTCTATATCTGTAAGGTTGATTCTATTCTAAGTTCTTGAAATAGTCTATCTTAAGCAAAAACTATGAATATAACTATAAGGATTATTGATAAAGTCCTCAGATTAATACGAGCTGATATAATAAGGATGACGTCATCGTCATCGTATTAATACTAACATGGCACTGCACACCATTAACGATTCGAAGTCAGTCTTACTCGTCGATATGCCAACGACACCACAATCACTAAGTTCTACAACCATAATCACTCATAGCCAAACCGTCATCATCTGTACTCAAAAACTGTTCAAACCATCTTCCTTTCAGTTAAAGCATGCGGATGCCCTGGATGGGTGTAATGGCTAGGAGAAGATGGCTCGTACAAAGACATCTTCAATCTCTTACACTTTGCTCTTCTGTTTTTGAACCAAAATTGCACATTTTTCGATTCCAGGCGTGGAAACTTCTGCCTGTATGGCATTCTATTGAGCTCTTCTGTATATTTGAGTATCAGGTTGTGCGAAGGATGTGTATTCATCGAGAACCATTGCTCGAGGACAGGGACCTCTGATACAGGGTCAATAAATGTCCGGTTACGTTTCCGGCGTTCATCTGAGGCTCCAGCGAGAGCTAAATTCAGGCCACTAGCACCTTCTCCTGGAACTGGTCCTACTCCAGGAAATCCACTCATGTACTGACTCATATACATGATTCCGTGACCAAACATCGGATGATTCGGCACCATGGGAAATGGGAGACGGTCAAGGTGCGGCGACGTGGGACCGTAGTGACGTTCTTGGATGACGTCATCGTCTGAAACCTCATGTTCATCAATGACGCCATTTTCTTCATCATTATTATTGTTATTGCTGTTGTTATTATGTGAACTATCGCTGTTCTTGGCTGGGGACCGTTGTGGTGAGTGATTATTATCAGGTTTGGTCAAATCTCTTGGCTCTTGCTTGATATCATGCACCTGTGTGAAATAAAATATTTTTTTAGTTATGAATTTAATTAAAGATAAACTTCCATGCAGAACAACTATACTTAAATATTTTTTTCTAGATAAAAAATATAGATAGATTACCTTTATGATATCCGGTGGTTTTGGTGACTCAAGGGGCCTTTCTTCAGAATCGTTATTATTCTTCTTATTGTTAGCAGTAATTAGAGACAAAGGAGCATCTGGGCTTTCGGCCCTGTCATCTGGATTTAGATCTCCACCATCATCCTCCAAGTCTGAGCCACCATTTGATAAATTATCCTCGGACATAACTGACATAGGGTACCTGCCAGGACTGCCTGATAATTGCATCGGACTTTTTAAGGAATTATGATCTTGAGAAACATAACTATCATTCCCAGCCATTAATGAACCATTAGTAGGACTATGGCTCCTGCTGTTGAAACCATTTACACTGAGGTGGCAGCTAAGACCCCCAATGTTTCGGAGTTCAGCGCGCTTTTGTGCTGCACGTGCATTCTTGAACCAGTAGACGACATTATTTACATCGAGAGGTTTTCGTCCTCGCCTGGACTCTAAATTATTCAGTTCTCGAACATACTGTTGAATCTGTTGTCTGCTTGGATGTTGGTTTTCAGAAAACCACCGCTGCAATTTTGGTAACTCCAACTCAGGGTCAAAACTTGTTCGCATCCTAGTTTTCTGCGTTGGATATTGACTTTGAACAGTTTGTAATGCCGGGTGTAAATGATCTGGTATGGGATTGAGAGTCGGTGAACGGTTCTTAGGCCCTGGGGATGGGTATCGTCGCGGGCTAAATGGAGGAGGTCGAGGTGACACTTGGGCGCTCCACCAAGACTCAAACTTGCGACGCATATCCTCCGATGGCTCATGCAGATTATGTGGCCCAGGTGTTCTATCTTGCCCTCGACAAATCTGAGCTAACGTTACCTGTAACAATAGAAACAATTTTAAATCGACGCAATCTAAACTAGCTCCCAAAGAAAAAACAAGATACCGCAAACAATTTTAGATGGTTTTAAAGAGGTCAGTCTAACCAGCAACAGATACAAAGATAATTGTTTGAATAAACACCGAGCATTGTTTCACAGAACATCGCCATTAGATTATGAAAATATTAGGTCGGCTGTTAATGCATGTGTCATGCGCGAGCGGTCGGCTCGGTTCTGACGCGACGACGTGTTTATTTGGTGGTTAGTGCGCATCACTCTCGTGCGCCGCCGAAACTTCAATCATGGTCTGCTCTAAAACAATGAGCGGGAAGGGCGTCTTAACAATTAGCATCCACCCACTTCGCCCTAAACTAGACGCCGGCATACGGGTATGGGCTAAGTGGTTCTACTAAAACGTTTTCGCGGCAACTCGGTTAAACAAGGCACCCGGAATGCCCCCGGCCGATGCTGCACCGCTGTTTAGCCAACAAATAGAGCGTGCGACTCGAAATAATATCAGTGCAATGTTTAAGTTTCACAACTGTTTATTTAAAATGATAACACGAGTGCATGTTTAGAAAGGTATTAATCGCACAGCAAGTAGTCAATCATAAAAGAACTTGTCAGATTATAGCTCCGTCGCAGAGTTTACCCAGCTTGACAGTTATGCAAGTGAGATCTGCCCATATCTCTAGATTACATAGAACAATGCCAGTGATTACGACGTCAACCAAGTTGTCAGCCCCGACCGTTTGCTTTGCGAGTGTTGCTAAATCAGATGTTAAATTAAGTATAAGTGTTACACATCGAGATTGTACCTATAAATCATGTCAGAGGAATTAGCGCCGAGCTCATGTGATACGTTAATCTGCTTCTTTGTTTTATATTTTTAAATAGTGAGGCCATATTTGCTTTCAGATATTGTCTACTTCAGCTTCATGGAAGGTTTACGAGAACTGGCGCCTGCGCGTGATAACTCGCGTCACGTGTAATCCGCCTAAGTACGTAATTCGGTGTGTGATTGCGAACATTTCTTGATGTAGTCGCATCTAGAAAGGACAACTTTGAACAATAGGCTTAGTCTTATCTAATATTATTTTCGTTAGTTGTGTACACGCTCGCTTCTCTCGTGCGTTTGGAGTGATTAAATTGTAGCCTGCAATGGCGAACTTTGAAATATTAAAAAAAAATCGACAACAAATAGTGAAGATTTATGGTTTAAAATGCATCTCTTTCTAAATATGTCAGTTTTAAACCCCTCCATAAAATTTTCTTCGACGGTCTAAAAGTTAGTTACGAAGTTCGAATTGAAGTAGCACAAATTGGCACGAGATAAATTACCATGTTATCATAGAGCTGAGTTCATCTGGCGTTTAGCTACAAAACTTCTGTGTTCGAGGTGTTTGATTATCTTCATCAGTTGGGAATACCTTTGGTTCATTTGTAGAAACTTTGTTAAGAATTGTAACTTCAATTTGGAAGTTACCTACAACTTTTTCTATTATTGGAATTTATATTTCGTATATTTTTTAAAGCTACGTGTCAATACTATTATTAGGTAGGTAAGTAAGTAGTTCACGTTGTGAAACACAAATCACCAAATTGAAATCGCGATCCCGACATCGGAGCGGTTAAGCCTCGAGAAGGGCGCGCATCGAGCGCTAACCTCGCGTTTAATAAGATTATAAAGCATTATTTTATGGTATTAATAAGATCAAAAGCGTTCGTACATCTAAAACTCCTTTTAACCCTCTTTCGAAACTCAAGTTGGTAAGATGAGGGAAACCCCCTGCCGCCCTAACCCGTTCGCAACAAGGCGGATATTTAGAAAATATAATAAGGCAGCGCGGGCGCGAAGCGAGGATGAGTCTAAGATTCAATTAAATTTATTATGTATGGAGATCCTGCGTGTGAGGCAGGTGCTCATCGCGACGACAAATTGCTGTACCTATCTTGTGATATGGAGATTTTTATACCATACCTTACATAAAATGAGTAATTATTTTAAGACTTATAAAGATAATGCTATAAGTACATCATCTGATTATAGAACATTTAACCTTGTACTGAAATATATTCAATTTTATTACAATCTTACATTATATATAATAGAACAGAAAATCTAGAATGGACAATAGAATCTTTTTTTATTTAACTTCATCATGGAGATATAAAGTCACACCATTATTATAATACAAGCTAATAATTTATTACTTCACCACAAACATACTACATTTTCTATTAGCCCTGTCTTCCTTTGTTAAGGCACTGAACACCCGCGAACATCAAAACAAATGCTTCCTTAATTCTTCCCCCGAGTGATGATCCCTATTAGCAAGGACTTAGTTGTAACCTTGCAAATTATAACCACCGTCTAAATTGTACAACTCTGGCCTACTTAACTGAGTTTGATAATCTGTCTCCATCGAGAATTCTTTGCATCTGTTGTGATAAGCCTTTCATTAACGAAAACATGTCAGGGGATTCGCCTATTTATATTTGTACCTACTTTGATAAGCTTCTATTAGACAGTTAGGCAACATTCTTTACCATGAATAATGAAACATTCGATATTTTTTGTTCATCTAGCATTTCCAAAAAAATATGATGACAGAACTCTTGTATGACGATAAATAGATAGCTGGATTCGTCATCCATATTAACAAAAAGTTTTAAAAATAAATAACTAAACTTTAAAAAGGTAAAACTGAGGTAAGTTATTTCAAAAGTGAATACTTACGAGGAATAAAATAAACTTATTATAAGTATATATTACGAAAAACATTTGCATGTGTTAAACCAGAACAATTCTAATTAAATCACAGATACAATAACTGGGACATTTTCGATTGGAAACGTTCGTACAATGTGCGAGCTTAAAATATGGAAAACAATGAGTTTCCACGTTAATAAGGGGTAAAGGTTTAGTCTGCGGAGGAGAGCATTGTCAGGGCAGGTGGGGGTTCAACAATCAGGCATTAAAGAACATTACAGTACCGCACTGAATATTGTAAATGTTGGTTTAGCCCAGCGTACCGAGAATGCTTTGTCATAGAACACGAATTTGGATGGTTTTATCGCCCCAATTGGTTAATGTGATTTGATTTGACAGAAGTTTTCGTAGCACACAATCGTTGTTGTGAATTTATTTTTAAGAGAGAAATAATATTACATTATCATAAAGAAATTAACACCCTTATGACTGTAATGTAAGTTGACATAAAGATATAAGGTACTTATCTACCTATTTTTTCACGACCGCCCAAAGAAGAGTGTACCTAATGTTTTCAGTGAGTTTCTTTATTCCACAATAATTTATTTGAATGTATCGGGTATCTTTAGAATTATCCCAAGTGACACTGGCTAGTTTACTTTTTGTAAATGCAGTCGTGTTTTTTTAAATAGGTATTTATTTCTATCGTCGGTGACGTGTAAACACAACCATATTTTTATTACTAGTGAACAAAATCCTAAAGTATAATTATCCTACCTCATCCAAAGGGCATCCAGTAGACATCAGAAGTGGCCTGCTCTGCACCAGCAACAGCCTGAGTAACTTGTCCTTGATATCTTGCAGCGGAGTAGGCCGAGGCCTCAGCAGTTGGATTCTTAAAGTAGCCACAGTAGTCAGCTCTCCCAGGACTTCGCCAACCGTGGCTAGAGGACCATCGGAGATCCTTTCGAAGGGAAGTGGCTTCCAGTTGTTTATTACCACTGATCCTATAGACGTCAAAAATATAATTAAATTATTTATAATTATTTTATCAAGTAAATATTTCAGAGACTTTAATATACTGTAACAACAATATAATTTTGATATATAAAAGGTAAACGTTTTTTTATTGTATGTTGGTATGTATATCATGTGTCATTATTTTTTTCTAAGTTATTTATTTGAAAATTAAAAAGTAATTACAACTAAAACAACCATGAAACAGCATAAGTCTATCAATCAATAAATCTTACCTTTAGCAGAAGCCGCCAGCTCATGAGGATACCCCAGTCTCATCATGGCAGCTGGCACCAGCTCATGAAAGGCAGTGGCTGCGGGGATGATGACGTAGCTGTCTGTCTCTACCACAGCTCTTCGTCTCCAAGCGCCTTCCTCCAATGAAGATACTGCTTCTACCACGCAGTGGACTGGCAGGGTTTTACCTGGAACAATGAGAAAAGGAATTTATTAATGTTAATATGATGTTTATTACAATACCTATTTATATTCGAATATTGAATTTACCTTTACCTACATAATACAATGTAGTTATCATAAAATACTGCAAAGGCATATTTTATAACACTAAACTAACTTGTTGTTTTATTGAACACTAATTGTTCCTCGCGGCTTCACTCGCGCTCCCGGGATAAAAAGTAGTCTATAACCTTCAAGGATAATGTAGCTTTCTATTAGTGAAATAATTTTTTGAATCGGACCAGTAACTCCGGAGATATGCGCGTTCAAATAAACTCTTCAGCTTTATTATTAGTATCAAATGAGATCAAAATATATTAGATAGGTATAAGAATGGTTTTTTACACAAAACTACAACCAAACCAAACATCTATTCAAAATAAATAAATAAACACTATTTTTAATTATAATCAATCACACAAACTCAGTTACATACACTCACACAAACACACTTATAAAAGCATAAATATAAATAGCAATCAGTGATTAAAATCTGTATTACGATGTATTTATTAAATTATCAAGTACCTACATTGTTGGATCGTATATAGGTATAGTTAGATGATCTAACAGGGTACAGGGTTTGAGTGGTCAGGACCTCGACCTTTTAATTAACTTAAGAGTACCTACCTTATTTTATTACCTTTACCTCTTTATTAGTATATCTAATAGTATTTATTATATTATTTTTTGGGACAAATAAAGATTTATATATTTATAAAATATTGTATGTAATTCATTAAAAACATACACTAAATACAGATTCAATTATATTAATAATTACCGATTCTTCGCAACACTGTTCGTCACCGATTAGACAAGCGGTAGGATACGGGTACATTCACACATGTTGATTACGTTTCCACCATCACCGGTCAGTATCTTTTGATGTGGCTCATGTGTGTCATAACTGATATGTGTTAATGAACCTTTAACCGAATCTGAATGGCAATCAATCCTTGAAGAGACATGGAAAATGCTAACCCACATCGTGTATGTGTATCGAACTAAAAGTATCTACAACAAATGGGATTTTTAATAGTGCGCTAACAGAGAACGAAGCTACGACGGGAACAGGTTACTTTACTACGCGTATGTAGCATCTTATTACTTCATGCTTGAAAATAAGTAGGTATAAACTCCCTAATTATAGATTAGACGTCATTATTGTGTAGATAGAATATTTTATAAGAGAATTTCTTTATTCCACCATTGTAGGTTCGGTTCTTTAGAATTATTTTGTACCAAAAAGTAATTACATATCAAACTGAAGACTTAGAAAGTTGTTCTTTTCATCGTTACCTAAGTTAATTTCACGAATATTACCCTAGTAGGCATACTTTGCTTACTTTTGAGTTGTGACTAACTGACGAAAAGTAAAGGACAATATGAAGCTGGGCTGTTATTGTGACGATCACCTTTATTCTATACATGAAGAAATAGAGGGCATATTTTTATTATTTTACCGACAGAGAAGGGTTGGAAACAAAAAACAAAACGAGCAGAACATATCTCAGAAAGCAGCGCCAGATTTTACGATAACGAAGTCGCCAGGTTAATAATAAAATAGAACTATTTATTGAATTGGCTTTTTATACTTTTATTTTTATTACGAAAATAACAGAAATTTATACTACACATCTATACCTATCAAGCAGTAACTAATACTAAATACAGCTTAACGTCGATCAATGGAACCAATGAAGTAGATAAGGACATTTTACAAAAACAACTTTTACCTACAGTTTCTTATAAAAATCAGGCACTTAGAGCATAGACGTCGAAACGCTGTCGTTAAGAGGGCGTCTTAATTATTTAACAACTTTTCAAGCGAAAAAGCGATGCTTTTGACTTGCTCGCGGACGTAGCAAAAAACCGAGCGAAATGTTAAAATAATAATTAATCCTTCTAGCATGTCTAGCAGGCCTGGGGTGCCTGGGCGCCGCCGCTTTGTGCCGGTCGATGCTTTTACCGTCCTTCTTTGTGTAAATGCTTCTTTAGCACGATATTAAATAGTTGTTGCTGTCTTGTTGCACTTTTTTACCCAGAAACGTTTAAGAGGCGCGCCTAGGAACTTCACAGAGCCTGCTTCATAAAACTCTAAAGAGAAGCATTACAGGAGCTCTCTGATAGCTGTCTTTTGAGTAATTATTAAGAAAAAATATATAAAACGTAAATTCTACAATGTATCTACGTTTTCTATATTATAAGGGCAAACTGATTTCAATTGAAAACAATGGATATCTTTTAACCGCGCACAGTTATTGAATTTACATAATACTATCCCGGAATTCAGTGATACAAAATTGTGTATGTAGGTACCTATACTAAAATTATGAATTTTCCGTCCTGAAATAATCTCTTGTAATACCCACGGAGGTAACTTGTGTTAGCCCGTGGGTTATACGTTTAAAATAAGTGGAGTTTCCGGGTGGCGGTAATCGCACAAAGTAACTTTCAATAGTTTTCGTTATCAAGTTCTTTAGTGGGCGAGGTGTTTGGGGGTCGGTCGGGGTAGTTTCTGGTTAGCACCTAACCACCTATGGTTTAATATGAAGCTTGGATTAGTTGAGGTTTAGTAGCGGAGCGGCGGCCGGCCGGGTCGGTCCCTTGGTCACTTAAATCCCTTAGTTATGAAACTAGAGCCGTGCTGTATAATTAATAATTTAATACTAGGTATAGGTAAAGCTGTAGCCAATAGACTTTAAAATGAATGTTTAAGGCTATACTTGAATAATATATTACAAATAAAAACAATCAAATAAACAAACTTTTTAAAAGTTCGTCAAAAGCAATGTAAAATTTCATGTGTCTTATAAATTGTGACACAAATGATATGCGGTGGCGCAAATCTCATCATTTGCGAAAACCTTATCTTAAATCCGGCATAAAATTAAATCGCATTAGCGAAGCAACACTGACAATACGACAAAAAAGCTGTTACCATTTTATGTGAATACCAATTTACTCAGATATTTATTTTGTAATTTTAACTAAATACCTACTTGTTACTTTTTTTAAAAATAGTGATTTCCATTAGTTTCATTTTGAAACAGGTTTTTGCTTCGATTATTTTAATAGGTATTTATCACCAAACAATGAAACATCTCAATTTCTTAATATCGGTACTTCGGGACCCGTATGATGGGTATGAATAGAGCCTAAATTCTGAACTTACCTAGATAGCAAAGATTTGCCTGAAACTAGACAAACGTATAATTTACACAGCACCAAACAAGCTCAGGACACTAATCTACTAACAAGGAATTCCATAAATTGGGTCTAAGCTAGACCCTGCGTTCATTAGTACAGCATAAAATAACAATTAGTAAGACAGGCAAGCTGTAACGAAAGAGAAGATCCTAGGAGCTAAGCCGATCCGAGCTCTCTTGAAAAGAGTTCAAACATCGAAGGGCGATGTCAAGTATGTGTGCATGTGAGGCGAATTAAAACTTTATGTTTACAAGAATTAAGCTGCAAGTTAGTTGTGCTTGTGTCTTTTATGAGCGGTAATATAAACTATGTATGAAGATGTGTTTATATGAAAATTGTGTAAAGGTGCATTCCAAAAATACATAATGCATAAAAATATCACAAATATTTACTCGTTTTAACACCTAATTAGTACATTTAGAATTATTTACAACATTTATATTAATTTTATTGAATTTATGATTTGGTAAAGATTTTTCAAATACAAAAATGTATCATGCTGATTGTTGACAGCAGCGATCGCCTCTAGGAAGTCCAAAAAGTTTGCCTATTAGGTATAGGTAATGCCTCTTCTTTGTAAATATTTTTTTAATTTGTCGACAATGATAATATTTTGTTAATTTTATATGAAACGCATCTTTAAAATAATATCAAAACAGTTTATGCATTACCCTCACTTTCTAAGTTCTCAGTAAATTCAAGCGTTTAGAAATCCATCAAGTGACGTCTAAACTTGGCAACTCTCCGTCGGACTAGATGTCGGAGCTTAAACAGATATGTTCGGAATCAAATTCGCCGCTTTTCGCCGAGGCTTTCCGCGCTCCCGCCCTAACTCGTCTACGTAGATATAGGGTCACTGGAATACTATTATATGCAAAATTTCATTGCGACAATGAACTAACTTTGTATGGGCGATTATTTTTTAATTTAATTTTTAGTTCTCAAATGGTCATATGAAAAAAATTATAGATTTTCAATTAACAAATAGTATTGAGTTAGTCTAGAACGATGCGATAGAAATGTTCTTGATAATCTCCCCAAGAATGTAGGTATTTGATTTAAAAATAAAAAAAATGTAAAGTATTTCTCGACACTATTACAATATTACTAATTATTATTATTATTAAAACCTAAAAGGCAATTATCAGGTTCGGTTTAAAATTTTAATTCCATCATCAAAATTTTACTTAAAAGTCGATATTTTTTGGTTTCACACTAAACCTTCAACGAAAGTCGTATCATTTTTTTTATTTTCAAATTAGTAAATAATATTTAATCAAAATGAATACCTATATCGTATCTAGTGTTAGATTTATATCATTCACGTAGCATTAACAATGAACTGTGAGAGACGTGTGTACTTAACTCGGAGTTAGCATAAGTATTTTACTAAAAGTCTCATCCAAAGCCCGCTTTCAAGAATATAACGAAGCTTTATTAGCTTAGCTAATGTTATAAAAGTTATGCAAGTTTTAAATTTTAAAATCCGCTTTTTAAATTGAACCTTCCATTTTAATAATAGAACAGTTTTGTTTCTTATTTATCGTATTGATAAATAAGAATATTTAGCAAAGTCATCATCATCATAATCAGACATAATAGGCCTCTCCTATGCGCTACGAGAGCGCTACTCCTTCCAGTAGGACAGGACTACCGCGTAAGTTCAAATGAACTCTATTAATTGAATTCGGCTCCCATTTTCTGGAATTCCGTTATTTTATGGGACATGTAAAAAGCAAACAAAAGAGTAAACTAATTCATTCATTAACTCATTCTATGTATCGCATAGATACATAATATAAAATTCTAAGAGGCAAATTCAATTAAGTTATTTACAATTTTTGGTAGCTCAGCGATTTTTATCAGCATCCAGCTCAGTTCGAGAATCATTTTGAGATTTTGAATTCATTAGACGTACTAAGTACTCATCGATGTAGCCAGCTTTTATCACTGAATGAACTGTCCTCAAAATAGCGATAATCTAAAAACCGCGGATATAAACAAGTAGTACATAAAATATAAAAGTGCAACAACGAAGGCTATTGGATTCGCGTGCTTGTCGATACCTATTCGTGAGCGATGATCTGTTTAGATTGGCTAAGTCCTAGCGTGACGGATGCTGAAACCTAGCAAATACTGTTACATGCAACAGTATTCGACTGAATCCTTTGTTTGTTTTAATAATAACATCATAACGTGTTGATGTGACAGTTTAGTCAGTAAAAAGTGAGAGTATTTACTGCATGAATAAAAATGTTAATGTGAAGTACTGTCATGCATGAAGGGGCACGAATGAATGGGGTATGAATTTGATGCAAATTTAGCAAAATCTATTTTTTTTAGGTACTTTAATGAAATTCTAATAGTTTGGTACTCTAGTGTTCATGTGATTAAAATTTACTTACCTACCTATAAACTATGATGTTTCAAAATAAATATTAGGATAAGCAAATTATTTCTAAAAATAAATAAGCGATCGCATTTAAAAATTCAATTTAATTTATCATAGAACATTAATCAGAAATAAATATTAAATGAAAACGTTCATCAAACGTAATATCTGAATAACAAAATGCTAAGTAGCTTTCCTTAATACCTTATTAGTGAATTCCTTGAGTGTACTCAATAGCAAGTTAAATCAAAATGAGTGTTATCTATTTCAATGTTACATCTCTCAGTGTATTTAGGGAGAGGCATGAAAAGAATATTATGTACTCGAAGTATTATAAAACTGAACAAAAGTTCAATAATTTTATTTGTTGAGTAATAAAACTTAGGTGTATTTAATAAATCCTCCAATACGAAAACGATGAATTTGCTATGAAGAAGTATAGTACAAACTGCTTAGTTTGGGCAGATACCTATATGTGTGTGAACATATATTATTAATAAAATTGTGTTAAATTGGGTCCATATAGAAACATTGAAATTATGCTAGCCTTTTAGGCACTTTACCTAATGTAAAATTTATATATACATAATGTAAAATTTGTAAATAGGTAAGTAATGTAAAATTTGTATGGGTATATGTAAAATGTAATATTTATAACAGTAAGTTGTTCTAAACCGACAACTGCGATAATTATATATATATTTTTGTATATTTGTTCTAATTTGTTCTGTTATTGTTTTTATGTACAGAAATCAAAACACAATAATAAAAGTGATTAAAAAAAAACAACAAACAGGTATATTTTACAAAATCCAAAGACTTTGCTGATGAAAACCGTGCAACAAAACCTAGTCTGCCGTAAAACCAAAGTCAACGTACTACTACAAACCCAATTTAGTAAAAACCAAACAGACAATGGAGTCTCGTATACCGAGTTCAATTTCGTAGGGCGGCTGGCAGATGTGGCTAACACCTACCCGCAGTCTGTTAATCCCCTTACTCTGGACCCTAAACTTCACCTGACCGTAGACGAGCTAACTCAATACAATGCAAACACAATCTCGACCTAACTCTTGGTCTAATACTGCTAAACATAGCCCTAAAGAATAGGTACCTAAGTATCACTTTGATTAATTTTCGTTTCCAGAAATGACTGCTTAGTATGCCTATTGATAAAACTATGTACCTACCTACCTACATCCTTTGAATCATTAGTGTTGTGCGTGGTTCCACAAACATTTTATTCTAGGAACTGCAATACAACTAGGTACATTGATTTTTTCGACGTTGCTGATTTAATAGGAAAAGTTGCCATGTTATTTGCCTATAAATAGCTTACAAGGTTAAATTTCCTTATATGCACCTAATACTACATTTAGGTTTTATGGTTCTATCTCTGGAATCGCTGAAATAATATGAATACTTTGATACTAAAAATCAGCCTTGCCTTATTTGCGATAGAGCTCAGAGTTGCTTCCAAATTAAAAAATATTCAGTATTACCTAGCAGCGAAACATAGTTGTTGAAAAGATGTCATGTCATGTCAAAGTATCCATCCAGTATTATTTAACCCTATATCAGTATTTTAAACTGTACCAATGTGTCCATTATTAAAATATGGTGTAAATTTATTATATAGACTACCTATTTTCAAATTTTAAAATTAGAAGTACATGTCTATTCTCTGATAAATTTATAGATCTACGTGTACCTAGACAGTTAAGCTACGCGTGTAGGTATCAACTGACCGTCCACTGTCTAGGAAGGTAACGTGACTCCCAGGTCTTTGCAACGCATAGGGCTTAACTGCCTTAAGCCTCGCCGCCTTTATTATATGCTCTACTTTAACGCTCAGATTTAACTTAACAATAACTTCCTCTAAGCGTACCTATTACCTAAGCAAACAGCAGAACAACAATAAGGATTATCACATAAATTCTCTAATTACTTTTTCTAAAATATAATTTGAATTTAAAACTTAATTATTAGATACCCTATTCTTACTCTGCTTTTCTTAAAAAATCAGAAAGTATTAATGTCTTTTTTGACGTCATGAAGAGATCTGTAATCTCTTGTATCAATGTACAAATTTCCAAACATTTCGAATAATGAAAATACGAAAATTCCAATAAGAAAATCCAATATAAATTAAACCGAATTATGGTACTCATACTCGACTCGCTAATAAAGCCATATGTAACAAGCGTTCGTATAGAATTTACAATAACAATACGATCTCAGATAACGTTAACAATGATTGTGAAGGCGTTACAACTGTCAAAGGGCGTGTTTGTGGTTTTAATTAAGGAACTCGGTTCATCCCCCGTCAAACGTTGGCCCAATTGTTAGACGAATCACATTGTTATTGTCTTCAGGGTATGAAATTCAGTACGTACCAAGATTAGGTCTGTTATAGCAAAATAATATATTAGAATGTTTATTATCTCAAGCAAAAAAAAAACGGACACTATTATTATTAATAACTAAAATTAAAAATTTCATGAGACCCCCGAAGCTCACTAGAAAATTGGTGATAATTTCCAAACGGCTGATCGGATTTTCTTGAAATATAGCTAAGAACACTCTCAATTATGACACCTTTAAAAAAAAACTAACTTGAGATCCGTCCATCCGGTCAGGAGCTACGACGCCTCAGACAGACACACAGACATACACGTCAAACTTAGAACACACCGTCGTTTTTGCATCGGGGGTTAAAAAACATATAGGTAACGTCAATATGGAATCTAAGAATAAAAGATACAGCAAAAGTGTAATAATAACGAAAGAAAGTTGAAGCCCATTTACACATAACGATACGATTTAATAAACCTAAAGCGCGACCTTTAATTAATTCATTCGCTTGAGGGAGACGTTAGGAGGAAACGTCATCATTATCTTAGCCGTTGTTGCGGCAACTTGGTATGAATGAGCAACGTGTGTCGCTCGCGCCCTTGTCCCGTCCCTCGTCAATCGCTAACACATTTACCTACATACGACTGGGTGAAAACTTGCAAAACGAACACCATTGTTAAGATCGGTACAGACACAATGCTGTGTCGCGGCGGTGGCGCTTATCGACTCCAGCGCGTCAAAGAAGTTCAAAAGCTCGGTTTAGATGTTCGCTATCTCTACGTCGTTTGTCAGTTTACGCCGGCAGCGATGATTGTCTCGACATTATAAATGGCCTTTTTGAAGCATCGTTTGTTACCATTTTAATTGACACCGCGAAAATATGTTTGTTTGGAGCGCTGAGATTTTCATTTATAGCACGCACACCGTGTGAACATGTCAAACGTAAGAATTGTTTACGAACATAGTCTTCTCAGCGACTGTTATTTTCAGTAACAATAGATTAAACCAGTACATTTGTACTAAGGGTGAAAGTCAAAGTAAAAAATATAGAATTGTATACTTAAGTTCTTAAGTAATAATCTCATACAACAACATTACCAAGGCTTAAATCCGCCGTAGGTGACACATGTGTATAACCAAATAGGCTCTACGATTTCACGTAACTGTGTGTGTGTGCGTTACAGTATTAATCTCATTTGTGTAATAAAATCTGTGCCTTAGCCGAGCCGATGGCAAGGCGTGATCCGGCCGTGAAATGCTTGCCTCCATACGATAATCCTGTTAGGTTAAGAAGGTTTCTACACATTACGTGCTTTGCTACGCCTTAAGGATTAAAACGACGTGTACGCATAACTCGATACGTATTGTTAGGGAAGACGTATACACCTATATTGATTTTCCATCATGTCAGACTTGATTATAATTATGTGTACAGTAATATTGATTATACATACCTTGTGAAATTTATAGGTATTAATATAGCGGGAAGCCTAGGCGAGGCCGAGCTTAAACGATTAAGCTACGGCAAAGATGCAACGTAGATTTAAAGCAAAGCTCGCCATGACAAGGTGGTCATCGCAAACCCCTAGATCTTTATGCCGGACAATGAAGACAAAGGACGTTTAAATTATTCAGACAGGGCAAAAGCGACCTTAATGTCTCGAACGTAGACGTCATTTGTAAATATTTAAGTTAGCGCGTCAATTTTGCTTTAAGACGAGTAGTTTGCATGAGAGAGGAATCGGAGAGCGTCTGGGTGGCTAAACCTACCCTCCGGCCAGTAAGGGGCCTTCCATAAATAATTAATCTGCAGCGATGTGCGACCGGCGCGGTTAACTAAATCCTGTGGCGGTTTAGGAAACTGGCCGCCGGGGATACCTCCACACTTACCGAATATTGTTTCTTGTTACTTTTGATTCGTCTCAACTACAAACATTTAATCAAAGCAAAATTTTAAAATCATATGACATGGTTTAAAAATAATTATTGAGCATTTACAAATAGATAATATCTACTAGCTTTGCACGCCGCGGCTTCACGCGCATTCCCGAGGAAACAAAAGTAGCCTATATGTTAATCCAGGGTGTCAGCTACATCGATACCAAATGTCATCAAAATAAGTCCAGCCGTTTGAGCGTAAAGAAGTAACAAACCAACTCACTCACAAACTTTTGTTTTTATAATTCAAGTAAAATATTAGTAGGAAGAGATCAAATGGTTTCAATCGCAAGATCAACCTTAGATAAGCTATAGGTACCTCTGATAAGGATAAAAAAAGTTACATTCTAACATTACATTCTTCTAATTTTAAAATAACATTAAGATACCGCTTATCTGGCCATTGATAAATCAGCCCTAAATCAAATAACGAACAAATAAAGTAAAGTGGATATTTTGAGTTGGAACTCATTGAAAATATAAAAAAAAATACTTTGCAAATAAAACTATATAGGAAACATTTTACAAAAGCATTGCAAGCTTATTCTACGAAATGTCAATAGTCGTAGAAGTGCTACGCTACGAGTGCTACCCCCACGCTCTACGATCGTAGGTCGCCTACGCCTATACGTCTTTTTCATTATAAAATACTACCTTCCGCCCCGCGGTTTAACCCGCGTTCCCTAGGGATCTTACATGTTTTCCCGGGATAAAAACTAGCCTATATGTTATTCCAGGATATGATCTATCTATATGCCAAGTTTCATTCATTTTATCAAACATCATAATAATATAATCCTTAAAATATTTGAAGGAGAAGTTTGCAGGTCACCCTAATGCGGGATACAGAGTTCATTAGTAAGTAGTAGTAAATAAATCCTTGCTGTTTAATAAATAAATAAAAAAAAATAACGTAAAATCTCAAAAACGCATGATTGTTTTTGTACTCTTTTTAGTTTTTATGGAATGTTTATTTAATTACTTTTTATTTCAACCATTAAATATTTTTACGACTTATTTAAGGTATACTTTGATGCTCTTTCAGCCTACTATATACTCTAATTTTTAAATTTGGAACACAAATAGTTTATAACCTAGAATAACACATATGATACTTTTTATCCCGAGAAAACAAAAGATCTCTCGAGAACGCGGGTAAAACCACGAGGCGAAAGTTGATTAGGTATGTTATATGTAAATAGTTGTCAGTAACATAGCGTGGTGAAGCCCCACCGGCGAGCAACAAGCGGCGTCTTGCGGCTCCGGTGGATCCGCCGTGGATTAGGTCGGCTTTACCCGCAGGAGACGGTATTACATATCTATAGTTATTTAGTTGGATACCTTTCGCCCCGCGGTTTTACCCGCGTTCTCGAGAGATATTTTGTTTTCTCGGGATAAAAAGTATCATATGTGTTAATCTAGGTTATAAACTATTTGTGTTCCAAATTTCATTTAAATCCGTTCAGTAGTTTTTGTGTGAATGAGTAACAAACATTCATCCTCACAAACTTTTTGCATTTATAATATTATATTAGTAGGATATAGTAAACTACGTGATTTTTTTAAATAATCACTTTCGTTTATTTAATTTTTAACGTATTGTTCTGATGTCTTTGATAATTTTGAAACTCCATGCAAAATTTTGTTTTGCTAGAAAGAGATAGATATAAATATTTGATGGCTTATATCTTGATTTTCTTTATAGTTATTCGAAAACAATATTTTCGCTTTAATACTTTAAATATAATGATGATGGTTTAAAAAAAATATAGTTCCTTCCTTTTTTGATAATAAGAACCCTGAATAGAGAGACACGTTTACATTTTAATTTAAAATGTTAGTTGACAACTCTAATCGTGGGTATGTTTGAAACTCAATTGCACTGAAGCCTGCGTTAGGGATATTGGATTAGAAACAATACAATTTTGTATGAAACTTTCCCTTTATATTGACGGTAAACTACCCGTACAACATTGCTAAATTACTTTATTCAACTTTCTATGACGTCAGTGACGTTAGTGACGTTACAGTTTAATCCTGTCTGCGTCACTGAAACTTTTAATCGGCTGTATGTTTTGTGATACACCTCACTCGTATTAATCATTATGTACTTAACATATAACAAATTAAAGTTTAATCTTGTATTGTATCTTGTTTATTTTTTATGTTCAATTATTTAAATATACAGGAATTAATTTTATTGATTTTGGAATGAAGAATTGATTCATGAGTTACACAAGATAGAGATTCAGAGAAGTAAAATAAATATGGATGGGATCACAGTCTCATATACATTTATGCGTATTACTTACGGATTAATTTTCCATTATTTAGCATACACATAAGTAACATAATCCGGATCAGCGCAAATCTATACCTAGTTCTGCAACAGATATAGCATTTAATAAATCAAATGGCTAAATCACCATGAACCTGACAACATCGCTAATACCACACTATTCTCAATCAATGGCAATCGGAATAGCGACCAAATAATCGCAGCTCAGTTAATGAACGCATTTGAAAAGTTAAAAGCCCATTGTTAGGCCGCGGCCACGTCGGCCGACTAATTAACGTCGAGCAGTAATACCACGCCTAGTGTGAGCGCGGACTTAGTGGCATTATCGCCTAAATTGTCCTAATGTTTAGTTGTGGACGTAGGTGGTCGTTAATGATTTGAGATACTAATTTGAACGGCCACAGCAACCGACGCATTGTAACCATTGTACAAATTATTTAGTTGATAATGCAATCTGATACGAGTTTGAATACAAGTGTTATAGCGGTTTTAGTCGGGAAACTTCACGTGTGAGGAAAAAGTAGCAAAAAGTGCAAAAGTAAAAAATTCAAAAGTGAATATCATTTTTTAATAGATGGAAAATATTAATAATTATTAGAGAAGGCTTACCATAAAAAAAGTTGCTTTGAAATACGGATCACGCGGCAATGAAACCATGTGAGCGTAGGCTTTAGAACGAATCGTATTTAGGACGCACAGACAAACTCGATTTAGTAATTAATTTTACCGCGCGAAGTGCTCTAAATGCACTAGAAGCTATAATCCTCATTAAAATGGGAAATAGTCGACTATTCACTTTGCCATCAAATATAATTTTGGCTTCTAAACGCGAAATATAATTATGTATTTTGGCAAATCCGATGAGCGTCGAGGCAAATGTAGGTACCAACATTTAATATCGTTCTCTTTTCAACGTTGTACGTTACGTTTGTACTGAAATCACGTATGCAAATATCCCTCATAGTTAGTACACATTAATGTCTAATTTGAACATATTTACTATAAACAAAGCATTTCCATCTATAAAATTTAACTTACGCATAATAGAGTACATTTCCTCTATACTGTTGATAATAAGTAAGTATCTACCTACTTATATAATATTATATATTCGACAATCCATGGAGAATAAAATTATACGAGGCGATCATTTTCATTTGCTCCCTGACCGCTCAATTTTTCGCATAACGCACCGTCAAATGAAAACACAAATTAATCTGCTCATTTTTTGCATACAATTTTATATCATTGTACTCAAATATCCGAATGCGATACATTTCGCGATGCGTAATCCCGTGTCACAATGATAGTTATGGATTACTTTCGTCTCGATTGAATTATTTCATCATCATAAAAATGTATGATTAATTTATTATATTCGACGGTATGCCGAGATAATCCATAAAGGGTCTACAAATCGCTTTGTTTACGTGCGCTTTTATGAGAGTTCGATGAAGGTGTGCCATAAAATCCAAAATCAATATAGAAATGTATAGAAACAGGAGTGCGGGCGAGGCCTGTGTCGACGCGATATCCAACACGGGTTCGGATTAAGCGACGTCAAATCCGGGATTAAGCGGGCCGGGATAAAACGGAGGCAGGGATCGGCTCGAGCCCGGGTCAGCGGGATTTTGCCGGGGCAATAAAAGTGTCTGCAGCCGATTTAGGCTGAGCCCGCTGGCAATTCGGCACGGCTACCAATTGCTAGGTAATTTTGGCGTGCGAGCGCGATCTGTCCGCACAAAGCCGTTCTAATGCCCGCCAATGGGATTAGCCTAGTGTCGTGCGGCCTTTACAATTTATTGGATAGAATCAGACATCTGAATTAAGACATGGTTCTTTCATACGTCTCAAGGAGACGTAAGGTTGAATTGATTATTTTAAATTCATATCAAGCTTTTATCACGGCAATGATTGACATTACAACGCGCGCGTGGATTATATCTGTTTTACAAATACTGTTTTATAAAAGCGCTAATAAGAATAATGAATACCCACAAAAACATATAATCCGTTATTGCGTACTCGAATTTCTCTATGCACTCGACTAATCAAAGTTTTTCTAAAATAAATCCCGCTCGTTTGCAATGAACGTCGTTCAACCATTATAGGGGGCCATCACTAATCCGGATTGGAGATTCATTAGTGCGAGATTATACTCTATTGAAATCTGGCTTATGCGGGGGTACGAACGGAACGGATAGCGGGAATGACCTTTCATACCACTGATGACTACAGATATATACTAATTCATGCGCATTCTTATTGCAATAAATTTAATAAACCAATAATTTCGATGTCCGTTACAATAAACCAAATAGTAATGTATTAACTAATTTCATTTCAAATATATTATATAGGTTATATTAAATTCTGATATAAATATATAACCTATTGTTTGTATATTTTGTAAACTACTTCAAATCCTGATTCTGTTCGATTCACTGTTCTATTTTGAACCTTATTAATTTATTTTGTGAGTATCATTCATTCGACTTTAAAATACTAGTTACAAAAATAAAGGCTAGTAAATTGAAACACCCACAAATATAACAAACACACAACCACGAATACATTAATACATTAGCAATGTAGCAACAAGGACGCGAAACATTCCATAAAGGCAGAAGCACACCTAGCAAATGACGCATTAACTTATTGGATAAGTCGAGACTGAGGCGATGAGGTGCGTACATCAAAGGTATAACAAACAAAAAGCAAACATTCCCCGGATGAAAAGGTTACACGTAATTACACCAATATATCATTCAATATTTCTCCTCAACAAATATCATGAGTAGGCATGTGTAGATATGAGCGTAGGTAGCTGAATGTCTCCAAAGAACAAGGTTATCTCTGTTTTATTTTATCAAATAATTATAATTACACGAGTCATGGACTGAGATCAAGTAGGTATGTTGCTTTTTCTTTCCTTTATACTTTGGATGTAAATGTTTGATTCATACATTTTGATAGAACAAGATTGATATTTCATACGAAAAGTTTTTTTTCAGATTTGGTCCCAAGTTGTATATAATGATAACTACAATAATACCTGAAAATTTGGCTACTCATGGAAAAGTAACCCTGTATAGCTATGTAAAATGTAAATATAATAGTAGTTTATGATACTGTTGCATAATAGGGGTTATTAACTACGAGTGTGAGTTTAAGTACCGAGCCGTAGGCGAGGTTCTTAATAGTATCACACGAGTTTTGACTATACTATTGTTTGACACTATTGTTGTGACATTTTTGGTCAAAATGATATGTGATAAAAATGATATTAATGATAAAATATTTTAAACCAGTCGTATCAGACCACACAGTGCAACACTGTTAACTCAGCACTGGCACATTGTGACAATAACATGAAAATCGTACAAAAAACTCCACACATAATCGTACTAGGGGCTTATCTCTTTTTGTACTCGTCCACGCGGGATTATTCCCTGGGATGGCCTTTATCCTGGAATAAAATATTTATATCCAACATAACGAGCTACCGACGATGGACAAACATTACCCTGGGACTGCCGCTCTTCGATAATATAGCTTTTATGAAAAAAAATGTAATCCTAGGTTAATTTCATTATACCTTAATTTTCAAGGAGGTTTTTGTATATAGTTACTGCTTAGGTATAATAAAAATGAGTTTAGGTTATTTTACCCATGTAATTAGTTTGTTTTTGATATTTTAATGTATTTACTGTATGTTACCATTGTATAAAGTTCTTTGGATTTTTTTTATTTCATTTAAAATAAATAAATCGATTAGACTACAATAATTGCCAACATAACTTTTCAACGTGATTTCGTCTTTAATTTTTGACTTTTTTACGATTTAGTTCGAGATTTATTCACCATAAAATACAAGTATTCATACATGTTACTAAGCAAAGATAATCTGCTCACCCCAAAATCAGCCGTTTTTAGATTTCCCCATATATAAAAGGTTAATACTATAATCGTTTGTTGTGCACACGACCATGACTTTAGCCGCATCAATACTAATTATAATAATCCTTTTGATGGAAGGACTCTAGTTTTATTACTAAGCACTATTTAGAAGGTGCACATTTCTATATAGAAAAATATGAGAAAAAAACATCAACGATTTAAGCTCCTCTACGAAAAAGTGATTGAATACTATGGTGAATGTTTCGAAAAATTGTGTTAATAATCAGAATTTTATTGAGCAACTTCGTGGTGTCTTTAAATATCTACCGTGTAGTTTAGAATGATATCTGTTTTCGATTGGACAATACGCCTAACTCTACGGTAGGTCGCGGTTTCACCCTATGTGGTTTGTTGATGACATTCACGACGTATCCTTAACAAAACTCATCGCACGACCTTTAACCTTATAACTTGACATTACGATTGAGTTTAGCATGCAGTCGGATAGATACGTAGCTTTCTACTGCAAAGTAAAGATAAGCCCGCGGATTAGTTCGACGGAATGTAAAAACTTTATTTCAAGAAACCTCCGAAACTCACTAGATAATTGGTCATAATTTTCAAACGGCTGTGCAGATTTTCTTTCAAACCTAAACCAAAATCGGTCCATCCGTTCAGGAGCTATGAGACACACAGATACACACTACAAAGTTATAACAACACTATTTTTCGTCGGGGGTTTAAAAGGAACTCTAACACGGTTTGACTCCCAAGCATGTAGGAGCCACATCCACTGACTATAGTTTGCTTTAGATAAAAACCGTGGCAAATATACCTACCCACCTACAAACATAAATTAAAAAAGCATTTATTCAGTTTAGGCCATAATAAGGCACTTATAAACAGAAACGATTTGATTCCAGGGGCGCCGGGAACATACTCTACTAAAAACAGAAATAACTGTTGAGCCATCACTGGTCCCATGGTCATTTTGACACCATCGGTTTGGGAAGTAACATCATTCGCTGTGGTGGGGATGGGCCAGAAGCAGTACTTGCTTTGGCTACATTGAGTATTTCAAAAATATCAAATAATAACCTCCATGGTATCCAGCAGACAAAATCACTGATGTACCTACATAGTTTTAAAAAAAAATTGGCATCGGCTCCTCAATCATACTCCATCTCTTACACGCATAAAATTGTAACCTTTCCTACATGTAGGTTATACTGTACATATGAATAAAAGCTCGTAAAAAGGGACGACGACGGCGAGAAAATCCTGAAAAAGGCCGGCATGTCGCAATCCTGGATGCTGGGATTTCGTTCATCCCGCCTTACCGTAATCCCGCGCCAGATAAATAATATAGACTACTTTTGTTTTCACATATAGGTACGTAAAATATCAATAATATTTTAAACAGACGAGCGTTTATTCATTTTAGCTTTTCATTGAACTTTTTATTTTATTCCAATGCTATAAAACTTTTAATCATCATAGAATGTTATGAAGAACATCACAGATGAAGTCATAACGAAGATTTAAATTATGCATAGTAACCAAGCTTGTTTTTAGTACGTGTTAAGTGCGTCTTCACTGTAGAACTTTAGAAATTCTACAGTCTAGCAAAACCAAAGTACCAAAATCTTACTTTATGGGTACTTAGTTCACATACAACGAACCCCGCCACTTGGCGTGGTCCGTCGGGAGATAATCGCATTGTCTGTCTCACTCGCACCCGCAGGTGTTACGCGCAAATCCTCACCGCGTCCCTCTCTAATCCCTTATTTGAATCTTATCAGATCTCAGGAGATACACCGGTAGTGGTCTTAGTCCGGTGTGTATGTAGTCATGGATTTATCGTTTAGGGTTGCCGATAAAACGGACAAAAAGATTATACCTAAGTCTGTGATTTAAAGTTTTTTTTATAAACCCTTAATAACAGTAATGTTTAAATGAAATCAAAAATGCATGGAATTGCTAGTTCTGTTTTGAGGAATACATGAAGAAAAAGCATAATTGTAACAATTATATCATACCTGCACGACACACAATCAGGTTGTGCTACGTTTAAGTTCCTAATTTTTATTTTTTTATTTAAATAGGTAACAATCTGCTGACGAATACAATTCTTCTATTATTTCTTATTCCTATTTTTATTAACTTGTGATAAGTTCCAAAAGTGAATTTAGTTTGTGAAAGTTTCAAACGTTTATTTTTTTGTACATCCCTAACACGCGGGCATACATTAAAGGTGCGTCCACACTGAATCCGCGATTAATGGGCTTTGAATACGCGATTGAAGCTAAATTTATGTTTCAGCAGCACGTCGCCAGATTATAGCGACATCAGTGCAGGGTATAAACAGCTGTTTTGATATGTCTCCAAATGAACTTCGTTATGGTACGCGGATTTTCTAAAATAGAAATCAATGGACAGAGCTTATTGAACCTACATGTGCAAGTTTTAAATGGTGTTGCCAAGTTATTAAGTAACTAGTCAAAGTTATTCCGTAGGTTACGAGTTAATTTGTCGGCTGTGTTGTATAAAAAAAAGTTTAAATACCTAATAATATTTTAGGACATTCTTCGTACACAGTTAATTATCCCAAACTATATAATAGCTTGTAATATGCAAATTTTGTTTATGAAGAACTTAATACCTACAAATTTACGGTGTTATTCAGTTAAAAAATGATTTTCTAATGTGACAAACTAATTAAAATCTGGAAAAATAATGGCGCAAGATATTGAGGCGCAATTTTAAAATATCAAAACCGATCCACTCGCGCGTTAAACTGGCAGCCATAATTTAAAGGAAACGACGAGAATTAAAGGTTTATTTCTTGCCAGTGTAATAAGATAATATTACTAACCCTTTGTAGGGATTAAGATTTTGTTAAGGGCGTCCCTAAGCCCAGCCAGACGGGGTCCCGATTAGGCGAGGGAACGGGCCCTTTGCTTTTCACTTCTATGGTTTTTATGATGCTTACAACAATGATATAAGATTTATAGTTATAGTAATTTATTGCCTAACAAAGAACAGAAAAAACATAAAACAGTAACTAAACGCACCACTTATTAAGTAATTTAGGAATAATTCCAAACTAATAAACTTATAAATCTAAAGTAAAAATATTCTTCAAAAACAAGGGAGAGAAAAATCTATTAAAATGGAAAGAATTCCCACTTGACCGATATCCGGGAGTTCCAAACCGGACCGTGCGGCGAGCGCAATCCGTGTGTCCCGCCTGTAAGCCTAATCTTGACAAATGGTCCGGATCATCCGTTACCAGTACACCGGCCATGCTTATTTGTCCACACGACTCGACCGGCACGATTTTTTATCGATTGATCAGAGGCTCAGCTGATTGCCACTCTCTGTTGTTGCCGCCAGATTAAATCCCACACATAGATACAGCCGCGTAGCTGTGACTTTAAAACCGAATTAAAGTCAGACACAAAAGAATAATCACGAAGGATTTGCATTGTGATACGCACACAATCAAAATCGTACATAATCTGAACTCATTTATCGAAATGGTTTTGTAGTAAATCCATCGCACGATTCGATGCTTTATGTCTTGAGAAAGAATGTTGACTTTCGTAACGGTAGTGCGGAGTGTAAATACACGTGCTGTATTGCGTCTGTGTGGGTTAAGCCGAGTGCATGCCTCAAATTGGGCTGAAGTGCAGGAGATTATCTCAAGATGATTGATGGAGAAGGCCCGCGGCCCCTTCGCCCCAGAACACCCGTGTCTACCGTCCACATTGCCAGTTTGATATAATTCAAAATGACAGTAGCTATTTTAATCGTTAACGGAAGATTGGATAAACATAGGTATTTATGTAACTAATTACCTACATTTGAAGACTCAAAAAAAAACATAATTTTATATACACAACTACTTACTACAATTTATCTGATAAGATTTATGTATTCTTTGTATTTATAATAAGATCTAAATCGCAACTCAGCGAAAATCCAAGCTCCCTAACAAAGACCAGTGAGGCTGGACATGTACATCTACTTGCAAGTAAAGTACACATACATCGGGAGTTAAGTAGAACCGGATGAGTAGAGATTAGGTGGCAGCGGCTGCCCACCGCCCGGGATACATCTCCGACCGGATTACTGCAATCCGGATTTTGATGAATAACTAGCCAAGGAGTTATATTGTGATCTTGATAATAGAGTTTTGTAGAAGCAGTGTAAAGATCACGCATAAGCGGATACTACTTGGATATTATTTTTGACATGACAAACAATACTGAGAGCTTTAAGTTCAGTTTGATTACCCAAAACATTCAAATTAATTCAAATTCAATTTTTTAGACAACTATAACTTTTTACTTACAATAGCAAACAATTAATAGAAATAAATAATTAAAACCAAATTAATAAAAAAAATACAATGTTTTTAGTTAAATTTTGTTATGACGAACCGGTGGTAGAGTCAATTTCCACTTTCGACGTTCCTAAGTGCCCAAAATAGTTTAATAGTTTGAGTTTATAGTTAGTATATAAACTCAAACTTATTACAAAAATGTTTATGATTATACAAGTAAAGATAATCAGGATCCAGATTAAAAAATATATAATCACATCATAAATAAAAAACAAATCCATTAACTAACTAGAAAGACTAAACTATGCATAAATATCATCGTGATATTTAGAGAATCTAGCCTAATGACCTCCACGCCTTTATTTTAGAATATAAAACATTAAGAGAGCGTGTTTTGATTACACCTAGATGGAATTATTAAATCAAATATCGTTGTGAGCTTGGAAATAGTTTGTAGACTAAGTGGATTATGAACAAGATTTGAATCGCAACTTCACTTCCTATTTTGGGAACTCAAAATTGTAGCAGTACGTATAATTTGCAAACATTGCGAATTCTTAAATTTTAAAAGTAATATATGAAATATTACTAATCTAGAACTGGCTTCAAACGTGCAAAATAAAAAATAAAAATCACATAATTCAATACTGGTTTCGAATGTGTACACACGGCCACAGATTAAGCTACACACTGCGACACCTTATGCGGTTGTAATAGGCGCTATTTTGCAACAAAATTGTGTAGCTTGATCTGTGGCCGTGTGTACAACTATTTTATTTTATTACTAATAAGTAATGTTCATAATAAATTTAAAACTTATGGCCACCCAGAGATCAACATAACCTCAATATATCTGATCGTTTACATACATTAATAATAATCATTTGTTTTCACAAATATTTGATAATCATTAATCAAAGCGTAAAGTAGATTCTTAACGAGCTACTCAATAGAATAAAAGTTCGGATTAAATAACTAAAAACCAGGAAATAACTTTATGTACGATTATGATATGATATTCGTCATACGTGTCATAAAATTGTGCCCTCATCTCCTGTATGTATAGGAAACAATACAGATATAGGGTGTACACACATGTAGACATGTACGCGGATCAGTCGTAAGCCGGATTACGCGACCGTCGGATCTGGATTGTAGGTAGGTACCGTGGAGAGGTTGGGTATCCTAAAGATTTTACATTTTATACGCTCGCGAGAAATATATTTAAAGTGTCGATTTTTTATATTTCGGGGAATATAAATAGTTTCTTCATTAAATTACTAAAAATAGCCCAATATATCCTCATTCAACATCTTTAGTGAAAAAACAGAGCAAGCAAGCAAGAACGTTATAGTGAAATAAAAGATGATATCACTAAGAACCGAGTTTTCTCCAGATTTCTCTGCAAAAGATATATATACCTATATATATATATTCGACAAGAATATTAACATTCTTTACAAAAACCCTGCCGCATTTATAGCGTAAGTTTTCTTTTATTTAACACCGAAAAGCCAATATTTTTGTATTTTAAAATCTACTCATTCGTTTCCTTGTTTATGTATAATTCCGAACGAAGGTCCAGCACTAGTGAGTGTAGCAACACACTCATACTAGAGCGGGGGGATCGTGCGCTCATCCGGATCATCCCGGGCCGGATCAGCCTCGTGTCGCTCGGAGATAAAGCTACACTACCCTCCCTGTATCACCCTCTACCAACGTGGTGGTGATGCTATACACTCACGCCAATTTCAGAGCGATAATTTTTGAGTGTTCGAGATTTAAAATTGACAATATTTTTGCTTCTTTTTTGTTTTTCGTCAAGTTATTTGCTTTTTAATTCAAAGGAATTTTCTAATAAAATGCAAAGTTGTAACATGAACTTATAAATGGTTAAATATTTAAATGAAATCATTATCTCATGTTGTAATCTGAAACTTATTAAATCTGTCACATATGGCATTAGATTATTTTGTTATTTATACAAAGATTTGTCTAACAAAACTCTCGTATAACCAAATATTGTTATTTTAAGTATCGATTTTCTGTGATTATCTCTTAAATAAGCTAATTCACATTCAAAACCTTTCGAATTACCGTTGATTTTAGCGATAAAGTCATGCTTAACTACACACGTTATGTCTTACATACAAAATAAAAGAAGTAATACGGCACAATAAAAAATATAAATCGGCTTATCTATATAAAACCGGCTTATTCGTATAAAGTAGAGATAGCACAAACAGTTTAAAATTGTGGTTTAAATGTTAAAATCATTTGCCCATAACTCATTTCGGGCGAACTTATTGTCAAACTATTTGTATTTTGTTGTGTTTATGATTTATGTATAATTACTTATGTACATATATTTAAGACACTATAACCATACCAAAAACTAACGACCTAAACGAAACTACTTGTACATAATAGTACCTACATCATTTGCACGATTGCAATATGTAAAATTTGACAAATATCTTTGTTGTTTCATATATCAACAACATCAATCTAAATTCCTACACCTTTTACTATTCTTAAACACATTTTTACGAAAAAAAAATGTACTTGACCGTCTAACGGTACACAGGTACAAATTGACAAAAAGATATATCTCTACGTCGCACATAATCCGTCGACCATTGTGCAATCGTTAATCGGCGCAGATCGACGGCGAGAGACGATTCGAAATTAATAATGATTTATAACGCCCGATTAGAAGCATTAGGCATTAACACACCACCGGGCCTTTGGCGGCCTCCGGGAACTTGGAACACGACATTGTGCTACCAGCTTTATATGTTAAGATTTGTATTTAGTTGTGAGCGAAATTTGTTATAATTTTATTGAGTTATCGTAAAGTTCGTTTAAGTTTCATTTGGACTTAGAATTATAGTACTATAGTAGGTAGGTATCTACT
Organism: Tethea ocularis; assembly: GCA_963555595.1. Classification (NCBI taxonomy): domain Eukaryota; kingdom Metazoa; phylum Arthropoda; class Insecta; order Lepidoptera; family Drepanidae; genus Tethea; species Tethea ocularis. The sequence continues at coordinate 10,396,117 of OY741958.1, forward strand.
ATTGGGAAATTCTGTTAAAAACGTTAGGAGTTAAACGAAAATAATAACGATTTATTACTTTTAAGTAATATCAAAAATATTCTCAAAATCGTTATTATTTTTTTCGTACATTTACAATTACGTCGATGTATCTATGCGTATACATTGCATGTGCACGCGGGCTTATAGGTACATGGAGCGCGCCTTACAGCAGACGGGATGTCCCGGATTAGATTTAAGGGGTAAAAGAACTAGAAGGAGACAGTATAAAGGAGATTTACTCTACATAGACAAGGACAGACGACCAGCAGAGATTTAGAGATTATGATTCATAAAGAGAACCGAATGAATGGAAAATTATTACGTAGGGAATAAACGAGGGTATTATAGGCTTGTGCTCTATGGGGATAGATTCGCGATTTGGATTTTATTTTGAGTGCTACGGCAAACTGGTCTTGAAATTAGTTGCCGGTGGATTATTGGAACTTGATAATGATTACCTGGTTATTGTGTTTTTTTTATTTATTCCATAACTTGAGCCGACAAGAAACCTTTCTAGATTATATAGGGGTTTACATTTTTTAATGATCAAACAGTGAGAGGAAATTTTAATATAAAAATACACATTGATCTGAGAGCAGTATCAGGTTATACTATATCTCAGAATTCAATACTATATGCATCTTGATATCTCAAAAAAGCCAAAACAAATTAATCCAATGAGACTTCAATTTTGTGATACGGAACCCTGCAAACCAAGAACTGCGTTTCAACAAGCGTCCGCTTATCATAAAAATCTAAACGCTCATAGTTTTGTAAACAGTCTTATTAGAAAGCTAACACATTAAATTTAAGGTTAGTTTTCAATTTAACGAGAAAATAGAATGGGTAAAACCCTTAGAACCGACATCAATACTGTATAATAAACATTTTCTCGACAAACCATTTTATTACTTCATTCAAATTGATACATGAAGTATAAAATCAATCAGATGTTATTCGCCGACGCTTTAACGACCGTTCGGTTCGTGTAAAAGATATCGGTAAATCAATTATGGCATCAGATTAGTTGAGATGAGCTCGGATGCCCAGACAAAGGGGCCGTGGGGACGACGCGTGACTACGAATAATGTTCAACTATATCAATATGATGTTTCTTTGTAAAGCCATCCATACAATCTTTGGCTGTTGGTTCTGATGAGACTTTCATTTTACTTGTATTTAAAGAAACGTTGTTTTTAGTCTATTGATTATTTTCATGTTAGTTTTTAAATAGTTTTTTTTTATAGTTGTCTAGTTATATTAGATAAATAAATAAATATTAGAAAAATAACATGTGTTTTTAGTATTATCAAATTTTGAATTGAAAAATGTTGATAGGTTAGTTAAAAAGTTTAAAAGTACGGATAATTCACAGGCGAGAATTGCTATCAATCAATATATATCTACTCACCCGAGATGCCCTTATTAAAGAGATTGTTAAAAGCCTCTTTTTTTGGGGAAAGATGTGGAGTGCGCTCGTGATGCACGGGAGCGGACGGAGGTCTCGGCACAGCACGTTCCTCTGGTGACCTCCGAGGTGGAGTCTTACTTCGCCTCAGTTCAGCTGACAGACTCTGCAACAGAAAAAAAAACAATAAGTACCTGTTTATTACAGAGTATCCTTTAAATCTATGATGTTGACCCTAGTAATGAGTTTTCAGAAACATACTTCAGATATAAAAAAAAATAGGTAATTTCATTAGATGGGAAATGCTACGCAAATTAAAAGACATAAACGAACTTAAAAGATAAAAGCTTCAATATTTATAAGCAAATATTCAGAACGTATAAACGCTATTTAATCTATGGCATGATTAATTCGGATTCCATTACAAGCTAATCTTCAGCATTTTATGGTGATGCGTCTAGACGATAACCCACTGTTACCATTAAGGCTCAATGTTAATGAATAATTCTACAATTTACTTTAGTACACATGCATGCATTGGTGCAACGTCGTTGCGTATGCGCAGCGTTTAGCCGAGTGAAGGCAAACGTGCGAAAAATATGTAACTAAATACGGAGGAACCCATTGATTTACATTTAATTGTATTATGTAACTGTACTTTTTTCATGTATCAAATATTATGAAACCTTAACAAAATATTAATAATGTCATTGACCACATGGAATTATTATTTTGGTGTTGCCATTTTTGTATTGTACCCTTATTTGGGTTGAGGAAAATACATAATTATGAAAAACATGACTATTTATAAACTTCTGAAAGACTGAGGTACTTAAAAAATATTTTTACTTAATCATTGTGTATTTTAAGCGCTAGTTTGTGTTATAAATTAGATAATTTTGGTCATACTTGATTTATTATCACCAATTTGCACTTTGATGTACTTAAAATAGACTTGACTTTGCTATTTTTACCTTTATACGAATGAGTGACGAAGTGACGAATTCGTGACAAACATGACTTTATACGGCTGTGACATTTTTCTAGGTTTCTGTCGTCATGCAACATATATTATTATATTGTAGGTGCCTATATGACGTTCATATGAATGGAAACTTGTAAACTGGAAATTTTACACTCTAAAACATTGCAAAAAAAATAAAATAATTTGGTTTCATCCAAAATTGCAAAAATGTAAGGGTAAGATTCGTCTAATCCATGAAAAAATAGTACTTAATCTATAGTGGATTTCATATCAGTTTCACTGTCTCTAACACCCAGTATAATGCCATGACAACACGTTATTTACAGGCCATCTTTCTTATACCCTAGGTGTGATGGCCTTTTTAAGAAGAAAAAATATAATATATTTATTATCAGAGTTTGAACATATTCACAATTATCTGGTATAACTACATTGTAATCACTCCTCGATATCCTGCTTTCGCCCACTCTTAACCTATCTTGACTGAGTCATCATCATTAAAATATTGAATAAAATTGAGACAAATTTCCTCTTTAACATTTTAGACTTCATTTTTACTTCATAATGAATTGATAACAATTTCAGTTTGGATAAATAAATTGGATGCGATATTCAGTATTGTAAGACATCAGACAGTGTACATCGATATAACATTACAGAACAGAAGATATCTGCTGTAATGTAGAAAAAAAATACCTGTGCTTGACAAGTATACTAATGTCATTTCAACAACTAAGTATTAGCTGTGTAGGTTCTATGTTCACAAATAAGATGTCAACTAACTAACTCTACCTTTACTCACGATATTCTATGCACACGATAGGATAAGTTTGGATGTAGGAGCTAATCTCCGGAGTAGCTGAGCTATAAGGCCTATAATATGGGCTTGCGTTTGGCCACAAACCCGCCCATTTAGTGATTGATTCTAAAATTTCGTTCACTGACAGGAAGCTACATTATTCTCGAGTGCTAACGACTGCTTTTTATATCACGAACGTGGGTGAAACAGCTAGTACTATATACATCTTATTACGTAACATAACAGTTAAAAAGCACAAATTTAAACGGGCGATATAAAAGTCAGCGAAACAAATGTCCTATCCGCATATGTTCTAATCTAAGAAAAGTCGAACCACTTAAGGCGAATCGAGATTCAAATTGGACACTTGGCTATTGCGTCAGTCGATACTAAACGTTCATGAGCCACACTGATTACATTCATTGAATATTGTTGGTGTACGACGATTTGACCACATAATGGCGAATCTCAACACAAATGATAGTGTTTTAATAAGGTTAATGACGCACAAACACGACGTATCTCATGATTTTAATATGCTGAAGCTGAAAGCATTAAAAAATCTATGACTCGCTATTCAAATGAACAATTTATTATAATTTATGATTGATTTAAAATTATTGTCATAAAATATGTTCGTGTTCTTCATTTTCAAAATTAACATTATGAGATTTAATTTAACACCAATTACTTTTAGAATATCGTTTTTGGAATTTTGATTGGACATTAATACAAACTAATATATAATGAGTAAAGGTAATGTTAATACATTATTTTAATTTAATTAATGTTTAGGTTAAGTACTTAGTAGCATTTAATAATCCTAGCAAAAAGCCTATGGGCACTAATATTACGAAGCTGCTGAACTGAACTTCTGGTAAAATCTCAATGTGGTGATTTAAGTGGATTTCAATGCTAAACTGATATGGTTGTAATAAAGTATTTAGGTAATGCCCTGACAGTCTATCCTAATAAAATAAGAAGTAAAATAATACAATAAGGTGTAAAATTAAATAATCGAAAAACGCTCGTGCAAACTACAAAACTGTAGCTCTACTACGAACCATTTATTGAACTGTAAATTTAAGTGAACTTCTTCATAGCTTATCCTAGAAATAATCGATTAATAAAAAAGTGAACTTTAAATCTGAAATAAGTTTTTTTTTTTTTTTGCAGTATCTATGCATACCTAACTCTGTATGATACTAAGTGCGTATGATGCATTACTAAATCAAAATATAATAGACCTGTTGTATTTTATATAAAAATTGCTTACGTTTACGAAATTTATTTGTGCTGAAAGAATACCTCTTCCCTTTGAGAACGAGTGCATCTAAGTCAATATATATAGCGCACCGTCCATCAGACCAGACCGTCCATAGAATCGTTGATTCGCGCCACAGATACGTCTAATATCGTATTGGAATTTGTGATGCCGTTTGACCCCTGTTAACCCAGATTACGCTCCTCGGCGCCTGATTCGTCCTCGGACGAGCCTGATTGTGTTGTGACACAAACTGTAATGTATTATGTGTTAACTCTTGCTGCAATCACGGCTAGCACGTACGACAATTACAATGGATATGTTCGCCGAACTTACAATTTATTTGGAACGATCTGTGCCCTCTGTTGTACTTTGTTCTTGGTGATATTTGTAAATGTTTGTTCCAAACATAAGTTTTAATAGAGAGGAAGCAACGTGTTTGCTTATCTTATTATATTAAATCTGGAACATTCTATTTGATGCCTTTTTAAGCCCTAAAGCTGACTAAAGTAGTGGTAGGCATTGAATATATTATTTTCATAATTGGTAGTAGATTACCACCTACTGTGATCTTAGTTCTACTCATTTTAAGGTATTTTTGATGCACTTCTTTACACCTCGCAGACTCAGCGTGTAATCAATAGATTAAAAAGGTTTTATCCTAGTTAAAATAAGATAAGATGTCGTAAATCTTTAGTTAGTAATTTTTAGGATACCGAACCTACGAATCAGAAGTGAAGAAGACGAACAGTATCCTATCAATCAGTTAGTAAGGAAGGCTTGTCAAACACCACTCCTTATCACCGTAACAATAAATTATACCGGAATCTATCCCTAAACTATGTTTATCTTCCCACATTAGACATCCTTACATCCTAATCACTATCAACACTCACACGATTTATTTGCTTATATTACTAAGAAATTATAGTTATCTAAGTGTTCATTATTAGTTTTAAGAATCTAACGCAATATCAACGTTTTGACATAAAAACAAAACTTGTCGGAAATCTATGAACTGAAGAATTGGGTTTTTTCACTTATGCTAACTAATACAAATATGCGAAAATAAGTTTGTTTGTTGCCTCTTGATGACTCAACGGCTAGCATGAAGTAAAAATTAGCCTACTTTTTATCCCGGGAACGCCCCAGCTAGTGTCTCTCAGCCACATGAAATAAAAAAGAAGTCACGGGAAATTGATGGTAAAGTACTTACGAGTGCAATTACGAGACAAGATTACAAGATCAGTAAATATGTAAAGTATGTAACAATTACTGCGTAAATAGAGCTTTACGGTTGTCAGCTACTATTTTCATAGATATCCTACAAGAAATGTATTGTTTACTCCGTTTATCACGATTGATAAATATAGGCAACTATGAGGGTAAACTCAATGTAACGCGTTTTTAGAACATCTACATTATTCACTAGTAACGCCCAGCGGATTTACCCGCGTTTTGATGTACCGAGGAATAATCATTCTCAATAAATGGACTATGTAACCCAAAAATATTTTTCTTATTGGACTTGATAGTTCTTCAGGTTAAGGCGTTCAAACATACAGAATGTTGAGTGTTATAGTATTCATTTTAAACATATACAATTACTTTATAGATTTTCATGAAGTGGTTTAAAAAAATATTGTTGAAGTAAACTATGAAATAAGTTTTTATATACATTTAAAAATATAATTTTGGGTCTTCTTAGTAAAAATAACCTATACGCACATATTTCCAGGTAGTAGGGCCTTTTTACCTCTTCCATTAGTAATCATGTCACGATCTACATTTATAGAAATATGACGTGGAAATTAATTGAATTGATGTCTTTTGCAGTCTGAATCTTATATTAATTGATAATAATACTTCAATTTAAATCCAAAGATCAGATAGGTACTTAACGTCCTGTATTAATAATAATAATAAAGACATTTATTCCATATTTTCTATTTTCATTTCTTCATTTATTGTTAGTATTAAATTCCTAGTGTTAATCTTTAGTTGAAATATGAACCTCTTTGGGTAAAGGCCTCCTCCATCTTCTTCCATGCCTCTATATCCTTGCCTAAGTTAATCCAGTCGTTTCCTGTCACCTGTATTATGTCGTCAGCCCATCGTCTTATTGGTCTACCAACGTAATTCCTTTTGGTTCTGTCCACGTCCTGCCATGTGAATATATCCTTAAGTTGAATTAATTTAATAAATTTTCTAAGGCACGTAAATCGTACTTAAAACCTTGCAGACAAGGTAAATACAGTTGCATTCAATAATATCAAAGGATTTGATACGGTTTAAAGTCCCATAAATCGTCGAGTTATCACACCTGGCAATGAAACGTGACAATGACGGCGGAAAATTCTCAAAACCTAGAAACAAATCAAAGCTGTGACATTATATGTTAATCTCTCGAATACAGGAGGCAGTACGTAATGGTGACACACAAACAAGCACCGAAACTATGCGATAGTAACATTTACCATGGCATTACTTCTGTTGTCTATCGCACTTAGCCCTGATTAATTTATGCCCCACTTATTTGTACAAGATAGCGTATAGAAACGACTTATATTTGTATATTACATGAGCTTATCTTTTAATTCTTGAGCTGTCAACGCGAGAAGAATACTCACTCAGGTTTTTCCTTCAGTGAATCCAAAGTAAATGACTCTGGTAGGTTACGAAATACGTACTTATTACATGTACTTATTTTTTTCATGAATGATGCAAGGCAAATGTTAGTTCTTTTTCAAGTAATAAAATATTATGGTATTTTGGAGTCTTTTTATTTCTAGTAAAGTAAGTGTAACAACCTTCAGTTAATAGTGTAGTGAGTACATATTAGCGAGATCTAATATACCTACAATCCTCTACTACTACGTATCTAAAAAGCGTATTTTGTGATATCAAAAAGAAGCTTAAAAATCAATGGTTAAGTCCACTGTGAATAATCGTAATAACATCAAATATGGTTTACACATGTCATGATTAAAAAAATATAGATAATTTGACACGCACAAAATAGTCAAGATAAGACTTAGTGACCAGTTGAATTCCGTTGTGACACACGGCTATTCTAATCGTCAATCTAAACTTTATACCAATCTAATGTAATATTCTGGAAAAATCTGTACTTAGATTTCACGAATTTTAAATTTGTTATTATGACAAATATTGATGAGATCATTTTAATTTTGGATATATTTTTCATTTTAGTTATTGAAACTAATTGACTCAGGCGATTTGTTTGAAACACGACAACAACAGTAAGCACGAAATTAATGTTTCTACATGAAAATATCTGTCCGCTTTTGCTACTATAATGATTTACTCTTTTTGTACAGCAACAATGCTTTTTCCAACAAATAACAATATTCACTAAACGCTCAAGTCCGTGTGTCCCAATGACATTGTGACTACACAAATATTAATCGGGATTTGTGTTTTTATTCTTCGCAGATTTTATAGTTTACATGAGTGAGTTATCTCGGGTTTTGAGGCAATTTCGTCACTAGGCTAGTGTCAGGGACATGGCCCGTGACCCCATGTTTGTAACCATAGCGGATTGTTCAGCGACTCTAATGATTAGCGGATAATAGAGGTCTTTACTTTAGATACACATTTTATTTGAAATGTTTATAATATATTTGTTGAATAAATACGCCATCTGATCATAAGTTATGTAGTGTCTGTAGATACATGAAGATAGTTTTATATCAGCTTATTTATGATTTTCAGTATAGATTATTTAATCAAAATTGAACATTTGAAATTATATGAATACCAAGGTAGCACCAACGTAAACATTTGAGACCACTGTCTCTAAACAGAGACCAGTCAAGCGTAGGGTCTATACTTTTTACTGCAACACTAATATTTACTTAACAATCGTATAATTTGATTAGTTTCAAGATCCAGCAAGAAATTGGAGGACTCTTTATTAAGTGATATTATGTTTGAATGTGTGAGATCCATTTATAGATAAAACAAATTGCATTTTGAATAATTTAGATTATACAAATTACATTTGTAGTCGTTTAAAAATATTGCAAATGTGTGAAAACCATTTTTCAATTCAGGTATCTGTTTATAATAAAGCTATTAGAGCAGTTTGTTAGAGTTAAGTGTCCATGCCAGCAAAATGGTTGTTTTGGATATGTGAAAAATTCTCAACAGTAGAATATATACCTAAGTAATGAAATTAAAAGGAAAACTAACAGCTAAGTAGGCTTCACAAGTGAACGAGTTATAGACCTACTTATAAAATGTACTTGGAGGAGTAAACAAAAAGGAAAATTTCGTACAAATTCCATTGAAAATTAATTAGATGAAGTTGTTTAGTAGAGTGTAAAACGTAGCTGGTTTAATTATTCTTATCGATCCACAAGCATAGTGCTTAGTCATAGATTTACAAGTAGAGAGAAAGAGTCAGATATAGGCTTATAAGTAAGTACCTACCCTACCTGGTGGAAGCATGGTTGCTTGGTTTTTACGGTGATTTCCTTCACAGACTTCGAACATACGACCTTTACCATGATCTCAATGTTATCAGCCTGGATCTAAAACAATCAAATCTAATCAAACCTAAGTTTTTCTGTCTTGAGAAACATGCTAAAAGTTATCTAGATGAGTATTTCGTCAGTAAAGCTCGGAGACGCCAGGTCGTGTTTACACTGACTACCGCACCGGGAGCCGGATTTAAACCCGGCTTTAATCCATATGGGGAGCGTTCTCTTATCCGACGTTTGTATAGGGATGTCGATTTAAGGATTTGTCGGAATTCTTGGTCGGTTGGTTGTGCCGCTGCCTGTCGCGTAGGCTACGTGGCGTGGCGACCTTTGTACAAATAGAATACATAGAGATAATATTTTGTTTTGTCGTGTTTACTACATTTAATATTTCTAGCCCCCAACACCAGTCAGAAGGTAACGCTTAGGACAGAGGTCTAAAGTATATTCAGTAGTGGCTATTTCAAGGAGTAGGTAAATGAAAATAACTAAACTAAGTGAAGTATAATGTTGATTATACACAGAATTATAAAGGGATTATTAAACTTTGACTTACCAAAATATTGTCAAATTGAAAAGTATTGTGAATTCCACAATAATCTTTTGGTTACATTACTCAATATTTACGTATAGGAATGAAGTCTTAATTAAGTTACAAATATATTCGTTATCAATTTCCGTCCATAAATAAAAAAAATATTTGATGTTATACCTACTTACCTATATTCAGGTTACATTCAAAGTGTGGGTATATTAAAATTATCTTAGGTAAGTTTATATAGCACTCCTATCGCAATACAAAGAGTCGATATCAATATTTCATTCATAAACCATAAATGCATTATAATAATTAATTCAATTTCCTGATTCCCACATTCTAGATTTTAAAACCAATATTTGTTACGGAAATTGCGTTTATCGCACTTATATTTAATTAAATCGTTGAATAATTTAATTGATAGATAACAAGAGTACCTATACATAAGATACACAAAGCAGCACACACTTAGTTACCTACCCTTGGAGCATGATAATGACAAAATGTTGGGTAAAAAGTAATCTGTGTATTTCTCCGTCCTCTGTCTTCCGACTTCAAATGCACGGGGATATCTAGCTTTTAAACTAATAAGCAAATAAGAATAACGAACTTTCTAATAATAAAGTAAGTAACTGAAAAAGTGATTACTGTGTATTCTTGCCTTAAATTTTAATCATGAATAATACTGATTTAAATCTTTATATAATACCTACATTAATCAATTTTTGCATCATGATAATCTCAGCTAATCGTAATGTCCATGTAAGGGGAAAGGATTATTTATTTATTATCATACTTAGCTGTAAGGTAATCGCTAGATTATATCGTTTTTTTTTTTGTATTGTAAAATATTTTTCTACAAATCCAATGCAACATTTTAATCACACTCTGTACCAGTTTTAAACATACTATAATTGCAAGTCTTGTATTCTAAGAATATCAAACACTATCTTGTAATCATTTACACTCTGAAAAATAAGATTACAATTTGTATGATAAGGTTTTACGAGATTTTTGAGTTGGTACTTAAACAAAAGTTGTTCATATTGATAAGTAAGTACTCTCTAAAAGTGCTGCTCGTAGTGATCTTCCTATTATAAACTAGCTACGTCAGAACTTCATAATCTTTTCAATCTTGACCAAAATAAGTACCTATCACGAAATACAACACTAACAGAATTGATTATAATTATCTGTATCAATATTGTCTATCAATAGTTCACGTGGAATCTACCTACAGTGGCGGCTTACTCTCTTATTTGGGCTAATATAAATCACCAAAACGTGTGTATGGTGAGTGGTTTAGTTGAATTCAGTACGGTATGAGCAAGCAATTAACACGGGCCCGCTACAACGTCGTAATTAGTGTCATTTGCACTATTTTTGGACGAGGATAAACACAGGAGGGCATATTGTCGAACAGGCCACAAATTGGAAACAAATGGTTTCTAGGCATCCAAGTGCTAACTTAATTTGTTCGGCTTTTGCTAACGTGTGAGCAATCAAACGGAGGTTTTGTATTATTGCTTCACGTCCGAACGTGTGATTTGGTTCAGTGGGAATACCGTTAGATAGCTTCGTACTGTCCAAATTAGGGAGGCTAACGTGGTAATTTTAAAATATCGATAATTTCCGAGAAAGTATTGGTGTTTGTCGATATTCTCCTAATAGGCTAGATCATCTTTAACTTTTGAATTTACAGATAATTTTACAAGAATTTGATTCTTCTGCTTCGTTATCGGAGTACATATAAAAGATATAGCAGTCTAGTAGTCAAACATCAACATATTGTATACATTTAGTTTCCTGGATATGAGTTTCGCTTTCCGTCGATGATTCAACTAGAACAATCGTTTTTATTCTAATGTCATCATTTGATCGATGACTAAACACAGGGTCGTTTATGATTAGATTATAAAATTAGTTTTTGTTTTACAATGTTTCATGGCAAGGTTGGTTGTGTATGCTTTCATTTTTGTAACACACTGCATGATTCCTGCGGTGTCACCCGCGTTCCTGTGATGAAAAGTAGCCTACATGCAATAATAATGTAGCTTCCTATTATTGACAGAATTTTCAGAATCAGATCATTAAGCTCCAAGAACTACATCGAAACAAACTAACAATCAGTCAAATTATAACTCCTTATAATATTAGTACCTACCAATAGATATTACAGCATATTAAATATTAGATAAGATGTTTTACATAATAAAAATACTACGTGACACGTGAAAGGATTATACCTACACAAATCACGTCAACATTTGATTGTATAACTTATATTATTATAATCATTTAAATACTTTAATCTTAATAAAAGTAAATGCTTATTGCGCGTCACACTTTACACGTCAAAAACATCAACATAATCTCACGGTATCTTTGAACAAAGAACATTCCGACAATAAAATGTGATAAAACAATAAATCTGTGCTGTAATCTACATAATCCGTGGACTCAGCACGATAATGCACGTAGTTGTACCATATCGACGTGCGTTATCCGTATCTAGCCGCGGGGATTATCCGCAACGTGTGCTATCTGAACATATATTTTATATATTTATACGAATGTCACGCAATTATACTTTTAAATTAGTTGAATTCTTTCATTTATAAATGAGTCATTTTGTCAGTTAAATTATTTTGTTGATGAATTATTTTTGTAAATATTTTAAGATAATGGCATTACTTGCAAAGGTGGTAGTACGTTCCACTAAGGTCAACTTTCACTATATTGTCCCCATCGTAAAAACTTTGATAGGGATGATTATCTCTACTACGATAAATTATGCGAACGACTTCAGAAACACTCTGTATGATCAAAATTGGTCCGAGTTGAAAGTTACTTTTAGTTATTTTATCGTAAAGCTTATATTAAGCGTAAAGTTATTTATTTATTTATCAATCACCTATAACCATAGTATATTCTGTGTTAAAACAATCAAGTATAAATATTTAGTTATTTTAAGTTCCCCTTTATTATTACCAGTAAATAACTACAACAGGAAAGATTAAATTACATTAAAACCATTTGCTGATAAAAAAAATATTTACAAACAATTCATAGAATTTTTTGTCTACTTATCAAGGAAACGATACTAACCACTCGAGATATTTCCACTCGAAGAATAAACCTGTCAGTAATCAACACGAAGATTATTTGCCGCCATGATTATCGCTAATTAATACTCAAGTAGAGCACGATTTAAATGGAATAACCCAGTTAAACCACTTGCGGACGAATAGAGATATCGTAGAACACTGCCGCCAGTGAACAATAGAGCCGATTGTTTTTGTATTAAAATGTGTCATACATTATGCAATAATAATGCAGAATATAATAAGGCGCCGCGTATTACTCCTAAAGGAACTTTGGGAACAAAATATGAACAAAAAGCCATCAATGGAACCGCTAACAATTCGCGGAGCACATTAGATATTGTTGACAAAACTTCCTCCTCGATTAATATGCATCAGCAGGTAATATTGAGTACGTGCCCCTGCGCCGCCGCCGCCAAGCGCCCACGGGTAACATTTTCGCATGCGCGACGCATCCATGCAAAATTTTAGGCGTGGATGCGTTTGGTGACGTAATAAGCATCCAGTAAAAGCAACTACTTTCCATCGTAGTCTCTTTGTCTTCGGCGGTTGTCAACTACCAGTTAGACAGGGAAGGAGACGTTAGCTCGGTACGTTTGGTTGGACAACGCGTAACGCATTTGGTAAAAGCTGGTTTCGATGAACGCCAGCGCACATTCCCATGCAAGGTATGCCCGCGGGAGCTATGTCGGCAATTTAAATATTACGGCTACTCAAAAACGTGAGATGTAGGTAGCAAGAAAGCCCGTGTGGGCTCCCGGCTCGACGAAATTCGGATACACTGAATCCGACTAAAAAACCACCTAATTAAGCGGAAACATTTTTTCGTAATTAAATTGTAGCTTTTTGCAGCACACTCATGAAGTGAACGTTGAAAATATTATGTGCCTTAATTTCTACGAGCACCATCTGAATGTAATAAGAAGGTATAATGTCAACGAAAAATGACAAGTCGCCTCATAAAGCGTTTACATGCTGAGATTATGCGCTATAAAAATTCTCGGTGTTTTGCGCGAAACTGTTTGTTCACGTTAACTCATGAGCTGAACGATATTACGAACATTGTGAGCGCGATCACCCGCGATGGTCAGTAGCCATTCCCATGTCGGCACCGAAAAAAATATTCAAATCGATTCACGCGCGCGCGCCTCCGTCCGAATTTTGCAGAGCGTTTGATGCGCCCGCGCCGATTCCGGCAAATCCGTCGCGTCGGAAGTGCGTGGCGCGCGCCGCCCTGCCGCCGCTTGTCGATGTGTCGATATGCTCACATGGAGTCGTTGACCTCGATCAGGACCTTCGATAATAGGCATCTGATAGACCGTTATTAACCGTTTAGATTAAGAAGCCGAGCAAGATTTTGTTCTTATTTAACATTAGCCGATAACGGTCTATGCTATCAAATTATTAATTATAAGATACAAGCTATTTTTTATATATATAAAAAATATTTATCTACTAAACTATTAAAATTAACTCATATATTGTTATCACCATACAGTTCAGTTAAATGTTAGTGCTCTCACTTTCATCTTATGTTAAACAAATTAAATAAAGAGTGGCGATTAAGGAAATCATATATTATTTAACTTTAATTTTGTAACAATAGTTAACAGTAGACACCTGGCACTCAAAGATACTGAAACAATAAATTGTTTCAAGTATCGTATCGATGTGCAAATTATCGACGTTACGTATTCCCCTCACTAATCCGCTTGATACGTATACGGTCACACAATGCACTTATTATTCGACAGTTCAGTTTCTAAGTAAACTGCATACATACGGATTGAATACAGCGTTGATATGACGTATGTGTCTGCCCTTTCAATGACTTCAATTACATATTATTCAAAAAGTTGTTCTGCCCAGTTTAAAAAAGTTGACTAGAGATCCAGAGTAACAGTATGGTAATTTTAATGCAAAACCAGTTGAGTAGGTGATAATACATATAACTTTATTTTAGATCCTGTGCATTATTGAGAATCTGTCGTCAAGCACCTTTCGGTGTGTTCCGACAGCTACACTTGAGAGCCAGTTCCCTTCTAGGCTTTGTGTGCTTACCACCATCGGCCACATCATCACTGACCACGGTGAGATTGTGGTCAAACACAGGCCTAAACATAATTAAAAAAAATATATATTATAACGGTTTGGCGTAGAATAGATTATTATTAGTATGGATTCGTTAATTATATTAGCCTAAAGCATAATTTTAATATCGCTTTTCTTTTTACCTCAGCATTAACACTTATCGTGGCAAATTTCAGGATAAACTTTAATAGCGTCGGAACATAGACTCAGAACTTTTGAATTCTCTTCGAAATATGAAAAAAATGCTAAAGCTTCCATAAAAATAACAAGTAAGATAAGTTAAACGTGTCGGAAGACCAAGGGATCGTGTTAAAGTAATTAAGAGGCTATTTCTTGTAAGTGAGGTAGCGTTTACCTGAGTTTTATGATAGCTTTGACAATGGACATGAAATCCTATGTAGCTATCGACATCAATTGTTTATCCCATTACGTCAGAAGTTGTAAACAATATTGTTAAAATAGGATCATCATTCATCACCTTAACGGTAATATAACAAGGACACGATTACAAAAGAATTTACCTGATTTCTAAAGCGGTAATATTTTAAAACTATTAAGAAATTGTAAGCGCTAGAAATCTTAAAATTTTATCCATATACATTGGAGTGTTAATTTTTTTAGCTTCCATAGTGGGGATTCGGAATAAAGAGGTCTTAATATAAAAGAAAATATTGCCACCATTTAATACTTGTACTTAAATTGACTATGGATATCCATAGCGTATTTAGAGACAGATAAATAAAATTACCTACCTATCACTTTAGTTAAGTACCCGCCTAAGATGATACAAATTCTTTGGTGAGTGGATTCTCAAGTCGTACCTGCATAATTACGTCGATTCTCAAGAAGCGATTGGGTAACTTTGTTTCCTATAGAGAGAGATATCAAAAGATTTCATTTTTCAGTTTGAACAAGGACCATGGATTACAAAATTTTGTAATCTGAGCATGGACCATATTATGATTGATGATCTTTTTAGATATATTGTACATATCATCAAAACTCATTATTTCAGTTTAGATAAGCACTTATGAATGTCGATAGTTACAATCATTACAATAGACTCTACCACCGTAAATGGCAATCCTGCAAATTATACCTTATTATTTTATTCGAAGTAGGTACCTACTTAGATACTCTGTAATTAACATGTTTTTACATAGTTTAATCGAATAATTATTGTGACTTTGTTAAGTTTCCTTTTAATGATATTAAGCGAATCGTTACTAATATTATAAATGGGAAAGTGATTTTGTTTGTTTGTTACCATTTCACCCCTAGGCCACTGAACTGATTGCGATAAAATTCAGCACGCATATAGCCTATGAAATGGAGAAGGCTACTTCCTTACTTTATCCCGAGAACACTGATGAAACCGCTGGGCGAAAGCTAGCAGTAGGTAGTACATAATTATATGTAATGATTCATTATTGATTACAGTTTTTTAAATAAAGCGAACAAATACCATGTATAACGATAAGAAGGAAAGTTATTTTAATGTAAAACAAATTATGATACTTAACCGATTGAAAAACCTATTCATCATATAATGAGGACTTATCGGCGAATGTTGTCTACTCAATTAAATCGACACTAACTTTCATAGCAGTAACAATATATCAGTGCGTGAGCACGTTTACATCTCGGCCGAGTCTGGAAGCTGCCACAAAACAGAGATTAGAGTTCGTTCACACAGGATTTTATTCCTCTGCATCGGTATCGATGCGCGCACGCATATCGGTGCACAGCTCTTACTCATTTGTTGTTGTAATTGTAAAAGGGATGGCGGATGAGATAAGTGGGTCGATGACATTTGGCTCCGGCCGGCGATTACTACGATTATGCACTTTGTGCGTTGAACTTTACTACGAGCTTTGATATGCAGTTAGCTTTGATACGAGGACACTGCCTATCTTCCACTGCCACTGATTTTATTAAAATACAAGCTTTCCGACCCACGGTTTCATCCACGATCCCCTATTTTACCTTAGGGGTTGTATTTACAAAAATCCTTTCTTAGCGGATGATTACGTCGTAATCATTATCTCTATGCCATATTTAATCTATCCCAGTTCTTTTAGCTTGTCACCTTTTCACTAATAGCGTGATTAAATAAATATGTATTTTGCACCAACTGTGAAATTATAGACAGAAACATTGAAACTGACCGCTAGTAAAAACCGTTTATCTGATCCTTAGAAATTTGAATAATACAGCGTTGATCAAAATGCATGAACTTTTGTTGTCTCTGAAGTCACAATAATAAATTCATAAACACAGTGCGTTATCGAATAACGCTACGGATATACAACACGCAGTAAAACATCACCAGTATATTTCGTTTGTCGCAAACGTGTACCTACGCTGTCCATATAAATTCCCATGCAGGGCTGATAGAGGCCGAATCTATCTGTGCGATAGTAACCGCTATTACCACTATCGCATCCGCTACGCCGCAGCTGCGATAACCGGCCGATTGTCGACCGTCGCCTAGTAATCTATTGTTCTAACTCTAAAGCAACCATTTCCTAAAACAGCGGGGTATAATTTAACGGAATTCTGCAAACAAGATGTCAATGCTAATGTCAGTATTTCAACTCAACAGGTTACTTCTTGCTTCATAACTTGATCAAATTCAGAGTCAGAAGACAAAAAAAACGTCCATTCACTTCTCACATGAAATTAATTAAATCGGTAATTGACTTATCTTAAAGTGACAGTCATTTAAAAAGAAATGTCGATAATGAAATACGAGAAAGTCTAAATAGGAATTACTTATTCTATGTACGTAATCAGGATAACGCTCTAAATATTATAATACACTGCCACCTACTACTTTATGAAAAGCTTTATGATATAAAACAATGACGTCATATTTAGGCAGGTAGAATACAACATACACAGTAGAATTGTTTTAGGGCACGGCTCAACCTGCAAATGGGGATATTTATACGCGGTATGCGTGTTTGACGAGACTTTTCCCAGACATAAACTCTCACTGCAATTCCTATGTATATCAGGATGTAGGCACAGTTATTTGACACATAGTATTTATTGCGTGTCTGTCTGTACTGGGCTTTACAGTTTCACAGAATAATTTGTTTGATAATGAAATGGTAGACCTACTATGTGCCTATAAACAGACCGGCCTTGTTTTATTAATTATCATCTTTTAAATTTTCATCGTAACTTTGTTCAGCTCCTCCTAACAATGGCATTCAGATTTTTACTTATTAAGTATTCATGTAAAAACTAACTTTTTAGTTCAAAAATATCTACGAGTCTATGAAAAGTACTACCTACTGAGTGCATCTTAAAAAATATTGATGTTTTATCAGCCATTAACTTTCGAATATCAATGGCCAGCAGATGATCATTAGAAATAGCACATACTTATTACACTAAATTCTTGAGTCTTAACATGCTAAGCATGATGGCTATACGATGCATAGTAATTGCCGATAATGGACGTGGTTCAAATTATAAGCTATAAGCGATTTTATTTTTGATATTTTATAAATATTTGAAAAATGAAATCGAGAATCAAATAATATGATTTCTAAATGTTTTTGTAAATTAACTTTCTTTTTCTCTATGGGTATTTTTAATCAAGTAGTACTAATTGTAAGCAAATAATATGTCATCTTCATCATCATCAGCCTATATTAGTCCACTGCTGGATATAGGCCTCTCCAATTGCACGCCACTGAGCACGGTCCTCGGCTACTCTCGTCCAGCTCTTTCCAGCTGCCCTGCGAAGATCATCGCTCCACCTAACTCCACCTTAAGTCTGAGGGCGTCCTACACTACGTTTGCCGGCAAGCAGCTTGATATAATTGTGAGGGAACATTTAGAAAAATGAGTATTTTTCTTAGACCATTTTCTGATAACTCCGTAACTGATTGAAGTATTCTTTAGATATTTTTTTTATTTTTGACATATTACATCATTATTTATTTTTTATGTACCAAACTGCATTGCAGTTTCTACATTCACAATTATTTTAAATCACAAATAATGCAAAAACAATTATAAGATTTTGCACATAATGTGAATTTGAACCAACTTTTAATTAAAAGCAAATTATATTGTTACTTTTAGCATAACCAAGACGAGGCTGAACAGAGGTAGCTGCTAAATTTAGTGTCTCTGTATTATTTATTACAAAATATTTGAAAAGTAATAACTAGTATATGTAAGTAACTTCTAATTATTTTTTATACTTCTAAGGCAACACACAAGCATACGGCCCACCTGATGGTAAGTGGTTAGTAGCCTATGGACGCTTGCAAAGCCAGGGTATCTAGTATCATGTTTCCATTAAATAAACTTGCTCAGTTTGAGAAGGCCGTATTAGAAAAAATATCCCATTATAATATTTATTTACTCATCTTTAAAACGCTTATATCTTTTCACTTAATACCATCTAATTAAACATGTAAAAAACACTTGTTTATGCATTTCAACTTCACAGAGCCGTTGTTATCGTGTTGGATTTACATACTTTTATGAAATATCATTTCAACTTGGAATAATAATAATAATAAACCTGTTTATATTAGGTACCTACAATTATGTCGTAGCATATTACAGAGGATTACCCATACAGTTGTTTAATATAGAGAATGAATTTAACCAAATCAAACAACACATACTTGCACCATAATAAATCAAAGCAACACAGCAAATTAGCGACAATCAGTTCCAACTAGTTAAACAATTCTTTTCTTCGCCAACCTTAATTACGCAGTGATGGAAGATAGTCCTAAAGCCCGAGGTTACGGTGTCAATTGTTGACGTGAGATGACTTAACCATAACCGACACACGAGCCACTAAAACGTCCATTAATCAGGCGCACAGATTCTAAATATAGCCACTTATGCTATCGGCAATCCGAGGTGCTGATGTCAGCACACGCACTATTAAAGTGCGATCGGCCGCATAGAAAATGTTTGTTCGACATCTGTTAATAACGGGCTAATCTCAGAAACGACTAATCCTGCTGTAGTGACACCTGTCACATAGTTCACATACTGGTAGATAGATGGCGCCACAGTGATCTAGGTATAACCTAAATCGCGATGACAGAGTTTATTCGGCGATTGTCGTCATAATATATTAAATTCCAACATGTATTCAAGTATTTCAATGGAGGAGTCAGCAGTCAAACCATCCCTAAGAAAATACCAAACCTCTCCGTGAAAATCCCGTCGAATTTAGATGAGTTTCCGAGATAAGCCCATTATTTAAAAGTGTCAGAAACGCATTCTCTCAGAGGCTGCACTTTAGGAGCCAGTGTGTTAATGGAAGGAACTTAATCGTTTCTGTCACATGAAATGTAGTCGTATTGTTAGAGAGAAAGTGATCTTATTTGCATGGTTGTGATTGTGGAAGTGTTCTCAGGATGGATAAGTGGTTTCGACTAGTTTCTAACAGGATTGGTGATGAAAAGCTACACAATGTTTTATCAACTAAATCAATATTTTCAACATTTTTGTCATAGGCACTTACGTATGTAGGTCCTAAGTATCTTTTTGTATCATGTTACAAAAAATAGGAATTATATCTTACTACCTACCTACTAGTATACTTAAATGTGAAAGTATGTTAGGATATTTATATCTCTTTCACGCAAAAACTACTAAATAGATTTAGATGAAACTTGGCACAAAGATTGATCAGACTCTGGAATGACATATAGGCTATTTTTTATCCCAAGAACGCAAGTGAAACCGCAGGAGTCAATTAGTACCCTAATGAATGTTTGTAATAACAAACGCTCGTGACGATCCGATAATAAATAAAAAGTGTAATTCGTGCGTAAGTGAAAATTTGCTGGAAATAAAAAATACGTAATTACGTTGATATTGCAGTATGATACATGTGGTTAATTATAAACACCTTATACACGTAAGGAGGCGATACCATCAAATAGGTATTAAGTAAATATTGGCGTTGCTCAAAAATATATAGACCTGAATTCAATCACTTCATTTGAAATAATTATACCATCGATTTACATTTTAAGTTATCAATTAAAAAATTAAGGTATTAAAAAAAGTATCGTGTATCAATTCAGAGCACCAGAGTTTTGAAAGCTTTTTTCTGTAACTGTTTAATGAGTTCTAGTAAATAAGACAGTAAAAATCCACGGTCATCATTAATCAGGAAAAAAACAGTAAAGTTTCAAGCAGATTCACATTTAACTGTGAGGAACCAATGTCTGTTTATTTAGCTGCCGTCAACTTTTTATTAGTCGAATAACTAATCGAGTAAAGAAACAAGAGAAATCACATTGATTTTAAATACCGAATATTCGAATGTAGGCTTAGTTCCTGCATGACCAATGTGTCATTAAAATTTGTATAATTACGCAAATACGTTGCAACCGGGTCCCCGTTTGCGATTAAGTGTATCGGAACGAAGCGGGTGGAGTAGTATGAAGTGAAATTTTAATATTTAGTGGCGTTCACATTTTATTGTCCACCGGGTGTCTAGCGACGTGTGTCCACACTCGCCGGATCCACGGATCGTACGCACAGGGCTGGATTAGTATTATTTTAGACAATTTATTTCATTGGTTCTCTGGGTTAATTGACAAAAATAGCATATATAGATGTTTCTTATAAAATTTAATAATTAAAATTAATATTGCTTTTAAGAAATGTCTGTAATAATAAAAAAGATATGACTAAATGACATTAAATTAATCGTATTTCTGAAGTGTATGTGATTTTTTATGCCACAGCACAAAAAAGCTCAATTACTTTTTAACTTAGAAAGTCAATGGTTCCTGAAAGCCTAATTTTCATCAAATTAAAATCCTACTCTAAAAGTGAAAAGTCCAATCCAAATTTTACTTCTAAGCTTTTCAGGAAAAAAATATTTGATAATCGGTAAGTATGTACCTATCACAAATTAATTAATATAAAGAAGACTTGTATAGCCTTATAAGCTTTTATCAGAACACAATTCAATACCTCAATAGAATCCTTTAACTATAAATGATAAAATTTGTGTGTGTGTAAGTTTGTTACCAGTTACCTCCGAAACGGCTGAATTAATTTGAGTGAAACTTGGAAATTAAATAGATCATACGTCTTTATATTCCAGAAAACATAAGACTCCTAGAGAATACAGGTAAAACCGCAGGGCGGAAGCTAGTTATTTTATAAAAAAAAAAAACACTATTCCTTATAGGTAGATCCATAACAAAAAGCTGCAAACTATTTCTAATCCGTCCCCTTGCATAAACTGACACACCAAGGGCACATATAAGGTACCTTGCGTTAGTGTGAGGGTGCGTGCGTTTCGAACACGCACCTATATGTGGGTAGGTTAATGATAGTGCGCTTCCGTCGCGTCACACCTGAGAGCCCGTAACCGCCATCGGGTTATAGATACCTAACCCTCCACCCCTCACCCCTTAATTCAGAACTTTGAACGCACTCGTCTCGTGGATTTGTATAGGGCTGATAAAACACATGTTCCTTTGAAGTAATATTTAGACATTTTTCAACACACAATTACCCAATTTAAAGACTCTATTTAGGCACTAATTAAGGTGTCTCTGAACTAAGAAATATACAATTGTGGTATGGTAACCTCACGATATTTTCCTACACCAAGACAAAACCTCAAGCACTTTGAGATAATTAATTAAATCATTAGTTTAGTCATAATGATGTGTCATTATCAAAATAATGCATTCTAATAATTAAACCAAACAGGATAAACTAGAGAAAATAATACTTAAAATAAACTACTATATAGAAGCCAAAACACATTAACGTAATTACACTTGTACTAAAATTCGTATTTACATATTTAACAAATTAATTACCACTGAATAGCTAAGTTACTAAATCAGTAGCGAAAATGTTTGTCATTAGCTATTGTTATCTAATCGATAGATTAGTAATAGACAAGTGGATCTGCTTTTCAATTGAAGGATAAGTTAGTCAAGTGTTAGATTAAATAAATAGGTACATAATTCAGATTATTTGGTATCGATGCTAGGTTTTGATAGTGTTCACATACTCAAAGATTATGGTCAGTATATACATCTATTGTAAATATTAAAGATAGGTTAAATACCCTTTCATACCTACATGAATAAATTCGAATACTAAATAATATCGAAAGAGAACAGCTCTATATAATTCCCCGAGTGACACGTTGAACGAATTACGCACGATTACAAAGGCGCTCAGAATTAAAAGGAAAAAGTTAAATTAATCCTAATTTGCTCGCTAAGATTAAGCTCTGCGATAACCGGCATTCTGTAAGAACCCTTTACTTCACTTCCCGGCCCTCTATTCACTATTAAGCTGCTTTAAAAAGCCGTAGAGTTTGACAAACAAGGGACTTATAATGCGTAACCGACTAGGAATTGTTCCCAAGAAATGAATCGATTTAAATAAGGGAGCAAAGAATCAATATAAATATCGATAAGGATCTTAAGTTAAAACCGGCATTTGGCGATTTTATCAGTAGAATACTTTCTAGTTCTTTACTCCAGAACATGGTAAAGTATGTAGAGCTGTCAATAGATCAGTCAACTTTACACAGCTCATTACATATGCCAGCGACAATGATCGGGTGTATCTAGACACCCCACTAACAAACCACATAGTTTTTTCCATAGCCGTAACATGCAAACAACATTGAAAATAGTTTCCCTCTTAATTAGTAAATGCATTTGCATAAACAAGCGCTGTCCATCCCATACTAGGACGATCATTATAATAATTGTGCTTTTTTCTCGCGAAAAACTTATGCTGTGTAACGGTCAGGCCGATGGTAATCGTTGACGCATCCGCCGATAAATCGATAAACAAGTCGCGCGACTGTGACGAGTTTCCCAACTAGGTACCCACAAATTAAAATAATCGTGTTGCTACTGTTTTCACAGTAGACGACGGGGCTTTGATTGTAGTATGTTCGATGGGAGCGTTTTACGCAGATCGTCGGCCGATTGCGGGGGGCGGCGAATTAATTACTTAATTCCGATGCGTGCGTAAACGTATGCAATTTCTAACACAACGCCCCGTAATTATATTTTTTTCACCTTAACAAAGATATATTTTTTTGAGAGCTTATCGCTGTGTTCATGAAACGTAACGCTATTTACTTTCGCATGAAACAGCATCGCCTAAAGATAGTCGTTTGGTTGAAATTACATTCAAGGTTTTTAAAAGTAGATTTAATAAATATTTTTACAAAATAACCATTGCGTGCAACCAAAAACATCGTTACGTTTGAATCCGCAACTTCCTGTAACGAAACAATTATTAAGCTCGAAAAAAGCTTCAAAGTGTGTGTGTGAAAGTGAATGACAAGTACCTACAGAAGGGCGCACAACATAAAAATTGCCTCACATGGCCGCTGCTGTCTTTGTTTTACCGGCAGATGTTATCGAAAGCGTCAAATTCATTAAAAGAACATATCTGCATAGATATTTTATACATAATACTCAATTATGCGATTCCTTGAAATAAAAATACAGTTTGCGAATGGTATGACTACTATAATATTATTTACAGCGTTCTCATGCTATAAAAAAAAGTTGGAAAAACGCAGTTGCATACATACTATATTAATATTTATTTGCATGTAGGTACATGTCTTTAACAATGGATTACTAATTCAGTATTACACGGTTTTGCATGTGTTGTGGATGAGTGTTTGCATGTGTGCGTGTTTCCGTCATTTCCCTGCGCCGGAGTCGTCGATCGAAATGATTGCTCACGCGTTTCGCATCACTCGCCCCCACCCTAGGGATAACTCGTTCACATACAATTTACATACGACTTAGTATGCAGTAATGTTTTTTGTGACATTAAAACGATAATCTAGTTAGTTCTCCTAGAATTAACACACGTAACAATAGAGCAAAACATGTTCCAACTGTACCTCACCTACAGCTAACTTTATGAGAAATATATTTCGATAGGAATTCTATTTAAATTAATGATGCATTTACATTTGCAAGTGGTATATTTTATCTGAATTTATACATATAAAAGAATTTATATTTTACTCGTGGAATTTAAAAACAAATGCAATAAGTATGATACCTATTTATTACCAGTATTGCTGATTATCAAAAGTAGGTGTATTCCGAACCGGTAGTAGAGTCTATTGTAAAACTGTAACTTTTGACATTCATAAGTGCCTAAACTGAATAAATGAGTTTTGATTTTGATAGAGCTCATCATTTTTACCACCTATGTAAAGGAAGTTGTTCGAATAGGCAAATACTTAATGGGAAGGATATAAAAATTAGCTTGATAAGACGTGTCTTCAATGTAAAATGAAAATAATATGCCACAAACGACCACTCAAATACTGGTCTTCATATTCTCGTTAAAAATAAAACTAAATACAAAAACTAGGGTCTCAACCCATACATTGGTAGCATCAAGTAGAAACGGACGCACACATGGGAAGGGCGTGTCGCCACGCACCACTGCACCCTCCCCATTGTTTATCCCACGATTAAAACCAATTCAAATACTAACTCGCACTCAAAAATTAAGCTCGAGTGGTACTGTGGAATCTTTTGTTTTAAGCACAATACACGCACTTAGCGTGCAACATCAAAAACTCTGAACATGAGTAATAACTGGTCCAACCGCAAGAATGCAGTGACGTCCACGTGAAACTATGGAAACTGATAATTGATAATTATACCTAATAATTAATGATTGGATAAAAATGGAATTTGGCAATTCACTGGGTTTTTTTTAGGTATGTCATATTTTCATGAATTTAATGTGGTTTTTTTTGACGATGTGAATGAAGATTTTTATACTATTTATTATAATTACTTATCGGTTCGTAGCTAGTGCTACAATAAATCGTAGTACTCATAATCATTATTGTATTCCAATAACTGTAATGTACACTTATATTATTTATTTTTATATGAAAAAGGAGCATGTCCACAGTTTGTGTAGACACATGAAAAATTCGCTAAGCGTGGATTAAAGTGGGGTGTTCGAGTGAGCTCTTCAGGCTGCGCCGGCGCAGGCGACAGCTGACGGTGTCGAGAGAACCATGAATTTAGTACTAATTAAACGACCTATTATTATTTTCCTTTATTATTATCGTTCATGATGATTTTATCACGAAGTACTCTATTAATCGTATCTATATTTGTTTCATATATTTCTCTCACGATATTTTAACCTTTTTTAATCGGCAGTTTTTTCTGTTTATGTTTTAGTTAATTATTCTTGAGCCATATTTAAATTATTTACGTCATATGTATCGATAAATAATGATAATTCATTTTTTAATGTTGCAACCAATTCAACAAAATAATATATTGCGTCAGAATTTACTTACGATCGACTTGGTTTCTTTGTCATAAAAATCTAAGAAATCTTGGACAACAAGTTACTTGAGCAAAAAATTAGTACATAACATATTGAGCATACAATATTTACGCATACTTTATCATCAATCAATAATTAATATCTGGAGGCTGGACGGCTGAGACGCTCCCGAATTTCGCCGAGAATGATGAGGAGATCGCGTTCGCGTAATCGAACCTGCAAAAAATAAAAAATGAAGCAAATACGAAATACTCCATTACTGGCTTGGCCATAAAAAACCTTAGAGACGAATACTTACACCTTTTCTTCAAAATTAACACGCTTAAAACAATAACTGTTAAGATTAATTTTGTAGCATTACTCTCTCAAGAAAGTCAAGAAATTAAATGCTAATAAATTTGAAAATGTTTTTTAGAGTAATAAATTGAAACTCTTTGCTCATATGAACTATTTCCGATAATATCAGAGACCTTAAGCCAATCTTCTTGCATTAAACAAAATTCTAATAACTACCCTGGCAGAGCCTACAGTCTTCAATCAATTTATCAATAATCTTTAAAACTTCGACTCCATCTCACTTGTGTCCCATTGCTGGCACATTGTGTATGCAAGGCGCGGCCGCCCGCGGGCCACATCAGCTATTTGCTCGTGTCCAGAGGGCTAAACCATTCAAGGCTAAGGCGCGGGGGCCAGTTTTTGGCTGTTTTCGACTTGATCCGCTACTTGGACACCCGCCACATGCCCCCGCTGCATCGCCCGCTCAAGATTCCACAGTGAACCTCCACGAGTCAATGTAGCTCTGCGATATTCTGTTGTGTATTAATGGAATTTATATACCTGTCTCTCTTAAGTTTTTCATATATTTCCAAGCATTTTGATTCAGTGCAGTTTTAGGCTATCAATTCAGTGGAACATTCTGTAATTAATTTTTCTAACCTACGTCAATTAAAGTTAAAGTATGAAACTAAATTGCTTTCAATTGACGCTTCTAGTGGTGGTACTCCTTTGAATCGATAAATCTCCGCTATAGTATTATAGCTATATATCTTAGGTAACTAGTTGATAGTGTAAATACAGCAACCCCATGTGTATCGTAATCTTAAGTAGAATTTGCACAGATCCCACGAGCACTAAGCTCTACCCGTCCATTATTAATTGCACTCCTCAGGTGCGGAGATTATCCTTATTAGGCCACCGCAAAACTGGAGACAACCATACGATGTCTCGCGCTTCGGATCGTCTTAATATTAACGGAGGGTTACATACCTATTAGTTCAATTAACATATTTTTTACATAAAATTCAGTAGAGATACTGCCATCTCTTGTAACTTAGTTTAGTTATTTTTACAATCTATGAACGCAAATTGTTGTCCATTGTTAAGAAACAAGCGTATATTTTCAATTATGTACAACTTAGTAAGCAAATAATCAAATGCAATATACCTTTCATTTCAAATGGATTAAGTAACGACTTTAATAGATTATTGTGATATAGTATTAGAAATTGCGAAACTGAAATTAAAAAACGGAATTGTGTTTTGGAACGCGGCGTGTCGTGCACAGGCGCTATTCTCCCGTCCGTCGACTATAATTGCGCGAACCAGCGCGCGCGCAGATTATCAGAAGCAAGTGCGTTCGATAACGCATGCGCACGAACGCGTGTTATTAAATTTATTCCTTTTTCGCCAGAATCTGCATAATGAGGGGGGCAAAAAAAGCACGTAAACGCTAGAGTGTGCGTCGCCTTCCCTTGGAGAAAGGCGGGCAATCTTTGTCTGATGTATGTATGTATATGTTCGAATATAATGAATATTTATGGAGGGGATCCGCGCCCGCGCACCCGTATACCTATTTTATTTTCGTATTATTATGGAAACACCAGACGATTACCGACGATTATTTCTTGTCAAAGCATGGCATCGCCTTCAAAAGACCTGAAGTCATGTATTAACACGGACTACTTGAGTAATATTATTAAATGAGGTCGATACCATGATCGCCCGCAGCTACAGCGATCCTCTCAAGTCACCACACGTTATATGATGTGTACGTATTCATGAGCCCTTAGCTTATTTGAATTTTTCTTTGAAATTAATGGCATAAATAAAATTATAAAATTTACGTACTGAAAAAAAGAAAAGAATCTAAAAAATTTACGATATAAAATCTTGTCTAAAAATAACAATTTATCAATTGTAAATAACAATAGACTACTGTAAAACGTGATATTTTTAATATTAGCCTTTACTGAAACGGCCTTTTTAAAAAGATTAAAAATGTATACAGGTAAAGAGAACAAAGCCGAAAGATTTGATTAAGACGATAACGTCTCAATACGAAATTTCCCATGAAATCTCACGACGTAGTAGGTAGTTCATATTTTCTTGAACGTCATTACTCCAAGCAATTTCTTAAAGATATGCTTATAATGATCTGATGTTCGTGAGAAGTTTACGTTGTAACAGGATCGGAGGCACTGTAAAAAAGTTCCGCGCGTGTCGTCGTCAGCGGTCCAGCAAGTAGCCAGTAATTTATGGTTAGTTTTTGGCTGCGACCGCGCAATGCGGCCTCGCGGCTTTTCGCCTGCGCCCTCCCCTCGCACCCCGCAGCCCAGCTTCACCCGGTCACAGACCCCGCGTCATTCCGTCAATCTCCACTACTTATCCGTCCGCGCCGATCCCTTATATTAATCATTTTTTTCCTTCCAAAAAAACGAGCGGTAATAAAGATCCTATCGAGCCAGCCCCGGGAGCTCGGCACGTCGACGTGCGCTCGCTTTCGAAACTTTAGAATTGACAAACAAATATCGCAATCGATACTTATTAAGACATGCATTATTGACTATAAACTGGTTCATTGTGCCGCCAAAATTAATCTTGGAGCTTAGCTGCGTCACAAAGGCGGCGTTCCAGCGCGTACTGTAGCTATTACAGACACCACATTATAATTACCTTTTTAAATAGTTTTTTCACCCGGTGTCGATATTAAAACGTCAATGTAAATAACTTGTTAGCCGCAATCTCATTTCTGAGCGATTGGATATTACAATAGTGTACGTGATTTGAGAAAGGTAACGGTGTCGCCGCTTTATCCGCGAGATGGAGCCTATTACCGGACACGATGTAAGCGGCGGCGGCGGCGCGGGCGCAGCGCGTGCCGTCTAGCTACTGACTCTACCGACATACACTTACAGATAACAATAAAAAATAATAGAACGTATGTTATTCTGATACATTGTTCATACCATGAAATTTCCATAGATGCGCGAATTTACCGCGTCAAAGAAAATTAGAGTTTTTTTTGCATAAAAATACATATTCCACATGACGTTCGAAATAGAATCAAAATGGAGTATAGCGGGTCGTTCCATAATAGACACCAAAAAGAGAACGGTCGCGCGTGGCGCTGTAATTAGGTTTATATCCGAGTATTGTGTTCGACTCCAACCCAAATTGAACCACGGAATATTTCACCTGACCGTACGTGTCTAATTGCACGGATTATTTATCTACTAAAACCTCTCAACACTTTTTGTAGTAGTAGAGCTGTGGCACGCGCCCACTTTCTATGTACCCATCTAGAGACGTAATTGTGCTTATACCCTTTTTTATTTGTGTTTCGAAACGTCTAAGTCATCATCGACATCGAGAATCAGTAACGGTGTTATGTTTTGCGTTCCTAGTAGTGCAGTACATTGGTATCATAACAAACAGTAAGTATAAGGGGCCCCTTCTTTATGTTAATCACCTAAGACTTTGTGGAAAACCGTGAGAAAATGTGTGGTATTCTAGATAACAAAGTTATTGCATTCGCTATCGTACGGTCAATATTTATAAAAAAAAACACTTTGTCGCTGCTGGTTTATTACTACTTCGTTAATCATTTTCACCTTTAAATAAAATGCCAACACGTATTTTTTATACCCTAGAAATATATCATAGAAATTTAAACAAGTTATAATTTTAAATTGAATTAAAATGAATCAATTAAAATCAATGCAAATGATATTGTAAAAGTTAGCAAGAAACGGTGCCATAACAACTGATAACAGCAATAGGTAGGTAATATTAGTATGACTATCGGTACGAACAATAATCCGCGATAATGGATTAACTCACTCGATGGTTATTTATAAATACCGCTATCGTTTTAATCGGTAAAAGTCGAATTCGAGCTACAATTGATCGATTATTATTGTTGGCACGGTTTAATGATTCAGATTGTGTCGAGGTGACTTCATAAAGTTTCTGGTACAATTATTATCTTTTTGTTTGTTTTTATAATTCATCAAAAATGTTACGTAGATTAAAGACCTTGGATTAAACTATTTGACACGAAGAAGAGATAACAGCGTTAAACAGGTGATATTTATGTTTTTTTTTAAATAACATAGTTAAATAATTGTGACTCTATATTATTGAAATCAAGACCAAATCGTCTAAACTTATTAAGTACCTAACTATCTATCAATTAGATCAAGATTCCGTGTAACAATAGATACTATGTCGAAACAAGTTAATTTATTTTGCGTAATAAACCGCAATAAACTAGTTGGAACCCAATAGGTTTAGCATTTAAATAGTTATTAAGTAAATTCAGCATATTTATTTATCATGATTATAATATTAGGAAATAATTGATACTTATAGAGTAACATTTATGGTTCGCTATTTAAAAAAATATTGAATAGGTATGTAAAATAGAGGTACAATCACATAACTGCATCCCAAAAACAACTATGGTATCATCACTATAATCACCTTCTTATAGAACTTTGACAGCATCGAAGCCAGGGCAGCACTATGCTCTCACTTTACCGAAAGATTCATAAAACATAATAGTCCGACATGCGGATATACATGTGATCGAACTAAATATCATTAGGTACCACATTAATAATGATACGATTTGATAGTCATCATTATCGCGATCAGATCAGTATGATAGATAAAAACTGTCACGCGTAGGATACTGTCTGACAAGATTCATTTCGATCACCGACCAAACTACGACATTGCACTTTAATGTCAGTTTAATTGTAAAAAAAACTTGATTTATGTAATAGAATGCTCACATAAAGGTGTTATTTGAAGATTGCATTACAAGTATCGCCAAGTCATCTTTTTTTTGTTTAACTATACGTTGGCTGCACGACAGCCTGCTAGTGGTTCCGTACTTATTCATATCGTGAAAGTATTTTAGGTTTTAACATTGTATATATATTAATTGTGTAACTGTAGAAATAGTTTTAGTTTGAAAATTATGGGAAATCTAGAACTGCATAGCATAAGATAATAATAATATTCAGGTAGATTTCCTACAGTTAGGTACATAAAGCGCTCGCATTTAATTTTGACAGGTTTTATTAGCTATTTGATTTTCTAGATTAAACATATTGGATAAATTGATTTTGGATTATTTTTTCACGTCAACGAACCCTAAAACTAAAGCATGCCACAGACGTTTTCCTTATTATTACTGAATGTGAAATAAAAACTTAACAAACAAAAAACCCACAAAAACCTTTCTCCCGGTCTAATCTGTTTTTTATTAGGACTTAGGTCAATATATCTTTAAAGTTTTCAGTCTAAAGGTGATACTAGAATCTTGAGAAGAACAAAAATGTCGTAAGCTAATTATTCAGTAGTTAATTATTGAGTAATTTGAGAGGAAATTAGTAAATATTAATTATAATAAAAATATCTGAATCATTGATTGTTATAAATTATACCTTTAAGTAGATTTCGTTAAATAGTCTGCTGTCAATTATATCTCACTAGATATGCCCCGCGATTCTATCTGTACTAGCGTAATTATACTAATAATAAAGTTGAAGAGTTCCTTTGTTTGTTTGAACACGCTTATCTCTGGATCTACCAGCCGGATTCAAAAAATATTTCACTAATAGGAAGCTAAAGTATCCCCGAAGATTATATACTTTTGAAGCCGAGAACGCGAGTGAAGCCACAGGGAATGATAGGTATCCTTCACAAAAAACGGTTTGCCTAAGGTAACTAAAACAATTTTCGAAATCTATTTTGTTGCTGCTGAGTTGTGAACTCTTTAGCTTTTAACATTATTTTTAATATTAATATAGTTCCATCGTAAGATCATACCACAATAGTAGGCACCCATTCCTAGAAAGTATTTTGTAGGTATACTACTTTGTAAATCATTAAAAATGTATAATAAAATGAAACAACTCTTTTATAAAAATGTCATATAACATGGAGGGGCAATATATTTAAAAAAATACTACTATAGACTTACAATCCACTTTTGAACCAGAAAACGCTTACCTTCCTTCTTTTCTGATGAATCTGTTGTTAACCCGGGATAAGAAGTAGCTTTTGCCTTTCAATTAACGATGATTTAGAAATTAGAAAGTTATATTATGACTAAAGTCATTCAAAACTAGAACTAAGAATCAGTTTGATAAAGTCCATTTGCCGTATCAAGTTTGAAGATAACGAAGATTGCGTTGATCTTCAGTAGACCTCAGTTGTCTTATAGCATTTAAAATAAATGAAGATACCTATTGTAATAAATAAATCATTGAGCTGGGGGTCAATATCGCTACATTTGCAGCTTTATAGTCGGTATGCATATTGGTATCGCATTTCATCGACCTGTCAACTATCTTTTGTTTCATCTAATTTGACAGATTTGTATGGAGTGTTGTAATATAGCCCAATTTTAGGCGAAACAAAAACAGATATTTGTTAGATAACAGATATATGTTTCGCCGTAAAGTGGCGATATTAACCCCTGAACTATTTTGCATACCGGCAATGAGTTTTAATGTTTGTTGATAGGTTGGTAAGTTTCGCAATACCATGTTTATTTTTAAACCAAATAATCCAGTATCGATTTTATAAAACCCGCACCACAGATTACAGATAACACAACGCAATCATAGAGGAAATGTTGTCAAAAATACCTGATTATCATGAATACAGTATAGTAGAAATTGCAGCTGTAACTATTTATAGCTCAATTAGACAATTGTTTCGAATATCATGTTATTGATCGAATAGAACCATTGGCAAATGGGACGCGCATCTGCAAACTATATTATACAAAAAAAACAGGAATTGCTATTCAAGGTAATAAACTAAATTATATACTATAGAATATAAAATTATTACATGTTGGTAGGTATTTTGTTGGATAAAAATGTAAATAAATAAATATTAATTTCAAATTGAAATTGATAGAGTAAAGAAAAAAGAACTCTAGAAGAGTCAAATTAAAATATGTTTAGTGTCTACAGGGACTAGATTAAATAAATAATTTTGAGTTTGAAAAGTTTGTTATGCAACGAAAATGGAAACCAGCATAGAGATTTTTATTAACTGTAAACTCTATTGAGTTCACTATGTCTTTTTAAATTAGTATTTATTTATAAAAGTAATACGATGCAATTTATTTTATCTGTTATGGCATTATTAATTATTTAAGTGCGTCAAAGATAGTTTATTTTCAGACATTTTCAGAATGAAAAACTGACTTTTAAGAACGACCCATTCGATTATTGAATCAGAAAATCCTACTAAAGAATTGTGGCCTAATATACGAAATTAATAATTCAAATTTATAGATTGTACAAATACAATACACTTTAAGGGGTTTTATCAAGCCCTTAAAGTGCCAGTAAGTACTTAACTCAATTTCCAAAATACAAAATATTTTATACACTCCACATAAAAAGGAGTCCTTATAAAAATGGTAATTAATATTACATTGTTGCTGACCTTGCTGAAAACACTGTACTTATTGTTATAAACTACAGCATTATTGATACATTTATTTAAATGCAAATTAAGTCTGTTATCAAGATTAACTTACTGTGTATTGTCTAGCTAGTGCATCTATATGGTGTTACAAACAAATCAATACATCATTGTTATTAACTATACAATATTTAGGAGAAACACCAAGAACATTTTTTCAGGAAAAAAGCAATTGTCGAACACAAACAATGCAAAGTATTTTGTAGAAAGTGTCAAATGAGTAAAAAAAAAGTTGCTACAAAAATGACGTAAAAGTAATGCAGAAAGCTTATCTACTAAACTAACCTGTGAAAGATCGCTCGGGACTTCCGATTTGACCGTATTGGCGGCGGCCCACGCCTCTGCAAATGTCTCCATAGCACTTTGAAAGTCCATCTTGTCAAAAAGTCACGACGACATCAACATGCCGAAAATTCACACAACATGTGCACGGTACGGCGAAGACGAACAATCAACCTGCGACACGTACGAACGGGCCGGCCGCCGGCGCGCTACTGCCGCTCGGCCCCGCCCAGCGAACCGCCCGCGTCGAGAAAAACCGATACCACCCGAGCCTTCCCGTTTCAGCGCTTTTCTTTTTTAAGCCGCTATTTTAACGAGTTTCTTTTTTTTTTCTTCCCAAGCCCGGCCCACGGTGGTGGTTGGGCGTCCTCTGGATTATTTACACTTGTAATTCACAGATTGCTACAGTGTGACGTTTAATTTGTTGTGTAGAGGGGTGTTAGACGCTATCTCGATCAGATTACGAGCTATTGAGGGCTACTTGTGCTATCTTTACGTCTATTGTTTCTATTATTCTGGGATTTTAAGTAGCCTTTAAGGTTCTTAATTTAATAATGTCTATAGTCTATCAATTTTATCTTCGCTATTATGTACAATGCCAAGAATCTCTGTTGAGAGACGAAATAATTTACCGAGTCTATTAAGGCAGTTAGTTATTAAGTCAGGTACCTTAATTTCTCAATTTGAAAAGCTATCAAATTGGCTAATTGCAATATCCTTGCAAAATGGCTTCTCGTGTCCTAGGAAGCATTTTTATTCATTAAATAAATCACGGTGGCTTCCCGTCTCTTCAGCGGGATGTAGGAAAAAAATTGTCACAGCTTCCCATAATTTTGTACGTGGCCGTTAGAGACCGTTTAACCTTTATTACCTTCCGGAAGGTTAATTTTTCTTAATTTCAGGAGCTTTAAAGACTCTACCTTTAGACGATAAAGTTTCAAAAGAAATAAATATGAATAAAAGCGACAGAGAGAGACTTAGTTTGAAATATGTAGTTATTCATAATGCATAGTTATTATTAATACCTACATACTAATGTCAGGAGAACTTACATAGAAAAATCCCAAAAACGTGATTATAATAATACAAATATTAACCTACCCTTCTTTATAACTTAAACATCAATCGTGTATCCACCACGTGCGTAAAAATATCCATTAAAGAATGCCGATCGGTAAATAACTGTAGATTTCTTAATCTCATTAAAATATTTTATAATCCGAAGATTATAATAAAAACACAAACAAATAGCACTTTAACATTGCCACTTATAATGGTTTCAGAGATAATCTTGAAAGAATAGAATATAGATAGAACCGTTATGTAGGCACAACAAGAAACGGTGCGTTCAAAGTGTAACAATATCGAACATAAAGTAGGCTAGGGCGATGTAGGTAGCGTTTAGAGGATGCTTTGTGCCGACCGACTTTCTTTGTCTCGTCTGTATGGATAAAACAATAGAACTGTGCTTACAGGGCTTTATAACAAAATATGTTGCTTCAGACTCTATGAAGATTGTTTCACTTATATTTAATATCCTTCAGAATATAGTTGTCACTAATCAAATAACTAAAACTAAGTGACATTCTATTGTTGTAGCTATTTCATGTACCTATATTTTTTTTACAATGTAGGTATAGGCCTGTGATTGACCACAATCTCACCGTGGTCAGTGATGATGTAGCTGAAGGTGGTAAGTACACAGAGCCTAAAAGGGAGAAGTGGCTCTCAAGGCGAGGTGTATGTACTCTATTACATATACAATCAAGTAATGTAATATATTCATGCATCAAAGTTTGATTGGTGTATGGATACTCACGTCTCAAATATTTATTGAAATCCAAATTAAACTTCTTTATAACGCATTCTGTAAATCTAATGCTTCGAATGTGCCTTCAAAAATTCATGTTCCATTTAAATTAATTAACACGGATGTGTTATTTGAAATATTACCAAATTTTAAACTGTATTGCATAATGTTAGAGCCCAAAATTGTATGCAACATTTGACTAAATAATATAAGGCTACTGCGAAAATTATCTTAGTTTTACTTTACATAGCATACCAAGATTAGATAAGCAAATAAATGAGAAGATATTATTTGGTTAGTCACGAGATTTTGAACAATAGCAAATTATTTTACCATGATTTTCCTCGACGCTGTTGACATAGTAAAAAATGGTCAGTAAATTGTAAAAGTACACACATAGCTAGCTAAATAAACAATGACAATAACCTTTCGTCAATCAACACCTCAGTGGAAGTCTTTTATCTTTTTAGCGGGTCCCAGTTTAGTTAAGTTTAATATGAACGATTGTTTGCGTGCAACACGATATAAGTTGTCAGACTTTTACCCTAACTACACACAAAATAAGAACTAGTCATCAATAGGATATGACGAAAAATTTGTGGTTATATTTGAACAGACGTTTGGGTGTATGTGTAACGAGATTTTGTTTGTATGATGCAATTGAAAATCTCTTATTTTATTAAACTAGACCATAGTACCCAAAGGTATTTAGAAAACAAAATTTGATTGCCTTTATTTTTTGTTCTAATTTTATAAAACCTAAAACAAGTTTCAATATCTTATCTCAAAGACTAACCTTACTATACTGAATTACGTAACATAGAATTAAACACAGCGCACACAGTCTTTAAGATGTGAAGACAAATAACAAACAAACCTATCTGTTTGACATCAAAGTTACAATAATTAACGTAACATATATATGTATGTATACGAACTATATATTCCAAGGTATATTGAAATGATTTTTTTTCTTATAAGTCTTTATTTTATTAGGCTGTAAAATATATATAGTACCAAAATATTTGGAGTTAAGAATTTATCTAAGGAATACTTCTAACTTTAAAAGTCCTCTATAAGTAAGTACCTAATATCATTTGAACCAACACAATTGTATACCTAATCACTTAACAGTTACACCACTAAGTCCCGTTACTTCCTTTATTTTAAAACAAATACTTAAACCAGTAATACTATCTTCTTATCTATACACTATTATGAAGTAACACAAAATTAGATCATTTAAATATCCCAAATTACAAATATTAGAAGAATACTAATTAGATTGTTAGTGAACAGGCTTTTGACAAAGTGTACCACAAGAAGTGATTAATAGCTGTGTAAGATTTAATGAATATTTTGGTTAATTTGTTTTTGATGATGCCAAATTTGCTTAATAGATGGACCGCTAATAAAATATTGCATGATAATAAATGTTATTATTGTAATCGTCTTTCATATACTATTATGTTGAGTGGGTTTCTGCAAGGTGCTACTTTTAGGCCGAACTTCTTACTTACATATCGATCAAAGATAAAAAATAAGTAGATCGTAAATTACATTTTTTATTTAAAATACAATTTATGACAGTGGAGACGACATTGAATTTTGAGTGTTTTTCTATACCATAACGTGCTTTGACATTAAAATGCTGTCCTTCAATATCAATTAGCTCTGATTTTTAGTTCTGCAATAAGTATAATAAGCTAGTGAGAGATATAGTATGCTTAAAACTTTACTGTTATTAAGTAAGTTTCATTTCTATGACGTCAATACATTAACCCAATTTACAAATGCTCATCCCCGACAACTTAAGAGACATCCTCGCGCCCCCACCTCCCCACCGCCGTTACATAACACTCTGAAACGTTTCAACCGCTGAAAATCGAGTTTAGGTAAACTTTTCCAGTACATATCCCTAATCCGGTTGTATCCGAGATACCAATAGCATTCGCTAGGCGTTGACATTCGCTAAAACCTCCTCCAATACGGGTGTGTCCGGGTTAGGTTTATCCGTTATCCGTGAGATTAGGCGCTCTCTGTCTGGCGGGGGGGCGGGGTCGGGCCACGCCCACCGGTCGATGCGAGCGCCCACAAGCACACTTCGCTCATTGTTCCGTTATCTATCCGAGACGCAGCACGCTCATCCGGCGCTCGTCACAGATAAGCACCGGTAACTCAGGTTCTGTGACGTCACTCAATTCTATCTTTACTGGTGTCGACGATGCCCGCGAAGCCTTTTACCCATATACCGCCTTCACATATTTACATATTATTATATCAATAAAAACACATACTGTTATTAATTTAGTCCCAAAATTAATAATGATACAACGTTTGTCTGAATTCCCAAATCACTGCAAGCATGTCAAGTCAACTACTTAATATAGTCTTTAACTTAAAGCAAAACGAATTTTAATAGCAACTTTACGAATTTATTTGATTCACTTATTTTCATTTTTCTTGTCGTATGCAATAATCTATCTATTTTCAATGAGATAGAGACTATAATAGCATGCTCGTGTCTGACGGGCATTAGTCATGCAGTAAGTAGCCGTTTTAAACGGTACTAACATGATAGTTCATTACAATGTTTTTTATTCTATTATAGTCGTTATTTCTTGACAATAAAAGTTAAATTAGCGTGTATATCTTCATGTACCGGTGTCTATTAGTGAAAATAATGTATTTGTATCAACATAAAATGCCTATGTACGAGTATAAAACATAATACCACATGAGTAAATAAACAGTATAATCTGTGATAATACTGTCCAGTCCCGAAATCTTCAAAACTAACGCAACTGTCAATTTACTATTAAAATCCACTAGTTAGAATCGAACGTTCAGCTATAGAGAATCCCAAGAAAACTATCAATGAATGGCTTTGAGCTGCGATACCTACCTGTCTATTTAAAACAAAGTTTAGCTAACAAGGAACACTAGATTCCAATAACGTAACTGCGCAGCAAATCTTTATAAGGCGCTGCAGAAACAATCAAGAATTGATTAGTGAGACGATAGACTCGTCCGATATTTTTCATTGACCTCGACTGTCACGATTGCCGCGTGTTCACGGTCACTTTATAGTTCGCACACTTCTTTAATCAATACTTCAGTAAGAATGAATGCTTAGATTTGCTTGAAGCCCTTCACTGGCATTCCTGCTCAGTATCTAGTCCCTAGATAGTATAAACCATGCAACGGTTTTCACTATTAGAAAGAGCTATAAATGAGGAAGGTTTGTGTGTAAATATAGGTATAACTTGAACCCGTGTGATTCTGGACAGGATTCTGGTTTCAAAATAAATTGTCACGTTTAAATACTCAGATAAGCGCTACAAAAGGATTGAAATTTCTTGAAAATAATTGCTACGAAGATAGATTTTACCTACTAAACGTAGTAATTACTTAATATAGATATGTTGGTATAATTTGTATAACAGAGTTACCGTGAGACAATGTTGAGTGGGTGGGTAGGCGGTGGGAGGTAATGGAGAGGTGCCTGGTCCCCCCATCCCCACCTCTGATGCGAATTTGTTATCTCTACAAAGAGACTATAGAAGATTAATTCCCGCAACATGTGAATACTTCTTTTATAACCCTTTGTTTCAATAAATATAAAATATAGTAATATCTTAACAATCAGCAAACTTCGCAATTCCGATTCTATTATACAATATTTTGTTACTATGCAAACTTATATACTTACTTCTCACACTTTGAATAACTAAGTACCTATGTTCTCAATTAAGGGAGCTAAAATGTGTGATAAATTGTTACATACTTTAATAATAATAGGGGGAGGTAGGGCATAGCGTTTTTAGCAGTTTTCGTCAGCTCGACTGGGGAAGTGGTACTTCCTGCACGTGATTAAGATTCTCATCGGGATGCAACGTCTGGTACCAAATGGTTTTTGCCCCGGGTGTCACTAGCGTCTATAGGCTACGGTAACCGCTTATCATCAGGTAGGCCGTAATGCTTATTTGCCGACTTTGTTACATAAAAAATAACTATAAGTGATTTTAAATGGATATATAAGCCAAAGACAACGGTTAGTGTAAGTACATCATTTTCAATAATCCTACAAAATTTCAGGAGCCTCACCTTTACCTTACAAAGTTAAAAACAATTATCATAAATCAGATAAAATTCTTTAAATTAAATGTAGTAATGGAGCGAGAGAGTGAATTTCCAAAAATCCTTACTGCTTGTCTGAATTATGAGAACTTATAATAGTTTTAGTTCTGCGGCGAAAAATCACCTGATTTTTTCTTCATTAATTATTCTCCCTGCTAATAGACTACCTATATATTATACAGAAAATAGCTTGTCTGACTGTATTCAGCGATTGAAAAATAAACCTAAAATATAAACGCGAATTAGTCGTGATAGCATCTAAGGAAATTCAGTTTCCCAATATATAGACATTACTAAAATGTTATGTTATTTAATGCACCTACTAACATGGAGGCTCTAAGAGATTAAGAACTGATACTCACTAACATTTAACGCATCGTAATCGAATAATCATCAATAATCCTTAAGTCACAAAAAAATAACAAAAGAAATGGATTTCTATCAAGACCACAAAGGTAAATTATGTATTCAATGCTGTTAACAATTCCTGAGCAATTTTCTATCTTATGCTTTCAACAATATGGTTTAAATTATATATTATGGTGTAAATATATTGCAACCCGCTGCGAATTGGAGATCGGTATAGCATGAAAAAAATAAACAGATTTTGGGATTATAATTAATGAAATGTCACTCGATTTTTGACTTGTGCCTACCTGATACTTAGATGACAGTTAATCTAAGCTATGTTTTTAATACACACTATTCTTGAGATGATTAAAAAGTGACAACAATCCAAATTTATCTCTACTATTCTAGCTAGAATTACAATTAAAGGCACTTGTTTTTTTTAATTCAAATAAGAGACGTCGCTACCGCCTTCAATCACTCTCTACTTACAAGCGAAATACTCTCAAAGAAAGTGCTGGAGCTGCAGCAAAGCAATGGAGCAAAATATAAGATTGAAAAAGCTTTTATTAAAATGTCTCACAATTTTGAATATTCTGTGAAATCGTAGATACTCCAATAAAATCCTACAAAGGGTTTGGTTGAAAATCAGTACCGATAGTACTGACTTTGCGTCTGTTTTGGGTCGTAGTAATCAATACAAACGAACGCCTGAGAAGACGTCACTTGAACCAAAAAGATGATCAGAGTTATAGCATAAAGTAAATAATATACTACGTACAAGTTATAGGAATATTGGAAGCCTACTCTTCAGGATTATAAGTAATACCTACCTTAATAGTTGTAATAATGTTGCTTGGTTGACCTCAATTTAGATAATTAATCAAAATAACCAAAAAGCTAAATATTTATGGCCCACTAATCATTTCTATTTATACCTTGTCCAATCCATCCAAATAAAAACTTATATGTTGACAAAGTATGAATACCATTCATTGACCATGACAGCATTGTACCTAATTATATTTCGAATCCACATTCAATTAATTTATCACACTAATATTTATAAGATTTGGTTCTTGAAATGTTGCTATCTTATCGTTAGAGTTGTACCAAATAACAACTTTTACCCCATAGAATCCATTCCATATTAAACAACCGAAACCAATTCTATGATGGAAGGCCGACCCGTAAGCTACGTTTAGAATGCGATGAATTTGACAAGTCACCGATTTTTTATCTGGAGCCCAGATTATCTGGTCTCCTTACCCCACTCGATCAATCTTATCGAGGCAACTATGACACACTTTGAAATCAAAATGTCTAATCCATCAATGAAGTTATTAAATAAACTTGAATCTTTATCCTAATGAAAATAAAGTTGCGTATTAAATGGCGTGAGTTAATGGAGACGGTATACTGCAGCTTGAATGCGCCGGATCATCGCCGGATTCCGGGAAATTCGCCCCGCGTGAATACCTGCCTTTACAGGTAAGCGGTTAACTTTATTAGGAACATTTAGATATGTCATAATATATTGCCATTAAACTGTAATCAGTTCAGTATGCAAGATTTTTATTGAATTACTAGACATACTATGTAATGTAATAGGTACGTGTTGCAAAAGGTAGCAACCGCAAATGATGATCGGACTGATGAGTCCGATAGTTAAACAAAACGTTTTAAAAATAACTTTAGTAAAATTACATAGTCTAAAAATCATCAATGAATTTTTTTATTTCAAAATTCTTCTCTCTTCTTTGCTTCCGTATTTAAATTCTATGCGAATGCGACATTCTAAGTAGCAAGTTGTAAATAATATACGCCTGCCGGATCTATTACATACTAAAGTCTCTGACAATATGACTTGCTATTTGACCGTCAGCGGCCGCTCTGTTATTGTTGACCCTATTCCTTGCCTTCTCTTAAACAAATACGCTATCCTTGCGAATATCATAAAATTAATAGGCACTACCTGTTAAATTTGAACATGGGATTTGGTATTCTGGGAATCAATTCGTGAAATAAAAATATCGCCACTTACTAATTACACAGTGGTGCCGATTCTGTTGTTTACAAACTAAACTAATTTAATCTCACTTTATCTCTTTCTTACAAACAACATAAGAAAAAGATAGAACCGACAGCCACTGAGGCAGAAAGGTTCTCGAGTGGCGACCACGAACCGGAAGACGCAGCGTGGGCAGGTACCACATGGTAGACCGGCTATCTTGTGAGGGTTACGGCCATCGTGGAGATCTTTGAGTGAGGCCTTGACCAGCAGTGGACATCTTTCGGCAGACATGATGATGAATAGTAATAAAACTGAAGCATTTACCAAAAGTAGGGCACGTCCGGGATTTGAACCCGGGACCTCTCACACCCAAAGCGAGAATCATACCACTAGACCAACGAGCCACTTGATGAGTGCAGTTATTACTTAGTTCGTAATTACAGCGACGTGTGCGAGTGCTGTTTGTACAAGTGTGGGTCACGACTCACGACCACCAGGTGCTGCGCTTCAGT
The DNA here is from genome assembly GCA_963555595.1 of Tethea ocularis. Taxonomy (NCBI): domain Eukaryota; kingdom Metazoa; phylum Arthropoda; class Insecta; order Lepidoptera; family Drepanidae; genus Tethea; species Tethea ocularis. The sequence continues at coordinate 10,439,075 of OY741958.1, forward strand.
ACAGCCTTCGAGCGGCTCGTTGGTCTAGTGGTATGATTCTCGCTTTGGGTGTGAGAGGTCCCGGGTTCAAATCCCGGACGTGCCCTTCTTTTAGACCTAAAGAGATCATACGCCACCATCAGTGTACTATGAAACTGAAAAAAGAAAGAGCTCTCTCAAAATAATAGATTTTATATATTTCTTTATGTTGGAAAGCAGACAGTTGGTTCACCTGATGTGACTACCATTGGCCGACCCTTTACAGCACTAGAAGGCAACCAAGGCAGAGTAGAGTTGTTACTACAACTAGTAGATAAGTAATACCGTAAATTATAAAATAAAATTTAATTACCTACATCATAAAAATATAAATTAACGATTGTTATGATACCCATTATCAACCAATATTAACTGATGTAATTCTCAATCACGACAAATATTTTATGCTTTTTTAAGAATACATCGCTTATATTTATTTTTACCGAGCCAAAGACATTTTTCTATTTGCAATATATTCCTAATACACTTTATTACGCCTCATTCGTCGTATCTCACATACGAATTGCGTTTAAACGGAACTTTATTATTTTCCAAAGCGGAACGGGCCACAGATGTTGAGTCTCGAATAATTTCCAGATATGATGTTATGAACCGATACGCTCGCAATAAGAATATACTCGTACTGTGTTTTACTTACTCGGAGAGAGATGGGAAATGCGCGACAGGCGTTCAAGAAGGCTTTTACAATTTGCGATTTTATTATCGGGTCGGTTGGTAACATAAATATAGGAAGTCAATATATAAAAAAAAAACAAATCAATAGTCAATGCAAATTCAATATATACTAATCTATTAAAAAATAAAATTTTCTGTTATTGAAAGATAGAATGTAGGTACTAACCTACATTTTAAAGTTTGAATACCCGTTTACAATTTTGTTAAAAATCACACATAATATTTTGTGTTCTAGAAAATACTTATTTGCTTTATTTATTAGATAGTTCATAATTTTAAGGGCTTCTCTGCAAAACAATGAAATTTATCCATCTAATCTGACTAAAAAACAATAATTTTGCTTGCAGTTACATTTTCCAGAATTAGGTAAAATTTTGTTTCTCTATCACAGAGTTGGATGATATCGTATCATGGACACGTAAAAATTTTCACATCTGGGTGTTTCTGTACACGAATGAATTGAATAGCATACGTATTTAAAGTATTCTACGAACAAGGTATTGCTGCTTATATTTATCGACGTATTCCATTAGATAGATAATACTGAGAAATAATAACTTCCATTCGTAGAAAAGTAGAGAAAATTTATTTAAATATTGATATGAAAAATATATGAACAACTGTATTTTAGCTATAAAGTTGGTCTTGAAGATACTTATAAATATCATAAAATTAAATTACTGCCTGCTATATTAAAAAACAGGGCACGTCCGGGATTTGAACCCGGGACCTCTCACACCCAAAGCGAGAATCATACCACTAGACCAACGAGCCACTTGAAAGTGATTCTAAAGAAGAATAACCAAATTATTTTTTTTGGAAACACTTGTTCAAATAACTTAAGTAAACAATAATGTAATCTAAATCTACGTGTAGTAGCTAAAATTAATGTTGAGTTGAAGATGCTATTCAATTTATTCATTTTAAAACTCTTGAAAATAAGGTACCAACGACAATTATTTTATAGTATACCTACTTAGATTAAAACCAAATATTTATCACACAGTAAATAAAAAATATAAAGAAGCACAGATTCATAAGAATCTCGTCGCAGCCATTGATCTGCAAACAGCCCCTCAAAGGAAATAATCTGTGCCCGGGGTGCATTAAAATATAAATATCGTCGTTAGCAAATCATTAGCCGCTACATTTTTCCTCTGAAGGATCGCGTCGTTTCCTATCAATCGAGCGCAAATAGACTAAACGGTACTAAGAAGGTGCCTTTTGAGGAATCAATTCGTTATATTGAACTTATTATGGGTATCTGAATATATAAAAGAAAAGCGTGACTGATTGACTGACTAATCTATCAACGTATATGACGGATCGGGCTGAAACTTGGCTTAGCTATTATGATGGAGGCATCCGTTAAGAAAGGATTTTGTCAAATTTCACGAATCATGCGACATGATGAAATCCTTAGGCGAACCAAAGTAACTGACATAGCCCGAAAAATTGACAAACTAAAGTGGCAATGGGCGGGGCACATGACTCGTGTAACCGATGGCCACTGGGGCAGAAAGGTTCTCGGGTGGTGACCACGAACTGAACAAGGTGGACTGACAATCTTGTGAGGGTCGCGGGAAACCGCTGGATACGGCTAGCGCAAGACCGGCCATTGTAGAGATCCTTAGGGGAGGCCTTTGTCCAGCAGTAGACGTTTTTCGGCTGACATGATGATGATGATGGCCTACTAGAATTTATTTGTAGCAATGAGGTTGCTCGTTTTATCATCTACGAGGAAGTGATATTCGACAAAAAATAGAAATCTGAAGGAATCAATTGGTCATTAAACTTTAATAATAATTATACAAAATACAATCTATATAGGTATCAGATCCTATTGTTGACAGTTATATCAATTTATTATCTACATATAAAAAATAAGAATCCACGAAGCGGCCGCTGCTGCCGATCAACGGCAAGGTCCATCATTGGTGACATTTTAGTAACATTTCCAAACTCTACAGGTATCATCGTTGCTCCAGAGCTAAAAGAAGGGCACGTCCGGGATTTGAACCCGGGACCTCTCACACCCAAAGCGAGAATCATACCACTAGACCAACGAGCCGCTCGAAGGCTGTACTGAAGCGCAGCACCTGGTGGTCGTGAGTCGTGACCCACACTTGTACAAACAGCACTCGCACACGTCGCTGTAATTACGAACTAAGTAATAACTGCACTCATCAAGTGGCTCGTTGGTCTAGTGGTATGATTCTCGCTTTGGGTGTGAGAGGTCCCGGGTTCAAATCCCGGACGTGCCCTACTTTTAGCTTGCCAAAACAATTTATTATTCATTTCCCAGAATTGTAATCTCTGGGGCAGTAACAAAATTTATAACCGCAACTTTAAATACAAGCCCCGGACATTTGAATGTTTTAACATTACTTGGGCTCTTCGTTTTGTTCGAGGGAATGGGAATCATCTTAATGCCGGTAATTATACGGATTCAACGAATTACTCGGTCATAAGTAAACAAACGAAATGCCCTATTTACAATCGTAAATTTCATGAGATGCCTCCCCGCGAACCGGCCGTGGCTGCGTAGGTACTCGCCTTGTCCTCTCCCCGCTTGTTACATTCCCTAGTTCTTTATTTCAAGCTTAGACAGAGTTGTAAAACAGTACACTGCACAAAATGCAGATCAATAACAACGGTTTTACCGGCGCGGCGTTCCCGAAATAAAAAGTAGTCTATGTTTTTTTTTTCATGCTATTTATGACCAAAATTCTATAAAATTGATTGCACTTTTGAGGCGTCAAGGAATAACAAACAAAGTCACATTCACATTTTTATTATAGTTACTTACGTTGTTCGGATAGACATAACTTTTCGATAGTAAAACTGTTTTTATTCCAATCTAAAGACCCCTTATAAATGTAAAAATAACTTTTCCAAATGGACCACAAATACTTCGATGTTAATATTTCATTATGTCTTTAGAAGAAAGATTTATAGATTGTTGACATTAAAAATTGTAATTAAAAGTAACATCAATCAAAGGCCGACAGTCGGCCTACGTTAACAATTGTATTCTAAGCCCCGACATTTTTCTTGTAAGATCTTATGAATCGTTAGAAAACTCTCGATATAACTTTTGAATATAATAAGTATATAATTTCAAAGCAATATAAGATGAGCTATGCTTGATAACCAACGATGAGAGAGGCTTCCTTTTTGAGTATTTTTGTCGTTTTTAATTAAAAATAGCAAAAACAAAAAGCAACTTAACTATAAACAGATCAAGTACCTACTATGAGCTGTACAATTCTGTCGTATTTACGGTAGCACGAGTGACGTTAGGGTGCACACTGAGATATGCGGTTCCTGTAACGAGTTAGAAGTGTCGATACAATTGAAAAATTCCATACTACGCTAGTAATCATATCATTCAATATTAAAATAATAATATTAATGCGAATGTTTGTGTGTGTGTAAGTAAGTATGTTTGTTTCCACTCAACTCTGACTGACTGGACTGAGTGAAAGGATTTAATTGAAACTGGGAACATAGATATATCATACCCTGGAATACCATACGAGTATATGTTACTTTTTATCCCGGAAAAGCTGGTTAAACCGTGGAGGACAGCTATACCTATTGCACATATTAGCCTACCCTTCAGCTTTACTTGCTTTCTCTAGGGATCTGAAGTTTTCACGAGATATACCTAGTATCCTATGATTTCTTCTAACGTATGATCTATATTTATGCCAAAGTTCATCCCAACCTGTTCAGCGTGATAGAGTAATGAACATCCACTCAAAAATACATTAAATGTAACTATAAATTACGAAGCTGAAACTCAGCACTCGCTGTAGAAAGTTAAAATCAGAAGCCGATCATGAATAAAAATAAAAAAGATGACGATGATGATACATACAAACTTTCAAGTTTATAATATTAGTAGGATAAAAAGGAATCGCTCCGCTCATCGCTATTCTTGGCACACAAAACGCACCGTAATGGCTCTGTAGCTTGAGAGCTAAATGGCTGGCGCACAGTCGACTCGCGGCCGGCTAATGAAATAAGATCCCGGCTCCAAGCTAAGGAATGGTGGAATTAAAACTACATAAATGAGCGGCCGCTACCATCCAAATGGGAAATAAGTAGCGTAAATTGTTGTTTCTATTTGCTTTCTCTTACGTTTATATTTCGTATACTTCGAGCTGAAACTATTGAAGATAATGTATAAAAGAAGGGCACGTCCGGGATTTGAACCCGGGACCTCTCACACCCAAAGCGAGAATCATACCACTAGACCAACGAGCCTCTTGGATGGTTTCTCTATAAATCGCGTAGACGATTTTCGATGCATTAACATCTGATTAAACAATTCCCATTAATATGGTTAACAACTAGAATTTATAGTTCAAGTATTTAGTTCAGTGGCTCGTTGGTCTAGTGGTATGATTCTCGCTTTGGGTGTGAGAGGTCCCGGGTTCAAATCCCGGACGTGCCCTACTTTTTACAAGGAAAAAATAGAACCTAAACCTTGTATTTACCAACAAAAGATGATATTAATGCTTTAACGTAATTATCATGGTCCCGGGCTTCCTAGGGAAAGTCCAGATGAAAGTGAGGGCTTAAGAAGCCTTTTGAAAGAAGTCATCTGGCGCTTGATTGATGGCGCTACGGAGATTTATTATGTTAATTCAGTGCCGTTTCGGTAAAAACCTTCGTCACTAATGAAGTCGACAAAATGACAATTCTTTTAAATGGGCAAAGAATACTTATCTATCTTATTGGGGTGTTGAATTGATTTGCGAGTATGTTAAGCTAAATAGTTCACTTTCTTGATAAAATTTATGGTTTTACAGTTGATCAGATTTATTTCATGACCATGTTTCACTCATTGACCCGTGAAATGGAACATACAAATACACATATGTTGGTATTGTAAACAACTGTATAAATAAACCATATCTACTCTGCTATTATGTCAATACAAACCATAATTCTTTGTTTACGTGTAAACGTAACTATTGTAAATTTGTGTACGCCACACCACATGTGACGTGCCTCAAAAATCATTCTGCATAAAATAAGATACAACTATAACCATAGAAGCATTAATGCCACCTTTTTAATGTAATTGCCATCTCCTAACGGTCTATACAATGATTCCAAAAAATCCAAGATTAATCTTAATCATTTTCTTTCTAAGTAATAATAGAATCGAAATTTACATTTTTATCTTTATTTAAAACGAATTAAAAAAAATACAGATGACAGGGATTATACCTACTAGAAATATCAAGAAAAAAAGTTACAATTAAATGATTGGGTGGAGTTATTTTTTCATAATTAACTAGCGACCTAGTTGGTGGTTGGTTAAAAGTTTTTTATTAATGTAAATCATAAGTAAAGTACTTCCACCTCTTAAACTCAAAAGTTATTTATTCAGTTTAGGCCCTGTTAAGGCACTTATGAATGTCGATAGTTACAATTATTACAGTAGACTCTACCACCGGTTCGGAATACACTTAAACTGAGAAGACTCCGGTAAGAAACTCAGTAAGGCTTCTTTTTTTGTGATCTTTCTTTTGAATTTATATAGTTACAGTTTTTGTTTTAAACATAAACTTCATACAATTGTCACATGGCCAGGGGGCTGCAAGTGCAGAGAGAAGCTTCTACACTTACAGTATTGTAGTTGCATAGTTGTTAGATATTAAAAAGATCCACATATCATACTTGTACAATACCTTCCTACTTACCTACTATCATACAAACCGACAAGTTCCGCAAATTCCGGCAACTGGAAATGGAGACGTGATGGGTCGCATCGCCAGTGCCAATCCGCGCGAACACAATGTTGTCAGCGGCAGGCCATCACAATAGTGTTGTGCTATCGATACATGTCGATACTCAGACTTTGCGACAAGCTTTGTTGCTTGGTTGATCGGCTGAGAGTTCTGTGTTGTTATGTTTGTTCAGTGATTGGATAGATTTAGAATAAGAATTATGGCTATTTAATGGTTTCTATAATTTAAAAGTCAGCACCGATGATGGCCGATTTTTTTTAATGAATTAGCTGTTCTCCGCGGTTCACCTCCACACAGTTTTCGAAATAATTAGTATCCTGTATTTATCTCGGATCGATAATCCAGGCTACCCTTTCGGCAAACTTATCGTGACGCATTGTAGCATACTGCTACTCGTACGCTAATCTACGAAACTGATGAATTTTATAACTTGCTACAATCAAGTACGCACTTAGGTACAGACTATTATTATAAGATATCTTTTTAACTATATATTTTACTCAATTAATTAAATAATTACAAAAACTAAAAATTAAAATAATATTCTAACCCTATTTACAATATACAAAATATTTACAAGTAAAAAAGTTGTGCCAGATCACTGCCCTGAGTGAACGTGCCAAGAAGGCTGGCGGCATTGCCACGTTGAATGATTGTGGCAGTGATCTGGCACAACTTTTTTAATTGTAAATATTTTGTATTTTGTAAATAGGGTTAGAGTATTATTTTAATTTTTAGTTTTTGTAATTATTTAATTGCATTCTTGCTGGGCGGCAGCAGCACCGGTCATGACTGAAGTGTCTGGAAGGTGAGACGGAGCCAAGGTATCGACGCATGTAGCATCCCAAACCAATGGTCGTCCCAACTTCCAGGGCACTAAAGTCATTCCAAACAGACTAAAACAAATTTCAGTTTATTCTATAAATAATAAAAAGTCTATTAGGTAGCTTGTACTGCATGCAAAAACTCGATAAATAACTTGATTACCGGAACAGTGGTTTATTATTGAATCAACAGGGAACCCTCGAGGCGCCCACCTGACAATTACTACGTACCTTGCTTTAAAATCATTTAACCCTTGCCCGGCGGAGATAAGTTTATTTTGAGCCGTGGAGTGCCGTTGTTCATCATTCATTTAAGTGCTTCTTTTGTGACAACATTCCGCTGCGCCTCTTTCAATTAACCCGGCTGGAAGCTCAAAAATTAAGTTAAATACTCTGACTTTGCCAACCGTGTTTACTTATTGGCAATCGATGTGGCTCGCAATAACTTCGTAAATTAAAACTCTGCAGGGACCTAATGTGGTCCCACCCAAGTTTGATGCGGCGCGACGACATCGCTTTATTATTTCGTCGCGCTTCGTTACTAAAATCAATACATTTCGATGAAATCGTGAGGTTTATCTACTTTTTTGCATCATATTCTATTTACAAATTAAGCATGTTAAAAAATGCAGTTTCTCAAGATGTATCAAAACAGCCTTTAATATTCATAAAACAAATTGAAATCTGACCTGAAAATTTTGATAAAATAACGATACTACATTTCATACAATTAATTCAATAGTAGGTTCTAACTAGTTTACGAAACTTAACTCACATGCGATAAACATAATGGGTACAACACGTCGTGTCTAAGTTGTAAAACTTAAGCCCACGGCGGGTAAACTTGGCTTACCAACAGTAAGTAGCTACATATTTCATACGGGCTCAAAGCTACCTGCGCCTAAAACAATCAAACAGCCACTTAAACAACGTAAGCAAACAACTACAACTTAGCGCCGCGCCGCTTAGGTTTAACTAAATACCAAGTTCGGCTTAAACAAGATAACTTACACGTACCTACAAACATTAGCTCTTCCTACAAACACAAGCTCACTTACTTTCAAAGTTAAGTAACAATTTATTTGTATAACATTAAAGAATTCGCTAATTAGTACGACTTAATTATCTCGGTATTTGTTCAAAGCAATTGTTAGTTCACCTCTCAAGTTGCTTTAAACATTTTAATTAAGACATTGACACAAGCTTATTACTTATCAATGAGCAGTTATTTTCTTTATCTGTCGCTATTAATTTATCTTAAATTCTTTGACATTCTACTTTTGTCTATATTTATAAAAGTGTGTGGAAGAATTCATGTTTATGTAAATAAGTATAACAAAGTATGCCATTCAAGTTATTGTTCGTAAATTATGCGATGGCACTCGACTAATCCGTAGAATAAATTAATAGTACATTAAACATCAATCCCGGAACTGGCATTAATAAGTTTATACAGAACACCGGGCGTCTCTCGTTCAATTCAGCCGCCCCAACCACCCTGCAATTTATTTAAGAATGTTATGTAAATTTGAACACAAGTCTTTGATCGTCCGCATCAAAAGTCCAAGAAAAAAACTTCCACTAGAGCGGTGAAAAAACGAGAGGAGCTTAAGAAAAATAATGATTTAATCTTACTTTTCGCTGTCACGCATATAAAAGCGTTCGGGAGACGCGGGGGCGCGGAGAAGGGCGCGAGAATCGTTTCTAATCTTTGCTTTGTAAAGGTGATTATGAGGGATTATAGGTTTGGAAGTATGGCTGAAATTTCGCGGCTGAAGAGACGGCCCCTTCGACTCATTTATGCCATATTTTTTGGGCCCGCAGGTGGGGTTGCGGTCGTGCCCCCCTAGGATACTTCTCAACTTTTACTTATTCTAGAGCTCTTCAAAGGAAAGGCTTTATTACGTTTTGTTTTGTCTTTGCCGATAGACGTTCGTAGCGGCTCTTTTAGCGGATGAGCTGCGGTCTCGATTGGCCGCAAGGTGTACGATTATATATTAAATCCTTTTTTAATTATATTAGCTCTATATTTTGTATAATCTTGCAAGCTTTCAGCAATGTTTAAAGTCTATTGATAAAAATAATATCTTATCTATTTTATTTTATTTATTCTGGGACATTCTGCACACACGGTTATCTGATCCCAAGCTAAGCAGAGCTTGTACTATGGAAACCAGATAACTGATACAAAATTTTTTGTACATAATACATACTTACCTATATATAGATAACATCCAGAGTCAGGACAAACAGACATGTGAGCATGACTCACAAATGAATTATGAGTTATAGCTTATAATATGTTTGTATTAAAATAATCTCAAATTATTTGGTCATTTACCAAATCTTTATAAGGTTGATGAAAGCAAAACATAGATTCTTCAGAAATTTACATACACATATATCAAATACCTACCTGTTTTATCTTTGCAATGTTCCCATTCGCTGGATCTAAAACTCTGAAGCGAGACAGAGTACAGTTTTGTAATTTTTCATTACGTGACCAGATCAGGTTTGTCATCTGAAGCGACGGCGATCTCTCGCCACCGGTATAGCCTTTAGCCAGCTGCTCATAAACTTAACCACTATCAACCTTACTCTCCAAACAAAACTGCACTTTAAAAACTAAGCATAAGGTGCAAAATTCACTATATTAAAAGACAGTTACGATTTTATGCTTCTCGGCAAACTTCTGAGTAAAGCTTCTCTTGCTAGATGAAGAGTGGTGCCCGTGTAAGACTTGGACCGTTACTATGAATACGTAAATGTTGGATAAAGTCGTGTCTAGATACAAAGTCTTGGCATTTTGAAACTGTATTTTGTTCGTAGCGCTAAATATAATATGTTCGCAAAGTAAAATGAATCGCTACGAAGCTGGAGCTACGAAATAATCTATTTGAACGTACTCGTAGCGACGGCGTAGCAGACCGTAGCACTACAATTAGCGCTATCTATGACCACAAAATTAGCCTGGGTTTGCGAAATTATGATAATTCTTTCGAAAATTTTATTATTAGAGCTTATTCACATACTATAAAAATTTCAATTGATAATAAAGGACTGAGTTATAATCATTATTAATCATTGATTGGAATACTTGAATAGATTGAAGACAAAGTAATACCTATTGAAATCGTAGCATTGTTAGGTAGATACTTATGTAACGGAGGACTTAATTATATTGCTTGATCTCCGCGGGGCGGTGGTAGAGGCAGGGTGGCGACTCATCTCAATCGCAAATCGGCCATCTTGCGCCCCCGGGATCGCCGCCCGCACACCCCTCGACCCCCTCGTCCATTATACTTTTTAAGCTCCAATCTCGTTCATTTAAACGGTTGGCTTTAGATGGCAATCGCATTTTTCCACTGCAGGTCACGTCTCGACCCGTCTCCCGACTCGAGGGCTTAAATCAACAAAAGAAAATAATAAGATTCGTTCAAATTAAAAGTGTAATGTCGCGAAAGTGTGCGCCGCGGCGCGGGCGGCGCTTAATCCCACCGCCTCTCTTCATTAGACGGGCACCGCTTAAGGCCTCGGGAAATGCTTAAAAACGTCGCCAAGAATTTTTCTTTATTCATAACGAAGATTAAGAGAAATGCAAATGAAGCGAGGCGTCGCGGGTGGCTACTTAGCTGTGTCAACAATGTTTCGAGAATTCGAGAGGGAATCGGTATTTTTTTACGTTTGAGCGCGCGCGGCACGTGACGACGTTCCTTATACAAAATATACATATATACAATACCTACCTACCTAACTAATAAATAATTGTAGGTGTCAATTTTCATCGTATTATTTTCTATATACAACTTTACAAGGTGATGTTTAGTAATGTTTATTTTTAATTAGCTTTAGAGTTGTTTTTATTTATAATACTGAATTCAAAAACGTATTTGTAAACATATTTTAATAGGTATTTTAGTAAGATGATAATTAAGTGGATATTATTTAAACTAGAATTAAAACTATATAATCTAAACTAAACTATAATTAACTATGTACATAAAAAAAAGAACTTCTTACCTACTTTTAATATAAAAATCAAGAAGAATTTATTCCGTTTGAGTAAAGGTAAGTAGATATATGAGATGCTTTTAGAGTTCCGTAGCCAAAGGGTATCAACGGAACCCTATTACTAAGATTCCGCCGTCTGTCCGTCCGTCCGTACCATAACAATCGATGTATCTCATGACCAGTAGTTAGATAGTTAAAATTTGTGTGTTTCTGATGTACGATGGTACAGAAGCCTTTATGTGCGAGTCTGACTCGACGGCAAACAAACATACGACCCGTCTGATGGTAAGCGGTTACCGTAGCGTAGACTAGGAGTCGAGTGTTGCCGATCCTGCAAAAATCTTTTCACTCCCTTCTTGAAGAACCTCATACATTATTTGTACTCTTGGGATCACAAGTGATTGTGGAGATCACATAGCTTATCGTATCTTAAAGATGTATATCACCCTTGGTAGTTATGTTACAAACTTGTAGAATACGATACTACTCATAAGAAGGCTCAAGGTCACTCAAAGAGCAATGGAGACGGCTATGCTGAAGTAACCGACTTAGCCCAAAGAATTGCCAAACTTAAGTGGCAGTGGGCGGGGCACATCGCTCGTGTAACCGACAGCCGCTGGAGCAGAAAGGTTCTCGAGTGGCGACCACAAACTAGAAGACGCAGCGTGGGCCCCACAAGTTCTTGTGAGGGTCTCGGGAAACCGCTGGATGCGGGTAGCGCAAGACCGGCCATCATGGAGATCCTTGGGGGAGGCTTTTGTCCAGAAGTGGACGTCTTTCGGCTGACATTCATATGATAAACTGACGGCTGATAAATATTGATTCACTTTGAAAGCCAGTGTTTCTAATAACTTTCGATTTAATTTGAAATTAAAAATATATCACAAGATTTGAAATTTTAGACCACATAAATAAATATCTCGGGACATTTCTTCACACACGGTTATCTGATCCCAAACTAAGCAGAGCTTGTACTATGGAAACCAGATAACTGATATACTACATATACTACTTTTTTTTGTAAATACATACTTATATAGATAATTACACATAGATTGACGGATTCATTTTTATTGAATAGTAAATACATTTTTTTTACGAGTTGCGTTGATTTCACCTCCAATATGTATGGCGATAATTTTACAACATAACAGGGCCTGTGGGTAGGTATCCAATAACCTTACCAACCTCAATTAAGGTATTACTAGGTTAGAACAAAAAGCATTGTATGAAACATAATGACTCTTATAGCTTGGTTAGATTTCCATTATACAATTGAGTTATTTTGTAACGGTAGGTAGGTAAGTACTATCGATCGGTGGGTTCATTTATTTGTTCATCCAGTCTTAACGTTTATGCTGCTCGCAACTCTTTCGCGGGCGGACTTAGATTGCTAGTGATGCGACATTCCGTTTAGCAGTTATGTCGATAAAACTATGTTTATTTCAGCTTCGTGTTTTAGCATTCTCATTTGGACTTCCTGTAATCAATTGTTGGGTTTTACCTGCCCTACCTAATTATGAAACCTACTATTACTTTTTCTGGCACAGGACTTGAGAAACTCATAGATTTTGTAATAATTTCTTCCAATTAATTCCTAAAAAGTTAGTTTGCTTCGTATTTACACATCATGCCTTTTTTATATTGGTACAATGTTTAAACTGCAATCAATTTCGTCTATAAGATTACGTAATAATCAGTTAGGTAATAATAAAAAGTATCGATACCTATCTATCCATGTTTTCATCACTATAAACCATTCTCTTCGGTGAAGTATATTTTTATTCGAAATTTATATCTGGCAACGAATCCCACATTATTGTCTCTAAGCATTTATTTTCTGATGGGCATTAAAACAAACCCCTTTTTCTTGGAGAGGCGATTTCATTCTAGCTGGGTTTAGGAAATTTAAAGCCCGTCTTTACAGCTTCGATATTACGCGGCCCTCCATTCTGGTGGGTGGAATAATTAATTTACTCTATTATAATTCCGTTTTCTCATTCAGATAAGGTTACAATAAAATATCAATTTAGTTATAGGTTTAAAGTTAAACAACGTATTTTATATTTAACATAATTATTTGTTTTATGCTGCACATACTTACCTATTAAATAAGTAGGTACAGTACTTTATTCATCAACAACATAATATTATCATTTATGTATCAATTATAGGGGCGAAAGCCTCCGCTAACATTAAAGAGATTTGTTCACCATGGGAACATAAAATGCCTTTAAATTTTAGATTTCTATCACACTGAAGAATCCTTATATAATTTTGTTAGGTTCTTAGTCCGTTATGTTTTTGTTCTTCTTTGGCCAATTATTTGAACCTGCATCATTATGATTCTAGTCAGTGCATTCAGCTCTTTTAATAGAATAATGTGGAATAACATCACAAGGAACTAACTGCAAATTAGTTCACAACATGCTATAAGTATATTCCTAAAACAATATTATTACAAAATAATGAGACATTATTACTTTTCACCCAATGAATCAGACAAACCTCTTAAAAACCTTTGAATCATGGAATAATTAAACGAAAAAGCACAATAATTTTTGTGTGTATGTGAAGCACTTATAACGAATCAAAGCGTTCAAACGGTCCACTTTTGTTTGCACACTCGTTGATATCCTGCTGCAGTGAAATCGCCTGAATATCCCATGGGTCCACTGGTATGGAAGCTAATTTTCATTTCATTGGAATAATATCTTCAGATTTTTGTGACCGCCAAATATTTTTAGGTGTAAATACATATTAATTTATATACCTAATATTTTCAAATAACGACTCCTATATTCATAATGTTTGAAAGCCATATAGAAACTAACTTAGTAATTATTCTTGTTACTTACCAAATTTCACAAATACCTATGACTGATGTGACTTGTTTAGTGATCACTGTGTGTGAAAAATTTCTCAGGATATTTATTATTTTAATTTTTTTTTTATACTACTAAGGTAGCAAGCAAGCATACGGCCCACCTGATGGTAAGTGGTTACCGTCGCCTATCGTCATTGGCAATACCAGAGATATTGCCAATGTGTTGCTGACCTGTTACAATGCCGAGAAGGCAAATGCTCTCAAGTGCAATTGCCGGAACACACCGGTAGGTGCTTGGCGACAAATTTTCAACTTGAGGGTGGTAGCCAGCCAGGCGGGCTGATTATTATTATAATTATTTAAGATTCAATAATACTGAATCTATCTCCATACAAATCAAGCCGTAGTATCCAGAGCTTAATTTGATTAGCGGCCGCAAGCCATAGAGTGCACACTCCATGGGCTGGATGGTAAACTTTGGCGACAGAATTTGTATTAACCGACCGTATTTATACAGACAGTTAATAATTTTAATTGAATGCCTGACCAATGTCAATATTGCTGCATAATAAAAATATATGTGTGTAGTTGTTATATGTCATTATGTAGTTATTATGTACCTCGGTAACGTCTTGGTATCTATGTAATGAAGCCTAGTCTATTAATTAACAAGCACAATTAGGAAGGAATTGTTGTAAGAAAAGATTATGTCTATTTTTCTATAAAAAATATAGATAGAAAATTTTAAATACCAGATTATCGACGCGAATTAGTAAAAGTAGTACAAAACTATGAAAATAGTGTCACGTAGTAAAATCGGGTCTTCAATTATTTATTACATGTATTACGTTTTATCGATTTTTCAGTCGATTAGTTGTCATATTCCTGAACGTAGTTTAATTTGGAATTTATTAATTGACTATAGCTTTTTTTAGTAGTTGGAGTTGTAGCCAATTATCCATTTTTCATTGTCATTAGCATTTCTTTATTCTTTTCTTTATTAATACTCAATTAAACATTATTTGTAATTCGATAAATTCTAAAATTTCATCAAATCGATTAATCGATTTGCTTGCGGTACAAAGTAAAGTTATTGCCGTGGCAACATTTTTTTTTCTTACTGAGGCAACACTGATGTCTGCTGTCAGCTTATTAATTAAATTTGCTTTGTTTTTTTTCCCACATTACCAATTAAATTTACATTGTTACTATAAATAACTACTACAATAATATAAACCTTTAATTACGGAAAAGCAGTCGTTCCTGCTTTTGGCGCCCTTCAATTTAAATAAAATTTAAAATAAGCAATGCAATTCATCTCAGGTTGCCCACATTAGTCTCCTTCTGAGAAGCTGTGGCTTACTACTATTTTTATCATATTATCATCAACCTTACAAAAATATTGATGTATCAGTAAAAGAACTAAGCCAGTAATTACCCTTTGTTTCATTTATTGCTGGGGGTTAACGCATCGGACTACTAAGGGGGGGGGGGGGGGGGGTTAAAATCCGTTACGTTACAATAGCAACATAAAAATAATCTTGGCAGTCATGTCATAAATATTAAACCCCGATTTTAATTAAATAGACTATGACATTTGGTGGGTTGCACGTCATCGTAAAGTAAAAATAGTGTGTCAATGAGTGAATGAGTGAGTTGTAGGAGCTTCTTTGTTTTATATTACGCTTATTTAATATGTATTTATATTATAATATTTTTTTATTAATTTTGCTATGTTTATTTTATTATATTTACTAAACATTTACTTACCAATGAGTAAAATTAAATTGAAAGGTCATGTCACAACAGTTGGATGAATCATTCATAATGAGTCATAGGTACTACAACACTATGCCCTACGTTTGCAACCAAAAAAAAAGGTCGATCGTAGCTGTCATTTTAGTCTATCTAATTAAAAATCAGTCTTTATGTAGGTAGAACCTACCGATCTATAGTGATAGAAGCCACTCTCTAACCAAAATAGTTACTGTGAAACACAAACACACTTCCTGAAGATGTGATATGATGGATGATAAACAGTGCCGGTTTTAGCTCTACCAGCGCCCTGGGCGAGATGTGATAACCCCCCCCCCCCCCTTCTCCCGCCAACAAAAGGGATTTTATCTTTAGACTTGAGAATTTATTTTTTATTTAGACTCGAGATAGCAGGACTCGCTCATGAGCGACCGGAAATAAAGGTGGGCCTCAGGGCGCCCCTTTACATCTGGCGCCCTGGGCGATCGCCCTACCCTAACGCCGGTACTGATGATAAAGAAAGTCACTCAAACCTTGGAAAGAATACCGTAACATACAAAAATATTTTGTTCAATAGTAGTGACACCTCACGAAAGTTGAATAAATTTCTCACTTTTGTTTTCAACGCCATCTACAAACGCGTACATACAAAATGATTAAAATTTTCCGACTGACCTCACTAAAGACGTTTTAAATTTAACGCCATCTAGTTTACAATTCTCACATACAAGCTTTCTAAGATATCATATTTGATAGATGGCATTAGCAGTAATTTTATCTGAGTTTCCGAGAGAAATAATCTAAACTACAACTTTGTCGTTTAGTAATTTTAATTGATATCTATACTTGTCTATACATATCATAAAACAGTTTATATACGGGGTGTAAGTGACATCATTACACCAACTGAAACTAAGGATTCAGTCCATGATTTATACTAGTAATGAATTCTACTCATAACATAATTAAAAAACTAAAATATTTTTTCGTCACTTAAAAGTGCAATATGTATAAAAAATCCAGATAGCGTTCGATCAACTAATAAATATACGGGCAAGGATACCACAATATAAATACAATATTTATTGAGGTAGGTATTTGTGAGATTTCGTCAATTTTGCCCTACAAAAAAATTGAATATTAGTCAAATTAATTAAATGTGACCTAAAATTACACTGAGGGGTCCAGAATCATGAGCTAAATCTATGGTATCAGTTCGTTTCGTTACGATGTCACTTAACTACACCGGGTAGGAGTTTTAATTTAATACATCATAATTGGCCACTTGGCGTGACTTAGCTCTCAACACGCACAACGAGCCGCTACTTACAATGTAACATTCCGTGAAAGCTCACGCCAATATTATTGTAGGACTCATCGACCGTCTATAATCTAACTTAGTTAAAATGTATTAGAAAGATAGACCATTTAGGTATGTAGCTATACGTAGGTAGGTACATAAATAATAGTAGTTTATGATACTGTTGCATAATAGGGGTTATTAAAGAACGAGTGTGAGTTTAAGAACCGAGCCGTAGGCGAGGTTCTTAATAGTAGTATCACACGAGTCTTTAATACCTAATTATGTGCAGTATCATACAGTACTTTGTCTAAACTCATCTAATAATGTAATTTAAAGGTAAAAAATCGATAATATTTTGTCATAGGTTTTCATGACTTACGGGTATCGATAAATCGTCATTTCAATTGCCGCCTCCTCAATTTCAGATCCAAGTTTATTTCACCTTAGTATCACTGCTATTTCTCTATCATTTTTGTACAAGATAAAATATGTATGCAAAAAAATCAATAAAATAAACAAACAATAATAATCATGGCGCCCAAATCCGTGTGGGGAAAAACTCCTAAGTTGAGATCTGTACCGCATACGCGACCACAGACAAGGTAAATTTGCATCTAAAATTGAATTGATACTGATTGATTCCTACAAGATTCATAATTGTTTAGTCCTGAGGTCTGGCCACTTATAATGTTTTTTTCTTTATTATTTCGTTTGACAAGTTGACTGACAGTAATTGAAGTATTAAAACCCAAAAAACATTATAAGTGGCCAGACATGTCCAATTACTTGTACTTTAATGAAAAAAAGTTATTTTATAGCATTATCTTGGGAAGAAAACTGTACTATAATATAATTTTTTAATTTCATTATACACGGGTGTGCATAAAGTGGGTCATTAAAGTACTGATTTTGATTTCATAATAAGAACATTTCGATATGAGAGTAGATAAATGGTATTATTGGTATAGTAGATTCTTATTACTTATTACATCAGAAAGTCATATCACTATCATTACATAGTATAAAACAAAATAGCTTCCCGTCTGTCTGTCCCTATGTATCTTAGATCTTTAAAACTACGCAACGGATTTTGATGCAGCTTTTTTAATAGATAGAGTGATTCAAGAGAAAGGTTTATATGTATAATACATGCGTGGTATAATACATATCATACATACTGTATAATACATATAGGTAGTACAGAAAAGCTGAGAAAAGCCGGGCGAAGCCGGGGCGAGTCGCTAGTTATGCATAAAACACTAATCCAAGTTACCTATCTAATATCTCCGCTATATATAGGTACATATGTGATAACTACGGTCATTCTATGACATCAAATAACCAGCCACTTCACCATTTCGGGAACGGTCATTGTCACCTCCAAAAAACTACTTCCGAAACATTAGACTATTGATATATCGACATAAGGAAGTTGTTTTGGCCAAGTTCGTTACATCCAAGGAACTACAAACCTACATGGTTTGGTTTTTATTAGTTAGTAGCCATTGAGACTGACTGGCCTCAAGCCAAAATCTCAAATGTCCAATAAAGTGGAATGTTCAAAATAAATATACCTAGCTACTATATGTATATTATTGATCAGTATCTAGTTTTCAAAGTACCAGAACTGCCTAGTTTGGGATCATACCGTATTTGAAGAAGGTCACATGACGCTGATATTCGAGAAATAGTGTTCTTGACGAGGAAGGAGGTCGACAAGTAAAATCCAAATAGTGAACATTTGGATTTTACTTATACCACCATTTTTATCTTTGGTACCTACTCAGATTTTAATTTCTAATGTAGGTAGGTAGACATACCTACCCGTCAGACACCACTTATCCACAACGTGATTGATCAGCCAATAATATCGTGTTAGAGAGAACTACGCAATTTGAGAAAAAAATAAGATAAGTATAAGTACTTAATTAACATAATTTTATTGTTAACGACTCTTAGAGAACTGCTTCGAACCGGTGATCCGTCTTTGTCTGACACATTTATTAGGTAAACATGATTTACAATGAAACAGAATTTACCGGTTTTCGCCAGCATAACGATAGTTTCAGTTCAAAAGTTTAAGTTTAAATCGGTTTCTTATCTTATTACTCTCATTACCTACAAGTAGGTAAGTAAACAAGTGACAAAATTAAATGTTAATGATTAATTCAATACTGCTGTTCAAGTTTCAAATAAGTAAGTAAGTTACTAAGCATTTGTATGCGTATGAATTTACCTCCTGTAACTTTGAACCTTTTATAATAATTATTATTTCTAGACATTATATTTTTATAAGTTTTAAAAATATGACGCTATAGGTTTTCAGTATAAAATGAGGTCGTTGGGTCGATCACGATGTCCATATAATGTACCATATTATTATAATGTATCTACTTACTTACCTATAATCAATAAGTATGTGTACATAGTCAGAAGAAACATATTATTTAGAAAGAAGAAAGACTGTTTTGCTATTGTCAGTTTCTGTGTTCGGTCGATCCCTTAGACTATTATTATGTTGTCAAATCAAATTGCTTCAAAGAAACCATAAAAGTTACCAATATAATAGCAAATTAATTAGGTTGTTTAGTTGGTATAAGGTTTTATACAATTGGTAGGTACCCACACCATTGCTTTTCCAATACATAGTAATCTAAAAATAAAACAAGTAACAAGTTCATTTAGCTGTACGACAAAATATGATTGATGATTTGCAATCGAATCTAGGCAGCTACCTACCTATTTATTATGAATAAATTATAACATAACAAGTGTATTAGCAAAAAACCTTTGGCATTCGCCAGTTGACCCGTCTCATTATGCAATTATATCGTCGTATTCACACTATATATGTAAACACACCATAAGATGACGTGTGTGTGAGGTATGGGTGTGTCGCTTTCATCACTCACGCGCACGTAGCGTGTGTGTGATGTGATTGCACATAGTGGCATTGTGATAACCTTACCCCCCGGGCTGATAAATAATGTTTACTTGACAACTGAACTAAATAGTTATGTATTTATTGATACATAGATGAACTAGAAGCAGGAACTCTCAGAACTTACCATGGACAAACGAATACCGTGTCCGTACCTATTTGCAATATGTTTGCAATTAAGGATATAGGTAAGGATTTAACGAAAGGATTGAACTCTAATGTTTTCTACCGCGTTTACGAGACATTTACGAAAGAGACTGAAAATATAACATAACTACTAATATGTAGCGGAACTGACAAAAAATAAGTCCCGATACATTTCCAATATTTTTATTTTTTTAATAAAACGAAAAGTCACTTCGCATACTCTCTCTCTCTCTCTCTCTTACCATTATTAAAAATAATAGAGTTGCACTCTGGGAGTTTTAGACTTGATCAAATCTATCGATAATTAGGTACCTTAGAGTTGAGTTACTCATAGGTATGATCTCATTTATTTGTTTCGTTGATGATATTTAATTTATTTCATTTTGCTTCGGTTATTAGGTACTCATTGTATGAGTTCTATTTAGGGGTACCTACCTACCGTGATTTAAAACAAAAACATGTGATGATGAAATTTACGCAAAACATTAATGGACTGCAGCCTGGGTTATCACATCATCGAATAATAAACTGTTTGTTATTTGATTATGTATCAACGTCATGATAATTATTTGCGTCCTTTTACATTATGTTCCTTCAACATAATTAATTATTATAAAAACAATAATTTATTGAAATCATTTGATAGCAATGCAATCATACCTATAAAGTATTTGTAAAATTAAATTCAGTTACACTGAATAAACTTAATTAAAATAAATACCTAAGTATTATAAAAGAATTTATATAAGTCTAAGGGCCCTTTTTACTACATAACTAATCCATGGGGTAAAAATGAGTATGTGACAAAATGTGGTTAAGTTGGAGGCTTCGGTTGGAGCATTAAATTCAAATTTATATCTCGGTTATAGGTCGTATGTTGGAATATGTTGATGATTTATTTTGTTATTAATCAGTAAATATACTACCATTCTTGTCGCAAATAACATGTTGATAACTTACGATCTATAACTGAGCTGCAATTAGTTAATTTAATTTAACGCTCCAACCGAAGGTTTACCCTTAAAGAATCTATCAATTTGACATCGTTATTTATTTACCTAAATTGGATATAAAAAATGTTTCTGTTGAAAATCTTTCTATTAGGTAGTAAGTAGGTTTTTATGAACTAACATTAATTTTATTATATATTTATCTTTAATAATGCTTATAAACATGCCTACTTTAAAAATACAGAATGATATCTACACAAATATATATAGTGGTAAAGTTTATAAGTTCGGATATAGGAGGTTATCTCCGTAGCAGTGCCGGTTTTAGCTCTACCAGCACCCTGGGCGAGATGTGATAACCCCCCCCGCCCCTTCTCCTGCCAACAAAAGGGATTTTAAGCCATTATAGCCATTTTATCTTTAGACTTGAGAATTTATTTATTTATTTAGACTCGAGATAGCAGTACTAGCTCATGAGCGACCGGAAATAAAGGTGGGCCTGGCGCCCCTTTACATCTGGCGCCCTGGGCGATCGCCCTACCGCGCCCTACCCTAACGCCGGTACTGCTCCGTAGTTACTTATCCAATTTAATACATTCTTTCATTTATAGAAAGCTACATTATACCCGAATGCTATAGGCTATTTTTTATTACAGGAACGCGGGTTAAACCGCGGCAATCAGATAGTGCTTCATAAATGTAAGTAGGTTACTAAAGTTGCTGAGTTAATATAGGTACTCGTACTTATACAGAACCAATAAATTACGAAATGCACCTACTTACCTATTATCATTTCCTTATACCCATTAGTTGCAATTTCCATACTAATTAATATGATCGAACGTAATTAAGGACAAATGGAATTAACATACAATAAGGCTGGTTTGTTAACATATTCTAGAGACCCTTCACCTTATGTAGGTAAGATAATTATACATTCACACTAAGTACCTAAATGAAAGAAAGTTCCTATCCTCTCTTATTAATTAAATATGAAAACAAGAGCTTTTTTGTTATGATTAGTTCTGCAAAAGAAGTAGGTACCTACCTACTTACTTATGATTCGTAAATTATTTTTAGCGCGAACTTGCAAAGATACATTGCGTTTTCGTTTTTTTTTCAAAAAATCGTGTATTTTGATTTTTATTGAATATCGGTGGTATTTTGTCCAATAATGATCAATAAGTGCACCATTAAGTAAAATAAAATGTTTACGTTTATAGTGGCTTTTGAAGTTGTTTCAATAAGTCTGTGAAAAGTTATAGTAAAACAAAATTAAATATTAAATATAATATAAAAAACACTGTTAACTAGTGAATACACTGGCTCTGTAGTATTATATGCTAAGTATACAGTGTATTTTTTAATTATGTGAACTTCCAGGGGGCAAAGTAACTTATTTTTTGCACAAAAATGCAGATATTTTAAATAATTTTAATAATAGTAGGCAAGATAAGTAGATACCTACTAATTCATTTAATTTATACTTAATACCTATGAAGTAGGTAGGTAACTACCATTATATATAGTAGGATAAAATATCAAAAATAGCGCGCTACGAATTTAGCCAAGTGACCAATAAAAATGCTGGAGACATGAAAGAGCCAATCAGAACGCTCGCATGTGGTGTGACTTCGGAGGGACGCGCCCGGCCGTCAGCGGAATTTTAACAAATAAATAGGATTCATGACTTAAACACATAATATTATTTCACGCAATTGATAATAAGATATACAATGTGTAAGTAGCAATAATTGACTCCTAATATACGCATATCATTAACGTACATTTCAACAACACATTGATAAAATTAAATGCTTGCTTCCCCCGCATCGTATGATCGAGTCATATTATAAATACGTGGACGCTCCCCACCTCTAGCAAACGTCAAATATCTTTGCAGCGTGCGGGTGTTCGTTTCGTGTCCGAGGCCGCCAGTTCGTTCAGTTCGCGTCGTTTCGTTTCGTAAGCCGCTCTTGCAAACGTCAATTTTATAGTGACATCATTTAAAATTTGGGGCGTGTGTGTTCAGTGATATTTAAAGCTGTTAAATAACACCAGAAGATGTCTTTCAACACCGATATATCGACTAAATTGGAGAACAGCAGGTACGGAAAGCATTAGATGTAATATACCGTATCTGATGGGCCTGCCTGTCCCTCCCTTCGTGGCCCTGTGATGCGTTAGCGTGTAGTGTGTGTGATGCATTCTCGAATAAAATTGGTTAGTGTGGCGATTTGAGTGCATTATTCGATCCGTTTTTGTGTCTCGTTAAAATGTCGGCGATCGAAATGGTGGATTCCTTTCACATTTTGTAATAGCTCGATGTACTTACGTCAATGATAATGATCATAGCTTGCATCGTGGCAAAACCCATGGCGTACAAAAGGATCAATGCTGGAATTTCAAGGGACTATGGAAAGCTATTATATCATCGATGAGGTTATCCCGGTTGTGGTTACTGGGCCTGCGCGGACCGCATACCTATGACTCACTTTTGATTAAAAAATCTTACTTTAGTATGAAACGGAATTAACTTACAAATATTGGTAATTTTGTGAATGTCATAATTAGGCATTCTAGCCTATCTAGTATTAGTCTTCTAATTCTTATTAATCAACAAAAACGATTACCAATCAGAGCTATTATTAACATCTAAGATAGGTAAATAGGTATAGGCTGTATAATTAAAATAACATTTACAGAAAAAAAAATAGGTAACACCTTTTCACTTAATTTTACCTGTGCATTCCATTTACCATTACCTTGCATACCTACTTACCTTTAGGTAGGTATGCAAACTTTCAAGTTTCTATTATGTAGGTACCTAAGTAGTGGTTATAATCATTTATTTATTTGTAAAGTTTTTATTATGGAATGTTTCTGCATTAAAATTCTTACCATATAACATGCTCACTATGCTTAAACTGGTGTTGCCAGTTGCATCTAAATGATAATTAATGAAGGGTTACATTTTTAAACCCTTTCTGATTCTATAATGTACCTACCTATACACATTCTAAGACTGTCCACAATTTTTCACTAATTTGCACCTATATAGAATGTAAACATTTTGGTTTTTCCCTATTTACCTGTACCTACATTTAATTCTTTATTTAGTAATTTCCTCAATCAATATAATAGCTCTTTTTGATGTATATGATATTTTTGATTTCAAGTTATTTTTATATTTAACTAGCTTTCTGCCCCACAGTTTCATTCGCAATCCCCTATATTATCTCCTTAGGGGTTGAATTTTCAAAATTCCTTTCTTAGCGAATGCCTACATCATAATAGCTATCTGTATGACTCTACCACTGGTCCGGAATACACTCAGTTCTTTTTATTATATTTAGATAATTGCTATTGCAATATTTAACCCAATATGCATATTATCGCTAAAAGATGCAACCTTCCTGAATGATGCTTAATTTTGTCAGTTGGCCATCTCATTTCAATCTTTATTTACTTCACTGAAGTCATAATATGGATTCTCACTTATTTCCTCACCTCTACTTTGTATAAGCATACTTTCACTGAATGAATGGTATACTATTTGAGAAAATAAATGTCTAGGTAGCAAGTAAACTATATAGTCAGTAAAAAAATTATAAGTGTTGGCTTGAGCTAGAATCAAATGTTAAAAAGAATATTCTCATTACACAATACATAGTTTGAAACTCTTTTTATTTGTTTCCAAGAGACCTCTCATCAAAGTTGGAATAACTGTAATAGTTATGTAAAACTAACTCTTATTACATAAGTAAGCAAGTATTCTTTAATGTTAGTTTGATATTTCTTTATAATAATGAATTAACATAAAATTATTCAACTACATAGTAACAAAGTCATATTTTATATTCCTGGTTGCACTTCTATAATTAAATTGATAAGAGATAAACACCTTATCATGTCAAGTATAAAATTAAATACCTATCTACAACAGTAAACTGATATGACCGAGACATACTTTTGCAGATGTTGCCTGCCTTGTTGTCTGTAATTAATATCAACATAAATTATAAAAACATAAATTATTATAATCTCTGGAAAAAAAAAACATGTTATTTATCATCACTTTCAATTGTTACAGGAATACCCTGCGTAAAATCGCTCGCAATGACGACACTGAGTACTCAAAGCAGAGCATTCTCAATGACATGGAAAAGTTCGTCAAAATGGTGAACACCATGGATGAGACCGTGCTAGTGCCCAGCCGCCTAATGAACCTACCTCAGGAGGGTGACGACGATCCTTTCAGCATGTTCTCTATGCTAAACGATCTGAAGACTGAACTGCTGTGGGCTGGTGATCTCGAGGAGCACGTCGAAAGGGGCAGGAGGGTATCGGATTTAAGCGATACAGAGAGTGATGCCTCAAGTGCAGCCGGTGACTCTGGTATTGAGGGTGAGGATGAGAGAGAGTCGGCAGTGCGCGCCGCAGCAGCGTGCCGACGTCACCTCCGTGGCCTCCGCTGGTCCCTTAGACAGCTCACAGCCGCCGCCGCACATCTAACGAGGTCATATCAAGAAGAGGTTGGAGCACCAGTTTAGGAAACCATTTATTCCATCTTATTTCCTGTGATTGAAGCCTGTCCCGCACGCGCTGTATATATAGGCTAAGCAGCCCACTGTAAATATAGGTTATTAGGGCTGAACGTGTTTGGGAATCTCAGTAAGTTAATAAGGTTATTTAATAAACTTAATTTTTGATTAATTCTTTAGTTTCTCTTATATCAGTAAAACCTTTAGTAGTATAGTTGACTTAAAAAAACACAGAAGCATTTCTTTTCTGTGGTACATATTTTGTAAGTCAGAGGTAGAAAGTATAGTATAATAGTATTAGCAAAGAATAAATAATGTATTAGTTACTTTAAATTATTATTTAAATATAGTATAATACCTGCTAGGTACCAATAAATCTGCTGCTATCAAAATTTCTGCAATATTTTGATAGCAGCAGTTTTTTGTCTCATAAATCAACAAAGGTTAAGGTTACATTTAGTAAATAAAAACCATCAGAAAGATGAATCGCAAACTTGTCTATGTTGGAGTACTACTTACGAATCTTAACTATTACGTAATCACTAGCTAATTGTTATATCAACACATGTGTACCGCTATTCGGAGGTCAGCCAGGTACGAGTAAAAACAAAGTATTTGTTCTCATCTGAATTTATTATAGCAAAAAAACTTGCGTTATCATCATACAATGGTATGTAACCTTCTACAAATTCAGCTTAATCTCAATCAATACTCAACTACGTGACAGTGGGTACCTATTAAGTGCATGATGTCTCCTGTTCGTGACTTGTAATATTTTTTACCCACATCTTCCAACCATTTCAATATTCTCGAGTTTCAGACCCATTTTAGTACGTTCCTTTACATCAATATATTTTTTTACATAGAATCAAATCGAATTTATAACATGCGTGTCAAATCGAAATCGCAAAGCGGTTTTTAAGTGCGGCCCTGAACTATATGAATACGCTTTCCTAGAAATCGATTCTAACTCTATAGAGAATGCCTGCTATCAGACCGAGTAAATTATGTACTTGCCTACCTACTTATCTCGAAGGAAAGACATGCGATCCGAGCCTTCATTAGACATTACACATAATGATGAAACTTGTTCTTCTGTCTGTATTACCATGAATATCTTATGACAATTTACACAGAAATAGGTAGATACGTATCTAGGATTGTCATGATGAACTTGGTTACAGCATTCCACCAATTGAATTGACCTTGTGATATTGTCTCATCTCTATTGCCTATCTGATGCCTACACAGCTCCAATATATTTAAATTAAACTTATAAAACACCTCGTTTCTTTTAATAATGCAGGATGTTGCAGTTGCATTAACCGCAATTGCGTAGAGGCTATTCCGCCAGCCGAAGGAAGAATATTTATAAACGTTGGTCGTGCGTATGTTACAAGATTTTCAAGAACTACGTTTATCAACATGAGATAATGGAATTAGATAAGTTGTATATGGCGTGCTTAATCAATTATCTCGGTGAGACGGTGAAATGGCGAGACCTTTGTTTATTAAACTACAGCAGAACACTGCCTATTGTGCCTAAATTGTGTTTCGTAATAGATTCTCCTTGTTGTGATTCAGCAGATAGTAAGAAATTAAATTTTTTTGGCAATGCTTTACGTTTACTGAGTGTTCAAGATTCTTGGAGACGGTGAAACACAATATAACAACGATGTTCAATATACCTACAGACTAAGGAAACGTGATCATTTAGAATGAAAAATGAAATTTCTGTTGCAAACTGTGTACCTACAATAATTGTGTAAAATCCTCAGACCTATAAAATACGTCTATGAAAGAAACTTACAATGAACGAGCGAACAAAAATACTTTGAAAAATATTGATTTTGTTCATAGTGTTTCAAAATGAATGTGTTTTGGGACATAATGTAAGTGAAGTAGGTATACATCTTACCCGACTGAGAGCTCTCTGCGCTCGCCGCTTGTCCGGGAAGTCTTTAACATTAATCCTTTCAAAAAAAAAAAGTATACTTACAACTTTGAAGACATTAGAGTCGTGTTGAAGTGTTTGACACTGAGGTTATCCTGAGATCACTTGAGGCCCATACTTAACATTCATAACTTTTGTTTAGACTGCACATGGCTTGCATTGTAAATAGTTTTGTGATTCACTAGAAACCAAAGTAGCTTCTCGCTTATATCGGAGTGTCAGAATAATGAATTCGGTCAAGTGCGGTGCAGACCAGTTCGCGCAACTGCTACTCACAAAACATAATAATTACTTTTAACTTTTATTTTAAACTATCAAGTAGTTTCGAAATGCAGACAATATACATAACCGGTTTGTATTGATCAAAACAAAACCTTGTAGTTCGTCGGTTCTTGCTTGATATTAAATAATTCACCCATACAAATTCTTATATTAAATTGACATTTGGTAGTTAATTTTCAATTATAAAATCTAGGTAGTTGCTAGGTATTAATTAATTGTACGAGTATGATAAAAGATCGTTCTTATCAATACAATGATGAAATCTTGAGCAACTTTTATATCGCAGGTTTGTTAGCGTAGCTTGAGATCATAAAATGAAATGAATGACATGACTAAAAAATGACGCAATAACGAGTAAATCCATATTAGATAAATACCGTTCGCCGAAAGACGTCGAATGAAGAAAGGTCACGAATAGACTTCGCATGTTTGCTTAGAACTTGTAAAGACTGTGTTGATAAATTACTGATGAATAATATTGTTCCTTACAACGTTGCATCGATTTCGGAAAATTGACGTTCGCCACACAGCCACAGCCGTCAAACAGTTAAACGAAAATATAAACACCGACGATTCTTGGAGTTTTAGCAATAATACTGATTTCAATGTAAGTCTCCACTGGGATTTTATTTGATTGTATAGCTGCCTGCGTGAGAGTTCCTGCCAAATATGTCGAGAATCGAGCCTTCAAAACTAGAATCCAGCTGAAAGATCTCTGCCTGCTGCAGCATAACTCCCGAAGTGACATTTTACAATTTACCTAACTGGGGGCACTGACCACCAATATATCAATAATAAAATCAGCTATATGTAATTAGGTCCATACATACCTATCTGTCAACGGATACGAATGAACAGCAAATACACATACTACGGAATAACTACCTCAATAAGTCAAGTGATTACACATTTTACGTTGTAGTTTGATGCTGGTGACAGTAGCCAGAGGGATATGAAAATGAACCATAATTATGATCATGTAATACGGTTCATATGAACTTTATTGCAAATACAAGGCTCGTTTTCATATCGCTCTGGCTGTTGTCACATGCACCAAGCTGCAAAGTAAATCGTATAGTGGCACTAACTAAGTATTTACTTACAAATTAGGTATGTATTTGTATACCTTTCATCGACTATGCATGGGCAAATGCTAATTTGATCTGACCCCTTAAAAAGTTAGACAGAAATAGCCAGCAGAAAGATATTTTATATGCTGACCTTTTCCAAAAGTTTGTGGATCTTGCGGAGTTGGAGATGGTTAGAATTGTCTATTAGATATACCTAACTGTTTTCATAAAACATCGTAGTGTTAATGTACAAAATATAGCAAGTCACGAGTAAAGTCAATATATTGATTTTGAAATGCAAAAGTGTGAATTGCGTCATCATCAAGTTATCTTCCTATGAATGAGACGTCACAAAATAGCTACCTATAGGTATATATTAATATAATAAATACTATGTAATTACTTATGTATGATTTCCGTAATATCCTTTTCAATCAATGGAGCAGGTGTAATATTATGGAACATTCTGAGCGAACTGGTTTGTATAAATCTTATATTAAAATGGGTTATTTCACTTTTCCCTATAAACATTATTATTACTTGAATTCTTCCAAGTAAGTTTTACAAAGTTACCTTGACATTAAAAAAATAACTAGCCTTTAATATTGAGAGGCAAATCTTGCTATTTTTCCCTCTTTTGTATACACGGAACTATTTTTTACAATACAACTTAGTTTACATGCATCCTATCCTACTAATTTTATATAGGTATCCTTCGGGAACGCGGTTGAAAACGCGGGGCAGGAAGGAAGTATTATACCTAATAAATTTACAAGCATATTAGGTACCTATATTTGTCGATATGTTTATCTTAACCATATAAATAAGCAAATATCGACATAAGTCCCACTGTCGACTGTAATAACCTGCCTAACGACAACATACACTAAATTTATCGTATCCTGTAGGTATTATGATAAATTTTATGTTATTGTAGACTGAAACGGCATCAGAGTACCTAAACTTCATAGGAATCTTAAAAAATATTCTGCAATAGAAATATTTACATACAAGATTAAAATTATATAAATCAAATTAGTTTAGCATCGCCCCATCACCTTCGCCTCCATCCTAGTGCGACCTAGATACCTACATTTTATATCTAGACAAAAACATCGTTATAAAAGATGTTCACAGTTAATACAATAAATAGGAATTATAGGATTTTCACCGGAAGACTTTCGCTAAACTTCTAAATTTCTAATTGTCATAACTTTGTAATAATAGTGCGCAGGCTCCTGAAATTTTATAAGATTATTGATAATGATATTGTATGTACACGATATAGACAGCAGTATTTGGCGTAATATTCCCAAACAAAAAACACGCTGTATACAATAGAATAGGTAATAGGTATCTATATAGGAATCTATACTAATAATGAAGCTGAAGAATTTGTGTGTTTGAATGCGCTAATCTCCAGAGTTACTCCGTCCGTTTCGTAAAATTCTTTCACTACATAATCTCCGAAGGATATTGACTACTTTTTATCCCGAAAACGCGAGTGAAACCGCGGGGAACAGCTAGTATTATAATAAAACTACGGGACTGGTTCAATCGATCCGAGCTGTTCTTTATTCAGTTGCTGTGCGTTTACGAAATGTTAAGTATTTGAGGCAGGCGGACTGCGACCCAATGTCAAGTGTACGAGGATAAAGGTGGATAAAATGTTATCGGCGCTCTTAGGAAATACCGAGGTGGGTTGGGCACGCCACACGGTGCGTACATAGAACACGAGTTCGTCCAGCTCACGATTAGTATTGAATTAGCAGTAATTTGCGATTCGCGCTGAGTTTCCGTTGATCGGCCTTCGTCTACGTGGTTTACGCAATGATTGCGGTGTGCATTGCATGCGATACGATATCAAGTCCTCGCCTCCATACATCGCTCGTCGCTTAAATAAGTTCACTAGAAACAAATTATTGCGTCAATTAAAAATAATTCTTAGCAAAGATCACGGTTCAAAGAACGATAACTTTGTTCACCTCTGTCTCGCATCAACTCGCATCGCATGCCACTAGAACTGGAAATATCTCGTAAAACATGTTTGCTAATTATTACAAAAAAGTCGTAACCTCATTCCCCGATAAACGAAACGATGCCACGAGATTTGGTAGTGAAAAGGCGAAGGCCTGTCTGGGAAATTAAATATATAGGTACTTATGCTATAAAATATTAATATTTTTTTTTTCATTACTGGAGGTAAATAATCTAAGTTACTGGATTTCAAAAACGTTGAGATGTTTATTAAGCAAGTCGCATTATAATGAGTGCGGTTTCGTTAATTTATTTTCAACATATGCCGTTACTAGCGTAATATTCTAGAACCGAAAAAATAAACGCTTGTTTAAACCTACCTAACAATACATATAAGATGGTTGCTATCTGCATAACCAGCAATCTTGGTTTATTAGTTGGTAGCATACAGCAGGCTTCACTGGCCGCGGACTACGAGAAAGAGTGACGTAACATCATGTTGGAGCGTCAGACTTCGCGAATTTTCTACAGCCTGCTACGTCAGAAGCGGTCACCTGACCGCAGGGACATGCGCGCTAAGCGTCAATTCTAATGCGCAACTCGAGTACTTGAATATAGGTTGAATTGAATGTGTTTTCTTTTATCCGGCTGTGGACTGAGAGACCTTGAATGAAGATGATATTAGTTAGGTAACGTCTCCTGTGGCATAATTTACACAAGCTTAGATAATGAATGAATGGATGAAAAATTAGACCGTGAAAAAACCATAATATGGCCATTTATGAATTTCAATAGAAGAATTGTCTACAACGAAAAGTCTATATACAGAAAGAAAAATCCTCAGATGAAAAATCCCTACCTACTCAATTTCTCAACAACTTTGATGAAAAGTTAATGAACATAAATATGACAAATTTTGTACTACGTGTTACTGTATCTTGTCTTGCGAGATTATATTATAGGTAATTATTAGTTTTTCGAGCGAGGTGGTTTGGTACGTCACTGACTCTACCAGCTGTAACCGTAGCCAGGATCTGCTACGACATTGCCATGGTTCTCGTTTTGGACCCTGTTAACTGGAGAATTTACATTTATGATACATCATAAATGTATAATTCGTTATACAACCAAGGTATGTCAATATAATTTTATCTGCGTAAATAAAGACACATAAAGTGGAATTCAAGTACTTCCTTATTCTGTATTCATACATAACTTATACAATGACGACTACAATTTTACTCTGGGTAAAAAAAGTTTTTTTTTTTAATATAAAACTGCACCCACAAATTATCATTTACAGTTCCTATTATGTAGCTCAGGGTATCATAGTACGCTGTCCTGCTTTTACGAGGCAAGATGGGGAGTTCATAGAACTCTGTATATTTTTAAACGCCATAGCAACACGGGAAATCCCTTGGATACAATGTTCTTTACTCTTGAACCACTATTTAATAATCTGTGAATATAAATTTACAAACTGCTCAGTTTTTATAGGGTTGTCTATTATTTTCCGAGGAAGACATTATAATGAGGAAACATTCGTATTTTTATTTGTAATTAATAAAAATCCTGGACCGATATTAAAAACTATTTCATCAGTAGGTATTGTACTAGATTACTAAATCATCACTGAGTAACATTAGTCCAGTAACTTTAAACGTCAAATACTGTATCTTGTTCTGATTGTTTGCAGACTTGTTTATGATGTTGGCCCATTGAATAATCCAAATTTGTGACCTCGAGCCCCGATCGCAACTTTGTCAAAAATCGAGAAAACCGCGAAAGTTTCTGATTTTGGCGATTATAACCCTAAAGGAGGAGGAAGTTTATCATTTTTCGTACCTACTTTGCAATTTTTTGCAATATTCTGTCGTTCTGAATGAATTTTGAACCCTGTTATACTATCGACGCCCTGTACGTTTGATTTGTACGTAGTATATTATTACTCTGTGCTATCGGAATCCCATTACGAGACAGTTACACAATCGCCTGCAGCTACCCTTTTTTTTAAAGTATAAATGAGCTTAAGGCACATAATTATCACTGAAATTGTCGTCACACAAGTCTACCTAGCCGTAATAAAAAGTATATAAAATGCTTGCGTAAAAAATGAGATAATATAAGCAGGTACCAACAAACAATTGTTTCCTATACTGTTGTTGGTACATTTTGTCGTGCTACGCCATTATACCTATAATATCAATCGGCAATAATATTTTTTATTTTCCACTTTTATTACTTATATTTTATATACAGTTGCAACCCTAGTGTTTATTGAAAAACCAGTATTACCAGAACATAATACGTTTTAATATTGTAATTTTAGCACAGATTAAGGTCGTCGTATATTATAGTAAAATAAACTAAGTGTAGGTATTTATTTATACATGTTGATGATAATGTAGATAGACAAGTTATTTTTATTAGATACGAGTATATATACAACGCTATTTTAAAAGTAAAGTGGTCTATTTTTAATTCGTTACACGTTTGAATCATAAAACCTGTTCTAAAAATTAGAAGTACCAGCGCTTTTATAAGACGTTTCATTTGACTTGTCTAACTTGGAAACTAAAATGTTATAATAAAATTGTGCTTTATGATTTATGTTACATATAAAAAATAGGATTTTTACTTTTGTTTATCTCATTCTTAGTCCTCGACCTTAGCACAACCATAGATTCAGTTTTAAACGTTTATCATTGCCCTCTTATACCTACCTACCTAGCATAGAAAACATGCCTTTTATTGTATGCTTTTTAATTAAATTCATAATATAAAATTTTGTAAGTGAGTATGCCCTACGATTAGAGAAGCAGTGAAACTTTTTAGTCTCAGTTTAACAACTGACAGAAGAATGTTAATTAATTCATCCCGTGACGATATAATTATCCGCAAACATTATTAAATTATAAAGACAAGCGCACAAAGAAGTCTGTGGTTGGCATTATAAAAGAAAATAACTAAACAAAGGGAATTGTACTTTACTAGATTACGTCGCAAAACGCTGAGTGACTTATTAATTACAAACTTACTAAGAAACAAAGCAAGTCTGTTTAGTAAGTAACATTGTGAACATAATACAAAGAAAAGCGTATCGGGTAATGCTTGGAATGCTTTGTGAATATTAACAATCTAATATTTTTGTTGATTTTATGTTTGATATTCCAGAAAAACGTTGACCCCTTAAACTAGGTAAGTAATAGGTATATAGGTACTCGTACATCTATATACCCTTAAAATATTATTCAAAAGTGGTTTAAACTGATAGAAAACAGCCTTCAAAAAGTCTGATTTCGTCTGTGATTTCGTGTAATTTTCAAATAAAAACATACGAACTAGGTAGACAAGCCACTAAAAAAAGCAAAGATAAAACACAAACTTATTACAAGAACTCAATTCTTTCGGTATTCTTTTTAGAACTAGATTACATGAGATTCTGTGGGATTCGCCTTATTCCGAGTTTTGTGAGAAGGTCGTGGGCGTTTGCCCAAGTCACCCACGCATTGAACGCTGTGCCACTGTATTGTAGGTCACGTAGAATCGATCGCTGTGAGGCAAATTATACAGCATCTAGTTACCTTATGTACTTGGATCATTTAGGACAGTACATTTAAGGCGGATCTAAACTTTAAGCGGGTAATGAACGCTAGGTACATAAAGCAAAAGAATAAAAATATTGAATTTTGAGGACTACATAGAACATAGTACAAACGTAAATAAACTACTTACATTTCGATTTACGACGTATAGCACTGAGAAAACTATAGTGGTAGCCTGAGGGTCTTAAAAAATTAATGAAATCGCATTTACGTCTGAAGACTGAAGAAGTGAAAGTCTAGCGAATCCTACTAATATTATAAAATGCGAAAGTTTCTGAGAAAGTATGTTTGTCACTTCTTCACGCTCAAATGGCTGGACCAATTTTGATTAAATTTATTATGGAGTCAGCTAAAACCCTGAATTAACATATAGGCTACTTTTTATCCCTCGGGAATACGGGTGACACCGCGGGGCGTAAGCTAGTAACAAATAAATACTGTTAGCTGCTGTATTTCTACATTCAAAAATCTCAAGTCATACGGAAAGAACAATGACTCTGAGTCTCATGTTTACCTACCTATTGCCTTGCAGGTGTGCTGATCTTTTATTTACTCTTGGATACATTATATTTAATTCTGCATATTGAACAAACGTTAACTAGCGGTCATTGCAAAATTAAATGAATAAAATGTTTGAGAAACAAGCGTCTGGTATTAGATTGATGTGTTCGTGACAGTGAACTATAAATGATCATTCATATATAAAATATATCCGCATAGATCCCTGTGGTATGGTTGAAAAAAAACCGTAAAAGTGATTAAAGAACTTATGGGCAAGTCCAGTTTTGTTACCACCAAATATCGGGTCGCTTTAAAGACCTGAACTTTCAAATTATACAATTCAATAAAAATATATTACAAGAGTAACGGAACCGGTTTTGAAAAATAAGTGTGTACCGTTCAAATACCCGGATTTAGATGGGTTTTCCAACTTATGCCTACCGAAAACCAGTATATCTTCTTTTGCCTGTAATAAATGCATAGGTCGTAGTACCTTTTGTATCGATATTTTTACATCAAGGTCGGAAAAGAATCCAAAAAAAAACAGAACCAAATTCCGTACTGTAGAACGTGTTTTTTGAAACTAGATTTTATTTTTTAAATAGTGTAGTATAATTGACTAGCCAATGATTTTATTGCAAGGACATACAGTCTACCTCGTCTTTAATGAAATGAAGTCTACCTACTTAGTCTTTTTTATAGAATAAAACCACAATAAATGCCTTGTTGATATAATTATTTCCTATATCGAATCTATGCTAGATTATGCCACATGAAAATGTGAGCTATAGATACATTGAATTATCAAGGTTGAAATAGGTACATGGGTTCTAATGTTGCAAAGGTAAACTTTTAATATCTATGCAATACATAGTAAGTACTCATTATCACTCAAGTGTTAAGGAAAACCCATGCAACATCCTGGTAGTAATTTGATATAGGTTATAGGTGCCCAAGTTAGATCCAGTCTAGGTCGACAACATTATAAACATTACTTTGCAACTACAATTATATACACTATACACACTTAGGTATACACTTATTCGAACAGTTATATGAGAAACCAGATTTTGCTTTACTATATTTTTGTATTATCTTTACATAGTATAAAATGAAGTCGCTTCCGCTGTCTGTTCGCTTGGATCTTTTAAACTACTCAACAGATTTTAATGCAGTTTCAGCAATAGATAGAGTGATTCAAGAGGAAGGTTTATATGTATAATACATGCATATTATAGTACAGAAAAGCCGAGAAAAGCCGGAGCGGGTCGCTAGTTATATTAGTAAGAATACTGTCATATGTATTTTGAAAATCTATGTTGGGCTCATCATACCGAATAACTTTCACTATCTCTGATGATGTGCTAGAAGATTATTTTTAGAAGTAACCAGTAGGTAACCATCCATACTAGGTAGTACACGTAGTATATTATTTATTCTATGGTAGTATTCAGCTTATAAAAACTCATCCAATATCTAGATTAAAACCATATAGTTTGATTGGTTCTACGATAACAGTAGTAATCAATATAAAATATATTCGTAGACGTTTCGTAGCCTCCTCGTAGACCCTAGAAGATATTCATAAATATCATGCTGTTCTGTCTAAAACGCTAAATAAATTCGTTTGTTAGTACCTACGTAATATAGAAAAATAAACATAACAAGTTAACACTGAGAGATAATAACACTTAATGAATTACCATACCTACACTACAATGTATCGGACTTTGAAGTTCATGGCTGCCTTACACGTGGCCATACCTAGTATAATTACAAATTGTTAGTATTTATTTATTGACGTTATTGAACAGTCACATATTCAATAAATAATTCATTCAAATTCAGTTGTGGTGTGTGTGAGCGCTATAATATTCACCCACTATATAATAAATATTGTTTTTTATTATTTTAGAACTAGATGTCCCCCGCGTTCCCAGAGTCAAATCCGTTCAGTAGATTTTACGTTATGCAAGGTGTCAACTACCTCCATACCCAATTTCATCTAAATTTTTGCAGCCATTTGAGCGTGAAAAAGTAACAAACATACACACACACTCATAAACTTTCGCATTTATAATATTACTAGCGACCCGCCCCGGCTTTCACGGTTTTTCTGTACTATACATATAAACCTTTCACATGAATTACTCTATCTATTGTTGAAATTAAAATGCTGCATTAAAATCCGTTGAGTAGTTTAAAAGATCTAAGCAAACAGACAGCGACAGAAGCGACTTTATTTTATATATGTATATAGGATTCATGTTCATTTTTACTGTGTATAGGTCTGTAACGTGTTTATTGTGATGTGAAGTAGATGAAATGGCACTAAACTTGCGTAATATGCACATTACACCCAGGACCACAGACAAATACCGACCACAGATAATCTAGGTGTAAGTAACTCACTTCCGGGGTTTGTGTTTCCTTACACCTATACTATAACCTAGATAAATAAATAGATGTCTTCAAGGCCAGAGTACCTAAATAGACATTTTCTGGGCAAGCGTGCTATATTCTCGACCTCGTCATAACTCCTTTTGGGGTCAATTGACGACGGCCAAACGTAGGCCAAATAAAAGTTATTTTTAATCTGTAAGGTTGTACATTAATGAGTGTTACTAAATAAAACGTAATAATAAATGTATCAGTGGCGAGGGGTAAAATTATGGCGAGGGTAAGCCGTTCAAAAAACACCGATAATTTTATACTTAATTACAGTGTATTTTATATAAAAGTGGCTTTGAAATGATGAATCTGTGAAGGGACCGATGGGAATCGGCTTGTATGGACCCTTCGCCACTGATATGTATATTCACCCGCAATGTTATTACATTCTATTGAATAGCAGTACTCTTAGTAGTATTGCCCCACCAATCTAATAATGACTTGCGTGTGCGAGTGATCACAGCGTATCACTTGTGTGAAGTGCCCATACCAACACACACGAAATACGCATTTAGAATATATATTAGTAGAGTACTTATCATATAATTATACGAAATTCATATCCAATTGATGCTATGAACTTGGAAGTGATTAATCAACAGAATTATAAGTAATAGAAAACTATAATGTGCGAGTATTAAACGATACGGCCATGCGTAGATGACTCAATGCAAATGTATGCGAGTATTGATTTGCAAATTGTTGTTAAACGCCTCGTGCGCATCGATTGTAGATACACTTGGATGATAAACGGCCGTTGTCCTTGTCGATAGCCAGTGTACCATTATTGTATGTACTTAGGGCTACCACGTCACTAATTTCCGAGCATTATACTTGAACTCCTTCTGCGAAATTGGTTGTCAAATGGATTTTTATCGGTGGTTACAGAAAAGGTGACTTCGTTTAAACATTGTAGTGATTACTTTTTTATGTTATGACATGCATTGTATTTTTCCTTGCCCTTTTTTATCATTTGCATTGTTAGACGCCAATTAAACTTTTAGATAGGTAATAGTTATCTACCTAGGTACGTCCTACTCTGTTTTATTTTCAGGTGACAACCTTATCACGTAACTTAAGTATTACGATATACGAGATTATAGCACAGATTGAAATTCATCAAAACTTTTGACGATTCATGTAAATAATGTTAACGAAAATGAATGTCAATAGATAGCGTCTATTTCAAGTTGAGATCCGTATTTAGATACATTTTTCTTAAACACGTTAAATAGTTTGACCATAGAGTCACTTTGACGATGACCGATCTCCCTCAGTCGGTTATGGTTACGGTTAAAGTTTTTGTTAAAGTGACACGAGCAACCCAGTTTACTTTCTTTCGGAGGTTAAAGTTAATTATAACTTTACTATGACCGCACTTTATGCAACCGAACCTAAGTTAAACAGAATGTTTGATCATGCAAATCCATTTCTTGTATTGTTAAGTTTATAATTGCAAACAATAGCACGAAACATTCATGGCTGACCATGGCTAATGGCTTCCGCAGCTCAGGATATGAACGCACTACGACAGGACGTAATGTAAGGTAATTACATATATGGTAATTATAAAGCTTAGAGTATCTATACTTACTACTGGGTTATTATCCGGCGGCATAAAGACTTACGGCTTTATCTACATTCAGTTTCTCAGTTTATCTTCATCTTTTTGAGGATACCGGTTGGTCCGGCGGGGTGTCCCCCCTTTCACGTTAGTGTCTCCTTGCTAAGATGCAGCTGCGTGGTCCATATGTACCCCTAGAACTATAATTACGTTGATAATAACACTAATATGTTTATTGTTAACAAAAAAGGTTTCACAAAACATTGAAGCCCTGTCGCCTGTGCTAGTTATAAGAAGCAGATGATGCTGATAAATAATACAAAATATAAATTTCATAAAAAAGCGTATTTTTGTTAGGCGTTTTGGGTATGTGTGTGCGATATGTATGTGCTTATGAGGGGGGGGGGTGTACTCGGTGAGATAATTTGAAGGATATATCTAACCAACAATGCAGTGCCAAAAAACCCGCAATAATTTAAATCCTGTTTCACTGGCGGGGTCGATTATGGCCTCGAAACCTGCCTTTTAGTTTTATATTATAATGTCACATACCTAAAAAAGGTTTCAGTTTAATCAATTCAGTCTGTTATGTCATGTAAATATTAATAATAGTATAATGACTCAAATAAACTAATATCCGACGTTATTCGGATGCTAATCGGCCACGACTCATACGCATGCGTCACCACGTTGGAGACGCGTGGACGCACACGCCTCTATATTAAATGATACCGCACACACCCGAACCGATCGAAAAGATTCGATTGAAGTAGATGAAAGTCGAATACCAGTTCAATTCGCGCCCACGAGGTCTAACTTTAGAGTCACGCCACTATTTTTCAGTAGATAAAAAAATATAAAACCTTCCAAGCTTACCGCCGCATTCACTCGGTCGCAGGAATCAACTTTATTTCAAACAATGCATCAAACAAATGACGTAAAGCAGGATGGTCTGCCTGCAGTTATTTCCGAAGAATTCGTAATCCTAATCAGGCTTGGCGTGATGACTTCATGTATATTACCCACTTCTCGTTTTCAAAGACGTTTAGATTCCACACTCAATCTAATAACGACGTCCGTGCATTATGTATGATTTTAGTCATTGTAGTATATATAGTATTTATATAAGTATGACAACCTGTCTGAGCAAACTTATTCTCTTCATGAATAGAGAGAATATATTACTTTTAAAGTTGTGTCTAATTATTATTCCCACACGGTTCATAAACTAAGGAGAGCTTCTATAAAAACCAGATAACTCATATTGCTACGCTTATAAATACTTAAGTATATACCTATAACTAAAGATAGCAAACCAGAAACCAAAACCTTACGTCCTATCCACGTTAAATTTAATAAAATTTGGGCGGAAAATCGCCCACAAAAATGTTGTAAAGTAGATTATCGTTTCCGTTCCCATGTTATTCGTTGGTTTTTACAGTCTGAATGTCAAGGTCGATTATAAATTTGCAAATATTCTACGTACCTACCTAATTCTAGAATAATTTACATCTGCAAGAAACATGATGACTGTATGAGAGTGACTGCGGCGTGGCAGTCCAGAGCTCTTGGTCTTTTTTGTCATCCTTTTCAGTCAGCATTTCAGTAACAAAAGCAGATCTTGGTAAAACTTTCAAATTCATAGCAAAATGTTTGAAGTCCCAAACTGTGCTGGTACTTGTGTTCCTGAAAAATAATGTGTTCATCGATTAATTCATTGCTTGATAAAATCAATCACTATGCTCTAAGATCAAAAACCATACCTAGTGATATTTAAAAATATTCCAGTAATCAGCATAAACATTTGCTACGTATCATTTATGTCTTCGACAAAGTCCAACTAGGATTTCGAAATTACAAGTCGGCGTAATTTAACCTTCGTTCAAACCAATAGCTGATAAAGTCCAAGTTTAATTAGCAGTGGACTTTGCTCAAAACGTATTATAAGTATATTAGTTTAATAATAAAGGTGAATATATTTTAATTTTTTTGTTGTTAGGTTACTTATATATTATATTCTAAATTGGTGAACAATAAAATTTGTTATACGATAATAATCTATTGTTTTTAAAACTTCTAAATAATACAAAGGAATTAAATGAAATTCATACTAATTTAAGTTTGAGAATTACTAATTATAATGCACATAATTTTAAACAATGACTGTATAAAAAATACTGATTTAAATAAAAGTATTTAAAATAAATACCTATCTCATTCACGAGCAAGGGAGTCTGAATTTAGAGAGTCATGGTCTGAGATAAAATAGCAGACTAGGCACCAAGGGGATAAAGCAGTGTCTTGTGTCAAGGGCGGCATATTGGATCCTGAGCGAGGGACCCTAGAATGACCCTATGTATGATTAAAAAGCAAGTGTTGACGGGCTGCCAATGGATGGATGAATGATCCACGAGTATTGCAATAATGTAGAGTCCTGAGTGAAGCGACGGGTCCATGCCACCCAATACGAAGACAGCTTTATAATGCTACATTTCATACCTACTGTGAGACAGTAAAATACGGAACTATCAAAATAATATCAAACACCACACTACCTAACACGTCTTTTGTTTCATATTATTTAAAATCGCACTTTGTGATCTGCAGTGCTGGTGGCCAATTCGATTTTAGAATAACTCTCTTCACAATTTCCGTAATATTCATTTCATACTTTTGTTTTCATAAAGCGTTCCAAATTCCGATAACCAATGTGAAAGAACGAACCTTGAATAGAGATAAGTACTAGGTGGTTCGAAGAACTGGTCAGAATCACTAAGAGCCACTGGACTTCACAATGAACGGTTGCAAAGAAGATCTTGTTGATGGTGATGATAGACTATTGATTTCAACTCAGGTTATTTACTTCAGCGAATTACATTTAGGTACGTACATTGTATATTTAAGATTCTTTTTCTCTAACTACTCGATAGATATCTTTGATGATAATCGTTGACGAGTACAGACGTGACGACCTCGATACAGTTCAGATCGCCAAAACGCCCGCGAACTTTAACGGAAGTTTTTTTGCTGAGATTTCATTGATGATACCTCAGTCACCTGAGCTCAAATGAGTGCGCCATTTTATACATTCAATATTCCCGTTACTTCTGTGTCTTACTTTATATTTTTTGCTTCAATACGAGTGTGTGCCATTTTTTCTGCTCTATGACAGCTGGAATTTGTTATTGTTTTTGTGAACAATACAAAATGTTGTATTTTAAAATAGCATAATCAAATCATTAATTTTACCGGATATTGTAATTAGTAAAGCTACATTGTTCCTTCCGCCTTAAAAATATGTAGTAGTATTATATTATACTGGTTTTTAGAGCTAGGTCGTCAGCAAATTAGAGTTAATTAGTGGGTTTAATATACGCACCTCTTAAATTTTAGGAGGGGAGATACGAAGGTCCAGACACGTAATACCGGTCTGTAAATAGCCAGTCTTTTTTTTTAATATTTTGGTAAGCAAATTTTTACGCTTACTGCAACTCCAAAAATCCAAGGTTGATTTAAAGATTATGCGAGATATTAATGATTCAAATTGATTGTTTTACTCGTGAGCTGACCTTAAATATGCTGTACGTGTACCACTACCAACCAAGATTTTGACAAATCATCTCTTGTTTCCGGATTATGATGATCACGGGATGACACAAAGTATGATACTAGTTTCAAATAGGCTTAGGTTATAGGCTTTTTATATCAACGGTAACGAGAGTAAAACCGCGGGGGACAGCTAGTCACTTATAATGGTGATTGTAGATAAAACAAGATCAGAAATTAGTAGACAACAAAAAGTGATAAATACTCTTTCAATAACAATAAAGTGATTATTAATTAATTAATCTCACGCGTAAGGTTACAAAAATACGTTAGTATATAAAAATAAATCTTATCAAAGCTTAGTCCGTATCAAAGATCAATGACATATTTTTGGTCGTATGAATGTATTATTATCATAACTATATAGGTTACCCCTTACCTAGAACTCTTGTGCCCCACTTTTGTATAGGTAAATTCTCGATTGCAAAATATATTCTGGTGCATCCAGCTCGTGACGATTTCACCCGGCTTCCAAAGGGATTTTTACAATGTCGTATACCTATATAGTAAGTAAGTATAGTTATTATCTACTTCAGAAATGTATATAATCCATAACTAGCAATTTCACCCGCGTTCCCGGGATAATATGTAGTCTATGAACTTTTCGATATCATAGGCTACTTAATCATTGCGATCGGTTCAGTGGCTTAGGCGTAAAAAAGTCACAAATATACACAGACAGAGCTACTATCGCACAGATTAAATAGTTACATACTACCTTTCGCATTTATAATACATATTAGTTTAATTTCTGAAAAACCATATTCCTATTAAATTGTCTGAATTTATTTGCCAGCAACCAGCCCCCACAAGCTTACCCTCCATATTAATTTTAATAGGATTTTTGAATGAATTTAAATAAATAAAGAGGTAGATACTTACCTATATTTTACCTATACAACGTGTTACGGAAAGGTCATATTCATCCGAAAGGGGTGATGATTACATCAGGTATAGATTCTCTATGCAAAGTTTCCACGCAAAATAAATTACTCAAAGAATTCATACCAAACTTTTGGTTTCGTAAGATTATCGAAATCAAACCATAACAAACGTGTCACCGCACTACGAGGGTCATTAACTTTTCACGTCA
The DNA here is from genome assembly GCA_963555595.1 of Tethea ocularis. NCBI lineage: Eukaryota > Metazoa > Arthropoda > Insecta > Lepidoptera > Drepanidae > Tethea > Tethea ocularis. The sequence goes on from OY741958.1 coordinate 10,482,962, forward strand.
TTTCCTAATATTGAAATTAAATCTCTTTCGCGATCTGTGCGCCTGGTACACGCTGTAGTGTGACGCCGCGCCGCCCTGTGTCGGCGCGGCGGCAACCTTTGTCGGCCCAATTATTGTACATTTTGAATTTATTTTCGATTTTTTGTTAAAATTAATTTACTAATCAAGTCAGCCTATCGCAGTCCACTGCTGGACATAGGCCTCTCTCAAGTTGCGCCACAAACAACACAAGGTTTCCCGCCTTTTGCATCCAGTAATCGTAGCGCCGCGCAGTATCGCTTTTCCCCCCAGCTACCTAATAATAATTTCAAGAAAACTGTGATAAATTTAATACATTGAAGCACACCGATTAAAGAAGAGTTAGGCCAGGGCATCAGTTAATTAATAAAACCTATGAGCTGTGTTGACAAACGAAACCGATAAGATAATTTGATGTGGACTGTGGGGGTGGTACCTACATAAGTACATAGTCTTAATTTGTAAGTATTGATTAATCAAAATAGCGACAGATAAGTGGAGTATTGATTCGATTTATTTATTTATTGAAGGCTACCAGCTAAGACTATCACTACGACTATGACTATGTACCTGCAACTGGCTCATTTACCCTTAATATCATTGTGTGTGTAAACCCCGATGAAATTAGGGTTCAGTTATTATTGTTCGCAAATGCTGTCCGAACAACTCTATAATATATAAATAATAATTTAATTTTAAAATCCTACCTATTTAAATAAAAACGGAACCCACTGCACACTAGCATTTTATTTCTACCAGGAGACACATAAGTTGCATAGAGTAAAGTTATTTAGGGTTCATTTTGAATAAATTATGTTACAAAATCTTTTTTCTGTAACATTTCTAATTGCATAATCTTTTAGTTACTTACTTACTATGGTAATAAAAAAAATCAACATTAAAAGGATCGTTCATATCGTTATCCTTTATCCCGTTTTGTTGTTATTGTGAGGTAAAAAAAATGTGGCAGAAAGTTACTATGTGCATAATTATTAGGCACCTACATTTACATGTTCACCGAAAGTCGTGAACTAGGTACCTACTCCGTAATTCTTGTTACTTTTCTTTAAGTATTATTATTATTACCTACAGCCTAAGTTTTAAAATAATTTTCCAAGCTGCAAACAAGCATTTGCATTTGAACTTGTTTACAAACAATCCTAGTTTTTTAATTATTTAATTTAAACTAAACACAGAACCCTTTAGCATTATTTATGTACCAGGACACACATAAGTTGCGGAGGAAAGTTATTTAGGGTTCATTTGAAAATAAATTATGTTACGAAATCCTTTTTCTGTTCTAGGTTCCATTAGGTTCTTTCGCAGTATTTACCTAAGCAATTAATTTCTGGTAGAGTACCTATGTATGTCAACCAACATAAAAAAGAAATGTTGGATACTCAAATTCTGTGTCTGTGGTTTAATTTCAATGATTACGTAGATTCACACATTACATACTCCGTTATGTTTGTTATTAGATTGTTTTACGTAGATAGGTAACTAAGTATTATTTACTAGTCCCTACTAATCCCTTCATTAACTACCTACCTAAATTCAATATCATTTTCAAGCTAACAAATGATTTACTGATGATTGATTGATGATTTGTTAATTTTTAAAGGATTTGTATTTTAGCTTGTTCACAAACATAATCAGTTTTTGTCAGAAAAAGTGAGTAACAAAATAAAATATCCGGAACCCATTATACAAAAATACCAGGAGTAAGAGCATAAGAGGTTTGTTTTCACAGGTGAATGTATCGTGAGTTACCTACTTACACCGATCAGCTGACTTGGTTGCTAGTGATGTGTAAATTTCAAGTTGAAATGTTTGGGTTTTTGGTTTCATTCCTTATATCTTCCTAACCTGTAGATATAGGATTTAAAAACCTTTGCAATATAGTTTATTATGATCCAAAGAAGCCGTGCACTTGATATGTATATACCCTTTCCGTAACAGCTTGTATAAATCTCATAATATCCGTTAACGTTCATTTTATTACTATTTTATTAAAAGTAAACAAAATAAAATTAATATAATTTGTGACCAGAGAGAAATCAATGTTATTTTAAATCATTACTTAAAGAACATAATCGTTTTATCACGGTTAATTTTACAGACCTTATATTATTATACCTATAAATAAATTATGTTTATCACCTCTGATTATTATCAGTTTCACCGAAACCATAATCATCAAAGCCTCCAGTAATTATACCGCGCGTCGAGCGATTGTGTTTCTAATGTTTCTAACTCCTGTAAATAATAGAAAATAGCTAATCTATTATCGATGAGACTATCTCGGGATGGCTCAGTATTGTCTTAGACAAAGTCTAGTAAAAGTCCAGTTGAAATCGGATTAGAAGTTTCCATGATTAGATTTACAGCTGTAAGAAAAACTCTCTCAGTTAAGTTCTAGTTCGAATTTTGATAACCCAGAGAAAGAATAAGCAATAATCTAGCTAGAGAGGTAGGTACAGGTGGATTTCCATGATCTATATCTGAAATCACCGACGCACATGACTTTTGTCAGGCTCTTTTGTGACGCTCACGACTTTTTATAACGTACCTAAGTAAATTCACCTGTAATACGGGCGTAAGTGACCGGTTGTCCGAGTCTAGGTATACCACATAGTGCTTATTATACCTATATTTGGTACACATAATAAAGTGTAGCGTTTATTTACTAACAAGAAAAACTAGTTATAATACCTACTTTGTGATTGTCATAATAGTGCAATATCCGCGATGAAGGCTTTCAACTTCTTTAGATGAAATTTTCCTTACCTTAAATACCTTTTTAGAAAAGAAACTAACTCAATAATATTGTTTTATTTAAGTAGATACCTACAGAATATAACTATTATATCTTTTGGCTTGCAAATTGCCTTAAATACAGTCATATGCGCACGCACCGATCACGCACTGTGCAGCACTTAAATCTAAATACCCGTGGATATAACAAACAAATGAACTTTGTAACTTGATAAAAAATATAAACAAATGTCTATGGCCGTCTGTCATGCAGACGTGTGCGTTGACACGAATAGTTTCGATAGCGCATCGCAAGCGCCCCGGTACTAGGTCACGTTTACAAGATCCCACTAATATTTTTAGTACCGAGTCAACTAGCTGTTTGCCCGCGAGTTCACCTATTCACCTAATTGTAAAGAAAACGTTTTATTAATTACTAGCTGTTCCGCGCGGTTTCGCTCGCGTTCCCGGCATAAAAAGTAGCCTATAACCTTCCGGAATAATGTAGCTTCCTATTAGTGAAATAATTTTTCAAATCAGTTCAGTAGTTTCGGATCTATTCAATGAAAACAAACATACAAACAATCAAATCTTTCCCTTTATAATATTAGTATAGATGGATTTAATAAACATGATTAAAATTAGCTTCGTGATGACAACCTCTATATTTTTAATGTTCAAACTGACCAAACAAGTTCAAATCTATTATTAGTACTTATTATTTATTTACATATACAGTAGTATTGTAATATAATAACCGTAGTATTGAACTTAAATGTCAAACTATTTTCGTATTATACGCACACAAACACATCGTATACGTTTGTTTGTTAAGTTTGACTATAGTCACATTATGCAAATAGATTATACTATAGTGTAATAATAGATTACGCAATATTTTGCCAAAAATACAAGCCTATTATGCCTGCCATGGTATGTTTATTGGTTTTTAACGTAACAGTCTAATGACATTGAGGTTTGCGGCCATCAAATTTTTGTTCTTGTATGCAAATACACATACACATAGACACGCACGAATCCCGTTTTCCCCCAATGAACGCAATATCGCGTTTTGTATGTACGTGCTACAAATAACGTCTTATAAGGCCTTATGCTCTACTAACTTTTACTATGGAACCAAGCCTGAAATCACGAAAAAATTATCAATCTTTTCATACATTTTGACCGAACACGATAGGTGTTTTGTAAGAAAAGTTTTAAAAAAATTCGTGTGTTCAGGGTTGGTCCTGCAGTAAAAGTTGTTCATAAAGATGATTATGAGCCCTGAAAATTTTGACGGTGATTAAAAAAAACACTAGTATAAATGCTAAATCTATGTATGTCTTCTCAGTTTAAGTGTATTCCGAGCCGGTGGTAGAGTCTATGTAACAATTGTAGCTATCGACATTCATAAGTGCCTTATCAGGGTTCAAACTAAATAAATGTTTTGAGTTTGAATAAAATATTATGTAGTCACTTATACGGTAAAAAAATCCCGTAGTTATACGTAGTCACAGATATGAAGATTAAGTGAAACGCAACGTTAGCAAATATGAAGGTACAATGAAATATTCAAATTTCTAAGTCGATTTACTAACCAATTTCTACATTTCATGATGTAAGGTAACATTTTTAATTATATATAGGGTGTGCTGCATAATGTTTTCGTTTCGACACAAAATAATAATATAAATAAATATATAGCATACACTTTTTTCTTTGTGTGAGGGTCTTGTAAGTTTATTATTCAGCCACATTGATTTGAAGAACCAGGTGAATAGTGACCCGATTTAGAAGTTCATGCTGGTACATTTAACTGGTTCATTGCCCTCGCATGTTCTTATGGTTTATTCGTTTTGTGGATCGATGGATTTTATTAAATAATTGGTTAATTTTAGGCAACGAAAATATCATTTATCAAAATAATATGAAATCGCTAATTCCTCATTTTCACGTGTAAGCAAATAACATAATACATGTATTGTTTACTAGCTTCCGCCCCGCAGTTGCACCCGCGTTCCCTTGGTATCTTATGTTTTCCCGGGATAAAAAGTAGCCTATATGTTATTCTAAGGTATGATCTATCTATGTGCCAAGTTTCATGCAAATCCGTTCAGTAGTTTATCCGTGAAAGAGTAACAAACATCCATACTCACAAACTTCCACATTTATAATAGTAGGATAAGTACTAGATAGGTATACCTATTGGTTTTTATTTTATTCTATACAAGCTGACCCGGCAGACGTTGTCCTGCCCTGAGAACAAAAATAAAACTGGGACCTTCCTACCTACCTTACCTACCTACCCTACCTAACTACCTACCCCTACCTAACTACCTACCCTACCTACCTCTACCTACCTTACCCACCCCCTACCTACCTTACCTACCCCTACCTACTTATCCTATGTCCTTCTCCTGGCTCTAAACTACCTCCCTGCCAATTTTCAGCTAAATCGGTTCAGCCGTTCTTGAGTTATAAGTGGAGTAACTAACACGACTTTCTTTTATATATATAGATGAATGTACCTAATAGTACTGTAAAACCAACATGACTGTAGGTACATTACTTAAAAGCCTGTAGGAATCGTAAAGAAACAATTTTGTCCGTTTTGTATAAACGCGGTAATCTCTTAAAACACTGATTTAATATTCATGGTTTTGGGGCAACATATTATTTTACTGCAGATGAAAAATAAAATGTTATAAAGTCTCGGGCGAACAGCAAATTAATAATAAAATATTGATATCTTCGTTTGTGCTTAGTTTGATGTGCGAACCGAACCCACAACCTCTCACGACTTGCAATCAAATATGATCAACAGCAAAAGATAATGGACACAAGAGAAAATGTTCACCTGTCCAGTTAAAAATTAAAAATGTCTAGTCATGATAATAAAAGTACCCACTAAAATAATATAACAAGTTTAATTTTACCACAAATTTCTTTTGGTTAACCACAAATGAGACTCGTAGTTATAGAATGGTATGAATTTAGGAATGAGCGGAAAAGTTACATAATTAATATTGACCACGGCGTGGATATGTTGAGCAACGGCATCTGTTGCCCAACCGACCTCGGAAAATGTGCTACAATCCGACTGCATTCTGATTCTTAATACTTCTAAGGTATCTCTGTTAAAGGCCTTCCTTCTTCATTTTATCGGTTTATTTTACGCGAACAGAAATAATGAGAACATTTTCCTTTTGTTTAATTTTTATCACAAAATTGAGAGAAACTATTTATTAGTTATTAGATAGAGGCATAAGAGCTATAATGTTTGAAAAATTCTAAATAAATTGCGACGCAGTATAGATTCATACATAAAAATAGCATAACAAAGCTACGTTTGACAGTCAATCCAAATTTTATGTAGATCCAAAATATGGCGTCACTTCTACATCACTACACGTGTAAATCTGTAATCTCTAATAATATAAAATTCTCATGTCACAGTGTTTGCCACCAAAACTCCTCCGAAACGACTTAACCGACTTTTATGTTTTTTTTTGTGTAGGTATATTCGGTAAGTCTGAGATTTAGTAGGTCGAAAACATTTTTTATACCCTTATCTATCTAGCTAGAAATAATTTATATGGCAAAACGACGTTTGCCCGGTCAGCTAGTAAATATATAAAATTCTGGTAATAAACTCATAGAATACGGAAGATGTAACTCATATAAAGATACAATTTTACAATCAACAACACATCTATTATATATCTAATAACAAATCTGACGGAAGGCTTTTTCATTAATATTTCCTACAAAAAAGTTAAGGATTATCTAACTATCATACTATGGAACGTAGTAGGTATCTATACTTATTGTTAACTCTGTGATAAAACATAGATTATAAATTAAACGAGAAGAAGAAGAGAGATTAATAAACTTAAATGAAACTTTATTTTAAATTTAAAATTATCCAGATGTGCTAGTATTATTTCTGCTTTTGTTGAAGTTACGAGGAAATAAACTTTAAATTATAATTCCAGTCGTAGGTATTGATGATAAAGAAACAAAACGCACCTTCAAGGCCTCTGTGGCTAGCAACAAAATGTATTCAGGTTCATAAACCTACATAACTTGATTTTTAATCAATATCAGGCTCTTTGCGAACTTAATGTAGGCTTTGTTTATACCTAAATACAAAATTCTTCAATTCTCCGCCCTTGAATCATAAAAAATAAATATAGAATTTAATATGCTGTTAATCCTGCTCATTTTGATTGTAAATATTTTTGTGTTGTACCTACCCTGTACCTGTTTGCATTGCAGAAATGTCAGTAGTCGCCATTTCCTAGATTTTCAATATTTATTTCGAACATAATACCTAATTATATTGTCTATAACTAAGACAGTCTATAACAAGATAATGGATGTCTACTTACCTTTTGGAGCCATATAACCTGAAGATCGGGTATTCTTGATCAAATTCAGATTGTCCGCAAAAATCCCATTCAAAGTGCATTCTGGTGCGGGCACTGTAAGTATGTATGCAAAGAATACTAACTATTGTTAGGCAGTAGCGGATTCAGGATTTAGGTTTGGGAAGGGCTTGACCACGCTGAGGGTAATAATATCGATTTGTCACGGGTGAACTAAGATGATTTTAGAGGTGTGGGGGGGGGGGGCAGAGCGTTAATTTATAGGACAGCATATGTAAAAAACCTTTTTGATGACTATGAGGTTACGTACATAATTATTACAACGGAAAATAAATCCAAATACATTTGCGAATCATTCTCTGACGTCACTGATACTACCAACATCGTCAATAATATGACCGCAACAAAAAATGATCTAAAAATAGCTATCAATGGATCCATCTAGAAACAGGTACCTATACTCGGATTAGGAGAACACGTCATAGCAGGTTGTTTTCCACTTATTTTTAGAGGCTCTTATATTTAGAAGTAAAAACAGGTTTAAAGGATTACATTATATTATGAAGGTATGTAAGTATACTGATGTTTTTCTGTATGGAATCTCTAAACAAGGATGTTAAATTTACGATAACTATTATCAATTTAAAATAGCAAATATTGATTGCTTCAAAAACTGCTATTTACAGAATTATTTAGAGAAGAAAAATAAAGAGAACATTCGTTTTTTGGAACATATTTTTGGACCATTTAGCAATAAGTATACCTAGAAATTTTTCATGTAGATCTATCCAAAGCACCTTCTCCCAAAACTCTGACTTCAGTAAAATGTGTTTGTCCCTTTTATACTAATCCACCTTCCTTACCTTTATTGCATGCAGCTTATAGTGATTAAGGAGGGAAATAGACTATCTGATATGAAATGGTCACCGTCAGCTATGTACACCTACACCTACACGTGATGGAGAACCCAATATCATCATGCTGCAAATACAGGTGTACGTACAACATTATCATTATCCTACAAAATTTCTAGAGCCAAAGGACCATTAAGTACAGTATGACACAACTTAGATGAAGCATCGGCAAAATTCGTAAAATCGATCATTTCCGACAGGAGTGCGCCTAAAACATTACCCAACATGGGTATATGGTATTAGTACTTTAGGCGAAAATGATCTTGTTGAACGTTGAATGGCGCGATAATGAATGTTTTTTATTAGTTGTGTAAATCGGAAGTGATGTGTAGATATACGCTTTGCCGATGCTACATCTAAGTTGTGTCATACTGTACAAAGTTATAATAATTAGAAGTTTAGCGTGAATCTTTTTGTATTCTACAATATATTATTGTACATAATAGGGTAGTTGACACTGTCAAAAATAAATGACCAAACACTAACCAATGCATAAAACATCTAAAAACACGTGGAAATATCAAATATGTTGTACATTTAATGCTTTTTAGGTTTTTTAATTACCAGTGGAACCACTAAGAGTAGATGATTTGATGCTGTGAAACTATGACGTCATAATGTAATATTTCATACAAAATTCCTTATAAACTATCGTTTTGACATTTATTAAAGAGTAGCTGATTTGATATGTCAGTCAACTACCCTATTATGGCTGCATAAAGTATACTTCAATGCTCCTTCAGACCATACCCGACCAAAATCACCATTGTGTGCGTTACTACGTCACCGACTACCGTCATCTTCGCATAGAATACCACTTCAAACAAGTCATGCAATATAATCACATAAGTACCTAATATTATTGGAATTGTATGTGATACGAAATATGACTTATTTTCCTCAAATCATACGATCATTAGTCATATTTATAGAAAATAATGTAACCTTTATTACGAGGATATGGTTAGCTCTTTATAGGCGCTGAGGGGTAAATAAGAAATGCTATGCTTGCTCTTAGCCTGTCCTACACGCCATACTTGAATGTGCGGACACTAATCTGCGGAAAGACTATGTCAACCATACGATATATATCCACTCGGATAGCCAGGCAGCTCTCTTAACACTGGCCTCCGATACAATTAACTCAAAGCTGGTTAAAAACTGTATGGACCTACTCAATCACCTGGGCGAAAAGAACATAGGGTAGTATTGCGGTGGGTTGCGCTGGTTTTCATACTTTTTTAAAGCCACAATCTCACCACGGTAAGTGATTATGTGACTGTAGGTAGTAAGACACAAAGCCTTGAAAGTAACTGGGATGTAGCTGCCTGCCGGAACAAATTTCAAAGTATAGGTACCTTAGCAACGGGATATGGTTTCCTCTCATTGAGCTTGTGCTTCGAACCTTAAGCTTTCGCTACGGCTTTCACCGCCACTATCATTGCATCGGTGGGTAATTTGGGTAGCCACTTGAATACTGCAGGCGTTTGATAGAAAAATAAAACAATTTCCACTTGTAAAGTTACATCAAAACCATCATCAGTCATCAGTTGGGGTCTTTTATCGCTCCTAAAAGGCACTGAAACTCGAATTACCACCTAATATAATCTAGTCAACAGTATCGACACTGGAAGTTGAACTTCATAACTTGAATAAATAATCCGCGGTATACGAACAAATTGTTATGTACAAAGCAAAATAATAAATGTCCTTTATTTACAAACAAATTAAAACGATACGATAAAATGCGTCGTAGGTACATTTCCGTCGAAAATGCAGCACCTACCTACATTCAGATATTTGTCGGTGTATAGAAGTGGTTACATGCCATAAATGAGTTAAGTTGTTCACTGCATACTGGAGGTCGCTGACACCATCCAGTTTGAGTCCAGTCGAACCAGAAAATATTAACAAAACAACGTTGCAGCCTTAACTGGTCTTATAATATCGATAACACCGAAATTTTTCCATGATTCGCATATTTACGTCATTAGTAAGTAAAATTCCTGTATCAAAGTTTCGCAAAGCGATTAGTTTTTTGCCGTTGCTTCCTAAGTTATGTGATCGTGAATCAATGAATATGAAGTGTATGTCTGTATTCAGCCATAGATTACAAAATAATGTAACAAAACATACAAAGTTCATCTTACGCAGCAACAAAAAGGTACGAATCGTGAACAATAACTAGCGATAATTTTCTGTGATAATTATCGCTAGTTATTGTTAATAACTAGTGATAATTTCATTTGGGTTCCTTCCAGTTTGTATTACTCATATCCGTTTCCAAAATGGATTATTAAATAATAACGAGATATTTTCCAAGTTATAGAATCGTTCGCCGGAAATTTTTGCTTGAAACGTGAATTTTGATGAGACAGCGAAGACATGTACTTACACACTTTGTTGTGTACCAAATCGAACCTTAACATTCTGGTTTTACGTGTCAACAAAATAATCAGTAGGTATGTTACAATACCCATAGTATAGGATATAACGGAGATGTTTTTGATCGTTCATGATAATATGATTCATACGCGTGAACTTTAACACGGTGATTGACCGGAATGGAACACGTTACAGAATGAAAGAAAAAAATATTTCTCATTACGCTGCCTTTATTGTGAGGATGATTGATTACTTGAAAACATTTATTAATTCAAACACTAACAGTAACAAAATCGGTATAGGTACCTCCTCTATGTAAGTACCTAAGTTTAGGTACCTACCGAAACGAAAACTGATAGCGATATAATACACATGAACTAAATATGTCTGTCTACGAAACTTCGTATGTCGCGAATATATCTAAGCTTTTCATAGCTTTTTTAGCTATTTTCAAAGCTTTTTATAAGCCTAGAAGCTATGTAAAATGGTGGCATTGCCTACCATCTTGCATAACTTTGCCTAAAACATCACCACTTAAGTACTATAAGTTGTGACTTTTTAGTCAAACACGTAGTTATTAATTTTGGTACTTACCTTTCCTTATAAATTTTTTGGTCTTTTTATAATTACTGGTTTATATCAAATCAAGTTTGAAGAGGTTGGTACTTCTGACGTAATGGAATGAAAGTCTGTAAAGAATAGTATAGCTAGTTGGGATTGTGGGTATTTCCCATGTTTTTCCTTCTTCATCATCTAACCAATGGAAAATTGTGGTATCATTGTGGAAAATTATGGTATCATTGGAGAAAACTGAATATAAAATTTGCTTCTTCTTTAAATCACAGTTTTTGAGATGACTTGAATCATTATAAGTGCAACATTTGTAGCTGTAGGTACTAAGTGCTACTGTTTACGTTCCTAAAAAAATAACAACATCATGGGACATTGCTATCTCATGCTATCTCTCAAACTAAGCAGAGCTTGTACTATACTTACGTAGTAACTATTACCTATACAGGATAATTTTGAATTAGTATTATAATAAAATAATATCACTACAAAATTTCAGGTGTCTCAGCAGTACCATTACGAAGTTATGATAATTATTTGAAGTTAAGCTTATATCGCTAGTAAAGCCTTTACTTGCACTCTGAAACGTTGTAATGGGGCGAGATAAATATTTTTGAACTCGAGTAATCTAATAGGTACCTACTCAGTTAGACTTTCGTTAAAGCAGATATTTATGCTAAACTAGTTTATTTTTTTGAAATTTTTATGGAAATATTTTAGTGTTGTTTTCCACTCTAAATTATTTTTTCATTACCTGTATAAGGTAGCTAGGTACTTCAATACGCTTTAGACCTAATATATCCTTCCAAAATCACCCAACATAGGTACTTATATAAATACTGTCCCCCGCAGTTTCGCCCGCATTCCCGGGATAAAATGTAGCCTATATCTATGTGTCAAGTTCATCAAAATTTGTTCAGTACTTTTAACGTGATACATTTTCACATCCTAACATATTTTCACATTCATTGTTGGTACCTAAGATTAAACCGAGACATAGAACCTTCTTCATTTATGATTTTCCTACCTGAAATTATTGTCCTAAATCAATCAATAAAGTCTATATAATAGACGAAATACCGCTAAATATAAAGCGTATGCGTATTTTAATTGGCCAGGTATGTATTAAGGTAATTACCTCGATACGTCGCAGTTTCACGGCTACATTGACCTGTTCATTTTGACCTGAACATTATACGAATAACCCGCTAAATGCCGCGTGCGTCACGATATAAGTAGGTACCTACTCGTGACACAACAACAAAATAAAATTATAGGTACTAAAGCCTATCATCAACATTGTGAATGGATTTTACAAAAACAGACAAAAAATGCATAAAGTATGTAGGTACCTAATACCTACATACTTTTTATGGATTTTTTGCATGTTTTTGTAAAGATGTTGCGATAAGCCTTTACACAAACCCTAGAAGAGAGAGTCTTTGGTAATTTTATATATAATTCGTTATGGTATTATATTAGTGCTACACCTACTACATATATATAAATTAACTTGTCTCATTATTAAATAGTTTATATTTAGGTGTCAAAGGACGCGGAATAATATTACATATTGCAATTATTATGTTCCATATATGTATCTAAAGTACCTACCTATATATGTTACAGAATCTCCCATTATTTTGACTACGTACCTACCTAGGTACCTACTAGGTAATTTCTAATCATTAAAACAGATCAATTTATAGAAAATTGAAAATTTTGCAGATATTACTTATGTTCGTTTTAAATTGTAAAAATATTGTAATTTTTTTACAGTTCCTATTCTATTTATTATATCTTAACTTACAGTTACCTAGAATATCGAGTTTAGGTCACTGCCTATAGGAAATGTGTCTATATCTACCTACTACGTAGGTACCTACGTTATACAAATATAGCAACATTTAAAAGCCTGGTAAAGTCCCATTTGCTGATTTTCGTTGATGACAATTCATGTCCACATTAAAATCCACTGATTGACTATGCCAATTCGAATCGTCAAGCAAACATAAAATTTTACGATGAAACTACAATTTTCATTGGCACTTGAGTCATGTGATTTGCGAACGTATACATATTTGAACACAACTTAAAATTATTTGCAAGTGGGAATAAAAATAATAATTACCATAAAGTGTAGCAAAATAAGCGCAGTAAGTATATCTTTGTCTGGTTAACGTCTATGTCAACAAAAAAGATAAAATAAATTACCATAAATGGGCAGTTTATGTGATGGCCGAGTCGTATATTCACGACACTTAAATATTCTTGAACCGTGTACGTACATTATTAGTTTTGACCATGGGATGCGAACAGCGGACACCGCAAGTCATAGCGACTGTTTGACTGAATAATTAAACGAACAAACAAACATTATAAATACAAATATTTTTATTATGACTACAATATGTTTGTCCACTACAAATACTGACGCACTTTGACGTACAATTACATTATACCGAATTAAATAAACAATTTTCAACTTAGCGAAGATTAAAGTTCACATATAACCTACGTAACTACTCATAAGTACAAAGCAATTAACAGAAAGTCCAAAAGGTTAGTGTTTAATTAATTTATTAATGCAAAGAACCGAACGTGTGTGACGTCAGCGTACAAAATAAAATAAAAGTCAAGTAATTTTTAATCGGATAATATCCAGCGTAAAACAAAGGCAGTAAGATAGAAAAGAAATTAACCTTCCTCAAAAAGTTATGACGTCATCAGTAATCACTTAATACGTAACCAAGTAAAAATTAACAAACATTATACTTTTAACAGGATTTCCTACGAAACTTATTGCAGCTCTAGCAAGGTCTAAAATAAAGGTCTGTTGTAAAAATTCTCTTACTCTAGAAAGCTGGTACATTTATTAAAAAGATTGAGATATTTATACTGAATACATTATCTAAGGTACTAAAATAAAAATTTAAAAATACGACTGCCTTTTACTAAATCTAAACTTTATATAAGTATAGCCAGTGTCAAATCAAATCAAATCAAAAATCATTTATTCAGTTTAGGCCCTAATAAGGCACTTATGAATGTCAAAAGTTACAGTTTTACAATAGACTCTACTACCGGTTCGGAATACACTTGAACTGAGAAGCCAATCGGGATGACTAGCGATACCCCATACACCCATGTCTGTCCAGGCATTGAAAAGTTATGCTGGAAATGGTGGAATAAAAAAACCCACATACATACATGAAGACTGAAAAAAATACATAACTTGGATATATACAATATCATATTATAGACAATAATAGGGTTCAGTGTCACTTGTTTCACTACTGATGGGTTGATTTTCCAATAGCCAATGGTTAATTTGAACAGTTTTTATATAGACATAATCAGAGGAATGGCTTATCCGAGTTTTATCTAGCAATTAAAAAATCGAACCTTAGTAAGTAAGTAAGTATCTACTTTCCTTTCGAGTTTCGGATGCGGCGTGGCTCCGTCCAGATTTTTTGTAAGTTTATGGTTATCTCTTAAGATTCTCATGCACAATCTGTCAAAAACAAGTGAATGGCTGATTTATATAAATGTATGTACGCGGAAGTAATATAAAGGAATGGCAGAGATGATCGTTCATTAGCATCATTCTTGCGTTGTTGCAGGTGCAATATGCTGTGTCACTTTCTCTCTTGAAGCAAAATATGCTTAGAGGCATTTTATAAGCAAATATTTTTTAACCTCAACTCTTCTACGCAGGTTTTACATTATTTCCTTGATCACACACGTGTTAGCTATTTTAGGACACTTTTTGCCAACTGGTTATTCTTTATTTATTCAGAACGTAACTGTTTTGTACATTATGAGAATTTATTTAAGCGATATAACAAATTTATTATGTTATTTTCATTCGTTTGTCCCATTAGTTAAGGTGGGCCGCATTTTGAATTTTAATTTATAATTACATCAATTTTTATTATTTCTTGTAAATAATTAGATTTAGGTTCTGTATATATCGGCGGCGCTGGAAATTGCCGTAGTAGCTACCTAAATTAAAACGTACGAAATATTCGTTCAAAATTCAAACTGCGGGCCATCAACCTTTAACAGTAAATAAATTACGTAGGAGCATCCTATATTTTTTCTTTAAATGGCGTGACGAAGGGATTTTTCCTGATTCCTATTGAAAATGAGGAAATATGAGATTTATTTACTTATAATAATAATGTTCACACGTTTGGCGGCTGTTTGCAGATGGCTCCGGAACCGAGTTCTCGTGTAAAACATATTTACACTAGATCATGTTTAACCAATCTTGGTAGAGGCGTATGTAGTCTAGAATGTTTATTATATTTAATTTGGCGGCACATAATAAGAAATAAGTACCAAATTGCCACTAGTCGCCACGCTATGATGGCCTGACATGAGAGTCTCTCCTTTGTCTCGCTGTGCGTGTCTCTTTTGGTTCATATCATGAGCTGTCATAACGTTCATCGAGGCGTGCCGCTAGTTTCGTAATATTTATCTAAGTTATTACACAAATAAATATGAATTACCGCACCAGAATGGTAAAACACTTTATTTTTTTTTAAGGGACTAAAGTTGGTAGCTTCTGATGGCTGTACCAACCTTACTGGACAATCGGCGAGCGCAGAGGGCTCTCAGCCGGGTAACATTTAGGTAACCACGCCTGAGGGCACCCCCGAATGGGTACGAACCTCGGCTCAGGGCGTTACAAGTTAGCTATGTATGGATTAGTAGGTAGGTAACTTTACCAGTAGATTACAGCCCCCGAGGATTATTTTTCTCTAAATTGTTATACTATAAGTTCACTACTCAACTCCCAATAGTCAAATAAGGAAGATACCTAGCCTAAAAACTAATATTTTTTACTAAGCTTTCGCCCAGCGGATTTACTTCCCGAGGCATCTTATATTTTCACGGGACAAAAAAGTAAAATAAGTATAGGTAATTATATTATATACTTTACATTGAAATGAATGCTGTTATGCAGCTAAGTGGTAACATAAAAACACCCACAAACATTCGCATTTATATAATTTGCAGGATAATTTAATTAATAAACTAACACAAAAATATGTATTTAAATTCTAATTCTGTGAATTCTATTCAAATATTATTATGATGTAAGAAAACATCTTCTTTATGAAATTACCATGCTTATTTAAAATAACTTTTGTGTTTCTGGAATAATTATGAATAGTGTTAAAATAATTAAAATAAATCTACCTACTTTAATTATGCTTCTAAACCGGTTTAGTTAGGACTAGAGCTACTTGCTTAAATGTTTTCGAAACATTACAAAAACCATTTTTGCACACAGGTAATGTACCATTGACGTCAATTAAAATTACATACTCGATTTATACAAATAAATACCTTGTGGTTTTTATTACATAAAAAAGTTGACATGAGTTGTATTGTAACATTATATAATTAGAGGTTCGGTTTTTATTGAATTATTATTCTTAACATAATAATCATCAATAATAAAAAACAAAAAAAATATAAATTAATTATTTAGAACTAGCTTCAACCCGCGTTTCCAACCGCGTTCCCGGGGGATCTTATGTTTTCCCGGGATAAAAAGTATCCTATGTGTATATAAATTTCATGCAAATCCATGTTGTAAGTAGTTTTTGAGTGAAAGAGTAACAAACATCCATCCATACATCCATACCTACTCACAAACTTAGTAGGATTTTGCATTTGTAAATCATTATTTATGGTTGGATTCATCTTATTTTACTTCATAATACTAGGAATTATAAAAATTAACGTTTATTAGTATGTAAGAAACTACAGAACAGATTTTGATGAAACTTGACATGTAGATAAATCATAACTGGAAGAACGTATATCCCAGGAATCGTGTCCTACATACAAAAGATATCCTCTCTTCTGTTGATGCAGACTAAAGACATAGCTAGAATATCCTATAATTTCATAAGAAGAATACTTTATTTTTCAAGATAGTTATTATAAAAAAAATATACAGAAAACCAGAGTCTACCTATAGTTGTAGGTAACAAACTTAATAAAACATTCCACGTTCCTTTTACATTTAAATCTTAATCCTGATCAATTAATTGTGAAGAGTGCCACGTGCCTCAGTGCATAGCCTCAAAGAGTACTTGGATAGCACGCAATAGAACCTCTAGGTAGGGCCGTGTGGCGCAACTAGACGTGCGTCCGCGCAGCACAGTCCGCGGCGTCCTCACGGCAAGGTCGCGACGCGCGCCCCTCTATTCAACCAATACATAACACACACACACGTGGGGATTAGTGGGGAAACTGCCTCTATGTCCTTAGAATGTTTCTTTAGTCCTTAATTAAATATGCACGAAATCCTTCAGTGCAACTTTGAATCAAATTTAGTAGGTATTAAAAGAGACTAAATACGTAACGAAACACGTACGTTAATGTATTCTTAACATCTTTAGTAACTACACAATTAAAAGAAAAAACTAGAGCATCCTAGTCGAATCGATAAAATCAATATAAAATTATTAAAGAGCAATATAATTTAAACGTAATATTGATTAGATTTTTATTAGTAAGGTATTTAAATGCATCCGTAATTAATAACAAATTAAATATAATCGCAGGTCGTCAGATCAGTCATTCATAATTGTTACATTGTCATGCAAATTAATTCTAGTCATAGTGGAAATATTATTATACCTATGCAATGTTTACATATCAAATCTAATGTAGGTAGGTAAGTGGTTACCGTCGCCTATCGCCATTTGCAATACCAGACGTATTGCCAATGTGTTGCCGACCTGTTACAATGCCGAGAAGGCAATTACTGGCTGTCAAGTGCAATTGCCGGAACACACCGGTAGGTGCTTGGCGACAGATTTTCAACTTGAGGGTGGTAGCCAGCCAGACGGGTACTACAAAGTACCCTACCACCGTCCGTCTTTTGGTGTATAGGTATGTTTTGGATGTATCAAGTTATCTTAGTCACGCTAGTCATCTTTTTTTTTTTTTTTTTTTTCATTAAATTCCTAAACGACATTGGATATAGTGAAACACGAAACTGACAGGTTGAAAATTCTCTTTTATTTGAATAGTGTTCTGAAATTGCGAAAATAAATTCTGTAAACAAATGTTCAACACCCAATTAATTAATAATTACGGAGCATCTGTTTTTTTTTTTGTGATTTTAGTATTAAAGTACCTGGTTGACCGAGCTTTGCTCGTTTTTTTTATGGGCGTTTTTTAAAAACTAAACCTAGCTAGATCGATTTATCGCCCCCGAAACCCTCTGCATACAAAATTTCATGATAATTGTTGGAGCCGTTTCCGAGATTCTGAGATGAGACAAGAATTATAGATAGATAGTACCACCAAAAATCTTCCGCCCAGTACTGGATTCAATACAAAATCATCCTGTATAAATAAAATACCTGGTGAAAAAAAATATACTAAGAAGTAAATTAATTGCATCAAAATGTTCCGGCTTAAAAAACAGTTTGTATTATTGGAACAATAATACAAGCCGTGTAAAAAAATGGTATTGCATAATAGTCTATGCCAAAATAACCTTCCAAGTAAGTAGAAGAATCGACAAATATTTTTTTTTATGTATCAATAAGAAGAAGGGTCTTTTTATACACTGTTTTTTTACAACATCCGTTTATTTGAATTGAATTGAAAAGAGGAGGTCAGTACTAAAATAAATATTGTGACGGGCGATTTGGTACTAGAATTAATTTGTGATCTGCGCGTTGTCATCGTTGCTATACGGTTTCAAACCTTTCTTGTTGTTTCTTTCCGGCTTCTGTTTTGCGCAAAACCCTAATTATTTTTCTAAAATAAAGTAGCCTAAATTGCTCTTTATAATGTAATCTATCTGCCAGTGAAAGTTCTGTCAAAATCTATCTAGCCGTTTCGGAACAAACAGACAGATAGACAAAAAAATTAAAACTTGATTTTTTAGTAGAGTACATTCAATAATGAGTAATAATAATATGATTTATGCATTTAGTAAAATGCTGTTATTTTGACATTACATAGATACTGCAATTTTATTTATTTGTATAGATATATTTTAGGTATCTGGTTTTTAGTAGGTATCCCTATTGAATCAAGTTACTAAAGAAGTAACGTATATATATAGACTAGCGACCCGCCCCGGCTTCGCCAGGCTTTTCTCAGGTTTTCTGTACTATAAAGCATGTATTATACATAAACCTTCCTCTTGAATCTCTCTATCTATTAAAAAAACCGCATCAGAATCCGTTGCGTAGTTTTATAGATCTAAGCATACATAGGGACAGACAGACGGGAAGCGACTTTGTTTTATACTATGTAGTGATGATGCCTCAATAGCCTCAATTCTTCTTTACATAACATAATATTTAAACTTGTGAGAGGTGTTTACAAAAGTTTTGCAGTCGTTGCTGTAACTTATTATCAACTAAAAGTTATAGCTGGTTTAAATTAATTTGCAAATACCTAATTAGCGTGTGATAATAAGTAATTAATTCGGAATTGGCAAATAAATTAAGTTTTTGCTAGTTCATCGCCATTTTAAATAACCTTTTTTACCAGAGTACGGCAAAACCAAAATGTTATGTTCTGCTTTATGCATGGATCGACTTCTTAATTTTATTAATTAGAGTCGCTAGCATATCATGCACAATTACTAATATATTATAATAATTATGAATAAATTAATATTATATTATTATTATAATTAATATTATTACTATAAACGTACTAGCTGTTCCGGCGGTTTCACCTGCTTTCCTCGGATAAAAAGTAGCCTACAGCACTACAAAGTTATACCCGACTTTAGAATCGGCCCAGTACCTAACTAGGTACGGGGATATTATTCAATATTATATTTTGTATAGGTACATAAATAACGTAGGTGTGCTATAGCTGTGATTTATATATAGTTATAGTTATATAATTAGTCTTAGTTGTGTTTGTACTATTATGTATTCTGTGGTTGTGTGTAGGTTAATGGTTTATGTAATATTTTTTTTCCATCATACATACATAATATTTTCTATGGAAATTTATGAGATTTATGCCAACACTGTTAGATTTATTAGACCAAGGACCGTATTATCAGGTATTATTGCGATCCAACTCAGCTTGAACTTAATCGTTTTAGTGTCAAAGGTCAAAGGACATTTGACAGAAAACCACTTACCTGCTTGTCAAGTCCACCTTCTGACATAAAAGGTCTATAAAATTTGGGACATGCTAACATCACTTTCGCCTCTCTATAAAATTGGTAGTTACACTTATTGCATGCGAATTATTTTTTTATAAATTAATTAGTAACTCTTTGAACATACTATATAAACATTATAGAGCCCAGGAAAACACGAACAAATAATAGAATTCAATATCTAATCTACTGATATTATATTAAAAGTGCCTATGTAATGTCATAATTATAAATAGGAATTTTAAAGTTATTTTCAGCCCTTTGCAAATTATATTCCACGATAATCGTAGTTCCTTAATCAATTGCGCAATGGGGTCAGAAAATCATACAATCAATAGGCTGTAAGCCAAATATGAAAAGACGCGCCCGCATCATACGATGCACACAAAGGAATCTAAGAGCATCCACATCCCTATTATATTTTAATGGCCACTTCCCACGGGTCGGCAGTAGTCGGCACGAGTACAATGCGCCGTCTATTGCCCAGTTGCCGAGTATCAATTGTTACACAACGACCACACCGCCCCGCCCATCGGACGATCTAGAATGTAGGAATCGTGTGATGTCCAACTATGTTATATAATATCATTGTGATTATCCTGTTACAGATTAATGACGCTGGCATTCAGTTTTATTCGCTAGAATGTCGCATTGGCAATGAGATATTTACAGTACAGTAAACAGAGTAAGCTCCGTTCTGTAAGGTTAGAGTTAAACTTGATCTACATATATACCTAATAAAATTATTGGTCCACCAAGAACTTTTAGGTCTACGCTTAAGTAGTAAGTAGTGATTTTCTTCGTCAATTGTAACTTTCATAAGGGCCTAAACTGACTAAATGAGTTCATAGTTTCTTTTTGAAATTTACAAAAAATGTAGGTATTTAAATTAAACTTAAACTTTACTGACTGATTGATCTATTATCTCACAGCTCAAACCGCTACAGCGCTGCGCTGGTGCGATTGAACTTTCAACCCCTGAGAGCGTAAAAAATGGGATCGCAAGTGAAACTGCGGGGCGGATTAATTCAATAATAAATAATATCGTTAGGTTCTAAATACAAATTTTATCTAACACCTACCGTAGCTACACAGCACTACACATTGCTGAAAAACAATAGCCACTAAAAAATGATATAGCGAAGCAAACGAAAAATTCCATAAAATAATAATACTTACATAGTAATATCATTGTAATACAGTAATTATCACATCATATATTTAGAATTTGTATGTCGAATCGTTAATTAACATACACATCAGATATACTTGTAGGCTGGATCATCCGGAAAGTCCATATTATCCACCACAGACAATTGACGTTAAAATTTAATTACGATTATTTTCGTGTGATGTCACGAGTATTTTGGTAGTATGCACAAACTACCAAGAGAACTAACGTTGTAGTATGATAGTGCTACGAATGTCGAAAATATTGTGTTTTTTTTTATATTGGTGTAAGCATCGATGTAAGTGATACTTGCTGAAAAGAGCCACCAACTTATCTATGAAGTGGCAGAAAAAGCAACTACAACCGCTTCATATTACCTTTAAATAAAGTACATTTTATAGGGTAGTTGACTGACACATCAAATCAGCTACTTTTTAATAAATGTCAAAACGATCGTTTATAAGGAATTTTGTATGAAATATTACACTATGACGTCATAGTTTCATAGCATCAAATCATATACTCTTAGTGGTTCCACTGGTAATTAAAAATCATAAAAAGCATTAAATGTACAACATATTTGTTATTTCCACGTGTTTTTAGATGTTTTATGCATTGGTTAGTGTTTGGTCATTTATTTTTGACAGTGTCAACTACCCTATTGACAGTTATCAGTTCATTTTAGTGACCATCAGCGCCTTTTTAAACTGGAGGGTTCCAGTTTAAAAATAAGTTGGTGGTTAGAGTCTATGTATGTACCCGTACATACATAGACTCTACCAGATAGATAACTACTTACTTTTAATTTACAGTGCTTTTTATTTACAAACCATAAACTTAGGCAGGTAATTATTATCTCAGAGCTTTATTAGTAAACATAATAAAGCCAGGTATCAAAATTAAGTCAATTGATGGTAGAGTCGAATACCGTTACGAAATACTTTAAAAATAATTATAATAAAATAGAGGATTATTTATAATTTATAGATTGATACATTTATAATTACAACCTACAGCTTTTTAAATCAGCCAGGCATGTATACCTTAGACAAACAATAAAATAAGAAAATTAATATTACTTAACCCAGTACCATAACACCTAATATTTACATTGAAAAGATATATTACCACATATATTTTATAAAGACAGACATTGTTTTACAAGAACAAAGTCCGTCGGTGGTTCGATTAATTACAAAACAAATGAATTTATGTACATTTACAAAGCAGGGTCAATGAGGATCAGAATTTACGTAGAATGGTAGAATCAGTTCACTGTTTTTGCCCGTAAGTCGCAAATCATTTCCTGTAAAGGTACCTACAATTTTGATTGATTCGAATAATATTATTGCTACTAAAATTCTTTAAACCTTTCTTTACAATATTGATAATACCTTTTAACTTTATCACAAGGCTTTATCACAAAACCATATTAGGTACTTGAGGCTTCATTTTGGTCTTACACCACTTTAGACTATAGAGAGATTTCTCACGTCATTTTATGCATCCCTTATTGTATTGTTCATATCTAAATCTAAAGTATAAAAAGGAAAGTGTGATTGACTGACTGATCTATCGACGCACAGCTCAATCCACTGTTATGAGGTATACAGATAGCAAATTCAACCACCCTGGAGGTAAAATAGGGGATCGCGGGTAACAGGGTAAAGTAGAGTAGTATAGAACGGAACAGAATAGAATATACCTATGTCGTTTATTAAAATTTGGATATGTCTAAATAAATAATAAAAAAAAACAAATAAAAAAAACATAAATAATATAAATAAGCACAATTTCAGCTGTAAAGGGGCTCTGACATTATTGACCTAATTGTCGCCTATAAATGATAAATAATTATTCGATAAATAATTAATTATTTATATATATCGATCGTCCTTTATAGCTGAAAATAATTATTTCAAAATTAAAGGGGCAGACAGACAATACATTGTCGATTCAAATGTCATCAACACCTGCACGTGATATATTCAACCATTTAATATTAATAGCAAGACCACAAACTCATTGCCAAACTATCGCCAACTCGATGAACAAACTGAGAAAAGCAGGACGACCAACTATTGGCAAACCAACACCAACAAATATTATGTGGCCAATGAAAATTGGTGTCAAATTGGTGGGTTGCTTATTCTTAGTGTAATACTAAAATAATTTACATGGAACAGTAATTCGATATTATTTTACTCAAAATAACTATAAATTTCCGGCAATATCTCGAAATTACACATGAATTGTTAACAATTTGGATATCCTCCTCCAAATAGGTACTACCTATTAGAATTTTGACTAAAACTCGAAGTTAAAACTGAAGGATAAAACAAAACTGAGCCGCAACAGAGTAGGTATATTCTGACATCATCAAACTAATTGTATGTTTCAAATCGAATCGTACCTATACTGGGAGATTTTTTAATCACAGGCCAAATTTTCATGGATTATTCTACTCATCATTATGAACAACATTTACTATGGGACCTACATTTACAATCTTCAATCATCAATCAAAGTTTGAAAGCTTCGCCGCAGCTTCGTACGGGTGTAAAAATCTTTGATTTTCTCGGCTTTTCTGTAGGTACTGTACGCGCATAGCGTATTGAATGAATTATTATTATGGGCCTGAATATTGGAGGAAGACTTACGTGGAGTCCAAGCACTTTATACACCAAACACACACTTTTTAGTTATTTTTTTATAATAACGAGGCCGGCCGGTCAAAATGTCTTTTTCAAGCAAGTGGCGCCACAAGAGGAATCGGTGACACCACGAAACGTTTAAATGTTTGTTTTTTTATTGTACAAAATAGGTTGTACTGGTCAGGCCCATTCGAAACCCACCAGGTACTATAATATGGATGTATTATACTTAGATATAAACCTTCCTCTTGAATCACATTATCTATTGCTGACAACTGCATTAAAATCCGAAGAGTAGTTTAAAAGATCTAAGCGAACAGACAGCGGAAGCGACTTCATTTCATACTATGTAAAGATTTATTGTCGATTCTATAATATTTATAGAATGAGCTATTTCTATTTCACTGGGACACAATACATTAATTGATTACAAGTTTTTTTTATCATCGTAACACGCACGAAATTCACGCATGATCACCAACGTAAAAATAAATCCCGCAATATTATACTCGTGTTATGACGTCATTAGTCTAAGAAATAGATTTATATTTTCGCATTAAATAACATCGGGGGTGTAACTCAGTGGTAGAGTGTCTGCTTCGCATGCTGAAAGTCCTGGGTTCAAATCCCAGCTCCTCCATGTACATTTTTGAACAGATTATAAATACTACGTGTTTTTAAACTTTTATAATGAAATTTTAATGATTGAATAATTTTCTGGTGCCTTTTTATATAATTGACAGAATTGACGTGATAAATATTTAGGTAGATATTGCTACTAGTACTTGATTGCTACAGTATACTGCCCTATGTAATTAACCTACAATTTCTTATTATGTGCCAATACATTCGCATTCGAAATTAATTACGTAGCTTCGTATTCACCATAATATAAATTTAAAAATAAAGTATTTTCATTCATTAAAAAATGCCATCTATTGAGAAGTCCTAAAGAACAGCACTAACTTCCGCTACACAGCGCCACCTAGTGTACGTTTCCAAATGTTATTGAAATACATAGTTCACATAGGTACTAACAAAACAAATGTATATAACACACAAGACATTACGAAGGTGGAGCTGTGCTAGTTGTAAATTAAATTCTGAGGGCCTACGTGGGCCTACTCCGAAAAATTATACACGATGGTTCGATTATCGTAATCAAATTATTAACCAATAGAATAGCAAACTGTCAAGATCATATCAAATAATTCTTCAGAACACTAATTGTACAAGCGGTAGAACACACATAAGGAGGCAAAATCTCTCCTCAAACTAAGATGTTCCAGGCCGCTTGTGAGCACGGAATCGTCGACAATTCTAATGGAACGCCGCTGAACCGAGTCAAAAGGTCCAAGCTGGTATGCAGGTGCCCCCGCCCAAAGATGACAGCAATACTCCATATGGGGCCGGACTTGCGACTTATAAAGTAGCAGTCTTTGCCCCGAAGTGATGTACTGCCTAGCTCTATTGAGCACACCGAGCTTTTTAGACGCAAGCTTGGCTTTGTCTTCCAAGTGAATACTGAACTGAACGTCACTATAAATGTCGATGCCAAGGATCCCAATACTCTCAGTGATGTTGAGAGGCGTGTTCTGGAATTGTAGAGCTACAGAAAATGGGGATTTCTTAGCGGTGAACTCGCAGGCTTGTCTTGGAGGGGTTGAATGAAAAACAAGATTTAAATTTTGAGAATTTCTAATAAAAATACACCTCACAAAAACAGGTTTAATCTGTGACAATATGGATTATATTTAGACTGAAACGAATCCCAAAAAGATGGCTATAGCTTAATGAAAGATTTTTCCAAATCGGTTCAGGCGTCTTCGAGTAATCCGATTCCGACGAATTGTTAACCTCCTTTTTTGAAACCGGTTATAAAGGTAAAACTATTTTTAACAACCAAACTTTTTCAAGCATTAATAAAAATGCTCGTTTTAAATAATTGGAACAGAAATAAAACAACAATTTAGCGTAATATTTTAATGAAAATTCAACTAAACGTATAAATCTTATTTATACTTACAATAAACAAGTAAATGGATTAATATTTACATATAGCTGGAGGGTGTTCCGCATACACAGCGCGCTCCCCTCCAAAATTGCACTAACAAAAATATGGGACCCCCAATGTGTTGGGTACCCCGTCACTGTACCGTTGATTAGGAATGGTTAAACCTCACAATCTAAGATACAATTTAAGTAATATTTTTTATTACTTCAATACCCAATGTTACATAAAATAAATGAATATTTTATGTCTTTTTCATCCATCTCAGAAATCACTCATACTTTGCACAAGTAAAGCTTCATTAATAATGTGTACAGGTAGCAGCGCGCGTAAATAAATAAATTTAACATCCAAGATGGATGAAAAAAGAAAATATGGTACCTTATTATATGCCAAGTCGAAGATTAATTGAAAATTAAACGAAATGTTAAAAATCTTGTCAATATGAGGGAGGAACCATTTAACCCCGGATTGCAAGCGTCTAATGGTTACGCTGAGCGCTTACCACCAACCAGGTGGGCCGTATTCTTAATCGCAGACTTTGTCTCACTTCGAATCACAATCTATTGTGACATCAAACTTTGATTTAAATATTTAAGTTTAATTCAATTCATTTTAAAATTAATGGTAAAGGTATCGCAGAGAGGTACAGTTAAAAGATGTTCGAGATAAAGTTCTCTCCTCTTCACAGTATGTAAACAAAATCGTTCAAAAATGCACTCTAAATCAACGGCATAGCGTGTACATTATAACAAGTAAACATTGTATAATTATGAGTTAATTACAATATAACGCAGTCTTAGTACGCCGTGACTCTTCACCTTACCCTATAGCTAGTCATAGCTAGAGACCGCTCGCTAGTGCTAATACTACGGCGCTACTCGAGTACACGTGGCTACTCAGAACATCTATCCTGTATGTATGTGGCTGTGGACGTACCAACTGGGGTATAATAATATTAATAAACCTACATAAAAAGAGGTAGTACCTACACCGGATGATTTTTCTAGGCAGAAGGGAAATCGAGTAGTATTCACTTAGTACGCACCTCCTATACAAGATAATTTTGAAGGCCTTGGCATTAATTTTTGTAGTGGATACCTATGTCGTGGCCAGATCATAGAATTGGAATAAATCCGCTGCCCACTTCATGATATGGCTAGACCATAATCCAGACCAGACATGCCCGTTTAATGAATAATCAGCGTTTGACGATATGAACAAGCTAAATGCACTTTATGATATAGTGAAACATTATTGATCTAATTGTAAAATAGTTATATAATCCACCGTTAGAGGCACTGTTTATATCATTTTGTTTTTGTGATGCACTATGGCATGGCAGCGCCAATAATGCGCCAATTGACGATAACAGCCAACAACGCCAACAACAAAAAAATTATAACCCCCAATTACTTGCACTATTATATATCTAAACTGTGCAATTTTCATTGGAGAACATGTCTTGGGCATATACCATCCAAAAAAAAACTAAAAATTTTACTAAAAATTATAAGGTACCTTTTCGAAGTAACACATAATGTTAGGGAATTATTCAATTGTTGATCTACCACAAAAGTAATGATATAATCTTAACAACTATAATTAAATCAAAATTAAGGTTTCATCGAATTCTACTCAAATACTCACATTAGAGTTTATAAATCAATTAATTACAATAAAATGTCAAACAAGACGAAAAACAATAAAAACACAGACCACAACAATGTGATGACTTCGTTTTGCTTATGATTTCCCAGATTAGCCACATACCAACAGCCACACTAACTAAGCTAACTACCCTAATAATGCTACGAGTATTATTGGAAGATAATAGAAATGGCCTCGCCCATACGAAACTATAACAGACGCTACACTAACTACTCTAACAAATGGACTAGACTAGAAAATTTGGAGGGACTAGAACAAATAATATGGAAGATCTACTGGCCGTTTGCACTTACGTCTCTATTACAGCATATAGATTGTCGGTTAACACAAGGTCCAGAAGAAAACCTTCCAAATAATAAATTAAGAACAAAATAATATTTTCTTGCTCATTTAGACTGAAGATGGAAAATCTAGAAGATTCATAAAAATGATGAAAATACTTACACGTATGTAATACTTATGAAAACATCAGTTAGGGACAAGTTAATTTACATCATTGCCTGTCGAGTAAAGTACCTACCTTCAAGAAATTTACGACTGTCATCGATGATTTAAAAAAAAAGCAAAAGATTTGACTCCACAAAATTTACAACGAATGCTGAACTTGAAACCTCTCTGAAAAAAAGGATAGCGTAGAATCGACAGCTATCTCATGACTTGAGCAAGACGTAAGTGAAACGACCTAACCTATTTGAATCTACTACTATTTTGGCAGGGACGGGAAGTCCAATAAACACGCTATAGAGAGTCGAGTCGAGTTCGCTGCACGGCTAACAGCGCCGACTGTTGCTGAAGACTCTTGCGCAGACCTTCTAGCGTCTGCAATACCTGAAAAATAACATTAAATTGATTCAGTTGGATTATTGAAATTATAGTAAGTTGAAATATTAATGAAATCTTTTATAATTTATTTATGTAACAATTAATTATTATGACGGAGCATCACTTGAGAACAGTTCGACGGATTTGGCTGTTATTTTTGTTGTGATTGTAAGTGTCAGGACAAGAAAGAATATTTTTGGAAAATTTACCAGGAACCTCGGTTTAGATGGTAGGTATTTATGGTGGTATTGATGAAATCTCAAAAAAGCGACGCCCACGAACTGCTAGTAGTTTAATAAATAACAGTTTATTTATATAAGGAGTGGATACTTTGAGATGTGAGATCAAATCTTTTCTTCATCTGTTGTGCTATACAACTTTTACTATGAGACCAACTCGCAAAATTTTATTTCACTAACCTCATCCCGAGCATAAGCTTTCCTCTTAGGTGGTTCTGAATGCGGTCTATCTGTCGGTGAAGGAGGGTGCATATAGACCCGAGGGGCTACGGGAGGGGGCACGGGGGCTGCAAGGGGGGAGCGACGGGCCACAGGGGAGAGACGTCGTGGGGTTTCGGGAGAGTTTGCCCGAATGAAGTTCGTGATATGTGTACGCTCCGGGCTGCGACGGGGTGCTTCCACCTGGAGGGAAATTTTGATAATGTTATTTATTAAGATTTTATAATGATTAAGGTTGGATTGGGTTAAAATAGTTTGTGACTAGTGTAGTTATGAATTTGGATATGGTATGGTTATTTGACATCATGCAAGCTAATAAACAATTGTTCTTATGCTTGAATATTCTTTCTACATCGTATTTGTTGCAATTGCTGGTAGTTACCGACCGACTTTATGTGAGGCTTTTCCTAATGGGCTTATTACACAAACTAACTTTATAACTCGTAGCTTTGATTCAGTAAGTTCGGTCGTTTGTGTTATAATTTCCTCTTATATTACATCTTTTTATGTATATTAAGTTTTGCTGTTCTTGCAAATCCTAAATCTTACTTACTAATATTATAAATGTGAAAGTTTGTAAGTGTGTACTGTGTATGTTTGTTACTTCTTCACGCTCAA
The DNA here is from genome assembly GCA_963555595.1 of Tethea ocularis. Classification (NCBI taxonomy): domain Eukaryota; kingdom Metazoa; phylum Arthropoda; class Insecta; order Lepidoptera; family Drepanidae; genus Tethea; species Tethea ocularis. The sequence goes on from OY741958.1 coordinate 10,512,568, forward strand.
ACGGTTGGACCAATTTTGATGAAATTTGGTATGGAGGTAGCTGACACCCTGGATTAACACATAGGCTACTTATTATCCCTCGGGAACATAAAGTCCTTCGGGAATGCGGATGAAACCACACGGGGTAGAAAGTTAGTTCAAGCATATATTTCAGTCAATCACAAATCTATAACACCATGAATAATTTTAACTCCCGACGCAAAAACGACGGGGTGTTATAAGTTTGCCGTGTCATCGCACATCGCATCGCGCATCGTAGCTTCGGAACGGATAGACCGATTTTGATTATTATTTTTTTGTTTGAAAGGTGGGTTAATCGAGAGTGTTCTTAGCTATGTTTCAAGAAAATCTACTCAGCTGTTTGGAAATTTTCTAGTGAATCTCGGGGGTTTCTATAAATTTTTATTTTTTCTATTAAAATCTCTTACCTCTGTAGCTCTAAGCTCCCTCACTCGCGGGTTATGAGGCGGTTCAATAGGTGCTCTTGAAACAGTTACAAGTAACTTCTCAGCTTCTCGAATCAGTTCACGATATTTCCTTTCCGCTTCTCTATCAGCTTCAAGTAAAGGATCACGCTCCCTTACAGGAGGTGCTGGAGGGGCGTGGTTACGACGACGTACGCGGGGTGGAGTAGCTCCTGTAAATTATCATTACTTTCCAATTAAGGTGATACCTTCGGTTGTACATAAGTATACGACTATTTCATGAAAATGATACTAATATACCTTGGAGGATTATGTTGATGATTTCTTTTGTTATTAATCAGTATTTATACCTACTTCCATTCTTGTCGCAAATAACATGTTGATAACTTACGACCTATAACTGAGCTGCAATTTGCAAAGCCTCCACCTAACGTGGTTCTATAATTGAGTAAGCCAGTCTGTAAATTTTTTCAAATTGTCCCTATCCTACTCATATTATAAACGCGAAAATTTGTGAGTTACACTCAAATGGCTCGACCAATGTTAATGAAATTTGATATGGAGGTAGCTTACACTCTGAGTTAACACATAGGCTACTTTATATCCCTCGGGAACATAAGATCCTTCAAGAACGCGGGTGCTGTGCTGAGAAGTGTCAGGACCCATTAGTCACAGCAAAATGTCACAAAATGTTTATACTAGCCTGCAGATCGCGGTGGTCGTCTCGGCGGTCTTCGTCTCCTAGCCCTCCTTCTACCAGGTGATGCTGTCTCATCAGGCTCATCCTCGTCGCCGCCATCAAGTCCAGTATCACCATCTGAGTCTACATCTGCATCGGATAGTATTGCCGTCTCTCTCCCACGCGTCCTCATGCCGCGACATTCTTCGTCGCTGGATGCTCCACCGCGGTAGTATGGAGAACGGTGAGGTTCGGGTGATAAATGTGGAGACAGGTGGGGTGATCTGGAAAAAATAATTAAAAAGTAATTCAATCAAGTTCACAGTAGGTAGGTATATTTTTCTTTTTAAACTCTCGCGAACACAATTCATGTTTATTCAGTCCACTCGTGACTACGATCAATGTAACTTGATGGAAACGTCGAGGTTAGTCAAAATTATATTTTGATAATATTTTACGCGCAAATAGACCCGTTCGTTACTATAAACATTAATTCTTAGTAACGTAAAGCGAAAAAACACTTTTCGTGTTTCAAACAACTTTTTTATTTATAGGAAAGCTAAAAAGTCATAACATTACATCCATCACCTACTGAAGCATTACGTTATTACGTTCAATCCAATTATACAAACATGATGCGCTGGTTTTCTTTACTTACCCTACTGACCTACTTATTGTATGTTTAATAATGCGTGTGTCAATGAATCGACATATTTTACAAAGCATTAAAAGTTGAGTAGGATTTTGTAAATTTCAATAGCGTCAGACTTGCCCCTAGCTCTAACCGATTACCAATTATGACAATATCCTCCATGAACTGCCTTACCCTGCCTTTGCTAAGTACTGGACGAGAATGCATCGAACAAGACTCGTGATGGAACAGCAAGGAATACTAATTAATGGTGTTGGCAAGGTGCAAGTGTTCTATTATAAAATAAAATAAAATTTCTCATTTTGTGCCCATCTTTAGCCACATCATCACTGACCACGGTGAGATTATGGTCAAACATAGGCCGATACATATAAAAAAATTACTTCTTAACACTTACCTAGAGCTATATCTTGTCGGATGCGAGTCGAGCGAGTAAGGCGCGTGGTGCAACTGCGGTTGCTGAGGACACTGCAACGACTGTTGGTGGTGTATCTGTTGTGGCGCCCTCTTGCGAGGTGATGTTGCTCCCATCCACGGGTTTGTACGGATCCGGCATCGCGGCCGAGGTGATGGCGTCGCGCATACAATGAGAGGTTCTGGTACAACACGACGGGAGTTGGCATTTGAGCGGCGCTGGAAGGTTGAATGATACCGTTTGTACTAAAATTTTAACTAACTGTCCCCTATAATTTAAACCATGTTCCGCGATTAAATGTAGTGTAGCCTATGTGTCTCCCTTTATGTCATCATAGATTGAGTTTCTTGCCGGAATCTTCTCAGTTTAAGTGTATTTACGAAGCCATGGTAGAGTCATTTGTACTGTCACCCATACCTACCATGAGATTTGCATATAAATTAGGTATTTGATTGAAAAAATTAAAAGATCTTTAAAAATAACCTAAACCTCACATTTATTATGTATATATTTTTTTTAACATTATGTACTTCTCAGAATTCGCTCCTTTTAATGGGATCGGATGGCATAATAATGAAGGCTGTGATATTTTTCTAAATCGGCCTCGAGATTTTTTTCGCTGTTTTCCAATACATTCAGATTAATGGCCAATTAATTTGACCATCCATCCATGCCCAGTTGATTTCATCTATTATATATTACTACAAATTTTACTGAATTGTGCCCATAGATTGTGCCTGAAAATTCACATATAAATAGATATTAGGAAGATGCGCAGCTCGAGCTATGTACGAGGACCTAGAAAATAATAGCCCTCTATAAAGTAAGAGAGCCTTTCAAAAATTGCGCTCGGTCTCCCTGACGGCAGCCGGGCGCGGGTATACAAGATTAACTTGTGGGTGTCAGCATCAGTGCTCTCACTTTACGATCACTGCGCACTATGCTCCCCAAGACAAGGAAGTTATGTATCGACAGTATGCGGCGACCATATAATCTTGCATAAGTTCCGTTATAGCGCGATTCAGGAATTTTACAGCGCCATCTATTATCGATTAATGGTATTACATATGACCAATAAAATATTTTTTTTTTTTCTAATTCTGTCTCCGCAATTATATTTAGTTTTTTTTATATCCCTCAAATGCTATCTAGGTGGTCCATTTTTGACGTGAAACCCACGAAACAGCATTGTAGACAAAAAAAAATTTGTCATAGAATTATCAAAAAACATATTTTAAAAAGAAACAAACCTTGTTTGTGTCTCCTACATCAAGTTAAGCGCTGGTATTTACTCGCATAATTTGATGTAAATGAACAGTATGTTGCAATCACTTACAAAAATCCCTACTTTGTCTAAACGGGCGGTAGCTTAGATTAATGACTGCTTTTTACTGAATGGCTTTGTTGCAAGCGGAATTTTTAAATTAGGAAAAACAAATAAAAAGTCTGGCTTCTTGAGTCCTTAGCACTTAATCGCTTTTCTTTCAAAAGTAGGAATGATAATCAAATCATCACCTATAAACGATATTGGAACTTGTATTTTGTGTCATCTGGCCAATAAAGATTATCTTATACCTTTAAACGAGGTTATACCTTTATTATTTATTGTATATATCTATATATATAATCTGGATTTCGGAAACGGCTCCAACGATTTTCATGAAATATAGTATGCAGAGGGTTTCGGGGGAGATAAATTGATCTGAAACGTCGTATTAAAAAAAACGGGCAAAGGTTCGGTCAACCAAGTACTTATAATAAATACGACGAAATCGAGCGCCGTTTCTGAATTCCACTACGGAACCAATTTATTTGCTTACCATATATATATTTTCTTTATAGTAACTCCATGAATAATGTAATTTGATAGAAAACGTAGAAGTTAGTATACATACTCAACACCCATTCACAGCACGTATTTAAACTAATAGAAGATCCAGTAGGCTCAATATAGCTCAGATAAATGATCCCCTCATCAATTTTACCGGTCCAGTTAATTAATACTGTGAACGGCGATGGCATGGGGATGTGTGCTTTGGATCTATTTCACAAAGGCATTGGCGATTATGTTTGCTTAAGCCAGCGCCATGAAAATATCAGGTTATTGGAGCCCGGATGGATTGAATGGACCAACATTTTACTGAAAACTGAACATACCCTTGACATAATTATACTTATAAGTAAACCTCCCCCTTTTTTAATATAAATGCCGGTGCTTTATTAGATGCTGTTTTCCTTTAGTGCGATCGTGCTCCGATTGACCGCCTTATTCAAAATGGAAATTATGAGCCATTTAATTTAGGAAACGTGTAAATAGTTTGTCATTCGAATTGGGACCGCAACCAAAATGTTCTGAAAGCCCTTACGTGCTAAAAAATATATATTTATTTCTGAAAATTACATTCCAAACCTTAATATTATATTACGTCAGTAAAACACATGATAATAAATAATTAACCAGAAAAATGGCTAAGTGCAAATCGATTCATAGTACCTAACAGTTATCCTTAAACATAGATAAGTACCTACCTATTTTTAAGTTGCTAGATTAAGTAAGCTTGTACCAATCAACCGACTGCAATATTTTTATATGACACAAAATTTGGAAGCACACAAGCTATGTTATAAGCTCTAATAGCTCCATTAGACATTTGCAATTTAAAGGTAATCAACATTCATGCCTTTTTTTAATATCCAATAGTCTAATTTGAAAATGCTTACTTTAGCAGGTTCATGGTAAAGGTGTGTGGTTGGTGGCGCAGGCGGCGGCGGCGGAGCGACTAGCGGAGCGGCGAGGGTGGTTGGCGGCGCGCCCGGTGACGTGCCATCAGTAGAATATCCAGTGCTGTACGCACTCTCGGGAGATGACAAGTGTGGAGGGGGCAATATACCAGGGGTCGCTGTAGTAGATTGTCGACATTGCTTCTGTTTACGCTTCTTCGCCCTCCCCAGCTGCGCTTCCATCCACGACTTGAGCCGCGCGCCCAGCATGCCGGCGAGGGCACCTGCGTTTGACAACATCTACTGTAATGTACTGTTAGATGTATGTTTTTATGTTGTATGTTTTTACTAGCCCCGCGGTTTTAACAATACTAATATTTGTATGTTATGGTGGGTATTAGTAGGATGGACTTCTTTGCGGTTATTGGCAACTTTCTTCAAAGGGATAACCGTCTACCTACGTAAATGTATTGTTGTTTATCTATAAATAAAACAACAAAGTTCATTTCGTGGTGTCATACAATCACACTCCAAGAAAATTGATTCTCCTTATGTACTTACCTACAAGCCGAGTTTCTGGAAAGCGAAAGAATATTTATGACTAGTTATTTTAGAAAAAAAAAAGTATTTCCTATCATATCATAACTACCACTATAAAGTCAGACTAATTTGTATTCATACTACGATCTCTATAGAACAGGGTTTAACCTAATTGTAGCTTGTTAGATCAATGCTAATCTATTTGTCGTTGTTGTTACAGCAGAATCAAGGTACACAGACTGGTGCGATATAAATTTTATCTATTATACCAGTTATATTCGTAGATAATATTTATTGGGATTGGGATGTGAATTAAGAGAAGAATTAACAACGTCAACTACAAGGATATACAGAAAAAACATTGCACATTACTTACTCCTTTTTAAAAGATCAAAATAATGTGTTAACTGCTACTGCCTAAGAAAAGAAATAGTAATTAATTTAATTGAATATTACTCTCATTATCTGAAAAATATTATATGTAGAAGTCATGCCAATATCAAACGGAGAGGTTTTTATATTATTTTACTGAGTATTATACCTATATATATATCACAACGAGAAAAATAATTAAACTGCGCTTTTAGCGTACGCAACGTACGGGAAGAACAATCGCTTCCCAAAAAACGCGCGCTCTACATTTTCCTGTCATCAAAACCCGCGCTTTGAAGTAAACAAAAGTAAGTGACGTAAAATGTTTTATCGCGACGTCGCCGTCGTCATTTCATTGCGGAGAAAAGGCCGTTAACGCGCCACAATATACTGTCTGGCGGTGAGCCCCTGCTTACTATCATATTTCAAGAAACTTCAGCGGTTGGTCGTAAAAAAGGGCGCAGTACTGCTCGCTCCCCTCTTCCTTTTCATCAATGGTAAGTCTTATTGAGAGTGTTTTGGGTAAGCATTGTTAGAGTCATGATGCCTTACTGCAAATGGCCCAAAAACCAATAAAGTTAGGCTTTTTAAATGTGATTTCAACTTAAATGTATAAAAATACTAGCTGTCCCCCGCGGTTTCAATCACCTTCTCGAGCTAAAAAGTAGTATATGTCCGTTTCAATCTTTGGTTTCAATATCATAGGCTATCTGCGTGCCAAATTTCATCGCAATCGGTTTAGGGGTGAAAAAATAACAGACAACCAGACAGAGTTACTTTGGCATATTTATGATATGGATATAACGATACAACCACTGTCAATTAATCAAAATTAGTGTTCCACCAACGACACCCTACAAAAATTACAGTCAACATAGAGTTTCATGATTTTTAGGGTTCGATACCTCAATAGAAAAAACATAACCCTTATAGGATCGCTTGGTTGTCCTGTCTGTCTGTCCGTTTGTAAAGGACCATTTACTCAGGATCATTTTCCACTCGGCATGTTTTTATCTGACATCTTCATACACATTAAAATATCAACACACATCTTTGATCATATATCAAATTTCAGTCAATTTACAAAAAAACCCCAAAATTATATAGAGACCTAAAATTTGCTCCTAAATCACTTCGTCCATTAGTGATAACTATATGAAAATCCGTTTAGCAGTGTTTTAGTTCATCGCGTTCAGACAGACAGACCTGGCGGGGGAACTTTATTTTAAGTATAATATGTTATGTAGTGATAAAAAATACTCGCTGATAAAAAATAAAACGGCGAGCGCGAGTGACCACTCCTTCCCTACGCAAAATCAATCACAGCTACTCATTCAAATTGGTTCAGAAGACTTCCCTGCCTTAAAGTACACACCCAGTAAGTACTTAATGCCTTGCCGCCCCTATCCGCCCTTTACTTAGGACTGTGAGAAGCGAATAGCTGCGGAAAAGACATATAGAGTCGGCTTAGCCAGTTGCGAGGGGTTTAAACTTACGAGATTTAGCTAATATTAGCAATCCATTACTAAACGCTCGGTAACTATCTATCTACGTTTGAATCTGTAATGGGAAATGTAGGGAAGGCAACTTAGTATTGATGAGGTAGCAATCGATTGAGAAACTCTCGTGGTATTAATATAATATAAATTGGTGTTCAGATGCTATGGTTATTAATGAAAGTTTCGTTATGTCGAAATAAATTGTCACGTACAACGTATTATTACGTAGTCGCTCATCGGTGTGGAAAATGTGATTCTGGGGCCTACATTGTTACGCCTGATTATTTTTTTATTATAAACACGACGACTGATTATTTTTAGACGTGACGTTTATACCTACATACATATATATTCATGGATTTTTATCAGTCATATGTTATGGCGATGATAGCTCAGTGGTAGTGACGTCAGATACCGAGACGAACGTCACGGATTCGAATCCTACAATGAGTTTGAGCTTTCGATGAAGGAAAACATCGTGAGGAAACTATAGCACGGTGGTAGGGTACTTTGTAATACCCGCCTGGCTGGCAAGTTGAAAACAACTTTCAAGTTGAAAATCTGTCGCCAAACGCCTTCCCGTATGTTTTTTTTAGCACACTTGAGAACCCACTTCCACATTCACTTCTAGGCTTTGTGTGCTTAACACCATTGGCCACATCATCACCGACCACCGAGCGAGATTCGATCGTGATCGAAGGTTGTGGTCAAACAAAATGTGTTACGTAAACGCCAAAGCGACGTTCCTGTAATTCGAGCAAAATTACGTAACATTATCATTTCAATTCCTGTGTTATTTTGGAACAAAGTCACATACAAATCCACATAACTTTATAACCATACCATATGTTACATCAAATTTCAAAGCACCGAAATGACAACTGAAACAGTAAGTCCCACCCCTTGTCGCACAATGAGCCAAAACAAGATGCCATAAGTTCCAAACAAAGTTTAGCACAGAACCCACTTGACGCATGTCGGTCTCGCCCAATAAATGTGACAATAAAATCCCAACAATCCTTCTTTCTTATGTATAAGACCTTTTACGAGTAAAGCGGCTGAGTAATGAATCGAAAGTAAACTAATATATTGTGGTGCCGGGACAAAGTGTCGAACTTCGACGCTTTGTATCGAAGCTATTTGTATCTGATAGAACGACAAAGACAAATGTTTGGCGTACAACTTTTATACCGGTTGCGCTGTAAAGGTGCTTGAACCTTAAAACATAGGTATTCTAGAAACAAATAGGTAGCTAGGTTACATTTTCTCGTTTGACTTCATAAGATGAACTTTTCTCTGGAATTGTTAGATCATCAGATATCTATAGGACGTAGGTTTCAATATTTTTTTATTAATAAATAACGAATATGAGTATCTAAGGACCTTTAACTATATATACTTAGTAAATAGATAGGTGTGGATAGGTAGTTATCGAAGAAACCAATCATCTATGTCGATGTCGATATCGTAGCAGTATACCTATCTATTTATTGAAAATGTGACGTCTTCCCATTGTTATCGAAAAATGCCTCCGTAATGGAACTGAAATGCGAATGGGGCACAAATATACCAAGAAATTATTGCTTAACATAATAATATTTTCATTTTCATAATATAGTTTATAAACAAGTAGGTATAGCTTCATGCGACTAATTTTCTTGATAAATATAACCATCCTGTACGTAGATGACTATTTAGAAACTATTTACTATCATTCTGATTTAGAAACTATTCAGAAAAGCTGCTTTATTATGATCTTGATTATGATCTTGACTCAGGAATAATGACGTTTTTTTCAGAATTTTATTCGTGAAACAATTTTCAGAGTTGAATTAGTAAATGCGGCTCCGAACCTCTACATCCAATTTATAACCTTTTACCTCATTATAATATTATATTATTATATAAACGTATAAACACTAAGCCGTCTTTTTGTAGGTATATATATATATATATTTTTCATTTGTTGTTGGTAACCATGTTCATGACAATAATAAGAAAATAGAAAATACAGGGTTACCTTCGTTCTACCAAATCAAACAATGTTTCACGTAACAAGGAAAATGGTTCCACGAATATAAAGGTACGCGCCACATCTGACGAAGCTTAATTAATAAATCAAATATTCATATATGCAGGACGTCCCTGTTAATAGGGAGGGTAAAGGAAATACAGATACCTATTGTGAAGTTATTCTTGGTGTCCTACTGAATTTTAAATGTTATACTATGTTGCAAGAAAATACATTAGGTTTTTATTGGATTCAAAATATAATTTTAGCTATTGATTGTTTTGGCCACATATTTTTTTCAAATAGATATCTACATACCAATGAACTGCTTGTAATTATTCTGCGTATTGGATCCTTATCCTCGCTGAGTTTCTTGTCGGAGTCTTCAAGTTTAAAAGTTATGATAGAGTTAATTGTAACGAAGGTTAAACTGAACGAATGAGTTTGATTAATGATCGGTATATTTTGAATGGATTTCCCATCAATAATATATACAGTATGAAAGATGAATTATTTTTGCTCCCCTTGTGTACACATTATTGTGTTAATCTTAACATCAATCATTTAATTAACATTGAAAGGTTGAAAGGAGAACAAAGCACAAGCGCCTCCTATTTGTTTAGCAAACTAGGAATCTGTTTATGCATGTGAATGATAAATGAGCGAAGATGATTTGATTATTATCTCAAATATGATGTATAACGTATAGCAACAGAGGTATTTTAGAAAATATTTCATTTTCTCTCACAGACTATTTGATCTGGCTTCCAAAGGCTACATGAGGTGATCTGCCCAGTTGTGTTGCATTTTTTATAGTAATACAGTTCACTCAATTTCTTTTGTTTGGGGTATTAACTATATATACTAGTTTAAAATTAAATAAACTGTAATTCGTGGTGTTTCCAACAGTCCAATAGATATAGGGTAAATGCCCATATTTAAAGCGACGATAGCTCAGTGTAGTGACGTCAAATGACGTAACGTAGCGAGTTTGAATACTAAGTACTGAGCTTGGAGCTATCCTGAAAAAAAAACATCGCGATGAATGTGATGTGCTACAGCAGTTGCACTTGAGAGCCAGTTGTCTTCTATATAAATTACCCATATTGCTAGCATAATCAATTTTTATAGGCGTAATAAGCCTTCTGACTACAGAGAAGAGTGTATTAATAATTACGTGCGTGCGTGTATTAAAAAAATCGATTTTCGTGAATATATTTAAGTATTTAGGTACCCGACAAATTTATTAAGTCATTGAACCAGCTAACCCTAATTTTATTCACTTTAACACGTAGGTAATAAATACGTACTTAAGTTACGCAACGCAACTTGAGCGTTCAGTACAACTTTAGCCAGAATTATGAAAGAAAATGTTATATACATTTGTGTCTTTTACGTCTTTTACTTTTTGACATTATGCTTTAACGAGAAAAACTCAAGGCAGCTTCCACGTCGTTCGTTATCATCAACACGCAGCTACGTAAGTACTGCGTGTCGTTTAACCAATTCTGACCATCGTGCTGAGTGAATTTTAACTAAGGATTATGCAAATTCATTAATAAGGAATTTCCTATCGTTTTCATTCATATTTCACATGTAAGATTTATGAAACCTATAATAATTGAAAGAAACGTAAGTATGAAGTTCCTACTTAGTATTTATTATAGAATTCTCTAAAATCGATCCTAATATTATAAATTCGAAAGTAATAATGAAAGAATAATGATACGCAGATAGTCCATATAGTAATATGGAGAAGTAGAATAGGTTTTTTATCTAGGAAAGCGGATGAACCGCGTGGGATAGATAATTAATAATAAATTATGGTTATGATATGGTAAGGTTACGAAAGTTTTGTCCTGCAAAATAGAAAAACTTAATAATGTTTTCACTAGCTAGGAACGAATAATTCTGCTGGTTTTTGAACTTTCCCCGTAGCAACCGCATGCCAGACACGGGCTAATTGCAGACCGCTTTCAGGCAGCATCTCGCGCTAAGGAATTGTAGACGAACTAAAAAAAAGACTGAAAGCCTAGGCTCGAGTGTACGGCGCGCCAGACGACCGGCAATTGTTTGACGAATAAGTACAAATCTGAGACGCTTGCTTTAAAAAAGAACATTCTGCGCTATCTATGAACATTTTTTATGAAGCCGTATTACGATACAACTGAATCTTAGTATCATGAATTATTATTATAAAATGATTCAAAAGGGAGATAATCGTCTTTACGATAGAAAGTAATAATAATAATAACGTAAACAAGACAAATAAGTATGTGATTAGAACATTTATAAATAACCAATAACCGTGTTGAAATCCTATAAATACTATCGAAAATCGCTTTACATTCAACACAAAATTAAATGTATTAATCTGATTTTAGCACAACCCTTCAAGAGGGCTCACTTCTCAGAAGCCTCTCACAGGGGCAGTGGGCTATCGAACGAACCGCTCATTTGTCGTGCGTCGGAAAGGCTGAGCCGGTTTAATATAGATCCACGTGCGGAAATTACAGCATCCGGGTACTAATTTTTGAATTAAAAAAGTTATAACAATTTTTGCAGTACCTAATTAGTAAAATGGTTTTTAATTTAAATTGTTTACTTACAGGGGCGCGCGGTGATGAGATGATGTTGGAAGGAGCCGGGTGATACGGGTACGCATTCCGGGCGTGATGCGGCGACGCGCGGCTGCCGCCGACTGACGACGCACGCACGCGCGTCCGCGCCCGCCCTACGTACGGCTACGGTGCTACATTGCTACAGTGGGCGCGTTTACACCATCTCGTAGAGCTTTTGTTTACATAAGGGATGATTAACTTCTTCTGAAAAATGTTCTAAACTTAATATTGTAGAAAAGATAACCATAATCCTATGTTTGATTTGGCTTTATTTGGTCACAAGATGTCAAAACTTTCTAATAACTGTGCTAGAAAAGGCTACAAATATGAATGGAAAAAGTGCTGATTCGTAATGGTAATGAAAGGCAAAGTAAGCATGACGCGCCTTTACACGAATTTCGGTGTAAAGTAAATTCAGCCGTATCTCATATTCTCGCGGCAGCTATTACCTTAATGTCCAGGGGTAGATTTGTACAATAAAAATAAACATTTACCGACGGGGTCGACACAGCTCCTAAACGACATAACTTTGTTATTCATGTAGCGCTATTAAAAATAACTGATTCCGTTCAACCTTTTTATCACTTTGTCAATGTCGTAAGTTATAGAACTGGACTTCAGGGATTACTACCTATATTGTACTAAAGAGAAAACTTTAAAATATGAATTTAAGATGTTTTTACAAATTTAAATAAATATGCACTACTTACACATACCAACATGACAAAAAAATATGTAAAAATATTTTTTTTTAATTGTTTTTAGGGTTCCGTACATACATCAAAAGGAAAATACGGAAACCTTCGTCCGTCTGTCTGTCACACAGAGCCAAATTGCTCCTAAACTGCTGGACCGATCGAGTTGAGGTAAGTCGGTGACCCAAACACGATAGTATACCTAACGGTGCTAACGGAAATAAAATAATTTTGAAGATGGAGACCACCCAACTGCTGGTAAATTACGAAAAAACCTGTATAGAAAACTACCTCGAGGTTTCAAGAAAAAATTATAAAATTTAAATAAATATTCCCATTCTCAGACACCGCTGTAAAGTCTACAAGCTGTTACCCCAGCGTTTTTTAAATTAAATAGCACTAGGGTATAATTTCTTCCCATTTTAGTGATAGAATTTTTTAAATCGTATCGGTGGTTCTAGATATTATACCCTCCACATACACACAAACTCACAAAATTCACTCTCTTTTCGACCGGCTGCGGCGAAGCCAAGAAGGAGGGTTTTGTGTTTGACCTCTAAATATGTAAGTCCGTCACTCGGTCCCTATGTTCCCTCGTAACTACTAAACACATGAACCGATTTTGATGAATTACCTATATATGATATCATGATAATGTCGTTAGATTCATAATCTATAAGTGCAGCAAGTGTCAATGGTCAGTTAGAATATTTGTTGTGTTTTAATATATTCCGATAATTTAAAGCTTGTATGAAATTAATAGTAATTTAGTGTTTACTAGTGTTTAGAGAATGGGGCGTGTGGTGTGGCTGTAGATTTATTTATGTATTTATTTTGAATTCTGAACATAGGTACGTAATAGTGGTCTATGTGAACATTATAGAACGGTAAAATGGTTCCTTTACCTATTACCTACAAATATCTGTCATAAATTGTTATGATTAATTTTAATAATCATACAATTTCTTCCAATTGTATGTACACACGACCACAGATCAAGGTACACATTTTTGTTGCAAAATAGCGCCAATTACAACCGCATAAGGTGCCGCAGTGTGTAGCTTCATGCCGTGTGTACATAAAATTTATTTATTATATGAAAATACACAAATTATCCGTTTTTTTTATGCTTTATGTTAGTTAGTCATAGAACAAATTTTACTTGGCTAGAGTAGACCGCCTATTATGGATTGAAAACATTGAAGTATATTAGCTGCTGCCAACACTGCAAGTCGAAGTTCTCGGTCTTTTTATGTATTCCAAAACTTTTATTTCAGATTATCTTGATGAATTTCAGTAAATTTTATGCTTATTTTATGATAAGTTTCAGCAATGTTTCAGTTTGACTCTACTCAGAAAGAGTCCCGTTTTGGAAATAGAGGGCGCTACTGTGTTTAATAAGCTTTTTTGTATGGCGCGATAGCGGGCAATACATTATCGCGTCTGTTCCCGGCTCTCATAGGCAACATTCCGAAACATGTCATAATCGCTCATAGCGCTCGCATCAATAATTAGCGTTCCGATACAGATATCACATCTTGAGAACCGAGAACTGCCAATGATTCGGAAAGCTTGTAAACGTGCTGACAGTATTTAGAACTAAAACAGTCGAGACAGAGATTAAATAATGAAAGATTGGGACTACTTAAATTACTGGACTCCCGATGATTTCTTTTGTTATTAATCAGTAAATATACTAACTACCATTCTTATCGCAAATAACAATTCTTGTTGACAACTTACGACATATAACTGAGCTGCAATTAGCAAAAAACGTAATAAAATTTGAATTTCGCGTCTAACCGAAGGCATCACCTTAGCTAGCATGATTCGGAATGTAGCCATAGATATCCGTATCGGAACTCTAATTATATTGATGTGAGCGCCACAAGCGAATAATGGCATGTTTCGGAATGTAGCCCAGTGAAACCTTCTGTCACTGTCAGTCAGTTCTGTCAAAAAAGTTCTACATTTGCAGCTGTGAAACATATTTTAATAAAATTATTATTGTGTATATTTCCCACGCTTTTACCCATAAACTCGCTTAATTTACAGTCTTTGAAAGAACCTCTGTTTTTCTAAATGTTTTGATTTCATTTTTTCTCGATAGAGATAATTAATGCGTGGATGAATTTGCCAACTTGCGACTAAATAATGGGAATCACAATGAAAGCGCATATAAAATAACTTGGAGCAGTTGGAGTGTGAAGAAAATTGTGATTGTGAATTGCTGTGTAATTTGTGAGTGTGTGGGATGGCTGAAGGCGGATCTTTCGTTGCGAAGCCGGCGAGGGGCTGGCTGCATCCTGACTCGGTACTGGCAAGCGATGGAGTCACGTATGCTGTCAGGGTAAGCATACTGTTCCACTTACATACTTCATTACCATATTCATCATAACAGGAACTCTTCTGTGATAATGATGACTAATTTGACTATTCATTGATATTATAAATTTGAACAAATAAGAATTGCTATTTTTATCAGTAACTGTAAGTGAGTTTGTATAATTAGAGCTATACAAACTCACTATTATGTAGGATAAGGAAAAAGCCATGATTGATATTTACTGTTATTATTATTAAAAATATTGTTTTGTGATGATTAAACACATCAATTAAAAACCAAGGCAAGTAGAAAATGGCCAAGATAATAGAATAATAGCATTGAAATATAATTGTTTATAGGAAATCCTTTGAACTGTGATATTCATAAAGAAGTTATAAATAACAGTTTTAAAAAGTGGAATAACAGTTCCTAGAATTATATTTTTTCATATATAGTTAGTTATGTGATGGGCATTGCACCTGCGAGCCAATGAGTTAATAATACTTAATATTCTGGGACATTCTTCACACTCAGCGATCTGAATCCAAACCAAGCAGATCTTGTATTATCAATATAGTTTATTAATTATTTTGAGAAATTACACTTGCAAATACTACAAATGTTTATCCTGGGAATCAAACCCGCAGCTTGTGGTGTGATTGGCTGGGTATCTTACCAACCATGCCAAATGGCCTATCAAATGTGTATCAATAAATAATTATCAGGAATAATGGTGCCGATTCTGAACTAAATAAATTTAATCTCACTATATCTCTTTCTAATAGTAAATATAAGAAAGGGATGCAAGATGTTTTAGTCCTGTCAGTTTAATCTGATCACACATTTCAATGTGAATTTAAGTGCGATCTTTATTGGTCACAACTATTTACCCGTACATTATGACGGTATGGATTAAACTGAGACAGCATTAAAAATGTTCTGTCTTTTTTCAATAAGGTTAAAATGAAAGAGAGGCGACTCGACGTCTAATATTAGTTAAGTTCGTAAACAACAGAATCGGCACCAATAATGGGTATTTTTAATGCATGCTTTATGCGAGGCTTATCTTAAAAGGCTTAGTGTCAGTTAACTGCTTGTTAACTAGTCTTCAATTCAAACAAACGTCATACTGTGCTATTATTATAGCCTATAAATAAAAACTACTATACTATTTAAAGATGATTTATTTTATTTCAGTACATTGGCTGTATGGAAGTGCTAACATCTATGAAGAAGCTTGATTTTGAGACAAGATCTCAAGTTGCTAAGTAAGTATTTAAATCTATTATAAGCTGGGATCATCCCACTATTTAACCTTAGTTCCTTCCATAAATTCCTAATACCTTGGTTCTAGGCTTAATTTTTAAAGTTATCCACAGTATAGTTATCCTTATCATTTCAATTTTTTTTTGCAATATATTTGAACTTTAGTTGTATGTTATTCCTCATTATAGTGTACTAGTTCTTCCCTGTGGTTTCACCTGTTCCCAGAATAAAAGTAACCTATGTCCTTAGTCCTATAGTCTTCATATCATAGGCTATCTGTGTGCAAGATTTCATGGTGATTGGTTCAGCCATTTAGGCTTTACAAGGTCAAAGGTCCTTTTATATTTTTAATATTGTATGTATACAACAATGGTTTTTCGATAGACATGATATAATGCATATCACTTTCATCGGAAAAATAAAGAGACGCACACACTCTTGTGTTAAGCATACTTCATGATTGAACTGTACAAACACTGATTACACTAACTGTTAGACATATTATAATATAAACAGTACCTCTATTATAGAGTAACAAAAGATGTCTTGGAATAATATTCATCTATCTAATCTAAATATATAAATGGAAAATTGTAACTGACTGACTGATCTATCAATGCGAAGCTCAAACCGCTAGACGGTTCGGTTAAAATTTGTCAAACACATAGTTATATGTCATAGGCATTAGTAAAGAAAAGATTCTGAAAACTCAACCCCTAAGAGAGTTAAATTATTTATAATCATATTGATGGTTATCATCTCATTTGCAGAGAATGTATCGCTCGAGTGTGTGCAGCAGCAGGCTTACGCTCAGCTGACAAGAAGCGTCGCGTGTGCCAAGCGGCCGCCCGCGCCCTCGCAGCTCGCCCCAGGATGGCACACTCCGGCGCTAACGTAGCTCTCACTATATCCTCCAAAGCTATAACCCTAGCAGCATTAGAAGGCGGAGAGACAGTAGCGCGACATGATATGCCTCGCGTGTCATTCGCTTCAGGTGGTGACACTGACTCCTTAGACTTCGTAGCATATGTGGCCAAGTCAGTTCCGCCGGCTGAATGGAGAGCCTGCTATGTTCTGGAGTGTGGAGGCAGACTGGCACAAGATGTTATTGCTACTATAGGACAAGCATTTGAACTGCGTTTTAAGGAATTTTTGACGAAGCCTTCAACGTGAGTTATTTTTATTATTAACTTGTAGTCATTAAAGTACTCATCACTATCAGCCACGTAACTGTGGAATCGAAATAGAAAAAAGTTCTAGCATTCTAACAGCAAAAGAGTTATGAAAAAAAATATTGTGAGTTTTATGATGATCCCATGATAAATGTTGATAATATTGATGAGTGCTTTCATGAATGACCCTGATTCGACCTGTTAGTGTAAAAAAAATAGTTCGACATCTCTACATACTATAAAACAAAGTCGCTTCCCGCCTTCTGTCCCTCTGTACGCTTAGATCTTTTAAACTACGCAACGGATTTCAATGCGTTTTTCATCAATAGTTTAATATTGTTGTGTTATTTTGTGATAATTGTTCAAGATGTCGGAAGAAATTGCGCCGTCTGAGAGCGAAATTGGTCGCTTATATTAATAGTACGAGAACTGCGAGATATTTTACTGTCCGTTTGAAAGTAACTTACATTTTCCTCATATGATGTCATCAATTAACATTTCTGTAAAAAAAATACAGTCCAGTCATTGAATTCAACTAATAAAAAGATTATGATGTGGAAAGAGTGACTCATGTCTAGTAGAATCATAAATCAACCTACACTCACTGTACATGTAATATTAGAATAGCCAATAACAGGTGACTAGAACAATCAAGCTATTGTTACCTCAACACATATACTGTATTATTTATATTCAATCTCGTTTTTATTTCATCATTGTCCTTTTGTGATTTTGTCTGATAATGCCCCTTTTGTGATTTTACATTATTCAGACAGACTCGGTTTCCATTCCGATCGGTAGGAACGATTTAATCTTTACATAAATGTTTAAATGGTATAAAATGTAGTCGCTTCCGCTGTCTGTTCGCTTATATCTTTTAAACTACTCAACGGATTTTAATCCAGTTTTCAGCAATAGATACGAGTGATTCAAGAGGAAGGTTTATATGTATAATACATACATATTATAGTACAAAATAGCCGAGAAAAGTCGTGCGAAGCCGGGGCGAGTCGCTAGTTTCATTTAAATGGCGATACTATTATGTACCTATTATTACCGTTATTTTACCGTGATCGTGAACTAATCGTCTACCTCGTTCTAAAATTGAAGTCTGAAATTGGGAAATACTAGCATATTTCCTCAATAAATTACCTATTCGGTTGGCCGGAACCAAGTGGCTCTGAATTACCCAGATTGTTTCGGTTCTGCTTAGTTTTATTCCCACACTATGGCACTATACGCGTAATTCATCAAGTATGGTATCATGATCATCAGCCATTTTGTGTCCACTGCTGGACATAGGCCTCACCCAGAGCGCGCTACTCCTGAGTTTTCGCCATCCGCATCCAGCCTAGTCCGGCCACCTTTTTGAGGTCATCAGTCCATCTTGGTACAGCCTGTAGGGCGTCCCACATTACTCTAACACTCGCCTGCTCCATTGACCGTCCGTTCTTCGACAGACGTGACGGAAGTAATGTATACTTTCGTAATAATAAAAAATATTTCCATTTCTCTTGCTTTTTATCAGAGATTAGCTATTCCCCACGGCTTCACTCGCGTTCCCGGGATAGAAAGGAGCCTATAACCTTCGGGGATAATGTAGCTTCCTATTAGTGAAAGAATTTTTCGAATCGGACCAGTAACACCAGAGATGAGCTCGTTCAAACAAACAAATTCTTCAGCTTTATTATTAGTAATAGATTCTCAGACTAAATCTTAACCATCCAACTGAATAAATGAGTTTTAAGTTGTACGTTGAGTATAAAATGTGTTCGTCCATGGTCAGGTTAAACTTGAACGGTTCCCGTGCGCTGTGTGAAGCGGGTGGCGCGGCTGCAAGCGGCCTGGAGGAGCGCGACTACTACAACGACATGCCGGACAAGATGCCGCCGGACCCAACGCCGCACCGACATCCGCCGCCGCCCCCGTTGCCCTCGCTCGCTCCTATATCTTCGTGAGTTCTAACTATATTTTTTACCAGCTATCCCCCGCGGTTTCACCCGCGTTCCCGAGATAAAAAGTAGCCTATATGATATTCCAGGGTATGATCTATCGATGTGCCAAGTTTCATCCAAATCCGTTCAGTAGTTTTTGCATGAAAGAGCAAGAAACATACATAACATGCTTCGCCGGCAAGACCTACCGAAGGTGCTCCTTGGCGCCATGTAAAAGGTTGTCAGGGATAGTCACTAAAATAAATCTCATTTCGGTAATCGATATAGAGTTTTTCTCTTGTTTTAGTCCTTTTATTCTTAATTCGGTTGTATGTTTTTGATTTATGTTTGTTCAATCATAACTTTTTTGTTTATGAATTGATTTTAATAATTACTAATTTAATTTTTATTATCTTTGAAGGATGTTTTACTCTTTTTGTTAAAATTTGATTATTCGTCCACTGCTGGATATACGCTTCTCATTGCGTCATCCACCTTTTTGAGATTTAGAAGTATCCTACGCTACGCTTTGTACAGAAATGTTCAAATAATAATATTGTTGTATTTTATCGTCAGGTGTGAGGAGAGTGTCCGGCACTATGTGAATCAAACCCCACCGCCGCGCACCCCGCCCACTGCGTTACTGATGCCCAGCCACCACACTGATATATTTGATATGCGTAAGTTCACAGACATTAAACTATGAATCGTAAACATTAGTTCTTTCTTGCCGTAGCAAAACAACGTAAAATATTAAAAAAATGAACAAAAACATTTCTATGTTCATTTTAATTTTACACACGGCTACAGATCAGACTATACCTTTTTTGCAAAATAGCTCCTTTTACAACCGCATAAGATGCCGCAGTGTTTACCTTGAATTTTTGTCGTCCGTACTAATTTGTTAACTCTGTGGTTGTACTATACTGCTAAGAGATTACTACTACAACATACAAAATGAAATTATTGTTAAAAATAATTAATTACATCAATTTCAGTTTAAATCATAACCATTAACCACACGTATCAGTATGTTGTACTTTCATAATCCAGAGCCCTTCACCGCGGCTCCTGTGACGTCATCGTCGGCAGCATCGTCATCATCCGCTTCGGTGTCTTCTCCCGCGGAGGCGGAGCCACTCTCCGCTAAAGCCCAAGCCGCGCTACTGGCTCGCGAGCCTTGGTTCCACGGACCTATATCTAGGACTACTGCTGAAAAAGTAAGCTATTCTGTTAATTGCTTTAGCTATATGACTGCCTACTTGTAGTCTACATTCTGTTCCTTATATTTTCCTGTCATGTATGATGTACAAATAAAGGTTATTTAAATTCTACACTTAGGAGAAAATAAATCGAGCCAACATGTATTTTGTTACGTAATTAACTTTTCGTTACGTCGACAAATAACATATTGCAACAATGCATCAGAGCACGGGAGGCAATATCAGATAATTAGAATAAAAGGTTTAATAAGCAAATATAATAGAAGGTAGATTGATTTATTTGCTCCTAAGTACATTTTGCTTAAGGTGGAGGCTTCGGTTGGAGCGCGAAATTCAAATTTTATCACGTTTTTTGCAAATTGCAGCTCAGTTATAGGTCGTAAGTTATCAACATGTTATTTACGACAAGAATGGTAGTATATTTACTGATTAATAATAAAAGAAATCATCAACATATTCGTCCAAGGTATATTAGTAACATTTTCATGAAATAGTCTTATATGTCAGTCAAAATTTGAATCTCGCGCTCCAACCGAGGCCTCCACCTTAAAAGCTTTTGCTTGTAAATATAAATCGTTTCCTAACACTTATAATTTAATTTTCCTAATATTTATTTTATCAGTTTTATTGTTTTAGTATTAGTGTTTTTACTTTTAATTTGTTTATCGAATTATTATATTTTGTTTATTTAGTTATTGTACATATTTAATATTAGTTTAATAAGAATTTAATTAATTATTATAAAAATACTTATAAATTGATTGTAAATGGTACAGATGGTAGTGGAAGACGGTGAGTTCCTAGTGCGCGAGTCGGCCGCGTGCGCGGGACAGTTCGTGCTGACGGGCGCGAGGCGCGGCCTGCACAAGCATTTGCTCCTTGTAGACCCTAACGGCGTGGTATGTAAACAACATTTCATTATAAGATAAACTACGCCCTTCCAAATTACTGTTTCAATGTATATAGTCACATCCTTAGGATTGTGTTTGCACCTTTAACTTGGATACTTACAATGTTAGAGTCGACTTTCGTAGTTCGAGTTCAATATAAATCATTTACTATCGTGTGTGAAAAATGACCCATATTTATTTTATTTTCATATATTTCCAGTGTGAGTTTGAAACCAAACGCATTTAATTTATTCAACTATAATTTGCTCATAACTAACTAATGCTGTAATGAATATGTAAGTGTTTGAGATTAGACTATCCCGCCTTACTTCTCCATCAACTTTGAAATAGATTAGTTAGTTTTGGCACACTCACTGAAAGACAGAATGGCGTCATAGCGCTACGTGCCACTGAATTTACAGTTTCGCTGAAAGATGAGCACCGAAATAATAAGACGCAGACCGTTACGTTACATAATTTTGGATATGCGTACTTTGTGTAAGATTGTAAAGGAAATTAGGAGCCTTTGACAGTATACTGGATTAAAAAATCACCATCTAAATATTGAGGGATTATTGTACTCATCATTATAAACATTTACTATGGAACCAACTTGAAATCACGAAAAACTATTCATACAAATATAAATCTTCAAGTGTTAATCATCTGTGTGAATCTACTGCTGGACATGACCATTCCCAATGTACCATTAACATACTTTAACCATGATCTGTTTTGAAAACTTTTCGCCTTATGTCTATAGTTGAGAATAAAACATTTTCTTGTGAAACCACTTCTATGTCAAGATTATTGTCTGGTTACTGCACACAAGGTAGCCTTATAAGTGGGCATGCATAAGTTTATTTGTTGTACCACTACTTACACTACACCCAAGCTCGATCATTGAGCCATCCATCTAGGTACCGGACCGTGCTTTCACCCGCGTTCCTTAGATCTTATTTTTTCCCGGGATAAAAAGTAGTCTATATGTTATTCCAGGGTATGATCTATGTGCTAATTTTCATCCAAATCTGTTTAGTAGTAGTGAAAGAGTAACTAACACCCATACATACATCCTCACAAACTTTCACATTTACAATATTATAGTAGGATTTAATATATTTATGTATTTGACTCATTTATTTAGGTTATATTTTTAATAGGTCCGTACAAAAGACAGAGTATTCGAAAGCGTTCCTCACTTGATTAAATACCACTGCACCAACGAACTGCCCATCGTATCAGCTGACTCGGCGCTTCTCCTTCGCAAACCAGTACTCAGGTCGGGTGCATCCTGAGAAATTTCTGGAAAGAAACTCCCGCCTTCAAGGAAATAATCTAATGAACTTTGCTTCGCACCCTACTGTGTGCCTAGATAGACATGGGACTCAAGAGTGTGGTATATATCCCTTTTTTAAATTATAAAAAGTAATCACGAATGCATTTATTATTCCAGTCTCTTGATATTGGCTGTTATATTTTTTATATTATTGGATTCTAAATGATTTTTACCAAAGCATTGCATATTTGACATTTAAAAAATAAAATGTAATTACATAGTACTGTTTCGTATATTGTAATACTAGTCTTCACCAAATGTGTATTATAGAGTGAAGGCTGCCTGCTGTCATAGTTAGTTTAATAAGAGTTGATGTGCAATCGTCAATACCAAACTGTAGTACCGAGATACTGGAATGTTTTTTAATAATATGTAAAATATATTTTGCTACATAAAATTTATGTAATGTTACTCTATTTCATTCCATCTCATTTATGTATTTTTTTAGTAATGCAAAGAGCTCTCTCAATAGATTATTGTATGTTTCATAATAATATTAAGTAATTAATCAAGTAAACAATACAGTGAAAAAAAATATAGGTGCTATAATGGCTTACTTAAATATCGTTAATGTAGCGTAATAGTAAAAAAAACAATTGTATATAATTCATCACAAAATTCCGTAAAAAAAATTAGACTTTATTTTTAAGACTGTTCTTATAAACTACTATATTTTTAAGTAAAAAATAGAACTATGAAATGCTTAATGTTTTTCGATATTTGCACAAATGAATACAGGAGCAATGTAGTTTAAATGTTCTGCAATATTAAGTTTAAAGTAACCAATATATAAGCACATTTTCAAGCTACATGTGATCTATAAAATATTGACAACTATCGACATGTTAGGAAATATCTAAAGTTTATGCAGGATATCTAATAACTATAGAATAATTATGTTAATATAGTGTTTATTGATGTATTAAAAATATTAATGTGAATTTAATAAATAAACTATTTTGAAAAAATATTAGTATTTTGTATCATGATTACAATACATGATTGTATATTTGTAATATCTTAGGGTCTAGCTAGCAGCGGCGAAGGGTCCATACAAGTCGATTCCCATCGGCTTACCTTTTAGATATCCCAGTCCCACAGTCACTATTTGAAAGTACCTAGGTTAGGTAAAATCAATTTAATGTGTTTTTAAAACGAAAAACAAAACGCTTGCGCGCGGAATAGCAAAATTCTTCCATACAATTATTCGAGGAAAGCCGGATTTCTATAGCTTATCTACCTACTGCGAGCGGGCGACGCTCTACGCTGTTGCCAGTTCGTTCGCCAATACTCTATCTCTTTTGCTCTCACGCGCCCGCTCCCGCGTCTTTCAGGCTCATTTGAAAGACAGTAGCTGCACAACACCGGCTTACGTTTTTCGCTCTTTCTAATTAAAGCGATTTCACATTTCTTGTCTCTTTCTAATGCGTAGGCGAGAATAAGTGATAGGACAAATCAAAAATAAGAATATTAGAAGAAAATAAGGTATTTTAATTAGTCAGCCATTATCGTTATTTACAAGAGCGTTTGTGAATTGATTATTTTTTGTAGATAGCTGATACTTTTCGCCAGTTTTTGTTAATTACGGTGAGTTTTATTTTCCATAATGGCTTTATTTCATGTGAGGTGCTGTTCAACTAACCTTTGCTGAAATTTCGTTTTCCAAACTCAGTTTTGAAAACAA
Source organism: Tethea ocularis (assembly GCA_963555595.1). Classification (NCBI taxonomy): domain Eukaryota; kingdom Metazoa; phylum Arthropoda; class Insecta; order Lepidoptera; family Drepanidae; genus Tethea; species Tethea ocularis. The sequence continues at coordinate 10,537,032 of OY741958.1, forward strand.
AAAACATTTATTTATTTAAACAAATAAAAAATTCAAATAATTGAAATAAATAAATAAACATGTCATTTAATTAGGCCGTGTTCTTTCAAAAATGACTATTATTAGCACAGAGAAGATAATATACTATACTATTAGTGTTAGTAGGTTAGGTGACGTGAAAGAAAACTTGGTATCGGTCTTAATTTCTTTATTAAAAATGTAATATTATAGTATAAACAGTAAGGTCATACATGGCAGTGATGTTATTATTACTTATAAATATATCGGCATTCGCTATACAACATCCGACCAACACTTCACAACGTCAACGTACAGACTCGGCATTCGACACTGGAAAGTAATTCAACATTGAAATCTCACTAACACATCAATAAAACTTCAAGAATACAACAAACGATAAAGTGCCAAAAGTGAGTCGTCCGACTGAACTGCCAACCCTAAGCTTAATAAGCCTCTATTCCTCTAAATTTACACAATCCAAGAAACAATTAAATTTGACTTAATATTACAGTCCAATTCAAAAATAATTACATGTCAATTACCATAAAATAATTAATATATTTACTTAGATGTCAGATCCCAAATTTTATTATAAGAAATATAATTTTGATAAAGGCACAAAACAAAACCTATGGGTTCAATATACAGTTCATACGATTTCCTTCCAATAGCAACTTGCCTACACGAGTATAACTTTCTTTGGGACATTGCAGCACTATTCTCTAGACCCTGCTAAAACGTAGGGTCTCATTCCGTGCAGTATACTTATCACTACTATTCGCTAAGACTGTCTAGAAAATGAAACTAAAGTCACAATACAATAAAATAAATAAATATGCCTCTATACAAAAATAACACATTTATATGTATGATGGTGAACACCTGAGCACTTGAGACCTCAGCGGCGCGGCTCGCGCGGCTACACCTACACCTAACATTATAATACATACATGAATCGAGGCCACAGCCGACACTATTCCTTTATTTTAACTATTTCATCGTATAATGGCCACCTCGCCACTGTCAATTGACATTTTGTTATTTTTATCTCGCACAATTACAAAAGTGATCGAGGAGCATGTAAACTGTAAAAGTTTTCGTATTACAAAATTACATTTCTCACCAAAAATATCCTCATCATCACGCAACAATTAATTTATATTCACGCTGTGTAGTAAAAATAGATCGCAATTATTATTTTTACATTTGGTCAAAACGACGTAACAGTAGCTACGTATCATACAATAACGTGTGGAACTAGCTAGCGTCTAATACTGTAATACAACGGGAAGGGCCAATCGAATCTCACTAACGCAATAAAGGCAACGTCGCCGCAGAATCGTCGCATCCCTAACACGGGAAAAACCTCGATAACATAAAGCCACTACCTGGCAGTCGAAACTATCTCCAAATTATCGTACACTCTCACACAAAATAAATACAGGTACATCGACGTCAGGGACCCCACTGCAGAGATCGTAGCGGGCGAAGCTCCGGCGACACGAGGGCACTCCGACGCAGAGAACGAAACTCAACCCTGCGCTACGGGCGGCGACGCCGACACTCAGTCGGGCGTGGCCACCAGCGAGGGGGCGTGCAGCGGTTGTAGCGGTTGTATGGGCTGCAGCGGCGGCGGCGGCGGACGGTGCAGCGTGAACGCGTCGAACACCTGCGCCAGCTCGTCCATGTGGTGCTCCTCGAGGCACAGGAAGCCCTGCAGCGTGGGCGAGGCGCGGCGCGCGCACGCGAGGCAGTGCACCACGTGCCGGCGCTCGTGCTCGCGCACCAGCAGCGCGTGCCACACCTCGCGCTCGCACGCGCCGCAGTAGTGGCTCGCCTCGCCGCGCGCGCGCCCGTGGAAGCGCACCGGCACGCCGCGCGCGCGCACCGCCCCCAGCGCGCCCGCCGCCGCGCGCAGCGTCTGCATCATGCACGTGCGCATCGCACGGTGCAGCCGCGGGTCCGACACGCGGATGTTGCGCGCCAGGTTCCACGTCAGGTGCACCATCGGCACTATCGACTTGAAGTTCTGCACCTTGTTCCACTCGTAGCGGTCGAGCGCCAGCGAGTACTGCCGCGCGGTGAGCGGGCCCACGTTCCACGCGATGTTGTTGCACCAGCCGGTCGCCTGCACCCAGTGCACGCAGCCGGCGTTCACCCACACCAGGTCGCCGGGCCGCTGCGTGAAGCGGTACACGGGCACGCCGTGCGCGCGCAGCTCCTCGGGGTCGGGCCACCACGACCCGTGCAGGTACGAGAGCCCGTGCCGGTCGCACAGCTCGCGCACGCCGCCCCAGTACGCGTCCGGCACGCCGAACCACTCGCAGTCGCCGGGGCCGATGTTGATGTTGATCGAGCAGAAGTTGTTGTTCTCCTGGTGGCCGGGCGTGCGGCTGCCGGGCACCTTCATGTACAGCTGCACGGTATTCATGCCGAGGATCACGTGGCCCACGTGCGACAGCATGTTCGCGGCGGAGGCGACGCGCGCGAACGCCGGGAGCTTCTGCAGCTCCGTGAGCTGGGGGCGCCACTTACGCTCGTCGGAGAGGTCCACGTTGGTGCCGAAGCGCAGCATGCGGGCCTGCCGGCGCCGCTTGGCCGGGCCGGAGCCGGACTCGCGGCCGTCGGAGTCGGACAGGGCGCCGGCGGCGGCGGCATGCGAGGGTGCGACGCCGCGCTCGCGCTCCTCGCGCAGCGACTCCTGGAAGGAGCCGGCCTGGTACTGCGCGTACTTGCGCACGGTGGTGTGGGAGCGGTGCGAGGCGCAGGCCCACACGCGGCGGCGCCCGCTCGCGTCCCAGTTCTCGTCGGCGGACTGCATCAGCTGCGTGCGCACCTCGACCGCGTGGTCGGGCCACGCCTCCACCAGCGTCTTGGTGGAGAACAGGCCGAGGTCTAGCTTGAGCGCGGCGGTGAGGCCCCGCACCACGGCGATGGGGTGTTTGAGGCAGAAGTCCTGCAGCTGCGGGGAGAAGGCGTCGCGCTTCGACTCGACGTAGACGAAGGGCGCGGGCGGTGCCAGCTGCTCGGGGGAGAGGCGGGGCGGCGGAACCGAGGGGGGCTCGGGCGGGCCGCATCCGTCACCCAGCACCGACCACGATGTAGGCGGACCGGCATTTTCCCTGAAAGGTATCATGTATTCAGACATCCCCTAAATACCTCCGAGGGCGACAAATGTTTAATTGTTCGAGTGTACCCCTAGTTCTAATTTCTATACTCACTTGCATGTATCTAAAATCTGTTTGGAGCTCATGCCGATGTGGAATGTGACGGGCTTCAACGGATCAGTCTTGAGCGGCTCCAGCTTCACGACCGGCTGCCTCCCTCCCAGTACCGCATCGCCATTTCCGGTGTTACTCACATTTTCTGCTGTAATTATAATACTCATTAAATTTGCTGTCTCATGTTATAGCGACCTAGGTATCTACGATAAATAGGTTGAGTTAATTTCAGCAAAAATGAATGTTACTTTATGGGAATACTGAATAATGTTATGGGTTGTATAACTTATTTATAATTCGCACATATAGCCTTCTCATCATAAATTATATCGATATAACAGTAAATATATGTTGGTAATGTGCCTTTCATGGTAGGTACTCAGATGCCTTGACATAATTGACTCAAAGTAGTACTAGGCTCTACTAGGCTCAAGTAGACTCGCATAATATGTAGTCAGTATGTAGTACATGCTGTTGATAATTCAAGGTGATCAATCGAGTTAAATATTGTGTTTTATATAAGCAAACATATTTACTAACATAGATCTTTTTTCATAGCGTGAATAATAAAAAAATTAAGGAAATATATTTTGAAGAAATTTTTTCGTCACTTGGCAAATTGTGTTACTTTTCAGCTTAAATTTGAATAATTTCGACTGACATTGACATTTTGGAGGAAAAGTAAAATACTATACATAAAAAGCAAGAAAAAGTATCCATATCGCAAAATACCTACTTTGCAGGTATTTTACACTATTCAACGATATTCAACCATGCAAACTAAATGTAGTTTACTGCATTATTTTCATCTCATAAGAATATTCTAATGAATGAATAATAAGTAACTTATCTAAGATTCCTCCCTACTCTAATCCCTTGAAAGAGGACTCGGACCTAATAATAAAGCTGCATTTTTAAATAGATTAAAATATTATGTATATTGAATACAGATAAGTTCTCGCTAAGCTAGCATTTGTTCGTAAAGTTCTGTTATTGACTTCCTGATAAATAGTAATTAGTTTGTCTTGTATGTTAGATTTTCCCATTAAAATTAAATGTTTATTAATTATAGAAAACACTTGGAAACACGTATCAACTGACATTGTATTATCCTCTCAACTTTTTTACATATAACTGTGTATAGTGTCAACAAACAGCATGAACGATTAATTATAATGACATTGTTTTGAAATTGAACGCAACAATGCTATTCGTATATTTTTTTACTTCTCAGTAACTTCCATGAATACCAAGCGAATACAACCTGAATACATTACATTCGATAACTTCCGAAGAAAACCTTTCCAGTATTAAGAGAAGCTATACACATATATAATTTTACTTCCTTCTTTTTTTCTCACCTCCTTTTGCATACTATGATAAGAGATAAACAGAAATTTCAGTCATTGAATGTATGTGTTATTTATGACACTACACAATAAATACTATATTCAATACATATTATAATATATATTAGAAACAGTGCAAGCGATGAATATACATTAATTTTATTAATTAATATACTGGTCTTCAAAACTAAGTACCACTAAAATTGCAATAACTTTTGAAGTACACAAGATATATTTTCCAAATAAAAAGGATTACAATAAAAAAATCATTTCTCTTTCATCATTTTTCCATTAGGGCCCTAAAACAGGACCTGGTGGAAGAATGGGAGAATATTTCCCACCATCACCTAGGAAACTTCATCTTCAGTATGCCAAACTGGCTTGAAGCTGTAATCACAGCCCGAGGAAGCAATACCAGTTATTAAAATGTAAAAAAAACGTAATTATAAATGTTGTTTGAGTTTTTTGCCAGTAAGTTAAAAAATAGCATATTTTCGGTTGTTAACATTGACTTCTATAGTTTAGGATTTTTTTTTTTATTTTATTTTAGTATATTGAAAGTGTGGTACAAAGTTTTGAAGGCCAGTGTATATAAATACTAATCATAAAGTTGAAGAGTTTATATGTTTGAACCAAGTTTGGACACAATAATCTCAGAAACTATCGAAAAAAGAATTTTGTAGCCAGTTCATTGAGAAAGGAATATATTTTAACGCGGTTGTTGTTTGTTTTACTATTCAGAAACATATAGGCTCTTTCAAAACATTTCGATACCAATATTTTGTGTAGGAAAGGTGTTGTCCAATTTTAAAGAATATTCCATATTTTATATCTGATAGATATCAACGTAAGCCTATCCAGTTAAAATTTAAAACAAAAAAGTGGTGAAGATTAATTTGAAGTAATTATTATCAAAAAGATTTTAGCGTCAATTCCTCCATTTTACTGCGAATTACATACTGCATGGTATTCCGTTTGCAAGTACATTTATTCCAAGCAAGTACAGTATCTTGGCAAATAAATGAAATTTTCTAACATATACAAACAGATTCGGTACCCACCGGTATAAATAAGTCTCATATGTCATGCTGGCTATTCAATCTCTGAATAGCGAATTATTGAAATTGGGCAGCAAAATTCATATGTATTCAAATTAATTCTAAACCTACTGTTATTTTTTCAGAACTATAAAAACCATAAAATATTACTATACATATAAGACAATACCCGTTCAGTCCACCTTAAAAAATCTTTAAGAAGATTTTAAATCACTACCTATGAAGAAATATCTCTAGCAGATCTCAATGGTGCACTGAAATATTCAGCCTATAATATTGAAATAAGAATAAAATTTAAATAATACTTACTGGCAACAGGTTCCTTCTTGATTTCCCGTTGCGTATCTGAAAACCTCTTCAAGAGGTCTTCGGCGAGCGACTCCGCACTGTCGCCGCCGGTCGCGCTATTGTTACCTTCGCTTTTGGTCACCTGTGATAAAAAATACCGATTAGTATACAGGTATATATGGTGCTGTGTGTATATATGGACCTGCCGCCGGGTAATAAAGGGGGATATTAAACTAAGTACAAACCGTACGCGCCCTCGCCGCCTGAGCAAGTCGATACTGCGACAGCAATTGCTGCATCAGGGCCTGTGAACAAACAATCATCGTCAAAAACAAATAACGATTATCAATTATTTTTCAAACCCCAATCTTACAACCAAATGATAAATTTATAGGTAGGTATCTCTTATGAATCAGCGCATTATGAATCAACCAGAAGTTCTTTCGCGACGTAACCAGGTCAAGGCTTTTACTTCCTGACAACTACGGACGTGTTTTATGCGTGACTAAGCGTTAATCTAGCGTAAGAAGTATGTACTTGTTGATGCGTCGATAGATTGTGTGAATTCCTCTGTAGGTACTGCAACGTCTGCAGCTGGTGGTGGGTCAAGGGCGGAGGGTCTTCGGGCCGCTTGCCGGGATAAGGTGGCGGAGCCGACTTCGGAGCCCGCGACGACATCTCCGCAGATATCGGCAAATTCCACGCTTCTTCAATAGATGGCAATTGACGCCGTCTGCAAAACGTTTATTGATAACTAGGGACCTCCACCCAGCTACGGATATGGAACTAATCAGTATGCAAGACCAGAAGCGTCATCTATTGTATGCCTACGAGTAACAATACAATAACATCTAAATATGTACTTGCTTCAGTATGACTAGGATTATTGAACATCGTAAATGTGACTGCTAATTCAGATAGCATGACTCACTTTCCAGTGACGGAGGGCATGGGTGCGTGTGCCAAATGATCTTTGAGGAAGGCCAGCCTTTGTCTGAGCGCCGCATGCGACGCGGTGGCCGCAGCGCCGCCGTTGGTGTAACACGCGAAGGCATCCCTGGGCATTTGACAGCTCTCATATAGGCTGCCCAGGTTGGTCCACGCTGCCGAGTGCCCCTTGTCCAATTGCACCGCGCAAATGTACGCTTGAAGGGCGTCCATCGGCTGGTTCTGCTGTTGGTACAGTACACTGTGAAGAAATAACAAATTTCCCCGTTTTGATATTTCATAATCTAAATTAGGGCGACGACCACTTTTGTGTCACGATCGACTAGCAATCGAGACGACCGGTTAGCGGGACAACCCCAAACTCTCAGGAACATATTAGTTCTCAGGCCGACGACATAGCAAAGAAACGAATACAATTAATTTATTTCCAAATAAATATGCATGAGGAGCAACTAGTCGACAGTCGTTCTCACCCTATGGAGCACCACGTGTCGGCGTTCCCCTCCGATTTCTCGACGGAGTTTCTGTACGCGATGAAAGCGTCGTGGACCTTCCCCTGCGCGGCGAAGCACCTGCCCAGCAAGTAGAGACCGGCGCCCGACTCGGGCTCGGCGGCCACGGCGCGCTGCAGGCACCAGATGGCGGCGCGCGCGCGACCCGCCGGCTCGCCCAGCGAGATGCAGCGATGGTATAACCATCCTGACAAATACAACCTTAGGTACATTTTCTTAATTCCTAACTTAAAAATTCGATAGCGCTTTACGTTTATATTTTATAGTCATCATTATAAAAGATTCTATAATCCTAAGCCGGTGCTGGCACTAGCTAGTACCGCCTCGGTCAAATCAATATTCTAAACAATTTTGTAGCTTTTGTCGTTTAATATATTGTGGTTGTGCTATCATCTGTTAACTTGTTGTTATTCAAGAGTTCGTAACTCTGCCGGCAGAATGTTTTTTTACAATATATGCCCTGTGTTTGACCACAATCTCGCCGTGTGTGGCCGATGGAGGTAAGCACACGAAGTCTAAAAGTGAACTGTCTCAAATGCAGCTGTCTGAACACTTGGCAACAGATTTTCAACTTGAACCCAAATTTTTTTTTTCACATTCAAGTTGCTAACCGAGAACTTTTTGCGCATATTAACGTTGACTTCCTTTCCGTCTCAAAGCAACAAAATATTTCATAGCAAAGAATCCTGTAAATAACAGAGTTTGTATCGAATTGTTTTTTAACAATTCAGGCACGTACCCTCAATGATATTCCATTTACTCCTTTGGAGTCCAAATAAAATTAAATAGAAACCAAACGAAGATAAGATACCTTCTTATTTAAATAAATATACCTACCAGACACCAATTTCATTAGGAAACATTTAAAATTACCTAGTTGTCTGCAGACATCAGCTTTCAATGAAGATGAGAGTTGAGGTTCTTTTAGCAGTCTTTCGTATGCATCCCTTGCGGCTTTTCTGAGGCCTCTGGCTTCTAAAAGATGAGCTGCGTGGAAACTGAGTTCCAGGCGAGTGAAAGTGGCGTCCTGGTGTGGAGCCAGCCTCGATCGTCTGAAGTGCACCGCCGCCACCGTCCAGTGCCGGCGCGCCTTGAACATCAGCGCCAGTCGCAGGTGAGCATCCGCCGCCCGAGTGAACCCGGGCGATACGTACAGGGCCATTTGCAACGCCTTTGTCGCCCTGCCATTCAAAATGTTTACAAAACACCCGCAGCGATGGAAAAAATACTTTAATAGCCCCAGAATGGAACCCTGACAAAAACAACACCACGGAACAATAAGACAATACATTGAAAGTAATAAACAAATATTGTGTTGACTTCGAAACTCGTATAAAATACTTATGTAAGTTTTCTTTTCAACGAGCGAGGAGGTAAGAAACTAAAACAATGTGAATGTTATACAAGTACTCGGGAAGGTCAAGCACAAAATAAATAATAGTTACGTATCTACAATAAAATATGAATGTTTAGCACCAAATATCTTTACCTAACAGCTAGTGTTTTGGCACAATGGATCTATTCAAAACTCTCGTTATTCATAAAAAAAAGGTTGCGTAGGTACTGTCTTTATTCTCAAATTGTTTTGATATGGTTCGTAAGAAATCTTTAGAAAAGTTTAAGCAGGAGCAGCCAACAACGTTTAACAATGGCAAGCCAAAGCAAACTTTTTATTACGATTTCCATCCTACCTTTCCGCTCTACTGAAAATGTAAACCGGTTTACTTTTGAGATGTTTTGAATTCAGGTAATGCATTACGTACGTTATGAGTTCGAAGATACACCCATGAAAAAATTAACCTTCATCTGAGAAGATAGGTGGAAGAATTATCGTAACTATCTACATCCATAGATTTGAAAACTTAAAGAGATCGGCCACGGTGTCGCGGGCGCTCAATCGAAACCGAGTCTAAGAATGCGGTGAAGACGTCAAGGTGCGTATCTTACAAAAGCCGGAATTGATCTATAATATCCGTAAGGTTATTGAGGGGCGCATCACCGGAGCGTAACGTCAACGATGCTCCCGCGGGGTCGATGACCGTCTGAGGCTGGTTCGTGCAATCGATCGGACGATGCAACACAACGTCTAGACAGCGATCGCAGGCCGAATCCAACGCCTATAACGCCTTTATTTAGATGACCTCCGCTGACATTTGCAAGCCGAAACAAAGGAGCGAGACAGGTGCCGTCCGATGTTCACCTCGATACCGACAACTAAAATTAAATGACGATTACACACACATACATCAGAACGCCGGCGAGCCGTAGAGAGCTTTCACCGAGTCCGTGTCGATGTCGCCCGAAGCGATGCTCGACATACATACATAATACACACTATAACCACCACCACATAAGTACCTACTTCATACTAACATTCATTGTTCCACGAAATCGGATATGATTACCCTTCATCACGCAACCAACATTCATAAGTCATCTACCCTCTGAAGTCCGAATATATGTAACTTCCCTATTCCACACGTACGATTCGCGTTTCTTGCATATCCATTTCTTAAAATATATTTCTAAGATATTACGCAAAGCAGTGTACCAGTAGGGCAACGTGCCCCTGTCCAAGATAACACGCTGGTCTTTGTTCGATATCGGCGACTAGGTTTATGGTTCACAACTTCACACCCACCCACACGCGACGATAACAAACGCGACACGCATGCAACTGTTGTGATAACGATACTGAACATTTAATATTATTTCAATCAATTAAAAAAAACATTAAATATTTAAATGTATTACAGTATAATATAATACTATATTCATAAATAACGAATACTTCACATACAATCTACCTGATATTTGAGATGACCAAGCGCAGGTGGTAGGATTACCTCATTCAACTAAATTATTTTCAGCCAAGTGTAATATTTAACGAGTATGTGTACCTACTGTACCGGTGTACCTACATACAAAGGTACATGTTTCACGTGTAGAATCAGCCCAAAATCGATTATTATTATAATCCGACTCTCTACCTGCCCGGTCCCAACCAACTCCCGACGATACCATAGGGTATTATCATATGGCTCAGGTATGGGAACAGTGTACACAGGACGAGACCCTTTTTTTATACGGACCAAATTTAAGTCGCTATTCATGTGTATTTTAGTTAACTGAATGAAAGAACATCTGGTTATAGTAATACTACGATATTGGAGTTGTTTGAACAAAATTTGAGCATATCATGTAAGTTTAATCGTAATTCAAACAAATATTCGGCTAAGAGCTACTAGTGCGAGTAAATTATTACAAGACGATGACGATATTTTCATGTTGGTATGGTAGGTACCAAGTCTCCAAAGGCAAACCAAGCAATGCAAGACATTAATCCAGCTGTTTAGCGATACAGTGAACAGCGATGGTGAGCGAATGAGGGGACAGTGGCATGAGGCAGCTCGGCCTGACCTAGATCTGCACACTCGCGTTCGGCTCAAGGACGGATCGACCGCTATTTATAGAGTTCATTCGACGGTCGTCATAGCATCGCACTCACTTTACATAACTGAAGTAAGCAGTAGCTAGGTGCGCAGTAACACGTGATTCTAGCAATGCTACATAATGAAGGCGCGCCACTTTCCCACGCAGGCGTCGAGCGAGGGGAACGGATGTTAAGAGAAATAATAACCTATTTTCCAGAGGATGCTTGAGATCGAACAGCAGGTCACACGTGGTACGAACGTAACGAGGTCAAAGTCGTGCGATTTCATTGGCATCTTATCGTTCTCACATCGACTTGCCGGAAGAAGATTGGGGCGTTATGGACTATCGTATTAATTTATGACATATTTAATCTTATTATTTTATGCATTACCTCAAACGACATGCATGAGTAAGTTCTCGTGATCACGTGACGTAATCATGCGATGCATAATACATAAATACAATGTCAACCTACAATTCACCTGGCTATATTGCAATTGCATCACGGCCTTGGCTCCACGGCAACAGAATGCAACACAAACTGCAATTGTATGCACTACATTGTGTATGTACTAATCGTAGAGTTCTACCTTGTACATACCTATATTTAACTCTGAAGTAGCTTGTAACGAGTACTTAGTACCTAACCTAGCTATCTAAATTTAAAACAATAGTCATGAAAATAAAGTCTATTTTTATTACAATAGTGACAAGAACGGACTGGAGCTGCACTAAAAGAGACTTAAAATATTTGAAATTGATAGATGAAATTAAATGCATTCAACGGCGATACGCTGAAAGTTAATTAAAAATCTACTCAAGGTAGCGATTAATCTTTTTCAAATCCTGGGTTTAGTAACAAACGTGTCGAGTTGTACGGAATTGATAATGTACGAGGGCTCTTTTATCGGTGGCGTCATGCTAGTTGACCCACTTTCGTCCCATTCGATACCACTTATAGAATAACTAACACACAAATGATCTCATAAATGCAATATTTTAGATGTGTCGCTTATTTTCATTAGCTATACAATTTAAATTTCAAAATAGTAATAGGTGCTCATAAAATTGGAGCATTTCATTTCCAATTCTATTTTATTCTAAGGCCACTGAGTGGAATTGAGGTCATCCTTGTTTATACGCCTGAAAACGTACAGATTGCTCCAGACCAAGTTTGTTACAACCATATTACTGCAATTGTTGCTTGAAACTTTTGTTTTTTCCAAGAATTCTCAGAAAATAATATTTTCCCACACAACTTTCTTTATAAGATTGCTTGGAGCCTTACATTCTTCGATGTTACTTTCATTTAATGAAACCGTAACAGTTTCGATTTTTTTTCCAAGTTCAAGTGTAAACAAGACTTGAAGTTCAATATCAAGTAAAATTCATAACTTACTGCTAAGGTTCTTAGATGTTACTTTCATTTAATGAAACCGTAACAGTTTCGGAATTTTTCCAAGTTCAAGTGTAAACAAGACTTGAAGTTCAATATCAAGTAAAATTCATCACTTACTGCTAAGGATTATTCAACAATTCATGTCAAAACCTGTTTGCGTATCTGTTTGTAATTTACTTATAGGTATCATAAAGCTGAAGAATTCGCACGAAACGCGCTAAGTAATCTCACGGTTTAAAAAAATATTTTGAGTGAGGTAGCTTGTTTATTATGGTAGGCTTTAGGTTTATTTCTTCAAAAAAAAGGCTTCTATTAAAAAATTCAGACATACACTAACTACGTAATACGATCATATCTAATAATTTATTACTGCCAGAATCAAGACAAAATAAACATTGAACTGTTCGATTGACGAGACCATTATTTGAATTTGATGAGCAATAATCAAGTGCGTAGTGCGTGCTGAATGTTCACGATTAGTACCTAACAAAGAAGGTACCTATAAATACAAACAAAGAGTCCTGCATGCAACCAACTACAACACGGAAGTGAGCGGTTCATGACAGCTGCACTCTGCAATTCTACTTGCATTGCATCGCACGCAGAGAATAAACAACGAGATGCCAATAAAAACCGATGCGCTCGCAACTTGCATGATTATGCGACTCCATTATTGAACAGGTTCGCCTCGAGGACTCTTACATTATGCTTTATTTATGCACATTGTATAATAGATAACAGATAATGACATACGAGTCAGCTGTGTTTCTATACGATATAAATGATGAATTATACGCATTCTTGAAACGTCTATTGATCTAATGAACACGCGTAGCTGATGTAGATGCATAATCTGGAAATATCTTTCAGTGAATACGAGTTATTTCTTGCGCTAGATATATGAACTATTAATTTCAAAACTTGAGGCCGAAGCACGCATAAAATTGCGCAAACTGCGCTTCCCCTAACATAAAAGAAGTGAACACGCTATTATTACATTACAAACGGCGGAGTGCCCTTGATAACTACCCTATACGATTCATAGGTCACAAGTGTCCTAACATGTTCAATACTTATTTACATGCAGCAGAATTAAAAACTCTGCCCCATCCCCATAACATTGCAGTTTAGAAGGGTTCAACCCTTTGTGAACCAAATTTTGAAGCTATATCGACGACGTCATAGATTGTTCCTCGGACAATAGGGAGGGCACTAGTACATAATACGTACACGGTAGTTCATAAGTAACATCGAGCACGCACATAAATATTTCCTGCGAAAAGTTGGCTCACTGACAACTTTCAAATGATAAACTCGTTTATGATAGTATCGCATATTCTCATCTGTATAACACTGACTGGTAATTTTATAAAAACATTTTCTCAACATACAATAAATGAACATACTTAATTTGAATATACGTAAATGACTTTGCTATTTGGTGGTGCGCAGTTATACGGGCTTCGTGGCCATGAGGCGCGAAGGGAAATGTGGTTATAGTTCAACGCTGATGTAACAGCCATCTCGTAAGCTGCTAGCCCTTTCCACTGCTCCCTTTTTGCGGTCACCGGCCGCTTTCTAATTCCCATTGTGCGTACAAAGTGACGGCTAGATTGTAAGTACGGATCGACATCCGTGAGAACAGCCTGGCTGCTCGCTAATTACATACTCATACTCATGTAGGTATGTGCGCACTTTTCGCTCGTTGCTCCCACTATTTCTTTTTTCAATCTCTCAAACATTCCTACAGCTATTTTCGGAGTCATCAAGTCGTCTTGTAAATGGAAAATACCTAAAGTAATATGTTGCCAGAGAAGTTATGTGCATAAAATTGGATAGCATTCTAAAATAGGGATTACTATATTGAAATATCGACTGAATTAGAATGATTTTCCCCGTAGCAACATTCACATATCTAATTGACATTAATCAAAAGCAATTCGTGTTGTTATCACTATATGTACCTACGCCACGCACATGACTACTGACTGAGTGTGAATTACCTAAATAACATCTAATTTACGTAACTTGCGTAGTTGTTCACGAATAGGAACAAGTACGTACCTACGTGATCGACATGCTTAGTGAGGAACGATAATTTGATCACACGTTTCTTGGAAAAACCGTTGTATTGTGAATTTCCAAGATTTTATTATACAAAAATGTTTAAACAATATTTTCCCGATAAATGGGTTTGAACACCAAGAGAACGTGATTAAATGATGCAGCTGTGAAAGTACCTACAATTGATGAAGAAAGAAATGTATTGATATTCCCATTTATTAGTCTTTCAAATGTTTTTCATTTGCCATAACAGCATGTGTTTGTTACATAATATGCATGACCGAATTAGGCAATAGTGTTAAGAGGTGTAAACTGAAGTTAAGCTACTGCTTACTCACCCGCGGCCTTGTGAATGTGACGTTATACCGCGCGCGCCCCAGTATCATGACGTGTTGTGATTGTGACGTAAAGTTTTTTTCGCGGAAATTCCAGCGCGGCCATCGCACGCGGATTGAGCGAAGTGCGAATAAGAACTCGCTCGCTAGTCGACCAAATACGCGGAATATTGTATCCAAAAATGTCAAAATACAACAAATTGTAAAAAGTTTGTTATTACTATTCTTCCCTTGTCTAGGGAATCCACAAATTTTATTCCACAACCGTCCTATAAAACAGTTTTCAGCTGCTTTTTAGCTTCTGGTGGTGGATGGTAATAATGGTGGATTCATGTCTCGGGATTTTCCGTTTTTTGTTTTTTTTTAAGTTTCTTTTTAATTTAAATGTAGTAAATTTAACTTTATGTAGTTGTACATTTTATCCAAATAAGAAAATATGTAACTATTTACCATTTTCTTGTTGAAACAAAAAGGTGGATCAAAATCTAGGGCATGCTTCTTGACATAGTTCATGTGCCCTATGTGGGTGGCTGCCCTACAGATGTAGGCGGGTTTACTTACGTAACTCAAACAGCCGAAGGGCAGCCGCTTGCCACAAGCCTTTCGCAACAAACGCCCTACGACTTTAGTCATACATAGTTAGGTAGCTACTAGTAGGAAAACGAATAACGATGGTAATATAGGAAACGATAGATCCGAGTGTTGGTCGAAGTGCTGAGGAGGTCATTGACAGGGCGGAGGCGGAGGCGGGTGGCGCGGATGCAGCGACTGCACCGAGCGAGTTCCGGTGCACTACGCGGCAGGTATAAATAGCGATCCGTTAGTGTCGACGACCGCGCGCCGTCACCATTACGTTTACCCTGCTCTGAAGTAACAAAATCATGACCTATATTAAAAAAAATATAAATAAATACCTAGTTACGTCACGGAGCATGAGCGAGTAGGGCGACTCGATAAAATCGAAAAGTCGCTTCAAAGTGGGGTGGAGGAGGACAGCATGGGACGAAGCGAGAGGCACCAGGCACCGAAAAGTGTAGCAAAGGGCGAGAACAGGGCCACAGGGAGGAATGGGGAGAGGGAGAGAGCTAATAATGCATACTATACGCCCTCCGCCGACGACACGACTCGATAGAGGTAGCTCGATGATTCTCAGTGCGCGCGCGGCCCCTCGCCAGTGCGTCCCTCCCTGTGCGTGAAAGGGCCCGTGCGTACGTGACGCGGCGCAAGATGCGGGACGAAGGGCGACCAGCAGTGCCCCACCCGCACATCTTCAGCTAAAATGCACACTTAGGTGAAGGTAAGGGAGATCGCGTCCTCCATTGCGCATTTAGAACCCAGATTTTCTCTAATTTACACCACCAAGATACATTAAATGCTATTACCGCTATTTTTCCGAGCTCATAGACTTGTAAGTATGAGATAGACCAAGCGCTCTTTAAAATCCGGTTTCTCCGCTATTTTGTTAGTATGCAAGCCCCATCGACCATCTTGTCTCGGATGTTATAACAACATAGCTATTGTGACGTAATAAATTTCACACCGAACATAAATGAAGGACACACGCTGGATTTTAAAATAAGTATATATGTAATACCAAAATTACCAATGTAGATGATAATTAGGCAAAACTTACTTCTAACTTCCTTGTTAAAGGAAGTCCATTCCTTCTGCGGTTCCCAGAGGGTCGGTTAGTATGTTTTATTTAATACGAATACACTTAACATTATTATAAAATATTAAGTCCACTTGAATGAAATCACAAACGACCAGGAATTTAAATGTACCTACAAGGTCGACGTTATATAGTTGCATCTGCAACACGAGTAATTTAATTAGAATATAATAATAGGTATATCGAATTAATATTTATAAACAAGGCACGCGACGACTACTACGTTCGTTAATAACCGGTCCTTTTGTAACAAGCTAATTGCGAAACCTTCCTTTGCACTGGATCTGGCAAAACGACATTTTGTTGAATTTAATTATTGAAACATCGCTAAACAGTCGAAGAGATAGATAAAAGTACCTAATACATAGGCCATATCACCGGAAAAGTTTGCACATAATGGTGATATTAAGTACCAAATGCAATTACAGCGCGAACTGGCGAGCTAACAAGTTGGAAAATTTTATCGCTTTCTACAATCAGCTTCTGTTTATTTATGTTATACTTAGTAAAATGCATAACAATAATGATAAAATCAATCTACGAATACAATCTTGTATTGGCTGCTGGTACAGGCACTCGACTCAAATTAAAGTGCAAATGACAAATCTTTTATAAAACCAAAATATTACTATGTTTGTTTGGACTGAGGCATTTTTGATCCATTATCGTTTCTAAAGAACTGTTCCCGATCAGTGGTCCAACGTTTTGAACTAAACATACCTAACATATTTCAACATTCATCCTAATCCACGTCATGGACTCAAGCTATGGCTTCTATCAAATGCAAATCTCATAAATGACATCAGTAATTATTCACGGTGTCGTTTGAGAAATTGACTAAAATAACTACTATATAAGTAGAGTCATCCATCAAACATTAATATGTTGTGCTAATGCACAAGGCAAGGGTGGGTTTCTTATAAGTGTATGTTTATAGTGCCTATACTTAGACGATGTCATAGTGGCACAAAGGCACAATGCAACTAGATAGTTGAAGGAGCAGCTGATGCCATGACAGGTGTGGTAGCAGCCGGCATACACCTGCCTAGTGGCACGCGCCACCGCAAGCTGCTCTAACAATTATATAGCATTCATTACTACATCACAATTGATATTCAACATTATCGACTATATAAGCCAAGCTGCAGCTAACTGGTAAATGTCGAGTCAGATACCTAAAATATGAATTAAATATAATGAAATTCCTTTGAATAATCCTGTTAAATACAAACTGAATTAATTGAATCATCCATCATCATAAAATAAATATACCTACATACGACCAATCAAATATTAAACCATTATAGTGAATTAACATTAATTGTATTTCTGGGGAAGAACAATAATAAATTAATTGGTTTTACCCTATGACAAAAACGCAGATTACAGTACATTTTACACAATGACGCAAATTTCGATTGATTCGAGTTAAAGCTGATGGAAATACCATTTCCGGCTAAGATAGACAAGGAATAGGCAACTGTTACGAACAAGTTTGCGAAACGAGCCAAGCGAGTCTAGTTACTGGAAGACTCCAGAGAGTGGAATACCGTTACCGACAGCGGTTAGTGGCGCTGCGCGGATAATAAGCGGACCGGTCCGCGACCGATAGCCAATATGATTCGTGATAACCACTACGAGCGATTACTGATATAAAAACATAGTAACCAGATAACAAAAATGTCGAATGTTTTATTTTCAGACACGTCATTGTACCGCGACTCGTATTTGTGATGATAAATGGGTTGATTCTTTGAACGAATCATTTGCGAAATTGGATACCTATAAAATTTATATGAGATATGCATTGAATTATATAAGTGTAGGTTTTAGAATTATAAATCAAAGCTATTTTGCCAATATTATGTTGCCTCATTTTTACTCAGATTAACTCAAAATCACTTCAAGAGAATAGACGTAGACGTCATTTTTTGAAAATCGAATAAACTAAGGTTTGAACTCTTGGTCAGAATTTCCCAAATTGCAGTTTGTCGCAGATCCTTTTGGCAAATCAGTGTTTTCTTTATTTAAGTATCGACTATGCTTATAAGCTTACCCTGTAAAATACCAGTTCTCATTTAAAAAGCAATTTCAAAATTGGATCTATGAAATATGATGCGAAATTAGATCGTGAGAACATGAATAGTTCGTCTAAAACGTAGTGAAACGTATTGTTCTCTTTGAGTTCGTCTACACTTTTCTACGCGACAGACGTCTCAGATGTTTCATCTACCGCTGTCATATTTTCAAGACTGAAATAGATTTGTGTTTTTTGGTACATCGAGAATCCCGTCAACGGGACTACTGGGATTTTGCAGTTCCAATAGTAAACAGTTGGATCAATCATAAGTTTCCCAGTAGTGTCACTGTACTACCGGTCCGATGACCAATGACGTAAGCCAAAAGTGCGCGAAATCCACCTGTTATGACTATCAGGTAGATTAATGACTCCCATATTTTCCTGTATTCGCTCATATGTGACATGACAACGGAGAGCACTCATCACGTAATTATTAAACGACATGGATATGACGAAACCGGAATCAAGTAAACAAAGACAAGAAACAGGACAGGACTTTGATGTTACGATCAATCTCTAGGATGTATAAAAGCATTATGCCTTTCCTAACTATTAAGATGTAAATACTACGTTGAGATTATTCATGAATACGGCTTATGAAACAGAATGTAAAATAGGCAGGTAGAGTACATCATTTGAATGTTCGTTGGAAGCATGAAACGCGACGTCCGGGTACTGGTGTCCCGTTAACATAATGCGCATAGCAGTTGTACGTGTCTTGGTGTAACAATGAACCGATGCAATATCAGCAGTGCATAAAATGCGTTAGCAATGGTCGGGCGGCGGCGTAGGGAGAGGCGAGGCTAAGCAGCCATGGCATCGCGTGCGGCAGTGTTGCGGCCACACTCCATCGACCTACATTTTATACGGTTGCGAACTCATTATTTACTAGCCGTAACAGCGCACGCACTGTCCACCCTCCTCACCAACTACCCTCGGCGATGTTGATATTAATTCATTTTTGACCCGATGAATGAGAGATTCGCCTCGACAGACTACCTGCGAAAACATATAAAAAAAAAACACAAACCATGCACACAAACAAAAACACGACCTCACGGCGGGACCAGCTCCGGAGTCTCGACGTAGGTGTCTGCATTTCGGAAACAAAACACAATAGAAAGAGTCGCGTGCGAACGCGATGCAGGGATATGGGGCGGCAGGTCGAGAGAAAGAGGCGGCACGAGGGCCGACGTAAACAAACCACGAGCGGGAGCTTCGACCGCACTCACCATTTTGAGGATCTTGAGATCCGGGGTAGGTCGGTATGGCTGCAGCAGCCCACGTAGTGAAGAGCGGAGACGTCGTCAGCGGAAACAGCACAAGCACTCAAGTCACATAGGATGGGTGGTTCAGCGCACGCACTCTGCACATACGAACACGACACGTCCCGTCCTACACTACGTTCACGGCCCGCGCCGATGCAGTTTACGTCACCGCATCCCGCTCCCGACTGGCAATACGCGGCGCTCGCGAGCGACGACCTCGCGCTGCAGCGTGCACCGTCCCGCGTCCCGCCCGCACCACAAGCCACACGGCGCGCCCTGCTGCCTCCCCGCGCGCCCCGCCTATGCCCTACCGCCGCGCCGCCCGCCCCGCAGCCCACGCCCCGCAATCGTCCTACGTCCGGTGAATCACGATGTCGACACGAACGGGCTTTGGTCAGCCAGCATAAGTACAATCTACAAGATACCTTTGGTTTGAATTCGGTCTACAGATCGAATTGTCTGTCCATGTGATGTGCGACAAAATAAACCCGAAATGCTCGTTAAAATTCTGTATACGTAACTGACTAGATACATTGCTTCTTCATTTTTAACTATTTTTATAAAGGATTAAAGTTATTATATTGTGTTTAAAGTAATTATTTTTTTAAGAAATGTGACCGGTTTAATTTTTACATAAAATTTTAAAGAGTTACCTATGTATAAATTAAAATTTTCAGTAAAAGTTTTTTATGTAAAAGTTTTATTGATTTGACTATTTACTCTAAATAAAAAATCATAATTTAGAGTATTATTGTGGCTAGCCTAATAAAATAAATATGTAATAAGTTTAAATATCTTTTGGGTTCAATATCCACATGAACCGATCGGTACCCTATTGCTATTGAAACTCTAAACAAATCGAGAAAGTAATTAAAAGCTACGGAACCCTAAAAATGTATGATCAAAGCGTTGAGTCTTCCTTTAGGTTTTCCTTGGCCCAACGACAAAAAAACGCTAAAACTTAATTTTATCTGCATAAATCTACTATATCAATAAATAATTGAAATGTGCCGGCCAAGTGAGAGTCAGACTCGCGCACGGTGGGGTCCGTAGTTTGTGACTATAAAAAGTATGGAATCCATAAAATAAACTATTGAGTGACGTCTATTGCAATTCTAATAACCTGCTACTCTATAATCATATCTGATATAAATTTTCTATAGAATATGGTTCCATCAATAGTTAAGTATTAAGTTTTATTTACACGAGAAAGGACTGTGCAGTAGTATGCAAGATTTTGCTTCTTGCAATACCAAACCATTAGGATAAAACAAGAAAATCAGACAAACAAAAAACAAAATGTTAAAACCCAGGCAAGTATTTTTATGTCGAGCTGTATAAGATATCATTTTAGAAATAATATAATACAAATGTCAGCAGAGGCCTATAAAGAAAATATAAAAATCTGTATGTTCTGTCTGGTAAAGTAGATAAAACTAAAGTAGAAAAAAGTAAGTTACAATTGGTACAATACTATACTCTCAATAAAAAAAAAACTTTTTATTCACGCAATGAGGGCATCAACAGTGGTTTACAGCTTGTAAACCACAATAATTGCCAGTTTAGTTTTAAATTGTTCAGGGGGTCTAAAAAGGAAACACGAGCAATATTGCTATGAAATTTATCGAATTTAAAGCAGAGCCAATGTTTTGTGTACTTAGTTCCAATATGTTTGGGTGAAAATGTAAATCATTTTAACCAAATTTTGACAAATTACGCCATAATCTGCTATAAATTCCAGAAATGAATTCCATTAGCAATATTGATCGAGCGGCCGTTTTATCCCCCAGATGTTCGATTCGTCTTCCTTCACATTTCCTGCTATGCTACTAATAGTCATAAAATAATGATGTACTTACCATTCAAAAGCATTGTAATGATAGTAACATAATCCTAATCCATACAGGAATAATGGGTCTTTCCAATTTTCTTGTTCCAGTGCATAGAATTTTTGATATGCTGACATAGCTGCAACAAAAATAGTCAAAGTAAATGAAGCTTTGTTTTGTCACACATTAATACATAAATTGGTAAATATGTTTATTTCACCAGAATAAATCACGAGAATTCCTCTGTCAGACACAACACAGACTCAAGAAATCAAGGATTCAGAAATCAACTTTATATATAAGGTCCCACCCGAAGAAGAAGAAGCCAATAAGTGTGTTCCAATGCTTTATAGGCTGTTGCTGAAAGTGCTATACGAAGAATCTCCGATAAGATACTTAAAATGTTATTATAGTATGCCAGTCACTTTAAAATTAGACCCAATCGGCGTCAAGTCAGCGTCAGTTTCATATTCGAAGCCGTGTTCGCTCATATAATAAATAATGGCCTTGGTTTGTTTTATCACGAGATACGAAACGAGATGCGAACTACGAGTCGCAAGACCCATCACGGGTAGCCACCGTACACCTACAGCGCAGCATGGCACTTGGCACTTTAATAATCATCAGGCACAGCTTTCCATTATCATTGAGTGAAGGTTGTAGTGCAAGTGATTTTAATTTATTAATATAAAATTATATCTATGTTTTCAGTTAGAAAAGACAGTTGTTCACCATTACTATCACATTATTAATGTCCACTGTTGAACATCCAAACATTCCAAATTGATTCTAAAACTTTTTGTCTGCCACTTTAAGCCACCTCATTTGTTTCATTGGAATGCAGATACCGAAGTAATTTGATCTTTGACACCTCCACCGCACACCTTGGCTTTGTAGTGACCAACTACCTCAGGGGGACTCATCACTCAGTTTCATCTAACTAAAGATATTGCCAAGAGTACTTTTTGTATTAATCTAGCTACAATATTATATATCTATATTTGCAATGGTTGATGCAATATTTTTTCTAATTTACTGTGTTATTAACACAAAGTCAAGAAAGGACTCTCAAGTAGAACATTGTGAAACAATAAATAAAATAAACAAGTGGAACAATAATAGCACCTGCTTTGCAGTATCTACCTAATCAAATCATAATACCTTTTGCATAGTCCTCTAACAGGAGATGAAAATGGCCTAATTTACAGTATGTTTTAGGATCTATACAAATATCTCTTCTAGCGTCTGGAGAGCAAGCCCTTTCTTCTTCCTGTGAACAAAACAAATAGGTCATCATATCAGTAGATCCCCCTCAAACTCACTCCCAAATATGGCAAAAAGGCTAAAATGAGATGAGACTAAGTTCTTCAAGTGAACATTGTATTTGTACCATAGATTTAGTATTTTTTTTTATTTGTACATGCTATTTATTTAATTACTTTTATTATTACAGCAGGACATCAATTACAATAATTAAATATAGAATATTACAAATAACAACAAAATAACAATGATATTTTGTTAACAAATAAAACATAAGGTTGTTTGCTATACACACCAAATAGCGAAACTGTTATGCCTCATAGATTCGGCCCATTTGGCCCTAATAACCTATCTGTATATTAGACGGTAGGTACTTTCGATAGTATTTATGTCCAATCTTTGAGATGAGCAAAAACTTATAAACACTTTTGTTTTGAGGTAGTTATTTATTACGCTTAATGTATAGGTTACCTTACCTTAACTTGAACCAACATCCCTTCCAGATACTTGACAGCCTTAAGAACAAGTGCCCGGGTCCTGCCATGTTCACTGCCTCGCAACTTCAGAAAACCAAATTGACGGCTGAAATAAAAATACATAAGTAATAGTAAATGTAAAAGTTATTAGAAAATCAGTGGTGTAGCATGGAGGGTTGGAAAGGGTGGACCACCCCGGGCAGCACTTTTAGGAGGCGGCAAAATTTCACAATTAATAATATATCGTAAAAAAACAGTTTTCGAGTGGACAATGTGTGGGATGCATAATAATTTTTTAAGTCTTTTAATGATATTAAGGCAATGTGGTATATGGCACAGTGGTAGTGACGTTGAATGCCGATATGAAGGTGGTGGGTTTGAATCCTAGAATGTGGTGAAAGACAACATTGTGAGGAAACCTCCAACATTGTGGTGGTTGGGTACTTTTTTATTCCCTTCTTGGCTTCAAGGCCGTCAAAATTTGTTATAGCGTCATCATATCGTGCCGCTAGTTTAGGAGTAGGTACAAAAATATAAAGGAGCATAGCATAACCAAAAATAATAATGTTTTAATTGTTATTATTTTTAATGGTTTCGATTATCCTATATTGTTTATTGTTAAATACGAAGTTATTCCACTTTAATCCAATAAAAATTATAAACTTGACAACTTTTTGCCGTCAATATAATTCTTACGTAGAATCCTCTTGGAATATAATTATGCTATGGAAAGAAAGTTCATGCCCCTTGTAAGCATGTTAAAGCCTATTCAGTTTATGCATTAATATTCGTATATACTGTAAAGTGTAAATAAGCTTGAAAACAGCCCGAAAGAACTAGGAAGCTAAAAAGTAAATGTAAAGGTACCTGTCAAGTTCAGATAAAACTTGCAACTCTTGTGAGGTTAGATGCAACTCTTCTTTTTCGTCCATTTTCTTGAAATTCTATAGAAAACCCGGTTTAACATAAGAGTTTTGAGGAATTAATCATGTTTTCACTAAAATTCCAAATATTAGAACAATTATTTTTCACGCAAACAAGGCGCGGTTACGTACTTTGAGTAGTGACAGGATAGCCGTCACGTTACGTTAGCGTCCTTAGTACATAATCTTATTTCATCTGTGGTTAGCATAATAAAATTATTTTTTACGTTACATGCATTCCGAAAGTAGGTTGTTTTGAAATCAGAAAGTTTAGTGTCAATCAATAACAATGAAACAAAATATTTGTTTGTAAGTTTACTTCAAAACGTATTTATAAAAAAGCACAGAACTACCAAATATCCATGATAATTTCTTCAAGAATAACATTACATTTAATAACACACCATATAGGAAGAATAATAACTACAGGACCCAAGAAAATATACAAGAGACAATTACTTACTAATATTAAAAATTCCCTGTCTTGGGAACATTACTACTGATGGCATGGGACATCTTACGGTGAACGGTCTTTACTTTACTTACAGGCTCTACTCCACCAAAGGCACATTATGAAATCGGCCATACAAGTCGGTGGAACGTTACAATATCTCAAGTGAATTTAGTCACTAGTAGATCGAGTTCCATAAATTAGGTCCAAATAATATCTTAGCGACGTTAGTTCCAATTTTGACCACGTGCCAAAAGATCCTTGTCGCACTGTAAATACAATCCACATCCAGTGAATGAAATTCACTCATCTATAATGTGTCTCTATTTCGCGTAGATATTCAAGGATGGGTAGGCTGATGTTTAGATAGAACGTTACCACGTACGTAATTATATAATTTCCGGTTTTTAAAAAAAATAGACAAATAATTACTTCGACACATTAAAATGCAGTGCGGGGCAACAATTCGAAGGGGTGTGATAGGATACGGCGCTGTGCGATCAAAATACAAAACTAACACAGAAAAACCATAAATAAATACACTTAGATAAGGGTGCATATCACTATTCTTCATAGTAATCAAAGCATTAAAAATCAAAATCGACTAACACTCTAAATCGGTTTGTTTCTTTTAATTTTATCATCACTACATCACTAGAAACTTCATATCTCAAACGTCAGTTCATTCAGTACCCGTCTATGAAATACAATACCTACATTTAGTACCTAGGTATCTATCGTAATTTATTACAAATGCTAGCTAATCCCAAGTAAATTATTTTTATTATTGTAGGTCCGTTGTTTTATTGTAAAAAAATACAAAAGTAATAAAGTCATTGCACGTGACTGTCTATAAGACAATTTAAAATATTAATCAGTTTTAAAATCTGTGAAATCAAGAATTAAAAATGAGTTACAGAGATACAGTGAGTATATTTTTTTGTATACGACTTAATAAACGGCACTTTTCAATATTTGGACATCCTAAGCATTCTTCAATGTGGGTATTTGAAATGTTTTTTTTTAAATATAATAGATTGAAGATAGACAATCTATTTCTGAAACTTAGTCATGAACTCAAGGTCGCTACTGTAGGGATATCGTTTTTCTTTTCTATGTACCTATAGTATTTATAGAAATATAATTGTGTTACATGGTACATAGCAATCAGGACAATTAAATATATAAGTATTTAATTGTTAAAGTTAAATAACAAGGTTATTTAAAATAAGTATATGGTACCTACATAAAAAAATTGGTAATTAGCATGCATTCCAAATATTTTCTTACAGTTACTATATCCTCGGCGGTCACGACACCAATTATCCTATTACGATGTATGTAACATTATAATTTATTACATCATAATTGTACATTTCCAATTTATGAGTGGCTTATGGACAGTGAACTTTAGAGATCTGTCTTACTAAAAAATATTTCATGCTTTGTTTAAATAAGCTTTTTATGACTGTCAATATGGAGTTTCTCTCGTCATCTCTTAAAATGATGTAAAAGAATTGATAATTAATATATTTTAATTACTTCACTATATTTTAATCAGAAAATATATTTTTTACTCTTTCTCACAATGGTTAGTGGAATATGCTGCAAATAATACTGTGATGACTAATTATAATGTTTTGGCTGTAAAAAAAACCAACATAAAATTCTTGTATGCTAAAATTCCCATTGATGTTTTCTGTTATTTAATGCTATATGTATGTTATGTTTACGCAAACATGTTCATATATCATGCTTAGACATATTAATTGTCGTGTATATCCTGCTTTATAACACTATTATAATAGATATCTGTTATTGGCAGTACTCACTCTTTCCAAGATCTCATTCTTACTGTGCGGCTAATGAGCAGCGTGTAGGATCCTACCTAAGGACATTAATGGTATTTATCATAGGGCTATATTTGTGTGATCAATGTACAACCAAACCCACATGTCACGACTGCTTGTTCTTAAATAATTTCAATGAAATTTAAAGTAATTTTACTTCACATGGAAAAATAATTGAATATAATTACAATCTTTTATGTTTGTGACTACAGGATAGATATTTGAGATGGGTCAGTAAAGATAAAGATTAAAGTAGCAACCTTCTTGATACTATTCATAACAGTCCATTAATTTTTTTTGGAGGAATTAACATGATTATTTACATTTTGAAAAAAATACACTTGCTTACAATTAAGTTTTTAAACATTTTCCTCAATCAATCAAAAGACCTGGCACTAATTGAGATTTGAAACTTTGAATACTTAATGTCAAATGTTAATACATTTAAATCCAATCCAATATTAAAATAATAACTTCAAAAAAGACTGGATGGTCCGCTAAGAATGTTTTGCTCTGTGAACAAGGATTAAAGTAGCTTTTACTGACTCATCTCAAATTTCCACTCTGTTTATTCAACAGCATACAAAATATGTAACTAAACAGGTATTGTAATTTATAACAATATGCATTTATTGTACAAGATACTTACATAGAATTTCATTGGAGTAATGATAAAATGGAGTCTACTCTGAAATATGATACATGATAGTTCAGTCTTCGTTCAAAATACAAATAAAATTGCATAATACATCTTGTCAATATAAGCGCATTTTATTGGTTTTATTTTTAAAAATGATTTTCGGACCATCATGGAAAATTCCAGAGTAAATCCACTGATCTGCTTGC
This sequence comes from Tethea ocularis, assembly GCA_963555595.1. Taxonomy (NCBI): domain Eukaryota; kingdom Metazoa; phylum Arthropoda; class Insecta; order Lepidoptera; family Drepanidae; genus Tethea; species Tethea ocularis. Next base: position 10,564,299 of record OY741958.1, read on the forward strand.
TTCCTTCATTCATTGGTAAAAAATTACGACTATTTCTAAAATGTTTTTTTAATATTTAAAATGAAAATTCTTTCAAAACTATTTATTTTGCTCAAATCAAATTTAAAATAGCTATTTCATTACATTCATTTAGATTATTATAATACTACTTGTGGACCCGGAAGACGTCGTTCTGCCTAGTATAGCGACAACAGCGCCACCTACCGGTTCCAATTGTGCTTTCAAACCATCCAGGATCCCATTGAAATAAACATACATTTAGAATTCAATAACAAACATAATTGTACAGAAGATATATAAGTATACTTATTAAGACATGGTACATTATGTCGGACTAGGTACTCATTCCATTTCTAGGATTCTGATAAGATCATTATCTTTCATTAGGAACTTGCTCTTTGTGCCCCTGACGTCATTATTTACTAATTGCAAAGTTATGTACTAATATGTGTTTGCTTTCACTGTTATCGGCAACTAATAACGTCATTCAAGACGCTAATATTTTTTTTTTTGCATTTACACTGATCATAATATTTAGTAATGTTTGAGACATCCCACAGACATACCAACATTTTTGTTAATTCAAAATGTATAAATATTACTATCAAAATTAATTAATGTGGAATCGGTTCTAATTAGATGCCACCCACTTAACTTGTCTAAGATCCTAATAAGTTTAGAAAGTATCACTTAATAATATATTTTTTGAATTATAAAAAAATGGGCCATGTCTTTAGCAATTGCTTATCACCTAAATTCAATATGCAGAGTTTTGGTTCATCCCCATCGTCAGTGCTGAGTTCGCTCTCGTCGTTGCGTTCCCGGCCATTCGGCGACATCATTTACAATCCCACGCCTGATTTGAACGAGGTCTACCCAGGGCTATACGTTGGAGATGCGTATGTATTTATAACTTTTTCGTTACTTTCAACAAGTATTATTAAACTACTGCCCTGTTATCATTGAACTTGTTCTTTTTCACTATTACATTGATCCTAGGATGTTAATAAGAGAGTGGCAGTTCTCTATATTTTTAAACATTCACGATTTGATAATCTTCTAATCTAAGTCTGCGCTGTAGCATTTATTTCTTATTTAGCAATGCGGGATCTAAGCCTTGCCTCGTCTAGAAGTTATTAATCCCAAAGATCCACTAATTTCAAAATTGTGTCAAATATAAAACTGAAATGCCTATGTTCACAGCCGCATTCCTAGAATAGATGACGATAACTTTGTTACCTATATGTTATACGAATACAAGTTTATTCCCATGCACACGTATAAAATACCTATTTATTAACTCACAGTGTGGCTGCAAAAGACAAGGCGTTCTTAAGGCGTATGGGAATTAACTATGTCCTCAACACAGCTGAAGGCAAACGTTACACTCAAGTTGACACAGGCCACTTGTATTACCGCGATTGCCCTGGACTTCGCTACAAGGGCTTCCAGCTAATGGATCTTCCGTCTACTGATATATCCAAGTACTTCCACATCGCAGCCAACTTCATTGATGAAGGAATTTCCAGCGGAGGTACGTAAAACAGTATTGGTTCTCAAGGCTGAACATTGACGAGAAATAAAACGTATATTAGTTATTTTTAAGAAATTGAGGATCCTAGTCATTGTAATAGAAATTATACAATTTCGCCCCTTATAAAACAAGTCTTCCAAAGTTCTAGTGGGTGATCCATAGTACTTACCTACTGTTGATTTATGAACCCTACTAAAATACAAATGTTATTCCCAGGTCGTGTCCTCGTCCACTGTTTTATGGGAGTGTCTCGTTCTGCCACATGCGCGTTGGCTTTCCTTATGATCAAACGTGGTATGTCGCTTACTGAAGCGCTGGCGATGGTTCGCTCTCGTCGGGACATTCACCCTAACGAGGGCTTCATTCGCCAACTTCAACTGCTCGACAGGGAATTGCGCGTCTCCCGCATCCGCTGACCTTACACCCCTCTCCAGCCTTTCTTCAGTTACTCTTTCGAAGTCGGCTACGGGAGACATCGCGTGCGAAGTCTTGACAGATCATGCAGCTATCGTTACTAAATTGGGAGTTCGTTTTAACTCTTTGACTATGTATACTGTGATTTGAATCGATGATAACTGAAGAAATTGATGTCAACAACATCTGACAACGTGGCCATATTTACAAAATACGTTGTTTATAGGTAAAATAGAGCATCTGATTTTATATATATTTTGATATCCTTATAATTCAATACATGGAAGAAATTGCCGTATTTATTTTTATACAGACCCTTAAAGTTATTTTATAAATGTTTTGTCTATTTGCTGATGTATTCTGATATTTCCTCAGTCTAGTTATTTTGATATGTAGTTCCTTCAAAGATGATCTTGATTTTAATGATAGTTTGTTTGTACATATTTCACGAAGTTTGAAAATAATAAACAATAATAGGTAACCATAACTTTAAAAAAAGTTTTGGTTAGGCCCAATTTTTCAATCGCTAGATAAATAAACTGTTCTAATTTAAAATATAACTGCTAGATACCGTTTATCTGGCCATTGAAAATCAGCTCTTAAAATCACTAATAAGTGACAGTAGTTTTTACAAATGTTAAACCGGGTGTAAGTGACATCCTAACCAAAACTGAAACGATGTACCTATTCTGTACCATATTGAATCTCTCAGCGTCAAAAGGTTAAGCTGGTCTTTTAAAAAAAATTACAACATTGTTCGCAGTTTTTAATTGCACATTGCATAAATTTTACGCAACACACGTATTTGACTTAATAAGTAAAACCATGATTATGCGAGAAAAATGTATGAAATTAATGAGCTGTGAGCATCGAAATACGTCGATGGATGTGTGTTTATAAAATTTTGTTGTTTTCACACGTGGAGAGTATTAACGTCATACTAAAATTAAGTGCGAGTTATTTTCACCTACTTACTCCGGAATTTCCAGTACAGACTTTCCTTTGATTTGTTTCTTAAAATATATTTTGTATCATACCTACGGATCTTCAATTCTGAAGAAAATTCTCAAAAATGTTTAGTTTGACGATGTTTTTTACATATTTCTCATGAATAATACAGTCGGTGATTTTGAAATATGTACAAACTTATCATCACTTCATATAACAATAAATTATATTTATAAGTAGTTATATATTATATTATAACGTACCAAAAATATTAAAACATTTTCAAAAAATATAGGAATATATTTATTAAATCAAAAAACTATATTGATACACCTACAAATTTTTCATACCTGGATAACATTTTCATGTGCCATTTTATTTTTATATTGATAGTTTTATATACACATTAGTAAATCAACCTGTTATTCTTATAAAAATACAATACATATAATAGAAATAAGTAAATAAGCCCAGTTTGTAGATGTTATAGCTTTTTCTTATAGTTGTAAGTAATTAAATATCTGCATAACTATAGTACAATCATGTAGCCTTTGTCATACAATAACTCCGATGTTTATGTCTGTAAATCTAGGTATATATCGTGTTGAGTTTTTCCAAGACTTGTGATTATGATAATGGTACCTTGAGTCGTTTGGATAGCTTTAGCTCAGCTTAAATATCACTACCAGTTGGGTATCGAATGTATTTGCGCAGAGTATCTGCACGGAAAGTTCGAGCAGACTCGAACGTTGAGGGAAAACGCGAGCGTGTTTTACGAGACATCGTCAAAAAAACAACAACTTTGCACGGAGTGTAAGTTATACCTATAGTAAATAATAATAATATTATGTAATATAAATGAACGTATATTAGGTATGTACTTTTAAATTACATGTTTCTATTATTTTCCATTTTGTGATAATCCTGGCACGTCTACGTGCGACACCCGTAAGTTCAACTTACTCGGGCGGCGCCATCGCTTGACATCAAATGCGATGCCGCACTGTAGGGAGAATATAGTTACACTGTGGCTTTAGCTAAGTAAATTCATTGCGTTTTGCGTTGTGGCCAGGTGTCACAGAGAGTGAACATACATTGTTTAGGGACTCGCACTAGTTGCCAACACTTGTAACATTTGGCTGCACATATGTGTTACTAATAAAAGTCTATTTATGTTTCATACATCGCTTCATATTATAAATATCGAGACCACTTGTCTTATTAATTACTAATAATTTAGTTACTTAAATATTAAAACCCAATAAGTACAACTTATTTAAAGTTTGGTTTGTGACTGAAGTACTAGTCTCTGATTATAAGTATTTAGATGTAAAGAGCACCAAAGAAAGCAAACATTGTGATATTGAATGTTGGAGAAATTTATAACAATTGATTTATGGATATCAATAAATATTCTGCTGTCGTTTATCATTACAAAATATATTCATGTTTACTATTTATTAAAATTTTAACTAAAAATCATGACATGTTTTGGCGAAGCCTTGCTAGAAGTTAAAACATATATTTTTTCTATTAACTGTATCAAATTTGTTTATGACTGTGATAACCATTGTATTGTACTCGTAGATAGAGCATTTAATGAATAGCCACCAATAAAATTTCAATGATTTGTGTAAATATACAGCGTAATGGCCGGCGCAGACCGGTGCGACGGGATGGCAGAGATTTTTTTTTATTGAATATAATAGTTATCCAATAGAAATAAGGTATATATTTCAATGCTCGATGATCGGCCTCGGAGCATAGCGGCGCAGTTTTCACTAGAGCATCGCTTGTTGAAATATATACTGATCTTATTTCGATTGGATAAATTAATTTCATTTGATTAATTTTAAATCTTCCGCCATCCCGTCTGCCGAGTTTGCGCGGGCCATGTCTTGGCTTAGTTATATGTTGTAAGGTGAGTTCAGATTATATTATAGTAATAAAATATGGGGTCATTATTTGTCATTGCACATTTTTATTTATTTGTTGCTTCTAGGTAAATTAAAATTGTCTCTGGCACAGATCAAACCTATTATTTTGTAATCTGAGGTCTCTGGTATATGTACCGACCTAATTCCTACACCTTGGTTGGTTACATTAAGTACATAAACTGAACCTGTTTATTTTGTTGAACTTCCGGCATCAGTGAAGATTTTATTCTAGGCCATGCTAGGTATTTATTATTTGCTTGCCAATTAAATATGGGGGATGATTAGATTAACTTTTCTCATAAAATCATACCAGATTACAGAAATCGTAGGAATAATAAAATCATATTCTTAATTTAGTATTCGGGAACTACGCCTTTTTTTGAGGCTATTATATAAATCATTAGCTCATCTAAGCCAGTAGAATTGTAGTCATGCACGAAATCATAAAATGGCAATTCATTTGAAAATATACAACAAGCAATAATATTCTACTTTAGAAATACCTACATAATTTATTTTAATATTCATTGTTAAATAAATAATGTCAAATATTTACTGAGAATAAACATATTTATGTAAGAATATTCAGTTTTATTTGAATATTTTCTAAAATTGTGAGCAAATAATTAAAACAAACTGCAATGAGTCACAGACAGTGCTGGGGGCCTACTCCGAAAAACTAAATATAGATCGATCATCAGATCAATGATTACCATTGATTAACTATCAATTAAGTATATCTACCGCCGTAACACCTCAGTTGATATCTAGTTGTAAGGTGCTACACAAGGTTCTGCTAGAGACTGGTTGCTCTAGGTTTGATTCTCGGGTCGAGTTTTGCGATGTAGATGTGTTCTCCATTACTCGCCAATGTGAAGTGTCTTGGTGGGTCCCGACTGATCTTCCTGTCAGCTATGGTCCTAGTGATTATATGTATTAGGCCCTTCACACACGGAGCTACTTAAAAAGAACTGGTTACAAACTCTTATTACTACTAACGAGTTACTTAAGCGTCACCGCCCGTACATTCTCGTAGGTAGAGGTTCCCACACGACGCGAGTGACGGCGACTAGTCACTAACTGGTTAGTAACGCGTTAGCAACTGACCACAGATGACGCTTCGGCCCTTATGAATATATGAAGGGCCTTACTCTTACGTAGGTAACTCTTTGGTGGCTTATAAGAAATTGTTGCACTGAGGCTGAATGAAACAATAATCAAAGCTGTTGTGATTACAGCGATAATAACACCACACCACAGGTTGTGAGTTTGATTCCCACCCAGGATGAAAAATTTCCATTAGCCTGGTCATCGAATAGAATGATCTTCCCAATTTGACAGAGGCTTGCTTCTCAATATATCCTATAAAAGTGAATTAGGTACATTTCCCAGCCACATATCAATATTGGTTCAAAATCTTGGTAGGTACATTTATGTAGGTAAATATTTAATTAGACTATACAATTTGTACAACAAATATACAAACTACATTTAACAAAATTCCTCGAGGCGGCCGCTGCTGCCGATCAACGGCCAGGTTCCCAGAAGGCTGGCAGCGTTCCCTCTTCAGATGGCCAAAGAAAAATAATTAAATAATTTTATGTAGGTTGAATGGATACAAACAAAATATTGGGATAGTTATTTTATCAGAACTATATTTTACTAGACAACAAAATTACATCATTTACAAATAGGGTCTATTCATTTCAGTTTTCTTAGCTTTCTTGTCTCTTGCTCTTGGAAACCAACGGTGCTCGGTAGTTAATGTAAGGGAGGATAATTGTTTCCTTGCTATCTCTGGTTTGGTGCCACTGAAAACTCGCTTAACTTCATCTATATCAGACATCCGTAGAACAGTGTTATCTTGGACAACCTCTTCAGGAAGCGGTTTTGAATATTCGTAAGGAAAATCTTGGTCACGATGCAAGGCAACAATTGTAGTGCCATCATCAGTTATAACGATCTTATTGTAGCATCTAATAAGTATTTCACGTGGTCTAAATGCAATTGTGCGAATTAAATAAGCCATATTTTTTTAAATATTACACTAAATTAGAACCCAATTAGAACATAACCTGAAAAACTAAATTAAATGACATTTGTTTGTTTTGTTTGATTTATCTTTTTGACATCACTCAGAGTCTGAGACCTGAGTGTATTTTGCCAGTGTCAGGTTGAGCAATGTAGTTATTTATTCGGTTTACCAACGTATGTTTATATTGTTCATGTTTTTAAATTCTCGTCAAGTTTCAAAGTTCTAGTAAAGCTCAAGCCATGATAAATAATCTTCAAAGTCATAGTCAGTCAGTTTTTAGTACGTACATACAATGGTAGCCGTTCTACTAAAACTTCACGGACTTTTTGAGACAACTTGAAAAGCCACTATACACGTAATCATTTCCTTTCGCTTTATTGGTGCACTTGTGATCTTTAATTGACAAAATATAAAACACGATTTTATGAAAACGAAAACACAACATGCGTAGCATCTCGTAGTTTGTGAATACAACAAAGTAATAATTGCAACTTTCCGCTAAAAAGTATTTTTTTTATTGGCATCACTCTTTTTGTATTTTGCCAGTGTCAAGTGTGTATTTTATATTCTTCATTCATTTATCTATCTTCAAGTATAGTTAGGTATCTGACGTCAGATAATTGTATAGTCAAGGCAGAATAGGTAGTGTACTATCGAATCGATTGATACCATTACCTACTTCAGCGTTACACGTGAACAGTACGTGTCAAAATATAGTTTATAGAGACATGTTCAGAGTTTTCATGATCAAAATTTTATAGGTACCGAAATAGCTCTTAGGTTTTAGTTGCTTGGTCGCATTCGTTCGTAGGATTTGCCACACACCATATGACTCTTTTGGCCTCATATAATCTGTAATGTAAGTGTCAAATGTCAATGTCGTCAATGATCGTCGTAAATGTTTACTATTTTGTAGGGATGCGGAAATGTAACAAATATATCGAGATTTTAAAAGGTAACGATATATGTAGAGTAAAAAATATAGATATTTCGAATTTTTTATCCCAATGCGTGATTATCTAAAAGTACTGTAAAAAATTCAAGAGTGAAAAAAATAAACGCATTATGAATATGCTTACGAGCAGAACAGAACATAATCCTCCAAGGTATACTAGTGACATAATACGACTATCTCATGAAAACGTTACTTTTTACAACAAATTTAACTCCGTGACATATGTTGATGATTTCTTTTGTTATTTATCAGTAAATATACTGATAAATAGATAACTTATTAAAATTTTAATTTCGCGCTCCAGACGAAGGAATTGCCTTAAAAATAGAAAAATATACAAAGACTCCTTAATTTATGTACTTTCATCAAATTTAAATCTCTTCTCGGTTCATATCAGTTTCGAATAAACTAAAATAGGACATGTCCTTTCGATGATCTGTGGTGTGATTGAAGCCGCGGTTGAATACATGCGACATACGTATGTATTCACTGAGCTCTTATAAAATATCGAATTTAATACAAAGTAACTCAAAAATAATTATTGAATATCGATATTTTTAGATTTAAAATATCGGCGATATTGTTTGTTTCCGATAATATCGGATAATATATATTTTATATATCGATGCTTTTAGCCCATGCCTACTATTTTGTTTGTCAATTGTCAATTTTATCATGTCAATCGCTATTAAAATATATAATTACTAAATCTTATTTCTTTTCCACAATTGCCTTGCCGTAACAATGGATTTTCCTGCGATACCATCTAACGCATCAGACAGTAACGAATACCCAGGAGCTACGCGATCACCTTTCCATAACGCTGTAGAAGATAAAAAACGTCGCAGGTAGGTCCAACATACATACATTGAGATACGAAAAGAAACAGTTTGTTTCATCTACATAATAATATTTACATGCTAAATAATAATATTTCAGTTCTTCACGATCGATAAAACGTCGGCGTTTCGATGATGAATTGGTTGAATATAGCTTGGGTTTGCCTGGAGCGTCGCTTGGCAAGGGTGACAAACGTATGCGAACTCAGTCGTACACCAGCCAAGTGGCGGAGATCCCAATGATCGGAAGTACTCCCGCTACTCCTGTGGTCCAGCTTCAAGAGCGGCGTAGAACTTCTAGCAAGGTTTCCATTGGTGGAAGTATTGTACGCAAATCACGACGTAAGGGACAACTTAGTCAGTTGTCTACTAAAGATCTGGGACGTTGGAAGCCTACTGATGATCTAGCATTGATTTTAGGAGTACAGCAGGTTAGTTCTCATAGCTTATTGATAATTTTAAATGATAAATCTTATGAATTGAGTTTTTGGAAATAGCTACTGTTCCTTAGAAAAAGCTCATCTTCAACAATGCAGAAATAGTTTGTTATGAATTTATCATATATACCATCAACACAATATGAAAGGTTTTATTTATATTGAATCATAGTTTGAATATAATTGAGAAGCTTTGAATACTACTAAGTGTAAGCATATAAAAAAAATCTTTCCAGAACACAAATGTTCTTATTTTCAGACAAATGACCTACGCATTGTTCACCGCGGGATCAAATTCTCATGCCGCTTCACAGTCAGTGAGCTCCAATCCCGCTGGTATGCCCTGCTATATAATGCTGAAATATCAAGAGTAGCTATTGCTGCTATGCGGAACCTGCACCCTGATTTGGTTGCCGCTGTGCAGCAACAAGCATTGTACTCTAATGTTGAAGAGGAACTTCTCGGGACACTAATAAGTGTAAGTCTACTTGAATTAACCTTATAGAATAGGCACATGTTGGTCTCTCAAGCAGGATGCATAGTACCTACTGTGTTATGACATACTATTGTACTGGTTAATGGTAGAAGGTTTAATAAAATATTAAAACTTTAATTCACTGAAACGCTACTTGTATGTATGTTGTGCTAAAGTCGTCATCTTCAGTTGACAGTTTGATTGTATGAGATAGGGGCTTCTCAAGTATTTAAGAGTGTCCTGAATTTTATGTAGCTTTCAGTATTTGGTCAAGTCTTGTATAAATTTATCTCAAACATAGAATACACATTACTATCTAAATTGTTACTTCTGAGAGTGTGGGAGACAAGCATATATAGAATACTTGTATTTATATACCTATAAAAATCGGACAATATTTACTTATTAATAATTATAATATTATTTCAATAATATGCAGCTCTTGTTATATTATTTATTACAGACGTCTCACCCAACCATTGAGAAGTTCCAAGAGTTACTAGAGGCAAATCCTCACATATTTTACCAGTCTCGCACAGCCAAGACCCTGATGGCCCATTGGCAACTACTAAAACAGTATCAGTTGCTTCCTGATCAGACAGTACAACCATTGCCTAAAAGTAAGTAGATATCTTTTCATCACCTTTTGAGATTATTTCATTAAATAAGCTATTTTTCGAGATAGTCAGGCAGGATGTTCATGATCAGAATTCCCTTATACTTATAGAGTATCATGGTTCCCACCACAAAATTAAAACCTTAGCTGGCATTCTGATTTTATTAACAAAATAATAAATGTGATTTCAGATCCAGGTGATGAAATATTAACATTCTCTGATGCTGAAGATACAATAAAGGATTCAGAATTACCAGATTACAAAGAAGATGGTATAGATATTGAGATGCAACTAGCTGACAGGTAATTGCATTTTAATTACATTTATAAAAACTACAGCAGTCATACAATCCTATTTGATTTTTGAAATAGGATGCTTATTGGATTATTATTTGATTAAAAAATCTATTATACTTAGCCAAAGCAGAGAAATTGTAATCAGTAATTTTATTTGATTAAGATTTCTGTGCGTAATGTGACATGGTTCTAGCATGGTACTAAAAAGAGATGAGAGAGGTTACTTTTCCTTGAATTTTTTTTTCGTACTCTGCTACAACACCTAGTATGTAGTGGTAAGCGATTACCGTAACCTATAAACGATTGGAACACCCGAATATATCAAAATAATAACTAAATTATAATAAAGTTACTGTTACTTATTCACATGTGGAACATAAAATATTGGCTGCGTAGTTACTCGAACACAAAATATAATAACTGCGAGTCAGTACAGTTCGTCAGTTGGCCAGTCGCTACTACAAGCAAAATGGCAACATTTACCTAGTCAGGTCATAAATTCTGTCACATGTCTATATATACTAATATTATAAAGAGGAAAGATTTGTTTGTTTGTTTGTTTGTTTGTTTGTTTGTAATGAATAGGCTCCGAAACTACTGGACCGATTTCAAAAATTCTTTCACCTTTGGAAAGCTACATTATCCCCGAGTAACATAGGCTATATTATATTTAAAAAAAAATTAGGGATCCTTACTAAAACTCCAATAATGTAACATAAGGTGTAAAAAAATGACCTGAAAAATTCCTTACGTCGCGTGCGCTGCGAAAACTATTGATGATAGAGCAAAATCATTTACTACGACTTTGCAGAACTCATCATTATCTACAAAAAGTGTCGCGACAGCATATGTCTAAATATTATAGTTATGTCACAGTAAGCAGTTTTTTATTCTAAAATATTAATTTATATATGCCGCCTCTTGAAAAGGCTCTTCATTTGTACCTTGGTAATAATCCTCATCAAAATAAATTACTTTATATTCAAGACGGCTTTAATACCTTTTTATAACTTTTTGAATTATTCAATTCGGACATTTCATTCGGAAGATATCACGAGTTTAAAAATGCAAGTATTAGAAAAAAGTCGCGTGGTTGTCGCTCACCGCGCTCAGCTAGCCAGCATGCGTGTAGGCTCCATGTAAGCGTCACTGGGGTACAGGGGGTCAATGTAATCTATATATATAAAAGAAAGTCGTGTTAGTTACTCCAGTTATAACTCAAGAACGGCTGAACCGATTTAGCTGAAAATTGGCAGGGAGGTAGTTTAGAGCCAGGAGAAGGACATAGGATAGGTAGGGGTAGGTAGGGTAGGTAGGTAGGGTAGGTAGGTAGGGTAGGTAGGTAGGGTAGGTAGGTAGGGTAGGTAGGTAGGGTAGGTAGGTAGGTAGGGTAGGTAGGTAGGGTAGGTAGGTAGGGTAGGTAGGTAGGGTAGGTAGGTAGGGTAGGTAGGTAGGGTAGGTAGGTAGGGTAGGTAGGTAGGGTAGGTAGGTAGGTAGGGTAGGTAGGTAGGTAGGTAGGTAGGGTAGGTAGGTAGGGTAGGTAGGTAAGGTAGGTAGGGGTAGGTAGGAGTAGGTAGGGATAGGTTTGTAGGTCCAAGTTTTATTTTTGTTCTCAGGGCAGGACAACGTCTGCAGGGTCAGCTAGTTTAATATAAAATAATTGAAACAAGTTTATTCATTATGTAACCATTTATATACCAAAATGAACTTAACAAAACATAGATTCTTATGACACTAAAGTTTATTCAAAATGACCTCCGTGATTTTGAATACAGGCCTTCAATCTGCGCCAGTCGTCTATCGCAGCACGACCGAGGTCCATGTCAATATCGGCGGCTGCCTTAATCAAGGATGTCTTGAGTGAGTCCAAATTGGGATGAGGCTTTGAGCACGCCTTTTCCTCCAAGTGTTGCTATATCTTGTAATCTAACGGATTCAAATCTGGACTGGAGGAGGTCTTCGTGCCGGATGAAGTCGATTTCACACGCCGCCAGCCAGTCTTGCGTGAGTCTTGCGTGCTCTTCGCTCTATGAGCTGGCGCCGAATCTTGTTGGAATACCCAGTGCCTGTTATTGAACATGGTATGAGAAACAGGCTCCACAAGGTTCGTCAGGCAGGACTGTATTTTGATACACAACTGCATTCGTTTTTACACCTTTCTCACAAAAATGTACCTCTATTAAGCCCCGATAAGAAACTCCCAACCATACCATGAGCGAGGATGGAAAATGACCTCGTTGGACACGCGGAATACGGTTGCTCGCTTCTTCACTACTGTGTGCGTACACCTTATCATTTTGTTTGTTGTAGCTCTCTTCTACGGTAAAAATTTTTCATCTGAAAAAAGAATTTCCCGATATTTTTTTCCCGCGCACCGCTTCAACAAAGCGCGGCATCTCTTCAGTCTCAGGTCCATTAGACGAGCATTCAAACGATGTCCTGTTTTTCTTCGATATGCCCGAAGCCCTAAGTCTTCATTTAACACCCTTTTCACCGTGGTTCTGCTTAACCCCATCTGAAGGTCCAACAGTTTCTGCTTACGTTTGGGATTTCTTTGAATTCGCGCCTTCACAGTTTTTATCACTCCTGGAGTCCTAACAGACCGAGGGCGACCACTTCTTGACCTGTCATCTACACTAGAGTCTTCATTGTATCGTTTGATGGTAAGATAAACGAATCTTTTGGTTATATTCAAATTTTTCAGTATGTCAAAAATTTGAATTGGCGCGTAACCGCAACGATGCAACACAATAACAATTGACAATAACTGCAACACGGTCTTCTTTAAGCGTCCACTCCATATTTAAAAATGAGTAAAATTCAAAAAAGTAAACATTTTTATTTTCATGAACAATTCGAAATTCGAGTTCAATAAACTTTTTTGTGGCCAACATTCTAAAAGAAAAGTTTTTACTGTGTGACAATACTTATGACCTGACTAGGTATTTAAAGAAAGGAGATTTCCGTTTTCATCACAGAATAAGGAATCATTTTTGCCCATTTCAATCAGAATTTTGATTTTCTAACAGAATTGAGAAGAAAGATATTCGTCTGCTTGAGAATTCCCAGTCACGTTGGCAAGTGCTGGTGCAGTCTGTAGCCGGCGGTACCGTGGAGTTGGACAAGAACACTCTCGCGGTGTTGCGAGGACGACTCGTACGATATCTCATGCGGTCTAGAGAGGTTTGTGCCTAGCATTTTTTTAAAATTAAAACTGGCTTTTACGTCCCGCGGTGTCACCCGCGATCCTCTATTTTACCACCTTAGGGGTTGAATTTTCGAAAATCCTTTCTTAGCGGATGCCTACGTCATAATAGCTATCTGTATTCCAATGTTCTGTATAAATATCTAATAAGCTATTCCTCTGATAAGTTTTATTAAAAAAAAGAAATTAAAAAGAGGCCGATGCAATACATAATAAAATCCCTAAAATAATAGTAGAAGACAACACTATAAAATGCATCGTCATATCAGCCGAAAGACGTCCACTGCTGGACAAAGGCCTCCCCAAGGATCTCCACGATGGCCGGTCTTGCGCTACCCGCATCCAGCGGTTTCCCGCGACCCTAACAAGATCGTCGGTCCACCTTGTGGGGGGCCTGCCCACGCTGCGTCTTCCGGTTCGTGGTCGCCACTCGAGAACCTTTCTGCCCCAGCGGCCGTCGGTTCTACGAGCGACGTCCCCCGCCCACTGCCACTTAAGTTTGGCAATTATTCGGGCTATGTTGGTAACTTTGGTTCGCCTGCGGATCTCATCATTTCTGATCCGATCCCGCAGGGAAACTCCGAGCATAGCCCTCTCCATTGCTCTTTGGGTGACCTTGAGCCTTCTTATAAGGCCCATCGTAAGCGACCACGTCTCTGCTCCGTAAGTCATCACTGGCAACATACACTGGTCGAAGACATTCGACTTCAGACACTGCGGTATTTGAGACGAGAAGATATTACGTAGCTTCCCGAACGCGTGAAAATGCATCGAGGGACCGTTAAATAAACAAAATAGATGCCTTCCTGCTGACTTCAAAACTGTCAGATTAGAGTTCCTACATAGTTATTTTATGTTTTTTAGTGCCTTTGATAGCAGTAGTTTTTTGTTAAATGTTTTTTTAATGTATTGAGACTACTGTGGACTTGTTGACCTTGTTGTTAACTTATCTAATTTATTGAGGACCCTAACACGACCTAGAAGAGAACTGGTTCTCAAATGTAACTGCTGGTTTATAGCCGATCCCATACGGGTGCTACAAACTATCTAATCATAGCTTTGTTTTCCTGTAGGATTCGAACCCACGACTCTTCACGGCATCGGACCCATTAACAATGAATACTATCGCTTTAAAACACATTCCGCCACCATAACGTGGGCTTATGGAGTTCCATTTATTAATTTTGTTTGATCCGTAAATAAGTTTGTTTAGTTCTTATAAGTCCGGTGAATTCCTATAACACTACTAAAAATGCATTTTAATTCCGCGAAACATGAGTGTCACGAAAATTGTTTATAATTTAATCAGTTTATATACTTTTCGCTGAATCTTATTCGAGTAATATGAATACCTAATATTCAAGTTGCATATTATGATCTCTTGTTACCCTATTACGATCTTGTTGCATTGAACCCTTAAAAACGTGTTAAGTACCTACTCCGAATTTTATAAAAAGAAAAAAATATTTAACTTACGATCAGATAGGCATGTGTGTGTGTGTGTGTGTTATTAACTCATATCTAATGACTATTTATTTTGTATTATTTTAATTGGTGTCTCTTTACCTTACAAATAGCCTGGTATAAATAGTTTTTTTTATATCTTCAATAATTAGAAAGATATTAACGTTTGAAGTTCCTAACGAGAGACGGAAATACAGAGGAGTGACGTCACCGCATAACTTCGTTTTGTAAGAGAGCGATGGAGAAGAAACTTTGATAGGTTATTAGTTTTTTGACCAATTTCAAATTTGATTTCGAATTCTATATATATATAATATTTAATATAGTCAATTAAACTACCCTATTGTGTGTGTCAAAAATTTTATGATAATTAGAATGCCTTTATTGATCCTTGATGCCTCAGAAACTACCTCCTAGTTTCTGAGTGAGTATTTAGAATAAAAATGAAATCTACATGTAATGGGATATCAATATGGGAAGAATTTTTTAACATTTGAAACTCTATTATTCTATGTATCTATACTTTAGATAGATAGATAAATAATAAATAAATAAAATAATAGTTATCTGACCCCAAACTAAGCAGGGTTGTACTATGGAAACCAGATAACTGATATACTACATATACTCCTTTTTTTTCTTGTAAATACATACTTATATGGATAATTACACCCAGACACAGGACAAACAGACATGTTCCTGCACACAAATGTTTGTCCTGGATGGGAATCGAATCCATGACCAGCGGCGTGATAGGCGGTGTCTTAACCAACTGCGCCAACTGGCTTGTCAAATAGATGGCTGTATTTTATTATAGTCAATAAAAAAATTGCCATATTTATTTATAAAAACATACATCTATCAAATCTATGGTTATTACAATTATTATGATGCTACAAGATAACCTTGGGTGGGTTACTATTTTAAATGTCATAAATTTTATACAATGATTGAGCAACAAACAACCACACAAAGATTCGCATATATGAATAATAGATGGCACTTGGTGCTATTTTTACCACCTAGGCACCTGTTGATATCTTGATCCTTGCTCTTATGATCATAACGTGTATTTTCGACAGTCAGACAGTCGAAAAAAAAATCTTATTTACTTTTAATACTGTTATCAATAACTTTAACTAATACAGAATAGAACACAATATTTTTAACATTTGATGCCAACCATAGATTAATAATATACTACGTACTATGCCAACTAACTAAGTAACAACAACAGTCAACATTATTAAGTTCAATCGAAATCGAATCGAGGTACCAGGTATCGAATGACTTAACAACTTGGTTTTCAGCATTCACAAGCAAAATTGATAAAATTATTCCTAAAACTTTTTCATGTAGACCAGTGTATTCAATATTTTTAGAGTGCACATATACGAAATCTCACAAATACTCTAACAAACACTGTCCTACTCCTGTGAACTGTTAACAGTGGATTGTACGCTTATTGGATAGTCGTTAAGGTTAAAATTACGACGCAAAATTCTAAAGATATGGGGTCCAGAATCATGAACTGAAACCAAGGACTCGTTTATGTTGTCACTTACTCCTGATAGGTATATTACTCGTACAAGCTTTTTCTCATAGTTCTTGCATAATTGTCAGGACTAGGGTAATAGGACAGAGGATAGGTCAAATATCTTTAGCGTGGTAAATTAATAGGACATGAGTCGCTGAGTTCTGTTGTATTTTGTGTATCCATGGTTATGAAAAAAAATGACTTCATTATTATTATCAATAAAAAGTACTTATAATTTTATTAGTAATTGCTTTTTGTACGAGAATATTATTTCTGAATAATAAGTAGGTATATATAATTATCTTCTAATCTGATCCATCGCACTTTTAATGTAATTCATAAAAATTATAAACAACAATTATACAAAATAAATATGTAATTATAAAAAAGGATGGTTCTCAGAAGACTGGCAGCGTTTCCTCTTTGGATGGGCAAGCTAACGCGTTGGCAGAAGAAGCTCCCCGCCTGCTGCGCGCCGGTCCCTCGAGGCCTCGATAAGTTTGTATGATAATGTGCGAGTAAATCGGTGAACCTCGGACCCCCAAGGTCTCGCGGCATCACAATTCTTTTATTTTTATAATATTTCACCACGTTCACCTATCTACTGTTGAGAACTTGATTTCGTAACATACAAAAAACTATTTACAATAAGATGGTTCCAGCCATTGTCACACTTCAAAACCGGACCATCCTACGTCAATGTTGTAAGTTGTAGTCAAAATACCTTTTGTCTATGTCGTCTCAGCTTTTTGGGATTCACACTCATCTTTTTTGTGAGTAAACAGCGCCAGCATCTATGAAGACGTGCCCGTCGTTCAGGCTTGATTATAGAAAGGCAGGACTTTGAAACCATACACTGCGAGATTATTTTGGTTCATATAAGATTGACATGCCAGTTGGCGCAGTCGGTTAAGCCACCACCTATCGCGCCGCAGCTCATGGGTCGATTCCCATCCAGAACAAACATTTGTGTGCATATAACTATAAGTATATGCACACAAATGTTATAAAGTAGTATGTGTAGGTATGTAGGGCTGATTGATTCAAGGTATGTAGTATATCAGTTATCTGTTTTCCATAGTACAAGCTCTGCTTAGTTTGGGATCAGATATCCGTGTGTGAAAAATGTCCCAGGATATTTATTATTTATATGTGTGATGATGAGCCCCTAATCGAATACTATGCCAAACTAGAAATTATATTTATCAATCGAATCTATTTATAAAATGTTTCAACACATACCTCGTTTCAAACACGTGCATAAATCGTGAATATCGACTGGACTATAATAAAACAGTATGTACCTCCAGTACAAGGTATTCGTGTCAGCCCCTGACATGGCCGCCAAGGGCATAGCCTACCCCTAATGACACGGTCACTTCGATATCAACACACAAACCGGGAAATATACCAGCTGTCAATCCCGTACCTATACATCGCCGCTGAATATTGATTGGCCCCGTTTAAACAAAGCGATGTTACAATACATTTGATATAATCTGTATTTTATATAATCTTATCTTGGAATTTCATGAGATCTCTTTATCTACTTATCATTGTGTGTACTTATATTTTATCATGATACATACGTTTTTAAGATTGCTATATTGTGATTGCGTATTGCATTAAAACACAATTTTATTTCTTTATTTTTAATATCTATAAGTAGCTGATTATTTTTGTTGTTTTACATTAAAAAGTTATTACACTGTTTATCTATTTGACTTAGAGGGTATGCTACCTTATATTGTTGTATATTTATACGCATTTGTAATTATTTTTGAAATATTTTTTATTATTATTTTCATCAAGATATGAAAAGCAGAAAACTTGTCTCTTAACAGTATGTTTAAGTAAAACGATCTCGTAATGGTACCTCATACATGTTTGATTGAAGTAGGTACAAGTGCTACAGCCCGCTGTTTACACAACATACCTATAAAACAATACTATTGTTTTCACTGCCACCGCGTATGATATTCATAACATGGTGTGACAATCTTGAATCGATAAATTGTTAATTGGAACTTCATCAATGTCCGGTGGTATCGACGAGTTATAATTTACATTTCGCTGATACCGTTCTTGATTTGTGAATCATGTCTCATTATTTAAAAATAAGTGTTCCGTTCTTTTTTTAGATTTTTGGACGGAACACTGAATACATACGGTCAGGTGAGTTACGGCTAGGAATGGTAGCTCTATATAGGGATGTTTAATCTGTTAACTTCGGGCTTCAGTAGCGTTAACCTTCGTAAGTGCTCCTATGTCTGTTATTATGTTTTTTTATTATAAGACTGATAAGCAGGCATACGGTTCACAGCCTGATGGTAAGTGAAATGCAGGAACAATCGCTTAGCGACAGATTTGGAACTTTATAATTTAAGTACACGATGTTTACATTTTTGGCAGTCTATAGGCTGATGATAAGTTCCCAGAACAGTAAATTAATTAGTATAGAACACTAATTTTTCTTTGGGAATATTTATAACCCTTCATAGTTAGAGTCGCCACTCGATAGCTTTCGGCTATCGCTTATAAGACAACACCGACATAATATCCTATTTTTAGCAGTATTGACGAAGTAAGTAACCTCAATTTGTTGTGTTTAAAATTCCAACATAGGTGTGGAAGCACCTTAATAATATCGAACAATACATACAAGTCATAACACATATTATTTATCGTTTAATACCTAGCTCCAATTTATAGGCAGACGGCGCTCTCTCATTAACAAAAGAAATCTATGTAAACAAATATTTTTCATTGTGCCACTGTCTATTTTATAACACTATGTACATTTTAATTTATTGTTATTATACATTTATTATCTTTTGTAAAAATCACACTTAGGAGAACAAGTACAGTCAGTGACCCTGTTTTTATATTTACTTGTGCGTCTCGGTAGCGAAGTTAATTAATAAATTAATACGTAGAGGTTGTAATAATGTCGAATGTCTTTAAATTTTCATATGAACAAGTGTAGATTGTGAGACGATATTAATATTTATCCAGACAGTCAGTAGGTACCTATCTAAAAATTGTATCAATATATAGGCGTTTGGTGGCTTTCTATGTATTGGTATGTAGTAAATACAACAACCTACCAGGCTTTACGGCAGCTGTACGTACTTGAGCGTTGGGTCTCTTCTAGGCTTTGTGACGTCCTACCCAGTCTCGTCCCGTTCAAGCGGCCCGAGCTGCTCCCAGTAATCCGACCGCCCCTAATTAGTCGTAACTTGTACTATGTCCTCCCCCTCCCCCTCCCCCCGGTAACGCCCTGAGCCGAGGTCCGTACCCCACAGGGGGTGCCCTCAGGCGCAGTTACCTAAAATTGTTTTTGTCCGGTTGAGAGCCCTCTGCGCTCACCGAGTTGTCCGCGTAAGGGTGTTATAGCCACCTCTGGCTAACACCTTCAAGTCCATTAAAAAAAAAAAACTAGGCTTTGTGTTGTGTGCTTATACCATCTTGATCTACATCACGTAAGGAGTAATTACAGTAAAACATTATCAAAAAAAAAATTGAGCGGAAAATCATCGTACCTAATCTGTATACCTTGGGGTGACTTCTAGTAGGTCACGTCAGGGGTTATTTAATAACCCTTAGCCGTGCACTTGTCATTTGTCAACATGTAACAATGTCATTGAAACGTCAAGGCAATTCTTTTACAATTTTATCATGAAGAATAATCTCTTTCTATCTTGGAAAGATATCTTAATCTCTATAACCTATGTATTTATTATTATGTTATTACCATATTCTATATACATAATGTATTATCTTAATATATCGATTCCCATACACAACAAACATTTGGGTGCATACAATTCTCTGGTTTCTATAGTACAAGCTCTGCTTAGTTTGGGAAAGTTCATTTGTTGTATTCCTGCACGTTCGTTATAAGGTTGCCAGAGCTCATCAGGAACGTTTGAGTTATACCTTTTCCCATTTATCTATGGGGAATGATATTTTTGATCGGCAATTACTATTATGAATCGAGCATCCAATAAGCATGCACAGTGAGGAAGTAGGGAGGAACATTGGGGCGATTGTCCAGGGCGCTATACCTGTTTTGGTATGTTTGACTATCCTCTTTAATACTCTCGATAGTGTATTTGTACTTAAATGCACAGATTTTTATAGAATGAAAAATCTAAAGTCCTCCTTTAGTAAATCCAACATTTTTCAATTTCACCAATTCGACATTTTTTTTTGCAATTTTGCCATGAAATATGCAGAGTGCGTGGTCATCTAAGTTTTTCGGTATTCTAGAGTAGATTTACTGCATGATTGTCGTAGAATTAAATCGGTTCGGGTTCCCCTACGTTATATGCTCTACATCAGTCGAAAGGTCAACGTGACAATTGTGAACAACGCAAATTGCTCGACATATAAAACTTTATCTGATGTAAAATTATGCACGGCGCAGTCCCTGATAGTATCGACTCATTTTGTACCGCACAATTTATGCGTTGTATTACAATAATGTATTTGATCGAGCATTTTTGTATTACTTAGTAATTTCAGCCATTTTTTTAAATGAAACCACTAAAATTATAATAGCTGAACCATTTTACTAATACTATAAATGCGAAAGATTGTGAGGATGTATGGATGTTTGTAACTCTTTCACGTAAAAACTACTGAGCGGATTTGGATGTAACTTGCCACGTATGTAGATCATACCCTGGAATATCATATAGGCTTCTTTTTATCCCAGCAAAACATAAAATTCGTAAGTGTTCGTAAGAACGTGGGTGAAACCGCGGAACGGAAGCTAGTTGGTAATATTTTTGAGATATAAAATGAAAAAAATTACGTTGGAAAATTTTATTTTCTCTGTTTCGTTGTGCTATAAGTATCTGTGGTTTCGTTCAAATTGTTTTCCTACCCACGTAAATTTGTGATCGGTAGATCCTGACAGATATTTGGCGCCAAACTTTTTATAATTTTGTTTTCACCAAAACCTATGGCGTGGGATATCAAAATAAAGGGTTTTAAAAGATGATTACAAAAATAAAATACAAATTATAATGTTTAAAAGGAATGAGAAAAGAAAGAAAATAATTCCTAAACTTTTTTCGTACCGCAGTTGAGATTTTTAGATTTTTTAAACGACTTCAAAAAGGAGGAATACACAACTTTGTTTTTAAATTGTTCATTACAACAAGAAGTCGGCTTTGAAGATAATAGTGATAATACCAGCACGTGCAGCGTATTGTAATGTGGTTCTAACTAGGACTATGATAATATTCAACAAACCCAAAACATACTTTCTTGCTCATGTAAGTTTAACAGTTATTGTTTATTAATAACAATTACTTTTCATTCACAGTCATGCTCACAACAATATTTCTTTCATTTTTAAATTAGGGTGAACGCACTCCTTATTTAGTTTAGTTTAAAAAAAACAATACTTACGTAAATAATAATTATTTTATTTTTAATAGTATAACTGCACTTAATTAAATAAAATATTTATATTTTTATGGGATGTATAAGGCTTACGATTATGAATTATAATTACGGCGCGTACGCATGTCGATTTCTTTGGAGTACCAGAATATATATATTTTATGTGTACACGTCGGCAATATTCATACCACACTTCCTGTTTGAATTAAGGAGCGAGAATCCCGTGCTTACAGTACATGCACAGATGTAGGTAGGTACATGAGTGATCGAACTAATTCGATATAGAAAATCAAACATAATAAATAAAACAATTATATTTAAATGAGTGAAAATCAAGCGACATTAGTCCAGTAGTTTATACAACTGAGTTTGCGTCAAATCCGGAAGTTCTGAGTTTACAAGACTTGGTTATGATGATGGCCCAATGAACAATACAAGTTTGTGACCTCGAACGCCGAACGCAACTTTGTCAAAAATCAAATTTCGGCTTTTTTTCAGATTTTGGCGATTATAACCTTAAAGGACTAGTTTTTGATTAGTTTTCTCAGGACGTTATTAAATTTGCTACATTATGAGACTAGAATTGTCTTTGTAGACCCAATAGTTACTGAGATAAAGCCTTTCAAAGTTCATCATTACAGTATTATTCATTGGGCCACACACAACATCATAAACAAGTCTGGAAAAAATCTGCCGGATTTGACGCAAAGTACCCCGTGCCCCGTACTTTCAGGCGGCAAGGTTACTGGACTACAAGTAAAAAATTCAAAATGTTATATTGCATTTGGTCTTCTTGTATTTTTGTAGTTGTGTGGGGTCACGTCACGATAAATAAATAGTTCGTAGCTGATACCTACTTGCCACCTCACGATTACAATGTCATTCCCTTAACCTTTGAGCTTGTATGTAATAGTCACGTACTTCTGGTAGGTAGCCATTATTAACTGCTTGTGACTGAACAGTATTTTTTATTTAAAACTTTTAATAATTAATACACTGCTACACAAATACTGCGCATTTAATGTAATGCTACGTAATACTTGTTATAGTTAAATACTAGCTTTCGCCCAGCGGTTTCACCCGCATTAGATTTCATGAACACCCCGTACTCAATTTAACCAACCAAATAATATGTAGGTCAATTTGTCCGTTAGTATTCTCATACCTTGAAAACCACAGTACAGATTATGAAGCGCTTTTCAAAGATAGGTATCCTCTTAGGTTCAGGTTCCTAGATGAAGGTTTTAGGCTATTTAATATCCAGGGACAGGTATAGTTCTGTGACGATTGAATGCTACATAAATATATTATGCATGTGGAGTTCAGTTTTCACGTCTAAATACTTGTCAAAAATTACAATCCATTATTAGTCATACATAAGTTTTTGTAACGTTAAAAAAAAACAGTCAAAGGTTCAGAGCCATACAGCCTTCTTATTATTTTTTTATTTTTGTAGGTATATTGAATTTTTATTTTTGATATTTTTTTTTATAAGTTTCGAATGGCATGCAATGCAGGAGATAAAAGTTTTTCTTTCTTCTTTCTTTCTAAACGTTCAAACAGTGTGTAATGAAAATTGGCAGAGAGGTAGACCCGTGAGATAAGAAGGTAGGTATTTTTATCTCAGAACTTGTGAGAAACTAAGGACAGCTTCTTAAATGATTGTCTCAATGATACAATACAGATTGATGCAAAATTGTCAAGAACTGCCAACATAAACCTATCTATAATTTATCTATACTAATAATATAATAAAGCTGAAGAGTTTGTTTGAACGCGCTAATCTCCGGAGTTATTGGTCCGATTCGAAAAATTGTTTCACTAATGGGAAGCTACATTATCCCCGAAGGTTATAAGCTACTTATAAACCCGCGAACGAAACCGCGGGGGACAGATAGTTATTTTATATAAACTAAATGCTAAGTATTATAATTTTAGATCACTTGTTTGAGATATTGAAGAAAATTTAAAGCTTTGTTACTTTATTTTGGCATGAAAGTTGAACAATACTGTGAGTAGAAGGGTTCTTAGTTTGCTATAAACAATGCATGCTATATGATAGCTTAAATTAATAAAATATGGTACTTATATGAATAGAGTAGCTTTATACAGTCTGATAAACTTTTTTAAAAAATCATATAAATATCTATGACTAAAATTTAGAATAATTTTGATTTCTATGTTGTTACATTTGTGTTAATTAGTCTATATTCAAAATTTTGGATCTTTTGCTCAAGTAATTGCAAAAATATTAAAGGGCAAAAATGAAATATTTCACCCTCTATAACATTGCATTGCTAAATAGTATTACAAAATGCTCTAGGATTCTTATAGTTCTCGCTATGGGTAGCTTATAACCAGAAATTCTTGGTTCTGAAATCAATAGGAAAAGCGTTATACAGGTTGATGAAAAAAAAATAAAAAGGTCATAAAATTGTCTATGATTAAAAAGTTTAAAATTATTAATGTGCATATTGTTACAATTATGTTACATGGTCTACACCCAAAATTTTTGATCCCTAGCTCATGTAATTGCAAAAATATTAAGGGGCCAAAATATAAATTTCCGCCCTCTATAACATTTCATTGCTAAATAGTGTTGCAAAATGCTTTAGGATTCTTATAGTGCTTGCTATGGGTAGCTTATTTCCAAAAAATCATGCTCCTTAGTTAAATAGCTCTTGCGTTATACAGGTTGATAAAAAAAATTAAAAAGGTCATAAAATTGTCTATGATCATTTGTTTTTTAATTATTGACTTGCATGTTGTTACACTTATGTTACATGGTCTACATTTAAAATTTTGGAACCCTAGCTTAAGTAATTGCAAAAATATTAAAAGTCAAAAATAAAATTTTCCACCCTCTATAACATTTCACTGCTAAATAGTATTGCAAAATGCTTTAGGATTCTTATAGTGCTTGCTAAGGGTAGCTTATTTCCAAAAAATCATGCTTCTCAGTTGTATAGTACTTCCGTTATACAGGTTGATAGAAAATAATTTAAGGTGTCATAAAATTGACAACTATGAAAAATTTGAGAAACACTGGTTTGAATATTATTTCAATTGTATTGAATAGTTTATATTCCAAATGTAAGGTCCCTAGCTTGAGCCATTACAAAAATATTAAAGTGCAAAAATTGGATATTTCACCCTTTATAACTTTATGCCGCATGAAAAGTTTGAGAAACTTGATAGTAAATTTCAAAACAAATACTGTAGAAAGCTTATATTCCAAAAATCAAGCTTCTGCTATGAATATTAACTGAGAAAACCAGGATGCTAAAAGTAAATTTTCGTCATTTTTACTTTGTCTATGGGCAAAACTTTGACAAACACCAAGTTGAAATTTGTAGTATTTGTATAGCATAACGCGTATACGAAATTTCATTTGCCTATCTTCAGCCGTTGCAGAGATATAAGAGTTTGAAAAATGCATAATTTCCATCGGTAATATCTTCCTCGAAGAAAAAAAGTTTGAGAAACGCCGAAAATATATTTTAGCACTATTATTAAACTACCTACAATATAAATTTTGAGTTTGTAACATTCAAACTCACAAAGTTATCAAGGTTTAACGGAAACAAAGCAAATCCCTTATTTTTTTAAATTTTCCTCCCATAGACAAAAGTTTGAGAAACGCTCGCACCCATATCTAATATTTTTTACTGAAAAAGCTACATTAAAAATTTCAGACTCCTAGACCTTATGGTTCCAGAGATATTAAGATTCTTAAAATCGCACAAAGGGCCCGTTTCCACCACTGCGGAAAGGAATTTCGAAAAATCGCTTCTTAAATGGGGTCTACGTGACAAAATCTATGCACATGCCAAATTTCACATTAATCGGTTCAGCGGTGTAGGCAGGGGGATGTTTACCCAAAAAACCGCTACTCTTTTATATAATAGATGAGTTAATTAGAGGCAAACGCCTGATATCAACAAGGACAATAACTAACCAACTCCTTATGTACCTTCTGTAAATAGAACGGGGAAAAGATACGCAATATGTTCTCAAAACAATTCTGATAAGTGTTGAATTATTACTGACACCAAACCAATATAATGTATTACATACATACGCACCTAAGAATTTGTCGTCATGGTTCAAAACCTCTCTAAAGCTAATAATTTCCCAAACCACTTCTTAGTAAACAACGACACAGGTTCTACAGTACGATAACGGATATTTTAGTTAGAGCTGTTTAGAATATTATACAGACCTGCTCCAGTTGACCACGTGCTAATTGAGTTAGTATAAAATTTTTGTCCGTAAGTAAATGAAAATGCGTTGACTCCGTTTTATGTTCATTCTGTTTGAAGGGAAATAGATGCTCTACCTACTTTATCGATTCTAACTGACATCTAGCGTGTATCGCGCAACAAATATGAATAAAGATTGACGATAATGGAGTGTTCATAATGTGCGACTACATTTGACTTAGAATGGTGGGGTACATAGATAATGGTTCGAGGGCAAATGTCACATTGATTATGCATAAGATACAAAATATGCTATTAAGTTTAATATAATGTGTACAGTGTGTACTCTGCTTCTACATAAATTTTTCGTTGTATTTCTTTATGAAATACTTAATACAAGCAAATACTCGTACTCTACCTCATATCTTCTTCAGTTACGGGCAAAACGGGTATTTTGCTGATATTAGTAAAGCGATTCACTGATGATATTTTGCGAGTTTCCTTTCATCGTTTTGTAGTGTATTATTTAAGCGTGTAGCCACGATATATTTAATATCTATATACAAATGCAGAGCGGTCTGCAGTGCAGTCGCCTGGCTCTTGTTTAGCTAATTAATAAATATACTTATTATGAAAAATATTTTCTGAATATCCGGATTGTTAAAATAATCTCTAGCAAAACGATTTTCCACTCACATGTAAGTATAAAAAGATATCAGATAGCAAGAACACAATATAAATTTGACAAATCACTAAGGCTACCTACCGTCCTTGTGTGAAGGTCTTCATTTTACATAATAATGTATGTGTGCGACGTAAATACTGCTAGATATTTAGAGTTTTAAACTCAAACTTAAATTTAGGTGTCGCGCGATTGGTAAATAAATTTGATATTTAATGATTATAGCGCTACAGAAGTTGGTTCGTTTTTAAACGGTGCTTGGTTATGGTATTACATTAATCAGTAAGTAAGTACATATACAAATACATACACATCGTGTAAGTGTATCTCGTTACTTGGTAAGATAAGTATTATTATCGCAAAATAATATTTACACATATTCATAATACGGTAAGAATACCTATTTATTTTGATAACGTAATGGTTAATTGCCTCAACAAAATGATAAGGAAACTTTTAAGTGTCCGTATAAAATGGTAAAATGCTCGAGGTATTGTTTAAATATGTAAATAAATTCAGTCATTTATATTATTATAAGGTAACAGGTCGGTTATATTTTCCGTCATTCGCTTTTTCAAGACTGAACTGAAACATATCTCTGGTTCGAAGTAGGTACCTATATTATTTACCTTCTAATGTTAAAACAACTGTTCAAATTTTTGATTCTTTTAACATAATTATTATTTGTTAGGTATATTGCCTTACTCATTAATTGTAAAGAACACTTATGTTATACCTATTTTAACAGTAGAAAATTTGATATTTTATCATTTAGGTAGTCATAAATTCATTCGTTACTACGTATTTAAATATTACAATTATCTATCTATAGATTAGCTTAATTTAAATACATTTATATTATGTACCATCAAGGCAATTTCTGTTACATATTTATTGTTATCTAATCAATTTATTGAGGATTATAAACATTGGTTCCGTCACACATAGCTATACCTATATTATGATATTTTCAAATAATTCAGAAAAAGAAGAAATCTTTTATGTACAATCATAGACGTACAAAATCTTCTGGACGGAATTTTGCCCAATCAGCGTGTGAAGCAACCAAATAAGTCGAACCTTTGAAAATAAGTTTTACACAGTTTTATGCCGTTCGAATGTCATTCCGTGACACTTAGGCTTAGATTCACTTGTTGCAGCTTTTTAATGGCCATTGATCGGTATTGACAGACTTGACAAAATTCCGTACAAAATAAATAAATGGCACTTTTCAAATTGCCCTTAAACTGTTGCCCATTTTCGCCTTTTCCTCAGGACGGTCCTGAGTCAATTGGCGCAGGAATAATAACGAACGTAAACTCATTAATTTATCGATGGTCTATTTCATTACCTAACTACTATAATAAGATGAATTGTACACATTATGATAAATAACTAATGGCGTTTAAAAAATACTTTATTTAGTCTAGTTTTTGTACACACATGAATTTGATTATGCGCAGACGTCATAGTTCAGTCTAACCCTACTCACTCCGTCTAACCGGACTATAAGCTGTGTGATCACACGCAGCTAACGGTGATGCCATTGGTCGGTATTCGCGGCAATACTATTAAAAGTACTGTTACTCTATAAGATACGAGTGACAGCGGTGGGCGACGATACATTACAGTAATAGTATTCTTTGGTTCAGTTCAGTACAGCGCATGGCAGGGCAGAATTAGGAACATTATTGATACAGAAATTTCCACTTTTCTCGTGTTTGCGTTGTCGTCGTCGTAGTTTCAGTTTTCATATGAATTTTAATCTGCACTAAACTCATTAATGACAGAACTAAGTACCTATAACATTTTATCAAAGAAACGTGTAACCTCTAAGGTACCTAATTACTACAATAGGGTAGTTGACACTGTCAAAAATAAATGACCAAACACTAACGAATGCATATTACCCGGCTGAGAGCCCTCTGCGCTCGCCGATTTGTCCGGTAAGGTTGTTGCAGCCATCTGAGGCTACCAACTTAGTACTTTAAAAAAAAAAAAAAAAACGAATGCATAAAACATCTAAAAACACGTGGAAAATACAAATATGTTATACAATTAATGCTTTTTATGATTTTTAATTACCAGTGGAACCACTAAAAGTATATGATTTGATGCTATGAAACTATGACGTCATAGTGTAATATTTCATACAAAATTCCATAGAAACTATCGTTTTGACATTTATTAAAAAGTAGCTGATTTGATAAGTCAGTCAACTACCCTATACCGTAGCCAGAAAGATTTAGATGCCAAACAAAAGCGATTGTTACCTACAAGAGCAAAGAGGTTTGTCAGAGCAAAGAGGTAATAAGGGGGCTCAGCACTGCTTAGCAGTGGGTATACCTTATTTATAACTATACCTACTTGCTTTAATAGGTATCTAGTTTCGTATCATATGTACTAATACTACTAATATTATAAATGTGTTTGTCTTTATGTTTTACTAGCTGTTTTCACTCTCGTTCCTATGAAAAGAAGCATTAGATGAGGATCTGTTGTTCCGGAGATTACCCTCAACATATTACATACAAATATATATAGATTTTCACGACTCACTCAATCTATAATCGCTATGAAATTTGGTTCGCAGATAGCGCGCGAATGGAGAGTAGGTACGGATGAAGCTATTTTATATTTGAGTTTTACCTAATACACAATATTATTACAACTGGAATATTAATTTCTACTGATGACGCACATTTCCTCTTATTTCTTGGTTACAAATGTGATTTAAATTTAAAAAAAATCTTGAACAAGTTATACCTACCGTCGCTTGACCTGACGGCCTTCATTTAAAAACATTAATAATCATCACTAATGCTCACAAATACCTATCGGTCGCATTTTATTTCAGAGAACTATAATTTAGTTGTTTAATTTGCTCAATGTAATTTCATCGCAATATAGGAAGTATTCACGAACTAAAGGCAATATAATAATAATGTATACTTTACAACTAGGTACCTTTTTACAAACTGATAACCTTATCTGATCAATTTATGTATAAACAGTTATATCTGCTTAGTTAATAAAACAATGTTAATGAATACTGTGTAGTCATTTATATACAGGTACAGTCAGGAAAAAAATATGATTGTTTTTAATAAATATCTCTACTTTGATCTTTAAAATTATCTTAATATTAGCACCTATTATTCTAAATGTATTTTTAAACGTCATTTTAATTTTTCAAGTATACTAATGAATAGATGCTTACTAAATCTTAATATTTTTTCACACAAGTTAGCAAACAAACAAACAAATAAGTACATTTACTATAGAAAACGTTAGTTCCACAGGACGTAGGTAATTAGTATCGGATTTCGTAAGTTATAATTGCAGCGTGCGTGTTCAATAAACGTCGATTTTACGCAAACATGTTGGCTTATAGTTTCAGTAATTTCATGACTTTTGTACTGTTACCTACTATGGAGATAATTTCACCAATATAATTATAAAACACATTCAGTTTAGTTTTGTGTGTATTTTTTACTGTTGAACGTGAAGTTTTATCTTTTATTACCACTTACTATTATTTATCGGTAGAAAGCAGTGGGTTTCGCAGAACGTATCAGCTTTTTATAGGTACGTAACATAGATTGTTGCGTTTGACCAAGGTTAAGACGTACTGTTTGGCCATTCTGTTTTAATTAAGCATATCAATTAACAGCTGTGCATACGACTTACACGCCAATAATTGGTTTCATATCGTGCGCAATGACGAACTCAGTTCATATAGGTGCCTATATTACCTTTATTTAAACTATCGTTATTCTAATAATAGTCGATTATGTAACACTAATAACAATAAATTATGTAGGTCTAGGTACTTATCTTATGTTAAGATCTTAAATTAATATATATTAGTTAATAATTGTTGGAAAATATTTTTTTTTCTCCTCGAATGTACCTACCATAATAACGGTATTGTGAGATACAATACCGTTATAACAATCACTTATTTATCCTATATTGTTTTTAATGTCCATGCTGCATTCATTAAGATAAAAACCATTTTTTATAAAGTTTATTATCTCATTTGTTTAGATCGCTGTCGGCCGGAGCACACGAGATCACCCGATTGACGTCGATCTGAGTTTAGAAGGTCCATCCGCGAAGATATCCCGCAAGCAGGCCACAATTCGTCTCCGAAACAGTGGTGATTTCTTCATATCCTCAGAAGGCAAAAGACCTATATTCGTAGACGGTAGACCAGTGCTGCAAGGCAATAAGGTTAAGCTAAACCATAACAGTATTATAGAGGTAATATTATAATCTATATCTCAGATTTTATAAAATTCGTACAACTGTGTAGATTGCCCTTTAAAGGTTTCAGCACACATATCAACTCGTAAAGGGATCGTAACAACACGAGCCGTTTAGTATTCTTTGTATGAAATTCCCTGCTACAACGCACGCTAATCGGAAACCTAACGTAATCGCCTCGCGTCGGGACAAGCTCACGAACTGGGGTGCGGTTGCAGTTCCCGCACTATACGTCTCTTCGTCCACGCTTGCCCGGCTCACCACTCCCGCGGCCAAATTTGTATTTCTTTTTCCTCTTCATTATGTGCTATGATAGCCATCTCGCGTATTATAAACCGGGACATAACCATGCGCTACACCTTCGTTCGATTCAAACTGATTGAACTGGTGCTGTCTAGCCGTCAACCAGCGGTCGGCGAGCCGTAATCGCGGCGTCGCCTATCACGTGAGAAGTCAGTTGTACGCGGTATCGTTGCTCGCGCTCGTCGACGAATGAAACATAGAGAATAGCTGATCCGATTTGGTTACGAGCTTACGTTAGGTTGACGGCGAGGCGAAAGGCGATACGGTGCCGTTCCTTCAGAGTTAATATGTCTGCTGTGACCATCATTTAAATAACAAAAAAAATTAAACGGACGAACGGCTTTATGAAATTTTTATTTTCTTATGTTTTATCACTGAACTACATACGTATAAGCATATTAGCGTTGTACCTTCCTTCCATCATCATAAGATAATGACTACCAGACGCAAACATCTGAATAGCTATAGAATGTATATGAAAAACATTGTAAGTGTTCTATAAAATTTGAAGAGTTCCCTCGATTTCTTCAGGATCCCATCATCAGATCCTGACCTGCTAACCATGGGACCATCTGTGAAGATGATTTCATCATTCTTTTTTTGTTTTTTCAACACAATTAAAGAATTTCCAAATTGGTCCAGGCGTCTTCGAGTAATCGGGAAACATACATAAAATAAAAAAGATTCTGATGAATTGTCCTTCTTTTTTGAAGT
This sequence comes from Tethea ocularis, assembly GCA_963555595.1. Taxonomy (NCBI): domain Eukaryota; kingdom Metazoa; phylum Arthropoda; class Insecta; order Lepidoptera; family Drepanidae; genus Tethea; species Tethea ocularis. The sequence continues at coordinate 10,596,577 of OY741958.1, forward strand.
CTGTTAAAAAACCATATCATGTCATAAGTTTTATAGTGTGGTATATATTAGTTTATGTTACAGATTGCGGGGCTTCGATTCGTGTTCCTCGTCAACCACGATCTCATCAGTGCCATTCGCCAAGAAGCTGTGAAAGTGAATATTCCTGTATAAAACAAAAAAATATACTATATTTAATTGATAAAAAGACTTTTTATTGAGAACACATTTATTTGGTCAAATTTTAGAACAATTCCCAAAACAAAGAACCACTCAAAAACATAATCATTATACCCATTAACTATAGGCGTGGTCACTGCACTTTAACATTTATACCTCCTAGTTTTAACTGCTAGAGCAAGTGTATGACGCTCTATATAACGTCTATCACCAAACATTATCACGTGCGTTACTGGCATAAGAAGATATGATACATTAAACGACAAACTAATTATACAATATATCATAAAAATTAAATCCATAACCCTTAATAAATATTTTAACCACTATAAAATATATCGATTCGCTTATAGAAATAACAATGGCTAACAATGTGCAGGAAAAATAAAAATCAACAATCCACTCGATGTGCATAACAAACATACAAGTAATGAAAAACGAAATTAATCTAATTTACAGATGAATGATCATGAAATATAGTTATCAGTCATCGTCAGCCACACCTGGATATGGTAACTCGACAAAATCTACCTCAATCTTTCAATAAGTTATATAGCTTTTAGAAGACTTTGTCGCGTCATCACTCGAGTCGCTGACCGCTGGATGTTTCATGCATGCTGTACACATACAACATATACAGGTAGGTATATGAACAACGAATATCTATTTCAGATAAAACAAGTTTTTACAAAGTAGGTCCAAAATACTTGCCTTTCATTTCACTGGACACTAACCCCCTTATCATGAGACGTTTTAAAGCAAGGCGTTTAGTAAAACCCAGCCTAGCATGCGTAGACTAAAGAAGACTTGAATTTTCGGCCGGTGAAATCACTGAATTATGACGTGATGAAATTAATCCGCGATTATTATTGGTCTAAGACACGAGTCTTCTCTAGTCTACGTTTACCATGCTAAGGGGTTAGTTTTAAATATTTAAAATATATCCGTTACTTTCTTATGTCATTTGACAGAAAGAGCCGGGGCATATTGTAAAACCTGGGTTTTACAAGACTTGCAAAAAAACTATCTCACGCAATAAGACGTGTAAGTATGTTATTTATTTTAAATCAGAGGTTATCTTTGTACATTTATTATTTTTATGTTCATCTTATTTTATATATGATCTAATTCTTACTTCTATATACCTTTTCAGACACATTATAACTAATATTAGGTAAAATAATCTAGCTATAATAAATAAACAGTTAAACTTCAGTAACTCCATACATAACACAAATTTAAAAATTAATTTTGTAACATTATCCAACTATAATTCTATATAAATAGTCTACAAACGCAAACTTGCAAATACATACATGTATGCAGGACTTAAAAGCACATATTTGGTATATTTCTTGAACACCCTGTACACGATATGAAAATAGCGTATCATTTTATAATAAGGTATATATATATTTTAATAGGCACGTCCAGGCAAACAATGAAATGGCGAATGTCTCGTTTTATTTATGAGATCAGTAGATTTTCCCAAAAAATTGGCCAACTGGGCCCAAATATATTTTGTAAAAAAATAACAGTAAACCTCTATATACATTTAGTAACTGTGGTGTAATATCAAGATTTAAAAGGCACGGTTAGCACATATTGCTAAAAAGTGTATTAAATAGTTTTCATATTACGCAAATAAAGACAATAATACCTAAAATATTTATAAACATGTTTAGAACACACGTATGTAAAGTACATAACTAAACATTTGATTTGCCTAAATGACCGACCTTCATACCTATAATGATATCTTTTTAAAATCATTATTATTTACTACAAAATAATGGCCTCTTGCCACCACCTTAATTTTATTCTTGGGTATAGCTCATAACAGGTACCCATAGGCACTTTCTCAAGAATCTATTATTTTCTGAGTATTGGCTTTGGTTATTTCACGCTTTAATTTTATTACCTACCTACACAATGTTTCACTGCAATATCATTTACAAACAAAATTTGAATGATATTCAACAAAAAAATCTTACAAATTACATTTATAATTTATTATTATAATACATGAACCAGTGTGCACTTTTTGTACTTCCCCTAAATTAAAAAGCACATCCATAACATGCAGTCAAAAAGGGATATCACATTAATGTGCTATTAAATATACGTGAGCAATCACTGACCATTCTATAAAATATGATGGCCACACTACATTTAACACTGAAGTCATTATCATTACCTACAACCTTAGTCCAAAAATGTTTTAATTATGCATTATAGTTTCACTCATTGATGCAGTGAATTATAAATGGACGTAATGTTCTGTTCGGCTCTTGTCAAATTCATCTGCCATTCGAATTATCCTATACATAACTTAGATATTATGTATTTGAAATTAATTATGCATTACTAAATCAGGTAGGTATAGCATTAAACAAATATCATACTTGTATGTGAGTTCAATCAAAATTGACGTGCTTTTCGCTGTCAGAAATAATGGCTTCAATCATTTAATATGTACAAACAAATTAGAAAATTAATAAACCAAATGCGTTGTGTACTCCGCGATCGATTACCCCTGCTATCAATGCATGAAACTAATAAGCGTTTTACTAATGCCTAGAATAAATATGTTGCCTGATTTTAATCATTCAGAGCACCACATCATATAAATATTCTAACATTTTCAAGTGATCATTGTATCCCAATAGAATATTAAATATGCTACAACTCCCCATAAAAAAATATTTACAAAACAAAAAGTAAAGAGTTAAAAATATCAGTATTTTTTGCAAAATATACAATATACAAGTTATAACAATTAAAGTTAATACCCTTTATGGCTATATAAAATACTTAAAAATAGGTGCAATAAAAAAACTATTTTTATATCCTATGATATAAATTATAAAAAATGGAATGACAGCAGTTTTAAATAATTCTTATAAACTTTGAAACACGTAACAAAACAGATCAGATCAAATTGCAACGATAACTAATTTTTGTCTTTGTTATATTTTCAATATCACACATCGTACAGAATTTGGCTTCAGTATAAACTAGACAGTAAAATAACACGGGTAACTAAATAATAATAAACTATATTGGAATAATAGGAATGCTATAGTTTACGAGACCTTTATAGGTCGGATCTAAAGATAGCCATATGGCTATTTTTAATTTATCAATAGATCCAAGGAACTTAACAAACCACCTAGCTCAATAGCTTTGTTTTAATCTGATTGTGTATTTGAGATGACCGCTAGACGAATCGTCAAACTTTGGCTGGGATATAACAAATTTATTACTACTTACAGACTTATACTTCCGAAATTTTTCGGCTAATACGTATGTATTTTTTCGATGGCTAAATATAGCTCTTGTATTTTTTTTTGTAGCCATTTTATCGATAAAAATATCTTTTTCCAGGAAAACCCATGGTTGCCATTTTCTACCCGTTAAATCAGGATTAAATACATCTTTATTTGAGGTACTAGCGTAATGTGAACCGTTTTGAGTTTTCTTGATGACAACTTTAGGAATAGTTTTTTTTACCTTTTTACTTTTTTCTTTATGCATTTTAAACTGTATTTCGTCTATACTTTTAAGGACATCTTCAAATTTAGGCTTTGGTTTCTTAGAGGTTTTAGGAACAGAAATATGTTTATTTAGCTTTGGTTCGTCTTTGGATTTTTTCATTTGTTTTAATTTAATAAGGCTATGTTGAGGCAAAGACAGTTTCACTTTGAGGTCTCTTATAGATTCTTTCAAAGGTGGTATGTACTTTTGCGCCGCTTTCGTAATTAAAGGTCGGTTAGTGGGTAAATTAGGACACGAATTAACAAAATCATTTGGTTCTGTAAACTTACAACTTGATTTTTTAATGTTTTCTGATTTAACATCATTGATTTGAGATATAATGGACCCCTTGTAATTGGTAATTTTTAACAAGATGCTTGAATTCTTTTCCTCTGATGTTGTAGAGGACACTTCTGGTGAACTGGAAGTGAATGAATGTGTCTCATCCTTTTGTTTGTAAGTAAAGACGTTATCTATACTTGATTCACAAGAATTAACAGTAACATCTTGCATTTTTTCATGAATATCGTTGGAATATACATTATTTATATCCTTCATTTCACTCTCTATATCACTATCTCTTTCATAATTATATTTATTTGGTGTAGGTGATAAGTTTATTAAATCTACATTTTCTTTGTCATCTGGTGTTTTTATTGGGTTATCAAATAAAAATGTAGAATTAGTATGGACTGATGTACAAGGTGATCCTTGTTGACTATTTGAATCCGAAAGTATTTTTTCCAAAGATTCTTTATCGTAGTAGTTAGTATATTCTTCATTTGCATGAAATTCTTTATTAATAAGGGTCTTGTTGACATTCATTTGCGGTGTTCTGAACAACTTTTCTACAAGTTCAGCATCATCACTACACATTTTATCACCGTATATGTATTTAACTTTATCTGTATGATCGCTGATATTGTTACTGAAGAAACCAGATTCATCATTGTCTGATGAATCAGTGTCTTTAGGAGTCGATGGGTCACTAATTTCAACATCTTGTGCAATGTCATCACTTACTACTGTTTCTACGCATGCTACGTCATCAAACCAAGATTCTTCAATGTCTTTTCCACCTTCGCCACATTGTAAAATCGGGCATTGATTAAAAGGTATGAATTCGCAACTCTTTTCTATAAAGCATGATGTATCTTCTGTAGAATAGTCTGTATTTTGTTCTTCATTTATGGAATCACTACTTTCAGGTAGGCAATCATTTGGTAGCTCTGTATAGCAAACTTTTTCTTCCACATCATTTTCTTCAGTTATTATACAATTATTATCAATAAATATACAAATAGAAACATTTTCTTCGTTATAAATTGAAGACGATATAGAATTTCTTCGATTATTTTGTAAGATTTTACAGACGTTTTCAGCAATTAAATTTGCTTCAACACGGTCATCTACGTTACACATCTTTTTGCGTTTAAATGGCCACTTTAAAGTGTTATTATCAGAATCCTGGGAGCAATCATTTTTGTATACATTTATGGCAGAATCTGACAAAGACCTTTTTAATGACAATCGATTTTTAGACAGAAACTGACGAGTTTCTTTTTTATTCTCCAAAGGTAATTCTTCATCTATTAAATCGGTTGTAGCATTATGAACTTCGGTGATATCTTCTGTCGCGGTATCATCCGCATGTGGTATTGTATAATTAACATCACATTTTTTTTGTATTGGTTCGAATAAAGATTGTGATTCGGTTTCCGAGATATTATCATTCAAACAATTATTAATGTCATCGTTACCTATACTTGCATTATCGGTATTTACTTTAATATCGTCGCAGTTTAGTTTATTTTGTATGGTTTCGAATAAAGATTGTGATTCGGATTCAGATAAACTATTTGTGTTGTGTTGTATGTCATTGTTATCTATATTTGTGTTATTTTTATATAATTTAATATCATCACAGTTTAGTTCACTTAAAAAGTTGTCTTTTTCAGTATGAAATTCTATATCTGATTTTACTTTTTCACTTTCCAGTTCATATGTCTGATTAAAGTCAGATTTACTTAAGGCATTTTTTTCTGGAGGTTTATCTTTACGGCTAAAGTCGTTCAAGTCATTAAAAACAACATCAGTAATATTGGGTAAAGTATCAGCTTTTAACAGATATTCTACATTTTGTATAGGAGATGAATTAGTGGATTGCAAATCCGTATTTGTAAGTAATTCTTTAAATGTAGTGTCGGTTTTACTGGAATCATTTAAATTATTAAGGGTATCGATATTAGATTCAGAGTTAAAAAATGTATGACATGGTTTTTTTAAAATATGGTCTATTTCAAAACTAGGAGCTTTATTTAACTTATCGCAACATATTCCTTCATGGTATAAAAGTAATTTTTGTATCCACGGGGAATAGAGTGCCTTAGAACATTTTACATATACCACCGGTGTTTCTTTAGATTTGTCTTCATCTATCTTACCTACAAACAATTTCTTGTTTGAATTATAAGGCCCTGATAACATATTATATTTTAGTCCTTCCTCATACCTGTCTTCACAAGTTGAATTATCTAGCACGTGATGGGTATTTTCAATATTTTGTGTACATGTTGTATTGCCTTGTTTATTCCATGATAAATCTTGATTACTAACAGACAAAGTATCCATAGGATTCGAAGAGCTTATAGCTTCTTTACAAACAGATAAAGTACCTATAGGTTTCAAAGAATTTTCGGCTTCATCACTGCTTGAAAAATTACTAGATATGAGTTCTACAGGCATCACCTGCTGGCTATGTAGAGTTGTATCGGTTCCAATATAAGGCTTAGACTCATCTCTAATATAATTTTTAGATTCAGGATTTACATCCAATAAGTTTGTTTGGACATCGGAACAAAATGTATGTTTTTCATTACTAAAATCTGAATTCAAATCATTTTCAAAAGTTAAAGCAATTATAGTTTTATTCTTATTTAAACTATCATCACCGACAGAGATCTTATTGAAATGATTAGTATTTTCAATGACTCCTTGATTTTTAAAAAGCAATGAATCTTCTTTATTTGATATAAGTGTTAAATCAATGTCGTTTTCATTTTTATTTAAAGTCTGATCAAATTCATTTTCAGCTAATATATCTGATAAATTATTTTGAATTGCATCACTTTCAGCTATTGTTGAATCAGTAGTATATTCTTGGTCATTGTTACTTTTAAATAACCCATCATCATTAGTGTGATACAAGTTATTTTGTGTCAAGTCTTGATTTTCAAGATGTGATGTACATTCGTCATTTGGCTTAATTGTTTGATCTATTTCCCCTTCACCTAATACTTCTGATAAATTATTTTGAGTCACATCACTCTCAACTATTTTCGAATCAGTAGTATGTTCTTGGTCATCATTAGTCTTAAATAACCCATCAGCTGTGATATGAAACAGGTTCTTTTCTCTTATATCTTGATTTTCAGAAATTGATGAATCATCATTTTTATGTTCGATTGCCGTATCAATTTTACTTTCAGTAAATACATCTGATAAATTATTTTGGATTGCATCACTTTCACCCATTGTTGAAGTACAATTCAGGTCATTATTATTTTGAAATAAGTCATTAGAATGAATTTTTGCAGTGTATGGTGTATGGGTATTTATAGATGTGTTAGAATTTAAGTTATCATTATCAGGTTCTCCATTATCAACAGTTTGTATGGACGAAGTAGATGCAACAAAACCGCATTTTTCTGAATTAGTGATTAGATCTTTATTAGTTTCACCAAGATATTTATCATTATTTCCACTGTTTGTATAAGTCTCAGGTTGAATAACATTTTCTTGAAATGTTACTATATCATCAATTGTGTTGCTACTTTTTTTTAGCTCGTCATCAAAGACTTCATTTTCAAGCTTGGTCAATTTGTTTTCAAATTCTTTACACATTTTACTTTCCGTATATTTTTTCTGTTCTATAGATTCTTTATTTTTTTTTATATCAATGTAACTATTTAGAAAGTTGTTGGCTTGCTTATTTAAACTAAAATCGATTGCTACATCATTGGGCATATTATTGTGACTATTAGTGTTATCCATAGCTATCAATTCAAATTTATTTTCATCTTCTACTTTACTCACAATATTACAATCTGAAGAAAGGTTAATAGCTGTCTGTTGATTTTCAAAAGGTACATTTTTTATCATACTACACCCAATACTGTCTTCATAACTTTTAATGTTATCTGGATTTTTTATGATAACACTATCAGTCCTTACAGCTTTAGAATTCAGTTGTAAATCTTCCTCTTTAAAATCAGTGGTATTTGACTTAGACTTTCTATATTTGCTGAGTTTTATAAATTCTTTCTCAGTTTCATGCAATGGAGAAAATTGTTGAACTGTATCACATTCTTGTAATACACCCTTATCTGTCGAATTAGTTTTTCCTAACTGGACTGTAGGTGACTCCAAATCTGGTAAATCATTTAAAGATCCTGTAGGTTCTCCTTTATTAGCATTAATGAATTGTTGATTGACTTCTGGGAAACTTAATTCTATATCATTGTCAAGTCTGGGCAATGAAGCAAGGCAAACACCAGAGTTACTCTCGAGATCATGTAAGCTATAATTTGTTTTCATAGAGTTCATAGAATGATCAGTAGAAAACTGGGTGTTTACCATTTTACAACTCGGAACTTTATCATTCAAATTCAATCTATGATCTTGTCTTTTCAAAGCATAACTATCTATGTTTTTATCTCCATTAAGAATTGGTGATCTAATCATAAGAGGATTGGCAACTTTTTCTATTAGCCTCTCACCTAATATATTATGAACTGGTGCTGCAATTCCAACATTTAACATTTTAGGACTACAAGGTTTTATCTCAAAATTGCAACCAACTTCTTTATGGATAACAGACTGACTTATTTTTGCTTCTACATCCAGTGGTGACAATGGTCTAAGCATGATATCTGTAGACTGCTTCATTATAGTTCCATTCCCTAACATCGAAAATTCCCGAGGTGTAGGTGGTTTACGACAACTTATATTTGATGATTCAATTGCATCTTCAAATTGGTTTAGCAATTCAATGCTGCTGTAACCTTTAATATTTTCAGGAAGTTTTGAAACTTGTTGAATATGCTCATATTTGCCAAGTTCCTCACTTGGAACATTGACTAATCCAAGAACATAAAGTTGTTCTTGACTGGTAGTTTCATGTTGTTTGGGAGTATTGTTTTTATCATTAGAACCTACATGAACAATTTCCTTAGAATTTTCATTGTTTTCATCTTCACCCTCATTCCACATTTGAAAAAATTGACGTACATCAATACCTTTCTTTGATTTTGAGCCTATGTTACTATTATGATTTAGTTCAGGTTTAGATATAGAAGGATGTCTAATCACAGGGCCATATCTATAGTCATACTTTTTGTAATAATCATTTGGCAGTCTATTAATACCATTGTCAATACTTCGGACACTTGCTGTAGATGATTGACTTACATAGCCACAGTCTTCTTGCAGAGTACCTTGTGTTTGTAAAGTATCAATGCTAGTATTGGAATCTGATGGAGAGATAGCTATTGAGCTAGGTGAAAATCGAGAGGGATGTCTAAGTAAAGAATTGTTAATAGTCATTGATGGATCCATATTCTTATAATGAGACATATAGTCATAGTTTTTTAAAGATGAATTTTCTTTTTTATAATATGGATGTATCGGATGCATGTTAACTGATGGATAATTTGCCATTATGACTTGGCTTCTAATTGGGTGTACTCTACTCATATCATTCAAATAAAAGTTATCTGAAGGATATGCTTTATTTCTTGCATTTTCATGTTCTAGATACATTTTATTGTTGTTTTCATATGGAAGTTTGTTTGAAGGAATTGATTTAATTGAACTATCTGTTGGGTATGGATGCACTTTATTTTGAGGAGCATTACTTAACACAGATCCATAAGGTGGATGCATAATTTGATTACGGTATGCTATGTTATAATTTGCTTGTTGGCTAGGTGACCTCTGATATCCTTCCATAACGGGATCAGAAATTCTACCCTCGAGATATTTAAGGTGGGGGTAAGCTTGATAAGGGTGAGGATGCATTGGCTTTTGTAATTCATATTTATATGGAAATGGTGGAGGTGGATGGAATGGGTTTGAATAATTACCAATATATTCATACCTTGGTTGAGGATACCTTTGGATATCCTTTGGAATTGGGTAAGGCTTAAATCTAATATTTGTTTCATGATAGTAAGGATCAGAATACACATAATTTGCAGGATCTTCTTGAGCTGTTCTATGAGGTCTAGATATAGGTACAGATCTAGGACCAGCACAACTGGGATATTCTGGATACTGGTATAGTTCAGGAGCACCATATACCCTAGTGGGGCGTAAATTAACACTTCCAGGAGGCCATCCATGAGGAGTAGTCCGAGAGATTGCAGGATTCACACTTGAAACACTAATATCTGCATTCCGATTGTTTTTTTGATCATTAGTCAAAGGGTTTACATTAAAAGGCACATCACAGTACTTTGCTTCAGTAGGCAAATTTAACTTAGTATTTTTTGATTGGGAAACATTTCTGTCAGGAATTAGAGTAAAGTTGGGATCATCATTTACTTTCACAGAACTGAACGTAGGAGGCACCATAATACGAGGCATGTTTTCTTGGAATGTTTGTCTCGGTGATATATTTCTTGTAGGATTTTGGTGAATTCTGTGGGGATATTCAGGTGGACGGCGGTACGTATGTTCAGAGTAAGGCCATGGTTCAACTGGAGCTTTTTTTAAATAAGCCTCGTTAGTGACGGCTGGCGGTATAACACGGTCGGGGCCTATGACGGCACACGGCCTCGCGGTCGGTACATCCACTTTAGCCAATGAGTTCGATCCGATATCTTGATACGACTTATTTCTGTTACATTGGAGCACGGAGCCATTCTGAACGTACTTACTTCCATCGTTGTTTTGGTCACTCGGGGTCGGGGCGGACTCGATCCTCAAATCTTTAGCATCCATTGCCACGGAAACATAGAATCATATTCTCAATCGCTGTCACCATCTTTTTCTTAGCTTCGAGCTTATTTAGTCCACTTGCAACAACACAATGTCGAAAAGATCCAAAGAAATAATTCCATGCTGAAATATAAACAAAATATCAGATATTGCACTGCCAACTGTCAAAACACTTTGCCACATAGGCCCTACTAAGGATTTTGTAAAGAAGATTATACGAAATATATAAATGCACAAGAATTCAAAATTAATACCTATTTAATTCCTTTATTGCATGAAATATCAATATTATTTCCTAGGAAACACCGATTTATTACATCCTTTTCTGTCGTCCATTTGTTTAGTGATGTTACCCCTATTCATAATATTCATAAATAGAAAACAGAATAATTGTATAGTGGTCAAATAATTTTCTACTGTTTAATTGACTGAAGTTGTATAAATATGCTTCATTTAATTTTTGTAATTTAATTTAGAACTAAAATTTCGTTCAATCATGTAAATATTTTATTTAGTAGTAAAAGTAATCAAAATATCATAGTGTATTTTAGTCGATTACCGAATTACAGTCGAGTAATTTCGATACAATAGCAGTATCATATAAATAATAGCATATAATATCTAGCAGTGTTTCTGTTCTATCGCGTGATATCAGAAGTATCTTTTTAGTCAATTTTGTATTATGTGAGTCCCACCCATCCATTACAACCAAGATTGGCTTGTGAGTTGTGAGGCAGTGAAGGAAAAAACATTTAGTCGTCTTCGTTGATCTTTAATTTGTAAACTAAACGATACGTTTTTTCCTATTAAATTTAAACTTTTTTCTTGCCTTGTGTAATGCATTCTGCTGTAGCCTTTAATTGAGACAATACTTCAAATTAATTTACCTCCACATTAATTTATTTAAGTTAATTTATGTATGTATTATAAATTGTCCTTATAATAAATAAATCTTGACAATTGCTAAGCAAGGCATACTGATTTTTAATTTATTATTAATAATTTAATGATCCACTGGAGTAATCTGATACATGGCAAAAATAATAGTTGTGTGCTTGTAAACAAGGTAATAAAAAAACAGGTCATCTTGCTTACATGCCCAAAAAAGGCATAGTTATTCTTTTTGCGAATTTTCAGTACACTATAGTGGATTAATTAACTTACACTTTGGAAAAAAACAAACAAAATGAATGTGCAGCTCTGATGCAATTTTCAAACTTTATCAAATGATGTGAAATAGAAAAAAAAGCGTGGAATTAAATTTTATTGCATGTAACGTCGTCGTTACGCTTTATTGTTACGTATCAAGTACATAACAGATGAGATTTTACTCCTATTCAAAATAAACTTCCTTCCTTCCTTACTACAATAAATAATCTGTGTTAGTGGCATCTTTCTGTAGTAAGAAAACGAGAGAATCGACTAATTTAAAAAAATAAACGCTAAGTGATGAGCATCACTACCCAGGTTTACGTGTTTAAAATAAACAGCATTTATCTGTGCAGATATTTTTTTAAACTACGTGCCTAGTTAATTCTAATAGTAATTATTTTGGTCTTACTTATTTAAATTGAGTAATTTTACTAATAGTAGCTTATTACGCTACTACGGGAAAGGTATGTAATGGTTGGTTCGCCAAAGATAATGTTTTTATGGTTCGCCACACTGAGCAGATTTTTGTTTTCTTTGACACTGAGCATCTGAGAGCAACTATTATGTATTCTGTGCTGAGAGCCAAAGAGCAAGCAATGCGACTGAGGCTGCATTCCGAAACATTTATAATCGTTTATAGCGCTCACTGATTTAATAATTTGCGTTCCGATACGTATATCATATCTATGAGACCTGAGAACTGTCTATGATTCGGAACGCTTGTGAATGCGGTCACAGTATTTAGAACTAAAACATCCGAGAAAGAGATTTAAAAATGTATGATCAACGCGTTGGGACTACATACACAAAACAATATTTGTACACTAATGCTTGACACCAATCAGTAAAGTTATTTTCATTATATTTAATGTCACGCACGAAATGTCTTTTTGGTTAGAATCATAATGGGTAGACATGATTTTACATCTCAGGACTTTACAAGTGCCGTAGGTAGGTTCCCATTTTTTGACCTGTCCACATGCTGTCAAGTAGTAGTGTACAAATATTGTTTTACTTAAAGAACAAATAACTCTAAAGTATCAAGTCAGGTTATTCCAGGTACTTCATACAAATGGGGTTACAGTATGACACAACTTAGATGAAGCATTGGCAAAATTCGTAAAATCGATCGTTCCCGAAAAGAGTGCGCCTACAACATTACTCATGTATTAAAAAATGATCGGCGAAAATTATCTTATTATAACGTTGAATGGCGCTATAATGAATGATTTGTATTAGTTGTGTAAATCGGAAGTGAAGTGTAGATATTCGATTTGCCGATGCTATATCTAAGTTGTGTCATACTGTACTAGGCTGAGATGTTTTAAATTTGCCACGCTTTTTCAGTCCCTACTTTTGTTTGCCAGACTTCTGGATTAGTTAGATTTTACCCGTGGATTTTACAATGCTCAACTTGACACTGGGAAAATACACAAAGGTGATGCAAAAGTTAAAAAAAGAATATGATGTTTGACATTTGTTGTCTACTAGTTTCAAAATAATTTAGTATTTTTTTAAAGTTCATTACCCTATTAATTAAATATAGAATCTCTAAAGTCGTTATGAAATATATATCCGTTACTTTAATTTTATCTTTAATTTTTGCTGGCTATGTCATAAACACAATATGGACATTAGCTGAGATATTTATACCGCCAGAATGCAGTCGTGGCGAGCGTTGTATTTCTTCGTATTTAGCTACAAATCCTGTACTAAATCTCGTTTTATATACGTCAATGAAAGAATATCCGAAATTAGATGGTTCAGCTGCAGAAGCTGTGACTAAAATTTATACTTATATGAAATTTGACTACAGAAATCCGGCATCTATGTGAGCTCGTAAACAGTTACCGTTGGTGCATTGACGAGATCTCTCCTGCTCTCAATCTTACTTTTTTTGTTTTCTTTTTAGCGATTTAACTTTGAAAGTGCCTCGTAGAACTCGAAATAATGGGACTCTATACTTGCATGCTGCTTTGTTGAGCAACATTTATAAAGAGTTTGATGAGATACGTCTTGGGGAGGCCACTCTTACTCTACCTCTTGTTACCCACATTGAGCCTCAAGCAGCTACATTCAACCTATTGAAGCAAACTGTGCGTAAAATTAACTACTGTTTTTAGAAAACCTATTCAAATAATGCAATTTCCTTGAACTGGCAACCAAACTGTACTATTGTGGAGAGCTGTTGGAATCGAACAATACACATTTTAAACCCAATATTAGAGAGTTCTAATATTACACTACAACCAACACTGACTGGCCAGCTTCCATTGTTGGTTAGGATATCACCTATGATGCAGCTGGGTGTGGGTTCAATTCCCATCCAAGACAAACATTTATGTGCTTGAACATGTCTGTTTGTCCTGAGTTTGGGTGTAATTATTTGTATAAGTATTTACAAAAAAAAAAGTATATGTAGTATCTATATCAGTTATCTGGTTTCCATAGTACAAGTTTGAGCATGTTACAAATATCCCAGGCCATTATACTTAATACCTACCTAACTTTATTCTTTACAGAGTGATGATGTAGAACCAAAGGGGAAGAGTCTCCATCCATATGCCCATATTACAACACTGGCTCCATTATCAATACTCACTGACAATTTGAAGCTTCCACCTTCTAAGATACCTGGCGAATTATATCCTTTAATGAGGTTAGTATGTCTTCCTCAGTTTTGGCACTGAAATCCTACTTATATTATAAATGTGAAAGTTTGTATGTATGTTTGTTGCTCTTTCACGCAAAAACTACTGAATGGATTTGGATGAAACTTGCCACATAGATATATCACCCTGGAATAACATATAGGCTACTTTTTACCCTGGGAATGTGGGAGAAACACCTCGTATCTTATAATGTTGGTTAATTGGCTTTATAATCACCTGAATATGGTATGTGCATTATTGTGTTAATGGAACATTTTCCATACTATTGCTTCTACGTAGTATATTATTAATTCTATGCTATTGCTGAGTTACTTGGTCTTTTAAATGTATGCCCGCCTACCCCTGCAATCCCTCTCCATAAGAGGCTCGCTATTTATTACCTTTGTACATAAATCTAATATGATTTAAACAAGCTATCAGTCACCTGTTTAAATCATAGTCCCACACATTTTTTTTTCTTATCACAGAGTCAAAGGTAACACATTCCTGCCAATAATTCAGCACAATGTCCTGAAATCAAGGATGTCAAACTTGCAGTTACTAAACAGTAGTACAAGTGAAGTAAATGTTACAGTAAATGTGTCCCCTACATCATATGGATCGTTTAGATTAGCGTTACACGTACGCTTGGCTCTTGAACAACTTCATATGCTAGGTTTCAGCGAAAAGGATGTAGATGATGTAAAAGGGATATTTGCTGACACTAACTTGTATTTGCTATCAGCTACAGTTTTAATTGCTAGCTGTCATGTAAGTACTGATTATATTATTCTATTCTATTTAATAATAAAGATATTTTTCTATTTGAACTAGATCTGATTAGCAGTTGTGGACAGTACCTGGATTTTTTTCATGGGCATCCACTAGCCACGACCTGCTAGCCAACGGATTTAGCTTAATTACAGTTATCTAAATTTGAAATATTAATTTTCTTTATCTAAGAAATTTGGTTATGTCTTGCATAGCACTTGCACTTGAGAGTTTGTGTGAGCCCTATGGACACATCATAATGGTGGGATTTTTGGTAAAGTACCTAAAATAAATAGTAGCACAATACTTATATTTATTTTCAGTTGCTGTTTGACTTCCTTGCATTCAAGAACGACGTATCGTTTTGGCGACGCAAACGTTCATTGGCTGGTTTATCCGCACGCACTGTGTTTTGGCGAGCGTTCTCACAATTCGTCATATTTTTCTACTTATTGGATGAGCAGACCTCTCTATTGGTACTGGTACCGGCTGGAATAAGCGCTGTTATTGAGGTAAGATATTATAAAATAGGTAAAAAAAAACACTCGTGAAGATGATGATAAGTTAGATGCAGCATGCTCGTCCAATAGAAACGATTTACTTTTACCTTAAAAGTCCCTAGATTATGAATCCTATGTGACTTGATTTACTTGGTAATCGGAGTATTGAAACCTGAATGCAAAGTCTTAATTTCAGCTATGGAAAGTGACGAAAGTCCTACACTTACGCGTGTCGTTTAGTGGTGGGAGAGTACGCGTGTGGCGCGACAGCAGCGCGGACGCCGGCGAGCGCAGCACGGCGCAGGCGGACGCGGAGGCCATGAGGTACCTCTCCATGCTGCTCTACCCGCTATGCTTCGCTGGAGCTATCTACTCATTGATCTATGAGCCGCATAGGAGGTGAGTGTACAATTAAATATTTTTCACACATGGCCCAAATAATCTATGGTCTATGGAAAACAGATAACATATTTGATTACTTATTATTATTTACTTTTGTTTAGGTTGATAAGTAACAAAATACAACATTGTATCAAGACTCGAAGGGGCAATATATGTTATATAGAATTAGTTCCGATCTTCATTCTTTTTAATTTAAATTCATATTCATGTATAAATTAGCTACGATAACATGGCGCGCCGCTCCAAACTTCAAAACGTTTGAAAGTATTTCTGAAAGTATATTTACAGATTCTCAACACTTTCATACACTTTCCTAAGTATGTGACTACACACATTGAAACAGTGATTTGGAGGGGCGCGCCATGTTATCGTAGTTTATCTTCTACATGATCTGATTGTATTGTTGTCATGTTCTGTAACACTTAGTTTTACTTTTAACCTGACCCATATAAGCATTGCTTGTATGGCTTCTTATAAGGTTTTTTTTTCCAGTTGGTACTCGTGGGCGCTTCACAGCATAGTGAACGGCGTGTATGCGTTCGGCTTCCTATTCATGTTGCCGCAGCTGTTCGTCAACTATCGGCTGCGCTCGGTGGCGGCGCTGCCTTGGCGTGCGTTCATGTACAAAGCGTTCAACACGTTCATTGATGACGTATTCGCTTTTATCATCACAATGCCCACCGCGCATCGTGTCGCCTGCTTCCGTGACGATCTGGTCTTCCTAGTTTATTTGTATCAGAGATGGTGAGTTTTGGGTTTTTTTTTCATTACCACTGAATAAGGACAGATTGATTTTGAAGATAACATGATAATGGTATCATGGTCCAACATGAGGAAGTTCGATCTCAACGTTATTGACTCTGCTCTTGAGAGATTACTACAGTAGTTAGTGGCACAATTAAGCATTTTTACGTTTTCGAATTCATGTCGCAAAGTAGAAGCGCGTTTTTTTTTGTATGTATAGGCCTGTGTATGACCACAATTTCACCGTGGTCAGCGATAATGTGGCCGATGTTGGTATGCACACAAAGCCTAGAAGGCAACTTTCAAGTGCAGCTGTCGTGACACACCGGAAGGTGCTTGGCGACCGATTTTCAACTTGGGGCTGGTAGCCAGCCAAGCGCGTACTACAAAGTACCCTACCAACGTCCTGTGGTTTTCTCAAGATGTTTTCGTTCACCGAAAGCTCAAGCTGATTGTAGGATTTGAACTCGCAACCATAGTCTCGGCATTTGACATCGCTACCACTGAGCTATCATCGCCTTAAATCGCCGGTATGTTGGTACATTGCACGCTTCGGCAGACAACTTGCGGTAACGTGCCCGAAATCTGAGGGATAAATGGTAAGGTTCTTTATAAAGTCAACATGTATCTTATCATTATTAAAAGATAAAATATTGTTTTCAGGTTATACCCAGTAGACAAATCACGTATGGACACCGCATCCAGTATGGACGAAAATCCTGAAGAATTGGAACCTATCAAGGATAAGAAAGAATAATCATGAGTATATTTGTTTTGTAATAAAGAGGCTGTCAGTGGTGCTATATATACATATAGCATTATTCCTACTCTTTAAATTGAGGCTCAATTCTATTATTTCGATGCAATATGGTCTGATCTTATGCCAAAAGTTGGATACTTTGATAATAAATCGAATAAGGAATACCAGTGATTATTATCTAGTTTTCTTGAAAACAAATTACGGCTCTTTCCTATAAAATATTGTGCCCAGTAAATGAGTTGCTTAGTAAAGTTTAATTATCATTAGCTTGAATTCTAGTGCTAGTTATATTTATTTAAACCTTAACGAAAATTGGCTGTGGGTAGTTTTTTGCATTTATCTAGATTTCATTTTATAGAGTACTAGTCGTTCCCCGTGGCTTCACTCGCGTTCTTGGGATAAAAATCTATAAACTTCGGGGATAATGTAGCTTCCTATTAGTGAAATAATTTTTCGAAACCGACTTCTTAACTCCTTGAAATCAATGACTTTCTATTGGAAACCGCTTTGAAACCCGTTGCGTAGTTTAAAGAATCTAAGCGTACAGAGGGACAGACTGCGGGAAGCGACTTTGATTTATACTATGTAGAGATAAGAAATAGGATCTATTTGCATAAAAAAATTGTGAAAACAAGCCTTTTTTTAGCGACTATACCTAATACCTAAATATAATTATTCAAAAACTATAAATATAGATGTCAATTCCTCCCAAAAACATCTCGGACGATCTTCTAATGGTTTTTCTGTAAGTCCCAAGGATTACGGTTTCACACATGTGCCGAGAATCATGGCCAACCGCTTGTGCGTTTTAAGTGATGACCCCGACCCCCTTCCGCCCCTGGATCCGCTTTGTTACGTGTGATAGTCTACTGTTCATCAAATATTATTTCATTAGATTTAGTTTTTTTTTATTAAAGGGTATAATAAATTATGACGAATTTAATATAGGGTTATATTATGGTAGTGGGTGCGTAAAGAATCTAGTTATCTTACTATATTATATAGAAAAAATGGTTTTTATATGAAAGCAATAAGCATGAGGTGAGTGACAGAAGCTTGGCTTTTGTTATAAAAGTAAATTTTATTTTATATTGCGATTAGGGCCCTGATAGCTTACCTTATACATATCTTTTATTTCCTTTTCAGTCTATTTATTTCGCAATTAAATATTTACCGGGTAGGCTATCAGAATCCTATCATCCTACATGAAAAACAGTCCCTAAATATTATATAACATTTGTAAATTAAAAAAAATATTGTTACATCGATCTTGAAAGTTATTTCTTATTGTATCTTCCTATGAGATTAATAAAATTAATGTATAAAATTTTAATTTGTTGTATTGTGTATATTGAATTGGTGTATATTTCGTAGTCGTTTATTACTAGCCCAAACATTCCATTTTATATGGTATTTTCTAAGACTGTAGCTATTAGGCTGAACTCTCGTATGATGAGTTTGTCTTATTGTAGAATATCATATTTTTGAGTATTTTGCATCACTTTAATTGTCCCTTGCTCAACCGGCCAGACACTTTGTATTCTTTGAAATCTGCAGTTTTTGTATAGATTTTCAGAGGAATACCTAATCCTAGGTTTATCTAGCGATGAAAAATGATTTTTGGCATTCTTATACGTTATTCGTTCTTAAACTTTATTCCGGATTTTGTATTTGGAATTGGGATGTGCATTTCATTTTTTTAATTATTTATAGCGTCGCATGACACAGCTCGCTAACTTAATTAATTAATAATAAAAAGTGAATTGTCTGCTATTTACGGCACTCTGTATTCATTTATGAGTAGTTTATATACCGTTTCATACAACATTAAATTACAAGTAATTTTATTTTTATGTATAAGGACATTGATTTAAAAATGTATTCATGAAATATTTAATTTGAAATGTTTGTTATATAATTTCACTTTTATTACACAATAAATTATAGGCGAAATTCTAATTTTTTGTTTCATCTGCATCCTCATGTCTGATTTTCCTCTTTTTTGTTTTTGCTACAATTTGATATAGCTGCTTGTTTAGTTTATACCCCAAGTTCAAGTCAAAAATTCGTCACTATTAGGTACATGTAACCACAGACAAAGTAAATTTGCACCTAAAATTGAATTGATACTGATTGATTATACTATTGATAGGTCCAAAGTGTACTTTAATAGAAAAAAAGTTATTTTATAGCATAATCATGGGAACAAAACTGTACTATAATAAATCATTATACACGGGTGTGCATAAAGTGGGTCATTAAAGTACTGTTTTTGATTTCATAATTAGCACATTACGATATGAGAGTAGATAAAATACTTAATGAGGATTACTTGATCTAAACTGTATCGCTATGCTTAACAATAGAAACTACCAACATAATTATACCTACTTACAGCGCATTTGTTTCCCCACAAAGTACATAAATAGCCTATTGTTAAAGATAGTTACTCAAATGTGTGTTGTTGATGACGAATTTTAGATGATGCAGATGTAGATTACAATTATTATATGGTATACAACTTTTTAATAAATATTTTCTTTAGATTTATTTCAGAGGGATGGAGATTGTTAGCATGTTCACATTTTTACAGAGAAGAGAGGATTATTAATTAGGGGACATTGGGTTATTCATAGTGGTACCTAGTCTACTGAAGCAACTCGTATTTTCCAACTTCAATTTTGAATGAGGCAGTCAATCAGTGCATCGCGTTAAATAAAATCAGGTTACAGCAACAAGGTTGGGAGCAGAATCTAATATGTCAGGCATTAGTCTGGACTCTGGGTTTGTGCTGTTATAGTTATGCTATGCATCGTTTTAAAATCGCGCTATAGAATTATAAGAAGTGTTATGGAAAATTTGCTAACAGCAATTCCATGTAGGGTATCTACCTACTTACCTAAATAGGTATAATCAATTTAAAATAATATGCATGGCCAATAATAGATCCTATCTTGGAATAACAATTTAAAAGTTGCCTCGTAGTATACCTACCATTGTATCTCATTAGATTGGTACAAATAATAAAAATAATTTATATTTATACAAATTAAGAATATAGTGTAGGTACCTTCCTAAACTATGTTACGGATATAAAAATCGAAATTCTACAGGGATTTGAAAAAGCTAATTGGCTAACTAGCCACCAGATCCAAGGTCGTTAAATCGGTCTAACTAAAGGCTAGAGAATTATAATAAAATTGGGTAGTAATATAACATTTTTATCGACGATTACTGCAGCTAAGCAGATTAAAGCTTGTTTTTGTCATAGCCGTAATTCCATACTCTGATTAGAGCAGCACTTGTGGAACTCTACAATCTATTATGAACGCGTAGATATCACAGCGCGGTTGTGTGATATTCATTTATTAGGTAGATACACAAGCTCGTCACTTCGACGTTCCATAATAAAAAGACCTTCAACGGTCAGTCAGTTGAGCCTTGTCTATGTTTTTATTTATAATTTATTTAATCGTGCAATTTTGGCCAGAGAGCATGGATATTTTCGACGTCCTCTTACAAACTGGACTGGTCACAACAGCTCTGGTGGCGTATTTGATATTCTTTAGAAAGCATTCATCTAAAAGAGGACATTATCGGGAACCGGGTGAGTGAAAGTTCTTTTTTTATCTCAAACAAGTATTTTTTTTATTTTAAACCAGAAAAAACAAAGTCTCGGCTCTTATCGTTGCTTTGTTGAATGTGCATTGTGCGTCTATTGATCTCGTTGATTGTACCTACAGGTATCTATTATACCTACTTCATTATGGACTAGCTTTGCCCTGTGGTTTCATTGTAACTTGTAAACTTCCTGAGATTAGTGCGTTTAAACATACCCACATACAAATCTTTTACTTTATTATATCGTACGCAATTTATGAGTGACTAGTCAGAATAGATAGAAAGTCCATCGCATGATACTGTAGCGCCAAAATACTTTTTAGGTACCTAACTATTATAAGAAGACATTGTTATTATGTATGTAGTTACCTACTATCTTTATTATGGATCCTTAGTGCATTTAAATGCACTATAGGGTAGTTGACACTATCAAAAATAAATGACCAAACACTAACTAATGCATAAAACATCTAAAAACACGTCGAAATATCAAATTATGTTGTACATTTAATGCTTTTTATGATTTTTAACCACTAAGAGTAGATCATTTGATGCTGTGAAACTATGACGTCATAGTGTAATATTTCATACAAAATTCCATTTAAACTATCGTTTTGACATTTATTAAAAAGTATCTGATTTGATATGTCAGTCAACTACCCTATTAATTATATTATTCATATATATTCTAGTTATTAGGTAGGGTAGCTATAATATATATGTTTGAGATGAAATCACTCTTTGAAGATAATGTATCCATCTATACCTATACGTACTAATAATAAAGGAGTTTTTTTGTTTGATCGCGCTAACTCTACCAGTCGGATTAGTTTTTTTTCTAATAGGAAACTACATTATCCCCGACGGTTTTAGGGTACTTTTTATCCCTTTTACTTTTAATATTAAACAGTCTGATTTGGAGGAAAATCAAGGTTCAGCTAATCTGTAAACATCAAATTCAGTTTTTTTTGCTCTAGTCACAGAATACATAATACCTACCTAGTACAGGTTGCTCTAGTGTAAAAATCAATTACCTAAGTAGTGGGACTAATCCGCTTTTGTTGACCAACTCCTCATACGTCAATTTACCACATCCAGAACAAAAGCAAAATAATGACGTGATAGGTATATAGCAATAGGTTTAGCAAATTTTTTTTTCAATAAAATTTGCAAAGGCAATTTTTTTTTTTGGTTTACTAATTTCTCAATAGGTTATTATTATGGTTTAATACATAGGTGTATCTAATGATTGAGGTATCGTATTGATAACCTGTTATCACTCCGGATGTAAGAAATAATATCTTTATACTTGATTAAATATGATAATTAGTATGACTAATAAATACAAAGATCGATTGTCTCAATGACTGTTAGTTTTTGGCAATGTTGTAGGCTCTACCGAAATTGAAATCTGAGTGAGAAATTAGATTTTGTCGGGACTTGGTTCAAAAAATCAAAGTAAGTCATCATCTATGTAAAGACCTAAGGTACAAAATAACAGTTTCTATCTTCCTAACGGGGTAACCTCTGTAGGTAACTCTTGAACTAAAGCAACAAGTGAATATCTACTTAAAGATTGTCTCTAAAATTAATCTATGCCATTGTCGTCATGCCAATTAATTTTGATGACGACTGAATTCACGTTGAAATAAATTTTGACAGGGCTAAATATTTTTTTTGTTAGAAAGACATATTTTAGTTTGGATAATATAAGTACATTATTTGTGTACACACGGCCACAGATCAAGCTACACATTTTTGTTGCGAAATAGCGCCTATTACAACCGCATTAGGTGCCGCTTATAAAACCATAATTAATATGAGACGTTATCATCATCATCATCAATAGAAACAAAGGGACTACCCATTGTCGGCTTTATCGCATAATATAGGTAGGTAAAACGTAGTGATTTATATTCTCTTTGGGTAGGCACAGAATAGTACAAGTAGTAGGTAAGTCCTACCCACCTACATGCTGCACTATACATATATATCACAATAATGTGGTACCCACCCAACGGATTGGCATCGTCGTGTCAGACAGAGCTATGGATGTTGGTTGGTACATATAGCGATGGTCTAAAATGGAAGTAATAATCTTTGACGGGCCGGTTGCAGTTTACATGACCACGACACAGATTGAAGGTTCGATTCCCACTTGTCTTTTTATTAAACTGGTTTATTTACTTCATTTCGTATATTTGTTATTGCTAGTTTTAATTATGTGTAGATGGTCATATACCTACTTATTTCGGTATAGGTACCTACTTATTAGGTGTAATATATTTTTACTAGTGTAGGTGTAATATGCGGGTAGTAGGTAGGTATATCAGCTATCTAGTTAGTTTCCATGGTATAGGTATGTACCTAAGAACAAGTTCTGTTTGTTTAGCAAGGAAGGTATCAAATGGTCGTGGTGAAGAATGTCTGAAGTTAGTTAGTATTTCCATCGAAGGCAATTCCATTGAACGAAAGGAGTGTAGAACTCGATAGTAGCACAGCCAGGTATACACTCAGACAGTCTGATTATCGTATGTGAGTAGGATTTATATTTTTAGAATATTCACAAAAAAAAATAACCTATGGAAACAAAAACGCGTGAAGTTTGCACACTACATTTTCATTAGGTAGGTACGACACTACCTACATTACATTTAAATATTTTGATGAGCGTGCGTTTCCATTCCATCATCAACGAGATCGATATAAATGTTTCCATTTGACATTGCCATTCTTCAGAGTTTGGATGGAGTTTTAATTTCTATTGTAAATAACATAATTTCGATAAGCAATTTATTTTTGTAGCATGGAATTATCCTCTAAAACTGCTCGCTGCTCGCTACGCGGTGAAGCAATGGAAATCAAAATGGCGTTCGTTTCCATTGAACGAGTTGCCTCGAGAGGGTCAATATGAAGGTTGGGACAACATCGCAGTTCGAGCGTCCGCACCAGATGGCTCTACTGTCTTACTGGGTTTGCGCAAGTTATGTGGCAGACAGGCTTTAGCAGAAATCACTGTACACTTGAAACTAGCTGATGGGACCAGCTACAAGCTACCACGTAAGTTTATTTTATAGTACCTTGGTACATTTGGAAATGCTTGCTTTATATTGGAATAATAATCTTTAAATTTAGATCAGTAGGTTAGGTACCTACCAAGACTAGTATTACCTCCTACAACAATACTAGTACTGTACTGTATTAGGATACCCATTCGGTAAATAGAAAAATGAGCTTTATGGATCAGCGTCTGGATCTTTTACTTCTTGTGTTATGGCCTTGATAAATTTATTTTTGGATGCTATTTCAGGACATCCTGATACAGCTGTAGGGGCGTGGGAAAGTATTCCAGACGGATGGAGCGCGAATGGTTTGAAAATCCAGGTTTTAGAACCAGAGACCCGACTGAGAATTTTGTACAATGGACTTCTCACGAGAATTGATGACAATGTAACTCAGCACGTGAAGCTGAATCTAATGTAAGTATGTAAATTTAAAATGTTAAGTTCCTAGTTACTTTAGTAGATATTTAAAGACTTGTAGCCGGCCACAACCTTTTTTAATCTTTTGGTGTGTATATAGTACCTGTCTAAGATCAACTCATTAAATCTTTTCAACTTTATACCTAAGTATAGATTAATTTTAAATTCTTAAATTTGCTTAGATGGACATCAGCGACAGTCGCAGTGCGATATCCAGAAGATTGGAGTAACAATTTAGCAGCTGAAGCCTTAGCAGTCGAACCTTGGCGTGACAACAAATGGCCTAGCCTTCTGTAAGTATACAGAGCTATTGGTATATGTCCCTCCTACAGCCAATCACTTAGTATTATCATTTATTTATTTTTACAATGTAGGTATAGGCATTTTATAGATGTTACAATCTCACTGTCGAATTCAGTTAGATGTGGCCGAAGCTCACAAAACCTATAGAAAGACCGGTCTTGATGTGTAATTGTCGGTCTGTATTACCTACCTTTTCAAAAGAACATTATTATTTTTAGAGGAAAATGGGAAGAGAGTGGCTGGCTCCAATGGGGTGTCGTACAAGGGCGTCTCCAGACATATGACACAGAAGGAACGCTAGATAAGAGCGTGTACCTACAAGCGAGGGGAGTTAGAGAGCGGAACTGGGCAATTCATGGATACGAGGGTCTGAGGAGATCTGTATCAATAACAACTACTGCTCGTGATGGAACCGCTATTCAACTAAAGGCTCTTTCTTATAAGAATGTGTTGACGCAGTAAGTGTTTTTTCTTCTATTCTTATCTATTTTATACAGGCCATAAGTAGTTAAAAGCCTCCCACACAGTCTGCCACCGCACCGTGATAGTGCTAACTACAGGTGCGCATTTCAATATAGGGATTCTATTGTGCACTATGTTTGTTTCTTTATAGGGGCATGTTCACCTAATTATAATATAAGGGCTGTCAATCCAATTCAATATAATTTACGAATTAATTTGTTTGCACTGATCGTGAATTGTGTCATTTTTATTATGTGATAGGTACATACATGCTTGTGTGATTCCATGATTTATTATATACCTAAGCGTCTTTGTTATTCTTCCAGATGCATTTCAGGAAGCGTACGCCTTCCCAACTTCGATGTTGAGAGCATCACATCCACAGATTTGTTTATGCCCGACTTTTGTGAAACCGCAGCCGGATTACCCAAAGTTTACACAATTAATGTGAGCAGTAAGTTAGATACCATAGTCAAAAGCACAAAAACTTTAAACAAACTATGTTTCTGCTTACTAAGCTGCATTTCTTTACATTATTATTTTATTACAGCCACAACGCGGGAATTAAAATTGGTTTTAAGGATCAATGAAGATGGTGGTACATTGTACAGTGGAGTACCGTACCAACAAAGTATTGTTTACCGTACTGTGCTCGCAGATATAGATGGAGAACGTGGTTCAGGCATTCTGGAGCTCGGATATGAACCCTTAGGTGAAGTGAATCTTTGAATGAAAATGATTAAATACTGATGATTCAATAAAGCTAATTAGTAGTTTATTTTACAGTAATATCACAGCCATCAGTCCGACTCTCTCAACCACGTTTATTGAGGTTTTTGAGTGAGAAAGAGGCAGGAGTCGTGGGATACTGTTTGCCGTTTGAGGATCGAGCAGCAGCATGCTCTAACTATGTGGGAGGAAAAGGAGCGTCATTAGCACTGTTATATTCTGTCCAAAAAGAAGAGGTAAATAAAGTTATTTGCGGTAGTAAAAAATAAAACATAGGGTCTAATTTACAATGAATTTACATTGATGTTTCAGGGTTATAGAGTTCCACCTGGATACTGTTTGACAATAAAAGCTCTAGAGAAACATCTTGAACGCAATTCGGAACTTAGAGCTGCAATAAGAGAAATAGAAGCAGCAAATGAAAATTATGATGAAAACAATTTTAAGGAAAAGTGCGCAAAGTACGTAACATTGCATATGAGATTTATCAACAAATTAATATGAAATACAGGTGTTTACAACATTATGATTTCAGAGCCTCAGAATTATTTGCAACAACGGAGATATCCGGTGATATAAGACAGGACATACTATCAAACTTAAAGGATTTGCGAAGAAAAGCAATCGAGCAGAATCTAGGCCCCGAATTACGTTTTGCTGTTAGATCTTCAGGTAAAAATAACGTCATAATGTACCTACTTGCTATACCTACACTGAAACCACAAAAAACATGATAATTAAATTTAGTACTTGCAAACAGCTGTTGGGGAAGATAGTGAGGCGCTGTCAGCAGCTGGTCAAAATGAAACATTCCTTGGCTGTGTTAGTGATGCTGATGTATTAAGGGGTGTTCAGAAATGCTGGGGCTCCATGTTTGCATTTATCAGCGCGTATTATCGCAGGTAAAATAAATATTTTAAAGTTTATAAAAGTTGAGCAACAAATATTTTTAATTATATATTTTTACGTAGACAAAACGGTCAACCCTGTTTATGCGGAGGTGGAGTAGTAGTACAAGCTCTGGTGAAGCCGCGAACTGCCGGCGTGATGTTTACGAGGCATCCAGATGCTGGTGATCCTTCTAGGTTGCTTATCACGGCTAATTATGGACTTGGTGAGGTATGTACTTCACATTTAAATATTACCGTCCCATTTTATTGATTATTTTCTTGATCTTGAAGACAAGGTGATATAATATATATTTATTTGCCAGAGTGTAGTTTCCGGTGCAGTAGAACCTGACACAATAATAATCACACGTGGTGATGAAGGAAGACTTACTATTTCGAAGATGGAACTAGGGTCAAAAACGCAACGAGTGACAGTGGTAGGCGATGGTGTCACCATGGAAGACGTTCCTGAAGCAGATAGGGGAATGTCGTGTCTAAGTGAAACAGATGTCTTGAAATTAGCACAACTAGGGGTCTCGCAAGAAGAACTGTGGGGCGCGGGTAGAGATATAGAATGGGCTATCAGTGAGGTACTTAATTTATTAAATATTTTTGATTTCGAAAATAATAAAATGGTTGTTTACTATCACTGAATTGCGATACAGTGAATACAGACCACTCAATTTTGTAAAGGAATTATTGTATTTTTTATAAAATCTCCAGAATGAAATATTCCTGCTCCAAGCTCGACCGATTACATCCTTGGAGCGTTGGAGTGAAGAGGAGTTGTTACATGAATTTGACTCCCCTATAATGGCAGACGATGAGCTTACAACCTTCGGCAACACTGGCGAGGTAGTGCAGACAAAACATACATATATTTTTTTTTCGAGATTCTAAATGTATTAAACATGATTATTCTTGAACACAGGTTGTACCAAAACCGCTGACACCTTTTAGCTTCGACATGGTCTTGCTGCCTTTAACAACTGGCATGGATGTAATTGTACCAACCAAAGGAGATGGCTACGAAACAAGTTTAGGTTTTACACACAATAGATGCATCCTGAGTTTGTTCACCGTAAGTTTTTTCCCAGTTACTTCTACATAAGAAGAATATCTTAAGAGTTTGATTTCTTTTTACAGACGGTCTACCGAAACGTTCCAAGCAAACAAGATTTGGGAATACGTATGTTAGAGATGGCAATACACGGACACAAGGTAGCTGACGATAAAATTATTAGTACAGCCATGCGTAGACGTCAGTATCGATGGTGGAACATTCTTAATGTGTTATACCTTCTCGTAAAGGTATGATGATTATTTAACTATTTCCCCCAATTATTGCAACCATTTTCCAAAAATTCAGAAGATTTTTTGTCCTTTTTAGACTATTTCAGTTTCAAAACTCAAGGTAAACGACAGCACTAGAAGAGTTAATAATATAAATATAAATACAGAAACCAGCGATGCGAGTGAAATTTTAAATTCTATTGCCGAGTTGAAGAAGGAAATAACAACCGTTTCATATAATCACGGTATGACTACTACCGCAAGTACTGCCACTCAATTTATTTCTATGAGCGTACTCCTCGAAGGAAGTTCAGGTAACATTGATTTGGTTTCATCATCATGTTAGCATTACATACAGTACGTTTATTATATATACAATTTATCTGCAGATTTCACTGTAGAACAGTGTAACGAAATAAGCGAATTATTAAGCTCAGGCGACGTACTGTCAGCTGAAGTGCCTCAGGCATTAGCTTATTTAGCCAGACAATTAGAAAAATCAGGATTATCTGAAAATTTCCGAACACAAGATCCAAAAACTGCCTTGAATTGGTTGAAAATTAACCTACCAGAAGTGTACCACAACGTTTGTGTATTTTTGGAAAAACATGGTCACAGAGCGATTATGGAGGTAAGCTGTCTAAAATCTCTGAATTATTTTAAACTTCAATAATAATGAGACTATCATGGCCAATAATGAGATTTTTTAATTTCCAGTTCGACTTACATACCAAACCTTGGGTATTAGTACCAGAAGAAATGATGAAAGTTCTTCAAAGTATGCGACATACTACAGAAGAATCACAAAATATGAAAGGCAAAGTTGATGTTATAGCTAATCTAAAAAGTCCAAAAAAATCAAGCACAAGGTAAAGTACTATTCATTCAGATTGGTCCTTGGTAGCCTTAGCAGTGCTTTCTTAGGATCGAATAAATATACTAAATCACCGCTACGTCATACGTCATCTTAATGTCTAAATTCTTGTAAAGTAGTCTGAATCGCTAAGATAATCCCCATGATATTGCAAATGACCTAACGCAGTGGTGACCAATTACTATCATATTTTCAGAATAAAAAACGAATCGAAACTTTTCCACCATCCCTATCTACCTTACTTTGTGCGAATAAATATCTTTATCTTTAAAGCGCATAACAGTCTCACGTTGGTTAAGATCCATTTAATTATAATTATATCCATAGGCTAACTAAGCTCGTATTTATTTGAAATCTTATTTTAAGGAAAGTTCTCCGCTGGGTAATGCCGCTGTGCAAACGTGCTGTCCGCCATAGGGAAGGCACGAAATCGCAACTGATCCTAGGTATCCACAAAATAAGATTGGCATGTATTTACTTGGGTCGTTTACTAGTCCGACAGTGGTATTTACCCAATCCTGATCTATTATTCTTCTTCCGAGTCCATGAGCTTCGAAGCTACATAAAAACAAGGGACCCAGCTCTCTTAAAAAAGTAAGTTTTAAGTGTATTTGTTTAACACGAGATTGTATCATGATGATTATCTGAAATTCTGAATAATGGTTTTGAATACAGAGCTCTTCAACGTCAGCAATATTACCCTGTATGGTCCAAGTTGAAGTTTGCAGAGCTCAACGAAGGATGGGTAAAGCCTCTTGAAGTATCTGGTCCATTAGTTAGTGCAAGCGATGTTAAAATAAAAGCGACATCAGTATGCGGTGGAGAAGTCATCGCACGAGTGTGTGTTGTCAAAGATCTATCTGAGGTTAGCTTAGATTCAATTAAAGTTATTGATACCTACAAATTAGAATTCAATTCTGATAGTAATTTTCGGTCCGTAGATAAATGAATTACAGCAAGGAGATGTACTGATAACAAACGCAACAGACATTGGATGGTCACCATATTTCCCGCTTTTGACAGGCATCGTAACTGAGCTCGGTGGATTGATTTCTCACGGTAATAATTATTCTTCATGTCTTTTAATATTTTTTTTTTTTTAAGAGAGTATTTTTTTTGTACAGTAAAAATCGATATTTCACTTTCAGGCGCAGTAATTGCTCGAGAGTATGGTCTACCATGCATTGTTGGTGCGGCCAATGCTACTGACATATTCAAAACGGGTGACATGGTACGGTTATCAGGCACAAATGGAACGCTCGAAAGAGTACAGATGGCAGAAAATAATCTAGAAAACTCCAATGAAAGCTGATAGTTTTTTGAAAGACATGTAAACTCTCAAGGCGGTGGAGGTTAATAATAAAAATATATTTTTTTATAAAATTGATCATTGTATTAAAAGTAAATAAATTATGTGTATAAGCTCGCATAAGGATAACAAAAAAATCACATTACAAGCAAACATTCACATTACGACCAAAAAAACGGCATCATTTTGCAAGATCCTCGACTTTTCTCTAGAGAGTAGTATTTTCATCAATCAACAAAACCTTGTATAATTTGACTATCCAACCCCTTAAAAAGCAGAGAATTTCGAATGCAATTCGCGCAATTCGTATAGTCCTCTCACATAAATTTCTCAAATGGTGTCCCAAAATGTTGTGGAGTTCAGGCGCTTTCGTCATCTGACGAGAGCACAAGAAGTTCGTAGCAGTTGAAAGCGAATGGCCTATTGAAGATTACTACTTGACATCTGTATGAAGGCGCGTGGACAGCTCCCACTAGATGTGACCCTCGGTAGATGACTCTGCCAACGTACACTCCTGGAGACACTTTTACCGCTCGCACGCCGACATTGCCTGCACGCCACGCAACCCACGACACTTCTGCGTTGCACATTACCTGAAGTTATTCGTTCAGTGACAATTTTATAAAAAAAAACATCTTGGAGCTTTGGATTTCATGAAATTAAGTCAAAACGGTAATGAAATATAATCTTACCTGATATTTAGTATAGTGGTGCACAGCTTCATCAGCGTATACCAAACAGCAGTGATTTGAAGGATGTAAAGCAGCGGGTAGAACATTACCTCTGAGTAAAAAACAATTGAATTTTTAATCCTATATGTATGTTTTGTGGATGTGTGTGGACTATAAACTACTTTGTTGAACGTGACTGAATTGAAAGTAGGTAGGTAGGTATATTTTTTTTTTAGAACTGTATAACTAGTTTTAGTGCAGAGCCACATAATAAAATGTTTTTTATCATTGGTAATTGCCCATTAAAAATATGATCAAATTAAAAACAAGCCATGTGTTATAAACGATGCCCTCACGTAGGTATCCTACATTCATACTAGTTGTGTGTACGATATTTTGCTGCTAAAATTAGGTACGTGCATGATCTCTAGGGTAGTAATCCAGTTGTAAGTCTATGTCCCCATTGCTAAAATCTTTTTCATCTCGATTCCGTGTCTTACTATAAAAAAATATTGTAAAAGCTAGAAGAACAAAAGCTATAGAAGTACAAAACATCTTGATGGAGTTTCATCTTAGCCGAAAAAGCGCATATAACATAAGTAGGTAATACGTGTGAGTTAAATCAGTACTGGCACAAGTAGGCACAATTGACAGTATAAATATTGTTTTTAAAAGGTCCAGTGTACTTGGGTGGCTTCTCTCGCAATTTCGGTGAAACTCCGTCCAGATTTATTGTACTCGTATGCAGTAATAGTTACTTATGCGTAGTTCGTGCAACCCAGGCCACTTCGCCCTCGAACACGCCCGCCGACACGGCTCCGCTGGGCACGGCTCCACACGCACTCACTACCCACACTGGGCCAGACTCCTTCCAAGCGGGCAGCCAATCTGTTGTTCACATTCTACTTTATATTTTATATCAAAATTTGGTCATCTCCAGATCAGAAAATACCTAAGATTTTAGCTTTTTTTTTTTAACTAATGGTAACTAAAAAAATATAATTTAGCAAAAAACGTGACATTATCTTATTACTTGCTATAATTTCAAGGTTGAGTATATAATACTTCCTCATTCAATAATACAAACAACTTTTATGTGACCAATTCTGCTAGGGCGGAATTAACAGATGTTCCATATAGTTCAATACCTACCTACTCGACCTCTCTTCCGTAAACTTGTCGGAACTTCGAGTAGATCAGATACCTTCCTAGGTACTCACCTAATGTGGTCTGACTCCTACATATCTTTTACCTTTATGCAATTATATTTGCAACATGTATGTTGTAAGGGATGGCCGGTGAAGTGAATTAAATTAAATTTACTTCGTAGTTTTCATTCACCCGCTTATCGATTTTTATAGGTATTATTATATTTTTTCACTTAATATTGAATGTTTAAATATTTTTTGGTGTTGAATCAATTTATTTTTTTAACGCCGCTAGTCATACTGTATTAAACAAACCTGTAATAAGAGTC
The DNA here is from genome assembly GCA_963555595.1 of Tethea ocularis. Taxonomy (NCBI): domain Eukaryota; kingdom Metazoa; phylum Arthropoda; class Insecta; order Lepidoptera; family Drepanidae; genus Tethea; species Tethea ocularis. The sequence goes on from OY741958.1 coordinate 10,629,363, forward strand.
TTGTATTTTTGTTCCCACGATACATTTAAGTGAAGATTGTAATTTTTCCAATCTTCGGAATATATTTCGATACTTTGTTTGAAATGACTCCAACGCCTAAATCAAAATAGTTATTATAACAAAAACGATAAATAAAGAAAGCATTACAAGAGAAAACTATATAAATATGAATACTTACAACTCGTGTATTGGGATATCAGAGCCAGGTGTTTGTCGAATAGAGTCTGTCTCTTTCATCTAAAATGTTTAAATCTATGAATTTCACAAACCACAAAGGACAAATAGGTACCAACAATTATTTATATCAGAAATCTCACGACAAGGATCAGCCAATGCGTCCATCTATTAAACATGTAAATAATTTCTAACATTTCCTCTTGGCACTCCAAATAATCTTTCGTCTTAATTGTCGCTCTTGTTGGCGAGACGATCTGAAAAATAATTCCATGCAAATATGTGTAATCTGAATTAATCTTTGAGTATTTATTTGTGAAACCGCGGGGAAAAGGTAGTTTATTTACATTACTTTTATTTGACAAAACGTATTTTTGATCACTTAAGTTTGGCAATTCTTCGGGCTATGTCGATTACTTTGGTTCGCCTGCGGATCTCATCATTTCTGATTCGATCTCGCAGGGAAAATCCGAGCATAGCTCTCTCCATTGGCAGTGGGCGGGGCACATCGCTCGAAGAACCGACGGCCGCTGGGGCAGAAGAGTTCTCGAGTGGCGACCACGAACCGGAAGACGCAGCGTGGGCAGACCCCCTACAAGGTGGACCGATGATCTTGTGAGGGTCGCGGGAAACCGCTGGATGCGGGTAGCGCAAGACCGGCCATTGTGGAGATCCTTGGGGGAGGCCTTTGTCCAGCAGTGGACGTCTTTCGGCTGACATGATGATTTTTGATCATAATTAGATAATGATAAGTTACCCGCTTATTTTGATATCGTAAAGCAAGACGCATTGTTAACTGCCGACTAAAAATATGATATTGTCGCCACTGCAGAGCTTCTTTGGTTACTCGTCTCTGTAAGGTAGCCCAACGCTCTTCAGCTTGAACTGTGAATTTAACGATAAGATAGTAAATTTAATAACAGAATTCACGGGAAATGGTAGATGCTAAAATTGTTTGGTAAGTATCACCTGGAGAGACATTGCATTCATTTTTATAAGCCAAAGCCAGATCAATGTTCTCTTGAATCCAATCACGCCAAGCTTGTAAATTCCACATCAGACTGACCAACATAGCGTGCCAGTCAGACATCTGGTCCATTGATATAATTGGCGTACCTGTTGCAATAAGTAATTTTTTAGTACCTGTATTATAACCTTGATATCAATATTTTTATTAATCCAGGATGAGAGTTTTTAATCATCGATCGTCCAAATTTATATATACTAGGTACTTATAATATTGGGATATAGCAGCACAAAGTTGTATAAAAAGATTACGTTTATGGATAAAAAGGCAACTCTAAGTTAGGACTTACGTGCAGTGTATTCACTTGGACTCGATTTCCTTGATTGAGAATCAGTCACAACCGGCTTATTAGTACCAGCTGTATCTGTTACTGATTCAGATGGTGCATTTGTATCTTGGGTGTAATGCTTCATATCAGTTGTCATTGGATATTGCAAAACAGGTCTTGCATCTGGTAAAGTTGAACTGAGCGGAGTATTATAAGACTCTGTGGTCGATGATTCAGATTTATGTTTATGCTGTACATTATCGGTTTTCAACGGTGGAAATATTTCAGTATTATTAGATGGAGCTTGCGTCATCCACATTGTAATCGGATTTTGATTGTAGGTGGTAGATTGGAAAACTTGTGAAGTTGTTGCTCTCTCGTGATCCTCCATTGCTTTTTTAGCTGCTGGACAAATAGTTTCGGGGTCTTCACATCCTCTAGAGTTAAGTTGCTTCGAAGAGCATTGCTTGAAAGATATTTCGAGGCCAGGCGCGAATGCTCGTGAGCATCCCGGGCTAATGCGCAGGCCTTTTGCAGGAACGAGATCTGATAACGCCTGTGCAGACACGTACCGGGAACAGGTGCAGCAAGGATGAGTCACTCGACGTAATATCTCTTCGCACCATAACTCGCACTGAACGAAAACATTCTTCATGCACTTGCATACTTGAATAATTTCTGTGGGCAATATTATAATAATATTAGTCATTAAATTAATATAAGTTATATTAACAATAGTGTCTTGGATGTTTACTTACGTGGTTGCAAGAGGTGGACGGCCAAATACATTGTTGCATCCTCGATTACATCTGAAATATTGAATTATATTGTTAGCGGATAACTACATCTTATTTAATTATGTAGGTATCTAGTTTATGATTTGGGAACACGAAATATTGCGCTTTTATATTGAACTAGCTTTTCACCGCCTTAGGGGTCGAATAGAAAAAAATCCTTAGGGAATGCCTACGTCATATTATGATAGCTCTAGCGTCCAGTGGTTTGAGCTGAGTTATGATAGGTCAATCCGTCAAGTTCTCATTTTATATATTAAAAGTTAATAAATATAAATCTATTAGAAAACAATTTCCTGTCACGTTATAGATGATAACTATACAGTTTTTGTATCAAAGTCCTGCCGGCTTTGATTTCTTAGTTGTTAATGTTAATAATCCTTCAGGTTCGTACCTTCCAGAAGCGGTTCGGTCACATTAGTTGGTTTACATCGAGACATTAAGTTCGTAAGTTTTATCTGTATTTTTCTCGTCACTACTGGATCTGCACTTGGCACTTTCAGTTGATCCGTATTTTTCCCGCGTAACCTGCAAATATATTAATCGTTAATCTAACCCAATGAAGCAATAAAATTAAAAATATGATCACAAATGTAAATCAAAAATATGTGGGAAGTGGGAAAGCTTAGTTTGGTACTTCCGCATCTTTTAAATATTTTTCGTATGTCAATTTCGATCATTTAGGTACATCGACTAGTATCCGATAAATAATAATTGGGCGTTTACCATGAATTTTCGTAGGAAAAAGTCATCGTAAAGGAGTATCGCCTTTTTCTCGATATGACTCTCCTTTCTTTTCGTTAGATCCAAAACCAACGAAAATTCAATGTACCTATAATATTACGTACGCTTCCATTTAATAGTAAAAAAGGTCTCACATATCAGCCCCCTCTTTATAAACCTTTCTTATGTTGCCATGACGCAATAGTACATTGTCGCCAACTTGGTCCATTTCCTTAATCAATAGTTTAAGGACTTCAGTCTTTGCATCTACAAAAAAAGTTGCAGTAAGAATTGACAAACAAAAGATTTCTTACAATTTAGTAAGTATATCATAAAACATACCTTGAAGCGAGATATATGAAACAAGTAGCTTTGTGGATTCATGGATGATACCTGAAATATTATCATAAACATAATTCATTCAAAACTATTTGATTAAAAGTATATTAATGAAACAGTAACTGGTAATTTCACTACATGACCCTATGGCAGTTTCTTCTAAGAGGGTTTCCCTTAGGGTTCAATTAAAATCGCAATAGTTTCCAAGTAAAATTTCTGTTTCGTAACGACGGGTGGATGAACAGAATAGATTAAAAAAGATCCCTCTTTGACAAATGACATTGGCTACAGAACCCTAAAAATGTGCTGAAGTTCTTCTGCGATGCAAAACAAAAGCTTACCGTCCATATCAGAATTGCTATATCCAGTGGCAGTTACATTCGCCATTTTTTGGCTAAGTTTTCCTTCGATGGAAGACTGTAGAGTGCTATTTGGGCGATTAATTTGGTCCTCAAATGACGTCATTTCACGTAGGCTAAAAATTCAGAAACATCAAATTTAGTGGAACGGGACTATCGTGTGATGCTACCAACTTTCTACTTACCTGTTTTTAACATAATTGAATGAAATTTCACTCGATCCGTAAGCCCTAAAGGTTATATTGTACTCACAGTCAGTCAGGCATCACAATGTATGCTACCTACCTGAGCGCTTCTTATATTTTAGATGCGTAAAAATATAATGGTAAAAGACTGAAACGCCAGTTACAGTGCCACCAATTTCGTCACCTTCTGTGAAGTGGCAAAGAAGGGAACTACAGCCACTAAACTACATTCGACTTTCACTATGCCACCTTATGTGTGAACTGAAGGGTCAGACCTTGCTTGTACTATGGAAACCAGATAACTGATATTAGACTTACATACTGGGTGATTTTTTAAAACGTAAATTAACGTTTGTTAGCATCCACAACATGGGAACATATTGACGAATAGTTTATCTATAATCTAGTGAAGTAAAAATAAAAATACAGACCAAGCCGCTGCTTCTTGGTAAGATTTTGGAGTATCTCTTTCTACGAGAACAGTATCACCTGCCGATTCCATTTCTCCTAACAAAGAGACGTAAGCCTCAATCTTAGAATCTGAAAAAAATAAATAATGAGATGTGGGATAAAAATAATTGAAAACAAACCATAAATTGCGTTGTTTATCACCTGGTTGTGTCACATAATTTGACAGATAGTCTGCAGCGACTTTGATGTGTTCTGAAGCAAAATGTTACATAAAAGAATTAATTATTATGAAACAGTACGCAAGAAGGCACGAGAGAATATTCTTAACTAAGTGCTACAACTTCTTACAAAGTTAATTGCTAGGTGAAAAATTGTGAGAAACAAGTTATCTTTTTTATGGCAATAGATATAGCAAAATATGACGTATTAACCTTTCATTGAAGCTGTTAATTTCCGTGCCATAGAGCGACACCGAATCATATCTTCCAAGTTCTTTGTCAAATAATATGCTACTTGAATGCATGGGTCCTTTACATCCAAATTTTTGGCTTTCTTTAACCTAAAATATAATAAAAAGTGTAAATGAAACTTAAAAAAATATAGATAGATCATATTTTATCGTCTTACCACGTGTGAAACGATAATACGAAAAAAACTTAATTATTACACATCATTAGATATTTTCATACATCGTCCTGGTGGTTCATAAATACCTTTGGGCGGCGTAAAAGTATGTTTCAGCAGCACCATCCACTTCTATCAGTATTTCATTACCACGTTTCTGCATTTCAGATATGAGAGCCTCACGTACCTGAGCCTTGTAACCTGATTCAAACGTATATTACTATTAGCTCGAGGCCTGATATCACATGTTGCTGGTAAGTCTCTGATAGCTTAACTAATAGTTATAAAGTGAATAACTTACTTTCTGATACAAAATATTCCGACAGTGTTCGAGAGGACTCGATGACAACGTCTGAAATAAAAATGTCCATGAAAATTGGCAAAAATATCTAGAGATACGATATAACGAAGAGTTTTTGGTCTATGTCTTATAATTTTATTGTCGTTCTAAAATAATTTGAACAATTGTTTTTGTATTTACTACTTTTACCTTGCATTGAATCATACATAGAAGGCGGAGTGGCCTTATAGACGAGAGCGCTGAGTTTCCTCTCAAACTTTTTATGAAGGCGTGATGTGTCAATGGACTCCTTTACTGTTTTATCTACTTTCTTTGGTGGTTTAATGTTTAACCTGGAAAATTCAAATATTTTTTCGAATTTGTCACAACTGGAAAAAAAATCACTAGGACCTAAGTATATAAAATGCCGTTCGAGCTTTCAGCTAAGAAAAGTTTAACACGATTTAAGTATGTATAGTAGGTACATTGTAGTACCTGGCTGTTTGTTTTGGCTGGAGTACTTGAGAGCCCTTTCTAGTCTTTGTGTGCTTACCATCGGTGATATCATCACTCATAATGGTGATCATATGGCCAAACTCAAAACAGAAAATATGTATAGAACTAACCAGTCTGAGGCCATGTGGTGGGATAACCGCGTGTGTGGCTGTTCATAGAAAACCTCATTGCCGCGGGATTTTAATTCTTTATGCAAGATATTCATCGCGTGCTCCCTTTCTGGATCAATTAATTCTGCACCTAAAATAATAAATGAATTTATTATTTCAAGTGTTTTATAGATTTACTAGCTGCTTCCCGCGGTTTAAGTCGATGCTATACGTGAAATGATGATTCTAAAATGCGTTTTTCTCTGTACTCTTTGTTCCAAGAGATTTGGAAAAAATATATGTGAAACTAGAGAATATGTGACGGGTAATAGTTTTTATTTAAAATTTGAATTTTTCATCAGTAACGTCAGAAAAAAAAACGGAAATATGCCCCTTCTTAAAACTAAGAATGCATTCTTCGCTTATTTGGGCCATCCAAATAACTTGAAACATATTCACATGCATTCTGAAATCCATTAGAAAGGGAATAATTTTCTTATTTTTTTCAAAAAAGGCTTAGTTTCTTTTTAAATAACCATATTTTTTACCAAAATTACGTTTCTCCTGTCTCGCTTGTCACCGCCAGTTTAGTAAGGGACATACACAGATAGCCTCCTCTTAACTCGTATTCCTGGGATACAGAGTAGCCTATAACACTCGGGGATAATGTAGCTTCCTATTAGTGAGATTTTTTAAAATCGGGCCAGTAACTGCGGAGATTACCTCTTACATTCGAATTTACAACTTATCTCTTTATTTTTTTTTATATAAAATTATTATTATCTACTAAATTAGTAGTAATCTATGACATAATAGAGTGGGTTTTGACTTATGCTTTTATTTGTCACGATATAGGCCGCTATAATACAATTAAAATGATACAGCTCTGTGTGTGACAGAGAGATATAGTATGTAGATAGACAGACGGCGTACTTAGTCTTAATATTAACAAAGAAAAAAATTAAGTACATACATTATTAGTAATAAGGTACCTACCGTTGAGCACCCTTCGAGTACCTACGGAACCCTAAAAACTAGGAATAAGATCCATCTCACAAACAACTGGATTAATAATAACGTAATTATTTAAATTACCTTCACCCTTCATGGCTCGCCTTCTTTCCTCTTCGGCAAGCTTACTCCGGTCACCTCTAGGGAATGAAGCACCAGTCCTATAATTGATTAACTACCGTCATTTCGGGTCTAATTAAAATTTTGTAACAATCATTATTCTCGACATAGGGTAGACACCTGAACTATCTACAAAATTACACGTACTAACTAAAAGTACCTGTCGTTTTGTAACGACAGCAAATATTTTGAACAATTTGTTCAGAAAGTACCTAACAAAAAAACCGAGACAAGTTTTTGTTTTCCATGTTCCTTAATTTATGCCAGAACAGTACGGATGTTCCGGGGTTTCCCAGGACTTCTGAACGAAAGTGGATCATTCGAAAGTGGGGTAAGATGGCAAAAGGAGGTAGGTATCTACCTATTTAATTACTTATTATAACAATAAGTATCTGCAGCGTTATTATAATAATATTTGAACTTACTTGAGTGCGCCATCTGTAAGGCAAAAGACAAGGTCTATGTAATCACAATCACCAATCATTCAAAAATCTATACTTATAATAAATCTGTAGAGAGGTCAATTCTGTACATGAAATATATTTTCAAAATAACTATCAGGGGGTGATTAGTGATCGATACTGATGCCAAAAATGCAATCAGTAAATTTTTTGTCTGTCTGTCTGTCTGTCTGTATGTTCCTTATAGAAACAAAAACTACTCGACGGATTTTAACGAAACTTTGTACAATTATTCTTCATACTCCTGGGCAGGTTATAGTATACTTTTCATCACGCTACAATCAATAGGAGCAGAGTAGTGAAGGGAAATGTTGGGAAAACGGGAGAAGTTACTCCATTTTTTAAGCTTCCGTCGCGTGTGCAGCCTTAATGGTTAAAGTTACATAGAAATCATGTATGACGGAAATGTTCTACATAAAATTGTCTAAAAAATATCCCGCAACAGTATATGTCTATCTTTTATGGTTGACTCACAATAACACGTGTAAATCCTGATAGCTTAGCAGTTCGGAGCATTCTGATTATATTTGTTTACTCTTACGTATATAATACTCTCACTCATATCTAATTTAAAAAAGTTAACATTATTACCTAAAAGAATCATAGAAATCGGTATAGAAACACCAAACTTATGCATGAAATAAGCCATCGCGCCGTCGCACGTGAATACTGAATCATGCTATAAGGATTATTTTTGTGTAACGGTTGCCGCGCTCGACACGGGTCGCGGCGGCGGTAGGGTATTTGCGCTGTATTATTGTAAGTATTTTCATTCCATATGTACTTAAGCCTCATGTGAAAGTGATCTAAACAATATTACCAATACATTAACATAATAACATACAAGGAGTTACACGCTGATGGTCTCGGGGCACAGCTATTAATAATCATATTCTGCGGTTCCTTATTGCGATATTTTTTAACAGTATAGGGTAGTTGACTGACATATCAAATCAGCTACTTTTTAATTAATGTCAAAACGATAGTTTATATGGAATTTTTTATGAAACATTACACTATGACGTCATAGTTTAACAGCATCAAATCATCTACTCTTAGTGGTTCCACTGGTAATTAAAAATCATAAAAAGCATTAAATGTACAACATATTTGATGTTTCCACGTGTTTTTAGATGTTTTATGCATTGGTTAGTGTTTGGTCATATATTTTTGACAGTGTCAACTACCCTATTGTGGATTGACATATTATATTTCCCTACTAAAATACGAAAGTTAATCTGTCTGTCACATCAAAACCACTGAACCCTGAGGAAGGACATATGCTACTTTTTTACGAAAAACGACGAAAACGCGGACGAAGTCGCGGGCAAAAGCTAGTATATAATACTATGGTATACTATGGTAATAGTCACGCCGCCTCATGATGAAAACCAGGGGGATAAATTCGCCATATTTGCAGTTTCATATATGCTTCATATCTGAATTGAATTAACAATGGTAAAACCGCCATTAAACGATAGTACCTACTTATTTTATTAACGAGTTTTCAAAGGAGTAAAAAATATAATGAATTCTATTCAGAAATGAATTATTCTGTTTCTATTATACTGCCGACTATTTTTCTATTAAGTACCTATATTAAAAGTATAAAAATTCTGCTCCATTTATAAAAGGAATAAAATTTTCTTGAACTTGAACATGATTAGTAGTACCTATAGTAGGTATATGTCACGTTACCTAACCTACAGACACGTAAGCCTCACTATTTAATACATCAGATTTATTTTTGGTAGAATCATAAATCGTCCCTATTATTGATATTATATGCCGTCGGTATAAAATGCCTCGTTTAAAAATAACTCTAGGTACCTCCCGTAATAATAAGCCCGCAGCCACAGACGAGGACCGGTCGTACTACAGTACCCAATTCATAAACATACTGGATATATAATAACATCATTCATTACGTTCCGCCTGCAAACGTCGTTTTCTTTCCTCTTCCTCAAGCTTACTCTTGTCGGAAACACTTTTCCCATCTTCTTCTCGTCTCCTGCGCTCTTCTTCTTGTCTCCTGGACTCTTCTTCTCGTCTCCTGGACTCTTCTTCTCGTCTCTTGCGCTCTTCCTCTTCGGAACCCCTACGTCAAAAAATATATGATATTACTATCTCTCTCTATCTATCTATCAAATTTGATACTATTTTTGGTTAAGAAAAATGGGATGACATTGCGTAAGTCAAACTTGGACACGCATTGAGATATTGTAATTACAAACCAATCACCCACCATGTTATATGGGCATAATCGCCAGCATTCCATTGCCGTTGGTGCCATCACCGCCACTGGTACTACTCCTCGAACATGGTGTACTGTCTAATCGATGCATAGGCCTGGCAAATCTATCCACGGTAAAAAAAATCTAATGCGTTTGCTCGTTGAGATTTATGCTTTCAGCATGTTTTCAAAACCTTTTTTGTATGATGATTAATTTTGTAATTCTGTATGATGATTTATGTTTCTTTTATCCTTTCTATGCTTATTTATTCTGTTTGGCCCTAATGTGTGTTCATCGTAACCTAGCGTAGGTTGCGAAAGTATTTACCAATATACAATAAAAAAACATATTTACGCTCCATGACAAGTAGCAGCATCCATTTCTGCCAGAGCTGTTGCATCTAAACCACCTGCAAATTGATAAAGTCGTGGCTGAAATAGATGGTCGATGAATGCCCTTACCTAAGATCATGACGAAGGAGTTCATTCAAGAAGAGTTTAGTCTCGAGTAGGAGTTCAAGGAGAATTTGGTCGTGGCTATCTGTCTTAACTATAATCAACCAGTAGGTAGGTACGTTGAAATCCGACGCTTAGACAAAATATACCCTGTATACACAATACATTTTATTCCGGAAAACATTAGAACTAAGGAAAAACGTAACTAAAATTATGACAGGAGAGATTTTTTTTATACTACAATTAGTATATAGTAAGTTATTATAAAAATCCAATATGTTTAATAACAATGAATTTCACTTACATTCGCTAGTGGCAACTCCAGCGATATACTTTGATGTGATATCGCTTGCATCTGAAAATGTAAATACGTATAGGTATATAGGCTACTTTAGAATATTATCAATTTTAGAATGAATTAGCTTTCCGCTCCACGAATTCACTAGTGGTCCCCTACAAAAGTAGATTTAATATTTATAGCCTAAAAATCACCACAAATTAAAATATTACCTTTCATATGAGCTAGTGCCAATGCGGAAACGTCTCCTTTGGGGAGAGCACTAACACGTTCTGCAACTTTGTCTAAGATTACAGGCGATGCGTCCTTTCCACCAAAATGCGTTGCTGAATTTAGCCTAGGAATGAATCTGGGTTATTTTATGTACATAAAACATCCTTCATTACATTAAAAAATGGGGACTAAAAGTACCTACCTACTGAATTTTCATTATTTAAAAAAATATATAAAATTACGGTACGAACGATGATCCTTTTAACAATTAAACATACAAAAATATTTTGGTTGGGTATACCTATTTGGCCAAGTACTGTGGATAGTGTACTTATATAATTAACTTGGATTCCTTGAGCACTACCGTTACGTAGTTATACAATTTGAAATTTAGCATTTAACGCCAGTGCCCTTTCATTCAGTCTACTACAACTAACCAACCAGAATCGCCCTAAGAAACCTCACTTATAAGGGATAGCAGGGTGTACTTACATTTCGGCACCTTCTTCGTGAGTCTTCTTAAACTTGCCAACGTTTATAAGCTCTTTGCTTTTTTGTTTCTTCATTTCATCATGTATCTTTTGCATGGCTTCACCTGTTGTATCAAAGCAGATACATTCACTTTAATAATAGAAAAAAGTGGATTTGTAGATTTATCACGAACTTTATCATGACATGAAGTCAAAGTTTACCTCGTCCTTTCATAACATCGGCTAAATGTGCTGCCCCTTCTTGAACAGGATCTGTGATAAAATGTCATTTAATGGAGTTGGAGATGACGTTATTATTAGTTTATTGAAGCGCATATACCGGATCATAATTGACAGTGACTCAATAGGCTAATCTTCAATTTTATTTTCTTCGGTTTATGCGAAAACGTCACAAAAATTTAAAATCTGGTAAGTACTTCAATAATACAATACAATAACTATTTAAGATGGTCTCAAACTGAGGTACTTCAACAGGTATATCTCATACTAAACTATATAATTATGCTGTAAGTATATATAACCTTTTAATAATTCCTGCATCTTCTTATTTGGTATTACATCATTAATTTTTTTTTCAATAGCCTTTTTCTTTGTTTGATCTTGAGCCGTCGTAACACCAACGGGCGCATTTTGTAATCTATCAATAATATCATCTTTAAATCATCCCACTACACATATACAAGATATTAAGACTTGTACGCATAATTTTTATTATTTGATTGGTCTAGAACTCGATCCATCACCGACTAGAAAACGGACGTTTACGACGACTAAATAAATGACGACCCATAAATTATGATGGGATCTTTTTCGGTGAACATCGACCTTAGAAGGTCAGCCTCAGATTGCTTTAACACCTTCATGCGATCACAAACAGAAGCCAGTTTTCTAATAGTAAGAGTGGCAGTGGCATCGAATGACATAGAAAAATTTGCGGGTTTGAATTCCTACTGTAAGGATTTTTAGATATGGAAAATATTGAAAGGAAATCATGGCACGGTATAGTTCACAGTACCCGTCTGGGTGACTACCATCCTGATTACCTAAGTCTAACGACCAATTGGTATTTTTCTTCTAAAGTGCCATCCATCTTTGGCCACATAATCACTTATATAGGCTGACACAAGCTCAACCACTGTAAAAAATATCATCAGCATTGTAAAATTACGGATAAGAGATTACAGGTTAAACTCTACTTACTCTTCTCCACCCTCAGCATGTGTCATTTTGTAAATTCCTTCTTTATCTAAATTTTCATCACCTTTGCGCGCCATTAAATCTGCTAATACGCGACGTTTTTCAGCATCACCTGTAGTAAACGTTCTAGCTTAATATTTACCAAAGAACAGATAAATATACGTTTATCATCTAACTTACTTTCCGGAACTGGAGATGATAGAAATTTGGAAGTATCGTCAACCATCCCTGAAATAGAAAAAGTAGTAAGGTTAGTTATTCCAATTTTTACAAGTGGATTAATTATAAGTATTTATTATATTAAAGAGAAAGATAGTAAGTCAGTTGCTACTAGATACGACAATAGGTTACCTGGCAAATATTTTTCATGTTCGCGTGCGGGTTTATCTGTCGTTAAAGTTGTTAGTTTGTCTCTCACATTTTCGTATGTTCCTTTATCAACTTTATCAGTAGTTAATGTTGGCGCAATTTCAACTCTAAAAAAATACGTCATTGTTAAAAAAATATCAAACTTACCAAAATTTCTTATATTTTACCTTCGAGCACCGTCATCATATGTCTGTTCATATCCTTGCATCACTGCTAGAGGAGTGTCACCCTCTTTCTTCATAAGCTCCACTAGGTAATTTAAGGCGTTCCCTAAAATCAATTCATTGAATAAAGAATTGCTAGGAATTAGTTAGACTAAACACTCCCAAATAATTATATTTTACCTTTCCCGACACCAATTATTGCTAAATGCTTGGCAGCATCAGTCATCGTATCTAGAATACAAATTGTTTAGATTTTAGTAAGACATAAGGATACCATACAAAATATGATTATGTTATTATTTCATTAAATACCATCCAAATGTTCAGCGACAGTTGGAGCCAATTGTCCTGGAACACCTCTCTTCATTTCTGCATTAATGGTATGATGTAAATTTATTGTTGATTTATCTTTCATATTGACGTCAAGTGGCCCAGCATGTTTCAACCTAAAGAAGTCATGTTTGAAAATAGAAATTAAATTGGGAAGATTGAATGTCTGGTGAATCCTTTAATTAATATCAACATACTCGTCCGCTGCATCAGAATACGTTTGTCCGTAAGATTTATATTTATATAGTTTCTTTGTGCCTAATGAATTCTTTACCGCTGCCAAGAAATTAATCCCATATCTTTCTCCAGCCGCTCCACCTGGTGTTAAGTGTGGAGAGATAATTGATTAACCATTTCATTGAGTCGTTTCGCTATATACGTAATGAACATCTTACTTCTTAGGGCAATTGCTTGAGATAGATACTTTGCTACGTCCCGAACCATAGCTGCAATGGAAATTTCATGAATAGTAATAAATTCATCAATATGGTTTCTTTACTTTTGATGAAAATATAAGTATTTGGCGTACTTTTCATGCTTAGTTTAAGCTCAGGTGGCGTAGTCTTTTCAACATCTCGTGCTAAGTTAGCTTCAGCTTCATCAGCTATATCTTTGACAGGAAGAAACGGGATTAAATTTGGAGCAGCCTCAACTCTGGTTTGTAAAGAAAATATTTTAATGTTTTTATTTTTATTAAAAGTATTGTTAGGATTATGAAAATAAAAAATACTTTACTCAGCAGCTCCAGTGCCATAGTCCATTACGTAGTCATTTCTCTTTGCTACAATATTTTTTGGGTTGCTTTTCATCATACTTATCAAAATCTTGTAAACTTTTTCTAGAAGGTAAAATTTAAATGACATAATTATTTTTCATTTTATATATCAGAGTGTTATAATAATAATATTTAAGCTACCTCTGTCACGGATAAAACCCGACAAATAGTCAGCACATCGGTGGATAACTCCTGAAACAAATATCGTAGAGCGTTATTGGAACAAACTGAAAATAGGTACGATAAACATTGCAAAAGAAAGTAACATGAAAATATTTTATTACCATCCATATCTGCTTTCAGGTTTTTTGGTGTGGCTGCATCAACAACCTTACGTAAAACGGCTGCAAACTTTGGAGCTAACTTTGGCTCTGGAGGTACGCTCGAAAATCCCGGTGCTGATTTCAAGCTATTCAATAAAAAAATTGCTAAAAATTATGTCGGTACTCAGGTACGTATTTATGTGTCGAATCCGTAAACCATGAAGTATACAGTATATGGAGTGCATAATAAATAATCTAATTATTATTAATTGACTATGATCAGTACTACTTACGTATATGCAGCAGCAAAATTAGTGTTAAGCTCTACATGTTCTGGGGTAAAATCTTCTGCTCCATATTTTTCCAGTTCACCGATAAGTATATCAAATGCAGGTCCACGCTCATCTGGAAATTATGCTAGCTAAATTATAATTAAATATGCCAATATTGTAAAGAAAGTAATGGAAAGGATCATACTTTCATCAACCGCGTTTTGCGACAAATACTTCGATGCCATGTCCAAAGTCTCTGTTGGAATTAAATTCGAATATTACTGGCTTGCTTTTAATATATGCAGAGCATTTTTGAGGTCTTAAAAAACAAAGTGAATCCCACTTTGTTTTTTACACACACAAACTACCTACAAAATAAATATTGTATTTTTTTTTAATCCCGGCATGATTACCAGTCATATCAGCTTGCAATTCCGGTGTTGTCGCTTTTTCTACTAATTTGGAGAGAGTTCCGTGAATCTGTTGTGACAAATTAGGATCATCATGATCGGATTCTAAACCCTTCGATTCTTCCAAACTGAAATGATAAATAAAAATTTCAAAGTAAAATCATCAGCCGAAAGACGTCTAATTCTGGACAAAGGCCTCCCCTAAGGATTTCCACGATGGCCGATTTTGCGCTACCCGCATCCAGCGGTTTCCCGCGACCCTCACAAGATCGTCGTCGATCGTTTCAAAGTAAAATATTTACTCCAATATGTATTAAAAGGATATTACGGATGCGGATTTTTAATCCGGATCCAGATCTAAGATTTTTAAGAGTCGACGTAGATGTCGGCCGCATAAAATGTATTTCTTGTTACGATCTGATTTCATTCTTGATACATCTGCATTGATTATTGCAGATATAGATGTTCAAATCGATGCGAAAGCTGCGTAATTCCAGATACAAATACCCGCAATATCCTTGGTAAGAAGTATCGAGATTAAACCGTTAACATACTCTTTTGCAGCTTTGGCATAAGTTGATTTTGCCTTGTCCTTTTGAAATAATAGTGCATTTCCTTTATTCTTCATTGTTTTTACCAATAGTTGAAATGCGGGTCCTTTATTCTCTGTAAAAATAACAGTTATCTTGATAAATCAATTTTTTTATCCGAATGAGGCCAAGTATTTGTGACAACACCAGCGAATAACTGGCAATTTGCTAGTTGTTCTTGGATAATTTTATTATTCCGTGAATTAAAAATATAACATTGTTATGTCAATTTTCCCTCGATACCTACATGTTTTTTTTGGGATTTCAGAGTTGGCCCCATAGTAGGTAAAAGTTGTTCATCATGATGAACCCACCCTATATAGTTTTCTCGGATCGGACAGAGTTATTTTTAACAATATGTTATAGCGTAGCCATATTATCTATATATATTTCAATATTTTCTCATATAACTCAATGTAGAAGACTATGCTATGATTGAGGGTTTCCTTTTTTTTACTAATTAACTATTTACTAACAGTAGGTAAGTAAAGTATTACTTACTGCTGAATTCAGCATGTTGGGCGAGATAATTAGAACACAATTCAACCATATCTGAAACAATTGATATATGTGGGTACAATAGTATGTATTTGAAGATACAATATATGAAGTCGTTAATCGTTTAACACTTGTGTTGTTCTTTACCTTTCATAAAAGGTTCTATATTTTTCGGAGTATTTGATTTAACGGTGTCCGATAGATCATTTTTGACTTTAGACGCTAATTGAGTATTAAATTCTGTTGCATGGAAACTTGGAGTTCGCTTCAGCCTGAAAACATACTTACTTAGTACACCTCAAAATACTCTTTGAGGAATAGTGAGCATTTTACATAATAGGTATTAGTTTCTACTCGTCTGCAGCTTCCGCATAAGTTTGCTTGAATTTTCCGAGTGATAGTAGTTCATCGTCTCCTTTTTTGTCCATCGAATCGGTTAAAATTGTGAAAGCTTCTCGCATCTCACCTGAACAAATAATTGTGGAAAAATAAAACGAAGTTATGCGATTTTATTCTTAAAGTAGGTAGAGAAAATCATACCAGTAAACTTCAAATATGCTGACTGAGCTGGAAAAGATAAAGTAGATTATAAGGAATCTATCATAAAATCAATTGTTTATGTTCCACCTTTAAAAACTGGCAATACTTACGTCCTGTATAAAGTACATCCTGAAAGAAAAGACAAGAATTAAGTGTATTAAAATAATTTAAAATTAAAGTATACATAATATAGTATTTTATGAAACAATTGAGCTAGGTTTGTCATTACACTTGAGTGTAGGTTGCGTATTGGAACCGAGAGTGTAATGACCAAAGCTCACGTATTTTTCAACACACTTGCGAGGAAAATAATAAACAAAGGTTCCGAAAAGTGGCGCGTAGTAATTTGACAGCAGCGTTATGGACCTAAAACGGGGCAATAAGAGCCAAGCGACTAGCAAGGGTGCTGCAAAGATAACTACATAACTGAACTATTCTTCATTCTCCAATCAAATACAAATGAACACGTACAATGACTTTTTGTTTGAAAATTAGAGACTGTATTACAATAAATTGGAAAATGAAGAAATATTCGCGTTCAAATTAAAATAATTCATGTTACCTCATGCACATGTTCACTTGTATTGTATATGATATTTAAGAGTGGAAAATAATTCAACGCTGAAATATTTCATTTTACTTTATTTTTTTAAAATTTTCAATTTTATTATACTTTCTTATTTCTGTGGCGTTCGTTTTACAAAGCTACTTAGTTTGACATTATTATTCACATTATCTTCAACGCTTTTAAAGTTACACTTGTTTAGGTCAAGTGGGGGCTGTTGATTCAGGTCTATGTATTAAGGTTGTTTCTAAATTATATTTATGTTGACGTATTTCGATCTTCACAACGAATAAGACAACCACCTCGAAGTGTACCTACACAATTTGCATAATATTAGAATAAATACAAGTTTCAATTAACACACCGCACGCAGTTGGAAACCGTCGTTTTTGTTCTGCGTGAGTTGCGTTTTGTGCCTACCCATGCCTTAGAACATGCATTGTAAGAGCCAGCTCACGAGCTCATGGATCACAGGGATCAGGCCATACCACAGCCTGAATCCATGAATTGATTTTTGTTTGTTTATGCAATTTACATCATGTGATTTTGGGAATATTTTTTCCCCAAAACACATGATGCAGTTTTAGTCAGGAAATAAAAAATATTCGTTCTCCGGTTTTAGTTAAGTCGGCCCTCAGTCTCTTTTCAGCTATTCCCTATCTATAGTTTAATATTTGGCCATCGACACCCACTTGAAAAAAAACATCTAAGCATTTTTCAGTCTACTGCTATACATAGGCCTGTCTTGCTTTAGTGCCAGTCGTTCCGGTTCCTTGCCACTGAAGTTGTATCATTACATCTAGTTCAGTTCTGCTAACTTTTTTAGGTTGTCAGTTCATCGATTTGGGGGGCTTTCTACAATACGCTTGCCAAAAAGCGGTCTCCATTCGTCTGCTATATCGACCATCTATTCATCAGCAGACTTGACCGGCCCATTGATAATTCGTTGAACTATGTTGGTTACTGTGGTTCTTTCTCGGATGGTCTCATAGCGGATCTTTTCGTTCAAACCACGGGTATAACTTCTTTCCATAGTTCGCTGAATAACTTATATTTTTATTTTAATAAAATAAACAACGTCCAAATCCAAAGACGGAATAGAGAATAGTAAACATTTGGGAAAGCCCTAACAAACCTAACCCAGGAATGTAGGTATTTTGTGATTTTATTAGGAACATTTAATTAAGTAAGTATGACATCAGCATATTTTGAGTTGAAAAAAAAAAATACTTACGCCTCCCATCATATTTAGGAAGTCATCCGTAAAACCGGTGTCACCCCCATTTGCTGTAAAAATATCTGTAAATAAACGAAATTTACATTAAATGAAAAATTTTGTTACAAGTGAAAATACGTTTTGAAAGAATAAAAGAAAATAGCAACACTCACCTACTGTTATTTCTAATTCTGTCGATTGCAAAGGTTTCGTAGGCTCTTTAGGGGGAGATAACGATCAGGGATTGTCGGTATTTGGACCAGAAGTGGCCCTAGGTGATGCTGCTGAAGGGGATGCTGCCGTATGGGATGCTGCCGAAGGGGATGGTGCCGAAGGAGATGATGCCGAAACGGTTTCTGCCAGTTCTTCAGGCCTACTTTCATCAAGGATGCTCTGTTCCACTTCTTCACGCAAGAGTTGAAATAATTAGTAAAACAAACATACCTTCAATAATTGTGGATCGTGGCTCACGAGAAAATTGGGGTTTTTATGTTTGAATTTGTGCACAATTGTTTGATTAATTTAGATAATAAATTACCCCATTTTTCTCAAAGCAAAGTTTAAAAAGAAACTGAACAATTGTCACAATTTCAAACGGCCAGACTTACCTCAGTTCATAAAATAAATAGGATTGAAGACAGTCCATCAAAACTCGTGACAACTGTTCCTGAATCAAAGCCAAAGATCATACACTTACCGTCGTCTTCGTCAAAGTCCATCATCAACATCCTGTCATCGGATTCTGAAATTATTTCATCAATCCAAACAGCAACCTGCAGTGCAACATTCACAGATGTTATATCAAATTTTACACGAACAGTTATATCATGCGTCTTAATTTCTAATTCCTTTACCTTGTCCGCAACCTCCTTCATATAACGGGCTTTTGGATGGGCGCATCGAGGGGAAGGTGTTTTCATATGCATGAATCCGCAAACCTCGTTTAATACTATGTTCGATAATCGTTGCATTCTGTACATTAAAAATACGTAAGATTAATTTATGAGTATGAATCGACAATAAGTAGGTATATCAATACAAAAATAGGTTGCCGATGTGTTGCCCATCCTGAATAGCCGTTTTAAGCCGTTTAAAGGCTCAGTAAAAGCCTAGCTTCATATCATCGGCAAGAGTTAGGGTAAGGCGTACCTACATCAATTATTATACTTACGTAAGGTTAAATCGTATTCAGGACACTTACCCATCAGCTAGAGCATATCGTCCAGGTCTCGACAGCCGCTGTTGAATTCCTCTAGCAAAGGCTATAGTTGCATTTCGCGCCCAAACAAATCGTTTATCTGCATACATCGCAACCACGTCCTTTTTTATTTCATTCACACGGGCTCTATGAAAAATCATTATTAAATGAAATTGTCACTGTAAATTTTTAGAAAATGCATCAATTAACAACAACAAATGTAATATATACTTGGCAACAGCTTTCTTCTTCGTTTTATTAATGTTGATGAAATATTCGTAGGCCTGATCAGGCTTAAAAGGTTCATCGGCATCCAACATAGATCGTAGCCGAGCAATCTTAAAATATAAAAAAAATATTACCTACTTTTGTGGCGGTAGGAAAAACTAAGTTATGATATCTGTTTCACTATAATCTCAAGCTCTCAAGCTTAAAAAGCAAACTAGCAAAACTCAAGCTTATCGTCACGACATTCAGTTATCTACTTTCATCCAATGTTTTATATGGATAAATAATAAGAATAGGTAATAAAAGTTTTTATATTATTATAATATCATAGACTAACCGTTTCTGGTGGTAATGTATTTGCATGCTCTCGCCACAGATATATTATAGTACGCCTGAGAGGCTTAGCCATATGCTCTAGCCTCTCAGTGAGCACTGCTCCATGTTTTCGCAGACAGCGCGCGTGGGCTCTCGTAGCACGTCTAGATAACTTTACATCGGTAGCTTTTGGACCCCTGGAAAATACCCGAAGAGTGTTAAATAAGTTGGAAAATACCAGAAGTTTCTGGTTTGGAACATTGTAAAGTAACAGCATCTTCCCCTGGCCTAAGGGCTCCGAAGTAGAGAATAGGCAATTTGTTACATGGTCGTGACAGTTTGACTAATAAATATGTTGATCAAAATGATAATAGTTAAATAAGCATCGTAGCATACTTATGTTAATTAATAAAAAAATATAATTCGATTTCTAGCCTACCTATAGTTTCTATTTTCAAAAAATTGGAGGTGGTGTGTGCTCGTTAAAATTACTTTAATTAAAATGTAGGTACCTGGGTCTAGCCGGTTTAGGCGGCGGGTGCGATGGCTTCTTCACCGTGGACTTGTGTTGAATACGCAAGTCACGGCCGGCGTAGATGGTGTCTGCGACCGAAGGTGGTGCAGGCTCTGTAGCGTATGGCGGGTACGGGGGGAAGGCTTGTATCGTTGGTGATGCTACGGAGTATCATAAATACTTATAAATTGGCTTGAGCTGATAGAACTACAAGCTTAAGCGTATATTTCTTATAGAAAATTACGGAATTGATCTACATTTACACTACACAATGACTTACCTTCTCCCATTTCCGACATGGGTAATTCGCTTTCAGCAAACTCCGATGGAGGTACAGATGGTGGTGTTCCCGCCATCCTTGATTGAGAACAGTTACGCCAAAATATATCTTAGAAACAGCTTTAATTAATATTATATCAAAATAAAAAAGTATTTGGTAATCGGTGGTTTTGTTGCGCTTGCATTTTCATGAATGACATGAAATATTTAGTAACTGACGTATTCTTCTTTTGAGATTTCATGTCGGCCAGTACTGTAGTGCTAAGAAAGTTCATATCTATTTTACTAGAAAAGAAGTAACAGTTAGCATCAAAATTAAATGTAGATTGTAATAATCTATTGATGAAACCTGAGTCGCGTAAAGTAACACGGTCGGAACTACTTAATTTAGCGATCACCTGCTCTTAACGCGGGCTGTACCTACCTAGGAAAACAACCCACCAATCTCAAATTAAAAATCTGTTTCAAAGTAAGTACATGTATAAGTAACTACAAGTACCTAACGAAAACTGCAATGGCTTAAGAGCCAGTTTTCCTTTAGTTGTTACCTCCGGCCAGATGTACCTATTATATTCTCTTCGGCCAGATCGTCAGTTAGCCTTACACTTTCAGGGTTCGCATCAAAGCATAGAATATCGAAAGGGCCTGGTCTCCAAAAACCGGGTATTGGTCGTCCATGCAAGCAAGCCATAAACAAGCTAACGACTCAATCGATACGAACTGAAATCTAAAAAGTAGTTGAAATGTCTATGGTCGTATGCTATTGGATAATGTGCTGTTCAATTAAACAATTATTAAATGCAATTAACAAGGTTTTTATTAATTAATTAGTATATGAATAATATTAGGTATACGAGGCAACAACAAAGATTTAAAACATTGTATGATAATGCGTCGGCATGGACTAATTTGACAGCATTAAAAATGCTCTATCTTTTTTCAATAAGGTTTACATGAAAGAGAGGTGACATGACTAATATTAGTAAAGTTCGTAAACAACAGAATAGGCACCAATGGCAAACTAAATACTCATTAAGGCTTTAATGAGTATAGAATACAATTGTCAAGTTTTGATACATTATAATAAATAATATAATATCACACAATGGTGCCGATTCTGTTGTTTACGAACTTAACTAATATTAGACAAGTCACCTCTCTTTCATTTTAACCTTATTGAAAAAAGATAGAACATTTTTAATGCTGTCCGTTTAATCCATATCGTCGTAATGTACGGGTAAATAGTCGTGACCAATAAAGATCGCGCTTAAATTCACGTTGAAATGTGTGATCGGATTAAACTGACAGGACTAAAATATCTTGCATCCCTTTCTTATATTTTCTATTAGAAAGAGATATAGTGAGATTAAATTTATTTTAGTTCGTAAACAACAGAATCGGCACCAATATATTGTTACTCTTACTCTGTAAGTAACATCATCACAATAAGAGTCATTATGACCCTAAATTCATTATGCTATCACTATCTTTCAAACTACTTTGCAGTGATACAAGTACTGGCATAATAATAATCTGTTAACATAGCTCTTATAGCTTTTATAATATCCTGGGACATCCCTCAAACATGGTTATCTGATCCTGATACACTACATTTCATACATTTTTTTTCGAACCAGTCTCAGGACAAACAGACATGGTCATGCACCATTGGGATAGGAATCGAACCCACGACCTGCGGCATTATAGGCGGTATCCATAACCATCCACGCCAACTGGTCAGTCTATAAGATTACATAAGAAATAATATAATTCTACCTATAAAAATATATGATATTTTTTTATATGTAGTATGAGTCGACGACAATGTAAATGTATTGTAACTTTATTGCGTCATAGCTTAGATTTAGCAGACAAACCTTATTATTACGCAATAAGGATTACATTTCTTTAATATTCCTAAACGTCTTAGATTACATCTCTCTATAGTTTAATTACTTATAAATGTAATAATATCTATTCCATTTCTTATTCCCATACATCATCATCATCTTCTATTTCGTTTTCATCATCTGAATCCATATCGAGATGCATATCAATTAAAAATGGGTGAGTAACCCTATGTTGGGTACTGAGGTCAACTAATATTTCATATTTACTTTCGCCCACTTCTCTGCCATCGTATGCAACGTAACATACTTCGTGGGAGGGCTGTACTTTGCCCGGTATTATATGTCCGTTGTGCTCAGCTCTGCCAACATATAGAATTTCTTGTTCTGATTCACTGTAGCCACCTACTACAGCGCCTACTGGTATTTTGTTTTTATTAGTTGGTACCCAAGCACAATTGCATCCGCATAGTACCTGTAATCGGTCAAAACAAGTGGGAATTAATACAAATGTAATAAAATGCGACTGTAGTAGCTAAAAAGTTCAAAATAAATATCCTGGGACATTTTTTTACACATGGTTATCTGATCCCAAACTAAGCAGAGCTTGTACTATGGAAACCAGGTAACTGATATACTACATATACTACTTTTTTTTTGTAAATACATACTTATATAGATAAATACTTTGTTGCTTACTCTGTTACAGTATAACACAACTGAGATGTCGCATCGGCATACTCGTATTTTCGATCACTTCCCATTTACTCAGCTAATAAAAATCATTCATTATCGCGCCATTCAACGCTATTGGCCCAATATATTCTAGCGTTAGTTCGACCCAAGTCAGCATTGGGAATGCACGTGAGTAATTTATTCCCTACACTTCAGGACAATTTAATGGTACAGCTATTTATTTTCACTATGACTTCGTTAAAACGTGGTAAGCCGTATAATAGTCAGTCGTGAAATTATTTTTAATGTTTATCAATTTATGAGTCAAGAGGCCACGGAGTATAAAAATATAGTTTTTGGGAAAGATCACTTTTAAAACCTTCAAGAACTTTTTTTTTTTGAAAGGACTAAGTTGGTAGCCTCAGATGGCTGCAACAACCTTACCGGACAAATCGGCGAGCGCAGAGGGCTCTCAGCCGGGTAATATTTAGGTAACAACGCCTGAGGGCACCCCCGAATGGGGTACGAACCTCGGCTCAGGGCGTTACCAGGGGAGGGGGAGGACTTTGTACGAGTTACGACTAATTGGGGGCGGTCGGATTACTGTAGGCAGCTCGGGCCGCTTGAACGGGACGAGACTGAGTGGGACGTCGCGGCGGTCCTCGCCGTCGAGGACGGTAGCGTGATCGGTTGTGTGTAGTGTATTGTGTACTTTTACGAGCTTCGTCAGCTTCGATCTGAGCTAATGTAATAGGGTCATCCGGCTCGCTGAGGGCTTGCCTTGGTCTATGGATACGGAGTATACTGGAGGGCGTGTAGTATACGGGAGGGAGTGTAAAGAACGAACTGCGAAAGCAACTTCTTCACTGTCCTAAATTTAAATGACTCATCATCATCAGACAGCGACGAATCGTTTGACGACAAGAGGCGCTGTTGAGACTGGGGATATACGTATGGATGTCGAAGGCGCTAATTTTGATTTGTGACATTCATCGTTCTAGCCGCGTACCGTCCATATCGAATGTATCAAAAAAAAAATACATACTTTATAAACGTGATCACTTATTTTACAAATAATTGTATAAACATCTACGCATCAATTTTACTAATGTATTTGATTATTTAAATTTACAAGTTATTAAGTTATTGCATTGGCAGAAAGATAATTTTCGCCTAAAGTACGGGAATGATCGATTTTACGAATTTTGCCGATGCTTCATCTAAGTTGTGTCATACTGTACCAATGATTTCAACTTTACTTGACAAGAAATAAAAATACATGAAGAATTTTATAATACAATAATGCTCAACTTGACACTGGCAAAATACACAAATTGATGCCAAAAAGATAAAAAAACTGAATAAATACTTCTTGTCAAATATGAAGGAAAACAAATGCAAAACTAAATTGCAATATAAAATAGAATAACATTATGTTCGTACCTCAAATTCACTCTTCTCATTTGCTACACCTCCCCAAGAAACATACCCTAAACCCTCAGAAGGCACAAACTTGCCTGGTGTCAGTGACCCTCTATGCTTTGCTCTGATAATGTACAATGTTTGTTTTTCATATCCACCAATGAGACTGTCGTTTGGCAGTTGATTGTCTCCCGGTATCCAATACAGTTTACCACCATCTATTTGCTTTATCTTCGGTTTTTCTATTACTGGTGGTACTAAAAATTATAATGTGATGTATATTGTATTATTTAAATAAAATATATATAATCTATGTGTCATGCAATAATTTTCACCCGGATTTGACCCAAAAAAAAACTCAATACTAATAATTCTTTGTGGGTGGTTAATTTTGGAATCACAGGTAATTAATGATTTTAGCTTTCATATTGAGTTGGCAGTTAGTTTCAAACCTAATAATATTCTTAGTAGAATACCTATCAAGTGAATAGGAAAATATGCATTATTAGTTTGTTCAAATATCACATATCATGACCGAGTACATATTTTATGTTTAGTGAAAATGTCTTCGCATAGTCTGTTGTGAACAGTAAAACAATAGCAGGGGACCCAGCCTAAAATTCTGGTTTGCCTGTCCCCGCCCCCCCACTGGGGCCAAAAGCTAGGTATACATAACTGTGTAATATATAATCAATATGTAAATTTGTATATATTTCTAAATTTCATTCATTTATTTTCCTTATAATAATATTATATAGATAGCAATAAAAATTGATAAATGTTGTACCTAAATATAGCAATCAAGGATATAACAGTTGCAAAACTTACAATCAAGCTTCCAGTGAACAATATTCCTGAACCCTATAGTAGAAAAAGTAACATAGTTCATTTCAGGTATATCACCAACAAATCTCACTATGGGATTGGATTCTCCATGCCTCCCTAGACACACATAGCCTCCATACCATGAGAGCCAAAATCTTTTGTACTCATTCTGATCAAGAATGTTTGGTGTGATCTCTGGTTTGGTTCTGACTCTCATCATTCCTTTTTGAATCATGGTACGACCATTGAATCCTATGATAATCTGAAAATAAATTAAGTTTTATTACTCTGTTGGCTCACAAATAGGATTCACACCCAATAACTACATATGAATGAATATACTAGAATACAAGGAACTGTTCAAGTGATTAAGAATAATTATGAGTAATATGGTATGTTATAATTAAATTAAAGTAATGATTGCCATTGTGACATTTAAGATGTGGTAAAGTTAAACATTTTGGGGGGATTCAAATCTAAAGTTGGCAGTAAATAAAATAAGTTAGTGAACTGCTGCTATAGAATAACAGAGAAGTCAGTTAATCCACATAAATCTGTTACTATAATATACAATAAAATAAAAAAATTACCTGTAATACTTAAACTTACCCAAAAATCACATGAGGAACTTGGTTTTCTTGCAAGTCCAACAATAGCATGTTCCGGAGACTTCACCTCAAATGATAGAGTGCTGCTTGTTATTCTATAGAACTGTAGCTTTGGTGGAGTTGTGAATTCTGTAAGTAATAATATTAGTAATAAATTTGTGATGAAAATTTACTGAGCAAAAACTTCTTAGGGCAGATATTAGACATACACACGCAAGGAATATCTAAACTTACCTTAGATCTTGAGAATATGAGTAACAGCATTGACAATATCCCAGATAAATGGACATTATAATATTATGCTGTACTACAGTTATTTACCTATGAAATTTTATGTATTTTATGTATTCAGGTTGAATTCTACTTTCTATTTAACTACATCTTCCTATTTTTCCTGATTAAAACAGTAAAACAAAGAGGTTGTTCTAATATGAAATGAATTTCATTATTGTCATCATTTTGCTATAATATTGTGCAATATAATATGAGCCATATTAGTACCATATTCATGTTTAGAGTATATTAAATAGTGTAGTGTAATAAATATTATGTAGTGTAGCATGAGTGTAGCAAATTAATAATTTAATAAAATAACTGTTTATGAGATTGTACCTACTTACGATTGACTATAAGCTTACTTTCAATCTGAGAAAAACAAACATAAACTCACCCACTGATTCACCCATTTTGGAGATGTTTTCTTATATCAATTGTAATGAAGATATATTTAAAAAAGGATTTGATTGTAGGGTGCGATTTATAAGGATTATTCTTAAGAACGAATTTACAAATAAATAATCACACACATCGAAAAATATGTACCTAGGTACTATTTATGTCAATGATAGCTAATAAATTATTTTTGTCAATGATCAGATCATGGTATATTCTCTTAGAACAAATCTGCTGGAACCGTTTTCACTTAGCGCCATCTAACGCACGTAATTGAAAAAATTTAGTGCAGAAGCTATTGAAATATTTCTATTTCTATATACCGTTTAAGGCGATAAATATTTTTTTTTTATAAATATTAAAATAAAAAGTAATTATGGAGAAATACAATTTAAATTATTGTTGATGAAGCGATGTCAGTATAATAAATTGTGTAACAAATTTTATCAATATATTCTAATCTGATTTGACTATGGCAATGTTCTGTTAGGCAAGATGTTAATCAAAGATCGAAGAAGTCTGCAGCGTTTTGATGCGCACAGGCATTTTATACTTTTTCCTCTGTAATACACCATACACAACGAAGTAATTGTTGAGATATGTTTTGCATAATTTTATTGCGAAGTAATATCGAAAAGATTCCTACACAGTGTACGGAAAAATTTAAATAAAAAAATCTCTGTAATATGTCTAGCCATATATATGTATATTTGTATAGTACTATAGGTTCAACTATCAACACCGACAGGCGCCACTTTGTAAGGCATAGTTTCTGACGTGAGATACTATACCCTATATACATATTTATATTATTCAGATCAGATCACACACCAATATAGTTGTTATTTTTTTAAAAAGGCAAAGGTACAGAGCCATACAGCCTTGTGTTATTTTATCATCTTCAGTTCGGTTTTAGTACAATGGTAGTAGTTCTACTAAAACTTTTCATGGACTTCTTGAGACAACTTACACCGATAATATTCAATAAAACTCAAAAGTACACTATTTTATGAAAATTAAATGAAAACTTCGAAAGTTCCCGTCAAAAAGTCCACACCAACATGACTGATCATCCTGCCTGATCATGACTCCCCACCGTAAACTCACACTAAATTCTCTTTGATCATGACTGACCAAAGAGAATTTAGTGTGACTGACTAATCTAAACTAGGGTTGGCGATCTAAGATCGATTAATCGAAGAATCGATGTTGTGGGCCAAAATAACAATTTTTTATCGATATTTGGTAATTAATATCATAGTATTTACTTTTTAGTACTTAGTATCCATACTTTTTAATGTTTGGGTGAATGCTTCAGTTGGACCGCGAAAGAAAATTTTATTACGTTTTTTGCAAATTATATTAATTGCAGCTCAGTTATAGGTCGTAAGTTTGTCAACGTGGGATTTGCGACAAGAATGCTAGTATAGTATATTTTATACTGATTATTAAGAAAAGAAATCATCAATATATTCCTCCAAGGTATATCTATTAGTGGTAGAAATATACGACTATTTCATGAAAACGTGACTTTTTACCACAAATTTAACTCAGTGAAATAATTTGATGATTTCTTTTATTATTAAGAAAAACTATATATATTCTTACAAAGGTAACATTCTTGACGCAAAACACGTCATGTTGACCTCGATTTTTATGTGAATCGATTCGACATCAGGCATCGATTCGAATCTATCTTTTTCGGAGACAATCGCCATCCCTAGACAAACCGCAGCATTTCGATTGGGTGGGCGTGGCGTGGTAATAAATGTATAAAATATTTCATCAGAAAAAAACGATATATCGTCGATATTTTATATGTCAAAATATCGATATTTTGAGATTTTAATTCTACTCATGAAAATTAATAAAACTTGAAAAGCAATTTCATTTCACTTCACTGGTGCCTTTATTTATTCGTAGACTGGTGCACGGTCGGTGCACATAATACCACCGCCACTCCTAGTATCAAAGAGCTTATATAACCTTGTATAAAGTGATCTGTGCCGCCACTCGAGCTTCGAGTCACAAACTAAGTAGAGATACTACGTATTGTCGAATGACCGGTTCCCGGTGATAGGTGTACATAATAATTCTAAATACACAATTTTATGAAAATAAAACAAAAAAGCAACGTTCCGCCAAAAACTCCCCGAAGTAATCTCATCTCGCGAGATGAGATTACTTTTGTTTTTCGCACAGTCTAACGTGGTATAACAGTGGGCCCATGGATAGACGTGATATGAAACACATTCATATCACATTATTTTTTACCAGCGTAAGTAAGTAATAAAAATACAGGAGTAATTTAGTATACATTTTAATAATTTAACAAAAATATTAAAGGTACTCTATGTGATTAAAATTATGCAGTGCTTAAAACTAAAACACACAATGCAGGCACAGCGTGACATTATTTGCTCATGTAGATTGTAGACATTTTTAATAACAAAAATAGTGGACAGTTCTTTCGCACTATAGTAGGTAATTATAAAATAACATAATTCAATTGCGTTTATTGGAAGCAATTCTCAAATTGACGTGTGTTTGCATAAATGCTGAGATTCACATCAATAGCGTGAAGCCGACTTAATTGTATTAAGGCATAGTCAGCGCATGATGTTTTCTTACGACGAGGTGGTAATTTAAGGCATAAGGACTTCGTATTCGGGGAAGCCAAGCTCTTGTCCACCAAAGGGGATGTAGCATACTCCGTGGGATTGCTGGACCTTGCCGGTGGTGAGGCTGCCTTCATGACGGACGCGGCCAATGAACAGAGGCTCACCGTCTTCGGACTCGCCAGCACGGAATGCGCCGGGAGGCACATTTGAACCACTCGTAGGCACCCAGTTGTTAGGTCCGCCAACCAATATCTGTAAATTGGGAATGCATAGGTATTTATACTATACTCTTTCAAAATTCACTATTAAAAATCTGCTTACTCGTACAATCTAGGTTAGTCAGAGCTACTTTTGGTTGTAGTCCCGATATCGTGACTAACCAATTGGGAAGTTTATTGATTCGATTGGCTGGATTGGATCTTCCATTTAGAATAAGGCAGTCGATTACGAGGACTCATAATAATCATAACTTTTTTATAAAATAATTTCTACCTCGGGGTTACCTCGTAAGGAAATGGTAATGAAATTTATTTTCCATTTTACAAAATGTTCCCTAATTGTTTGAAAAT
This sequence comes from Tethea ocularis, assembly GCA_963555595.1. Lineage (NCBI taxonomy): Eukaryota > Metazoa > Arthropoda > Insecta > Lepidoptera > Drepanidae > Tethea > Tethea ocularis. Next base: position 10,659,397 of record OY741958.1, read on the forward strand.
ACCTGGTATTGCGGTTTGCCGTGTTCTTGTCCACCCCACGGGACATAAGCGCAGCCATGCGATGGAACTAGCTTGCCTGGCAGCATAGCTCCTTCATGTTGTGCTCTAGCCACGTACAGAGGCTCTCCAGAGCAGTCCTGACCTCCGACTACAGCGTTAGGGGGCACCTGGCCTCCTGATACATCTACCCAGTTTCCAGGTCCACCAAATGGAGCGACTGCTGGACCCCCAGGATAACCAGGTGGGCTGCTGTATAGTGCTGCAGCCACAGGAGCGGAAGGTTGCGCTAGAAACGAAGTTTTTTATTAGACGAAATATGATGAAATAAGTTATAAAGTGCAATATGTGAATGGCAAAAAAGGTCTTGGATAGTGTTATCATAAAGGTAAGGTAATGAAGCAGTTCTGTATAAAAACCGGCTTAATAAAATAAACAGTTAACATTTAGAACATGCTGTGCTTATCAGTAAAGAGAAATTAACAATGTTACGACACTATTATGCAAACAAATATATATTATAGTTGATGCACAAAACCCAGAAAGAAAATGCTTAGTAGTAAAAGAAATAATATAAAAGTATAAGCAGTAGATATTTAAAATAAACAGTGCAACCACAAAATGTACCCAACGTACCACTAAATTCATATCATCCAAATGCAGATCTTTGAGATACAACACACGAATTAACACACGCAATTTCCATCACGACATAATTTATTATGTTAGTCAAAACTATGTATAATGTGACTACATAAGTATTATATAGAAATTTAATTTGTCAGCCAATAAAAATATTTAAAGCCGTTTCTAAAAAATGATCACGAAAAAATAAACTCAAAGTTAGTCGTTTCATTCGCCATTAAGTGGGACACTCAACATGGTTGGGTTCCGGGCTTGTAGAAATGAGTAATGCGCCAATTTCCTCTTGCGCCATATCCAGTGCGTACGCCAAAGTGTGTAACCGGGAAGGGCGAGGGGTCCACCCACTCCATGATCATCGCACCCGACGCTTTATCACGCACCATCAGCCTGCCGCATCGCCATTCAATCAAGAGCTTTTTGAACTCATTATCATTCATGATTCCAGGAGTCGGGACCGTTACCTATGAAGTACCAACTAATATTGTCATATCGCTTATCGTAAACAACATCAAAAACAACGGCGAAGTCGACAAATCGAACGCTACCTTGTCTGGTTTCTGCCTGCAATATCTAATGACAGACTGAGTATTTTCCCATCCACCGAGGATAATCTCATACATGGGGTCGACCTCGCCGGGGGCGGCAGTCAAACAAACGTGGCAATTGTGTGGGCCACGATACTCAAATTCCAGTGATCCAGCCGCAGCAGGACCGAACTTATACTCAAGCTTGTCTGGAGTATTGAACTCGGCTCCATCTGCATCGATAATAGAGGATACATTTTGAATCATTGGGTACATTTTGTGTGCCGTGCATAATAATTAACGTACCTTCAATTTTCCAAGAGCCTGAAGCACCCCAACCGGTGCAAACGCCGACAAATGCGATGGGGAAGGGTTCGGGATCTGACCAAGAGATGAATGGGATTACTTCGCCCTCACGACCAGCTGAAATGATCCCACTGTCCCAGCGGATCCAGAATCCGCGGAATTCACCGCCATTCACAATTCCGGGAGTTTCAATTTCAACTTTTTCGGGCTTAGTTCTGTTTCTTCTGATTACAGACTTAGTGTTGCCCCAACCTCCGATTAAAATCTGTAGGTAATTGTCAAAGATTTAGTATTTTTTTAATGTTGTAATTTTTTTTAATAAATTATAAACATCGTATCTATCGAATCGTATCGTAGTCAAAATAAAACCCTCATTGAAACCCAATTCATTCACACCTATTAGGTACATAGGTATATTTTTTAACATACCTCATACATAGGGTCGGATTCCTGAGGACCCATAGTGAGTGCGACGTGAGCGTCATTAGGAGTCCTAACTTTGAACTGAACGGATCCGCTGGACACCGGGAAAAATTGGTACTGGAGGTTATCCGGCGTTGATACATCTGTAAATAACAATAACTAGTCATCACATCTAATCTAATTCAAGGAAGCAATATACCTACCTAATACAAGGCCCATAAATCTATATAACCCTTTATTATTCCACGAGCGTTTAGCAAACTTTTCTGGATTCCTATTTAGTAAAGTTAATCGATTACCATTCAGGGTATGTCTTTCAATAACTGTAATTCTAAATATAGGCTGGTGTTTTGGTATGCGAGCAAGTAGACTCGCTCTGCACACATTAATGCAAACTTTGATTTTAGTCACAATTTAAGGAGTGTATACGATTCATTGGCGAGTACTTATTTAAAGAATGTGACAGTGTGGCAAGTGTAGGTATCAATAGACTTGATATCGAGCAATTCAAGTCGCTCTGCGCGCAGATGTTGGTACCTACTTCGATGCGATGATGTCATTGTATCAAATAATCAATGCTGGGTCGACCTCCACCTAGACTTAAAGTACCTATCAGGAGCGAGGTAGAAGATCTTTTATCAAATTATTCGTAAATGAGGAGAGGAAAAAAATAAAAGACATTCTAAATATGTAGGATATTTAAGTATCTTATTTTTTATGCATTCTGAATATAAATGTAGGTAGGTAAATATCTGACTACTAACTACATTTCCATACTAAATGCTATATTCCATTCCATTCCATAAAAATGACATAATCACGAAATTAGTGCTTCTTCCTTCACATCTTTTGATATACTTAATATATCTATTTTAATTCAATAAATAACCTGATGCAAAGTTAAAGAAACCATCTAATAAAAGTTTTTGAATGCCTAAAGAGGAATTAATTTGGTTCTTTTTTGTATTTTTATCTCTGCATTAAAACACATTGCGCTTGCTATCTGTTAAACATCATAACAATAGGTATTTAGTCTGTGCAGTCACCCATCATAGGGCAATTAGGAGCCACTTAGACAATCCAACTGGAAACTAAGGTATTTAAATTTAAGTCAATGCTACTCTTAGCTCTTGAAAAAATAACGATAGATAAGATTATTGATAAATAACGATAGATGTCAAATGGTATTGTAAAAAAAAGAAAAGAAAAATATAGGTACTTAACTACTATTGACATTGACATTTTAATTTTAAAAGCTATAAGTAGTTACCTATATCTTGTTATCAGAATGCATTTTTCTTCGCTCAATTACTAATTACATCAATTAACGATTGTATGCTATAAATAATTAAAAATCTATCCAAAAGATAAAGTTTCCACATTGATGGTTATAACATAATATCTCACGCATCATTGCAGTAATACTAGGAAAATAATTGTAGGTAATATCAGTAGGTCTGTACGTAACTAGGTCTGGTCTGTGGGTAAGCAATAAACAACTAGGTAGGTACCTACGTGGGACTTAGGACAACCTTCCATAAAACAAGAATAAAAGATGATCTCATCAAATATTACTAGAATGAAACCAGTGTCGCTAAAGGCTAACCTATTACGTTAAGTACTAAGGTGTTATAACTTGGGCTATAAAATTATAAAGTTTCTTATCTCGGTGTAGAGAGAGTCTGAATCATGAATACATGAAATTATAGTCCGTAAAGAAGTTTTTCTGTATTGATTGTATAGCTCAAACGAACGTTAGTTAAATTCCGCATCGCCACGCCCGGATTTGGCCTTGCGCCAGAAAAATGCCGGTATTATTTGCAGCTCCGTGCCGGCTTGTCAAACAAAACAATTTCTTGATTTTAGAATTAGAATTCCAAAAAGAATGCATCATGTCGACCTTTCTACCCACTCATCTTAACAAAAGTTTTAAATTAAAGTCAATTAGGAAACAGCACCCAATTACAGTCATTTTGAGAAGTAATATTAAATACATAAACATGAATTTCATTGGATTTACTCACCCATGACGTTGGCCATGATTTATAAAATTTGTAAAACTTTTTTTGAACACTGAACAACGTTGGTACCGGTCGAGAGCTATTTCAATACTGGGCTGAATGGGTTGGGTAGGAGACGGTGGGACCTGCTAACGAAATGGAACTATACACACTACCAATAGTACATCATCTTGCGGCCTCGCCGATGCTACGTAACAAGATGATGTCATACCAACAGAGTTTTGAAAAAGATTCTTTGTACCATTGGAATTAAGTTTAATCTTGGGTAAAGGCTAAAGTATGTACATAATACATTCTGTGTTTGAGCAAACACACGCGCATACTTTTAAAAACAAGCTGGAACGTTTGTATAAGTATTTAAATATGTAGGTATATAGATTATAATAAAATAAAATAATTAATTGAACGTAATAGAAAACATAAATAAAATGAATTACTACAAAGCAACATAAATAATACCTATAGTATGACCTTTGCTGAGGCCTTGTCTTGGTCAAGGTACCTACTTACCTTTAACTAATGTGTGTACTCGTATAGTTACACACAACACGGTGATATGAATGAATAATGTGTTGACATTTCCACGAGCCTTATCTTGAGGAACTATTAGCATCTGTTCATCTTTTTTGTGAAGGGTTTTTGTCCTAATTTTACTCAAATGCTTGCCAGCTATCAAATAAATATCTTGAGACATATACCTACTTCACACAGGTCCATATTACAGCTTTTGTTTTTTGTTAACTAAACGATTGAGACATTACACAGTTAATATTACCTAACAGCGAAGGTTATGTCCAAAAATGGCTTATACTTTCAAAATTAAATTTTCGAAAATAATTTGTTGACTTTCACTAAGTATATTATAAGTTTTTTGAAATTATTGAGGTACTTCGACCTTGCATTTTTAACGAGATGTTAGTAAAATGAAGGTGCCAGCCAACCTTTTTTAACATTTCTGTATAGGAATTGAAACAGTGCCACTATATTGGCTACTCGTAGAATAAATTTCATTAATTAAAAAAAAATATTGCGCAAATACCTACCTACCAAAGCCTCAAAAGATGTTTTTAAAAAAAGTGTACGAGAAATAGCATAGTGTGGAATCTGATAGATAGTCTAGACATGTACAAGTTTTGTATTTCTAAAATTGACACGATCCAAGTCAAGAAGAAGGTCGTGATCACGTACTTACTTCGACTCATGAATCATATGCGACGAATGGCTGGTAAAATCTAGTCGACCTCTGACATGAGCATTGACAAGCCAATTATAAAATGTCATACCGCGTTTATCCATACTAGCTTTCGCCTCATGGTTTTGTCCTGCCCGTGCTTCCGAATCTATACACTCGTAGTTATCCTTCTATATAAATAATGTAAGCGCATCACTTCAGAATGGCTGGACCGGACCTATTAGGCAAATTATTTTTATTGTTGTATTTGACATTATGAAGAATTTTTTGGAAAATCCACCAGAAATAATTCCTTCATAATACCTGGTCAGAACGGGATACCCTGTTTCATTTTTCTAATGGATTAAAATTAGTAGCCTCTGATGGCTTCAACCTTACCGGACAAATCAGGCGAGCTCAGAAGGCTCTCAACCGCGATACCTGGGTAAGATAGAGGATCATACCCAGGTTTAATCCGGCCTTATTAATTATGTCATTATAGAGCGACCCTGTCAAATTTTTAGCTTACTTCTCCAAGGGATTGAGCTGGACGTTGATGAGTCAGGACTTTCATTATGTATTGATTGATTGATTTAAAATAAAATGCCTACATTAACTACTTTAGTCATGATACGATAAGGTATTTAATAGTACCGTAACGTACCGTACCAACCAGATTGTGACGCTACGTGATGTGTTACAATTTTTTCTCTTTTTTAAGTTATCGAAACCTATCTTGATTTTGTAATTCTAAATATTTATATGGGACCCACACTGAAATCTACGACATGAGGTTCTTCAAAGGTCGACAACACATCGGCTATCCCCCATTGCAAAAATCCATAAGCGGCAGTGACCACTCATCATCAGGCGGACCGTCAGCCTGCTTGTCAATTTGTGGACATAAAAAATATTATAAAGAGGAAATATTTGATTGTTTGTTTGCATTGAATAGGCTCCGAAACTACTGAACCGATTTGAAAAATTATTTCACTAATAGGAAGCTACATTATTCCTGAAGGTTATAGGCTACTTTTTATCCCGGGAACACGAGTGAAACCGCGCGGAATAGCTAGTCTACTATAAACTTCAACTGAAATGAAATGAAAGCCTGCTATATAAATATCAAATAATGGTTATATAAGTATGTATTTTATCTACTTTGGACACAGGTATAGGGGCAGATATTGGCTAGTGCGCAGTTAGTGTTTTTATTTCGATGGCGCATGGGTCACCTTGGGTAGGTCATTACCTAATAAATACTAAGTACATATATTTTAACATGAACATTTGTACTATTTATAGCTTTGTGTCACCATAGTAAATAAGATAGAATAAAATATATTAGAAAAGAATTGGCTCTCAAGTGCTGCTACCAGAACATTTTGACCGTTAGGTGCTTGGTGACAGACAGTATTGGAATGATGACTAAAAAAATGTAATTAGTCCGTCAGTTAGATTACCAAAAAATATTGGACTGAAACATATCGAAGATGCAGTGCGTTAAAATTTCGCGGGACATCACGTCTTAGTATAATTTTTACAGAGTCCTGCGCCTTATCTTTGTATTTTTTTTTTGATTTGATAAAATAAAAAAATACGTATCCAATATTTATAACCTAACTGACGGACTAAACTCGTACTCTTCGTACTCATAACCTTCGGATACGACATCAGTACCACTCAGCTATCTCCAATTAGATGTGGCTACTTTATCCGCTTTTTAAGGTTCCGTAGTCAAACAAGGAACCATTATAGTTTCGTAATTTTATATGTTTATCAGATTTCAAATGTTATAGTGATGTGATGAATCATTAACGAATGCCTTTTAGATCCACAGTTTATAGCGTCATCATCTGGCGTGACATTTAGCTCATGCTATGCTATGAGTATGATGGCATGAGTCGTTGTGAGGTCAGAAAGTGATGTCACATCTTATTTAGAATTGTGACGTCGACAATTTATAAAACTGGCATCATCAATATGTTTTTTATGTTATTTTGGAAACGGCAACAAATGTTGACTTTAGGTTTTATTTATTAACTCGAAAAATATTATTATGAAACTAGCGGACCCGGCAAACGTTGTTCAGTCCAGAAAACACATGTATACCAACAGCAGCGCCACCTACCAGGTCCAATTGTATTTTCAAACCATCCAGGATTCCATTGAAATATACACACAAAATTTCATCCAAATCGGTCCAGCCGTTTAGGAGGAGTATTACCTAAAAATTTATTCTTTGCCTATAATAACAAACACACATACAGAAGAATTGATGAGGAATTACCCAGCTACATAATAGAAGGGCTTGTGTAACACATCAATATCACATTATACTTTTAGAACTATCGATATTCAAACAAAGACAGACAAAATTAGTAGAACTTCTGGGGATTTCGTAGCAATAATTTCGTAGCTGTATTTGTAGGTTTATTTATTTATTTAACCAACTAATTAGTTGAATTATTATAACTCTGTAGTGCTATCATAGAATAAATAATATACTACGTACAAGTGCTAGTTAGAAAAAATATCCATCGCGCGCCATCTATTTAAATATGAGAGAACTAATAAATACTTAGTACGTGATAAATAAAGTAGCTCTACATTTTCATGAACTTAAACGTATTTAATTCGTAATGAACATACAAGATGGCGCTACACTCCCACTGAGATGGCCTCCTGCAGCAAGCAGGAGGGACCAAAGAGTACATTTGTATGTATGGGAACTACCGTCGTCGTAAGTCGAACGTTACGTAGGCCAAAAGTGAACGTCGACGTAGGCGAAAAGGTCTCGAATCGAAAAATTGTATATTTCAATGCTACGAAGTCTACGGGTCTACGGACCACTCAGACTCTAGAGTAAAAGACTTCAATGGGTGGGAAATAAAAAGTCTGTGCGAACAAATATCTTCGTACATAACTTTTATATGTCTGTCTGTCTCTGTCATATAACTACACGCTAGGTGGACCAAATTTTTTTCTTCTTTGACAAGGACGTCGTCTGCAACATTTCCTAGACACGTGTTGAATATCGGCAAAAAAGTTATAACCATAACAATTGTTGAATAACAGGCCTTAATAATAATAGCGTGGATAGATCAATAACTGGCAAAGTTACGGTCCGGAGCACACATTGTTTGGGATTCGGGACGAATGCTGGGGGGTGCAGTGCACCCCTGTGTGCGCGGGAGCAACGTTCGTCTGCACTAATCCTTATTTGCTCAAAACTTTTGGCTGTTTTTTTATGCCATTTGTATGGGCCAAAACTATTGTTTTGCGTAAACTATTTTTATTGAACCCTTTGGATGTTTAAGCTCTACCACATTTTAACCTGATAAAAAATTAATAAACTTAAAAATAATATCCGAATAATTTTTAGTAGGTATAAAATCGTAGGTAAAACTGTAGAATATTATTATTATGATTTAATTGGTAAGCTAAACTTTTGAAGTGCAATGGTAAAGAATTGATGTACTAGCTTCTTACTTTGAGAAAAAAAAACCTATTGGTTCAAGGTAAATCTATTTAAGCATACACACACATATGTATATACGGGACAAATTTTTAATGACTTTTCACTTTTAAATATCAATGAAAATTTTTTTTTAATAGATTTACATGTCTATATGAGGATGCCTCCTGATGGAAGCCCTACTAGTAAATACTTGAGAGTTTAGTTCAACTAGAGGTGAGCTAGTGGCAGTACAAGTTATTGTGTTCATGATTTATGACAAATTGCTGTCCTGTTTACTTTACTAAATATGCTGAAAGTTGAAGATAAGAACCTATATTTGCGTTATCAATTCGAAGCATAGTCTAAGATATACATATACAAATAAAAACTTCAAAACGTTTCCCAGGAAAGATAAATCTTCGGTGTGTTTTCCGAAACATAAGTTGAGTATGACTTAAGTACTAGGTATGTAACTTATGTTTCGAAAAAATGTCATCTCAAAGAATCATATTCCCATGATAGGGGTAACATGTATTTCTATATTATACAGTCTATACATATGTCTATACAGTTTTTTTTATTAAATATTAACTTATTACAAATATACAACTTTTAATCAATTAAATAAAAACTAATGCCTACAATAAAACTAAACGACTTACATGAATATTTTTTTTTTTACTATATACCGTATCGTTCATCTAAGCTCTTAAATTACGCTGTCCATTACACGCGCAAATTGGTGGACTTTACACTGAAAAAAAAGTTTCGTTCTATGTAACCAAAATTTTGTCTACCAGTTGCATAAAATTAGTGACAACAAAACCAGTGTAACACATAACAAAATACTGTTGAGTTACTGGAGTAATGTAGTGTAGTAGCTTTTAACCAAACTTTTTTAGTTTTGTATTGCTATTTTCTCTAGCTCAGTGTTCTCAAACCGCATGTCTACGGCTTAACTCATTACAAGTTACCATTAGCTAAAGTTTTCAGACAAAATAACACTTCAGTTATGTTACAGTGAGATATCAGTTTGTCTATAAGCAATTGTAATTATGGTTATATTACTTAAACTGTTTTGTTAATTATTACCAAATAACGTTATTATACGCAACTTAACTTTCTTAGTGTCTTACCAATTTTTTTTGCAGTATCTAGTCAAACTTTCTAGTAAGTTTAGCCGATTTGTTTTGCTGTCTATTGCAAAAGCTTTGACTGATAGTAACCAAATTAATTTATTATATTTAACGAAGTAGTTTGCCAATATAAAGCCTCATAGTTTTGTTAAATGAATTAATAGTTATGCTATATTCAGATTACTGTTTTGTTATATATCAATGAATAGTTATGCTATATTCAGATTACTGTTTTGTTATATATCAATGAATAGTTATGCTATATTCAGATTACTGTTTTGTTATATATCAATGAATAGTTATGCTATATTCAGATTACTGTTTTGTTATATATCAATGAATAGTTATGCTATATTCAGATTACTGTTTTGTTATATATCAATGAATAGTTATGCTATATTCAGATTACTGTTTTGTTATATATCAATGAATAGTTATGCTATATTCAGATTACTGTTTTGTTATATATCAATGAATAGTTATGCTATATTGAGATTACTGTTTTGTTAAATGTAGCAAAAAAAGTCGGCTGAAATATCATTAAAGGTGGACGTGCACTACCCGGAGCCACAAAGTCCGCAGAAATTCATCATCATGTATGACGAGATTTCTGCCGACTTTGTGGCTCCAGGTAGTGCACGTCCACCTTTAATGATATTTCAGCCGACTTTTTTTGCTACATTTAACAAAACAGTAATCTCAATATAGCATAAGTATTCATTGATATATATCAAAACAGTAATCTGAATATAGCATAAAGGCTCTGAGTGATGCGCGTCCACTTTAACAAATTGACTACCAATTCAAAATAGTTAACAACAGTAATAAAATAAAAAGCTGAACATTACAATTAAAGAAAATCAATTTCTATAAATTAGGAGGAAAGATTTACTGTTTTCGTGTGTAGGTATGCAATTTGCTAATAATATATAAGGTATCAATTAAAATAATAAACAATTTTACTGATAATAGACATATATATTATTACTTGTATTAAATTCTTAGAAGGTACTAAAACACAACTCTTTATATATTAGCGGCCAAACCCCATTTCAGGATAAAAGCCAAACTACAGGTCTAGCGCTTAACTGAGTAGGTTCCTGCGGTAGCAATGCGGTGCGGGAGGGGGGGTAACACACCACGAGCAATTAGCGCGATAGTACATCATTTGTCACCCCTCCCGTACCGCTTCTTTTCCTCAGGAGCCTACTCAGTTAAGCGCTAGACCTGTAGTTTTATAGTTTACGAAATGATTGACTACACATCTTAAATTGGTTTACAACAGTAATAAAATAAAATAGTTTTTATAAATGATGAGGAAAGATATAATAGGTAAGCAAATTGTTGCGTGTGGCACTTCCTGGCAGGTGACCCTGCCACGGATTTGAATTCAGATTCTGTCGCAATTTTGTCCCTAATTTGTCCACGAATATCAGACTTTGTCGCGCCCTGGTTTAAAAGTTATAAGTAGGTGGTGGTAGATTTGTTTGCTTAGAATTTGTCCAATTTTGTCAACAAGTATCACATTTTGTGTGCAACAAAATCTGATATTTGAGGACAAAATGGGAAAAAAAAATAGCGACAGACTTGGAATTCAAATCCTTGATGGTCCTGCCAGGAAGTGACACACAATGATTACCTATTGAAATAGGTACTCAAATTAAATAATAATAGCATTTTTGTTCATTATTCAATTATTATTATTATATAACCAGTGAAAGGACTTAAGGGAGCTGTTGCGGGCCAATGACCTTAAATGTTATTATTATTAATATAGACATATAAGGTAATTTATAAAGAAATTATTAGAAGATAGCAGTAGGTCTTAGTTAGGTTTGTTGGTGATTTTGATATTACCAAGAAAAATAACGAAAATATGGGCGTAAGTATAAAATTATTAGTCATTTACATTACAAATGTTTAAAAAATCAATCAAGAATCCGGAATGTCCATACTATGACTTTGTCGCAAGTATTAAAAATAGCTCCCTATGATTCCGATCTCTGATTATAACTTATTAGGTAGGTACCTACTAAAATACAACTCGTTGCGTTACATAACTTTTTCCACTCGAGGTGACATTAATATGACATGGAGCATATGATATCAAAGCATCCTGAAAAGTATATACAGTACAATCATTATCACCTTTTTCTACTTCAAAACAATGTAAGTGATCATCAAAACTTATCGTGTTTAACAAACAACATTCAAAAATAATTATTTTAACATTGTAGGCAAATATACTTTGGATCACCATAAAATTAACTTCTCCCAGGTCCGATATATCATGAACAACGATTGTTCCATGCTTATAAGTTGAACCTTTTACTTTAGCCCATGGAACTTCACTTATAGAACAACCAGGCGTCAATTTAAGAGATTTTATAACATCATCATATTTGTGTTTTGAAGATCGTTTTGAAGGACCTACAGAAACAGTAGAATCTAATGAACCTTTCATAAAGATTTCATTTAGCTGTAACTGATGTTTGATTGCAAGTGACATCGTAAGATTTCTACGGTTAAATGTAGCTCGAGCATATATTTTAGATAACCTATGCTTAGCCTCAAAGCGCATTGACCAAAAGTGGACGAGAGGGCCAAACTTTAATAACATCGAATGGTAATGCACTAAGAAATGAAATTTTGGTTTTAAATCCTCCCCAGTTAATGTAGCGTACAGTTCGTTTAGTTCAGCTACATAAACTTTCAATAAGTCACAATTAGCTTCATTAATCATAGTAGCCATTACAAGGTCAATAATTTTTCTTAAAACTATATACATTTGCCAGTAATTATCATCAGTTGGTACAAAGTCACCGATTAAAAGACCGAAGTAGCGTAAAAATGACAACATTTCTGAAGCCGAGAGACGAACGTTACCTTTGGAAATATGTTCCATGCTTAATGAACATGGTTTGCTTGTACTATCCGGGCCGTAATCAAAGTTTTCTATTCTGTCATTTAAAATTTGCAATGTAAAATATTTGAGATCTCGTATGTACTTTAAGATAATAAAAACAATTACGTATTTGCTAACTCCTTCGAGTATGTCGTGCATGATATCAACTCCTACTTGCTCAAATAAATTAAAATTTTTAACAGAAAGCCAAATACATTTCTCTTTTATGCCTGTATTACTGGAACAATTTTTATTCAGTTGTTCGACATAATTTTCCATGTTTCTGAGCAAAATTTCCTCTTCATAATACTGGGTTTTCATGACTTCTTTAGTTACATTACAAATTCTACATGGAAAGTTTGATGAAAAGGTTTCATTGAACCCTATAATAGAGTGAATACCTAGGTTATCACCAACAATGAGACATAAAGCAAAATACAAACGACCTTGAAAAGCAGGAACTTCAATGTCAACTCCGGTTTCAATCAGAAAATTCAACTCTTCAATTAACGGTTGAAAAATAACGTTATTTCCAAATGCAACTCTGTCTGATGAATGAAATAAGAGAGCTAAAAAAATATTTACTAAAGCTGAAGCCCTATCCGGAGGTATACAACCAACGGAGACATAAACTGCTCCTAATTTGTGTATGCCAGAATGGCTACCCAAAACGTTTCCACTTTCATAATCGTCAAAATATAGAATTAACGGAAACACTAACTTATCTTTGTGATCCTTCATAAAATTAGTCCAAAATTTACCCTGAATTAAATTAGTCATGTGATTATTTACGTTTGTAATACCTTTAATATAGTCCAATGTTTCTTTTAAAACGCCATCAAGAGAGAAAAAGTTTTGAAGAACGTTTCTAAGAGGGATAATTTGCTCCGTACATTCCACTGATACCGATTTTACAACACCACGTTTAGTGATAGTAGTCCTTCTTTGTCCTATAACTATTTCTTTAGGTGGTATGTAAAAGCCTTTACTTTCAAAATATTTAAAACGTTTGTGTTCAGTATCCAATTCTTTCATAGGTGAGTTAACAGTTGACATAAGCTGTTGCTTAAGCAATTCCAAGTCTGTTCCTGTCGCGCTAGACTCAATTATTTTGGTAAAAGTGTTTTCTATATTGTGGGCTATCGTAATATATATATGCTTATGTATACCTTTGACGACATCTTGGACTACTTTTCTGGGTATCAAAGGGTTTGCGTACAAAGATGACAAAAATAATGCTAGTTGGTTGCCGGGTGGGCTCGATCTACTCATACTTGAAACTGCACTATTTAAAGTTTGTTCTAAAATGGGGTCTGTAGAATTTAAAGGATTAGCAGAAGAACCAGTATTGGAAATTATGAAATTTGATGGAGATATTTCTAGAGGAATTGAGCTAGTTGAATTATCTTGGGATGTCGCAGGGTTGTCAATCAAACATAAGACTTCATTATCATTTAGAGAACAAGTCGTTTTTTTACCAATGTGAATGTTATTTAAATGTTTGCTAAATGAATTTTTTAAATAAAATGAACGGCCACAACCATCGTCAATACAATGATAAACCGTAAATTTGTGTGACTCGTGAATTAAGTCAAAATGTCTAAATAAATCCCTAACGCTTCCAAACTTGTCAAAACATAAAAAACATGTAATCATGTTATATTGCTTATAAGTAAGAGATCTTGTTCAAAGTTTGTAGGCTTAGTGCATACGGCTGTATGAACTTGGCACCTGTCTTAAAACTTAAGTCTATATTTTTTGTTAACTACGAATTATGAAATTAGCTTCACTATTATCTAGTATCTACTAGGTACTTATCGAAATTTTGCAAAAAAATCTCAACAGATATTTTTTCCAAAGTCGGGAGCGAAGTTCACACAGGTACTAAATATTTATAGTAATTTTGTCTAAACTAACATTTCACAGTTCTAAGCTGAGGTCAGTTGCAAGAGCGCGTACAGTGGTAAAGATTTTATCATACTTAGTGTCGAGTCTGAATAAATATTTTTGAATGAATTGCCAAACATGTGTACTTTCTGCGGAATACTCTGCATTCAAAACGAATAATAATTTAAAACAAGCATCTACCGTCTTGACGATTGAGGGCATTTCATAACGCAACTTGTTCAGGATGATATACCTCGCAGAAATTTGTTTTAATGTGGGACCTACCACGATTATAAATGGCTGTAAAGTCAACCCCAATTCCTGAAGCTTAGCTTTTCGACGTGTGATGGTTTCCTCGATTTCTGCAGCAGTCTTTACATGACTAATGAAACCTTGTAAAGCTTCGTGCTTCGAAGGACGCCACCGTTTTTTTGAACTCGTTGTGTTTTTCTTGATAATAGACGTAGTCATTAAAAATGGGAGCGCCATAAAACCAATCAAATCAAGCACCTCGTCTTCATCTGTAAAAAAATATAAGTTAAGTTATAGATATTTTTTTAGTTTTTCATGCCGCAGGTCGTGGGTGCGATTCCCACCCAGCACAAAAATTTGTGTGCGTGAACATGTCAGTTTGTCCTGAGTCTGAGTGAAATTAACTACCTATATATGTATGTATTGTAAAGTAGTATATGTAGTATATCAGTTAATCTGGTTTCCATAGTACTACAGGTCTGCTTAGTTTGGAATCAGATGGCCGTGTGTGAAGAATGTCCTAGGCTATTATTATTATTATGTACATACACTTCTCCCAGTGAGCACCCCTACTGACCCCCTTGGCATTCCCGTTCGCCATAGTACCTACATGTTCGTCATCAACATAGACAATAATCTAGGTAAGTACTTATCTACTAAAGCCTTGCATACTCATAGAAAATTATCAAATATTCATGAACATGAATCGACACAAAAAAAATTGTATTCATTGACTCTTATTCATGACTGGTCATCACATATACTGATTTTAAAGGGTTTGAACCCTTGCTAGACCAACAGTGCAATGTATTATCACTAAGATTGGTCAACAGCAACAAAAGATTAAACGATAAAGATCAAACTAACCATTAATATCTGTAATAATATCCTTTAATCCAGAATCTGCATTATGAGATCGTTTCTTAGCCTCTTCAATTATTTTTGGCCTGACTACTGGCCAGTTTTGATATAAATTATCATCAGTTTCTTGATAAAGATTTTTGAAGTCATTGAGTAGCTGCAAAAAATTAAAGATACCAATAAATAACTATTAAAAAATATAATATTAACTTACACTAAAAAGGATAGATTTTTTTTGTAAATGTAACTTACTAAAAAGACACCGCCGGGCTGGTTGAGTGGCTTAAACTCCCGTAAGTAGTCTTCAACTGTTATTTCACTAGAAGTTAAGTCAGACAGCCTTTTTTTGGCTGTGATTTCCCAGTACAATTCCACCGTCACCCATGGGTCACAACAATTTTTTAACCACAACAGTTTTTCATCAACTTCCTCTGTCAAGTCATTTAATTGTTCAATTGCTTCTTGAACATTGCATCTGGAGTTGGGGCGAGACGAACTTGCTCCACTGGTAGATGCCGGTCCTCGTTTTGAGGATTCAGCGATTACTCCAGACTTAATGAACTCTCTTCTGCGTTGCCTATAGCAATCTAACAATTTACCTTTCGCAGAGGTTTTTTGCCCAGGGTTAAAACTCATAAACGGTATGAAATAAACCGACGAGTTTTCTTTTTTGAATACTTTTGGCACGTCATATGCTAACTGATAAAACCTGCTGCTTTTAATTTTTTTTTCAGGCTCAGTTTTTAACTCGTAATCAATTATAATATTACACAATTTTCGCCTTGAGGCGTTATTAAGCAGTCCATTTTCTTGGAATCTATAAAGCAGGGATTTTCCCTCGTTACATGCACTGAGGATATTGTATAATTCCTGAAATATAGAACATTATTTTACTTATTCTATATTATACTAGATGACCCGGCAGACGTTGTCCTGCCCTGCGAACTAAAAAAAAACTGGGACCTACCTACCTCTACCTACCCCGACCTACTCCTACCTACCTCGACCTGCCCCTACCTACCTACCCGTACTTATCTACCTACCCCTACCTAACTACCTACCCCTACCTGCCCCTACCTATCCTATGTCCGGGTTCTAAGCTACCTCCCCACCAATTTTCAGCCAAATCAGTTCAGCCGTTCTTGAGTTATAAATAGTGTAACTAACACGACTTTCTTTATAAATATATAGATTCTTGAGATATAAAAAAAATGTCCTCCGAGCATCTGCGCGGGAGATATTATAGTGAACAAGAGTATGTGCAAACACAGATTCAGTCATTTTTAGGGTTCTGGAAGTAAAAAAAAAAACGGATCCCTTATAGGATCACTCGTACATCTGTCTGTCCGAAAATATTGGACTGGATTGAGTTCAAATTTGGTGCACATATGTAAATCGGTGACCCAAACACGGACGTGTAACCTAAATATTTATTTATTTATAAGCCTTTATTACAGAATTTACACGTTTTTTCTAAATCTAAACACTTAACTAAAACTATGTTTTCATGATGAATCGACATCAAAATCTGTCTGGCTTTTTTTGGCAAAGGCCTCCTCCATCTTTCTGAATACATAAACTACACTTTCGCTGACTTCAAAACAATGTCAGGTTGATTAGAGTTCCTACTTTATGCTTTTTAGTGTTTTGAAGTCGGTTAAATTTTTTGTTAAAAGTTTTTTATTTTTAAATTTTTAGTTTCTTATGTTTTATCACTGACCTAGTATAAGCTATCGTTGTACCTTCCATCATCACATCAAATGATATAACTAACGGTCTAAAAGGTTCTATAATATTTAAAGAATTATCCCCTAACTCCTAACCGTTAAGGAGTTGTAACTTCCTGCTGCTGCTGGATCAGCTGATGATCAGCAACGTAAATGATGAATACCAGACGCAAATATCTGAATAGCTTTAAAAAGTATATGAAAAACATTGTAATTGCCTATAAAATTTGAAGAGTTCCCTCGATTTCTCCAGGATTCCATCATCAGATCCTGACCTTATGACCATGGGACCATCTGTAAAGTATACCCTTTCAAACAAAAAAGAATTTTCCAAATCGGTCCAGGCGTCTTCGAGTAACTCCTTTTTGAAGTCGTTTAAAAATCCACTTGAAACAAAGTTGTAGGTGGTTTAACTAGTCCAATATTGTAATAAGATCATAAAATATCGAAATGTTTAATGAAATACTTACACATGATGTATTTAGACTTGTGTTTTCACTGTCCATGTGTGGTTCCGAATCCTCTAAAGTTGTTGCTTCGGGTTCAGAAGCGTTTGGCTCAAAAATAAAGTTGAGAACAGAATCTGTCAAAAGCGGCTGCTGGTCATTAGAGATCTGAAATACATTCAAAATATTTAGTTGTGATTATCATTACATTACTTACAAATGTACAGATAGACATTAACATACCCACATAATTATAGCTATATAGGCAAGGATACCTACACAATTCAATGTACAATTTTAACTATGTAGGTAGGTTAGGTTACGAAAAAAAAAAAAAAAAAAAAAAAAAAAAAAAAAGGTTAGGACCTACTAACTACCTTAAAAATATGAAATCCCAAAATAAAAGATCCCAAAATAAAATCAATAAAATATATTCATTTAGTTTTGATACTAAAATAAATTCTTTCTGGAGAGTAAAAACATGCTGATAACTTACTGATACTTGATTTGCTTCAGATAATGCTCTTAACATTTTAATTTGGGTATGTAATTTGGCCCTATGGCCAATAATAGGTATCAACTCTTTTATGTCATTTTCCGATAACATTTGTAATGTTTCTAAATCTATGGCTTGTTCTGCAAATATATTAGTAAAAACATTTTCGAATTATTAACTACATAGCACATGAGAAAGTTATATGTTATGATTAACATGACAGTTACCATAATGATGCAGTCATCTTGTAATTAGTGTCACAGTTTAATATCTACAGAGTTTCTGGGTGCTGTATTCGCATACTGGCTGATTCTTGCTTTAGTATTAATTACACTAAACTACAGAAAGATGAAACAATGATACTATAATAAATTAACTAAATACATGATAATTCTTATATCATGAGGATGTCTCTCTGGTCTCTGCTACCTTTAGCCTATCAATGATAATAAACAGTTCTTCTAGTTTAATCAAAGACATCACAGATATGCTCATAGTGTATTTTTTTGCACAACCTATCCACCTATGGTTTTAATTATAAAGTTACTATACTTTTATTCCTACTATTATTATAAATGTGAAAGTCTGTGTATATTTGTTACCTCTCAGTTCCTTAGCACGGTTTAGATTGAAACTCAGAACAAAGATAGATAGCATGTAGGCTATATTTTATCCTAAGAAAGTGGGTGAAACTGCGGGGGACAGGTAGTAGGAATTATTGATCATACCATTTGAAGCTCATCCATTTTACGCTGTAGGTAGACTGTTCCCCTTGGCAATATTTCAAATCAAATCAGTTGGAACACTCAGATGATTCAGTCAGATTTGAAAACCTATTTTTGCATTAGATAGACTGTTTTTTTGAGGATGGTTCTAAGCTATAATAAATCACCCTATTGCAATTGAAACCACAGGGTACCTACATAGGTACAGCTAATTATATATAATAAGAAAACTTGTAAAAATTATGATGGTAAGAATGAGGTTCACAAAACTGGTGGTAATAATGACGTTATTTGTGAGCTAAAACCTTTAAGCTGTCCATGAAATGGGTTATAGACGTTAAAAATACATAGTAAATCCCTCAATATTAATTGATTTTTAACAAAGTCTCTATGTTGAATTTCAAAAAGATGGATCTTAGTATTATCATAATTATGATTCTAATATTTGACATAAAAGCAATTCGGATGAACCAGTACCTGGATGCCAGAGCTTTGCTCGATATTTTTAATTGATATATCGTGTTTTTTTGGAAATTAAACCTGGCTACATCGATTTATCTTCCCCGAAGCCCCCGGTATACTAAATTTCATGAAAATCGTTGGAGCCGTTTCCGAGATTCAGATATTAGTATATATACCTACAGATATGAGATATATATATATATTATTTTATGATTATTTTTAAAAAACTGTAAAATAAATGAATTGTATAGGTATTCTGAATTGCATTTATAGCGACCATTTTACGATTTTGAATTCAATTCTTATTAGGATCTTATTATGATTCAACAAAAGCTACCTTCTTGGGTCCCCAGGACACCACTGCTGCATGGCCTGAATCGAAAAGTGGTAGGTAAGTACCACTACTAGGCGACCAACTACATAGCTAGGCAGGAATACTTAGTCAGTAATGTACTTACCCTGGAAATGTCCAATATACATCTCCAGGCCCCATTGCCGGAGATAGTCATCCACAGGCCGCGGATTGGCTTCGTCCATCACTGGTCTTCGTTCGAGATATAGATATTTCACGAACATATACCGTAGGTGTTTCTTATTAAAACAAAATAGGCGTTTAAATGAATGACTTTACTGAACTTCACCGTGCAATACTTGAAATGAGCTGACTGAGAATGAGAGATGAGTTAGCTTGCGGGCGCGCACCAAAGTGTATGTAACGGCTACGCTAGACAGACAGACGCGCACCTGCACGTACACGTACAGGTTTTGACAAGTTTTCGGTGTCTGTCTACAGTCTACAACCAAAGCGTTTAGTTACACGCTACAGCATATTTGTAATAGATAATTATTTATTAAATTTATTTTTAACCAATGTTTTGCAAAGCACCACATAAACCGTCGTGTATATATCCAAACAAAATCAGTTATTTATCTATTACAGAACGTTAGGTTAAATTAGCAAAATTTGATTGGTAACCTATAGACGAAATTAATAAGTAGATTGCTTTTGCAACATACAGTCAATTTTATTACGCTTGTCATTGCCAAAGAGTTTTGTTATATGTATTGGTTACAGGATAACGAACCAGTTTGTTTATAAAAGTTCGTTGAATAACAACAAAAATATTGATTATATTTTGCCAAATTCAAAGTAACAAAACCACTTTAGGTTCTAATAAATAAACCAGTTTTATTATTTTAACTAAACTTTATTTATGAATAAACAAAGTTTTGTTATTTCTGAAATAGCCAAAATAGGTTCTGCTATTTCTTTTTTTCAGTGTACACGCGGTCATGCAGTCGCTCGCCAGATTAGTCAAAGCAAAAATAGGTCAAAGACTTTAGAAGATTGAGAATGATTTACATGTCACATCAAAACTGGGATTTTAAACTAGTATTGTCAAAAAATATTTAAAAAATCTAACATCTGCTTACCCCAACGCGACTAGGGTAGTTGGAACGACAGCTGCCGGCGCACGCGCATTTCAACAATAGCCGCGATCAATGAACCCGCGACCCCCGCCCTGACCGTCCCTACTCTTCATACATCAGGTACAGTACCGTTTCTATATCTTCACTCAATTTATTTTCTTGCGCGCCAACTTACCGGCTGCAGAGTTTTTTCGGCAGGTAACAGCTGATTCAAACAGCTGTGAGCCATCAATGGAATCGGATGATGTGTAGTAAAAGATTTTTATGAGTTCTGTTTATATGTCGTCCGGAGCCGTTTGTTGCTAACTAAACTGTATCGCGCTTTCTTTTTGGTTCTTTGACAAATGTAATGTTATATGGTTGAACTCTTTCTACCAAGCCTGTCAAAACATCTTAATTAAACCAGAAAAAAATTATACACAGTGATTTTGTTCAGGTATCTCTGAACCAATTGATTGTTGATAGTCTTTGATATACAATGAGATATATGGTGTATCAATTTGATATACAATGAGAGTCTGATGGTAAACCGTAGAATATAAGGAACTGGAGGAAGAGAACATCATCATTTTATATAAGTAAACCATAGAAAACCAAATTCTGAAATTAAAAAATGTTGCCTAATCGCCCGACCTAATTTAAAATAGGTAGTTTGTTATAATTATGGAACAATCACCGACAAACAAACACACGGTTGGTTGTAGAGGAAGTGATCGGTTCCACATATTTGTACTGTGCCCAAGAACAATGTGTTTCCCACAGTAGTGCGCGGGCGCAGGCTTCCGCCGTGCGATATCCGAGACCATCCGTTTTGCTGTGAATTAAGTTACCTTTTCGTGATAACCTTATCATATCATAAAACATTTTTTAATTGTTATGGTTTTTATCCAGTTATAGGTATTTCTCTTTTTCTTTTCCCAATTTTTTGTCACGTCACTTACTAACTGTGACATCAAAAGTCTCGTAATTTTTTTAAAGACATGTCCAACAAGACAGTCCACATGTCTTGTTGGACATGTCTTTAAAAAAATACTACTAAGTATTATTACAATTAGTTTTAACTTCTAACTACGTTCTTGTAAATAATGGTTGATTACAAGTGCGACCATTTTCGACATTGAAATATGTATTTCTATTGATGTAAGTAAGTAAGGGTTACTCCAAATTAAAACTAACTAATTGCAACAAAGCAAGGTACGTAATGGACATTCCTAATAATTGAATTCAAATAATCACCTATTCATTTGTTGCTTGTTTCAAGTTTCAATAGCTTGGTGGATTACCAAAACTTCATTATCTTATGTTTCAGTCATAAAAATAAAATGTGCAATACGTTGAAAATTAAATATGGTGTAGGTTTATTTTTACATACACATACGTATAGTAGTAAATCCTTTTATTGTTACTCGTATCTATCTTCTTCACTATCACTATCATCACCATCACTATCACTACATAGTATAAAACAAAGTTCGCTTCCCGTCTGTCTGTCCCTATGTATGCTTAGATCTTTAAAACTACGCAACGGATTTTGATGCGGTTTTTTTAATACATAGAGTGATTTCAGAGGAAGGTTTACATGTATAATACATGCAAATTATAGTACAGAAAA
This sequence comes from Tethea ocularis, assembly GCA_963555595.1. NCBI lineage: Eukaryota > Metazoa > Arthropoda > Insecta > Lepidoptera > Drepanidae > Tethea > Tethea ocularis. The sequence goes on from OY741958.1 coordinate 10,681,884, forward strand.
GCCGAGAAAAACCGTGCGAAGCCGGGGCGGGTCGCTAGTCCCTTTCTATTGCCGATCAAGAATTTGCGTGTTTCTCATTACTGTAATTTGAAATGTAGGTAATTTAAATTTTATTAATTAAAATGTAGTTAATCTGAAGATTCAATAATAATTATATTCTTGTAAACTGAGAGTGAGAGGTTATCGTGACGATATGTATCAATCAGTATTGAAAATTAGGAGAGATTAGGACTTTTGGTATCATAAAATTCACAGCTATTTTTACAGCTATTAATTAAACGGTTTTGTTTTATGTTTTAGTTTAGGTACTTATTGCATAAAAAATAAATATTGTTATAAACTATTCATTTGTAATGATAATGCCAAAGTTAATAATACCTAAAGTTGCAAATGCCTAAGTTATGATCGGTGCTTTAGGGTGCTTTATGTACTTAAGTTACGATATGTGTTATCATTGATCAATAGGTCCCTAAACTTGAATTCTTAAAATAGTTTCTTGTAAGATAATCATCGCAATAGCGCAATTAAAAGTTATTTAAAATGTCGCTATTGCGATTATGTCTATAATAATTGCGTCTATTAATTTCCAATGAAATTCTTCATAAGGTTTCAGTAACTTCATGCAGTACCGCTTAATTAAATTATATACTTATTTGTGTGAACCAAAAATCTTATCTTCAACCTTTTAGGAATAATACATATAATTATGTAGTATCAGTATGACGACGGGTGAAACATTTCGATGTAAGTTTCCAGTAACACCTTTAATAAATTCGCGTATTAAAGAGAGAGGACCAAAACGATATGTGATAACGAGGCATATCATTAAGCGTACGCGGAGGGTAGCAGGCAGTAGGGCATGGTAGGGCACGCAACGCATGTGGCCAGGCAGACCGGTGCCGATGCCGCTGCCGACGCATCTGGTGACGAGGGGGGCGCGGCGGGGGCTAAAATTAGTACCGGAGCGCCACGTGCGCTTCAAACGAGCATCAGTCCGCGCTCAACCACCACAACGAACGGTCGCTCCCACGGACAACAGTGTTTACAACAATAACTTAACCTCACACTCGTGTGGAGCCGACTCGTACCGCTACAGACGGCGGCAGTGACAGTGTTAGCGGAGTGCAACGGTGGCCGGCGCGACGGAGGCGGTGCAAGGCATGTTGATGGCGGGCGCTCTGCCGGCCGAGCCCGAGGGGCTGCTGGCACTGGGCGCGCTGCCCGGCCAGAAGGACACCACCTGGACCAAACTCTTCGTTGGCGGACTCCCCTACCACACTACAGACAAAAGCTTACGAGAACACTTCGCGGTATACGGGGACATAGAAGAGGCAGTCGTCATCACAGACAGGCAGACCAGCAAGAGCAGGGGATATGGCTTTGTAAGTTATTTTCTTATTATTCTTTGTCGAGCTTCATTGAAATGTAGATGCCATATGTGCTGAAAACATTATGTGAATTTGAATCGACACGTAAACCTCTATTGCTCGTGCGCATTCGATTCGTGTCGAGTCTGAAACAGCAGGCATATCGCACGGTTAACGCGTTATCGCACCTCACTGCTACCTACACTCACTATACCTACAGTACCTACCGGTGGCTAGTGTGTACGTACGAGTTTGTATCGCGAAATTACATCAAACACGGAAGTTGTTCTCGTTCCATGCAGGTGTACATGTCAATCCAGCGTTGGAGGATATCACGTGTACTAAAGCTTTTGATTGGTCACTGATTGCCAAATCTTTGAATTTGAATAAAATTATACTTTAATTGGATTACTTGAACTATTATTATCATATATTTAATAATAATTACGGATACTTTTTGGTAGGTCGAATGGAAAGCGTGACTGACTTACTGACTGACTGATCTATCAACGCAGAACTCCAACCGCTGGACGGATTGAGCTGACATTTGGCATACAGATAGTTATTATGAGGAAGGTATTAGCGAAGAAGGGATTTTTGAAAATTCACCCCCTTAAAATAGGGGATTGCGGGTGAAACCGCGGGGCGGAAAGCTAGTTAAACATATCCTGTAATTCACTTCTAAATCAATTGACTTGGCTTATTTTGTGGATACCTCGCATTGGCTTGCATTTACTACGCTGAATGTGCCTAATTTAAGTAATAACAATTTAAAGAAGTAACGCCACAGCAACAGATGCGGCAAATATATTCTTTTTATGCAGTTAGCCTCTGTAATGTGATAAAGTTTGAGGCTTCTTGTTTAGTGCAGTGCAAGGCTCATGGGAAATGAATCACAACCCCATTTTCAATTCGTGCTAGGGTGGCTAGACCCTGAGGGAGGGAACGTGTCCCTTCGCACCCTCCTGTGACATCCAAATAGCTGTAATAATCGCAATTCATCATCGTAATACTTTGTGTCGCAGCAGACTTATGCAGTTCAAAATTAAAATTGCAATTGTACACTTTCAACAGCCTTTCAAAATAAAAAATACTGCTTAAATACTACAGGAAAAGCAAAATCTACTTTTGGGATAGATGATCAAAATGTAGACTGATTTGATATGGTTATAAATATATTAAATATGCGATATTTTCAAATAGGGATCAAACTTAAATTCATTGTTTTAGCTTGCTTCATGAAATTCCTATATTCTTTGTGCCACATATGCAGTGGTGAGAGACCGCTTCGTAGTGACGTGCTAAAGTACTTTTCGAAAACAAAAGACTGTCATCCGATATAGTGCACGCTGCGTTGTGGTACCTACTCTTGTCGAGCCCAACGCGATATTGCATCAAATGCAACGTGCAGGGCACCAACCTACTGTTCTTTGTGAACATTTCTTGGCACAAAATAACAGGATAGAGAATAATAACATTGTAAGTATGAAAGTTTTTCCCGAAATATGGAAACGTCACTCTTCATGTCAATCAACATGTGTTTGTAACGTTGTATTTTGATTTGAGCACATTTAGGCTAGGCTGTGGAAAGTTCAAGGAAAACCATTACTAATAAGCTATCGCTCGGTATTACTATATCAGTGTATCGCTCTGAGAGGAAATAATGAATAAATAAAAAAAAAATATTTTCTCTGCGGTTTTGCCTGTTAATGTTATCACGCAAAATAAATCATGAAATCGGACTTATTCAATAATATTAGTATAGAGAAATAGCAAAGTTCTTCTTCATACATTTCCAAAGGAGGTTTTTTATCTAGTTTAAAAAGATCTAAAAAAAATTATTAACATTAATTGTAATATTATTTTTTTCAAGATACAGAATAAAGAACTTAAAAGGAATATTGATAATTAATTCTATAACTTTAATTAGGATTTTGTTACTCGGTTCTACACAATATGACGTCGGTATCTATTTATAAAAGTACTGAAACACTCGCTGACTGTCTCATCAACGTCCAGCAAAGAGCATGAACATTTATGATATAAATTAGGAATAGGTCCGCATTTTTAAGATTCAGCCCCAAAGGGGGTAAAATCTGGGGTCAAAGTTTAGCGACGCAATAAACGGAAATCTAACAGGATAAAATAGACGATTCAAGGAAGTCGAATAAAAAAAACATTTTATAACTAAAAGCTCATGAAGCTACGAAGCTCAGTAAATATGTATGTGAAAGGAAAGGTTTTGCCTTCAATCGATTGTCAGAGCTTGGTTTGTTAATCAGGTAGTTGCAGGCAGGTCAGCCTGACATTTGAAGTTACGGGGCTGGTCAACATTTTCTGGGTTTATTTTATTATGGATAGGCTGATTGGCGTACCCAGCTTTTGACCAAAGAGGTGAGGGAGGGGGGAGACAAAGCAGGTATTTATTTTAAAAGCAAAGATCTTTTTAAAATTTCTTCAATTTAGTAAAAGTTACTAGTAAGTTGTTTTGTAATATACAGTTCCAATGTGATTTTTTTGTAAGTATGTGGGTTCAATTCCCGGCTGAGGCAAATGATTTATTACGAGTTAAATTTAGTAGTAGTAGTTTATAATCATTCACAACCGATCACGCTACCGTCCTCGACGGCGAGGACCGCCGCGACGTCCCACTCAGCCTCGTCCCCTTCAAGCGGCCCGAGCTGCCTACAGTAATCCGACCGCCCCCAATTAGTCGTAACTCGTACAAAGTCCTCCCCCTCCCCCTTTAACGCCCTGAGCCGAGGTTCGTACCCCATTCGGGGGTGCCCTCAGGCGTTGTTACCTAAATATTACCCGGCTGAGAGCCCTCTGCGCTCGCCGACTTGTCCGGTAAGGTTGTTGCAGCCATCTGAGGCTACCAACTTAGTCCTTCCAAAAAACACATTGTGTTTTTACTTAGGTACAGACAGTAGCTATATTAAATGATACTTTAATCTATGTGTTGTATTAAAACCTGAATCGAGTAATACACTCATATAACCTAATAAAGTCTGTATTTACTGATAAGATATTTTTATTAGATTAAGTACACAAGGATATCAATGATTATATATCTAAAACTACTAAATAAAAATAAAACGAAACATAAATAAAGATTTATAGGTGGTTAATCTAAATATAATGTTTAATTTTAAAGTTAAACTAGATGAATCCTTATTACTTATCGCGATTACTTCGTAAAACTTATCTTTTCTTATATATTTATTAAAAGTTAAACATTGGAAACACTTAGAGTTTAATTAAAATTATCATAGGCAAAATTAACTGCTCAGAATAAATTTTAATGTATGTTTCATGATTAATCATAATTAACAAAACGAGAAGGCGTAGCGATATTAATTTGAAGAAACTGGTTACCGTTATTTGAGGAATGCGTCTACGGCTACGAGTCTATGCTACGACGTAGCAGTCTACAAAAATTCAATAAGAATAGATCTGATTGAAAATTATCATCACACTACATACACTACACTGTTGATACTTGCAGATCATATTTTGGTCCTGAGTCTGGATGTAATTTAAAACAACAACCAGTGGCGTATTTGCCCTAAGGCCCGGGCTTAGGGCCAGATATTAGGGGTGGCCAACCATGACAATAATCTACCTACACCTGAAATCTGCAATAGAAAGAAAAACAACCGAATTCAAAAAACCTCTCCTTTTTGACAACATAAATGATGGGAGCTGAGAAAGGGGTGGCTGTATAGATATAGTGTAATAAACATATAGGTATCTATGGGCAGCTAGTACTACACGACCTAGGGCGGCCAAGATTTAGGACCATAGTTATTTGTAGTGATCAAACAAAATCTACGCTTATTTCTCGAAAAGCTGTCCGTCGCGGTTTTACACGCATCCTCAAGATAAAGGGTAGCATAGATCCTTGTCCATACCATCGGTTCAGTAGTTTAGGCGTGAAAAGGACAAATAGACAGACTGAGTTACTTTTGCGTTACGTTATACGTTGGACAGTCTATGGTTGTACGTAGTATAATTATTAACTCTGTGATATAAGTATTGAAATTTTTGATAAAAGTATCTGAAAGAAATAAGGTAAATCTTCTAGCTGACGGATTGCTAAAAACTTTGTCTAAACTATTGTGCTCATCGAGTGAGCGACTAGAGCATTGAAAAATAGTTTTAGTTTACTTAGTCATGACCTACAAATGATCACGTAAACACAATAAATAATAACAACTCGGGCAGGTGTAGTACACGTATCAATACACGTATTTAAAAAAATATAATATTTTACGAATTTTATTAGCCTATATCCATAAAATATGTAAATAGAGACGTTTTGTGTGTACCTACGACGTGTAAGATATTTGAAGCAATGATTTCAGAGCGAATAATGTTTTTTTAGAAAATATTTTTCTAGTTTTTTTATAAGCGACTCTATGATATAGATATAGGCTGTGTTTTTTTTTACATAGCCAACTGAAAGGGCATTCTGGCTCTCAAAGTTTTCTGAGATGTTGAAGGTTTTTCGATGAGAGAGATAAAAGGCCTTATGGTTTAAGTTTGTCTTTCATTTCTTCATGGTTTTCTTCATTGCACTGTAATAATTTACTTTCTCGTTTCATTACTTTAGTATATTCGGTTGCCTTGATATCTTTCGTAACACTATTCAAATTGTAGTAAAGAAAGATAAAGACAGGAAGCTAAAAATTAACATTTCTAACTCAACTTATATCGTTTTGCATGTGGTGAATGAACTTTGGGAATTTTCAACACTTTTCATTTTGTCATGTTCGCTATTTGAATATGTTATCGCTTTTTGTGAGAGTAGGTGTTGGATATTAGTGCTGACATTAATTTAAAAAAAAAAGAACACTTTGCTTTTGTGACTTTTCATAAATTCAAGAAATAATATGTTCAAAATGTTCGTTGTTATTATATAATGACTTACTGTGTTCGTATTTTTTGTCATTTTGACAAATTAAGTAGGTATGTATTGTGATAGTAGGTATTATTTATGAAATAAATATTCTAATAAAATCACAAACTCCTATATCCGTTCAATCATTTAGATGTTATGAGGGAACAAAAAACAGGCAAACATATGTAAATGAACCCTAAAAACATAACACTCTTTTTTCGGGCATTCACGTAAAAATAACCCTTCATTATTATTACATTGGATTGATTTCAAATTGCTGCATTATTAAATAGTAATAATTGCAGACATCTTCTAGCGATGTACAACATACCTACCTATATCATGCTAGTATTCAATAGTTTTTTTATTCAGTCGACATTTATTCAACAGTACAATAAAAACTCAAGGTTGTTTTTGTATAACATGCATACGAATAATACGACTTGATTTATTTTATTTTACTTGTGATTTTTTTGTTCCCGGCGACGGATGAAATTATCTATGAAATGAAAATTTAATTCCGATTTTTCAGCCATTTCTACTCCTAGTCTACTTACTTAAATTATATTAATGTATTTTTGCATATTTTCTTACTACGTAGTCGTACATTAGTTTGAGTAATATGATACTTTAGTTAGGTTTTAAAAAGTGTTGTTGCCCTTTTAGTAAAATATGGTAAATATAACCAATCAGTTAACAGGCAGCACGTTGATAGTTTTCGTTATCGTACCGCACCTAACTACAATTTGTACGGTTTAACAAACAACGTTCGGTTGGTATCGGCGTAGAGCGATATGAAACCGATTGCTCTACAGCTCAGATTGAAATGTTTAATTACAATCGTGTTTCTTGAATTCATGTGAATTTGCATACAATGAAGAGAGTTTAATTTTTCAAAGTTTACGCTGAATAACCATATTCAACTTTACTGATCTACAAAATTCACATGAGGTACAAAAAATCTAATCTTTCCTCTTTATAATATTAGTATAGATTAATAATTTACTAATACTTATGTAACACTTCGTTACTTACAAAAAGATTTCATATAAAATGTTGCCAAGCCGAGACAATATGGCTCGCACTGTCAAAAAGTTATCAGATCTCGTGTAGAGCCAAGCTTATAACTCTACATGACTTCACTCTACGAACCCTAACTTCACAAACTCTACACCTTAGTCAAAATATGTGGTTTGGTTAAAACTACATTAATCGAAATGTTATTAAGAAGACAATCAAAAACAATTAAACAATGACTATTACAGAAGTTGAGATAAGATTAGAAAAATCTTTAGTCTATTAAAATAAATAGCCACCTAAATACACCTGCAGTTCTAGAAAATACTGATTAGCTAAAATATACCTAATTCCTAATTGCGTACAAAACATTTCTTTTACTAAACGATATAAAAACTATTACAAGACAAGACTATAGGTATAGTAAACTGCATCCTTATTAAAACCGCATTATATCACCTACTCTTTTCAATAAATCTAAGTTTATGACTTTATTTTATCCAAATGAAAAGATCCTTAAGTGTAACGCATAATTCTTCGATGCAAGCCATTGGCATATTATCAAGCTATAAAACGAACCTTCTATATAAAACTAGATGCTAATTCAAAATAAAACACATATTTTATATATACATACAAATTAAAACTATATAATCTAAACTAAACTAACATTAACTATGTACATAAAAAAAATAAAAATAAAAACTTCTTACTACCTAACTACTTATAAGTAAAAAATTTGTCCCAAATCGCTGCCCAGCGGTAGCGTGCCAAGAAGGCTGGCCGCATTGCCACGCTGAATAGCAATGCTGATTCTTTGTGCAAAATACGTGCCAGCCTTCTTGTCATGAGAGGCCTGAATGAGTCGATAGGAGACCTCTTTGAACAGAAGATGAGCCTCCGGTCCCCAAGGCCCTAGAGTTTCTACCCCAAATGCCAAAAATATGTTGGTCCTCTGTAGACCAGCATATTTGCGACGCTTGAGGCACTCTTGTTGTGCAGCCGCAGCGCCGGCAGCTACAGACGTGTCTGTAAGATGGGAAGGCGCAAGGGTGTCGACGCACGTAGCATCCCACACCAACGGCCTTCCCATCTTCCACGGCACCAATGACATTCCATCTGGTCTCTTGCCATCGTCGCGCACCAGGCCATTTGGTTCTAAAACTGCCGGTACACCAACGGTGACAAGAGCCCGACGGATTAAGTCATTGAGTGCCGCATGACGCGAAAGCCTCCCAGCACTCCTACTGCACGATAGGCCATGGTGACCAAGCTCATCCACATTGTCCCCGCAGGAGCAGCGATGAGGGACATTACATATAGTACCCAATCTTAGGCAAGTGCACAACCGGAATGTTGAGTTATCCAATAATGTGCCCGTATTGGTTGATGGAAGGGCATTTAGCCAGTGCCCTGACTCCCATTTAGCTACTGCTAAGAGACGAGCTCGCTCAGCAGTACTGTCAGACGACTGTAAAAGAGACGTATATGACAGTCTACTCAGCGGCTCGTCCCACAGTCTTTGTGAATGTGTGGACAAAGGTAATTCTGTGCTTGAACTAGCCATCACCCAAGCATTTCTGGCCTCAGACAGGAACGAAACCTCAAAGTCACCTAGTGACGGATTTAGAATACTTCCGATGAGGTCTCGCACACTGTGAACTGAGGAAAGAAATGCTGGTAGAGATACACTTGAAATTTTGCGGATCCCAAGGCCTCCAAACCTGATTGGTAAAGAAGCCTGGGTCCATGAACGATCATCCAAATTGATGTTTATAATAGAGGTGAGCGTATGTTGAATAATATTATCTAAATTTACCAGAATATTTTGATGTTGCCACAGAGGGCAGCTGCGTAGCACATAAGTAAATTTTGGAACAAATAGACAATGCCGAATAATATAGTAAGCCATATGAGTAGGAATTTTTTGTAAGCGGTCTGAACATTGGCTAAAATTTTGAATTTGATCTTGAATGAAAGTAGAAAAAGAATCCTCAAAAATTGGTGACCCTAGGAGTTGAAGCGAACTTTTGTTTATAATTTTTAAATTTGGAGCCAAATGATTAAATTGAGAAATGATTGAATTTTTTGTATCATGATCAAACAAATCTGGTACAAAAAGTTCACATTTTGAGAAATTTAGTTCCAAACCAATTTTCTGAAGCTCTGTGATGAGGGTAGTTAAATCACCTAAGACTGTGTTCGCTTCACCGCCCAAGGTACCATCATCGAGGTACCATACGTTAAATTTTGAATTCAGATTTTTAATGATGGGATGAATGGCGAGACTATAGATGGCTGGTCCAAGAGGATCACCTTGTTGGCATCCAACTGCTGAAAACAAATGGTTATTTTTATACATTAATTTTGTCGGTGAACTGTAACATTGCCATAAAAATTTGTAACAAAAAGGAATTTGGTCTTTAATTTGTTTAAGGAGGGTTCCCCTGTCCACAGCATTGAAGGCGTTTTTCACATCCACCTTCAGCAAAACATCGCCTCCCCGATTTTTTAAATAAGTGCGCAGTGAGTGCACTGCAGCCTCACAACCACCCCTCGAACCGAACCCAAGCTGGACCGGCTGAAAGTAAGAGGTCAAACCGGTAACTGCTTTACAGCAAACCTTTGCTGCGAGCCTTCGGTAAGTAGTACCTACAGCTATCGGTCTGACCCCACCATCTTTTTTAGCCAGTGCACATAAATTTGCACCATACAGAATATCAAGGATATCCTCGTTCACTTGACCCGATAACATTAAATTTATCAGGTCCGTCAAGTCCTTCAACAACTTCTCAGCAGTTTCGCCTGAAGTAACACACAGTAGGTCTTTAAGATGTTGCGGGGTCAATCCATCGATCCCGCCTGCTGAGCCGTTGCGAAAGGACATGACGCAACCGAGGACATCCTGCGGCGATACTTTTAATGCCTGATCCGACAGAAGAGGTGGGTCCGGGAGGTCTATGCTGGCTGCTGGAGGTGGATGTTTGCCTTTCAGGGCACTGAGGGTGCTCAAATCATCAGGAGCCATTGTGTCGCTGGAGAAAAGAAGGCGAGCAGCTCCTTTGATGTCGCCTTCACTCATTTTACATTCAACTAAATTTGGTATATTAAAGTTACGTCTGAAAGGGTGTATATCTAAATTTTGAGTCTGAATAGGGGTATTACAATTATTTTTAATATTAACTGTTATTGTCTTTTTTATTTACATATTTTTATTTCTAATGAGGCAAAATTTAAAACATTGAATAAAAAAATATATTTCTTTATTTCTATAACTTTATTCATGAATCTGAATGCGTCCTTTACAAGTTCTACCAATTTATTACCATCTTATACTTGGGACAAAACCTTTAGAAAAAATACGAAAACAAAATGAAAGAGCTTTACTTAAATGTTTGAATTTTCGATCGTTCGAAACCTTCTGTATCTGGAGGTCATCAGATATATTGCTTCAGTTTTGTCGACTTGATCGGTCTACTAACATATTCCATCCAGTTTAGAGAGAACTCCGGCGTTTAGTGTTGATGCTTTAGTTTGCCTTGTGATTAAATTAAAGTGGGGGTTGTGGGAGGTCAGGTAATGATGGAGGTGTAGATAGTGGAAGCGGCGAGGTGACGACCCACGGCACACGCATGCATTACAATAGGTAATGCCGATTCGACGTCATCCAACGACACACTATTTTGTATTTAAATTGATACAATATTACACAATGAAAAAGATTTTACTGTAGATTTGAAAATAACATAATGCCCTTCATTTATTTTTTGTTTGATTGAAAAATTGGACACTTATAAATATTTTGTCATTGAATACTCGAAAAAAAAGGTAATGATAGCACAGCGATAGTGATGTTGAATGCTGCGACGACCGGATATTGAGTTCAAGCTTTCCGTTTTCTGTGAAGGAAAACATCGTGAAGAAACCATCAACCAGATAAGAAACGGTTGTGTTCCGACAGCTGCACTTGAGAGCAGCCCGTCTAGACATTATGTTCTTGCCACTTCCAGCCACATCATTGCTGGCCATAGAGTAGGTACTGCAGATGGTCTTTGGTTCTGTCTTTCTATAACCGTGAAGGTTGGTATTGGTAGCCACTATATAGAAATCTAATTGGTAATAGAGGGATACTAGTAATCTTCACACAAACATATTTTGAGATGCCCTGAACTTGATTAATATTAAAAAATATTTTGTCAGGTGATAATGGGTGACCGAGCAGCAGCGGAGCGAGCCTGCAAGGATCCAAACCCCATCATCGACGGACGGAAAGCAAACGTGAACCTGGCAATCCTTGGTGCGAAACCAAGAGGGAACCTTTCACAAGGTGAGCATACATCCTTATAACTAGGTTTTTTGTATTAGGGCCACAATATAATACGTACTTTTTATGAAACATTTATATTTATTGCTTCAAAGGATTTGTTATCAGTACTTGCATTACTTACATATACGTTTGTAAAATTGTAATGTGCGGTATTTAGCGTTGTTCCTGTTTCATCACATAAAGAAGAATAATAGAGAGTAGAGAACTGACAATTTGTGAAACAATGCGGCATTTGAGGGAGTTGATACAACCCACGCCAATTTGTAAGGAAAGGTTTTACAAGCTAGGTGTTGATTACACGCATAAATAATATGATTTTTCATAGCACTTGATTAATTTTAAAACTCTTGAACGTTAGCGGATAAAGTATAATATTATCTTAGTAAAGTTGTGAAGGGTTACCTTAGTTTCAACACTATACAGTATCTTCGGTATCGCTTATCTCAGCTCAGCTGTTTGTTGAACGTTTTTTGTTCATCGTCTGCACACACACACGATTTTTTTCCTCATTCGCCTTCGTTTTCGGTGTCGTCAAGCGACAGAAAAAAAAATGAACTCGCTTCGTGTGAGATACAGTCACTCTCCGAGGGGGTCACTGAACATGTGCGGGTGTAGTATCACATTTTTCTGATGCTTAGAATGTAGGTGATTGTACATAATTAGTGTTTCAAGAAGAGAAGTAGGTAATTAACGATTGAAGTGAACTTTAATGGTTCTTTATCGGAGAGCTGATAACAAGTTGGAATCCACGGTATTTTTTGCCAATATTACTCGATAGATGATAAAATTTCGTTGCTGATGGAGACTTGGACCCGTTATGGTATGTTTATGCCTGACTTAATTAATGACTATATGGCTAATTTTGAGGTTAATCATAAGTAATATCCTGAGACATTCTTCATACACGGCCTCTGATCCCAAGCTGACCAGAGCTTGTGCAATGAAAACTTGCCGAAAAAATAAATTGTTAACTGTAGCATAACTTTGGGCTTTTAGACCACGTGATGGGCTTTTCGGCTTTATTATCCTACTTATATTGTAAATAGGAAAAGTTTGTGGGTGTGTACATTTGTTACTTATTCACGCTCTAACGGCTGGACCAATTTTGATGAAATTCGGTATTTAGGAAGCTGACACCCTGAATTCACACATAGGCTTTTATTCCGGGAAAACATAAGATACCTCGGGAATGCCTGTGAAACCATAGGGTAGAAGCTATTTCTATATAAATGCGACTATTTACCTGTAGGTATTTGTGCTTTCTCACGTTTTCTCGTTAGGGATAAAAAGTAGCCTAATGTCACTCTCCGGCTCACAAACTATCATTATGCAAAAAAAACACGTCTTTCCGTTGCTTTCTTAAGGGATAAAAGAAGGACAAACCAAAAAATCAGCATACACACTTTCGCAATTAAATATGATTTATTGTAAATAGGTAAAAATATCAATAAATGGGCCACATTTATTTATATCCGTTGATTAGGATATGATATAAATACGATAGTAAGTGTTATCAGCTGATAAAATTTTATATAATTGTTATCTATCAGTTACAAGTGGATATTTAATTGAATTAACTGTCGGAAAATTGCGTCACAAAATCAATTGATTGAAAAGTAAATTTGACGATATGAGAGTATCTATGGAATCCAATGGCTTCAATTTTACAATTCAGAATTCACGAGGCCGTAGAATGGTATACGGTCGCGGCTATAAACACTGCATAAATTGAATGAGATGAAATTGTAACAGCCGATAGGAATGGCAACCGAGGGGAAATATTCGTAAATATTATCTAAGACATAAAAACCGATATCAATAATTCACGCTCACACAATGCAATAAAATTAACTTGCCTCAATGGCAGTGACGTGTTTTACACGGTTGTGATTAGAACACTCGGTGAAATTCACAACACAATAGCATTCAACTAACAATTGAAATGTCACTTTAATACAACCGTATGGAGTTGGAAATTTTGTGCGGTTATTTGAGGCTGTTGCACAGAACAAGGGGAACGGCTGGCCCGCCCCCGCCGGAAGTCCCTAAACGCTCGGAAACGGAAGTGGGTATACGAGGCTCGCTAATTGATTGAGCCCCAAGCTTGGCCGGCACGCACCAAGACAACCCTTGCAAGGTGACATATTTTTTTTATTTTTTTCATGGCGCGAGAAAATATATCTTGTACCAGTATTGTTATATTTAGTTTGAATTGTTGATTTTTGTTATTTATTAATGTTATGTTTAGTGAAACCTATATGTATATTTCTCGACACTTTGTTTATTATTATTTGCTGTCAATAAATTTCTATTCTATTCTATTCTATTCTGTATTTTGGGAAGATATGATATCCCAATCCTCTCTGTCAGATTTTAATGTAAACATTACGGCGAGCCAACTTCATACAAAACGCAGTCCTATTTTAGATGTCGAATGAATAAAATTCAATGAAATCTTGTAAACACTATTCAGTCTTGGATAAAGTCAGATTTCCGTTTCCGTACAAAACAACAAAAAAAACGCAATTGCTTAATTACTTTATTGTGTTTTGGAATAGGTACAACTTGTTCTTTCTTATTTCTGCTGTTTTGATAACATATTGTAGATTTTTGTCTACTTGCTAGGCGGCTTGTCTTCTTATGGTGGATGGGCGACATTCTGAATTTCTATCGGACATTTTTTTTCGTTATAATTAAATAAGAGCTCTTAAACACTCTCTAAAAAATCAATGAAAAGAAGTAAATTCTTGTCATGTTTTTCAAAGTGAGTTACAATTTCTGCTGAAAAATCCCCAATAAAACGTTTAGTTTATAACGTTAACGCTGGCTCCGAAACATATTTTAACGTAATACATGCATATTCTTTATGTGTATGAAACATACTTAAATTTTCAACAAAACTCTTTGAATTCTGACTCTTCACAGTTTTCAAATAAATAGCCACATTAATAGCTGCTTATGAATGATAGGTCCAGTTTCAATCATGAACATTAACCAAGTAATGGTAGTTCTTTAATCAATTTATTCTGGTTGGAATATGCAGATTATAATTGGCAGAGGTTCAACCTGGTGGTGAAATAAGTACTTCTATATCCTATCTGCAGAATAAATTGCTCTAACACTATCACATGGCAAGTAATATACGAATGACATTGCATTGAAATTTCCGTACTTACGTAATCAACGACAATGCCGTGATAACAATCCGCTTGCCATCTAATTTTATGCAATACGTGGAACATTACAGTTGGATGATAAGCAGATTCTGATATAATTGCCTGAGTATAAGTTATTAGCAGAAACGGTTTAACTTGAATGGATAAGACACCAAGGTGATTTATTATGGTATATTGTGACGTGACATTTCTAAGTACTCACTTCACCGTTTCACCAAAGCTGTAGACCATGCAGATTCAATGCTGATCAACACGTATCATCGATTTTGGATTATCTTGGATTCTTTGCAAGAGATCTTTGAATCTTATAATTATTGGTCGGTGATGAAGTTAAAGGATCAAATAATTCAAAAAAAGTCCACCCAGGAAGTAGACAAAACTAGACCGCAAGCAATAGTTTGCGATCGTCCCTCGGCAATTGGCATACGATGCAAGCAGGAGGAAAGGAAACTATTTTTGTGCAACTAATTATTTGTCATCACAAATTCAACCATCAGATAGACAGTGCTCCAGCTGATTGTTTTAAACATTCAACAACGAAGCAAATGTATCTGAGAACTGAACTCTGAGATCTGAATGGATTCGCATGCTATGGCGTTTATTGTGGAGGTCGCAGCATTGTTCGATGTGTCGGGTAGTGCACACATTGAAAACAGTTGTGAGGGGTCGCGGGGCGAGTGCTGTGGTACACAATGGGTGCGGGCGCGCATGACGAACCACCTGGTGTACCGTGGTGTACCGGCCTCGCCATATGCCACGCCACGCTCCCTTTACGTGTACGTCGTCGCGTCGCTCGTAGCTCGCTCGACTAGTGTGCAGTGCATGCTGTATCTACAATCGTCCGTGGTAACCGTAATGTGACGTGTCATCGCTTTCTATATATGTAAATGTTTAAAAAACGGTTGATCTTTTTGACAGTGTGCTGTAATGATTGCATAAATTTCATAGTATGTTAATTTATTTAACACTAGATAAAAAGACTTCCGCTCCGCGGTTTCACCCGCGTTCCTGAGAGATCAGATTATATTTTCCCGGGATAACATGTGTCTATATGATATTCCAGGGTATGATCTGCCTATGTGCCTAGTTTCATCCAAATCCGTTCAATATCTACGTGAGTTCCATACATATCCATACAACCTGACAATATTTCGCATTCATAATATTTGTGAGATATAAGATAATAATTAATAATTAAATTACTACATTATGAATAGTGCAGAGCATAGCGCAGGTACAGTATGACACAACTTAGATGTAGCATCGCCAAATCGTATATCTACACTTCACTTCCGATTTACACAACTAATAAAAATCATTCATTATATCGCCATTCAACGTTCAACAAGATAATTTTTGCCTAAAGTACTAATACATGGGTACCTAATAGGCGCAAAATGTAAGCGCACTCTTTTCGGGAATGATCGAGTTTACGATTTTTTTTTGAATCTTCATCTAAGTTGTGTCATACTGTATAAGTGTGGAGTCCTACTAAATGTTGGGGTTGCATGGAAAAATTTACTCAACTTAACTTTCAGAATATTGTGCGTTATCAACTGAAATAAATATGTACACCATAAATTCAATAAAAAATTATATGTTTGGTGTAGGTATGTTTGTATTTACGCAATTCTCTGATCTTTTTCTAAACCGCCATTACCTATATCTATTTTGTTATTTGAGATAATATTGGGCAATGGGCAAAATTTTAGTGACTGGAGATATAAAAAATGATTTACCAAAATGTGGATGCCAAAAGAAACTTGATCGAAATAAATATATGACTTACGATGTTTTTCTCAGTAAATCTTTATAAGTCGCGGAAGTTTATAAATTCATTATGACTTTGTTCTTTTGAAACTGTGCTTGATTTGTATACTGCTTCAGCACAAAGTGGACCAGTATTTTTATTAATAAAACGCATTAAATCGGATACCGTCATACAGCCTGTTTACACATATCTATCTCGTGAGATTGGTTTACGACTACATTGTGTTTGACTAGCCCTTCAAGATTGTAAAGACCAAAATATATCAGTACCTATATCTCAAAGACTTTTCAGTTAAACTTGTCTGTCTTGTAATCCAAAACTGCTTCTTGTTAGCTCAGAATAAAATGCAGAATCTAGATGCAGCGCTTGAATAGATTGAAAAGAAATGACCGTTAATATACTAGGCCGGTTTTAGACAGGCCGTTTTATTTGTTCAATGTGTATGCTTCGTTGGGAGCCTAACGATCAATACCGTTATTTTAGAGGGGTTGCAATTTACTATGAAAGAGACGCATGCGCAGCCGGCCCTATAACAAATACTACAAACGGGTACCTGCGATCTCATTCTCATAAAAAAAATCACAAAGAGATGAACATATTTTCTAAACTAAATGCAAATGAGATGTAAAAAAATATCAATGAATGCGGGGAAGATTTGTATTAAATGCAAAATATTTCATGAATTCAGTGATATTATAATATTAGGCAAAAAAAAATATTGCTTTAAAATAAAAATAATTCTAATACCATATTCTATTGGTTTGATAGAGGCGTAACTGCGCGTCTGTCGTCGGCGCTCGCGCATCGTAGCTCGAGCCAAAATAAATAAGCAACATTTCTTGAACATCGACGGGAAACGACGTTGGTACATTTAAACACTAACTCTATAAACCAACAACTTTTTAACCAAATGAAATGAACAATTTTGGATATTTAATATATTATTGTAGTCAGCCGATGTAGGTCTTTAGCGAGTCTTTTACATAAACCTCATTTACAATTGTAAGCGGTTTATTGATACCGTTTTGTGTTCATTATTTAATTAGCTGTTTTATTTTTTCAATAACATATTATTAACGTGCAAATAAGTTTTGCTTTAACGTTTTGTCGATGCTGCCACAACAAATGTTATAATGTATTGACTACCTATCGTTGTACGGAATTTGTGTACCCTAGTTTCTAAATACGTCGCAGTGGTTACAAGCAATGGGCGATTTCAGCAGCCTGGCGTCGATTATGAAAACATTGTTAAAGTTTTATTATATAGGAGTGTTGATGAAGGCCGAACGGGCCACTTGTCCAAACACACGGGGCGACACGTTGAATAATTGAGTGGAGCGAGTACCGCAGTAATCGATTCACACCTGTCTATGAACACCCAAAACGTACCTAGAAATTATTCAACTATGTCATAGGATAGGATAAGATACCTACATTTATATTACTATTTTGACTTTCCATAGATATATAGTGATTTTTTTATTAGACTATACAATATTTACAACAAATATACAAACTAGGTAGGTACATATTAAAAAAAATCCTCGAGGCGGAAGGCTGGAATTGGAAGAAAACTTTCCATTATCACTAAAATTGGGTATTAAGTACATAGGTATAACGATTAGCCTAGATAAATTTTTACTTGATTTAATATTTTTTCTAGTCTAAAATATGTATTACATAAAGTAATAGTTCATTATTTAACCGACATCACATCAAATATTTTCAATATTTTTAGATTCTAGTCCTTACGCATTTTTTGCATCGCATGAGTAATTGGTAAATTATTTAATACAGCACATTGGAAAATAATACGAGGGTGCAGGTAACTACTGAGAACTACCTACGTAACTGAATGTTTATATCTAGGTATGTAAATATAAGAATGGAAAGCGTGACTGACTGACAGATCTATCAAACCACTGGACGGATCGGGCAACAATTTGGCATACAGATAACTATTAATAACGTAAGAAAGGATTTTTGGAGCTAAGGAGGTAAAATAGGGGAAAGCTTGAAATATATTATGGCATTACAAGCATAAAGATTGTTGTCATAAATATAAACACTGACATCAATCCACATTTAAAAATTCAAGGAAGGAACAGGTTAGAATACACTAAAAACTGAACCAGAAAAAAGAGGTAATTAGAGTCCTAAATTACACGACGACACTTTCCCATCACAGATAACACAAAAGCACTATATTGCTTGAACAGAACAAAGAATTCTAGTCATCATTGATTAATGAATAGCTTGGCCCTTTGCGGTGTTTGTAAGGGTTTGTCCCTATGTTTGGCAGTGCAGCCAGATCGCGTGCCATGTTCGCCCTGCGCCCTTCACCGGTGCATTACTTATGCATGTGCCCTTCCCCCGCGACCCTACAATCGCCACCACTCCCCTGCGACTATTTTTATATCGACTATGGGTTTTGAGAATGCATTGAAGACTCCGCACGTGCCACATGATGTCCGATCGATATGGGAACTCATGGTACACTTATTAATTAGCGCATTGTAACTAGGTTTATAGCTATAACATATTTTTGATAGCAGATTTGAATAGTACCTATTATATGTTGATGAAACCTAGACCTAGACCTAGACCTACATCAAGTAATCGATAACAATGCGCATAGTTCATACAGTTACCTATATTATATGATGCGAAGCCATAATGGTCACCTCGCTTTGGTCGCGTGGACCGCGCGATACTATCTGACTTTACAGCAGTCGTGTATCTTTATTTTACTGTCGAGAACGGAAACGTATAATTACCACAAACACCATGCTGTCGCTGTCGCCATTGATGTGATTTCGACCATAAAATATTTTAAGCATAAATGCCGCCTCATTTACAAGGGTAATAGTGCATTATTTTACAAAGGATAATATTATTGCTTGAGAGTGAAATAAACGAAAGCTAATCTTTAACGATGTATTTTTATTACTCTCGTCTCTTTATGTATGTTCAAGTGATCGGCCATTAACATACTGAAATAGATAAATTAATTTGCGATGTCATCGCCGCGCTAATAACACCTAATAACCTCGAAGTTGTTGAACGTGGTCCAAGTAAATAATCGTATTTCCGTGTGATGCGGATGCGTGACATGTGGCTCGAAAATCTTGACCAAAATAAGGCGCTGGACTATCTTATAACTTTTTAATTTTTGAGGTGTATGACAGACCCGTCATAGAGCAGTATCGGATGGTGACTGATGCTAAGACAGGAACCCTTGAGTGTAGTGGTTCCGCTCCCTTTGTCACACCAGCTGTAACTTGATCCCGAGCCGCGACTTCCGCACGAAGCCCTTCGATCCTCCGATAATCCTCCGTTGTCGTAGATTATACGTTGCTACTCAACTTCACTTTAAATCTATTAGAACGGAGCCGTTAGTTACGTTTTCGAAGCGCACAAATCACGCTTCACCTCGATTTTGATGATGATCATCCACGAAAGATGAA
Source organism: Tethea ocularis (assembly GCA_963555595.1). Lineage (NCBI taxonomy): Eukaryota > Metazoa > Arthropoda > Insecta > Lepidoptera > Drepanidae > Tethea > Tethea ocularis. The sequence continues at coordinate 10,701,912 of OY741958.1, forward strand.
CGTATGGAGCTTTCTTCGTGTCTTAATTATTATTTATGTATAACAGCTGGCGAGCAGAGGTTGGTCGAGCGAGGCTGAGTCCGTCCGGCGAACGACGCGGTTATTTATAAAACAGAGTTGCGTCTCGTTTTGTCTTCGGCGCGCTCTTTATTTTGTCTAAATATACGCAGTTTTGGGAACGTCGTCGCGGCCGCCTCTGCCGCGACACCAGCCTTGGCACCGCGCCAGTACCTCATCTTTTCTCGTCTGCTTATCTTTTGTCGGACTCCACAACTGTACTGCTTCTTTTAATGCTAGACAAGTTTCGAAATTAATCTGAATAATGATATTTATGATTATAACTTCTAACTGTTCATGTATACTTAGGGAAACTAAGTAGTTGTGAGTCGTAGTGATTTTGCATAAATAAGGCTCGTACGTAGTTAGAGCGTGCACAAAAATGAGTGCATTAGCCGCGCACGTGTTTTCTCCAAAAATAAGTGTCTCGAGGACTGACGTCTTGACGAGGGATGTAATTAGTTGGCCGGTAGACGTACCTACACTGTTTCACAATATTGTAAAGGTGTTGGATTGATGGCTGTTACTGTTGAATACGACACCACTGGCCAGATCAAAGAGAAGGCCATCGGACAAAACTCTGTCTCGGCTACGAAAGTTATGTTCACTTCAGTCACCAAATCTAGGCCATGATTTGTCTAAATCTATTCCTGTGCCAGTAAACTTGTACGACATATCCAATATTCTCACAAAACATGCTGATTCTATAAATCGATGCAACATTTTATAGTGAGATTTGGCTCCAGTGCAAAAGTTTGAACTCATAAATATTACTATTATGAGTATTTAAGGATCGTTCATTGTTTAATATTTATTTGATGGGCACTATTAGGTACCATAAATCTTCTTGCATAGAAAACATACTCAAGAGTTAATGGCATTGAAAATACAGTGAGTTGGATAAAACCATATAATAATACTCGCATTCTGTCCCGTTCAGCCGGCTCGCGTCTAAAATCGTATTTCCGTAGAATCCTTACAAGCGAAGCTTAGCACTTACTGTCGGCTTTGCAGTTCGACGACCCGCACTCCTGGTGTAATCCTGAAAAGAAAATGCAAAAGAATTCGAATCGTTTTTTTATTTTTTGTACCTACTCTCGCAAATTTTTGGAATATTGTCGGAAGATAGTGTGTCACTAATTTATACAAACAACGCCACGAATGCAACTGCGTCATTTAAAACTTTCAGCTGTTGTTGGGTTTTGTGCTGTATCATGTTTGCTCTACATCGTTGACAATAATTTGAATGTTTACCTATTGTACACAAACTGACAATCGATTACGACTTAAATCTATCTGGGTCACAGACGGCTAACAAAAGACCATCGCGCCGCCGTGTTTAGGCCGACGACAATGGTCATAAAAGGAATGAGAAAAAAAATTAATGAATCAAGATAAGCTATATGATGGACAGTGGTTCGACCTCGGCCGTCAAATGGTATGGCATCGATCGAATGAATGCGGTGGTACATCACGCGCACCGCACTCGTGTGGCACGCGACGCCACCAACGCCGATATCAGAGAGGAGCTTTATCGTTTTACTGTTTTCGTAGCCTTCTATTCTTTCAACGTTCCTATTCCATAATTTAAATATGACACGAATTTTAATGTCTTTACTCATATTGTCAGGCATATAATATTAGCAATCGGCATCCGACAAGGTAGAAGGTCAACATGACATTATCACAGTAGGCGAACCGCGACATCATCCGGGGCCACTGCGGATGTGATCTGCTGTAATCACCGGTGAAATTTCACCATACACAATGCAAACATGTTATGAGCGCAGTAGAGGTTACGCTCTTTTGGCCATTAGCCGTTAATCAGATATTTCTGATTTGAACATGCTCTATTATTATGATTGCATACTTCCTAAATACGATATGTTATTTGGATTTTTGAAATAATTGCTATCCCTTTGTTATACCAACTGTGGAACAGAAATAAATGATGATGATATCATGAGATTGAATGTGATGTATAAGAATTTGGCATAGGAATGATACTGTGAACTCAGGTAGACGTCGCTGCTTCAGGCATTCTAGCGATGGTTCCAACGATAGTCGGTGCCAACGACTCAAAACCATTTATAGCAAGTGTTTGTCGTCTTCTTGTCATGAAGTATGTCCCTGGATGCCGGTGCCCGGGCGGGCGGCGAGCGACCAAAATAGACTCCGCCCCGAGCGGCTTAACAATGCAATAAAAAGAAATTAACACTGACGTTGCCTGCGCTAAGTTGACTCGTGTGTCATTTGGATGTGGTCCAATCTCTCCGTTATATATTTTAGTTTGACTTCGCTCTAGCCACTTCCGTTAAGTGAGAACGAAAATAGCATATCTAAGATCGCAGACGTTGAAAGAATTATAACTACCTAGTATTTTTTTTCGACGGAATTCGTTGTCCACTTTTTGGTTGTCACCTCATTTTATTTTGAAATCTTTGGTGTGGTGTTTTAAAACTAATGATGTTGCTATTGTTTCAGGATTTGGTCTTGCGGCTGCGGCGGCGGCTGGTGTTCGCGCCGGGTATCCAACAGTGTTACCAGCTCACTATGGGTAAGTGTAAGCCTGCGCTGCCTCCCACGCATCTGTATCATGTATCAATGTTCAATGGTTAAACACTTCGATATTTGCCAGCACAAGCGGCGCCGCATGCCGCTCTGAATACATCTCACGAGACAAAAATCAGACATAAAACTTGATACTTAGTCCTATTCTGATGATTGGTCTTTTAAACCAAATATTATATAGGTATTAATAACACACAAAGATATAATTTGACAAAGAAGACATAGGGATGTTAACGATAGTTTTGAAATCTACTTTGTGATTATAAATTAGGCATAGGTATTTTCAATTTCCATATCTAAATTGTGATTACTGCCATGATTTCAAAGGAAATTTATAAGAAGTCTAGTCCAGACAATTAATTGGTTGAACTTATGAATAAGTGAAAGAAAGTAAGGAAGCAATCTCATATTCCGCTAGGATGGATTTGTCAGGCACCGGCAGTTGTGGTAGAATGCAGGGCAAGGAATTAGCGACAGTGTCCTGAGCTGACTTTTGTCTCGGTAGATGAGGCGAGCGGCGTCTCCGGTCGGCTAGCGGCGCGGCGGCCGGCGGACCACACCTAGACTAAATTATCAAACATTTTCACATAGGTATCTATGGCAAGCGTGAGCGTGAGAGTGGATTTTTTTCGTTTTGGGTGTGAATTAGTCGATTGGGTTTTTTAATGTTTACGTTTTATAAAGCTATTCGGGAGCATGGGCGGCGCCGGCGGCGAGAGCGGCGGGCGCCGCCCACCGCCGTCACACTATACGCATCGTTCTCGACACTCAATGTTTTCTTTATTTATGTTTTATGCCGTGTTCGTGTAAGATTTTGTTGATTTGAATTGAGTTTTGTTGGTGGTGGATTTCGTTTAATACACTTACAAAGTGCCTAAGTAGGTATGTAATGTTGTGCGCGGGGGCGCGTGCGTTGGTGGTCGGGAGGGCGCCGCTCGAGGGTGCGCAGTGTGTGCGTAGATGTGTGCGCGCTCTCGACTCGGTCATCCTTCCTCGTCATCGCCACCGCCACGCCACGCCACCACGCCACCACGCTACCGTCACCGCCGCCGTGCTGTCTACCATCTACATACCATCGTTACACTGCTGAGTGACCGCACTGTCCCGCAGTCTTCGTGTCCGCGTTAATTGCTCGATCGATGCTCAGCCAGGGCCATCACGCCGCGCCACAGGCACGCCCGCCCTTCCACCACAGCTATACATATATTATTCAGTACCACTCGGTTTCTAATGGAAAAATAATCAAGGGAAAGCTTCATTCGATTAATCGCTTTTTGTTTTTATTTTCAATCAAATAAACTTTGTAGGCGCAATGTCATTAGGTGACCTACCTACTTATATATACGCCATATGGTGTAATGTAACTTACTATGAAATAGTTATGTCATAAAAGTTTGGTGTCTGCTTTTTCTATTCATTTTATAGATCGGATTTTTAAAAATGTTAAGACAAAATATTGTATAGAGCTTACATTTAACTGCACCAGATTTTTATTTGAACACAATCGACGCTACTCAAGCTACGATATGATAATTAATATATTACATATCTAATTGAACGTTTAAAGAAATTGTGTACCTACCTTTATAGACTGGATCTAATTTACCGCGAGATCATGCATGTGATACTAGTACCTACATTATTGGAACCTATTTAATCCCATTGACATGAAGTAACTGTTAATCCGTGCAATGAAAATAATGCTATATTTATATCGTCCAGTAGGTACAAATTAGTGATTGTGATTGTTACTTTGTAGATGTGAGCTCGGCTTGTGTGGTTATTTATTATATGCCAGTTATATAATGCTGTCTGTGTTTTCTACTACTTTTATATATAATCCATTATCAAGTATACCAACGTTGTCTGTAACGATTCCACCACCAACTAACTTCAGTAGTTCACCCGACTCTAAAACAGCTTACTTTTAAGTTATGAAAATAATCTCATGAGAAGCTAGTGGCTGATTGTCAAAAACCCTTGAAATGGAGTCAACATTTTTCCATCTCTGATTTTCGTCTCACAATCAGTCATCTGATTTGTTGATTGTAAGCATTTGGTTGGCTACAACCCTCATGCTAAATCTGTCACCAAATACCAGATGGCGTGTTCCCGCAGCTGCAGTGAAGAGTCAATTACATCTTTCTAGTCTTTGTGGGATTACCACCACATCATCAAGTACTTATAGACTGAATAATTGGCAACAATATGGGGATAAAAATCAACAAAAATAATTTAAGTACGTCGTCATAAAGAATATATCCTAGAAAAGTATATTTCACTTCTTTGTTACTTTCTCTCTGTGAAGCATATACCACGTGATCAAAGGATCCTCATCGCTACCATCTTGACAAAGCACCTGTATACATAATATATTAAGTAGGTATCAATGTTGCAAATAACATCACCTAACCACAGGTGGGCGTGAAAGGCGGGCGGAGCCTTTAGGCGGGCGTGTACAACGCATGCGCGTTATTCTCACTCACCTAATACCCGCGAATTAAATTACTAACGCCAATCAATCTATCTCTATCGACTACTATGCTGTTGGAAAAAGACAGATGTCGATGCATTCGATAAATTATCCGATGGGTAGTAGCTTGGATGCAGTGAGGACCCTTGATAAATGCTGACTCGATGAAGCGTTCAAGTGCATCTCTCGAAAGAACTTGACCGCCTTCGTAAGGAAATTAAGCGAAGTCGACATTTTTCTCGGTACTGCGAAGCTTTAATGTAATTAGTGGAAAATTGGACGCGGTATTAGGAAAGTAGACGTGGATTAAATTAATCTGATAAAACCAATCAAATGGTCTACAAAACAAAGAGAAGTCATACATGTTTATTTCGACAATTTTTGAGTAGATTATAATTTGTCTTCCAAAATACTTAAATCGAGTCCAATTAAAATTGTTTCGTAATTTACTCGTACATAAGCCGCCATCTAAATCTCGATTTCCACGACAGCAAAGCGATGTTAAGATATGTAGGTAAATTTATACGGAATGATCCGGGTATTTTCGTCGAGGCGGAGTGCCGCTCTACATTTTTTCTAGTTTTTTTTTAAACTCGACTTGCAATGACGCACGGCGGTGGTTGATATATCAACTGCGACAAGAAGCTAAGATATATGTCGCATACTTACATATTACATAACTGTTTATCGATGTCTACTAACATAACAAAACTAGATTTGCTCGTGCCTGTACAGGCTGCAAATGGGGCTAGGTTAATAGAGTGTGATGACAGTTTTTAAGAGTATTTTTTAATAAATTAATCTGATAGCCTTTCACAAGTTGTATAATAAACTCATTGGTTTGTGAAGGGTTATCTTGGGTGTTAGGGGCGTCACACGTTTTGGACCGAAACGTTTGATGTCTCTTCATTTTGACAGGTTCCACAGTATGTCTATAAAAATATTAAACTTGGCAGGTTGTCACCGGGTTACGTGTATGGGACGCCAAGTTACATGAGTACGATGAGCGGGGTGGGGGCAGGAGTAGGGAGTGGGGCAGGAGGGCTGGTGCAATTGCCGCAGCTGCAGCACGCCGCTGCCGTCGCCGCCGCCAACCACCTGTACGAGTACCAGGCAGCTGCAGCGCAAGGAGCAGCCGCCTACCAGCAGCAGCAGTACGCGGCAGCAGGATTTGATCCTTATGCTACAGCTGCAGGTGAAAACCCATTTTATATCAGCAATATTACGCCTAAGCTGTTTCAAACACGGTTAACTAATTTTCATTATCTAAATATATAAAAGGAAAGCGTGACTGATTGACTGAATGACTGACTGATCTATCGATGCACAGCTCAAATCAAACCACTGGACGGATCGAGCTGAAATTTGCTAAAGGGGTAAAATAGGGGATGAGTACAATAATCCCTAAAAAGTTTGATGGAAAAATAAATCTCCAGTATACAAGAATTGCTCATTTAAAGTTAAGTATTAGATATTAGATTTCGAATGAAATATTCCTCTTTTCCAGCAGCAGCGGCGGCAGCCAGTGGTGCAGGATACGTGTCTCCATACTATGCTCTTCCAGGGGGTGGGGTCCAGGGACCCCTTCTCCCACCACTGCCATATCCACCACAACTGCAGGAGGCGCGGATGCAATAGGACATGACAGCAACAATTACGTCTCCACATTTCATGGGCTTTTAGGATAGTTAGATCTGAGATCGACCTCTAAAATATGGCAAAAATAAAATCTAGTAATGAACAGAAATGTGGAAACGAAACGTCAGTAAGCTAAATTATTGATGATATTTGGTCTGAATGAGATCATGATGATGAGATGACAAAAAGCTCTTAAATTCAGAACCATTTTAATGTAATGGAAATTTATAAACACGACAGTAATCTATGTCATAGAAGTTTATAATGCTAAATCTAAAAGGTATAGGAAAAGCCAAATATTTAGACTAATACATAGATGATGTCTAGAACTAAAGAAACAGTATCAACCAAATATTGAATGACCAAAGCTATGAGCTTTTACATTAGAAGTAAGATGCCTTGTATTGTAATTAATTACAAGGTTAGGCCACGTTTAGGGTAAGTCATTAATATTACGTCCACAGACGTCGTTACGATATGGAATACTAAAATAAAGCACTACTATCCTATAGCTATGTTAAAAACTTCTTGCCTCATTCAATCAACTTCCTAACATCACCTATTTTTGTATGTACTTAATAATAGTAAGTATATTTTTCAACATAGATTATTCCTATAGAATCAAATATCTATTATATTTTAGTGAAATTAACATTAGTACATCTAAAACAAACAGCTGTTAAATGACAATAAGTATATATTTTTTTTACAAATTAACATCGTAGGATATTATATTCTACATATTTGTCCCTCATTGTCCTTTGAGAAAAAGATGTTGCTATTCAATATGCCTTTAAATGAAAACAAAAGTTTTCAGAGAATTGCCCATTTGGACCCATGCATTAGGTAAATGTAACGTAGAGAATTAGTGTTCCTTCCCTTTTCTTGAGATCATAATAGCTTGCACATTACATCACAAATCGTTCAAAGTGGTAAATTTGTACACTTAAAAATATGCTTGCAATTTTTTAGTCTACCATGAATAAATTCTATCCTAATATAGTTCTATACTTCCTTAAAGTAATTTCCATTTTACGTAGCCTTTAATTTTAGATGTATTTAAGTAAAAAAATCCTCAATTTATTGAGAGCCTTGCTGAATAGATGCGTCCGTGGTTGGTGTAAGGAAGGTAGCTATGGTAATTTGTGCAAGAACTAACTATACCAAATTGTAGTTTAAACATGCAGTTGTTTGTGATTTAACAACAAACCTATTGTTTAATGAACTCGTGTACAGGAATAATACCGTGGTCTTGCGCTGTGTAAAACTTACCTTTCCTAGTTCTGTATAAACGTGTCCATGTTGCTCAATAAGTCTAAGGGACTTGGTTTAGCATAAGATTGAGGGAGAGCAATAAAGGGCTAATTTAATTAATATTAAATTGTAAGTAATGTACTTAATCTCGTCTCAGTGAAAACAACATTATTATTTGTAGGAGCCCTTGTAATGTTTTACTTATAATGTTCTCCAGAGCGGTATAGGGTACTTACTAGTTAGAATAATTCAATTACTAGTCCATGTAATTTTAATTTTATGAATTTTAGACGTTCGTCGGTCATCCTTTATCTTCAAACATATCATTGAAATATTCTTTGTAATCGCCGTTACATAAAACCGTTTTTGTATGAGCATCGTTATTGGTTTGGTCTAAGTACGATGGTGGGTCAACTACCTACTTGTAGTGGGTACCAGCCTGGTTGGTTACATCAAGTTTAAATCGCAATCCGTTTGGTATTGCTAAAATATCCATTAGCGTAGGTGACCTCTTACCATCACATGGACTTACTTGACTGCTATCAGACTATTTTTGTGATTTCCCGTTTCATAATTTATCCATAACTGTCTTTTGTTTTAATAGCTCATGATTATGCTTCGATGCACTTCTACATCGAAATCAGTTTGTGCTCATGTGAAGTTCAAACGGATCACATCCTGCTGAGGTTCGGCCGGCGACATAGTACAAGTTAGGGGCACTAGACAGAGTAGAGTTCACTGAAACTTAGCAGTAAGCCTAATTATAATTATTGTAATATGCTGTTATTCGTAATTTATTTTGTTGATATTTGTAAATCTACATGTTGATAACTATTTATTATGTGGAAGATAAAATAAAAAAAAATTGTTAAATATTTTTCCTGACCGAATCGAATGTCTCATCGAGTCGAGGTGTTGTCCGGTTGTCGGTTCGGTCTAATATATTGAATTATACACAATAATTATACTTTATTATACATATAAGTAGATTAAAAATATAGATGCGTACCAAACGGAACATAATCATGTTAGCCATAATTGTGGCCATCTTGCCTTATAAACACATTATATTACGTATTGTACTTATAAATACCTACATTATATTATGAAATATTAAATGTATAGTATTATACACATATCAGAACAGATATAAGTAACATATAATTAATATAATATGTGAAGATTTCGGTGCGTCATCTGCACTGAGGAGTCCATGTTAGTGCATTTCATTCACAGTAATTTTAAGCACAATTATTTATGTGTTACATTATTATATGTATATCTACATAAACGCAAGTTTCATAATAAATACCTAATAACTGTTATAATTAATTTAAAATTATACTATAATGTACTTAATTTAGGATATTCTAAAATGAAAAATAAATTTTTAAGGTACAAAATGGTGTTCTTTTATTCCTACCATCTCTCGTCATTTTCAATTTTTCTGCTTATTTACTACTAGCTGACCCGGCAGACGTTGTCCTGCCCTGAGAACAAAAATAAAACTGGGACCTACAAACCTATCCCTACCTACTCCTATCTACCTCTACCTGCCACTACCTACCCCTACCTACCTTACCTACCTACCCTACCTACCTACCTTACCTACCTACCCTACCTACCCTACCTACCTACCCTACCTACCTACCTACCCTACCTACCTACCTACCCTACCTACCTACCCTACCTACCTACCCTACCTACCTACCTACCCTACCTACCTACCCTACCTACCTACCTACCCTACCTACCTACCTACCCTACCTACCTACCCTACCTACCTACCCTACCTACCTACCCTACCTACCCCTACCTATCCTATGTCCTTCTCCTGGCTCTAAACTACCTCCCTGCCAATTTTCAGCTAAATCGGTTCAGGCGTTCTTGAGTTATAACTGGAGTAACTAACACGACTTTCTTTTATATATATAGATTACATTGACCCCCTGTACCCCAGTGACGCTTACATGGAGCCTACACGCATGCTGGCTAGCTGAGCGCGGTGAGCGACAACCACGCGACTTTTTTCTAATACTTGCATTTTTAAACTCGTGATATCTTCCGAATGAAATGTCCGAATTGAATAATTCAAAAAGTTATAAAAAGGTATTAAAGCCGTCTTGAATATAAAGTAATTTATTTTGATGAGGATTATTACCAAGGTACAAATGAAGAGCCTTTTCAAGAGGCGGCATATATAAATTAATATTTTAGAATAAAAAACTGCTTACTGTGACATAACTATAATATTTAGACATATGCTGTCGCGACACTTTTTGTAGATAATGATGAGTTCTGCAAAGTCGTAGTAAATGATTTTGCTCTATCATCAATAGTTTTCGCAGCGCACGCGACGTAAGGAATTTTTCAGGTCATTTTTTTACACCTTATGTTACATTATTGGAGTTTTAGTAAGGATCCCTAATTTTTTTTAAAATATAATATAGCCTATGTTACTCGGGGATAATGTAGCTTTCCAAAGGTGAAAGAATTTTTGAAATCGGTCCAGTAGTTTCGGAGCCTATTCATTACAAACAAACAAACAAACAAACAAACAAATCTTTCCTCTTTATAATATTACTAGCTGTCCCCCGCGGTTCCACCCGCGTTTCCAAATAAAAAGTAGCCTATGCAACCTGATCTAGATAAGGCAACATAATAATTGTCCATGGGAAAAACAGTTTTCTCTTAAATATATTCCAACATGCTTAAAAGTTTGTCCTTGTGCTTTATTTATATTTACTTCAGACGATAGGTAGGTAATTTCACAGGAAATTGTACCTATTCGTTTAAATCTATATGGTAAATCTGTGGGTATCATCGGAATGCGAGGTATCAGTACTGTTTGCCCAACTGCTGGCTCAGTCAAAACCAATCGCTACTATGACAGAAATCTAGAAATTTTACTTGAAGTCTGGTACCATTACATAAATTTGGTGGTCTAATATCTATTTAACATGCATAGTCCTGAATGACTGTCTGACGGATCAACGCATAGCCTAAACCGCTGATCGTAGAGACCTGAAATTTAGAGGGTGTGTTCTTCGTATGAAGTAGGCATCCTATAAGAAAGGATCTTCCGAAATCCTTAGGGGTTGAAAAACTGGGACAAAGTTTGTATGGAACAACGTGATTCCTTGGTCCAATCTACTTCAAATTTTGCATAAACATTCTTTAAGATAATTGATGGAAGACGTGTTTTGTATTTTATTGAAACTCATCGCCTATCGGGGTTAAAAAAGGGTAGAAAGTTATTTTGGGGGTGATTTGCATCGAAGTTGATATCAATACTGCTTTTGAACTCACATAAAAGCTTGGTGCAATGCAATGCATATGACGAACAATTGGGATGAATTTGCTGTTATGTCTCATGACCGTCTTGGCAACAATCATGGGACAAAAGAAAAGTATAAATTAGATGTTACAACACTCTACATTTCTGCGAGTTAGTTGCAGCCGGTCAAATATACCCATTTGTATTTGAAGTATATCGAAATGGAAACCAGTATGCCAAATTTGGTACAGAAGACCAACCCATCAAAAGGTTACGTTTTTCCCAAGATCTTTCTTATGGTCACTTTGATGCCTACGCTGATGCCGATGGTGATAATAACACTGATCAGCGTCCAATAGCCAATCTAAATATATAAAACTTTTAACAAAAATTTGAACCGATATCATGGTACCGCAGATTTATTTCGCTTACTTCAAAACTATCATATTAGAGTTCCTAAATAGTTATTTTCTGCTTTTTAGTGCCTTTGAAGGCGGTCCTATTTATTGTTAAAAGTTTTTTATTTTTCAATTTTGAATTTCTTATGTGTAATCAATGACTCTCAAGGTCACTGACCTAGGATAAGCATATTAGCGTTGTAGTTTCCATCATCGTTCCTATAACATTTAAAGAATTATCCCCTAACTCCTAACCATTAAGGAGTTGTACCTTCTATCATCAGCTCAGCAACATAAGATGATGACTACCAGACGCAAATATCTGAATAGCTTTAGAAAGTATGATGAAAAACATTGTAAGTGCCTATAAAATTTAAAGAGTTCCCTCGATTTGTCCAGGATCCTATCATCAGATCCATAGAACTTGTGAAGTATACCCTTTCAAACAAAAAATATTTTTCCAAATCGGTCCAGGCGTTCGAGTATTCGGGGAACATACAAAAAAAAAATATTCCGACGAATTGATAACCTCCACTTGAAGTTGGTTAATTGACTGACTGACTGACTGACTGATCGCGGGTGATATCGCGGGTGGAAAGCTATTTAGCATTCTATATTAAAGCTGAAAAGTTTATGAAAAACATTGTAAGTGCCTATAAAATTTGAAGAGTTCCCTCGATTTGTATAGGATCCTATCATCAGATCCTGACTTGGTGATCATGGGACCACTTGTGAAGTATATCCTTTCAAACAAAAAATAATTTTCCTTATCGGTCCAGGCGTTCGAGTATTCGGGGAACATACAAAAAAAAGATTTCAACGAATTGATAACCTCCGCTTGAAGTTGGTTAATTGACTGACTGATCGCGGGTGGCATCGCGGGTGGAAAGCTATTTAGCATTAAATAATAAAGCTGAAAAGTTTGTTTGTTTGTTTGAACGCGTGAATCTCCGGAGTTACTGGTCCGATTCGAAAACTACGCTGTCGGCTGGTAGTTTAGCCATTATTTTGTCGTTGATGGCGTCAACGCTTATATTTCTGGCAGCTAATTAAATTAAATTGCCCTCTCACACATCCATTAATGTTTTTTTTGGTCGATATTGGCTATATCCGGATATACTCTACAGATCAGGTCTTCAGTGTTGGTCACAATTTCACCAACGTATTTGTCAATAGCTATTTTTTTTATCTGATTCAGGTACTTTCCCATCCCCGATTAAATGGAGCTTTATTGGGAAATCTGTGCTTCCTCTACCCAAGTGACTCCTCATTTTGGTATACAGTTTCAATAATTCAACAGATAAGCAAGATTTAATAATATCTGATCTAGTTTCCCTAACAGGCAACGTTTATCTGAAATCACCAGAAAACATCAAAGTTATTCCACCCATGGCTATTTGTGCATTTTATAATTCTGAGAGTTCTATCGAAAGCCTCTAGATGAGCTCTATGAGTCATGTGCACTCATCCCATATTATTAGGTTTGCATCTTGTAAAACCTTGCCCAATGGTCCATTTTTACGTATAGAGCGTACGCTGTCTTTTTCAAGAAATACCGTAAGAGTCTGTTTAGAAGTGAAATGAGCCGTCCTTCTACCTGTCAATAGTGTAGCAGCAATAAATATCTGATGATGCAACAGCAATGGCTAATTTCGTTGACTTCAAAACTATCAGAGTAGAGTTCTTACATAGTTATTTTATACTTATTAGTGCCTTTGTGGTTTTTTTTTGTTAAAAGTATTTCATTTTTTAGTTTCTTATGTGTAATCAATGACTCTCAAGGTCACTGACCTAGGATAAGCATATTAGCGTTGTACTTTCCATCATCGTTCCTATAATATTTAGAGATTTATCCCCTAACTCCTACCCGTTAAGGAGTTGTACCTTCCATCATCAGTTCAGCAACATGTGACGACTACCAGACGCAAATATCTGAATAGTTTTAGAAAATATATGAAAAACATTGTTAGTGCCTATAAAATTTGAAGAGTTCCCTCGATTTCTTCAAGATCCCATCATCAGACCCTGACTTGGTGACCATGTGACCACCTGTATGTATAGTTTCCAAATCGGGTCAGGCATCTTCGAGTAATCGAGGAACATACATAAAAAAGATTCCGACGAATTGATAACCTCGTCTTGATGACAGTTAAAAATAACAAAAAACTGTTACCTAGGCGACCGCTGTCATCCATTGACAACCGCGTCGCATCGCTCACCCATGCTATACGTGCTCCCGCTTAACGTTCTTTTTATCATTGCTCAGCTCCTGAGGGTCGTAGCGTGATGTTCTATAGCCTATAACCTTCCTTAATAAATGGGCTTTCAATTGCAAAAAGGTTTTTCCATATCCCACTGGCAGATCCAGAGATTAGCGCGTTCAAACAAACAAACAAACAAACAAACAAACAAACAAACAAACAAACTCTTCAGCTTTATTATTAGTATAGATATAGTATAGACAATATAAATTGTAGATGGAAGTAAAAGTATAATAAATTAGGTCGAAAGAATCTGTGTCGTCAAGCATTTTGGCTCTCATCCAAATTTTATGATCTGGCATAAACATTTTGTTTAGGTAATCTCGCAAGAAACGATGGTTAAGATGGTTTCAGGAATTAGATATAATAAGTAATATATATACCTATAGGTAGGCGTGTGGCAGATAGTCTTTATGAAATCTTGAACAACAGAATAATATTGTAAATAAATACAAGATGGACATAAAGGATGATTGTAAGGGAAGGCGGTGGGAATAGTAAATTATATATTGTGCCAGAAAACTTGAAGGAAATATTCCTTTACTAGCTTCCACCCCGCGGTTTCACCCGCGTTCCCGAGGGATCTTATATTTTCCTATGATAAAAAGTACCTAGCCTACCTACATGTTATTCCAGGGAATGAGGCTTCGTCCGGTTGTTCTCAGCTTTTCTGTACTATAAATATGCATGTTTTATAAACATTCCTCCTTCCTCTTGAATCACTCTATCTATTGCTGAAAACTGCATTAAAAATAGTTACGTAGTTTAAAAGATACAGCGCAAACAGACTGCGGGCGTGACTTTGTTTTAAACATGTAAAGAATTAGGATTTAAAAAAATAAGTAAAACTGCATTCCAAGATTTCTCAAACTTCGCCTATCGAACTGGCTTTAAAGCAAAATATAACATTTTATGGAGTCTTTATGGAGTAATATGATATGAGGATCAAATATCTGTAATAAACATGGTGTAAAGGCCACACAACTTACCATGTGTTTTACCACCACAGTGTATGGTTCGACAAGGGTTCGATCGACTCACGGCTGAGGCAATCGTCATTACAATACAATGTACCTACCTATAATAAAAAAAAATGAATAACCATTAGGCATCACAAAACTGTAAGCTCCCGCCATAAAAAAGTCTTGTTTGATGTCATTTAAATGTTGCCAAACTAACAAATATCCCTAAATATTAGAAGCTGACAGGGCATTATTTGATAGAATATTTACAAACCCATAATAAAATTATCCTAGAACATAAATACCTATAAGGCTGTTTTTAATGTTGTTTATTTATTGGATAGAGTGCTCTTGGTACACAGTATTAAAACGTGAGAGTAGCATTACGAATTTGTGCACTCACTCCCTTTTACGGACCTTATGAGACGACATAATAGATAATAAGACAATCGATCAATACTATCCCTGTGTGAAGAATGTCTCATCTATATTTTTAAGGATTTTAGGGGTATTTCCTCTTTTGCTTAGGGTGAATTATTCTACCTGACCTGGCAACTCTCTGTACTACACTTTTTTTATGTCTACGATTTTTAAGGTTATGTTGTCAATATATAAAATGTACTCTATGGTTATGTTGTGTTGTTGTGTATGTTTGCTATGAATTAGTTTTGCCTCGCGACGCTTTGATTGTTTGTGTATTATTGAGGTATCAATTTCTCATTTAACTATGGCTGGACAAGGCCACCAGTTCCCGGGCAACTTCCAAGGCAATGCTGGTTCTATGAGGTCGGGTTTCGGCGGAGGACCTATGGGCGGTCAGCTGCCGGGAATGCCTAACCAGCTTGCAGGTTTGTATCAACTACATTATTTTCTATGAAATAGTAAAATGTATACTTTAATAGAAATATGTATAATAGTAAATACATATTGAAATTGCATTCATATTTCAAAAGTAAAAAGTATTCTTTAACATATAGAATAACTGGTTTACACGTAGTACCTGATGAAAGAAGTTTGTCTTTGAGGCAGTTGGTACCCTCTGATGGCTTCGTCAACCTTACCGGACAAAGTAGTAATTAGTATAGCATTTTTGAGCCTACTATTTCATTAATTTCAATAGATCATCATGATAGTTGTAACATGAATCTCATGTGAACTTTTCAGGAGTGATGGGAGGTCCTATGGGTAACACAGGAGGCATGGTGGGCATGAACAATCAGATGGTGCCACCATATGGAGCGGCCATGCAGAACCAGATGGGCAATATGGGAATGGGACCACAGGTATAAAGTATATTTTGAGACGGCATCTTTTCAAAACCTATATGGGAAATTTAAGATGGGTCAATAAGGGCAACCTAAAGTGTCTCTATAGGGCCAAAACTAAAACTAAAAAAAGACTAAATCTTAAGTTACCTTCTCTTCATAGAATTTTCATGTATAAGTTTTTGCCTATTCACCGCCATCATGTCATTCATAGCTCACGGATATTGTTTATAATAGTTTGGTATTACGCAAATATTTTATTTTCAATTTCTAGGGAATGGGAGTGGGTGTAGGTGGACCACCAGGCAGTGGGCTAGTACCTCAAGCTGTGCAGCAGCCAGGTATTTTTTTATATTTATTTGAATTCTAGCTGTGCCTCACTGTTTCAACCAAGTTAAATTGTAATATATCCTTTAATAAATTGGCTAACTATGTCTATCTAGTGACATCTGGTGTCAGAAGAAAAAAAATCATTGCAACAACATGATATGTTACATTACAAGGTGTCCCCCGTATTTCTGGTATAAAAAGTAGCTTATGTATAATATGTATACTGACATATAATATATTATAGGCTGAGAGATAGGTTATAGACTCTATACCATATCTCTATTGCAAGAAAGCACAACCCACCAAACACTTTCCAAGTATATTATTGTTAAAGATGTGATAGTTTGCAACTCAAGAATGCATCAATGACTGAATGGATTCAGCACATATCTAGATAGATATGAAATAGCATATAGAATACTTTTGATTGGTTAGATGGGATGGAAATTAGGGAATATTATGGTATTGCTTGTAGGTATGCAAGCAGGCGGTGCAGTAGTAGCGGGCGCGCCGGCCGCCGCCCCCCCGCCGCCGCCGCAGCCGCCTCAGAACAAGGAGTTCAATACCGCCTCCTTGTGCAAGTATGTCACACTTGTATTTAAAAAAGAACCGGACAAGAGTCTCCAACCAATCATAAACGCAGATTAATTTCATCACGTCATATTTATGTGATTTCATTGGCCGAAGATTTGAGTCTTCTCTAGTGCTATGGCGTCTGTAACTGACGACTAGAAAGTGAAAAACTTATTTTTTACAACTTTTATTATTAAATCGCTTATGTCTGTAATTACAGGTTTGGCCAGGAAACTGTACAAGATATAGTAAGCAGGACCCAAGATGTTTTCCAAACATTGAAAGCAATCCAAGTAAGTTACATGGCATGGTAATTAATTAAATCGTTACCTTAGTTCGATTCTCATCCAGCAGAACAAACATTTGTGTGCAAGAATATGTTTGCCATAATGCTGCGGCGGCTTTTTGTGTTTTATAATTTAAAATCATACAATGGGCCTTATAATTCAAAAGATTCACAAAAGAAAGAAGCGTTGCTGAGTTCCTTACCGGAGTCTTCTCAGTGTAACTGTATTCTAAGTCGATTGTAACTTCTGACATTCATAAGTGCCTAATCAGGGCCTAAATTGAATGATTGACTTTGAGTAGGGCCACAATAATACCATAATTATATAAATTTTACGCTTGGTAATATAATCGCCAGGTGTAGACGGTACCTATATTTGTCAAAATTATTACCCGCGTTTCACCCGCGATCCCTTGTTTTGTTGCATTTTCAAAAATCCGCATAATAGCTATGTGTATTCTAAATTTGAGCCTGATCCGTCCAATGGTTTGAGCTGTACGTTGATAGATCAGTCAGTCAGTCATGCTTGCCTTTTATATATGTAGACATCATGTATTGGCTAAATACGGAAACACGTAACAAATACGCAACGCCATGTCAAGTGGCGGCATGACACATAATTTATTGTTGAATTATTTCAGCCACCAAACGGAACACAGCATGGAGAGAACGCTAGCAATGATAAAAAAGCGAAAATGCAGGAACAACTACGCACAATTCGCCTACTGTTTAAAAGACTGAGGCTTATTTATGAAAAGTGTAACGAAACTTGTCAGGTAGGTAATAAAGATTTTTATTGGAATTTGTATTAATTTAAAATTTTTACTGAATCCCCCGGTAACGCCCTGAGCCGAGGTTCGTACCCCATTCGGGGTGCCCTCAGGCTTTGTTACCTAAATTACCTAAATATAAACAATACTGAAACATAGATTAAACATATGAACTTTATTGCAAAGAAATAAGGCTCATTTCCATATATCTCTGGCTATTGTCACCTGCACCAAACTACAACGTAAATATGTTAACCTTTCGCGGTTTCATGAATATGCGTTGTTGAGGGGATAAGGTTGAATTTCCTTTGATAACACTGTGTCGATGATTAATTAAATACACGTCTTACTTCAACTACGTTTATTGGCAACTAACTTTCTATCCACATAACATTTGCTTAAATATGAATGAACATAAACCGCCCACCAAAGGACTATGATAGTCCTTTCAAAATTATACAAAATAGACTTAAATTTTACTATACGTTAAATTATAATGCATGCTTATTTATATCAAGATTGGTTACATAAGATTTTAACTAACTACTTAATGTTAAGTAATGACTGGTGGGCTTACACATAATACAACTAAAAATCAATATTAACATGTCGCTATTCTGTAACAGTATCAATTGGTAATGCACATAATTTAGTTACACATCGTTTCGTAACATTATCACCACTTTTAACGCTATACACTCTGGTCAAACCGTCGAGGCCTGGATGCTTATCTGTAATTCGTCCCATCAACCATTTTGCCGGTGGTAAATTGTCATGTTTGATAAGTACTATTTCTCCTATCTTAAACTCATCTTCTCGTTTTAACCATTTTGGTCTCTGTTGTAGCCTTGTCAAATATTCCTTTTGCCATCTCGACCAAAAGTCATTAAGTAATTTTTGAGTATATTGCCATCGTGACAAGTTACTCATGTTTACATCTTTTAAGTTAATGTCTGGTACGACAACAGGTGCCTCGTTGATCAAAAAATGTCCAGGAGTTAGTGGTTCAATGGTATCATCGTCGATGGGGCACAGTGGTCGAGAGTTTAAGCAAGCTTCAATTTCACAGAGGACCGTCGTCATCTCTTCAAATGTTAGGTTTGTAGTTAGAATTCTCTTCAAGTGAAATTTAATTGATTTGACGCCGGCCTCCCATAATCCTCCAAACGTAGGAGAATAAGCGGGAATAAAGTGCCACTGTGTTCCGTCGCTGGCAAGTAATTCAGATATTTCTGTATCAAATTGCAAGTGAGCTTCTTTCCAGGCTTCAGTAAGATCTTTATTTGCACCAACGAAGTTCCGGCCTTGGTCGCTCCAAATGTTAGTGCATTTTCCTCGGCGTGCGCAAAATCTTTTAAATGCACCTATGAATGCTGCAGAAGTCAAATCGCCAACCAATTCCAAATGTATCGCCTTCGTGGCCATGCATATAAAAATGGCTATATATGCTTTGTAGGACTTCGCTCCTCTACCTTTAGTCATCATTATTTGGAATGGTCCAGCAAAATCGACACCAGAATTGAGGAATGCACGTGCCGGTTTCACACGTACACTAGGTAAGTCACCCATTACTTGCGTTCTTACTTTAGCATTAAGTTTAGCACATATCAAACAGCGGTGTATGTGTTGCTTCACCAACGCTTTTGCTCCCAGTATCCAGTACTTGGATCTCAGGTAGGTCAACATCAATTGCACACCTCCGTGCAACGTCTTTGAGTGGGCGTCTGCTATTATAAGAGAAGTAAGTTTGGTGCTGCGACCCAGGATAATAGGATGCTTGCTCTCATCACTCAATTCTGCATTTCTGAGTCGGCCGCCCACCTTGAGGACTCCATGTTCATCCAGGTAAGGATCTAATGATTTTAATTTACTAGAATTTTTTACTCTTTTCTTTATTTTCAGTGATGTTATATCTTCTATAAATTCTTCTTCTTGTACTTTTTTTATACAGGTTTGTAAGGCGTGTTCAAGTTCTTCAGTTGTAAGTATTTTATCTATATTTTCTTTTAATGTTTTTTGTTTCAGGAATCGTCGGCTGTAAGAAATTGTCTTCAGTAGTTCTATCAACGTATTAAAGTCATCAAACTGTGTACATAACTTTCTTTCTTCTTCATTTTCGTTGGTTGTTAATTTCATAACTTGTACATTATTATTTTTCCTTTCTAATTCTGTAGGTATTAGGTTTGGTCTAGTGAACTGTATCTTCTGCTGTAATAACCATTGCGGTCCGTTCCACCATAATTTGCACTTCTTTATACTTGCTATTGACATTCCCCTTGATGCAATATCAGCAGGATTATCCTGCGATTGGACGTGATGCCACTGACTGCCGTTTACATTGGTTGTGATTTCAACGACGCGGTTGGCCACAAACGGTTTCCATTTGTTCGGATCTCCAAATAACCAGGAGATGACAATGGAAGAATCTGTCCAAGCATAGATTTGTGATGTTGGTATTTTCAATGCTTGTCCTACGTGCTTCAGTAATCTAGAGAGAAGCAATGCTCCACACAACTCTAGCCTTGGCAATGAAATCGTCTTTAAAGGAGCTACTCTAGTTCTTGCAGCAATAATGGCCGTCGTGATTGTACCATCAGGGTTTGTTACACGGCAGTACACTACAGCACCGTATGCTTGTATGGATGCGTCGCTGAACCCATGGAGTTCTATTGAATCTTTACTTGAGCTGTACGTGCCCATCCATCTATTTATGTGAATTCCGTTTACATTTTCTAAGTCTACTCGTATTGTAGACCACTTTTCGGTCAGTGTTGAGTTTAATGGCTCGTCCCAGTCAACTTTTTCCAACCATAGCTGCTGTATTAGAATCTTCGCCATTACAATGCAAGGTGAAATCCATCCAAGCGGGTCGTACAACTTTTGGATGTCGGAGAGGATACTTCGCTTCGTAATCACATCGCCAATAACAGGTAAGTTCAAATTATATTCAAATTGGTCGGTTCCTAAATTCCATTGAATACCCAATGCTTTAATTGTCCCATCTACATTAAGTTCTAGATGCGCCTTAGATGATCGCTCGCTGGGGTCGATTGTCTCCATGAAATCACGATTGTTGGAGGACCATTTCTTTAGTTCAAAACCACCCAGGGCGAGCAGTTGTTTAAGGTCTTGACTGATTTTTATTGCTTGTTTCAGATTATCACAGCCGGACATGACGTCATCAACATAAAAATCGTCTCGCAATACTCTGGCAGCTTCCGGATATTTCTCTCCTTCGTCATCAGCCAATTGCATTAGTGTTTTTACGGCAAGATAGGGTGCGGACGCCGTGCCGAAAGTCACAGTCAGGAGTCTATAGTCTTTAATCTCTTCAGATGGTTCGTCTCTCCATAGCACTCTTTGATAATCTGCGTCTTTTTTATCAATCCATATCATTCTGTACATTTTCTGAATGTCAGAAACGAAGCAAACAGCATGTAATCGCCACTTTATGATTAGGCTTCTCAGATCATCTTGCAATATTGGACCCACTAAGAGTTCGTCGTTCAGAGAAGTGCCGTTGGAACCCTTGCATGAGGCGTTGAAGACGACACGAGTCTTGGTGGTCTCCTTGTCAGCGCGGATCACTGCGTGATGGGGTAAGTATACTGATTTATTTTTAAGTTCTTCTTTAGGTATCTGTTCTATGTGTTTAAGTTCTTTGTATTCGTCGATTACCCTTTTATAGTCTTGTTTTAGTTCTGTGTTTTGATTGAAACGTTTTTCTAGGTGCATGTATCTCTTTTCAGCTATTAGACGTGTATTTCCGTGTATTGATTTTGGTTCGTCAGTATTGAACGGTAGTCTGACTATGTATTTTCCGTTTTCGTCTCTCTTGTATGTATTCTTATATATGTCTTCACATAGCTGTTCCTTATGGGTGTGTTTTCGTTTTGTATCATGGTCAATTTCCCAGATTGTTTTTAGTAAATCTTCTATATCAACTTCTTGTTTTATGGCCGTCAAAGACTTCTCTCGTGCATTGAGTTTCATTGTTATTCCTCCCATTAAAATCCAGCCCAGGTATGTATTTTGAGCACATGGTGTACCTGGTAAGCCTTTAATAAGCCCTTCTTTTAGTATTGCTGCATATTCGTCTACACCTAATAACAGATCAATGGTTCCTGATGCATAATAATTTTGATCTGCCAGTGGAATATCTTTTAGATGCGGCCAATCAGTCCCTATGATGGTGCTTGGGGGTATGTTGGAAGTCAAGTGCTTGGACATCACGTAGGCTCTAATAGGTAGGTTGAAGTTTGTTTCCCATCGTGATAATACTTGTACCTTGACTTCATGCTTGACTCTTACTTTCATGGATTCCATCCCAGAGATGATAAGATTTACTGGTGATTTGTCTAGTTTCAGGATCTGAGTTGCCTTCTCGCTTATGAAACATGCTTGAGATCCTGAATCTATCAGCGCCTTCAGCACAGTAGTGTGTCCATGTTCACTCTTCAAAATTACTACTGCGGTGGCCAATAGAGATATGTTCTGCTCTTCGTTATAGTGTGACGCAACCATTGTTAAAGCCTTCCTCTCTCCTACATCTGCTTGGTTGGATGTCGTCGATTGCTGAGTATCTTCTTGAGGAACCGACGCATCCGTCTTGGGTTGATGTAAAAGTGTGTGGTGGCGTCTCTTGCAGATGCGGCAAGACATTGGCATACGACACTTAAATACCGAATGTCCCGCTCCGAGGCAGTTAAAACAGAGTTTGTTTGCTTTGACGTGATCTCCTCGTTCAGTAATTGTCATCTTATTGAACGTACTACAATGACACAGTGTATGCACATCTTTACATAATGCACATGATTTTTGTTTATCATTTTCAGTGGTGGTGGTGTGAAAAACTCGCTGATTTGTATTTTTCGCGCCAGCGGTGGGGGTAACTAGCTCCAGCATACGGAATTTGGCTTCTAGGAACTCAGTCAAATCCTTCCAGGTAGGTAGGTTTTCCGAATTCACAGAGTAAGCAGCCTCTTCCCATTCTTTGTGTGATTCCGGGTCCAACTTCTGCACGACCAGAAATATGAGGATCGGATCCCAGGAGTCAGTGCATACCTTTTGATTATTAAGGCTATTTATAATCTCTCTGGAGGTGTCTAGGAGGGCTTTCAGCTGTGTTGCGGATTGTGTGGTACATTTTTTCTGTGCAAACAATCGCTTAAATAATGCATTCACTATTAGGCGCTTATTACCATATCGATGAGTCAGCGTTCCCCATGCTTGAACATAATTGGCACCAGTCACTTGGATGTTCTTCAATAATGATGCTACTTCGCCCGTGATACTAGTCTTCAAGTAGTGTAGTTTTTCCACATCGCTCAATTTAGTGCATTCATGAACTAATGATTCATACAAATCCTTGAAAGTGGGCCACTCCTCATAGTTACCTGAAAATGAGGGGATCTTTATACTTGGTAGCTTCACTTTTGAATGTACCATTTCCTCATTAGCTGTACTGCAACACGCAGAATGGTTATCCTTCTTAGTACATGAAGTTAACAAGTCCTTCAAATCTCCCAACATACATAGGTACAAGTCTTCAAGAATATAAAATTCTTCATTCACTAAGTATTGAATTTGCCCTCGTTGTTCCCGAGTAGTACACTTTAAAAGGTCTTGATGTGTTTTCTTAAAAGTTCCCCAGTAATCTTCGAGTGTTTGAATGCGAGTTTGTAAATATCCTGGTTTAGATAAACGCTGCTTAGGGCACTTTGATAGGTTAATTTGAGTTTTCCTTAGTAGTGACGCCGTATCTTCTAATATACTTAATGCTTGGTCTGCTTGTGACGTCATGGTTCATGTGTAAAACTCAAAAAAAACTTGAAAGAATGTTATTATTTACGAAGTTATTGCAATGAATTTACACTAAATGCCTAGTTATAACTTGATTCTAATAATTTCTTGCGTATAAAAACTGCACGGGCGTCGGCTTATCGCTCAGGAATGCGATTCTTTTGTTCTCAACGCAGGTGTCCGGCGATGCTCAGGTATGATCCTATCCGGCTCGTATGCGACCATATGTTGAGGGGATAAGGTTGAATTTCCTTTGATAACACTGTGTCGATGATTAATTAAATACACGTCTTACTTCAACTACGTTTATTGGCAACTAACTTTCTATCCACATAACATTTGCTTAAATATGAATGAACATGCGTTTTAGGATAAAATGGTGCCTATAACTTGCGTATATTTTCGTACAATAGACTCCCTTATAATCGCGATGAGTTTAGGAAAGTCGGGAAAAGGTATACAAAATATACAGAGTATAACGGGTCGTTGGGTAAATTACACCGTCGTATTTTGTAGTATATTTATTCTCCAGAAAACCCCCTACTCTTGTCTTTTCGGAACGACGTCTGCGTTCTGCTCGTTTTTAATTTATAAAGTAGTCATTCTATGAGCAGAGCGCAGACGTACTCCGAGTGCGATGGCACGAAGAGAAAGGGAGAGGCAGGAGACAGGGTTGCCGAGTTACAAGAGTTTATTTACGTATTTGTAATATTAGTGTGATGTTTTGTAGGGCATGGAATACACACACATGGAGAGTCTGATACCGCTCAAAGACGAGGCTGAGAACAAAGCTTTAGACGAGAGACGCAACACAGAGACTTACAGGCTCGCACTTGAAGAAAACAGAGAGCTAACTGATCAGGTATATATTTAATCATTTAATGTTATGCACAGAAAATCCTCTCTAATGCCTATCTGTGTCTTGAAGACGAAGGAGAGTACCACTCCTATGTTGGCTTAAAATACGATGAAGAAAATTCTCCCAGCGGTTAATGATATGGACCCATCTTGACATGCATGCAATACATATAAAATAGTTTTGTTTATATCCACATTAATTATCTATCAATTAACTAAACAAAATACAAAACAAAAATTAATGCCTGAAAACTTGCCGGTTACACGTTGGGGCGCGCGCTTCTCGCGAGTGAGCGAGATAGAAACAATAATTATAAAAACGAAACACACGCGGGCAACGTGGCGATAATGTCCTCTTTACAATAAATAATATAAGGATGGGGTCCTTTGAACTGGTTTAGTTCATTCTAAAACATGTAAAACCATTATGTTTCAGGTGGTGTTAAAAAATAAGCAGCTGAAAGAAGTGATAACAAACTTGAGGACGATAATATGGGAAATTAATGTGATGCTGACGATGAGGAGGTCATGAAGTTATTACATAGTAACAGTCTAACTGTAGCTGAAAATCTCATGTTCCTAGGCCGATTGGACCTTTTTCCCGCCATTTTAACTTGGTTATGGCATGCATTTTGTATTATGTGAATACTTACCGCCGATAATTTAATTAGTATGTGTAACGGCACTAACGGGACGCTGTGGATTGAACAAACATCTGGGGGTCTAAAAAGGCCGGTCGAGCAATATTGATACGTGCAATTCATTTCTTGAATTGCCGTTTGACTACTTTTGGTCTCTGAACAAAATGTAGCTTAATGTAGTCATGATTGAATTTGTTGATCGTACATAAAAACAGAGTTATTTCGCACCACAAATTGTCTATAAAGATGTATGGAAAAAAAATCTGTTAAATATGGTATGGTTGGAATATGTTGATGATTTCTTTTGTTATTAATCAGTAAATATACCATTCTTGTCGCAAATAACATGTTGATAACTTACGACTTATAACTGAGCTGCAATTAGCAAAAAACGTGATAAAATTTGAATTTCGCGCTCCAAGCGAAGCCTCCTTAAAACGGGACCACAAAAATCCATTCAAATGCTACAGTCTCGCTGTTTATTTTTGCCGTTAGCTTTGATTACCCAATGAATATAACATTACCTATTCTAAATACTTGAACGTTGAATCACTTTTTATTGCTCTATCACAGATCCGCTGTGTTCTCAAATATAGTAGTTAAATTAATTACTTATTTAAGTAGGATATTGTGTAAATATTTATTTAGTTCGGCTACAATCTGAGGTTACATCTACATAAGTGCATATATTAGTACATTCGTAGGTGCTAATAAAATAAACCCTTTTTTACCGGGTAAATATATTTTTTATCGATTCAGAGATCATTTGACGTTTACATCAGTGATACCCATGCTAGTGTTATTATTTAAAGTATTCGGGGTTATTCAGTCATTCAGTTACGGTCCGATGACGAATCGATCGGATCACGAATTTCCCATTTGAAACGAGGCGGTCGATTGAAACTTGTTCGCGGTAAATGAAAGCTGCGTCTAACATAGCATTGACATCAAATCGTTCCTTTTCAATGGAATTGGCGACTGAGTAGGTCTAAATAAGATTATTCGGATTTGATGATGTAAATGCTTATTCCATGAAAATCAAGCTTTCCATTTCCAATCAATTCCAGTCAAAATGGTCAGTGAATTCCGCCATTATCTGAGTTAGGCCATTAGTCAATACAGCCTCAGAGTGTGGCCGCACTATTCTGTATAAGAATGTATAAGAGTTAAGATTGTGGGTGAATAAATAAATGTATGTTACTGAAACTTCAATATTTTTTAATATAAAATCTTTTCATCATTTTCTTTTTGTTTCTTGACTTAATAGTGAAATTATGTTATTTATGATGGTCATATTCTATAGATTTTCAATGGAAAAATTTGGACCCATTTTTAACGGATTTTCTTATATTAGGTAGTTATTTCCATTATTAATATATGTAATACGTACCTGTTTTGATTAATTTGAAGTGTTGATTACAATAGTAGGTAAGTAATGGGGTAATGGTAAATAAATATAACTCTTAAAAAATAAATTATTATTCTTATACTTCAATGGCGAGTATAATAATTACATATTGGCAAGACCTGCGCTATATCTATTGATTACATTTTGTAAAAAATAAATAGCATCAAATAAATAAAGCGAAGCGAGCTTAGCTTTCATTGTACGTATCTTTAGAAGTATTTGCATTTAACATTACATTAATTGAAAATGAACTTACAAATTAGATCTTAATTAATTTACATAGAGTCCTATTTATCTACGTTCGATGGGCTTTGCGATGTCAGAAGTAGCCTTCTTCTTTTTTTCTAGAATCTTCTTTTCGTATGGACGGCGGTCGACGATATCTTCTATGGGTTCAGGTGTTGCCTCATGTTGGGGTTGGACTTCTGGTGCTTCTGGGGAAGCTTCGAGCTCTTTGCCTGCGCTTCTGCCAGCTGGGAGCGCGTGGAAAGCCTCTGCCAAATCTGGGTTGATTTCTTCAAGGGGGGTGTCACCACTTCTGATGTAGACGGGGATGTGACCGTCTACTGGGGGCAGGAACTGCCATTTGGGTCTGGCCTCTGAAATAATGAAAGCTTTATTAGTGAATTATTTCTTTTAGGTACTCCTAAGGTTTTCCTGTCCAAGATACCTATAGATCAGGAAAAAATAATAATAACAAGGTACGTTGCTCAATATGTTTCCAGTAGAAAATACAAAATAAATGCGGTTGTTATTCATGCGATAAAACGATATGACGTAAATACTAGATTCTTATACAAGGGTCGAATGGAGTCAATTCTCATACGAGATATCAAATCTAGGGTCAACATTTCAGAATCGCTAGAACTCATTTGTAATCAAATACCTATTAGTTTATTAAACCGAGATTTTGAATGAAAAGCAGGTGGGTCAGATTCAGATCGATCAGATTAACAACCACTACCTTCTGAGTATGAGAAATGAAAATATGTTTTTGCTAGGTAGTTATCTATATAAACAAATTCTTTTGCATAATACTGCCATGTCCTTTCCATTACCACCTACCTAATATATGTACCTATGATAACTATTCGAAAAACAATAATATAAAACATAAATTTTGCAATAATCAAGTTCGAAATGTGTAATTATTTGTTCGGGAGTCACGACTGGCGGATGCTGCATTCGCTAGTTGATATCGCATGCATCCGTGCATCGTAAATTTGCTAATACCTAGATAATGGCATAGACCGGCAGCTTGTTTGAGCCGCTTTCCTTGTACAGAGGTCGTTCAACTGGCTGCAAGTACGAGTGTTACATCTCTAGTAAAGATTTTATGTATTTGCGTGCATTGTTGTCTAAGTTATGATTGTTGGAATGGTAACGTCTAGTTCACACTTTGACCCTAGACTTAAAAATTGTGAAGTATTTTTTTTCTTGTCAATTTTTAATAGTTGTCAGAAACGCAGTCTCTCTAGCTCTAGCTAGGCAAACAAATTCCCATTAGCCAGCGACTAATGACAAAAAACCATTAATACCTTATTAAGTATGTAGGTACCTACCTACTTAACTCGAATAAATATTTATTTTTCTCGATAATTTCCGGATTTTAAATAACTAAGATCAAAGTTTGTCCCTAACTCCTAAGTGAACGAGACACATTGGTGCCGAGTGCCGATTCTGAAGGCCTACTCCGAAAAACGATACACGATAGTTCGATCATCGTTGTCAATTATTAACCAACTAGCGCCATATCCTCGCGTTCCCGACGGCTGACACCCTGGATGTTAATCCAGGGTGTCAGCTACCTCTATACCTACTAAATTTCATCAAAATTTGTTCAGCCCATCCAGCCGTTTGAGCGTGAAGAACTAACAAACATACTCACAAACTTTCGCATTTATAATATTTGTAGGAATAGTAGGTAGCTAGGATAGAATTGCAGTAAACTGACGAGTCGAAAAACGAATCGCTTTTGGATCGTTGTCTGCGACAAATATGGTCGTGGCACCAATAAAGGTGATGATTAAATTCATGCTGAAACAAGCAATCGGACTAGATTTCTTCCCTTTCATGTACCTACCTACCGATATACTACTAATAAACTAATTAATTATAGGTACGCAGCCGTACGCAGTTATATCCCATAAGCTATATATATATCTTACTATTGTACTGAGTCTAAATATCTCTTGCTTTGCTCATTATTTATTCATGCAGCAAAACAAATGATCACCACTAATTCATCAAAGATTATGATAATATGCTAATAGGTATTGTCGTGATTGGTAGAACTGATTAATATCTGCTTATATTTGATCTATGGCCTCAACTTATGAGGTCACGATTGTTTTTATATCTTCCGAGTTCCGTTTCTGCAATTTGCATTTCTGTGTTTTGTTTACTTCGACTGTTTGAACGAAGAACCCGTATTTCATTTTCGCTTCCCTCTTCATGTCGACATATTTTTAGAGATAGAAAGCTAGCGATCAACATCTTTTCTTGTTTACATAAATTCAATTCCACAAAAAAAAATATTGTAGAAGCAGGGATTAAAGTAACTGATTGTACAGGCTTATTTTACTGTATATGTACGTATACCTACTTTATAATATTTCTATTAATCCCGTAGAGACAAAACATACCTACCACTTAAATCTGTAGTCATCTGATCTTGCGCCAAAAAAAATATTTTTTTTATTACCTATGATTCGATCTTTGTGTCCTAGGATATTATATTATACTAGCTGTTTCCCGCGGTTTCCCTCGCGTTTCTGGGATAAAGAGTAGGTAGCCTATAACCTTCGGGGATAATATTGTAGCTTCCTATTAGTGAAATATTTTTTGAATCAGACCAGTAACTCCGGAGATTAGCGCGTTCAAACAAACTCTTCAGCTTTATCATTAGTATAGATAGATTTTATATTGAGAGGAACCTATGGATAACAGAATAACGTAGGTAGATAACTCCTATAACTAGCCTATCCAAAAAAAGGTGACAAGTGCTTTTACAGTAATTAAAATTATACACAATCAAATCAAATTTAGGTTGACTTTCACTCGACCTAACAACCGGACGATGGCGTCTACTTATCATCCGAATAGTTGCTGCAAGTGCAAAAAAAATATCATTCACTCACTAGCAGCCGAACGAACGGGGTCATCACTCGGAACAAGTATTTAAACCCATCAATCCACGTCCGCCTGTGGCTATTGAGGTTTTGGTAATGCTGGACAATATTAGTGGGTTAGTTGCTTCACTGATGACTGGAGTGATTGCTATTTAATTTAGTTGGGCTACGGTAGATTGACTTCATTGTAATGTAAACTGTAAATTGATGGTGATTAAACAGGATTTTATTATTCACCTGCGTTTTATAGAGGAAGTACTCATCAATATACTTAGTAGGTACCTAATTAACTACTTTAAGGCTGAGTAATCCACCAGAGAGATGTGCTAAGCTGCATTGTGGGAACATTCCCAAAAACATGTTTTACATTAAACGTTCATAAGTGCTTTAACAGTCAGTAGGGTTAATTTTGTCACATTTGCAGCTTAATATGTTTTGGATAGCATTTCATCGACCTATCAACTATCTTTTGTTTCATCTAATTTGATAGATTTGTCAGTTTCGTAATATAGACCAATATTAGGCGTAACAGATATATTGATGAAATGCTGTCCGAAACATACTATGAAGCTGCAAATGTGACACGATTAAATTTAGGTACTACAGGGCCTAAACTGAATAAATGATTTTTGAGTTTGAGTTGAAACACCAATAGAATCACTTCATTTAGCGACGCTAGGTACCTAAATGTGTTAAAAATACCTGTTTAAGTTAGCAGAAATTGTGTTAAATTACACTAATACTTAGGTACACATATTATATAGCTATTGTATGTTTCAACGACGACTTACTAAGAACTTAGGTACCCATATTTTGTTAATAGCGATAAAATCCTAATCTTGTTTAGGCTATTAGAAGAATTTATCATCAAATGATGCATCTAGGGTCTGATAGTAGGTATATATGTAACTCCAGCCCCCCACATCCTGATTTAGTTGCATCGAATCATAGACTTCTGTCGTGATTCTAGTCATCTATTACATAACGGTTAAACTTTATAACCTACTAGCTTCTGCCCCGCGGTTTCACCCGCGTTCCCGTGGTATCTTATGTTTTCCCGGGATAAAAAGTAGCCTATAGTAGTTTCATCGAAATCCGTTGCGTAGTTTTTCCGTGAAAGAGTAACAAACATCCATACTCACAAACTTTCGCATTTATAATATTAGTAGGATTGGATATTGAGTTCCTAATAATAGTTACAGACAACCATAAAGTAGAAAGCTCTAATTTTATTAGGTACATCGTTAGAAAGCTTAGGTGCTAACATTGTACGTTGGTAATAAATGATAGATTAATGTGTACGTTCCCATACCGATTTAATTGACACCAATTCGCCATGTACCATGCTCATAATTTTTCTATTTTCCCTACCTTTTTAAGGTGAATTTTATGTGAGGAGACATCTATCTAAGCTTTAATTGTGATAAGCTACGAGGTTACAATCGTCAGGCAGTACAATATTTCTTTTTTGTTACAGCCTTCTCCTCTACTCTCACGGCAGTAGGTAAGTACCATAGACGTTATTTTCCAGACAGTACCTACTTAATATGTACCTACTATTACCTACATTGGCTACATTAGACGACATTCTCATTAACGAAGATAGCTATTGTGATTAGCACTCTCGGTAGCTTTTTAAATGTAGTCTAACTCAGAAACAATTAGCATGCACCGACAAATTCGGTAACCTGTAAATGCAAAGATTTCGAAACTATGAGCAGTGTTAACTAAGGGAAGCATGAAGTTATTATAAGCACTTTAACATAACTTTGTTATGTATGTGTCACCAGAAATGTATGAAACATAGGAATTGTACACAATTCCTGTGTATTTCTCCTAGGAAATTTTATTTCAATAATGATACTAGGAAATATATAAATTCTATTGAAAAAAATAGGTTGGGGTTATTTTTTTTATTTTGCATAAATTTGAAAGAATTCGCACAAAAATAAATTTCACTTACAACCCCCCAAATACCGCTATCCTTACAAATATCCCGAATGTAATAATCCGATAGATATTTAGGAAATGTATGGATTTCCTAGGAAATGTATACAATGACGGATTAGATACTTTTCCGTTACTAGACTTCAGAAGTAGTATGGCATTTTATACATATGTTATGTATAAAATGCCATACTACTTCTGAATTCTAGTTCTCAATTATATTATTAAGACGAATTTAATCTTTGAAGCTTTTACTCACCCATAGGTACATGTAAAAATAAGTTTGTTACGTCTCTGCGAGCAGAGTAGTAGACCCACATAGGTCAAACATCTTTCAAGCATCTGTTACTTACTTACATTAGTCAGTTAGGTGATTAAACTACATAATTGGTTGTTCCACAATTGTATTGTTAGCACTGTCCCTAACAACAATTTAGACTTTTTGACTGGAACTTGCGATTTCTATAGGTAGTCTTGTTTAAATGAAGTATATTTTTTATCACAGAATAAGAAATAGGTTATATCTCTTAAAGATAAATTCAAAAACAGTGAAGTGAAAATAATGCATATCTTGTCATTTGAGTGGACGGAAATTTTTGAGACTTTGTGTAAGTATTAAATTAAGACTGCTAAAAATAAATCCTATTAATAAATAAGAAGAACCACACAAATTTAAGCAAAATTCTACGCTAAAACTTCATCAGCCCCACACATACCGCAGTAAGCTCGTAAAACTGGAGTCGTTGAGATGTGAATGTATGCCGGTATTCAAGTAACGGTCTTCCAACTCAAGGCTCACTTTTTGCTTGTCAAAACGCTAACTGTACCTTCATTTCGAGTACATACTCTTCACCTTAATGTTTCCAGCATCTTGAAATCGATTTTCATCTCAATCGTGTTTTGTTAAGGTTGATTTACCTATTTGGTAGTGCAGTGTTTTTTCATCTTCGATTTGGTGTTTCATGTTTGTCAATAAGCTTCCGAATTTAGGTACTTTTTACTACTTCACAGAAAGCTCAAACTCACTGGATTTGATTGAACCCAGGATCTTCTTGAATTGAGAATGTTCCAAATTAGAACAAGATTATTTGTGTTTCAATAGGTACCTAACGCAGGTAAACTATTTAGTTTTCGTTTGAAAATAGTAAAAGTAGGCATTTTTACTATTTTCCTTGTATTTGAGCCAGTAACATTATTATCTGTACATGTTTATTAATAAATTAAAACATAATAAAGTAGGATTATGCGCAGTTTTGCCATCGTCTGTTTGAACTTAGATATAGGTCACAAAGAGTTCATCTCAAAGTGTAGAACTATATTGCGTTCAAATTTTTGTTTACACGATATCGCAGAGAATTGAGTGATTCACATTTGTAATTTTAAATAGTATGTACTTACCTATTATTTTTAATTTGATTAGGCTTTACGGAATTCAAAACTACATTACTCTCATGTCGATATACCTACACGATAGACATATTCTGTCTCGGTTATCTGCTATTATTCGATATTTGATATACTTACTTACTCGATTCTATTTATCGAATAGCGTAGGTATATCTTACCTAGAGTCTATTATTCGACAATGGCGAATTATTGTTATTGTCTGGTATCAATCTTGGAAAAAAATATGATGATAAATGATATTTACCACGATCGTGTACAAATATATTGCTTGGCAAAGGTGATATTCGATTCTGTACCTGACATGCCAATCAAATCCGAATCTTTGAATCTCTAAATAGTACAAAATAACGTCACAGTCTACCTCTGTCTGTTTCTCAGCTTACTTCTTCTAAACCACGCAACGGATTTTGATACGGTTTTCACTAATAGAAAGAACGATAAACGAGGAATGTTAGTTTACATGGGGCGGGTAGTAGTCTCTCATAAGAAGTTTCAAAGCTTTGACCTTAAATGTACCAAGAGAAATGCAACTAGAGATTATAAATGTAATTAATAATGTGACCATGAAAGTAGGTCAGCGAGGAGTCAAGTCTGACTGGGTCTGTTATCTAAATAAGTCTAAACAACTTTGCAGTTAGTATCTAAATGGCGACGACTCTAAACTTCATTGCTGTGCAAACATGATTTTGCTAAAAGTTTATGAGGATTTCCCCACATTAAAAAAAAAAAAAAAAAAAGGTGCGTGCTGTATAAATATACAATTTAAGTGTCCAATATAAACGTAACAAGGCTCGGTCTATTCACAGGTGGGAAACACACCTGTGAATAGACCTAAATTACCTACTTAATCGTATTCTCTAAATCCAACTTTAGTGCTGTTAATATTATTATTTTAGTTTTTGTTGCCACCTGTAGGTTATGTTGAGGCTTTTAGAATATGACCAATAGCACCTGGTTCTTTAAATAAAATAAGAATACAATAGTTTATTTCTCACCCCAGGTAAAAAAATACGATAATTATATTATTATAGATATTATGATTAATTATTAACAAATTAAGTAGATTATGCTAACTAAAAATAGAAAGTGTCATATGATGCCGAAACTGTGTTTATATCGAGATTTGTGAGGTAGGGTCATGATATTTTTTTGTGTTTAGTCTGAGGGTAAATACATATTACTCTTTTACTAGAAGTTAGTGTTAGTAGTAACTTGGTCTCCATAGTACAATTTGTACTTTAGCAGGTAGGTAGTATGTGTGAAAAAACCTATTTAATAAATAATGTAAGATCATATCAGTCATATTATGGTACTATTTAATTCGATAGACGCAGGAAATTAGTACTAAAGCTTTTCTGCATAAATGCTATTTTATGGTTGTTGTTGCTATTTTCTTATATGAGCAACTTTATAACGAATATTCGAAAAGAAGTTCATTAAATATAATGGTTAAACCTGTAAATCAAGATTGTTAGTTTCGAGAATTTGTTAGCTTGCTGTTTGATTTTTTAGCTAGAATTTAATGGAAAAGATTCTATGGACTCTAAACTAAACGAATTTAAAGACAAGTCCTTAGAATTAGGACGTCTCGAATTATTTCCCTTTATAGACAAAGCATTGTCTGTACACAAAAGATTCTGTTTCCTTAAAATTTCTAATTGGCAAATAAATGCCTTTGAGTTTTTGGTACCTATATACCTCCCTTTTGACCTCTTTCTTGAACTAATCATTGGCCCTGTCTATTAACATCCAGGTCTACTGACACTCCATTCCATAACCCTCTTGGCGGGGCTACTGCGTAAGATCATGAACTTCAATCCAATTTAGCTCTCATTATCTAGAATTTTGTTATACATATTTATGGGACATGCGAATATCTCAATATAACCATTATGCCTCGTCCGATGTCTTGCGCGGTGTCTAAGAATATCATAGAAAACGGAAGTCAAATTAAATAAAGTTCAATACTACCTAGTACCTACTATGTTACGCGGTAGCCCCTCGGGCTGATAGTATATTGTTTTTTTTTTTTAAAAAAGGACAGTAGTAGTACCTACTTTTTCCATGTATCACTGTTAGAATGTTCGAATCTCTTAGATTCTATCCTAAGATTTTATTGAACAATATTATTATTGTACATACGAGAATATTAATTTTAAAATGCATTTGTTTTCGTCATAAATACCTAGTCATTTTACATTGGTTTGATGCACTAAAAATAACGTTGTTCAATAACGCGGAAAGTCAAAATCATGAAAATAGTCTCCACAGCGGCCTTCAAAGCAGGAATCAAGGAATTATTTAATATTTCCTTTAGAAAGGCTAGGGAGACTGCAAGGAAGTCATTGTCCTGTCCAGTGTTGTGTGACCACAATCGAGCTGGAACGGGTTGATCGTGTTTGTATTTGCAATTTTATAAAATTCCGTTTTTCATACTCCCCATAAGTAAATAACATCGCCATGGATGTCTTCCATCGACCCTGAACATCAGACTTCGCGTTTCTTTTTACAAACTTAACCGGGAGTGGACATCGTTTTATACATTCGTTTGTAACTCTACCTGCAGTGTAATTCCAATTAGGTTTTTATGTTACCATGATCACCTTTTTATTTTTAAAGATAAACATAGGCTTCGATCATTATAGAACCTTTCTCGGAATCATTATGATGATATCATTCGTTTCGGTAAAGTCGAGTTATTTTAAAAGCTTGCAGAATCATTGCAAAAAAATAACGTGGAAAAAACAATGACTAATATTAATTGATGATTGCGATGTTATTTATTATATTTATAATGGTATTATGAGATAAGCGATGTATTTTTAAATGCCCGTTTGTTTTGTCTATATTCGTAAATGTTTTGGTCGTTAATTTTATAGGATGCAGCTTTTCTGAAAGCTTCATATAAATGGAAGCTTATATTTTTCTGATATAATAGGTACTACTATAGATAATTATAATTTATCATAATTTACGTTTCTAACGGTTAAATTTTACAAGTGCTACATGTAGAGACCAATTAAAAGCGTTAACAAGCTTTTTATCAGGCTCAAGAAAAAATATGTACGTAATTACTTGAATAAATATTTTTCTATATGAATTTAAATTTGTTTAATTCTGATTCAATTAAACACGTCAATTTTATAACAAGCGTAGTTAATTTGATTGTAAACAAATTAAATTATTGAATTTAAATTTGGGATAACCACAAAGTTTTTATATAGATACTTTTTAAATGGTGTTGAATAGCAGGTAATTGATCATTTTGTTATATGAAAAACTTCGTATCTGAGCTCACGATCACGGAAAAGGTATCATCTCGTCACGATTTACCTCACACCCCGACATCTCCGTGACTTTGACTATGAATAAGTATATGATTTGAACAATAATTAGCATGTCAACAGGTTTTTATACGAGCACTTAATGCTTAATTGGAGCTTTTTATTATAAAGGTGTTGTTCCACTGTCAAGTCTGTAGATATGTGTAATGGTACCGACGAGCACGATTCTCCCACAAAAAAGAAACTGTAATCTCGATTAACCATCACAATATTTTTTATAGAATTCGATTCAGATAGTTTAATGGGAATAGCCACAGGTTAAAATAGCGTTGAATCTTGTACTTAAGATTTGTATTTATAAAAATGATAAATTGATTTATATTTTAATTAAAAAACGAATTTAAATACTTTCTACTGGAATCAAAACTTCACTTCATTTAGATTACAAAAAAAATGGAGAAAACTTACCAATAACAACACAGAAAAACACACTCAACAAAACAAGGGACTTGTACATTTTGAATTATATTAATTTAACTGTTTAATAAATTAATTTGAATGATGTATAAAATCACGATGGTTTGGTTGACCGGGAAGCAAGCGCGGGCTGCGGCGGCCAGAGCGGGCTTGCGAGTGAAGCGTACGCGCACGCAACCGGATTAAAAGCATAGGACTTTAGGTAGGATCTGCGCACACTGCCTATACATTTTACAACCCCTTGAGTTCCAGATACTTAAGTATAGCTCATAATGTTGCTATTGAAATAAAATAATATAATTTAAACTTTAATATTAGAAATTAAGATAGACTCTACATTATCTTAAAATTTTGCATCACCGTAGTACAGACAATAAACAGAATCTATGTAAAAGTGAAAGTTTGTTAGCATGGGAAGATCTTTGTTACTCTTACGCAAATAATACTGAACGAAATTTGATGAAAATTGGCACATAGATAGGTATATAAAATTACATGGAATAACATGCAAGGTGGAAAATTGAGACGGATCATTAAGGGCGTCTACCAACCACGCGAATATGATCTTAGAAGATCATCCCTTATTTTTTGAGTTATTGCTATAGAATAGACATTTACAGATTTTCAAACAGTTACAGTTACAGGTACTTACAGTCACCGCGAAATGTGGCTTCAACCCTTAAGGTAGCTGCCCTTACTGACTCGCTTCAAATTTCCAACCTGTATAGGCAATTTGTTATCCCAAAAGCGTGAAAGCCACGAGACACAGTTATTTATAAACATATCCCTTATCATCTTGAAGTAGCTAAACAAGGTAAGCTCAAAGCGATATGTGATGATAAAGAGACGATGGTTGGAAATACCGGAGTCAAAGTCCAACTGCAGAGATAGATAGGTACATAGAAAGTATAAGTCTAAATATGAACTAGAAGATGTTGAAAACAATTATGATGACGTATGACCAAGTAAAAACTGAGAGCAAACCTAATATTATAAATGCGAAAATTTGTGACTGTGTTTGTTACTTTTTCACGGTTTTTCACGGAAAAATGGTATGTAGATACTTTTTATCCCTCGGGAACGTCAGGTCCCTCGGGAACGCGGGTGAAAAGCTAGTCTGTAATATTTTTGGAGAAAAAAATATTTTGGGATTCACTACCCTAATTGAATTACTAGGATACCTAATGTAAATATGGGCCAGGTATCTAGCGAGCCGGGAAGACGAGAGAAAGAGATGGCCCAAGACAGTATTAATGTGGTAGTGTTATGAGACTGACAATGATTGTCATTGGTCTGATTTTCAGCCGAGAGTCCAGGTGGGAAAACTATGGATGAGAATAGCAAAGGTCTGCATTTGTCAAGATATTAAAACTGATGTCTCTACGGATTGCGTGTCAAGACCAAGCTTGTTGTAGCACTAGCGGATGTTCCAGATTATTATTATGCTTAAATTCTAGGAGTTACCAGTGAAAACCAGTTTAGTTTGATATATCTAGCCACTTTATCTACCTACAGTTAAGGCGATGATAGCTCAGTGGTGCTGAGACGAAGGTCGCGGGTTCGAATCCTATGAGCTTGAGGTTTCGGTGAAGGAAAATATCGTAAGGAAACCATAGCCCGGTGTTAGAGTAATTTGTAGTACCTACCTGTCTGGTTGGCTAATACCGTCATGTTGAAAATCTGTCGCCAAGCACCCACCGGTGTGTTCCGTCCGACAGCTGCACTTGAGAGCCAGTTCCCTTCTAAGACTAGAAGTTTTTAATTAGATAAATAAATAAATATGAAAATAATCTTTTGGAAATTGTAATTCCCAAAAATTTCACGTAAGGTTTCCTTATCCAATTTACCTAGCCTTTAACATAGCGCAGGGATAAAGTATCTTGTTTACCTCTTGAAATTCCGATATCTGTTCGTAGAAAAGTCTGGTCAACAATGATAATTATTATGATTGTAATAATAAAATGTATTAATATTCCCGGTAGTGATCGGAAGTAATATAACTAAATATAATTTAAAACAGTAAAAATAAGATTGTACAAATGTGCATGGTAGTGACAATCTTTCCTTCAAATCCTATACTATAGGTACTTATAATTAAATTAAATTAAACTACTTACCCATTTTTATTTTTGGAAATACTATACAACATTACGTAGTTAGATAAAGTGGAAGACTTACTGATGAAGCTTAGTGAAGATAATTGTCTCCTCTGTATGATTTATGTATTCTATTATTTTTACCTAATCGCTTTACCTTCAAATAAAGAAAAAAAATATGCGGCTAGCAAGAAAAGGAAAGAAAGGAGCAATGAAAAATCTATAGGACTTATGATTTCAAATTATTTATTTGCCGAATATTTACCGTAAGTATTGTTGTTTTATTTGTATAAAGGGTTGCTTACTTATTTGTTTGAAAATTATTTGCATTGTCTTAGTTATATGGTTTACTTTTGATTGTTATTTATTAGGTGTTCAGTTTATAGATCTCCATTCAAAATACTAATCATCTAAAGCTATTAGTCCTATATTATTTATTCTATGCTATTAGTATTCATTAAATATTCAAGAAATCTAAACTACCATAATTAATACTTTCACAACCGGGTACTTAAGGTGTGAAATTAACAGGATAAGTTTTCAGTATTAATTAAGATAAATTGCCTATAAATAAGTTATACCTAACTTCAGCTCGGCACCATAATTTATACTTAAAGCAGTTTAAGGCGTGAATTTGAAAAGTTGCCATTGACAGTGTCGTTTCGAGAAAAAGTTAAAATGTTAGACCAGTCTAAGGTATAAACTTCAGACCGCGGTTTTACCCTTCCCCGGGTAAAAAAAAATACGAGCAACTCTAGAAAAAAGAACTCTCCTGAAAGTGCAGTGAAAGTTTGACTTTTGTAGCTATAACTCGGCTTTCTGCTTTTCCAACATAAAATGTTGCCTTTCTTTGGTATAAGAACATAAATTGCCACACCCATAGTTATAAATGAAGTTTCAGAATTAAGCTTCATACACATTAATGTGCTTTTTTTGACCCAACTGTTTGAGTTGCATCTGTCAGTTACCAGAATGGTTACCAGTTTTTGGGTTACATCTCTTTCTCAACAAACGTAATATGGAGGAACAAGGTGGATGATTCTTCCATTGAAAAGGGAAGAACTTTCGCCAGGCTGGGTCATCGTGCCTGGGGACTGCGGTCCAACTGTACATGTTGGATTCTGGTATATACTTATGGTAATGTGCGAATAAACTTCACCAGCGCGATTGTGGGGCCATCTATCCATCGACGTGTGAACTATGTAGGTAGCTGAAATTTGTCGCCGTAAAAATTGCTCAGGACTATTTCCCCTTTCCAATGACTTTGGATAGAATAATTTGGAGCGAGGATGGAAAACATAAAGGATATTTTCCATCCTCGCTCAATTCCATGTCGCTATTTTGTGTATGTATTTTTATTATAATTCTCTTGAAGTAAGAAGTTACTTGTTATACGTATTTTGGTCCAGTATTTATTGTCATATAAATTCGAACGAAGCCCTAGCTTGCTAAGTATCAATAAATCCGTGTATAGAACGACACGATACCTTATAGAAACGGTGAGAATAAATAGAATTTCCAATAGAATGTATTACATAGTTCCTTGAGTGTAAAAAAGTTGTAACTTACATAAATGGTTCCGAGCCGAGCATATAGATTTATATCAGTATTATAAAACATTATTATATTAGGTGGTTTTCATTACAGTTTAAAAATAAAATACCTATATATTTTTTCTGGATAATATAAATAAATAAATGAAAAATAACTCTTACATTGGGTATTTTCACATTTTCATTGAAGATATCTCCTCAAGGCAACAATACAACCATCCCAAGCTATTCATAAGACATAATTTAAAATTCGCAACGCTTAAAGAGGTGTCACAGATAAATACCGACTTCATGTTAACGTACTGTTAATTGCTTTTTAATATGTATACCGCAATAAAATTTAATTTAACGTAAGTCATGATGAACAACGGTATGTAAATGAGTTGAAGCGAATCGGTGTGCAAGTAAAATAAATAAGTGCTAAGAAGAGCCCCGCTAAGGAATGACAAAGCTGGACTACCTACCTGAATATTAGTGCTACATTATTATTACCTGGTTACTAGTATACAATAATACCTAATAATTATATAGTAGGTACTAATATTCAGGTAGCGTATGCAATTATTTATAAAATCATGACCGTAAAAAAATCAAACTTATGATAAGTTTGATTTGACTAATATTGTAAATGTGAAAGTTTATATGGATGTTTGTTACTCTTTCACGCAAAAACGACTAAACGGATTTGAATGTAACTCCTCATAAGTACATCCATGCGACATATAAACTAACATCAAGAAGGTAAAGAAGAAATTATTTCGAACATCCTAGGAGAAATCGATACGTTTGTAGAAAGGGTAAGGCTAAAAATTTATTAGTAAACCATAATGTAGCATTGACAGATAAAACCTAGATAAAACCACAACGAAGAAGAAAACACTTCTCCACTTTTGAAAATATGATTTATATTGTCATTTTAAACAGCCAAGTTACATCAAAGTTATTTGTTTTGACATTACATAATTACCTAAAATTTTATTTTTAATTACAAAAGAACTCTTCAGAAATAATGGACAATGTCAGATCCCAAGAAGAAAAAGACAGTCAGCCGACGCCTAATGATTTCGATATATTTCTACCCTGGGCCTGCCAGCAGCATCAGGTCAATGGAACTATCATTGTCGATAAGGTGATTCGAGGTATGTATACCTAAGTTTCTAAGTACCAGTCGATAGAATTTTCACACTCGTAAATTGATTAGACTGGATACAATACAAAAATAACCCAAAGGTATAAAAAATAAGCACTATTTTTGATAACTTTGGGTTTGTCTTGTTGAATAAGATTTACTATGACTAAATGGGGACCAACCCTGAAATCACAAACCAAATGTATCCTCCGTATTCTTATATCTTTTGATCGATCAAGGGTGACCTCTGCGATCGATTACCTGCCGGTGACCTTTTAGCAAATAAATGTAATTATTATAATAATAGAAACATTTTCATAAAGATCTTATAGTGCTTACTATCACGTGTTTTTCTGATATAAAGAGTATTGTATTATGTAATTCCAGGGTATGGGTTTATCAACTGTTCATAATACTTCACCACTATCGACGAACAATTGAGCCAAGTCTGTACCTGATAACTCAAAGGAAATGAGTCAACTTCACATGACTTTAAACTTTACTTTCTTCCTGGCCATATAGGTTTCGTTGGGATATTGTCCTTCGCCGAATTAAGTTATTAATCTACAGGCCATTACTTTTTAATTTTGTTTAGATCTCTTTTTCTAATTATTACCTACTCATCGAAATACCTATTTGTTATCGCTTTCTTTCAGCCCCATACGTAAAAGTTGCACAATCGGAACGAGCTAAAGTAAAAGTGTTACCTGATATTGAATCGAAGGCAAGCAAAGAAATTAGTTATACAGTGCAAATTAACGAAATGAAACACGAAAAAATAATCAAAATTCTCGCATATTATGATAACAACAAGAATTTGACAGAAATAAAGTTCGAAAAGAACAACCAAGTGCCTTGTCTAATTTTGAAGATAATCGGTCTAATTTTGCCATTTCATACTTATTTGAATGCAATAACAATAAATAAGGGTTTAGATAAGTTTGTGATTTATGAATTACGAAAGTGGTTACCTGTTTCTAATATAACAGACGTTTGTCTAGATAATACATTTTTTGCAGAGGCTTGCTATGACATCCTGCTAGAATCACAATGTAAATTGAGACAGCTTTCACTAGCGCGATGTGGAATCAATGATAGAATCTGCCAGACTATAGCTTTAAAACTTGTATATTCTCATCCAGGTACCCATTTTTTATCGATACTTAACTTATCATCGAATAGAATCACAGATCTAGGTGCCAAATATTTAGGTGACGCTTTAAGGTCTAATAGAAAATTAAATTACCTAAACTTAGCTGGTAATATGATCGGTAATGATGGTGCTAGAAGTATACTAAATACTTTGCAAGAATTCCCTTTGACATCCGAAGAACTATACGCAGTTAGGTGTAGAAATATCGATTATTTGAAAAAGCGTGATGAATTGATAGAGCGACTGGTAAAGGAAATGAGAATGGTACCCGATTATGATAAAAGAACAAATAGAAGGAAGAGTATGAAAATTGCTGTTCCACCACCGAAGAAACTGAAGGGTTTAGAAGATAAGGATCAGCCTTTTAAAAATACGAATGAAGCGAAGAGTATAATGAATACAGAAACGTT
Organism: Tethea ocularis; assembly: GCA_963555595.1. NCBI lineage: Eukaryota > Metazoa > Arthropoda > Insecta > Lepidoptera > Drepanidae > Tethea > Tethea ocularis. The sequence goes on from OY741958.1 coordinate 10,745,323, forward strand.
TTGGAATGAGAGAGCACAGTTTATGGCTGATAATATATTGGGAGAATTTGATGATCCATTCAATAGTAGCAATATTGAAATACGTAATAATATAGTGTATTGTTTTGGAAACAATTCGCTGTGCTACTTAAATTTGGCGTATAATAATCTTAGCTATTTATCTGTGACGTTGTTATTGAATGTATTAGTAAAGCAGAAGCGAATGGGCAGAAAGCCAAAGGGCTTGTTTAATGTGGTCATTGAGGGGAACTGTGTGCCGAAATGTTGTTCAGAGTTGATTATGATTGACCAAATTATAGATCACGGATTGACGAAATCTATTGGAAGACAAAAATCAAATGTAATAAAAAGTCGTAAATAAATGGGTATAAAATATCAGATACGGGAAGATATGGGGTCTGTGTTGTCACACTAAATAAACAGGTAGGTATCGTCTATCGCTTAAAGGCAGATTTTATTATATATAATACCGTTTTATTGTTCATATACCTATATAATAATGTAAAGTTGTATAATAATGATACGACGTAACATTTTAATTGTTTTTTATGAATGTAGAGCTCTTCTTTGATTGTTTAAAACTTTTAATTTAGATATTAATGTTATATACTGGATGTTTAGATACTAATTTGACTTGTTTTTAAGTTTACATAAATATTGTAAGTTACTATTGTAGTTTTAGAGGTAATATTATTAAATACGTTTATAGATTTTGTTCGTTTTTTCACTGGCTTAGTATGTGATAATGTGGCCGAAATCAATGAACAGCATTTCTTTTGTCGTCAGTTCTGAAAGTTTCTATTAGAAACTAGCTACTACTAGTTCGTGCCCGGCGTCACCAGGGTGTTTTTTGTAGATTTTCAAACAAAAATGCCACCCATATTTCTGGCTCTCCCGGTGGAAATCTTTCATACAAACCATTTCCTGACAAATTACAAACACCATGAATTTTCATTGGAAAATGTCGTCGTAAACGCCCGATTATAATTTATCAAAACGTTTTCTAGTCGAAAGCATCGGTGCAGCCGTTCAGAAGTGATGCGCTTACATACATTTCAGCAATTATTCGGTTTTTATTGAAAGGTAACTATAGATAGAAAAGCAGTCCATTTGTGTTTTTGTATCTGTTTTGTGTTAAATTTGTTGAGTGAGTGTGTAAAAATACCTAAAATAAATAAAAAGAACCTATTTGTACTTAAAATCACACTTGTATTTACCAACTATTAGGCCGGAATAGTAGACAGTGGAGCCAGGTCTCCGGCGGTCAACGCTCGCGGGGGGTCGATGCACCTGTGCCCAGCCTTGCTACTACTTGGCGACCTTGTCCGCTACTGATGCAACCCTCCATCTTGGTATGTAACCATTTTTTTCAACCATGATAAGCGCAGGCGACGAGGTCGAAGCATGGAGGCACCAAGATTTTTTTTACTTTTAAGATTCCAGACATCAGATGAGTAGTGCAGTGTCTGTCCAGAAAGTCAGAGCTTTCTGATATATCTGTTGATGTAAGAGTTATATCAGAAGAAATAACCCTTACATCAACTGGCTTATAACCAGTGTCTTTAATGTTCATAAAAAACCCTTGGAAAGACCGACCCCACACGGTATATAGTATTCCATATAAATAAACCCATTTTAAAATTAATTGCGATAGAAAATGTTGAACTCCCTTTTTCTGCAATTCTGCAATATTTTCCTGAATATCGAACGAGTCAACTTTTGTGTATGAGATACCATGTGGGGTCTAAATATTATGGAGCATTTGCTATTTACCTCATGCTATTTGTTACCTATTGAATATATTTTTAATTTACTTTCCCTACCTTACAATAAAATTACGCTTAATTATCGTCTTTTTCCACGGAGATTATGTTCCAAATCATTAATTTTTAAATTAGCAACCTAGGTAAGGTTGCTAAATTAGAAATAAATGATTTTATTAAATTATGATTGACATTTCATTAATATGATAAGGAATTATATTGAAATGGAAAAGCATATTATGTTTTCATCGGAATACTTTGAATTGGATAATAAAGTTTGATTATAAATGTTATCTTGCGTCGAGGAGCGCATGCGCATTCAAACGAGGCATTTCTGTAGATAGCATGTCAATGGGTTAAAAGGTGAAGGATCAATATTCAAACGCATAGATAGACACATAATTCGACGTAATTGTATAAATGTGTAGCTATATTATTAAATAGCTTACGCTATGAACTTAACAATAGGGTAGTTGCCACTGTCAAAAATAAATGACCAAACACTAACCAATGCATAAAACATCTAAAAACACATAGAAATATCAAATATGTTGTACATTTAATGCTTTTTATGATTTTTAATTACCAGTGGTGATTAGATGATTTGATGCTGTGAAACTATGACGTCATAATGTAATATTTCATACAAAATTCCTTATAAACTATCGTTTTGACATTTATTAAAAAGTAGCTGATTTGATGTGTCAGTCAACTACCCTATTTCATCTTGTGGTACCCACATATACGTTATAAAGGGTTGTTTTCCATTGAGTAGCCAAATTTTAAGGGATTATTGAACATTTTTTAAGGGACCGACCCTGAAATCTCGATAAATAAATCTAACTGTAATCCTGTATAAAATTTGGAAAGTTAGATCATAGGGTTTTTTCGCTCAAAGAGCTACTCGATGGAATGGAAACCAGACAACTGATATACTCTACATATACTACTTTTTTTGTAATAACATACATAAATATATAATTACACTTAGACTCAGGATAAATAGTCATGTTCATGCACACAAATGTTTGTCCTGGATGGGAATCGAATCCACGATCAGCTACAATAATGACATAATTATACTTTGTACCTAGTTCGATTTTCTGCCACTTCATAGTTAAGTGGCTCTGTATGTGTATAATATTATTTGTTTATTATGTCTTGACGCTTCAATATAGCTCAACTAAACATGAAAGGGACAGAATACTACAGAATTTGGGCTAATATAAGTACCAACTAAACAAAACCAAATAGAAAATGATTATTTCTTTTTCTTCTCCTACCTACCATCTTTCCGACATTTAATTATATTTTCTAATAAAAATAGCTTTCTAGATTTCATGTATCAGTCACAAAATCCAGCACGCAGTTGTGTGCAGTTTTAGCTGGTTTTAATTTTCTACTAAATAAAATTATCAATCAACATAAAAATTATTATGAAAACATCGCGTAACTTGTTTTTCACACATTATTAGGTATAAGCTTGGTATAAGGTACCAGTATGTAACATTAACTAATTATAGATAAAAAATGTTGTTTTGAACTATATAACGTGTTCATAATATTTAATCAAAAAAAGGTGAATCATAAAATCTACTTAGGTAAAAACCACGCGTTTTTACTGAACAATGTTTATAAGTGGTCACGCGAATATATACGATTACGATTACTATTAATATATTTTTAAGATTTTTGAGATTGGCTATTGTAGGTATTACCACGGTAGATGAAGTATTTGTTATATTGCGGTATTATTAAAGTCAGTAATTAGGTACAGCCGTGGAGTAAAATCTTGAAAATTTATATTTATTTTTTTGACGGGCCAGGACATCGCTTATTACGCCGCAGGTCGTGGGTTCGATTTCCATCCATGACACACATTTGTGTGCATTAACGTGTCTGTTTGTCCCGAGTCTGGGTGTAATGTCTATAAATAAATAAATTTTAAACAATATTAAACTTTAAACCTTCCTCTTGCATCACTCTATCTATTGATGAAAGTCGCATTAAAATCCTTTGATAATCCAAGCGTTATAGAGGGACAGACGACGGCGTGAAGCGACTTTGTTATTACCGACTAGGCTACTAGAGATTACTAAAGATTTTTTAACCAAATAGTTTGGTAACAATGTGCAATTGTGCATTGACCTCATCGCAGATTAACTCTCGGCTTTAATAAATTGGTCAGGGTTTACTAAACAACGATCAGGTTCATCTTTTGACAGCTCTATGTTCTAATTTTGTATGGACTTTAGTGCGGTTATTACTTTTACACGACTGGCCTAAATAAAGAGTTGTATTTAGGGTTCATGTGTAAGTATATTCGTCCTTTTCCTTATTTCATTAACTTTTGGTTAGGTTTAATAAACGTAACAAAAATAAAATACCTAGTGTTTTCGTAAAAAAAAACCATATAACATTATTTCCCAAAATTTGTTCATTATAAGTGACGCTATGAGATTGACATTATATAAAGTCTGTGTTTTTTTTCCAAATCGATTCCCGGCGAGGCAAATATTGTTTTTGAAAATCCAAGTACCTACTTACCTATACAGTTAATTTTTTTATCAAAATCAGCCTCGACACTAGCATTTTTCGCTATTCCCTATATTCTTCCCTACTTTAGGATTTGGCCTACCACGCCCACTTGAAAAATGTATCCTGTATATCCTAGGACATTCCTCACACCCGGTTATCTGATCCCAAACCAAGCAGAGCTTGTACTATGGAAACTAGATAATTAACCTAAATTATTATTATTATCCTACTACATATACCTACCTACTAATTCTTTGTAAATACATACCTACTTATACAGACATAATAGACTCAGACGCAGGACAAACACAAACGTTTGTCCTGCGTCTGGGCGTATTGGAATATACTTACTGTTATTGGAACAATCAGTAGAATTTTAATCGAGTAGATTAATTTTCCGTTGTTAACAACAATAGGTATTTAAGACATATTTCTGCGTATAATGCGATATCACATTGGTTCGTTGACATAGTAGGTATTTTCTCAGTATAATGTCACATTTGATTTCTTAACAATTGTATTATTTACGGTCTAGACTTGATGTCTGATAACCTCCCTTTATGTAGCGCGTACCTACCTATTATTCTCAGGATCATTTCTTATCAATAGTTTTTTGGTGTTGTTGGACCTAAAAGTCTTGCTAGATTCACCAGCCAATTCACGAACCAGTTTAGAGATGCCTAGAAGACTCGTAACGCAGCTCAAAATAACAGTTATTCATATATCCTACCTATTTAACAATTTTGCGCGCGATTGATACCATATCTGAGTGTTGCTAGCGTTTATAGGCTACGTTACCATCAGGAGGGCCTTATGCTTGTTTGCTACCTTAGTTATACAGGCTGATTTTCAAATTATATTTTAGCCCGAATACTATTGATGTGTGCATCGTTATCAGTACCTAATCCTACAAGATTTCATTACGCAATTATGACAATCAGATCATCCATGCCTACTAATGGGTATAGAGGTAAAGATTTTTCATTGGTTAGGATAGAGGAAGTAATTCTTTCACTAATAAGAAGCTAATTACCTATATGTAGGTATCTGAGTAGGCAATACCAACATAATAGAGAACACTGATGAAGACTGGGATATAGCTACTTGTTTGTTAATAAAATAACATGCCATTACTGTTTTTTTTTATTTTTTATTTTTTTTTCTTTACTATTATAGGCCTGTGTCTGACCGCAACCTCACCGTGGTCAGTGATATGTGTCCGATAGTCGTAAGCACACAAAGCCCAAGAAGGGAACTTGCTCTCAAGTGCAGCTTTTGGAGCTTTCCTTCACCGAAAGCTTAAGCTCATTGTAGGATTCGAACCCGCGGCCTTTGTCTCGACATTTGACGTCACTACCACTAAATAAGTCTTCTAAATTCAGAAAAAAAACATATAAAAACAGTTACGGTTGTCATAGCAACATGTTTTGGTTAAACGTAACGCGATAAAAGTAAAACAGGCGCTTTGTATTATATTAGTTATCATAAAACTGATGTTGACTTATCTACAGTCAATTTAATGATGATTGATGATGAGCCATAACTTATTATTAACATTATCAATAATTTTATAATCACATTGTTCACGAAATGACAGCACAGTCAGGACAGGAACTGTAAATTGGTTCCTTTATTGCAAATTGGAACCCTACGTGTTATCATAAAATTCCTCTCAATAGGTACTTAAAATTAATGTAATTAAAACGCATTAAATGTTCGTTAAAAAATGAAAATGCGACCCATCCACCTTAAGTTGAAAATTATTGTCTTTGTAATACTGTGTTTTACATTGTGCATTATTATAGAAATAAAGTAACCCTTGGTAGATAGAAACTTATTTGACAATGCGTTTGGTTACTATGATCGCTTCTTAGATCCAGAAAATAAGTCACTGAAAAAATTATAGATTCGTTCAAATATGGATGTCAGTGCATCCACGAAATTGACTCGTGCTGCGATTCTATGAAATCGAGAACGCTTGTTTCTCACGTGATTGGTTAGTTCTTTTCGGCCCTTCAATTTCTGGGGACAATATTAAATGTTCATTAGAATCACAAGAAGCAACGAATTTGAATCAACTTTTTGCTGAATTCCTGTCAACATGTTGCTAGCAACATTACGTGTTATAGGTACGATTGGTCATTGCTTGTCGTTGTTCAACAACAATTTTGTCTGTCTGTCAACTGAAACTGAAAAATCAACTGTTGCTCAACAAAGTTTACCATGAATAAGGGCCTAGCTTTCCTTTCGCTACGACAGTTGACGTTGACATTTATAGGTAATGTCCAAGGAGCTATTATGCTACATGGACTTACTTTTAAATAAAATACGAAAATTTTAGACATAAAAAATACTCACAGTTCTTTTACTACTTGTTGATAAAACCCTGATAATAGATTGCTTACGTGAATCTTTAACTGACATCAATAAACCAGGAAATGTTAATCGTAATTTTAGGCTGCTAATCCATTGAGCTATGTCCATGACAATCCTCATACAAATGTCCTTATTACAGAGCTCTTTTAGTGGATAAATTACGTGCAAAACATAATCAATAATCTTACCTTAGCAGAAACATGTTGTAGAAACACTTTAAATGATAGTTTATTCTCATCTTTACGTAGTGCCCTTTTTAGATTCTGCTGATCAACCACTTCTATCATAGAGAACTGCTCTGACCGGTTTTTTTCCAACTTGGAGCTCGTGGGTGCAAGTACATCAAGGATGTCAACATTATTGAGGGCATTGTCACCGATGGTTGACAGGGCCGATGCGAGGGCTGTCAGTGCAAGAATGCTCAACACACTGTTAAACCCCATTGTGATTACTGGCACAGGACTCGCAATGCAACTCTATTTATAGTAACCTGTGTATCCAGTCTTGAGCCATAGACGATAGAACACTTGATGAGAGAAATGGCACATAATATTGAATATGGGAATGGGTAGGTAGTTTGATAAATGCAATATGATTATTAAAAACAGTAATTGGACCGACTCAAAAAAAAAAATTGTGTGCTTTTTTTTAGAGTCAAAAAGTGAACCAAGTATGTTTAAAGGTATATCCAAATATGTTTTGAGTTCCAAAAGCTGCAGAAAGGTCCTTACAGAATACATAGATATGATGGTTTATAAACACCTTTTTATTTGAATTCATGAGGTGACCTCACCTTAGATTAAATAAAACAATTAGGTATCAATCACTTAAGTATAGGTATAATAATAATTACAAAAAAGTAAATATATATAACAAATATTATTGGTACTTTAAACATTTCACGATGAATTATAGAACCATTCCAATGGTTTTTATTAATAAGATTGATGTTTCAGCAGTAGGTTTACATATTTTAAACAACAACAACCAATTTCCAATAAATGTTTATTGAAAATGGTCACAGCAAAATAAAGTAGCAAATTACTCGTATTGTTTCATAGGTAATATTATTCGCAATATCATGGTACCTACTCGTTTCCTGCTGTAAAAATGTTGTAACGTTCGCGCACAGCCTTAGCGATTGTATTTTCGTGAAAGGCGTAAGAAGGGAAATTCTCATTGTTAAAACTATTTGGTGTGTAGCGATTATCCTTCTGCCACCATACCATTAAATCACAGTTCTTCGTTAACACTAAATTAATCTGTAGTATTAATACTCAGTTAGCGCTTTCCGTACGATCTGTAAAAGAAGAAAATTCAGATAATAATTTGATCCTTATTGTCCAATATGGACAATATTGAATTTAAAATAGCTTTAGGCGCGTTCCTAGCGAAACACGACACGACGAGAAGACAAATCGTACCAATATTATAAAAGTTTGTGCGTATGGATGGATGGATGTTTGTTACTCTTTCACGTAAAAACTAATGAACGGATTTGGATGAAATTTGGAACACAGATAGTTTATAACCTAGATTAACACATAGGATACTTTTTATTCCGGGAAAACATAAGATCCTTCGGGAACGAGGGTGAAACCGCGGGGTGGAATCTAGTAAAGTATAAAGCAACTAACTATACATATAGTGCTTCCAAACGAACTTTTCAGCTCTATAAGTAGTATTGATTTAAATTAATAGGATTCACAGATCCACCTGACGCCTAATGCTGCTCTTGCCTGTATATTACAAGAAATATTTATTAACAGTTCTTTTGATAGCTCAGTGGTAGTGACATCGAATGCAGAGACGAAGGTCGCGGGTTCGAATCCTAGAATGAGCTTGAGCTTTCGGTGAAGGAAAACATCGTGAGGAAACCATAGCATGGTGGTAGGGTATTTGTAGTACCCGCCTGGCTGGCTACCACCCTCAAGTTGAAAATCTGTCGCCAAGCACCTTTTGGTGTGTTCCGACAGCTGCACTTGGGAGCCAGTTCCTTTCTAGGCTTTGTGTGCTTACCATCATCGGCTACATCATCACTGACCACGGTGAGATTGTGGTCAAACACAGGCCTATACATAGTAAAAAAAAAAAAAAAAAAGACTTCAACGGTTTCTGATTTTGATACAAATATGTCTTGTCAGCAGGGCTTTTCAAATAGATTTCTCCACCCTTATGAACAACTTCTAATATCCTCGTAGATATAATATTGCAAGCACAGTTTATCTTAGTGCAATGACCTACCGGTCATATAAATTGTATAATGCCAAAATCATTTTCAACTCAACACTAAATGCTAAATTGCTTCCAATGTTATAGGTAAGTATATTGTGATTGTTTAACTTATCACTACGTTCAGATGTATTCTGTGGTACCAACAGGCTATAATTTTATCTTCTGGCAGTGCTTTAAGAATTTAGAATTAAAAAAAACAAATATCTTTAATTTAGCCCCTTCATTTTAACACAGACAGTTACGGTGGTCAAAACTAACAAAATATCAAAAAAATCGTTACTCGACAAATTAGATGCATGACAAATAACTCGTTTACGAGCTTCTTTCTGCTGTAATCTGGCAAAAAATTACCCATAAGAATTCGATGACGCTGAGGCCGATGCTGAGGCTGATGAACTGCTGTAAACACCTCCGCCACCACAACCTCCGCCGCAACCGCCGCCATAACCTCCTTGGCCTCCATAACCTTGGCCTCCACCGCCACCGCCACCGCCACCACCACCGCCACCGCCACCGCCGCCTCCCCAGCCACCGCCGTAACCGCCGCCACCGCCACCGCCATAGCCGCCGCCATAGCCGCCGCCATTTCCGCCGTAGCCGCCGTTGTAGCCACCATGACCTCCATGCCCTGAAAATAATATATGTCATATCTTACATTTTGGAGTGTTACTATTTTATAATTTACTAGCTGTTCCCCGCGGTTTCACTCGCGGTAGCTTATACCTTTGGGGATAATGTAGCTTCCTATTCGCGTTCAAACAAACAATTTATTATTAGTATATAGATAGTTAATTCTGTGGAATTTTAGGTAGGTACATTTCATCATCATCATGTCAGCCGGAAGACGTCCACTGTTGGCCTTTGTGCCTCCCTCAGGGATCTCCACGATGGCCGGTCTTGCGCTACCCGCATCCAGCGGTTTCCAAGATCGTCGGTCCACCTTGTGGGGGGCCTGCTCACGCTGCGTCTGCCAGTTCGTGGTCGGCACTCGAGAACCTTTCTGCCCCAGCGGCCGTCGGTTCTACGAGCGATGTGCCCCAGGTACATTTAATAGGAGTTATACTAATTTGTTGATTGAATGTTTTCAGATGTAATTTTTTACGTAAATATATGGTGTATCATTTTTACAATAGGATAAATATAAATCGTGATATATTTTCATACGTAAGTTCAACCTTGCTCGATGAAAACGTTTGAAATCAATGTGTGAATTTTGATTTCATTTTGAAAAAACGTGACATCTAAAAGTACCTATATTCATTAAAACTGTCCTATATTATACTTACCGCCGTGGCCATGTTCCTTCACAACGTTTATGACGATAGTTTTTTGAGGATATGCACTATATCCACCGCCATGACCGCCGTATCCGCCACCGCCGCCGTATCCGTAACCGCCACCCCCTCCGTAGGCTAGCTTCTTTGAAAATAAGTGACGCTTCTGTCTATTTAAGCTTGTTGGTCTGACTTGATCTTCCAACTTCTGAAATAATAAGAACATGAAATTTGAATATTATCTCTAAGTTAAATAGGGTGCCGATTCTATTACCTGCAGTGCTTCAACGTGGTATAACGTATAATAAATATAATTTATAATTTGTTTCTCTAAGCAATCCCCGGATAAAGTGATTAAATAATAAACCATATTTTTACGAAAATTTTACCTCCGCAGTACATTGAAATTACACGGACAGCTACTTTCTGAATGTAATTGCCGCTTTAGAGTAAATAAAGGACTCCAATTTTCAGTCAACGTCTGCACTAATGTCTTAGCATACAAAATTAAAGGGACACTTTGATGAAAAATTAAAGTATTATTTTTATGATATGGATTATTATGGATCATGGACTTTTATTTAGACGGATGCAGGTAATTAAATCTGCACCCTCTTTGTATTTGGTTAACACGCTCTTGTAGTTTTTTTTTTATAATAGGTATTAGGTACTAAAGTCTAATTTTAAATATCCATTGGATAATATTTTATTCAAACTAAATTAATTCTAATTATAGTTAGTTATTTCTTGCTATTGAAATTTGTAAATTACTTACCCATTATAAAGATTCTAATAAAGCCAATTACATCATAAACTTTTTGTGCAGAGTGAATCGATGTACAAAAAATCTTGAAACCAAGTACCATAACATGATAACATCTTATTTAATAAATTATATGTTAAAAGTAGATATAATACGGATATAAGCTTTTGGTACTGGTACCTGAATTCATACGTAACTCTATAAGCAAATGAATAATATTATTTCGATAATGAAAAGCTTTTTTTTGAAAGCCAATAATTTTCCAGTAGGCTCATAACATTACTGTTTTAATTTCAATAAATAAGTTTCTTTGCAGATACATCTAAGTAACTCTACAATAGTATAATCGACTCTACTATTTTTAAAGGAAAACCAAATCACCTTGACATAAATAGGCTGATGGCTCCCTTCTAAAGACTTGGCTTCAGCCTCTGGTCGCGTATATTCCGATGGGTACTGCGGAGCCAGGAGCACTAGGATCGGAAACTGCCTTGACCGGTCGGTGGCGTGCGTCCTTGAGTCGCGAGGTGGCGCTAACACTGGCGCAACTAGGACCACTCTGTCACCTCCATCCAGGGTATTGTCTCCTATAGACGCCGACGCAATGACCGCCAGCGCCAAAACGCTCACCACACTGTTGAGTCCCATTGTGATTACTGCCGCAGGATTCGCAGAGCTAACCTATTTATACACCGTGCGTATTTCCCGCAGACGGCGGAGCCACAACGTCGTGGGCCGCCTACGATTCCGCTTGGAGCAGTCCGCAGGACAACGGTTCGCGGAACGCTCCGTTCTCATGATGACGCTATGTAGACAAACGATATTAGTTTTACATTGTTGAAACATGTATATTAAAGTTCAGGCATTGACAATGAAGACAAAAACGCGGAATATAGTTGCTCTTCGACGAGTAAAACGTGACGATACACGCCTGCCAATTTGCAAAGTCCATGCACGTATATAGCTGGTTATTCCCATAAACCGGATGTTCGGTCCAGTGTGTTTGGACACATAATAATATATTTCATGTAAGAGAAGAGACGACCTGTTCTTTATTATTTTTTGTAAGACACCGAAGACACTTAGGTTTTATTTTGTAAACACAGGAGTGCGGCAAATGTAGAGGTCTTACCTATATAAAACAGGTATACTGCTAATTATGAAGTAGTTTATTTTAACAGATACCTCATCTATCAATCTATCATCAATATACCTAGATTTTTTTTGATTAATGAATCAAATAAAAATATAACATAGGTAGGTACTAGAGCACAAACAGACACCAATTTTTCCGCCCTACCTGACGACTGAAGAAGCTTTCAGTCTTTCGAAATTGATTATGACTTTTATTTAAGAAATTATTTTCCGTCTCTCATTTCTGAGGGTTACCTTACTGTAATATGGAAATCAGATATCGATACGAACTGTCGAAGTCCATCTATAGCCGTTTGGAAGGTAGCGCGAAAATCTTAACCCTTATTTGGCAGTCGGGTGATAAAAAGAGGAATAAATAAACTTACTTTTATAATAATTAGGTACTATGATCGAGGTAATCAGAAAATGGAATTGTTCTCAGTATTTCCCACATATTACATGAAAAACTATAAAATCATCGTATCATGTATCATCAGATTAGCAGTATGAGTATAAACTATTATCTTGAGTTACCGCAAACAGTGTGTAATTACCTGCAGATGTACCACTATAGTGGAAAAGGTAATTTACCTATACACGATAAAATTATGCTATGAAGTTAAAATAACTAATACAAAAAATAAAACTCATCAAGACGCTTTTTATTTAATTCGATTAATTAATTTTACATAATTGACTTTGTCCGTGGCCGTGAACTATGATGATTATAGTCTGTTAGATGATGATACTGCATAAGGATCGGTGATCACTGCGTTATTGTAATTGTTATCTGAAACAAAAGGTGTAATCAAAAATATAGAGATATTTTTTTATAAATAGAGATGTTTGACCGCAATCTTTCGATACTCGACATAATTTAATTATTTATTGATAAGCGAATAATAGGGTGTTATTTATTTCACAATAACTATTAACTGACTATTTTATACATAGGAAGAATAAAATACTATTATAAATGGAATCAAACTTTAAGTAATGTTTAGTAACTAAGTAAACAACATTATGCAAAAAAAAATCGTAAAAATCATATGTTACAGTATCTTTACATTACATTAGGGCATTTTTATTTCCCTAAACACGTGAATTTTGTTTCAGACTAAATAGGAATAATAACAGTAGAAACATAGAAAATGTAATAGATCAGCAATGTCACTGCTGCGAAAGTTCAACAAACCCGCACTAAGAGCTAATTAATGGCTCTTGCAATTTTTGACCATGAATATGAACTTGGTTAAAGAACTAAGTTTAAGTCCAGGGTCAAAAGTTGAGGTTTCATCCGTAATCTATGTTATTCATTGTTAATCTTATATTTAGTCTTCCATTGTCATATTGTAGGTACAATCCGAACGTGATTTGCAAGTGTTTAATGTTTGATTTATCTACACATGCCTAAATAAATCATTTTTTATATATTTTACTTATAGTCTCTACATTTTAGTGTCATATAATTTTGTATATGACAGCATTTTTAATGTAGCTCTCATTTCGAGAGTGGTTTTGATTGAAGGGTTGTGAAGTTACAATCTAATAGGTTAGTTTCAATCAGAGGACCTCTCTATTTGTTGTACTTTGTTCGTCTCTTTTTGGCTCACGAATTTTTTGCTATGAAAACGGACCTATTGTACGTCACAGCGTTCAAATAATATTCGTATCCAAATTATTTCGGTTCCTTTAATTGTCCATTCAAACTTTTAATTAATAGTAATTATTATTTATTTCTATCTTTTTATAATTACATACTATATCTGCGTTGGGAACTTTTAATTGAGAAATAAAATTTGTGTAATTCGATCACAGTTCTTTCAAGTTTTTTTGTTATAAATGGAAAATAATTTCGAAATTCATAATTTGAAAAATTGCCATCACTGAATATCCATCTACAATAATAATGAAAAAAAAGAAGCATTGAAAATCGACTCAAAACTAAGAACCTTTGATAAATGTAGGTATATTGTAGGCACTAAGATACCATAATTTTATCACATACACGTACATATAATATACTCAAGTTCAAGTTACTCAACATTATCATCGGATGAATATCGGTTATAATCTGTTAGGTATTACTTTAACAGAGTACCTATATACGTAATTATCTGACGTGTTTATTAAGTTTAGATTAGTTGTTGTTTGACTTGAATTGATGTTATTGCGCATTTTAATAGGTTACCTATTAATTTTAGATTGTTTTTGAGAAACTTATAGTAAATATATTGAACAGTGAGTCAGGGTTTTTTAAATTTTAAGCTAGGTATATTAATAAAAAAACTGAAACAATTTTGTTCGATTAATGTCCTATTATTAACTATGTATAATTTTCATCCGTACACTATTAACTGTGACAAATAAAAAAATAATGCTTTTCAACACCTGTTTAAAATAGGCTAATCTCAAAAAGGGCTTAAATCCTATATCGCACTTTACGGTTTCAAAGGAGCTTCTTATCACGGACGCTCAAGTAGTGGAATAAGCTCCACGCCATACATGGTTTTCCCTAGAGACTACAGCATTAAAGTTCTTCAAAAAGGGTGTCAAGAGATTCTTGCACGAGTGATATTCCTGGTGTGGCAAGCGTCTATAGGCTACAATAACCACTTACCATCAGGTAAGCCGTATGCTTGTTTGCTGCCTTATAGTGTTAAAAAAAATCTTCACTAAATATACTAAAGAAAATACCGAGACTATCCATGAAAGACTCATCGAAATCAGTAAATCAATTTCCGAGTTAAACACATAATTTTATAGATATCAGAAACGTAACACAAAGCTATAATATTAAGTTCTACCTGGAATGATAAGAACAGTGGCACCTCGATTCACGTTAGTTCCATACGTTGCTGGAACACCACGGTAAGGGATACTGTTACCTGAAATAAAATAATCATTGGTGTTTTGTGGGTACGTAGTCATCCCTAATATGACTGGTTATTTAGTTCGATTTATGAATGGGGTAGTTGACAGTGTCAAAAATAAATTACCAAACACTAAACAATGCATAAAACATCTAAAAACACGTGGAATCATTCAATATGTTGTACATTTAATACATTTTATGATTTTTAATTACCGGTAGAACCACAAAGAGTAGATCATTTGATGCTGTGAAACTATGACGTCATAGTGTAATATTTCATACAACTTTCTATTTATACTATCGTTTTGACATTTATTAAAAAGTAGCTGATTTGATAAGTCAGTCAACTACCCTATTTGTAAAAATATAGTGACGTCACAGGTGTCGTTCAAAGACAAACATGTCAACTTGGGGTTTAAAAATAGAACAATAGTATAAGGTTGGTGTGTTGTATGCTGCGTAAAAATATATTTGTGTTGCGTCAATCTGTAGGTGGTAAGCATGGTAGTATGTATAGGGTAGCGCATGATGAAAGTACTACGTATACAATGGTAGCATTATACCGTCATATCTTTTTGACAATAAATTGCGTGGGTATAAGTGCTCCCACACATTAAGCCACTACACGCCGCCACTAGTGGCTGGATGCGGCTACTAGTGGCGGCCACTTGTAGCTAGAATTCATGTACCACTGGTGGTCGCGTTCAGTGGCGGCGACGAGTGGTTTTAATGTGCAGGAGCACTATGAGATGATCTCGTTTATACACTATGTACCTTCCCACCCTGCGGTTTCACTTTCGATGCCTTATTTTACCCCATCGCTATACTACGACAGACAAGTATCGGCGCGGAAATTTCCCCTAAACACGCTCGCAGTGTTTTTAAGTTAATTAGTCATCGAAATCAAAAAAGACAGACAATACCAAAATTATAAGATGATTACGAGGGACCTCGTAATCGGAATCGGCGATAGACAATCGCCATGCAGGTCAGGTTAATTGTGATTCAAATTCAGTGTAAATAAAACAAACATTAGA
This sequence comes from Tethea ocularis, assembly GCA_963555595.1. Lineage (NCBI taxonomy): Eukaryota > Metazoa > Arthropoda > Insecta > Lepidoptera > Drepanidae > Tethea > Tethea ocularis. Next base: position 10,761,318 of record OY741958.1, read on the forward strand.
TAAGTAGATTGTCCATATTTATATGTACTTATTAATACTAAGATAAAATCAAATGGCTGCAATCTATTTACGTTACGTCAGAGGCATCGCTACAACGTAAACAATTAAATTGGAATGTGAAAAAGGAAAATCCGTGTTCTTACGACCACTATAAATAATCTTGGCGGTAACATCATCTATATTATTACTGAAGAAGAATTCTAATAATAAATATTATATTCTGTGGTTACTGAGAATTTTCCATTTTTATTATTTTTTTTTATTATTGTTCGTTATTTTCGTTCATAAAAACTTATTGGAAATAATTATATCCTACTAACATTAGGTATAAATGCGAAAGTTTGTGAGTATGGATGGATGGATGTATGGATGTTTGTTACTCTTACACGGAAAAACTACTGAACGGATTTGGATGAAAATTGGCATATACCTGGATAGATCATACCCTGGAATAACATATAGGCTACTTTTTATCCCGGGAAAACATAAGATACCACGGGAACGCGGGTGAAACCACGGGGCGGAAGCTAGTTAAATTTGATGCAGTGTATTCATGCGGTTTCTTGTATGTACAGATTTTTTTATTTGCTTTTGTTATTTTTAAACTTATTTAAAATTTTCATTTCGTAGGGTTCGTAAACTTTATGTACCTACATGAAAATTATCTACACCGAAGGGTGCCTCATTTATTATTCACATATTTTTATCTTATGTGTACAAGTTTGTTGATCAAGCTTACTTGAGATTGATTATAAATACAATCTTTGCACTTATTTATTTTTTATAACTTTATAGAAATAATTATACTAAAAATAATTTTGTTGCAGTGTATTCTTGCGGTTTCTTTTGTGTCCAGTTTTCTAATTTCGTATTCTAGATTAGTTTGATTCTTATGAATAATTTGTATGCAGTGACTATAACGCGTACGTGTCGTAAGGGTTGCCAGTGAAAAATATTTGATATATACCTCCATTAGGAACAACTATAACAGTCTGGTCTCTGGGTTGAATAGCTCGTTGCGACGCTGTTCTGCCTGTAATTTAAAGTAACAACGATAAACAAAAAGAAGATTAGTGGTAATTCAAAAGATAGCGCTCTACAAAACAGTAAGTTAAATTAACTCAATATGACTATTGTTTTTTGCTCGCGGTCTTCTTCATTTGCTGTCATTATGTGGTCGGACGTAAGGACCACAACAAAAAAATACATTACATAATATTACTAGCGTTACCGCAGATTAAGTAGCAGCCTTTTTTGTATTTTTTTTTTTTATAAAACTGTATTTCTCACCAAAGCAGTCAAAGCCAGTACCGGCGTTAGGGTAGGGCGCGGTAGGGCGCCAGATGTAAAGGGGCGCCAGGCCCACCTTTATTTCCGGTCGCTCATGAGCGAGTCCTGCTATCTCGAGTGTAAATAAATAAATAAATTTTCAAGTCTAAAGATAAAATGGCTATAATGGCTTAAAATCCCTTTTGTTGGCGGGAGAAGTGGGGGGGGGGGGTTATCACATCTCGCCCAGGGTGCTGGTAGAGCTAAAACCGGCACTGGTCAAAGCGTTAGAGGTAAGTGCGAGTCAAGTGGAGCTATCGTATGTGATGTTACATACCGGTGCTTAGCGACGGATTTTCAACTTGGGTTGAAGCTAGCCAGGCTGGTACTATTTCGAAAGTACTATATTTCCGCGACCTTCCTGTCGGCATTCGACTTCACTACCGATGATGGGTCGACGGTAGGCTACTTTATATAGTAGGTACCCGCCTAATTGGCTACCACCCTCATGTTGAAAATCTATCGCCAAGCTACTGGTGTGTTTCGACAGCTGCACTTGAGAGCCAGTTCCCGTCTAGGCTTGATGAGCTTACCACATCAACACTGACCACGGCGAGATAGCGTGAAACACAGGCCTATAGGTACACAGAAAAAAATATAGATATGATGAAATCTATAAAAAAAGTTGACACAAACAATTAAATAAATATACAAACCGTTTAGATCCCTCTTCACCAAAGCAATATTATCAACACGATTAAGGTTCTGCAAAAAAACATTTCAATAAATATCATCCGAGTCATTATGTTGGAATCAACAACAAGGAAACATAATCACCTGAGTATCGATTGTCTGTAAGTCACGATTACCACGTATATAAAAACAACTCACACTTATTGATAATGTTAGTACAATAACTGACAGGTTATGAAACATGTTTGGTAGAACACACTTTAACTAGCTAAATGTATCGTTTCAGACGACAGAATCTTCAGTATATCACCAAATGATTTGTTCCACATGTCTTTTATAGTGACATGGTTTACAGATGTTATCTATGAACAATTAGGTTTTTTTTCTAATTACTATCATCATAATCAACGTACACACGGCCACAGATCAAGCTACACACTGTGGCACCTTATGCGGTTGTAATAGGACCTATTTACCAACAAAAATGTGTAGCTTGATCTATGGCCGTGTGTCATGAAGGACTGTTATATAATTTGCTGGAATTGTCTAGTGTTCGTAAGAGTGAAAAGAACAGTTATTTTATAATTTAATAAAATCTATTTAATAAGTTACAATATTTTTTTTGTTGATAAACGGTTTATAAATAATATTTTTAGGCAAATATAAAACGTGGCACGCTTCTTCGACGTCGGAGATCACCTAGTTTCTGAAATTGAGATAAAATTGTTTTACTTTAATTGTTAAATTGCTTAGCAAAGAATAAATATTTTGAATTCCAGTCCCATTCACTTCACCAAAGCACACCCTACTCTCATCATCTCCCTGCCCTGTTCCCAATCATTTTGGGGTCAGCGAAATATGTACTCTTCTTCCATTCAGCCCTTCTATCCGTCATATCAGCATTCACTCCTTTCTTAGTCATATCATCCTTCACACAATCCATCTCATTTTCGGTCCCCTTCCCTTATATCCATATGACTATGACTCTTTTAGTCACATGGGTTTCATCCCTCCTCATAACATATCCATAACATTCACTGGTGCTACTTTCAAACTTCCCCTTATGTAGGTACTCATTCCTAATTTGGCTCTGGCTACTGTACCCGCACCACGCAAGCATGGTGAGGCCATAGGTTGATGGGCGGGGCATTATTATCAAAAGTACTGTTATGCGCCCCCCCTATGTTTTGGTGTAAACCTTTATGTTACAGTTAGTATTCTTTGATTAAAGGTTCCTATAGTTTTAGGGATTTCCTTACAATCCATACATAAATACTTATCTTGCCTTACCTTTACGTATATTGGTCGCAGTGGCTCATCTATTTTAGGTTCATCGTTTGTTCCATTGTCATCTGTCGCCAGCAAAGTCAATACTGGAAAGTCTTTAGCTGTCTCTGTTACTCTGGCTCTAGAATTACCTGGAGGTGCTAGAACCGGTGCCACTAACACTATTTTATCTCCAGTTACATTGTTTGATTCAACACCGTACACGAAACAGAAAATTAGAAAAATTAAATTAATTACTTTGCAAGTATTTCCCATCGTGTCTTTTAATGAATGTTAAAGGAATTAAATGGGAAGCTTTATTTATACGTCCGACTTTTAATAACATCACGATTTGTTCAATGATGGAAACCTGCACTTCAAGATGCGCCTGATTCAGTCACGCCGACCTGCCATATTTAAATTATGTTTACTTCATTACTTAAATAACTTCGGTAATTTTGCAATAATATTCATTGAAGAAATACTACATTGAACTTTATTACTTAATGTAATTAGGTATAATCTGTTCTTAAGATATTCATCAAACAATTTTATGCCGACATATTTTTAAAGAGCCAAGAGATTTAATCTTAACCTTAACTTCATCGTATGACCTTTAAGTATCTTTTAGAGAAGTGTGAGAAGAGTTCAAATAATACTAATGTTTACATCCTTCTTTTATTCAAATGAAGCAAAAACATTGTACAATACATTCAAACTTGTTTTTTTTTCTTTTGTAAACAGGTTTACTGTCAGCGCTGGAGATCTTGTATCTTTCCCTGAAATAATAAAATAGCAATGCTCATGGAAATGTTTCTACCTATGTATATAAAAACATGCGCTATTTTCACAGAGAGATAAACGTCGAGGTCATATGATTCGGATATAAGATTTACTTCTGTCAAATATGTAGTTGAATAAAATGACAATTAATATGGCAAAGATTACTTTGACAGCTTCAAATAATTTCTAGTTTAATGCAATAGGTAATGTTTGTAACTTAGACTAAAACTAGTTTAGTAAGCTTTAACATAGAATTGGGTACCATTAATTCTTTAATATTTTCAATGAATAGTAGTTTATGATACTGTTGCATAATATGGGTTAATAGTATCACACGAGTTTTTAATACCTAATTATATGCAGTATCATACAGTACTTTATCTAAACTCATATAAATAATGTAATTTAAAGGTAAAAAAAAGAAAGTTTTTGAAATTTAAAAAAAAATTGCTGTTTTTGTGTGACATTTTTGGTCAAAAGGATATATTTAGGCAAAACCAATAAAATAAACGAACACAATAATCATATACCTAATCAAATCCGTGTTGCCAACTCCCAAAAGTTCTTACCTCTACAGTTCAAGTCAAAAATTCGTCACATGTAACCACACACAAAGTAAATTTGCATCTAAAATTTAATTGATACTGATTGATTATACTATCGATAGGTCCAAAGTGTACTTTAATAGAAAAAAAAATATAGCATTATCTTGGGAACAAAACTGTACTATAATGAATCATTATACACGGGTGTGCCTAAAGTGGGTCATTAAAGTACTGATTTTGATTTCATAATAAGAACATTACAATATGAGAGTAGATAAAGTAAATTATATCTAACACTAATGATAATAAGATCAAATCAAAACAGAAATGAGCACAGTTCCCATACTGGTAGGTCCATTACTTTTTGCGTATGTATAATGTAAATTATTAATGATGTCTATATAACAATACAACTAGGCAATCTTTGACGAATATTCCTAAACCAGTTTTCCGCCCTGCGGTTTTATATTGAATTTTCAAAAATCCTTTCCTAGCAATTGAGCTGTGGATTGATAGGTCAGTCAGTCAGTCACCTTTTCTTTTTATATTTTTAGATTATACCCTATTAAGGAGTTTTGCTTATTTACTGCTTGAATAACATTCTAAGCTCTATGTTTATCTTCTTCCTTTACATTATCATTTACTAGGCGCAAACTTACCTTCACATTCAAGTATTTGGTTCCCTCAGGTTCTAGTGCGTCGTCTTCTGGAGTGAAATATATGCCATCAGGTAAGCTAGCTTTATCACCTCCCACTTTAGTTAACTTCAAAGCGTCATCCTTTGGAGGAAAACCTCGAATAAGATCAAGCAAATCACCTCCAGTCACTTGGTAGGTAACTGTTTCTTTAGATAAATTATAATGCACTAATAGACACAGTGTTGTCAATGCTAGCCACTTCATAATGTAGGTAGGTTGTTTTTGTAGGATAATATCAACACAAATGGTTTTTATAAAATGATCCACATCTATTTATAGGCTTTATATGTAACCTGTATTTGCTGTATGTTTTAAAAAACGAAAAGTTTTTACTCTTATATGGCTCAGGCTTATACCTACGGCATCTTCGTATGAATAAATAAAGTCTACTGATAAATGCTCAGGGAAATGTAAGTCTTTTCTGAATGATATAAATTCGAGTTTTTCTAGGCAAATTGTTCTATACACAATCGATTATGACATCACACATAACACAAAGTTTAAGGAAAATTGAATTTTAGGTGAAAAAAACCGGTTTAGTTATTAAAATGTTAAAGCAATTACGCTTCAATTATGTGAGAAATAAAACGCAATAATACTGAATATTTATTATCTTCATACAATGAAGGAGTGGTCTACCTGGTTTGTCATCGGGAATCCGCAACAATTGAAATACAAAACAAAAACTTCATTAGGCACAGTCGGATAACAAACAGTAAGTCAAATTTGTCGTACAATTTGAAAAGTATGTGTTCAAAAATAATGGTAACTGGTTTGAATTAAGTATGTGTTCTCAATATTAGTTAAAAAAACATGCCTAAGTGGTAGTGTAGAAACATCTAAAGGTGTGTTCTGGGAGCTTATGGCTTTGTCTAGTAACTACTTAAAAAACACATACTTACTGCATAACTTTCCTTATAAAAGAATTCCCTTTATGATCACATTTTCACCATAGTTAGTGATGATGTGGCCGAAGGTGGCAAAAGCCTATAAGGGCTGAAATAAGGCTGGTGCTTGGCGACTGAATTTCTACATGAAGTTTGGCAGCCAGCCAGCATTTCAAGGATTTCTCACGATGTTTTTCTTCACCAAATGCTCAGGCTTCGGAATAATTCGGAAGCACAACAAACTATCACCGCGGCATTCGTTGACACTACCACTGAGCTACCATCGTACCAGTCATTTACAATAGCCAACTTATAATGAATTCAATATCAAGGAGTATTAAAGCACTATTTAGTTCATTAACATTTTATTTTTGTTTACAGGAGATTTTACAAGAGATAAAACATAGGTACAGACAGGGCCTATGATTTCACTCTTGGAAGAAGAACTTTGGACCACTTTTAGCTAAGGATTCCTAACTAAATTCAACAGTTTATCTCTTATTATTTCGTGGCTAAATAAATCCATTCAAAGGTTGTCTGAAAGAGATCGGTTCATAACGATAAAGCCGCTGTTTTTATAGTAATTAGTACTGTTTTTTGGTGTATAAATAGTTATCAGTTCAATCTTGTATATGCTCCTACACTGGTAAAATTACGCCTAACAATTTTAACTAGGAAAAAATTATAAAAATGTTATTCTTCCTCCAACTTTTCTCTCGAATGATTTCTTTCTTCCTGTCTTCGTAAAGATATTCTTATATGTTGTGGACTGCTTGTCTGCATTTTCTCATAATAGCGTTATAATTCATTGCCTTAGTTTACTATAGAATCGTTCTGAATGTGCATTTTAGAACTGAAATTTAATAGCTCTTAAGTTATTTGACAATTATTGTTAGCCTACATTTTATTAACGAGGTTTTAAATAAAGGGTTAATATTGATTTGCCGAAGATCGTTATTCCTGAAAATAAAGAGAAAACAATATTATTGATTGTAATATATGATGCGGGTATGTCAGTTTGATTCCGGGTTCTAAACGTTTAGGTATACATAATATAGATGGTAAGTGACACTTAATTAAAACTGACACCATGGATTGATTACATAATTTTGGATCCCTCAATGTTCGATTTATTTAGGTTTTTTTTCTACTATTGAAAATATGTATTTTAAATGCCAAAAAATATTACAAAAAATACTATGATACATTATTATGAGTCAGTTATAAATAATAAAATAAAAGTGAAAAAATATATAATAATTAGAAACAGACAGATTATGACAAAGATGTAAAATCATTACTCATTCATAGATTCAATAACAGTTCTTTTAATAAAAGTATATTGCTAAATTAAATTATAATAACAAAGCAGTAATCATCATCAAAACTTGTTATGGAAATACCTTAGGAGGAAGTAAATCTAAAGCGGGTGCTTCAATACTTTTTCCCAATCTTTGTTCTAAATCGTCACTTGTAGAAGCAACAGTTGGTGTTGAAACTGTAGTAGGTACAGGTGTCGCTGTAGTAGCACTATTCTGCACAGCAGGACTACCATCATTTACATTTGCAAACACAGGGTTATTTTTCAAAGGAAATACAGTCCAACTTGTAACAAAACTAAATGAAACTAATAATAACACTATTGCAAACAATTGATACTTCATCTTTGTATCTATCTTTTTTAAACACGAAAGAATCGACCAACTACCTGATGTAGAATGCGAGGTTTCTCAAAAATTGTGATCTAATAAAAAATATATAAATTAACATAAGAAACATGTTAACCCTGAAACGAGATCGATTCGGAAAGCGTACTAATATATAAATATCGAATGATGTTCTGTAATAGTGATAAACAGTCTAAGCTTGGAACTGTTAACAGGTTTTTATGGTTCCCTAGGAACTGAACCATCAATCAGTATAGCAGGCAATCCATATTTTTAATATTATTATAAATGTTAAAGTGTGCATGTGTGTCTGTTGGTCAGTCTTTCACGGCAAAATGGAGCGACGAAATGACGTGATTTTTATTGTGGAGATAGTTGAAAGAATGGAGAGTGGCTAGGCTAGGCTACTTTTCGTCTCTTTCCAACTCCCTACTTCCCTAAAATGGGGGGTGGAAGTTTATGAAGCATTCCGCAGTTTTCAAGGTAGAAAGTTAAAAATTGGTATGCGAACTATTTGTGACTAACAAATTTTCAAACAGTTACAGAACCAATCAGGTAACCCTGTACCCTACCTAGGATCTTAAAAAGTTAAGATGTAATCCAAAAGTTACGGAACCATAAATTCATTTTGTTCTACTTGGCTGATTGCAAATAAGTAGTAATACTAGAATAAGCTAAGATTTCTACAAAAAGAACATGGACGTATTCACAAATTCAGATCAATAAAATTCACTGGTGAAACATGTGACGCTCTTAATTAATTAATTTGAGCGTTATGTAAAATTTTACGTAACATATGCTTTTGCTTAGATATTTATTGTATTGCTCGTTCGTACCCGGAGTCGCCCGGATGATTTTTATATTTTTTTCATATATTCCCTCTCTATTAAATCTCGGCATGTATGATAATATTTTCAAGTTATATGGATGGACCAATTAAGAAAAAATTCAAGATTTTTCTGACGTTACTAATGAAACATTTAAATTTAAAAATAAACTGTCCTTCTCGTATTCTCTTGTTTATCATATATATGTATATATTTTCAAATCTCTTGCAACAAAGAATGCAGCGAAAACTTAATATAGAATCATCATTCGTATATCGTCTGACAATGCATTACATACCGTTTTTTTATCTTCTCTTTGCGTATTGCTGTCAAAATGTTCACGCAATACGTCAAGTGGTAAAAAATAATCTGGGGGCGGCGGTTGTGGTTGCGCTTTCCCGGTGGGATTAATGTTGAGTGGTTTAGTTGTAATTCCAGGCATTTTTGTTTTTATAGCAAAAACAACACACAGTAACATAGACAATACTACACAGAATACGTTTAACTTCATATTTTTATTTTATTTTTAACTATAGGTTACAAAACGCGATTGCGTTGAACAACTTAAAGGTGCAAAATGATACTATCCACGTTACTGGGAAACTTATTGAATTATTTTTATTGAGCTTATGCAGCAGGAAAATAGGTAGGTACTTTATTACTGTAGGGAAATACTTTTTGTATTTGCGGTGCGGAGGTAATATACCTAGTTAGCGACTCTCATACCGCTTATAATATGTAAAAGAAAGAGTATGACATTATTTCTAATTAATTTCGAACTTCATACCATCTTCAATCCTGTATTATTTTATCATATAACATACATTTTTAATTTTGTTTTATGGAATATGATCTATTATAATTAAAACATTCCTTTTCCTTGACAAATTCCAAGTTTACAATATAGGTATGTAAAATTATTAATGAATAAGGTAGATCTTTTATGAAGAAAGTTTGTATTTCATTACGCGTACTTTTCCATTTTCCAAATTGTTCGGTTTAATGAACCCAACATGGTCTCGAAATGATGTAATTTCAAAGTATTCCCTCGCAGTAGTTGGTCAGCACTGGACAAGTCATAGCTTTGATATGATAAATGTACTCTTAATCATCATTTACCTATATACATTACCACAAAGCTAATGTCTTTGGTTTGATTTCCATTCGTCAATTTTGTAATAGGTTTGAATGATGTATACCTAATAAAGGTTTTTATCAATAGAGACGGTAAGCTAATGAATAAATTAAAACTAAACTTAAATCTAATTACTTAATAAACATTTTGGTTTAAATCGCTGACCACCGGTAATGAATTATTAAACAATTATGTGTCCAGGATTATTTTTATTTCTTTTGTAAATATGCACATACATAAATAGACAATTACAGCCAGACTCAGTAAAAACAGATATGTTCATACCCACAAGTTTGTCCTGGATGGGAATGGAGCCCACGACCTGCAGTGTTGATAGATGGGGGTGACCCGTCAATCTATTTCGCGATTTACTATTTAGGTATATATACAAAATATATTGAATATATAGTTAACGATACAAAGTACATATAATTTGTACTTTGTATCTTAATAAATCATTCGTACATCATTCATACGTTCTAAATATAAACATTCAATCACGTTCCAAAGATAAAGTCATACTATTCCTAGTACGTCTTACAAGGCACCAAGGGACCATCTGCGGTAGGTCTTGAAGCCAGGAGATGCACTCTGACCCGTGATTTCTCACTCACATATTTTTTCCAGAAGAGTACCAAAACAGTTAAAACCTTACCGAATACCGCAGCCAAATAACTTATGTTGTGTTCCTGCGCAAAGCGCGAGTTTTGCCCCTGGGACGGGGATTAGTAGCTAAATGGTTTATGGTCCGAATGAGTTATAGGGTACGGTAACCGTTTACCATTAGCCAGGCCGTATGCTTGTATGCCTACTTTGTTGTAAAAAAAACCACGTTCAGGGACCAAGAATAATCAGTGTCGTACCTTATTTAAAATCCTTGATTCTTCGAGAAGTGACCCCGCAAATCACGCAAAGGTAAAAAATTATTGGGCCGAAACGTCGAAGGATACTTCGGAGTCGTTGAAAGAGGCACCTTTGCAAAAACAACACACAGTAGCGTGAGAAAAGCTACGAGAAATAAGTTTAACTTCATTATTGTTTTTTATATTAATATTGAACACAGCGATGCGTCGCAAGCCTTACGTGTTTAAGTACTATTTGCTATTCCACATTCGAAATAATGTTTACTGATCTTTGATAGTATATCTATATATGTATAGTTTATAGACAGGAAAATAGTTAGTGACTCGTCATACTAGCGGTCCCAGTTAACTGCATGATGATTCTTTACGTAAGAACATGGGAATTCGTTGCTCATGTATTTGAACCAAGACTCTTTCAGTTATAAAAAAAGTTCATATGCATAAACAAAACTGGAGTTCAGTATAAATTACTCAAAATAATCTTAAGTCTAAAAAATAGTAGAAGGTATCTAATCATTAGGTAGTATAAGGAATTAATATTGTACCTTACTTAAAATTCCCTTTATTACTGGAAGAATGACCACGCAAATCTTTTATTGGCATCATCTTTGGGACATTCTCATTTGTTGGATAGGTACTTCGACGTATGCCCTTGAAGCGATAACACATAGTCAATAATATAGCAAAGCTTTTGAACTCCATTTTCTTTTTACTGTAATATATTTTATTGTAAATACGTCTTTTATAAATTCTTTGTAATCTACTTACTTGTAATTTTTCCTGTAGGTACTTACTATACTTTGCACCTCCAGCGTGCCTCCTCTCTCAGGTATCCGTCACTCGGCAGTCAGCTTCCTCCCGGCTCTATGATTCCCATACCTCCCGAAACAGGCAGGTGCCAAGAGGATCTGCGTCAACCGGAAGGTTAACTCCTAGCCTAGTTTATCACGAGGTATAGTAAGTGTTTTCCATGTAGGTGTAAATTTAAATTTGGAACAAAGACAAAGGATGAGTTTCTATGACGCAATAAAAGCATAATCGTATTCAAAAATTGCTATCAGACAGTAATTTGTAATCTGAAGATACACATTTCTGTGGTAAACATGGACACTGAGGAACGTTGAGTCATATCATAGGTTGGTATATCCTGGTTCTTAAATGAGGCTATCGATGATCGCTTTACATGACAATAAAACATTGCATTGTAGTTTTTATAACCGAATTACGCAATGGTGGCTCCTTGTATCGATTATTTATTACACCAGTTGCAATCAACTACTCAAACTGCAAGTTGTAAATCTTTACTAATATTATAAAGCTGAGGTTGGAGCTTATAATAATTTGAACGTGCTATAGGAACTTCCACTCCGATTTGAAGAATTATTTTTGTGATATATTATGATGATGATGGTCGATTTTAACTTAAAAACAGATTGCAACAAAGTTACGAAATAGTCCCGTTTTACTACGCACATGACAATGAACATGTTTGACATTTGGAATACCCGCACGTTTTATGATCAGTTTTATTGTTGTTCCTTTGGCACACGGTAAGCCTACGCCTAACTAAAGATTGTAGCACATATATAAACTCGGAATGGGATCGTCACCGTATCAACGTATTCTTTGTATAAACTCCTTACTGGAACGCACACTAATCGCCTCGCCTCGGGACAAGCTTACAGCTAGGCGTCAAACAGCTGTCGATGCGGCGGCGGCGGCGTCGTGTAGCTGCGTAGATGATCCGCTTTTGTTTTGTACTTACGCTTTTGTTGTTAGGTTGACGCCTCGTTGACGCGTGGTTGACGCGTGGTTGACGCTTGGTTGACGGCGCGGCAAAAGGCGATACGGTGACGATCCCTTTCCGAGTTGATATGTCTGCTACGAACATGTACTACAACTGTTCGGACTTACATACTTGAAACATCAACTTTTTTCAAACGTGTTTTCCATAATTTTCTAAGAACAATTATTTTGGCATCACACTTTGTGTATTTTGCCGGTTTCAAATGAAGTAAGTCATGTATTTTTTATTCAAATCAATCAATCAAATCAAAAATCATCAATATTTAGTTTAGGCCCTGATAAGGCACTTATGAACGTCGATTATAATCATTACAATAGACTCTACCACCGGTTCGGAATACACTTGAACTGAGAAGTTCTCATATACCTGTATAATTCTTGTCAAGTTAAATTCAAGTTATGTTAAATCATCTTCAAGTCATAGTCAGTCTAAGTCAGTTTAAGTTAGGTTTTAGCACAGGTTTTAGTACAATGGTAGCCGCTCTATACTAAAACTTTTCACGGACTTTTTGAAACAACTTGAAAAGCCACTAGGTTTCATTTCATTTCACTTCACTGGTGCTCTTGTATTAATCTTTATCGGAAAACACCACCAATAATCTATAAAACAAAGTCGGGTTATTTATAACTCAATAACGGATGGACCGATTTTGATAATCTCTGTTATGGTGAATTTGTCTAATTCAAGAATAGCAGAATAACTAAAAATTTGGAAAAAGTCACAAAATAATTGAAAATAAATGCGGACTGATCAAATGTAATAATTTTGATATAAAATTCAGTTCGCGTTTCTTTTATTCATTATGCCTAAAATAAATGCGAACTGAAACTGACTGATAAGTACATTTGCACGACGTGGGGAGATATTTAAAATAATAGACTACAATTTAATGTTGATAAGAATTTGTACGCCTAGCGGCAGAACTTTGCTCAGTACTCACCCAGATATTTGTTTTGTAACATCTCACCTATACCTATGTTCAGCAAATAAATATATTCTATTCTATTCTATCGTGTTTGATAGATACTACAATAACACAAAATGACGTCGATAAATTCTCCACGCGAAACATGTTTCTTGCATAAAATAAAGCAAAAGTTACTATGTGAGATATTTTTAACCACAAAGCGAGAATAAGGACCGGTTATTCAAGATCTTGGAGATCACAGCGACAGAATTACAGGTGGATTAAAGCAGTATTACCCACTTCTAAACCCTTTGAAGTATCCGAAATCTTTTTAATTCCTGCCGCTTTTTACGAAACTAGTTAGGTATTCCAAAAACAAACAGCAGTTTTCTAAAGTTACATTAACTTTTTTTGTTACGGAAGATTTATTATTATTTTTTATAATAAAAGTACACATACATTATACTTATCATTCTATGAGTTTGCAAACAAACTCTTTCTGAACAGACTCTTCCTACTTACATAAATTAAAAAGAAACAGCCCCAAATAAAGTGATGCTGAGTTTTTGATTGAGTACAGCTATTCTCAGAGGTAGAGTTAATTGTAACTTGTGAAGTTCATATTGTCTTAACAGGGCTTAAACTGATTAAATGAGTTTAGGATTGTCAAACATTATAATAAGTAATTGAGTCAATTAAAGGGGATCAAATCTCACGGATAAAAAAAGCATTTTATAAGAAGACCTATCATAAATCTCGTAGGAAATTATTCACATACAGCCATCCCAAACTACACGATGGGTGTAGATAAATTCATAACCAAAAACCTCGGGCACATTTTTTTTTCTAAAGGATGCCTAAGGTTATACAAAAAACATGTGTTTCTAGAACGAGCGATTTCAACGGTACCAACTGAGCGTTGGTAAGTCAGTCTATTTCTCGTTTAGTGTATGTAGCTAGCAAGTTTGCACAGCTGAAGTTTCAAAGATTACATCATGCATGCAATTAAATAAAGCTAGAAGTATTATATCTTGTGAAATATCCGCAGCGGATTTTTTCTCAAATACTATAATAGGTGCCTGATGCTGTGAATACTGCACAATATTATAATCTCACGAAGACCCTAGTGGTGGATTTATAGCAAAAAATCGTTAAAGTAAATAATAAGTTTTTTGTCTTTACTATACGTATAGGTTTACAATTTTTTTTTAGTTTAGTTTAGTCTGTACTATTGGTATTCTGTGGTTTCCCTAAGACGCCCCCTAGGCAGACCCTTAGAATGGTCGGACCAAAGGTTCGAAAGACAGCATCCATAAGATATATCTAATATACCTTCATATTTTTTACTACGTATACCTAGCCTGGCTTTATAGCTATTGCTATAACATTCGTTGTAGGAGCGACAGATAAAATGTTATTATTTTATGAAATAGTCGTAGGTAACTATTTGTGTCCGTGCGAGCGCGAATTCCTATGTCTGTCCAGCAGTCCTGTGACCTGTAGAGGTCACATTTCTCAGTCAAAATTTTGTGAGGAGGTTCGATGATTATTATATGGATTTTTATTGTCGATAATAGACAGACTCGCGAGGTCTATATACAGCTCACAGAGCTAGTTAAATTAACTACTAATATTATAATATATTATGTTATTCGCGTAATGGATATAAAAAGAAATTATGTGTTTGTCCTTCTTTTATACAGCAAAGAAGCTATAATACCTACGTATCAAAGTGATTTTAGGCTTAGAGTTAGGTTATGGACCGGAGAGAAACAGTAAATGTAGGGAGTAGATAACATAATAGACCTAAATGCTTACCCAGAGGGGTAGCATAGATTATCCTAAAATATAATAGGTACCTTATATCTAAACACGAATTACAAAAACTAATGTAATAATTTAACACTTTATATCGAATAATTGACTACCTACCTATGTCAAACAAAATAATATAAAGTAAGAAGGATCTTACAAAATGGTAAAACATTTTGAAAAAAAGAGCCATTCATATTTTGGAATTACAAAACTATGAAAATACAGGGGAAAATAAAGCATGACGAAATCCTACTAATCTTATAAATGCGAAAGTGAGTATGTTACTTCTTCACGTTCAAATGGCTGGACCAATTTTCATGCAATTTGGTATGGAGGTAGCTGACATCCTGTATTAACACTGGGTACTTTTTATCCCCGGGAACGCGGGTGAAACCGCGGGGCGGAAGATAGTGTAACATAAAATTATCAGGAAATTATTAGGAGTAGGTAATTATGAAAGGTTCTCGAAACTCGTAATATAAAATATAATACTAAAATAAAATGCACCTAATAATATTTGCTTTTTTTTATTCTGCACCCATAAATAACATCTTAAATCTTAATTAATTAATAAATTAAATGTCAGTCCGCTATCTAAAGTATAAGTATGTAACCTTCTTTAGGTCTACATAAAAGACCTTGATTTCTAACAAACAGTATGAACACAATTCAGTAAAAAATAAATACGGTATAAAGCTGTCCTGAGATTGCCTGAGACGGATTCAAATCCAGTCTGTCTAGATCGATACATTTAATGGAACAGACATCATAAATCAAAATTTAAAGATCGAATCGAATCGATGAGTTGAATCTTCTGAATCGTATCGTATTTTAATTACTCGATAATAAAATCATCTCGTTCAGTTAATCTCGACTAGCATATAAATGATACCAATTTAATTAAGTGTAAACTTTAGCTGAGACTTTTATATTCTGAGGTTCTTCCTAATAATTGGAATCGTTGGGCTAAAGTGAGCGTACAAAAAACATCGATGAACGCTCAGAGTGGTGTCTTTAGAATAAATGGTAAGTAGGTACGTAATACACACCTTTCACTTCAAAAGTTGTTCGTATTAAGGTCCTTGTCATTCGTACTTCCGTACTCTCATATAACTTGTTTACAAAAATATGATGTAAATATTACATCTTTTACAATAAATCATCCACACTGAGTTGTTACATTTTCTAACACCTGAGGGCCTAAACTACGAAAAACGATAGGTACACGATAGTTCGATTATCGTTGTCAAATTATTAACCAATAGAATCCCACAAAATTTACATCTCATCAGTTTGCTGCAATTCTATTGGTTATTAATTTGACAACGACGATCAAACTATCGTTTATCGGAGTAGGCCCTCTGAAACCTTTTTGTCATGATCACTTATGAAATATCTTGTAATTTCTATATTCCATGGTCTTGACTCAACAATACTTCTCCCAATCCTGACTTCGATTAACTAAAAAAAACGCTGACTAGTTCTGACTAAAAATTTGTCTAGTCAGAAACGAGTATAGTTATGAAATCTTCTCCGTTTCTTTGAGAGTGTCCTGATTTTCCGTTTCTAAACGCAGCCGCACCAATACCTTTGCTTCTTCCATTGAAATTTGGAATGGGGAAGTTGGGGATTCCACGGTGTCTGATGTCTAAAAGACCATCGCCAAATGATACCTGAAATTTATAAAATAAATATTTAGATCCGAGTAAAGCTTTCTTGAAAAAAAAAATAGATTTTTCAGTTTCAGATGTACCGCGTAATAAAAATAAATGGTAATCAAACTCATTGTCAGGGGTTCTACAATATTTAAATCCCACGCGGGACACAGAATGAGTCAAAGAATACAAGTCATTTTTTTCTTGACTCGTTTTATATTCGCATGTCCCATAAATATATATTAATACAATACTAGAAAATGGAGGAGAAATGATTCATTACCATTTTCATAAACGGTGGCTGTAAAACTATCAAATCGATTGTAAATAGGTATATAGAGTAAGTGCATTTCAAGCCGGTGTAGACTTAATTATTACTACATTTATAAGTTTCTTCTCAAAGAATAACTTATGTATTTTGAGCAGTTTATTGATGGATCTCCTGACAGACCCTACATTCAAAAAAATACTAGGGAAAAACATTATAATCAGTATCTGATTACTTACATCAGGCTGCGAGAATCCGTTGAGCGAGTTGAAGCCGAAAGCCGAAGAGGCGCTCTGACTGCCGAAGCCTCCTCCACCCAGTGCTGATGCCGAAGACGCTGCGCCTGACACTGCACCGCCTGCTCCACCGAATGACGCTGCCTGACTGCTTGCTTGACTACCACTGAATCCACTGGAAACAATAAAAAAATACAATTAATTTTGCGGCTTAATCTGCATTTCACTTCACACATAAAATGCGATAACTTTTAAAATACCTATTTGAGCAACTAAATTAAAGTTAATTTCATTACAAACATAGGAAGAAGTAAAACTTTTTTATTTCTTTTAGGTGATGGCATTAAAAACCAATTAAATAAAAAAAATGGTTTTTAGTTGTTGGGTTGCTTTGCGGCCCAGTGTAGTTCCACTGAATTGGTTCAATGGTGATGTAGCAAAATGCTACAAGTATGCTTATCTTAGATATAAATTTATCTGGAAGTCATATACCAGAAGCTAATATGGGTACCTACAGTACAAAAACAAGACCTTTACCATGCGTTACATTACCTCACTTAATGAAGTTCTATACAATCTTCTTTGCGTGTTTGGAAATTTAAATCCCATCAAAGTAATGTTGGTATAGTCCAGAAAAAAACCTCTTTCTTTCTTTAAAGGCAATGACGATAGAATCTTTAAAGTAAGAGAGACACGTCTTTACCGTTGTAACATTGAATACATACACACGAGCATCCCATCCTTGACCTGGTTTAATTTGTCACCAGTCAGCTGACAAATAACAATTGCGTCAAACGAGAAGGTAATAAGATGCTGTTCGTACGGACGACAGACGTTTACATATAACAGTGTATGCAGCGGAGTTAGTTTCGCTTGAAGTATTTTTGTCAATATATACATATGAATAGTGCGCACTGTACTGCCGTTTGAATGTTCGTCAATATTAACTTTAAAGGACTAATATTTACATAGTTTCTTAGTTGCTAAAGTACTCTATTCATTTTTAGCGTTCTGCACCGAATGCAAAGGAACCGTTATTGTGGGACACCACAGTTCCGTCCGTCTGTCCGTCTAGCTGTCACAGCGGCATGTTTCAGTAACATAATAATTATGCTCACTTAACCAAATTCCAAATGCATTATTATTATTATCCCATGTCATAAGACACTGCTTTATTCCATTGGTACATAATCTATAATATTTTTTTGGGTAAATATTGTGAAGTTTTATTGCTTTGAAAAATATAAGATATAAAAAAAATACTTTCTACAACATATCTCCAAAGTTTTTTCTTCGTTTCTTTCGTAACTTTCCAATTAGGCATTTTTTATTTATTCGTAATTACGTCCAAGTAAGGTACGGAACCCGCGGTGCGCTAAACCAACTCACAATTAACTGGTTTTAATTTTACTTTATGCTTTGACCACAAACTCTTGGTATGTGATGATGTCACCGAAGGTGGTAAGCACATAGAGTACGAAACTTGAATATTCCTCACGATGATTTCCTTCATCAAAAAGTCAAGCTCTTAGGATTTGAACCCATATCTACTGCTGAATACATAAGAAATTAATAATCATGAAAAATCGCCATGGGTGTTTTTGAAACCAATGATTTTGAATAAAGTGTTGGTTTGAATCAAAAAATATCATAAAAATAGTTTACTTAGAAACAAATCAGCATGTGTACGTAAAATATGACTCATTCAAATAAATATGACTTTAATCAATTCATAATAAAAATACTTACCTATTGTTAGTAAATACGCGATTATATTTCATTACATGTATTCTTTTGTATTGAATATATTGATTATATGGTTATTCTTTCTTGTTATATTCATGAAATTGTTATTTTAAATTTTAAAAATAATTCAATGCATTACTAATGATTCGAAATTGGTTGCTGTTTTTTTTATGTACATAACTTTGAACTGACATTGGAACTCAACTAATTATCATATTTAGCTGAAGGTTAACAAGCTGGTAGATGATTCACCTGATGGTAAGTGGTTATTATCGCCAATGGACATTGACAATACCAGGGGATCGCCAATGTGTTACCGACCTTTACAAAGCATGGTAGGAAACTGGCTCTCAAATACAAGCGGTAGGTGTGCTTGGCGATATATTTTACCCAGGCCTTCGCGGGTAATATGAATCTATATATTTTTGCTACGATTCCTTATATTCTATCACGTAAAGCTCAAGGTCTTTGTAGGATTCGAACTCGCTATCTTCGTCACGGCATTCGACGTAAACATTTTCACGTGATTTAAAACATAGCACGGTGGTCTAACACAATGAAAATGGTGGTAGGTAAAGAACGTAGCTTAAATGTAACTTCACGATTTCTAACAACATCGCTTCTGTGACGTTGAATTTATAAAATAACTTAACTAGCTTTCCGCCCGCGGTTTCACCCGCGTTCCCGAAGCCTAAGGTGGTCTAAGTATTAATATCAGCTACCTCCATACCAAATTTCATCAAAATTGGTCCAGCCGTTCGAGCGTGAAGAAGTAACAAACATACTCATTCACAAACTTATAATATTACTAGGATCTAAAAAGGTTGATTTCTAGCATTCTAAGGTTCAACTAAACTAGAAAACGGTCCTATAAATTATAATCGGGCGTTCACCATGAATTTTCGTAAAATATGTCATCGGAGAACATCGACTTAAATCCTTTTTTAGTCTTTATAAAGGCGAAAGTCTATATTTCTGTTAACTTTCCCAACTGTTACTTTACCACTGTGCCGATTGCGATAAAATTTGGCACGCTTAGATAGTAGATAGCCATGCAGAGAGCCTCTCTAATTTTTATTTCGGGAATGCGGGCAAAACAATGGGATCTAGCTATCCCTGTTTCTTTCAAAAATACAAAATTAAAGTAAAAATATCCTATGAGATTCCTATCTATTACTATGAAAACTATAACTATTGAATTATGTTTCATGTAAATCCATCTCCGCCTAAAAACGTATAACTAGATCCGCGTTTGTCAACATTCTATGTAAATTACCCACAACCGTTACATCAGTAAAAATTCTTTACTTTAATTTTGTCACATTTGATATGATTCGGATAGCAATTCATCGACTATCTTTTCTTTCATCTAATTTGACAAATTTGTATTGAGTTTCGTAACTTATGTTGATGAAATGCTATCCGAAACATATTATGAAGCTGGAAATGTGACAAAAATAACCTTACTGACGTCACTATAAAACTAACTGAATAACATATGTCACTGACCTTCCAAAAGAATTGAATGACGACGCCTGGCTAGCCGAATGTGACGCACTGAATCCTTCGCTGAATCCAAATGAGAACGATTGAGATGCCGAATGGCTAGTACCCGCACCATTGGCGCTGCTACTGACGCTGGCAGTCAGACCACCATTTCCAGACGGGGCAACGTTGAAACCACCACCGAAACCAAACTTCGGTCGCACTTGACCATTCGCACGCTTCTCGCCGGGAAGATGTGTTCCAGGAGCATGCTCCAGATGCTCTAGCACTGGTAATACTGGAGGAGTGATAATCGGTTCTAGTTTTTTCTCGCGGCGGGTATCATCAGGGAAGACGAAGCCCCCGGCAGGCGCTGGCGCTGGGAGCGCATACCTCACCACGCCCGCGAGGCAAAGACACGCGTACATGAACTTCATGGTTGGGAATATTGGTGATACTATGTCCGATTGGCGATGTATCTGGTTTTAATAGGGTCGAGCGAGGTCAACCGCGGTGTTGGCATGCGGCACGCGCCGCAGCCTTCAGAAAACCCACTGCGCTGCGCCTGAGACGACATCCTGCCAAGTATCCATCCCCCCTCTCCATAGAATTGACATCCATATACGTCTGGTACCCAGTCCTTTCAGATTTAATGACGTTATTGTCTGACAACTTTATTAGGAGATGACAAGTGGAAAAATATTCAGATTACCTACGAATAATTGGGAAATCCGAATGTGCTACATCACTATAACGGCTGATTGATTCAAGACTATAACATTAGTGCCGTTATGGTTATGTGACATCGTTTGGTAATTAACCAAAATGAGGGCTATATGTTACATGATTTATTTATAGGACTATATTGGAAAACATAAACTACAATTAAGTAGGTACCTACTATTGCGAAATTGAAAGATTTTTCTTGAATAGTTAAATTTTAAATTACTATTAGGTAGCTAGCTATGTAGGACGTTTCACAAGAATAAATCTGAATACTTTATCACAAGAATGTCGGATTATGTATAATATAATAATGTTCACGTGTGATTAAGTAGTTAGTAGGTAATTTAATTTTTATCCGACGCTTAGGTAAATATTATTTTTTTATATTACGTTATACGTACTCGTACTGTAGGTACATAAAAAAAAGTTACCATGACGCGTTAGTGAAATAATAATTACGAACAAAGAAAACGCAAAATGTCAGCATAAGGTGAACGACTACAATCAGGAAAAGTTCAGAGAATGTATAAAGTCGTGCACTTGCTTCCATCTTGCCCTTGATTAAGAAGCTTACTGGAACGAGTATAGTAGCGGTGAGGTGCTTCGGTATTTAATCCTGTTATCATGTCGGCGAGTAGAGAGATTACTTATATTGCTAGGGTTGTCCAATATCGCTACAAGTAAGTAGTAAGTAGTGCTCAGTGGCGTGCAATTGGAGAGGCCTATGTCCAGCAGTGGACTAATATAGGCTGATGATGAAGTAGTAAAATTAAGCATTTTGGTTTATTAATTTTTGTTACATCAACAATTTTTTATAAGCGTACTGGCTGGCTCCAATACTCTATTCTACTTAATATCTGGAGTTACTGGTCCGATTCGAAAAAAAATTATCCTCAAAGGCTACTTTTTATCCCGGGAACGCGAGTGGAGCCGCGGGGAACTACTAGTAAAATGTAAAACAATTATAAAGTTCAGATATTACAATAAATAATATATGGAGGAACAAGGTGGACGACTCCTCCATTGAAGAGGTTAGATCTTCCGCCAGGGGCCAGGGTCAACGTGCCTGGGGACCCAGTCCAAATGTTATATTATGTTGCTAAAACTTCACCTGCGCGATGTAGGTTGTATGTAGATTATTACGGCGCCATCTATCCATCGGTGTGTGACCTACCTAGGGGTTGCTACACTATACTAAAATATATTATTAGAACAACTAAATTTCTTTGTTGGTGACCCTAGCGTAATAGTCGTCTGTGAACCGCACAGGGCCGCACGTCCTGTGTCACGGTCGTCATCGCTACAAACATGTTAAAATACACGTAAGTGTGTCCGTCTGCAGTCCAAAGGCATCAAGTCTAATGTTGTAATAGAGAATGATTAAAAAACATCATAAAATATATACTAGCTTAGCATACTTGGCCTAGTAAGTTAACTAGAAACTATAGTCGTAAACGCCACATGTTTTAATAAATCTAAGTATAGAAAGTTCTTGAAACTACTGATACATTATACAAATGATGTAAAAAAATCTCTGATTGTGACCCTAAATTGAGATGAAAAAATTAACTTTTCATACAAAAGCTCAACCTAGCTAGATCGTTAGCATAGCAAAAGTTGTTCAACGTGTTGAACCTAAATAGCCTTCACGGATCGGACAGGGATGTATTATGTTACAATAATGTCTTAGGTTAGGTACCTACTTGTA
Source organism: Tethea ocularis (assembly GCA_963555595.1). Taxonomy (NCBI): domain Eukaryota; kingdom Metazoa; phylum Arthropoda; class Insecta; order Lepidoptera; family Drepanidae; genus Tethea; species Tethea ocularis. The sequence continues at coordinate 10,784,304 of OY741958.1, forward strand.
TATTTTATTCGCTTATTTTTAAAGGCTTCGAACTGAAAGGCATACAGATACCTACTATTATGACGTAGGCATCCGCTAAGAACGGATTTTTTTAATTCAACCCCTAAAGAGGTCCAATAGCGGATCGCGGGTAAAACCGCGGGGCGGAAAGCTAGTAATATTATAAAGAGACAAAGTTTGTAAGTTCGAAAGTAGGAGGTAATCCGGAGTTTTAAATGACTAATTCATAGGAAACTAGTTATCCCTGGGTGCTCTAGGCTCCCACATTTTATTCCAGAAACGCAGGTGAAACCGCGGTAAACAGCTAGTAATTATATGAGTAAGTATTACGCAGACAGATCCATTTTATTGATAGCAAGTTACTGAGTCACATGTCTGCTACCTGGTAGTCTGTTTTGAAAACCATTGTTGGTGTTAGTCATCGTTCAACGATGTTATTGGTCAATCCAGACTAGGTCTTAAGACGTTCGATATTATCACTGATTTATCAGATAGGATACAGGATACCATTTTATATCTTAAAGGCGAATCTTGAAAAGCTGCAAAGTTTTGTTCGAAATTGGTTTCGATTCTACTAAATTTAGTCTCACTATACCTATTTTTTCATACATACAAGATTGAAAATATTTAGAGCTGTCAAATTAGTCAATATTATTGCTATATATGCAAAAGTCGTGACCAAATTTGATGGCAACTGGACGAATTTGACATGACTAAATGTCTTTTTTTTTTTCTTATGATTTTTGTTAGAAAGAGATAGGTATAGTGAGATTCAATAAGTTTAATTTGTAATATTTTATAATAATTCTTATATATTCGTATGTCATAGCGTTTTATGTACCTAAGTATAAATAGCTTATGAGCTATGCAGCCAAATTATTATCATTGTTTATGTGATGTACAATACGACTATTGTATAATCTGCTCATATCCTGTCCATTAAGGAAAACGATTATTCATAAATTATCTATCTATGTATATTATTAAAAATGTTTCTTTATAAGTTTGATTTCCATACGTTTCTAAAATATTCATCCGTTTGTGTAGAAACTTTGGTGAGTTGTTCGGCGTATGCCCGTGAAGATACCTGACCACAAAGAAAATATGATTCAGAGCCTATATAAGTTGTTCCATGCGTTTAGAGTAAAACAGGGTAAGGTTTTACGTCACGGTACAGACGTGTACCACATTATGTTGATGAATTAAGTAAACAAAAGATTAAACAGGTGCGTTTAATTTTAAACAAAGACACCGCCACGTAAGCTCTACTGGTTGAGAAAATAATGGCGCAAAGTTTAGATTAGGTACTTTATATTGCTATCTTCTCATTAATAGAGTTTGACCCATCCAAAATCTCAAGAGATATTCTATCCAGCTACCCGTCTCATATCTGTCTCTCGCTATTTCACAACGATTGACGACGTTTATTCCGCGTACGCGCATGCCAGTGGTCACTGTGACACTGTCATAGCTAGCAATGACATTGAACGTTGCCTAATTCGTTATACAAGGAACGAATACATAACGATGATACATAACTGCCTTATTGATACAATCAAACCGGTTTATATTAGTGGCTTCATACATTTTAATCAGCTGTTTAATAGTTATTGAAATATCAATATTACGCATGAGACCCAGTTCTTTTCTAGGCTCCTTAAAAAATGGCAGCCCTAATCAAATCTATACAAAAGCGCAGCTATGGTTGCCAAGAGTTGCATTCAAGACGTGACTCATGCTTCCCAAAGGCTATTAGAATACTTAAAGCCTTTGAGAAATGCGTATTCTAGTTCACGAGTTCATGATGTAACATAATATTAACATTGCACACAGATTTGTATGATGTCATGATTAGATAATACCAATACGAGTAATATTGCAAGTTGCAGTCGATTACGTATTTGGCTCTTGAAATCTTGACCAGAGGCTGTATTGAGATGACGCGTGATAAATACCTACGTATTACCTACCTAATTAGACGCGGATGTTTGATTGCTACTTATGGTGAGTCCATACAATACAACATAACATGGTTGTATAACATGTTTCAATAATTTAAAGTTAATATAGACGTGTTATAACATTCCAGCTGTCCCACGCGGTTTCACCCGGCTAAGTATCCTTCTTCATGTTCTAAGCGTTCTGCGTGCCTTTGCCTGACATTTCATTTCAACAACAGACAGATTTAAATTCGGATTTATCTCACTTATGGATAGGATTTTTTTATTCTCTACGCAAATCTCGTGTGAAAGACCTTTGTAATACTGATAACTTTTACTATGGGAATAACCTAAAGATAACAAAACAAGAAATTGCTTTTTATACGAAAAATCAATATTGAGTCTTTGTCAAATCATTATTGAATAAAAAAAATAGAATTTACATAGTCACATCGTTGAAGTCTTTTGTATTAATGGTAGTAAAATAGGTACTCAACTATACAACCCACATTCCCGATAGATTTTATGTTTTCATGGGATAAAAAGTATCCTATATAATATTCCATCCAGGGTATCCTACTCCATCTATTTATGTGTCAAGTATCATCCAAATCCGTTCAGGCGTTGTTTCGTTACATTTAAATCTAAATATCCAATTAATAGGATAAAGAATGTTTCAAAGTTTCTTTCCAACTGTTGGAAAATATATTAGGTACCTACTAACCGCGTGGCTCAAATCATAAAAAAATATTTTGATACCGGAATAATAAAGGAACCGGTTTTGTAACGTGATAAAAAGGTGACATTAACCCCAATATAGGTATACATTTCAGAACATTTAGCAGCCTGTGTTTTTTTACTGACTTCAAATACAGTATCCGGTCGATTCTAACTGCAGACAATTTGTCAGATAATGCGGATTACATACTTATTTTTTCAATGTAAAGAATATCGTATGAATGAACGTTAGGTACCTACATTGATAAGATATTGTAGCGATAAAAAGTATAGCCTATATTACTCTCCGGCCTATACTCTATCTCTTTGCCAATTTTCGTCCCTTAACTATGGATTGGTTCAGACCCGCGTGCCTAATGCGTATGAAAATGGTAATGAACTTTATTGATAGGTTTCCCATGTTCTGGAATCTATATCATCGTCTATAGGTACTAATAAAAAACTGAAGAGTATGTTTCTTTCTTTGTTTGGACGCGCTAATCTCTACATCTACTAGTCGGATTCGAATAAATCTTTTACTAATAGGAAGCTACATTATCCCTGAAGGTTGCTTTTTATATCGGGAACGTGAGTAAAACTGCCTGGGAAAGCTATTCTGTTAATTTATGGAACACGCAAGCGATTATCGACGGGCCAGTTGGCGCAGTTGGTTAAGACACCACGTATTGCGCCGCAGGTCGTGGGTTCGATTCCCATCCAGGACAAGCATTTGTGTGCATGAACATGTCTGTTTGTCCTGAGTCTGGGTGTAATTATCTATATAAGTATGTATTTACAAAAAAAAAGTAGTATATGTAGTATATCAGTTATCTGGTTTCCATAGTACAAGCTCTGCTTAGTTTGGGATCAGATAACCGTGTGTGTAGAAATGTCCCAGGATATTTATTTATTTATTTATTTATTATTATCAAAGGAGTCAAGTAAGCCAACCAATCACTATTGTAGATTTCCAGATATTGGGAGAAAAAATTCAATGAAGTAATTTTGTTACTCGGTAGCCCCGCTCGCTGGTAGTAGGTACTCCATTTTTGCGAAATATGTAGAAGGAAGTCAGCCTTAGCCTACTACTACATTAAAAAGGTTCCAAGATTAGATAATTGTTATTTAATCTCTATTTGAAGGCCAAGTCTATTCAGACTTCGAGAGAGGTGATAATATCAAAGAACTGTATAGTAACTGATTTTTTTGTTTCTTAAATGTTTGCCTGTAAGATCTTTTGTTGGATGTACAGACCTACTTAAATTGGAAAATCCCTGGTACTTTTGAAAAAATACAAAAATATTTTTGCATAGAAAATACAATGCAAATATATTTCAAAGAAATCATTTTGGTTATTCTCAATGAAATTGCTCATAAAAATGGTAATAACCATAACTTACCGCTATATTTAGCGCCGTGGTTGCTGCCATCAACCTTTGTAAACCAGTTTTCTTATTTCTTAGAAATAAATATCAGTTTCAGTTGCAAATAATAAATGTGGTCTCTATATTGAAAATGTAGAAACGTTTATCGTAGGTACTTGATTCTAAATATAACCTAATTGTTGACTATTAATAAAAAGTGCTATCGATAGAAAAAAAAATCTAAGAAGCATTTTAGACTCCATACTCAAACAAACTTTAACTAATATCCAAAGGGACCAAAATTGTGAACAATCCAAGGTTTTAGTATTCATTGCGAAGTCTCTTTTAGATATAGTGTCCTCGACCCCTGTAAATTACGAGGTTTTTTCAACAGAAAATTGTATTATAGGCAGGCTCCACTCAAAGATAGTGCAGGCATCTTTTGTTCTTATACTTAACAACGCTATTACCTACTTGTATCACAATAATATTCGTTTCAGAACACTACATCATAAGCAAAACAATGTCCAGACTCTCGAAAATAACTTGAAAGTCAATCGAACACAAGTGGAAGCCAAACACAATATTTTCAAGCCGCGTTTTGTACAGAATTAAGATTGTATCCATATTGTTTCTTTCTTTTCCATTTGATTATTTGTATTTTTTAAATTATACCAATCACTAAGATTTTATATAGAAATCTGGCGAAATAATTTAGCTTACGTCATATAAGTGTTTGACCCCATTTATTATTTAAACATTTTGGATTTGAGAATAAAATAAAATTACAAATGCGAATGTTATTTTTTCTTAATATTACAGATATAAAAATAACACAGCTAACCGTTCTAGAGCGTATATCACGTGCGTGCTTAAAACAATAAATAATTCGAACAAACTTGTTGGGTGGGATTTATGGTCGAGCTGTTTGCGGTTTCGCTGAAATAATGTCGCGGAACCGGTGTGCTACGGTCAGGAAATAATACATAGCGGTTGTTTCAGTACGTTGTCTGCTACATGAATATCATTATACTTATTATATATTATAAAACATGTATACACCAAAAGCCACCACGTCATACTAAACATTGTTTGCTCTCTTTCAATATTTTTCATATGCCTTATATTTTCAATAAGTTTCCCAGAAAGGCGAAACATATATTCGTCACAGTATTTGTTCAGCTTGGCGAATGTTAAACAACAACTTATGAATACTTAAATGAACATTTTCTGCATGGGACCCCAGTGTGTCTTCAACTGTTGGTTTGAGTTACATTATATTGGAATTAACCATTATTAAAAAAATTGCCATACAATGGCGCATACTGTAATACTTATTGCTTGTGTTTTGGTTGCCGGAACAAATGGTGAGTAGGCTTTATGTAGCTAAAGTGTTTATCTATAGTAGGTTAGCAATAGTCTTCCTAATTATTAAAATATAATATACTTAATATATTAGGAGGACATATAACTAGGACATTCCTCGAAGGGCTTTCTTGTTCCAAACTCAGCATACCTGCCTACTGATATTCTCCATTTACTTTTTGTAAATTTTCAAGTGATTGTAGATGAACAAAGTATTAAAAACGTATCTATGAACGTATATTAGGTTGGGAAAACAACACAAAAATTAACAGCAACCACATATTTTTGGGTGGCCTTTGTCCAGCAGTGGAAGTCTTTCGGTTGATATAATGATGATGTATGTTTAGCATTAAAAATACACATAAACGTGAATCTGAGTATACCTACCTACAAGATTATCGCTCGCTCTCCTCTCGCCACATCACTACGTTTCTGAGTGCGACTTAAAGCTTTTACCGTAGTATATTATTTATTCTATGCTTTTACCAAAAGTTTTATGATAAACTTCTAATTGTTAAAATTTGGTAATAATAGTGCTCCGGCTCCTGGATTATTGAGAGTGATTTAGGTATACTATCCAAAATACCTATTGTAATTTGTATCGTTTATTGTAGGTACAGTCTATTATACCCAACCAAAATCAGTATCTCATCAGCATACATCGTATTTATAAAAAAAAAACTCTAAGCTGTGCTGTTGCAAGGGAAACAATTTCGAATAATTGAATTGAATAAGTGATTTTTTTGGAACATTTGTTTGATATAGTTTAATTAAATATAAGTTTTTTCTAAAAAAACTTCCATATCTATATAACATTACTTCCCAAAAATTAATGTTTATAAGGGACGTACATTTATTTTCCGTAAATCTAAGTACAGTATAACACAACTTGGATGTAGCATCGGCAAATCGTTTTCGTACACTTCACTTCTGATTTACACAACTAATAAAAATCATTCATTATCGCGCCATTCAACGTTCAACAAGATCATTTTCGCCGATCATTTTTTTAACACATGAGTAATGTTGTAGATGCACTCTTTTCGGGAACGATCGATTTTACGAATTTTGCGATGCTTCATCTAAGTTGTGTCATACTATAAACTGTTTTAGTTTTTATCAAAATTGACCTCAAGACTTCTTTCAGCAAGACTACTTCTTTCAAGACTTTTTTCGCTATTCCCTATACTTAATATATTTTGTAGATAGTAAATTAAAGAAAAAGTCTCACGAAATCACTTAGGTACGTAGGTACCTACTTCATAATAATATTTTTTATTTATTACTAGTAGGTATATAAGCTATTAATTGTGGTTTCACTTTGATTGTTACCACCTTAATTTTTTCTTGGTCTCAGTTTTAACACTAATCTACTATGATAAGTGTCGACTGATTGATTCAAGGTGTACCTTCACATTTTTTATAACCTTTAATGTTTGTTTTACGTACAAAAGCATATTTTATGGCAAAAGACAATTGTAGCAATTTATAGAATAACAATAATTCATTGAAAACACTTGTGTAAATTGAAAAGTATTCAATTCAGGAAACCGTTTTCGAAATATTAAGCATTCAAGTGCTACCGAAGTAACGTACCGTACTTATAACGAAGTTAAAAGAAAAACTATCACTGCTAAGTAGTAGGCTTTATAGAAGTTAACGAGTAATCGTCGATACGTCATGTGAACCCGTTTTTAGACAATAATGTTCATAGTAGGTACCTATCAAACAAAAAGCCCGCTTCTAAGTTCGCATATTGAGACGGGGACGGGGTCTAAAATTAAGTTCATTACCTACCATTTTGATACGCGGTAGCTTCGCAAGCTTTGTGTGTTTACCAACTTTGGCCACAAAGCATTACCGCTATGAGATTCTGGTCAAAGACAAGATGAAATTTCCATGACTAGTAAAAAAATATATCAATAAATGCTCAGCCATTATACACTTTAAAATCTACGTATATAATTAAGATTAGGAAAAGGCCACCAATAGGGTTGTTGACACTGTCAAAAATAAATGACCAAACACTAACCAATGCATAAAACATCTAAAAACACGTGGAAACATCTAATATGTTGTACATTTAATGCTTTTTATGATTTTTATTTATTACCAGTGGAACCACTTAGAGTAGATGATTTGATGCTGTGAAACTATGACGTCATAGTGTAATATTTCATACAAAAATCCATATAAACGATAGTTTTGACATTTATTAAAAAGTAGCTGATTTGATATGTCAGTCAACTACCCTATTTATCAATTCTTCATCAATATGAAATTATGGTATCATTGTTCCTTTTACTTGAAAATAAATATAATTAAATACGTATACTAGCTATTTAATTATATTTATTTTATCTGTAAAATATAATAACTAATATTTTTGTTATGTTGTTAAAACTAAAGCCATATAATTTTTTAGCGATTAAAACTTTTAATGAATATTCTTGAACTGCAATAAACTATTATTAATTTAATTATTTCACTTACTTTTTCAGCGTTCTGGCCACATAATGGGTAAGTAACATATCATAACGTAAATTAATAAATTCATATTCTGTCATGAACTATTCCATCATCATCATCTACATATTATTTTTAAATGAATATATATTAACGAAATTTATAATTTCAAACTTTATTTTTATTGCAGAATGGGCGGACAGGTCAGCATAAATTATATTTATTTTCACTACACATCACCACATAGATATTTAGTACAGTTCGTCTTTGTTAACTATACACACATACCTACACTTAACTATTTTTTTTCAGTGGGTGCCCGCATTACCTTTAATGTCATTGCCTGGTTTTCTCCCTGTACCCCCTGCACCGCCACTTTGGCAACCAAACGGCTTCGGCCATATCCCTTTCCCTTCCTTTCCTCCTATGCCTACAGTCGACGATATTAAGAACACTAAACCGTTGCCAGGACAAAACTATCATGGAGTAGCTATCTCTTCTAACAGTATGGTGACACGGGACAAGGATGGAAATATAGTCACAACCGGAGGAGCCACTCTGGTGACTAATAATAATGGCAAACCAGTGGTTACCAAAAGTACGTATTAAGTTACCATCAACGAATATATATATATGTATTACTAGCTGTCCCTCCTGGTTTTACACACGTTCCCGGGATAAAAATAGCACCTATGTTATTTCAAGATATGATCTAGATTGATCATATCTTCTATCTGCGAAATTTTATCAAAATCCGTTCAGTAGTTTTTGCGTGAAAGAGTAACAGACATCTTCACATAAATAAATATTCATATTTTATACTCGTAATAGTACCGATTGCATACGACATTTCTTTTATAATAGGTACTATTAATATTTCTAATGCTATTTATTTTAATTTCATAGAATTTTAATTTTTTGCTTTTTTTCTTATCATATGACATTTTACTTTTCAGTTGATTATGAACCAACGAAAGAGGTTCCAAAATAGTAAGTATTATTATAAAAAAAAATGTGCAGTCAAACGATATGATAAAGTAATGAAATAAATTAATAATCTTGTTTCAGAGAATCTACTGACAGCAGCGCATAAGGATTTAGTTTAAGCATAATAATAATAAATATATTTATAACACTAAACATATCAACACATAATAGTTTAATTAAAGTTTGGAAAAACTTATTAAAAATATTTTCAATCAGGTAAATACATCAATTTAAAGAAAGTAATGCAAAGACGAACTTGTATGTACTAGAACCAAAGAGATTTAAAGTAATATAGTGATTGACAGGATAAAGCGTATTCATACTCCGCGACTTATTACCTGATGGTAAAAAGCTATGTCTGCCCGCGAGTGAAGTCAATTTGAAACGATATAGTAATAGTAAGCACAAGATGAAGGAAATGTATCTGTCGCAGTCGGATTGTATAAATAGCCGAATTACATTACGGCTAGCCGTTTCCAAGGCCGTTTTGTATTGCGGCGGGTCAACGATTAGCCGGATTGTCATTGCGAGACCGTCAAGGTTATAAAAAGCCTTTTTTTAGAACAAAAAATAAATGACCACGAAGTGTCCGTGTCGTTTTTGAATGGAATTTCATAGTGGTCCTAACACTTTCTGGCAGACTGACTCAGTTTTATTAAATCTGGCGGGTCAACGTTTACCCGCCGCAATACAAAACGGCCCTGTAGAACGAAAACGGCTAGCCGTAATGCAATACGGCGATTTATACAATCCTACTACGACATATCCATTGTCAAAAATGTATTTATTGTCAGTACATAATTTTAATCTCTTTGACTAGAACTAAACAATAGTTACCTAAAAGATTTTGTTAAATCAACTTAAGTAGCCACCAGTGGCGAAGGGTCCATACAAACCGATTCACAAGCCGATGTGAATCGGTTTGTATGGACTTTTGGGAATCCCAGTCCCGCATTTTCATCATTTCTAAGCCACTTTTATCATGCTTAAAATACACTGTAATTACCTATAAGTTTACAGGTGTTTTTTGAACGGCTAACCCTCGCCATAATTTCACCCCTCGCCACTGGTAGCCATATTTGAATAATGTGAATTTCTATATACATCAATCATATCGACATCACGACTCCAATCAGTCACGTCAAAAATATAGATCTTTGGAAGTGTAGGACATCATCCTCACGCCGCTAGTGATCCTACCACCCACTCTTGACATATCAACCATTTTCATACACCTCTTGACGCATAGGCGAAGTGTCCATGACGCGACGGCGACATGACTGTAGTGTGGAAATGCATCTTAAGATGGTTTTTCATTGTTTCGCATTACTTTAATACTGATTTACATGAATTATCAATCCACGGTGGTTACTAAGGATCAATTTGTAACTTATGACTCTTATAATAGGTTATCCATTTTTTGGACAACGCTAGGGTACGTCGTCTATTTATTTTCTGTCATAGAAATCAGTTTTATGTTTATTTCATAAATTGACTAAGCTACAATTTATTGCTCGTTATTTCAGTTTCCCAGATTTGAATTCGAACAGGTACAGTTTTTTTTTAGTTAATCGTTGTCTAAATTCTTTATTTTTTAAGTACCTACTCTTATCCTAAAACCAATTCATAACGTTACAAATGCAATAAAAAAACTTATTTTATTCCAGCCTAACTTTGTCCATCCGGATTTGTTCGGGGCAGATGTATTTGCGGATTCCGGTAGCATATTCGATCATGATAAATTGAACATAAAGGATCACGTGTTCGGGGCAGATCCATTCGCAGATTCCGGCAGTATATTCGACCACCATAAACTAAAAGACCATGTTTTCGGAGCAGATCCATTTGGAGAATCCGGCGGCGCATTTGACTTCCAAAACGTGAACATAAAGGAACATGTTCCAAAAGAAGGCGAGACCTTTATCGGAACGTCAAGAAGCAGCTCTACTAGTTATTCAGACGTTAATGGCGTTATAACAAAAAAAGCTGAGGCGGATGATATTGTAAATAAAAATGGCGTAGTCGATCAAAAACACGTTGCCCTCCACGAAACTGATACTTCAAATGCAAAACAATAAAAAATCCAAACTTTGAACGAAATAAAATAAAGTTCATCGAATATCTACTAGATTATGAAAAGTACCTAACTATGTATTCTGATTTCATTTAGGTACCGTGCACGTTAGTTTGATTTAATATATAACATAGTCCTTAATAATGCTGTTTTATTTTCTTATTCTGTTCACATGTTAAATAAAAAATATATCTGTCTAACTATCAACCTATAGTATAGGTATACCTATATTCGACCATATGTAGAGTCAATTGTAGGTATACCTTAAAAGGCCTAAACATTATTTGCCTAAACTAAATGAATGTGTTTGAGTTTATATCTCTACGCCTACTTGAAATTTTGACATCTAGTATCAGCGTTAAGCTATCTAGCACCTTAAATGTAATAAGAGCAAAGTTTATGCTATGTTCAAAGATCATCAGCATGTTGTAGGAGTCTTCATTTGAATCCCTTAAATTAATTACTCGCGTAAATTGAATCTATAAAAATAATAATATCATTTCAATTAAGGCACAGCCACAATAAGTAAAATAGAATACCAATAGACCTATATATAAAGCTGGTGGTGCTGCCATGTCAGCAGAGAACCTCATGCTGCGCAAATATAGTAGCTTAGATATGAGCTACTTTTTTGACCCGTTTGTAGTTGAACCATCCATCCATTAACTACTTACTTTTATCTAAAGAAATAACAAAACGCCTAATTGAAGCATCTAATGGCCAGAATGCTGGCGTAATTGGTAATTCATGACAAATTACAGTTTTCTAGTAAGTTCCTCCTAAGGGTCTCTGAGCTAATCTACGGACATCAGGACGGACGCGCGGACTGGGGGAGAGACGAACGTTCCTTGTTTGTTTCGGAACCCTAAAAATAGCCTACTTATATTTGTACGTAGTATATTATCACTCTGTGCTTAATTATAATCATCATCATCATATCAGCCGAAAGACGTCCACACCTGGACAAAGGCCTCCCCCAAAGATCTCCACGATGATCGGTCTTGCGCTACCCGCATCCAGCGGTGTCCCGCGACCCTCACAAGATCGTCGGTGGACCCACAAGGTGGACCGACGATCTTGTGAGGGCCCCCGCCTGCCCACGCTGCTTCTTCCGGTTTATGGTCGCCACTTGAGAACCTTTCTGACCCAACGGCCGTCGGTTCTACGAGCGATGTGCCCCGCCCACTGCCATTTATGTTTGGCAATTCTTCGGGCTATGTCGGTTACTTTGGTTCGCCTGCGGATCTCATCATTTCTGATCCGATCTCGCAGGGAAACTCCGAGCATAGCCCTCTCCATTACTCTCTGGGTGACCTTGAGCCTTCTTATAAGGCCCATCGTAAGCGGCCACGTCTCTGCTCCTTAAGTCATCACTGGCAACCCACACTGGTCGAAGACTTTCGTCTTGAGACACTGCGGTATTTGAGACGAGAAGATATAAATATAAATATAATACAAACCTGTATTTATTGCGAAGTTAGAGTAGGCACATAAGTTCCGATCTGTGAAAATTTACACACTTGCTGTTTACACGGTCATTATGGTAACTACAATGCAAATCGTTCGTAATTTATAGGAATAATAGAGTTCTTAGAAAAATCCCTGTCAATTTTCTTATTACCTGCCTATTGAAATTCAAAATGCTCTAATTACCATAATATATCACGTTTATCTGTTAACGTCATACCTACATAAGTAACTAATGTTTTACCTAAAATTCAGAAAATAATGGGAAAATTTCTATAATGGGGTAAGCTGGATATAAAAAATAAAATATTTATATTCATATTTAATTTATTTTAGTACGGTACGGTAGTTAAGGTGTTCTATAAAATCTAATGTTTTAAAGTCGAGATTCCTTTTTTTTATGAATTTTTGTTTTTTTTTGCATAATAAAATTTCTAAACGGAAAGAAAACAAAAGCCTTATCATATTTTTTAAAATAAATATTTGAGTGTTTGTTAATGAACTTTTTTAAATTTTAAGTATAAGTCGGATGACGCGCTAAAAATTGTGTTTTTCTTTCTACGTTATTTATACATTGTTATGTTTTAAACATTGATTGATAAAAATAGCACAGGGGTAGAGCTATGTATGTATTTGGACCCGTGAGATATGTATGTATGTTTATTCCAGGATTTGTGGATGTGTGTGGGGATTATTTGGATCATAGGATTCAAAAGAAGTGCTCATAAGTTTTAGTACTAATTAATTATGAAATCTATATTTTATACTTATTTATTCTAGCTGTTCCCTCTGGTAATACTCACGTTCCCGAGATAAAATGTAACCTTCGGGAATTATGTAGCTTCCTATTAGGGAAATATTTTTTTGAATCGGACCAGGAATACCAGAGATTACCACGTTCAACCAAACAAACTGTTCAGCAGGCCGTCCGCCCATTATAAGATTTTTTCTGTTCGAAAAATTGACGCTCAACAGAAGGCACTCTGTTCATATGTTTTGTATTCTGACCGCGCATAGGTACTATCAGAATTATTTTTTTTTACAAAAAGCTACACGATAATTTCCATCATTTCGTTATCAGCACGAAGAAATTGCTTGAAATGAGCAAATGCGAACATGTGATTTTTGTGTAAATTCTAATTTAAAAGGTAATACGCAAAATAATGCTGACAATATTATAACAAAAGTTCTTATGATGTCGAGCCATCATAATAAACAATGTACGAGTTTGAAGTCACTCTGTTAACAATATTTCTGAAAGGTAGAGATTATTTACTACTTGGAAATTTTAAATAAAAAAGTATTTGTTTCAAAAACCATACAATATGATTAAACATGAAAATAAACTAGGTAGTAATTATCAATTATCATTTAAACAATCTTAGCACATTATCCCCGAGCTCCCCAAAATTTAAATATGAATATATTTTTTAAACAAAGACCATTTCATGGTCATGTGGTCAACATAACACCATATATAATAATGAAAATTTCCTTCAACTTCAAAGTCTTTCTAGACTTCATAACTTCATTCAGTTACTAATTTTCCGAAAAAAGTATTTAATACAAAATATTTAGCATGTCTAACGTATCTATTGTATTTTTGATCGCAGCTTTAGTCTACACTATCAATGGTAATTATTATTTTATTATGTTTGCTTATGCATTTATTCTAAATTCAAACGAATGTTTTATTTATCGTCTGTAATTTTGAAAGGGACACATCACTTTTGATTTTTAATCAATCTAAATCCAAGTCAGTTTTACTGTTAATATTATTTTAAAGTTATCATTTTTCATACATTCATTAATTAAATACATTAAAAAAAACCAAGCTTCTATTTAAGCTTAGGAAAAAGTTTTAAATATTTATATTTTCTTTTTCAGCCATTCCAACTTCACAATACTTTGTGCATCCGGATTCGTTTGGGACAGATGACGCGGATTCCGATAGCATATACGATCATGATAAACTAAAAGACCCTGCTTTCGGAGCAGATCAATTTGGAGAATCTAGCGACGAGTTTGACTACGATAACATGAACATTAAGGAACATGTTCCAAAAGAAGGCGAGACCTTTATCGGAACGTCAAATAGCAGCTCTACTAGTTATTCAAACGTTAATGGCGTTATAACAAAAACAGCTGAGAAAGATGATATTGTAAATAGAAATGGCGTAGTTAATCAAAAGCACGTTGCCGTCCACGAAATTGATTAGATACTTCAAATGCAAAAAAAGAAATATAGTTGCAGTTGATCCAAACCTTGAAAGATACAAAAATTAAGTTCATCGAATATCTACTAGATTATGAAAAGTGCCTACCTATGTATTCTGATTCCATTTACCGTGCACGTGGGTTTGATGGAATAAATAACATAGTCCATAATAATACTGTTTTATTTTTATTATTCTGATCACATATTAAATAAAAAATATATATAATTAGAGAATATTTATTCATTAGACATACTATATATTTGTCTAACTATCAACCAATATACCATCTGTAGAGTCCATTGTATCGTTTATAAGTATACCTTTATACCTTATATGGCCTAAACTAAAAGAGTTTGAGTTTATATATAATATTATCTCTACACCTTACTTGAAATTTTGACATCTAGCGTGAGCGATAAGCTATCTTGCACCATAAATGTATTAGGAGCAAAGTTTATGCTATGTTCAAAGATTATAAGCATGTTGTAGGAGTCTTCATTTGAAACCCTTAAATTACTCGCGTAAGTCAGCGAAAGTGTAGTTCATGTTCCATGGAAAATATCATGGTACCGCTGACTTCAAAACAATGTCAGGTTGATTAGTGTTCCTACATGGTTATTTTATGCTTTTTAGTGTTTTGAAGTCGGTTGTATTTTTTGTTAAAAGTTTTTTATTTTTTAATTTTTAGTTACATATGTTTTATCACTGACTTAGTATAAGCTATTGTTGTACCTTTCATCATCACATCAAATGATATAACTAAAAGGTCCTATAATATTTAAAGGATTATCCCCTAACTCCTAACCGTTAGGGAGTTGTACCTTCCATCATCAGCTCAGCAACGTAAATGATGACTACCATACGCAAATATCTGAATAGATTTAAAAAGTATATGAAAAACATTGTAAGTGCCTATAAAATTTTAAGAATTCCCTCAATTTCTCCAGGATTCCAACATTAGATCCTGACCTGATGACCATGGGACCACCTGTAAAGTATACCCTTTCAAACAATGAAAGAATTTTCCAAATCGGTCCAGGTGTCTTCGAGTAATCGGGGAACATACATAAGAAAAAATCATTCCGATGAATTGAGAACCTCCTCCTTTTTGAAGTCGTTTAAAAATAATAATAGCATTTATTCAAAGCAATAAATCAATGTCTACAGTTCTCACACGAGGTGATTCTATTAATTACTCCCGGAGCGGCCTCCCATCATCACCAGGGTAAGGCACAGCCACAATAAGTAAAATATAATATCAATAGATATTATATAAGGCTGTTGGTGCTGCCATGTCAGCAGAGAACCTCAAGCTGCGCAAATATAGTAGCTTAGGATATGAGCTACATTTTTGACCCGTTTGGAGTTAAAACTCTGGGTCATTGGGGGTCGAGTGCTCATCTACCCTACTACTTATCTAAAGAAATAACAAAACGCCTGATCGAAGCTTCTAGTGACCAGAATGCTGGCGTATACTTTTAGCCAGATAATTGCCATGCAACGTGGGAATGTCACGAATATCCTGGGAACGATGACTTCTTTCAGCGACTTTTTCATTTAGTTTAGTTCAGTTATCACGGGTCAAATCGCGAAAATGCGCTGTGTTTAGACAGTTTTTTACGAATACTTTCGTCTAGTAGTCTTACGAAAAATAAATAAATAAAATGTTATAGTTTAGTTCATCACGTTTCAATTGTATTGATTAAAATTGAAGTAAACATCTCTGAATTTGGAAAAAGAAAAATCCTTTTACATTCAATTTTATTCTAAATGGGAATCTTTTTACAAAACGGCTTATCCACTGTAAATTAATCTTACACCGAAATATAGGAAATTAATATTTTTACAATTTGTTTTAGTTACATTTTTTATATCAATCATTTTAATGTAATAAATAATAATCAGCATAAACCCAAGCCTCCCACCTAGGTCGCACTCGCGAACGCCTAAAGTTTTGAGTACTTATTTATCAAGGTCATTGTCGATAGTGAATAAGTTTTAAGTAGTAATTAGTTTATTTTTAATACATATTTAAGGATGTATTAAATAAATAAATATCATAGATTTAGAGAGGTCCAAAAAAACTAATATCTTATTTTAATTTATATTAAGTTTAAATTTTATTCCAATTCATGCCAAATTACAGTTTTCTAGTATATTCCTACTAAGGGTCTCTAAGCTAAAATCTGGAGATCAAGACGGAGGCGTGGACGGGGGGATGAACGGACGTTCTTGTTGACTTCGGAACCCTAAAAGTATACTTTATTAAAAAATACAAACCTGTATTAATTGCGAAGTTAGAGTAGGCACATAAGTTGCGATCTGTCAAAATGTACGCACGTTCTACACCAAGCTTGCTGTTTACACGGTCATTATGGTAACTACAATGCAAATCCCTGTCAACTGTACCTGCCTATAGAAATTAAAAATGCTCTAATTACCATAATATATCACGTTTGTCTGTTAACGTCATACATAAGTAACGTTTTACCTAAAATTCAGTAGTAAGTTGGATATACGAAATATAATATTTTTACTAATATTTAATTTATTTTAGTAAGGTACGGTAATTTAGTTGTCCTATAAAATCTATGTTGTAAAGTAGAGGTTAGGATTTTTTTTAATGAATTTATGATTCTCAAAATTTAATCCCACTGATATAAAAATAAGCTTATTCATCATATTGTGTAAATTATAATTTAAAAGCTAAAATACGCAAAAAAACGTTGACAATAGTAAAACAAAAGTTGTTATGATGTCGAGCGATCAATAAACAATGTACGAGTCTGAAGTCACTCTATTAACAATATTTCTGAAAGGTAGAGATTGTTATACTACTTGGAAATTTTAAATAAAAAAGTATTTATTTCAATAACCATACAATAAGATTAAACATGAAAATAAACTAGGTAGTAATTATCAAGTAAATCATTTAAACAGTCTTAGCACATTATCCCCGAGCTCCCCGAAATTTAAATATGAATATATTTTTTTAAACAAAGACCATTTCATGGTCAAGTGGTCAACATAACATCATATAAATTAACGAAAATTTCCTTCAACTTCAAAGTCTTTCTAGACTTCATAGCACTAACTTCATTCAGTTACTAATTTTCCGAAAAAAGTATTTAATACAAAATATTTAGCATGTCTAACTTATCTATTGTATTTGTGATCGCAGCTTTAGTCTACACTATCAATGGTAATTATTATTTTATTATGTTTGCTGATACCTTTATTCTAAATTCAAACGGATGTTTTATTTATCGTATGTAATTTTTAAAGGGATGTACTCGTACATCACATCCCTTTTTTATATTAAATTCTAGTTGGTTTTATTATTAATTTTATTTTAAATTTGACTGTTTTTCTCATATTAACACTTTATTTTAAAGTCTTATTAATTTGACTATATTTATATGAATTCTACGATTCTATTAGATAGTTGTACGTAGGCGTATGTGGGTTACCTATTTCATTTGTCCAATTATAATTTTTCTAAAAAAAAATTAAAAAAACAATATCCGAGCTCGTTTATTTACTTTATAGAGCTTAGGAAAAAGTTTTAAATACTTATATTTTCTTTTTCAGCCATTCCAACTTCACAACAGTATGTCAGTGCTATAGCGTGAGTATTTACACATTTTAAAAATATTATTACCTATACTCATCATATTTGTATTGTCATAATTGAGGAGCTGGCGAACAAAACCGGACTTGTCCACTCTGAATGTTTTTTTCATGGTTTCGTACTCTCTAAGCCCACATCATTTTCCTTCAAAAATGGTTAAAAACCGACAGAAAACACCGTTCAAAAAGTTTGATTGGTGGTTTGATGTGGTTTCGGCTAATCTGTAAAATTCAAATACAGTTCTTTTCCTCTAGTGTAAACAGTGGGACATGGCCGCTTTTGTTTGCCAGCTCCTCAATTATTAGGTGTATTACGAACCGGTGGTAGAGTCAATTCTAACCTACGACGTTCTTAGATGCCTTATCAGGGCTTAAACTGAATAAATGATTTTAAAGTTCGAGTTTGAAGCTTCATATAAGACACTAATTGATTCACAGTGTTGTGCTCGATACGTAATTACTATAAATATTACAACAGGATATTCATATCAATAGGTATAGTTCATATTATAGTGTAAATTATCCTTTTATTAAAATACTCCTTTTTAATTACCTACCTATTATCTAGAACTCACCAATTACAACGTTTCTGGCTAATTGATAAAGGAAATACCAATCGCAAGGTTGCCTCCTTCGCTTGAAAATTAATACATTACTTTTTCCGGCTAGAAATTATGATTCTAGATTAAGTTTTCCTCGGTATTCTTTGTAGCAAGAGATTTGTATAAAAATATATGTTAAATTAGAGAATATGTGACGAGGAATAGTTTTTTTAAAGCTTGATATTTTCATTAGTAACGTTAGAAAAAAATCATGAATAAACTAAAAGTGAGCATCGCCTATTTCACTTGTCTCCATCAGTTTAGTAAGGGATGGAGTCATTCGCGTAGAGCATCCTCATAATACACAGTTCTAGTATTAGAAAAAGAAGTCTATTTATTATACATAATAGCAGAAATTCATTTGGAGATCTTCAAGACTGGAAAAACTTTTTATTAATTTTGTTTATGTACCTATAAGATTGAGTATTTTTTTCTTTTGAGTAGTTATGAAAAGGCGCTTTTCTTTTTCTGTTACAGCGGCAATGGAAACGGATTCCGTTCTTGGACATCAAACGCAGGTGTAAGTATTACTAGCTAGCTGTCTCCCGCGAACCTATCCGCAGTTTCTAGGATACATACAATTGTAATTCCAAGCCTCTACTGCTATCATCGATTTTAATTTTAATTTGTTGAAATAAACTGCAGTGTGAGTTTTTAATGAGAGAGAAACAAGAGAGTTACTTTGTTGCCATAATGACTAAAATGAGCTTGAGCTTTCGATGAAGAAAAAATAGCTTGACGAAAATGTCGACTATAAGGTGATGTCACCTCATTACATGAAAATTAAAAAGATATTGAAAAGAGTTTTTTAAACCATCATGATATATCTATATATTATAGATACTTATTTTTTATGAAAACATTATGTGTATGACATTCTCAAGACCTTTCTGCAGCCTTTGATGGAACTCAAAACATATTTGGATATACTTATATACATAAAAAAATCTTTAAACATACCGTTTGATTCACTTTTAATGCCAGTTTTATTAATTTGAAATTAATAATTTATCATAAGATTTCAAATTCAAAACCTCATAGATTGATTCAATAAATAGTAAATACCAATTTTTTTTGTAAATGAGATTTTTTAGTTTTTACGAGTTGCGCTAGCTCGATTTCAACTCCAATATGTATGGCAAAAATTTTACGATGATAGCGCCATTTCTGTACCCCGACTGTATTTCCAGACGTGCTGCTCAACGAGCGAAAGAACAATACTTTACCTCTCATTTATCCTAACTTTTCGTTGTTTCTAGGGTGCTCCGGTAGGTTTTATACAAATAGTACCAGCCCAAGCTGGACAGCACTCGCAAGGCATGATGATGGTCAGCTCATCGACAGTAGACAAATATGGGAACAGGCACACCACCGGTGATGTAGTCAGCGAGGTTGATGGCCGAGTCCAAGAGCGAAAGTTTTAAGGTTCTAGCTATCATATAACAGCACCAGCAAAATGAAAACTTCGTATTGAAAGAGACTATCAATCGTAATACATTGTGTGATAGAGATAGCGCTCTTTTAATCTTTTAAACTCACCTTTCTGATGCTTCATAAATCGAATACTATACGAAATTCTAATTTATTCATATCTTATTCGATTTACCTAGCAGCATTTATTTTAACGATACGTGTATGATACGATACTGGCTATTTCTACGGATTACTGATGTTTTAACGTTTTAAGCAATAAGAGGAAATAAATATGGGCATATTATTATTATTTTTTGTCTTTATTATACCTAATTTATGTTATACTAGCTGTTCTCCGTAGTTTCACCCACGTTACCGGGATAAAAAGTAGCCTATAACCTTTTGGCAAAATGTAGCTTCCTTTCGGTGAACGAATTTTTCGAATCCGACTGGTAGATCCAGAGATTAGCGCGTTCAAACAAACTATTCAGTTTTATTATTTACTAGCTATTCCCCGCGGTAACACTCGCTACTTATTTAGTAGTTCTACTTACAACAACATAGCATAGTGTTGTAGCTTCATCTTCCACTTTTTGATTTAGGTAAATCAATGAATTTACCGCTTTTTCGATATTGGCATATTCTGACAATTAGAATCCTAAAATATCTTCTATATATTTTAACGTAATTATCACATTCAATCACATACTTTCATACTATGAGATTAGATTTCAAAACAAGTAGGTACCTAAACAAAGCAACATAGTTAAGACAAAAAATAATACAAAGTTCTAATTGTAGACTACACGGCTGAAAACGTTTTTCCTTCTTCAGAATAACATATGACGACAATAGCTAATGTGAACATCGTGTTTAGTTCATATTTGTTACACAATGGGTTAACCCAGAGACAAATATCAGCTAGGTAGGTACTTATTTTGGGAAAACGTCGAGAGGTCATATGGAACGTTTTTACTCCGAAAAATTATAAATGGAATCCTTACAAATAAAAGATTAGACTGTTATTTTGATTGTATTTTCTAAATAAAATAATTGAAAATATATTTTCTAAAACCGTTAGTAGAGTTTATTTCAAGAGTTTGTAACGTGATCATTCAATAACTGTTTCATTGATAGCTTCATCCAGCGAATGATGACGTCTTTAATCACTACAAAGACAACGAATAATAGAAAAACCTGAAAATGGATCTAAAGAAAACTCAAAAAGATCCATTATGTAATTTTAAGAAAATAGAAAAATCATGCTCTTTATTCAACGGGGGTTAAAAAACAAACGGTATATTAGGCAAAGTGAAGTGTGTAGTATTCGACTACAGAGATAAAAATGGATTACTTTGTATCCTAGGAAACACTTTTCTAGTCGGAGAACATCGACCTTAGCATTGGGTACGGGGGAGGGGGGGAGTCGTATACCTACGAGTAACAAAAAGGTAAAATCTAACAACCTCTTTTGTCACGTTACAATGCTTCCAGACGGAAAAGGACCTAAAAATAGTGATTACCTACCTTCTCCATTGTAATCTATATGACCTAATAAAAGGCACATAATCAAGATTTTATTAGAGCCCACTCTGACAATAGGATGAGACAATGGGCACCTCCCTATGACGTAAACGTCTATTAAGAATAGATATTTTTATTTTACGAGTACATTACGACCTGACGATTGACGTCAAACTGACAATACCATACCTTTCTAGATATTGTAAGGGTTGTTTAATTATGGAACTCTTTATAATCCATTACGTCTGTTCCTTCGTCCGTAGTAACTATTGAGGAAGGAGTACCTACCTAGGATTATTATGATGAGGATGATTCAAATTACTTTCCACAGCTTAAAATGTAATTTTGGAAAATCTTAAATATATTATCTTTTTCATCATATTTGGGCCCATATATTTTCGCCTGGCACCCTGTTAGGTATATTTATTAAGCACACTATCACTGCGTCATAGTATTTCATCACTGAAAGATCGAATTTACGGTATACACGGGTTTGAAAGAATTACCTTCTTCACAGCATTCGAAGGCGTTTTAGCCGCGTTTGAGTTATTTTAGCCGCTCGGCTACTGTCCCGATTTCGATGACAGACTGCTTGCTCATATTCCCAATTTCAGTCTTTCATTTGGAACAAAGCGGTCAATTGTAACACAATCGATAGGTAAATAAACAAACGTCAAATAAAGTTTGTTATATAGGATGAGAGGATGTTTGGTACTCTTTCTAGCAAAAACTACTGATCGGATTTTTATTAAACTTGGCCCATAGATAGATCATACTCTTAATTAACGCATACACTACTTTTTATATCGGGACCGTGGACGAAACTCCCCCGCAGTAACAGCTAGTGAAATAATACATTTGTTTCCTGTCCACAATCTCACCGTGGTCTGTGATGTGGCTGATGATGGTAATCAAAGCCTAGAAGGAAACTGGCTCTCAAGTTCAGCTGTTAGAACACACCAGAAGGTGCATGGCTACAGTTTAGGTTATACACCCCGGATAGGTTTAAGGTAGTCAGTTTCGATTATAAACTTAATAAGATTTTCGTAAAGAGAATTGCATAGAGTTTTTAAATTACGCATATTCAATAAATAGGATAGCTACTTACAAAGGAAATATATTGTAATGTAAATCTGCGTGGTGATTTTTCTACGACTTTTACGCGAAACGATGACTATTTGAATATTCATTAATACATATGATTTTGACTTTGACATCTTCAAGGATTCGCACATGATTGATTTTTAAGGCTAAGTTACATTCACTGTAATAATTTATTTAGGATTTTTACTTGATAACTCTCATTAGGTTTAAAAAAATAGCGCGTGGCCCTGTGATCACATGCTCACGCAAGGTATAAACTTGCGGCACTACTATTAAAAGTACTCTCATTCAAAATACGCAGTGAGAGAAGAGGCCATTGGTCGATATTTGCTACCTACTGTTATTTTAAACGTTGCGACCGAAATGTATTTATTTTCCCAATTTGATTGTCTGTTTAAATATATGGTATGTATTTTATATAGAATAGTGATACCTTATTTTAAGATCGAGCATATTTTTTAAATCTTTTTATTATGACCAATATCATCGAGACCCAATGTTATACAGAGTGATTTTTGGGATTATTTATAGTAGGCTGAAAAGGCATTCAAGTACCTTAGAGAGGTCATGAAAAAAAAATTGAGTGGAATGGAAAACAACACTACAATATTTCTATATAAATTTAAAAAAAATATCTATATATTCATATAGTTTCAGAGTGCGAGAAAAACTTTTACCGGACATTTATACTAAACTTCAAATTGGCACAACTTCGTAATGGTAATGCTGAGGATCCTGAAATTATGTAGGATTATTGATAATGATGTACACCAACCGCAATATTTAGCCTATACATATATTCATTAAACAGACAGACAGACAGACAGACAGACAGACGGACAGACACACGAGTGATCCTATAAGGGTTCCGTTTTTTTTTCTTTAGAGTTTCGGAACCCTAAAAACACCCTGTATGGAAAGTAAATTAAAATACATAAATTAAGCTATATCCATTGGGCGCATTAAAATGTATGGACAAAAAATAAAAATAATTGCCACTTTAGTTAATCCACCCATTCATAACACGCATTCAAACATAATTTTTAGGATAATCATTAAAATTACGCTTACGACACCAATACCCTTTATATTAATGGGAAATTAAATCAACCGAAGGATGAAGTGTAAACATGAAAATAAACAAACAACCCTGCAGGATAGCCTGTGGATAATAAATATAATATGTAGGTAAATAAAGCCATATAATACGACCACAAGGCTACGCAAAACCGCATTAGGACGCGGGAAGTCGCACGTCTCGGACACATATTCATACGCGAATTTCGTTTGTTTATATTTGTCGTAAAAATTAACAATATGGCAAAGTGTGTAATAGCCTTACTGGTGGTGGCAGTCGCGATCTCCGTCCAAGGTAAGCGACCAAGACACGATATTCTTGTTGGATTTTAAAAATAATTGGAACCAATTCGCAATTTGAATTTTTATTCGCAACAGGTTTGGTGATGCTCAATTTTTTCGTTGAATAATATTTTTTAATTAATTCCGAATTCGAAAAAATAATTATCTTACCCACCCACCCATCATGGAGGTATTTTATTTATAATTTAAATTTAATAATACATATTTTACATGCCTATCGATTCTTACATAATAAAACCAACGATTTGTTATTTATATTTGCAATCTAGTAAAAGATTTATACATCAAATTCCAGAAATATTTCGTATTTTAATATATCAGTTGTATTTTTTTTATATCATCCAGTAGTCTGTAGACAATAATCAAATAGTAAAGCATTTAAATTCAAACTCAGAATAATAATTAATTCAGTTTAAGCCCTGATTGATCGGCACTTAGGGACGTTACAATATGACTCTACCACCCGTTCCGAATACACCATACGATATCAATATTAATATTATAAAGTGGTAATGTTTGAAAGAAGTGGTTTGTAAATTCGGATATATCATGTAATCTCCTGAGTTATTCTAAAAAAATATTGACTAATACGAAGCTACATTATGCCTGAATGCTATAAGCTATCCCAGGAATGCTGGAAAACGGCGGGAAATAGCTAGTTTATGATAATAGAACAAGTATATTAGCACCAGTGGTAGAGTCGATGTTTTACGTATTTATTTTTATTCTATGTCGGAAAACGTGGAAAACTAAAAGAAAAAATAAACCTTGAAATGTATGTTTATAAGTAACCATTAACTTGTATAACAAATGCTACCAGCCATGAAACGAATGACCACGTTGATTTGATGGCCCTTTTGTGTTCGTATCAACTGACGACGTAAATTTTCCTACAAATCGCAGACAATGTTTACCACAATGTAAGTTTAAAAATAGAACGAATAATGCAACATAAATGTGCGTCGTAATTTATACTGAGAGATTGAAAATGGTCATAATATAGGTAATACCTGATTCACGCTTCTAGAAATTTGATAAGTAAAAACATTGAATTTTATTGCGCTTGTGAAATATATTTCCTTGAAAGTGCCCATATTTTTGTATTGTAATTGTGTCAGAATATATTCCCCATTAAACACTTGTTATCTACGAAGTGTACATATACTCTTGACTAATGGTAAAGAGGTAAAGTTTGTAAGCTCTGATGTAGGAAATCTCCTGAGTTACTGGTCCGATTCTAGAAACTCTTTCACTAATATAAAGTTACATTATTCCTAAATGCTATACTATAATCCTTTTATCCCAAGAATACGTATGAAACCGTGGCAGTTATATATAAATGACCCCTTCATGGGTTCTAGTTCTTATTTCTAGGGTTTAAAGCCAGTTCATCCAAGCGTCAGTAATCATTCACCATCACGTGGCCTATGTCATCCTTGTCAGCCTTCTGACATAAAACCTGACTCTTATCGAACATGTCTTATTAAAAAAAATAATTTTAAATAGAAAAATGAAATATATTTTTAGGTATTTATTCAATAAAAATATATGATCATGAATTGATGAATATGTCATGCAATATGATTTCAAGGTCAACTGGTGACGAGTTCAATCATTTGAACTTCCAACATAATTTGATTTAAAACTAAACGTAAGAGTTATTTTTATGTGCAAAATATTTGTGGTGAAAAAAAAATTATTAAGCTGGATTTATTTTTCAAAGATATAGAGTCCAAATCTACCAATAAATAGGTCTGCAATTAAATATAAAATATTGTTTAAATAATCTATTGAATTACTTATTTGATAGCTCTTACCTACAGCATTACGCATTCTAATAATAGCTTTATCACGAAAACGACTAATTCAATTTCGATGGAACGCTTTTGATGGTATAATTTTAATAAAATCTCATCAAAAGCTTATTTTATTTTTTGTTACAAAAAATAAGTATTTGCCTGTTTAAATATTTGCCAGTTGAATCAGGAATAAAATTTGATTTTGTATTGCAAATAATTTTGCGGTCACAAGTTCGATTCCCACACAGGACAAATATTTGAGTGCATCAATCCACATGTCGGTTTTTAATAAATAAAGTAATAGTTAACTAAAAACTACATAAATAAAAAAGACATATCTGCTTTTACTGAGCCTGGGTGATAAATGTAAAAAAAAAAATACATTACGTTTTATTAAAAATATTCAGAATAACAAATCATTTAACGTATATAATTTTTAAATTAGATACGCATTATAATTATTAAGAGTCGCAGAGAGATAATTTGCGAATAAAGATTTGAATATGAGATAAATTGTGTCAAATAAAAGTTTTATGGAAGACTTGACGCCACGACGATTTTTTAATAAAAAATTCCAAGCATAGGTACCTATATTTGGAAATTAGTATTACATAATATCTACAAGGATATTGTTTTTATACAGGAATGTTGTTTAAAACATACCGCACTAATAAGTTGTGTTGAAGTTTTCCTCTTGGAATTACTTATAATAATAAAATAACCTTACCTATTTACATAAAATGTTCATATACAAAATAATCTCACTAGGCCCGCATGGAAGATAGTGGGTTGTTTCAAAATCGGAAATCCTTCAATGGGCGTTATATTTTGTGACTAATGTACAAAAAAATAAAAAGTTGTAATAATCACTAAACAAATTTTCCGAAAAATGCTGGGTGACTTTTCAATCTCCGGAGCTAAACTTTTGAAGCATATTTTTGAAGCTTGGGAGAATTTTTTGTGATCTTTCCAAGTCTTTTGATTGCGTAGATCATCACACCCTAGTTTTAAAACTTCAACGCTATGGCGTTCGCGGAGTGGCACTAGATCTTGTAACATCTTATCTGTGCAGTCACCAACAAAAAGTAGG
This sequence comes from Tethea ocularis, assembly GCA_963555595.1. NCBI lineage: Eukaryota > Metazoa > Arthropoda > Insecta > Lepidoptera > Drepanidae > Tethea > Tethea ocularis. Next base: position 10,811,445 of record OY741958.1, read on the forward strand.
TATAAGCGGTACTACGTCCTCAGGGTCTTTAGTTAACAGGCGTACCGCAAGGATCAATTTTAGGCCCATTTTTGTTTTTGGCATACATCAATGATCTGCCCTATATGGTAAATGAATTGTGCGATATAGTATTATTTGCTGATGACACTTCGCAAATTTTTAAAGTAGATAGAAAAGAACTTACGCAGCTCAATGACACGTTACCCACTGTGTCGAAATGGTTTGCAGCCAATAATCTCATGTTTAATTCCTTTAAAACTAAGTGTATAAGGTTTTCTCTCCCCAATGTTGCTAGGAATGACAGTCATGACCTAGACGATGATGTTAGACTCGAACTAGTTGATAAGACAGTTTTTCTCGGCATAACATTAGATAGTAAAATACAATGGGGTCCTCATATAGAAAGCTTAGCTAGTAAATTGAGTTCCGCCGCTTTTGCAGTTAGAACAATTAGAAATTTAAGTGTGGCTACAGCTAGGTTGGTTTACTTTGCGTATTTCCATAGTTTAATGTCCTACAGTCTTCTGCTATGGGGCTCGGCTGCGGATTTGGAATCTATCTTTATCTTGCAGAAAAGGGCCATTCGTGCAATCTATTGCTTGGGTCCTCGAGAATCCTTACGAAATCGGTTTAAGGAATTTGACATATTAACCTTACCTTCGCTATACGTTTATGAAAATATTATGTTTGTTCGTAAAAAAATAAATCTATTTGACACAATCAGTAGCCGCCATAACCTAAATACAAGAAACAAAGACAAAATTGTTACTCCTAAATTCAGGCTAGCGAAAGTCAATAAGTCTTTTCTCGGGAATTGCATTCGCTTTTATAATAAAATCCCATATGAAGTAACTAAGATATATAAGATAATAGAAGATTATAATAAATTCAAAGAGTATGTTAAACATAAATTGATCGACAAGGCCTATTATAAGGTGGCTCATTACATAGAAGACAAGAATTCATGGTTGTAGTAGCTTCTCTCTGCACTTGCAGCCCCCTGGCCAAGTGATAATTGTATGAAGTTTATGTATATTTAAAACTGTAAATACATTAATTCAAAAAAAAAATACACCAAAAAAAGAAGCCTTGCTGAGTTTCTTACCGGAGTCTTCTCAGTTCAAGTGTATTCCGAACCGGTAGTAGAGTCTATTGTAAAACTGTAACTTTTGACATTCATAAGTGCCTTATTAGGGCCTAAACTGAATAAATGAGTTTTGATTTTGAATCACCGTCCCAATTTTTTCGCATTTACCATTAAAAATATTCTATTTTTGAAAAAAGAAAAAAAATTAAGAAGAAAGATCGCATCCTGATATAAAACAAAGAATACTATTTATCGCGGGAAGACATTAGATAACTCGAGAAAACGGAACAAGTATTAATATATTTCCTGTCAACATTTCCAGGTGTTCCAGCTTTTGGCGATGACATCGCTGCAGCAGCGGCAGCTGGCGACTGGGACCAAGTTCGTACATTGTAAGTTATATTCTTACTACTAACTGTCCCCCGCGGTTTCACCCGCGTTCACGAGGGATCTTATGTTTTCCCGGGATAAAAATTAGCCTAGTATATGTAGGTATGATCTATCTATGTGACAAGCTTCATCCACATCCGTTCAGTAGTTTTGCGTGAAAGAGCAACTAAGATACATCACAAATTTTCGCATTTATAATATTAGTACGATATAGCAACCCACCCCGGCTTCTATACGGTGGTGAGGGACCGCTTCATACGCATCATTTTTCCTACATCTACAACGATTATCGTCCTATTTCACCCAGTTTACACTAAACCTTTACAAATTGTATATTTAAACCTTCCTCATGAATCACTCTGTCTATTAGTGAAAACCGCATAAAAATCCGTATCGCGAACAAGCATACCTACGTGGCGGGGGACTTAGTTTTTAACCCCCAAAGCAAGTGTTATAATATAAGTTTGACGTGTCTAGTCGAATTTTCTAGTGAGATTCGGGGGTTTCTTTAAATTTTTAGCTGTGTCATTAAATTCATATATATCGAAAGTTTATAATTTTTGGTACACACGGCCACAGATCAAGCTTCACATTTTTGTTGCATAATAGCTCCTATTACAACCGCATAAGGTGCCGCAGTGTGTAGCTTGATCTGTGGCCGTGTGTACATATTTTTATCCGTCTGAGATTTGGTCATCAAAAGCTTCGAAATTTTCTCCTGCTGTTTTTTGTTTCCAAAGAAGTAATTCATGCAAGGCTGTTCGATTAAAATTAATTTTCTATTTATTTTCAGAATAAACAGTGGATTTGGACAGAGTAATGCTGAATTATGGAAAGTAAGTAAAGTGAGGTAGTCTCGCTTCAAACAAAAATAATAGATCGGCTTTATTATGATGATGTACCTTTTCTGCTGCGCTGCTCCCAAAGTTCATCGCTTGTTACTTGTCAAATTTCTCGCCAATATAAACTTTGACTATGGAACCAACTTTCAAAGAGCATAATTGTTTTCAAGAAACTCTCCCGTAAAGTGACTCCTATCACATCGCTTTTAGGTTCATAATACAGCTTATTACGCACGCGTGCTTTTTCTTTAATTTTTTTTCAATCGCAGCTTCAAGAGTTTATGTTTAAAAACAATGTTTTTTTTGTGAATTAGTTTAGTATAATTAGTTTAGTTCACAAATAATAAGAAATGATTATAAATCAATAATCAAAATTCAAAACATTTGTGTTAATTATACCTATTTGTATATAGGCAGTTTGGTGGTTTTGCCAGTGCCTTTATTTTTACCTATGCGCGTATCGTATTACCAGCGCACCATTTTCCATGAAGTTATTAACATTATGTCTGTTTTTACAAGATTTTATTTAACTTTCCGTGTGAGTTTTGTTAGTGTAAGTAAAGTATGTTTAGGTAGAATCTTGTAAGTTTTGGATTCCACATTATGTAAGTAATTCCGTTGACAATACAATAATCGTACCAAAAACATTTCAAGTAATATTGGCGGCCAAAACTCACAAGCTTTCGCTGTAAAAAAGTTATCAGATCCCAGGAAAAGCCAAGCCCCTAAGCCCTGACTTTACTAACCCTACACCTTGGCTTAAAGAGTACAGCGTGGCGGTTTCACATAAATCTATAAATAATTGCTATTTATTAAAGCATTAAATTAGTTATTAAAACACTCATGACATGATAATATAAACCCAAAAACCCCTAATTATGCAACAGTATCATAAACTACAAACATTTATATTGAACAAAATGATTGTTTTTATTTGCTGTTTTAAAGTTAGTCACAATAAGAGTAGGTCATGTTGATTCAAAGGTTTTCATACCAGCAAAAATGTCCGTCGATTGATCTATTCATAATTATTGTATACTAGCTGTTCCGCGCGGTTTCACTCGCGTTCCCGGGATAAAAAGTAACCTATAACCTTCAGGAATAATGTAGCTTCCTATTAGTGAAAGAATTTTTCAAATTGGTTCAGTAGTTTCAGAGCCTATTCAATGCAAACAAACAAACAAACAATCAAATCTTTTCTCTTTATAATATTAGTATAGATTATCATCTCCGAAAATGATTTACGGAGCAGATTTAGTTCATTTAATTCATTGTAAGTTTGACAGTTTTTTTTTCATTCAGCAAATATCATCAGCCAGTGTCAAAGACCTAAAGCCACTATCAGGCGGCCAAGTCTTCGGTGAAGCCGAGTACACCTTCCACACTTCCTCAAACATCAACGGGCAGAAGTCAGAAAAAAGTGGTGGCCACAAGATCATTAATGAAAACGGCAAAGTGACGGAATACGATTTTCAGCCGAAACAGCCTTTATTATAAATAATTTTAGTGGACGTGTGGAGTGATATGTAAGGATGTGTTGACGAATTTTGAACCTTCTGGACGTTTGTAATCAGTTCAAAACCAGTTAGTAGTTATAGGTACCTATATGAAATGTACATAACCGTAGTCCCTAAAAGGAAATACCTACATGCTCTCCAATTTGCGCTCCGCCCATCATCAGCTGCACTGAATTTGCAATTATGTTTCCAACTACTGAAACAGTAAAAGTTAAAAAAATCTGTAAACTATTTGTGGAAAAATAATTGGTTTAGAGTAAACATATCACTCGTTAAAATTAAAAGTCACAATATTTTGTTATGTAAATAAGTCTAATAATAATTACATAAGTATGTTATGTTTACTTTTTTTTATTGCAATTATAATAAGACGTCGGGACATCATGTCATGTAAATTAGTCTCAAAAAATCAATCACTGTGATTATTGTTCATAAAGTTTTAGGTAAGTTTTAATATTAATAAATGAGATTACACCAGAATATTTGCCTTTTTAAATTATCGTCTGTTTTCAAACCTACTTCGTAAGTCATTCTTTCTTCTATTGATTTTGAGAGAGTATATCTACCTACTAAAAAAATATACGTAGGTATTTTTAGGGTGGGTTGCACCATCCAACATCATCGTTAAATCGTCTGTCAGAGCAACGGTTTTGCTATGCTCTGACAGACAATTTAACGATTACGTTGGATGGTTGCAACCCACCCTTAAATGTAGGTACTACGATTCGTACAGACCAATAGATGTCACTTTTATAAATGTATGGTCTGCCATATTACTTGACTAGCATTCGCCACGCGGTTTTACCCGACAAGAGATCTTATATCTATGTTTTCTTGGGTTGAAAAATGTCTACTGGCGTGCCAAATTTCATGACGATTAGTTTACGCGATGAAGTTTCAATAAGTAACAAACAAACAATCACTTACGCATTTAAAGTTTATTTTCTAATTGCTTTGGTTTTCTCTAGCTCCCATTACATTTTCACAGTGAAATGACTGATATTCATAACTTCATAACTTACTGCATTTTTTTATATAACGCCTGTTTAGACACTTTAGCAAAGTTATTACTTAACCTGCATTTTAACGCATGTTAAAATATTGCCAGTGTTAGGTCGATGTTCACCGACAAGACACGGTCTTCTTATAATAAGTAAAATTAAAAATTTCAAGAAACCCCCAAATCCACTAGAAAATACCTTCAAACGGCTGAGCGGATTTTCTTGGAACATAGCTATGAACATTCTCGATTAAGTAACCCTTCAAACAAAAAACCTAAATCAAAATTGGTCCATCCCTTTAGGAGCTATGATACCACAGACACAGTGGATTTGTAAATAGGGCGTATAGCCCGCAGCCTAGGAGCGGCAGCGTCCCAGGGGCGGCAGATTTCAGAGGACACCCTTGTTAAAGGGGCTGGTACTAAAAGGGCCTAGGGCGGCTAAGACTGCAAATCCGCTACTGCACAGACACATTACAAACTTATAAGTTATAACACCCCTCTTTTTCGTCGGGGGTTAAAAATAATGGAAAACAATACCTACTTACTCTACACCAGCATTTTTCAAAATCATAAAAAAAACATCTCTGCTTATTTGAGTTATGATTTTCCCCTGTTAATAAAAACATCAAAAAAACTGACAACAGACGTGCATCCGGCCCTACACATCGTGATTTGTGGTGTAGAACACTAATAGATGGAACGTGAGGCACGATTATCTTAATTGCCATTATTGCCAACTTATAGGTATTTTTAACGGTCCTGTTTGTATAAAAACAATGGATTTTTATATTTTGTTGTTTGATTTTCAGCGATCTGTACCTATATCAGTACCTATGATGGAGTAATCGTTAGTATTTGATGACAGAATCAATTAAGGCGACGTTAAATGAGAAATGATGATTCTAATTAAGGTTTGCTCTGTATTCTTTGTTGCAAGAGCTTTGTAAAACTAGAGTATAATATAACCAGAAATAGTTCGTTTTTAATTTGAATTTTGGAGCGGGAAAAAAATCGTGAATATGCCCCTTTTTAATTTAACTTAAAAACGAATTTTTCTCTTATTTGCTCCATCCAACAAATAAATCTGGATGCAACCTAATATATGAAAGGGACACTGAACCCTATTGTCAGATTGTCATTGTTGACGTCTCGATACGGATGACAACCCATCGGCATACTTTGGTGTATACCTATGTGTGCGTGAGGTTTGTTTTACAAGAACACCCGACATACTTTATTTTAGTAAAATGCGAACTCCGTCCAGATTTTTTTTAAGCCAATAATTGAAGCTCAATTTCGAAATCGAAATTTATTAAAAAAAAAAAAATTTCGCGACATCTTTTTTGAAAGTGCCACGAATAAAAGAAAAAGCCTAAAAATTGTAAGGATTATTTTATTAAATTATTAGAATAGTAGGATGATTTACATGTAGGTAGGTACTTGTGTAATAAGTAGGTATACAATTTGAAGATGTTACAATTTGTTTTTAAGAAACATAACTTATCATTCATTAATTCAACCTTCACTTCTGATAAGTAACATTTAACCTTGATCTTGGGTATTCCTTTATGCATATACATAGGTACCTACATGTAACAATAATATAGTCAATACCGGATTACATTTATTTATCCTCGTTAGTTTAATATTGAGTATCCAATATTTGGACTGCTTGTAGGTATTGACACATAAGTTTTTTTTATGCGCTGTGCGTTACTTATAGTCTAAGTACTATTTGTTAAGTGATTCAGTGTTTCGAATTTTCTTAAGTAGTTAGATTTACTTAATTCTACAGGATTTGTAAGAAGTTGTACTTGTTTTCGGTATGTGTTTTTTTGACAAGCGTACTCTACCTTCGAGTCTATCATCAAGGATCCTTCATGGGCGCGCAAACCCATAAAAAAGAAAAAAAATTATAAGGAAAAACTTTGAGATTTGTCTGCAGTTATATACCTACCTGATAAAACATATTGTTACGTTTAGGTAAGCATCTATTTTTATTTGCCAGTAACGACCTACTGACTGATTCAAACACCAATTTTGCACACGATTATCGTCTCTACGTGAAGGAATTTCAAAAAACGTTTTGCAAAACGTGTCAAGATGCAAATATTTAAGAGGAGAGTGCGTTTATTTTTATGGAGGAAAATCATACAGGTAGAAACACTAACGCGGTTAAGTGAAATTTTTCAAGAAAATGCTTTTAACTCGTCAATGCATACAAGTACATTATATGTGAACTAAGCCTGGAACAAAACTCTAAATTGCGAAAAAGAAATTAATTTACAAAAATCATGATTCTATTTTTTTTTCATTAACTCCAAAACAATACCTTCTGGTTAACAGATTAGAGTTTTTAATCATTAGGTATTAGATATTGCCAACTTATCGTGTCGGTCTTATATTTTGAATACGATTTCAATTATGGGCTCAGTGTAAGGCTCATTTTGATTACAAATTTTATACCTATACAAAGTTAGAATGAAGTAGGTACAAATAAACCTACTATATTCAAAAGATAGCTCGGCGACCAGTAATCAATCCATCAATCAGTATTATCTATTAAAGTAAACAAACGCTCTATGTTGCTATTGTGACCGCGCATATGAATAACCATCGATTATTTTATTTAAATAGAATGTCATTTGAAATGGTAATCAACAATACAATCTCCTTAAGTAGGTAGACAGACATCTGTGGGTTTTATTTTCAAATATTGATTCCGTACGTGCGGCTTGATAGCTATGTACCTACTAAATTTAGAACATCTATATTTTTCCACAGATAGGTACACAATTTCAGGAGCATATCAAAATTGATACTGACTTAGTTAACGACGCGTACGATACGATGTAATACAAATAGGTCAAGTTCAATTTATTCAATTATACAGGGCGATAAACTTTATTCAGGACATGACCATGAAATGTCATATCTCTACGAGATCAATAAAATAAACATATTGAACCCTAAAAACTTTAGAAGGTATATTTATTCATGCATGCAAATAAAACCATATTAAAAAGTCTTTATATCGATCACTTAAACGACATTGCCCCCGGATGTTTACAAATACAGCCTTAAACGCATCTTTAGTTCATAAGTAGGAAACTATTATGTTAGGCAACAATACGCTCTATCACGATGCAGTAAGAGCGGAAATATTGATGATAAATTATGTGGAATAATGTGATAAGCACTAAGAGAAATACATTTATTAGAGTGTGTGGATCCTACGGCTAGCATAATACGCTGACCGCCCGAGCAGAATACTCGCGTCTTTATTGGTACATTTAAGTACCAGTAAACTGTTAGTCATAACTGGTTCGACACTTATCGTCTAATAAAAAAGTCATCAGTGTAGTTGAGTACGTGTAACCAATATGAAAAGTATTATTTTGATATGTGCGATTTGCCTGCAGTTGGGATGGAGCTACGGTAAGTTCGATCGCCAATATTGTAGCTTTAATTAACAAGTCATTCATTTTTTTTTATTATTTAATTTGAGATTTGAGGTTTGATATAAAAAAAGCTACCAAAAATATGCTGGCTATTATTTACCGTTTGATAAAGTCAATTTCAATATACTTGTGCAATCCTAAAAATTTCTAAAGCTTGGCAGATGAAGAATATCAAAAGGTTATACTAAAAAGAAATAGACACAAGACAAACTCACCCCAATAAATTTTTTTTATTATTAGGTATAAATACCATAAATTAGATATTCAAATACCATAAATATTTTAGGTCAAAGTAATATCTAAAGTTTTAAAATTAAATAAGAATGTATACAATGTTTAAATAAATAAAATTTATATCCAATACTTAGTATGCAAATAGTTGGCGTGCTTGAATATAAATAAACGTATAGTTTTATTGCATTTTGTGACGATTGTAAAGTAGATAAAATTGAATGTCTTTTTAACTAAGTAACAAGTTGAGAATAATGAAATATTTAAAATGTTTCAGTAAAATTTGTTCTCCATTACGAATTTCCCTCAGCGTTTCGACATAGGGCTGTCAAAGATGGGAAAACTTCCCTTTGTATTGCAATATACAACCAACAAACGCACTATACGGCTACATTTCGTGTGTTATCTTGCCTATGACTGAAACAATATAGCTAACAAGGCTGTCATTAAAAAAAAACCCTACTGTGGTACAAAAAAAGTTCAGGGTTGTTTTCTTTCCCATTTCTCATTCCAAATTCGATTTAAGTACATAGGTAATTTGTGAAATCCTTCATTTTGATATCCCACTCGATAGGATTGGGAGTTTTTTTTAAAAACAATTTTTGGCGCCAAAAAGTTTTTATGCTTTTAATATACTGTGTTTACTCGTGAACCTGTTGACTTTAGAAAGATAATTTAAGTTTTTCGATGTCGATGAATAAGTTAACCGTTTGAAATCATTTTTTAATCGATGTTTATTAAATTACCCATTAGTCAATCGTTTGCCTCGTAAACTAAAATTCTACGAAACTATTATTTTATATTGGAGTTGATTATTTTTTTTAATAGTTTAGTCCATAATGGTTCATTTTACCTACTATCAACTTGCATGTGTAAGTTCTCAGTTCAAGTGTATTCCGAACCGGTAGTAGAGTCTAAAAATTCTAACTGTTGACGTTTATAAGTGCCTTATTAGGGCCTAAACTGAATAAATGAGTTTTTGATTTTGATTTTGAACCTTCCACGAATTTCATAGCGACAGGAAAATTACATTATTTCCGTAATTAAAATATTTTGAATCAAAGTCGATATAAACTAGCGAAAAAATATGATTTCCGTTTTGGCAAGGGTTGTCTATCGTTTATTTTTGGCACAGGTGCCATATAATATGGGCTCTCAAAACACATCATAGCGTACCATTCGTTTAGTTCAGTCTAAGTAGGATCGTATATTAGGGGTAGTATCTTAGAGAGAGGTTGAAATCGTGGTACCTAGTTAAAATGAGGTGCGTACCCACAAGTTTCTATGATTGAAATCTTCCGCTTCTTACAAGAAGTGTCACTAGAACCTTGCAAGCGTTTTCATTAATAAACATTGACCTTGTAAGAGCATAAAATCCATCAAACTCGTATATATATTCAGTTTAAACCTTGATGAGTACTTGATGAGTTTCAGTTTGACTCTACCACCGGTACTCAGCAAAGATTCTCTCGCTATTAGTCATCAGCAAAAGAAAGTTTAAAAACTGCAAAAATCTTTTTAAGGCTTTGCATTTTATGGAACTATATTTTTTTGTTAAACAACTTTCATACTGCGACCAACCAATTCTAAAAAATCTGCAATTAAATTCCATTTAGACAGATCTTCATCTAAATCCTATACTTAGGTATATACCTATCCATATGGATAGAGGACAAATTCTGATGTACCCAATGAAATTACAGAAGACTTACAAAGGGCAGTTATTATCCTATTACCGAAAATAAGTTTAAAAAGAGTTATAGTGCAAAAACCGTTATTCAGTCAAAAATGTTGGTAAGTGTGAAAAGGCGTTATTCGAAATTAAAATCTACAACCGGTTATGAAAACCGATAAATTGTTACAAACCTAAAAACTTTATGGTTATAATTACTAAATTATGCTAAACATATAGCCAATATCTTCGGTGATCAATATGCTACGCCTCCCTAATATTGTGATGAGTAATGGTCATTTCCCGAGTGTGCTACTGGCATACATTATGTCTGTTTATAAAGACTGGTTGAAATCACGTAATAGAAAACATTACTGAATTATTACCATCAAGATATTTATCTAAAACAAATAAATCATAAAACAATTATTTAACAGTAGGTTTAATTTGAATTTAGTTTTAATTAATTTAATGTTGTGTCTAATAAGTATTTGGTTTTTTGTGTATATTGAGGTTTAATAGTAATAATGCATTTTTATTTTTTGACTAACCGATTTATTTGTTGAAATTGTTTCATAATTTGGATCTATAAGAGAGAAATTTTATAAAACACTAGCTGTTCCCCGCGGTTTCATTCGCGTTCCCGAGATAAAAAGTTACTTATAACTAGGTATAACCTTCGGTGATAATGTAGCTTCTTATTAGTGAAATAATTTTTCAAATCGGTCCAGTAATTCCGGCGATTAGCGCATTCAAACAAACAAACCCTTCAGCATTGTTATTGGTATAGTATAGATATAGATTATGTATAGACATATCATGATTAGTTTGCGGAACGGACTGTAAATTGTATAACTGATGCCCAATCCATATTTCTGAACTTGATGAAATATTACAACGTAGTAAACGACTTCATCGAATCACCGACCGACTCATAGAAAAAATCCTATTGTTTTTCTATACGGAGTGTACCTATAAAAACAAAGTGTTCGTAGGCTGCTTAATTAATGCATGAGGTTCAGTAACCTATGGTACCTACCTATGAAATAGAGCTTGGAAAAATGTCACTCACAAACCAGTGCATCACAAAGCAGTGTGTGTGAATTTACTACTTTGAAAAAAGAGTATAGAAATCAATATATAGCAAAAGGCTCTGTGGTAGTTTGACTTGTTTTATCGAATGCTGAGGATTCGCTATCCTATAGGATTCCATATACTTCCGTAGTTATAGGCTTCTTTTTATGCCGGAAAGGCGAGTGAAGCCGCGGATAAGAGCTAGTGTAATATATGATGGTACAACGTATTTAATGTACTTACAGATTATCTATAAATAAATACATGATATTAAATATAACTTAATTAATACGAGGAGAGGTGAAAATGTCAATGTCTCAATAGACTGATAGGCGATTTATAATTTTAGTATAGTAACCTTACCAGACGTAAAGCGATTACACTTTTGTATGTAAGTACTGAGTTATCTAATAAAATAAAATATTGAAAAAGATCAATGATTAACAATAGAATAGAATATAATATAATTATTTATTTGCGTTAGATGTGGAATACAAGGTCTATATTACAAAGAATATATATAAATATATAACCTTCAAATCCTACTATCCTATCCTATCTTACTACCTGCTAATATTATAAATGCGAAAGTTTGTGAGTGTATAGGTATGTTTGTTACTTCTTCACGCTCAAACGGCTGGACCAATTTGATGAAGTTTGGTACGGATGTAGCTGACACCTTTGATTAACACAGGCTTTTTATCCCTCGGGAACGCGGATGAAACCGCGGGACGGAAAGCTAGTATTATAATAAATGTTAAAGTTTGTTTGGATGTGAGGATGTAAAGATGTTTATTTATTTATGTACACACACACACAAGTACCTAAAGACAAAAGACAAACACATACAAAGGCACAAAGGGACTGCTTATTTCTTATAGAAATTTCTTCCATGTTTGTTTTTCTTTCACGCAAAAACTACTGAAAGGATTTTGATGAAACTTGACACGTAGAATAGCTACTTGACACATACCCTGGAATTACATATAGGTAACTTTTTTTCCCGAACTTGTGAAAATGCGTTGTATATTAATTAAGGTTCTGTAATCAATATAATAAGATCCAATTCTAATTAATTACATATTTATTGAAGACGTTATTATTTTTAATTTTGTATCTAAAGCTTATTAAAAATTATATCTTAAAAATATATATGTACTTAACTCCAACCGGATCTCAGAATGCAGATTTTAATCACGACACGATTCTCCTGATCAAAGGATAAGGCCCATATTCTTTTCTAGAACCAGACATGAACGAATGTAAAATGACTATTTTGTTTATGTTCTAAGTTTCTAACACTCCTTGTTACAAATATTATTTTAGTTGGAATATTTACTACATAATTAGTAAAATTTTATTTTCGAAAAAAGATAAAAATATTTAAAGCTTTCAAATTAGTCCATTCCATTATTATTTACGGGGTAAATAGTCGTATTAAAGATCGGTGACAAGCCACAGGACTAATTTGACAAGACTAAACTTGTTTCATCTCATTCTGATATAAAAAGGAAGGTAAAGAAATATAAGAAGTTAGGAAGAGATATAAATTATAGTTTAAGTAGTTTGTAAACAATAATAACGCCTCCAATCGAATTTGAGTCTACTTTCCTCTCTGTATAGAATATAAGATATAATATGTCACATGGAACTAAAACTGTAGATATTTTTTGCCAATAAAGTAGTATTTTAACCGACTTCAAAATGGAGGAAGTTATTTTATGGTTTTTAGTGTGTGTTACCGAAACAATATGTCAAGAACATCACTATTAAAATGAAATAAAAAACGAATCCGAAAATACAACTTGATCGTTTATTTCGCCATCGTTACATGAGGGTTATGAGTAATGAGCCATACACCGTGACCTATTCGATAAAACAATAATATAGTTAGTTACGCAACCATATAGAAAACTATATTAAAAGTTAAGAAAAACGATAACGGTTAATCATTACACTTCTTTCCTGAAGCGTTGAGAATTCGTAATCCTAATGTCATTGTCGAATACCAGATGATTTCAAGTGGACGAATACTTTAAATTCAAGATCATCTGAAAAATGTATCTTCATAAACATAGATTTTTTTATACACAACCTATATGTCAAAAAATTTACAACATTTCGCATTATGCTACTGAAAAATCTGTACTACAAAATAATTCATACAGCAATAAATTGATGAGTCAGTCAGGCACTCAGTCAGGGTCATTTTTGAGACACGCACAATTGAGCGCTAAGATAATATTATTTCATTCAGATTAATGACCGTGTGATTGAAATACATCACTATTTAAGATAATGTGTTCAAAACACAAAAGCCCACGCGCGGCTTAATTACTTACTAATGAAATATGGCCGCCGCCTCTATATTGGACATAATAATTTATTCATTAAAAAAAAAAGTTAGAAAAATTGGACACACCTAAATTCACCACATATTTCGTAGCAATCAATAAAACAAAGGAAAGATTAAGTTTCGAATTTTAAAAAACAAGTTTTAATTTTTTATGACGACTGTGTCAGTGGCGGGAATATAAATCTGTTTTTAATAAAAGGCGGGAAATTGTAAATTTCTTTACAGTCTGATGATTTGAACTGAGGTTATTAAACTAAATTTAGATCCTAGGTGGGTTCATGTATTGTTAATTCTAAAACAAAGGTACATGCATGGTTGGTTCGACATTTGCGGTCAAAGCCTTATTTGGATTCGAACTCAATTTTTATTTAGCTCAACGTCATTTTACCAGAACAAACATTACATGTCATTGTTTAGTCGAATATAAGCCAAAAACGTTTATCATTTGTCCAAACAACCAAGTACTCAAAGCTTAGGCGCCCGCGGGTGGGGTCTAGATCCCCACTACTTCAAAACAGTGTCCGATTAGAGTTCCTACATGGTTTTATACATTTTAGTGGTTTTGGAGGCGGTTCTCTTTTATGTAAAAAGTTTTTTTTTATAGTTTACGATTAACTTACATCGGATAAGCTGTTTTATCAATAATTTCCCATTTAGGTTAAAATTATATGTGAGATAATATTTTTTTCTAAATTCCGGGATGTTTACTTTAATTAATTAATACAATTTGATACACGATAAACTAAACTATTACATATATTTTCGTAGGACAAATAGCCGAAAGGATTCGTCAAAAAAACTTTCAAAGCACAGCATATTTTTGTGATTTGACCCACGTTCCAGCCTTAATTTGCTATGGAAATTTGGTATCCTAAAATGTAAACTTGTTATTAATTTACTCGCAAAAAGCTATTGTTTGACGTCATGTTGTTATTAATTCACATAAAGGTGAGAATTTAATAGTCGTGATAAAAACAGTTTCATACTAAGTAATATTCCAAATGATTTCTTAATTAGTCTCGTCACCGCTGTTTACCATTGAGTCATTAAGCCTTACAACATAATTCGAGACCAACCTTTCATCTTTCATTATATTTTCCAGTAATAAAATATAATTTTAAAATAAATCTTTATAAATACATATAGGTATCTACATTTACCACAATATTTTTGATTATTTCTTATACCTTCTAGGCTTACCATAAAATTAAAGAACAATAAATACTCTTTTAAAATAATAAATTAATTGAGGTATTGTGAAATAATTTTAATAGCATTCGATAATAAATTGTACATTAGCTTTCCGCCTCGCGGTTTCATCTCCTATTTTGAACCCTAGGAGTAGATTTAAAAAAAACACAATCACTTTGGGGGCTTTCTTCCTCGCGGTTTTTTAACCCTAGGTCACAATTATCTACCAAATCCATGGTAAGTATTAGCTTTTGTCACTTACACTTTTATTTAAATTAATAACAAGGTTTGCATATTTAGGTATCACAAGATCACATACCTATCTAACTATAGGTATATAAAGATATAGGTAGATAGGTGTATAAAATTTCCACATGTCAATTTATATTTAATGAACTGCTAATGACATTATATTGAATCATAATGATGATGACTATACATTTGTCATAAACAAAATAGGTACACATACCTACCTATATTCTGACGGTTTTATATTACATAATTTGGTAGGTAAAAGTAATATATCATATTATTTTTAATATATATATATATAAATAAAGTAGTAACTAACATATATAGTATGCGTAGATAGATACATACATGGGTTGATTTTTCTGAAAGACTACTTAATTGCAAGATTACAAGGCTTATTAGACCTAGACTCTACCACAAACTCTTCATCATCAGCCCAAGGATGGCCAATGCTGAACATAGGCCTCTCTTATTGATTTCCATAACGACTTTTGGTGAGAGGTCGTCTCTCTCGACGTTTCCCGGTACATGGTCACCACTAGAGAACCTTTCTTCCCCATCGGACGGATGTGGCCTGCCCATTGCCACTTCAGCTTGCTAAGATTCGAGTAAATCTACAAGCTATATCTGTCGCTCTTATTCATCTACGAAAGTCCAAATATTTCAACAAACTCTTATTGCAAATCAACTCTAAATTAACTGGATCTAAAAGCATACCTCATATTCCATTTTATATTTTTAGAAGAATATTTTATATTAAATTATAATTTATTGTCATAATCAAAGTTGAGATCAATTCTATTAAAAATTGTAGTAAATGTAATCATAAATTATTTCAATCACCGTTTAATAATCTATCTCCAATATCGATGATTTTCTGAATAATTATTGATGAATTTTTATATACGAAAATATTTATCTATGTATATTTGAATAAAACAATATGTTAACTAAGTTTATCGTTACAAGCATCGTCCATTGCAAGTTTTAAATAACTCACAAGAAGCTTTCAAAATTAAACAAACCAGAAAGAAATCAAGTTGAGGAAGATACAAAATAATTTTTTCATTTTCTAATTTCTCCCCAAATGTTAGAAAATGATGTTCTAACTTTTGGGGTACCATGTTTGAAATTCTTTTATTTACATTACACATCCGAGTTTGGGTTACCGACTTAGATATGTACTAAATTGCTACTCAATTGGTCCATTATTTTCGGAGCACATTGGCTGTGACAGACAGACACACGAGTAATTCAATAAATAAGGGTTCCGTTTTTTTCCTTTGAGGGACGGAACTCTAAAAACAGACGTGGAGTATGCTATTCATACATTATATTGCATCAGAATCTGTATTGTGTACCTAGAACTGCGCAGTTTTTTGTTTACGAGTGTTAACTCGTTGCTTAGTCATAATTTAGCACCTGTATTAATAAAAACTGAAACTATTGTTTTCAGTTCAGTTTATTTCATGAGTCTTTAGTAATCACAAGTCAACTATTTATCAGTTCCAATTATATATTTAAATTCTGTGTTAATTTAAAGATCGGTAAGTGTTCATTCTAAGGTACATGTTCACAGACAAGAAAACGGTCCGACTAGTCGTTGAAAAGAAGCTTATTTGATTTTCTATATTAAACATTTTCGATGAACCAATTTGGTCACAACCAAAACTTGATGTACAATGGTAGATACCTACATGTATAGTATGTACCTATGTAGTCTGCTTAAAAGTAGATACTGTACAATGTTGGTACGTCCATGAAACACAAAATAACAATACCTACATAGGTATACAAAATAGTGACTCATATTTTTTTTAAACAAAAACAACGATTATATCGCTGCGTTTTCTGAAATTAACTTATAGCAGGTTAATGGGATGTCGTAATTAAAATCATAATTGTGTGGTGGCGTCCTATAACAACCAAGTTACTGAATGGGATTTCCCGTCAATCAAATAGTGATCTCAGATGCGCATAAGTTTTTGTTCAAATAGACAAGCAATACGAGGAAAAAATTTGAAGATATGAAGTTACTCGACTAACTTTGAGGACAGTAGGTAATACAATATATCGATTTTCATATACTTAGGTAGTGTTGGGTATTAAATATCCTACTAATATATTATAAATGCGAAAGTTTGTGAGTATGGATGTTTGTTACTCTTTCACGGAAAAACTACTGAACGGATTTGGATGTAACTTGGCACATAGATAGATCATACCCTGGTATAACATATAGGCTACTATTTTTAACCCGGGAAAACATAAGATACCACGGGAACGCGGGTGAAACCGCGTGGCGAAAGCTAGTATCTTTGAATTAAGTACGGAAAATCATTATCTGGTATAAGAAACCAAATTTAAAAATTCAAAAAACCTACCTATTTGTCACTTTATTAAATAAAATAACTCGATTAAATAAATTGATTGTACTCGACTCGCTTAGCTTGATTGAATAATCTACATCACTATTCCGACCACATGTTTAATGGATGAATGCTAAACGATATTGACTCGGAACTATTTCATCATCATTAAATGATGACCATTAATTTTTACACGTGGTTTGTACCCGAATCATAACTTGTTATAATATTATTTATATCAATACAAATATCTAAGTACCTACTGGTTGTAACAAATTGTATGAATAGACTTAGCTAATACATTGCAGTGACTGACTCATTAATTAGGTAAACTACGTCGTGTTTGAGAATTAGATTTACTTTGTATTTTTATTCTCAATGCGGTTAGAGATTTAGAATAAGAAGTTTTTATTTTTATTTTTTTTATGTACATAGTTAATGTTAGTTTAGTTTAGATTATATAGTTTTAATTTGTATGTATATATATTTTATTTTAAGTAAGTTAATATATGATAAAAAATTTGCAGGTTTTTATAATTAAAAATTTTTGAATGTGAATTTATTTAAGTACCAAAATTGTTTTTTGTAGTAAAAAGTTTTCAGTTTTTGCGAGCTTTTATTCATCATCATTAGTTAGGTAGGTATAGAATTATTTTTATTTTCTCATTGTTGACTCGTATAGGTAATCTCGGGATTTTCAAGGCCAGGGTGAATAGGTTTCTTCTGGGCAAGCGTGCTCCATCATAGGCTTCGTCACCGTCCACTAAATGGACGAATCTGTGGCCAAGCGCAAGTCCATGTTATATAAATAGGAAATAAAAATGTTTGTTTAAAAACAACACAATCGAGGCCAATTAACAATAGTTACTTTTTGCGGATCAAATTCTTTAATTCTGCAGATGTAAATAATTTGATCCGCATAATGTATTTGTTCCATTGCAATTTCCTTTCGTATATAATTTAATGACTTTCCTTTTTTAACTTTCAGGTGAAAAACGAGATCCAAAAGGAATTGGAGCATTCGCATACCAGGATTCCAATGGTCATAGGTACGGTGGCACTTACGGACTAAAGGACGGGGAGGTGACCAATGTCCAGGGAGACTATCCAGGCCCTTATATCGCGAACCCATACCTAGGCTTGGACGATTTCTTCCCCGAGTACTTTAGGAACTACGAGAACTTGCTACAAGAGTAAGATGTGCCACGATTCGTTGAAGCTATATGCTTCCGGTGGTGGTCTACGCTACGGTGAACAGCATAAATCTATACTTTTATAACAGCAGCTCTAGTTAGTAATAACCTGTTACGTGATAGGTCATGTCCGATGTAATAAGGTGGTGGAGAATCCATATTTTCTTAGAATAGCTTATAAGCATGCATACATAACCTGCGCTGCTCTGTCTTCTGAAAATATTTAGTGATACTTTATACCAATCTAAATATCGAATTGTTTAGTGAAGCCATTGAATTATCAACACAGTGAAGCAATTGTTTAATATTTGACACTTAATTTATAGATCTAGAAGTCGGCGATTTGCATTTCCGTTTTTGCCTCCATTGCCACCATTGCCTCCATTGCCACCACTACGTCCGTTCAGACGTAACCCTCTTAGAGGCTTCAACAGGTAACATACCGTAATTATTTGCGAGTTGGGGCAATCCAAACTGGTAACTTTCCTAATTCTACTATTTCAACTAATGCTGCATCTACTTCTGCTTTCACAAAAGCTATATCTTTCCTTCACTGATGTTTACACTATGTTTCACTATCACTTTTGTGTGATTCCAGGGCCTTCCATTCAAATTTTCAGAATCAGAGACTAGCGTCCGACGCAGCGTGGAAAGCTTTTGACTTGACAACAAACCAGGCTGGTTATATTCCGAATTTCGGCTTCAGGTCACCATTCAGCAATTTCCCGGGATTCCCAGACTTTCCAGCGCTTCCGACACCACCACCCTTCCCGAGTTTACCAGGATTTGACATGCCGATGCCGATGCCCAACTTTGGGGATAACAGCGCCTTCGCCGGAGCGGCTTTGGCGCCAGGATTTAGTCACCAGATTGCCGCTATCAGTCCGGCCAATCCGGTAAGTTGTGTCAGTCAGTTTATCTTTAACTATGATGTCTACTCATTTATTATGTATGAAAACTGTAACATGTGACAAAAATCTCAGGGAATAGGAAATAGCAGTGCTTTAAAGCGATGAAAACATTCCAATAAACGTTTTCTAGACATGACATTACAGTCATCCTTATAGATGGTAAACATTTTACCGAGTGTTATTATATGAGAACATGTATGATTAAATTAAATAAACAAGCTTACTGTAGGTAGGGCTCTAAAGTTACTGACGTCATTCGAAATCTTAACATTCATGCTGTATTATCATAAATAGCTTGTTAAGTTAGCGGTATACTAACTTTCACATGTCAGTAAGGAAAATAACATCTTGTTATAATTGACATTCCAAACAAGTATTTATAAAACCTATAATTTTCTTAAGATGTCTTTTGGCACGAATTTAGTTCCCACATAAGCGTATCACCCGTAAGTATGTGAGCAGAATTGACAAAGCCACATCTATACTAATATTATAAAGAGGAAAGATTTGTTTGTTTGTTTGTTTGTTTGTTTGTTTGTTTGTAATGAATAGGCTCCGAAACTACTGGACCGATTTCAAAAATTCTTTCACCTTTGGAAAGCTACATTATCCCCGAGTAACATAGGCTATATTATATTTAAAAAAAAATTAGGGATCCTTACTAAAACTCCAATAATGTAACATAAGGTGTAAAAAAATGACCTGAAAAATTCCTTACGTGGCGTGCGCTGCGAAAACTATTGATGATAGAACAAAATCATTTACTACGACTTTGCAGAACTCATCATTATCTACAAAAAGTGTCGCGACAGCATATGTCTAAATATTATAGTTATGTCTCAGTAAGCAGTTTTTTATTCTAAAATATTAATTTATATATGCCGCCTCTTGAAAAGGCTCTTCATTTGTACCTTGGTATTAATCCTCATCAAAATAAATTACTTTATATTCAAGACGGCTTTAATACCTTTTTATAACTTTTTGAATTATTCAATTCGGACATTTCATTCGGAAGATATCACGAGTTTAAAAATGCAAGTATTAGAAAAAAGTCGCGTGGTTGTCGCTCACCGCGCTCAGCTAGCCAGCATGCGATGTAGGCGTCCATGTAAGCGTCACTGGGGTACGGGGGGGGAGTCAATGTAATCTATATATATAAAAGAAAGTCGTGTTAGTTACTCCACTTATAACTCAAGAACGGCTGAACCGATTTAGCTGAAAATTGGCAGGGAGGTAGTTTAGAGCCAGGAGAAGGACATAGGAGGGGAGGGAAGGAGATAGGTAGGGGTAGGTAGGGTAGGTAGGTAGGGTAGGTAGGTAGGGTAGGTAGGTAGGGTAGGTAGGTAGGGTAGGTAGGTAGGGTAGGTAGGTAGGTAAGGTAGGTAGGGGTAGGTAGTGGCAGGTAGAGGTAGGTAGATAGGTAGGGGTAGGTAGGGTAGGTAGGTAGGGTAGGTAGGGTAGGTAGGTAGGGTAGGTAGGGTAGGTAGGGTAGGTAGGGTAGGTAGGTAGGGTAGGTAGGGTAGGTAGGTAGGGTAGGTAGGTAGGGTAGGTAGGTAGGTAGGGTAGGTAGGTAGGTAGGTAAGGTAGGTAGTGGCAGGTAGAGGTAGATAGGAGTAGGTAGGGATAGGTTTGTAGGTCCCAGTTTTATTTTTGTTCTCAGGGCAGGACAACGTCTGCCGGGTCAGCTAGTTAATTATAAGAGGAGAACCGACAATAATATTAACCCCCTTACAGCTGAATCAGTGTTAAAGAGTCCTACATCTCACTCTTTCAATTACCATACCCCACGTGTCAGATAAAGACTTCGGAATAACTATTCAACGTTTCATAACTTTGTTATGAATTATCATGGTAAATCTTTAGCACCTTTTTTTAGCTTCCTTCGTGAGTAATCACGAAATCTTATCTTCTAACGAACGATGCACCTTTGTTAGTTCACATTCAAAGTATTTAAGGTTATTTTTCACACAACAACTTAGATTTTATCATGCATATACATAGTCCTTGCATGACGCATGCGCATGACTAGGTAAATAATATCATAATAAATAGAATATTGCATAAATAGAACGTCCCCCCCGTGCAAACATAATACGTTATTACAATGTTATTGATAAATATAGCAACTGTGCTGCATTCTAAGACTTAAAAAATAAATTATAAATCAAAGTAGCTTTGTCTCTGTCCGTGTGTTATCTATTCATAACTAAGTCTCCGAACTGAACGCCATAAAAGACGCCCAGAAGGCCTATGGTTTGAAGAGGGTACATGTAGTACCTACTCCTTCTTTTTATACTGGGTTTTTTGACTGGTTAGTTTTTGTCAGTAGAATAGAAGTTGGGTGTTCAAAAAAATAACTATTCTAGCCTTTTGAATTCAAGATGATCTTTTGAATAATAATTTTTTTTTGCACGGAACTTACTACTTAGATAGGATGTTAGTAGTTTAATTCACATTATTTATTTCCCTCACAGAACAATCCGAACGTCAACAAGTTGAATAGATTTGCTGATTCCGCAAAACCAGGTGGTAACTTCTACAGCGTATCTTCATCGTCGTACTCATCATCAAACAACGTCAATGGCCAACAACAGACTCAAAGAGGAGCCGAAACTCTCGTCAATGATAATGGGAAAATTACGAAGTACAAGGTGCATAGCTAAACAAATGTAACGACGCTTCTTTTAATAAAATGGATCTCAAAATTTTGTTTATTAGTTTCTACGTTTTCATTACTTACTGTTTCAAAAAAAGTTGGTCTAAATTTTTAAGTAATTGTTAAACGAACGCTTTCGGCCAAAATGTATTTCTCAATTTGTAGAACGTAGTGAGGCGTTAAATTTCATACATTAATTAATCTATGGATGCGCAACGTGATCAATTATAAAAGAAATGTATTCAAATAAGGTCATCCTATTAAAAGTTTTAAAATAACATTGATTTTCTATTTACCTACCGTTACACAGAAATTATGATGAATGACGTAGCTAATATTTCAAATGATCCCAAGTTAACTATCCTATTTTTAATCAATGGAATAACAGACCTTAAGTTATTACAAATTTGAAATAACCACAAGCAAACACGGGTATTTGAGTACAATTATGTACGTCTCATTAAAGCATGGCTCTCAGGCTCCGAGCGAAGTCTCAAGGCCGTTCAGATAACATCACACCACGATGTTTTTGTTACTCGCCATTACGTACGCAGGATGAACAAAAACAATGAAACACACCCATTAGTTTAATTTCGCCAATTTGCCATCTATCTTCATCTTTTGGGTCGTCGTTTCATAAATCCACTGATTCCTTCGCTGCTGTACGCAACCTTTCATTTCTCTACATTTCTTACAATAAAATTCTTTTAACCCATCATCTGATATTCTCCTGTGTAAATTTCCTGAATTCTCATTCAAAGGTCTGTAGTCTTTTCTATCAATATTATAATATTCTCTACCAATATCGGAACTCCACCAGTTAATATTGTTAAAATAAGTTGATGGTTTCCATTGTGATGGGTTGCTTGCCAAATTAGGATATACGTCGTACTCATCACGTATATTGCGATTGATAAATGTTGCCTCAGGATTGTGACCCTTATGTCTTGTATCTTCAGATCTTATATGCGTAGTTTCTACAGCCTTGTAGCCATTTACGACAGGAACTTCACCGCTATCTTGTCTGGGACCTCCTCTATTGCCAGTTTTGTATGTGAGTGTTCCTGGTTCACCTGTAAAATTGAAAGTTTATAGACAAATTAATAGATGTAAGGATAATAAAAGGACAATAGGATAAGTATTAATAAGTTCCTAATTAATAATGTTATAAATTTTTACATTGTCTTTCTTTCACGCAGCAATGAAGTGATTTATTGGCATAGAGATAGGTAATATCAGCTGTGGAATAGCAGAAACCTAGTCGATTCATAAATAGGAAATACTTTTATGTTTTTTGTACAATTAGGTACCTGTTACTAGAATCAAATAGATATAAATAACCTTATTAATCAGCAAAAAAAATTGCCTATTCCTAAAACATGTACTTAGGTAATTCTATATTACAGATATGGTATCCAATAAAAATAAAAACATGTTACTAACCATCACTCGTACTGTGTATTCCACGACGATTGTTATTCTTAAGTCTAGTAGAAACAACTATAGTATGCTTAACTTCCACATCTTCGTCATCAACATTACTTGAATTGGTTACTACACTTTCCTGCTCCTCACCGAAATCCATTTTCGATGATACCGCACTTCCTGAATCTATGACAGCTGAAATAGAAAATTCACCTAAATAATACTCTATTTTTGTATGAAGGACACGCCTTGAATCAATGTCAATGAAAACGCCTTGGGCTATTATTCGGCCTTATAAATCTGCCCTTGACTTACCTTGAAAGGAAATTTGTGCTAATGGAGCGGATGGGAAATTAATAGTTTCCCTTGGTTAAGGAAGTTAGTACTATAATTTTATTATAGGTACCTACATAACTTCAGTAATGTTTTATTCCAAAACTATACATGCAGTTGTTTTCCTATGTACTTTACTTATGTGTTTACCAACGAGTAAAATGACCAGCCCCCTAATGTCGCCACAGAAACATATCTGATTCGCCAATTTGTATTACGTATCTAACTCCATATAAATCTGTCCGATTAGATGGAATGAAAGATTAATGAAATCTCCATATTATGAAGCTGCGAATGTGGTGAAGTTAACACCCCAGAGCTCAACGGTAAGTGTTGAATACATCGGGTGTTGCAGCGGCTATAGGCTACGGTAACCGCTTACCATCAGGTGGGCCGTATGGTTTTTTGACAACTTTGTTGTACTTTCTATTAAAAATAAACTACGACCAATACTATAATATGAAGGTACCTACTGCAAAGATTTTGAAAAAAAATTGCAGAAATTGTAAGCTGAAGAAGTTTCAGTAGGTACAAATGAAAAATATAAGGCCTTCAGCAGTAACTACTAACTACTAAAAGGTGAGTGAGATTGTGTTTTAAGATTTTACCATCGAGGTCTTTCACCTACTGATTTTGGTCCTCTTTTAGCACCGTTAAGTAACTATAACGACATAAGTTAATACCGTAAAAACTAAGCATACTATTCATTAAAATAAACTTACACCCAAACGCAATTTTACTAAAGTAATAATCAGTGTCAAACAATGTGACATTTCGTGAATGAAGAATGATACGGATACCGTTATTTATAAAACTTATTTATTTATATCTACAGCTTAGCGTCAATGAATAGCGTACTCGTAAATGGTATGTTCTTACCCCAAAGTGCCAATATCGACAGAAACTTCGTCATCTTGTCACCAGCATCAAGATATCACAGACAATAGAGCCTCATAGCGTGTCGTCCGCGTTTTATATAAACAACACAAATTACACTAAATCATGTCACAGAGGAAGTCAAGCAATTACCTTTAGTAGTCATGGTAAAGTAAGATTATAGGAAAAAACAGGGTGCGATGAATTGACGAAGGTATGTATCACCTGATTTTAATAACTTGCTGTAATTAAGATGGTAGAAGATAGAGAGATACTGCTGACTATAAATATATAGGAAGTCGTTGGCATCCCGTCTTATCGTAGGTAGTGGAAATATTCATCCAAATCAACGACTTTTGCAAATAGGTAGTACCTACTCGCGGGGAAATCTGTGTGCAGCAGATGTCATTTTCAATTTCCTACTAGCTTCCGCCCCGCGATTTCACTCGCATTCCCGAAGGATTAAAAGTAGCCTATGTGTTAATCCAAGGTGTCAGCTACCTCCATACCAAATTTCATTGAAATTGGTCCAGCCGGTTATGTAGGTACCAGTGGCGAAGGGTCCATACAAGCCTATTCCCATCGGCTTACCTTTTAGAAATCCCAGTCCCACAGATTCAACATGGCAAAGCCACTTTTATATAAAATACACTGTAATTAAGTATAAAATTATCGTGGTTTTATGAACAGCTTACCCTCGCCATAATTTTACCCCTCGCCACTGGTAGGTACCACTAATAAAAATACAAAACGTGACAAAACCA
The DNA here is from genome assembly GCA_963555595.1 of Tethea ocularis. NCBI lineage: Eukaryota > Metazoa > Arthropoda > Insecta > Lepidoptera > Drepanidae > Tethea > Tethea ocularis. The sequence continues at coordinate 10,837,048 of OY741958.1, forward strand.
AAGTTTCAGGGAACTAGGGTTCTTTTCCTGAGACAAGGTTTAGAACTACTGTCAAATAATTTTGTTTGCTAGTTTTAAAGAACTTAATTGCTTGTATAATTTTCCGTCGCGTGTAATATATTTGAACTCTAGGTTAATAATGAAGATTATAGTGTAATAACAAACACTTAAACTGAATCAGCCAGCCAGCGAGCGTCAGATTGAAAATAAAACAACAAATTATATCTAATAGGTAGGTACCTTACTAACTAGATTAATGGCAAAATAATTGCATTTATGTAACTGATTCTAATTCTCGGAACTGTAAATTTGATTGAGAGCACCTACGCACACATTATCAAAATAACTAATGGATTCTTAAATAATGCCTTATAATTTTTATTCTACATACTAATAATAGTTTATTCTATTGCTATTGAATTGATATTGAAATATTACTCGGAAAAAATATGTTACTAGCGCCATCTATTGTAAAAAAAAAAAGCTTAAAGTTACAACGACATCTTTTAGCCATTGTTCAAAACTTACCATAAATAAATAATAGCGCCATCTACACAAATCTTTTGGAAACAACTAAATAAAAGGAGACCTTAATAAACTTGTGCAACGTACTATCAGCATAGAAAGCTAGATGGCGTGGAACAATATTTTCGTTTACAAAACCAAAAGAGATGCGCCCAACGTGGGGCTCGAACCCACGACCCTGAGATTAAGAGTCTCATGCTCTACCGACTGAGCTAGCCGGGCTATGACACTGTCGTTAAAATATTAGAAGATATCTATGTGATAAAAAGCTTTACTAGTTACTTTAGTTGAAAGTGTTGAAACCCTATATATTATTTATTCTTTGGTTGAAACTAACAAGAACTGAAGAATGCTTCAATTAGAAAATGCCATAAAGATTTGATGTCCTCAAAATTACTTATCGCCAAAAACTGTGTTTTTAGTTAATATATGGCCTGATTTAGGTTCAGCGTTAAAAATCTACAAGAAATCATGTGTCTCACAAATTCTATTAGGTACACTACCTTTACATACATTTTGTAGAGTTAGTGTAATCCATCCTGCCTGCCTTACTGTGCTTGCTTTTCTTTCTTTCTTCTTTCTACAGCTTACGATCATTAATGTTTCTTAAAACTGCATTTTATCCTTTGAATGGCACACTTCAAAATAACTTTTGTGAGAAAGATTAAGTACTATAAATAATTCATGTCTATTCAGTTTTTCTGTTCATAAAAAAAATATGTTGACAACTCAATCGTAAATTACTTTAAAGCGTAAGTATTTATATTCAAATGGACACTCTCGAGACTTGATTTGCATGACAAATATTGTTTTACTCTCTTATTTCGTTATTTATGAAGTTACATGGTACGTGTTTCCTTTAATCGTTATTCGTTCGACTTATTTGTTATCCATTTTACATCGTCTGGGATATTTAATCCGTTGCCTATGAAAGATAATATTTTTAAATGGTAGATTCTACACTCAGCCAAGCTTTACAAGCGAACGCCAAACAAAAGTAGTCATAAGTACCTCGGTAAATAATAGGTACCTAAATACCTACATATGTAAAGTAATGTGACATCGAATATTTGTTGCTCACATATTTTTTTCATTGTGTTTCTTCAAGCTAGTAGGTAGGTATGTTTATACATACTTTATAGGAGCAAATTTCGTTAGGTACTAGCCCCTTAAGTTAAGGTTATGGGCCTATGGGCGACGATCTCGATACTCAGTCAACACCAGAAGAAAACTCAGTCCCGTAAAACAACAAACAGCACACAAATAGTATCTTCTCCGAACATCTAAAACGCCGTCCGCAAGTCGCTTTCACAAAGAGCTAACTCTTTTCCAGCAGAGATAGGGTTTTGTTTACACGGACATATTGCGAAGCGGTTGCTTATATCAAAGGCTGAAAGCCGACCCAAGGGGATGGCGGCAAACGTACCACAGATTATAAGAATAACTAGCAACGAAGCTACCAACTGTATTCCAGCATTTGATGAGATGGTAACATAGAAAAAGCTGTGACTGGCAGTAGGTAGGTACGGTAGATAGGTAACCCGATCTCTAGGGAGGAACGTTTTGAAATTAAGTCATTGATCTGAAAGGGCATTCATAGTACCTACATGCTATACAAGGGGCTAAAATGACCCATTATTGACGAGGCCTATAGTAGCCTATATTGTTTTATTGAGTCGGCTTTGTTAAATTGGTAATTCAACTTTGTAAGTAAGACACTTCTCCCAAATAAGTAAAGTTTTTAAAATAACATAAGTTCTTATGTAAAAAATGTTGTACTCCAAAAGATGTTGAGTACCTAGTCATGAATATTTTACAGAGGACAAAATGTGAGTTTCCTTTTGTTATGAAAAGTGTAAGTGATACGAAGAAAGTTGCGAGGGCTTATGTGTGGACGGTTTTTCTTCAGAGTCGGGCTCGGAGGGACAACGACGCTTTCAAATTACCAAGACAGTGTGCTAGTTTCCGAATATCGGCATCCCGGTCATGTACACTCGGAAAGAAATGTGAAATACGACCGTGATATTTTTGTATTCATTATTTTGAGTGTGAGGACTGTTTTATGTGGTTTTTGCAACTGACCCGGAAAATAAAATAATGGTGACTATTTCCTGTAGAAAACCAATAGTAATAGATAGCGTCCAGTAACCTTTCATCAATGGTCAAGGCTCGTGATACGGCAGAATGCTTGCTTGCTTAATTAAGAGGATGCTCTCCACAAATGACTCCGCCCCTTACTAAACTGACAGCGAAAGCTTTATGTTAGTTAAAAAAAAGCTAAGCCTTTTTAAAAAAAGTAAGAAATCTATTCCCTTTTTATTGGATCTCAGGATGTAAGTTAATAATTTCAAGTCATTTAGACGGCCCAAATAAGAGTAAAATTCATAGTTTTAAAAAGTGGCATATTCCCGTTTTTTATCTGACGTTACAAATGTTATGCTTAAATCTCTTGCAAAAAAGAGTGCCGAGAAAAACTTAATCTAGAATCATCATTTCTCGGATAATGTTTCTGAAGTAATTCTATCACATACGATTCTCACCGTATCATTTCAGTCAGCATTTTTGCACTCGTCTGTACCTCCCAATACAGGAGATGCAAATGGCACACGGCTCGCAATCAGGAGAGTGCGGCTCGATGGCGGGTAAGCGCTCAAAAGGTAGGTATCTCATTCGCCTGGTACATACCCAGTATCATCTACGTATCCTGCTCAGATTAGTATTTAAAAAAAAGGAATTAGTAGGTATTACTTACTGTTATGAGAGACACTCAGGGTACAAAATGCACCTACTATGTGGATAATTATAGTAATTTTTCGCACAATGCCCGCCATGAATAAAGCTGTGCTAGATTTTATACAAATAGAATAGAATACTTTTATTTGACAGTTTACAATACACATTGGCGATACCTCTGTGGGGCAATCACGTAACTTTGTTTCAATCAGTTTCAATCAGTTTTTGATTGAAACTACATTTTATTGAATACAGCGGTTTTCTGATAACTTTTACATGATAGCCCCACTGGTATTTCAAATAGCGATAGACAACGGTAACCACTTACCATCAGGTGGACCGCCTACTTGCTTGTCAACCTTCTGACATAAAAAAAACCTGCCTGTATGTATGCCAATTTTCGAAATCCATTCACATAACAATGGTAGGTAATATTTGGTACGCATTTTGTAATGGGTATTAGTTGGAAAGTAGGAGGTTTGATTTGAACTTAGAAGCTAGCTTAGCTAGGTATCGCCATTCAAGTAATAGGTAGGTAGGTACTATTGATAATATCCATATCTGTCTAAATGCCAAAGCAATTACCAAAAGGGGAAAATTACCTCGAGAAATTCTGCGACAGCCAACTTTTAAAACACCGCCTTATTTTAATTGGTCGGTTGACATATTAAACATCAATGTTGCTTTACTTAGAAAAACGACATTTTACCATTTTAGGTAGAGCTGCTTTCATATATGTAATATACCTATTACATTTTAAAAACAGTATTATTATAGATACCCAACAATATTTTTTTGAATCAGGATAAAAATACGTTATCTTACTTATGGTATTGTCAAAACTAGATCAAATTCTTTTTTTTTTTTGTAGGACCTACTTATGTATTAGGGAGTGTATGTAAAGAGTTGTATAAAAAATGTACCTCAGTACATCTTTTATACAACTCAAATCATTGCTGATTTATAAAATATTCAAAGCTACTGAAAAGTTTACAACAAACGTAGGTACTTACCTACTTAGACCATCTAAATACTATTAACATTTTGACAGCTGCTATTTAGCTAACAATGTTATTATATTAATCACTTTTTTGCGTACACTAACAAGATTTGCACAAAAAACAACGGCGAGAACAAAGCGAGCCACAATTTATTATACACAAAATAACTACAGACTGCAATAAAGTTTAAGGCAGTCACGATTGGATTGAGACAAAAAATATTAGCTACAATGCAAATTCAATCTGAGCGATAAACAGATACGCGTGTTCAAAGAAACGCCGCCGTGTAGGGTCACCAAATAAACAAATTACAACTTCCATCCTCAATATTTTTCACGGAATGATAAAAAATGTTTGAGGGTCACTAAAGAAACAGGAATTAATATTTATTTATCAGAGATGCAAGATAGGCATTATTGCATATGGAAACATATTTTAAAACAAGAGAAACAACCTAGCAATATTGCAATGAAAAAAATATAAAATACATTCGTCCTTTGGGCAGTCGTGTAAACTGTTAGGTAAAAACCGGACAAGCACTACCAAAATATCTGAACATAATAAAATTATGAATTCTATCGTAATCACAAAACTTTACGAGATCATAAATCCCTTCTAGGACCAGACTTTTCATGAAAAAGAAAAATTTGTTGGGTATACATTTATTCTTCCACTCCGATAGAGTAGTCAAACAGTAGCACAATGATATTACTTGTCTTATTCTTTCTGTCTTACAAAATATTCAATCCGCGAAATTCAATTTTCCCAACATGAAATGTCACATCGGAAAAGTTCACACACGATTCTTTTTCCCCGTGAATGACCTGTCACATTGTGTTTTCCATTATTTTATTCATAGGTATTATGATTAGTAGGTATATTTTTAATATCAGGTTTTGATAAAATTTAGACTTACGATACGAATATTAATGAACAATAATCCCATACACTGTCCGTCCACACCTTGGATTATTTATTTTTCATTCGTCAAAAGTTCACACTGACATGGCACACACTTCCCTATATTTATACCAAAGATAAATGTAAAAATAAAAAAACAGTAAAGAAAGTCTGCAGCTGAAAACTTATCGCAAATAAAAAACGGTTCTAATTTTAAAAAATCGCCGGTGATTCAGCATTTGAGCATTACCCATGTCGTGTTCTATGTAGTATCGTGACTCGTCGTGAGTAATCCGTGTCGGTAGGTTCCTGTCCTGCCCACCCTACCCGGTTTTGAGGAGTGACGTGACGGGAGCGAGCCGGGTCAAATGTTGTTATTCATTGAACTGTACCGCACTTATTTGTCTGTCATGTATCATGTAACAAGGTGCTGCCAATCTAGTAAAGTAACACGAATAAAATCATTACAGAGGTTTTAGTAGGACATATAGGTACTATTTATTTCATCATCATCATATCAGCCGAAAGACGTCCACTGCTGGACAAAGGCCCCCCCCAAGGATCTCTACGATGGCCGGTCTTGCGTTAGCTGCATCCAGCGGTTTCCCGCGACCCTACAAGATCGTCAGTCCACCTTGTGGGGGGCCTGCCCACGCTATCTTCCGGTTCGTGGTCGCCACTCGAGAACCTTTCTTCCCCAGCGGCCGTCGGTTCTACAAGCGATGTGCCCCGCCCATTGCGACCTGGCATTAAATTTGGCAATTCTTCGGGCTATGTCGGTTACTTTGGTTTGCCTGCGGATCTCATCATTTCTGATCCGATCTCGCAGGGAAACTCCGAGCATAGCCCTCTCCATTGCTCTTTGAGTGACCTTGAGCCTTCTTATAAGGCCCATCGTAAGCGACCACGTCTCTGCTCCGTAAGTCATCATTGGCAACACACACTGGTCGAAGACTTGAGACACTGCGGTATTTGAGACGAGAAGATATTACGTAGCTTCCCGAACGCTGCCCAGCCGAGTTGGATCCGACGATCTATTTATTTATATTGTATTGATTCAAGGTCGGCTGGTAACGCAAGACCAGCCTTCGTGGAGATCCTTAGGGGCCTTTGTTTAGTAGTGGACGTCTTTCGGATGATATGATGATAACATGTGCTAATGAAAGAAATTAAATACATCAACAAAACTTTGGCTATTACAAGGACTGATGAGGTTAGCAGCTGCCTGAAAACTCAGACTATCAAGCCTATAAATAGCAAAAGCCTGTAAAATGCAAAGCAAAAAAAATCAGAAGCTCAGGAGTCTGAAGCCATCGTTGTAGACATTGATCAATAATAACTAGACTCGGCTGCTTCAATATTCCATTACACAAGCCAAGCTGATACGAAGCGAATACTTCAATCAACTCATACATAATCTAATACAAACACAAATTCGACAAGAGCCATTCCAACGGCAATATTCCAATTAAAAATCAATAGATGCCGCTTTTTAAGGTCACTAATTCTTTAAGTGGGTACAATCCGACGAGGAAGAAAAAATAATATAAAAAGAAATGAGTCGACGTCCGCAGCACTTCCATTCGATAATCACGATCGTGTTTAGATAAAAAACAATAACAACAAAATAAACAGCGCCCGTAATCACCTCATGTCAGAGGAATGAAGTGTACTGTGACCAGGTTATGAATAAATAAGTAAGCTTATTACAAGATTTTTGTATTTTTCAAGTTTTTTTTAATTTTTTTTGTACAATTCTTTTTATTTTCTCCGTAAAATATATAATCTGAAACAAAAATTGTGGTAAAATATTTTGATAAGCCTATTAACGTATCTCTTTTTGGTCCGGTAAGGTTGATGCAGCCATCAGAGGCGAACTTTAGTCCTTTCATTGAACTCCACATTGAATTGCATCTACTTACAATCAGTCTAAGTAGGCTTTAAATCAAAAACTGACAACAATATCCATAATAAAATAACCTCTTCTTAAAACGTGTAAAAAGTAAAGGTCCAACCAAATCATGGTCACAGTACAAGGTCTCACTTGAAAGTCTTCACTCTTCAGTTAGAACATGACGGCTGAGCGACGTCCCAATATTTTATTTAAATTATTATTTATTAAGTGTTTGTATGAGCTTTGAAATTAAGTTTGAGTTGTTTAAAATATTTCAGATTGAGGAGATATTATTAACGTAGGATTTAGAGGCTAGAGACATTGGAATTGGAGTCTATGAGGAATTAAAAAACATGACTGTCGTTACTAAAAGTGAACTAAATCTTTCTTCATCCGAAACCGAGACTAAAAGATTCAAAATGTTTTCTGATGAAGTTATGAAGATTAGAACTGCAAATTTCATTTTTAATATTGTTTTTTTGTATGGAAAAAACAACCAACTTTGATGAACCAAAGCTGCACTTTGCTTTAGTTACCAGTTACCCTGTATAGATAATGTAGGTAACTTTAAGCTAGACTTTAAAAAGCTGCTCCTAACTAGGTAGGTATATGTTAATTATGTAATTAAGCTATAAGTACCACAGTTTTACCGTCTTAGCTGCAAAATATGAATAAGTAACTAGACGTGGCAAACCTTCATTTGTTTATATCCTGAGACTATAAGGGACACCGACCACCTGCGCCAAATGCACTCCAAGTATCCCCTATAACCAACATCATTACCATAACCATAGGACCCTATAGCTATAGACATAAAGCCTAAATAAACTCAAAGAGGTGTATTTGTAATGTTGTCAATAAACTACCAGTTCTGTAAAATTCTACGGTCGGCAGTTTATGCAAGACGAAGCATTATGGGCTTATACGGGCCTATTTTAATCCAAGGGTGGCGTAACGCGCGGTGCGACAAGGATATTTGAAATTCGAAACAAAACGCTAATAATACTACTAAGACAAGTGCTACTGGCAGAATTGACAATGTGTAAAGCGGACAGACAGACTCTCCAAAGTCACTCTTCTCAAGATAGCGGCGGCGATTTTGGCCACACTATAGTGTAGATAGATGGTTTACTCGCTATCAAATGCGGATTTTAAATTTTGTAATTGAAATAATTAACCACCGTAAGAATACCACACATTACTAACTCATGACCTCACTACCTATTTTTATATTTTACACATATTTTACATAAGTTTCCTAATCAAAGAATTTTCTCAATCTACCATTTTCACTATAATATTTAGAATGCGGTAAGTATGTATGAATACTGAACGCAGTCATTTTAGAACTTGAAGTTACTTTGCATATCTTTGCAGGCACAGTACCGCCTGATTGCAAACTCTGCGGTTATCGTAAATTTTAATAACAATTTAGGTAGGGCGGAGAAAATACGACGTAATGAGGAAATATTGAGGTATTGTGTTGTATATATACACCAGAGACAACGACGGGGGGAATTTTTAGAGATATTTTTTAATGGAACATAATATACTATATAGGGTCCCATAGTCTAACAAAAAAGAAACCCTTATCGTTCGTCATATCACACATTTAGATAGATATATATAACCACAATAAAATTATATCAAAAGTATAAAGATATATCAAAAAATAAAGTACTGTAAGTAGTTTTTGAGTTTATCGCGTTTAGATACAGGCTCGGGCGGGGCAACTTTGTTTATAATACGAGTATGTAGTCAATAACCAAATAGTTAACAACAAAATAAATGAATCGTAGAAGGGTAGTTCAACAACTTGGCGATAGATTGTTAAAGTTTATTCGATAACGGTCTAACTTTGAATAAATTTATGTTTGTTGCAAAGTAGTAAATAGTTCTAAACCTACTTAATACTACTACTTTAGTACTTTGCAGTGCCTAACTCTAAAGAGTACCTACCTGTAAAAGTGTTATCTATAAACTAATAATAAAGAGTTTGTTTGTTTGCTTGAACGCGCTAATCTCGGGATCTACTCACTAATAGGAAACTATATTATAACCGAAGGTTACTTTTTATCCCGGGAAAGCGCTTAGTTATAAATAGAATAAACGAGCAATATGAAGAGTTTGTTTGTAAGGCATTTTTTGATTTGTCAGGTTAAAACAATACCAGATTTTATTCCAAGCAATTTTATATCACGCAAACGATCAAACTTGCTCTATCAAAATATGAGGTGCTATCGTTAAATGACCTACCTATTTGGCCATATAGAGTAATGCAGATGAACAAATAATCAAAATTGAATGTTAAGGCTGTCATGTCGTAAAATTATCGTAATTGTTAATTTAATAGATTTCGTCAGGTGACAGCACCTTAATACTGCCAGGATATTAATGGCAAAAATACGTCGAAATACTGCCAATGTGGCAAAATTAAGCCCCCTGATTCAATTATTTTTATTAACATGAAATAGTTTAATATGTGTTTTTATTCTACAATAACAAATAAAAATCAAAGTTAACAAGATTCTCTCGAATTCTGACATTAGATAAAAGCCTAACTTGTATTGGAAAATAAAAATAATGAGTGGCAGCAGTTTGTATTCAATAACATTAATATTGAGTAAATAATAAATCTTGTGCAAAAAACATTATTCAATATGTAAATATAAATGTATGTTCAATGAGCACGAGATGAGCTGCAATTTAAAATTTCTTCGTGTTACATAGATAACGGAATGTTCAGACCTTGCTCTTCAAAAAATCGGGTACCTACAACGTTGTCCATTATTATACCTATACCATATTACATAAATTAGTTTGCTCAGTATCATCAGTAAAATAGATCCATAGTTATTATATTATACTAAAACTTGATAAGTATCATAGGGATGTCCCTATGATATTACACTCGACACAATATTATATTTTGCGTATTTTTATCGATTCTTGAAAATAAAGTTCCTTGCTTTCGATTTAAAGATCATATTTTTTGCGGCGAGGCCAAAAAAGGAGGGTTATTTGTTGATTTTCTATTTTCAAACACCCAAACATTTTACTATGTACCATGTCTACAGATCCGTTGACCTTCCCTTGTCTGTGGAGCCTGTGCCTCGTTAGCGCTGATATTGATCCGTCGAAATTGCAAATTGCATCTCCTCACCTGCCAGCCAACACGTTCGGCCATAACAAATTTTGTGCCCACAGACTGCACAATTTATATAAATTTATTTTGCTCTTGAATTATATTTATGATAAATTTTATAAATGTTCTCACGTCTGTTGCTTGTGTTGATCAAAACTTCTTCTTTTATTTCAATAAAATATTAAATCCTTAAAGGAAACGCCGCATACCACAAGGCGTTATACATATATATGTCGTCGTCAGCGATAGCCAAGCGATACAAACATCACGTATAGGGTTCAGTGGTATCAGGATCCGATTCAGTGGACGTAGTGCAGACAATGAAACAACGTAATACCATCGCTTCGGAACAGTCCCGTATGAGGAGAAGAAGCGACGCAAGAAACTCCTCATGGGCCCGATAGATTTATTGTAGCAATTTGACAATTAGATAATCACTACACGTACAGACTCACATTAAGGTAGACTTCAGTATCAATTGAAACAACAGTTACACCAACGTGTGTACAACTCGAGAGGTCGTGACAAAGTGTTCCATCCGCCCTTAATGATCTTACCCACATTAACTTGTATCATAAACTATCATTCAGTCATAGGTTATTCATTCACCGCAAGTGTTGCCACCATTTCAACCGATACCTCCACCATGATAATAAATTGAGCCAATCGAGTCGGACAAACAACCCGACTCTCCGACATATATATTATAGTACCTATCACTAACATGGCGGTCTTCGTATTCTGTAAGTTGATAGTGCAGAGACTAACTTTTTGTCCATCTATGAACGTTACAATTTACAATGTTTTTTTTTTTATTATTATTTCCGAATATCTACCTACCACGAGCTCTATAATTCAATTCTCAATTTACTAAATCTGCACAAACTTTTGTTTGTTTAAAGCTTCAGTTTCTCCGCACGTGTGGTTAACAAGTAGGGTTACCATGATTTTATAAAGGTTCTCCGGGACACTTATAAGGTCCGCTTTCGACATATATACCTTATACCTGCAATGAAGTATTAGGCGGGTCGTATGCTTATTTTCCGACTTTATAAAAGAAAAACAAATTGAAAGAAAAATTGTTATAGGTATTATCTACGAATACACTTCTATGACTTTCGACTTAAACTGCGCCTAAACAAAAAAAATAAAACAGTCCCAAACAAAATCCACTGAATCCTAAACGTATAGCTACCCTACTAAGAAGTAACATTGACGTGGCTTCTCATTGATTATCTCCCCATGCCGCCTCCCTCCCGCCTGCAATTACTATAATGTTATGTTTACAAACCAATTTGCTTGGTTGCTTTTCAGTTTTATTTCACCCAAATTATCGGTGCACTTTATGTATTCGCTTGCCATGTTACTAAGTTGATAATTTGATATATTGGCAAATACGATGCGAATTGTTGTTACTTTCATACCTACTTACTTTGTTTTTAGTTAATAGTTTTAGAATTATTGTCATTAAATAATTTTAATCCAATAGGAACCCGGAACCACAGATCCGGAACTAGTAGAAACTTTCTGAAGCCAGTGGTTGTACCATATCATTAGGCAGGTATGCATAATCAATATCTTTTTAAAATTTCCAAAAAAATAAATAAGGAGAGAAACTAAAACAATATTTACAACAAAAGAAAAAATAAAATAATAAGAAAATTCCAGTCTAGAAACTAATATATTATGTTTTTCGGAGAGAATATAAAGAAATATTTTTAATAATAACAACTTCCCAAAATGATGACTCACTTACTGCATCATGTCACGCTAAGGGTGTCGCAAAAACTATAGAGCGTGCGCCTGTGAGACGCACTTAATAAAATAAATAACATACAGATAAAATATAAAATAAACATTGCCATAAATAAAAAATAAAGTTCGGATGGTATGGACGCGTGGGAATGACAGTTGTCGAGTGTCATGCTTTAGTTAGAGTGACGTAAGTGTAGGTATAAAATAAAAGAACATATTTCTGACTAGTCTCCGTCCTGTTGTTTTTTTACAGCGTGACAAACGTACAAACTTTAACATCCCTGATATTATTTTAATAGTATAGGAAAAAAAATATATAAAATAAACCGGCTGTACCGATTTCGGCGGGACTCTCACTGGCATATATGTTATACTCGTATATACTTAAGATTTATAATAATAATATTACCTTGAGTTTGAGTTTATATGATATACTTATCATATAACATTTAGACTACCTTGAATTAACACTCTACTAGTTTCACTGCCAACAATTGCAAATAAAGCCACTATAAAATTGCTATCAATCATCAACAATTACGTTGATTTTCCATTCTCTATCAGCAAATACCTCATATAAACCAGTGACGTGCCATTTGCACATTTCATTAAGCGTCAAACGACAAACAACTAAACATGACGTAACAACTTTGCTGCCAACATGTCATGTGGCATCCGTTCTATGACGTAGCATATTTTCATACAAATCTGACATAAAGAACGTCCGTACAAACGAGCGGGTAAACTGTCGCAACACCCTATGAGTCCCATGACTAGTATGACGTGACAGCTTTTTGCTTTAAAAAAACAGGGTGCTTATTATGTAACTTAAGATTTCGAAAATGATGCCCACAATGTCAAGTTGTAAAAATATCGCAGAATTTTTATGAAAACATGTTTTATCCTTAGTAGGATTGCCGTAGCCTGGTAAGGCATTTACACTGAATAAAAATTATAGAGGGAAAAATTTAATCAAAAAGTGTTTTAATGTATTTTAATTATATTTCAAGCAAATTTTATTAGTGTCGGCCATGTAATCTGAAAATTTGAAGTCCTTCAACACTCTCTACATTTCTTTTTATTTTATTCTTATTAACAATCAATGGTCAATTGTTTCTGGCAGCCATCCGTAACCCTGGGATTCTTTTCACCCCCTGCCCTACCGTCACCGTGACCGCTGCCGTGATCAGGAATAGCAGGGCGACCGGGAACTGGGGGCCGTGGTTAGTTTTGGCTCGCCATGGAGGGTTTGCTCGTAATTGCCACGCTGAGCAGGCGGGTTGGCAATCGCAGTGCGTAGCTACTTGTACCGGTGTCGCTGCTGCCCTACACCGGCCTTTTGTATTTCAGTAGCTACGCGTGTTGAGATGGATATGCCGCCATCTGTCGGTCGCTGTCGCCTCGTCCGTTATACAGCTGGATGACCACTTGCAGGTGAGGTCGGCTTGGAGCACTAGATGGTGTTGTGCTCCCAACCATCCATCTTACGGTGCTGAAACGTGGACACTCACGGTTGGGCTGGTCCACAGATTTAAAGTCACTCAGCGGGCTATAGCGGCTATGCTCGGAGTCTCTTTGAAGGATCGAATCAGAAATGAGGTGACCAGACAGAGGACCAAAGTCATCGACATAGCTCAGCGCATTAGTAAACTGAAGTGGCAGTGGGCCGGCCATATCAGCCGAAGAATCGACAACCGTTGGGGTAAACGAGTTCTTGAGTGGAGACCGCGAATCGGCAAACGTAGTGTAGGACATCCTCAGACTAGGTGGAGCGTGATTTTCGCAAGGCGGCTGGAAAGAGCTGGACGAGAGGTAGCCGAGGATCGTGCTCAGTGGCGTGCAATTGGTGAGGCCCATGTCCAGCAGTGGACTAATATAGGCTGATGATGATGATGAACAATCAATGTAAGTCTTTGTAGTTACACGATAAGGTTTCCATTTACCCTAATTTTAGGGAAGAGATATAAAGATAACAATATACCAACAAGGGTAATTAGAAAGTGTTCGTGCGTGGAAATTACAAATTAAAAACGAGTTTGTCATGTTCGTGTAAAGTGATTAGAATGACTGAAACTCATGCTTAGGAAGGATTTTACGTAGAGCATGTATAAAATTAATTAAGTATATAGTTTATTGTTTTTTATTAGTGTGTAGTTAATGTCAAGTGTCCGTTTTTATTACGAGTAACATGTGCAAAGTACCTAGTTCAAAACATTTATTTTATCTAATTTATTAATGTAATGCTAAATGTATAGCATGTGTTGGGTTATTTTTTTAATGCATAAAAAATTAATTTCAATGAGTTGTAGAGTGCCTTAAAGCTATCCTCATTATTATAAAATTATATTATTAGGGTACCTACCTACCTATGTGGTTTATAAAAATTTTTTTGTAATATTGTAACATAAGAATGAATTAAAAAATTTAGCTTTTATATACCTACTTAATTTATCTCATTTAACAAACTTTAAATAAAAAAGTTTAATTTATTTCCAATCACCATTATGGCCAGTCTTGGCGGGCAACTGTACAAACAAAGACTAAAACAAACAAACACTGGCAGACGGAGTCGCGCGGACATGTTTAGACTGCGCCCGTCTACACTCGACAAATAATCGATGTAGACAAATTTATATTGTCTTGTTTTACACGGTTAGTAGGTACTTCGAGTTCATAAGGTGGACCATAATCTCATCATGGTATGTGACGACATGGTCAAAGGTCTAAGGAATTGGGTCACAAGCAGCAGCTTAAGCTAAAGGCCTCAGCCCCCCCCCCAAAAGCATCTGAGTTCCCAACGTAACAAATCTTAAATTAAAATTGATACTTCTCTACTTGAGGATAAACCTCTCCTAAACCAAAATCCTGAATACGCTACTCGTCAAAAGTGCAACTGTCGCTACACTGGCTGGTTCAGATTATAAAAGATTTTTTTAACCTAAATCTTGGGATATCAGACGAGTATGTGGTCATTTAGAATAGAGAAGAGCCTCTGTTAACAAATCATTGATTTCCAATGTCATATTGGAGGGACTAGTTCTCACACGAATTCCAAGTACAGCTTATGAGGAACAACCCATAAAATATGGATCAGGCAAGAGAGAGAGGATATCTTAGTACCTAAACTTGCAGTGCAAACACTTAAAATAATCACAACCAATTTTCTTCCATTTTGGTATCTTGATCTTAAATTTATTGACAAAATGGCGTTAAAATTAGTTGTTTATTTTGTAAGTGGTTGTCAAACTGATCTATTAGGTGGTGTGTACACTGGCCGTCTGCAGCGCAGCGATATGAAGCCCGTCCCGAGTAAACAAACATTGGATTATTATTATAATGTGATACCCATATTATCAACTCCATCCATCATACAGTAGTAATTGATATGTAAAATAGTTTGGCCAGAGACCTTAAAATATATTAGAAGATTGTACTTATTTTTGTGTAACTAAAATTAAAAAAATTAAGAAACCCCCGAAACTCAGTACAAAATTGGTTATAATTTTCAAAAGGCTGAGCGGATTTTCTTCCACATGTCAAACATATAATACCCCGTCATTTTTGCGTCGGGGGTTAAAAAAACATCATAATTAATTTATTTAAAAAAAACCATAACAGTTATTGTTAAATTCTTTTTTTTTTTTTGCGAATACAAATTGCAATAATTCAATAAATTAATTTGAAAAAAAATACAAGATTACAGACTCATATTTTGTAGCAACATGAAAACTCTTTTAGGTTTAATCATAAGTATATCAAAATATTCAAGTAGCTTTATACTTACATGTGTAGTGACAAATCTAATATTAAAATGAATACCAATTTGTGTCCGGACGCGACGATACCGGAACGATCAATCTACCGGTGAAAAAACACCCTTACGTAAGTATATAGAATAGGGCACAATGGAGACGTCGAGTTTATTATTTATTTATTTACTTTTTTTGGATTAAATAAAACTAAGTATATTACCAGGTCTCGGGGGGACGGGTTGATCTGTGCGTTGATAGATCAGTCAGTCACACTTTCCTTTTATATATTAGATAGAACATATCTAAACAATTGTAAATAAAAATATTACTAATTAGATATTTTATTTCATTTAAAATTTTGTTCCTATTAGTTTTGACAGACTTTATAATAATATCATAACACAAATAATTCGAAACCAAAACCATACAGACCTTATAATGCGAATAATTCGTAAAAAAAAACAATTCAAATGCACTGAAGTCTCCATTGCCATACTCACAGGGCGTTATTCAAATAAGACAGCGTATCGCAGGCGACTTGTCGGTTGATGGATAGCTTCGGACCATTTTTAATCATCCCCAAAAATATCTAACTACATCACATATACCGTGACGAGTACACCCGAAAATAATCTTTATTTTCTCTTTCATAAAATCCAGTATTGTTACTATCGAAAAGTTATTTCAAATCTTTTAATATGGACTTTAAATATAAGTTTCACTGTCATAACAAGCTCGGTATCATTTTTGGATATAAGAACATCGGTCATTTGATAAGTTTTAATGCACGTATGTTACTGAAATTGGATTTGAAAGATAGCTTAATGTAATGATAAGCTAACGTACTCGTATCAAACTAACAATACCTAAGTATTAAGGAGATAGCTATGTAGAGCTATCTCCTAGCGTTAAAAGGGGTATGATCTATGTTCCAAGTTTCAATCAAGTCAGTTTAGCCGTTACAGACCTGAGTAACAAACATACACACATACACTTCGCATTTATAATATTAGTATGAGTGATTTGAAGTATGATTATTAACATTACTCAGACAAAGGCGTATTGTTCAGCGAAGGCTTCGCTACCTCATATTTACCATCGGTTCATTCGTGACAAAACATCCATTAACGCCACAGTATGTTCTAGCTAAACCAGTAGCATCACTCAAATCAAATAGTTCTATAAAAGAACACATTCAAATTAATTTGAAAATAGAAACTGCAAAAAACTATCTTCCATTCCCTAATCCCTAGTATTGTGCACAAAGAGTACCAAGCGTATTTGAAAACTGAATCAGTCTGAATTATAGCAGGTTTATGAGATAGTTTATAAGGAGATGAGTTACTGCTTTCCCCACAACTATGATGGTATATTGCGATAATGTACACCATTGTGGTAGCACTCAATGCATGATTAATGACCGCAGTCTTGGAAAACATATTCATTCGTGGGAACCCTCTTCCACTGTCTCGATCGACTACAATGCGAGCTATCGATATTTTCTGCGAGAGACGAAAAATGTTATGTTTACCTTCGCTCGATTAAGCGCAGAGGATGGGCTTCTGAAAAATCGTCGACAACCCTACATATCACCGTCGCGTGCCATAAACACTCAACAGCAACAAACGATATTGATTCCTATTACGTTTAACATAGAATTGAAAATTATCTGTATTGTTCACAATTTACCCACACTTAGCGTTCTACGAAGCATAGCAAGGATGTTGTTTTATTGGAAACGGATAATTTATTTCGTGTATTTATTTTGTTGCGGCATGCCGTATTCAATAACGTGGGAGCAGCCATGTTTAGTGGAGATGGGTGTCCTTATTACTTCTGGCAATAAATCACATTTGCTTTTTAGGATAGGACAGGCAAATATACTCGTGTATATAAAAAGTTTATAACTGAAATTTTGAAATTCGAAATTCGACTTTGATTACACAAAAAGTTATCTCGTTTACCAAACAACCCAAATACTCTGAGACTGTAATAACTTACTGAATTAATTTTGAAAGTAGAACGATCGTATTCTAAATATTAGGTTATGGTTTCTTGGAATAATTTCTGCTGCCAGTCCTGTCACAAACTTGAGACGTGTTTATTTCCCGAATACCGTATTTACAGTTGAGAATTTTGATAAACTCCATTACAAATCCCGGGAGTTGTCGACTGCCGGCGGAAATTAACTTAGTCCCGTGTCAGACGCCACAGCTGATACCCGGACAATGTCTTTTGGAAACTATTCAACCCGTAGAGATAGTCTACCATAATACCTTTAGTTCACGAATTCATTCTTCATTTACATACAATACGTTAATCTTGTTTGCTTACTTGACGAATAGGCTTCGTATACGTATTTCTAATAATATTATTACCAAGGAGAGGATCGAATATAGGAAATAATTTACATACAATTTAGTACCTATATATTTTTTATTTTACTTAACTTTGCCAATCTCACCGTGGTCAATGATACTGTAGGCGATAATAGTAAACAATAAAGAGATAGGGTCTTTATTAACTGCAATAAACCCAATTCTAAATTCCAATAAACTAACAATATCAACCCTCGGTCAAACTTCAAGTCTTTTTTTTTAACCCTTAAATGATACACCGAATCTCCTGCTGAGGATTTTAGCGTAAGCGAACAAAACAGCAAATAAAATGTGAAGTAAAGTGCGCAATGGACCCCGCAACGATAAAATCTTTGTGAAATGTGAAGTAAAGTGCGCAATGGACCCCGCAACGATAAAATCTTTGTGACAAAGTCTACTCATAATATGCTCTCATCGTAGATTTGTGGATGACGCTACCCGAATAAAATATAAACATACATTTTTTTTTTTTACTACTTATACGCCTGTTTTTGACCACAATCTCACCGTGGTCAGTGATGATGTGGCCGATGATGGTAAGTACACAAAGCCTAGAAAGGAACTGGCTCTCAAGTGCAGCTGTCGGAACACACCGAAAGGTGCTTGGCGACAGATTTTCACCTTGAGGGTGGTAGCCAGCCAGGCGGGTACTACAAAGTACCCTACCACCGTGCTATGGTTTCCTCACGATGTTTTCCTTCACCGAAAGCTCAAGGTCATTGTAGGATTCGAACCCGGGACCTTCCTCTCGGCATCCGACGTCACTACCACTGAGCTATCATCGCCTTACAATATCCTATATTAAAGTTATTGAAAAATCCACTATTTAAAATATCTCTAGGGTTCAATTAATCGTCGGCGACTATAATTAACTGTAAGGAAACGCATTTTCTCACTACATCGCTCCATTTCTCACTGTCAGTGTTCAGTGTAACTGAAGTAATTGGCTTCAAGCTCGTATTAATTGAAACTGGTCTTATTTGTTTTTTTCTATTAGCATTGATTTAGTTTGTAGCATTAAATTACGGATTTGGAATCCATCCATCAGGAAATTAAGAGTGCAGGTTGCTCGAGTTGTCTTATATAAGTAATCTTCGAATTTGAGGGCCTATTCCGATAAATTATAGACAGCCCGATGATAATTTTAAAAATTAAATCAATAGAGTCGCAGAAAAATTTACATGAAATTCTATTTTTGAAATTCTATTGGTTAAAATTCCATAAAGGTTATCGAAAAAGGAGAAAGCTAGTCTTCTAACTATACTTAAAGGAAAAGGTGACTGATTGATTGATCATTCAACGTACAATTGAAACCACTGGCCGGATCGGGCTGAAATTTGGAACAGATAACTATTATGACGTAGATATCCGTTGAGAAATTATTTTTGAATATTCAACCCCTAAGAGTGTAAAATAGGGGAAAAGCTAGTTGCAGTATAAACGTTAAAGGAAATAATGTAGCAGTATATTCTACCTATGCTGCTATCTATGAACAAGGACTGGATTCACTCGGGGTTGTATCGCTCGGTAGTCGCCCGTTCAGCTTGATGGCGATCGTTACAACTTTATCCGACACACCACCGATACAATTTAAACTACGGATCAACTTAAGCCTATGGATAGAACAGCGAGTGCATTGGAGTAGGTATATACACCAGTCAAAATTTTGTGATATACATATAAAATTCAATCTCAACTCAAAACTCATTTATTCAGTTTAGGCCGTAACTTTCATTTCAAGTGCCAAGAGCTAAACTGAATAAATGAGTTGGAGTTTGAGGATCACTATCATCACACAATACTGGGAGCCTCTGAATGCAAAGGCCTCAAACAATATTGGAATTCTGTGTTCGAAGAATGTACAATAATTAAATTGCGTAGGCTAAATATGAAAATGAAGACCATGAGGACAACGAAATAATTTTGAAACAGACTAGATTAACGGTTTGTTTTTTGTCAAAGGAATATCAGGGAAATTAAGCGAGGTTGGTCCAAATTACTGCCAAAAGACAATTGAACAGTTTTACAGGAAAACCAATAGGAATGGAATTACTGATTCCTCATTCAATAGGTTTGCAAAATAGAATGTACTAAACAAATAACTCCATATAATTTGCTGTCCAAGTCTAGACAGAACGGAATAATCCTACAGCTAATCTCGAGGGCGGGCAGCCGCTTACGCAAATGTCATTCACGCGACCCCTTCACAAATTCTCAAACCAACGAAGAAGACCTGCCCCTCTCCCTACAACCTTTAGACAATAGCTGACAAAAGAGACACTAGATCCAAGACTTAGAGCTCTAAGTTTGGCCAATCGCCCGGTGATGTGTCTAAAATAGGATTTCGACACAATCCTTCGTGATTACTCCTCGTTCCATTTTCAAATCCACTACGATCGTCGTCCGATTAATTGATGGCCATTTTGCATTGTTTGAATTTAAAATAAAATTGTTCTATTTTCATAAATTCATTAATAAAAATGTGCTAAAAAATGATCAGAGACTCGTAGACATATTTTAATGAAAATCTTAATAATTTATTGCCCGTACATCCGTTTCTTTTATAATAGAGTTAGAAATAACGACATGACGTCTTTCCTGAGATATATTAGGTACCATAATCATTTATACATAAATATTCGTTATTTATAACATTAATAAAAAAGGAATCAAATATAAAAACGAGACTAACCAAATAATATAATTTTACCATCCAAATCACGCTGTAATGGCTATAAACGGATATGAATAAGGACGAATTTCCTAACATAAAATACTTGTATCCCGGGGAAACATCGGAGTAGGTCCTTCGGGAATGTGGGTGAACCATGGAACTAGTATTACATACCAGTGCAAAAGTTTGTGGAAATCACTGGCGTTTAGAATCTCTCAGTAGAGTTAATCCTCATATTCTCGAGCCGTTCAACCGAAACCTACTGCAGACCATTGAGATGTGACGTGAAATGAGGTTCACGTCACGGATTTGCCTCAGACCTACGATACGGGATAAAAATGGTTCAAACTGAGTCAGGGATGCATGGGGAACACATGATTGTTTATTAATCTTCTTCTTCTATATTTAAGAGCTTGGCTCTTGTCGGTGTAGCTTCTTCAATCTAAGTCTTCCTCTTCCTAGACATCATTTTATCAAACTTTTAACATGAATGTGGATGATAAAATTTAAACATAATGCTCCTTATCTTGGGAACAATGAAAACTGTGGTGCAGCAGCATATCTTCACTTCTTTAATTTATGAATAATTAATACATAAGGCAGTTCCAACAAACAAATACAGGGTAGACAATAGAGTCAAAAACAGTTATATAACTTCTAAATTACAAATTCGTCCGCACCATTACAGTTGAATTAAACAGAGGGAAGATTAACCCTCGCAAATCTAAGACAGCATGTGGCTATACCCTCAATTGTATCGTCAAACCAACACTGGGTCGTTAGCAAAAGAGCTACTCCAACATTTGTACAATGTGTCGCCCTTCGCCTGAGTGTACCCTGCCACAGAATAACTAATAGTCTACCTACACACTTGTGCTGAATGTCACAGATTAAATCGATCGCTAGTTTTCAGTTTTAGAAAACACGATTTACCATAAAAAAAACCGAGCAAAGCTCAGTCAAACAAGTTCAAAGGTACATAATATAATCAAACGGGCTAGAGGTCAGTAGAACCGGCAAGAATACATTTTAAATATTTATGGATATAACAATAACTAATGGCAATAAACATTAGATTTAGAGAGTTTGAGATAGTGATTTTGCGCTCAAAGAGCGTCTTGACGAGGGAAGTTCCACGAAGAAAAAGCCTAGCCGGAGGAAGGTCGATGCTCCTGAAATGACCATCGATTTGGATGTCAGTTCAACTGAAAAGAAGCACACATTTTTAAATATTTGTGTAACATGAGATTTTGTTTTGGTTGATCATCTGAAACTCATATAATCTGTGGATGTTATTCTAAAGTAGCTAGTACACCAAAACACTTACAGTGGGTGTATTACTAAAACGGACTACGACTATTACGTAATTAAGCACCCAGGACCGTTGTTCACCGGACCGAGAGGGGACAACGGGCTGAAGAATTAAAATAAATACATACGACGAACGATCTTCAACCTAATTCCCCGACATATACGTTTTAAAATTAAAACGTAACTGAAAAAGGACGTTTAGGGTACGCTAAGCAATTGGGGTAATGCGCGTTAGGTAGGTATAAATTACTAGTTTTCTTTGGGCTTGAATTAAGTGTGGATGAAGGCAGTTAGTAGTTAGTGTCCAGCTTTATTACAATGTAAACCGCACGAAAGGGCTAAGTTAAGGTTGATTGAATTTTAATGTAAGTGCTTTGTTCACGAATTTTACTGATAATCCTGGAATTTCTAGAACATAGTGCTCGCTTAGTTGGATAGTATCCCGCAGATAAATAAACCAGTAGATACCGGTTTATTACGGGAGTTGAACATTATATACAAATCACAAAGCAAATAAACGACAATTGAAAGTTTCAATTCAATAAAATAACGTCTCTAAAAAGGGCATGCCCAAACTCGTAGCAAAAAAGATACGACATGCTACGAGAAAGAAGACCGTGCTGACACTTGCCAATAAATTGTTATTGACTGCAATTTATTTCCCACACCAATTCCAAATTTAAAAGAAACAAAATGTTTTCAAGAATGCAGTTGCTATCCTCGAATCTAATATAAAATACATTAACATTCTACACGCTTACGTAAGCCGTTAACAAGCCTTGTCGTCTGATTGAATGCGCTACGTGGACGCAATCCAATGGTTTTTACAAGTTTGAACATTGAAAACCCTCCAGGAAGTTGTATATACAGCTAAAAAATAATGTGTTGTGTTGTGTGAGCTAACGATGGCTAATTAGGTGTTTAATATGCTGTATAGTGAAAGCTTTCAAATTGTTTTTGAGGTTGTAATGTGTTTTTATTTACTACGTATAAATATAGGCTTGTATTTGACCACAATCACACCGTTTCAGTGATGATGTGGCCAATATGGTGGTAAGCACACAAAGCCTAGAAGGGAACTGGCTCTCAAGTGCAGCTGTTGGAACACACCAATAGTGCTTGGCGATAGATTTTCAACTTGAGGGTGGTAGCCAGCCAGGCGAGTACTACAAAGTACCCTACCACCGTGCTATAGTTTTTAAATCCGTTGAGTAGTTTAATAGTAGTTTATGATACTGTTGCATAATAGGGGGTTATTAACGAGTCTTTAATACCTAATTATGTGCAGTAATATACTAAACTCATCTAAATAATGTTCTTAATCTAAAAAGTTCGTCACTATTACATGTAACCACAGACAAAGTAAATTTGCATCTAAAATTTAATTGATACTGATTGATTCCAAATTTTTTTACTCCAAAGTGTACTTTAATAGAAAAAAAGTTATTTTATAGCATTATCTTGGGAATAAAACTGTACTATAATAGAATTTTTTAATTTTATTATACACGGGTGTGCATAAAGTGGGGTCATTAAAGTACCTACTGTTTTTGATTTCATAATAAGAACATTACGACATGAGAGTACATAAAAGATCTAAGCGAACAGACAGCGGAAGCGACTTCATTTTCTACTATGTAAAGATAATCCAGTGACCTCATTTTGTGAAGGAGCACACCAAAATTATCATGGATGAGTCTCGATAGATACCCTTGTTTTTTCAAAGTTCCATCCAAAGTTCTAAAGCCCCATTCAATGCCTCGTATTCCAATATCAAATGTCGAGCTTACAATGGCTTATTTGACTAACAAACAGTATCGAACGCGATTATCCTACGACATGTCTCCTTGCATTATGTATGAGACACTTCCGCCTCCGTCCGTACACTGATGCTTGACGCGAGTTTGACGAATGTATATTCGCCCACACAGCTTATGAACTCCGTGAACCTTTTTGATTTGCCTATTTTCAATAATCCATCATAGTGTCACTATATCCTGACCTGAATCTTGCTCATTCATTACAATTTCTAATTGAGTTTGGTTTTAAAAATATACGTTTTCATCGTTATGTTAACACTAATTGCTTTTTGCAACAACTTCTCCAGCTTTTTGGGAAACCTGCTTGCAGGCGGCGATTTAAACGCGGTTTTTTATTTATAGTGACTTTGTATATAATATATTTTATTTTAATTTATATTTTAGTTAAATTTTAATTTGCATCGTCAAGTATTTTGGAAACATTTTATGGTTTGTCTATTTTTGGACTGGTGTTTGACCCGGGGATTTATTTACCAGCACACTACTTAACGTAGCACACTATGATGGCAGCTTTGACATGAAGTCAAAAAGAGACGAGCATATAGATATGAGCTGTCAAAACGGCATCATAATGTACCACTAGTACATTAAAAAAATCATCACAAAATATTCCCATATTTTTTTTCGAAATAAAGTAAACTATAATCGAGCTGTTTGAACTCGCGATCACTCATAAATTCCCAAAATATCGCAATAGAGTCTTGCACATAACTTTTTTGAACTCCATCTAAAACCATCGCACCTAATTGTTATAAAATCGTGTGCGTCCAATCGTATCTATTAGTAATCATATAAATTGCTCTGTAATGGCCTTTTCACTCAATATTAAGTAGGTACAATTGGACCGTTAAAGTATTAACGAGTGTGACAGACAGACGGACGATGACGGGGCGTTAATACTACTCGAACATATTAAAGTGCGTGCAATCCATAGAGTGGTTATGTGTGCTGATAAGATTATATGATTGTAGATTGAAGCAGTGATTTGAAGCGTGGAAGGGTTTATCTAATGTTAACAATGTTATTATAAAAGTTTTGACATTTTGATGTTTGTATTTAAAAATGTTGTTCTATACTTCAATTACAGTATTATTAATCAGTAACTACTCGAAAATAATTAGCAGCCATATAGAATTGATAGTCCGTAGAATAGAAAATACGTTTGGAAAAGAGTTGAAACTTTTGTCTCAAAGAAGTTATATTATGACTCCATCCCATCTTTATCAAAACTAATTTTAAAAATGTCAAAAATAACGATGACGAAGCCCGACCGAGCGCTTGTTTGTTTACGATCATTGTTTTATTGCAATCACATCTCGTTGCGCATACGCAACATCTACATACAATGCTCCTCGAACCCACACCGAAAACGGCTCGCCTTTATTTATCACCGAGTTTGCTTGTTTAATTTATGATTATTGAATTTAGGAAGGAATAACGACTTGTGCATTTTCCTGGATACTCTTATGAGGATTGTAAAGTAATAATCATGTTTCTACTACGTATAAGTGTATATTAGACCTCAAATTCACAGTGGTGGTAATTTAATGTTGTGGGGGAAGGGTAGGTACTCAAAGCTAGAAGGGCACTAGTGGGCACAGTGGATTCCTTAGGGTATTTTTTTAAATAGAGCTCATCTGTGATATGTGATACCAAGACCTTTGCCACAGCATACAATATTCGCCTTAAATATAATATTAATAGTTTTGGGACTAACCCGGTTGACAGCCCTCTGCGCTCGCCGATTTGTCCGGTAAGTTTGCTGCAGCCACCAGAGGCTACCAACTTTAGACCTTTAAAAAAAAAATAGACTATTTTATAGTTCTCTGTTCCAACAAATGTCGTAGGAAAATAGTTGATTATAGCCACTTTGCATTTCAATCCGAAGTCAACACAATATATCACGTACATGACATACCCTAACGGTTATTCGAAACTTTTCATCACGAATTCCCCAAAAAGTCTAATTGCAACAAATTCGGGACATTTTTCACATGGACAGGGGGAGCCGATAAGCTTCATCGATCAACCTCGAGTATCGTGTTACGTGATAAAGAGATACAAAATGTGGAGATCCTTTTTCTACATGTGAAATATATGCGACCTTTATTTATGCTTATCTGAGAATCTAACCGCACGTGGTCGACGGATATGATGGTAGGGTTTTAAGCTGTGACTAAAGTTTCAAATATAAAAGCGGAAACTTTGACTGCTAACAAGTTATAACAATTTTGAGATGAATCGCAAATTATGGGTAATTAAATCAACATTGTAATTTAATTGTTTTTTCTTTCTTAAAAAATTAAATATTTCAAAATCCCTTTTCTGCTTGTGTTTGATCACAATTTCACCAGTTAAGTGAAGATATGGCTAAAGGTGGTATATAGTTACACAAAGAAGAGCTAGAAGAGAACTGGCTTTCAAGTGCTACGCTACGCAAAGCATATGTAATTTTTATTTTGAAGCACATTTGCAAGCGATTCTTGCTAAAAACGCTCCTACATCAGCTTATGGCTTATGACCGCCACCTAACAACGTGTAACCTGATACTGAAAAATTACGAGTAAGTCGTAAATGTGGTTATACTTAGTTTACCCTTTGACAAACTATTAATATAATGTATATTCGGTAACTTTAGTCTTCATAGTTTCGAGAAAATTCACATTTTAAAAATATTTCAAGCATCGCAAAGAATAATATTCAGTTAATTTTATCGCATCGTAAATTACGATTTGTAACTTTTGTATTATAAAAAGCAGAAAAAGGTTAAACTAAGCAACATTACATTGGTAAACGGACAATAAAATCTTGATAATTTATAGCCGCATAAAACAGTTCGGGCTCCATTCATTTATGATCGCTTATAATAGCTACAGTGGAACTGCGACCGTTTTGATAAATGTGCGTACTCCATTTAAATTGTAATTCGTTTAAACGAGATGCAATTAAAATGTTTAACGTTGCTTATTTGTGAATTGTGTTATAAATGTCGCAGAGGACTGGAAATGGCAAACGTGTGTGCAACATGCGCAATGTCCATTTATAGAAACAGCGTCACAACACTCACTAACTGGATTCAAATACGATCAAATTCAATTTTACCCTTTGGGAAGGCGATCATGGTCATTCCGTCTTAGACTCAAAATTCAACGAGCTTCCCTTCAGTCTAAAATATGATTACAAGAATCAAATATTGTATTCTGTCTTTCCCTTTTTTTCCAAGTGCATTCCTCAACGTTTTCATTCAGTTAAATAGACACAAATCATGTTATTCATGAAGCATACAAAGTATTTTGGTCAGCAGTTCCCATTTTCCGATTGCCAAATGATCTTGCCTTAATACTTATATTGTTATTTTGCTTATTTCAGTGGCAGGCTGGTGTACTGTGGTTGGTGGGTGTAAATAACGATGTCACATTTGTCTCGCGCCGGCGCCGACCGCGCGTCCCTGTCGCTAACGAGATCGCAGCCGGCGGCGCACGCGCACTGCTGCCCTAGCACATATTTTAATATAGGCCGTTTTCATTTTTACTAAATCCAGCATTTTTTTAAATCACCGAGAAATATTATATATAAAATCGTTATAGCACTCACAACAGCTTTTACTTTGCCTGTAGCTTACAATTTATAATTTTTTCTCTTCTTCCTTTTCTTTCTAACATTCCGAGCTCATAAATTCATTTTTTAGTTTGAATCCATCCTGATCAATATATTCAATACCTAATCCTGTAATTTTTCTATTGAGTATACCAATTAGTCTACAACCAAACATAGTGGAACTTGATGTAACTGAATAATTATAGATATGAATAAATCTTTAAATTTAATTAATTATTAAAACCATCAGCCTGTACAACAAAGCGTGTCAAGCTGTATGCAATACCTCGGCTGCGTCTGCGACTTGCGGCGCAGGCGCTGCGCTCGCGTGTAGGTACTGAGAATGCAAATAGTTGATTTACTTGTTCACTCCCGCGAGTTTACACTGCACGCACTTGTCATTGTACTGCAGGATAAATAATATTGTCTCACAGAAGACTTATGGGTCTGAGAACGAGTCGCGAAGGAGAGGCAATGAAATGAGTAATTGAGATCAGGAATAAATTGCTCGATTCGCGACCCTTTTGCTGTAGCTGCGATTGAATAGAATGTATGATCATATTTCGAGATTGGTTCTTCTGTGGATATGTTGTTAGAGAGAAGGAACCGAATAATGTTCCTATGTATTGAATCTAACCTTGTTTTCTAAAGAGTAGAAAATTGCAGAAATTAAGCTTGCACTTCTCAGCAACGGCAACCTTCCGAACTGGTATTAGAGTCACAAGTGCCTGCGAAGGTCCAAAACTATTAAAGATATTAAATGCACTAACGTTGAATTTTACTGAACAACATGAACATTGGTAACAGTTGTTTTATATCAGGACTGCGTATTTAATCTCACCACATCTACTCGACTAAACTTTATGTCGACACTCGACTCGACCGCTCTTAATTAAATAGTTTGTAAACAAAATAGTTCGGGGACTGCTCACGAGTCGCGTGTTCTACTCGCTAGTCGTGATTAAGATTAATTATCGACTAAAGCCAGTAATGGATCATTAGCTTAACCTTTCACGCGACAAAAGAAAGCTTTTATATCATTGTTTGTCATGGATAAATCTTTGTATTGACAAGGTATTTTTAGTGTTATTCGTGACAGATCACTAAATTACTGGCCTAATTTACTTACAAGTCTTCTAACTGCCAATGAAAATCACGACAAAAGAGGTCTCCTATTATCTAAATCAGACCAGAGCCTGAGAGACTTCTTTATTCTTTTCCGGTAAAGTATTATACGAGTACTTTTCCCAAAGAATCAGCATTGCTATTCATCTCTACTTAGTTTGTGTTGCTATTCAGCGTGGCAATCCTACCAGCCTTCTTGGCATGCTTCCGCTTAGCTGCGATTTGGGTCTTTATAAGTAATTTAGTTTATGTAGTAAGTAGTTTTTTTATAATAAGTTTTCTAAGTTACTTGTGACAGATATTTATGGATTGAATAAACCCAATGGTGAATCCACAAGTTTAATTGAGATAACATATATTACATCTGCTATTTACCAAAAGCAATCAAGCCGTAGTATTTATGACCAAATGTCCAGAAGCCAATCATCCATGCAGCGTCACGTGTGGACGATGTTAATGTTACAAGACCCCTCATTATTGACATCAGGGACAACATTATTGTATTGATCTGGATTATTGTGTGCAGGGGAATTGGTGATGTAGGTATGTACTCGAATAACAGGCAAGAATAAACCAGATTGGAAAACGAAACTTAAATGAAGAGCCAATGTATGGAATTAATTAATGATAAGGACGTAGGTAGGTACTAAAAATGTAAAAGTATATACTATAACCTATCCAAAATGAATATACATGGTTCAAAAAACATACATAAGACATAAAAAAACAAATTATAAAAAAGCTTTAGTTGTGTTTAGTCTCTTTTTCAACAAAAGTAGTCCGGTAGTCTCTGGTCACTGTTCTATCGATTAGGGGCTAACAATATAATCGTTTATTTTAATTTTAATGTCTCCTTTCCAGTACTAAATATTAAATAATACCTACTCACGTAGAAATTCAACCAACATTACTGAGAAGAATCTAAACACCACCGAATCAAATTACTGTACTAATAAGCGCCTATAGATCCCTTATTACAATATCGTACCCTACAACGATACACGACACTTATTATCGATTGTCGATATAGGGCGGCACATAATGAGGCAGCCCTGATTGAGACGTACCGAGGCACCGGGTCAGGGGCAGTGATAATCCGCCCCTGTGTTTATTACCAAATTTGACGGCCGCTGTATTTTGATGGGGATGCATGGGGGATAAAATGGCTTTTGTCGCAGCTCTGCTTGAAAGTTTAAGGGATTCGATATGAATGGAATGAAGAAGGAAGAACCAAGATACAGTTATCTCTTACGTAATTAATTCGACCGGGATGATATTTTTCGGACGATTTTTTCGGCTTTAAATTTGAAATTAGAAAACTTTTGGCCTGAGGTAATTTTATTGAAAAATAGGACCTAAAAGCATCCTATATTTAAAACTCTCTCGAACTTTATAAATTACAGAAAAAAGCACATTGCACTACTATACTTAGGTACTACTACTACTATACTATTCTAATAATATTTGTAAGTTGTCAGAACTGAAAACTCGTCACAAAATAGTTCCTGCTCAAATTGACCGAGGAAGCACTAAGTGGTTCGCCAGTAAAAGCCTTTATAGCCATGGTTCTAGGAGACGGGGGCCTCGTTATTTCCATGCTAGGTACGTGACCACGCATCCGTAATTTCTCGCTGTGTCGCTCCCGATTGTGAAATACGAGGGGATTTTAACAAGATATTATATTTGCTTTCCTTTGTCGATACTTCGCATTATTGACACGACGTAAATCAGAAGATTTGTGATTTTAGATTTTAATCAATGATTTTAAAAAATAATTATTTTTTGGTGTTGAAATATATTTTATTTACTACTATGATATTTCACAGAATGTTATATAGGTATTCGTGGAGGATTTGATATTTTGCATGAAAACGGTATTTTTATGGATAAGAGAAACGTCGTCAGTGAAATTGCAGGACACAGCTTGTTTCTCAAGTTTCACTTTATTTTAATCCGATAAAAACAAGGAATCATATTATCCGGTGTTTCACAAGGCCACGTATCTCATTCAACAAAATTACGGTAAATAAAACTTCGCCGCTGAAAACAAAGTGGTTCAAAGAAAAAATATTACGTTCGCGTTTATGAATGCCACGACGCCAACGTAATTCAACTTGAACGGACAACTTGCGGAGATCATTTCCCTTGACGACGACGTTCCTTTTTACTTTTATGGAGTTTTATAAGACGATCCTTCCAAAATACTTGACGAAAAACAAGCCGTATCATATTAAATAATAGAACATAATCAACCGTTTAAAATTTATAAGATGTCCCTAGACTTTCTATTATTTCAGACCCTTTGGTTCTACTGGTAATAATAGTATTTTAGTAGTTATTAAAAGTTAGGACCTTTATATTACTATGCTACTTTTTATTGTAAAAACACGTCATGGTACTCAAGAAACAAGCTATTTATCAAAAGCTACGATTTAATTTACTGATTGCATGTCCGACACATGCAATCAGTAAATTTACAAGGAAATTAATAAAAAAGATAATCAAGTGTTAGTATTAGCAACTACACCTCAACATAACAAAACATTGTCCTGAATATCTACGAAACAATATAAAAATGACAGCAAGACGTCTCCAACAATACTCCATGAAACAAGTCTATAATATCTGCCCAGTGTTATTCCAACAGACGAAGCAATATTCATTGTAACGGAAAGCAATTTTTTCACGATTTCGTCGAGTGAATACAACCAGGACAAGAGACTGCTGTCTCACGAATGCCACAATTCAATAACGAGGCTCACAATCCGAATGCAGCTGCGGAATTAATGTTTAAGTCATCGGCGATAACCCTATGAGGTTGAACTATGTTGACTTTAGACGATAAAGATACGGAAACTGCATTGCATATCACGATTTTTATCTTCTTAGGGCTGACAATTTCCGAATATGAAGTCTTCATATTCTTCTTCTTTGTTCGTCCCTGTTCCGATTATTTAGGGTCGGGTCTCCTCACTTTTCTGTACCAATTTAGTCTGTCTTGGGTTGTCGGCTCTGGTTAAGTGTATTCCGAACCGGTAGTAGAGTCTATTGTAAAACTGTAACTTTTGACATTCATAAGTGCCTTATTAGGGCCTAAACTGAATAAATGAGTTTTGATTTAGATTGATTTGATTTGATTTCATTGGGCTAGTTTGAGGTCTCTTTTAATATTTTCTCTTTCTTTTTATTAGTCGATGCCTCGCTTTACTTTCGGCAGATTGAGGGCAATTTGTACGACATTTTTAGGCGATGATAGCTCAGTGGTAGTGACGTCAGATGCCGAGACGAAGGTCCCGGGTTCGAATCCTACAATGAGCTTGAGCTTTCGGTGAAGGAAAACATCGTGAGAAAACCATAGCACGGTGGTAGGGTACTTTGTAGTACCCGCCTGGCTGGCTACCACCCTCAAGTTGAAAATCTATCGCCAAGCACCTTTCGGTGTGTTCCAACAGCTGCACTTGAGAGCCAGTTCCTTTCTAGGCTTTGTGTGCTTACCATCATCGGCCACATCATCACTGACTACGATGAGAATGTGGTCAAACACAGTTTTTACGTGTCCATACCATCTGAGGCGGTTTTCGGTCATCTTGTCTATCACTGGTGCCACTTTAAAGCTACCTCACGCATATTCGTTAGGAAGCTTCTCTGTCAAGCCGTGTCACAACTCTCGCCTACCTCAGCATCTTCATTTCATACTCACCTTTGAATAATGGAAATTGACGTTTTTATAACGTTTTTGTATCATACAGTTTTATCGTTAGATTAACGATCTTTTACGCAAGTTAATGGTTTATAAGGTACTCTAAAGAACTGCTGCTTAGTAAACTGCAGTATAAGAGATGATGAAAAATTCGATTGATATCAAAGTAAGTGATAGTAAGATTCCGTTGTTCAATGGTTACCGCTACGTGCCCTTACTGCCTAATGTAAACGACTCATACGTTTATAGATTTGCTCACGTATTTGTTTATGTCAATGATAATGGGTGACAAGGGATCGACAAGAAAACTCCATCCTGTTGATAACAAAATTGTAACATAATTTTTGTTTACTTTATAGTTTAAGGGGTTTTCGATATGGGGTTTAAATTAATATTTAATAGAAGAAAAATAAATCGTTTACTAAAAGTACAGAAGCATGTATATCTTATCATTGAAATAACTTTAAAAAAAATGATGATACATTTTATTTTACAAACTTTCCATAAGAATTCAAGCTCCTTATTCAATTTAAGACCTTCTGCCCTCTTTATATTTCATTTATTTATGTCAACAAACGATTTTTGAGACAGATTTCATCTCCGCCACATCACCTTTTGCCATTTTTATTTTAGAACTACTGATTTACATTCCTTGTTCTCTCTCGTCACTTGTACCGTAATTTCACCCAGCCTCAGCCATCTACCGACTCAATAATTTCCTTTGTGGTAAAATCCTATCGGTTCAGAACTTCATTGATTGAAACCGAGTGTAAATGCTTCGGTCCATCGCCTCCAACTCCCACTGCTTTGTTCACAGAAAGGAACTTGTTCTGGTGCTCACATTGCTACTGAAATTCGAATAATGGTGTGAACTGAAATGTAAGTAGCTTGAAATGCAGACATAAAAAAATGTTTTACGTAGTTATAAGAAAAAATCGATGAAAATTGCCAAACTTTTGCTTTGCTGACACATCTATGATAGGTAGGTAAATAATGTGTAGTGTAGTGTATGTATCAAAAAATATTACACTAATACACAGACAACAAAATCCATACCCTAATAAAACCTTTTCAATATAATAAGAAGGTAAATACTAGACTCATATTCTTGGAGGTACTATTTACACATCAAAGTCAAAGCCATTTATTTAGTTATAACACGTACGAAAGTCGAAGCTAGTGAATTTGCCATCTAACTGAAAATAGAAAACCAAGTAAAGTCACAAAACAAAGTGTAGTTTGAAAATCGTCGCTTGCTTGAAAGTTGTAAGTGCTCGCTAGAGGAATAGATGTAGTTTTGAGGAGTAAAACTATTTCAGGTACTTTAAATGAAAGGCAAGAGCTGGCTCTGTATATCTCCCTTTAGTTTTTGATACCTATAATAAGCATATAAACTCTGCATTTTGTAAAATTTGGTATCTGAGAGATTAAATTCCACGCTGATATGATACGTGGAATTCTAGTGTGGAATTCACTTTATAACTTTGAAGTTATATTTGTATTTTCTTACACATTGTAAATTTTGCTAATTTTTATCTCGTTAATATAAATTTTAATGTTTGTGTCATCATCGAAATATAGTTTTTGAATTGTTGAAATAATATCTATATTGTTTCGCAACCAATCATAGACCCAGTAATGACTTGACGGGTCATTAGACTAGCATAGGGCTGTCTGTTTTCATTACAGATTAATCAACCGCGTGCCATTCACAGCATTCAATATGGTACTACAATCTAACTTGAATGCTACGGACTGCACATTTATCATTCCGCAGTCGCACCCAACTATTGTTCGTTCAATAGAGGGTGTTTAAACTTTTAACTGTTTAAGACAGTTATACATTATTCAATATTCGAACGCACCCTTCACAAAACTAACGCAATTCTATGCGAGCGTGTTAGGTTTTTTGTCGCGTATCGTAGGTACGGAACCCCGTTGTGACACCCCTGAGTTTCTTGATAACTTCATTGCGAATGCGCCCGGGCTTGGATGATGTTATACTGAATGGAGCGGACTTGCTATTTTATTTAGGTAACATTTTGATATTTAAATACATCATTACCTCAATTATCTCATATAATATTTTTTTGTGTTTAGGTTAGCTATAAAAAAACACGAGTATTGCATAGAAGGCAATTGTATTTGACTACTTATCCACCATGGTATATGATGATGTAGCCGAAGTTGGCCTAGAAGTACTTACATAAAACACTCAAAATAAAACTGAAACCAAAAAAAATCTAAACTAATAACTATTTCAGATAGAGTTTCCATTATCATTTTTATGCTGTTTAGTCCAAACCTATTTTAGAGTAAGTTTAATGTCGATTACTGGTACACTACTGCATAACACATTCAGTACCTACAATGCACATATGCAGGTCGGATGCAGTTAACTCCCCGGGGTCTAATTTTCGTAACCCCGCTCTGTGGGGATTTCGCACGTTGCTTTAGACATTATAGAGCTCAAAGAACTATGACAAGTACCATTTTAGTGAGACAATAATCAAAAGTGAGACTCCAAATGCCGAGGCAAAGGTCGCGGTTTCGAATCCTACAATGAGCTTGAGCTTTCGGTAAAGGAAAACGTCGTCCGCGCCTGGCTGGCTACCCTCACGTTGAAAATCAAGTCGCCAAGCACCTTTTTTGTGTTCCGACAGCTGCACTTGAGAGCCATTTCCTTTATAGGCTTTGTGTGCCTACCACCATCGACCACATCATCACTGACATGAGATTATGGCCAAACACAGGCCTATAAATAGTAAAAAAGAGACACAATTATTTAATCGAAATAATATTGAAATGGGACACTTACTTTTATCTGCTATTAGAATTTGACATTGTCAAATCGATTCAAAAGTTCACTGAACAATACAAAATTCAAAACACAGAAAACAACTCTATATAATATTTATCACCGTATTTAGTTCTGCCCCATAAAAAAGTCGAAGATATCCACGCGTTAATCTCTAGCTAGATGTTGTCAGTGAATTGGACAATATCCCTAGAGGCGGGTTCGATTCCCGGTTCGACCCTCGAACATAATTCAAGAGCAGAATTAAAACGTGTATAGTAAAGTGCGAATGCGTAATGTTTGGTCGTGACAGATCGTTTCTAATCTAAAGCTTTGAATTTAAGGCCAGCTTTTATGACCCTATTTTAAGAGCCTTTGAAATCTTTTTAATCTTTCACTACTCCTATTTAACAGATCTACGTTTACAGATGTTGTAAACGTTTGACTTTAGAGCCCCTAAGTCAAAACGATTTATATTTTAGGAGTACTGACATCCCTACTTTATGTAAAGTATGAAACTTTATTTCAGATAATATAAAGTATTTATACTTAGCTGGCATACTAAACTAATTTTATTAAACTATGTATAAAACACAAGTAGGTTTTTGATTTTTATAGAATTACTTATTGTATAGATTTTTCCACTGTCACATTTTTTTCATAGATAAGGTAATTTCGTGAAAAATACCTTTATGTGGTTGACAATAAAAGTTTTTTCGTAAACAAAACAATTTACGTTATGTGTATTATTACATTAACATAATAACCCAATAGCAATAAATTAAGCAAGAGATAAGTACATCATAAAAAAATACGTTGGACATTACCATAATCTGTGGATTTTTGCGAATTCTTGGCAAATGGGTGTTGTACGATAAATCACGGACATTTCACAGAACTGCAAATGATTCAGTGGAATTAAGTAAGTATTAAAACATGAATATGAAATGGTATGAAGTGAGTTTGGCTGCTTTTGACAATTTATTTGATACTACCTTTGTTTTTACGGTTTGTGGAAAGAATGAAATTATAAACAATAACTGTGTAGTTTTCTTGATATATAGACACTAGTTCAGACAGAAGGTCTTTCCGAAAATAAAGGTTCCTTGTTTTAAAATGGTACTAAAAGAAACCTGATAGTAAAGTCGAATGCAAGGGCTAAAGTTGTAACATGGGCTTTCGGAATCTTTACATTGTTACACCACTTAAGCCAAACGTCGTATAGCACTAACCCTTAATATATCAATTTGACAAATTCTCTATACAAATTCTGTCACATAACCATATTTAATCCGCGGGTTAGTGTTATACGACTTTGGTTCAATTGGGCCTTAGCTAGATACCATTCTCAATTTGAAAACCTCTTTCCAACCGTCAAATATTTTTCCGGCAGTTGCACTTTAGAGGTTCCTTTCTAGGCTTTACGTTATCATTACCTTTGCCCACATTATTAAATATCATGGGTAAGACGTAACATGAAAAATTCCCGACTTAATTATGTTTACCCTCGTAATTGCTTTAAAGTGTATGTAATTGATGTTGACGCGTCAAATATTATTTCTATCCCTGTGGGGTGCTGTCAGTTTCATGCGGGATGGTGAGAAAAGTCTTTAATAGTAAACTAGCGACCCGCCCCGGCTTCATGCGGACACAATTTAGATGTTTTAAAATGCCAGTGAAAGTATTTTTTTTGGACCGAAATATTTTCTTTATTTACATAATATACGAAATTTTAATTAAAATATACTGAACATAATGAATGATAAATAATAACCTTTGGCGCCAAAAAGTATGTTTTAAAAAATCTCTCTAATACATTATATCGAGTGGGGCATCAAAATGAGGGGCTTTAAAATTTGATTACAAAAATATATATACAATTTGTATATTTTTGAAATGTTAAAAAACAAACCCCAACTTTTTTCTTGTACGTATATATTAATGACTCTATGGTACCACGCAGTCGTATTTAGTTTTTTTAATTACACGACTCGTTCTCGAGACTATTAAATGTTGACATAATCTTAAATAAATACCAATAAATTTAAAACTTAAAATTACATCACAACTAATTGCAAAGTAATTAAAATTCACACGAGAATTTGCTCTTTATTTATTATTTATTAATTGCATAGGTTGTAAAATTGTGTTTAATTCACACCTGCTTAGGTACTAAGGGTGATAAATTATCCACTTGCAATTAGTATTATCTATAAAGCTATCTTCGTATATTAGTAACCATTTCACCTACCAAATGACTAATTAAGATAACCTTTTTAATTATTACGACTAACAAATTTGACCTTTTCATACTCATTAATATATGCAACAGGTTGACTACACTCAGTAGTTCTACTGATGCATTTTAGCGCTCATAATGAAAATATTTTTTTCACGCCACGCTGCATTGGCTCAGTGCATTTTAAGTCTAGCTAATGAAACCTCAATGTGTAGTCGAACTTAATTACTTTCTTCATCGCATTTATTGAACGGTAGTTGTAGCAGTCAATACAAACCAATTAGCGCTTAAATGTATTATAAAAAGCCTACAGCGGTGGTCAGAGATGACTGACAAACTGACGTTATAAATTATCATTCATCATCTTATCTGTTACATCAATAAAATATAATAACGACTTAAAACAAGAACGTATGATTAAATGGATACGGCTATTGAGTGTGACTAATTAATTTGTTACCTATTCTGGATTCTTTTCATTATTTTGATCAGTTTTAATAGCACTTTAGTTTTAAAATAAGATCTTCGACATTAAATCCCTATATAGGTTTTAAAATAAAATATGTATCTCTTGAGTTACTTGAAATTAATAGAAAGATTTGAAATTAAGAAAATCTCTCAATACATTCACTTCATATCTGGAAACTGAAGCTCATACTAGTTTGAAAAGGTAGCAATAAAAAATAATAATTAGTTTTAGTAATATTCTCTACAATCCTACATAATCAGTAAACCATTGTATAAATAGAATAAAATATTAACATATTTAATACATCATGAAAATATTTACCTAAATATATATAGTATGGCACATCCAAACATTCTTACTCATACGAGTATAACAACTTTCATTCGTCACGGAACTCACTGACTGCTCCATCAACTCCACGACTTTAATAGCTGCATCTCTTTCATTCTCAACAAATTATGCAAGTGTAAAAGAGACAAAAGCATCAATAATTCATACAATAACAATGGTAAGTATTGGTTCTCTCACGACAATTACAACGGTGTCAAAACGGAAGCGTTTCCGACTAACTATGGGATAAAGGAAATAGTTGATACGATTTATGGGTTTTATAAGTTAACGTATTGTTGTAGTTTATGTTTTTTAGTATTAATACTTTTTGAAATGAAGAATAAGTAACTTTTTACAAATAATAGACTCCAAAGTGTGTGTTATGCTAAAAATGATAAAATAACGATAGAGTCGCAGGTAGAGTCAATAATCTGTCTGTGGAATGAATTAGGTACTTACCTACTATTTTAATCAATTTTAAGTTTCTTATGTGTAAATCTCTCGAGATTTGGTCAATATACATATCCTGGATCCCAAACTAAGCAGAGCTTGTACTATGGAAACCAGATTTACTGATATACTACATATACTACTTTTTTTTTGTAAATACATACTTATATAGATAATTACACCCAGACACAGGACAAACAGACATGTTCATGCACACAAATGTTTGTCCTGGATGGGAATCGAACCCATGACCAGTGGCAAGATAGGTAGTGGCTTAACCAACTGGCTTGTCAATGACTGATAATGGTTTATAAAAAATCAGTGTCGCTAAAATGCTCACTCGGGTTGATTTAATACATACCTAATCACTCCCATCCTATGAACATCATCACATATTATATTATAATTTATCATATACCTACCCATCAAGGATATCATCAAAAATAGTCTATTTCCACCCCTCCACACGTTCATATAAAGTTTATTTAACTTTTCCCCACATTTTGAACGAGAACCATACAGTTAAGATAACAGAAAAAATTGAAACGATATCCCGCCCCAGGACTGGGATAATCCAGGAAATATGAGGGGTCTCAGTATCATACCGGGCCGGCTCCGTTCCGACAAATAGCCGGATTATGCTAACCTCAGTGTCACCCATCCAATGTTACGGTTATAGAAATCTTACTACTGCTCTGTCACCCTCTATATGAAAATCCTATGTCACTCTCTTAATGCATCTCTATGCAAAATATCACTTTGATGCGATGCTCCGATGGACAAACCAACAAATAAAGTTTCTAATTTTTAGAAAGACTAGCTGTTTTCTGTTGTTTCTCCCGCGTTTATTCACCCCTGAATACCAAATAGCACTTGGAATAATGTAGCTTCTATTAGTGAAAGAATCAGACCAGTAGCAGAAACTTTACCACTTTATAATGTTAGAGTAGATTTTAAAGATGCGGCCTACCTAATGGTAGGTATGTAGGCGGTTACCGTAGCCAATAGACCCTTGCAACACCAAGACTATCACTGCGCGCGTTACCGACCCAGCAGGGTCACAGGGTGTGAAGGGATTATGTTCTTTATACTGAACAATTTTTACAATGGCACAACTCAGAAAGAAAGAAAGAAAAGAAAGAAAGAAAAAACATTTATTCATGACAACACACAACATTACAAAATTGAAAACTAAAATAAAAAGAGTACAAAAAAAAACTAACAATAATGCTCAGATCGATAACTAAATATCAACCCTCGCGCTGGTTTTCAGTCAGGGCCTATATCTATGACATCACGAACATACAGTGACACAGAGAAGCATTCTAATATAAAAATTACAAAAACAACGAAAACATAATTAATAATTTAAAATAACAAAATACAAAACACGCAATAACACCCAAATCTGTCAGCTATTAGCAATACAAGTCAAAGATTTATTTAAACCAACATGCGAGAAAAATTGGTTTAAATAAATCTTTCCCTTTCTAACCATGATATTGGCAAAGTCATCGGCCACTCGATGGAGCCATGAACAAGAAATTGGAATAGCGAGAATAAAAAGATCGAATAAATAATAAGAAAGAACTGGCACAATCAATCTTTTTTCTTTTTCAAACGGAATTTAAAACTATATTTTTGAACCTCTACATTTTACTAACAAACGAAATAATCATGCCGGCTTAGATTTTTAATTCATATATAAAGCATCCAAAATTACCTCATATATATATATGAAATATCTAGATCAAGCTGCTTTATCTTCATTTTAGAGACATAATTGGACGTTCATAAGAGATAACTTAGTTATGACATATCTACAATAAATGTATGTCCTCAATCCATTTACAATACAAGTTATACGACTCAATAATAAAGTAACTATTAACGATCATGAGTTATGGTTAGTTCGCTCGTCTCCCATACCGCAAAGCATAAACCCCGAATTGTCCCATAAACCCCGTTCCGGTTATCTGTACAGATACCATTGGGTAGGGTTGCCAATACTACACATTTTAAGCTGTCATTTTACATTTATTTTTTCTAAAATTTTAAGTCCCATCATAATAGCTTAAAATCAATTTCTGAAGGAGTCTTTTCATTGTTACTAAGGGACTAGCAGGAATTCATGTCACCCAATGCACCCAATGGAGGATTTCCATTTGAAGTTTACAATTTAATAGCAGAGCCAAACATTTTCGCGTTATCTCTACAATCAGCCTCTATACTAATTGCAACTTTACACATTTTTGTAAACATAAATACGGGTAAATAAAAAATATTCTATTAACATTTTGCTATATATATGTCAATTAGCATTTATCTGCGCTCGAAAGTCTCTAATTTCATGTATAATTGAATCTTGGCAACCCTAGCATTAGGGTACAGTTGGCTTGGTAACCTAATTTCGGTATAAGTAGGGGATGTGGAATTCGGGCGAACGGTAATCAAATCAGCTGATATCTTGTTCGCCTGTTCCCTTAGCTGCAGGATTATGTATGTTGATACCATTATAATTTGTGAACATAATAATTAAACGGCTTATTACTGAGATAATGCGTCGGTGTGCGTATACATAATAGGTATCTGAATGTACTAATTTGTAAGTCGAGCATACCAAAATTATTGGATAGAGTCTGTTACCCAAATCTATTATGTAGGTACAGTACAATAGCCATATTAGGAAAGTGGTCTAGCGAAATTGTCAGACAACTTCCGTAGAAGGTGAAAAGTTGCAATATACCCAACCCGCCTTAGAGCTGTTTGATAATTAATATTATCTGAGTCAGATTCTTTTTAGCAGCAACTACAATTCATTTGGTAAATTTTGGAATTAATTGGAATATTAGTATTGACTTGAAACATAAGCAGTAAAGTCACTGCTAGAAAATTCATATGCAAATATGAGATAATGATCTATGAGATAATGATCTCATATTTGCATACGAATTTTCTAACGACGACTTTCTGCCAACAAAAAATGAGCATCATAATCAAAACTCAATATATCCGAACAGTTCTAGTAAGCACTTCCTCAACACACAATTAATTACCAAAACAAAATAGAATTCTAATAAAAATTATGTTTCCTGAATCATGTGCGGTGAACGACAAGTAAATCTAGGAAGCTGTTACAAATGGAAATAGTATCGGAAGCACTAACGTCAGCGCAGACACATTTACAGTTCACCGGGAGCGGCGCGTGCGCATGTCGGTGACAGACAGATCGACTGACGACAACGCGACGTGCCTGCGCATGTGTGCAATACAAGTGCACGGAAACCAACTATGGAAGGTAATGACAAACTAATTATCGCACTCACTGAGCATCTTAAGTCTAAACGATTGACCATTAAAAGAAAACAAAAGTGAGACTTGACACACAAGTTGACTTGACTTATATGTATCTTTCTGTTTACAGTTATGGAACCAGTTATATTTTTTTTATTTTATTTGGTTTCATCATCATCACCCTGTGGATATAAACTATTC
The DNA here is from genome assembly GCA_963555595.1 of Tethea ocularis. Taxonomy (NCBI): domain Eukaryota; kingdom Metazoa; phylum Arthropoda; class Insecta; order Lepidoptera; family Drepanidae; genus Tethea; species Tethea ocularis. The sequence continues at coordinate 10,879,138 of OY741958.1, forward strand.
CTAATGTTTGCCACATCTTCTGTCCCTCCGCTTTTCGCCTGCCTCAATTATTTGATTTTCTTTCCATAAATATGTACAAGTCTTTGTCTCATTTTTCTGCCATTAAAACAGTTGTTGCCTCTTAATTTGTATGTATTTCATAAAGTAACTAATTTGGGGAGAAAAAATTAAAGCTAAATAAAATTAAAGATAATCGAATATATTTCAAGAATCTAACCACAATTTATCAAAATAGCAGAAGCAATCGTTCAAACCCTTTATTAAACAGCCAATTATAATTTACATGACTAAAGTACAAAACACGACCATACATGATGCACACATAATTTGCAAAGCTTATGTTCCAAGTTTGACAGCCTCGTAGTTAACTGTACCGTTCCCTACAAATCCCTGTTCTGATTAATCATTCCCACTCCATGTAAGGCAGGATATGGTTGATAATCTAATAAATTATATAAGATACGGAAAACCGCAACGCCCCAAGCTATTACATACACACTACTATTAACAAAGTTTATACACATAAGTAGGTTATACTTTACTATTATAAACATTGTTAGCAGTAGTTTTGCTTCATTAGAAGTAGTAGAACAAAATTGTCGTTAAAATTATTTAAATAACTGTAATTAAAAATGACATAAACAAATTTAAATAAACACCATCACCAATTGAAGCTGAACATTAAAACACTCCAACACGCATCCGCCCAGCAAGCGCAAGCCCGCCATTTTTGATTTGTGATTACAAAACAAACACGTATGCAAATAAGAAGTAACCACCCGTTGGGAGTTTGGCACCATGCGGGGTCTACTTGCTAGAATGTGATATCCTCATCCCACACAGAAATTTCCTCTCTACATTATCCAGCTTAGAGTATAATTTGGAATGATACTGCCGATCATTACTCAAGGTTTAGACCATGTAACGAGTTGAGGATTTATGTAGACGATCGAGCGGTATGTTGGATGCATATATCAATTTCTTGTAAGTTCGGACGATGATAAATTAGCCGAGATATGGTATGTGCCAGAGACGTGTTGAAGCTACAACTGGTAAAGAATTATATCTTATGAGTAATGCATCTGATACTACACTTATTTATTTAAACAACCTCGTAGCTTCACATTTTACACGTGGCTCATCTTACCGTTCTCATAACTCTTTTCTAGATACTCTTAAGTAGTAAATTACGAATACTTCATTGTTCATCATTCATAATAGATAAAACATGGATAAATATTATTCTTAGAGACAACCAAAGTAATGTCGCTACTGCTTGTAGACAAGGGAAAGAGAAATATGCAGAAATGATAAAATCGACGAGGAAAGAGATACTTCTGCTTACAATAAAGAATTCACAAGCTTATTATAATACCAACCAGACAAACGTAAAAATAGAAGACGATTGTTAGCATATACTAGTTCTAAATACTAATAAATTTTTGTCCGGTAAGGTTGCTGCAGCCATCAGAGGCTACCAACTTTTTACAAAAAATAAAATCACATTAGGATATTAACGTTCTTGCCTACAATTGTCCCCTTCTAAAGTCGATAATGCTAGCAAGTAGCAACACTCAGTGGTCATTCTTCCTTTGTAAAAGGTTGAACTGTATTAGCGTTGCAGGAAAGTCTGACATTTTAGTCGAAGCAAGGAAGTAAAGTTGTGTTACTCAAAATTAAATGTCAGGTGAAAAAAGTATATTAATATTATTCAGCGGGGAATTTTGGCTACATTTTTGGTTCGCGATTAATCCTTGTAATTTAAGACCCATTAAAAGCGAAATATTATTTTCATAATTAAAGTAGGCCGCTTATGATTTAGTAGATACCCTTACGGATCGGACATTTTTGCGTCGTCTCTTCTAACGCGATAAATAACAAAATTAGGGAGCTCACTAGCTTGAATACAGAGGTTTGTTCATATTCAGAGACTTTTACATAGCGAAGACGCGCTTTGATAGAGAAACCTAATGTCTGATTAAATATATACTTAGGTGATTTTCATGGATTGCAAATTTCTAAAGTCATTTCAGATCTATGTAGTAGTGTGCCTCATAAGTGTCATCACGAGTCCAACAATCCACAATTAACCCTCGAGGGGTAAATAGCACCTGTTTTGAAAATAAAGGAAGAAAGTTATGTTGATATTATCAAGAAGAGCTTAGTAAGCATAAAAATCTGCATAAGGAAGTCCAAGCAATCCCGTTAGGATAAGCATAAACGACATTCTAGATTTAAATTAAATCCACCACAACACAGTTTAATTAAATACCAGTAGCTCAGTATAAGCATGGTGTGAACTGGCGCATGCCTCACGCCTGCCCTGTAAATCATGTGAGAGAAATGGCCCGAACTGAACTAGGGCCCACGGAACGTGCCGGAATGAGCCGAATGCATCCATGCCTGAGCAATACCACCATTTCCGACGTTTGTTTTACTTTTATTCAGGCTGAAAGTAACATGGAAATGCGTTAAAGTGTAAGTCCAATTAGAACCTAGATTATTTTTCCTAAGTTTTTCAATATTATTAGGCATTTCAGCCCACTGTTGATCCTACTACTTGTTTAATTACACTCGAAGTATTCATAATAATTTAGTTTTGCTTCAAAAAACCTAATGTTTAGTTTTGTTTTGTAGTACCAATACTTATAATGAACACCATTCAAGCGATCAGAGGTTTAGACACCATTCAAGAACGTAACAAAATTCTTCGCCAAAGAGAAAACCACTCAAACAATCGCCTGTAAATTGTAAATTATGCACTTTCCCTAACATTCATCATCTAAGTTGCAATAACCGCTTCATTCGACAGTTTTAAGACTAAAATCTTCCAATCAACGTGTGAGGGTATGTGAATGGCACTGAGCAATGCAATAGTATGCTAAGCTGGAAGGGTCCGACGAGATGGATGGGTAATGTTCAAAATTTGTGTGCGCCCGACACCGTAGGATATACTTGTCGGAGAGTAGGGTTGTTTGTCCGACTCGATTGGCTCAATTTATTATCATGGTGGAGGTGTCTGTTGAAATGGTGGCAACACTTGCGGTGAATGAATAACCTATGACTGAATGATAGTTTATGATACAAGTTAATGTGGGTAAGATCATTACGGGCGGATGGAACACTTTATCACGAGCTCTCGAGTTGTACACACGTCGGTGTAACTGTTGTTTCAATTGATACTGAAGTCTACCTTAATGTGAGTCTGTACGTGTAATTAAAGTGATTATTTAATTGTCAAATTGCTACAATAAATCTATCGGGCCCATGAGGAGTTTCTTGCGTCGCTTCTTCTCCTCATACGGGACTGTTCCGAAGCGATGGTATTGCATTGTTTCATTGTCTGCACTACGTCCACTGAATCGGATCCTGATACCACTGAACCCTATACGTGATGTTGGTATCGCTTGGCTATCGCTGACGCCGACATCAGAAGCGGGATAAAGACAGGCAATGAAATAAAACGAAAGAAAAAGAAAGCAAGAAACGTGAAAACTATAATCAGATTGTTGCGACGTGTATTGAAAATACCACGTGCTTGAAAACCCCGAAAACGTGATTTTGACTACCTACCTCAAGTGCTACGTACATGATCGCAATCTTATGTTGGGAAATTGATGAAGTCTGGAACTGATGCGTCGGGTGTGCGAACGACCTGAGTGATATCTGGTGAGTCGATTTCATGTTGTTTGATAATACGAGGGTACCTAAGGTACGATGGACAATGGTTACTTGTAATTTGTGTTGAAATCTAGTCGGTTAGCTAGATTGAATCGATTAAGTGAGTGTTATCTGCTGTGCAATACACAGTGTATTCAAATCACAGGGATGACCGTAGACGATAGGGTGTCGATCACGAGTAACCCTGAGTATGAACGCGGAATATAATAGGCGATGACGTATCAAATCGGCAACTTTTTGTGAAACTTCAAAACGATAGTTTACTATAGAGTGTAGTAAGAGTTTAATGGGAAATACCGGGTTGTGATGTAATAATTTTATAACGTCGGTTAAGCTATTCGTAGTGGTTCGACTGGTAATTTAAAATGTTTTACACACTGGTTAGTGTTTGATCTTTGGTTTCTCATACTGTCAAATAATGAAAATGTTTCTAAAGAGCGGGGTGTTGAAGGCAAACATGATAAATCATGATACCTGAAGTAAAACTGGTTGATATAACTTCAAGCTGCATATGTTGGAATGTAGTCGTAGCTCCGGTCTAACCGAAGAGTGCGCGATGCGCATCTAACTATGCATCCTATCACTGGTTAAGTGAAAATCACTGGTAAAGTGAAATCGCTGGTTAAGCGTAAAATTTTAGAAAGCTCGCTGGTCAAGTGACTTCTAAAATCGTTGCTGGACAAGTAATGACAAAAAAAAAAAACACTGGTCAAGTGAAAATGCAAAAAGAAAAGAAAAATAAAAAGATTTGTATCGCTGGTCAAGTGATACAACATTATTGAGGTTCTATAAACCAGTTTATTGTTTTTTTTAGTTTGTACATGATTGTAATTACAATTTGATAACTTAAAATTTAAAGAAAAAAAACTAAACTTAAAAAGCAGTCACATTATGAAAGTTATTAAAATACCAGGTTTGCATTCAAAACCTTGCTCTATTGTAGTCAAACCAACTTACCTCCAAAATATAGAGATCCGTTTACAATGATTGAGATTTTGAACGGTGATCGTTATACCCTGAAAGCTTTTAACTGTAACCGTACCTACAATTACGTTCAAGATAGGTAAAGGAAGATGCCAGTGGGTCACGTACCAGTTTTTGTTGATAATGATTTTGATGCTGAAGAGCATGCCTAAGTGATGATGGAATCTCGAGTAAGAAACCTATCGGCCGTAGTAGAATGTCGACCATGCCATTAGTTATTATGTAATCGTAGCCCGGTGGAAATCGGTGTCTCTTGAGAAAACTCAAGTAACCCATGGGTGCGCGATGCGCGTTTAGCTTTGGCGGAGGTCGGGGTCGTAACAGACCGTAATGTGTAGTCATCGGGTGACGCACTTGGCGATTCATGGAGTGATGAATGCGCGTATGAGAGAGCAATGTGATTGCTATTCGGCTGTGGTTGCCGTGGCGTTAGATGGTTTACTCGTGAGATTTAAAGTGTAATGAAGTTAGTAGTTAATTTGAATGATGAGATGGTGTGTGACTCTGGTATTTTTCTCGTTAATCTTAAATGTCGATCGTGGCGGTTGATTATTGTACTATTTGCTGGAAAGTTGTAGAGGGTAGTTTACCTAACAAAGTTAAGAGATTAGTATACAGTAGGAACCATATTGTGGTGTGGTAGTTAGTACGAGTTCGTGTTGGTACGATGATCAATTTGAAACGATCAGTAGAGAAAAACAGTTCGAATGTTTAGGCAGGAATGGCCGAGCGAAATGTTCAGTTGCTGTGCTATATTTCTTTGGTTTCAGGTACATGTGATGGAGTTTATCACACGAGGACGTGTGAATCGCAGGATGGCCGTGTCGGAGAGTAGGGTTGTTTGTCCGACTCGATTGGCTCAATTTATTATCATGGTGGAGGTGTCTGTTGAAATGGTGGCAACACTTGCGGTGAATGAATAACCTATGACTGAATGATAGTTTATGATACAAGTTAATGTGGGTAAGATCATTACGGGCGGATGGAACACTTTATCACGAGCTCTCGAGTTGTACACACGTCGGTGTAACTGTTGTTTCAATTGATACTGAAGTCTACCTTAATGTGAGTCTGTACGTGTAATTAAAGTGATTATTTAATTGTCAAATTGCTACAATAAATCTATCGGGCCCATGAGGAGTTTCTTGCGTCGCTTCTTCTCCTCATACGGGACTGTTCCGAAGCGATGGTATTGCATTGTTTCATTGTCTGCACTACGTCCACTGAATCGGATCCTGATACCACTGAACCCTATACGTGATGTTGGTATCGCTTGGCTATCGCTGACGCCGACATACTTATAAAATATCCCTTATTACATAGATGTGTTTCACTTGGGTCTTACCCTATTTGAAATATTATCATCAGCCGATACAAAGGTATAGAAAAAAGAAGAAAGAAAGAATAATGCTGAAATTGAACAACCTTTGATCAAGGGTAAAAAAATCTGCCACGTGAAGCCCGAAATGTAGGTTTTAGTAAAATTTGTACTGACTGACACTAGGGACGGACAAGGCACAAGGGACACTAAGCTGTTGTCACTGCTGACGACTCGATGCGGAATAACAGTAGCTTTGCATACTATGATTTATATGTGTAGGCTTATTTTTACAAAATGGCGTGATATAGGTACTTGGATGACTTCATTCGCTAAAGTATTAGTAGAAAGATTATCTAACCTCAATATTTATTCTGTTGACTATTTTGTACCTTCGTTCCTAAGCCACCTTCCATATTGGTATCTCCCCGTAGAGAGTAAATAAGGGATGGCTCGAAATATCCGGTACAGAATGGAAACCTTTTATACCAAAAGAAGATGGGTGCGGTACCCAAATTCGCTGACATATTACTGGCAGTAAACAAGATATAGGGCCGCGCTTGGGCTGCGTCACTCAAATATTGACCTCTTTTCAATGGAGATGTTTTTATTCGCAGTTTTGCTTTTAGGGCACTTGAAATATATTATTGAAAAATCACCTATTTATTGTAGGAACATTATTTCGCGTGCTGTGTAACCCAAGATGATAAATAAGCATACAAAGCCTAGATGGACCAGACTAGGTGCCTAGCGAAAAACTTTATTTGAGGGTGGCAGGCAGCCTAGCGGATACTACAAATTTCCACGGAATTCTTAAGAAATTCTCTATTAAAATTTTATTAGTCATTTTGAAAATTGCAACAGATTACTCTCTCCTCCAGCATTTTCTCATCCCTTAGAATGCTCATAAAATTTTGTTAAGTCTACAAAATTATGAGAGTCCTGCGGATGGCCGCGTTATTAAAGTGATTTATACGAGCAAGGGGTCCCTCTATGTCTTCGCTTACAACGGGTCAGATAAATTGGAAAATTAGGAAAACCTGCGTGTGAAAGATAGCCCTGAGTCAAATTTATGCGCGTAATACGTCCTTCAGGATCTTACTGATATAAAGGGTTGGAGCCTTTTATGTATTTGTTTTTACTTTGGGTAAAAGGTGCTTGTGGAAATTCATGCGTTTTATGGCTACAGCTCTACATATCACATAATGTAAATCATAACATATATTGGTTTTTCTTTTCAGTTTTATATTGTAACTAGCAATCTGCCCTCTATCCGCTAATTTACAAATATCCTTTCTAAGCGGAAGTCTTCTCAGTTCAAGTGTATTCCGAACCGGTGATAGAGATTGTAATGATTGTAACTATCGACGTTCATATGTGCTTTACCAGGGCCAAAACTGAATAAATGAGTTTTTGATTTTGATGCCTACGTCACAATAGCTATCTGTATGCCAAATTTCAGGCCGATCCGTCAAGTGGTTTGAGCTGTGCGTTGATAGATCAGTCAGTCAGCCAGTCACTCATTCAACTTTCCCTTTTATATTTTTACATTAACGTGTAAACAAGTGCTCACTTGCAATTGACGTCGGATGACTGAAATTAAAAAATCTAGGTATTTAAAACTACACACATAAAAAGGATTTCTTCATTTAAGATATTTTAACTTCCACGAAGTTAGTTTGCATTGAACCAAGATAATGGCGATTTCATATATAGGGAAACTAATATTTTCTTGTAGAAAGAAAAAAAAACTTTTGGATTAATATTCATAGTTCAAGAAATCAAATGTCAATTGTTTTGTGACAAGACAATTGACATTTGATCCAAGACAATGTATCTTCCACCAAAGAGATTTAGTTTTCTAGTTCTAATGAAATTGAAGTTCTTAATCCAAAAGTACTTTAACTTGTTCATTCAAGAAAATGCAGAATCAATGTAAGAGATGATATTCTTAGTTCAATATGATAAAAATGTATAACAAAACAGAACGACCTTGTTTTGAAATTGGTTTTACTTGGATTTTGAAAGTGATACATATCTTAAGATTTTTTTATCTTCACATGATATAAAACATTCTCAGTTTAATTTGTTATTATATTATAATAACAAATAAAAGCCTTGCATAGAGAAATAATAGATTCTTTCAAGATTTCAACATTTTTGTGTAAGTTTCTGAAATCTTCTGCAGAAATAAAATATTCTCATTGTAAAATTATTTGTCCTACCAACAAAAAGGGTTTTCTCATTATGAGATAAATTTTACTTGTGGCAAAACGTCACGATTTTTTACTAAACCGTAACTATCTTGGATGTAGTATTGTTACTTTCTTCTGAGAATTAAAGGGTTTTTATTAAATCGTAATTATCTTGGATGTAGTAAAGTTACTTTGTTCTGAAAAATAAAGATCTCCTTTCAATAATTTGTTCCTCATTGTGAGATTTTTGGCATGCTTGTATAGCTAGATATATATTTGCTTAGTCTAAATTTAAGATTATATTAGTGTAAAAACCATAATTTCTTTGCCATAATGTAGGTATTCGTGAAAATAAAAAATAAATCTATTTTTTTCTTTCGTACACATCTAAAAAATGTTATGAATTTTCACGAATACATTATGGTTTTTACACTCATATAATCTTAAATTTAGACTAAGCAAATATATTTCTACCTATACAAGCATGCCAAAAATCTCACAATAAGAAACAAATTATTGAATGGAGACCTTAAACAAAACAAGCTAACTTTACTACTTACATCCTAGATAATTACTATATAATAAAAACCCTTTTAGTCCCCGTAAAAAGAACCCTTACTACATCTAAGAAAGATACAATTTACTTTCTTTTTACTTCACACAATTTTTTCAAACAAAATGAAAAACAGGTTTGAATATAATGCAATCTATATTAATAGCTGGCTGTACACACGAATAACATCATATTATTCAAGTAATAAAGACATATCTCACATAATGTTATTAATTTACACATAATTTAAAAAAATAGGAGAAACTGATTTTAAATTCTCTTATAACACTTACAACAGTCAATAATATTGATTAATTACAAAATTAAAAATTAAAATAATAGCCTAATAACTATCTAAAACTAAAATGATAATTTAGATACTTTTAACATTATTCTTTAAAAGTTGGCATGCTTATGTCGACTTACCTACAGTAAATATGTCTAACATTATAAAACTGTCAGTACAGTATAATTAATAATAGGTCATTGAATTATCAACACATTAGGTTGAAATATCTGCAAATTCCCTTGTAAAATTATATTGAACATTTAACTTGTTTGCTTGCAGAGGCCTTCAGCTTTTGTTCTTCTATTTTTGTATGTAGGAATATCACCAGGATTCTAAAAATAAGACAATGTATTAGAACGTTGATTGATCAGATCGTAGCGATATTATAGAAATGACACCTAGATTAATGTATGACAGACAAAATAAAACATAAGAGGTGGATGAATGCATATGTATTGTAATGAAATGATCATATTCTAAAATAAATAAAATACTTTGGGGATGTACTAGGTACGAGTACCTACTGTATGTATCTAAATGTATAATTTCCAAACCGGTCCAGGCGTCTTTGAGTAATCGGGGATCGAACATGAAAACAAAAGAATATGAATGATTCCAACGAATTGAGAACCTCGTAATTTTTTGAAGTCGGTTAAAAATAAACTTATTGACTTACTTTCACTGTCCAATTTTTCTAAGCCTTGCACAATGCTGAGCAGATTTTCGTTTACAGGTTTTCTTAATAAACTTCTTTAAATAACCTATAAAAAGTTGTTCGTTGCGTGGGACAGCAACGCACAAGCTTTTACTGCGAGGGACACCTTGTCCATTGCATTAAAAGCATTTATGCAATTTATATTGGCCCTAAACTGCCTCTGCGCGCACATATGGAGTTGCTTGTTATCACTTTCTACTATAGGCTTCTGCTTGCAGAACTTCTTCTTGCATCTTGCTTTCAAGGTGCACCAACGGCCGGCCGGTCACGGAAAGAATGGACATGGTGGCCGCTCGCTGGTTGCGCGGTATTGTCTTGACAAAAACATATTTTGTCTGCCGTAAACCGTAATTCCTTTAATCTAGAAAATGTATCTTACTATAAGTTATTTCGTTCAATGATATGAAGCAATAGGAATTGTTAAGTTAAGACAACATTGTTTATTCCAATTAACATACTATAAAACTACAATGAAAGAAGACTATCTTAATTTAAGATATTATTACTTTGGAACTTAATAAAATAATATTTTCTTGCTTAAATAACATAATTCTTCATTTGAAGATTAAATTTTAATAGATTAAATTGTTTAAAAATGTTGAAATAAGATTTTTTTTTGTTTTTAAACTAAAACTTTGTTTATTTGCTTTGAAACATGTTTTCTTTAAATGTCAAGTAAAATATTTTTTTGTACAAAGAATAATATTTTCTTGGAGAAAATATATATGACTTGAACAGAAACACATTATCTTGATATTAAGAAATATTTCAAGACATATTTTATTCTTAATTGGAGAAATCCTTTTTATCTGTGTAAAATAAAAATTTATAAACTACTTAGGTACGTTGTTACTTACACCCGGTATAACATTTCCAGTTTTCATTACATTAACCTATTTTTGTACATTTTCCATATATCTTGATATTATTTATAGGAATATTATTAAATTTTACTAATAAATTTCATCACGTAAATACAACAAGCAACAAATTTAAACGCGAGGAATGTAAACTTCACACATTTTATGAGCTTTTGTGTGCCAAGTGAGTTGTTTTTAGTAAAATTTACGAGTTTTACATTTAGTGACGTGACAGTTTAGTACAACATTTTATGAGATGTATAAACTTGCTTTTAATTACACCAAGTAGGTAGTTAGTTACTGTAATGAGTTTTCCGGAGCTCACGGTAGAGGATAGAACTTGGAACGTTAAAAATAAATTAAAAACTCTCACGAGAAAACGATCATTGCCACACAATAATTTACAAAACATGTGTATATAAAGAGTTAGGTAAGATTATTGATATACGGGAAGACGAAGACTGAAAAAGAGATGGATAGATAGAAGATGATATGAGAAAGAAAGGAGTGAATACCATTATGACGGATAGGCTGAAAGGAAAACGTGTACATCTTGTGCCGACCCCAAATGATTGGGAACAAGGCAGGGGAGATCATGATGATAGACATAACAACATGTTAGCCTTCCAGTAGAGCGTTTTGACCTGGATACAAAATTATTACCTATTTTTGTTAAAGCTTTCCACTCAAAACCACTTTTAGATTGTCATCTCGTTTGTCGATTGAAGTCATTTTGTGTTGGTTATCAAAATTTCACATATTGACATTTTAGAATAAATCCGCTCTGAACTTATTTAACATATTTTACCTAGAGTTTATACCGAGGTAGGACCTTGTTTTGTGTCGAATGAGCTTACAACTCTAAAGTAACATTTATAGGCCTAAAGTTTAGGTTCATTTTCCATTTCCCTACAACTCCATTGGTATTCCTCTCATCCCAGTTATAAGTCAGTCAGTTTAGACATTAGTTATTATACATATGAACTGCTGTATAGCTAGTTTGAAAATAAAACATCGCATACCACGCGAAATTTATTGCACTTGTAAATTTATTGAGGAAACGAATATCCGTGTGTGGAAACCAAAAATAACATGATGCCTTCTGTATAAAGTGCTTAACTTTACACATATGTGATAAGCGGCGATATTATTCATATTCATATTATTTACTAGATTCCACTACGTTTTATCTGCGTTCCCGAGGTTCTTATTTTTTTAGGGAATAAGTTTCATGTAAACATATTTGAACTGCTATATAACATATATAGCGACCCGCCCCGGTTACGTACGGCTTTTCACGGCTTTTCTGTACTACAATATGCATCTATTATATATATATAAACCTTCTTCTTGAATCATTCTATTTATTGCTGAAAACTGCATTATAATCTGTTGAGTAGTTTAAAAGATCTAAGCGAACAGACAGCGGAAGCGACTTCATTTTATACTATGTAAAGTTAAGGCAATATAAAATATTGAATAATACTTAATGATCAACGAAAATTAAAAATGAAGAAAAGACAGTCGCACGCAATCTCTTCAATAAACACCAAGGATTTACGATCTTATCATTCCATAGAGTAGGTACTTCATAAATTATTCAGTTGTTACTTATTCGTTGAACCAAAATCTTATTTGTTCCTTTATCAACAAGACGGGAACGGTACGCCCCAAGCGACGATTTGCACAACAAAAGATGAATTTAAATTCTCTTATCTGAGGCTGCTTGTTTTAAACACCAGGCTTGAAATAAACTTTAAGTATTACAGAAATATAATATTATGCTTCACAACACTACTGATAATTCTATGGTCCTATACAAATTGACGCAAAAAAGAAGCCTGGAATAATTTTATACCATTTCAATTTGCACGGTATAATATAAGCGCTGCATTTATGTAACTATAGTAATAATAACAGCAACAATAAACAGTTTAACTTTACATCTGTCAACTAAACTAAACATTAAGTATTCTTTGTTACAATTTCACACCATTTGTATAGAAATATTTCACCGTCGCCCGTGAAATCGAAAACGTCATCAAATGCCGCTTAATCCGCTATTGTGTTGTAAATCTTTGACGACAAAAAGGACTTTGTCGGTAGAAGACGCCATATGGCAACATCGCTTGATAAAGCATGTCGGATTAAAGTTGGAGCGATTGAATTTGACGCCGAAGCCACCCGACGCCGAAAGTCCGGGGGCGAATGGCATGTGCATTCAAAAACAATTTGTAACTAATTGAAATACGACTTACGAACGGGTTGCGGGCGTTTGTAATGTGATTTAGAAATTTGGCGACCGGCCAATTTATTTTCTAATAGAAATCGGAATAAGAAATCCGTTGCCAATTGTTTTGGTACGGTGTCCCATTAGATGGACCACTGCATATCAGCCACCCTGACTTCTATATCTACTACTAATAAGCTGAAGAGTTTGTTAGAACGCGCTAATCTTTGGTGTTACTGGTCCGATTCGAAAAATTCTTTCATTAATAGGAAGCTAGATTATACCCGAAGGTTATAGGCTACTTTTTATCCCGGGAACGCGAGTGAAGCCGCGGGGAACAGCTAGTAAAAAAAATCTAATGGCGCGCAGAAATTGCACAATTTTCATCAGCCTAGATTTTCAGTTTAGTCATCATATACCTACTGCTTTATAACACCAGGTATCGCTTCAGCTACTTAGTGACTCAAGCTACTTCTCAGGCTTGTTTTTAGTTTCCTAGAATTAATTCTTCCATCTTCAATATTTAAGTTACCTATCACTTCTGCGAACATTTTGATTTCTTGTCCAAAAGAATAGGTTTATCGGTTGTTTATTTAAGCTAGATTCTAAAGCGTTCATAAATGTATATCGAGTCTCGAGTTTCTGTCGCAAATTCAGTGTTGCAAGATCGTGTCTCCCGCCGCGTTACAATAAATAACTCCACAATTATAATAATACACTTGAGTACAATAGATGAAATGTGAGGGGGTGTGCACAATGCGCGTGCTCATAAACATTACTTGTACATTAAAATCGTTACAAATTGGTATTGGATGGGCGCGAATCACATTAAGAGACGTACAAACAAAGAGCGCGTACGATTATTTACAGCGTATAGAGCTAGAAGAGGCCTTTATTGAGTTAAAACTAAATTATGAGCCTCTTGTTCCGTTAAATAAATTTACGTTTCGCAGCGTGTTGCCGCAGCCGTCCGCTCGCTCTAAATTATTCGATTGCTTTTGCTTCGAAATTCAAAATTAAGTTTGCGGTAATGTAAATTGTTGCGAAGCTTAAGTTTTTGTTTATGTTAAAATTTCATTTGCTAAAACGTGCAATAAATAAACAAGATTTTAGTTGTTACAGGTATTACTATAATAGGATCTGAGACATCAGTAATATAATTGAAACTCTATACGCCTACCTAAACCACTTAGCTATCCATTCAATATTGATTTAGTAAAATAAGTTTGAAATAAAATTTAAAGTAAATTCAATTAAGGATTACCAATTATTTAATTTCTGGTAAAAGTTAATTGTGATTGGTGCGTGGCGATGTCCCGCGCGTACCTACGTAGCGTTGGCGTGTCGTGCTCGTGAACAACGTGTCGCCGAGGGGCACGCGCGAATGCGCTCTTATCGCAGACTTGCACAACTGATTCCAGTACGCATGTCCATTGAACATACGACGATAATAAAGTAAAACTAATTTGTCAATAAACTTTCATGTAAAAACAATATTCTATAGTTAGGTACTAGCTTTCCGCCCCACGTTTTCATCCGCAATCCCTTATTTTACCCCTTGGGTTGAATTTCCAAAAATCCTATTTCAGTAGAAGTCTGCTTGATAATAGATTTCTGTATGCCAAACAGCCCCATGCGTAAAGTACTAAATACTTTCTGAATCTGAGTCTGTGCGTTGATGAATCATTCAGTCTGTACGGACAATATGTACCTATAGATTTCAGAAAAATATCTATCTATACAAAATCCTCGTTCAAATGACGAAACAACTACCTACTATAAAACATGATAATAACCGCATCGACCGATATCTGATCCGAAGCTTTTAAATTATTGAAAAAAAATACCCTACTTAATTTGAAATTACATAACCGGTAAAATTTTACCTTTTCCTAAAACCGCGAGCGAATGGACAGCAGCCCGCGCCGCCAGAGTCGCTCACGCCACAATAGGACTCGTTACACCAACTTACTCCAGATTTACGATTGCCAACAACCACCAGGCGACCAACAATGCCGGTTGTTATCGCCACAAACGCGGACGCAAATAGAGAAAACAATATTTACTTATTTTATTGCCCAGCGCCCACTGTGAGCACACCTTGTTTAAATTATGTGACACTTCGTACTTGGAAATACTTGTGGGGGTGTTGCCATGCTTTGTTCCAGTTCATTTAAATCCGGAACTATATTTAGGTAACATTACACTTTGGCAGCCACAACCCACACTATCCAATGTATATCACAAAAGTAGGAAAGGTGATATGCAAGTCTGTTGCAAAAAATATAGGGCCTAACATTGAACGGTCAAAACATTTTACCTTCAAACCTTAGTTCAGTGGTTTAGAATAAAAAAAAACTAATCAACAGAGATGGTCTACAAAACTAAAATTAACTGATGCACTTAGAACAAACTTCTAGTCTAAAATATACCTTTTTAGGTATGTTGTTTGTATAGGTGTCAGGACACAGACTTCATACGCCCCTCAAGAAAGGGGCGTCCTTTAGATGTAGTAAAAAAAATACAAATTTATTTCCCAGGGAGAGTTTTCTTTTAATTTTATTTAGATAATGTTAAAATCATATACCTACGTTTTGCGGTTAATTATTATCATGAATAATAGAGCTTTAATAATTATGCAAATCAGATTAATTTGTGTATTAATTACATTAAGTACCCTGAATAATTTATTCCGTATCCCAATTAGGATGATATATTGCGATATCCGATACACGATAAACGATATAGTACTTGATATCGTACATCGATATTAATTTGGCTCGGTACGCCTTCAATTTGAATGTAAATGAGAACCGATTACGAATGCTGCGAGGTCTATGGAAATAACTAACTCTACGTACGAAATATTGATATAGAAAGTCGCACTGTTCAGCAAAATAAATGTATCCCTGAGTTTTTGCTTTCTAGAACACATGTTTTAGGTTATGATAATTATATTCCAGTAACTTTATAAATATAATATGTTAGGCAATCTCTATTTATCTAGCACTCAACTTACCTATTTGCTACGTCATTGTAGGATTCGAACCCGTGACGTTCATCTCGGTATCCGACGTCCAATATCATCCTGAAACACACCTAGATCTAAGTACCTTTTTGTAGATTAGGTCTAATATTATTTTATTTTTTTCTTACAAGCTTTAAAGTCTTGGACTACATTGAATGAGCAAATTCATAATAAGCCCACGTGTCGGGTTCAACAACCTCTATAATGGTAAGCACCTCCTCATTGAGGCAAGTGGAGGAATGGGCAAGCAATTAGTTTAATCACCTCGCACGTCTGTTGCTGCCTAGATAACTCTAAGCTTGTTGTTATTCGGCTTGCCGAGACAAAGGTTACCGTTAATAAATCGGAATGTGTAATGGACGTTTTCGTTGCTGTTCTTTAAAGTAGGTATACACGACAAATGGAATAAATTAAAAAAAATGCTAAGTTACATAATTAATAAAATGAGCCCTATAAAAAGACTCAATGTTGGTTTGTATTAAACAGTACTTACCATCTATTTTGAAGCCCTCTAAAAATCTGCTGATTGAGATTTTCTATGGAATCCTACGTGCTGTTTCGCTCCGATATATTCTTTTAAATTATTTTTGATGATAATTTCTACCTTTTATCACTTTTATTACAGTCTTTATTTTCATTGATGTCCACAAAAAGCACTTAACATCGTTCGATCATCACGTTTCATTATCATCAAGCTAGAATAACCCCAAACGCCTACGGCCGCTAGCTAACCATTGTTCCTGCCATGAAAGAACACTATTTGTCCCAGAAAAGTGAGCTTAAAAGCTTCACCGTCATACATAAGTTATTAGCAGTGGGCATTACT
Organism: Tethea ocularis; assembly: GCA_963555595.1. Classification (NCBI taxonomy): domain Eukaryota; kingdom Metazoa; phylum Arthropoda; class Insecta; order Lepidoptera; family Drepanidae; genus Tethea; species Tethea ocularis. The sequence goes on from OY741958.1 coordinate 10,895,817, forward strand.
TATGTAGCGTCATTACTTATTGTTCAACCACTCTTTTGTGTTTACATACAGTTTGTGAATCACTTTTACAACCCCGAAGAATTAACTTTCTGACAGACACCATATTTACCGCCAGTTTTGTTTCTTTTTGGCATCACACTTTGTGTATTCTGCCAGTGTCAAGTTGAGCAATGTATTCCTCATGCATTTAATTTCTTGTCAAGTTAACTCCTAACTCACAAATAACAAGAAAACACAATTTAGATTGTTTGTATTAAATTATCTTCGATATTCCAAAAAACTCAAATTTTCGTCCACCGAATACAAAAGTGACACAAGTGAAAACAACGACGTAATTACGAAGTCAGATCACGCGCCGGGTATCGAGCGACCTACACAGACCCTAAGAGATAAGCCCCGGCTTCCTCCTTGCCTTGCAATACAGTAGCGGGTATACGATAACTTCATATTACGTGTCTTTGGATAATTCGACGAAGACTGCTATTTATAGCGAGTGTTTTAATAGCACGCCCCTCAAAAATCATTATGGTCTAATCCATATACTTGATATAAAGTAACCCGTTTGTAAACGTATTCGCCATATAATTTGGTAGCCTATGATATGAAGTATCTAGGGCATAAGCAACTTTTTATCCTGGGAACGCGGGTGAAACCGCAGAGGACAGCTTAGTCTAATATAAAATTGAGACACAAAATCACAACTACAATACAAAACCCCTATTTGTATTTTCTAAATTATAACATAGCCTTCGGAAACTAATAACAAAGTACAATAAAATAATAACAGTTCAAATAAATTATAAGCAAAGAGGGGAAGTTGAGGCGTAGTTCACACCACAAATTACTCCGGACTTCTAATCACGACACGACCGATAATTCCAAGTTTAATTTTCGTGTAATTTCAACCCTCCGAGTGCTATCGTCAATTTCCGTTAATTTTCGGCTCCGAAAGATTGCCGACAAGTGTTTACTTTGCCGAAAGAAAGCTAATTGAGTGTGCCGCCCGATGGAAACAATGCCGTTGAGAAAATACACCAGACGTTGATTAATTATATTTACTTTGTTTATGTTAAAAACGCTTGGATGAATGGCTACTGAGACAGCGCTACCGTTAGGTACCTGCCAAGGTAAAATACATTCTATTCTAAGGGATTAATTAACCTTAAGAAAACATCCCACGAAAATGATCTAAGAACTTTCAACTAGAATACCGCCCCAGCTTTTTAACTTCCTATGGTAAGTGATTGGATAAAAGTGTGGTAGGTCTGACTGACCAGGTAGTACTGACTCTCAAGTGCAACTACCGGAACATGTGTTCCGGTCAAAGTATCTACCCCTGTGTTATGGTTTCCTCACGGTGTTTTCCTTCAACGAAAGCTCCAACAGCGACTTCACCAGTGTTCTCAATTTTGATTCTTATAATTTGTTGGTATAGAACTGCTAATCCCGATATCCATTTCATTAATGGTAACGCAGGCCGTAGAATCCAAACATATTATCCTCGAAAATACCTGTAAATGAAATTTCTATCCCACTGAAGGGAGCATATTACCCGATATTTTGTATCTTCGGTTCGGTGCACCCTGAACGTGCTATAAAGGCTGGAGAAAATGAAGTGTCGGATTACAGAAGCCTTTGAAGCTCCAAAACTGCGGAGCGGAATTGCGAACACCTTCGTTTATTATCGTGATTTTATATGATACCGCCACGAGTATTTTATCCATCTGTTTTATTTATTGATTTTATCTATATTCTATATCTATATTCCTACACAGGTAATGTATAACTGTAGTAATTTAGGTAGATTCACATGTATTTACTCTATGAAGACTAACAATATTCTATAAAGTCCTTTGTTACTGACAAATTTACTGAAATGTGCGTAACACTGATTTTGATTATTTTAAGTTTCATCTTGTCCTCTCTATTTTCCCCTTTTGTACTTATTTAGGTAAACTGTATTAATATTAGTAGACTCCGACCGAAGTAGCCTAATAATAAAGACTCAAAGCTTTAAAAAGTTCTATTTTTTTCAAATGAAGCTTTTTCTTAATATCTAATATCATGTAGCTAGTAAAGTACAACAGACTGACTGTGTCTTGTACGGGCTCTAGAGAATCACGCCCAATGTAGTGGAAACTTGCGCTTAGTTAACAACAAGGTACAAATTTGCGGAATCTCCACAGTCTTTTTTGTAACCATTATAGATACGGCAAGAACTTAACTAACTACAGATTATTCTCGTTATTCGCTATATACTATAGCTTCGATAGTCTCCTTTGTAGTTCTAACGAATTATATGTGGTTCTGAATTCGTTGCTAACGTTTAAATTTTAATGTTCAATATATATATTTTTTCTCAAATTGCTTAAATTTACCTTAATGGCCATTAAAACTCGACATCTTTCACGTCTTTCAGTAGCAATTTCCACAGCATCTAAAAGCTTACAATGAATGGAGCAGATTGTGATATAATCGAACTAGTCTGAGCAAGCATTTTGCTTAATGAACCGTCGAGAGACGCTGGCACTGCTCTGGCACGGTTTCATCGCCTCCATCCCACAGCCGGATGACAGACCCGAATGTTGTCCAAAACGATCGTGACGACATCTGCCTCACAGTCGCTCCGTTTTATTACAAAACGTTAGAGCAAAAAGTATTTCCTACTGTAGGACACATTTTGATATGTGAATTTCAGGAATGTAGCTTTTTGTCACGGTTTGTTTTATTTTTATAGAACAACTGCAGGCAACGTAATGGTAGGTGCTTGCTGCCAGTTTTTAACTTAAGGGTGGAAACTAGCCAAGATACTATAAAGTTTCCTACCACTGCACGTACTAAGAATTTTTGTACTAAGCAAATTAATTGATATAAAGCATTATAATTTTCAAGTGATGATTTATTTAGATCTTTGTTGTTCAAATAAATAAAAGTAACTACGATTTATTCAACTTACTAAAAGGCAGAAAGTAATGAATTGGAAACCAATTCACATAAATTTAGAATTTGAAAATGGAAGATAAGTAATACAACTTTTTATGAAAAAAGAAATATACCTTCCATCACTATTCGCGATTACTCGTATAAAAATCGTGCAGGTTATAACAGAGCATACATTATGCAAAGTAGATGGGATGCTCGGCGTAAGACCTATGAAAGGAAAATGAAGTGTCACCTCACCTCGGTGCCGTAAACATGGGGTAAACACGACTCTTGTGGGCGACGGAAGGGTTAGATTTATATGTACATGCAGGTAAAGGTTAGCAAGTGCTTTGTTAAAAACTTTCATTAAACGGTTAATGATGGCGAGAATTTCCATGCCTCAGGTGTTTGTTGCATGGCTTGGAACTTGGTATACCTACTGCTTCTACAACTAGCAAGCCTAATTATGTTAGTAGTTGTTTATCTTTTATGCTTGTAATAATAATTCTAATTTGAAACTAATTTTCATGTTAGTCGACTTATTCCATTCATATAGATACCTACTTGTGTTTTCCAGCTAATTAATTTGTGTAGGTTCAAAATCTGCAGTTAGCATTTTGTCAACCAAAGCATGCAGGTAGAAGACTTTGGTAAACTCAGCTGGCTTGGATCTAGGGGGCAGGCCATATCCATGGTGAATTGTGGTCAAACACAAGCTTATAGTAAAGTAGAATTTGTCACTAAACCCAATTACAACTCAGTTCATAAAACGTCACCTATGTTAGAATGACACATCCATGTGTTGCAAGCTGCATCACTTTACATAGAATAAATCTCCTCTCAATTTCATAGATTGCTAAGTAAATTGATTAACAGTGGCAATGATTGATTGTGTCTCGCTCGCACCTGATATCGGTTATTTTACAGTGGAGTAATCAATCACTTTACGACAGCCCAGTCGCCGAGCGAATACGGTGTTCGTAATGATGATACGATAATTTTATAAGATGTGAAATCATTACGAGTAACACGGTAGGCAATCAAAATATTATGAGAATAAATATAAATTACAAGGAGGATGAAAGTACAATTTATAAAAAAAATCTCTCCAGCAAGACCTTCTTCGCTCGCATCAAACGGAATAATTTAATGACGTGAATTTTTTGTCTATGCTAATAATAAAAATGCGAAAGTTGGTGAGGATCGATAGATGTATGGGTCTATCTATGTTGATTATCTGTCTTTTCTTTTAAATCCTTTCCTATAATTTTTTTTTCTAAGAGATACCTACTTGACTTGAGATGACGAAAATCTTTAGGGCCGTCGTTACTTATTACACCAATGTATTTCACTAATCTTCCAAGTAGGTACCTTACCTAGGTATATAATTAGTAAAACGTTTTTCCATCTCATGTAGAACGCCATAAGCCATCAATCTTCTACGGTAGAGATTAAATAAAATTATCCTTGCTCGTCCGTTAATCCTTGAGTTTTCTGCACTTAATATTGGAAATTCAGCAGATTCGCCGATTCCTCACGATGTTTTTCTCGTGATTTATCTCCACTAATTCAGTTTTCAAGTAAGCTTTGTGCAATTTTTCATTCCTATTCAGATATTGATAAAAAAAATTAAGATATTTTCTTTTATCTATCTATTAGGTACTAATATTATAAACGCAAAAGTAACTCTGTTTATTTGTATGTATGTTTGTTTATTACCTTTTCACGCCTAAACCGCTGAACCCATCGTGATGAAATTAGGCATGCAGATAGTCTATGATATGGAGAAGAACATACGGTACTTTTTATCCCGGGAACGTGGGTAAAACCGTTAGTAATAATAACTTCTAACCCATAAGATAGGCTATAAAGTGTAAAGTTTATGCAGGAGAAACCGTGAGGATGAGCTAGTTTTATATTATAAATAGCCTCACCTTTTGTCGCAGCAAAATGCCGTGTTTTTTCAAGTGCTAAATGAGAAATTCCATTGTGACGGTAGACAAACGTAATTTTGTGTCCGTAAGGATATAGCTCATTTGAATTAGGCGTCTTGAGAATATATTGCAGCGGGGTAGGTAAGTGTATAATTGCTTACATTAATTAAACGTGCAGACGCTTTACACTTCCAAAAAGGTTTCATTTCTAGCAGAGAGGAATAAAAACAAAAAAAAAGAAAATTCGATGGTATCATACGACTTTGTTTTATATGGGGCCCTAAGAGCGACGAGTAGGGCCTAAAACACCCGTTTTTTGTAAGTATGTAATCAGAATAGTTTTTCTGCCAAATATTATCTCTTTTCTATACATTCTACAAACGTATTTTGACACACTATTTAGTTTACCAAAATCAACTTTGTGGTAGGGCCCTTACAACTGTCAATGAGCATTAGCAATATTAGGGAAATTACGAAAATTTGGTCTAGAAATAAACATAAATAAATTTATTTATTTCGGTATACAATGTACAAAATACAAGATTAGGCGCTAACAGTAAGTACCTATAAGTCAAATTGTGTGTTTGTTGAAACCTATGGTAGGTATCCAAGATAAGAAACTAAAGCTCTCTATAGGTCAGTTCATATTTACAAGTAAAATGTTTAAATATTATCCTTCAGGATAATAATTCACCTCGTGGTAATTTTATTTCAAAAGCCTTACTTTACATTTGCAATCAGTAACTGCTGGAGCACATCGGTAGGTGCTTGGCGACAGATTTTTAACAATGATAGTCAGCGAGGAGAATACAAAGTCTGATACCATCGATTTTTTTTTGTTTTGACAGGTTTGTTTTCCACAGCTTCAATTCCCAGTTTTTCTCTACAGCATTATTCATCGGAGGGTAGATAAGAGGTTTTTAATCAAACGTGGCTTCATTACTTCAGCCCTCTAAGCTTCCGCAGGGTGATTCTACACTCTCTCCAGGGAATTTTGGAATTTTCCTGATTTTCCATTAACAGCGTCTGCAGTTTCTGCTGTGCATTATAATTACTGGTGTTTAAGGAAATGTATGAATTCCTTTTTTATTTTCGGCAAGGACTAGAAGGTGCTAGTTTCTGATAGCTTCAATACCCTTACGATTCTTAGCTTTATATTATTGAAAAATATGGATTCAATTTTATTGAATAAATTGACACATAACTAAGATATTACTCAAACTGAGACTGCAGCGCGAATCCTACATATAATAAATGCGAAAAACTGAGGATGTATGGATGTTTTGTTACGTAAAAACTACTGAACGTAATTGGATGAACATAGATAGATCATAACCTGGAACAACATATAGGCTTTTTATCCCGGGAAAACAAGAGGGAACACGGGTGAAACCGCGGGGCGGAAGCTAGTTACTTATATGACAGCGCGCATTCCTTCGCGATAAGCGCCCGATACCGATGGCTCTCGAATGGTAAATTGCAAAGAAAATGGGGAAACCATGATAGTAATGAAGTTTTAGTGATGTGCCCTGTTCAATAGGGGAAGTAATTACTGATGGGGCCTTTTGTGACCAGATAAAGCATGCGTGGGGTATGGTGTTGGGGTCGGTAATCCTTACCAGATAACCGGTGGCTAAGTTTAGATCGGAAACTGAAGTTATGCTGATCTGCAGTAAACAGATTTAAAACCTATTGTTTTGTAATCTGAGTTTGAAGATGTTTGTTACTCTTTCACGCACAAACTAGTGAATGGATTTGAATGACACTTCTCTAATACCATTAGGTAAATGACCTAACTCTGTGCTAAATACCCTAGTTAGAATAACTTATAGGACCGGAAACGTGGGTAAAACCGCGGGGGACAGCTAGTACCTATTCGTATAAATTCAAACTAAAAGTTCCGTCATATCTAGCAACTACGCATTTCGTACAAAACAACTTAATTCTAGAAGTTTTTAGGGTTCTGTACCTTAACAATAGCTGTATCTCATGAACCGTAATAGGTAGACAGTTGAAATTTATGTGTATTTCTGTTGTCGTACGATGGTACGGAACCCTTCGTGTGAAAGTACGACTCGCACTTGGCCTATTTATTTTGTACTAAGAGACAGTCTTACAGTAGGTACCTACTTGCGAATGCAAGGGCATGTGCCAAAATGCCAATTCGAGCGTTTGCATTTCTCTGTAAGCGCTAGTTTTGGCACCTATTTCCTACTCTAAATTGAGAAAACAGTTTTATTTTCTTACAGTTCACATTTTTCCTACTTGGGAAACGTTCTGATAGAAATCGCCAGTAATGTCGCCCATTGATACTATCAATTTAAATTCTACTTTGCTATATCCTACAAATCTTTACATATTATTTTAATAAGAACATTTATGTGTATGTTTGTTACCACTTAGCTCCATAACAGCTGAACAGATTTGAATGTAACTTAGAACCCTGGAATAACATATAGGACACGTTTATCCCGGGAAAACATAAGATCCCTGGCTCAGATAGCCTTTACTGATATAATTATTTTTTTCTATTTTTCCATGGATAAACTCGTATATATTTTTGAGTGGTAGGTATCCGCATCTATAAAGTCGAATAAACTATTTTTTTTCATTTTAATGGACTTAAGGGGATTTCATATTATTATGACGTTTTTTCATAAGAGGTATCTCATTGTGGTTATTTGTGCAACAACCAAGACTCATCAAACATACTGACACACATTCTGACGTCCGCACATGGTTGCCCTCAAAAACACGTGCGATTACAATCATCGCCTATATTCTCACAGGGTTGCCACATTGAAATCAAATAATTTATGGACTACAGAATAAAATATTCATCTGGTTTTTATTACTAGTAGCATTAAAATAGTACGTTCCATATTTTTCGCAGTAACACAAATATAATGAGATAACGGTCGGCCAATGAGTGGAAAGTTAACAGTGGTGGCCCTGCCCCGCTCTTTTAGACTTTTTCTACATCATTAAGTACAACATCCCATATTTTTTGCAGGGTTTGGTGGACTGTGACATGTCCCAGAAGCGTCCCAACTGACACAGTACAATTTCTTGTAGACGTGAAATGAATAGTTAACGTTTTTTTTAATTTGTTTTACTTGTATTGTACTTTATTGAAATTTAGGTAGGTTATTTATAATGTAAAATAACCTAATTATACAAACCTAGTTACTTATTTGATATTTTCTCGGGACAGATATTTCCGTGTAAATTATCTTACATACATTTTTTTAAGGAAGACTATGGGAAGACTACTTACACATACGTGAAGGTAATTATTACTGTTGGACTACTGTCATATTTTACTACACTATGTCCACTTTGTGGGAATACATCAGATAACCACACTCGCACAATACAGAACCCCCAAATATTGCGCAATAAAAACTCTCATTCCATCTATTAGTGGGGTTAAAAAGCAATAACGAGATCGATAAAAATAAATGACCCAATTATAGTGATATACTTGGTAATTAATGTCATATCTATTACAAAAAGTATTCGCAGTCGGTAGGATTCGAACCTACGCTCCCAGAGGGAATCTGATTTCTAGTCAGACGCCTTAACCGCTCGGCCACGACTGCCATGTAATCATGGCGCAAATTATACTCCCAAACCTTCTATAGATATACCGCTGAATCTATAGATACCTTGTCTGAGTATGAAATATGCAAAAATAATCTATATGCAATCCTCACCCGTATTGTTTCATAAATACGGGTGTCGAGCGTAGTATAATGAATAACCCTGAATATCGTATCGCACTGATCCTATTCGTGCATGACTATCGTGATGTGATCGTGACGCCCCCGCCCGCCACTGGCGACAAAATATAGGTAGAGTAGAGACATTGAATTGAGTGGTCGTAAACCTAATTTTTCCGAAACGCACAGAATAGTAACTGAACTATAGTACCTAAGTGATATTTGGCACAGATACATACTAATATATTTATTTATAGAGAGGTACCTCTCAGATTAATAAACATAGGAGGTACCTACACTAAATCATTTGCTCTGTGTATTGTAGCGACTATAGTATGAACACATTTTTATACCTGTGTAAACTAGCGACCCGCCCCAGCATCGCACGGGTGTACAAATCTTTGAATTTCTCGGTTTTTCTGTACTATGATACGCATGTATTACAAATATAAACATTCCTCTTGAATCACTCTATCTATTGCTGAAAACTTCATTAAACTTAGTTGAGTAGTTTGAAAGATCTAAGCGAACAGACAGCGGAAACGACTTAATTTTATACTATGTAAAAATAATCTCCACATTCTTTAACATAAAGTAAAATTAAATAAATCTATACTGAAAATCTTGATTCAACTGAAAATATAATTTGTATTTAGTTTTATTTTAGTAAGACGCCAATATGTGCCTTATATTCTATAATTTCATCTTCGATGGCATGAGGCGCCGTGGCTTAGTTGGTTAAAGCGCCTGTCTAGTAAACAGGAGATCACGAGTTCGAATCTCGTCGGGGCCTATGTGGTGTATGTTTTTGGGGATGTATTTTTTAATCACTCTCAAAGCTCTTTGGTTATTTTGGTTTGAAAAATTGTATTTTGGCTGTATTAACAAGCGGCGCCGTGGCTTAGTTGGTTAAAGCGCCTGTCTAGTAAACAGGAGATCACGAGTTCGAATCTCGTCGGGGCCTTCGAGTTGCAGGTATATTTTTATTGAACAACTATACTTGAATTTTTTATACATTAATGTCACACTCAATTTATACGACTTCTATACTAATATTGTAAACTAGCTTCCCCACCGGATCTTATGTTTTCTCGGGATAAAAAGTATCCTATGTGTTACTTCAGGTTATAATTATCTGTCTTCCAAATTTCAACCAAATCTGTTCAGTAGTTTTTGCGTGAAAACTAAAATACTTAACTTTCGCATTTATAATATTAGTAGGATAGTTAAAGTTTATAGAAAGCATATAGAAGGTAATCTTCAATTTTTTAAGACCGATACGATATTATATTAGGGTTATACTTCAAAACCCTTTCTGTAATACTGAGCCAAAATCATACGTTTATAGGGCCTACTCCGAAAAACGACACACGATGATAATCCGATCATCGTTGTCAAATTATTAACCAATAGAGTTGCAGCAAAACATTTTGTGCAATTCTATTGGTCAATAATTTGAAAACGATGATCGCACTATCGTGTATCATTTTTCAGAGTAAGCCCTGGCACGTCTTGTCTTCCAAGGATAAGAAAACAACAAATTAGGATATTAATCACTCGTATATTCACATTTCTGTCATCTTTACAATATATTTACACATGTACAAACATTACATAAAGAAAGATATATATTTGCCTCAAATAACAAACATATTGAGAAACACAAATTTAAGAAAAAGTATAATATTGGGTATCGAATCGAATATAATTTTTTACTTAAATAAATAAGTAATTTAAACACTCCTACACATTTTTTAAAGAATTACAATTCGTTTTTGGTATTGTGCAACCTATTATTTTAAAAGCTAATCCCCAAAATATGTTCAATAGCCCATTTCGGTAGTTTAATATTCGAAATGTAAAATCTTCGAAAGTGATATCGAGACAGAAAACAAATTTGAAAAAAAACCAGGCTAACACGACAAATTCAATAATAAATTTGGTTACGTAGATAGTCGCTATCATTAAAACGACCGACGACATGGGAAAGGCGTTGCATATAAAAAATCATACGTTTAACTCAAAGGTTCAATATGTTTTATTGAATACAGTGAAAATAAGTTTGTAGGCTTTTATAGTAATTTTTGGTTGATATTGTGGCGTTAACATTCGTCATAAAAAATAAAAAGATTCCGACGAATTAAGAACCTCCTCCTTTTTGAAGTCGTTTAAAAATGAAAATTCTTTTAATAGATTAATATTTCCATTATTAACATTTAGTTTGAGACAGCTAAACTATTTTATTTCGCAATGATAATTTTCTAAACTTGAAAAATCATTATAATTTATCGTCTGACTTATAATAATTTTAAAATCAACAATATTTAAATTTTATGCAATCAATATTATCAAGATAATACAGTGCCATAATAGTTATTATAGTTAGAAGAAACAGTACAAAAAAAAACACTGAAAATGATTTGCAATTTACAATACATTTCGTATGTCTTTAAATGTAACTATTATTATTGAAATGAAAACGTCAATGTACAGTAATTTACAAATATTTTTACATTACATACCTATAAAGAATAGGTTGTACTGTAGTTTTCTTTATTTGGCACTTTTACTTAAAATATTCAGCGGTATTAGAAAATAATAAATCTCCATTTTATTCATTAAAATGCTCAGAGACCTTAGTTAATGAAAACTTGGCTATTCACGCCACGAGCTGCTAAATCAAATGTATATAATTTAGTTACTTTATCATTTTATCAACAATGTATAAATCCTACACGAATTTCGATACTGCACTGACAGTTAGAGAGTGCATAGCCCGCATTATGCGACTATAAAATTTTATTTCACTGTATAAATTACTGTTATCTCAAATTGATACTATTCCCAGTCTTAATCTTATTAATACTAGATATCTATTGAATTAAACTTCTATAAACATCTAAATTTTTCAATAAAATCTGAGGCACATTCAATATACGTATTATACATTACAATCACAATGAACTATAGAAATATTTACAGGATTGTGTCAACTTAAATCTAATATGGCAGTATTGAGGTTTTCATACAATTTTATGGTACAAATACCACAAATGTTTGTCACACATCTTTATCCAATCGCAAACTAACATTGGCAGAGTCTTCAAAATATCATATTTTACTAGTAGATACCGATAAAATCAACTAAGTATCATTCACTGATTAAGTTTAAAAGTAAAAACATCTACTTGTGTTATCAAAAGGCAGTGAAGTAATACTTAGCTAAGTTGTCCGGTGAACAAAACTTTGGTGCTAAATCATGGCTAAGCCAACGTAAGTCCGCGATAAGAGCTTAAGTTTTCACCTGGTGTCAATGTGCTGGGTAAGAATATAGTTTCGAGTACAATTTATAAGCGATTGAGTATTGACTTATTTTAATACCTATCCACGTGTATTGATAGTTTTAATTGGATTGCCTTTGAGATCACTTGGTTTAAGTATTCCAATGTACATAATTATACGAAATTCCAAATAAATACGATGCCAAATTGTACCCAAAACAATATTCCTACTGTATAAAAGTGCTATAAAGTGAAAACCAAAATATGTGACAACCATGAAAATCAACGTCGAATATTTTACAAATCAATAAAATAACACTTTTAATTAAATCAGTCTCGTTATGGAATCCACTCACACTTCACTTGTTGTCAATCCACACTTGTGCAACATAAGGCCTCGTTTACGTCGAGTTTAACACTTTGTTCAGTTGACTTTAATTTCACTTTTATTGTCGTATGTCATTTTTAATTATGTTTTAAGGAATGGTTCTACACAAATCTCGTGAGTTGCGTGTGGAAGTCCCGAAGGAAGATTTGCAGCTGCGGCAGCGTCGGCCGATCGTCTGGTGACATCGCCCAGCAATACGCCATCACCGCAAACCTATGAACAAAAAGGTAATCATCAACAACTGTTAACTTTAAATGTATATTTCCTTTTTAAATAAATTTGTGATACTCACAGTTCATCAGGACAGTTAGCGGGTTGTTGCAATCTATAACCATCTCTCAAATAGGCGCCGACTTCAAAGGGATCCACCTCAGCATAAGGCTGATGCCCCAACGTCGTCAGCTCCCATAGAAGCACACCCAATGCCCACACATCTGCTGCTGGACTGAACTGTCTTTTAGACAAAGCTTCTAGCGCCAACCACTTGATTGGTCTGTTCTCATTGTCACCTAAGCAGTGATAGTCTGCTGGAAATAAGTCTCTTGAAAGGGCATTGTCGGCGATCATCACACGAAGATTTTCGTCGACTCTACGATGGAAAAAGTTTTGATTAGTTTAGTGCAAAAAGAACTGTAATATCGTAAGACAAACTCTTCATAATCATCTTGACTCATACTTACATGCAATTTCTTGCAGCAATATCTTTATGCAAGACGTGCTGTGAGTGTAGATACGCCAAGCCATCAAGGGCGTGAAGCGCCATCCGAACAACATGTTGAGTGGTCAGAGGTGGAGGTGGAGCACCACCGGCACCTCCTCCAACGGTCACTCCTCGGCAAGCCAAAAGAAATTGCTTCAGATTCCGCCAACTGTTGCTCCAAGGATACAATAAGAATGGTGCAGTCTGGTCCTCAATGCTGACCCCAAGAACAGAGAGCACGCGTTCGTGATGCAATCCGTATAGCATACAACCTTCTTGGAGAAGCAGCGATACCTGTGACAACGTTTTTCATTAGACTACATTCATCACTTTAAGTTATAAACTAATGATTTCAGTTGAGACAATTATTACCTGTACTTGAGAAGCATGTTCAGCAACAGTTTTAACCAGCACTTCCTGTTCTCTTGCATCTTCATCAGCGTAAGTTCCTCTATACACCCGACCGAATGTTCCTTCCATTGCTACTGATCGCAATCGTACACGGCAACGCTGGATTGTTAATTCGGCAATCCTTTGCTGGAGATCTCTAGCTCTCTCTTCAGCCGCTGCGGCAGGCAGCGACGTTGGACGGCGGTAGCTGGTATAACTGGCGGCGGACTTACACGAGGAGTCAGGCAAGAATGCATGCGCATCTTGTTCGTCACTTCTTGCCCGTCGAAGTTTTCGCGCTCGTGCTCTGCATGCAGCTGCAGCGACTGCAGCTATCAAGAGTGCTCCGCCAGCACAACCAGCTCCCGCGTAAAATATATCAGCAGATGTAGGTGCATGAGGTACGCTATCGACTCTAACTGCCGGTCTCGGTGCTTCCTTTAAACATATTTTCCGTCGTCGGAAATGCAACGTAGTAGACGAGGAGCCGGTCGACACGTTTAGAGATATGGTGACATCCACTTCGGCGGCAACGGTACGCGTACATGGTAAGTCCACTCGCCATGTTTGCGGCTCTGTAGGTACGTAGCCTTCGCTTGAAATGTTTAAAGTCGGGGTGTGCATTGCCTCCGAGTGATTCACCACTTCCACGTGCAAAGTATACGGTAACTGCAACAATACAGAGATATTACGTGAATAAAAGCATATTATGTTTGTTATAACTTAATATAAGCGTACACGTCCGTAATATAAGTAAACATGATACATTCCTAACGGTACGATCTCACCACGATGTAACTGTATCAGTAGGTTCACGCAATTGACGGTCAGCGGCACGCGGCGACCCTAAACGTTCCGTTTGTGAATCCGTAGCCGTGTCAAGCGGGATCAAATGTCGAATGTATCGTACCATGAGAGCACGAACATCAGTCCTTTATTGGACGCACAAACTACCAAGTTTGTTACTCGTGGCCATTGAATATATTTTCATATAGGTATACCTACATACTGACGCAGAAAGAACGTGAGCTGTACCTACTATATATATGTTTCCCTTATGTGGATGACGTGGATGAACATATTGTCACAAGCTGTCCAGAGATATGTAGTGCAGATGTTATGGATTGGCTATCTCGTGTTTGTTTTGAAACTAATTAAATGTTATGATCTCGTTGCGTGTGCTCATTACGATCTGACTAATCACCACACGGCGTTACATGAATGGTTGAATGTCTAAACAGTATTCGCCGCGGGCCCTTTGGCGGGCACTATAACAAGTCCCGTAGGCTCCGCGGCTCGTAAAACGCGTAGGTGCGACAGCCAAGCCGCTAATTAAATATTATCACTCGCCAGTCGGTAACTACAGACAATGGTGGCGTGATCGCTCATCGGCGCTAGTTAACCGGTTACCAAATATTTGCTTTGCCTAGTCAAAGGCGCCGCCGAGTAAATAAGGGAGTAGCGCAGTGGAGTGAGGGGGGTGCTCGATCTGATAGGGCGGCCGGCACAAAGCTCGCGAAGATGCTGATAAGGGGCTGGGCGCGTGATCGCAACCGAAGCACATTCACTGCACCATTTGCTTTTTAAATTCACAATATCCAATTTTATGCTAGCGTAGGATACTTCATATTCTCAATTTCCATATAAGCAACGTTTTGAATACACTGGATGTAGAGAAACATCTTGTCATGCCAAGAGCGAGTTCTTATGACTTGCAAATACCATCCTAAATAAGCAGATGTTTTATTGACAGGTTCAGTGAACTTGTTTGCGGACGACTTGAAGCTGTACGTTTGTTTGTTAAAGCATTGAATATGTTAAATTGACGTGTCTCGTCGCATCTAAAAATGCAATGCAACGATTTCTTCGAGAGCTCGTTGATCGCATACGCAGACGTCTGGGGATAAAATAAATAAATGCACATAATATTTGGTTAGCGATGCAGGACGCAGGATGCGAAGATTGCGAAGTAAATAAAAGGCGAACTACCAACCTACGTCGTGAATTCAGACGATGCACGCCAGAGAATTTGCATCAGAGGCGATCTAATTTGAATTAGTAACAACAAAACGAATATGTACAATTCCCCTTAAATTTGATTAGCCAATCAAAACCATCCAAATGACCATATTATTATCACAAAACTGGCGTCGTGGCACTTCCAGAAATAATGCGATTTAGCAAATCAGAGATGTGTAAACGTGTTGCGGTTGCGGTTCCGCTTACTCATCTCTGTTCAATCTTCGCGCCTAACAGATTTCTCAACAAATCGGTTGATAATGATAATTTCGTAGCTACTGCTTTAATAGCTATCTAAATTCAAATAGGGAATGTTGCGATATTTCCATTAGAATGACTTGTTTGCAAAACTTGGAGTCAACATGGCGGACAACCTCCCTATCTAGCAACTAGGAAAAATAAACTTTCCTCTCGCGAGTTAATTACATCAACTGGATTTCTTCGAAGACCACTGCGCTGTACTACAGGGTCGTAATGAGATTCGATAAAAAGTCCACTCGAGGAGAAAAACAAGTCTTATAAACTATCGTAGTAGATACTTATTCGTCTACTTACCTACGTAGCCAATAGACAATTTCGCATTCTGCGTGTACCCGAGATTACCATATTAGTACGATTGTTTCATCAAATCGATTGTTCGATTTAAGCGCCTCAAGGTATATTCTATTCTGGTGGGACCTGTCTTTAATTCAAATACTTAGATATTTAAATATCTTGTAGTCCATAAAATGGGCACAACTTTTGAATATAAAGCGCAACGTATTTAGTACAAGAGCAATCATACTCTGTGGTCCACGAAGTTTACGAAATAATGAAGTGAAACAGGGCTGAATTGAAACGACGACAAATCAAAGCGAAACTTTATTTAAATTGTGAATTTTAAAATCGGTTTGCCAGTTAAACTACTGAACACAAATTGGTGAACTTTTTTTCGGAACGAATCATTAGCTTGATAAAATGGCAAGGGTTCTGAACTGGTTGTTTTGTTGAAGCAAAATTCATTCATCGATAAAGTTTTACCTACTATTGTCCTATACATAAATCAAACGTACCCCAAGCGACATTTCCTCGCAGACCAGGGTGTAATGGTAATTAGCCAACTTACAGGTTTCCTAGTAAGGCTTTGCCAGGTGAAATGCAGCTCGCCGATCGTGGCAGGTACCGGCACCACAAAGTTGAGCGCGTAGAAGTTCACCTGACCATCTCGTACGTAGAACAACTCGGCCGTAAGACCTGTGGACAAATGAGACTATTGTTATTTAAAACCTATTTAAAATCGTTAAGTATATGGTACAGGTAGGTAACTAATAATGTAAGTAAGTATGTACGTCTTAGACAGTTTAACTTAAAAAGGTAAATCAGAATTTGTGTGAACCTGTGTAGAAAAATTGTAGAGCTAAAATACTCTCGAGCTTCTGAAGCCACAGCAACAAAGCTCAATCATAAATTACATTTTCTTAGATATGATTTATTAACACAAATCTATAGGTTTCTAAGAAAACTATACATAAAAATAAAATAAGTGGAACCTTTTTATGGAGGGATATGATCTCGTATTTCCCAAAAATCTAGGGAATAATATAGCGACCGATATGAAATGCGACACTACTCAGATGAAATCTCTTTAAATCGACATAGATTTTATAAACTGCTGTGAACTAAGCCCAAATCTATTGATATCGAGAACAACGGACATTCACAAATCAGTACACATCAATAACATACAATTTCAGTGAGCAAAAAGATGAATGCGCACGCGCACAATGTGGCGGCGAGATCAAAGTGGCGGTGGTTCAAAGATGCCGCATCGCAATACGACGCCCGCTCCACCTGTCCACAAATCATGGGAACTGATTTAGGGAGGAAAAAACGCGATCGGTTCATGGCCATAAAACTTCTGTGCGGAAAACTAAATTGGTTAATTTAAAATCAGTCTGGGATGAAAAAAGGAATGAGATGTGAGCATCTATGGTGTAGGTAGGTATGGTACGCTTCCTGCTACGGAATGATTTCTCCGAAGTCGTTTAGTTATTCACAAACATGTCTCGTTAAGGACAACTATCTTGTTACATAAGTACCTATTAACTTTATGATTTTTTTTTCGGTGTCCAGTTACCTACTTATTAAGGCTGTAGTTACCCGCGATGATATGCCATATTCATATACAGATAAAGATGATAATGTACCTGTTATAAGTCATGTGACAGACGCATAGACGGTAGCCAAGTATAAACAAATAAAAAAAATATTATGTACGACACTAGAAATGGCAGTTAAGATTAAAAATACTAGACTTTACGATAAGTTGCAGGCAAAAACTGAAGTGCTTTTAAAATAAAATGAAACAAAGTAGTGAGTGAGCATTTAAGATAATGTTAATGGGTACATTAATAATGTAGTTATGTAAAGAGAAATACTGCAAAACATACTTCTACAACTTAGTAAAAAGCTTACCTAGATAAATTACCAGTATAAATTTAGGTGGTAATAGAACACCGAACACAGTCCCCGCAAACTTCTAGATAAAGAACCGATGCTGTATGTAATTAAATCAACAAATAATGTACATAAATAAATACTAATATCTTATTAGAATACTCAAATAAGACTGTCTTGGGAAAAGGAATCAAATAATGATATTGTATGCAACCCATTATGGGTTATTTTTGTATGTGCATTAACATAAACAAGTTTGAATATTGTAACCGGTCCCAATATAAATATGGTAACAGGATCCTCGTTACGGACCGTTCTGGCGTTATGACGCCGTTATTAACACTTATCATAAAATAATAAAGACCCAATCTAAACATGTAAACTTTACATAGCCGTATCAGGCTCGCATGCAAATGAGGGTACCGAAACACTGTTGTGTGTGATTAAATTAATATTTAACACCAGTTAATGGCTATTTGTTTATTCGAGAAGCGATAAGGCCGATTAAACGCTAACGAGTTTTTATATACAAAGTTGTGATTTGCATAAAGCACCGATGTAGCCTTGCTGCGGCGACAAATTGTTGCGTCGAATGCCCCGGCGCAGCCGCTGCGGTTAAAAAGGCTGTTATTTATGCGTGAACATATCATTAAATCGTGGATTTTTTTATGGTCATCGATACGAAACTCATATTTTAAAAACCTAGAATGGATATACCGGTTACTAGACAGAAAAGTCAAATTCCAGTCGTTCGCTGACTCGGGGCTTGTGTCACCTTTCTGATTATTGACTTGGAGAAATTACAGTATCAATACTATCAATTGATCAATTATCCTGATGGACATGACTCGAATTGAGGTGATCTTTGAGTCACGAAAGCCTCATTGGAAAGGTGGCAAGATGGCTCAAATTTGAGACTTGTTCATCTTCAACATTTCTTGAATATGAAGTGTCGCTAAAACACAGATAAGTAATTGATCTGAAGTACCTATTTATCGCAAATGGTACCTACCAATCCGATACTTAACTGTCCATAGGGGAATATAACAAAACTGAGAAATTCCAGAATATATACTGAAATCAATACGTGAATAAACCGATATACGTTATCTAATTAATATCTCACACAAGCTAGTACCTACTTGAATTTTGTAGAATAAATTGTTTCAAAGAAATCGAAGCTCTGAACTTAACATACGAAACTTTTGGTAGAAATCTACGAATTTTATAAGGCAATTTAAAATAACTGTGTAACACATGTCGCAAGCTTAGTTACATTCCCACATAGGTAATAAGTGGGTACAGTACTGCTACCGTAAGCGGTGCCTTTGAAGCGGCGGCGATAAAAAGGCAAAAGAACCACTTGATACGACAAATAACTACAGATAACCAACACCCATTTCATCGGCGCCCACTTTTTCTGCTTTAAACTAATTCCTTAAAACACTGACGGCCTTTTTGGTCTTCCCTTATCGCGGCTCTACCTCCCGCCAGATAAAAAGCTGAATGCAATTTAATAATTCGGATTCCATGACGGAATTTCGCGTAAATCGCGTGCTCTTCGCTATTGACGCGTTGTATTCGCACCTCCGCATAAAGCCTTCATTACATTCGTACAAAAAAAATCATTTTGTGTGGAATATAAATAGAAAGAAGCACAATAGCGCTGATATTTCGTATAGAAAGTCCCCCTTCGAGGCGTTGGATGTAAGGTTTTTAGGGCACAACACAAGAGAGGCATTATTGTGGAATTATGCGGACGAGCCGCGCAAGGAAATAAAACAAAGTGCAGAGGTGTCGGTAGAAATAAAGGTGAACCGTATTCAAGTGTAGAGATGTGTTCAGTGCGTCCATTGCTCACTTGATATGGACTCACCAAATCACAGTCTCCTTCTTTGTTATCGTGAGAACTTTAGGATACATATATCGAAAATTAAGTTTTCTTCGAAAATTAAGTTTTCTAAACGGACATTGTTATCAATTATATTATAAATCTTGAGGCAACTAGAATTGGTGTCTAAGTAGACACCAATTCTAGACAGGTGTTTTAATTTAGACGATTAAAAACTAAAGATTTGTAAGTTTACAGCAAGCCAAATAGTTAAATGAGTAAAGATATTCGAATATCATGAATCATTGTATATATATATATAACTTGACTTATGCAAACAGTCTATTATCTGCGCACTTCACTAGAGTAGTTATGTGCAGTTATGCACTCAAGAATAGAGTTCTTACGGTTCTTACCTTACTCCAAAACGCGGATAAAAATGATCATATTATTTCACCCACTCTCCCATTATGAATTCTTACAGACATATTGTACGGAGGAAGCCGGAAAACCGCTAAGTAAATAACCGTTTAACATTTTACAACATTACCACATCCCATAACAGCGTGTGATAATGGTTATCATAAAACTGTTATGTGTTAAGAATAGACATTGAATGCTGTAAAGATCTTTGGGAATACATAAAAAGCGTGTTACGGTGAAACATGTTGCAATGGTGACAGTTTTATAGATGCTTCACCGGAAAACACGGTATCGCTGGCTGACCAACCATTCACAGAAGCTGGAATTTACACCCATCGGGAATGTAGCTGATGTAACAGATATGTTGCAGAAAGAAAAAAGCATAGAGAAGTAACTATCAGAATACTTATTTAGTTTACGCCCTAGAAAAGGCATTTATCTATATCTATACTATACTAATCATAAAGCTGAAGAGTTTGTTTGTTTGTACGCGCTAATCTCCGGAGTTACTGGTCTGATTCTTTCACTAATAGAACGCTACATTATCCCCTAAGGTTATAAGCCCGGGATAAAAGCCGGGAACGCGAGTGAAGCCGTGGGGAACAGCTAGTGGTACATAAAAGGTATGAAGGTAAGGTAAGGCTACTAAAATTACCACGGTACGAAAATTTGCCTTGAGAAGAACCGACAAGAAACAATTAAACGACAACTTCAAAGCGAGCAACAAAATTACTATGTGATAAAGATAAATCGACACGAAGTCCAAAGCTATGAAAACAGTTAGGCTGCTTTTCCATCAGAGATGTGCTATGCAGCTACGATGCGAGGTAAAAGCTAAGCTAAGAAACTTTGTGACTGTTTCCACTGATGCTAAGCTGTGCTATGAAGGTGCGGCGCCGCGCCGTGAAGTAGCTGTTCGAGGCATCTTCCTTGCACAGCTACCTCACGGCGCGAGATATGCGATGCATTGACAGTAGCTATTATTTTCTCTGTGATAGTGGGGAAAGAAAGGGTAGCGGCCATCTATAGCACACAACCATACGACTAAGTTTAATTGTTTGAACTACAGTTTTAATTATTATTTATTGTTTCTTTTTTCAAATTATATTTAGTTAAGTACTTAGTTACCAAGTTTGTGTTGTTTGCATTGTGGCACCTTAATAGATTGTATATATTTACTTTTGTTTTTATCTTATTTAGTTTAGTCTTATTTATAATGTAATAATCACTGGTTGTCCTAAATAAATAAATAGCATGCATCCATAGTACGCATCCGTCCATAAAAAAAACATAGCCTAGTAGATCCCGTTTCCACTAGTGTTATGCTATGTGGACCGACGAATATGACTACTGGATATCAAACGCATCCATAGCAACGTAGCATAGCACATCTCTGATGGAAAAGCACCCTTAACGTTGCGCCGGCACAGACCTAGATAAAATTAGCCTGTTATAAATCTGCGACACAAGCGCACGACACGAACCAAATTTGTCGCTTTAATTGTAAACAACCATAAAATATGCGATCGAAATGCTCTTAACGTTGTCTTTTTGATCGTAAAACGTGTCGGTCGTAAAATTGAAACAGTAAATATAACATCGCGATATAAAAATGTAATATAAATCGGTACAAGACAATATTAAGTTGTGACAGTCATTATTCTGAGCTTGTTACATGTTTCTTGTATTTATAAAAGAATTATACAGGGTGGTTATGGGAGGGTATAGTAGACCGAAAGGGTAATGAATACCTTGGAAAAAAATATTGGAAAACAACACTAAACTATTTCCATACTTTAAAAAAAATTAACAAATGATTTCTCTTATTCAGTCAATTTATTATACATATAATAATATCTGACTATTTACATTTAAAAAAAAAAAACAAATTAATTTTGTATTTAATTACGCCTCAACGTAAGTCTAACTGAGTACCTATTAGATTACTCGAGTGCTAAAATAGCTTTTTCCTGATGCTCCTGAACGGATTAACCGATTTAGGTTTTTTTTTATTTGGAAGCTGTCTTAATTGAGTGTTTTTTTAGCTATGTTTCAAGAAAATCCGCTCAGCCGTTTGTAAATTATGATCAATTTTCTAGTGAGTTTCGGGGGTTTCATTAATTATAGTTATTTAGTAACAACATCGGTTGGTTAAATACAGCATAGCAATCGAACCATAGATAATTGCGTAATGGCATTTGTCGAAAAGCCGACCAAGTGCGTATCGAACAGGCACTGTGTAGGGTTCCGAATAACACGTCTTTTTATAGACCTGCATATTATTGGGCATTGAATTCAAAGATATACAAAGCACATTGCTAGTAAACAATTCAAGCCTATTTATCGATGAAAGTGAATATGGTACTACTGTGAATATTTTTAGTCTTTAAGAAGTAGCAGTTTAACAAATTGACAATTAGAATGCGCAACTTTAAAATCTTAATAGCAAGAATTGTGGAATACCAACCCTTTAAGTTGTAAAACACTTATTCAACGATGATTACAAGTATTACAATTACAATTTATAACTTATACTTACGGAACCCTAAAAAGTCCTTCAAAAGAGTAATCAGGTGTAAAACTTTGAGGTTTTCGAAGTTACCGTTCCGGAAATGAGGTGGGTAACTTGATCCTCTATTGTCCGCCCGTCTGTCCGTGGGCCTTTGTCCCTAACAAGATTTGCCCTTCGTACATCATGCGTTCAAAGCTGATCTGCTTCGCAACAACCCTATAGAATTAAACTTACTGAAAAAAAAGCGAGGTGTGAAACGCGTCGATTGCTTTTTTCTATGACGCTGATCAATCCGGCACGAAGGACCACACAATATTTAATAAGAATTAAATATACCATATTACGACTTATCAACGATATTCTATGCGTATGCGGACTTTTACTCCACAAGTAGGCAGATATTACCGAGCAAAATCGTTGTAATTTTTCAGTTGAATCTCGAAATGATCGCAAGATGTCGGACGTCCCTTCTAATAAAATCAAGGTGTAAGCGGCTCATCTCCGTCTCCGAAGGGGAAACACACATCTCGGGGTGGATAATGCGAGTAATAATCGCCACCATCCTTCACCGCTGCGGTGTTTACACATACCATTTACCCCAGCCTCCCCAACTTCACGTTAAATTACACAGCAATGCAATACACGAGACATAATTAAACGAATTTATTTTATTAATCAGACCACTGTGACCTATTGTGTTGTTTCACACGATTGTATTACAAGAAACGATTAAATGTAAAGATATTGCACTTTTTATCGCAACCTTTTAAAATAAGATATCGTTATCGTATTACAGAAAAATAAATAAAGTTTTTAATGCATCGGTAATGAATTAATTCCGATGGGACCGACTAATTAATTAAGGTATAATCGCCTCAATGTGTGATGCGTGCCATCATCCATATCGGCTAAATTAGCCGTGAATATTTTTTACTTCAACCGAAACTTGTTTGGTACGAGATGAATTTATTTACGGCGTCCATTGCCGCTGATGTTTGAGAAGAAGTTCAAACTGGAATAATTTACAGCGATGTAGGGTGATATAGCAATGGAGTATTGAATGGGAGAAATGTTAAAAATATCTGGGTCCCGTTTAGCTCGTTGATGGATGCCCGTTTTTGCCCGCATGCCCGGCATTAACTCCGGGCTAATCCAGACGTCTTAAGTTTGACAGTCGGAATCTTTTCCTGATTTTTTGCGTCAACAATACCACGTGTTTATACTCTTAATTACGTGAAGCGAGACGGAAACCATGCCTATTCATTTTAACTTATGCGTAATTAACTGTCAACTTTCGATGCTCTTGACTTGACTTTTACATTAATTATGAAGAAGGCAGGATATACTCTACATAGAATCAAATGGTTAGAAGAGAATATTAGAAGAATTCATCAATAAAGTTATGGAGATACACAAGGGAGAGCTTGAAAACCGGAAAAAATATTTCCAGTTTTGTTTACCAACCGCTCTTGCAACCACAATTTAACCGGTTTTCAGCAAATGTTTAAACTGTCGCGGAATTAATAGGAATTGAGCGATTTTCATTAAAGGTGACATAGGTAGAGCAAAAATATAAATATCCATAGTTAAAAGTTTATTTTATTATTTACTTCCATAAAATTATTTTAACATTTAAAAGTAGTAGGTAGGTATAATCTATGGTTGCGTCGTAAGCAGATTTTGTTACCTAATTAATTTGTCACGTTGTTCCTCGGTCAAATCTTTTCACACCGAAAACGAAACAATTATAACACCGATTAATAACATTTAATAAACAGTTATAGTTGAACCGGTTTCAAACCTTTGTATAAGGATTTAGTTAAAACTAGGCAAGACACACGAGATTGGGTTAAAACTACATATTGCCAGACCAGTTAATTTTGTACCGTATCTGCTAATTGATTAAGATAATGATATTGAACACTATCAAAATGACTGTTAACGATAAAGAATAAATAAATAGTGTTGCAATAAAATAAACAGTGTCTGTTTACGGCCGAAGTATCGCGATGACGGATTTATGCTCTCGAGTTGAACAAGTGCTCAATAATGTAAACACTACCTGTCTTCGCATTACGTTGCGAAAACGTAATGCGAAACGTATAACGATAATAAAGTTAATATCACAGGGAGCCTATCATAACAAACTAGTGTACAATATTTATATTTATGCAATAATAAACATTATAGGTCGATGTTCAGGGTTGTCATTCAATTTTAAGCTAATTGAAGTATGTAGATAATTAAAGAAATTAAGTTGAAGTATTTTTAGCGTCTTTCATGTCTAAGATGATGATTAAAATTATGGATGAACATAATAATAATGTCTTGGGATATTCTTCACTCACGGCACCTCTGCTTGCAAGTAGCAAGTTACTGTGGAAATCAGATAACTGTAAAACTTTTGAATATACAATTATAAATTACACCCATTCTCAGGACAAACAGACATGTTCACGAACACAAATGGTTGTGGAAATCGAATCCCAAGTCCTGTGGCGTGACCATATACAAACCATATACCTAAATAACGTCTTCTAACCATAGTAAAAATAATAAACACTACAGAAATGTTTTAAATATCTTTACTAATTAAAATTACATAATTTATTATGAACTTTTTAATGTAAAGTTATAGCCACATTTGAACGAAATTGTATGTCAAGTAAGTAATTGACAACCCTAGTTTGCAAACTGAAACATATAAATTAGTTGATTTTGACGTCATGTGCGGGTGGGTGGCCAGAGAGGAAATTAACTTCAGCATAGTTATGGAATTGGAATTGTATATCATCGTATGTTAATAAAATTATTGTTCGAACAACAATTAACAAGTAAACTTATGGTGGAGCCGGTGGAGGCTTCGGTTGGGGCGTTAAATTCAAATTTGATCACGTTTTTTTGCTAATTGCAGCTCAGTTATAGGTCGTAAGTTATCAACATGTTATTTGCGATATGAATGGTTGTATATTTACTGATTAATAACAAAATAAATTATCAACATATTCCTCCAAGGTATATTACTGACATATACGACTATTTCATGAAAATGTTACTCATATACCTTGGGAGGAATGTGTTGATGATTTCTTGATAAGACTGATGTATCATACGATATTTTAAAACCATAAAATCATGGCCAAATAACGAGCTTCAAGTCGTATGAAAACCGCAACCTCGTTATCAATTTAATAATACTATCAGCATCAGCAGATTTCCTATCTACATAATGCAATATAATAGTCGTCAGTGTTGCAGCTTATCATTGAACCGAGATACTTAGTAGTGAAGCCAATGTCGTGATCAGGTTGCGAGCGTCTCGTCGTGTTCGCCCGCGGACCGCAAAAACCACAACTAGAACCCCGTACCGCTATGGCTTCAGGAGACGTCCAAACAGATACAGCGAACCAAATTACTTTTCCCTTACGGCTCTATAAACACCAGTTTGAAATTCGAACAAAAAACTTACCCATTTCACTCGACAACTCGAGTCTCAGGGCTGCGATGTGACAAACAGCAGTAAAATAGGAAAAAAACTCACCACGATCTCGGTCGTGACGTGTTTATAAATCTTATGGGATTGTAACCAACCCTCGCATGAATTTGTGTCTTGCTTGTATCGTTTAAATTCCAATTACTAAGTCAACCCACGTGCACGACTAGGAGACACGACAGCGAACGTTTGTCGAGCTTATCTTTCAGATTAGGACAATCCATCGACTAGGTTATCGCACAGTAGCCCTTGCATTATAAAAATATCGATGCTTATCGACCGCCTCGGCTATATGAAATTTATTTTCGTAGGTACGCTTTATCTTTGTTCGATAAGAAATATGTTCAAATTATCGAGACGGCTACTGTTGCTAGCTTTGTATGGGAAAATAGCTCTCGACATCAGATGTGCAAATAGAACCGGCCACGCAACCACAGAATACATAATAGTACAAGTAACGGAGGACCACCTCGCTCCTGAAAACTCCCAATAGTTTGTGTCACAGCAAGCCAAATAGAAACTGTGTGCGGAGTGGAGGTGTCCAATGACAAAACACACGAACACGCTTGTCAAACAACGCTCACCAAATATTATCCGACCGCCACACTGTATTATGTCGTAGATTTGTACTAACATAACGAGCGTACGGGACAGAAGCACGATGGCGATGTTTGCATTGGAACTTAGAAAGGTTATATGGCTCACTAGGAGGAAAATATTAGAAAGAATACATAAATACTTTTGAATACAGAAATACTGGTATTTTGACACCGTCTGTTCTGTGCACATGTTATTTGAACACGAAGCAGTGAAAAAAACAATACGAACGGGGAGTTTAAAAATGCTCTGTTGGGCGAAGGCTTCAAGTGAGCAGTTTGTGAAGTGCTCTCGAGAAGAGCTCTCCGGACTAGCGTCGACGCCAGCCTGCGTGCTTAACCTGCCCTGTTTACACCCAGCGAGCACCTACCTTTTCTACTAAACGTTCTTTAAAAACTAAAAAGAATTACCGACTGAATAAACAAACTGCGCGCGAAATTTAAACGTGTAATCGAACGAACCGAATGCCATCGCATAAATTAAAAGGTAATCGAAAAGAACCGTATGCAAAACCTGGAATTATAGAGTTGGCATCCGTTCAGGAACATAATTTACGCGCCACCGCCGTCAGTCATAATGGAAATCATAAAATTTTAAACATCGCCCGTGTAAAGTAAACAATGGGCAAAAAGAGCAAAATTATAAATGGTCGGTGTGAGGATGGCGTGCCCTCTGGTGCTCCGCCGTGCCCTCCTGTTGTTTTTTAACTCTTTTGAAATAAAATTTTGAATATCAAAAGCATCAGACTGTTGGCCGGAACGCAAATTGTAGAAAATTAAATGTAGCGTAGATTTTAGAGAGAGTAAACTGCCAACTAAAATACTCAAGCATTTATGAAATTGACTGCCCGTTAAATATGTAGGTAAGTTATAAACAGTTATATATATGTAATATGAAATATTCCCAGTAACGGAATTTAAAATTAAACAAGACATAATTATGTATTCAAATAATGAAGACATTGTAATGAATATGTGGACAACCCTAAACGATGATTACGACAAGTGTCATGTCGTTACAGCGTGTATAGGATGAGGTTATTTAACGATCTAATTACACGGTTTCCACGGTTTCCGTCACGGGACAGTTTCCGGGCACACTTGACAATGCGAGCCGCATCAGTGCTCACGGGACGAACCAGAGATTCGACGCGCCTATAGCTAACTAGCCATCATACAATGACCACTAGACCAGAACATTATTGGGTAATCATCAAATTAAAATTTTTACATGATCTAATCGAGAGTCTGAATCACTGGTTAGGCGAACCACGCGGTCATAAACAAAATTTAAGTAGCCAGTTAAATTCAAATTATAGCATGTAAAATATGCGTGTGATTATAATCGAATAACAAACAAACAAATTCAATTAATTTCCCAACCATCGTTGGATAACATCTGTTTTGAATATAAAATACACCAACACGTAGGTAAGTAAGTATACGCCGCACCGTCGTCGTACCTTGTTTAAAACCCCAATAAAAATAAGACCCACACAACTGACAGCAACAAAAAACAATACAAAAACTGCCTACACGTAGATCTTAAATTTTGATCTAACGACCTCGAAGGATCCATTATTATTAATAACCGATGTCTAAATAAAACATACGAAGGGCATAAAAATATTGAATAAAAAAGGAAGATAGGATTTTTTTCCAATACAAGACATTTATTAACACGAACGCGCAGTGAATCGAGATAAACAAACATGGCGGGCGGCGCGCGCGCATATAAACATGGAGTTTATCGTGGGAGGCTGTCACAACACGCGCCCATTGGCCATCGCGCCGCTGACGCGCCGGTGAAAGCTCGAGAAGACACCCTGTAATACGACATATGAGATGATGTTATCTCATAAATACATTTCAAGCCTACGCATGTTGAACCTTGATGTAATTTCACTCCAAGAAACGATAGATTCCAATACATCGATTACCTTTTACCATTAACACACTTCGATAACAATCTTTTCTAATATTTTTAGGAACACAGATTGGGAAATAGCCTAAGACATCGAATTTGAATTTATTTACATAAAAAATAAGTTTTACCGATAGATATTACCTTATCCGGTTAAATCTGTAGAAACGAATAAGGTACACTAAGATGGAAAAGATAAGTTTTCAATCGCGTATCCGAAGATAGAAGCGATTATTAACCTCGTAAATAGGTTATTCAAATATAACGAGGGACTAATACGGCGGAAAAAGCGGTTCAACAGAACGGTACAAAACAACAAAGAAATAAGTCGTGATCCCCATCTACATCGCGGCGGATCCATCATCGAGTGTCGGCCTGAGATGGATTGCTTGTATTATCCCAACAAGCACCAACGGATAACCGGCCGAGTTTCAATTGCTCACAATCTGTCCCAGTCACCTTGGCACCGCCTAGCATCGCTTCAATTTTCTTTGTACTTAACAAGACTACATTTTTCTATAATAATGTGATAATATATAAGAATGAACAAAGGCAGTATTTCAGGATAAAACTGACATTAAATATTCAACATTATTAAGAACCTGCGTAGACTGAAAGTCCAAAGCAATATTTTAATTACCATTTTAAACTAAGAATTATGAATGAGTTAATTGATATTACGACCTGGGAACGTCAAGGGGAATCCATCCGTGGCGGGAGATGCAGCCATAACTTTATAATAACAGCATGCGGTGTCTATAAATCAGAATTAAGGACGCTAACCAGAGGAGCCCGGTTTTCGGCATCGATTAAAGTCGAGTCGAAAACAAACAGGCTTTCGGCCACGCCTCTTAATGCCTTTTTCAAAGCCTTCGGGCAAGATCAGAGTATCATTCCACCTGGATGACGTCCGACACAATTAGAAGCATCGTTTTGTACCCCATTATGTAGTTGCTACCGGTTTCTACGACAAAAGTATAAAAAACACTATGTGGACGTTTTTTAGCATTCCTGTTCCTAAGTCACCACGAAGTTGCAAAAACAAAAAATATGTCGTATTTGCATCACGTTACTCGAGCTACGATCAGGTAAAACGGTAGCGTTCAAAAATAAACACGAAGGCAAGTCAGTTACAAGCAAAAATAAAAGTCAAATGGGACGGCGCGCCTGGAAAAAAAATGCAGTAGATTTAAATGAACAGGTAAAATAAAGGAGAGTAGCAATCGAAGGGAACAGAAGAAAATAATGGACAAACTTGTTAATGAGGCAACATGTAAAACGAAACAGTCTCTAAATTATCTGATTCGCTAAAGTCGAGCGAGCCAGGCTAATGGGAGGAAAACCACCAACCCTAACTACACCCAAACAAAACCACACACATCAAGTAATTTAGGTAACGTAACTCTCAAAATATCCCAGTAAAAGGAATAAGTAAACAGTATAATAATAAGTAAATATTAATCTTTCGCACGATTCTTGAGAGGTACTGGCAAATAAAAACATAAAGCAGTAA
Source organism: Tethea ocularis (assembly GCA_963555595.1). Lineage (NCBI taxonomy): Eukaryota > Metazoa > Arthropoda > Insecta > Lepidoptera > Drepanidae > Tethea > Tethea ocularis. Next base: position 10,925,901 of record OY741958.1, read on the forward strand.
AAGAGTAAAGTAAACATTTCCATTCGGTATATTCTCGTAAAGATTTCTGAGTCTGAATTGAATTTGCATTTGCAAAAAGAGGCGTGCGAGGCTCACTGCGCCCACACCTCGGCCACATTAACTCGCATACTTGCATTCCTCTTTATTACTAACACGTCTCCACCCGGCGCCGACCGTCTGCCACACGACTTCTTCCTACGAAGAAACTTTTAAAAGTTTATCAAATCAACGACTAAAGTTTGTATAAAATTGCAGCTGCGACAGTAAATTCGCCGTTGAATTTTATGGCGCATTATTTTGCATGGATTTTATGTGGTGTTCCTTTCGGCCAGGTAGAAACGTGACTATAGAGCACAATTGAGCATTTCCCCGATCACGACTGGCTCAAGATGTAATCTGGCCAGCAGTGGGACACTCATACATGGTAATGTGGGCCCGGCAACGAGATCCAGCGATACCGTCAGCCGCACAATTAACCTAACAACCCTACATGCTTCGTTAGCGTTTACGTTACTCATATTTGACCTCGGTTACACAACTTAATGTTCACTGTTTGCGAGTAACAGATTTTCCAGATTTGCATCCTGATGAGACAACATGGAAGAAATTATAATTTTAATAAGGCACAACAATCAGATAGTTAAAATAAGAATACGAGCACATTTTGCAATTAATTAAATAAAATCCTGTATTCATTATTACAGCATTAAACGTTATATTATAATTGATGAACTGTTAGAAAATGAGATGATGTGTGGTGCCACGAGAGTTATCTATAAAAATCCACACGCGGTCGTAACTCGACTCGTAACTAGCTGTTAAATAAACGCAGCCTCCCATTAATACCTATTGGTATCCCGGTACGGAATCGTGCCAGAAATAAAATTAAAACGCGTTAACGTAATCGTAGAAACATATGGAATTAAGGAAATGTGTTACCATTAAACAGTTGATTGGTTTACGCATGATACGCATTCGAGAATACGATACTCTGTGTATTTTATTTTATTTCCGTATCACTTGTACATAACAACTCGATCCGATGTGATTTGATGACCACCTTTAGGAGTAATAACGACCTCTGTAGAGTGTCCAAATATTAGTCCACGCGCACCTTCGAACGGATTCAACCAATATTTGTACTGTACGACTGCTTCCCAAGTGTATTTTCTGATTCAACAACTTCTACCGTTCAACACTCGTGAGGGCGTCACGATGTTTGTTCAAGCAAGACTTCAGAGCAAACACAAGCTTTTCACATGGAACCACAGAATAAAGGGTAAAATTAATTACAACTGCAGTCAACTCATTCCAAATTCTATGATAATCCTCGTTGGTTCTATATGATAACTTATTGAATCCCATCAAAAACGGCAACGACCAAAACTTTCGTTCAATTCACTATAAATATTCAAACATGGCACACGCACACAAAAAGTCCTGTTTGGGATTCGGAGACTGACGTAAATTATGCTTATGTAAACAAAACTACGGGACACAATAAGTTCCTAGTTCCCGGGGGACCTCAGCGACAAATTTGTGTATGTATTATTGATTTGGAAGTGACTAGACGTTATCTTGTCGGGTGGAAGGAGCACACGGCGCATTACAATAACCTTTATTCGGATTGGGAATGTAAATTTTAGGCCCGTATGGTCCTCGCAGCGACGACGCGCCACGGGAGGGCCCCGGCTGGGCGGCGGGTGAACAGGCACCATGACTCGACCCATCCCTACGCCATGCTGCGAAACATACGAATTCACTTCCAGACATGTATGGTTTAAGGTCCCAAATCAATCTAAGTCATTGTTAGAAAAGAGAAGTTAAATAAACAAAGTGTGAGTAAACAAATACCACACTTTATTCCTATGACGCAGTCTGCAGGAAAGATAACGTACTGATTGTTTTGTTTGCTAAATGCCCGCTGTGTTTAATGGCTACGTCGGTGGTCGTCTCATCGATAAGCTAAGAATGGAAGTGAAACGTAAGTTACATGTTAATCTTCAAGAATTGCTTCCATATAAAAGTTGCTAATGGTTCTGAACTCCATACTCGTTGAATCTGAAATGTATACAGAGAAAACTAAATAAAAAAGGGCAACGGAAGGACCGAAAAATCCAAAATGCCTATGACTATTTCATTGTAACGTTACCTCAGTTCGAACTACCCGAACCATTGCATTAGCAATAAACTTCATGGGAACACATAAATCCTGGGACACATCGGTTAGCCATTGACAATAAAACGTAAGTACGCATTCGTCAATCCCACTGCGTCTGTGGCCAATAAAATGTTATTATTTAGGAGCTCATAACCACCAAGATTTACTGATCATAAAATAAGGTAAGTTGACCGCATCTCTGCTAGAGAATAACATTTCCTTTATACGAAAGGTGATCCTAGCTTAGCTTTGAGTGGTGCGGGCGTGGCAGTTATATCGTTGACCAAGTCCTCATTTAAAGGCACATGATGGATATGTTCGAGTGGCAGCCATATCCGGCGCAAGCAAATTTAACTCCAAATAGCCTTGTTTATTCAGGGGTGCAGTGAACCATTAAACGCAGTCGAGTCGTAACAAACGTCGACCGCGTTAAATTCTTCAATACTATCATAATGCTCAACATTAATTGCTTTCTTATGAAGCCATAAAAATGAAAGTGGCTGCAGTTCAATATTTACGGCACCGATTTTAATTTGAAGCGTAACGTTATTAAATTTGAACAATTACCAGCCCGGTAAATACGCTACGCCGAATTACATTAATTGCCTGTCTAAAAACCGTTCCTAATAATAAAAGCTCTTAAAATTGGTTCCCCTTTTTAAATGTCAAAACTTTTAAGGCCATATCTACGGTCATAAACATTTATGACAATAGATCTCGTGGCAAAAAAGTTAAGTATTGTCGCGACCCTATTGATTAATTTGTTTCGCCATTAGAATTCTCTTCACGGGCACCAAAAACGTCCCAATGGAGAGATCGTAGTCGAATTTCGGGACATTATTTATGATATGCCATTCTCTTCAAAAGACTGTATGATTTACAGCCACCGGCACAAAAGCCACTGCCTTATTATGACGTGCTGGCCCGTGCATTGTGCCAGCATATTTATTCGTCCGATTGTGCTCGGTGTTTGTTTATTTTTGGTCCTTCCCGTAAATACAGTATTGTCACAAAACTGCAGATTGACTCGAGCCATATTTCACGGTCCTTAATTATGGCAGTGTTGGATGTCGTACACTGTTGAGCCAACATTGAGAACTTTTGACAAATAGAATCTTTAACAAATGAAATCGTAATTTAAATTCAAACCTCAAGGAAAACAAGTTACGATAAAATGGGTTGCTCAAACAATATCAGTAAGTACATTGATCCGTGAAAGTACTTAAACTTATCGACTTGTTAACGAGGGAAAGAATGGCGTTTCATAATGATAGAGGTATCGTGTTTAGTACTGATTAGCACTGAGTGGAAGCTAAGGAGGAACGCACATACGAACGAAAAAGCAGGGAGAAGCAGGTAAGTACTACCTGACGCCAGTCGTGTTTGCGTAGGGAGAGCTACCGGGGCATGTGTGTGGTCCCAACCTACGATTCCATATTATAAATACACACCTATAATATCAGGAACTCGTTACATCATCCTTAGCCTCTCGTAAGCATGAAACTTTATTGTTTTATGTCGATCTTAAAACGCTTCACCCATTAACTAGCAATGCAGAAACTGTCATCTTAAGAGAAACGACGTGTGAAACTTCAGCGTCTTAATGTTTCTACACATCAGCTCTAAGTGCATTTAACAATTTAGATAATGTGGCGGAGGCGCGAAAGCTTTGTGCACATACACAACATTACCGAGCTTTTAGTGACACAGTGTCTCTGGCAAACGAGAATAACGGCTTTGATTCATTTAATAATGTGCGTGAAACCCGCACAATAGTTTGTTATACACATTTATTTGCACATTTTCTCTCACCACATAAAGGCGACGCGTGCCGCGGTTCCCATCCGCCTATTCAATTAAGCTCCACGCTAAACAAAATTGTCATAGCATCATCCCTAATGGGACACTTTTGAGCTCTGAATAAACATAGAGTTGGAATAAAGGGCCGGTCGTGTGGCATCACTACAGGAGTTCTAATATTGTTATGGTTTGGTGTCACGCGGTGAAACGTTTCCTCATCGTGGATTATATCAGTCATTAAGTATGGACGTGGGATTATGGGTCAAACATAGTAATCTTCAGGGCAAAAATAAACACACATATCATTTTTAATAGCCAAACAAGAAAAAAAATCGCTTGAAATGTCATTAGCGCTAAAACGTTAACGAGTGTCCATGTCGAGGCGGCAGCTATTTCGGTATGGGCGCATACCACGCTCACATATATCATCTATCATGGCCGGGGAGCTGTCAAGTTTTAAACTGAGCTTAAACTGGGCTCCAACTGACTCGTCAGCGGTGGCAGCTGATGGACGCGTCGTGACGGCTCGTCGACGTCGACTTGCCGACCGGAGGGTACGCACCCGATGTCTGACCGTTTGCCCCTGTCTAAAACACAGTGATTTACCACAACCTAGTTATAAATGTTCCGCTGTATCGTATGACTAAACTAAATGCTTTTGAGACTGCAAAGTAAAGGAACAATTTGTCGTTTTAAATTAGAAAAATTCTACGTATTTTTTTGTGCTTTTAGTTGAATTTAACAATATCGTGGAACAAGGAAGCGTGGGCCGCGGGTTGCACCTCATCTCACGGGAGAGGCCCATTTTTTTCCAGTCGTGTAACCCCATTGTCTTGTCACGGCCAGAGTTTCCCCATCGGTCTCGTGGGGAGACAGGAGCACAAGATACTCTCAAAAGTGATTATATCCGTGGCACTTCAGTTATTGGATTGGAAGGATAAGTGTCCCAGATGAAAATGTTAACTCTCCATTATTTGTTTTATAATATGATGTATTATAACTTTTATAGTCATTCAAAAATAAAAAAATAACAAACCTACTAACTAAAGAATGTACATGAACAAATATATGTTGCTAGAGCATTCTCATTTGATTTGCACATTTTGAAAATAATTGAATGTTATGTTTTGTAGGGTTTGTTAAAAGTTATTGATGGGTATAATACTTATAAATGTGAAAAAGCGTTTACTCTTTCTTCATAGACACGTGCGCGCTATCTGCCCTCAATTTGAGAGGTTCGAGTCCCACAAAAGTTTGAGCATCGCATTGAAAGCAGTGACATATGCGCGCGCGCAGTCGAAGCACCGCTGATCGATCGAAGCTTTTTGTCGCGCTGACATCTTCATCCATTCCCCGGCAAATTGCCACAGCGAGGCGTCGAAGCATCGCACAAAACCCGTGTCGGGATGTGATTGAAGGCCTGGCCTTCGTCGCTATAACCCAAAAACCATTATTTTGAATATACCCAACTATCGATCACTGGGGAGTTTAAAACTTTTCACGTGATTTATTTCGTTACTTGCGCTCATACATCAAAATCTTTCACTGTCAATTTTAGTAAAGTTATGAATAATATGAAAAGGTACTCCAGATGCCTCACAATCAATTTAAGAAGTGACAAAGCTCATAAACAAATTGGCCGCGTGTAGCACGAACTCCGATAATTCCCGATGTCGGACTGTGGCGTTATTTATAAAACGTCTATTTATTCAGCTGCAGACTGACCTGGATATACTGCCAACATGTCGCTATTAGGCGTATCGAGCTTTGTATTCCTTTGTTTTGCTATTGTTTGCACTCGCCCATTATCTTATTTGTAGTCCGGTTTAAATTCCAGAAACAAATATGAGTAATCGCATAAATAAGGCAGATATGGATTCGAACATTTTATTGACAGATTGGTAAAATATAATGGTCGTCCATTGAATAAAAGACGAAAAATTTAAATAATAAGGATGCGTTTGAATTGTGTTTATCGCTAAACTAATATGCAATTATATGACATAATATTATGTTGGAATGAGTAAGACTCCTGTCTCCTGTAGTCTTTGAAATATTATATCAGTAATAAAAAAAATACCGTTTCGTAATCATTTCACGTGAAACAAAGTGATACCTAGCCAGCCGGTTTACTGCTGCCTTCATTTTTGCTTATTTAGTAGGTATTATGACAAATAATTGTTTGAGTAACAATTGCAAGAACGAGTAACACATAAAAAAAATTAGAATCAATTAGGAAATTAACATTATGTGAATTGATCATTATATTTAATATTATTAATTGTGTAATTATATGTAATGACAACTATGAGTAATAATGACAAACAGTAGAATAGTACCACTTTTAACCGATTCAGAGGTGTATCTAAAAAAATATCAATCTACAGCTTTGCGCCTTGAAATGTCCATACCTAGTTAAAATATCGGAGCTGGCAGTGTAACAAGTTTTTGTATCGAGGTATTGAGAACATGTTACACGTACTCTGTCGAGAAACATCGATAGGTTTTCTATCCCTTGCCACAGGGCCGGCTTGAGAAAGGAGGAGACAGCGCTATTGGGCTTATTCACTTATTAATGAAGATATGGCACCGAGAGTTCTCTATAGTTCAAATTTAATATATAACATTTATGGGTATTTAGTAGACATTTAACGATTTAATAAAACTATCTTTACGAGTACTTACACCAAACATGAATTTAATAATGAGGTGTGTTTTTTTTTGTATTGAAAATGTTGTTAAATATGGTTTATTACACCGTATGCGTTATTTTCCTAAATAATCATGTAGACACCTATGAAAAATCGGTTAACATTTTTTTTTAGGAAAAATTACTTTTTTTTTAATCCCACCTAAGTCCATCTCTTCTCTGTTCGGTGATCGAAATGGGATCGTGTCCGCAGACCGCGGTGCCTTGACTGATTACTATACAAAGCCAACAATAACAGATAATAAGGTGGCTAGTTCGTTCCACGGAGGTACTCCAACATGTAGGTGAGAAAAAAAAGCGTTTAAGGTTTTAATTAAAATACGCTGGGTGAAAATAAGTGTGTTACGAAGTATTCACACACACAAATATAGTGGATGCGTCAGTCTATGAATAAAACTAATAATTGGTTTTAGTTTTTAATAATTCATGTAAAATAGGTATATAAAAAACAGGGTTATTTACTTGGGGGCCTAAAACGGCCGCTTAAACAATATTGCTACATGTATGCAATTAAATTTTCGAATTAGCAACAGATTATATGCAATTTCTCAAATTTATCTATATTTATATATATATAATTTTTAATGAGTAAAATGAGTTACATTTTCACCAAAAAATACATAGGCTCTCCTGTAAATTCGAGGACTTACGAATTGTCCTGGTGACAAATTATCTATTTATTTTATGGCAGTCTTACGACGCACCTACATTTTCGTTTTGCCTGAGAAAACACTTTTGCCCTTGAATAAATGTATACTAATTAATAGGTGTAGCTAATTAGCTATGCCTATATACGCAGTAAATAAGATTTACTCAATCTCACGTACGTACCTACACAAAAAACAGTTAAAGTAATTAAGCAATTTCTTAAGACTCATTACACATATTAAGATTATAAGCTTTCTATTCAAATTCCACTACCTAATTAAATGCGCGACAAAATTAATAAAGCAGCGACAAGGCGATGTCGCATGAAAATTACATGAGATGTAGAACAATGAATCGCAAAGCTTAAAACGTTTGCATTGCAATTAAGCCGGGCTTTATATAATTGAAAATAACATGTTGCATATTCATGCTATGCGTGTAATAACATGCCTGCAACTGCGTATACGCGTAATTCTATTTCTGCCTCCTACATCTGCTTGAACCTAAGTGCTTTCATGTCAATTACGTTATAGGCTCTAATATAAATATGTAAGCAACAAATATTTCTATCCCATACCAAAATTAGAAGCCTACAATAAAATTTTAATCAACCACTCACAATCGTTCTTTTCCCAAGACACACCTGCCCATCGGTGACATGTCACACCCTCACGGATTAAAAATTTCGCTGCTATCCGTCCGTCCGTGAAATTAAATTTATTTAGCTCCCTCTCTACATCATCCAGCGTGTCAACGATATTTACATAAAGAATAGTTTCGAGAATAACGCCCGGCCCATATTTATATTGGGCTGTTGCTGGCTGTTTATTGAAATATTTCATTGTTAATTCTCTCAACGACGTCTCAGTTGGGGGACGAGATCCGAATGGCACTTTGAATGCAGCATTAATAGTATTTATTAAAATAACAATATCTATTTTTAGTCCTTTTTATTATTCCATTCGTAGTACTGAAGCAAAAACTTATCTGGAGAGAAGGTCCGGATGCTACGGATAAGCCCTTGGGCCAGTCCATTTACACGTAGGTGAGTTGTACGTGGCACTGATAATGTTGGCATAGGTCGGAGAAAAAACCATATCGTTCGTAAGATAAACATAGATAAGGAGAGCCGGAAACGTGATGTGGCAAAACACGGATAACATAGACACTGAAGGAAAAAAAGTTGCCAGGTTTAACACCCAATTCATCCAACCCACTTTGCTAAGAAGTAACATTAAAATGAGGTACCTATTTGCCCCTAAATATTGATGATCACACACTGACGTCAGAGTTGTAACCGTGAAGGTGTCTAGACGAAACCCTACACGACATTCTAGTATCGTATTACATGGGAGAATTATTTTTTTTAATAATCACCCACCGCAGTCATAGTTGTGAAACCCAAGTATCGAGATCAGTTTACCTTCGACGGATGCTGCAACGTTAGTGATTATTTAACAAGCTTAGCATATTTTGTTCTATTCAACATTCATCTCGTATGAAATTAAATGAAACGCTTATTATTACTACGACCAGACTTGTCATCATTTGATTACATAATATTCTTATTGTAATACGGCAGAAACAAGGTATACAGCGAACAAGTCAGAATTATCTTGGCTGTATCAAGGAAACTGTACGGCAAAGCTCCTACGCTCATTCTTATAGGTGCTGTTCGTGGAACAATGCGCTTGCGCACCTTTCATTACTTATACACGGAAAGGGACATTTCATAAGAAGTGGGCGATTGAGTTATTTCTACGTTGCTCTTGTTGCCGGACCATAGAATTTGCATGGGCATTCATGGAACAAACATTTTAATACTTATGATGTAAAACATAGTTATTAAAATATTGCGAGAAAATGTAGAAATGTTAACTCCAAAATTCTTTATATATATCATAGTATGATTTGTTACTAAGTTGATATTTTTTTTGTATAACAATTAATGTCATGAAACTCATAGTTACTTATAAATTAAGCCCATTTTTACGCTATTCGTGTGTTACTTGGACTATGTGGTGTGATCGTAAAGAATTCAGATGAACGGATAGCAGGTAACCATAAACTATGCTGTCGTCTGATACCGCCTTCTCGTGGCTAACAAGTAGCGCTGGACTGTGGTTCTGTTATCAACGCCCGTGTCTTGTTTGTGAATATATGAAGGTTTGCCTGCAAAATATTATAAAATGTCTGTTCGGATATATGGCGTGTCTCTGCTGAATTCTAGAGCTGAATTTTGAGGCGATGATAGCTCAGTGGTAGTGACGTGATGCCGCGACGAAGGGTCGTGGGTTCGAATCTTACAATGAGCTTGAGCTTTCGGTGAAGGAAAACATCGTGAGGAAATAGCACGGTGGTAAGGTACTTTGTAGTATCGGCCTGGCTGACTTCCAACCTTAAGTTGAAAATTTGTCGCCAAGCACCTACCGGTGTGTTCCGGCAATTGCACATGAGAGCCAGTTTGCCTTCTCGGCATTGTACACATTCGCAATATCTCTGGTATTGCAAATGGCGATAGGCGACGGTAACCACTTACCATCAGGTGGGCCGTATGCATGCTTGCTACATTACAAAAAAAAAAACTACCAATCTAGCAATCGATACATCTCGTGGGCGTTAAAATGACTAATTCCAAAATCCATCGTCAATAATATATGAAAATAACATTTCTTGTAGATTCTGCGATCAAGTATGCATACAGCACATGTAGATACCTAGTATTCAAATAAAACCAGAATTGAAAATTCGTCCCGGCGGCACGTTTGGTACCAGAATTTTGGGCGTCGAGTTTATTGGCTTTGCTCCATAGAATCTCCATAAATGTCATCTAAAATAAATTACACCTACCCGCTGAGGCGATCGAACCGCCAGATACAGTCGCACACACATCTCTTCGGCATTTCAACTGATTTAAGATATGAGAAATATTAATTTTTATGTTATTAACATCTGACAATAAATAATAATTCTATAACGTGTGTGTTTAGCAACATCGTAACGTGTTTGTTTTTTAATTTTAAGTTTTCATTTATTATCAACTTAATGTAAAGGAAACTTATTTATCAAGTAGGTAAGTAACTCGTTTGAATAATCTTAGAAGTGGGTAATCAATCACGCGGACGAGAAGGTACCGTTTGGTCCTTACATTGTTTATTATTATTCTAATTTTTGAGCAAGAACAAAAGGCAGATGTTTCTGTCGTTGACAATGATGGATTGCACTCCGTGGCTACAGGTTGGGACAATGGAGCGAGACAAAAAACGCACTTATTGTAAGGAGCGTCACATCGCTAAGCCTATTACCTGCGCTGGCGCACGGACCTTTTCAGATCTGTCACTTCGGCCTAACCTTAAAAGTAAATGACAACTACCGAAGTTTAAGTTGTGACATTAATGTCTAATTAAAATCGTTCGGATTAATTTTCTTTTAATAAATTTATAGTACCATAGACAATAATCAAGATAGATAGGCATGCATTTATCTTAAATTGGGTTTTACTGGAAAGGAAAATATACCTATTAACCTATAGGTATTTTTTATACGGATAGAAATCATCATTGATTGCATTCATTAAGATGAATGATTCACATTCATCTTAATTAATGTAAATGAATAGAAATCTGCATAAAATAGGTACAAATAGGTACCTTATTTTGATTTTAGTTTTCTATAATATTTTAAATTTCCTTTTTAAATATACCTATGCGATGAGATGATTCCTGAATCCATCTCTCTCAAAGTTCTTGGAATTACGATAAGGCAAATTTATGAAAAGGATGGCTATTGTCGCCGTTATAATGGATCTCTTTCGAATACATTGAAATTAAATGTATGTCAGAGAGCGGCGAGGGATAGTTTTTATTTCAGATTTTGGCACCTTCAATTATCTATAAAATAGGATTAGGTAAGACCATGGACTTAGAATAAACAAAAGAAACGCCCGCATCTTAGGCCCGCATGCCCAGGACGATCATAACCAAACCAAACCTATGTGGTCACCGCGGAATACCGAATACTCGAAGGATTTAATTTTTTTTCGGGGATAAAAAATACCTACCCTATGAGTTATTTATATTTAGTTTTAAATGTTTTTCTTTCTTTTAAGTAATTGTAAACATAATCAGTTCTGCCGTATGCGTAATACGCTTTGCGTATGCGAAAACATCTAATAGATGGTTTTCACATCAAGTAGGTATAATACCTAAGTACCTATTAAGTGACAAGATAAACAGCTGAAAATTACGTCTTATTTAAGTATCTAGCCTACATAAAGTTAATTTCCATCCAAAATACCTGGTACGCCGTCCCCAGGATAAAAAGTCCCTTTCCATAGCACAGGCGTGCCAAAATTCATCGCAATTGCTTTAGAGATTAGGTCGAATTTCACAGACTAGAAAACGTTTACGATGTTTATAATTTATCAGACCGTTTTCTTGTCGGTGAATATCATATATTATCATCATAGTCAGTTACTTTGGCATTGTAATGGCTTCCGCCCCGCGGTTTGATGTTTTACCGGGATAAAAAGTAGCCTATATAATATTATTCCAGGGTATGATCTATCTAGGTATATGCTAAGTTTCATTCAAATCCGTTCAGTAGTTTTTACATGAAACATCGTCACATCCATACTCGCATTCATAATAGGTATTAGTAGGATTAGTAGGTATAAGTAGGTACATCCTCAGATTCTATGATGATTATGATGGATAAAAAAACTTTAACAATAGGTAGGTACCTACAAAGTAGTGTAATGTCCCATAGAAATAGATTTATTTTTTATTGCCTGGTGTATTTTTCAGTCGGGCAAGCAAGCAGTTTAAATTAGCGCGCCAATTTAAAGGTAGGTATGCTTATTTTTTTATTTCATAATTTTGCTTATTTATTTTGGAGACATCAGGTGCCTAATCATATTTTTATAAGTAGGTAAGTGCTACACTATTTTATAGATCCTTTTTTATAAGTATCTAGGTTAGGTACCTACCTACCTACCTATTTACTTTCAAGTCAAGTAAGTAGTCAAGGAGCGCTCCAGTAACATATCAATGATCAGCGCCAAATCCTGAGCATTTTTTTTTATCAGGTCAATCAATTCAATTATTGGGTGTTGAATTTCAGTTTGAATTTGGTGCCTAATTTAGCTTTTTTGCAACTGCAATGTGCAAGCGCTTTCTAGCGCGTTATTAGAAGAGCTGGCAGCACAGACTGATTTTCTATCTATACCTACCTAGATATTTAGTTAAGTCCTAAAGCCTATTAAAATTCCTGGAAAAATGTTAAACAACTTATCAACAACATTAAGTATAACATAGAATTTGTTATCATATATCTACCTATCTTATCAATCATAGCAGATTGTGATAACAGTGTGATATAAAAGTGTGATGAAAAGTATTTATAAAAAATGCTTTTCAACACTTACCCAGTAACCTCCACACTTCAGCGCTGCTCAGGTAAACGTTCAAGTGTGCCAAGCACGATGGCAGCAGAAATATGAACACAATCCACTTCATGGTCCCCGTTTATTGTCTTTGCAAATGTCTAAAGACCAACGTCCGAACTTAATGGTACGTAAAGTTCACCACCGTCACACATTTGTTTCACATTTTCAACCACCGTCCGACAGAAATCAACGATGCTGAGTTCTCGCCGCCGATACAAGATTACACACTCGAATAAAACGTACAAATCCACACGAAAATCCCAAATAAATGCATGAATTAACACTTTATTACACAAAAGTATCTTATTTTATTCATGAAGAGAAGATAAGGTTCCGATATCTTATCAAATTCTGTTTATAAACATTGATAATCTCAATGTTATTTTACGAATTTGTTCGACACAACCTTCCCGCAAAACAGTTTCTGTCAAACTAGTTGTTTGTGTTGCGTTGAAACTTTATGCGTGTGTGTATGGGCACCTATCGGTGTAATAAAGTACGATTGTGTGAGTGAGAGTAGGGGTGTAAGTGTAGGTCCGCCTCCCAGCGGCAGGTCGTACGTGTGCCGGCAACATGATGATAAAGTGTCTTGATTTACAACTAGATGGCAGCACTACAATAATATTTTATTTGACTCCAAGCAAAACTAAATAATATATAACAACGCAGGATTTTACGTTATTTTAATATTATTCAAATAGTCGATAAATATAGCTAACCTTCGGTCAAAAACATTATCATTTATTTTAAAGTAGGTTCAAGTCTGTAAGCCTTATAAGCAAATATGGGCTTCTTCATACTAGTTCTACTTACTTACTATTTGTTACAAATAATGTCACAGCAGTATAATTACTAAAACAGAGCAAGTCAAAAATTACCTATCGAATAATTTTCTGACATAATTAAGGCACATAACCATAACAAGATAAGTCGTTCTGGTAACGAGTAGGTATGTTTGTTTGTGCAGCAATTTGTTATAAATTATAGGTTGCAACTTGCAAGATCCGCTCTGTGTACTTTATAGCACGCCCCTCAAGATTCAAGCTATGTCCCAGGTACTTGTAGTACTTGTACTACGTTTGATTGATTGGTTTAATCTTATTTCGCTGTTAGTTTACAAGAACTACTCCGCTAGTTGCCTACTCTACAAGTTTGAGTGTTCACTTTCATTTCTCTCCCTTTCGGCATAAGTTTTTGGTCATAAAAAAAAACTGTGTCAGATAAAATTGTAAAAAACGATTTTCAATATTTCACCAGCCAGCTTGCCACCACCAATATAACCCCACGTTCAGATTTCGATCCCCCCAATTCTAATAACAATACAATTAGTTAAATTAAAGGCAAAACAGTTCTACAAATAGGTATTGTAAATTATTAAAAAAAAAGCATTAAATAAATGCAGGTAGAAGAATAACCATACTACTTATAATTTGTATTTCCACCGCTTTGATTTTAAAATACTCAAAATCTACCACTGCTTGCGCTGACGCCTCAGCGTGCCTCACTCGGCTATCAGCTCATAGGTATGTACAAATGTACTGTTTACCATCAGCCATTCAGCGGTTTTCTAACATCAATCAGTTATTTGTCAATAATCGAATTTGATTTTAACTATTGTAAACTGCCATCTGTATAAATAGTATAACATTATTTATAAAATAGAGGGTACTACTTCAATTATGTGTACTAGGTGGCGACACATTTGAATAAATTCTTCCCCAACTAACTGCCATCCACTAATACACTAATATTGGGTGAATCTTTCTTTTCAACACAATAATGTAGGTACTACTTGTACGTAGTATATTATTTAGATACTATACTACGAACTACATTAACTATTATAATGATTGGTAATTTCGAAATAGAAAATAAGTCTTCGGTAGTATAGTGGTAAGTATCCCCGCCTGTCACGCGGGAGACCGGGGTTCGATTCCCCGCCGGAGAGATTCTTTTTAGTTTTGCTAAATGGATGTAAATTAAAATGGTACTATAAATATTTAATATTCAAAGTTTTATCATTTATTACGAGGGGGCGAGAGACAAAAAATTTAAATCATTTTCATAAGGCAGAATTTTTAATAGAAAATTAAATAACCCCGTGAAATAGCCTGTCAGTCACGGTTTCGCTAGCGTTTGGCGCGGGGACGGCTTTAATTTGATAACTATGTATACCTTTGCAACTACTTTCTAAAAATTAATTTGTACTAAAAAAAGTACCCTATCGCCGTGCTATGGTCCCCTCATGATGTTTTCCTTCTTAGTTTGGTCACAAAGTAAAGAATGATCTGTGGTTTGGTCCTTTACTTACCTAACCATAGAACATACTTACTTACGGAACAAGTAGGTAAATAATATTACAACTTTTCCAAAATAGACTTTTAATACAAAATTACATACAAAATCGTTTAAATAAATACATCTCATCCTTTGGTAAAACCATTTTCAAAACATAAAACCAAATCATCATATCGACACGATTTAAAACATAAAAATAAGAGAAACAAAATAAAATAAAAAACGATGCTTTTCAAACTAAACAATACAAACGGCCATTTCATAGCGAGTATAAAAAATAATTCTAACATAGTAATAGTAGATTACGCAGTACATAAAAGCATAATTATTATTCGAAAATTAAATAAACATTAATATTATAAAGGTGAGGCTACAATAAAATTATGGCACTGAGGAACTTTAGGGCGCGGCGCGGGCGCAGACGCTCATTTCTCTTTGGGTTTCTTTTCCTTCTTGCGAGGTGGCGGTACTGGCGCTTCACCGCTGGTGGCACCCTCCTTCTTGACCACTTTTTTTACGACTTTCTTCTTAGGTACCTCTGCTGGCGCAGGCGCGGCCGCGGCCGCGGTCGGTTCGGAGGGCTCAGTCGGCGACTGCGGCGATACCGACGACTCTATCTGAGCGGCGGTGGAGGCCTTGCCTTTAGGTGACGGCTTTACGCCAATCTGTGCGAGCGAAACGGCGCCCACAGGTGGCGTCGGCACCTCGGGCTTATCGACAGAGAGTCGCTTTTCCTGCGCTGACGCAGAGGCTGGCGAAGCGGGTGTTGTAGCTACACCGACGGCGACGGCGGGAGTGGGGACGGAGGCGGGCTCGGGCGCAGTGACCGTGGGCGTGCGCAGCTCGCTGGCGATGATGGACTGCGCCAGCGAGGCAGCGTCCTCGAGCTCGCTGTCGGGGGTGGGAAGCGGGTCGGCGGCGGCGGGGGGACGCAGCTGCAGCTTCCCCGCGGGCTTGCGGCGCTCCACAGCTACACAACCAATTTATATCCCGCCTTTACTCTCTCGTTCGATTAGACGTGGCGTTAGTATGGCGGTCACATTACAGAGCAAGCTCGGTTAGGGCCTGGAACAAAGTCGAGGGAAAACAGAGCTACATGGTTAACTCGAAACGATGCAAGCGGAAAGTTAGACTGTGTCAGATTAGAGGAGTTCCGAAGCTGAACATTACAAGGATTATTATCGTGTCTGTGGATTCGGTTTTCTGGCACAGGGAATTCGCAACGGTTAATGAAATTAAATCATGATTTATAAAATTATCTACTGTGGCGTGTATTGCTGTGATTGAAGTGAAAGTGTGCCGCTATCAATAAGCGCTGAATAATGTTCCTTGCAATGTGTGAAAAAACATGGAAAGCAAATAAAAGAAAATAGGGATTGCTGCAATTTTGTCACGGAAACAAAATTGTCACAATCTCCATAAGTGCATCACACAATCATGCGCAGATATATTTTCTCAGGCTGCTTCGACATCTGAATAAATATAACTGCATAGTCATTACTCACTCTGCTAATTATTTTGACAAAACTTTTCCGCGCTTATTGCTTTTAATCACTTAATGTATTTCCCAAATATAGCATCTTGAGTATATGACTGAATTTCCCTATTTACTGTATCCACTTGGACGCAACCCAACATCCACAGGAAACTTACTATTTACATAACTGGCAATATCAAATTAATGTAAAGTTAATGAAAATTTTACGTTTATTGTACCAATAAAAACTATCGCGGACTTCACAAACATTGATGCTCGAAAGCAACAGTACAACTCCCACCACCGTAACCCATAGTTACCGTCGTGCGGAGTCGTGTTGGGCCCAAGTGTCATGTTGTTATTACCTGATCTATCAAAGCCGCGTCTCTTGCGCTGCCTCCTCGGTAGCTGGGTGAAATAACAACGAATTTTGAAAGGTATGCTCAGTAAATAAACATAAAACCAAACATCACAAAACGGCACAAAAGAAAAACATGTTGGCACATCGAGTTCTACGTGATGATCGTGAATTCATTGATATAGTCTCCGGTCCGACCACGTAGAACGGATGCTGCTAAACTATAGACATGATTAGTAGAAGTCTGAAAAACTGCAAAATGAACTCTGTGAAAACTGATAGTGCAAAGCTGTTAGCCGTTGTCGGCGCGCTCGTTCGTAGGTCGATACTCACATTTGGCAGCCGGCACCGCGGGGGCTTCTTCTTTGGATGGAGTGTTGGCTAATGGTGGACTATCGGTGGCCACTGCGGTGGAAGCAGGCTTCTCCGGTGTACCTTTCTGTTCGGGAACGGCGGGGCTAGCCGGAGCTTCGGTTGCAGGGGCGGGTGGGGATGGAGCTGCCTTAGTGGCCTGGGCAACTTGCATAACTTCAGCAATAGGACAGGCCGGAGCCGCCTCCTGCGGCGTTTTGACTGCTAAAGGGGTTGATGCATCAGACAGTGGTATTTGGGGTGGATCCACAGACTCATCTTTAGATTCTTTGGGTGTTTTGGAGGTTTGTGCAGAAGATTCGATGATTGCTTCTACCGTTTTAGGAATTTCCACTGGAGCAGGAGCTTCAGTCACTACCGCGTCTTCAACACATGCGGGTATTTCAACCGGAACATCAACTGGGGTCGGGATTGGGGTAGGGACTTCACTTTGAGTCGGAGCATCAACTGGAGTTGGGACTGGGGCGGGGGCTTCGCATTCAACGGGAGTATCTACAGGTACTTCAGGAGCAGCAGCAGTTTTGTCTGCGGTTACTGCAACTGTCACGGGTTCTTCAACTGTTGCAGGAGTTTCAATCGGGAGGGCACTCTCAACAGGCGCAGGCGCTTCGACCACGGCCGGAGCCTTTATCACTGGAGCCTCACCTGGTGCCGCTTCTTTGGCCACTTCCACTGGCTGAACCACTGGTTGAGGTGGTGCTTGTTTTGGTGGAGA
The DNA here is from genome assembly GCA_963555595.1 of Tethea ocularis. Taxonomy (NCBI): domain Eukaryota; kingdom Metazoa; phylum Arthropoda; class Insecta; order Lepidoptera; family Drepanidae; genus Tethea; species Tethea ocularis. Next base: position 10,943,886 of record OY741958.1, read on the forward strand.
TGTTCGTGGTTGACTTAGTGTCTGCGAGATCTTCGCCCAAATATTGTCGAATGAATCAGCACCCATATAATCGATGTTACCGGCTTCCCATCCTTGACGGCGAGTCAGCTCATCCAAAGCTTCACGCTGGAATCCTGAACCTGGCACCACTCGAGCCAAGTTACCAGCGACACCGGTCTGAAACAGAACGCTCATATTGGAATTGTATCGGATTGTAACATAAAGTTGGTGTTATTTACGATAGTTAATAAAGGATACCTACATAATACACATATTGGAAATTATTGTTAATGCAAAGTTACGTGCGAAATAAAAATCTGGATAATCGTTCAAGCATGCAAAGCCGATACGCAAACAAAGGGAAACTAAAATTACTGTTAACGTACTTCTAGAGGAAAAAATGTAAGGAAAGTATATATTGCTATTGTGATCATGAAAAATATTATGTTTGTATATGGTTTGAATAATAAATAGGTTGTTACATTTTTTCCACTATGCACTGGCTGGCAATCACTTCACGAGCTTTAATAAAAATAGAAAAAGTAGTACTACCTACTTGTTTGGTACGCTATCAGTTGAAACTTGAAACTGAAAAAAACTTACTTGATCTTCACAATCACTTATGTTATTAAGAATTGTTTGTTCTTCCTCTAACTGAATGTCGTCTTCAGGCAGCGGCGACTCAGATGGGGACAAAGACGGAGATGGAGGTATTTCATGACTGCAGATCTTGCGTCCATAAGAATCTATAGTTATCCTGTGCCTTAAATAGAAGCCATCGTACGGGTGCCTTGGTACCAACTCCTCATAAATTTCACTGTCTATCTCTGATATATCTCCATTCATTTCTTCAGTCTTCTGAGTTTCAATTTGTTCAATCGAACGGCGCCGATCATTTATCCTATCGTGGTCTAATTGTACGTGGTATACTCCTACTTCTTGTGTTGGGTTCTGAATATGCTTAAGACTGTGTTCTTTATATTCATAGTGAGTGTGAGTTTTATTAACTGGATCAATATGAATGTGAGTAATGTAATCGTGTGAATGGTGATTGTGTTGTGTCTGGCTAGAGTGATCGTATTGTGGATCATGAGAATGATGCAGAAGACCTTGCTCGTGGTCTTGATTGTGTTCATGAGAGTGAGTATCTTGGTGATAGTCTTGGTGTTGACCCCGATTTGATTGTTCGTGGTGCCAGTGTTCATGTGGTTGTCCATAGTTGTCTTGGGGATTGTCATCGTAACTGTGTGCGTGTGTTTCCTGATCATGTCGCCAGTGATGCTCATGATGTTCGTAGTGTGTATGATCTTTATGTGCATGTTGTTCACAATTATGTTGTTCGTAATTATCATGATCGCTATGCCCATAGTGTTGGTGTGAAAATTCTTGGTGATTAACATTATGTTCATGTGCTTGTTGGACATTGAAATCCGAATGATCTTGTCTCTGATAATCCCAAGCATATTTTCTCATTTGTTCATGACCTTCTACTCTTTCTGTTTCGGAATAATGGCTAGCATTATCATCTCTAATTGGTGGAATATGCCCTCTGTACATATCCCAAGGATTGTGAATTTGAGTCATATCTATTGCTTGTCCACTAGTTTCTTCTTGTGTTTGGGCATCAGGGTGATGCCAAGGGAATTCTGATTCAGGGTCCACAATCGGTTGATAGTGGAAGTATTGGTTGACGTCTTGTGGAGGTATCTCCGGAGGGGCATCCTGCACCTCAACCTATTGGTTGAAGTGAAACAACTGAATGCATGCAGACAAACACTTGAACCAAGCTTCGCGCACATAAATAATTCTATTATATACGTACAGTGCAACAAGCTTTGTCCAAGAACTATTAGTAAGTAACATATTCAAAACATAATGCGTCACTAATTAAACATACGGGTAGATTTGATTGAAAAGATAAACGAATTATTTTATGTCTGTAATAGCTGACTAAAATATCTACATTGAAATGGATTTCTATCAGTATGTTTAAATAGCTGCAGCAGTGGTTATTTCACCAAAATACCAACACCATCTATTTTATTCAATAATAACAGATAATATTTACCAAACCGTGCAAAAGCGACCGAGAGCCAGAAATATTTTTTAAAGTTCAGGAATGTTAGTATTTTGGAGAAACGCATATTATTTACACACGAGCATCGTTCTTTAAAATGTAAAAGGTGCAACAATTAGCAGGAGGTTCAGTGCACAAGCTTCATAGTGCAAGCGTTATGTTAAGTCACTCAGGGTTCACAATTAATTACTATAATATTTGCAGAGAACTAAACTAACTAAATGAAATCATCGTCTCGTAATACAAAGAAAGTTCAATCGACACTAAAGGTAGGGTCTCAAAAGCTTATGTTTTATTTTTATATTTTCTCACCTCTGTAATTTTAGAACTCCTCTGTGAATGCTTGGAAAACATGTTGCAGTGATCAGATCGGAGGTTGTAATGAAAATGGATCGGCTTACTGGGCGCTATGAAGACCACTAGATGTTTGTGGTTGCGAAAAAGAAAACCGCAGAGACTAGGTTTCGATTACAGCCGCCATATTGAATTCGATACCTAACCTAATTCCACTTAATACTGCATAATATATATGTCTGCGGTTTTATTTTAAAATAATCACATGAATTCGACACGATTGGTAATAATTATTGTTAAAGAATATATTGAGCTAGTAAAAAAATTACATACCATGGTCGTATCGAGCTGGCAATGGACTTGGGATACAAAAAGATCCCACCAAAGTTGGAGCAGTTCACGCAAGTGGTCTGGGGCACCCACTGTACGGGTTTCCCAGTTGTATTGCTGGAGCCAGGGCTTCACTGCACCGATGAAGTGAATGATCTTCAAATTCTGCCCATAGCTGAAAAGCACGTAGATTTTAACATGAATGACAATCAAATTCCGACTTCAAAGACTTTTTACCCAATTCGATTTTATACACTTAAAAATTTGAATTTAGAGGATGTGGAAGTTAAGAGTAGTTCAGACTTGAATCAAAATTATTGACACCATCGATTCACACGTAAATGTTGGTAATTCGAAAACAAGTAACAACGGTTTTTCTGCAGGTCTAGAAAACACTCACTGTTTAAGTGCAGGCAGATAGGAGTAGAATGCGGCGGAGGTAACATTGTAGAGGAAAGGCAGATGCTTGTTGATGTCGCCACGCGCCCAGTCCGAGAAGAACGAGTTCAGGAGACCTTGATCTCCACCTGTTTTGAAAGTTTATTCGAACGTTAACTTTTTATATTGTTTCAGTTCACAGTAAAGCTCTCATCTTTTCTTTGCAATTCTAAAGGCGAGTCTTACCATCAAAACTTCCTCGTTCCTGTGCAAATTTGATCAGCTCATTGAAGGTGTCAGATGATGGACGGAACACGAATACTCCAGAATTGAAACAGTCGGGCCAGCCGACGTCAGGTGCAGCTGATAGCTCCTCGCGCTCGAATAACTCATCACAGTTTTGGATTACCTGTTTAGGACAGAACATAGGTACCTTTTAATATCAGATAGCTTAATTCCTTTCTGTCTACGAAATTCAATCTCAATTATTACCAAGCTCTAATACATATTATTCATCATCAATTTACACGTGAGCATACATTAAATAATTTCAGTATTTATCAAGAATTTTTTATCAGAATATGACACAATAACCTGCGATAAAAACCCAGTAAGTCAATGGATTCTATCGAGACGGTATCTCTATATTTATTATTGGATCCATAGTAAGTAAATAATTTTTATTGAATATTATAGTTTATAATTATGTAATTTCATGACAATTATGATAAGGACATGCAAACATCGTGTACGCTTTTACAATTCGACGTGTCGTGTATGTTGCCTTCGAAAGAAAACTACAGAATGAAAGTGTAAAATTTGGAGTTGGTCCAAAATTGTCGGGAACAAAATATTTGGGCCACGGTTATACGTCTCGTCATCTCGTGTTACTGCGCTAACGGTCGCATCCGGTAACATTGACTTTCTTATCGCATAAACAATTACAGATCAAAATAGATTTAATGGGTTTCACATAAAGTCGTTAATCAAGTAAATTAAAAAGTGCAAGCATATCACTGGATAGGAACATGTTTAGGTATGGCCGAGTCTTTCCGGCGATGTCTAACTTCAGCAAAAAAAAACGTTGATAAGATTTCGTGAAGACGCGATATATTTTAATTGGGTTCAAACACCTTTTCATACATATATTTAGAACCAGCCGCAGTACATGTAGGTACAAATTGTCACTAGTCGTTTAATACGGGTGTCTATTTGACAAATTGATTGAAGCAATCTTGAATAGGTAGAGCATCGTTTAACTGAGTTGCTCTTTGATATTGCTCGGACAGACAAAAACATTTATGTTGCAAAAAATATTGTGCACGTGCAAACTTTAGGCGATATATCTGCAAGCTGAAGGCAACGCTGATTGCGTTGCTTTGTAAACTTGATACTTGAAATAAAACTGTGTTATTCAGGCCATAAACCTGATATCAACAAATTGAATACCAAGAATCTGAAATCGTTTGCCAAATGGCTTATGCCATAGGCTAAAGAGGTCAAATGAATACTGACTAAACTTACCAATGTATCGGCGTCAAGGAAGACGCACTTCTCGTATTGTGTGAGACTCCAGCAATGGATCTTTGTGAAGGTGATGCCCAGTTCAGGCCGCTGGAGTAGCGCAAGGTGAGCAGCATCACGGGAATCTAGTACATCTACTGTCACAACGTCGGCGTATACTGCGCGAAGGCGGTCGCTGAGAAAGTAAAAGCAAAAGGGATTATTGCTGTGTGTGGGTTTTGTAGTCTTATTGCGGAGTTCCTACGGCCACCTTCCAGCTCTAGCATCAGACCTCCATGTCATAATTTACATCCGATTTATACAGCTCAATCGGTAACCGGGAAGTGGATCAAATTCAACTTGCAAGATTTGATTACAGACAAACATCGGGACTGGTGAAACTAAATATAAAAGCTCGTAATTAAACTTGTAGATATCGGCGGATAATCTGATTTTATTCACCGAATTCCTGCCACTATTTATAAATTGTGATCTAATCATATGTATTCAGTATCTCAATGATATTTATTGCTTGCTCAAGTCAAATGTATCTCGATGGGATGCTTCTGTTCCATGTAGCTAGCTATGGTCTAGCTAGTAGATTACGATTACATACTAGGTACCAAACATCAATAGTTACCAGACAGAATATCAATATAACTATTCTTTTCTTATTTAATTTAAACGGTTTGTGTGCAGTCTATAAAAGAACTAGGTAAACAAATTTTGAAGAAGTCGTCGAATCCTACCCAAAAATTACTTAACATAAATAATCTTTTAAATAGTAATACACGTACATAATAATCGTATTTAAAATACAATAGTATTACTAGTAGGTATATTATTTATTCTATGGTATTACTATTTCTATTTACGACTGTGAATAGGTAGGTACTGTAGGTACGATGTGCACGAGAGGTTTTTATTTATTTCGCTTAGTTCGACGAGTTGCGTTTTGCTAGTGTCATAAGATTACATTTAAAACTATTGAAATAATCTTAGTTTTCATCGTCCACAATGTTTACAATACATGCACTAAAATTCTTCACGTAAATCTAGCGTTTGTTTATACTTCCATTGAATTCCCTGGCATTGACACGGTCTAGGAGAATAGAATTTCTGAAACATGTGTCACTTCCCACTTCTACACATCCGACTCATACTCTAAAATCATTTATTCAGTTTAGTTAGGCCCTTGATAAGCACTTATGACTTCTATGTACAAGTGCGTTTTTAAGTTAAGGCACGTGCACCCAAGTAGTCCACAATTGGACCCGGTGGTGACGCTGATGTCGGTAAACATGTGTTTCCCGGGCAGAACGACGCGGCGACGTCCGGGTAAGCTAGTATATGAATAAAATAATTGTGTTTATTTTTTTAACATGTAATTTTTTTTTTTTTTTTTTCATATTTTTATATAAATGCTACAAGCTTCTTTTTGTCAGTTATTGTTTAGGTATTATTTTTACGGGTCTGCCCCTTGTGCCCCTACCAGAAAAAATACCTGGATCCGCCCTTGGCTCTGTATGTTATTCGAGAATTTGAGGAACTAACCAATGAAAATAAAATCAGATACTATGTTTGAATCTTCATGATCCAAAAAATATTTTTTGATCTACCTCATGGCCTCAGTGACAGAGGGTGTGATGAGCACGACGGCTGGGTACACGGAGCCGGCGCGACGCAGCGAATGTGCCAGCACCAGGGCTCCCAGCCCGTAGGAATCGTTTGTAGCTAGTGTCACCCATGCTCGATCTGAGGAATGACAAACGATGGATCAAGTCAGCTTCGTTATTTCTGTCGAGGAGTGAGAAATTAACCCTAATGGGTCAGCTTGCTGCAGACTGTTAGGGGAGTTATCGATCAGCAAAACTTGATTTCTACCTGATGATATAAAAAGGGATAATATCTTGATAATATTGATAATAATGACAATAATAATAAGCAGGAACAGAAATAATTTAAAATTGATTTTCTCTCCCTAAGGGTTTTATATTTTTGCGCGCCATCCACCACATTGGTAAAAGCCTAGAAATATAATATTTAAACATTTAACTTAGTAAAAATTAAGATTAAGTAAGAAACAATAATTAAAATGAAAGGCTTTCCTTTTCTACTTCACTAAAGACAAAAAAAAGTCCTATAAAGGATTTGATAGCCATATTGAAAACAAAGAATAAGAACATAATAATGTAATCGATTGATTTATCCATCTATCTTTGCACTATTTATTTTATTAATATGAGAGTATTATTTATTATTCTGTAATCTGTAGTCTTTGTGCCAATATGAAAGAAATGAAATGAAAAATACCGAACTTAGGTAATATTGTATTAGATTATTTTATTTTCTCGCAATCGTAATGAAAAGCATAGTGTAACAAGTAACATGGCACTAAAAACCCGTTACAACTGGGTTTCTATTTACTATGAAATGTATCATTTTAGCCCCTTGTTTAACAAAGTATAATTACTTCATTACATCGTTCAATAGCAGTTTTCAAGATTTATCAAAGTGGTAACAAGTATAAAAACACATCATCACATGCCTTTATAGTTTATATTGCTTCTTTTTCTCAAAATATAGTTTCACGTCCTTGCATTTGTAACTTATATACCTACATAAAAATCTTGTAACAATACCAAGAGATGATGGTTCATTAAAAATCAACAGCTGGCATCTTAATACTTCCCATTAACGTCAGCAAGTCTTTTGTTAGATACCTAGTTGAAAATTATTTCAAGAATAAGTGAATTATCCCGCGTAATACACGAATGTAGCGTGTTATTTATATCACTGAATATAAGTCTATCTTTAATTTACAACGTGCGTACCTAATCACACGCCTGCTCCACGCCTTAGGTGCCAAAGACGTAAATATCCAAAATAACTGGAAATCTCATCTTTGGAGAATTACGCAAACCCATATTTTAGTTTTCTATTTGTCCATACGGAAACGACGCCGCTCGTCACAGAAAGGCACTAGGAAATGCGCAGTTTCTGTTTGTTTAAAGAGACGCTGGTGCATCTACGTAGCAAAGTATAGTTATTGGCACGTGGAACAAAAGTTGGCGCCGGCCGGTGCGTATGCGCACCTCCTCTGTCAATATTGACACGTGTTGACATTTATGTCTTTTGAACACGATTTACTAGTATTTATTGCCTACTCATTTATATTCGTATAGTTAGCTCCCGAATCAATTGTTAAAGGTGACTAGGTCATAACGAACCTACGAAGTAAGTAATCAAATATTCCCGGTGGAAGAATTTATGCAAAAAAAAAAATTACAGTCACAATAAAATTATCAAATAGACTTTATTCATCCCAATCCTAATTGCACGTTAACTAAGTTTCAGCATGTTGCGCACAACACTCCATAACCTATGACATACACAAAGCTCTCGGAGACTGCAAAAATATTCACGTGAACAACTCCCGGCATCCGACTCGCGTGGGCCATCGCATTCACAGCCATGTAATAGACAAGTGCCGCACGTTCTATTCCAAAATAGCGCGACACAAATAAAATTGAAAATAAAACCACTGGATAGCGTCAGATATTCGTTGCCGAGCCCGTCGACGACGCTTGTCTATTCCATAATTAAACTGGTAATCAGTCTTGCAACCACACCAGCCTATTCGAATGTTTGTGACATGCTGTATACAACACGTACTTAGCCATTATATTATTATCTTCAAACGCATTATTGTCAGCGCATGATTGTCTATCTATAGATAAACTAATAAATACCTTCAGTTAAATTAGCTGACAGTATAAGCTTCATCCAGAAAGAACAGATCTGTCATTCACTATCTAAATAACCAACCTATGAAAAAGTTGAGCCTTCATCAGACTTGTATAAATTTGGCTCAGGAAATGCCGTCAAATGATCGAGGTCGGATTTTGGTGGCCAGGAATCTGCACCCACAACATGTTTGTTCAATATTTACTGCGCATCAACATCGTAAAACCAACGTAATATTTTCAAGAATATTTCGAGAAGGTAGCGTTCGAATGTAAAATTATTATTTACTTATACATCTCTCTAATATATTGACTAGGATGTGCGTCAAAGTATTTCAGTGCCAAAGGGCACCCCAACAAGGCACTCGAGAGTCGAGATGCAGGATCAGATGCGGCTCGGGAGCAATGTCCCTGCGGTTTCTATTTAGGTGCGGCCGGTCCGGCGGGATGGAACCACGCAGGCAGTCGACCGTTTAACGGAATAAAGGAATGCAATGATGACTCTTACACCTCTTTGCTATAACGACAAAATTATAATTCTGAACATTCAAGCAAAAACGGTACTAATACTTTACGTGTTTCCCCCAAGAGATGTACCTACGTACACGCTCGCTATGTGTATGGGTGAATAAAAAGCATTTCTCTTAGCCTTAGTTTTCAATAATACTTTTTAAACTCTCGCGAACACAATTCATGAAATAGTTTTCAATAGTCAAGTGAAAACTGAACCAATGCACTTAAGTGAAAGTTGACAGGTTTGAGATTTGCTAGTAACCCGGATTTGTGCAAGGGCCATCAATCAATGCAGTAAGTATTATTCCATATAAAGCATCTATGATTTTTCATTACCACACATGTAACGCTAGAAGTTTTTTTACATTTACATCAGATTGGATGAAATGTTACATGCACTCTGCAATAAGTAGCTGTTGTAAATTATGATCTTTGCGTTCGTTCACATGACAACATTATCGATGTATCGAATGATCGGCGCCAGTTAGCCGCATTCAGATCGAATTATCTTTTGTGGTTAGTATTGAATATCCGATATCCAACCGCAACCCTCACACTACAATCGATGTTAAATAGGATTACTTCACACATATTATAAGTTTTCAACGAATGATGTGATTAAAACCAATTTAACTTCCATATAAAGATTTGAGAAGAAGCGGTGCGATCCAGATGATTGTTATTAAAGTCTTTATAGTAGTTGATATCGCATGCTGTTGATAGGCCCAATGTTTATGAATGTATTTGCTATAGATAACATTAGTCTGTTTACGATCTCGTACTGATATCGAGACGGTGAAAGCGGTACGGTGGGTATAATACGTTGATGTCACCCACAGTTTAGCCGATCTAAAGATTAATAAACGCATGCTGACGAAGCTGTGGGGTCAATAAAGATAATAAAGAGACAAGCTAAACCAGAATAGAACTCAAGGTTACCTACACAGCATCCTCAAATTGATGTCAATATTAGTAAAGATAGATCAATACGATGAGACGAAATGACTATGTTAATTGGAATTATTTGTCCAAATTCTGCACGTACGTGCTCAATTTGGAGGTAAAAAATATTTTTTCAGCAAGACTGAAATACCTATCAATTATATAGGATAAAATACATTAGATATTTACATTTTACAGTAGGAAATTAGATAGATATATTGTTTTCCTTTCTTTCTGTCTGTATCATACTTAGCTAGGTAGGTACTAAGTTATTATACTACATTATGCAACGTTATTAAGTTAAATTCACCTACCAATTTAATAAAATATTACGGTGAGTTACTTAATTATGAGTTAAATTCATCATGCACTGTTATTTACTAGGCTTAGATTATCTAATAAACGCAAAATTTCCAGAAATCTATACTTAAATATTACATCAGTTAATTATGCAACTTTTAAACTATCTACCCTGTTTTTTCAGACATTCGTTACATACGTCTTCGCTTTTATTAGCATTTAATAAAATTATTGATAAGTGACATTACATTAATTAAATATACCTACATGAAATTGGAAAAAAATTGGTAATTAAGAAGCAGAAAACACATCACATTTTTTAGATATAACAATGGTTAGGGCTTACTTGACATTATGTGGCCGGGTGTAGTCTCGTGTGTGACAGTTCCAGTCACCTCTAATATCACGAACTACACGCGCTCTTCGCGCAGCACTAGTAAATGCACGCAGCGTGCGCGACCGGCTACCGCAACCCCCTCACCGCGCGCGCCTCTCACACCACTTCGACGAACGTCATTGTAACGTCACAAATAACTATTGAAATAGTATTCATTCAAAATACAGTAACATTCTTATATAATAAATAATTAAAATTATATTCTTTAACATTATGTATTGAGGCAGACTTACAAATCTAAATGCAAAAAAATATCTCTAAAACCCGAGAGGTAAAGTGCCGTAAACTGGCAACTCCTATTTAACAGCTGTTCGCATCGATCGATAGATGTCGGTGGGTGTCGCTTTATTTTCGATGCCGTATATAGAAATATAACGGTATCCGTAGTAAAATCACATCGCTATCCAAGTCTCTTTCTTAGTCCGAAGCAGTACGCGGTCTTCTTTGATATTATTGTACTTACCAAAGACGGGTCGATGAACGAATTCGGCGTGAGAATGACGCATAAATTATGCAATGCGAAATATTTTGAAGCATCCCATAGCGACGGATTTGTGTTGAACAAGTAGAACTGTGTAATATTACGATGTCGAATACGACAGGATAGCGTGTTGTGTTTGTTTTCGGTGTTTCGGTGGTAACGATGGCCAACTCCCCGACTAGTATAGAAACGCAAATAGACAGTTTCTTGGAGCAATTCAAGAGGAGTGCTTCGAAGGCGATGGAGGAGCGGATGGAGTGGCCTGATGGTCCTTCACCTGGTGCCGTCGTCAAATCTCGCAGTAGCTGCTTCGCTCTGGATGCAGCAGTTGGTACGTAAAAATAATAATGATTGTTGATAACGGTTTACATTTTGTTAATTACTATAAAATAACATTTTCTTTTTATACTTACCTAATATTTTCTATTTATAATCCATCTATCGTACCTATCTAAGGTATGATAAACGGATTTACATAAAACAGCTAATGCGTTTGTCACTTGCGTAAATAATTAAAATATTTCTGAATTAAATAATACAAATTAGATGACTACGACCTATTTAAATAGATAATTACTAGGTAATTTTTACAGATCTTAACGTATTTTCCTGGTTTCTCTGGATTCCCGCCTTTTTCACTGTACGTATATAAAAAAAAATGATTCCGACGAATTGAGAACCTCCTCCTTTTTGAAAAAAAGAAGGAAGGAATTCCAAACCCGTTAAGTAGGCAAAAATATTATGTTCGAAAATTGAAAATATCGTAGAGAGGATTTTTTTACATAGTCTGGTATGTGTGACCCTGACCCTTTGATCTATTTCAGACAAAAGTAGGTATTTAATGGAATGTTTAACTTATTACATTACCAGCTTCCACCTTGCATTCTCGAGAGATCAAATGTTTCCCAGGTAGGTACCTATTTATTATGTACCCTGGGTTTTATTAATGTGTACCTACCACTACTTAGGTCTTCTATCCAAGAAGTAGTAAAAAGTTTCACTCAAACATGTTCAGTTCACCTATTATGGAATGATGAAATACGATGATTGCGACGATTTTCAGTTGCGATCTTTTCATCTTTCAATAGAAAAAAAATACAAATTGGAAGAAAATTCATGCGATATTTGAAAAAAAAAAAGGTGACAATACCCACGCTATGAAAGTGACCGCACCTTTTTAAAGGTCATATTTTCCACAAAATTATGTTTTAATAAGTATCGACTATTTGGACGTGGGATGGGAATTATAGGCAACTATTTTTGAATTCGATACATCTTTTGGAATTAAGTCCACTATTGCATTATTTCCAAATGCAACAGCCTCCCTGCGTTATCATTTAAAATAACATATAATTGATTAGCGTGGAATCAGAGCAATGTCCTTTTAAATGGGTGTGTGGACCTTGCAGGGAAGCGAGTTTAATAGGGCACCCGGGCCCTCGTCGAAATCGTGATACGTGTAGGTAGGTACCTAAGTGCAGATATGGCTACATTATGCATAATACGCATTTTTATATGAGCGCTAAAGGACGTAGGGAGTTGAAAGTCTGCTTTTGTTCCACATCGGTGCCGACCCTCTTGTATTTTTAAACCCTGTTATACCTGTCCCTTTACATTAAATACTGCGGATTATTATTATTATTAAAATGACAGGTTTAATAACTAGTTAGGTCAAACATCGACAAAGATTGTAAGCAAAGAAATTATAATTCAGTAGATTAGCGTTCGAAAATCTGCGAAATATTTTCTCTTAAATTACATTTATTTTCGAATCCGAAGTCATAACAATTCTGAGAATAGAGTCGTGATCGTCTTTTATTAAATTACTAGCTGCCCCCCGCGGTTCCACCCGCGTTTCCAAATAAAAAGTAGGCTATGCAACCTGATCTAGATAAGGCAACATAATAATTGTCCATGGGAAAAACAGTTTTCTCTTAAATATATTCCAACATGCTTAAAAGTTTGTCCTTGTGCTTTATTTATATTGACTTCAGACGATAGGTAGGTAATTTTACAGGAAATTGTACCTATTCGTTTAAATCTATATGGAAAATCTGTGGGTATCATCGGAATGCGAGGTATCAGTACTGTTTGCCCAACTGCTGGCTCAGTCAAAACCAATCGCTACTATGACAGAAATCTAGAAATTTTACTTGAAGTCTGGTACCATTACATAAATTTGGTGGTCTAATATCTATTTAACATGCATTGTCCTGAATGACTGTCTGACGGATCAACGCATAGCCTAAACCGCTGATCGTAGCGACCTGAAATTTAGAGGGTGTGTTCTTCGTATGAAGTAGGCATCCTATAAGAAAGGATCTTCCGAAATCCTTAGGGGTTGAAAAACTGGGACAAAGTTTGTATGGAACAACGTGATTCCTTGGTCCAATCTACTTCAAATTTTGCATAAACATTCTTTAAGATAATTGATGGAAGACGTGTTTTGTATTTTATTGAAACTCATCGCCTAACGGGGTTAAAAAAGGGTAGAAAGTTATTTTGGGGGTGATTTGCATCGAAGTTGATATCAATACTGCTTTTGAACTCACATAAAAGCTTGGTGCAATGCAATGCATATGACGAACAATTGGGATGAATTTGCTGTTATGTCTCATGACCGTCTTGGCAACAATCATGGGACAAAAGAAAAGTATAAATTAGATGTTACAACACTCTACATTTCTGCGAGTTAGTTGTAGCCGGTCAAATATACCCATTTGTATTTGAAGTATATCGAAATGGAAACCAGTATGCCAAATTTGGTACAGAAGACCAACCCATCAAAAGGTTACGTTTTTCCCAAGATCTTTCTTATGGTCACTTTGATACCTACGCTGATGCCGATGGTGATAATAACACTGATCAGCGTCCAATAGCCAATCTAAATATATAAAACTTTTAACAAAAATTTGAACCGATATCATGGTACCGCAGATTTATTTCGCTTACTTCAAAACTATCATATTAGAGTTCCTAAATAGTTATTTTCTGCTTTTTAGTGCCTTTGAAGGCGGTTCTATTTTTTGTTAAAAGTTTTTATTTTTCAATTTTGAATTTCTTATGTGTAATCAATGACTCTCAAGGTCACTGACCTAGGATAAGCATATTAGCGTTGTAGTTTCCATCATCGTTCCTATAACATTTAAAGAATTATCCCCTAACTCCTAACCATTAAGGAGTTGTACCTTCCATCATCAGCTCAGCAACATAAGATGATGACTACCAGACGCAAATATCTGAATAGCTTTAGAAAGTATGATGAAAAACATTGTAAGTGCCTATAAAATTTGAAGAGTTCCCTCGATTTGTCTAGGATCCTATCATCAGATCCTGACTTGGTGACCATGGGACCACTTGTGAAGTATATCCTTTCAAACAAAAAATAATTTTCCAAATCGGTCCAGGCGTTCGAGTATTCGGGGAACATACAAAAAAAAATGATTCCGACGAATTGATAACCTCCGCTTGAAGTTGGTTAATTGACTGACTGACTGATCGCGGGTGATATCGCGTGTGGTATCGCGGGTGGAAAGCTATTTAGCATTCTATTTTAAAACTGAAAAGTTTATGAAAAACATTGTAAGTGCCTATAAAATTTGAAGAGTTCCCTCGATTTGTCTAGGATCCTATCATTAGATCCTGACTTTGTGACCATGGGACCACTTGTGAAGTATACCCTTTCAAACAAAAAATAATTTTCATAATCGGTCCAGGCGTTCGAGTATTCGGGGAACATACGAAAAAAAAGATTTCAACGAATTGTTAACCTCCGCTTGAAGTTGGTTAATTGACTGACATATCGCGGGTGGCATCGCGGGTGGAAAGCTATTAAGCATTATATAATAAAGCTGAAAAGTTTGTTTGTTTGTTTGAACGCGCGAATCTCCGGAGTTACTGGTCCGATTCGAAAACTACGCTGTCGGCTGGTAGTTTAGCCATTATTTTGTCGTTGATGGCGTCAACGCTTATATTTCTGGCAGCTAATTAAATTAAATTGCCCTCTCACACATCCATTAATGGTTTTTTTGGTCGATATTGGCTATATCCGGATATACTCTACAGATCAGGTCTTCAATGTTGGTCACGATTTTACGAAGGTCTTTGTCAATAGCTATTTTTTTATCTGATTCAGGTACTTTCCCATCCCCGATTAAATGGAGCTTTATTGGGAAATCTGTGCTTCCTCTACCCAAGTGACTCCTCTCTTTGGTATACAGTCAATAATTCAACAGACTTTCATAATGAGGAAGATTTTAAGCAAGATTTAATAATATCTGCTCTAGTTTCACTAACAGGCAACGTTTATCTGAAATCACCAGAAAACATCAAAGTTATTCCACCCATGGCTATTTGTGCATTTTATAATTCTGAGAGTTCTATCTAAAGCCTCTAGATGAGCTCTATGAGTCATGTGCACTCATCCCATATTATTAGGTTTGCATCTTGTAAAACCTTGCCCAATGGTCCATTTTTACGTATAGAGCGTACGCTGTCTTTTTCAAGAAATACCGTAAGGGTCTGTTTAGAAGTGAAATGAGCCGTCCTTCTACCTGTCAATAGTGTAGCAGCAATAAATATCTGATGATGCAACAACAATGGCTAATTTCGTTGACTTCAAAACTATCAGATTAGAGTTCTTACATAGTTATTTTATACTTTTTAGTGCCTTTGTGGTTTTTTTTTGTTAAAAGTATTTTATTTTTAATTTTTTAGTTTCTTATGTGTAATCAATGACTCTCAAGGTCACTGACCTAAGATAAGCATATTAGCGTTGTACTTTCCATCATCGTTCCTATAATATTTAATGATTTATCCCCTAACTCCTACCCGTTAAGGAGTTGTACCTTCCATCATCAGCTCAGCAACATGTGACGACTACCAGACGCAAATATCTGAATAGTTTTAGAAAATATATGAAAAACATTGTTAGTGCCTATACAATTTGAAGAGTTCCCTCGATTTCTTCAAGATCCCATCATCAGACCCTGACTTGGTGACCATGTGACCACCTGTATGTATAGTTTCCAAATCGGGTCAGGCATCTTCGAGTAATCGAGGAACATACATATAAAAAGTTTCCGACGAATTGATAACCTCTTATTGATGACAGTTAAAAATAACAAAAAACTGTTACCTAGGCGACCGCTGTCATCCATTGACAACCGCGTCGCATCGCTCACCCATGCTATACATGCTCCCGCTTAACGTTCTTTTTATCATTGCTCAGCTCCTGAGGGTCGTAGCGTGATGTTCTATAGCCTATAACCTTCCTTAATAAATGGGCTTTCAATTGCAAAAAGGTTTTTCCATATCCCACTGGCAGATCCAGAGATTAGCGCGTTCAAACAAACAAACAAACAAACAAACAAACAAACAAACTCTTCAGCTTTATTATTAGTATAGATTAGTATAGATTTGCCTAGCCAACGATTTCCTACCGAGAACTTGAACGCTTAACTTGATGGTCGTGTCAAGAAATCCTTCAAGTGCTTGTTTTTACAAGGGATTTATATATTTTCCATAGGTATATCGGTCTTGATATAAAGCTACGAACAATAAAACATTTGAACTTCTAACCTGAGATAAGGGATGATTTGGGCTGCAGACATGCAGCCACAGTAATAACGTATTTTTAAAGATATATCGTCAAACACAACTCAGCTGTTCATCATCGCAATCAGATTTTGTTTCTTAAAATTCACAACATAATCCGAGATTTGAGATAAATAGCTAAACAAATAAATAGCCATTACCAACGTAATAAAATGATTGCAGACTTTTAGGTCGCAGAAGAAGTTAATTCACTGTCACATCGCACTGTCTGACAGAGTTATAAGATTTTTTCTGAGAGATGCTATGTGCTCTTTAATCTGCGATATTGGGGCAACCCTTCTGAAGAACATAAGTTGGTAAAAACTTCCAATAACATCAGTGCCACTTTATATTCACCCACAACAAATAGCCTTGGTTTACCAGTAGTAGTAGTAGCTCAATGATACTAACCGAAGATAATTAACATCTATCTCAAAGCTGTCGACAGTATGCCTAATTTTGTGATGTCGTTTCGCAAGACAGTTTCTTTAATGTGGATGGGCTTATTTCCTAACACAAAGTTTCGTTATAGGTGATAGTGTTGCCGAAACATGAAAGAAATTGACTCAATACTCTCCTGTAGATAATTTCGAGAATAGTCTTTCCAATGACCACTATCTAATAAAACTAACTGTTTCGAAACAGTATTGAAAACAATGATTCAACTCATTTTAAATATCAGCACATAGTAAACACCATTTTATAGCCAATATTTTTCTAATAGGTAAGTATCTACAGAAAGTAAAGTTCCTTACGCGCACAGACGGCTAGAGGGTAATGTCCTACTCTTTTTAGAAGGCTTCTCCCTCTTTTTCGTGTAAAAGTCATCTGATGCTAAGACATTCTAGTCCATTCGAAACAATGCCTGACTGAACTACCTACCTATCCAGCCAGAATCTTCAAGTGTTACCTCTAGTGACTCTAGAGTTTAGACTTAAATGATCAAACATTAACCAGTTTAACAAACTTATTTACTTTAGGGGAACACACCTAATTATTTCTTTTAAATCTCTAAATTGTATGATTTTTAATTATCGATTTATCCACGAATACATTTTCATAATTTGGTGAAATAAATATGAACTGTATACCTACATGTAGGTTAGATAAGTTAAGAAATATTATGAAAAAATTTCCAATTTCCTAGGATTATTTGCGCTCCATGCTCAGACCATCCACCCGTCTATCAATCTGCCTTTCCGTTCGCTCGTTGCTTCCGGGAATAAATTATACTATTGTTATGCCTTATACCTAAGGTTGAAACATAAATATATTTTTAATGAATTGAATCAGAAACTTTCTGAATGACAGGTTTTACTATATGTACAGTTATTTATCGTCATAATAGATTTAACCTTGAAGGTCCTTGTATTTAGACCTTTTTGACCTCGCGATCGATTAGTTCACTCGATTGTAAAGTATATAAATATAAACTATACTAGACGTAAATTAGTCTTCTGTTTTTAAATAATTACTGATATACATTATTAATTCATAGACAACATTGCCATTAATAAAAAATATATAGATATAATATTCTAAACATTTTGACTTATTACCACCAAAAAATACTAATATTTTGTGTAAAACTTACATTTCATGAAATAACAATGAGAATTTACTTTTAAATATTCGCGCGTTTTACTGACTATACTAGAGCGCCAAGCGTCGATACGGAAACACGATGCCAGCGCTGTCTGGTGGACGCGCACTGTACTAATTACGTGTTCTACGGCGTCCTCCGATTTTATTCACGGAAAGTGTATCGCCATATTGCTTCCGTGAATTCAGTGAAATATTTGTGCATTTCTCTTCAATTATGACAGCAATATCAAAATGAAGTGAAGTAAATCAAACCACATTTGATAATAAACTGTGGGAATACATTTTTATGCAGCTCAGTCTCTGATATAACGCTAAAAAGGTGAGTTTTATTCTTCCTTTGCTATGACTATATGGCCCAATATTCCACGGGAGTTCGATCCGCTATGCGATAATGAAACTTAAAAAATGCGATTAAGGTTAATAATTGCGCGGTTTTTGTTATGTTTATTTACATGAATTTGAAAAGTTATCGCGGTTTTCTTGTCAATTCTTGTATCGTGGTTTTGGGTTGTGAGCTCTTCGAAAGGTTGGGGCGGGTTTGTACTGTGGCTTTGTACATACACGTATGTACGTACATGTGATTTGACATGAACGATCGGTTATAGCGTCGAGCTGCGGGCAGAATGTCGTTCGAAAAGATGGAAGTGGTGAATCCGGCGGAGAAGGAGGCGAGCGAGGTGCTGCACTCCCTGCTGTCGGTGGAACGGCGGAGCGTGGACAGCAAGGAGGCCATCATTGTGTCCATACCGCCGGACCAGAACGGCGGCGGAGAGTATGGCGAGAGCGCACAATGGCACACGCCGGTCATGGGCCAGCACTCCGTCTTCGAGATGGGGGGCCCACAGAATATGCAACAGCATAACTATAATGGCCACCAGGAACAGGTATTTTACAAATCTGAACAGTGCGAAATAGATAAGTGATGAATATTTTAAACAACTCATCTCGGTTTAATATACAATTTTGACAATGCATGTTTTTGTATGCTTAATGAGTGCTCTGTACATTCCAGGTGCTCTGGCAAGGCCACACTATACAAGTAGAGAATGGTGCAGGCAATTTGCAAGGCTTGCCATCATACAGCATTGAGTTTGGGACTCATGTTGAAGGTGAACCTGGAGACATGGAAGTTGAAACTAAACCCAAAGTTGAAAAAAAAACTGGTGTGAAAAAAAAGAAAAAAGGAGACTCGGATAGTGATGAGGAAGTGCTCGATAACAAGTTAGAGGATAACCCTATCCAGGTAATTATATACTTTTTAATTTTTATACCCTAATACTTAGTTGTGTAACATCTCTAGGAATCTTTAGGTCATTTTTATAAACAACCTGGGACATTCATCAGACACATCCATCTATATATAAGCTGACATGAGCATGTACTAAGGAAACCAAATAACTGAAATACATTTATGACATTTACAAGCAGAACTTGTGAAGAAACCAATATGTTCATGCAAATAAATGTACCATCAACAAAGTTGAAGCGAGATCAGTTTTGAAAACTTTTTGCTTGCAGCCAGTTATCATAGTTGGCCCTGTCCATTGAAGACATTAAAAAAGATCTCTTATGTTTGAATTTTTATGACAAGCGCATTATCTGGGTATATTGTGTGGCGGTGGTGGTGTAGGCCCAGGAGGCCGTGGTTCACTGCACAAAACACGCCTTTATGGTCATCCACCATAATTCAACTGTGTTGAAAGTGTGTCAACCATGACCTATAGTGTGGTAGGGTATCTTACCTCTGTGGTAAGTCTCAACAGTCAACAGGAGATTGTGAGCTCAGGTCCTAATCAAGTGGCCATCATATGTACCTGTAAAAAATTAGTTAAAATAAGAATTACATAGGTATAAGGTATATCATCCTCTGTAAATTCAGTGGTGTGGCTCATGATTGTGTTGAAGTTAGAATAAGCCTTAGTCTTACATAAAATTGGGCGAATTTGTATCTTAACATCTTACTTTATATTCTTACTAGCTGTTCCCCGTGGTTTCACTTGCAATCCTGGGATAAAAAGTAGCCTATAGCCTTCGGGAATAATGTAGCTTCTATTAGTGAAAGAATTTTTCAAATCGGACTAGTAACTCTGGAGATTAGCATGTTCAAACAACTTTTCAGCTTTATTATTACTGTAGCTTGCAAGCAGAAATCAGATCAGACAAACATAAGACAACAAATTGTTGCAATAAACCAAGAATCTTATACCATTCCTGGTTTTGTATAATGGTAACACTAATAATGTGGACATCTCAAATAACCATAAGTATATAAACTGATCAACTCATAGATCACTCATATATAGGCATAATCTTTGTCATGCCACAGTAAGACCCAAATTAATGAATACATACCTACTTATTGGTGTCCCCTTTAATTGTAAGGAAAGCAGGATTAAG
Source organism: Tethea ocularis (assembly GCA_963555595.1). Lineage (NCBI taxonomy): Eukaryota > Metazoa > Arthropoda > Insecta > Lepidoptera > Drepanidae > Tethea > Tethea ocularis. Next base: position 10,964,444 of record OY741958.1, read on the forward strand.
CAGTGGAGACTATGTTTGGTAATTAGTTTGATTTTATAAATATATGGAATAATAATATTATCCTACACACACAGCTTACCCGAAATAATCAGAGCTTGTGCTATGGAAACCAGAGAACTGTTATACTACATAATTATACTACTTCTTATTAAGTCCTTTTACTATAGTACCTAGTACACCTAGAATTAGGATTCAGGAAAAATATGTTTGCAGTAATGTACGGACGACCACAATTCAAGGTAAACACTGCGGCACCTTATGTGGTTGTAATAGGAGCTATTTTGCAACAAAAAGGTGTAACCTGATCTGTGGCCGTGTGTACAAAATCCAAATTATATAACCTGTATTTTAATTACATCTATACAATAAGTATGGTTATAACATGTTAGGTTGAATTAATTTTCAGGTGAAGGATAGACTGATGAGAGGATGTGATTGTAAAGACAACTGCTATCGAGGACTGAACCCGGAGGCAGTGTATCGCCACAGACTCAACATAGCTGAACTGACTAAAAGTGAGCATGACATGTATTTGATGGGTATCACCATGGCTAGCTTGGCAAATCCAGCTGAAACATCACGGCACAAAGTCAGGAGGAGACTGCGGGCCTGTTATGTGTACCAAGGAAGGAAGGTTTGTTTGGAAGCCTTCTTGTATTTAGAGAATGTGACACATTATCAGCTCAAACGCATCAGGCAGCATGTGATGACGCACGGGGTCGCGCCGCGCATACACGGCAATGTCGGTAAGAAGCCATACAATACTTTCACGTTAGACATTTACAAACATGCAACTAATTTCTTAAAAGAATACTTAAAACAACATGCAAGCTCACCGAAGGATGTTCAACCCTCTGGCGAAAGTGGTAAAAAGGCGAGCAAAACTGTAATTATACAGGGTGACTCTAGAAAACATTTATTCGAAGCTTACAAAGAGTACGGGGAGATTTTAGAACCCGGCGTCAAACTAATGGGCTACTCGACGTTCCGAGCATTTATGAAAGACCAGTTCCCTCATGTTAAATTCGCTACCAAAAAACAGGATATACCAAAAGATATGGTACCATTTCGTAGCGGTAAGTGTATGTCTTACGATAAAAACAAAGATCCAATTAGAATACAACAGGAAAAAGAGAAGGCCGAGGCAAAGAAGGCAGCTATGGAGGCTAAGAAAAAAGAGGAGCATGAGAGAGAGCAACACGCTCAGCAACAAGCCCAACAGCAGCAACAACAACAGCAAGTGCAGCAACAACAACAACAACAACAGCAGCAGCAACAACAACAGCAACAACAGCAGCAGCAACAACAAGTGCAACAAGTACAGGTCCAACATCAACAGATGCAGAATCAGCCCCATGTGGTGATTCACCAGCAGCAACCTCAGCAACAGCAACAAATGCAGCAACAAATGTTGGTACCACAGGTGAGTCAGCACCAACAAGTGCTTACGCAGCAAGTTGGTGGGGTACAACAAGTATCTCAGCAGCATTGTGTGCAGCCGCTAGGAGTATCGGAGGAAGGAGGCCAACCCGTCGAGATGGCGCAGCAAGTGATACCTCTGGCCGTGGTGCAGCAACCGCAACAAGCCTACATTGTTACGCCCGTCTCACACTTCCAGACACGTGTTCAGGGAACCTGGTACAGGCATTGACCACCGATTTTAGCGACCCCTGCGGAGGTTTTAATTAGCACCCAGCAGAATTTAGCAGATGATAACATGTTTACGTAACGCAAGATCTCGTGACGAATGTACTATTGTAATTGGAATGGTTCCTTAAAATCTGGTTAATTTAAAACGCCACACGTAACTTTGGCAATAAGTTAGCAAGGATAGTTAGGTAACACCCTTTCAGTATTGGTTGAAAAACTGATTTATTAATGACTATCTTTAAGTATAAAGTTAATCGTATTTACACCATTTTATATTAGCAATTAGTTACGTAGTTTACGTTTAACTTATGTAAGTATGTGGTTTGAAAAATATCTAAATTTATTTTAATAATTAACAATAGTGTTTAGATGGAATTTTGTTGCTTATGGACTGCGAACAAGAAAAGGGTTAGGCGAAATAATAGTCAGCCTGTGACGATTGATAGCAATATGCAAAAACAGTACAATAATAATTAGTAATTTAAAGACAATTTGTGTTCCTTATGTGAATGCTGTAAAGTGCACTTTTGCATATTGTCGAGGATGGGAATATTTAAACCTAGAACAAGATGGTACTTTTTAATCACTATATATAATTTGATTTTTATTGTATTTAATGAAATTATAAGTTTTTAACATCACAACTTTCTAATTTGATTTTTACTTTTAGTTTAATCAAAAAGCAGTGCCTTCTAAATATGATGAGAAATTTGACAAAGTTATGTGGGATTATAATTTGAAAGTAAATGTGTTTTAGGATAAATAATAATAGGATTTTTAAATGAACGGGAATACCGCAGTGCTCATAGTTTGTTAGGAATGGTTCATTTGTGAATGATCACCTATACCTCATTAGTTCATTTTGGTCAAGCGTAATATTGAAAACCTATTCATAATAAATTGTAACACCATTTTGATTATAAAATCACATATCAAAAATATTGTGTAATTGAACGTAACTCCTAAATGATGCGCTTGATAATACAATTAAACTAAATGTACAATAATTGGATAATTTTATTTTAAGCTTTAGTTTATTCAAAGTAATGTGTAAAAAAATGCTTGATTTTGGAAGCGCTAAGATTCTATTACCACACCGGACTGACGACAGCTTGTTTTCTTGCCGTTTGATATTATGACTTGCTTGGATTCAAATAAAACATAGATTTCACTATCTCATTATATCTAAGAGCAATGGATCTGAAACATGTGCATTTGCTGTTGCCAGTCTGATGTTGTCTGATATTTTTTAAAACATTTTTAGTGAAGAAATTAGGTTGAAAAGTTTTACGTTCACAGTGCCGAATTTTCAACGGGTATCAGCTATGATTAGTGATGTATTCAAAATGAAAATTAGTTTTATTGTGTTGGCAATCAACATTTAGGTTACTAGTATTTCGGTTTAAATACCACTACTACTTAAACACTTATTTTCTTTATTCCTAATGGGACATCATCAAGTGCTGCTTCATGTGTCGATATTATCGTTCATGTTGTCAAAATGTCTTGACCATAACAAGTCGTACCATTCAAAGCGCCAATACTCAACATGTTTTCAAGATGTAGAGACTGTACCAATAGCTTGCTGAAGCTATTTACATGACTAGAATAAAGTAGAAGAACAGTTAAAACGGAATTAATGCAGGAATGGTTCTGTGCTATAAAACTTTTTCAAAGCTTAATTTTTAACTATTTTAAATATTTCTCCGTTTTTTCGCCCAAGAAATACAAATAAAGTACCCAATTACCCATATTTCAAAAGTAACTTACTTGTTTAGGAGTTAAAAACTAGTTCCACCTATTTTAACAAAAATAACATTTTTAATCTGTAGGATTCCGTTAAGATTGCTGTCTATGGAAGTGAATATGGAATGAAATTCGATACTTTCGATGGTGGCGCCCCCCTCGACTATACCATTTTTCCACGGACATTTTTCAAATAAAATCTGTGTCCCACAGTTTCACTCGTATTCTCCGGATATAGAGTAGCCTATGTCCCATACCATAAGCTATCTGCGTGCCAAAATTCAACGCAATTGGTCAGAGGTTTAGTGTCGTAAAGAAATTGGCCAATATTGATGACATCAAGTCTTATTACAATCCAATTAAAAGTCAATGTCTCTACTAGAGTCATTTCTATATTTACGGCATAAAATAAGTAGAGGTTATGAATGGTACGGTTTGCTAATGGTCTGTAATATAGTATGTACTATTTATACAAAATCTGCTATAGAACCAAACAAAGCTTTTATTAGGTCGTCTAAATATTCGCGATTGCCAGACTATAGGTTTTTTCTGTAGAAAAGGTTACTGAAGTAACATGCATCAAATCGCACATGAATTTCTTTTTTTTCCTTGTTATAATAATTATAGTTATGTCCTCAATATTTTCCTTTATATTTTAGTCTTGTGTGTTATCGGAATTTAGTTACAAATTGAGTGTTCGTTATTTTTTAAATAAATGTATAATAACTAATAAAGATAAAATATACTTACAAAAAGACAGTAATATTTTGTTCACAAAACCCTGACAAAAAAAATAAATTAAGGGACCACAGATTATAACAAATTCACGATAACGTGCAAGATTTAAAACGTATTCATGCTCAACATTGTACTGTTGTAGTACCTCCTGTATTGTTTAATATCGATTTATATTGATCGATACGTCCCATCGATTGGTAATTTTAATATTTTTTAGGTGTCATACCTGTATTATAATTGGATTGTGGATTTTTGCTATAATATTTAAAATATGTTTCGATTTTGTGTTTTTTGTGATGACTGTATATGAAGAGTACTAGTTGTCGTGGGAGGCGATTGGAAAATCTCATTTTATTTTGAGCTAAGATAGGTACATATAGTGTAATTTATGTAACTGATAGAAGTGTGTAATCCTTATCAATTAACTATAGACAGTACAGAAATGTGCCTAGAAATTATGCTTATCTGTGTATTTTTATAGTGCAATAAATAACTTGTAAGATTCGGAGCAGATTTTATACATTTTAAAGTTGTCACAATGGCGGGCAGGGTGTTCATTTTGAAAAAAAAAAATAATCTCGCTTGATTTGAAAATAAAGCTATCTTCAACATGTAAAAAGTAGAAAAGGACTGTTTTAAAAAGATTTTTAAATTCTACCACGTAATATGGTACTGTAGGGACTCCCTACCTCAAAACCTTTGAAGACTACTTTATTTTTTTTTAATTATTTGATTTGAGTATCTTTAGTGTTCTCTGTAGCACTGACTAAATTATTTCAATCACCATACTTTAACCATCGAGGAAAACCATCAAATTTTCCAAGTCTATGATCAGATCAGATATTAACTAAGTATCTCGAGACAATACTATTTCCATTACAAACGGATTATACGAAATCGTTGTTAATAACGGAAACGCATAACTCAAATGAAAATAAAACAAATACTATTGAATTGAAAAAAATATGTACTCCTTTTTTCAATCCTGGTTCTGAACATGCACAATATGCACATACATTTTTGCGATAGCAATAGCTACTGTTCAGAACTGATGGTAACACCCTGCATTGTCCTGCCCGTAACGGTAACTTTACGACAAAAGTTTATTATTTCGCCGAATAGGAGCAATAGCAAATCATGACAATCAAAGTTCAATCTATTAATATGCTTCGAATCGTAGTGATTTGCCCCTAGCATTATATTCGGCATCTATGTTCCAAAATTATTACCGTAGGAAGACATATTGTGATAGAATAAAACTTTTTTACGCTAGAATGTGTTTTTTATTAATTAGTCCAGGACCCGAAGACGTTAAGTCAGAACGGGGTCGAGGCTCCCACGCCATCCTCCTCCAATAGTCCGGTGCTGAGTTACAAACCGGAGATTGTCTGTCGGGGGTGTACGTTCGTCGCACTCGTTCTGCCTCGGCTCATTGGTCTCCGTCTCCTGCAGCCGGCCACTACACTCGGCAATTTAATAAATTCTCCGCGTCGTTGTTCATTTGTAAACAAAAGTCATTGTTTCGCCTCCAATCGGACAGTTTGACGATGGCGACTTGCCTTAGCGGGTGCGCGCGGTGACATCTAACGACTTGCTGACCTCCGCGACACTAGTTATGAAGTTTTGGAAGTGCATCAGTAAAAGTGAACGACGCGCGGCTGCTCTTGGTGAGTGGACCCTTGGTACATTGCTTAATGATGGACCATAAGTGTGTCCCTGAGTTTTATTATTATTAATGATCTATATCGTTACTCGTTATCATGAAATAAATATGATCATTATTGAATTAACCTACTTTTCGGATATCTCAACGATTCCTGCAATTTATCTTTATTAAGTGCATGGAAGACATCCTGGAGATAGGTATTTGTCTCGAATCAAGAACTTGCGAAATGCTCAATTGATCCAATTTGATAATATCTACCCATCACTTACATGTCTGTTGATATAACATTATAGTAAACCCTGAAGCTGCAACAGTCTGTCTTGGACTTATTTGATGTTTCCACGCTGATGTATAAGTCGATATGCCTTATTAATTCCAATCAGATTCGGCCAATATTGTCTAGAAGTATGACCTTGTATCTAAGCTAAAAACATTGATGACGAAACATCGTAAAGTGCGTGATTAGATTGAAGAGGTGAATAATATAAAGTTCAACTGGTCAGAATTCTGATCATCATACAATTCTAGAATTTTCGAAAACTGAATTTACAAAACAACCAGGACCCATTCCTTGAATAAGTAGGTATAATTCCTACGCACGCATCTTACTGCTGCTGCAGTCGCAGTAGAAATGATTTATTAGAAAACTAGCTTCCGCCCTGCGGTTTTACCCGCGTTCCCGAGGGGCAAAAAGTAGCATATTATGTGATAATCGAGGGTGTCAGCTACCTCCATGCCAAATTTCATTAAAATTGGTGCAGCCGTTTGAGCGTGAAGAAGTAACAAACTCACATACATTCGCACTTATAATATTCGTAGGATAGGATACTTCATAAAATTTGTACTATTTGACACACATGTAGGTTATTTATTGGATTAGACCATACCAATGATGCCTATTTTATATAGAAAGTAATAATTACTCTTGAATATTTCCACAAAAAACAAGTCTCTATACCAAATGGTAAAATATTTGATGGTAGCCCGCAAAGATAATTAAATACAATCACTACGTTTCTGATAGCCCGTAGGTGGTACTTGGATTATATTACCTACTGTCCAAAACACTTGTGAAACCTGCTATATAATTATAACACTAATAACCATTTCTGGTGTAGAGGTAGTCGGTTCATTGGAAATAATCATTATGCGTTTAAAATGTTTTCACTCGTTATATCACACAAAGCGATTGTACAATCTATAGACGATTTTCAATCTAACTTGTGTTCGATATGATTCGAACACATTTGAACATAATTATGGGACTGCGTTATGAATGTCTTCTAAATAATAATAAAAAAAAGTTTTTCAGCATAACGAATCTTTACGTTGTGGCTTGGTGTGGGTGACAGTAGCCAGAGAGATGAAAATGAACCATATTGCGGGTAGGTATATGTTACCCAACCTACTGAATCATAGACTTTATTGCAAAGATGTAAGGCTCATCTTCTAGGTTACAAAAAGATGACATCTCTAAGTTTCCACCTACAAAGGTAGGTATAAATACTAATAAACGGGTTTATTGGAAGCCGGCATTAGTTCCAGACAGTTGGAGCTTGACCGCCAATCTTTATTAGTTTGTGTACAAAACCTAACTTTTCTTTTTGTGTAGTTTCAGTTAAGCTCGTTTATGGGCCTCCTTCCTTTGTGTAGTAAACGGACGCAGGCGTATTTTGATTAAAGGATCATTTGAACGTCTGTTCGGTTACAAATTGTTAATTGACTGACAAGTGTTGTGAGAAGGGTCTGTTAATCAATGCGAAAGTTTGTGAGTATGGATGGATGGATGTTTGTTACTCTTTCACGCAAAAACTACTGAACGGATTTGGATGAAATTTGGAACACAGATAGTTTATAACCTAGATTAACACTTTTTATCCCGGGAAAACATAAGATCCCTCGGGAACGCGAGTGAAACCGCGGGGCGAAATCTAGTTTCTTAAATAAATCTTACTTACCTACAAACCAATATGGATTCTATATAGGTATCCGAATTTAATTATTAAATCATTCTGGATACAGAAATAGCCTCAAACTTAAATGTTTGACATCAAGAGGTTGTTCTCAACTCAGGTACCTTACTGTAACTCACTGACATACATTAGGTATGATTAGCCCTAAACGATTTTCGAAGAAGTCTATGATCATGGGGCATCGATACCCCGCTGTACCTCGACCTAGAACTGGTAGGTAGTAATACTCTTGGGGACGTTCAAACATTGCATGAATGCTAAACCAAATTCTTCCCTTGCCTAACTTATTCCCAGTGAGGTATCTACCTACTTATTTAGATATATCAGGAAAACATTAACTGTCTTATTACATGTGATGGTAAGACAGCAAGTCTTATAAAACCCAGAATTTAAGGTGAAAGTGACGGATATATAAAGGATTCTTCAATTTCTATAGCTTGGATTACCTTTTCAACTCGTTCGTCCGAAAGAGTAATTAGTTACGAAATAAAAAAATAAGGATAATATCGGTACGTATGTCCTTGTCGGTATATAGCTAAGTAGGTAAGTGAATGTGGTATCCGTGTCCCAGTACCCAACGCAGATTGGTAATGGCTGGCTCCAGGCTGATTGCTATGCGAGCCGCGATCCGTCCGCCAGCCACCGGCCTTTGTTTGCGTTTTACATTGTCCTATCCTTCCTTTCAGCTCCCAACTTTTACTGAATTGAATATTATTAACACTCAGAATCAGATTTGGTCCTATAGCAAAAGATGCCTTCCAAAAATTACAACGAGTTTTAATATCCGCTTGTTAGGTTTTTTAACAGATATTTGCGTATTTCGAGTGTAATATATTGGGTTTAAACTAGTGACAAAACTACTTGTATTACTGTTTGAATTTTAGGTCGATGAAACCTTTTGATTTTAGATAACATGTAGGTACCTACATAACGCACCCTGATCGATTCCGGCCAGATAAATTTGCTTTGCCGAAATATTTACGTGAAACATCTAGCACACAATTTTCATCCAATAGTTACAGCCGGGCATGTGAGCATCGCCTTAGTAAAATGGGTTCCCTTTTATCTTTTTTCAGCGCCTAGTTTTCGCTGTAATTGCTCGCCGATGTGCACAAACTCGCCTCTCATTGGCTGAATATCTTTGACTTCATAAGTTTATTTATTGATTCTGTTAGTCAAATAAACTTCTTTACGTCCCCGTTATATTACCAACAATCTCTAGTTGAACGCAGCTTCGCTTGGGAGAGTTACGGCAAACAGAAACGGGAACAAACAATGTTTAAGTTAGTTTTCTTTTGTCTGCAAATATCGTACAACACAAACTTTCTATAATAATGTTTTCGTTTCTGAGTAAATTATTTACCTTTAACATTCATTTTGATAAAAACCACATGCTCACCCAAGGATCGTCCCAAACTAACTGGGGCTTCTAAACTTGCTTATATCAACCAACACTCGCATACAACCCCATAGATAGCTACTTTAGTTACAATACTATAGGCACCTAAACTTTGTAGAACGTTTGCTTGTGATACAATAGCTATTACTTATATCAAAACAATAGATGATCAACTTATAGCGATGAGTCGATGACTAGACTACAGTATTTGAATTGGAATGCAAGTAGGTATTGTTGTCGCCATGATATTTTACACTAGCAACATCTGTCAGCGCATGACGACACAGACAATCTACCTATAGGTATCCATAATGAGGCAGGCAAGATGCCATGCTAAGATCGGGCACTTTTGTCGTCGCATCTCATTGTGGTAACATCTCCCTGTTCAAGTATCGTTTAATTGTAATACAATAATTATTGAAATATACCTACTAATAGTGATTTGTTAGAGGAATATTGTATAATTATTGTAAGTAGTTGATTTTGAAAAGGTTTGTCAAGGTGGGTATAAAAGGTTGGATAATATATATAGCATATGAAAACCAGTGTTGTATTTTATCAGAAGTGCGGACGCCTCGACCACAATGCCACGTAGCAGAAATATTACGAGAAGAACTACGCGGCGTCGACAACCTTCAACAAGTTCATCGAGTTCATCGAGCTCATCGAGTTCGAGTAGGAGCAGTAGCAGTGACAATCGGCATAAGAAGAATAAACGACGTCGGAAAGTATCGCCAACCGTGAGTCAAAGTGCCGTATTATCATCAGTGATTCCCGAATTCGATCCATTGGTGGATAATGTAGACATGTGGATTAATGTAATCGAAGCAAACGCGAGAGCTTTTGGTTGGTCAGATAATATGATAAAGTACCAAGCTTTACAAAAACTACGTAATACCGCCAAAACGTGGTTAGATTCTTTGCAAAAAAATCAGACCCGATGGACCACGTGGCGGTGGAAAGATTGGCGTGATACCCTCTCCGATACATTTCAAATCAAACGAAACATGTATGCATTACTTAAACAGTTGATCGATGCGAAACCATTACCCAATCAATCTTTATATGAATTTTACTTCCAGCAAAAGAGTAAAATAGATAGATTACAATTACTTTTCAAAGATCCAGATATTATATCGATTATAGTTGGGTCTATCGGCGATAATCATATAAGTACGGCTGCTGAGGCGGGAAACTTTAGATATTGTGATGATTTGGCATCATTTTTGCATAGTAAGACTCATAGTGTTACCGAAAAGACTTTACCAGTAAAAAATTCTTTTTCGCAATTAAAACACGCTTCTCGCCACGTATTATCTGATTCGACGTTAATTTCAAACAGTAGGCCTGATAATAATTTTAAAACCGAACCTATTACGAATAACCCCCAGAATAATAATGTTACATGTTATCGTTGCGGAGTAGTAGGTCATAGGAAGACCAATTGTTCTATCAAAGATACTGTTCGATGCACACATTGCAGTAAGTTAGGACATTTAGAAGCTGCTTGTAGAACTAAGCCTAAGCCAAAAGCTGAAAAAGAAATTGAGGTTAAAATGATTACAGAGTCTCAAGCAAAGCAAAAATTCTATAAAAAAGTTTATGTGAATGATTTCGAGTGTAAAGCATTTTTTGACATGGGAAGTGATTGCTCATTGATAACGGCTAGTTGCGTTAAACAATTAAATTTAAAAACTTTTCGTTTAAATAGTCCAATAAATTTAGTCGGTTTTACCGATGTTTCCACCATGCAAGTAACTGAAGCAGTTGCAATTACTTTAAAAGTTGACACTGTCGAATTGATTGTGACGCTGTATGTTATTGACACATTATCGGGTTGTAATTTATTGATAGGTAGGAATTTTACAGAAGATAAGAGTATCATGTACGTTCGTATTGGGGACATTTTGACTTTTCAACCAGCGCAGATAGTAACAATTTTGAAAATCGATACTAATAAGCTGAATAAAGCATCACTTGATTATGAATCGAAACTAAATAATATTTTATCAAAATACCCCCAGTGTATTTCACGGGATTTGTCTAACTTAGGGAAAACAAATTGCGTTGTATTAGAGATCAATTTAACGTCAAATAAACCTGTTTATCAACGTCCTTATAGAATGTCAGAATCTGAGAGAACAATTATGCGCAACTTAACTGATGAGTTATTAGAAAATAGGATCATTCGTAACAGTAATTCAGCGTACGCTAGCCCAGCCCTCCTAGTTGACAAAGCATCGGGAGCTAAGAGACTTTGTGTAGATTATAGGCAGCTTAATAAAATCACTGTTAAGGAAAAATACCCCATGCCTATGATTGAGGATTTAGTGGATAGATTAAAAGGGTGTAAATACTATACTTCTCTTGATTTAAAAAGTGGCTATCATCAAATTGGTATAAAATCTGAAGATATACACAAAACAGCGTTCGTCACACCTGACGGACATTTTGAGTATGTGAGAATGCCGTTTGGTTTATGCAATGGCCCAGCTGTTTTCCAACGGTTGATGAATACTGTTTTGGGGAATCTACGTTTCGGAAACGTAATTTGTTACATGGATGATTTACTAATCGCGACTGCCAAAATTGAAGAAAATATAGTTTGTCTAGAGAAGGTTTTAGATATTTTACAAAGTAATGGTCTAACGATAAACTTAGATAAATGCTCGTTTTTTCAAATGGAAATCACGTTCTTGGGTTATGAAATTTCTGAAAATGGTATTCGTCCTAATTCCCGAAAGATAAAAGCTATCGAAAATTACCCCACGCCAAAAACAGTTCATCAGTTAAGACAATTTTTAGGTTTAATAAATTATTTTCGGAAATTTATTAAAAATTGTGCAGTCATATGTAAACCATTGACTAGCTTGCTAAAAAAGGGTATAGTATGGCAGTGGGGGTCTCCACAAGATCAAGCTGTAGCTGTATTAAGACGTGCGTTGATTAAAGATGCTACATTAAACATTTTTGATCCTAAATTACCTATTAATCTATATACTGATGCTAGTCGTGATGGAATCGGATGTATTTTAGTCCAATTGACAGAACTCGGAGAGAGACCTGTATATTTTTACAGTCGCTCAACTACAACTGAAGAAAAAAAGTATCATTCTTTTGAACTTGAACTTTTAGCAATCGTAGTCGGGTTACAGAAATTTAGACATTATTTAATCGGTACAAAATTTAAAATTACTACAGATTGCAATGCTGTTAGGTACGCTTTAAGTAAACAAGAGATTATACCACGAATAAGTAGGTGGGTGCTGTACACACAAGAGTTTACTTTCGATATATTTCATAGGGCAGGATCACAAATGCAGCACGTAGATGCATTAAGCAGGAACCCTAGCGTTGATGATAATGTGTCGAAAACAATTGATTCTATAATGACTATTACTGAGGGTGATTGGCTGCTATCTGTTCAATTACAAGATCCAAGTATTTGTAGTATTCGAGATATATTGATGTCAGGTGAGGCCGAGACCAATAAACAAATTTTTAATGATTACGAAGTGCTCGGAAATAGAGTTTATCGTAGAACGGAATACGGACGACGCTGGTTAGTTCCCAAGCGATGTATATGGTATGTGATTCGAGCAAACCATGATGACATAGGACATTTTGCAGTTGATAAAACCATTGAGAGAATTCGGTCTAAATATTGGTTTCCTCGAATTAAGAAAACTGTGACGAAATATATAAAGAACTGTCTCAATTGTATTTATCATAAAACTGCTCACGGTAAAAAACCTGGAAAGTTGTATCCCATTCCCAAATACGCGAGACCCTTCCATACACTCCACATTGACCATTTAGGTCCTTTCATTAAATCTAATCGGCACAATAGTTATCTCTTGGTTATGGTAGACTCGTTCACGAAATTTGTATTTATTGCCGCGGTAAAAAATACTAAAAGTACGTGTGTCATTAATGAGTTGAGTAAAATATTCAAAATGTTTGGGAACCCTAAGCGATTAATTTGCGACGCTGGAAGTGCGTTCACATCTAAATTATTTACGAGCTATTGTAATGAACGTAATATTAGGGCTCATATTATTGCGACAGCTGTACCGCGGTCAAACGGACAGGTAGAGCGCTATAATCAAACTATTTTAGAGGCGTTGCGTAGTATGGGCGCGGATACAGACAATAAAAGATGGGATCAACACGTGACTAGTATACAACAAGGTATTAATAGTACAATCAATAAAACGACAGCCGCAGTACCGAGTGAGGTATTTTTTGGGTATAGGTTACGAATGAATAATGACGCAATCGCTGATGATGATAATACAGAGCATTCAGTTGACGTCACTGCGTTACGAAAGATCGTTGATGAGAATATAAAAAAAGATGCCGAACGACAAAAAACTTATTTTGATGCAAAACGCAAAGAAGCCCCAAAGTATAATGTCGGGGACTTGGTGGTATTAAAAATACCGAGTCAATCCAATGACGGTCAAAGTAAGAAACTTATGCCGTTGTATAAGGGTCCGTTCCAGGTTACAGATGTCCTAGGCCATGATAGATACAAAGTAGCGGATATGAGAGGAGCAGATAGAAGTTCAAAGCGCTATGATGGTACTGCGTGTGTGGAGAACATGAAGTCCTGGATTAACATCTCCGATTGAATGGTAATACCGGATGTTGTCTGTGAAAGCAGGTACAATTTAATTTATTTCTTATACCTACATTAATATTTGTATGTCCCATGATCGATACATATTTAGATGTTTATTAGATGTTAAATGTTTTTCCCAGGGTTAAAAGTATCAAATGTTCATTTAGACATGAAATCGTTACAAACTAAAAAAGAGACTTGCTTTAAATTTTGCTTAATTAGTAAGTATTTACCACATTATCATATCCACAGTTAATTTTGTTGGTCTAGCACATTCGCTTCGAACACGAAAATGTTGATGTGTTATAATATATTGTGTTGCGGATATCCGTGGTGAAAACCGCACACAAGGTACATGGTGATACACAACTATAGTGACCAGCGAATGTCACTTGGTTTAAACCATGGCGATGAGTGAGTTGGCCGTCGATGGGATAACGAACTCCACCTGTGTTGGATTATTCACATGCAACTGTTTTCGAAGTGAATGAACTAGCAGGCTAAAATAACATATAATTGAAGTTGTTTCTTATATTTGTTTCTCAGCTCTCGTACCAGACCAAGACGCTGTTCGAGGTCGAACGCGTGAGCAGGACGGCCGGATGTTGTCGCCATGATATTTTACACTAGCAACATCTGTCAGCGCATGACGACACAGACAATCTACCTATAGGTATCCATAATGAGGCAGGCAAGATGCCATGCTAAGATCGGGCACTTTTGTCGTCGCATCTCATTGTGGTAACATCTCCCTGTTCAAGTATCGTTTAATTGTAATACAATAATTATTGAAATATACCTACTAATAGTGATTTGTTAGAGGAATATTGTATAATTATTGTAAGTAGTTGATTTTGAAAAGGTTTGTCAAGGTGGGTATAAAAGGTTGGATAATATATATAGCATATGAAAACCAGTGTTTTATTTTAGTATGATGATATTATTATTAAAAAGATTTAGTTATTTGAGGCTATAATAAGGGCGTTATAAATCAGGTTTTCCAATGGTAATACTAACGTATAGAAGATTTATTCATGTTGGTAGGAAAGTAAGATTTATTTGAATTCAACGGGCGTTGCTTTACAAGTGCGAGCTAAGAACATTTTATCTGTTAACTTTGCTTTAGGTATGATAAATAGTTGAAAGTCTCTTGTCTCACTTTGGAGTAAAAACAGATACTCGCGAAATCAGGTTAATGTATGTACCTACCTGCACGGAAGTTAAAAAATCGGCAAATAATAGCGATAGGTAGAATCTTGCTACAAGGTACGAAGGCAGTGATCGTCTACGCCTAAAGGGCATGGCAAGAAGATTTCTCTCAGTAGTAGGTACCTACCTATTCCTAGTAAACTATTACCGGGTTATGTCGGTAAATCATAATAAATAATCATCACGGCAAATCAGCGCCACGACGAATCATTAGCCTACACAAGCCAATTCTATTCCTTTATTATCCTCCTGAATCGTAGTAAATTATATTTTGTTTTTAGCTTTTATTGTTAATTTTGCTAATAAATTGTGTTTCAAAGAAATCCCACATCCGTAAATTCTGGAGCCATCTAAACAAATGCTGTTTAGTATAATATCAAGTGATTGTTTTATTTAAATAGTAATCCAATCAGTGGTTACTTTCTAAATGAGCGTTAATTTGTTGTGAAGTCGTCTTAGCTCCCAGACACACTATAAATAGTCTTCTAACGAAAGCGTTACACAATTTCCAAATAAACACACATTAGAGTTAGCCGCTTCCAATGTTTATACATAAACAAGAATATCTCGTCTGGAGTTCAGAGATGAGAGCTAATAGAATTAACAATAAATTCACGTGTCCGTCTGTTTTTTACCAAGTTTCAACACAACTCCTTGACCTAAATCGAAGGAAATTTTATAATAAATACCTAACAACACTTAATAATTATTCAATTGGTTTGTGAATTGTTAAAATTACTTATAGACGGTTCTAATAAATTCATCGCTCTTTGGACGGGTGACCAAAGGCTGTTTGATAATTTTATTGGATTTTTTTACGGCTCCTAACTTTTCATTACTGAGCAACGCAGAAATTGAGTTGGTGTAATTAATAATTCGAGATACCTAATTAATTTTATAATGTAAAATAATTTTTCAGTGATATTAGTTAGAATGTCCATGGTTACAATTAGGTATATGTATCAAAATTCAGAGTTAATTATAATTTATATGAAAAAGACAATAATCTACTGATATAACTTTGTGTCTAACTACATAAAAAGAAATTAACATTCAAGGTACAAAGGTAATTTTAAAGGTTGAATGTAAGCTGGTTGCAGTAGGTATTTTTGCGATTCCTAAAAAGGTTTTGACGGTTGTTATGCCAGTTTTATTCGCATTATTTGGTTCGATCTCTTTGCTCAATAACGTGTTTCGAAACACTTGTAAAGTGAATATGGTAATAAGCTTATTTTTGAGAAAAAAAACAGTAATATCATGGAATATCAACTGAAGGCACTGTAACTTAACACTATTAAGTAAAGCAAGTTCAATCAGTGCTTACCAAGTACTCCTGTCGGAAGACATACAAACTTGGCTTTGTAACTTAACATGGCTTGGTCTCAACTTGAAGCTTAACGGCAACTTAGATGGTATCAAGTTTCTTAGATGTTTCAACAACCAGGATCTAATGACTTGATTAACCTGTAGTAGTACTTACTTTAACGCTGTATTTACACCTTATCTATGATACCTAATAGCCTGTGCCTGTTTGTGAACTTATGACAGTGGCTAGATATCCGTATTTCTGTCAGCTTTTATTCCTTTTATTTCCCACGTGCGTCAATGAAAACTTACGATATTATTCTTGTGAAAATTGCTCCTTGTTTAAGAGCCAATATTTTACTTTCGGCTGAATTGAGCGAGAATGTAATTATTTGAAACAATGGATCATAAGCATTTTAACGTTTCCAGAAAATAAACGTGTATGAATTACATAGGTAGGTACTGAATTTTTTTATGGTTTAATTGTTTGCTTGCGAAACTCGGTAATTACCTGCCTCAGTTTTAATTCAATCTTCTTCGGGTAGCTACTTCTGAACAGTCGATGAATAACGACCGATAAAATTGCACTAACAACACGGACGTAAATTCTCATGAATGCAGCGAGCTGGCAAAGACATAAAAAATTCGGCAGTAAATCCACAGTACGACTTCAACAATGCAGCTGTCGTGACGTGTTATCAATACTTCTCTAATCTGTGTTATTTCGTCACATGAAGATTACATCACACATCTCACGCGTCGTGCAGTGTAGATGTAGGCCGGCGAGGCGGGAGCCATCCCATTGCGGAAGGACGGCCGCCCGCCAGTCAGTACGCGTTCTGCGGCTGTCACTGTAGAACACCGATGCGCTCCATTGCTTCAGCAAATCGCGCGAAGCCGAACGTTCGATTTCCGAATTTAATTCAAATTTCGTAATTCGGTCAACAACTAAAATTTAACGCTTTTCGTGCGTGTCACATGTGGATATTCAACGAGTGATATGAGAATTCGGTTCGAGGTGCCGAACAAGTTGGAGATAACGTTCGGAAGAGGTAGTGTTTTACTTTTCCTTTTTTGCGGTTAAATGCAAGGTGCGAGTGGAATTATGCGCAGTGTATTTAAATTACGCATAATTTCATAGTGTATATGTTTACTTTTAAATGGATTTCATTTCACGATAAGTACCGACTTACTTTTTTAATTATTATGCACTCTTAATTATCATATCTGGTATTCCACTCGATATATCGTATCAAATCGTATATTATGATGTTTATTTATACAGATTTTTTGTAGAGTTTTAAAGAGATCGTTTTTTTTCTGAATTTCAATGAGCTTTCAAAAAGGATTGCGATTCCATATTATTGTCATAAACGATGGGTGTACTTACCTTAAATTTTACTAAAGGAAAGACCTGTTTAATTAAATATTGCTGACATCGCCCTCACCTGAAATCTCTAAAATGTTTTGTTTGCACCTACGAGTAAGTATAGAGGTGTTCGCAAAATAGGCTAGTCCCCTATTACCGTGTAACTACATAAGTAATGTAAATGTAATGCGTTTAGTGGCCTGAAGGCTTTGTTGGAATTGAAGCTATCTACGAGTAGGTACACAGTGAGGTAATAAAGGCTAAGGTTTTATGTGATAGCCTTCCTTTATTTTCTGTAGCTAACCGTACTTGGGAAAACTGAACTCTTATGGAGGCAGCGGGCGTACTGCGTAACAAAATGGTCATGAACTTCATTCCACTGTGCTTCCTTTATCTAGAGTTCAATAATAGGTATATAGACCCAATGCAGGTTGACTCGTCTGGTATTTGCATTGCCCATAAATATTGTAGAATTGCAGATAATGGATGAAATTCGTTACCTACCATTTTGTTACGCGGTAGCCCCGCTGGTCCACGATTTTAATTCGTGATATATAAAGCACAGGGTTATCTTTTTCCGAACATAGATTAACATCCCCTTGCAATAAAAAGGCTTTTTTTTTACAATGGATAAGAATGTAGTTTGATCACAATCTGGAGCTCTCGGCGCATACCCAATTTGTCCGCGTGAAGGTGTAAAAGCCCAAATTCTTTTTATTTCCTAAACTCAACGTGAAAACTGTCATGGTTTTAAACACAAAAAGTCAAAGAAAATTTCCTCTCGAGTTCAGCTGGCGGAACATGTAATCTTTCACCGAATTAAACTTAGGTAAATTCGATATTCATGACATCACAAAATTAAAAATAATATGTTTTATACAACAAAACGGTCCTTGCGTGACACCAATCCAATTTACGAACACGACCAACGGAAGCGACGCACTTAACTTCCAAAAAAAGTTTCAGGGCCTCCAGTAACCCTCGCGATAGCTGAATAAGTCTATAATGTTGAATATTTAAATAGGTACCCTAACGTGTCGCGTACCGTTATCTTTAAGTACATTATGTAAATTATTAATGTTATACATAACGAAAACTATTATATCCTATTGCTAGCTATTATAAAATTGATGATTGTGCTTTAGGAATACCGTTAGAACGGTCATAGGAGGATTTACTAATATATCAAAGGCGAAAAAAACTAATTAGCATGGGGTCAATGTCTTTAGGTACATAAATGGTGGTATAAGATTTATATAGTGACAGTCGCTGATTTTGGTTAAGTTTTTCGTATTATCCTACTTACTAATTTTATAAATACAAATATGTAGTACGGTTTATGGCCTTGTAAAGTACCTACTAGCTTCCGCCCCGCGGTTTCACCCGCGTTCCTGAGGGATCTTATGTTTTCCCGGGATAAAAAGTAGGTAGTCTATATGTTATTCCAGGGTTGCTGAAGCTGTGTGTCAATTTTCATACAAATCCGTCCAGTCGTTTTTACGTAAAAGAGTACAAACATCCTCACAAACTATCACATGTATAGGATAATAGTAGGATATTTTAATGCCCTTTCGGCATACTATATTACCCTGTGAACCTAAATGCGAAAGTTTGTTTATTGGTTTGTCCTTTTTTCGCGCAATAATGGACGAGCACCGAATCAACTTTTTTTTTGCAAAGTGATGATACAAAGAGTTCATGAGATGGAGAGCGACATAACTCCTTGTTACTTATTCCGTAACGCAATAAAACCAATGTCGAGATGTTGAATTTCATTAAAAGTTTTAGCTTATTAATCATGAGCACCACCTTACAATATTCCTAATGGTGAACTGAATAGGTATTCAACAACAACATAATAATACCTCAAAGTGCCTCAAACTCTGTGTACACGGTGTTTCCATGGCATTGCTACTAATTAAGAGAACTCTTATCTTTCCGATATATAAGTAGGTAGGTACCGTTGAATGATGTTGGTATATTTTCAATCTTTGTTATATATCCCAGGGTTTGTGATTTCAAGTATTTATGTAGCAGCGATATGATGAAAACAGAGATTTGGTCTAATCCCTATCCCTAAGCGATTTCATCAAATGGCGGAGGATGTTAAAATAACAACACGATTTTATCTTTTCCCTAAACAAATCTAGTGATTTGATCGAATCACAAAATTGGTACAGCGATATGACGAAAATAATATATCAGGGACTCGGAAAATAACTTTTCTATCGTATTTCGAAGATTTATTTCGTAAGGCATGTATTAATTTAGTTGTAATGGAACTTTGATTTTAAAAATAATTATACGAAAAGATTTGAAATAATATAAGAAACATAACAAATTGGAATTTTCATTTACGGATTTGTGGCATCTTGAATTACATAGAATATTTCCAACATCACGAATTCATAGGCGTGTATCGCCTAATATCAGATATTTTCGGTCCTTGATTCAAAAGTTATAGTTCTCATTTGGGTTTGTTTAGGCTAGATCTTTGTATCTCAAGAACTAAAAATAAAGATAACCTCGAGCAGATATGTTTGCTCCCAAATTAATACAGGCTGTGTTTTTTTCCAAATCACCAAGTTCGAGGCAAATTTATTTTTTGTAGATCCAATAGTTTTAGTTTTCAAAATCATCCCCGATGCTCCTTTCTGCATTTTTGGCTATACTTTAGGATCAACCAGGCTCACTTGATAAATTCACTCTGTATACTTTAGATTCCTAAAGCAACAGTGTTGATATCAGTGACGTCTGTCTGTAGCTACTAGGACTGTGCTACACAAAGCATGGTTGGAACTAGCAACGTTATCTAACCTAGGTATTGTAGCTGGAGCGGCCATGACTTAGATAACTATAGTAATAGCTGGCGTACATCTATTGTACCGTGAGATGAGTCGATGACAGTGGCATGTAGGTATACCTTCATGTAGTAGTTGTATTATTTGCTAGTTTGGAGCTCGCTGGCTTTTTACACGATGAAAGGAAGAGTTTAATGTTTTCAGGGTTCATGTATGTACTCTTCATGTTGTATTATTTGTTAGTTTTTAGCTCGCTGGCTTTTTACACGATGAAAGGAAGAGAGTAATGTTTTCAGGGTTCATGTAAGTATGTACTCTTTATTCCACCATAACTTATAAATGCCTTTTTTATTGAGTACCTATCGTTAGAATCATCATCTCGAGTAACCCTGGCTGTAATTAGTTTACTTCTTGTAAAAGGCAGTGGTGTTTATTTTTTTATTTTTGTATTAATTGTTACTTCTTATTTCAGTGTTGGAATTTTACCTTTTTGTGACTATTTTGAATTTGTTATCCAAATATCAAAGAGCCTGCGAGGTGGCCTTATAAATGTGTACAATTTGTGATAAAAAGATAGTTAGTTACTTTGAAGTTCTAAAAGGCTGATTTCATTTCGTATCTCGGATGTCCGATCTCATATCTGTTTTCATTGAAAGCTGATAGAAAGGCAAGGAGTCCTGAAAAGTTTTAGTAAAATTACTAACATTAAAAGTAAATAAGTGAGTTTCATTCCGAAATACGAGCTTGTAATTTTATATATCACTACTTAGATTACTTCCGAGTTTCCATCTCGGCACTTTAATCATCTTATAAACTAAAAAAGCGAATTTACTTAGTTTGAATAACTCAGCGAACAGGCACGATACCTGAATAAATCGGACAAATGCGAGTTAAACTCGCGTGGAGAGGGTTCCGTACATGTTTAACTAAGTTCCATAAATATTTTTAAACCTGACCCAAATTTGTTGATGGTAACTATAAAAAGTTTTTTTTTTTTTTGGAAATCGTCTTTTCTAAAAATGAAACCTAGCTACATCGATTTATCGCCCTCGAAACCCCCTGCATACCAAATTTCATGAAAATCGTTGGAGCCGTTTCCGAGATTCAGATTATATATATATATCCATGAATTGCAGGTTTAAAGGTATTAGATAGACTTCTCATAGGTTTTCCTGTAATCTTTAGGTAAAGAACTATTATCTGTTTTTTTTTCAAAATGTTTGGCCCAGTAGTTTCTGAAATAAGGGGGGGGGGAATGGTAAATTTTCGCCAATTTTTCGCCTATTTTCTTAAATAACTTCAAAACTATTTATATTAAAATTAAAAAAAAAATATATTTGACATCCTGATAAAAAGCCCTTTCATTTGATATGTTACACAATATTGTCTGCAAAACTTTTTTTTTAAATTTTCTAATTTACCCCCCAAAATTAGCCCCCATGTTTGAAATTCATTTATTTACGTAACACGTCCATGTTTGGGTCATCGACTTACATATGTGTACCAACTTTCAACTCAATCCAGTCCAATATTTTCGGACAGACAGACAGACAGACAGACGCACGAGTGATCCTATAAGGGTTCCGTTTTTTTTTTTTTCGGAACTCTAAAAATGTCATCAACATTTGTTGCTACGATATTGTAGTCCCAAATTGAGTAGGTACCTATCAATTAGGCTATTAACATTAAAATTTCCAAACCTTTCGTTGTTCACAAGACTACTACAGGTACTTTTCGTCGAATTCAATCTTCTAATTCTAAACTGAGTAAAGTAGAATAACTTTAAGAAAGCGATATAAGTACTTATCATACCTAGATTAAACACGTATTACAAATATTTACACCTCGATGAAGTATAACCATAAGATACAAAGTGCGCAAGTGGCAAGGTCGATTGAACAATGGATGCGCGGGCGCCGGTATCGACGTCCACGAACCGACGCTACCACAGGTTACAGCACAGCCAAGGCCGCATTTGTCACACTCACACATGCACACTCATTGAGCTGATAAAAAACATGAAGCGATTTCTATAACATTTCAAAGACTTAAATAAAAACCGATTGTTCGGTCCATTCTATAGAGTGTAGATCTTGATTAAGGTTGGCCTGCCTCTTGTAGCGAAAAATAATACAACTTTGACGTGGAACTTGAACTAAAAAGGATGTGGAAAACGCGAAAAATTGGGCCCAGTAGTACACCTAATAATGCTCCTAGCTATTAAACCGTTTCACAAAAATTAGGACACCTCTGGCAACAAATTAGTACCTACGTACCTACTACGACACGAATTGTGTCACTCAGCTTATTTGTTTGGCTTATTCACGTCAGTTTGTTTATTCCTAATTAATTTTCTACCATATTCTTTTGTAATACTCCTTGATTTATCTTATTTATAAATTGATATTTTAATTGTAAACGTATTGGCAAATACATGCTCTGTGTTCAGTTTTTCATATGTGCTGGTCTAGTCAACTTTTTATCCAACTATTGATTTATGAATGTTCTCACTCTTGTTTCATGAATTCCGATTGTTTCGAGCTGAGTCGATTGTATCAGGAGCTACAAAAGATAAATAAATTATGTTTAATATGTCGTGGAAACACTATTGTTTCGTTGTTGGGGTTTAAAGTAACTTCTTGCTTGGGAAATAACCCAGGTTTCAAACTACATGGTTGATATTTTTAATATTTATCTCTAATATATTAAATACTAGCTGTCCCCCGCGGCTTCACTCGCGTTTCTGGGATAAAAAGTAGCTTATAACCTTCGGGGATAATATAGCTTCCTATTAGTATAGAATAAATAATATACTATTAGTGAAAGAATTTTTCGAATCGGACCAGTGACTTCAGAGATTAGCGCGTTCAAACAAACTCTTCAGCTTTATTATTGGTAGTATAGATAACTGCAGTGCTATTTGGAGAACGGTTTATTTGTCCATAAAATCTTCATCTTTCTTACCTGCTCCTTGTTTTGAGTCGGTTTCATGCATACTCAACAACTGCAAAAACTAAACCTTCAAGCTGGAACCGTATTCGTGAGAAAATAATATAAAAGTATAGGCACTGGCACTGAAATCTGATTTCGCTGATCTTCGCTTATTTTACTTTCGTACTATTAACTGTCTGTTTTGGCATTTGTTGTTTATTCAGATCCTAAGGATCTTCATACTTATTGAAAATGGTTCGCTTTGCTTTAATTTGTGCTAATTTATTATCAGTCGTAATCGTAAACGTCTGGTCTGGTAATGTTAAATATCGGTGTTCCAGTCTGTTTGCCAGCATTCCACATTATGGCGGCCCGTTCGTCTCGGTATCGGAACCGAGTGATTCGGATGTCTGCCTCATTCCAACCGCTAGGAATGCTTTTTTCAACTATTTTCTGTCATCCGTCGTTTTTACAACACTATTGTTTATGAGTTGATTACACCGACTGTTTAATTTGTAGAGCGAAACTTTATTATTGCTGCGGTCAAAAATCTATTCATCTCCATTAAATTCATCGCAATCGCTTTATATCCGACGTTTAATATAATCAAGAATTTAGATTGCTCTGGATAATCTTGTCCTACCAACTAGCTAGTATCTTAAACTATGGTTCAGATTAAATTTTACTTTTTTTGACGTTGTTCCATTGTTGTCTTATTTAATGAACAGAGTGATTTGGATATTGTTCGTTGGACTGTACCGTATCCTAGATCGTATGATGACTTATTATTACGTTATTATTGATGTGAAAATATATACCTAAGCAGATGCGTCCTAAAGATAGCACCATTTATGAATTCCAAATGTTATTCGCGAACACAGTAATCCGATTCAACATCAGATATAAAAATCATCTCGTACAGATCAATTTTTATCTCATCTCATTGATTGAGGGCTTTCGATAACGTTTTCCAATTGCCTGATATTTCAAACCGCCAGTTGCGGTTCAGCGCTCGCTCTGTGGTACATACTCCGTATGTATTGCGAGATTAAACCTTAATACTCGGTAATAAAGCGCCGATACTACACGGATGATTTGCATGTGGTAAACAAAGGTCGTACGTCAAAGGGTGATGTGATGTCAGAACGCGACAACGCTAGTATCAGTTTGGTTGCGGGCGGCGCTTGCTGCCGCGTGCGCAGACGGATGCAGTGCTTCGGATTCCGCGGTAATTACCTCATATTATTATCGCATAAGAAAGCACGAACAACCACATGAACGAACCGTCGCCATTTAAATTTGAAATGTGCTGGAAACATTAAAAGAAGATCCAGAAATTACAGCATCGTGATAACTGCTAGATATAATATGTTGCTTTATTTAATTTTTCCAACCTTATTTCGGATGTAAGTACCTAATAAAGCTACCGATGTGTTAAATCGGTTTCTTACTAATGTTTTTGTAGGTAAAAATGTGCGTTTTGTTTACTTAAGTTACATTGTAGCGGTGTTTGCAATCCCCAAGATGTAAGTTGATAGGTGTTGGTTGATAGTCAGAAGGCCGGCGCACGCGCACACGGATGTGTCGAATCAAGTTACGCGCGTCCATCGCTCAGATGAGAGTCAGTTTCTTTTTCGTCAAGAGTGCAAAATTAGGCAAGTGTGTTACTAATTTGAATGTAGGTAAACAACTACATTGTCAGTGATACAAAACATGTGTGGTCTATGAATATTGAATACATTCCCAGTTCTTTCGAAGTGTAGCGTTTGTTTAGTGCATAACTTTCTTTAGATTTTAAAAATCTATTAGCGAAAGTATTAATTGCGGCTTCAATAAAATTTCTGTGTTCTGAATTACCATTTCGAATGTGAATGTTCTTGTTTTTAATATATTCAATATTTACTCACTCGTTTCCTCATATTGATGTAACTTTATCAATTAGTGTTATAGGTATATGCGTGTAGCAAATAATAAGGCATTCGTTAATTTCGTTAATAAAAATGGCAAAACATTGAAATAATCTAATATAATACATTACATTTATAAATAGATAATACCTGTCTATTTATAAATACTAAAAGGTTAAATTGATTTATCTCTAAATCTGCTGAAAGATTGATAGACTAAGATACCTACTAGATACTAGGTAGGTTTGTCTATATCGGTCTTGACTTCATTTCTTATATCATATAGATTGTATTTGAAAATAACTTAATAAATGTATTATCAAGGCTATTTATTTAGAGATGTATTGTATACCTAATTAATACCTACATTACAGTAAGTATATTCTAGAATTTCAGTAAAGTTTGAACGAAAAGTATTTAGACAGACATCGATCGTTATTTATTTAATCTGTTTTACGTTTGTGAACTGACAGTCACATCCGCAGGCGTATCACTTACCTAACATTCCGTATATTATTTATACTATAGGAATTATATTTCTAGGAATATTTGTATTGTAGGAATACAACAATACTATTAGAGTTTAAATAGATTCTTTACTTTGGTAGTACTTACTTACCACAGTTAGTCATCGAATGCCGACAGTTGTTATGGATTCCAATCTCTTTTGTAGTACCTATTGGCCTGGCTGTTGGCCACCACCCTCAAGTTGATCCAAGCTCCTACTGGTCCGATAGGTATGATGGGACTGGCATGGTCAAATTGACAAAAGTCCCTAAATAATAATAGAATAAAAAAGCTTCGTTTAACGTTTAAACGAAATATTAAATATAGGTACCTACTTAGGTAAGTTAAACTCAAGTTATAAACATGTGTGCTATTTATATACCTCTAACATAAAATTGGTAAGTAGGCATTATAATTTTATCAAATTCAGTTATTTCGTATAAACATAAAAATTATTACCTATACGTACCCATAAGTTTTCATTGAATCAAATTACTTGTGGAATACCTATTCCATTTAGACTAATTATAAAACAATATCTATCTTATCGAATAAGTAGGTACCTACTGCGTCTAATTTAGTCGAGTCTGGGTCAATTATTTCGTAACACTTATACTTTCAGCTTAGTTTCAAGTTACGGTCACATTCAAATTATGATGTAACTAATTCTAGGTAAGTAGGTAACCGTCAACTAAATTCTTATAATAGGTAATCCGACTTCACTTCACCACATGAGTAAAGAAACCGAAATTCACTGTGATGATAAACATTTTTGCTTAGTATATTTATCATCTCCCCAAAAACTTGAATGATACAAACAAATCGAATTGCGAGGTTTTTATTTTCATTATTTGTTGTTGTAGTTAGTGTAAAAATTTCAAGTGTCGACTTATTACGGTTCATGTGATAAAAGTCGTAAAATATCAAATAATTATCGTCGAAAAAATCACGTTTTTATTATTTGTTGTCATAGCGGCATCATTAATACAAATTCTGTCTAAATGTCAACTGTCTACTTTTTACGGTTCATGAGATACAGCCCGCTGACAGACGGCCGGACAGACTGCGAAGGCTTATTTGTCACCCTTTGGGTACACTAAAAATGAAAGCACAATACTTTCACACAAGCAATTTAGCGTAAGATATTTCCCGAAGATGATTGCAATACATAACATACTCGTATCACGGCACTCGCTCACAAAGGGTTCTCGATGAGATTAGGCGACGTCCCGCATATCAATGAAGACTGAGGAGCCAGGAGTACCTTCAAAGTCCATTGAGATGAGCTCTCGCTGACGATGCGACTCAAGTCGATCTACTTACTGAATGGGGATTCTGATTTTGTTAAGCGCCCTTTGTACACACGGCCACAGATCAAGCTACACACTGCGGCACCTTATGCGGTTGTAATAGGATCTATTTTGCAACAAAAATGTGTACCTTGATCTTTGGCCGTGTGTACATGGCCCCATTATACACCTGATTTAAGGTTAAAATTAAAATTTGAATTTCGCGCTCCAACCGAAGGCATCACCTTAAAAGGAACTGTACTGTCCATAATAATAAAGTCTATTTATCTTTTTTGGTACGAGTATGTGTGTCATTAACGTTGCCTAGTTATGGAAGTTTTTTTGCTAATCAGTTACATTATTTATATTATTTGTTTTTATTTGTAACAGGATCTTTTCCTTTTAGTAACTAAGTACCTTCATTCATTATTTAAACACTTTATCATAGAAACTATAGTGAGAATAATTTATGAGAGAGAATAAATTAAGACATAGATCTGAGAGTCGATCATTTTCGTAATTAGCTATTTTATGTTATCGATATACAGTTGTCTCTAATATTATCTTCATCTATGTCGATATCCTCATTCCTCACCATGATTTTAATCTAAATCATCTTCCCATGATTATGGTTTCCCGTCTTGTGAGTACAAGTAGGTTTGCGACTGCAAATTACCTTAGGTATAAGCTGTATAGCATTGCGGAAGTAATCTAACTTCTGTTATTTCGAGACCGTTTGTTTCGAGAGATATTATTGCATATCTTATGTTTATGATAGGGTAAGAATACTATCTAGTTATCGAAAACAAGTCTCAATTAGAATAACTCAGCTTTCGGTGGCTCTCGGTCTATTTTTGTATCACTTTCGATGTCAGGGTCCATTATATTCGATTTCAGTTATCTGTTCTATCGGTAAATATGGACAGTTTGCGATATATTGTGTAAAAGGTACCCTCACCGTAAAATGAAAAATAAAATTCCTAAAACTGATGGAGATACAAGGTACATTTACTAGATTCGTTGACAGATTAGAGTTTACTAGATTTGATGGTAGGGTTCTTTTTGTTAGAGGCCAGCAATCAATCACAATGTAAATCAGGAGATAGTTCGTAAGAGTCTACATCCGAATTAGGACATAATAAAAGGTAAGCGGGATGCGATCAAATCACCCTTGAGAGCTTGGCTATTCACCTCGGGGCTTCCGACAAGTCACTAGTGTGTTTACATACACAAAGATTCGGGAATTCTCGGAAACTGTTTAGGTTTCCGAGAATTCCCGAATCTTTGTCTCAAACGGAACGGAATACCAAGTATTCCTGAATGGTCTCTATTTTTTTCTTTCATTCGAATTTCAGCAGTATACTTAAAACATATTTTATTACGTTTGGCGAAGTAAGAATGGCTAACTCATGAACAGATATGAAAGCTGGATGTATTTCTTTATTACTTTTCGCTCATTTTTATTGTCCCTTGTTCGTACGTGATTTCTTCTAATTCAAGTAATTTAACATACCGTTATAAAGAAATGATAATCTCTTGTAAAGTTTTCTTTAGCTATCATCAGTATAGTATAAATTGAGTATACTGCAAATGAGTTGGTAAGGAATAAACAAACTAGGTAATTAGCGTTAGTCAGTCTCGCAGCTCGGCTGTTATCAACCTTGCGGCCCTTTATTATGTAACCTAGGCACTATCTGTGGGTTTATAATTCTACATAGGTACTTTTACATGCTCGTCATTGCATTTACGTAGTGATTAGATTATATAGTTAGACTTTAACTAAATACAGACTAAGCGAAGCGATGTTCGGTTTATAGCCGTGATGTCGTCTATGACAAATTGACAAAGGTGGGTGCATAGTTTTCGATGAAGGAAAACATCGTAGGGAAGCTATAGTACTGAGGTAGGGCACTTTGTAAGTTTTTAGTGCCTGCCTGTTGAAAATCTATCGCTAAGCACAAAGTTGCTTGCACGAAGCACACAGACAGCAGCGTCGTTATAGGTAATTTACTAAATATAAAATTCAAAGTCCCTGACAGACACATCAACGCACAGCGTAGAGACCACTGGTCCTACAAAATAGTAGGTACGGAACATTTCAAAAATAAAAAAAATCGTCGTCAGAAATTAGCGCTATAATCCATTGTTATATTCCAAGCATGCGGGTGCGGTATTTCCTTAGACCGCACCTTGCCTTTTCATCGTATTTGTACTCGGGTAATAATGATGTCCTATTTATATTCCTCAATTTATCTTCATTAGCATCCCTGCACAAATCACCGGTAATATATTATCACGTCTCCTTATTTCATTCCCTGCAATTTACCTGGCGTTTTGGTTGAAATTACTTACAAATTACCTCGACCTTTGCGCGCATGTTTTGTCGGTCGACGAACCCAATAAAGAGTGTTGGCAACATAAACTAACAACGGCATTGTAGCGATTACTATTGTATACAAAGACGTCCAGCTACTATGTATGTTTGAGGTTTCCTTCTAATTGGCGACGATTAATACAACTGGCCTCAAAGACATTAAGGATATTAATAAATCGCTTTCCTTTGTATTCACGTTATTTCTACCGTTACACTTTCTCTTTATGCACTTAGGCCCTTGTCTCACTTATACCTAAGTGAATTTTTGTATTATTAGATATATTATTCACCGCAATCATGGAAGATTTTTCGTTTTAGCAAAAGCTGTCTGTTCTGTATTTGTATATGTATAATTTTTACTATGTATAGGCCTATGTTTGACCACAATCTCACCGTGGTCAATAATGATATGGCCGATGGTAGTAAACACAATACCTAGAAGGGAACTGGCTCTCAAGTGCAGCTGTCGGAACACACCGGACAGTGCTTGACGACAGACTTTCAACTAGAGGGTGGAAGCCAGCCATGCGGGTACTACTAAGTACCCTACCACCGTGCTATGGTCTCCTCACGATGTTTCCCTTTACTGAAAGCTCATTGCGACCTACGACGCCTCTGAACTATCATCGCCTTAAAAAATATTATTTGTTTCTGTAATGACGTATCTCTTATAGAAAGTAGAGATGACAGCGTATTTATAAACATATTCAAGTAAACGTATCCTTGCGTCGTCTTGTAGTACATTTTACTTGCAAGCTGCTCACTGACTTGTTTATTTAGACATCAAGGAAGCGTGTAATGAGGCGTGCGTATGAGATGTTGGTTCATTCATGTAAATATCTACTTCCGATAAGTTGGTACACATTGCAATTAAAAAATTACAAACAATTTTCGTTTTCTTATCGTTATCATTATCTTCATTTACATGAAGTTGTAGACGACTACAAACTGTATAGTACCTGTCTTTTTGATTTCTGTTTTTCTGTATAAAACTATCGGTGTTCCTAACAATTGATTAGTATACTTGTAGTAGGTATTTGTATAAACCTGCAGTTTATATTTGTAATAGCTGTTCCTCACAGTTTCACCCGCGTTCCTGTGACAATAAGGCTATGTTCTTCCCCATAACATAGGCTATATATCTGCGTGCTTTTCATAAATAACCAACAGACTTACTTTTGTTTCTATAATATTAATTATGGATGTTACATTCTTCATGTCTACAGTTTTTGTTGTGTTGACTAAACTCACTTGGTACCTACTACATGCTGAATTTCTTATTTTTAGGTTTGGAGTTCCTAAGGCACACTCTTTAAGGTAACCATGGTCCTTCGAGAAATTTATTTCCTCGAGTGAATAACAATCTTATCACGTTGGTAATCATAAGGTTAGGAGTCCATCCGCTGTTTGTTTATGAGTTTATTCAGTCCACTGACACGGAGATTATGTCTGCTTAAATGGAGACACTTGACGGAAAATAAAGTCCTTTGTTTCTTATGTTAAACGGTCGATGCTCCCTTAACAAGAGTTAGATTAAAATAGCTTGGTATTGGCAATCAGAGCTAAATAGGAGAGTTGTTAGTCGCCAAACCTAAACGGGGACATAAACGAGCTAGTGGTGAACTATCTACTGTAGTATTGTGACCACATCGACCGATATCATCTCGACAAATAATAAACTCTTAAATAGGATTGAAGCTGCAAAAGGAAGAAAGGACCTTAAAAAAAAAGGAGGAGGTTATCAATTCGGTTGTAAGTTTATTTTTGTATGTTCACGCATATCATTGTTGTTCTTTTGCGTTGGGTTAAATATAGCTCCAAAGTGCTCCCATTTTAATTTCATTGTTTTGAAGGAGGTTTTACTCTTTTTGTTAAAAATATTATTAAAGATGCCGATGACATTTGTGTGATACAGTGAACTACCTAATTCGCTTCGCAGACGCACTTATCTATCTATGGGTATTCTCGTAAAATCTCAAATCATTGTTCGTAACGTTATGTAGTTCCATATAATTAATGGTCGTAGAACATGCGATCGTATTTGCGGAGCTTTGTACCTACTCACTGATTAAAGACTAGTATTACGGAGACAAATTGGTGTAATCTACTAAAACTAGTTCTAATTCTGCGTCTTCAAATAAAATAACATGTTAGCTCCATGTGTTGTCATACCACAGATAAATTGGTATGTCTAGTTACTACTATAATACTTGCTTATAAAAACAAAGGGAGATAGCAAGATGACAATAGCGAGATGAATACTGATAAGATCTTGTCAAATGGAATAAAAGGACATACTTAGATGCCTACGGATGAATCCGGTAAAAATAATCCAATTTCAACAATCTCAGCTCTATGCTAGAACCATAATGTCATGAGACAGTTAGGTACCGATTTAAAGTCCTCGAAGTAAAACAAAACTCAGAAGTTGACTCGTTAGTGAACTGCAGCTGCCAAGTACCTCCCACTGAGGATTTATGGAATATTGCGCTCATTTTCCATAGTTAATTAATGAAATTTACAGAGCATAACTAATAATAAATCGACGTCGTAAAGTTGGATGGGAGTCAATGGTCTTTTGAGGATAGGTACAGTACTAGAGAGCTGGCAATGAGTCAGCTCAGGTAGTAGAATCTACAATAAAAAAAAATATTTCGCCGAAAGTGCTTCAAGGTTTAAAAACTACTTCACTAGAAAATCATCCATTTTTAATCTTTTTATTGTTGTTTTAACAACTTGACTGTGCACTGGCTGAATATGAGCTGCCCTGAGCTTAACCAATTATGTAATTGGTACTACTCATTTGAACTATTTTTTATTACTACTATGGTCAATGTTCTACTAGAAAACGGTCCGATAAATAATCGGGCGTTTATGATGACATTTTCCTACGAAAATTTAAGGTTTCGTTTTCTAGTCGGTGAACATCGGCTGAAGATAGCAAACAAACATACAGTCCAACTGATGGTAAGCGGTTACCGTAGCTTATAGACTATAGCTTGCAACACCAGGGATATTTCTCGAGCGTTGCCGACCATCCTTATCGAAGAACCCCATGGTGTAGTCTCTTGCGAAAACACGGCGGAGAGCTCATTCCATAACCATTATTACTATTCCTCGATCTATTTCTCTTCATCGACTGCCATTTCTTTGGGCATCGTTTTATTCTATAGCTATATTTTAAATGAACCAATAAACTTGTTTTATTTCCAGAAGCGGAGTGTGATGGGTGCGGTAGCGAGGGTGAAGAGGGCCGGAACGTGGGGGAGCTACTGCTACCGCAGTACGCCCTGGCGACCGGCGGCCTGGCCAGGGACCATCGCCCACTCATCACCTTCCCCGACAACAACAACTTTCACTTCATCACCGCTGCTGAATACCGTCGTTTGTTGCTCTACCTCACCTCAGTGCCCTCGTAAGTAAAATCACATTAGCTGATGATTATTATAATAATGAAGGTCGTGGGTTCGAATCCTACAATGAGCTTGACCTTTCGGTGAAGGTGTAGTACCCGTCTGGCTGGCTACCAAATTCAAGTTGAAAATCTGTCACCAAGCACCTTCCGGTGTGTTCCGGCAATTGCACTTGAGAGCCAGTTGCCTTCTCGGCATTGTAACAGGTCGGCAACACATTGGCAATACCTATGGTAACCATAAGTGGTTACCATAGGTATTGCCAATGTGTTCCATAGTTAATTAATGAATGATGAATGATGGTAAGCCATCAGGTGGACCGCCTGCCTGCGCTTGTCAACCTTCTGACATAATAAAAAGAAATCTACTATCTAGTAATTTAATTGATAGTTAATAGGCTACTTAGCCAAGTAAAAGAGTAAACCTCTATCTTTGCTAAGAATTGTGGATAGCCAGAACTTAACAACAATAATATGGGACAACTTAACGCTATCTGAGACTATGGAAAACGATGATGTTGAAGCGAAATTGGGAATTCCCGTTACCCGGTTAAAGTATTATTAGGTTGGTATACCTATACCTAGTTGTTGCACGTACAGTAAACCAGCATTCAAATCTACTTGCCTATATCATAAACAATATCTCAACTTCTAAAACATGATTTTACATTTGATTTCAGATTACTAGAAGCAGATATGGGTTTCCACATAATAATAGATCGTAGAAAAGACAGATGGAACTCGGTCAAAACAGTATTATTAAGGATCTCTGTGAGTATAATTTTCTTTTTATTTAATAAGCTAAGTGGTAAAATATGCTAATAATAAAGTGGTAGAGTATTTTTGTTTGAGCGCCGTACTCTCAGGCACTTACAGTCGGATCCGAAAAAAAAATTCACTAATTGCTACTTTATCCCCGAGTGCTATAGGCTAATTTTTATCCTGAGAAGGCGGGTGAAACCGCGGAGGACAGATAGCAATAAATATGAGTGAGAGGAAATGAGAGTTAAGACGTATACGAGAAACATCATCGTCACCAGATCTCTGTGTTTAATATAATGTCTTCTCTTTCCAGGAATTCTTCCCCGGCATCATACACGCTGTCTACGTTCTTCGGCCCGCCAGTTTTCTTCAAAAGGCACTTTCAGAAGTCAGCAATAAGTTTTTCAAAGAGGAATTTAGGTTCAAAGTGCTTGTGTGCTCTTCAGTTGAGGAGTTGTACGATCACTTTGACAGGTCACAGCTGACTCCGGACCTTGGTGGGGAATTGCAGTATTTACATGCGGAGTGGATACAGCAGCGGATAGTACGTATTTCAATTGATCAAGGTTCTGGGTTAACTTTAATTTGTATAATTGAAACAAAATGGCTTGTGATGTATGAATCACATAAGTAGGCTTTTGGTTAAGGGCCAAAATGTTTGCAGTCAGTAGAAATAAGTCAAACAAAATAGTAGGTACTGATTAAAAATAGATAATTAACGAAGTTATCTAGACCGTGCTCTGTGACAAATTATATCGAAGGAGATTTCAGCTTCGAGGTAAAGTATTTTTAATGAGACGATCAGATACTTATCGTTTATATCCCCTGAATATAGAATAGTTATTTGTACTTTATAGTATAGTAGGTATGAACCAATATAACAAAAAAAAAATGTAGTTTTAGGTTTTTGTATTAACCAAACCCCAAACGGAACCCTATTTCTGTAACTATTGTTTGTTTATCGTGTCAGAAAATGTCATGGTTTTCTAATTTGTAAACGGAATGCGTTACAGATCTATTGTTGAATATTAAATAACCAGAGAAACGAACCTAGCCAAGTCTTATAGCGTCCTCTCACAAAGGCGATAATTATAAATATAAAACGTTAATATCTGTTTATTTTCTGTGGCAGTAGCGCCATCTATCGTTGAAATAGCACATCAGTTCTAAATCGCGCTATTAAAATATTATCGTCGCTAAGGATATATACATACAAAGTAGGCGGAGTACATCTATTAGGCGTTGTTCAATGATGCTATTTCCTTGCGCACTGATATCTGTGTGGAAATCTGGGACGTTTCATATTGTGCTGACCGCCATTATGAAATACTGAGAACACAAACCAACTAAATACTAGGTATACTTACCTATTGAATGTTTGCTAATGCTCCTAATTCCTTTCAGGCTTTGGAAAAATTTTCAACATTAATGAAGGAAATCTCAAGCAAACTCGACGATTTTATGCATGAGATTGTGGACTGCGATATGGGGAACGATCCCACACAAACCAAAGAATTATTAGACTGTCAGGAAACTAGGTGGGTTCATATAACTATTTACCTAATACGTAGTGCTCCTAAGGTCTACACGCAGTAGTACAGATGAAGTAGTAGTAGTAGCAGCTTGTTTTAACTGAATCAGGTAACATTGGCGGAGTGCACGTGTAGCGATGCTGCAACACGTTATCTTAGCAGCGTATAGTATTTTTATGACTGCATTGCTATAAAAAGTTGCGGAAAGCTCAGACTCTTTTCGGATTTCTTATTGCAATTATATTTAAAAAATCATCAACGCTTTGCCCAAACACAGAAAGCCCATACCTGAAATAATTTTTGCACAGAGTTTATGATATACAAGAGAAGGAATATAAGATTGAGACAGAAAATAATTTGTTCATGAACTCAGAAGACTGGTTCAGTTTTTATTTCAGTTATATTTTGCTTGGTAATGAAATAATAAATATGATTTGGTTACAGGTATAAAGCTTTAAAAACTGAACTGGCGTCAGCGACAACGCAAGGCGAAGAGTTGCTGGCGCAAGTGCGAAAACCAAATCTTAATTATAATATTATAAGTCATGTTGCTGCTGTCGAGAGGTAATGTATAAATTAAGGCTTATTTGCTACCTAATTTATCTTACATTATCGAAATATTTGGTTATTTCACAAAAAAAGTGAATATTTAAAAAAGTGTAAAGGTACGAATTAACCTCTTGAAATAGGTACCGTAACTTGCTGATAAGTCATCACACTGTGATTCTATTTTACACTGGACTTAATCTCCTATCTAGTATGTTGTCATTCACATAAATAAATATCCTGGGACATCGTTTACACACTGCTATCTGACTGACACATAAGCTTGATTTTACTATTTTATTTTATATTGAGTTTATGATCTAACCACAACCTAAATATAACATGATATATATGCTACTTGGTACCACTTACTACATATTTACACACGCAGATTCAGAAAAAATAGATATGTTCAAGCAAGTTCAATAAAAGTAAAAGTACTTGTTTACTTCTCAACTGTGTTATATACTCCTTTTGATATTTCAGGTTACTAGTGCAGTTAGATGAGACTGAAAAACAATTCGACAGCTCTTGGCAAAAACATTCCTTAAAATTAAATCATTGGTTAAAGTTTAGAACATTTTTATTGAACTTCAAACAGATGCAGGTATTTACATTTCACACAATTAGTTTTTTTTACATGCTTACAGCTTAGCTTAATGTTAAAATACACGTTAAGATGCTACGGGTCTAAACTGAAAACGCGGTGGCTGCTTATTTCTCTTCCGAAAGTCAAACATCGGAGTCTGTGGCGAACATATTCTATGCGACTCCTCTGTGTCTTTTGTAGGTCTGAAAACAAACGCTTCTGAATTTGCCCTATTTACAACTAGATCGGATATATCCATACACTTCTCTTGATTATTAACCCCTTCAAAGTTGTTAACATGAATATCTTTCCTCTTCAAGTTATCAAGTTGAAAAGTTAGCTTCTGTATCTTTCTCGACTTCTCTTCTAAATTAGCTGTCAGTTCTTCGGCTTGTTTACGCTTCTTATTGAATTCAGTTTGTAAAGAACCAATCTTACGTTTACAAGTTTCTAATTCTGCTTTGAGTTTCTGTATATTCAACGCATTAATCTCTTCCACACATTGTAGTTTTTCTCTTGAATGATTAGCTACACTTTCTTGGTACAACGTCTCCTGTTCAACTTGGTACGACCAAAAAGACATTGCTCTCATCGCTATGTCCATTATTGTATCTGGTTTCATGCCTGCTAGTACAATTGATTTAAAAGTCTCACCTGGTTTCAGGTCTGCTTGTATAACATCGAATTTATCTCTCAGTTCAGTACCACAAGCAGGACATGTCATAGAATTCTCAGCATTCCTTTTGAACTCTCTTTTGCCGTGATCAATACAAAATGCATGAGAGCACGTCGTAACCCATGCCTGATTCGACAAGGATCTTCTGCATTTGCGAAAATTGCATATCATATCCATTGTAAAATTATTTTTACTTTACGTATATAACATTAACAATTATTTAAATAAAACAACAAAAACAATGTTTGATTGAGGTTAGATACCTAACTGTCAAAATAATTATTTCTTTTATCATATAAATGGCAATCTGTCATTTATTTTCATGATTAGTTGACAGTATTTTTTTATTACTCTATGTTTTTTTTTTTATATGATATGTCTGTATAAGACCTAATAAACATTACCTTCAATTTTCAACAGTGAATATTTATCAATATTTTGGCGTATAAAATGTTAAATTTATATGGATTCTAAAATGTGTGCTTTTTGTCATTCAGGCGACTTTAGACAGTCATCTAAAGACGGCGTGCGACATGACCGAGGTGGGCGAAACCGCAAGCAGGGTAGAAAGTCTTATAGAGGAGGCAAATAATTTCGATAAACTTTGCAACTGTGATCTTGATTCTGCCTCAACAGTCATAGATGACGGTAAAATATCTTTTTATTTATCCATTAAGCCTAACAAGAAAAAAAAAATTATAAAATTAAAAGTAAAGTTAGCATTATAATTTATATTACCCACGTTCTAAATTCAAATAAAGCGAAAATATTTTGCGAGGGAAATTGATGTGGTTTCTTCCAAATATATCAAAACAATAGAAATTAAATTGAATTTTAATTAATAGACGAATAATAGGTGTTACATTTATGATTTTAGTGGACATACATGTACCTACTCAGAAGAAATAAAATATTATCACAGTTATTTTTTGCAGGAGAGAAATTAATGCAAGACCCGCTAAGTTCGGTAGACCATATAGAATCGAAATGTGAAGAACTGAGACGAACGAGCGCATTACTAATTGATAAAATTCAGAAACGAAATCTACTATTGACCAAAGCTCGGGAACTTATGGACAGGATAGATAAGGTAGGTAGAAATTATATTTTATTTTGGTCCTAAAATAAATTTTGTGAGGAATGAAATGAAATATTTTTTTGTAATGATATCTTTAGGTACCGTTATTCTTCTTTAGATAATATTTTTTTAAATTTTCAAGGCGAACGAATGGTGCGCGACAGGAGTAGAACTCCTAGCAGGGGAGGGCGGATTGATCGCCGTGGATAAATTGTTAGAAGACGCGCAGACCTTTGGCTTGACTGCACCAGAACAATTCCGGGAGATGCTTATGCAGTCAGCTACTCAAGAGACCAGAGCTTTGGTTACGCAGGTACAAATATGCTAACTAAGTAAGTAGGTACTTATTTTTTGTAACAATCCATCTAACTTTTCTTTACCTACATAAAAAATGCCTACAAAAACTTGAAAAGATTGATAATTTTCAAACGGCTAAGCCGATCGTCTTAAGACATAGCTAAGAACAATCTCGATTACACCTTTCAAAAGAAAAAAACTGAATCAAAAGTGGTTCATCCATTCTGGAGCCTGTGTACCTACACTACAAACTTATAACACGCCTTTTTGTGAGGCCCTCAGGCGTGGTTACCGAAATGTTACCCAGCTGAGAGCCTGCTTTGTCCAGTAAGGTTGATGCAGCTCTCAGAGGCCTATTTTAGTCCTTAAAAATAATCTTTTTGCGTCGGAGGATAAAAAGAGGCAGAGGCTCGATTATCTTAGTTTTGTCAGACCTTGGAGAGAAGTACCTCATGATCACTGAGCCCTCAAAGATATTTCCTGTACGCTCTTCTTCGAGATCGTCTTTCGCACTCATTAAAAGATCCTCCATCTACCAGGTGGCACAAAGAGTTGAAGACGTCTGGTTGATGGTTTCCGTCAAGAGAGCAAGTTTGCAACGTGCTGCAGCCAAACCTGCGCGGCCAGTGCAGTCTGTTCCGCCTCAAACCGCTGCACTAGCATTGCCAAATAATCATCAGGTAAGTCACTACTGTTTTGTGTTTAGAACTTTGTTAAAGGACCTCCACATTTATGGTAAACAGTTGAGGAAATAAAGTCAGTATCACTTAATACCTATAAGTATACAAAATACATGGAAGTTCCAAAGAAGTTTGAAGATCTTTTAAAGTTATGGATTCAGACATGCTCATTACTCAGGAACCTATGTTTATGTAATGCTAATATCTATAGGCAATGTTTCTATGCTATCAGATGGTTTGCTAGAAAGACTTCTGATATAAACTCGATATCAGCCAAAAGACGTCCACTGCTGGATAAAGGCCTCCCCCAAGGATCTCCACTCATAAACTCATATACATCGTACAAATATATGAGACGTATGAATACTTTGCACGTGCAAGCATATTCCAAAAACAGCTAGCTAATTGTCCTACTCATCGCACTGATGAAAGCTTCAAGTAAACGTGGTAAGCGGTACTGATTACCAAATGAAGCCTAACGGCTGTCTAATGAGGGCCATTCGGATCTAGCTAAGCCTCAATGACGCAGGTCAGCGTATAAAACCATGATGTAATTACTGACATTAAAGAGGTAATCTCCAAGTCCAATGCTAACGATGTTAACGAATAATGTCACCTGCAAGACCACTTTCTTGCGCTTGCGCGTTCTGTATGCCAGACCACGATGCGCATACGACACGACGCACATCGTAAGGGAAATTTGATGTTTTTTGTATGCAACGTACAACTGTCGTGGTGATGCTTTGAAAATTTTATGAGCAACTGATTGTTTATATTTGAAACAACATAACAAACATTTAATTGCTAATTTATATTTAATTAACGTTAATAAAATTTACAGTTAACGCAGATTTCTATGCCTTTAGTTTTGTTTATTACCTAATTAACGTATACAAATAGGTACAAATTACACAGATGATTTTTGATCAGGAAACTAACATTTACGAGTGTAAGAAATTAGGTCTCAAGAAGAAATCTTCGAGCTACTTTGAAATCAGCATCCGAATATTGGTTCATTGTACGCTACAAAATGTGTTCCGGGCGTTCCCCTACACTTACCGCCAAGACTGTCATCTGACCGCGAAGATGTCATAATTATATTGAATGAATAAAAATATATTGCCTACCCAAAACATTTAAACTACATTAACTTCTCATTACGGTAATGAAGTTACGCGAACTCTGCACTGTGATGTGAATTGCAAATAATGGAATTGTTGCAAAAAGCCGAGTTGTTTGCATTATCTGTTAGAAAGTGCGCTCGGGCATCGTGGGGAGGTCGCATTATTCGCGTGTCAAAGCGCGCGCAGACGCTGGCGCAGCTTTCATACCATACGCGATATAATGACATGACGTCACTCCTATAGCGGCGTGCTCTATGCTTTGCTTTCTATTGATGAAATTGGGGCGTGTCTATTCATTACGGAGATAATTATTAAAAATATAATTGATAATTAATAAAAAAATATTTACGGCTTTTCAAGGAAAATAAAAAATCCTTTATCATTTACCCTGTTCTGAACTGCCAGATTTCCAAAATTCTATTGCACAAGTCATAAGCTTCGACCAAATTTTTCCTGCAAGTTTGATTTCCTTTGGGATACAAAACTTCTTTGAACAGTTAGCTCCTTTGTTCATGTGGTTTCCCATAAGTCGATCTATAAAAGTATCCAATCCACTGTTGTTGAAGCAGTAACAAATATAATATAGCTTTTTATAACCATGCCACGAATTAATATTGTAGGTAATAGTAGGTACCTCATTGCTTGCATTGACATAGTTATGTAACTATTCAAACGAAATAAGTTTTGTCATTGTTTCGAGATTGAAAGAAGACTGTATAGCTTTTATTTAAATTACTTAGGGCCGGTTGCTCGTACATTTTAGTTTAAGTTATAGTCAAAGCTAACTTAACTATTACCATGCTTTGACCGAATAGTCACTTTGACGATGACCGATCTCCCTCGGTCGGTTATAGATACGGTTAAAATTTTAGTTAACGTGACACGAGCACGAGCAACCCAGTTTGCTTTCTTTCGGCGGTTAAAGTTAACATAAGTAACCATAAACTAAGTATCTATAACCTTATTATGACCGCGCTTTATGCCATCGAACCTTATTCGAAGTCTATTGATTATTAGTAGGTACTTTCCAATCCCTCTATGGCACTAACCACTTAGCTACTAGGAAGCTGCTCGTAAAAAACATTCAATTTATAAATAAACATTATCCCTTTCCACTTGTTATGTCGATGTTCGGTTACTTTAGTTCCTCCTCACCGTACAAGGACAAGCATGTTCAGCGATGCAATTCTTTCGCCGACCGTCGCTTATTTTTTTGCCGCCATCTTGTATGTTTCAGGAATTTTTTCGTCTCTTGCATCTTATCTCAAAATAAACATAGCTTCCGTGAACGGATATTTTTAAATATTTGATCCGGTTGAACATCTTCAGCCTATTGACCGACACATATTTAGAATAGGATTTTTTGAACGAAATGAAATCTTACGCTTGGGTGGAAATCGATACTTGATAAGAATTATTTATTCAAGCATACTTTTTTAAAACGGTTTCGGGTATCGGATAATAAATCTAATTTCAGCTTTCATTGATTAACATAACTATCTATGTTTCGTAATAAATAAATAAAGTTGAAGTGTTTGGAATGTAAAATTATAATAATTTCAAAATATCAGCTTTTTACTATATACGTAGGTACGGTAATTACTTACACCAATTAAAAATATTTTTTTTGTCTGCTTGTTTCGGCTAATTTACAAAACGGCTGGACCTATTTTGACGGGACTGGCAGACAATTTATGTTATAAGAAGTAATTTAGAGTAAGTATCGTTTGAATTTAGAGTAATAGGTATTGAATCAATCAGTAGTGTCTAACAATTTCAAATTTAAAACGCATTTAGAAAATCTTTAATTTCTAATCTGAAGGTGCACTAAGATTGATTATAACAAACTTAGTAAATCGGTATTATTTAGAATGCATTTTAAATCATTTAAATAATTATGTAGATGATATTAAAAACTTAATTTCTTTTGGTGCACAATAATTTTGAAACTTAAATTTCATAATTTATTATTTACTTCCTGTCATAATTATGCAAATTTCAATAAGCTGAACAAAAACTTATTTCTAATGAGTTGTTTGATTTCCAAAGCCTTAAATGCTACTATCTAATGATTATAATATTTTATGGTGTTGTTAGTGAAAGTGTATGTACATAATAGTTTTCATTGTGACCATGGGGTACAGCGTATAGGTATGCAATATCCGTCTTGAAACATGACATGTATCATAATCATAATATTTTGACACCCGTTTTAATATACAAACCAGGCCCAAAAGACTATATTACATAACTATTTATACGTATTATTTTTTGGAATTGTATCTAATTTATCTTCTCTATCATAGAAGAAAGAAATTTTCTTGTTCTGTTACGAGTATTATATTCACTTTTTGTATATAGCAGCCGGTTATAAATTATTTTGATATTTATTGTTTTATTTTGAAATAATTATTTTGATATTGTGTTTTATTTTTACGAACATGTCGTACGGTTACCAAATTCGACCACCAGCGAATGGTAATAAAAATGTAATTAACATTTGTTAGGACCATCAGTACTCAAGTAGATCGAGTAAATTAAAGTTCACACACAATTTGTAAGAATTCATAAACACTTTACGAGTGCAATTTAGACAGATGGTGCAACAGATTCTACGGCTTACATTCTACAGTCGTTTACAACAGCTGCGTTGTAGCAATCAAAGTCAATTTAATAAAGAAGCTCCGGGCCTCGCACCGTACTCCTACCTATTTGGAAAGTTCATGACCGATACATTAGTGGGCTCCTAAGATCTCACTGACGCCAATATTATGTGGTTAGTTCGTTTATCATAACCCCATAAAGCTATGATTGCTGCAGTTGACATTTGTTCAATCAAACTTTCAACATCTGCTATCAAATCTTGGATCAAATATCGATTCAATTAAAAACAAACACTTTGTGATGATAAAAAAAAATACAAATTATGTTATTTCTTAAACAAATACCTACCTACTTACTGAATATACGTACACACGGCCACAGATCAAGCTACACATTTTGCAAAATATCGCCTATTACAACCGCATAAGCTGACGCAGTGCGTAGCTTGATCTGTGGCCGTGTGTACTATGTCTTAATTCACTTTCCAATAAAGTGTAGTACTAACTTCCTGCTCAATGGAATGCATCAAGGCGAGTGGGTAACAGGATCGAGTTGTATGAAATGTTGACGTAGGTACCTAATTGTTACTAGATATTGAATTCAAATTGAAATCACACGTGGGAGTAAATTTGATTT
This sequence comes from Tethea ocularis, assembly GCA_963555595.1. Lineage (NCBI taxonomy): Eukaryota > Metazoa > Arthropoda > Insecta > Lepidoptera > Drepanidae > Tethea > Tethea ocularis. The sequence goes on from OY741958.1 coordinate 11,007,868, forward strand.
CATGCTTGTTTAGGGTCTACAACTCCTACCGATACCTAACAACTTAATTTTAATAATGCGTGGGCTTAATTGCATGATTACACAAATGCATAAACTTTATAACGTAAAGGCTTCGTAAAGGTCAAATTACTCAAATCAAACAATTGACAATTAATCAAAGGAAAAGTGTGCAACCCTTTTAGGTACCGGCAGATTTTTTTAAATCACTTCTTCTCTCTATGTATACAATTACTGCTTGACCATCTTTGTTAAAATTCCTTGCAAATAAATATTTATATGTTTTCTAAGACTACATCTACAACAGTAGGTAAATTCTGTTTTCTTAACTTTAAAGTTCAATATTCTATGATCACTTTTACCGCCAGTTGGCAAAGAGTAGGGCTTTTCACTGTCTTGGTAAAATCCTGGCTATACTGGACAAGGTATCATTTAATTGGATTAGACGTCTTTACTTATAGATAGGTAGTAGTAAATAACATAGGCTTTGTTTTATTAGCACCAGACTACCGACCTAAATACGTTTGCAAATGGTAACATTCCATTCCCAAGGTGAGCAGAGTATAAAGCTGGTTATCTTATATCTTTACAGTACATAAAAATAAGTTATGTCATGTCCAACGATAGAGGCATTCGTAGCTAAATAAAAACTTTACTGACACTCTTTGCAAAAACTGGTAGAGATTTATTAATGCTCTATTTCATTTGTCTAAAGTTGTTAATTATTATAAATGACTTCGCCTCAAAACATTTGGATGGTTCATATTAAGTGTAATATCCTGTCACTTGTTTTTCAAGCTTCACTTCTCACTCAAAAGTCTACCTTGGGAACCGAATGCATCAATAAGTCATCGTCACCGCTAAGTGTCCTCTTTGTCACCACTTAACGAAGACCTTCCCCATAGTCTTTCTTTCCCTCGTAAATTGCAGAACATAATGTTCAGTTTAAAAAACCAAGGTTCTAATTTAATTGGACTGTATGCACATGTGTAGTCGAAAACAACTGTCTTCGTTCCATTGCGCTTTGTAGTTAGCAATTTGCTGTTGTCAAAAACTACATTGCCCGTACTCTATACTGTAAAATCAATATGCATCTTATGGCCGCACCTGTTTCCTGCCAGTAGCTGGAGCATGTCGGTATTGTTTTAGTTTTTGTCCCTGATCCGCTGCTTTGTTAGACGGCAATGTATGTTCATGAGCATTGTTTCCTAGTGTAACATAAAACTTGAGTGATGTGGGAAAAATTTCGAGAGCCCGCACGACTTTAACACGCAATATTCATAGTTTCAAAATATTTCTTCTCTCTCTAACAAGAAACGAGTGGGATCTCTTGAGACTATAAAACTCTAGTCCAACGCTAACAATCTCGTTTTTCCATATTTGTAAAATGATATGTTTAAAATGATCCGCAAAATCGCCAAGTACGAATGCGTGTAGCCTAAATGCCGTTCACCCACACGTTACCATATTTAGTTGATACTCTGGGTCTGGTCACTTAAAGAGCTTGACTTAGAAGCCTTGTCTTGCTTACCTTTTATTACTTAGTGCAATTTAAAAATACTTAAAAAAAAAATTCAGCCTTTATTAAACCAACAACTCTATTATCACTTGTTAGTTACCTCAAGTCAAGATAAAGGAATAACAATTGAAAACGCATAGTTTCTAGTTACTTTGAAATCCTCGTAAATTTTACCTAATTTAACTAAAATACCAACTGACTCCTTAACTAATGGCAAAGCCATGATAAAATAAAACCGTTATGAGATACAAGTCAAGTACCCTACCCTACCACTCTCTTTCCTAACTCCCACGCCTTACCATTCACAGTTGTCTTGAAGCTAATTTGCAATATCCCAATAAGCAATTGTCTAACAAAAACATACGCGGAAACAATCGGACTTATTTCTTGCTTTCCAATCTCTACAAATCCTTGTGCATTCAAACAAAAATCTTATTTATCACTAACTGTTTCTCGCGGTTTCACCCACTTTCATCATAAAAATTAGCCTATAGCACTCAGTGATAATGAAGATTCCTAATAAAGAATTTTTGGAGTTACTGACTCCAGAAATTACCTGTTACATCCGATCTTCCAAATTTACAAACATCAACTTTTTTAATATTATAATAGACGTGCCAATGATTTTTTTAGTGGCATTCATGTCATTTATATGATAAAGAAGAACCACTTTAATATACCACATTTCATAGCCTATATCCACCATAATTATGTCAAAAAAAAATACATAAATGGTGAAACCAAAATAGACATACTACTTAACTCCGTTCAAAAGCTTCTTAGCTTGATCATCGAAATTTAAGCTTGCTTTTAGTGTTTCAAATGCATTTTCTATTACTAAACTAATTATTGAGCTATTAAAATTTACACTTGTCAATCAATTTACGTTTAAAAACCAGTAACGAAGTTCAATGCCACAGGTAAACTATGACTCGGCATCTCTTTGGAAAAATTGATTCACGTTTCTGCCTCGTCATATAATCGTATTGGTTGGTAGTTTGGTACAACACAAAAGGAAACTGAGTACCACTAACCTACAACAATTGTTGGTAGGTAGTTTTTGTTGGTATACTTTTTAATTAATGTTTTAGTTTGTATTAGTTTGAAAAATAATACTTAATTTAATACTTGCATTGTGTTCTTTTATTATTCATACAAGAAAAGTGGTTATTCACAAGTCATGTCTTTTATGTGCGCTGTATATGGATGGATAGTTTACGCTGGTGGCGCAATATTGGACACGAAATATGCGCAAGCGCAACCAGAGCTTTGAAAGGGTTTCTGATCTCATTGCTATATTTAGAAGTGGTACCGATAGGATTGCTTTATCAATTAACGGCAAAGCTTTCATTGCCGCATTCCACTTTGCAATTTTTATTGCACAGGAGTTTGCATCGAGAGAAAGAAAGTTTATATCACTTTCTTTCAAACATATAAATTGCACTGCATTTGTGGTTCAGTTTCGTTACAAAAATCCAAATCACGTACAAATCGTGACCCGAAAAGACCAGAATGCGCACGCGTCGAGCTTTGTGGCAGATTTTAATGAATAAGTTAATGTTGGATCACGGAATTGTTCTACTCTGACGAGATTTCTCTAACTCTATTTTTTTGGAGTTGAAAGTGTTGAGTTGGTTCTTTGATAGGCACGTACACAACACACGTGGCGGATGGATTACACATTCTGCGTCTTTTCTTTCTCGTATTATTTCTATTATGGAGCATTCCTGTCGTTCTTTAGATAATTATGTACTACTTTCAAATCGACAATATCACCCTTCCTTATACCACCGCAGTGCAGTAAGTAAATAAGTATGTATTTCATTCAGGTATTTTTTTCTGACCAACAGATCGTGTAATATTTGCACAGATGCAATGCATTATTTATGTGTTGAAATACTGTAAATTTTGTTTTTTCTTCAGGCAAGTTGTGTCGTATGGCACGCAAAAAATAAAATATATTTCTTTCTTTCTTTCTTTTTTTCAATGTCAGAAATTTTAAGTTTTCTCTCTATCAACGATTCTTTTTTAAATTTAACTGGTCCTAATTTCTCAATGACCTTTGACGATATTGTTATCTTATTTATAGAGTTATGCATTAACTACCCATTCTTTTGTTGGTGATTTTATTTACTTCACCATTTAGTTCATTGTTACATTAAAACGTGGGAAAAGCTTTTCTGTTGTAATTCATATTGGTGTCAGTTATCATGACGGTTATCACTTGAAGCAGATCTAGAACGAAATGTTGCGTGAAGAAGTATCGTATGACTGAGTTCTTCGTATGAAACAGTAGGAAAGAATGTGTGTTTTGTTAGTTATTTGTAAACAAAGCATTATGTCGCATTCAATGGGTATTATTTACTACTTGGTCGAGCGATGCCCGCGGCCCATTCAGTTTCATCATCGACGCGACAAAAGTGAACGAACGAACGTGGAACAATCGCTTATTGCTATGTCCGAGGATTGACAGTTGCGGTTAATTTTCGTGGGCTCGTCACAAGTGTTTGTTTTTTTACATATTTCATTTCACTTCGTTAAATTTATTAATACGATCAACTATGTTGGGTCCTGAAAATGTGTAGAAGCCTAATTCAGTCAAAATCTAATAACTAGACTCTTGCAGATTCATTTTCAAAAATGTTAAATGTGTGTACTTTATACCGATTAAAAAAATGGACTAAATTATTCATTGGATTGGTAAATATAAATTTTGATTATTGACTGAGAATCATAGTAAAGTTGAATGAATATACTGTAGGTTAGGTAGGTATAGGATATTTAACAACATAATTAGTCGATGAAGTCAATGGTTAGTTTAGTTACACTATACTTAAATACCTACACGTTATATTTTCGAAATTATAATAATAATTTTGACTTCCTTGGCGGAGAAGTGAGCGCTACAGGCGCAGGCCACAGGTTTGCGCGTGAAGCAGTCTGTCCGATGAGCCGTAGCGTGGCGGTCTTGCCGCCTCGCTCGCGCAACCTTTGTACGATTTATGTTCGCCTGGTACTTTTCTAGTATCATCTCCGAGGTGTTTATTTTGAAGAACTTATTAGTGTATCTAATGTATTGTGTGTGGAACTGAAAGTCAGTTGGAATAATTAAATCAAGTGTTAAAACTGAAGTACGGAAAATAAAAACTGCGTGCACTTATCATAGTTCAAGGTGTCAGTGACATTTTATAAAAGTGAAGTGTTCTGGATTTGAGCGCCCACATGGGTTACATACATTATTGGTGATGTTTATTTTGGGTTTAAATCAACGAGTGATCTAGGACATTTTGTTGGTAATCAAGTTCGTGCACCAGGAGAACATCCTGATGAAGCGGTCGACGTGGGTGGACGTGGAAACGGGCGGCCGTCTCGGCTGCAACGGCGAAATCTTCTGGAGCGAATGCGCTGAATGCGATTGCGCTTACTGCAACCCAAACTACGTTTGCGTCTGTAGTGATAAGGTATAGAAACATGAATAAGTACGCATTAATAAACCGTTATTAATTCTTTTGCGTGACAAATTAAACATACAAAATCAAGTATTACTCGTACACGTAGATAATTTTTAACACAACTCAAGCGTTTTGCGGCCGTTATTTTATTTTATAGGGAAGAAAAAAAGGACAGCTCTAGTTTGATAAGCCACCATGTTTAAATTCTTTATCTTATTTGCTTTTGAACAAATATTTGACGTTTTATGAGCTTCAAGTTCCGTCGGCCTTTAAACTGATGTAAAATATGAGCTCACTAAAACATATAAAATTTAAGGACGTTATTATAGGTAACTGAGATCAAATAGTATCTACATATACATAGTATTAGTTGATATACTAGATTCTAGATAACCCACTTTCGTTTGAATATCGCAATATAATGTTCGTATCTAAAATTTTCTGGCAAATATATGATGAGAGGACATTTGATGACCATATTTAGTTTACCTTGCACATGACTAAGCTATTAATGCTTGATTGTATTCAATTTAGAAGTAAGATACTTACCGATAAGTAGATACGTCAAAAATGTGACGGTATTTATGAACATTTAGATATTTTTACTTTTTGTCTTCATTTTTTTATTATTTATAAGTTCAATATTACACCTTGTAAATTATCGTGTTTCTTCATCATAACCAAATACGTCGTGGTCTTACCAAATCCGTTTAATATCTGCTGCCCACTCTAATCGTCCTCAAAATGACATATCTTAATAGCGTTTCTTTTACTCGAAATGATGTTAGGAAGTTCTAAGATGCTCCTTTAATATCTTAAGCTGAAAAAATCCTTCACCATGTATTTATGTAAAATGTGAGGAAAGTGAAACTCTAAAGGGGGTTTTCTTATCTCACCCACGTTTCTTTGTCTCAAAGCTCATAGAGGTGAAACTAGCCGTTACTTGTACGAGACGCTTGGGAAAGCCTTTAATGATATGTCAGACTGTAATTAAGAATGTTAGTAAAGTATTGATAAGATATTTAATAAACAACAATCCTGAATCAATCTACTAAGCTACAAATAGAGACAAATTGTTTTGCTGCGGTTATTAAACCTTTATAACAAGGCAATGGTTACATAAATTGGTAAAATGAATTTGAGTCTAGACGTTACACAAAAACTGTTATTAACGCTGCAACGCAGCTTGATTAGTCGCGTAAAGCTGCTAAATTCTGGAATCAAGATTTGCATTTTAGATTACGTTGCATAAACTTTATGTTCGTAGTTGAACTAACGATTGGTATTGACGGATATAATTAAGTATAGATATGTTTCCAAGAACGGGGTATTGATTTGAGTTCCTATACTTTTCATATTCCGGCGAAATACTTAGATCTGAGAGAGTTTTGTTCGAACTTCATGGTCATAAAATTAATTAACCAGACTTGACAATCTTGTTCATATAGTTTTCCCATACATTGTGCGTTTCTTGCGACATTGCATTAATTTCCCGATCGAAGGTTCTCAAACATAGTTCTTTGTTCATTTAATCACGCACAGGCCTCTTATCGAACTAACATCGATGACAATGAAACTATAGGTTTATGCTACTCTAAATGTCCTACATTATTTCTATGGCTTGGTTCTATATTGAAATCTATTGTTGCTAGTCTGTCTGCACGAATTGATTAATCCCAGTGGGTCAAAACTACAGATAGGCCGTCACAACTATGTGAAAGGAAAAATATTATTTCCGCCCCACGGATTTGGTGTATTTTCCCCTCAGGATATGAATTTCAAAAAACCCTTTCATTGGATACAAAAAATACATCCTCCGATAAATTATAATCGGGCGTTTGTTGAATTTTTTCTATGATAATTTATCGGACCGACTTTTTGTCGATGAACATCGACCTAAGAGAATTAAATAATAACTTAAAAATATGTATCTAGAAGCAAATCGATTAACAATTTAACAGCTGTAATTAAAAATAATTTATAACATATGTGTGTATACGGAAAGGGAAATTAAGAAACGAAAGAGAAATCATCTCAAGTAGAAGTTGTTTTTTAAATAGTGTCACACAGCTGATGAAGGAAAAAACTTGTTTCAGTTAGTTTTGATCGTAAACCACTTGTTCCGGTGTGGTGTCGTGTCGGGAGCCGTCAAAACGGTACGCGCTGGTCGTTTTCTGATTTCTAATAGCCACATTACCATATCTCGGCCTTTCACGTTCTGCGAGATTGGATAACTCACGCCACGCCATCACGAGCAATTTTCGGATGAAATTTTACAAAAATAATTACAGTTCCGTAAAGTCTCCACTCCAGTTTACTGACCATTACACTATATAAAGTATAGGCCATAGAATACCTGTGATTAAATTATTCATGCAATTCGTTATTCATGCATAATAATACATACGTAGAATGACCATTTTAGGTACATAATATAAAATGTTTATTGGTATCATAGTGAAAGAAAAAACTGGATTGTGTCTCGCTACACAGATACTTGTGTCACATGAATAAAGAAACGGAAGCCGTTTCTTTACTCATCAAGCACATGTTTAGCAAAGATAATTAACATTTGAAGTGTTGTATAAACTACTAGCTGTTTCCCGTGGTTTCACTCGCGTTCCCGGGATAAAAAGTAGCGTATGACCTGCGGGGATAATATAGCTTCCTATTAGTGAAAGAATTACCTATCCAGGGATATAAGACTCCTGTGCATCTCCATCAAAGCTAGGTATCCATCAAAAATCAGTTTGGTACCTACAATCAGACCGACAGACAGGCTAACTTTCGTAAATATCAGTAGGTATCAGTGGCGAAGGGTCCATACAAGCCGATTTCCATCGGCTTACCTTTTAGGAATCCCAGTCCCACATTTTCATAATTTCAAAGCCACTTTTATCATGCTTAAAATACACTGCAATTATAAAATTAATGGTATTTTTGGAACGGCTTACCCTCGCCACTGGTATAGGTATATATGTTTTTTTTATTTGATTTAAATATTGTAACAACAATACTAAAACCCTCGGAAACTTCATTTAGATTTATTCATTTGTTTTCCTTAAATCGTTCATTATTAGACGCGTACTTTGAGTCACAAGTATTCATAATTGAATTCTATAATATTATGTGGCAATAACCCAAATATAAAGTGTGAGAAGATCTTTGAATAGTTACGTAAAATGTTTTGATTTCAATCAAGTGCAATCTGTCAACAGTTGTGTTACACAGTGGCCTAGTGAAACAGTTTTAAGATAAATTGTTGTTTCATTACCATTCTCGTATGTGGAGTTAGTTTACTATCTAAGTACTCATTTATTGAAATATTGCATCATTTCTACTACTATCAATACTATATCTATATGTATGTATGTATCTATATGTATTATCTATCGCACGAATATCTACAAAATCAATATTGATCCGACCAACTCTAGCATTTTGCAACATAACTGTTTATTCACGTATACATATTGAAATGTCAATAGACATGACCTACAAAATATATAAAGATGATATTGTTACCAAATCAGACAGCGATTATAATAAACTGAAATATGCAGTGTAGAAAAGCACGACCTTCAAAGTAAGTAACACTCTGAGTTCTGCAAACAAAGAGCTATTAGCGTTCACAGAGGCGCTAACTGCAAGTTTGTGAAACAAACATGGTTCTCGATTAACACATCGGTATGCTGATAACATACTCACTACCGGTGCTATTAATATTTAATTATATAACCTTAGTATTCGGTAATTACACTAACTCAAAGTCAAACGTTAACCTGATTAAAACTTCGCTTTGAAATTTAACGTGTTCTTTTTGAACGCGGAAATACTTTGAAGTTGCAATAGTAAATTGGATTCTACATCTGCACCACTTCTGAAGTTATTTTATTTACCTACTTATTAAAATATATTGCCATACATTATTATTGTCTTTTTCTTATTTCGTGGCTTTTCTCTTGACTCATTTTTTGTACCCATTTTCAGTTACCGCTTTTTCAGTTAAATTCTGATAGTAGGTACTTAATAATTGAACTCCTATTGTGAGTTTTTTCATCAATAAAGAGTAATTTATCTATCGTACATTTGCTGGTTTGTTTTTCTTAATGGCTTTAAGTTATATATTTTTATTTACATGCATCCGGTCATCACCCGGTTAGGTACTCTTTCTAGGAACACTTACAGTCAGTCAGCTAAGCACTCACCCATTCGCTTGTGGTTGAACTTGTTTCAACTAGGCTGTCGACAGGGATGCGGTCTGTGGTTAGAAATTCTTTCTTAGCGTCGAGTTTTTCATTTTTACGATTTTTTGTATTGAACATGAGAATTTACTTCCTGTCGCTTGTATTTAAAATAGAATGAGGACAATTTACATGCACTTTCAATAATTTTCCAATGAGAGAACAATTTTAAGATTTTCGTATGTTATTTCATGTCTAGTCTATTAGATATCAACCATATTCCCGTGATTAAAACTGTTTTTACAGTAACACAAATTGTCGGTTACTTCGTTAAACTTTAATTGCGAACTTCAGTTTCTTAACTTTCTTACTCTAACGGAATCTTCGGGTGAAAGTAACTTATTGGCTTTGCGAGTTGAATTAAGTATAAAAGAGATTTATTTTGTTTCCCAAATACTGACTCACCATATTTTATAAAATGTTCTTATATTTATATTCTGGAATCTATTTTTAAATACTGATCACTGTATTAGATTCCTTCTGACTCATTACTTAATAAATAAATTATTTATAGCTTATTTTTGTCAATATCTTCCTACATTACATGTAGCGCGCAAATACCTAGCTACAATCAATTGCTCATATTTATTAAATTATTATTATTCTTTTTTACATTATTTTTTTTTAATTTCTTTTAAATCGGCTGATACTTGCTCGCTTACCACTATAAAAAGTATGAACGTCATGCACCAAACATTTCATCTATGATGCTTTCCTCGCCTTCTACTCTATCAGTATATAAGTATAACATGTTTGTTGGAGACATGAAGATGACATAAATCCAATTTGCAATCACTAACAGCCGTGTCTATCTAACGGCTTATCGCGTTATGTCAGCTTACTAGTTCCTCACGCTATTACTTTTAGAATCAATTTTGCTATCTTAGAATATACCGGTATTATAGCTAGTATAAGTTCTTTCTTATACGCATTGTTCGTGACTTCTCATTTCCCTTGACGCATGGAACCGACGGATATACCGCACGTTTTGTTCTCAAACCTTAATGCTCGTGTCATGTTAGTGCTTCGTCAAGAAAGCCAACGGACTCAATGACAAAAGCATGTCCACTCGTAATTATTTTTACGTGTTGCTAAAACTTGTCAGAGAAAGCTCGTTATTGTGAGATTTTTTACGCCAAATATTGTCTGGAAAAAATGTATCCTTGGTTATGATATAACTTTTATTATGGCCCTGATTTTGATTCGATATCGTCAAAACCAGAGAGCCATTTACGAAAATAAACCACTATAGTTCGATCATAATTTAAAAAAATACCATAAAAATTGCAGCAAATTCGTCAATTTGCTGCAATTTTTATGGTATTTTTTTATTAAGTCTCGTCAGACTTAATATTGATTTATCTATTGGTTAAAATTTGAAAACAATGATAGAACTAATACTATGTCGTTCTTCGGAGTAGGCCCCCAGGCTCTGGTAAAGTGACTCTTCCGCTAAAACTTTATTAGCAGACATATAATATTTATTACATTCGCGTATAAGTATTGGTTAATTAGGTAAGATGATACAACGAACCTTCATACAATCTGCTTGACAGTTTACGCGAAGAAAACTATTACTCTCTCCCAGTAAACTTGTATAAGAACAAGTGGAACCAGTTTCAGAATAATATAGTTCTTGCATGAATATAGCCTCGGGTTGGTAATACAAGCACTTCTGGTTTTTATAGTTGGCAAAAACAACGCTCGAAGACAAATTATATTTTCCATAGTAATTTTATAATGTTAAAACATCCGCCTTGAAACCTTATTGGAGTCGAAAATAAAATGCTATCATTGCAAGTGTTTTTGCAAATTGTATGAAATCTTGATGACCTATTTCTCACAGCTCATTTTCTGTACAAAGCTTCCATAGTTACCTTGAGACCAAATCCAGTTCAATCCGATAAACCGGAGGGCATATCATACACGTAAATTCGTAAAAAATGTATAACATAAGACGCAAATTTTTTTTGTTCAATTTGCGACTTATGTTTGTGAATAATATTTGGTAAATGTGATAAAACAAGGCCAGACAGTTCAACCAAGGTTGAGGTCCATACAAATAATTTTTCTTCAAGTCAGCATCTCTTATCATGCTGATTCATCAAATTATGATGTCTAGAGGAAAGCCCAATAAGCAAAGATCATTCATAACATACTTTGATTAATTTGCTATAAAATATTGTAGATATTAACAAATTATATTTAAAATAATACTAACAGCCAAACTATTGTATAACTTCATACATTACCTGTTTGATGATAAATCGCGCCGATGGCAGCGAAAAAGTGCTTTCCAAGCCATTACTTATCTTTTGACAAATTGATACCACTTTTTCAAAAAACTACGAATTAAGTGAAAGTGTACTCAGATGTCTCGACTTTAAAGGTCGTAGTTCAATGTTCAAATCTACTTATCTTGTTATATATTATGCCCCACCCTCTTCTTCCATGGGATTCTTATGGTACTCATAACTCGTATTTCGTACATACTTGCACCTACCGTATGATTATTACAGTATATTTTACATAATATGGGTTAGAGATAGATTTATCTATATTGCAAATTAAACTGTTACAAAATTATCGTCTTTATTACTGTTCTACATTTCATATGACTAACTTTTAAATACTAATGATATTCTTATCAAATGCCATCGAAGAAATATATTTTATTTAGCAATCTGTCTGTTGAACTATCACGATGAAACTTCGCTTCGATCACGTCCTCAGTCCGTCACCCAAAATATTTTTAAAATGCCATCGTCTGCTTTTCATTTCACTTGATTTTGAAGGTCGTATCAATGTTACTATGCATGTTGTTGTTGTGAGTTTCTACAGTTGTGTCCTACTTCCTGCCTCATTTCCGTAGACCGGTTATTCTGATTGCCCCATGATCGACACCAACGAAAATTTATACAGATTTGCGAAGAAATCTCCAAAACATTATCCGGGTCGTTTAAATTAATATTTGAAACGATCGCTTCGACATATATTTTTGATAGTTTATGAGAATTGAAAGGAACGAAACTCGATAAAGATAAAGATCGAGCATTTACTTGTGCGGATGACAGACAGTACCCAGAGAGATATGGAAAATACCTTATGTCTTTGTAGTAAAGTTCATCTGTTTAATTTATGGTTCAGCATATTATTATTATGTAGAATCAGATGACACTTATAGCAATGTCATATGGTACATTTTTATATATCTCTGTCTACTGTCACCCGCAACAAGTTACAACGTAAAAAGTATAGTACAGCTTCACTGAAATATTTCGCATGCAATTGAGAATTGACGTAACCCTATACACAAAACTAGCACTTCTGCTGTTGCGTTGGTAATATTATCACAAAATGTTGCCGGAAGATAATATACATATACTTCGACCTCATTAGCCAACCGGAGTTTGTAGGAATCCATAACACAATTACTGCTATCCGTAACTATTTGTTTTGAATTAGTTAATTAATAGATATGAAAATGATACTGCCACATACACGGTCTAGCCTGACAATTGGGTTCTAAACTAGATAACATTATAATGACGTCGAAAGGACCGACAGAATCATTTAATAGTGACAGTGAAGTGACTTTAAGAAGAGTGCCGTTAACATTCGTGATGGGACGAAATGAAAAGAATTCTTCAGACCCTGGTGTAACAATGCTTAGCCATCAGCCACGGATGGTGAGCATTCACATGGGATGGGCCCAAGTCTTAGAAGAACTCTCCTGGAAACTGAGTTCCGTGAGTTATGCAACGTTAATCATGTGCTAATTTTGTGCTGAATTCGATTGTGACTAACATTCTGTTTGTTTAAACTTTACGTCACAGTTTGCTTACAATATAATACGCAGTTTTTTAATTAAGGATTAAATTATTAGGCATAATTTTCAATTTTATGTACTAGTACTATATAATTATACTATTAGTAATATTGTACACCCTTGGGGTATTGACCCCAAATTGTTCTTTATGCGTCCCTAAATCAATACACCATAGATTTACAAAATCTCAATGCCAAATTATGGTACGAATTAGACGCAGGTAAGTAATTTTATTTTATTAATTAAAATATTTAATTCAAAAATAGTCTGTTAATTAGGTACTCTTTGGTCTTGACATCATTTATCTACCGTTTTCCCTGCTTTGTATAAAAGATAATAATTATTTTAATATTTATTCCATCCTGTTTCCTTTTATTAAAAGGTAAAGTTAATAATTAAATTATTAAAATAACAGGATGACCTTCTTTCTTGTTTAACGTGCACTGATCGACGTCATTTTGGTGTTTCGTGATTGAATTGCTGCAAACAATAGACACTTTAAGGGCTTAAAATTCTATATAAAACAACAACCCAAGCTTTACTAACCAACCACCAGCTAATATCAGATATGAGTTCCATATAACAGTGATTACAGTAACGGCCGGTAACGGGAGCTTGTTCCAGTTATTCAGCTCTCGGTTGAGCAACTGTAATTCCTGTTCCTTGGCTTAGGTTATGTTATTGTTTTCATATTAAGAGGGAGATCAGAGAACTAGAGATCCAATATCGGGGAGACGTACAAAAATTACAAGCACGTGCTTACGCGACCGTACAAAAATGGCCTCCTCTGACCCCTACATTAGCTATAAAAGATTCAGGTTTGAAGGGTTTTTAGAGGCATTCTTTTTCAAAAAGTTCGCCACGATTGCATTGGAAGTGATGCGGGTGGCAGGAATATGTAGGTAAGTACTGCGAACCCGATATCATATACTTGCATATTACCAAGTTAGTACTTCGTATGGGTAGCTAATAAAAAACCTACTTATTTTTTTTACGAATAAACCAAAAATTCTTTGTAAATCAACAATTCTTTGTAAATAAGCTGTTGTTTGATAAAAAAGCTGTTTTTTGCAATGAAATCGTATCGTACTTTACGTAGCGAAAGGATGCTGCATTCTCAAAAAAAATATCATTTCAATTCAGTTTTTATCTCCATAAAATGAGGTTTATATTTGTTTAGCCTTTGAATATGATATACTTACATAAGTTCCTACCCGTTTACAATGAATCAGTGCAAATTGCGCGGGCGCACCCGTCATGCAGCAATTGAAAGCGTAATATGGTCAATCAGTTCAAGTGCACAAGCAGCCCGGGGTCATGGATTAATATAAACCGCCATATTGTAGATTGCAATTGTAGATGCCGCCGTTATCAATAAATACATTATTATCATAAAAACCTTTTTAACGAATTAGAACCGCCTTCGAAACACTAAAAAGCGTAAAATTATGCAGGAACTCTAATCTGACAGTTTTGAAGTCGGCCTGTTGTTCATGTTCCATGGAAAATATCATGGTACATACCGTAGATTTTCTTTTGCTGACTTCAAACTTTTTTATTTTTCAATTTTCAGTTTCTTATGTATTGTCTGTCACTGACCTAGGACAAGCATATTATAGCGTTTAACCTTCTATCATCACATGAATGAATACAACTACAACTGTCCTATAATATTTAAATACATAGTTATCTCGTAGGAGTTGTACCTTCCATCATTAGCTCAGCAATATAAGATGATAACTACCAGACGCAAATATCTGAATAGCTTTAGAAAGTATACAATGAAAAACATTGTATTATATATAAAATTTTAAGAGTTCCCTCAATTTCTCCCATATCCTGATCGGATGACCATGGAACCACCTGGGAAGTATTCAAACAAAAAATAATTTTACAAATCGACTCAGGCGGGGAATATACATTAAAAAAAAAGATTCCGACGAATTGAGAACCTCCTCCTTTTTTTAAGTCTGTTAAAAATACCGCGACATTTTAACAATATGAAAGCTGAGATTAATAGTTTTGATATTTGAAATGTTTGACTAGTACATAATATTCATTAGTTTCAATTATTTGAAGAATCGCTAAAAGCATAAGTTTAGTAGAATACCGGAAAACAGATTTTAAGTTACATAACTTGATCATTTATCTGTCTAATATAAACTGCACAGTCAATAACGTTAGTTCATTGTTATTTTCAAAATAGTTATGTTATGAAAATATTGCTAATATTTTTAAAACACTAAAATTCGCAATCATAAACCGTGACAAGTAATCAGAAAAATACTGATAAAATCTATTAAACAAAAGCCTCATGTCCTAGAGAGGTAGCGGAAAACTGAAGTAAGTAGGGAGATAGAAGAAAGACGTGGTAGGTACTTAGTATTCTGTGTCACAGGCAAGTGCCATGTATAGGAACGTGTCTTGAATGAGAACAGGCGCAAACGGGCCGCCGCTGCTGCCGCTGTTGCTGCAGCATTAATGCACTCCACGGCACGGTACACGAGACACTGAATCATTGTTTCAGTTTTTCTGAGAATAATTTACCGAAGGAATAGAAAAAATATAAGGGTTTGCAGCGAAGGTTGTTGAACTTACATGAATAGTAGTCCCACTCATCTTATGTAGGTTTGAAATATTACAGAATAAATACTTACAGTGATCCATGGTAATATATAAAAGAAAAGAAACAATTATTATTACGTAATAGAGTATTATTTATTATTAGCAGTTATAAACCATTCCCGGCCATATAAAAAAACTATTCCCACCGCCTCCACGGAGCACGTGCTTAAACTCATGTCCGTCTCGTCCAAAATAAAGGAAGATCACAGATGTTTCGAAGAAACTGATAATGGAAAAAACAGAACAATAAACCTTTGGCATGCCTTCGGTTGGACAGCCGTTCGGGATCAATAGGTTTACATACAATGTGATCTTAGATCCCTGGAGCTAAGGAACTGTAAGCAGGTGTGGTGCTCTACAAACACTGGTGTAAGGAATAAAGATACACTCGCACACATGCAGGTATCGTAAAACGCCTGCTGAGTATGATGCCTGGCGTACATAACTGCACGCCGCCCTTTATTACAGTAACAACGGCAGGAAAGTAGCTCTACATCGTAAAAATATCCAGAAATACTATCGATTAATATGCATTTTCAAATTTATATAATTTCAATAGACGTTATAGCATCTGCTTTAAAACTTTAAAAATTGAAAGCCAATTGATATTCGGTAGACAGTATATAAATAATGGGTAACTTAAATACATATTATGTAAATATTTCACGTGCTGTAATATTGTTACAAAGTGGATTGACATATCATTAAACGTTGACGTTTAAACAATAAATGTATGAGATCCAACAATTTCATGAAATAGTCGGCCACATCATGAATTCATGACGTGATAAATTCTAAGAACTGGTATGTCTTCCATAACGATACTCAATTTCAAATAGAAATGCGTGAGCTTACCTATGATTTTTAATAAACTATTAATCATTGGAAATTCAGATAGGATTGGCTGTATGATTTATGTATATATCTATTGGCAGTCTGATGTAATAAATGGAGAAATATTGGTTCTCATTAATTATACTCATTTTAAAGCCATTTAGGAATATTTAATGTTTTCCTAGGCTTTTAATAATCCAGCTATTTACAATATTGCTGATCAATTTGTAAATATTTACTATAAGTTATGTTCAGCAATAATAATTCGAAATTGATGTAGAGCATCTTACCTATCGGTTTCATTTACACAAAAGTGGAGGCAACAACTTTTTTTTACGGTCCCAACGTATTCCCGCTTCCCCTTCGCATCCCAGCAGTAGGGCCACCAGTTCCTTATTCTTACACACTTATAACAGACACTACACCATGTGCTCTCTAATGATAGATTCCAAATATGCACTTGATTTAGAACTGATTTTAAATGAAACATGTGTTTGTGTTAATTATAACGTGTTGATGATATTTTCTATTTAACTGTATTATAACTTTGTGATTTAATTGACAAGGGACCGAATTCTTATGATATCAAAGACTGTTTTTATAATGAATACTATAAACGTTATGCTCAAAACTGGATACAAGATTGTGAAGGATTTATCGGAACAACATAAACCTGTAAGTGGTGATGATGTATATTTATGCAACCATTTCTCAAATATAAGTGTCAATTTCTATCTTCATTAGTTAATGATATTTCGTACCTTCGTACTTACATGTAACAATCTAGAAAACAGTTAAAAAAATAATAGTCGGTTTAATTTTACCAGCAGTAGTGTTACAAAATTGATTGACAAGTGGAGAATATAATTAAATCATTGTATGTTCGTTAAAGTTATTTATTACTTTATAGAATAGCATCAAGTTTTCGATAAAGCTCGCTCTTAGACCCCATCCCGTAAACAAAGTCATAAGTGAAATCTAGTTCATTAAAAACTTCTTTCATGTGCCCTCAAAACTTTGTGGCGGCGCGGTGGTGTCTGTAATAATTACGAAAAAGCTTCTGTATTTTTAAAACTTTATCTGTCAAATAAAATCCAAAGAGAAAAATCCTTATAAAATCCCACAAAAGTCCAACACAGTATAAAAATGACAAAAAGTCTGTACAAAATGGATATTACAAAATTATGATCGCAATTGTATCACATAAATCAAGAGCACAATTCAAAGGCATATACCTATATAATAATTTAATTGTTGCCAGCGTAACAGTTTCATGAGAATTCAAAAGGTGATTATGTTGTAAAAACTTCTGTTAAAACTCCATAACGTTTTCAAGTACATTTTCAGGAAAATATTTACTTTACGGCTCATCTTATTTTGACAAATGATGAAACCGATTATGGCCTGTAATTTATTAGTTTCGCTAGTGTAGACAAAATTGGTTACAAACGTCTTACCGAAAACGTCCTTGAATGAACATCATTCGTGTCGGTGGCCAATTCGACAAAATGGACTAGTGAATCTTATACACCTACTTACTTACCTACAAATAAATAGATCATTATTAAAATGTATAGTTAATTTATTTTATGTTTTGTACATTCAGAAATCACACATCCATAAATGTCAGGATTGTTACAAGAGTCCGATCTGGAATAATCGTATTGTTCACTAGATGGAGACGTCAGGCGGTTCTGAAAGCTCTGGCGGCGAAGACGCGGATGTTCGGCGGTCACGGCGTGGTCACGTGCTCGCTGAACTGCTCCAAACTGAGAGGGTCTACGTACAAGAACTTGGCTCTATTCTTAACGTAAGTTTTTTTTTCATACTTCAATTCGTACAGTATGATACTTAGATGTAGCATCGGCAAATCGTATGTCTACACTTCACTTCCGATTAATAAAAATCATTCACTATTGCGACATTCAACGTTCAACAAGATAATTTTCGCCTAAAGTACTAATAAACATGGGTAATGGGTAATGTTGTAGACGCACTCTTTTCGGGAATGATCGATTTTAAGAATTTTGCTGATGCTTCATCTAAGTTGTGCCAAACTGTTCTAAATTCTTTCAAAAATATTTTTTTATGCACTTTATCCTCATTCTCAGATAACTGCAAACCAGCCTTGCAGTTATCTGAAGTTCATGATCAGGCTTATCATTCTTTCAGACCTTTACAAACCAGTAAATACTAATGTAGATTGTATGTAAGATATACATGAGATGATACAATTGATATAGAAACATTCATTACTTGGAGTATTTTATGAATTCATATGCTACTAATCAGTGTTTTTGAATCATTAATTTTGAATTATTTTACGTCATTTGTGAAATTATTAAGTGATATGACGTCAATATGAAATATTAGAAATCAAATCCACTAACTACTTGATGAAGTAATTTGATTTCACATTCATAATTCGTATTAGAATTCACATAGATAAGAAGCGAAAGTGGACACACCTTTCTCGCTCGCTAGTCCTAGAAAGGTATCATTAGACCTTCCCAAACTGGAGAAGCTATAAATAACAAACGACGTGCTTAAAATATGCCCAGTCACATTATATAATCCTACTGTACTGACGACAGTTGCTTCAAATAGACGTATCATGAAATTCACACATGCGAAAAATAAAAGATCTGCTTTCGCACTATTTAGTTCAAAACGTATGATCTGATACGTATTTATGAACAGATGTACTAAAATAACTATTTATTATTATAAATACATACGTAATAGCAATGTGAAGTTATCTGTGGAGATGGACTGATATAGCTAGCCGAGTGCACATACTTCGTCACAGTTGATTTGATTAGTTCCAATGAAGCGCAATATCTCTATGCCATCGCCCCGCTCTAAATATCAAATGTGCCACTACTATGTAAGTAGTGCGTGTCCTACATGTGTAGGTAAGTAGGACCAGTAGACAGTCACGGGCAAGGCGATTCAGTGCACATCGGTGTGGAGTGTTAACTCTATGCATTTGATGCACTGCACGCAACCAAGTGCGCCAAGCTGTCGAGCGGAACGCAATGCACGGGACTCATTCGCAAACAACACGGCATTGCAGTCTCTCGGTCGCTTGCTGCACTTAACTTCTCTCGGCATCATGAAATATGGAAAATACGACCTCCATAAATCTTCCGCGAATTCTGTTGGCACTTCGTACTCCTGGTATTACAGAAAGAATGACAATCCTACGACTAAAAAGAAAAAACGTTTAACGAGATCGGCGTCCGACTCTACTCTCTTTAGTGACTACGCAAATCAAATAGCCCTATTCGAAAAAGAATTAAATCGACACAGAAAATGTAAGAAATCAGTGAGTGATGTGGGAAAAAATAGTAGAGTTAAATATATTCCACGGATTATTAAACCTGTGCGTATGGAACCGTTCTCAGGAAATTTCTTTTACGGGAAACCACTACCTGGTTATGAGTATATGGAAAAAACCGAGGAAAAAATTACATATCTACCGGATTCTGATGCAGTAACTGTCTCTGAACATAATACGGCAGAATCTCTCATTACTGCAGCTACTGTTGTTGATGCACCAGAATATGTAAAGAACCCTATATATGGATGTTTCGAAGCAGATATTCATATACCAACTACAGAATACATAGCAGACTCAACAATTTCCAAAAATTCGCAACTGAAATCATCTAGCTGTACTGAGTTAAGACAGACAATGTGCAGTAGCCGAGAGTCTGGTGATATTCTATCATCTATTCTTAGAGACTACAAAAAAATAATGAAAGAATGGAATCACACTATAAAAGACCACTGCTCCTCCATTTCAAACTGTAGTAAGAGAAATTCGACGATGTGCCGTAGAAGCAACACTGATAGTTATGTACGAAGTTTGAACTCCACGTTATCATGTAGAAAATCAAGTAGATGCTTAAAAACTATTAACAATAATTACTATAGTTACGCGTACGCATCCCAACATACAAAAAGATATCATAACAATATAAACAACCAAAGAAAAACTCAAAGCTTGAATAGAAATCAGACATTTTGTAATTGGTCAACTACACTTCAAAATTTAAAGAAGAAAACGATGTTTTGGAAATTCAATGAAAGTTTGTCTCCTTCCGGATGCGAATGTTTGGAAGCTATTTATGAAGACTATGATAGAAGATTGCAAGAATGGTGCGATACAGTTAGCCAATGTTCATCATATCTTACCTCGGTATAATAATATATCTAATCAGTGAAATAGTTTAACGTCTCTTGGTAATTACAGTTTTTTTAGAATAGAAGCTAGTACAAGAATAAATGATTGTTAAACCTATTTCAGGGATACAAAGAAGAAATAGAAAAAGCAGAAAACCAACACCTCCTACCTTCGGCACTTGTAGGACAAGCAGATGTCCTGTTCGGGAACTTGCATGAACTCTTCACATTCCACCAAGACATATTTCTGAAAGACTTAGAACGATCAATTTCAGCTACAGAACTCGTTGCACTATGTTTTGTGGAAAAGGTAAATATTGTTTTCAAATTTATGGCGAAATTGACCCGATTCTGTTGTATACAAACTAAACAAATTTAATGTCACTGTATCTCTTTCTAAAATAATACATAAGAAAAGAATAAAAGGAATTTTCGTCCTGTCAACTTAGTCAGATTGCTTATTTCAACACAAGCGCGATCTTTATCGATCACGACCATTTCCCCGTAGATGACAATGACATGGATTTCATAACTTTCCAATTGCAGAACGAAAATATTCCTCATACAAATAATGACTGGTTTCAGAGGGAGACATTCTTCAGACTGTACAGTTATTACTGCCAGAACATACCCCGCTCGGAGCGGTTACGGGAGACACTTGTAGACACACATCTGTTTCTACAGGCGTGTCAACTACGATTAGGTCATAAGTTGCCACTGGCTGCGTACCTTCTCAAGCCTGTGCAGAGGATCACCAAATATCAGTTGTTACTCAAGGTACGTAGATTTTTGTGTAGGTACTATTTTGAGCTCAGAACAATTACTTCGCCTCTTGAATGAGTTTGCTAATTCTTTTTTTTAATTTTTTTTTCTTCCAGGATCTTCTGCGATATAGTGAATGTGGGTCAATGACCATAGGGCTCCAACAAGCGTTGGACTGCATGCTCGTTGTTTTGAAGTGCGTCAACGACTCCATGCATCAGATCGCCATCACTGGTGTTCCTGTAAGTACTTATATTGTATTTTTACCTTTAGGTAGGTATTTTATATCTGAATTTATAACCCTTTAATCAAACTTTCTAATTTGAGGAACAACGATTTTTTGACAAGAGAATGTATTTAATATATTACTGCTCAGTAAATCTAGCCAGAATTTGCTAAAATTCTTCTTTTATAGCATCAGTAATCTTTGCTTTGCAAAACGAGGCCTAAGAATTAACACACATACTAAATAATCAAGTATACCCAGCAATTCTAATGTCTTACATAAATTTATAACACTTAACTTGCTAATGGGGATTCTATTGGTGCCAATATTCATATAAAATATTTGTAAATAAGGTTACCTACAATCAGTTATGGTTGAAACTATATGCAATCATATACCTTACCACTCTCAAAATAAGGTTGATTTTTTCGTTTCCATTGTTAATACAAATAAGGCATGGGTAGACTTGTAGTAAATATGTATATAGAATGTTTTGCTCATTAAACTATGCATATTATAGAAATAATTGAAGAGTTCGGCATGCAATATGATTATAACTCAATTATCCGTCAATATTACCTGTCACTTAGTTGTTTATGATTGATTGATGCATTAATCAAAACATACGAGATGTACCATTTTTGGTATGAGAGATTGGATAGAACAAATAATTGATACCTGAACTCGGATCTACTTGTTATTCTATACAAATTTTTAATATAATAAAGCTGAATAGTTTGTTTGTTTGAACCCGCTAATATCGAGAACTAACAATCGGATTTGAAAATGTTTGTATCATTAAAGAAGGTTAGGGTTATTTAACATCACGCTACGATCCTTAGGAGCCGAGCAAAAACAAAAAATAACGCTAAGCGCGGGCGAGCGATGCAATGCGACGCGGTCATTAAAATTGTATTAACTAAGGTGTTCAAGGACTAGAAAACGGTCCGATAAATTATAATCGGGCGTTTACCATGAATTTTCGTAGGAAAAAGTCATAGTAAACGCCCGATTATAATTTATTGGACCATTTACTTGTCGGTGAACATCGATCTAAGTATTTGAAGAAATTAAAGAAACTAAATATGATAATACAAAAGGAGGTGCTAGAGGACAAGTCTTAAATTACCCTAGGGAAGCAAAAACACTGGACATCCAATCATTTGAATGAGCCGTCACAATTTTACTTCCGCATTTTCGATAAATCTGCTTTAAAATACGTCTTGGAGCTAAACCAGTTATTAAAAATGTTATAGTTGCTCATATTGTTGGACTTATCTCATTCTGTTTCTCTATCTTCCTAGGTGGACCTCAATCAACAAGGCGAGCTACTACTCCAGGGCTCGTTCTTAGTGGTATCGGAGAACAAACGTGACCTCCGGCTGAGGATACGACCGCGCCGAAGACACATCTTCCTCTATGAAAAGGCGATGCTGTTCTGCAAACCTGCCACAAAGAACAGCCATAACAAAGCCACTTATCACTTCAAACACGACCTCTTGGTGAGTTCCTGTTTAATATTCGGGTAGCCTTTAATTAATTCTTGAGCTTAAATAGTTTGTTAGAATCGTAATATCTGTAAAATGACTATAAGGATTACGTAAGTTCAAAAGAGAGATCGACAAAATGAACCCTTGCTGAGTTTCTTCCCGTCATCTCAGTTTAAGTGTTCCCGGAAAACTGTTCCTAACAGGTGGTGGTAGAGTCAACCATAAGCATTTCTATTTTTCATTCAAAACAAAAATTTTTAAGGTTCCTTAGTTCACGTCTGGAATCCTTATAGTTTCGTCATATCCGTCCGTCCGTCTATCTCTCATTCCGAGGTTTTCTCATTTTTCTGCTAAAATGACTGGACTAGTAATCACCGGAGTTACTGGTCCGAATCTAAATAATCTTTCACTAGTAGGAAGCTACATTACTGAATGCTATGGGCTATTTTTCATCCGCTTTGTTGTACAGATGTCAC
Organism: Tethea ocularis; assembly: GCA_963555595.1. Taxonomy (NCBI): domain Eukaryota; kingdom Metazoa; phylum Arthropoda; class Insecta; order Lepidoptera; family Drepanidae; genus Tethea; species Tethea ocularis. Next base: position 11,031,510 of record OY741958.1, read on the forward strand.
AAATCGGTCTAACGGAGTCTGTAAAAGGCGACCTCCGCAAGTTCGAGGTGTGGCGGCAGGGGCGGCTGGAGGTGCACACGATCACGGCGCCCACCGCGGACGTGAAGCGCGCCTGGGTGGAGCGCATCAAGCGCGTGCTGCTCGACCAGCTCAACGAGCTCAAGGGGGAGAGGGTCCGCCAGTATGGGGCGCAGCATCACAGGTACCTACTCTCTACGCAAATTACATTTTTAACAGACTTTCTTTAATACTTTTTAAACTCTCGCGAATGTCATTCATGTTTATAGTAATATATCGGGTCTATTCGCGCAAGAGAAGACTTCTATGTTCGATTGTAGATAGGTATGTATTTTTTTTATGTAGGTAGGTGTGTCCACCGATATATCTACCAATTGTCGACCGATTTTCAAAATTATTTTTTCATTCGAAAGAGTAGAGATGATGAGATTCCAGGAAAATCGCAAAAAAAATAAATAAATTCAGCGAAAGTGTAGCTTGTGTTCCAAGGAAAATATCATGGTACTGCATTTTTTTTTTTGCTGATAGTCAGATTAGAATTCCTATTTACATAGTTGTTTTATGGTTTTGAGTGCGTTTGAAGGCGGTTCTATTTTTCGTTAAAAGTTTAAGTCTTAGTCTGACAATATTCATACCTATTTTGTGATCAAAACCAATTAGCAAGTTTATCCTTTAATATCATACCTCCTGCTAAAAGTATCCTTCACCTACTTCACAGGACATTAATACAAGCGAGTTCATGGGACCTCGGGTCCGCTGGGGGCCCGGCAGCGGCGAAGCCCCCAGTAACCGCCGCAGTCAATACACGAACAGCTTCCTGTGACACGCACGAGGAGCCTTGTTGGTCCACCGATCCGTCTGATGACGATGACGACGATACAGAACATGCGCCGGTAATTATTCAACTATATATTAAATGGGCCTCCCCATTTAATATATAGGGGGGGGATTGTGTTTGGTGTAATTGTGGCTCGGTCGGTGATTTTTTTGTATGACAATTTTATGTTCCAATGAGCTAATTTAGTGTTTTTCTCTATCCACTAGATTCGGTATTCACTTTTTATGTGAAAATAAACCTTATTGCTGTAATATAACTTTAATTTGCATCATCATACAATTAACCAATGATTTAAGCATAAACCTAAATCATAAACCTATCGTAAAGTCAATAGGCGACGGTGACCACTTACTATCAGGTGGACCGCCTGCCTGCTTATCAACCTTCTGACATAAAAAAAGTAATAATGAAGTTTATTTTCTTTTGGAATTCCTAAATGTGAAAAGGTGAATAACCTAGTTGACAGAGTATCTATAGTTAGAGTTAGTATATTTTTAAAGATAATATTTAAAAAAATGGGTATTTTTATCGATTTGAGCCACAATTAAATTTAAATATCTATATACCTAAGTACCGCAACAATTACAAGGAATAAAGTGAAAATTAATTGTCTGGTGAATTGGTATCTAATTAAAATGAAATGTTAAAACTTGGGATGTAGTATTATGTTTCATAAATGTTTTTAGTTTATCGCGTTGGGATTTGTATTATATTAACAGCTGAAGGGATTTTTACTTTTAATGATAATTTACGTCCAGTAATATCTACTAACATACGTGTAGAATAGTGCTTTCTATCGGGGTAACTTCACTGAATAACGGTAATATAATAATAATGCCAACTAATTTTGGGTTTGCAGTGTTGAGTGAAGTGAAAACCCACTCTATTTATGTAAGTGTAAAGTGTATTTTTAAAGGAATGCGGGCTATGATAGTCACGGGTAGCGCATGATAAGGCTGGCAACCCAACGCACATGACGCTTCCCGACATTACATCGAAGTGTACAGATTGAAGTGTGAAACATTGTCTAAGCAGTGTTAGATATATCTACCTTTTACATAGTGTATTCGCATCAAGAGAGAATTTCCAGTATCTCCTTTAGAACCTAGACCTCGCGAGATATTGAAAATTCTCAAAAGTTTAAACGCAACGTCCTGCCCTACTCCAATAAAATTCACGTCATAACCTAATTAATTTAGCGATCCACCCATCAACGCTTTTATTTAATTTGGAATAATTTAGCAGACACAAAAGCACTGAGAATTTATGAGTTTAGTTTATGCACGGTTCACGTGGCACTTCACTAAATTCAATAGCTAGAGACATTAACTAAGGTGTTTGACACTTGTATAGCTGCAATAATGGCGTCGAGTGGACGCTTTTTGAGGTGCGGTGTAAAGTAAACAAGATGGCCGCCATGCTGTATGTTGTATTGTTCAACAGGTGACGGAGGCCGTGGGTCTCAACGGTACCATACACAGAATGGTACAGTTCTTTTCTGTCTCGGGCTCCGCTCAGGCCACGTCCACGTTTTACGTGTCACAGTACTGAATATAATATACCTACCTTTACGAGTATACACCCTGTAGAGGCCTTGTACATAAATGAAAAGAGACTGAGTTAATATCCAAAGTTAAACGTAACCAAAGAAAACGTGGATATTTCAGTTATATTTGCTGAACATTAACCATCGTGTAAGTCATGTTTTGTTTGTTATGTCATTCATTGTCAGTGTGCTTATTGGTTTTTATGTTAAATTATGCGCTTGCTATTAAATGTTATACCTACTTACATTATTATTGAACAAAATTATTATTTTTATATTTACTCATATTACAGCCAGACATGAAAAATTTAGAAATTACAATCTATATTATTTACATGACTAAGTAATCCCTCTCAAATATATTTACCTATCCACAACAATACAACCTATTCAAATTCTCCAAACCTTCTATGAATACTTGTAACTATAGTAAGTATTGTACTGTTTTATACCTACTTACAACTCAGACTCCAAACTAAATTAAACTATTCAACCATGAGCCAAAACAATTCCACAAAGCAACCGATGAACTTCAGTTAATCACGTAGATACTGATAGGTCTGTACCTATGTGCCAAAACTCAATTAAGATTACCTCTTTCTTTATAATTGTACTCTTCTAAATTTATTCTAGCTACAGCAATTTCGAACTGCCCTAAAAATATCTTTACAGTTCAGGCAATTTATCTAACAACTATGATCTATGATTTCTATAACAGGCAGTTTATAATATAACGATATGTGTGAAGATTTAGCTGGCGTCACAGCATCTCGGCTTGCATCATTCACTGACCACCGCTTTGGACGTGCTATCTGATAGTTCATTTTTGAGTGTTCTTTGTTTTGTCTTTTGAGTGTAACATGACACATCTGACTTAGTTTGAAATGTTTATATATATCTTGAGTGTTTTAATAAAGTCACCGGTTTCACCAAAACTTTTCCTTGTAAAATTTGCATCAACTGTATTTTTCGATTTACCTACCTACCTATCAGAAAAAAAAAATCCATCTCAAAAATGTTGTTTGGATGGAGTATTAAAATACTCATGATATGACCACATTCTACTCTGATACAATTTCTTGTTTGTTCGTTTTGCACTCGTTTTGTTTTCTTGATGGACGTGTGAATCCACCAAAATGTTAGCCAAGCGTTTAAATGTACCTTCGGTTTCTATCCACAACAACTGTTATCAATATTATGTATATTATTATGAAATATAAATGCCTTTATTTAGTTACGCGACCTAAATACTAACTAATCTTAATATAACAGTATTATCTTAAGAAATATGTACCTACTAACTGTTTACAAATAATATTTGATATTGGTGTTAAACTAATTGCTTATTTAACATGCATGGTCTAGCCAAAGCCAAAGCCAAACCAATATAAATGGTAATTTCAAGATAAAATATAAGTATTTCAGATGATTCTAATGCATGTCTGTGTAATGAAATAACATTCACATTGAGACCATAATTTGGCATTGGTTTGGTCGAAGTAAATCAAATATTTGGTCCAAACTAAGCTGATATTGGACGAAAACATTTGGCCCAATAACTCCAAAATTAATGGTTTCAGTGTGGACGTGTTTTTGGCACATGGCTAAGGGATGCACGTTCTAATTTGAAATTAACAAGATGAACTTTAAAACTACAGACACATACAATATAAACTACCTACACATATTTTCATTATAATGCTAGAATCATGATACTCCATGTAGAAGTCTGAAAAATACATATTTTTAACTCCCTATCATATATATTGAAATTAACTGTCTGACAATAAAATACACGCTCTACTGTGGAAGGATTATAGTATTGGGTATCTTATCGTAAAATAAGGATATTAACCGCTTACGTAATGAATATATATATATTTAATAATATTTTTAATTAAGTACCTATATCTAATGCATTATTAGTAACTACATATAAAATTATGTTCCATCTAAAAATGAAATTTTTGATACACATGAAGACATACAGAAGCAGCGGGACATTAATTTAACTACTTTCAGGATTGGAACATACCTATTAGCAAGTTTATCTATTCATGAAAATCCAATATTCTAGTCCTACTGCAATAGAGCTAAAATACAAAAGAACACTAATGAAACAAATAAGTAAGCATTGGTAGATAGGTAAATAAAGTGTGGTGCACATACTGCGTACGCAGGCGGTGGGGTGTTCGCTGGTGGCGCTCTCGGAGTACACGGCGGTGGGCGCGAGCGAGGTGTCCCTGCGCGAGGGGCAGCACGCGGACCTGCTCAAGGTGGGCTGCGCCGGCTGGTGGTACGTGCGCCTTGCAGGTATGTTCATATACCTTATTCACAGGAAACTGATCTGGAGTACACGGTGCTACCCAATGCAACGTCTATCTTGGCCAATCATTCGATGTTATTGTCAAATCTTTTCTAGGTTAGGTACCTATACAGAATTAGTAAAAGTATAATTAATACAACAGAAAGTTAAAGGGGACGGAGTTTTGACTCCATAAATCCCGTTCCCTTCCATTCCAATGTCCATTGAGAATTTAACTATCCGAAGTTAATTCCTTCTTGGCTCCGTTTCGGCCTCATCAACACTGACTACGTTGAGATTGTGGTCTCAACACATACCTTTCTTTTCTTTTTTTCGCTGACTTCAAAACAAAACAGTCAAATTAGAGTTCCTACATAGTTATTTAATGCTTTTCAGTGCCTTTGAAGATAGAAAATAGGCTACGCCATTGTCATATTATGTATAATGGAAAATAGCCGTGTCCAATTTTGATGAAAACAAGCCATTGGAAGTTTCTTATGTTTTGTTGGATGCTATGTTACCTAGTGAGACTAAATTATAGTAGTATAAGTATAGTTTTGAATACATCAGAATTGGGACTATTATTTACAGACTAATAATAATGATCTTCCCTTCCGCCCTTCCACAGGTGGCCACGGCGAGGGTTGGGCGCCGGCGGCATACCTCGATCAGCGCAAGACGTCGCGTTCATCCAGTCGGTCCCATGATCGATTGCACGACCATTGAACCACCCTACCGTACAATCATCACCAAACCTATTTACTGTATAGATAGGCCATCAGGTAATCGTGGCCATTGTACGAAGGATGCGGTCCGAAACGCGATTGCAATCATCACGGTGCCTACTTACGACTATTATAATCAGCCGGTCCGAAACGAAAGTGCGCTCACTGCGCATGATAATGATAATTTATTGGGTTAATGTCACAACACAAAAACAACAGCATAAACTCGGTGATTGGCGCTGATTTCACGCAGGACCAGATTTGGCGCAGGTAATGACGCCGTCATGACGTCACGCCTTCTCCGTCGTCGTTAGCACGTGCAGTGATTCAGTTAGTGTTATTATCGCTTTTGACGTATTTCGGGCCGCAGCCTAAGGTCTATAGACCACTATATACATTTTACAGTTAACGCTCCCACTTTTAAATGTAACGGTCGTGCGTTTAGTAATCGCTTATTGGTAGGTTTGAATGTTGTGTAATACAAAGCTTAAGGGAAGATATTGGGAGAGACAAAGTGCCTGAAAACTGTCATTCGACTTTCAGCTATTCACTTCGGACACACTCTTTCAATGAATCACTCACGAATAGAATAAGGCCGTAGCCGTAGCGTTCGCCGTGCCCTGTCGTCACCCCACTTGTTATCGTTAATGTCGAACAATAACTATTTGTTAATGTATGTAAATGTTGTTCTAAAAAAAGCTTTATTGTAAATTAGTCTTAGCCATAGACGTGTTGTCGTTACGATTATCCAAAGCTATCTATAGTGGCGTAGGACGTTGTTAAGTAGCCGTGAATGGTTTCGTATATACCTGTATATAATCTACATTTCTAATTATAGTTATTTATTTCGATGCTAGTTGAGCTTTCGGTGTTATTCGTGTATACGTCTCAATTTTCCATGACAGACACTGTGTATAAATATTGTTTTGAACCACTCTATTGTGGATGAGCCCTGTGTATAGATTTGGCAATAGTCTGTGGCCTAGTTTGTAGCCAATTGTTTCATATCATTTTTTTATCATATCTCAAATTTCATCATACAATGCATGAATTTACATATAAAATACAATCATACAAGTATTTGTAGGATCAAAGAGATTTATATAAACAAATTGTTTATTTTTAAGTGTGAAAAAAAATCCACCTTAAATATTGATTGTTGTATTATAATATAACATTGGTAAAATTTGACGAATTATTATTTTGTTTAACATTAGCATATCATGAGCTCTGCATTAATGCTATTTCTTTCTGTTACGTTACCTACCCTTGATTTCAATCATATCCTCAGAGTAACATTTAGGGACCTAACCCATTCGTTGTAAAAAAAATATTTTTTTATCATTATTATGAAAAGGTACCTATTATTTTGTATAAATTGACGATCTTTATGAATTGACCACAATTACACAGAATTTGTCCATTTTGATTTGTGTTTTATTTATTTCCTTTGCATTGCCTGTTCGCTCGGTTCGGTAGATACATTACTCCATTATACTCATATTAAAAGTGTAAACTTTCATGAAAATTACAATCAATATTTAGATAGGCGCTATATTCAGCTCTCGTTCACTTAATATTCTAGGCAGAGGTAATTATTTTCTAACTGTTGTATGATTAATCTTGCCTAATATTAATGTATTTATATTTAGGTAGGTGCGTTTACGTGATACATTTTCCCATAACCTATGCCTTAGATATATACATATAACCACTTATAGCTTGATGCTTCCTGCCTTAATGCACTCAAGGCATCAGACATTTATGTTGTAGATACCATCATAGCTTAACGTATATCAAATAGGGAATGATTGTTTAGTAGGTTCTCTACTATACTCTCTTCAATATAAAATATAAAAAAGGGATTTTAATATCATACACAAATTAATCAGAAAAGGTAGCGCTATATAGTCGCCTAAAGGCTGTGCTGCTAACACGCTGTAGCATCGTTACCTTTCCTTTCGCCTACCGTTACCTTTCCAATAATATCGTAACTTCTTGTGAAAATAACCTATAACTTTAAAACGTTAATTTTATTCTTAAATTGTGAACAATAAAGTGCAAATATTGTAATCGGCTGTGAAATACCCAGTGATGAATTTTATAAGAGTTTTCATTTTATTCCTTACAATGTAATATCTAGTAAAACATAGGTTTTAACAACTATACACAGAAAAGCAGGTCAATCAGTTTCTTTCGGAGTTACCTAATCTTTAGTGATCATGAAAAATTTACAAAAATGTTTAGGTATATTTTTTATTAGTTAATGATGCTGTTTTTTGTAATATAATTATGTGAGTACCTACGTGTTTCGATGAATATTCACGTGGATACAACATACCTCAATATGATAATATTGAAAAACAAGCTTTATCTTACTAGGTAATAGGTTAGATAATTACCTTATCTAGCTGGCGTTTACAGAATTACAAGATAATAATATTAAGATTCGTAAATTTTTGGATCAGTATAGGTACCTACTTATTCTTTAAATGAATGTCTGCAGTTTACTGAACTTCCTGAATTAAATGAAAAGGACCTGCCGTTGTTTGTTGTTTATAAGAACCCAATAAAAGTGTACCTACCTTTAATTGGTGAACTGTAGAAACGTTTTATGAAACCTATATGAAATTAGTAATTGAATTTATGATATTATACATACATTTACATCCTTGAATTATTTAGGAGTCCATTTTGTAATTAGGTAGTACCTATATTTGAAGTATGAACACCTATGATAAAGATAATTTTATTATATCTATAACAAAAAAAGAACCATTGGATAAAGATTATTACTGTAAATTTGAATTTTATTATACTAATATTATGATTCATATTAATAAACTTATATTGGAATTTGTAACTGCTTGAAACAAATGGATTGATTTGTAAAAAAATGTGACTTTGCCTTCATTCGAGCTTATAAAATGAAAACCTATCTGTTTCATGACTACAACAAGAACTATAATAATGTTAATGGAAATAAATTCTCAAACTGAACCTGTTTTTAATTGTTTCTTAATTAAAAAGTAATTTAAACTGATACTGGAGCTTAAATAATAATATTTATCGCATAGAATCAATGTTATATAAGAAGCCACTATGTCATAAACACATTGCTGCGTTAATTGCTATAAATGTTTATATTATGATAAATCAAATAAGTACTGTTTTAGAAACATTGCTCATTAAATTACTTATTAATATGCAATTTAATAGCAACAGAATGCTTATTTTTATAAAATAAAAGATCATCCCATGATTCCCTTTCACTGTATTATCCAAGAAAAATAGTCTCTAAAATAGATCACCATAGTTTCATAAAAACAGTCGTCAAAACAACATCACATCATGAAAGTTAGATTTGTACAAAAAACTATTTCTTATGTATTACAACAATATTACTGAGCCGCTCGTTCTCTGTTGAAGATCCTGCTTTTAAAAATATTATCAATTCTGCTGAAGACTTCTTCAGCTTGTTTGGAGGCATCTACTCTCCAATGAAGTCCTTTCCTCATGTAGTAATCAACAAGAGGTACAGTTTGTGCGTTGTATGTTGATAACCGTTTCTTCAAAGCTTCAACATTATCATCGGACCTTCTTACTAATGGCTCCCCTGTGACGTCATCAGTCATTGGTTTCCTAGGTGGGTGGAAATCTTCGTGGTAGCTGCGCCCACTTGATGGATGGATTAGTCTCCCAGTGATTCTGCGTACTAGTAAACTATCCTGGATTCCAAATTCAATCACAGCATCTAGCGCTGTTTTACGTTTGGCCAGCAAGTCGTCCAACTAGAACAATAGAAAAAATCTCAGCTTTGTCTTAAAAAAATAGTTTTACTATGAATATTCCTCAATAATTATATTTTTTCTTTATTTCACCCAAACAACCAGAGACACCATTAAGTGAATTTACTATTGATAACATCTTACAAAAAGTATTTTTAATTACCTTTCTAGTTTTTACTACAACTCTGTTTGGCAAACATTTTTACAAGGCATATCTTAAATGTCAACATTATAACTGAAGAGCTCCGTACTTCTTAATTGGATAATCAGACTTGAAGTGTTTAGTTTGCCGTAATTTTTTGTAAAGTTTACCTGTTTTAAATGAGTAATAATTTTATAATAGTGTAAACTTCGGACGATACTAATATCGAACATAAATCTAAACAATAAGTGAATAAACAAGATTACATTGTGAAGTTAAGTGACGTGTGTGGGTAGTCTGTTGTCGTCGGAGTGCAGAGCATTTTCACGGTTACGCGCTCCGCATAACCGCGAGAGTCGCGTGCGGCGTGCCCGGTGCTATATAGCTAAGCTATCGTCGTAGACTAACGACACGCAGAGGGTTCATTTGGAGCGATTTGTGTATATTTGCCTCTGTGAGACATTCTATACTAAAATTTACATATAAAATTACTGATTTTGTTCACTATCACAACTAAGCCTACCAATTAAGATGAAGTGTTCGGGGTGTTTAAAAGTAGCGAAAGACGGGAATGCACTTAAATGCACTTCCTCATCATGCGAAAAATCTTTCTGTTCGCTTTGTATAAATTTTTCTTCATTCTCTTCTGATCGAAGGAAAACATGGAAATGTCCTGATTGCTCTGCTGTGAATAAGAAAGGGGGTGATAACAACCTCACTCCAGTACGATCTGTTCCAGAATCGCAAAATGTGACCTTGCGTAGAAAAGTCGATGCTTCCTCCGAATGCTCTGAATCTGAAATGAAAGAACTAACCGCTGTAATCACTCGCTTAACCGGTGAATTCTCCTCATTAAAAACAAAATTAGAAGAGGTTACTTACTCCCTTTCCCACTGCCATGAAAGGATGGATGAACTTGTGCGCAATATTTCAGCTAATGATACCCGCTTAAAAAACCTAGAAAAACGGGACCATGAAATTGTAAACCTACAGGCAACTGTGACACATTTGCAAGACGAACTAAACATGCAAGCGCAGCAAAATCTGCGTAATGAGATTGAAATCGTCGGCATCCCAGAGAGTAATAATGAAAACTTGGAGCACATTGTGAAGGTTGCTGTTCAAAAAGTTGGTTTGCAGTTGAGAGACGAAGACGTGGACTGGATTACCCGCGTAGGACCTCGCCGACCACCTGTGACGACCAGTTTTTCTGAAGGAGGTAGTAGAATGCCGCGCCCAGTCGTCGTGCGACTACTTCGTCGTACCAAACGCGACCAAATACTTAAGGCTTCTAGATCTAGAAGAAATCTTTCAAGTGCAGATCTGGAGCTAACTGGGGAGCCGGTCAGGGTATTTTTCAATGAGAGACTTACAAAGGTAAATAGGATCTTATTTCGGGAGACCCGAAACAGGGCTAAGACCCAAGGATACGCTTTCTGTTGGAGCAATCAAGGTGCTATCTACGTCAGGCAGCGTGAGGGAAAACCGGCCTTGCCCATTCGATCGCAACCTGATTTGGATCGTATTCTTCCCTCCGCAACATTGGATAACAGAAATATCTCTTAGTTCTCAGATAACACTATGCTATGTTAAAGTGATTGTAATTGTTCCATCATTATCTTTTATTATTAACATGTTACACACATTTTTTTTTACAACTGTGGAGACAGGATTGTATTTTTGTAGAGTTTTTAACTTAAATAACGGATTTGAAAATTTCTGGAAATCATTTTACACTAATTATTATAATGTTATTATTATTTTTATTTATTATGATAGTTATGCACTTACACTATATTTATTAATTTTATTTATGCATTCGATAAACATAATAATATATACCTTACTCTTATATCTATTTATTATATTATATACTACAATACCTAAATCTAAACATTATACGATCAACCCACCCGATGATGTTGTCAAGCATAAAAATAATTTGCTTGTTTGTGACTTTAGTGGCTTGTTTTCTGTGTGTCTTTTATGTTTCAATTACGAGTTGTTAATGATTCTTTTTGTGTACAAACTCATTATATTTGCTTTAAATCTGCTAAAAGTATGCTTATGGTCCTTAACTTGTCTTCCTAATGAGAATATAACTGATCGTCAATATTTAAATTGTATCAACAAAAATGTTTTATCCTTTTTATGCTTTAGTACGTACAAGGGAAACCTGGAGCTTTGTTATGGTAATTTTTTATATAACACTTTTGTATATTTAGTGGGACCTTGTTATTACGTATATAAATGTCGTGTTTACATGTTTTTTGGTTGTGATCAAGTGCAGCCCGCGCTCTATGCAAATGTATTAATACTATTATTCATAAATATTTATTATTTATTATTGTATATTATAAAGTATCTATATCTGGATATGCAAACTAACCTTTCTGTATGTATATTATTATCTCGTTATGATTTACCTACACTATTGTTTGCTGAATTAATTAATATTGACTGGCGCCACTTAACTTTACTAAAAAAATACCTAAATAATTGCAAGTATATACAAGTATTATTTTCATTTGTAATGCAATTTCTTCAACGTAAAAAATTGTCTCTTGGTCTGCTTAATCCGGGTTCCCTTGGAACGCGGCACGACGAATTCCTTGTAGCCATGGAGCGACACGCTGTGGACATTATGGCTGTCAACGAAACATGGCTGAGGCCGGGTGAGGATCGACGGGCGCCTGCACCACCTGGTTACAGACTACGTCATGTTCCGCGCTCTACTCACATCCGCTCTCGCGGAGGAGGAGTCGGATTTTATATTCGGCGTGGGATTTACGCACACCATCTTGAGCATCCAAACTCATCTTCTGTGGAACAAATGTGGCTTACCATTAGGCTAAATGGCCTAAAACTTGCTATAGGAACGGCCTACCGGCCTCCCTGGCTCAATGTAGATGTATTTTTGGATGCGCTAACGGAGTCAGTAAGCTCTTTATCAGCCTGCGATCATATTGTTTTATTAGGTGATTTTAACATTAACGTTCTTTCGTCTGAGGATGCGAATACAAAAAAACTTACTGAGTTCCTACATTGTATGAATCTTAAGCAGTATGTTAACCGAGCAACTCACTTCACAGACCACTCAGAAACGCTTTTGGATGTTGTCTGTAGTAGCGCTGGTGTGTCAAAAGTATGTATAGACTACGTACCTGACCTTAGTAGCCATGCATTTGTCTCATGTGAACTGAATATTAAGAAACCTAAACCTAACCCATTTTGGATAACCTTTAGACCTATTCAGGATATCAATCTTGAGGAATTTTCTGCAGATGTAGATGCCATACCATGGGAGCGTCTAATCTCTAACAATGTGAATGACTGTATTGCAGATTTTAATGCCTATGTTCTTTACTTATTTGATGTGCATGCTCCTGTAAAGACAACATATATTAAAGAGCAGAGTTACCAATGGATTACTCACACGGTTAAAGAAATGATCAGTTTAAGAGATAAGGCTCATGCTAAATATCGTCGCACTCAACGTGAAAGTGACAAAATATGCTATAAAGACCTCAAAAATATTGTAATTGCCGCTATGTTTAGTGAAAAGTCTGCCTTTTTTCAATATCATATAAATAAAAATGTGAACAACTCCCGCCTACTTTGGAAGAATATAAAAAATAATGTAGTAAATTTCAAAGAGAAACAGACCGATTTACCTGCAAATATAAATGATCCAGACCGAATAAATGAACATTTTCTTAAAATTCCAGGCAATGACAATGTCAATATTTCCCAGTTGACATACCTTGAATTTAATCGATTTAATCACAACACATTTAGCTTGAAACCAGTAGATGAAGTTACGGTATCAAAAATTATTACCAGCATATCAACTAATGCCCAAGGTGTTGACAGTATTACACTAAGTATGATACTGCTCACTTTGCCGAGGACGTTAAGTGTCATAACCTCCATAGTAAACAAATCCATACGAACTGGTATATTTCCGGATATTTGGAAAGAAGCTATTGTTAAACCGATCCCTAAAAATAACGACCCTGTTGAAATGAAAGATCTTAGGCCAATAAGCATTTTACCTTTCATGTCAAAGATTATTGAAAAAGCAGTGTGTATGCAACTTACAGAATATTTAAATGATAACAATATCTTGCCCCTAAAACAATCTGGTTTCCGAGCAGGCCGCAGTACAGCGACAGCATTGTTAGATGTGGTCGATGATATCCTCACTGCGCAAGATATTGGAGAGGGTACAATCCTCGTGTTGCTAGATTTTTCTCGTGCTTTTGATAGCATCAATACCACCCTTCTTATTTCCAAGCTTGCATACTACGGCGTTGATAGCACTGCGTTGAAATGGTTTGCCAGTTACCTAACTGGCCGCACGCAAAAAGTTGAGGTAAGCTGTAGTAAAGGTACTAGAAGGTTTTCTACGTCTTCCTCTCTTAGTCGAGGAGTACCGCAAGGATCAATCCTTGGGCCGATTCTGTTCGTTCTGTACAGCGCTGATATTATTCGTTGCATTCAAAGTTGCAAATATCATTTATATGCGGATGACCTTCAAATCTATATATCATTCAAGCCTTGTGAGATATTAACAGCAGTGAATAAACTTAATGAAGACCTGGAACGAATAGCTGAGTGGTCAGATCTTAACAGCTTAGTCTTGAACCCTACAAAATCAAAGTTTCTTGTTTTGGGGTCAAAAAATCTCATAGACCAAATTAATAGGCTAAATCCTGGGGTCACAATAAGGCACAGCAATATACAACAAGTACCAGAAGCACGAAATCTAGGCATTCTAATGGATGGTAGACTGAGATTTGAGAGCCATGTGCTGGAGACGGTGAAAAATTGCTACTATAGGTTAAAAGTTTTATACCACATTCGCCAATATTTGAGTGAAGAGTTAAGGGTTTACTTATGCGAGTCTTTAATTCTGTCTAAACTTAATTATGCGGACACGGTCATTGGTGAATGCCTATTGGTCCGAACAAGGAAAATAATACAACGTATCCAGAATTCCTGTGCCCGTTATTGTTTTTCTATTCCCCGAAGAGCTCATATAACTCCATATCTCAACCGTGGCAAGCTGATGAATATGGAGTCAAGACGACAGTTTCACTTTGCTAGCTTACTCTTCGGTACCATTAATAATCAATATCCACCTTATCTGTATGAAAAGCTTAGGTTTTCACAGAGACCATTAAGAGAAACCTCCAAACTGGCATGTCCAAGTCATCGAACAGCTGCATTTCGTGGTAGTTTCCGGTATGCTGCCACGAAATGTTGGAATAATATCCCACCACCAATCAGGAATTCAAAGACCGTCTACTCATTCAAACGATCTTACAAGCAGCATCTTCTTGGCTTGCAGAACGTCTGATTTCCCTCTCTTTCTATCACACTCCGAAATAAAAATCTATATAGTATCCTATTTAAACTCTCGCATCAATGTTATAATTACATTTCAGCACTCACTATGTTGGCATTGGCACCTAACTTTAATATATTTATATTGTTGTTATTTATTATGTAAGTATTCGTATATTAGTAAGTAGTATTATTATTTATCATATTTATGTATGTAACTCATTTATTTAGGTTATAAGTAGGTAGTAGATAATATTTTATTTTTTATTTTTTTTTTTCTGGTTCCCACTGAAAACCAGCGTCGTAGTAATAGGCCCTCCCTAGTGCTGCGACATTATGCTGAGTGGGAAACCATTTCAGCTCCTTAATGGTACTTAGGTTAAGTTCATTTTGTTTTAAACAATGTATGTTTTGAGCTGAATAAATATTTTCTATTCTATTCTATTCTTCTAAATGTTAATTACACTAACCTTTTCAGCTTGCGGCACTGTCCTTGGGAAACCATCAAGTAAGAATCCATTCTTACAGTCAGGCTGATCAAGGTTCTTATCAATCATGTCAACGACCATGTCATCAGATACCAGCTTGCCATCATCCATGACCTTTTTAACGCGACGACCTAGCTCAGATCCTGAAGCCACTTCGGCACGAAGCATGTCCCCCGTTGATAAGTGACATACACAGTATTTTTCCTTGAGCCATGGTGCCTATAAATAATATTGTAAGTAATATTACAAAGCAATGGCTGTATTTTGTACTTCATTATCAAACTTAAGCATAGCTCACTGAAAGTGACGTTGAATGCCAAGGTGCAAAATAATGTGAATTGTAATCCTACAATGAGCTTGACTTATCAGTAAAAAAGAACATGATAAGTTCATATAACAATCCCAATATTGTACACTATTTTGCAAAATATATTAAACAAATTCTGTTCCAAAATAAATAAATTATTTACGGTCTTTTCCGATAGTTTTTTTAAGCTTAGTTACTGCTTTTATATAACACTACATTGCAAGTATATGTTTACATAATAAAATGTTGTTTTCTTTGATCAAGGTCAGAAAGTCAAAGAGTACAGAATAGTTGGCTCATAACATGAATACTACAATTAACATTAAAACCCTGTATTCCTTGGTCTTTTCTGTACTATAACCAGTCTCAATTATGTGGGTGGAAGTGCAAATACCCTTGCGCCCAAAAAAAATACTTTAATACTTATATAAATTCAAAACTAAATCCAGAAGACAAAAAGGTCAAAGATCAAATAATGATTTAGTACGAACCTGTGTCCCTTTGCCGGATCCTGGTGGACCCAAAAGCACGGCCCTTATACCAATAGGATCATTTTCAGGCTTGGGCTTTACAGCAGTTGCCGCTGGTGCCATCCCGCTGTGATTTTATTATCCAAGGTGACACTTCACTGAAACCAAAATTTTTTTTTAATTATAGGTACGCAAAGCATACAGAGGTCACGCGCTCCTTCGGTTTCAGTTATCTTATGTAATCAAGTCAAAGTAACAAATCTTAATATAATTCGATTAATTTCCAAATTATTTTACTCACCAACTTTCTGCAGAACTATCAAATGAGTATTGGTGACGTCGGTTATTTATAAATGTCAAAATTGACAAATCTAGTGCGGTGACAGCAGTCCGTACGCCTTCCTTGGTACATTTTTTTTTTTTTTTTTTTTTAAACGACATGAAGGTGTTCGCCAGAGGTGGCTATAACACCCTTACGCGGACAACTCAGCGAGCGCTGAGGGCTCTCAACCGGATAAAATAATTTTAGGTAACTGCGCCTGGGGGCACCCCCTGTGGGGTACGGACCTCGGCTCAGGGCGTTACCGGGGGGAGGGGGAGGACATAGTACGAGTTACGACTAATTAGGGGCGGTCGGATTACTGGGACCAGCTCGGGCCGCTTGAACGGGACGAGACTGGGTAGGACGTCGCGACGTACCTCGCCGTCGAGGACGATACCGAGGAAGTTGGTTTTGTACAGTGTGTTGTGTGTCGTTCTGTCGAGCTGAGTCGGCTGCAATCTGGGCGAGAGTAGTGGAATCATCCGGCTCGCTGAGGGCTTGCCGTGGACGTCGGATACGCGAGATTCTAGAGGGGGTATAGGTTGCAGCCTGTACGATGAGAGGATTGGAGTGGTTGACAGCGGTGTCGAAAAAGCGGCGTGAGGCGCGTTTCATAAATTGTTTGATGGTGGGGAGTCCTAAGTCGAAGTGGAGGTCTTCGTTGCGCATATACCAGGGGGCGCCCGTGGCTTTGCGCATGAATCGGTTTTGTATAACCTGAAGGCTATGGATCTTGCTGGGGGTAGCCTGAGCGAACACAGGGCTAGCATAGGTCATGATTGGGCGAACGCACGCGGTATAGAGTCTAACCTTGCTTTTTAGGGCAAGTTTAGACTTACTATTCAAAAGGAAATGAAGACGACCTAACACAAAGGCGGCTCGCGCGCGTACCCGCTTTATGTGTGCTGCAAAGGTTAATCGATCATCAAGAATCACTCCTAGATATTTGGCTTCCTTTTCCCAAGGGATCGGGTCGCCGAATAGGGTGATGGGCTTGGGTGGTGGGGGTCGGCGTCTACGGTCGGTTCTAGTGAATAGAACCGCCTGGCTCTTTGTCGGATTGATTTCGATTCTCCATTTCCGAAACCAGGCGCCTAAGGCGTTGGTCGCAGATTGGAGGTTTTTGCTGATGGCTTGAGGGGATCTACCGGATGTAAAAACGGCGGTGTCGTCCGCGAATAGTGCTAACTTGACTTTAGTAAGTAAGGGGATGTCGCTCGTGTAGAGGGAGCAAAGTATGGGCGCTAGTCCTTGGTACATTAAACGTAGTGTTTATATCCTCTTTAGTACATACTCGATATAACGATAATTCGGTACACGTTTTAGCGCGCCCACATCGATAATAATCAATATTAGCATTATTTGGAATTCAGCCCTAGATAGACATGAATAAAATGAAGATATACCGATTCCATTAAAGTTCTAATCGATTATTCTAAAAATTGAATTATAAATCATTATTAATTATTTACAATAATTTATAGGACAAATAGATTTTTTGCTTTCCGCACGATATATTATATGACTTTTCATTCAAATAAAAAGAGTATAGTATTCTACCCTGTAGCCAAAAACATAATTCGAGTATTCCCTATCCTGCTGTTACATAGTCTTACCAAAATGCCTTATTAGGGTAAAGCCACCATAGCTAAGAATAGAAATCAACCTATTGCTTTGCTCCTAGCCCCAAGTCTAGCCCTTAAACAGAAAAAAAAACATAAACATTAACTAAGAACTTAAGCAAATTTAAATAAAAAGTTTACTAAAACGCATATCTGTCTTACATTGAACACATTGTATTGTTTAATATTCCTTTAAATAATCCTATTATTTTGGACTTTTGGAAGTTAACACCTATTATTATCTTTTTAATTTTGTGATTATGCATTCCATATCCAGAATCCTGTATTTTATTTTAATGTTTTGTAACCTACACAGTGTGATACACATATTTAAAAAATACTACTTATATTGATCAATTAGAAATTTAGCCCAATTATTTAATTGTTAGGCAAATACAGCCCTTTTTCAAATTCGTGCTAGCCCGAAATCATAATACCGTAGTCCGTACATTGTACATTACTATAGTACTCTTTGCAATTGCAGAATAAGTAAGAAAATAATGGCAGAACGAACGAGACAGTTCCTCGTTCCTCCGCTAGGAGCATAGAGCACCTATAACGCTAGGAGTAAATGTGTTCCGTGCTACTCTCGAACGAATGAAGTTATGTCTTCTGACTGAACTGACAGCAAAAATAAAATAATTTTAACCTAAAAATGTTATGATAACGGCGGCGCGTAAATAAACCAACCAATTATAAAACGGTCGTTGTTCTATCTTATGGTGGCTTACTGCTTGCTTCTTTAAAGCTAATAATGGCTATAAATAATGTCAGGTAACTATAAAATAACTTGATTATATGCTTCAATGCATAATTTTGAGAAATTACACAAATGTATTTATACACAGCTTTTGGAAGCGACTTTGGCGTTGGACGACTTCAGGGAGCCTTTCTGATGAAGAACTGATCACTGTACTGGCAAATAAAGAGGTTGTTGATGCTCTGAAGCAAGGCTTGGCTAGTTATAAACAACACAAAGCTGAAACATTTTGTCAGTTGCAGTCTAAACATCCAGACCAAACAAAACTTTTAAGTGTTGTACAGACCTTACAGCATTATATAGTAAGTAATTTATCAGCAGCATAGATAGATAGATTTTTGTATTAATACTAATACATACTTAGGTACCTATGCAAGTATTTGTTACTTGTAATATATGTAATCATTATATTTTAATTTTAGGATGTAGATTGCTTTCAAATTTGGGAAATAGTCAAGAACTACCTCTGTGACATATCATATGGAACACCTGCTAATGCACTTAAAAATGTTGCCTTTGTTGACACTAGACCAACCTTTCTCCTTCCGAACATCTGGAATTTTTATTACTGCGAAAGACTATTCTTACTTAAATTATTACAATATATCGTACAATTCAAAGATGATAGCTCACATAAGTACCAGAAACAATTTTTGAAGATAATCAATGATATTGGTCTGAAAGAACTGAAAACATCACTTATATCGCAATTTGAGAAGATACTGACAACGGCACCTCCTCCAAGGAAAATACAAAGTGATTTCTCTAATGATACCATAAGGCAGGAATGGGCCGAATGTAATTTAAGAGAACAGTTAGCAATCTTACAGATATTACTGCAGATAGCTAATGAAGAAACATTTACAGAAGTGGAATTTAATAAATTGTTTGTGCTGTTCAGAAAGCATAACTTTGGAAAGAGTCAAGGTTTTAATGAGTGGTTAGAAGAGCGTCACAGAGACTCTTGTTTGAGGATTATGTATATAGAAGTATGTTTGTTCATGGTTATTGCGGATAATAGGAAAATGTAAGTTATTTTTTTAAGAAGTTTTTTTGCTAAGCGAATGTATGCCAAAATTTCTTCATTAGAGCTATGATGTGCCATGCTATGAAATTGAAATGGTTGTATTAACATAAATCTCTCACTGCATATCTAATGGAAATGCAGCTTTAAGTCAAAGCATTGCAGTCCAAAGGGAATAGAAAGCCATGATTCAATATCACACATTATTATGTTCATTATTTTAGAAATTTATATTTCAGTAACAACTTATCATCATGGATAGATAGTACAAAAGAAACTGTTGAAAGTGAACTCACTAAACTTCAAATTAATGGAGAGCATAGTGCCATGCTTATATCGTGGATGATGTTAACTTTGCAGGTAAAAATCGAACCATTAGAATCTGGACTTTATATTTTACGCATAGGCTTGAGTTTGACTACAATCTCACCATGGTCAGTGATGATGTGGCCGATAGTGGTAAGCACACTAAGCCTAGAAGGAAATTGGCTCTCAAGTACAGCTGTCTAAACACACCAAAAGGTGCTTGGCAACTTGAACTGGTAGCCAGCCATGCAGGTACTACCACCATGTATGATTTCCTCATGATGATTTCCTTAATCGAAAGCTCAAGCTCAGTGTAGGTAGGATTCGAACGCGCGACCTTCGTCTTGGCATTCGGCGTCACTACCACCAAAGAATAAATAATCTACCACTGAGTTCTCATCGTTTAAAACCTTAAGCTTATTGATACATTATTTTGATGTATTTTCAGAGTAACCAACATGCTCAACTATTTGAGAGTCAATACCAGCATTATGGAGCTACAGCACTTAGATTGCAAGTCTTTGAATTTTTACTTGAAATGGTGAAGAGTTCTGTGTTTTCTGTAAGTGTTTTTCTTTTATTAGAAAGGATTGTTCAATCTCATTTAATGAAGAGTATGTCATCGACATCCTCATAATTTTAATTAATACTCTGATATATTATGTTATATTGATAATCTCCAGGACAAATCAAAATGCTCCTTAATAGCTCGCCAACGTATATTCCATTTACTCAACGAGCTATGCGACAAGTTCGACGGAGATGGCACATTAAGCCATCAACCAGGTATCATGCAACTGTGCTCCGAACTGCTACATTCAGAAGAAATTGCTAGTGAGTTCTGGAACCTTCTACAAAGAGATGAAGGGTTTGGAGTGATATCACTTTGGAATACCGCTTTGGAATACTTTCCGTATAACTTTAGTGCATTGTCAACATTGGCTGCTGGTTTGGCTCTAGCTGGCAAGGAAAGTGTTAGGAATGTAAGTACCTATTACACAACTCGCTGTCTCTCGCGGTTTCTTCGCGGTCCTGGGATAAAAAGTAACCAAAAAGTTCTGTAAAAAAAGTTCTCTACCTGCCTAGGTATAAACATCCAGTCAATATCGAGTCAGTCATTTCAAAGATTAGACTGATTAAACAGAGACACAAAAAAATTAAAAACACTTTGGGTTTGGGTTAAGTATTGTGTGCCAATAACCATATGAACCCTAAAAAATACATTATTTTGAAGTCACCTTTTGTATGCTATCCCAGGTTGTGCTCTAACTGTCAAGTTGCATGCAAATCTGTTCAGTTGTGACTGAGTAATAGACATCTAATATAAAATAAAATATTCCATTTCAGCTCATAGCGGAATTAAAGAACCTGCCAGTTTACACAGAAGTATACAATCCAAACACTGTACCGGTCATGTCAGTGCAATCCGATGACGTCACCATCGGCCGTGAATACTTTCCTCTAGGAGACAACTCTTATCACATAGAACTGGGTTCCAAAGCAACTATCATGGAACGTAGAGAAGGCACCATGATACATTTCCGCACCCCATACTCTTACTGGACGGTGTTCAACAATGAAATCGAAAAAGCATTGGATAGGAAGCAACTCCATCAATATAATGTCACGGCGACTTTACAAAGGGTGTTCGAAGGCACTAGACTGTTAAAGGGTGTGTTACAAGCGCTGATTGACGATAAGGAGATACCGAAGAGTTTGGTTGGGTCGACGGAAGGTGTGTTTGATGTGTTGGTCAGGTTTATGAGGTCTGATGCGCCACCATTGCCGTTACTGGTGGAGTGTTTAGAAGTGTGTACGACCCTGATACCTTTGTTTCCCAAGGAGGTACATTTGAGGTTAGTTTTCATTACATTAATTACTTATGGGTGATGGCACTCAAAATTAAATTCTATAAATATTATACTATTACTTAACTTAAACTTATTTATAGTTTTAGTTGCTCTAAAAAAAAGAAAATTTTATTATAAATTATTACCATTTCCTACTTCAACACACTTAAAAAACAGTGGTACTTCGGTAAAACAGTGGTTATTATGCTTTATTCCTAATACTTAAGATCCACTTTGGCTCTGGTCTCACTGATTTTGATATAATCGCTTTTTGTTCCGATGTTAGTCAAATCTGTTATTTAATTTATATAAATTTTCCAGATTAATAAACACAGGACTCCTACCACGTATAATAAACCAGAAATTGTCTCATATAGAATATGCTAACGGAGCATCGTTCGACTCAGCTGCAGTCGGCTCGTACCTGGTCACTATTGAACAGCCGAGTGGGAGCTATAAGTTCTTGGGAGCTTATATAGATATGCTGTGTGCTTTCTATAGGGTAAATACTGTTTAATATACTGTTTTTAGGTTGTTTGAACACTTGCTATCAATCCATTTCTATGTCAAACTTGTAAAGCTGTATAAAGCAAAAAAACTAGCTTGAGGTCAGATAGCCGTGTCAATTATTACATCCCCTCTGAAATCTATCAAATAGCATCTTGTCTAGAACTAGTCAAAGAACCTTACCCAGAATGTTGGAACTTTTAACGTCTCTTCTCTAAAATTTAGATTAAACAAAGTCGATTTCTGTCTCTGTCTGTTTCCCCGCTTCTTCTAAACCACGCAACGACAAAAATAGCGATAAATGAGGTAGGTTTGTGTATTTTTTATATTTATTTGTACAGACACCAAACGACAGTCGCATCACAACTGAAATCATACTTCCTGGCCTCATGTTAATTCTGCGTGAAGTCTTCCCCAACGTTTACGGTTGGCGTTACAGCAACACAAGAGAACGCCGCAACATGATGCAGCGATGCGCTAAATTCTTAACGCTCGTGTTGCAAGACGCTAAGGATAGTAGCGAAAGTATAACGTTGCTGAAGAAAACGTGTATCTATAGCTTGTTGCACACTGAAAACGCTTTGGAGTTGTTGAAGATAATTTCTGTTGGTAAGTCTTATTGTAATGTAACGCATCTATTTCAAGCCAAACAACGTAAATGATAAAGCAATAGCAAACCCTAGTCTAAAATGTATTTCCCGTTTCCTAAATCAGACAGAAGACAATTTTAGACAGTTTCAATAAAGTGAACCCGCGTTACTCGACGCGATTGCACAAATAAGGTGACCACAGAGTTGTGCGAGAGTTACTGCAATACATTTGTGCGCAAGCGCTGTCGCTATCTCTGTAGACAAGTATTGATAGATCATTTTACGAAATTATTCTTGCTTCGCATAGCACTTTACACACATTCAGTCACACAGCCTTTATATTTATCCGAAATAATGCACAATGTAAAGCACAACCGAATTTCATTTATTAATATTTATTTTAGGTAACGAGCACCTAGAACGCATAATTCAAAACGAATCGAACTGGATATCAGGCACCGGTTCACAATACATATCCACTATTCAGAGATGCGTAGCTGTCGTTATGTTCGCATTGCGTTTCAAGACAATGGTTTCTGAAGTTACTGAAATGACACCCTTAGAACACCTGATATTCGCTCAAAATAAACAGAAAGACTCCTTGAAAGTAGTGCCTAAAGTAACGAGTTATATCAACCACGCCTTCAACAAGAGTTTGCCAGAGCTTTGCTGTAAATTGTTGAAGAGTTTTGCTGATGTAAGTAAGAAATGATTAATCACAAAAAGTGTATTGAAGTTATAGAATGACTACTACACTCTCTTCAAAAAAAAAAATTAATACCTACGATTTTCAGTCTCATCAGCGTCATTATTAGATAAGTACAATATTAAGATCACATTGTAGCAAATTTTTTTTTCAGGGTTTCCAAATGTCTCTATTTGCATCATTAGACATGACAGGTTATCAAGTTCGCGTCATGTTCCTCGACCGATTACGTGATGAATACGAGACTACAACATTAAAAGTAGCTATATTGGAATTTGTAGCAACCTGTGTGGGTACACAGCCGGGCTTAACTGAAGCTTTCTTTATGATGAACCATGAAAAAGTTAATGGTGATGAGAAAGATAAGACTGAAAAAAGTGTTCAAGAAACGAAAGCTGAATCTAATGACAGTTTTGAAGGTATTCTGGGATATATGGCAGACTATCTCGGTACAGTTAAAAGTGTGAGTAAATCTTTCCGTTGGAGTCCCACAGGGAGTAATTCTGGGACCTTTATGCTTTTAGATGTGTGTATATGTATGTGGGTGTAACTTGTGATTTTATATTACAGGATGCAAAATATCTACACAGTCCATTACTATCATGTATAATGTCACTTTTCCACGAATTATGGAAGAATAACATGCAAATCCTTGTGAAGAAATTACGAGAAAATCCAAAGTTCTGGGAGCATTTGACAAGTCCGCTTTTTAGCGAAATCCAACCTGACTTGAGAACTTATGCTCAATTATTCAACGTTTTAGGAATCGAGTTATTTGTATCGAGAGACAAACTCGATCCTAATCTAAAAGAAATGTTAGAACAATTCTTCGATACAAATAAAAAATATTTGGACACTTGGATCGATTACATATTTAGCTTCAAAGGCAGAAGCGAAAACGGAGAAACCATTGATAAAGTACCAGTATGGTTAGGATTGCTTACCTCTTGGAAAGATTTCACAACAATATTCTGTAAATGTCTACCTTTGAGCCTAAACATTGCACATAAGGCTAAAATGGTCGCTCCGTGCATGGCAGCTCTTTTGAACGAACTAGATGATTTGAAAGATGGAAGATTAACTGTAATACTAGCAGAACTATACGTTATTATGCTATCAAATTGGAAAGACGATTGTTTCGACCAGAGAAAGGCTAGCGCGAAACAAATTGATAATTTACTGACTAACACGGCTATAGTCTACGAATGCTTACATCCTCGAGCTATTCGGGCAATACTCTCAATATGTACTGTGGCAATAAGTAGTTTAGATTACGAAATAAAAGCCAATAGTTCAACAGCTCAGAGCATCATCAGATCTGTAACAAATATCAACAGTCTGGAATTAGAGAAGTTGTTTGACAACATTGCCCCAAAAGTGGAGACAACACTGAGCGGGTATGCGTTAAACGAAGATATTTCACCGGTAGTATTATCATTGGCAATGTTAGAGCAATGTCTAGATTTGTACGACGACATGTTCTCGGGGCTATCTCACTGGTTCCTATCGAGCAGATTTATAAATAAATTGCTCTGTTGTTTGCATTTATGTTTGCATAATCGTCGCCACTACCACACGTGCCTGGCCGCTCTGCGATGCCTTACTGCTTATTCTCGTGGGCCATTCTCTAAAGACTTGTTAATGAGCGATGTGGATCAATTCCTCTGGTTGCAACTACTACCTCCTAAATTTGACGGTGAAAAAGGGGCGTGGAAGCCTCAGGAATGGTGGAAAGTCTACGGCTATAGTTTAGATTTCATCTCTATGATGGTCATGAAACATGGACAGTTCTTCGCTAGTGATGCGATAACCTTCGTTGGAGTACATTTAGAGCATTTGATAGAGGCAGTGCTTCTTCCGCGCCAGGTCTTCAACATTGATGCTGTTAACTTGTGCGCTTCGACTTTAAACCTTATTGTTCAGTTGGTTAAGTTCGAAGCGAGATGGCGTATACAGAACATTAATTCTTTGATTGGGATCATGGTAAGTATACCACCCATAATAATGTCGAAAATGGCTTTGGTGTTTTTGATTTTTGTGTTCACAATATTTATTTGAAAGATGATAGTTATTTGTACATATAAATAAATCAATTATTGAAGAAATTAGAATCTTATTCGAGGAAGTAACTTTTTATTCATGCAACATTATTGAAATAGAAATATTTTTGATTACAGCGCAGCATAAGTGCGTGTTTGTATCAATGCGTGACGTTGATGATGCGCTCGCGACGTTCCTCCGACCCCGCCCTGCCCTCCACTGACGAGGCGATCAATCAAGCGCCCTCTGTTTTACACAGGTGAGGATTTATACATTGTAACATTTTATTTTAATTCATATATTGCATATCCACTATATAATACATACATTCTTTTCACTACACGATTTTTACAAGGGTTAATATTGGTTTTTATAAATGGGAAGATAATAACATTCTATATTTTTTTTAACTCCCCAAAAATTTTTATTCTTACCAGCCAAATTTATATTTTTCCACAGAACTTTAGAAATCCTTCACATGGCAACGCTATGTCTACTATCATTCAGCCCAGACCTGCTGTCACTCCTGGCTGACCCTGGTCTAGATTTGGAACGTTGGCAACCCTTGGTGGAATTACACTTTGGTGCACCGAAGATATCTTACGAACCATTTCCGCAGTTGACTTTTGGGACCTTAGTGTCAGCTATTTGTTTACTAACACGATCTTTAAATCATGTAAGCATGTAAAATAATATACATTTTATTTTAAGAAATATCTGACTAGTGACAAAAAAAGGAAAAATACGACCTTCATTTCTCTGAGAGCCTAACCATTTTTGTCTTTGCCCTTTTACAATACTGTAGTGAAAAAGGCCTTTATGTGGTCCGATTACTTACAAATTCTTTCGGATGTGACTACACGAGACGCGCCATGTAGTTTATATCTATCTTAGAATAGGTACGTAGGTACTTCGAATCAACATAATCGAAGGTTGAAGGTGAAACTAGAGTATAGCATGTAAAGTGTGTATGGTCAGGCATACCACGTGGAAGAGGGCAGCGGGTCCCGGTCCCCGCGCGGGCGGCGGCGTGCGTGCTCGTGCAGCAGCCCGGCGGAGGCGCGCCGCGTCAACCGCAGCGAGTCCCTCACCAGCATCTCCTCCGCCAACACCACCAGCGCCAGCGCCCTGCCCGCGCTCAATGAACGACTCGTCGCCGGCGCCCTCGAGGCTACTGCCACGCTGCTCGCTTCACAGGTGAGCCAAAAAAACAATTATGTTTTTAAGACAGGACAAGAGCTAATTTTTACGCCGAGGAGTAAGGTCTCTAAGAGTGAGCTCATAGGGTGTTGTAAGAGTCTAAAGGCTACGGTAACGGCTCACCATCGGAGTCTTGTTTGCCAATTTTCTGCTTTATAGAACGGCAGTTTTACAGGAGCAAGTATTATTTTGCCATTTCAAAACCAATATAATATTACTAGACAATATTTTTTAATTCCAGGCGCTCTTGGCTGTTCGAGACCCGAACGTCCCGGCCCGCCATAAACAACTAGTCCGCCGCGAGTTGAGCTCCGAGCTAACCCTATTCCACGACTTCGTGCGCAAGCGCATACTTTGCGCCGCACACTCGCGGCCGCATCTGGTCCGTAATAAACTAGGCGCTTGGCCCCTACCCGCTAACGAAGAAGAGGCGAAGAGAATAGAAGAAATGAGAAATGAAAGAAACCCTTCTGTCCCATGCCTCATGGAAGACGATGATAAATCTCTCCCGCCACCGCCACCGCCAAAACGAGCGTCGCACGACTCCATGCGAGAGTACATACTCCGCAAACACTACCTTGATAAGTGCGCTCAAACCCCCACAAAAGGACCACCCTCCCCCATCTCGCATTCAACTCCCACTCTGGATAAAAAGAAAGAAACTTCCAGAAGTTCCAAACGTGTGTCTTGGGCTGAAACTACGCGAGACAGCGACGAAATCCTCGATAGTTCTTTGGAAGAAATTGAGCCTGTTTATTCGAATTTAACCGATGTACAAATTAATAACGATGAGGATTATTTTCATTTTATGTCGGTGGTATTCCTTTACATTTGTCAAACTGAGTTATAGGTTGTATGCTGCATGCCAAGTAAAATAAACTAATTATGAAATATTGTATTTTCAGTACTTATGTACTTGAATGAGTTTTATTTTTGTATCCCCAGAGAGTAATATGTAGGTATTCAACACCCAGTCCGGTTAAAAAGGAAGAAACTTTCATGTTTGTGGGCTCATCTCATTCATACTAAGAGAGACAGCGACGAAATCCTCGATCGATAGTAGGTAATTTGGAAGAAATCAAATCTGTTTATTCGAATTTAACCAATGTACCTAGTATCACTTGCCAGTAATTAATGATTTCTATATTTAGGCATAGTTATTACACATTTTAAAGAAATAGCATCCCCTCTTCGGTTTCACCCGCGTTCTCGAGGAATCTAAGTTTCCCCGGGATAAAAAGTTGCCGATATGTTATTCCAGTGGATGACCTATGTGCCAAGTTTCATCACTTGCACACCGAAAATAGATAAGTCGGATAACTTGTGTGGCACTTCCTGGTAGGGCCACCATCACGGATCTGAATTCAAGTCTGTCGCTATTTTGTTTTTATTTTGTCCTCGAATATGAAATTATGTCGCG
Source organism: Tethea ocularis (assembly GCA_963555595.1). Lineage (NCBI taxonomy): Eukaryota > Metazoa > Arthropoda > Insecta > Lepidoptera > Drepanidae > Tethea > Tethea ocularis. The sequence goes on from OY741958.1 coordinate 11,059,833, forward strand.
TCCTAGTTCAAAAGTTATAAGGGCTTTTAGGTGGCCCTGCCAGGAAGCATGCTTCCTATATATATTTTTTATAATATTATGATAAATAGTTTTGAAGTTATTTACAAAAAAATAGGCAAAATTTTGTATGCGACATTTAAGAGACATACGATGGATGGGCCTCATTTTTATTTTTTAACGGATATTTTGATATAAATGTATGGTTGAATTATTTTAATTTATTGAAGAAGCTGAATTTTTGACATAAGTTACTATTATTAGCTCCGCTAGGAGTAAAAGTGTTCCGTGATTATTATTTTCTCTTTGGTTTATACAATGCCAAAGAATAAAGAATATACTACGGACAATGCCAAGCAAGCTGTAGTATATACATATATACATACCTTATACTTATTTTTTCAGCCATGTTTGTTAGATATTTTTTTCGAAAAAGTGGCAACACGTAGTATTAAATTCCCTTTGCTCTTTGGTGGCAACATTTACATTTTTAACATGGCCGCATGTTGAACGAAACGATTTTCTTTACTGTTTGCCAAAATAAAATAATAAAAGCGTAATACTGCGCGGATTTATGTTGATCGCATAGCCGGGGTTCTATTTTGTACTCGGGACAAAGTATCGGTAAGGAATTTGGTGTGAAAAGATGCTGGCATTATTGCGGTGTTTTCGTTGATGGTTGACCGCGATATTTATAGTTTTGTTTGTGTCGCGATAGTTGCTCGAAGATGATGCATCACCCGAACATGCATCATCAGCCGATGTCTGGCCACCCGCCGCAGCACATGGGCGGCCACCAGCCGATGCCCGGTCACCACCAAATGCCGCCACATCAGATGCATAGAGAAAACAGGCACGTAACTCTCACTAGGTAACACCGCTTTTTTATTTATTAATTTTGTTTTAATTGCCGTTAACCATTTAAATGATTGTCGAAAACAGTGAATTCATAGTAATTTTGGACAAAAAATGTGTTTCCTAATTTGCTGGGGCCCTAACTAAAATTTTGTTTTGATATAAATTTAAAGTGTTAGGTTAGTGTCAAACTCGAAATTAAAACATAAGTCTAAATTACTATGTAATGCAGTGGACTTTTCTTATTTTTTATTCTTATTGGAAAATAACAAATCATAACCTCCTCCAGTTCTAGTACCCGGTAACACTACAATACTTGGATAAGTTACTGCAAGACACTAGTAATTATTTTGAATTATTGATCATGAACCATAGAGACACTTGAAGCCTCCCTGTTTTTCATCAAACTAAATTACTACTTTTACTATTCATTGTATGCAATACCAAACTCATCACCCACTACTTATGATAATATAGGAGCTGGCAAACAATACGGTATAATTACATAAAATTAGTTATTAAAGGAGCAGTAAAAAACTGAATGACATAGATATATCATACATTATGATTGAAACCATGAACTTTGGATGCAATTTTAATACTGTTTTAGGTGGTTTTTATTGAAATAAAAATTCAGCGAGCCCAAAACCTCCGGACTGTAAAAAAAAATGTATTTTGATCTGATGCATAATAATTATTCTGATTTGGTTGCCAGCTCCTCAATTGGTAAAGTAGTAGGTATATAGTAGATTTGATAGGTATGTCAGGTAGCTCAGCTGCTACACCTATGTTCTTCATTTAATTTTATTTATAGAAGTCTTGTCCATGGAACAATATAATGTATATCTCCTTACACTATATTTATTATATTAAAAAATACCTTGGAACCAAAGGCAATTTGCAAGCTGCAAAACTACCCAAAATTATTTCACTAACAGGAAGCTACATTATCCCCGAAGGTTATAGGCTACTTTTTATCCTGGGAATGCGTGTGAAGCCGCGGGAAACAGCTAATCTCTTTATAAGGAACTTATATATTCATTTTTGCCAGTAAGGAGGGGAATTCATATTTACATTACATCCTACTAATATTATAAAAAATATGTGAAAATTTGTGAGTATGTTTGTTACTTCTTCACACTCAAACGGCTGGACTAGTTTTGATGAAATTTGGTATGGAGATAGCTGACACCCTGAATGAACACATAAGCTGCTTTTTATGATAAGTCTAGGGACCCTACTCCATATTCTTTTGCCAGAATGTACATAAAAAGGTGGCATTTCATAGAAAACAATTCACTTCAGGTAAAGCTGAATCACTATAAAAGTTCATGGTAGGCCCCCTTGCCAAATGATATTAATAATACCAAATATGAGTTGGTTACTGAAACTTTGACACTGTTTAATAAAATAATCTATCTGTTTTATACTAAACCATTGAGTGGAGACACCATTCATATGTTAATATTGTGTAATTTGTTGATATGTCGAGGGTCTTTTGCGGCACTCTTTGTCACTTAAACTGGTTGTGAATGAGGCCCCACAAAGAAACATATGACTGACAATGTCTCTATTGATACTTACCCACTGCCAAGACTTGAACTTTCTTCACTTGGGCCAGTATAATCATGCTCACTGAACCGTTGGGCAGTTGAAATAACATTACAGTGTATAGATTATTGCTAGGAAGATGTTCACAAAGATTCACATAGTATTGAAGTATCAGGAGATTCATCAAAATTATAGTAGTGCAGATAGTATTTCATTTTAGTGTATTTATATTGTGTCCATGCATTGACACTAGACAGCTCAGGTTTTTGGTTGGCCGACACATGATTAATTTGTGCTGATGAGACCAACTTTAAATTTCTGTTCATTGAGGTAGGTCTATGATCAGAAGATTCAGTTTTAAGTGTTCTTTGGGCTTTTCTCACTTATTATTGCACAACTAAAACTTGTGAATTTCCACAATAATATTACCTAAAATGGCATTATTTTCATCTCAGTACCAACCACAAATAGGTGTAGTTTATCTGTTGTTGTTATTTTAAAGGGTGCCCCTGGGTCCGGGTCCAGGGCCGGGTCCGGGCGGGCAGCAGGCGGGCGTGCACGGTCCGGCGATGGGCGTGCCGGTACACCACGCACAGCGCCCACCACCGCCGCATCCCATCCGCGCTATGCCACATCATCCGTCGGCGCAGCATCACTCCGTACCACCTGTGAGTTTGCCCACTTTAACTATTTAATTAAGACGATGAATCCTTAGTAGGTCAGGTGAGATACAAGGAAAGTGAGGGAAGCCCGCTAAATGGACTTATGACCTACCGTAGAAGTTGGGGGTGGATGTAAAAAGTGGAGGACCATAGTAGATGATATCTATTGAGAAAGGCAGATATCCAGCTCTAGACAATCTATAAGCAGATGATGATGAATGCTCAGTGTTAGTGGTGTCGAATTGCTGCAGAATTTTTGGACAAATCAACAGAAATTAAATAATTTCCTATGATATAGTCTCAAGGGAGAAAGTAAACAACTTTGATTGTTTTAATACATTACTTAATATTATGATGCATGAATGCATTTTATTTTCACTAGTAACTAAAGGATAATAGGATTATTTTGATGGTATATTATGTGCCAACTTTAGGAGATACTCATCTTCGACTTAACATGTAGTCTAGTTAGTATATTACTAAGCTTATAAGCAATATGAGATATATTCTCTGACTAAAATGAGTGAAGGCGGTATATGGTCATCAGTTGAAGCAACTGCGGCGGCCGTACGTGGGCGGGGGGTACGGCGCAGGCGTGATGCCCCCTCCGTACGCGCAGCCGCCACCCATGCAGCCGCCGCCGCAGCCGCAACCACAGCCGCAACCGCAGCCTATACACACTGGTATGCTTATTATTATTTATGAATATTTTTGGTAAGAAAAATGGATAAAAACATTGTTACGAAAAAAAATTCATTGTTTTTCAAAATTACTGCAGCGATTACAAAATGATTCTAAACTTTAGTTACTCTTTAAAAAATAACTCTCATAAAGAAGCCCACATTTAAAGCTCGACCAAGGAAATAAAAAACCTCACCATGATACTGAATGAAACCTAATAGAACTTCTGGCAAGCCTCTAAATTTTGATCAGGAGTAACCCTAAACTTTAGATAGATTAGTAAGCAGTTCCTGTGTAAAACCCATGTTTTCCACTTTTGCATAATTATAATATCTCCCTAGATGTAGACTATTTTTGCTATTTTGAAAGCTTCATAGCTCACTTGAATTCCCAGTTCCACCTCCCACAAGCACAGTCGCTCCACATTCATCGACGTCGCCGGCTAGTGGAGCGGCAGGGGCGGGGGCGACAGTGGCGGGGGCGGCGGCGGCGGCGGGTGTGACGGTGCTAGGGGCGGAGGCGTCGGTGGAAGAGACGGAGGTGGGGGCGGCGGGCGACAGCGAGGCGGTTCGCCCGCCGCACGGACAGGCCAACAGTAAAGAGAAGACTCCTATGTGCCTGGTCAATGAGTTGGCCAGGTACAATAAGGTACATAATGACGCAAGAAATTGTAAGATTGATATAGTTAAACTTGCTTTATTAAACCATCTCACATAATAAAGCTATAGATTTTTCACGAAATTTTAAGGATAAATTAGAAGCGAATGTGCGGACAACGTAGTAGCCATTCCATGTCGTGTAGTCGATTAAGTGTGGACTTTCTGTCCATAGATTGCAAAATATAAATAAATATTCAGCTTTGCAATCGCAAAACAAACTATTTATTTATATTTTTATTGTATTTTTTATAGATTAAACATCAATACCGCCTCACATCAGAAACTGGACCAGCTCACAAGAAAGTATTCACAGTAACACTCCGACTGGGTGATACTGAGGAATACACAGCTGAGGTATGGATACAACCCGCATCTGTGTAATTGTGTAGGTACATCTATGCAAATAAAAATTAAGTAGTGTTCGAATTAGGTATTGCTTGTTTGGAAAAGTTGCCCGAAAAATTAGAAAATTGTGGAAAATTTGAAAGTGCTTTTTTCTGCGAGTCTTATTTATGGTCATTGGAGGACATGTGTCACAAACTTTAAGCATGAAACCTTTTTGGTATTGAAAAGCTATTCTCGTTGAATGTTTAGAGTAATATAATAAGCACAGTATATAATGATGATTGTATTGTAGGGTTCATCAATAAAGCGCGCGCAGCACGCGGCGGCGAGCAGTGCCCTGGGCGCGACCAGCTTCCCGCCGCCGCCGCCGCGCGCGCAGCCCGCGCACATATCGCCGCACCCCCACCACAGGCACGCCGGTAATATTACATTACACTACACTACACTACGCTACACTACACCTACACCTACACTACACTGCATACACTCAATTACTCTGGACATACCTCTATCATATTATGTGCTATTGATAACCAACTGACATACTACCTTAATCTTCGCTCGGCATATAAACCGGCTGGAAGGCCAAATTACATAAGTCAATATTATATTTTTGATTTTTAATAAGGCCAAACATACTTGACTCTCCTGCAATTACCTGCGGGCTTATTTATCTACATGACTGTACTGTTCATACATAAAATGCAATTTCTATAAATTGAATTGTTTCAATATGAGCAGGCGCAGTAATGCCGACAGTGGAGCTGAACGCGTTAGCGATGAAGCTATGCCAGCCGGCGGTGTACACGTCGATCCCGCCGGTGGCGGCGGGCGGGCGCGTGGGGCGCGTGGGCATGGGGGCGGGCACGTACCGGGTGCCGTTCCCGGGCGTGGGCGTGGGGGTGGGAGTGGGCGTGGGTGGGTTCGGGCGCATGGTGTCGCCGGGGCTGGTGTACCGCGTGCGCGTGAGCGTGGGCGGGCGCGCGTGGCTGGGGGAGGGCGGCACCCCGCAGGCCGCGCGACACGACGCCGCCGCCCGGGCGCTGCACGACCTCAGGCCGCCCGCCCCGCCTGAACACCCGCCTGTTGCCGCGCAACCTGACCCTGACAATGGTAATTCAGTTTTTTATTTCTTTTCTATTTTTTATATTGGCCAGTTATCTATTGCGCTCATATCATCGATTGTAGAAACAAGTGTGGGTTCTTAATTTATACACTCCATAATTAAATAAGCAAATTAATTTGCCTACCAAACTATTAATACTTAAAAAAAGTGTTTTTTTTTTTTACTATGTTCAAAATACGCCATATTTGTCCACAATCTCAAAATAATATATATTTTTTGTTTAGTATTATTATTGTGCCAGTTCTCTTTTAGGCTCATAACCATATTATTGTATAACTGTAAATATTTTGTTCAGGTGACGCAAATGCAGATCTGTTGAACTCTGAAGTAAAGTCTCCGGTATCGCTGGTACATGAGCTCGCTTTAAAACGCAACCTCTCAGTATCATTCTCAGTCAAATCTGAACGTGGACCTCCGCACATGAGGGTAACTGTTGTTCTATTTATATCACTGTACTATATAGGTATAAAATAGGTTTGACAAATCTCTAAAATTATAACGTTTTATGTATCAATACCAACAAAATCATCATTTAGTTCGCTAAACAATGCACGTTTTGGTTGCGAGTAGGTTAGGTTGGTAGCTCATAGGCTATAAACAATGTAGTGTAGAGTAATAAGCGTACGGCGTGGCGTGGCGGCAGGTGTTCATAACGCTATGCACGGTGGGCGACATGGAGACGGAGGGCGAGGGCAACGGCAAGAAGGTGTCGAAGCGTCGCGCCGCCGAGCGCATGGTGGAGGAGATCGCGCGCCGCTGGCCGCCCGCGCTGCTGCGGCCGCGTCTAGCGCACGACAAGCGTCGCCACCAGCCCGCCAAGAAGAAACCCAGGAACCTCATCAAGGTATCATATTTATTACTTACCACCTCATTCCCAAGCTTCTGATATTAAAAGTGGGGGTAATGTAGGTTCATATTAGTGAAAGAATTTTGTGATTTGGTACAGTAACTCCGGAGATTACCAAACTTGCAAACTTTATCTCTTTATAATATTAATATAGATGTGACTGAACTAATGTACGTAGCAGTGGAGTAATGTTGCGTTGGTAGTGCAGGAATCTAACTTTTAGGAAAAGTAGTAGTAGTTGAATAGTGGGTGATGAAAGATCTATTAGTGAAAATAAATCTGAATTGAATCTTATAGATCCAAAGATTATCTCCTATATTTAAACTAACTTTACCACATAAAATAATGGTAGATACAGAAATGAAAAAACCCGTTACACCATAACAGGAGGGTGGGACGCCGGGCAGCTCGGGGTCGGGTTCGTGCGGCGCGGACAACCCCATCTCGCGGCTGGCGGTGGCGCGGCACGCGGTGCGCGCGCGCAGCCCGCAGTACCGCGTGCTGGAGGAGCGAGGCGCCGCGCGCCGCCGCGAGTTCCTCGTGCAGTGCTCCGCGCCGCCGCACTCCGCCACCGGCCTCGGCCCCAACAAGAAGACTGCCAAGAGGCGCGCTGCACATAGTCAGTACAGTATACCACCTACCTACCTATTACATATCACTCATTACTAATATAATAATAAAGAGCATTGTGAGTCTCTACATGCTTTCACAAATACAGTTCAAACGTTTTGTGCTTTGGAGGGGCGCGCCATGTTATCGTAGTTAATCTCTACATCAAGACTAAAAACTTTTGCCAAAATATAATATATCCCATGAAAAAAAAATGTTTAGTGGAGATTTATATCAAACGTTCATCAAATCGTACTCTGTCTTAAATTTCTGACTGCCTAGACAAAGTAGAGAGTATATATTATGTGGAGTTAGCAGATCGCAAAAAAATAGTTTTTTTGTATGGGATTTTTTTTATTGACTTCAAAAAATGTTAGAACAAAAATAACTGGAAAATCTCAATAACATATAAAATATGAATTGAATGCATCGACGATGCATCCAATAAAAATCTATTCACGAGATTATATCGATACTTTCTTCTCAATTCCAGACGTCCTTCTTGCAATGGAACTAACTTCAAATACAGATACAGCACCCTCACCCACCGGCAGCAATACAGAGATTAATTCCAACGGATCCCCAGACTCCAATAAAAATAATAACAATGACTCTAAACGAAAAGTAAGTAGAGTATAAATCCGTAAAGCTGTGTTTAATTCATATGACCTCCAACGCCAGAATTTAGACATAAATGTTCTATATTTTCGAATATAAAAACTGATTTCCGTAAGGCCAACACAAACGCCAACAATACCTGAAAGTAGGTAGGTATAACATTTATAATCGAGCTTGTGGGTTAATTTATTTAATTTTGTTTATTTGGAAACTAACAGCCTGAAACAATTAGTATTGTAATAACAAAACATGGGCATTTATGAGTTTTCACCAATACCAATAGAAAACGAATATAAGGTGCGTAATACAGTAAATTAACTCTTTACATGTGTGATTATTATTCAGTACTAGATTCCGCCCCGCGGTTTCACCCGCGTTCCCGAGGGATCTTATGATTTCCCGGGATAAAAAGTATCCTATGTGTTAATCTAGGTTATAAACTATCTGTGTTCAAAATTTCATCCAAATCCGTTCAGTAGTTTTTGCGTGAAAGAGTAACAAACATCCATCCATACTCACAAACTTTCGCATTTATAATTTTAGTAGAATTGTATTGTATTTATTTTCACTTCGCAGGATAGTGAAGGACAGACAGGTGGAAACGGCGACGTACGACAACCTGTGCCAGGAGTTTTGCTTATGGACTACCATCAGCGATCTGGACAACCGCAACAACCTAACTGTAAGTGGATTATCAGATGTTTTTTAAACCCTTGGGCATAAACGTAGTATATCAGTTATCTGGTTTCCATAGTACAAGCTCTGCTTAGTCTGGGGTCAGATAACCGGGTGTGAAGAATGTCCCAGGAGTTAATTATTATTATTACAATATAAAAAATACAAAAAAAAAACTTTACACGCTGAATTGTCGCTATTTGAGAGATGGTTTCACTAATCAACATCTCAAAGGGACGGGCGGTTAAAACGTTATATAGCTTTAAAAAAACCGACTAATCAATATCTTAATTATTTCCAGCGGTGAGCGAGACTAGTGCGACGGGCGGCACGGGTGGCAACACACCGGGCGCGAAGGATCAGCTAATGTATTTATCGCAGCTATTAGGCTTCTCCGTGCAGTTCTCGGATTTCCCTAAGGTATTTTTACTATTTCATGTTGCATTATTTTAAAGTTATGTTGATGAACTAAACTAGCTTGAGTGTTCCAAACAAAATTAATCCATACTACTGAGACTTGATTTTTAAAATATTTCAGCGTAACCACGGCGAGTATTTATCACTGGTATCACTGTCGACGGAGCCGCCGGTAATGTGCCACGGCGGCGGGCCCTCCACCGCGCACTCGCACGAGCAGTGCGCGCGCGCCGCGCTGCGGGCACTCACGCTCATGGGGCTCGACGCGCCCACCACTGCCACTACCACCACCACCACCAGCGGCTCCAGTACCAGGTTAGTCAGTAATAGTGTCGTGTCGCTGTTGATGGTGCCTATATTATGATCATCATTACTTATTCGCCATAAAACATCAACGCGTTTTTTTTTTTTCAAAAAATGCGATGATAGCTCAGTGGTAGTAGTGTTGTCGGATGCCGCGACTAAGGTCGTGGGTTCAAATCCTACAATGAGAGTAGTTGCCTTTGTGGCATTGTAACAGGTCGGCAACTCTACGCAACGCAATACCTCTGGTATGGCGATAGGCGACGGTAACCACTTACCATCAGCTGGACCGCCTGCCTGCTTGTCAACCTTCTGATAAATAAAAAATATTTGACCGTTCGACTGCTTGATATTGACCGTATATACCGTTTGATGATGTGAATGTCATATTTTTGTACAAAACAAATTACATTAACATTTCAGTCTAGCGAGCTTACCGAGCCCCGGCCCCAAACCAGCTGCTGCCATCAACGGGATTGCGGAGTGAAAACCGAACTGACATATTTGACACCATTATAAATCTCTTTCGATACCTTTGTCTGTATCTCGTTTGTTTACTCTAACTAAACGTTTGCAATATTATTACACGTGTGAATATTTCACAGCGCGAAATATAGTTCGGGACTACTTGAGATTAGATACAAACATTTCAAGCTATGACATATTCACAGCTACACTTTATTTGATCTCGAGTCATACAACGTTTAAGTTCCCTTTTATTATTCCTATCTTCTAAATATTATAGAAAATAAAATGTATATTTTTTGTTATTCAATGATCTGTAAGAAAACTATTTTTAGTTAACTATTTTTTTGTTCAGATTCATGATTGAAATACTGCCACTCACAAACTAGGTATATAACTATAATCATACTGATGTAAATTAAGCTAAATTATCTTAATTTACTAAATGCTAAATTATTTTTATTACTTTACGAAAATTATCTACTTTGTTACGCTCGCAAATAAAATAATAATAGGTTTCAATTATAATATCCACAATGAAGCTCTGGCCCAAAATCACAGATGAAAAATGCAATAATGTATGACTGCGAATGTAAGGGTTTACTATTAACACGCGGATGGGATGCGAGAGAAAAATTGAATGCTATTCGTGTATTGAGTCGTGCTTACTATACGTGGTTTTAACTATGAATGAATCTAAACGAGAGACACTTACCGTCTAGAGAGGGCGAGAGCGTAAGGCGCGAGGCAGCTCGACGGAGGTTCAAATATTGGATTGGGCTGCTGGGGAAGGCTAATCGAATATTATGCTTAGTTCAAGAATCTACTAGGATCTGAATGCTCTAGCTAGATGGATGTCGAATATTCATTTTCTGCAGTAAGAATGAGTGTTTCAGCGAGCAGGTCTGAAGTTAAGAGTACACTAGAATACTAGATTATTAATAATTGTTAATATATAGCAATAAAATTAACAGCTAGCTACCTATTTTTGTAAATGTCACTACAGTCTGAGATTCTGGGACAGAGTTTATTTTAATATTGTTTAAAAATATGTATACATAATGTAGTTGATTATTTTAGTGAATAGTGAATGAAATAAAAAAAAAATGTAGTAACGAATATTGTAACGAAACTGAGGCTGTGAAGCCAAACCAAAACAGTTTCATTGGGATTTGGCAGCGTACGACCGCTAGCGTGTTCATTAAATGCGAGACGGCTTACAAACAGATATACTTCTTTATCTAAAAAATATAATTTTTCCAAAGAACTATTTGTTTGTTGAAAGTGACTCGCAACGAAAATATGAACCGCTAGGTGGTCGGCTGCCGGTCCTGACGAACGCTAAAGTTACATCATGCGGCCATGGTGTCTCCTTAGTATATTTAGCTTAACCGTAGTAATCGCCGTAATCCTTGTATGATAGCTATAATTATAAGAAACATTAGGGTACCGCACTTGTCTCGAAGTCCTCAGTATTTTCGCTTCGGCTCCTCTATTCATTAAGTAAACGCACGCGGGGAATACGGCGATTAGAAAACAGTGTGGCCTCGATTTTAAACAAGCCTCTGTTTGACGAGCTTTTCAATATTTTCTCCCCCTGACCCTAAGCTATGAAATGTGTATTTTAGATTTAAGATCCCTGCTATAAAGTTGACCAGCAACAGCCCCCCACCCTTTGGCTAAGCTAAGATTAAAGGTTGCTTATTTATTTTAGACTGTATGTAACCTATGTGTAATGAGTGTACTCTTTTACTAGTATAGCGTTTGACTAATAACATTCATAGTATGTTTTTTCTAGGTGTTACAATATAGTAAGCGCGATTACAATTGATCGGTAACGTTATAATATTTTATAATCACAATATGCATGTGTGTTTTATGATAGTTTTCTTATAATGGGGATATAACCGTCACGGGACCCACTCACCGGTCAATTGTATGACTTGTACCTTTTTGATTGTACATTTCATTGTAATGGGTCCGATATAATGAATTTAGCATGCTATCTATGCGTTTAATGTAATAAAACTACTCGTAATTGAATTAGGTGTTAAACTTATCTCTTCACGATCGTTGAAACGATTTTAAATCGAGGCCATTGTAACAATTTCTTCATGTTGTAAGTTGCACAAGTAACTAGCATAAAGAAATTATTTTTATTATTGGATAAAGAAAAAAGCCAAAAGGGCATTAAGAAGTGTTTTATTTATTTTGTTCTAAGTTAACTAATATTTTATATAATAATGGGTGGAACAAGTCCCAACGGAACTTCGTGCTTTTAGCAACTTATTGTAAGGATACAACAATAAAAGTTAAATATTTACATGGTCTTTTTTATTTACAACTACAGATTAATAATTAGAGCCAGTAAAATTTTTAGAGAGAACTAAAAATATGGTATATTATAAATAACGATACTAAACTCTTTAGTGCTGGGACTGCTACAATAACGATTACATCCTCTTCCAAACCTACTCTAACCTTGTATTTCTACCGGGATAGGTGCACTGCCCATTTCCACTATTTGCTACTACCATTCTATATTATTCGCAATTTTGTAATTGATTATCATTTCATTACCTCAGCTTTCTTGATTTAAGTACTTTATAAAATGACCATCACCTTTTATCAATTTTACCCGATTTTTCGAAGAATGAATTGATGCTTAATACCTTATAAATATGTGATTTTTACATTAATACAATAAATATATTGAACTATTGCTTTGTTTTTTATCTTGGTTTTTTTTTTAATCCAATCATAGCTAACCCGCGCAGTAGGTTCGATAACTAACCTTGTACAATTTATAACTCAAGAACGGCTGCATCGATTTTTATGATCATTGATTTATCCCGGCTTCAAATAGCACTATGAAAATATCGAGAAAAAAAATGTAAATAAAGAGAGGACTGAATTTTTTAACAAAATTGATTCTGCTACTGGACTACCAGGATAGCATAAGTTAAAAGATGTGTCAAATAAAGCTGACACAGCATAAAATTTTAAACGCGTTTCATATCTTAATAGATTCTGCTAGAGAACTACCAGGATAGCATAAATTCAAAGATGTGTCAAATAAAGGTGACACAGCATAACATTTTAAACGCGTTTTATAACTTAATAGATTCTGCTGGAGAACTACCAGGATGGCATAAATTCAAAGATGTTTCAAATGAAGGTGACAATATAAAATTTTAAACGTGTTTCATAACAAAATAGATTCTGCTAGAGAACTACCAGGATAGCATAAATTCAAAGATGTGTCAAATAAAGGTGACACAGCATAACATTTTAAACGCGTTTTATAACTTAATAGATAATGCTCCGGAACTACCAGGACAGCATAAATTCAAAGATGTTTCAAATGAAGGTGACAACATAACATTTTAAACGCGTTTCATCTGCTGGAGAACTACCAGGATACCATAAATTCAAAGATGTGTCAAATAAAGCTGACAACATATAATTTTATACGCGTTTTATAACAAAACTGGCTTCCGCCCCGCGGTTTCACGTTCACGCGTTCCCGGGGGATGTTATGTTTTCTCGGGATATAAAGTAGCCTATATGATAATCCAAGGTATATTTGTACATATTGGTAGTTTCAGTTTTTTTAAAATAAATAGTGGAATAAAAAACAACATTCAAAAATAAAAACAAAGTTTTATTACATAATAAAAATAGTAGCAATGCGTAACAATATCACCAGTCTTAAGAAGACCCTGAGGTAATGATCGATAGACTGTGCTTGTTGTGGTATATTTACATAATACTATTTCGCAATCATCTCGTTATTTAATACTATTTTATTGCATTGTATGGCAGGTGGGGTTTCTCTTGACGAACTTCAATCCTAGTGTTTGCGTCATGAAGCACAGGATGTCGGTGTGTTCTTCGATCTGGAACAAAATAAAAACTCTTTGTTAAAAACGCAGTGAAGATTCTACTTTATGGTAAACTAGGCTTCGTCCGCGTAGATTGTTTTACAGATTATCTTGAATTGATAAAACTATGACAGTAAACGTACAATTTTAGCGGTAGGTTTGCCGCCCCCGTGTCCCGCTTTAGTATCGACACGCGCGAGTAGCGGCCGGCGCTGGGCGGAGCCGCGCAGCGTGTGTTGGAGCTGCGCGATGAACTTGAGCGAGTGCAGTGGCACCACGCGGTCGTCGTGGTCCGCCGTCAGGACTAGCGTCGCCGGGTATTCTGCACGTCCTGTAAGTAAACAAACATACTAGTGTAACTACTTATTATATTCCGCTAGAAGCGGCCACCAAACAAAGTGTATGATTATTACGTAAATTGGTACATGTAAGTTAGTTCAGTACAACAATGCATACAATAGGGTAGTTGACTGACATATCAAATCAGCTACTTTTTAATAAATGTCAAAACGATAGTTTATATGGACTTTTGTGTGAAATACTACACTATGACTATAAATTAATATAACAAACGAACCATTAACCGGCGGTAGGATGTTGTGGAGCGGCGAGTACTTGAGCAAGTACTCGAACTGTGTCTTGTTGTCGGAGCTCCCGTAGTCGGACACCCACGCGTGGCCTATCGTGAATTTCTGGAACCGCAGCATATCCAGCACTCTGTATACACAATGTTCTCATTAATTAAATAGATTTATCCCTCTAGTAAATTAAAGTTCTTTGGATAAATGTGGTGGTACTAGACTAAGGTAAATTTTTCAATTACTAGATAAACCTCAGGAAAATAATTCCTCTGATACATCTATACAAAAACTACTACTAATTTAAATGAACAATTGAACAATCAGCTTTGGCGCATAAAAAGATTGATATCTTATCATAAATTTTACATCTTCCTTCATCTTCTATTTCTAACAATATAATTTACAAATAAATAACTCATTAAAACTTAATTGTATGTGTCATTGAATATTTTTGCCTATGCTAGTTGACTCTGTGATAAGAGCAATGATACCTACTCACCCGACCTGCACGATGGCGGCTCCATACAAGTCCGGCCGCTGGTTGATGCAGGCGGCCACGAGTAGCCCGCCGTTCGACCCTCCCTGGATGGTCACCAGAGACGGCGACGTGTACTTCTCGGTTATCAGGTACTCTGCGGCCGCTTGGAAGTCGTCGAATACGTTCTGCTTGTTGAGCAAACGGCCGGCGTTGTGCCACCGCTCGCCGTATTCACTGGAAATGGAAAATTTTTATTGTTACCTTGATGTTCAACAGCTTAGCGTGTCCCTAATGTTGTTGCTTTTTTATGTCAGAAGGTTGACAAGCAGGCAGGCGGTTCATCTGATGGTAAGTGGTTACTGTCACCTATCGCCACCTGCGATACCAGGGGTATTGCCGACCTGTTACAATAATAATAGTTTCGTATTTTCTGCCAAATTTCATCACGATCGGTTCAATCAGCCGTCAAAAGGCAAAAAACATACAATCTCTCTTTTTCATTTAAAACATTAGGGATTACATGTGAATACATCACAACATAAAAAAAAAATGTCTTTCAAACTGTCTCTCTTGGTGTTATTTATTGCTAATGTAGACGACAGGTACCACTTACCATAAGGTGAACAATTTGTCTGCTAGTCATAATCAAAAAAATCTAGAAATGTCTCACCCTCCCCCCCTAATATTGGGTATAGCGACAACTCCGTTGAAGTGTTGCATGAACACGAGCCGCGTCACGCTGAAACTCGGCTGGATGTTGATGTTGAACCCGCCGTAACCATATATTAACGCTGGGTTGGACCCGTCCTGGGGGAGACCCTGTCAATTAAAAATATAACGTTTATTACGTCGCTTCAAATTTCGACAAAACATTGCGTTTCCCGATTCCGTGTCATAATCTCTTAAATTAAAATTTACGGAAGAATTTTGAACACGAAAGATATCTTACTGCGAAAAGTCAAATGACACTTGCAGAATTTTAATCCATCTAATCATGAATTACTTTCTTTACTTAAAAAAAGCTATCAAAACGAACATAAAAATTAGACATGAAAACATTAAAAATCATAAATAAACATTTTGTCTCATAAGTTCTATAAAAATAGATTAAACAAAATGAAGATTCAACATATGGTTTACAAAATAGATTATTTGTTTATCAAATCAAAACCAATATTGATGTAAAAATAATATTTCTCATATTCTTGATTATAAAACCGCGTTGTCCTACTATTGGCAACTTTATTTGAATATAATAATGTCTACAATATCTAAACACTTACCTTTTTAGATACAATGAACATAGGAACTTTAGTGCCATCTTTGCTAGAGTAGAATATCTGCTTAGCCTCATACTGCGACGCGTCGAATCCCTTCACTTTTACTTCTCTAAACACCTGGAATAATATAACAATATTATGAGCTTAAATATATATATATCTACTATACAATAATCTAATAATAAGAAATAGTTTAAAAGTTTCTAAGCGCTAATCGCAGGAGTTACCAGTATTATTTGAAAGACTCTCTTTGAGTTGGACAGCACGTTTCTTGAGTATAATATACAGACACACTGTAAAATACACGCTAGCGCGAATGAAATCGCGGGCTTTGTAAGAATGGAACTGTGATTGGCATGTTGAGTAAAAATTGCCAAAATTACACATTTTCGTGATAATTAGTATTTACTAATATTACTACGTTTAAATACCAAAATAAACTAAAATACTCATCGATAATTATTACAGAATCAGGTTCAACTTGCATTTTTCGTAATTTTCTGCAAAGCAAGTTTATTTTGTAATATTTTTTAACTATATATAAAATGTTGCATACAGTAAGTAAGTTTCGATAGCACTTGAGAGCCAGTTCCCTTTTAACCTTGTGCTTAACACCTTCGGACACATAAAAAATAATCATGGTGAAATTTTATCATGCAAAGGGTTTCAAAAGGAAACATTTCGAGGAGTAAGCCAAAACTTTCTTTCTTGTTCTCTTTTGTAAACTATATAATAGAAATAAAGAGTATGATGACCTCGTGTTATCAGTTTGGTATGAAATAACTTTTAAGAGAATATTTATTTGTTTATATTTAAAATAGGAGTCATAATATTTCACTAATTTAGTTTACACGTATAACGCTTAAATCCTACTAATCTTATGACTGCGAAAGTTTGTGAATATGGATGGATGGATGTTTGTTACTCTTTCACGCAAAAACTACTGAACGGATTTGGATGAAATTTGGAACACAGATAGTTTATAATCTATATTAAAACATAGGATACTTTTTATCCCGGGAACACATTAGATCCCTCGGGAACGTGGGTGAAACCGCGGGACGGAATCTAGTAACCAATAATGCTATAAGATAAGACTCACGGTAGGAGTATAAGGCTGCTTCTTAAAGTCTACATGGTATATGACCCCCGGCGTGAGGAACGACATGAAGTGGTAGAATATCTCCGACTGCTGCTTCTTGCCGGAGAAGCCGACCACAGAGCCGACGTCCAGGTCAAAAGTCTTCATCAGCTCGCCATTCTGCATATTGTGCAGTTGAAGTACGCTCTGAAAGGTAAGTTTTGATATAAAATAGAAACTTTCTTCATGGCTATAAAGATATTTTTTTTATATAGAAGTCGAACTTGGATAATATTTTTAACTCCCAAAAAGAGGGGTGTAAGTTTGTATCTGTGTCTGTCTGTGGCATCATAGCTCCTGACTAAGTTTTCGGCGTTTGAAAGGTGTCTTAATCAGTGTTTTTAGCTATGTTTGAAGAATCCGCTGAATGTTTGAAAATCATCACCTATTCTCTATTGTGTCGGGGGTTTCTTTAAATTTTGAATTTATGTTACATCCAAAAAAATGTTTGTAGAATAAAATAGGTCAACAAATACTGCTATAAAGTTAAATTGTAAACTTGTATAATCTATAAATGTACTATCACATTTTCGATTCATCTATATTAATAATAAAGCTGATGAGTTTGTTTGAACGCGATATTCTCCGGAGTTACTGGTCCGATTCGAATTTTTTTTTCACTAAAACGAAGCTACATTATCCCCGAAGGTTACTTAACAACACGAGTAAAATTGCGGGGAAATATTAATTGACAGAAGAAGAAGATTAATTGACAATTAATTACCTTAACATCTCTAACGTAGTGTATAACTAATTTATCATTGTCTACTGCCGACGCCCAATCCAGAACGTCGCTTTCATGTTCCTGAAAATACAACAATAATTACAAATTAATATCCTCAAAACTATACCTCAATGTAATATGATCTCCAATTTCTGGTATATAAAATTGACTTTAGCGTAACACTTACAGGTATAAGTATTTCCCAGTTCTCCTCGGCTGGATTCTGCAAGTCTATCTTGATGAGCCTGTAGTTCGGCGCGTTCTTGTTTGTACGGAATATGCACACGGAGCCTTCATTTGTGACATACTGGAAACGAAACAAGAATTTATTACAATACTTATATATGTTACCGGAAATGTATAAAATATAGGAATTGTATACAATTCCTGTGTATTTCCCCTAGGAAATTATAACAATAATGATACTTGGAAATATATAGAAACTATTGAAAAAAATAGGTTGGGGTTATTTTTTTTATTTTGCATAGAATAGCAAGTATTCGCACAAAAGTACCTTTCACTTACAACCCCCCAAATACCACTATCCTTACAAATATACCGAATGTAGTACTCCGATAGATATTTAGGAAATGTATGGATTTCCTAGGATATGTATACAATGACAGATTAGATACTTTTCCGTTAACATATATATACACATATAGCTAATGGAAAGGGACTACTGTGCCAACATATTGCAGTTTAACATATTTAGCTTCAGATCAGACAGGTAGTTTATAAAACATACAAACTCTTTAGCTATATAATCTTAGTAAATATATAGAGCCAGAATGTTTCAAACTCCTTTCCCTCGAGGCTATTAATTAAATTTTCAACCACGCCACAGGTCATGAAATCAATTCAAACATAAAGCTAGTAAAAACCCAAGAGTATACTTATAAAGATCAAACTACTGAGTTTGTTTTTACCTCAAAGTCAGCCTCGAATTTATGCACTATCTGAGTGAGGTGAAGCTTCCCGCTGATGTCTGGTTGCTTGGTGAGGTCGGCGAAGAACAGCAGGTTGTCGCGACAGTCGCGTACCGGCGACACGATCAGGTACCGCCCGCAGTCCGTCACCTCCGCACCGCTGGAACGTTGCTACTACTACTTTACTTAGTCACCACACTAATAAGGTTCAAAATTGATTGTGGAGTTGACAGCTTTCTGGGGATCGCCTCGCCGGAATAAAACGTTTGGTAAGCGTGACTTACTGGCTGTTCTATCAACGCACAAGTCAAACCACTGGACGGATCGGACTGAAATTTGGCATGCAGTTAGCTATTATGATAGGTATACGCTAAGAAAGGATTTTTGAAAAGCGGGTACAGTATGACACAACTTAGATGTAGCATCGGCGAATCGTTATCGTACACTTCACTTCCGATTTACACAACAAATAAAAATAATTCAGTATCGCGCCATTCAACGTTCAACAAGATCATTTTCACCAATCATTTTTTAACAGTAATGTTGTAGGCGCACTCTTTTTTTTTATATGTAAGGTCATAATTTAAAGTGGTTCTTAAGAAGTGAACATAGGAACGAAATGGGATTTTCACTTTTTCGAATAAGATGCAAAATTGCATGCACAACTTGAGAATGTATGCGCCTGACAGAATAGATCATACATTACATATAAATCTCTCATTTTAAATTTTCTTTTCACTACCTCGGACAAATTAATTTTGTAACGACGTAAAATAAAAATGTTAATAAAAAAAACAAATAAATATACTTTGATAAAATGGCAATATCTAAAAGTGAAATACAAAAGCATTTAAAAATTATTCACAATCTACTGCTTCATTTTAAATGATACATGTAGTGAAAATAAAATAAGTTTGTTCAAAGTGGTTCAAATAATCTATAAAACTACAGAACACTACAGTAGTATTCAATATTAATATTGTAATGTGCGTACGCGCGTTTCTCTTCACTCAGGATGTTAGTGTGGGTATAACTGTTAATAAATAAAGTATATTATAATTTAAAAAAAATATCATTTTGAACAAACATTTTAAAGTCCTGGGCACGGAATCTGTGATTCTTTTTTTTACAAAGAAGTAAGTTTTATTCGAATTATGAATGATCCTTCATATCTTGCAAATAATTAGATCGTTAATATTTCAATCTCTAAAGTAGTGTATCTGAGACGTATAGTAGTCCGTTTCTTTAGAAATTTCCAAAAAGTTAAATAATTTTTTGTGATGTTTTTCAATACAATTTGTGATAAAAATATTTGTAGCACATGTACTAGTGGCTCTGAGAGCTGTAGACCTAGTGATTCTTTCTTTGAAAATATGTTTTTTCCCCTTATCTCCATTTTGATAAAATTTCCAATTTTTTTTTAAAACCATTACAAATATATGGTTTTGGAATATAATTATATTATCGAACCGATATTATCGAGCCTAATCACAAAATTTCACGAGAATCAGTTGAGAAATGCGACCTGTGAATAGCCAGACAGACATACGAAAGCATTTTCGACCAAGCTGAGGCACTTATAAACAAATCCAACTTACATCCGCCACAGGGGTTCTTCAGGGAATTCGACGGTGATAACATCTTCCGACTGCGGCGTGTTGAGTCTGTGGTAACATAGCTTCTGGTCTCTGTTCACTTCGGTCTCAGAGCCGTCAGTTTTACCCGTTTGCTCTGGGTATCTCTGTAATAAGATATTTGATCGAATGAATATAGTCCACTAGTTCCTGATACCTTAGCCAGCAGTTATCTTTACCAGCTTTCAGTTCAATTCGAAAGACATGACACTCTCTAAATATATAAAAGGAAAGCGTATAAATATTATGGTCTTTTAATTGGTCTATATATTTATATATAAAGGCAAAATTTGATGTCGTGTCGTATAAGGAGGTAGAAATAAAGGATAAGTAGTTTTTTTAATTCAATAGGAAACTTTAAAATGCATTGAATTCTAGTATATAGGACTGTTCTAATAACATATTCAATAAAAGTAATTTACCATGAAACATTTACATACTATAAATACCAATTTAAAATTTGCATCTTAACTGCAACTAAACTTATCACATTATTTGCAAATAATGTGATACTTTATTGAATTCAATATATTAAATAAAGCTGTATTATAAATACAGTTGTATTTACCATATTTAGTATTACTACATAATTGTACTTGACATGAATAAAAAAATTATTATTATTGTAATATTGATCCAAGGTAATATTGACTTACGGAGTAAAATAATCCTTTATTATCCTTTGTCCATGACATGGATGCAAATTTAACTTTTTCTAACACCTCAGGGTAATCTTCGCCTGGAATAAAAAATGGGGACTTATCAAGTAAAATAAATTTCTTGAAATATTGGAAGTCAGAATAATCAAAAACTAGCCACGTTCCCGGGATATAAAGTAACCTATGTACTTCTCCATATCATAGGCTATCTGCGTGCTAAATTTAATCGGTCGCGATCGGTTCAGTGGTATTGGCGTGAAAAGGTAACAAACAAACTTATTTTCGCTTTTATTTAGGTTATTATATGCTTTATAATAAACATATCAAGATATACTGTTTTCTGTTTAAACTGGTTTCAGAGAGATTTTATGTATTAATCCATGATTAGATTAATGAGTTATGTTTCATCCAAATCAGTTAAATTGTCCCGTTATGGATTTGTTGGGAATTTTTCCCAGAAGTCCCGTTAGCGAGACTAATCGTTTTTTAGTTTTTATTTAGTAAAACAAAATGCTATGAATCGAAGATTCCTTACTTAATCTTTACATTAATATTTTAACAAGCATTTATAATGATTTTTAAGCATAATACTGTTCTGTATAAATAAATAACAATCAATTGGAAACAAGACAAAGACTGTAATTATTTAATAATGGGTATACATAGATAACATAAGACCTTTGTAACCCCCGACGAAAGAGGGAACTTATAAGTTTGTAGCGTGTATCTGTCTGTGGCAACACCAGATAAATCCAAATGCAGCTCACCTGTGGCAACATCCTTCAAGTGTATAGTGATCCAGTCGGAGCCACTGGCTGAGAGGCCGTATGCGAAGGTAGCGCCATCCTCCGTGAATCGACTGCCTGATAGTGCAATGGTGCCGTCTTCTGATAAAGTGTTGGGGTCCAGGAATACTCTAGGCTCGCCGTCCAAACTGTCTTGTACGTACAGGACACTGTGGATTTTGAATGTTAGATTTGACTAATATTAAAACTTTACTGTAGTGTACTGTTGCTCACATGCTAATATTCAAACTTTATTGAGAATATAACTATCTACGACGAGACAGTTGGAATGGTTGGTTACGATGCCACCTATCACGCCGCAGGTCGTGGGTTCGATTACCATACAGGATAAACATTTGTGTGCATGAAGAGCCTGTCTGTCCTGTTTGGGTGTATTCATTTAGTGTATAGTTTAAGTAGTATATCAGATACCTGGTTTCCATAGTAGCTCTGCTTAATTTAGAATCAGTCGGCTAATGATTTCATCCAATGACGCGCTACGACGGAGATCATTTTGTGGGCGTGGTGAGTCCTCATTGGATGACTTTCAATAATGATGTTCATTACGATTACCACCAAAGATACGCGGTAGAGCCCCAGATAGCCAATGTATACTGGTAATGAGGTACTGAAGACGAATACCTACTTACACGTACATACAAACTCTTTCGTAAGGATGTGCTACACAGTACACACATTGAAACAGTAATTAGGTGGGGCGCGCCATGTTATCGTAGTTTATCTTCTAGTAAGACAGAGGAAGATTAAAAAAAACCACTTACTTTTGATTCTGTAGGCCAGTATTCTTGAAGAAGAAGTACCTATCGCCCCGTCTGAACGGACATGAGTATTTAGGATAGTTCCACAATTCCGTGAGCCTCTCGTTGATATCGCTCTTTACGGGGCACGCGTCCAGAAACGGTCGCGTTATTTTGTTCTCTGCCTCTATGAACTCTTTGGTTTCGTTTGAATCGGGGTCTTCCAGCCAGCGGTACGGATCTACGATCTGTCAACATAATAAATTATATTAGACTAATGGTGTCGATTCTCTTTCTTACAAACATCTTACGGTTTTTTTTTATTATGTAGGTCTGTTTGACCACAATCTCACCGTGGTCAGTGATGATGTGGCCGATGGTGCTAAGCACACAAGGCCTCGAAGGGAACTGGTTATCAAGTGCGGCTGCCGGAACACACCCTAAAGTGCTTGAACCGGAAGGCATAATAAACGTAAAATAGAAATAACATGCAAATGTTATTTTTTTAAATAGAATAATGAAAACGCAGAACTATAAAAATATTTAAACGAGGTTCAATGACCAATTAACGCGGAAAACAACGGCACGTGTATATTTTTACTGTTATTTTATAAATCAACTTTATGGGGCCTCAAGGCTCATCAGAAACCTGTATCAAGGCGACCTATCGTTAATAGAATACAAAACGAGTTTATAGAACGAACAGGGAATAATAAGCAGTGTGTGGCCATGGCGAATGTAAACTCAAGTACTTTTGAACTAGGTTCTTACAGATAATACTGTTTTTCTGATAAAAAATAAAACCGGCTCCAAAATTGGTTATACAAAATTCTTAGAATAAAGATATAGAAACTCTAATTTTACTGTATAATTAAGTACCTATCTAGCACCAATTTTGACTTTATTTAGCAAAAAATAAGAAAAAAATAGTTTGTTTAATTTTGATTTTTTTTTATATTTACTTTCAAGATTAAGAACTTGTTTTCAATCCACGCGGGGTTAAATGGCTGTGAGAATTTGTAAAGGGGATATGTCATATTGACATATTTACCCCGTGGATTAGTGCTATATGATGTTGGTGAACTGGGCCTAAGGGTGGCTAGACGGATACTACAACCGTGATATGATTTCCTTAATGTGAATTTGTGTGTGTTCTGGACACACAAATTCACAGCATACGACGTCAATGCCCCTGTCTGTAGTACCATTTTTACAAGATTCAATTTATGACTGAATAGATTTCATACCTAGTTATTATTGTGGTCAGAGTAACGCATCGCGATGATGAATATTAGGTACAATGGGTGGCCTATTGTTATCAGTGAACCCTATACCGGCTTGAAATTGCGACTCAAACAAACTCTTTGTTTTTTTTTCGTGGTTTTATCGTGTGACGTCAAAGTAATACCTTGACCAAAGTGCCCATTAAAATATATTCAAATAGGTTTGCCAATAAATACAGCCTGATATAAATTCACGGGCCGATTGGCGTGGATATGACACGTACGTAAGGTAGTATTAGATGTCTTGTATCCACCCTTTACAAACATTAGTATGCATGAATGAAAATAGTACTATAAGTTTTTTATATGAGTATAAGTATCGGCTTGCTTATATGATATGCCCTAAATGCATTGGACAAACTCTTCTTAGGATCAGCCAGGTTATCGCATATCTTTTGGCAATCGTAATGAACATCCTTAATGATTTCATCCAATGGCGCATCCAAAGATTCGCGGTAGATGTTTCGCCCCTGATGACCGTATGTGAACAAAGTTCTATAATTATTTTGTTTACTTCTGTATAGCTTTAATTAGATATAAT
Source organism: Tethea ocularis (assembly GCA_963555595.1). Taxonomy (NCBI): domain Eukaryota; kingdom Metazoa; phylum Arthropoda; class Insecta; order Lepidoptera; family Drepanidae; genus Tethea; species Tethea ocularis. Next base: position 11,084,320 of record OY741958.1, read on the forward strand.
AAAGGATTAGAATCAATGATAGAACGATACACGTGAGTACATGATTTTATACTTACTGGGTCATTGCAATTACGAATCAGTAGTAGTTAATTAGGTATACTTGTTTGCAGGCTCATCCAGCCGTTTGATGAACTACGCACTCGAAGTGCATGAATGGGAATGACTACTATGAATTATTACTCTAGTAGAGTTTGTACAAAAAATATTTATGAGATGTTGGAATTACGTTCTTGATCGTAAGGAATAACTTCAATAACGTAACCTACGTATTTTGTTTACCGATAAAGTTAGGTACACTATGACACAACCTAGACGAAGCTTCGGCAAAATTCGTAAAATCGATCATTTCCGAAAAGAGTGCGTCTACAACATTACCCATGTTTATTAGTACTTTAGGCGAAAATGATCTTGTTGAATGGCGCGATAATTAATGATTTTGATTAGTTGTGTAAATCGGAAGTGAAGTGTACGAAAACCATTTGCCGATGCTACATCTATGTTGTGTCATACTGTATCTTCCATTCCTAACGATTTGAAGCAAAAAGTCCGCTAGTTTTTTGGGATTACAGTCAATTAGTTTTTATCTTCGAGCAATTATAAAATACCGGCTGATGATCCCGGATGTGGTAGGGTAATATAATAAATCTTAGCTACCACCAAATTTTTGTATGCTTACCACAGTTCGGTCACATTATCACGACTCACGTCAGAATGTGGCAAAGACAAACCTTATCAATGTTATGACATAATAATATGTTTGATTCAAATCAATAATTCGATAATGAGCTTTCAGTCGATTGATCTATACGTTGAGAAATCAAGATAAAATGCTTATCGATGTATTTTATTAAGGCATTTTCGAAACTATGCAATATTTATTTGTAATTTTTCGGTCGAGTCCTCTTGTTTTGTTTTGTTCAGAGAATACTATATCCAAATATATATATATAGGTAGTAGTGCGATGTTTCATCTAAAAACAAACTTTAGCAATAACAGTAAGTATGATTCTGATTTATAAAATTCAACAAATTACTGTAAAATTATTCCATCGTAGCCAAAAAAAAATTATTTGGTTTTACACTTAGTCGTTTGGTATTCCAAACGTTGGATATTATGATACATTTTTTTTACTTATAACGCTTTAGTTGAATGAATAATTTGCCTTGTTGGTCGATTTATTTTGCTGGTCACACGAATAAAATGATAATTCGTTCCATGACCTGCATTAGAAACCGTAGCAGCCACGATCCTTGCATTTAGATTCACAAAAACCGTAGACATTTTCATCATGACATTTTGATATTTATAACATTCCAATAAGATACGAATTCGTCTGTCTGTCAGTCAAACAGTTGGTATTGGTACTATAAACTTTTAATCTTAGTTATCGTAGACGCTGTAAAAGGTACCTATTTATTTAATGGTTACATATTGCTGTAGTCTTCGAGATGGATTATTAAAACGAGTAGAACAGAAACAATATGTTTAAAAAAAGTTGAAGATTAAATTTCTGTATAACAACTATGAACCCTAAGTTTGTTAGATTGATATCAACAAAAACTGAAACGTATTGTAATTTGTAACGAGTGTAAAGGTATCCACACACTACGCAGATACGATAATATTTTATCTGCAGATCATGAGACAGCACTATACTAAGAGAAGTAACTACCTGCCAAGACCTGCCTTCACATTCCTTCCCTTTCTCTGGTATAATGCCCTTATTTGTCTACTAAAATATTATTGTATCTGAGTAGTGTGTGAATACCTTAAGAAGTTCGAACAAACAGGAAATATATACGAGTACGTACCTACGCCTATTTATAATTAAAAGAAAAACCATAAGAGTACATAGGTATTCCAAGATAAATTGGTTTATTGAACTTTCGAATATCAAAACACAACGCTTAAGTTAATAACAATTTAATTATATGTACCTACCTACTTATTTTGCAACTTTTGCAAGTCATACCTACCTACCTAGTCCAGTGCTAGAGACTTGGAAGTAAGAAAATCTGAAAGACTAGACGGTATGCAGTGCCAAATTCAGAAGCGACAAACAAATATACATAAGGTACCATTTAGGGTACAAAATAGGGAATAATATAATACCTACCTGTAGAAGTATCTCTATCTGTTCTTATATTGTAGAAGTATTGAGTTGAGTTTGACATACCTTGGTTCCAAAGTAGTCGTCGACCACGGTGTCGTCGCGACGCGCCTCCGGGTAATCGAAGATCATGTTAGGCGATGATGATGTCGAAGCGCGTACGCACTGCAACAATGCACACACTGACACAACATTGGCATATTTAAACGAGCGCATAATGAAACTAGCTCCCACAGAAACACGGTGCGAACTGAACAGATCGGGGAAAAGAACCCACTTATATTGTAACAACGAACCGATTTATCGTATGAACATTCCGCCGGGTATTTTGAATGGAAAGACATTTTTTGACTGTTGTTATATCTTGATCTATGACGTTAGTGGTTGATTTTTTATTCATCTGCAGCCAGCAGTAACTTATAGTTTTTGTTTTCTATGTGAGATGTAAAAAAAAGGTTTGTTCACGTGCGATTTTTATCGAAGCAATCGCTCAGTGTAGTCACGATTTCACGAAACAAGTACTGTATTGAGTAAAGATAGAGTTTATCTTCGGTTGGTTTTTTATGGTTCTGTTCGTATAATTCAGTAAGAGTTCCGTTCGTCGTATCTTTTCAATCCAACATTTAACATCATGGAGTATTAAACCTAATTGGCATACCTAACGATATCTTAAAAGTCATGATTTTCTGGCCAATAACAGACAGGTTTTGTCTGGTAAGGTTGCTGCAGCCATCAGAGGCTACCAACTTTAATCCTTTAAAAAAAAACAGACAGGCAGAACCCTTATCGTCCTTATATTCTGACGTACCAAAAATCACTACAGTGATAAGAAAGAACGCTAAACATCTCATTAAGTTTATTCTACATTCCAACATTAATTAGTTTGGAATCTAGTTTCATAAAAAATAAAATTTATTTAAAATATTTTCAATGATAAAATTACTTAATTATTCAAATATATTCTTCATAAAATAATACAATAAAAATAACTTACATTTGATAGTTACGAAACGGGGTGAAAGCGCTGTTATAAGGCCAGTCAATCGAGCGATACTGACTGTTTGTGTGTTTGCTCTCTGAATCGTGACAAGTTATCTTGTAATTGTTCTCGTATGAGCGTTGACTGAGGGGACATTGATAAGGCAATAAAAAATATTAACATCATATGGCTCATTGCGATACGGTAGGTAGGTATATAATATTTAATTGATGTACCTAATACTTACGATATTTTACTTTATTGAGATTCAGTCCTATAGTACAACTACAGTAGTTCTTTTTATGTATAATAGTTACAATCAATCTGGCTTGATTAGACACAGATTTGAAACTTATTTTATCGATTTTTTTGCGGTAAATGAATTGGTCAAATTGAGGCATATTTGACTTACATCAATATTGGGGTTCTTTATCAAGTATATAACAACTGTCACTCTGTTCATGTCGATAGACACCTTTTTTAGGGTGGGGTAAACCTCCTAGGATAGCCGACCACTCCAGGGTGAGCGGCCAGGTTATGTCAGACTTATACCAGCTAAAACGCCATCAGCACTATACAGCCCCTTCACGCGCGAAGCTAGAGGGCCCATTTTTTTTTTTTTTTTTTGAAAGGACTAAGTTTGTAGCCTCAGATGGCTGCAACAACCTTACCGGACAAATCGGCGAGCGCAGAGGGCTCTCAGGCTGGTAATATTTAGGTAACAACGCCTGAGGGCACCCCCGAATGGGGTACGAACCTCGGCTCAGGGCGTTACCGGGGGAGGGGGAGGACTTTGTACGAGTTACGACTAATTGGGGGCGGTCGGATTACTGTAGGCAGCTCGGGCCGCTTGAACGGGACGAGACTGAGTGGGACGTCGCGGCGGTCCTCGCCGTCGAGGACGGTAGCGTGATCGGTTGTGTGTATTTTTACGAGCTTCGTCAGCTTCGATCTGAGCTAATGTAATAGGGTCATCCGGCTCGCTGAGGGCTTGCCTTGGTCTATGGATACGGTAGAGGGCCCATCTCGGGGGAAGAATGATACTTCCCCTGAGATTCTCCCAGCACCCTCACTGTTCTATCGATCGCTATGACTCGTGACCACAAAGGCCCAACCCTCCTTTGGATCATCCTAACACCGCTACTGTGTCTAAACACTGAGAATTGTTAAAAACTTTCCAATGTACACCACCTGGCCCCATTATTCTACCTGCGTTAGTAATAGTTACACACATCGCTCATCACTTAACTGTCATGCGGTCGGCTTAGTGCTGCGCCATGATGGGGTGTGTGGGTTCTGAGGATGATGTTTTACAATATTTCAACAACAGAAGTCTTTTCTTTTAGGTTATGTATGCCAAACATGACATATACATAGCAGTGGCGATGGGTAAAATTATGGCGAGGGTAAGCCGTTCAAAAAACACCGATAATTTTATACTTAATTACAGTGTATTTTACATAAAAGTGGCTTTGAAATGATGAATCTGTGGGACTGGGATTTCTAAAAGGTAAGCCGATGGGAATCGGCTTGTATGGACCCTTCGCCACTGATACATAGTAAAAAAAAATTTGGCCAGTTGTCACTATGCAAAATTATTCGATCGCGTTTTGCGCTTGCGATGCGGCCAAGCAATGTGACACTATATTCTTATATTGTTTACTTACAGTTAAGATTGTAGGGAAATTCAACCACAAAAATCAATGACAAAAGTTGAGAAAACTATTCAATGACCGCAGTAACTACATAATCGTCATTCACCTCAATAATGATTATAAATTACTAATTAGGTACTTTTAGAATGATTAATGTTACATTGTTCTTGTTCATGATAATATGAACCCATCAAAAACTACATGTACAAAAATTCACAAGTCTTGCATTGCAGTTCTTCTGCAATGCAAGACTTGTGTTGAAAAGTTGTTAAGTCGAATGTAAGTATGTTAATTCAGTACCTACCTATCTATGCGAGCAGCTATCCAACTACTTTGTCATAAATTGATACTTTGTTAGTTAGCTAACATTTTATAGTAACCATATTATCAATATAATATTCTTTATATTTCAAAAGAATCTTAACAGGTTTTATACTAGACTTTGGCTCACATTGTGACACTTTTTAGGTCAATTGATCATGGTGACAATTAATGTAATTAAAGTAAAGTTATCTCAATAATACTGCCTCGTGTGTACCATTACAAATCATATGACCAACATAGCACACTTGTATCATAATGTACTATCGTAAATCTGTCTCATAATGAAGATCTAAATTATTATTATATAATACTAGCTGAGCCGGCAAACACTGTTTTGTCATATAAATTATTTCTAGCTTATTCTCAGTAAAAATATACACAAAAAAATTCTTAAAAATTGGTCAAGCTGTTTTGGAGGAGTTTGGTGACAAACACTGTGACATGAGAATTTTATATATTAGATATTCAAAAGGAAAAAGGAATTTTGGATTTTGTGAAACTATTATTAGGTACCTACTCCTGGAAGTATTAGTCATTTCATGACTTAAGTCACATTCTTATGTGGTTAGAATTAATGTTTACATTACTCATTTTTGTCCCATTGTTCCACATTCTCGGGATAATAGTAAGAAAATAAATAAATAGTATTGTGTTAGTCTCCATGCCATTTAGCACTCATAACAGGATCTTGAATGATCCAGAATATGTAAGCATTTTTATTTTATTTTGTGTAAGGTGTAATTTCCAAACTTGTGAAAAATTTATTAATATCAATTTGTGGATCCTGGCAATTTTAAATATTACGAATGCATTTTTAATTTAGGCATCTTTAATAGCCTTCTTTAAAATGAAATATAGCAGGTATATTTATGTATTTGGATAAATTAAGTAGGTAGATCAATAAATTTTCTATAACACAATAGCACAAAATATTAAAAAAGATAAACCTATCCAACATTTATTTTCATTTGTGTATATTTTTTTTGACGATAGGAGAGTGAACGCAATAAGGATTTATAGTAATAAGAATGTGGAAAATATAGGAAACCTAGTAATACTTTTTTAGGTTATATATTTAAAACCTTCGAAAGACGTATAGGTTATGGCTGAATAATTGTGAACTGACACGTACATAGCTAATAAGCCTAAATAAACGATAATTTTTTAAAATCTGCAACGATATCAGCTGGAATTGCAATTACATTACTTTAGTGAGTTAGCAAGTAATGTAAACAATAAGTAAACTTACAAATTTCTTTCTTCCGATGTTAAAACTAGTTTTAGAGTATACACCGCTGTATAATTTACACTGGTTATATTTAATTAGTTTCAAATTCGATAAAATACGACAATGATTGGCGAAAAAGCGACGCACCGCCATACAATTTGACATTTTGCGTTCGGTGTTGCCTGCCTGCCTACCTACCTGTCATTCTATTTAGTAACATAACTAAAATTAAAAAGAAACCCCTGAAACTCACTACAATTCGTTGGGGGTTAAAAAAAGGGCTTCTACACAGGTAGACCAAACCAGCCAACCAACCAAGGGCAAATATTGGGCGCGATACTTATACAACAATCGATATTATCGCAGCAATCCTGCCTGCTGTGTATAAAAAATGTATTGCAGTGAGCCGTGAGGATGTTTATCACTTCCAATAACGTAGTCTTAATAAGATTGATGTGGCTGGCCTTTCTGTGATAAGTAATCACAGTAAGTAGCCACATACATCAGGAATTCCGTTTCGGAAGATCGATTAGAGATCTGTGATTTATTTGGTGTATTCTATACAATAATAACAAGGGATCGAACCTGTATTATTACTCTTTGGATCGAACGTAACAAGTTTGAATTTCGCGGGTTACCTCCAAGGATATTGCATTGCATGCATTTTGTTACATTAATTTATACTTCTCCGTCAGGAATTTATTTAAATAAAACAAAAAATGGGAATCACTTTATTATTTATTTACGATGAGTGGTCACAGCGTCCTACATGAGCAACGTAACCCGTCGTCCGTTGTAAGGCACTAAGTAAGAAACGGACGCACCGGACAATAATAAATAGGTACCTAAGTAAATTGAAAACTCAGAACACTACAAAAATATAATCCTATTTAAGTCAATAATAATAAATACACATCTATAAAAGGGTGCATACAAATAACTTTAATTCAGTTGTTTAACAGAACGAGTTATTTATTTATACCCTAAAATCTACTTATTTGAACCCAACATAGATATGTAAAATTTTACTTCATGATATTTACAATGTTGCAATCTAAAGCAGCGAATCCACTTTGTCGCCATCGGTGCGTCGCCCGGCGGCGGCGGCGTCTTCGACACCGGTATTATGCGTCCACTGATTACCTACTGTTTCTTTTGGCATAACTAATAAAAATCATGTATATTTATCAAATATTATGCTATTTTATTATTTTCTGTACATCCTTTAAAAAACTTTATTATTTCATTTATTTTAATATACTTTGATTTTTGTTGATATTTTTTCTGCATTCCATGTTATCTTGTTTTTATTTTTCTACGACGTCAGACGCAGTTTGCCGATCTATTGAACTGAGTAGTACCTATAGGAACTGACACAATTACGAGAAATCCTTTCTCTCCGTACGCTCCAATACCGACCAAGTGGACGTGCAATCAAAGATTTGGTTCATTTAGGAATACATCACTTAGATAATATTATCCTGTAAGATTTTTAAAAGTATTGTCTTAATACTGATTTTTGATAATTTAGTCATAAGAATTAGGGGTGTCACTGTGAAATATTTTACAAATTTTAAGTGCCCAAAGTGCAATTTTTGGCTTCAGTTTTGAGAGTAATTATCTAAGTTTGAAAGATTTAATTTGTAGCAACCAGAATTAATGAATTACATGTTATTTTGCGTGTTTTAATTTCAGTGTGAACCCCTATAAGTATAGAATATTATGAACTAACTTACATCGAGATATTTAAAGCTATGATCTATATTCTACGACACGTGTGGGGAATCGACACAACTTTAAATACAATAATAATTTTCATTCAATTTATGTTAGGATGAGAAAAAAAAAAGTGCTGAATTTTAAAATCAATTATAGTAAGTCATAAAACTAACTCAAATTTTGAATTGAAAATTCAAGTGTCGTAAAATAATCGTTGCCTCTTTATTTACTATCAATACTATATTATTGAAATAATGTGATACTAGACAACAACAAATTAGTATTAGTTAACAAATTCGGGAAGAGAATTATGATAAATATTTTTATGGCTCCAACAAAAGAATATTTTATAGACAGGGTAAGTTAAATGTTAATTTATGTAATATTGGATTGGGAAGACTCGCCGCACTATTACTTTAGCTAAAACTGTTAATCAACTATCTTTTTTTTCTGAAAAATTACATGTGATTCCATGGATGAGGTAAAGTAACAGCATCTTTCATTTGTGTTTTTATAATATAATATTTGCCAATTAAAATATAACGTATATAATCTGAAAGAAGAGTTCTATTTGTGTCTAATATTTGTATCATAGACTAAAACCTATCATTTATATTTTATCCATCAAGTGCTTATACATAAAACAAGTGTGAAATACAATTCCTAATTTACTTATATTGATATTGAGATCATTTTGCATTGCTGTGAATATCTAATTTGCGGAGATTTTTTTAAATACTGTGTTTTGTAACTCAAATATTTTTATAGGTTAGAAATGGAAAAGAATGAAATGACTAATCTACGACTAGGTATAGTAATATTGGTCTCAAATTTAATTGGCCTAATGCCATTACCCAATTTTCCTTACATCCTTATATAGTTTTCTGAAAATGTAAGAATACTTTCAGCTGAAGACACCGTATGCGTACTATAATAAGTATAAAGTAAATTTCTACAACTATCGACTTTGGCTCTCAAAATTAAGGTCCATTATTAGTAATCCACATTTTGACACACTAATTCCTTTTACAAAATAGTTTATACTATCCATTACGAGTATACAAACATCAGTTACCTTACATAAATTATTAATAATTTCTGAACTTTTATCAGTGAATATAATCAAGCTGTATTTATTCAGAAATTATCTATCTACCTAATCAGTTTCATATAAGCATTCCAAAAGCTACCAAATTATCATATAGCCTTAAGTCAGGAACTACGGCTTAAGCTAATATTAAAAACAATTCCAATAATCTGGCAACAGACGGACTCAATATTTAAGGACCGTTTCCATTGAGGCGGAAACTCTCAAACGTATGAGAAACAAATGACGCATTTTTGGATTGCAGCAATGAGATTGTCTCCTATTTTCCTCACAAATGGAAACGCACCCTTTTTTATACATAAAATTACATTTTACATTAGACTTTATTAAACCAATCATTTAGCAAGCTGTACGTTACTTATCTGGTGAAACAGTATGAAATACAGCTGCCTCGCACTCTCCTATGAGTTTAAGAGAAGCTATCCTGCTCGCACTCATCCCAGCTGTCGCATTCATACTGGTCGCAGTCGTAGTCAATATCGCACGCCGCATGTCCGGTCGCGTCCGAACTGATATCAGTTAAAGCCGCTTCTGATACCGGCTTTGATGATATATCTAGTATCTATCGACGAGAAATATATTCGATAAATGTTAAGGCACAAATCAAGTATCTTATTATTGGAATGTATCTCATTGTTGATTTAATTATTGGGGTCGACTAAACAGTCCATTTCAACACATCTAAGACACAAGCCTTCACCACTAAACCCCATTTACTGTAGCTACACAGACCATAGGCTACGGTAACCACTTAAGGGGGAACGTTGAAGGAATATGTTGATGATTTCTTTTGTTATTAATCAGTAAATATACTACCATTCTTCTCGCAAATAACATGTTGATAACTTGCGACCTATAACTGAGCTGCAATTTGCAAAATTGAATTTCGCGCTCCAACCGAAGGTTTACCCTTAACATCATGTAGGTTATTGATGCCTTAGTAATTTATAGTAGGAGAAAGGGATACTTGTGTGTGTACTGTCATAAAGTGAAATTAAAATCGGCCAAAAAATATATGGAAGATATAACGACAAAACGTTTTTAGTTAATTAAAAGTATAGGTATACATACGTCAGCGGAGGAGCGCAGGCTGTAGTTATCAGAGTGCGCATCTCGATCGGCGGCCGAGAGCGCGTTCAGCACCGAGTGTCGCTTGCGTTCAGACTTCACTTCCGAACGTATCGCCACTTCAGACGGATTAGAACGTTCTGGAATCAGCATCATACTCAATCATACTATAATTTATATTGATGGGTCGTAATGCCACAGGTTCGATTCCGCAGTATTATATTTAATCGCATAAATGGGGCCCAACATTCAGACAAAAAACCAATAGGCTAGTTGACAGTGTAACAAAATAAATGACCAAACACTAACCAATGCATAACACATCTAAAAACACGTGGAAACATAAAATATGTTATACATTTAATCATTTGTATGCATTTTAATTACCAGTAAAACCACTAATAGTAGATCATTTGATGCCGTGAATCTATGACGTCATAGCGTAGTATTTCATACAAAATTCCATATAAACTATCGATTTGATATTTATTAAAAAGTAGCTGATTTGATATGTCAATCAACTACCCTATTATTTTTTGTTGTTTTAGTACAGAGCACTTATACTCAGAGGACTCGCTTTTAACCGGTTTTATTTATAACGGATATTTCTTAGTTGGACGTCTTCATACTAATATATGTATTGATATACAGAACCGTAAAAACACATACCTTTTGCAAGTGGATCAGCGAGTGACACCGGTGAACCACTTCGCGGCGAGCCGAGACTTCCACTGTAGTACATTTCAGGATTGGCTTCGTGACGATCTGTTTCAACAGGGCAGGGAAATTCAAGTTATATTTGATTACTAGCTGTTCCCCGCGGTTACACTCGCGTATCTGGGATAAAAGTAGCTTCCTATTAGTGAAAGATTTTTTCGAATCGGATCAATAACTCTGGAGATTAGCGCATTCAAACAAACAAACTTTTCAGCTTTATCGTTACTAAAGCTAAGTAACCTAACCATATTTGAGCCGTTTGGGGTAGGGACGCCGGGTCCGTGGGGACCAGGAGCCCATCGCATTTTTCGCGAGATTTCGAAGCGCCTGATCGACATATCACGTGGCCCTTGACAAAGGATAAGCATTATAGTAATGCTGCGTGGCAATTCCGCCAGCGTCCTAAATATAAAATGAACTGACCACAGTCCACGATCTCGTGGAAGATGTAGTTGGCGATGGCGACCGGCTGCCGTACCCAGGGGTGCGCCATCAGCTGCGGCACGGTACATCTGTTACCAGGCTCCTTGCACAGCATCCAGCGGAGCAGCTGCTCCAAGTCTATACCGACATCATAAATAGGGACTATAATTAAAACTTTAAAAAAAGAGGAGGTGCTTAAATAGTTTGTTCATGCATAACTTCTTTGTTTGATAGATTTTAATTTTTGCGTTGCGTTCAGTATAGCTCCAAGGTGGTCCCATTTTATCCGTATTGGATCTTGGACTTCGAAGATCCCTTGTCTATCTTCCTAAGTCCTCAAAATAAATTAACTTTTAACAAAAAATAATAAAGCCGCCTTCAAAACACAAAAAGAATGACACTATTTTGAAGTAAGAGACACGAGATACACTATCGTGGCTCGTGTTCCATTGAAAATATTAAAATTTTCGCTCAAATTGTTATCAAGATTTTATTTAATTAGACCGTATATCGTTTTGACAAAATTAGCGGATCACTTTTAGAACCTTAGAACGCAATTCACCGTTTTCATACAAAACTGTCAAGAGGGTGTCAATATATTATTATGAAAGGGTACTAAAGTCACAATCTGCTTTCAACGCTGACTGCAGGACAAGTTAAACACTGAATCATACCTTCAGAAACATGTTGTGGTAAAGACAATGGTCCTTGGATGGTGTCCTCGATGTCGGAAAATGGGTTAACAAAGAACGTGAGCACGTACAGAGTTATCCCCATCGACCACATCTCTAGTTCTGGACCAGCGTATCTGTGAACCAAATCGATATCTGTCTTAAAACGATACATGACATGATAGCACGATAGGGTAGTTGACACTGTCAAAAATACAAACACTAACCAATGCATAAAACATCTAAAAACTCGTGGAAACATCAAATATGTTGTACATTTAATGCTTTTTATGATTTTTAATTACCAGTGGAACCACTAAAAGTAGATGATTTGATGCTGTGAAACTATGACGTCATAGTGTAATATTTCGTACAAAATTCTATATAAACTATCGTTTTGACATTTATTAAAAAGTAGCTGATTTGATAAGTCAGTCAACTACCCATTATCGTTGTCATATTATTAACCAATAGAATTGCACAAAATTTACATCTCGTTAGTTTGGCGCAATTCTATTGGCCCTCAGGTTTCACTATACTTTCTTTGAGCCGCATTTAATAGCTTTGATGAGTTTTTGGCCGGTTCTTCACAGTTTGAGGTTGACTTTCGATCTGATGGTAACTTCAAGAGCGACCTTCATAAGAGCCTAAACTGAATAAGGCTTTATTTTGGTTTATTATTCCCAAATTGAATAAAATGGGTTTGCATTTGGTTTTAGCCTTAGTTTGGCTTGAGATTATAGATTCGTCAAAACCGAAGGTAGTTACAAGAAATTGTCTATTCCCTCTATTGTCTGACGCCTTCAAGGTTTCATAATTATAGGTATAAGTTATGATTGCGATATGTACTCACTTATTCCCAGCGAGCACTTCAGGGCTGCAGTACTCTGTGGTTCCATAGAAAGTGGAGAACAGCGTGTCCTTGCTCATGAAGGTGGCCGAGCCGAAGTCGATCAGCTTCACGTGGAACTTGTTGTCTATTATCACGTTCTCGTCCTTTATGTCGCGGTGAAGGATGTTCAGCGAGTGCAGGTACTCCACCGCTTGTCCTATCTAGAAACGGGTCTTAGGTTTATGGTTCAAGTATTTTATTACTAGCTGTTCCTCGCGGTTTTACCCACTTTCCTGGGTTAAAAAGTAGCCTATACGACATGAGGATTATATAGCTTCCTACTAGTGAAATATTTTTTAGGATCAGACCATGCAGATTACCTGCTAAATCCGAACTTACAAACAATTTGTATAGAAATAATTTCAGAAAATTAAGCAAAGCTTATATATTTCTGAGCACAAGTTATTGGTGAAGCAAAACATCGTGAGGAAACCATAGCATGGTGGTATGATATTTATGGTAATCGCCAGGCTGGGTCGTGGCAGACAAATGTTCACCTTAGGGCCACCCTCAAGTAGAAAATCTGTCACCAACTTTCCATCAGGTGGTTTGGCCTGTTTGTCAACCTTCTGTAGCGCTAGCACGAACCACTTTGACATATCAATTGTATTTTTTAATCAAAAAATGCTTACATTAACGATTCGATACGTCAAAATGGTTCGTCATTGAGCTATTGCAGTTAAAATATAACGTATTATAAATCACCTGTCTAAATATATAGCTGAGCAATGGTTCATCAAGCCTCGGTCGTCTTTCTATAAACTCGAACAGGTCCATACCAGCGCCATGTTTCTCCATCACCATCTGGAAGTACTTGTCGTTCTCGAACACGTCCACTACGCTCACCTGTGGATAAATTGTACTATGAGAATATGACTTGATTTCAAATTTACTAGTTTCCAGCCCGCGTTCCCGAGGGATATTACTTTTTCCGAAATAAAAAATATCATATTTTTATTAACTACGAATAGGCATGTGTGTTTGACCCCAATCTCACCGTGGTCAATGATGATGTGGCCGATAGCAGTAAGCACACAACACCTAGATGGGAACAGGCTCTCAAGTGCAACTGTCGGAACTTGCGGGTGGTTGCGAGCCAGGCGGGTACTACAAAGTACTCTACCACCGTGCTAGGGTTTCCTCACGTTGTTTTCCTTCACCGAAAGCTCAAGCTCATTGATTCGAATCCGATACCTTCATCTCGGACTTCGACGGTACTAGGTACCACTGAGCCATTATCGCATCATACTAATATTATAAATGCGAAAGTTTGTGAGTATTGATGGATGGATGGATAGATGTTTGTTACTCTTTCTAGCAAAAACTACTGAATAGATTTAGATGAAATTTGGAACACAGATAGTTTATAACCTGGACACATAGGATATTTTTTATCCCGGGAAAACATAAGGTCCCTCGAGAAAGCGGGTGAAACCGCGGGACGGAAGCTAGTCTACAATATTAGATACTTACAATATTAGTATGTTTCAGTGTGAGAAGTAAGCTGAGTTCCAGCGGCACTCTTCGTCCGTCCGGTCCGTCCACCCAGAACTGCGCGCCCACTTTCTCCTTCAATATAAACTTTGCAACGGTCAGCAGTCTGTCCGAGCGACGGTACGCCATTTTAACGCATCCGTATGCTCCTTTACCTAAATTAATTACCATATCAAGTATCTGAAGCAATCAAATGATTCTTAGAGTGTCGTACCTCAAAAAGAAAAGGGAGAACCGTTTTTTGGTACGCACCTAAAATCTGACATTTTGGATCAGATGTAAGCATCTAATGCAGTCTACATCTTTAATTCCAATTAACAATAAAGTATGTCGAAAAAATCTTACCTTGATTAAAAACCGCTATCCAGAAGCCGTTTAATTTTTAATTTAATAAATTGAAATAGCATGCAAGTGTCAATGCGCAACTTCCTACCGAGACAGAAAATTATATTGCCATCAATATTGCTCTTTATACTAATGACATATAAAGTTGCTTATACCTAAATATATATCATAAGGACGTATTGGTGATACGCGTCTTACATGAATACTTACCGATTTGTTTGAGCGTAACGTAGTGTTTACTGTAATCTCCAGCTACTTGCTCGTCACCACATTGACTCATCAGTGACATGGAATGTGGTCTACTGCTAGCCGATTTGTTACCCTATAATCATATGTATTAGGTCCTTTCAATACTTTGTAAATAATTTCCATCAATACACAGGCTTATTTCAAAAAGATGTGCCATGCTATTTTTGAGTTGTCTATAGCTTTTCACTATAGTGTGAAGAACGCAAACGAATTCTTCGTCAATCAGAAGCCTGTATCCTCTATTATTCGTATAAGAGCGTAACTATTTTTTTCTAAATTATCACCATGGGATGTGATGAGTTGGTCATCGTGGAGATTCTTGGGGGAGGCCTTTGTCCAGCAGTTGACGACTTTTGGCTTATATGATGATGTGATGAGTTGGCCGAGAGTGGTATTCATACAAAGCCTGAAAGGTTCTCAACAAACTGGCTCTCAAGTGCACTCTCGCGCGCTCTCAAGTACACTGTTAGATCCTTGGCGACTCTTTTCAAACTGAAGGTCAAGTCAGGCAGGTACTCCAAAGTATCCTACCACTATGCTATGATTTTCTCACAATATTCTCTTTCACCGCGGTCCAAAGCGACATTCGACTGTAATAAACATTTTAAAAAGCCAGCATAAGATAAACCAGTGATATAGTGGTTTCTTACAAGGATAAGTGAGTTATCAGCAGTAGATGCGATGCTAGAAGCGAGGGTCGTGTGTCGAGGAGCGTCCTCCAGTTGTACTCCGAGCCATACGCACCTCACGCGACTACCGTTACCCAGTTGCATACTGGATACCGTGTATAGGACATCTGTAAATACGAGTTTAAATTGAGCTTTAGAGTAATTGAAATAGAGTCCTAATTGCTAAGTGTAGAAAGTGGGAAGGTAAGTCGGGATCAAATAAGTTATATAGATTGGAAGTTGTATGAACGATTTGCGAACTACAATCACCAATTTAATTGCTAATTCTAGCTATTTTAGTCATTAGAAAATGTTGATTAAAATTCAACTATAATATCCTGCTAATGTTATAAATGCGAGTTTGTGAGAGAGTTATGTTTGTTACTTCTTCGCGCTTAAAACGGCTGGACCAATTTTGATGAAATTTGGTATGGAGGTAGCTGACACCCTGGATTAACACATAGGCCACTGTTTATCCCGGAAAAACAAAATCCCTCGGGAACGCAGGTGAAACTGAAGGGCGGAATCTAGTCTCATATAATTTTCAGTGGGTATTGTTGTTAATGGTACTTACTGAGCTCGGTGCCATCCCTATGGCTGACCAACCCACGGTAAGTGCCATCGCAGTGCGTACAGTCGGGCGCACAAGCCACTTCAGCTCGCCTAGATACTGGCACCCCGGCCCCGCCCCCCGCGCCCGCGCCCGCCCCCGCCCCCGCCCCCGCCCCCGCCCCAGCCCCGGCGCCGGGGTGCGGCGTCGACGTACTCACGCGCACCCCACGACGCGATATGTATGGGGTTTCTGGCGCTAAATCTGGAATACAAAACAAAAGAATGCTCATCATAGTGATGATAAGAGATACAGGGTAAATGTATTAGAAAATCAAGCGCTATGCAACGGTATCCCAGCGCTGCAGTCAGTAGTCATGTACAGAAGGATCATTCCCTAATTAAAGCTTATTTTTTATCGCATAATTTATTTCGTTCGGATGCGAGACTTACAGCAGATATAGAAATTGCAGCTTTATGATTGTAATTTTTTTTTTATGTATATTGAACGATACCAACCTTTTATTATTTTTATTCAAATCTACTTAGAATCAACAAACACAGTAATGCGTCAAGAGGTGAATGAAAAATGTACAGCATAGTAATAAATATTACACTCACCATCATACTTCTTCCTCGGCGCTGACTCAGTCTGCGTCTCCAAATCTATATCATTACTCAGACTATCGATACTCTCGTTGCCATTATGTTTCGGCAACTCCTCAATTTCGCAGCCAGGCGGCGGCATTTCATTTATAGGCGTAAGGAAGTCCGCACTAGTCTCATTTGAGTCGCAGAAATCAAGCGACAAACTGCTCTTATCATCTCTCATTTGAGTCGATAAGTTAACTTTTAAGGACCTGTATTTACTTGAGTCAAACGATAGCCTCAAAGACGGATCATTCAGCCTTACTCTCGGTGTGGTACCAGTCGGAGTAACTTCCTGAGAATGCTGTGACGTGTAATAAATCGAGTCGGATTTTTCCGACGGTTTTGGTGTCAAAGGCTTTACATGGTTACTATGTTCCGACCTTAGGATATTTTCCGAGCGAGATTTCGATATGCTGCTAGGACAATAATTCTCATCATCTATGGATATTCCGGACATGCCAGAAGTGACATCAGGTAAGGCGGATAAGTCGTTTCGTTGTTCAGTTGTGCTTATACTCGAGACCATGTCTTGAGTAGGTGTGGGTGTGTGGGTGACCATGCTACAGGATTTGTCAAGACACAGTGCACTGGATGATTTTTCTCGGGTTGTTGATAAAAGTGAAGGTTGGACGTTGAGCGACATACAAGCTGATTTTTGGCTGCCATTGAAAGCTCCGCATGAGTCTTCGTCGGTATCTGAAGCTAGAAATAAAATAGAAACAAAGTTTATGAATCAATGATGATATTTTGCTCTTCGTTGTCTATTAGAAAAGTCTTAGTAATAAGCAACTCAACGCCTTATGCTCGGCGCACATAGGCGGACGGCACGACAGAGGATTTAAAATTTAACAATAGAATTTAATAGTAATCAAATCGAAATAAGGTATATGTTTCAATGCTCGGTGATCGAACTCAGAGCATCGCTATTGAACATGTCTTTCAAACAATGCAATTTTATCTAATTGGTCAATATATTGTTCAGACAATTTAAAAGAAAAAATAATTGAATAATACCTGAGCCATCATTATCATTATTCACCGGTGACAGTGTCATGTTCCTATTTCTTTCTGACATTTTAACTCTGTCAGCCTCTTTACAAAAGTTCTGTATGACGTCATCGATGTGGTGACCGATCACTTCCGAGTGATGTTTTCCGAAGGTCAGCATCGCGAAGTGATGGTTGCACGCTGTGATAATACCGCTTTCGTCTACTACTAGAAGACCGCTCACGTTGTATGTTACCTAAAAATATTACATTTAATAAACAAAAAAAAGACTTAAAAGAAAAGCCAACTGCGGTAGAACATGTAGTTTTTTCACTCGCTTCAGTGGCTCAGGTCAATACAATTTGCAAATAAAGATCATGTTTTAGCACGAAACCGCAGAAGACGGCATATATTTTAAGTTCGACATTCCTGAAACACGGGTAAAAAAGTAGTAATAAGGTGGTATAAAAGTGTAACATACCCTGACGTTGACTTCAAAAAGAGGTCTATCCTTATAAGATTTCATAGCTGTCCATGGTAAATTATCAGTATTTTCGGTCTTTGATATCCATAAACAAAGAGGAAAGCATCCACCGTCCAGAGTTCTCCCTGAAATTGGATATATATATTTATCAAAAATTATATTTATTTGAGGAAATAATCAAAGCCATCCTTTACTTTTATTCCATATCTTTAGAACAATATAGTTTTGAAAGGATTTTAAACCTAATTTTAATATGTGCAAAGATTTTTTATCATCATAAAGTTTGGTCCTTCGAGCCAGATGTACCTGTGACCTTCTGCTTGGCCAGCGTCCTGGGTAGGGGTGCGTCGTACGCGGGCAGACGAATGGATGGTATGAGTGAAGCGAGAGGCAACCCTACTAATTTGTCACAGCTCTCCGCACCGAATAATGCGGCTGCGTCGCCACCAGTACACCAGATTATTGTGCCCGATTCTGCGTCTACTGTTAGCTGATGAATGAAGATATTTGTTAGTTAATGTGGGGTTAGTATATAAGCAAAAAGTGCATAGTTAATAAGTCTGTGAGTTTTTTGACAGTTGGGAAAATATAATGGGTACAGAAATATACATTTAATCTGAATTGTTTTTTTTTTGTAAAATAAATTGTATTAGCAGCATAGATTTTAGCGTGAAATGTCTCATACAAGAGGTATTCGAGTTAATAAATAGTAGGTATGTTATTTTTTCATACACATGATTATTGATTCCAATATCTGGACTCACCACAACATTTTTACAGCTGACTGGCTCTGCGACGACTAAGCACGGACCATCATTATCCAATTGCCTTATCCATAGAGAAACTTGCACTATTGACCCATCTTTTGTAAGCAGTTCAACAACCTGAAACAATCGTCATAATGTTACCAATATTGAGGCGTCGGCTTAGTTGGCAATTTTTCCAAGAATCCTAGTAATTAATCTTGTTATTATATTATTCTGTTTTTTTATAATAGCAACGATCCGTATAAATATTATGTGTCTATCAGTGAGGACCTCTAAATGGCTCATGCATTTTTTATGTTATAACTCTGTTCAAAACTTGGAAAGCTGTTGGTCCCCCATCAAAATAAATAAATAAATTATAAAAGTGAAAGTTTGTTACGCGTTCACAGCAACAGTTTCGATAAAACAAATTTAATAAAAATTGCTAGAGCTTGAACAACAGTCATAAATAAATCTGTACTAATAATAATTCTTATCTTATTCTTATTTTATGTGGGGGCGATAAGGCCTGCACTGACGTCTCGTACTAATAATAAAGCTGAAGAGTTTGTTTGTTTCTTTGAACGCGTAAATTCCGGAGTTACTGGCCCGCTTCGAAAAATTCTTTCACTAATAGGAAGCTACATTATACCCGAAGGTTATAGGCTATTTTTTATCCCGGGAACGCGAGTGAAACCACGAGGAACAGCTAGTATATAATATGTATAACCTTTAAGATATTTTTATCCTATAACCTCATGTGAAACCACGGTCAGTCGAGGATCCCCCGTCCAAAAGAGATAGGGCTATACAAGAGAAAGAGAGGAGTTTGTGAGAGCTTTTCGTATGGTAGAACTATTTATTATTCTTGTGCAACAATGAAACTGTGGATATTCCTTCAGAAAATACCTTGTAACTGGTAATAAGTGGATGAATTATGAAGAATATTTTCATGAATTTGCTCCAAATGCTTACTTTTCCACTGAGCAATATTACTGTTCCATCTTCAGAAGTATCGCCATCTTCAGGTTCATGTAAACTAAAAGCTTTGCAATTCCTCTTGCGGAGAAGGTCGGAGAATCGGAGACCACAAAGCTCTCCTGATGAATAACCAAGGAGGGAGCTTGCTTTGTTGTTTACTATTAGGATCTGGAAAATATAGAAAGAAAATTGTATACACATAAAAAAATTGCCATACATAATGCTGCATCTGCATCAAGATCAGTTCAAGTAATTAAAAAATACTGAAACTGTTTTTTTGTTATGTCAATGTAATGTCAGAGTGGAAAAATGTGTGTGCAATTTAGAGCATTTTTCAATATTTCAGTAATACTCATGTTTATACCATTCATATTTTTTGCTGTTGTGTGTCATTTAAACTGATTTAAAATAAACCACTATTTTTCTAAACCCTATTAAAGGTGAAGGTTTTATATTAAAATAGACGAATTGTCTAGAGGCCTTTGTCCAGCAGTGGACGTCATTCGGCTATATATTCGGCGGTGATATGATGATGATGAGACGAATTTAAAAATATAATTTTGTTCGCGCAATGTACACCTGTAGGAAGTAGTTAGTTTCTTCAGAAAATATACATGACTTCTGTGAAAATATTGAACTAGATCAATAATTTATAACTTACTTTGGAATTGTTAGGTTCAATGGTGAATACAGCCTTGCTTGGGTTTATAGTTTGTTGTATACGATCAGTTTGCGATTGCGCTGGTGAACCAGGTACTTCACCAGATGTTAGTGATGTGTTGAAACGAAGACCATTGGGGCCATCCACTGTAAAACATAGATAGTAATTATTATAATATATATGCAATTATATCACAGGGCCTACTCTGAAAAACGATACACGATAGTTGTCAAATTATTCAAAAGTAGCCTATATGTTGTTCCAGGGTATGATCTATCTATGTGCTGTAATTCTATTGGTTAATCATTTGACAATGATGATCGAACTATTGCGTATAATTTTTCAGAGTAGGCCCTCAGGCCCTAAACATAAAATTCCTTTGAATAGTTTCTTAAAATTGATATTATATCCACCTTAATAATGTCATTTAACAAACCTCTAACAAGATCAACAGTAGGTTTGACTTTAGTTGGTGTCTCTAAGTCCATTCTGATTGGTCTCACTTTGCGACTCAGACGGGGAAAGCTCTGGTTGCCTTCAAATGAACAGTTTCTGTATGCATTGCGGACTCGGAACTGAGGTTTGACAGTCCTAAAGAAAAAATAAAATCAATTTATTAAATAAATATCCCGGGAGATTTTTAATTTTATTTTATGTAAAACTTAATTTATGATAGCCCTGGATTTAGACACAAACTAGAAATTTATTTATGTACCTACACATATCTTGTTATCAATTGAATTCATACATTTGTCATACCTGCATTTATAATCATCTTCCAACAACTTTTCAGGCGTAATAAAGTTTGGTATTTCATCCCTGGACTGCGATAGACAATGTTTTACTTTCTGTGAAAATGTCAAAGGATCAAAATAGAAAATCATAGAGAGCCATTTATTTTTAGCTAGAAAGGTTTGTTTTGATACTCACAGGTTTTG
Organism: Tethea ocularis; assembly: GCA_963555595.1. Classification (NCBI taxonomy): domain Eukaryota; kingdom Metazoa; phylum Arthropoda; class Insecta; order Lepidoptera; family Drepanidae; genus Tethea; species Tethea ocularis. The sequence continues at coordinate 11,105,968 of OY741958.1, forward strand.
GCGTCAAATTGAGATGCTCTGGCGAGTAAACATCGACAAATCTACCAAGTCTAGGCTTTACAGGAGTCAAATCCGAAGGATCACCAGCACCACCCCTAGAAACAAGAATAAACGAACACCTCAATCAATTCCCTCCAATAAACTGTTAATTACTGCTGTAGCTTATGAAATAAAGACTAAGAAATGTTAAAGGTCTCCTTTATGATTTATTTACATCGCACAAACTTATTTTGGGACGAAAAATCAATACTTTCGAGCGCGCAAGTTCAAACTACGTAAAGTAGGAACAGATGAACTTCTGCAAGTTTTACCTATTGAAATTTAACATTTTTGCCGACTTCATATAAAACTTCAAACACAAGGGTTTTTACTTTTCTTGAATCTTTGTTTTCCCTTATATATTGTTGATATATTTCAAAATTCAAATCCCACCGTTGCTTTGAAATCAAACAAAAGATTTATCAGCTGATGACTGACTCAAAGAGAATATAATAGTAGGGGGAGAGACGGAACATAGAACATTCAATTTATACGCTACAATTGCCATTGACAGATAACGTAGAGAAAATTATGTGTCAAAAATGACACTAGCTACTAGTGAGGATCTTCATGGTAGAAATAAGATCGATATATAGTGATGTGACTGACAAAATATCAATATCGATAAAAGTTGCAACATTGTTGCGTAACCTAGATAGAATATGTACATTTGATACAACCAATTTTTTTATATTACACCTTAATCATGTTGGGTGAGCGAATATTTTCGTATAACAAAACGTTTATGTAACGTACCCAAGTCACGCATTTATAACTCGACTCAGAGATGACATAGTCCTACAAAATTAAGTATGGTGCTATAAGGGATGAATGTATAGATTATAAGAATATTAAAAAAGTATAGGTAGTATTAATAAAAGCAATTCGTTTCCTTAGATTAAGATTCAAATTAGTCGCGGTTTCTGTGGTTTTGTATCGTGATCCCAGAGAACATACCGCTGTAAACAAAAGTGGAGGATCTCAAATTAATATTTCAGATAAATTACCGATTTTCATCCAGTGGGAAATTTGCAAAAAAACGGTGACTCTCCAAATGTGCTTCTTTCACGCCACATATCTCACAAGATAGGCGGGAACCTCTTTTTGACATTTTAGAAGTTCATAAGATTACAAATGTAAAAAGTTTATCACAAAAACACCTCGCACAAATTGAGTCTCTATCTCGAAAATGAATCCATAACTGTGTCACAAATTATTAGGACGGAGGAGTAATAACTCAACTCAACGCCTAGAACACAATATTTGGTTAAAAATAGACGTATTCAATGCAAAAACAACTTCAATCGCAAATAAATACAACGAAGAACATCCGAAAAGGCAGACCGACATTGTTTAGTTAGTGATACCATACGAATTGTTAATTTACTACCACACTCCTCCTGGCCTTCGCTTTTGAGACGTTTGAATATCAAACTAACAATGGATTTTAATATAATATCACATAAGTTGTAAAATAATAGTGTAATAATAGGGTTTTTTTTAAATAAAAAAATATATATATATATATATTAATATTAAAAATAATAACTTATGTTTCTACCACATTTTTGTAAGATTGTATTCACTGGCTATATTATTAATTCATCTTTGTATGATGCTAGTAAAAGGCATCAGTGGCCGTACATATTTTTTTGTAAGGCACTTTCTTGCCACTGGACTGACTCGTGAACTTATTTATCTGTCAAACGTTCGTTTGTTTGGTTATGGTTATGAGATTTTTGTGAATATAGACGGAGCGGCCGGAGTGTTAATTGATTTCAGGGATTTAAAATCATGTTGTTTAAAAAAATAAATAAAAATCAAACATAATAATATCATTTAATATTATCTCAATATAAGAGGAACGCAGTAGTGCTATCTAGTGACGAGGAGTGAGATTGTATATTCGTACGTAAGTTGTACGTAAGCAAATAAATAGCTCTCTCAGTTGAGTTAACAGTTCAGGTACTATAATAATAGATGTCGTTGTAAGGATTACACATTTTTGGAGAATTCTTTAAAACTTACACCTACTTAGTTCACAATAAATCATATCAATCAATTTATATAAAAAAAATCGTGGAATTTATTTCCATAATTATGAAACAGTAAAAAAAAGGACATAAAATTGAAAAATTTGATCCGTAGTTCATGTATTTGTATCATGATCAATAAATTCGAACAGTCCTTCGACTGGGAGCGTGGCGTCTCCTGTAATCCGGCTACTCGGAGGTCGGAAGCGGAGGATGGTTTGAGGTCGGGATTCACTGTTGTTGAGTCTCCCATGTTGACTGGACGTCCACACTAAGCCTGGTATTAATATGGACCTCCCGGAGGAGTCTGGGAGGTGCAGGTTAATTAAGGAGGGGCGAACCGGGCCAGGGGGGAAACCCAGCAGCCAAAAGTCCCCGTATCGGGCAGTAGTGGGATAGCGGCCGGGAGTGGGTGCTCAATAACAGCCTGACCGACATAATCAGACCCGTTTCTTTTGCAACTTTAATTTCTAATTTCGTTTTACATTACGAATTTTCCTAACTTACTATAAACGTCGATTCAATCATAAATATTCGGAGAAGACAATGACATTGGTCTGAAAATGGTTGAATTTGCAGCCTTTTTTGCATCATGCACCAAAAAACGTAAATCAAAAGCACAATAGGGTAGTTTACTGACATATCATATCAGCTACTTTTTAATAAATGTCAAAACGATAGTTTGACATTTATTAAATTCCTTAATAAATTATTATTAAATTATTAAATTTGATGTTTCCACGTGTTTTTAGATGTTTTATGCATTGGTTAGTGTTTGGCTTGGCAGTCTTGGCACGTGTTTGGTCATTTATTTTTGACACTAGCCTATTTTAGACATAATCCTGCATACAACTTATATATTAAGTCTAACTAATGTAGAGGTCGAAGGTAAATCGAAGACAAATTCGATTTATAAAAAAAAATGGTATTGTTTCGTTTCTCATTGAAAAAGCCATTATTGATTTTTGAAAATGGCCAGTATTTTATTTAGTAATGTTACAAAAGTGTAGTGTGCATGTTTTGTTTTTAGGTTGAGACTACCTATCTATGTATAAGCTCTAGACTTTCCAAAAAAAGCTGATCCTTTGTTGGCTTATTTACCCATGGAGGAGCTCTAAAAATGAATATTATTAGGCAAAATCACTAACCAGTAGCAATTTAAAGTTTACGAAACACACCATTTCTGATAGATCCGGTGCTTGCCATTGGAGTTGAAGTATTTCACGAAAATGGGCATTGACCGGCAAAAACTAATCTTTTCTCGAAGGTGGACATGGTTTTTTAAACCGATCTAGATTTTTCCTGGAACATTATGTCTACTTACGTTCCGGTTGCTGTCTGTACTTTCAAATACCAAGGTCCTTTTAATGTAGGTACTCCACCCAACTGTGGTGGAAACAAGTCTTAAACTACATGGACATTACAATTTACAATCTTATATCTATAGTAATAAGGATGGTATGGTTAGTAATCATTATGTTTGTTGATGAATGTACTAAAACACATGCAGTGTTGCTCTATAAATTGTGATTAATTATTATTAAATACAGATAAACGGAGGTTGTCGGACATTTGTTTCGATTGTGGGTTTCACGGATGTCGGCGATTGACTAACATTTTATAGTTATATAGGTAGTTATAAAATAATAATGTCTGAAATATGCAGTCATGGTGATTTTGGATATATACCTAGTAAGTACGCCGAAAGGAAAGGGTAATTAATACTTGGTACAAAACACATACAAACAACATTAAAATATTAAAATATTTCCATACAAAATGCATACAATATCAATAAATTAATTAAGCATTAAAATACGCTTGAATGTAAATCTAACTGAGTAGGTGCCTAGGTAGTTAATCAACTGGATATGGACGATATTCATAGATTGTGGTCAAACACAGCACCGGTCTATACTATTCTATGGTAAAAAAATCTTAGCATGGTAAATTACGATGTCTGTAAGCATATAAAGGCAACTGGCGGCACCTGCACCTGCTGGAATTTTAGAAGTTCATTTGTGCCGATGGTTGGTTGTTTCCGACATATGTATTTCCAATAGGAAGATGTTATGGCAAGACAAGAAGGTACTGTAAAGTATCCCAACACGATGCTATGGTTTCCAAGTAAGTTTATCTTATTCGAAAAAAAATAAGATAGGATAGAACTCTATCACTACACTAGGTACCTATTTTACTCATGTTTTTCTTTCTACATAACTATTTGAATTAAAAATAGGTACTTACTACAAATGAAATGTGTTCATGCACCTTCCTTTGAGCAACTTATCAAGTCTAGACATTGAGGCATTGCATGCTTTGGTCTGAGAGCACACGCGCACTCACGACATGCGTAGGAGCACTTTAAAATATATTTTCACCGTTCTTTATTTATGAATGAGGTTGCGTTCGAAAGTATACTATTGAATTTGCGAAATTGATATATTTATTCTATGACAAGTGCTTATGTCATATATTGTAATAGAAATAGTGAAATAGTACCGCGGGGGCGCACGGTGTTTGCAAATTTTACAAATTATGATTCGCCTGTTTTAAAACCTTTTTGCTTGAAGTGATCATAGCTTGCCCAGGCTGTTCATTGAATAAAGACCTTTGTAACAATTTATTTTGACGTTTTTATAAGAAGCGCAACGTCTCCTAAGTACTTACCTACTTAGAAGTCATGCGTGGTTTGTTATAGGTGCCATTATCATTCGTTTCGACGCGTAATTCCAGCCTGATTTCATTATAAGCATCTGAGATGTTTGATGTATTAGATCTGTTATTAGCACAAAATTGACCAGTGAAATATATAGTTATACTAAGTGCGTACATACCGAGTTAAGTTCACTGGCGTACTGGCGAAGGGGAGTCGGGTAACCTTTTGTTTGTCTTGGCGTGACATTACATTCACTCGCCTATTTATGGGTCAATAATTTAAAAAATATTATAGTGATTTTCCATGGCAAAAAATTAAAGTAATTAATAGCTTCATGCACATTATCCCCTAAGAGTAAAAAAAAATATTCTCACAGTCACAAACCAAAGATAGCGTAAAAAAAAATGTTATTTTCTAACTCATTTTCCTAGTTCTGCATTACTTTTGTATCGAAACGACTTGGACATTTTTGATTAAAAAATGTTACTACATTTTTTTTGCGAATGGACATACGTTACGTCATTTTTTGTTATTTACTTACTGATCACATTATTATATATGTTTGAGTACCTATCTACATCACAAAAAGTTATTTTGGGTGCTTCTTCATTTTCACCCGTTCGACCTATAAAAAACATAATCTCAAAATATACAAGGGTACCTAATATTTCCGAATTGGCAGTCCATTATTATTTCCAGAAGTACTTAGTAGCTTTCTATGTGTTTCAATAAGTTGTTGAATCAAAGCTTACGTTACTTTTATGTAGCGTAATATTACTTCTCCATTGATTTCAATTAAAGATACCAAATACTTGTGTTTCATATTAAAAAAGAACGAGCACCTACATTTCTGCGCCTTACAAACTCTTTTCATACCTTATCTATTACAAAATGATCTGTTATAGAAAGGTTGTACGTAACATCCAACGAATAAAGGCAATTAATTGTAACCCATTAGATAACTGGGTTGGATGTGTAATTTAGACTATTGTTTGAAGTATTGAACGACGGCAGATGTTCAAAATATAGCGAGTGTGTTTCCATTGTCGATTAAAATACTATTCCTAGAATATTAGTCGCAGAAATGGTTCTTGGCTTCTTCTTTTCCTTGCCTTCTTCTGCGGTAAATCACATTTTGACAAATAAATGACCTATTACTGAGCTGCAATTTGAAAAAAACCTAATAAAATTTGAATTTCGCGGGCTTTTTCGAACATACCCCTTAACCACGAAGCCAACAAACCTAAAAACGCATGAATTACTCGCTAAAAAATCAAAATTTGAATAGAAATTCAAATTAACTTATTAAAACCATGATTTCAAAATCTATGAATAATAAGTATTTCGTATCTTCTTTTATATAATTTCATTTTTATTTTCATCAACAAACTCATCAACGAACGCAGAAGCTGTCAATCATCTGTCACATACTAACAATTTGGAAGAATTAAGCGGGAATTAAGGTATGAAAATTTTACCTTTTATTTAAGGATTGTTTCATTATTTTTTTGAGGCGATGAGAGCTATCGAATGCCGAGACGAAGGTTGCGGGTTCGAATCCTTACAATGAGCCTGAGCTTTCGGTGAAGGAAATATCGCGAGGAAACCATTGCACAGTGGTAGGGTGCTTTGTAGTACCCGCTGGATATCACCCTCAAGTTGAAAAACTGTCGCCAAGCACCGACAGCTGCACTTGACAGCCAGTTCCCTTCAATCAAACTCTAGAGTCAACATTATCAAAAACCATGTGAGTCGTGTTCTTTTCTACGTGGTAAGTAGATGTCTTTAGCATTGTCGTGTCGTCACCATCAATGGACTCGCAGTTATCAGAGAACTAATCCTCTTTGTCGGAAGTAACTAACAGAGACAAAAAGATTAGGCCCGTGACTAATACTGATAGGTTTTGCGCGTGAAAGTGTGTAGGTAACATGTTCCTCTATTGATGACTCTTAGACATGATCAATCATTAATCATTCTACGTAGGTAAGCTCGGGTCTGTTGTTTATTTTGCTTATAGGTAAGTAGGTATGTCGTTGAAATGAGAGTTTGCTTCTATAGTACTTACCTAAGTATGAAAAACTAGGTCAGAGTATTGGACTATTACCTTTAAAAGTTACATCACTCATATAACTTGGTTTTAACTAGAAACTATAATATAATATTTTGTGTATAAATATGTAAATATATACTTATTTACAGTCAAGGATATATTTTTTTATCCTGGGTGGGAATCGAATCCACGACTGTGGTGTGACATAGTTAGGGTATCACCTCCAGGCCAAACAGCCAGGCAAATACTTATTAAATAATAATTGTAACTGTTAAAAAAAAAGGAAGTAGGACTGATGATTCCTAAAGAATGGAAAAGATATTTCAACTTATTTTTAATAGCTTCCCCCCGCGTTATCACCCGCGATCCCCTACTTTGCCCCCTTAGGGGTGGAATTTCGAAAAGTTCTTTCTTAGTAGACACCTATACTTTACAAAGAACACACCCTCCAAATTTCATGTTTTTAGGACCAGCGGATAATTATCAGTTATTACATGTTCTCATGTGTTATAAAAGAATAAATCATAAGAATAGGTATATATCCACTTATTCACACTGGTATGCGAAACATATCCTGATAATTTACGAATTATCTATAAAATAATTTATGGATAATAATAACTTACGGACACATTGTACGTCATTCAAATGAGCATAGCAGTAAAACCAAAACTATTTGATCACAAAAATGTTAAGGTCACCGAGTGTTTTTCCACCAGAACAAAAGTGTATACTAAAGCAATATGCACTCACCATTTTTGATGGACTCTCACTTCCCGATTAAACTTGTTAATTTAAAATTATCGTTGTTATTTTCGATACGACTGTGTTCAAGATGACAAAGGTGTTTCCGCAATTATTATTTATGAAAAAACGTGTTTTAAAACTGTTCAGGTTGTACGTAATTTTACTTGAAGTAACTTCGTTCCTTATTATCAGATCAGAGAAAGAATCAATGATGTGAAGCTACGTAACATCTTCTCGTCTCAAATACCGCAGTGTCTCATGTCAAAAGTCTTTGACTAGTGTCCAGCACTGGACGTCTTTCGGATGAATGATGACGATGATGCAATCGGTCTACCTGATGGTAAATGATTACCTCCAAATCGACTATTGATGTCTCACTCGGATCGCGCTTCATTATAATGATTTCGCAAGAACATGTCCAATCGATTTACGATAGATGTAATGTTAAGTAATATAATTAGATCACAATTATGTAGTCCAATTTTAAATAATTTAACGGATCAAGATACTGAGTGGGCGCTACATTTGTCATGACTCGAAGAGAGACCGTGACAAAAGAGTTCTTTTTTCTTTCCTTGGAATTCACGTATTTGTCAACTTGTTTCAAGAAAGTTTCAGTAAATCCTAAATTTTGTGGGATTATCCATGAACAATACCTACGCTATTGTAACTATAGACCAGCAATTTATCCAAGAATTGTTGAAACGAATCAAGCTGTACTGTGGTATCATACTTATTTGAAGCTAAGCTATTATTAATGAATATTAGTTTTAATTCTTTGTTTGTTATGAGGAGGGATGAAAGCCTATGACTAAATATACGAAATGATGTGAAAGATGATATGAGTTAGAAAGGGGTGAATGCTGATATGTTGAATAGAAGGGCTGAATGAAGATAAACACATTACGCCGACCCCAAATGATTGGGAACAGGAGAGATATTTATTAAGAAAAAAAAGCTGCCTGTATCTGAATAGTTTTTGACTACTTTCAGTCTTTGTTAGGCAGAATTATTGTTTTCTTAATATCACAAAATCTACTTTTAGGTGTCACCAATACCTTTCATTCGTAGTTTCTCAGCCAGCTTTCATTTTTCTAACAATAATAATATTTGTTTAGCAAATCGTGTCACCACCAATCACCACTCAAGCGATAACAAGCCATAAGTTTCCCATGACAAAAACTCGTGACAAATTGATCCGTGTAATTATTCTGATGATTTTATATGAAGGTCTTTTAGCTAAAAATACTAAGTAAACGTGTGGCTTTTTATTTTGGTTAGTTTCCTTTTGAAAGAACAAGAACTGATTGATTGATTAGAGAACAACAGATCTCATAAACTATTAGTCATAAAAGAGTATCTACCTCCTAAGTATGATTTTTTCATAATTCAAGGCTTTTTTTTAAAGGACATGAAGGACTCGCTGATAAATCGGCAAGTCCAGATGGCTCTCAACGACTGAGGACGAACGACGGACTCGTACGAACTCTTCAGCTCTATTATTAGTAGATAACCATGTCATCTATGTTTTTTATGAATTTGTTAACCAAAAGTTTAGTCCAGGCTCGAACAATTGCAATTGTCAGAGTAAAACCTTTTAGGTAACCTTGATTTACATTCATGAAACTTGCAACGAAGAGACATGTTCAAAATGCGAACAAGAAAATTAAAACGTCAAAAGTTATGCCCAAAATTGGAGCTAAAATTGTTGCAATAAGATGTAGAGCTGGAATTTGTGTTATCAAGATTGCATTACTTGCATACGTATCACAGGTTCTTGTGTCACGTTTCAGGTGCAGTGAACCGCAAGGAAGAAGTTCCTTCATTTATTTTTGTAAAACTTTAATTAAATTTGCCTGAAAGTACTTTTCTTTCTGATATATTTGAATTTTAGTAATATTAAGGAATTAAAACTATATATAATCTAAGCTAAAACAACATTAACCATGTAATATTAACAAAGTGTAATGTTTTCAGTATATTGTCTGTTTGTCTTTATTCCATCATAACTTCTACATGCTTGAACCGATTTAGAATGTAGTATTGATAGGAACCTTGTCATTGGGTGACTTAGGTTACTAAAACAGTCAAAATGACGAAAAAGACGATGATAATATTTTATTCGTTCACTTGTGTTAACTGTCGTGTTCTTTTTTTAAGTATTAATACCTACTCTTGTGAGATGATATTAATGGGAAGGCGTCTAAGTATAGTCAAAGGCAAGGGATTGCGAAGGGACTCGTACCTAATGTTTGTGTGACCATAAGTTTTCGTCAAACTGAAATGATTTTTTTAGATCTAAACTTAAATATAAGAGTGCCCAGAAGGCTAGCCACATTGCCTAGTTGGATTGCAATATTTTTTGTGCAAACTCTATTTGTAACCTTAGACTTCTGTCATACTATAACCCAAGTTCTTACCTGTACTGTAAGGTCGGTAACTGACTTTCGGTAAAAATAGCTAAGTGCACCAATTGATAAGGCAGTTGCACAACCTCCTTTCACTATCGCCGTCCGTTGTGTAAGAGTGTGCACCCGGCTTTACCGGCCGGTGCATTAAAAAATCAAGGTTGCTTATTATTATTTTAGGCCAAATACCTTTCCATCATATTGTAATGTAGTGACAAGTGTCCGTGTTTGACTGGAGTTGAAAGTTTATTTGCTTAATATGAAATATTCATAACTAGCTGGCTCGGCAGCCACTGAGAATAAAAAAACCTACCTACCCCAACCTCCCCTAGCCCTACCCCTACCTACCCCTACCGGTCGTAAAATGCGGTCCAGCCGTTCTCGAGTTATAAATAGTGTAAATAACCGGACTTTTTTATATACATTATGATTGCTTTAACTTTCCTACCTGTATGCATTAATTGGTATCCCTATAATCTTAGACAAAACCAAACTAGGAAGATACCTATGAATCAGATTCTCAAAGCTTATCAAAATTGTATGAGCTATTGTTGGTCTATTGGTATGAGCTTTTATTTAGACTATACTACTACTACAGAGTCCTAAACACCCGCATACAAATTAGCAGACTTTTTTGTTTACAACCTAAAACGTGGAGTCTTTTTATTTCAAATACAATTAATCATTACATGAAACACCAAATCATCATAATGATGTTAGTCAAGTAATTAGTAATTACATAGTAATTTTTGTAGGTACATAATCAAATCTAGACAGACCGGTAATTAAGTTTCATTTGTCATTTAAACAAAATACTCAGTTAATTAAGGCATACATGGAAATATTTATTAAGTCCGTCATACACAGAGGCTATATAGGCCATTCATGTTTATGCCATAATGTTTCTTCATTATTTGAACTTTTGTTGTTGTCTATGTACGACGGGCCTTACATGCGATGATTGATTACAAACTGAATTCACTATTAACGCCAGATGGCGCTTGCGCTACTAATTATTATAATCAATGAAATAATGACCTTAGGGAAAAGGTCAGAGTTTCTAACATGTTACCTTGCTCTGTATCGTGAGCTAAGATTATAATATGGAACAATGTTAATTGATAAGAATGCTTTGTATATTTTAATAATAGATTTCTGTGAGAATTAAACTCGAAACATACTTCGATAAAGTTTAATTCTGGGATCATTATCATTATTTATAATTCCTCTGATTTCCACTGATAAAGAAGCATCGTAGTCCTTAGAGTTGGGGGTCTTTTCAGATCCTTACTATTAAACTTGGGTTTGTAGCTACCCCTGTCAGCTACATAGTTCAGACACCGAATTGATAGATGACGCTGCAATAGATCAGCACTACAAACAGAACTATCTACATACAAATCTACATCGCGCTAGTGGAATTTCTTCGCGCATTAGCATATACAAGATTCCAACATCAATAGTTGGACCGCGGTCCCCAGGCACGATGAATCAGTCTGGTGGAAGATTTCCTTCGCTTTTCAATGGAGGAATCATCCACCTTGTTCCTGCATTGGTTCATAATTCTAACTTAATGTTATAAATGTGTAATTTGTGTAACTGGCTTGTCATCTTTTTTTACAGTGTTTTCATAGTTTGTTAAGAAATGCAATAAAAAAAGCATGTAAGCATATACCTTCAACAGTAGCTACTTATGATCAGGCAGTATATCATCACGTGTCATCTGATTTCCATAGCACAAACTTGTTGTTTCTTAGTTTGGGATCAGTTTGTGTACCACAGAGAAAGGCTAGTTATTTATAATCTTTGACATGACATTCTCGATTTCAATTACATACTTTACCATTAATGATACATTTGTTTAAAATCATGTAGCGTGTATGTTACCAATTCTATTGTTCTCATCAAATATTCATACGCTTATATAATTACGAGCGAACAAAAGTTCCATAACCTTGGTTATCGATAAAAGCGTACCTAAATCATCGATTCAGTATCGATTGACATAGCGTGTCAATAATCGATTCAACACTAAATATGACGGTCGTGATGAAAACGACATTGACTATTTGCTGTCTTTGTTACGCGTGCGCCGGATTTTATACGAAATTAGGTTCAAGAACTCATATCATAATAGCAAATTGTATTCATTGAATATTTTTTGCGGGCATATCAAATTTCAATGACTTGAGGAAAAATCAGATCATTTTTTAAATAACACAGAATCTAATAAGGATTTTATGCCGAAAAATTCATGGTTAAAAGTCATTATATCTCTTTGTAATTCTTATGGCTCAACGATCATCCCCTAAGATTGACTTGAACTACTGTCTTGTTTACATATACTGTGATAGGGCGAGTCGCACGCGCATGTTATGCCATGTAGCAAATCATGTCGCTCCGACCTCTATTCTGTACTCATACGATATTTATATCTATCATTGAACTTGTGTTTCTGTCAAACTTGTTTCGAAATTTAAAAGTGACATGCTCATTGTCAATTGTCAAAGGTCATGAGCGAAATCTATTATAAAAATTAGTACTGTAGTGTCAAGTATGTGTTAAAAACATAGGGGTGTGAATGGGGTGTTGAAATCAGCCTTCTATTAAATGAGGGTTGTGCAATTTCGTTGGATAATTTAGTTAGCGTATATTACACTTGTTACGTATCATATGTAATGTTTTGCTACTTCGATAATTGACCTCTTGACAATGTCACGCTTTGTTATTAATGTTTAACCTTATCACACTGAAAGAGTCGAAATAATCACGTATATTGAGAATTTAAATATTTTTCCAATAATTTTGTATGTTTTAAGGACTAGGTACTGTTAGTAGGACATAATACTAATTGTAAAGATTCATGACATTGTACATAACTAAAATAAAAAATTTAAAGATACCTACATCCGAAACTCACTAGAAATTTTTCAAACGGCTGAGCGAATTTTCTTGAAACAAGCTAAGAACACTCTCAATTAAGTCACCTTTCAAACAAAAAATACTAAATCAAAATCGGTCCATCCGTTCAGGAGTTATGAAGCCACTGACAGACAGATACGTCAAACTTATGACACCCCGAAGAAGGCTTTAAAAGTTAAAGCCAAAACATTTTTTTAGTTCTACACTATTATTATAAAAATTGTAATGTAAGGTAAAAGTTAAAATATAACTATATTTACCGGTCGTTGTTTTTTTCATTCAATTACAAATGAAACTACTTAATTTGGGGGAAACAATAGGCCATACAGCGTGAGATGAGACTGGATCGTAATTAGACATATTTTTGTATGTTTTCATAATATCACGTGATAAATATCGACCATTATATTAAACTACTTCCTTCTCAGTTTAAGTGTATTCCGAACCGGTGGTAGAGTCTATTGTAATAATTGTAACTATCGATATTATAAGTGCCTTTCTAGGGCCTAAACTGAATAAAATGAATTTTAAGTTTGAGATGTTTGGATGTTTGTGTCTCAATTACGTTTAAACAGCCGAATCGATTCGTATAAAATTCAGAACAGAGATAAATTTTAATCTGATTGATAAAACCCTGCATTGTATAACAAATAAAAGAAAACCTGACTGATTGATCTATCAACGCACTGCTCAATCAAAGCACTGGATGGATCGGGCTAAAATTGGTATACTGGTAGCCATTATGACGTAAGCATACACTATGAATGGATTTTTAAAAGTCTAGTCGCTAAGGGAGTAAAATAGGGGATTGCGTGTTAATAAGTCCTAAGCTATTTTATATAGATAAGAATCTGCTGGAGTTTTTACTAAAATGTTCACAAAGATTTTTTTTCAAAGAATGACGTATACCTAACAATGGATCTACACCATGTAGACGTTGCCAAAGTGGCTGCAGCGCTGGGTTTCTATTGTTATTGTGTCAATATATGTGTTTTGTTCGTATTATGTTGCCGTTTCCCATATATTCGTGTAATTTGTACTTTGTTGTGAGGTAATATTGAAGAATAGGGTATTATCAAATGTTTGTAATGGTCGATTGAGTGGCAGCTGATGAAATAACGTTCAAAAGCCTGTACGTTTGAATTGTAGAATAATTAGTATCTATTTGTTGATGTTGTAAAGTTTACTTGGGAATTCGAAAGAAATTAATTGCGGTATAACACATTTATAAAATGAGCTTTAAAATTAAAACTATTCAATACTTCTTGGCAAGAAATGTAATCTTCCTGAATGTATTTAAGGTGAATCGGCCGAAAAGCGAAATTCAAATTTTATTAGGTTTTTTTCAAATTGCAGCTCAGTAATAGGTCGTATATTCGTCAAAATTTGCTGTTTAAACTATTTAAATCTATACATTGGTTCCTATTCGATAAATAACGCGCAGGAACCAATGTACAGTTCTATAATATTCTGAATGCAAAATGAATACATAGATGGATCTATAGGCATATCTCAATGTCGCGAATCACATTTTGACAAATAAATGACCTATTACTGAGCAGCAATTTTAAAAAAACCTAATAAAAATTGAGTTTCGCGGGCTTTTTGGCCGATCCCCCTTAACTGTTAATAACAATTTTCAAACGAGACCACTAAAAAACATGATAATCACACAAACTAAAACGATTATAGAGTCATCGGACACTCGATGAAACATAAGAAAATAAGAAATTGAAATTTGAAACAGCCAACGTAACCTACTTCGTACTTCCAGAGAGTTCCATTTTCAAATATAGCAATTCGTTTTTACTCTATCTATAATATTCTATTCTATTAGCTATTAGCCAGATTATCAGTGAACACGTAGGTATTTATCACAATCTGCAATCTCGCCGCGTGACGTCGCGTTGTTCTCTTGGTCGCCTCCATAATCCAACGCAATGCAATATTAGCATTATTCACGGTGAGACAATAATATTTAGTGTTCCGTAATATTATTAGTAAAACGCAACACTTGTATCTCTTTGATGTCCGTCCAATTGTAGAATAAATTTCAGTTTTTTGTTAGAAGAAGATAAGCGAATTAATTGTTCAATGTTTGTTAGAGAAAATAATATTAATTAAAAAAAAATGATAGTTTTATGTTCATCAAAAACTAGGTCAATATTGCTTTATTTTAAAAGTTGTTTAAAAATAAACAAACATTATATGAATTTTGGAAACAAAATAGTTTTCAAGGATAATAATTATTTTTGTATTGATATCAAAAGTTGCTTATGGACACTACGGAACACTTATTGTCTGAGCCCTGACTCGCATTGGGCCCATTTATAATAATCTAGGTACTATTACAAAACAGGTTTTCTGTAAATTCACAAAGTTCTTGACAAATGAGACTATTCTTTGATTTTTGGTCGTGTTCTCGATTTATGTAATCAATTGTTAACGCTGCGTTTATTATTTCTATTTTTTGTCTACGATCATGATTTACCCGACTTTGGAGTTAAGTAACGGTATAGAAAATAATGAGTTATTTCACTCTTGAATGAAGCAAAAAAAAGACTCTGGCTATGTTTTATTTGCCTATATTGTCATCATTTCGTATAGGTAGGTACATAGCTTAAAGTCTAGACGTTCAATATTTGGAGATTTAAATGTTCAAACACTTAGGTTCAGTTTCTGGCAAACATTAAATGCAGAATATGTATATAGGATAGGTACTACTTAGCAACAAGATTTTCAAGTTTGTTTTTTTCTCGTACTCCAACATACACATAACAAAATACTTAGGTACATAACAATTAGTTTGCTAGAAGAAGGTCAAAAGTCCACCAACAATGTTTTACATATTAAAATAACTGAAATATTTGTTTTTATGTTTCAGTATTTTTAAAATGCATATTATGTTTTTTTTTTCTATACGGTCTAATCTAAAGTAATTAACGTAAGGTCTGATTTAATTTGAAAATAATGATTAAAAATATTCTGAAATCATATATTTAATATAACATATTTTAGTATGTTACAACGCGTTGAACTTATACGTATGCAGTAACTCAATAGAGTCGGGTGCGCCGTGCGGGTCACATAGTAAATTAGAGCTTATGTAGCTAAGAACAATTGTTATAATTATCTAAATAGTACCGTGGGGGTAGCATTACGTCCGTGTTGTGGTTTCTGGTACGCGTATTTACTAACTGCAGTTAAAAAGTACCTAAATAAAAATATCCTTGGACCACAAAAATAGCTTTTCAAGTTCAGTATATGTAATGGTGACCTTCAGCACTTTTTAACAAAATCAAATCCATTTATTCAATTTAGGCCTCAAAGGGCACTTATGAAGTTCCAATTTACTGAAATTATCACTGATTCGGAACTCCGCCATTACATTGACAATACCTTTGGAACCATAAGGTGGCATCTGCATGTCAACCAGTTGATAAAAAATATTCCCATCATTATACTGCAATTATATTAACTGTCAACGCAGACATTTTGTTTGCATAATTTTTATACCACTAAAGTGGCAAGCAGCCGGGAGCTGATGGTAAGGTTACTGTAGCCTATAGAATCTTGCAACACTAAGGGTCAGGGGTCAGGGGTATCACACGTTGCCGATCCTGCTTGCAAAAATATCTTTACGCCCATTTTGAAGAGCTCTTGAGCATCCACGGTAGGGAACTCCCTTGTGAAAGACCATTTCAGTTTCAATATTTGAGAGTGAACTCTCTGTCGATGGTCAAAGCTGCATTTCTCTAAAAAGTGCCCTTATTTAGGTAGTTAACGATTTCCATCAGCTGGATGAGGGGCTGGGAGCTATTAGATGCAGTGTTCAAGATCATTGTTGAAACCTAATTCCGGTAGTAGACAACCCTATGCTCAGTTCGACGGTGAAGAGTAAAGATTACATCATAACAGTAGTTATTTAACAAAATCACCAAAATAACTACACGACCTATGTCTTTTGTCATAATACAAATTTATAGCCTTTTGTCATGTAACTACAATAAAAGGTTTTGCCAATACGCGGTCCGGTCTAGGTGAGCGGCAGGCCTTGGCCAAGTCTACTTATACAACGGGCGGATACCACCTATCCAAATTCAGATTGTATTTATAACAAGACTGACTCACTAAATCGCCCACCTCTCAGATTCGGTAGGTTTAATTTTATGGGGCAGTAAGTATTGCTTTTAATTGACAACATTAAGGGGTTTGCATAATAACAGGTAGATTTAAACACGCGATAATTTATGATTTAGGTATACGGCCTCCGTTTGAGCAAGTTGACTGCGTGACAGCCTAGGGTCCTGTTCTGATACGGATTTATCTATGTTTGATTTGCAGTGTGAGTTATACAGGTGATTGTTGATAATTTCAGAGGTTTATATACCTTTGGTTAAGCTTAAATATATTGTAATCTTGGAATGAAAACAAACTGTACGGTGTTATGAAATAGGGTTTAGAATCATGCTCTAATTCATGAAATGCTAAAGCCAGCTCTTACTTTTACTTCTAGAAGTTATTGGTCTAAAGTATGATAAACGAAGGTAGAATTTAGCTATTTTTAGGACATGTTAATAAAATCCTCCTTATAAAAATGTGGCGGTTCTTAATTCGGCAGCCGAGTTAAGAGGCTAGTCTCCAAGCGTGGGAATTTATCATAGACTACACACATTGACATATTTTACTCACACATTTGCGTCATCATTTTAACAGAGAAATGGGTGGATTGCCACTGTCCGCGTACTACATGTTATTTAGATAACCACTTTTATATTAATTAGCATACACACTTAATTTTGGTTATAGTAGGAGAGCTAACTGAACTATGCTACTAACTCGTATCCCGCAAAGCTAGTAACAATTTATAATGATGTTTTATTTATCATCGGTCAATGAAGAATGTACCGTTCCAGGCATCTCGCGGTAGCGTATCATCCCTTATATTTTTGAAAGTGTAAAAAACATTTTCACCTCTCTCGCACGAAAAAAGCACTTTTGACGTGTAAAAATAAAAAAAGGTATTTTGCTGCGAGCATGAAGAAAAGTGATTCGAACGAACACCGCCTTTTGGAGCACCATCTAGTCTAAAATAAAATGGACGATGGTTTGATCAGAAAATCATTTTAGCCTAGCGATTTAACACATAGGCACAACATTTTGTGTGTTATTTGTTGAAATTGAAGTTTATGAATTTTACTATTGCCTTTTTAAAACGAAATAATATTTAAAACAAATAACTTAATATTTTTGTATAAAATTGTGTAACAAATTTCCTATCAAAATATCATGTTCAGTTTTGATACGAATGTCAAGCAGTGTAGTTTCCAAACGCAACATCTAAAAAAAAAAACTTAAAATCGGAATGGCGGATATCAATTTTTTTCAGCATTAGGTTGTTTGAACTATTTCTATGATATATTAAAAAAAATTGTGCTGGACCGCAATGAAGATAGTTGACTAACTCCAAAAGCGTTAATAGAACAAGTTTCAAATATTGACTTAATTGTTTTCTTGCTGGTAGAATTGAAAAAATGTGTTTCACACGAGATATTTTGTTTTCTCGTGGCTTTAAATCACTCACTGTGCTCAATAGTCTACATTAAAATCACTCGCTATGCCCATGATTAAATTTTTGACTACTTCTTACAAAAATAACGCAAGCAAAGTTATTTTTCGCTACGAGTGCGGATTTCAAATCATGAACTAATGAAGTATGTAGTCTAACATCTAGTAAAATTCTTTAACTACTAACCACAGTGAGTGATTTATTAAAGGCACGAGATATAAAAAAATGCTCTCGTGTGAATCATGCAACTTTTCACCTCGACCAGCGAGAAAACAATTAAGACAAAGAAACATTTAACAAAGAATAGAGACGACTTCAAAACACTACAAATCATAAAATAAACATGTTCGCTTTTTACAATTATATCTATATATAAAGATCCATTTGTGGTAAATAGTTAATGTGATATGGAAAGATGTTATTTTTTTTACTACACTATTTTTATGTTTATTAAACTTTACTTAATCCAATCTTTGTAATAATTCCCATTGTCTGAACTAGTCGGTGGCCAATCGTATAATTCACCAAATCATTATATTCCTAACCTAACCTATATCATGATTTGACGAATTATACAGGCTGATTTTTAAATGGTATAGTAGGCCGAAATGGCATTGATGTATACCTTATACAGATCATGAAAAAAACAATTTTAGAGTATATATAATAAATAATAATAATAATGAATATCCTGGGACATTCTTCACACACGGTTAAGAGTGGAAAACAATATTACAATATTTCTATACAAACGAAAGATATCAATCAATCAATCAATTAGTTCATCGTTATATATACACTGCAATGTGAGTCTAACTGAGTATCGATTAAATTACTCGAGCGAGTATAATATAGCTATTTTGTCCTGTTAGTACTATTCTGATTGCGAGTAAAGGCTTTTACTAGAGATTTTCGATAAACTTGTAAATCTTGTCATCGTAATGGTAGTGCTCAGGCACCTGAAATTTTGTAGGATTACTGATAATGATGTACACTATCCTTAGAATTCGGGCTAAAATACCATTTTAAAATCATCCTGTATACATATAATAAGCTTGTAGAAAATTCGTCTGTAATTGCAAACTTTTTGAGAAAAAAAAAGGAAGGAACTAATTGAGCGACACTGAAAACGAATTAATATTTTTAGTGTTGTTGTTTATCCGTATGTTTGTATGAATTAGTTTGAGTTTAAAATATTGATGACTTTCAATAATTTTGAAATATTACAGTTATGTAGGTAGTAACAATATTGACAGTTGTCAGTCATAATGTCTTATTGAGCAGTCGCGACCCAACTTATGCAAAAAACTAAATTTTCGTCGAGCTTCAAACTGGCGTGCTCTCACCTTTGATTCGAAAAAGGTACTGAAAATGTTTGATACACGCATTCGAAATAATTCAAATCAATTTCAAATAAATACGGTGACGTTCCGCCATACAAATTACTATGAAAAATGGCGGACGAATTTCATGAATATTTAAACGTAGATTATTGTTATGGTGTTAGTTTGTAAAAAAAACTGAGACTGTGAAGGTGGGTTTCATACTTTTAAGTTTTATTTTATACAAAAAGATTTATAATAAATTCATTCGAAATAATGTAAATTTGGAAAACCGCAAAGGTCAATTTTAGGTTTTGAGATAATTTATTATGTTTTTTTTCTGGAAATGAGAAAATATTTCAAAAATATGGCTAGGTGAAGTTGTTGATATACCTGTTTAGATTTTAAAATGTCTTTGAGATGTTATTAAATGTGGGTTTTATGCCGTTATTTTTGGGAAACCGTAACACATGTTTTAGCGTTTTTCAGGGAATGGGGTCTTAACAAAAACATACAGTGTTTTTGTTAATGTTTGTTCACGCATAACTTTTTTCTTATGAACCGATTTTAATAATTATTTTTGCGTTGGGTTCTGTATAGCTCCTATTTTATTGTCTTTGAAGGAGGTTTTACTCTTTAAAAGTTGATTATAATTATACATGATTTATAAAATATTCCATGTATTACTGATAGTGTTACTGTTATCATAGCATTGGAAGACATCCAAAACTCTCAAATGTTTTATTTTCAAATGATTCGCTATTGATTCTCTTCACAATTTTAAAATTAGACGCTGTAGTACCTACACTACACACTGCAATCAGGTTCTAGCAGCCCATTTTGCTATAATTGATTACAGTAGTCCCTGCATTAGCAAATGAGCTGCGAAACAAGAACATCATTACTGAATTCCGGATCCTATGTTTATTTAATTACTAATCGAGTTTATTTAATTTTAATTATAGTCTTTTATACTAATAAATAAAAAATATATAGTTCGGCGACTTTTAAGTAAACTAATTAGTCTTTGTTAAGTTTATTTTAATTATTATAATTAAAACATAATCAATTTGAATGAATACTGGAATTCTAAATCGATTAACGATCAATTACATTCGCTACCGGTTTTTACGTATCAATAGTCAAGGTACAAATCATATAGTTTTTAAATATCATTATCATCTAACATTTAATGCAAGGACAGTTCCTATCAAAGAAATCATTGATCAATCATCAATACCTACATTATTAGAGTATTAAGTGAACCAATTCTTCCAAATGCCAAGGTGTTATATTCACTGGACTTCAAAATCTACCGGCTATTATAACAAGGCCTCTACCCGACTATAGATTTCTATAAATACATTATAAGTTGAAAAGGAAGGAGGGTCGTGGTAGATCAAGTTATAATGGTCGTGTTGTCAAGTATCTGGCCAATAGATTTATTAGAGCACTGGACACAGTTCTCACAGTTGGTATTGAAACTATTCTAAGTAAAGGTCGTGCATTGCAATTTAGAATAATTGATATACAGATTAAATAGATTGGACTAGATGGCTGTAAAAATGTAATTAGTATAAGATAAAAATAGTAATTTATTTAAACAATAAGTATAGCGGGATTAAATGGTCACGCACTAGGTTTTTTCAAAGGAGTTTCCTACTGCGGATTATCAAATTGTGGGATAAACTTTTCGTCCTGGTTTTACCAGCATGGAGTTGGCCTCACACGAGTGATACCCCTGGTAATGTAAGCATCTATAAGCGACGGTAACTAGCGTCATAATCCAGATTCCCCAAACGAAGAAAATATATTATTCTCATCGCATTTTTTAAATGTTAAGTTAAAAAAAATTAAGGACAAGCTTTTTTAATTCATCTCCATCATCTTTCAGATCAATTGAACACCGGGAAGAGACTTACAAGATTCGGTCTAACTCGACAATTTAAATAAAAGCTTGTAGTTAAAATATATAAGGTTTTCATTTCAACACGCAAGCGGCTAAGGCCATTCAGTATTCAAGATACCAATATAGTTATCAGTTCTAAGATATGCATGTTCTCACTTCATATTATTGGAATTTTCCGTGCTGCGTTTAGATTAGCCAACATTCAGCAGTACAGTGGGAATTAAAACAATGACACGTCATGTTATATTGAATGGGTAATTTGTATTTGAATGGGCAAGGCTTGGGCAAGTCAAGTAAAGGTTAAGTAATGTGAGAACGGGAGTGTCCTTCAGTGCACGGTTCAGGGCGAGTAGACTGCATACTTAATTGGTGTTAATTTTAGTTTAGGCATTATTATAGTTTGCGTTCTAACTTGTTATATGCGTTTTAGTTCATGTTAGAAGGAATTGGAATCATGGAGCTTTTGCTTTCCTGTAGGTACGGCATAGACATTTGTTTCACAATTATCCTGTCAACCTGAAGTACTTACTGGTATTTTGTCTAGTTAAGGCTAACTTAACTTTGTCAATATATTATACAGTTTACGTAAATATGTAGAGTGTAGTATTTGTGGTGAGATTTTTTAAATATAAATGTAGAAAATGCTTGTGTGTTTTGATGATGTATCATAAAGCCTGGAAGGGAACTGAGTCTCAAGAGCAGCTATCAAAACACTTCATTAGCATCCATACATCCTCAAAAACTTTCGCATTTATAATAGGAAGTTAGTAGGACTAGTAGGATTTTTAGGTGTGCGTTTTCATCGCTCTACATTATTATTTTCACCCTACTATATCATGTCTCTACATCCACCGGTTTGTATATTATTTGTCACTCAGTACCTCTCTCTCTAACTCTTCAATAGCGAAATGGACTAATACAGATAATAACCGCGAGGCGGAACTTAGTTCTGAATATCACATTCATTCAGTATACAAATAGCGTAAAGCGAAGAGTGCACATCATGATTGATCACTCTCTGTTGAGAAAACCTTCCAAGGCTATTAGCTTTTTCCTACGAATGTTTACGTCATTTGGTTGACATATGACTGAAGACGACTGTCAGACACACCATTAAACATAATACAATAGTACCGAATAGTACACACATCACAGACAGATGCTTCAACTACACTTACTGAACCATATTGCACAGATTTGGGTTGCGAAAACGAGATCCAGTTACACAAAATAAAATAAAATTTCACACTTTCGATTAACCAACTCTATTTCCATAGTAGGGTTTAACAATTATGAGCAACGCAATATTCAGAGCATATTGTTTGTGTACAGTTTCATAATGGACCATTAACATAATCGATTGTTAAAAGTAATCTTTCATGACCGCCAGTCCCGCCCGTTGCGATCCGAGATCGATTGCAAACGAGATATCGATTAACAAATTGTATTGAAATGTGTAGTTGTGTTTTTGAATATTAACAATTCAAATCATCTCGATATGATCTTAGGTCAGTGTGAGGCTATATTCTGGATCAACTGCGTGTTCCGTCCATGTGCAATAATGTACCTACCTAACTAAGAAGTTGGATCGAATAATATTATGGTAAAGTATAACAGTTTATCTGCTCTAGTTTGATATATTTAATGTTGCAAACAAGCATACGACCTGCCTGATTGCAAGCAGCGTTGCCTATATTTTTTACTACGTATAGAGGCCTGTGTTTGACCAAAATCTCACCGTGGTCAGTGATGATGTAGGCGATGGTGGAAAACACACAAAGCCTAGACGGGAACTGGCTCCCAAGTGACGCTGTCGGAACACACCGGAAGGTGCTTAGCGACAGATTTTCAACATGAGAGTGGTAGCCAGTTAAGCGAGTACTACAAAGTACCCTACCACCGTGCTATGGTTTCCTATATGGCTATCATCGCCTTAACACTAGATGAATAATATCGCTACATTAGCAGCTTCAGATTTGAATTGAATAAAAACATTTTCGAGTCGATTCATAGCAAAAAACAATCAAATGAATTCATTTTAGATTTGGAGCTGCTATTGTGATGATATTAGGCCACATAGAAATTCACTTGCGACGCAAAAAATCTCTCTTCACACCTTTAATTGGAGATTCATTTGAGAACAAATGGTGAAGTATGTCCCAGGATACTATAATTATTATGGAGGAGCAAGGATCAAGGTACGATGACCCAGTCTGGCGGACGAACTTCTCTTATCAATTGAGGAGTTATCAGTCACCTTGCTTTTCTATACTATTTTATAAATACAAAAACAAATGTAACATTTAGACCCATAAAATCGATTTACTGTTTGCGGAGTGACAACAATAATGTCCGGTAGTATTTGCTCTATTGCGACTATTGCTTGGCTCCCATGACCTTGACAAATAATTTCAATATGTACTACCTACATGAAGTTCTTGTCTTTGCGAATGAGGAAGAGAGATAGCAATAGGAAGTCGTAAAGGTGGATTAATGTATTTTATTATTTTCGTGTAATATGTGGATTAAATGGCAACCGGACTTATTGAACGATTTATTTCCTTATGGTTGAGAAAGATTTTTTGATTACAGTTTGATTAAGTGTTCATTTGTTTTTTACACACAACTATTATACATTGTTAGGTATATATTGTTGTTTAGTTATTTGACAAATACCATAAATTATCTGACTTCTATTATTACTATCGTTGTTTTTAGGGTTCCGTAGTTTAAGTGGAAAAAACGTATCATCTAGGATCACTTGGTTGTCCGTCTGTCTGTCCATGTGTCCAAATCCATTTTCTCAGGAATGTGTGGAAGTGTAATGTAGATTTTATTTTGAAATATTAAGGTCTATGGTTTCATGGAGCTGTACAAAAATCAAGCTTCCAAGTCAACGCAATTTAAAAAACCGCACAGTTATGTCGCATATTTTGAATCTTTTCAAGTAAACAAAAATCTATAGGCTACGTCCGGTTGACATGATCATGAAATTTTGCAAGAAGCAAGGTTTCACATCACATGTGAAGGACCAGAAACATGATATTTTTATATCACATAAAAAAATACGATTACTTTACATTTGCGTTGGAGATCTTCAATTAGACATTGTCCTTCAATCCGAATTATCTGTACGGAACCTTCGGTGTGCGAGTCAGATTCAGACTTGTCCGGTTTATTTTGATTTGCATTGGCTTGTATTTGATAAAAATCTCATCATGATAAATGATTTTGTGGCACAAGGTGGTAAGCATAACTAAAGGAACAGATGAAATCCACATTTACGTAAGGAAACTTAGAAATCTAATAATTATTCTTATAAATTTAATTAACTGAAATCAACATTAACATCAATTATAATTAATGATTTATTAACAACTGTAATATTACGCAACATAATCGGAATTCAATTATTTTAGGAAGTAAGCAAATACAGGCGCAGGCGCCTTAACCGCAGTAATTGTTAATATCAATTATTTTCCATTTTGAAAGCCTATACCAGAATTCAAGGTTAGTTGTACAACATGTATGTTGTAATTCTGTAGCTTTGTTAGACAATTTACAATTGCGGATAGCATGATTGGCGTTCCGGAGTTGTGTGCGCACGAGATGATTTCGTAAGAGCGTGTTGCGTTTGTAAATGGAAGTATGCACTTAATAAATATGTTTTCAGATGCTTCCGATTTTGTATTTTGAGTAGGATTTAAAAATCAATTATAGACTGTAGGCTGTGTGTGTAGGCTTTCAATTGTACTAAATAGTATTTGTAATTAATTCTTAACGAAAAATATATCAAAATATGAAGATATCCATCTTAGAAAATTCTAGTGCTCGACTGAAATTATTTGTACCTACGTAATTTTTTGTTTTTTTTCAGCCAATAGTTTTTTTTTAATATTTTTTGTACCATTTATAAAATTGTATTCTTTAGATTGTTAATCTATTGACCTTTCATAATTAATCTATTGACATAGACTTGACTATGATTTATACGACCAACTTAGGTGTTTGTAACGAGTGTAGTAACCATACAATAGTTGTATATTTTATGATATACTTAAATTCGATGTGGTTTCTCAATAATGCGTTATTTGAAATGTTAGCTGCGCAATACTTTTATTAGGTAAATTTCTTGTACCTATCATTATGTTTATGTTACATATACACGCATACTTTATTTCTGGAGGTAAATTCATGAAATGATGTCAACTCAGCGTGTGACGAAGGACGTAGGTACAAATTCTTAAATGAGATTGAGCTTTTTGAATATAGTAGAAGAATAGAATATCTCTTCATTTGAAAGTATAACAAGTAACTGCCTGGTTGGCCCAATAGGCTTCTTGGGCTTACCTTTGACCACATTATTCCTGATGATCACAGGCGTATAGAATATATATAATATATAAACAAAAAATATAAAATATATATACTTAAACAAAATATAAATATATATTTTATATAGTGAAAATAGTTTTAAAATTCTTCGAACGAATTTCCGAATTCCAATTCGTAACCTCCAAAGATGTCTTCAATAAATTCCGGATTCTTGTGAAAGATATTTAATAAAATATTTCCGTAAAAACAAATTGATTGATAAGCAAGGCATACAACTTTTAAAGTCGTAAGAATATTTTGTATGACCATGCATTCTTGATTCAAATTCCAGATTACTATGTATAAAGATCTCATTGTTCCTAGGTACATTGTTAATTTTTCTGTGCATTTTTTGTTGCAAGAGATTTGTAAAAAATATAATTGTTATCTGACGAGGAATAGTTTTTTTGACAATTTGAATTTTTCATTAGTAAAGATAGAAAAAAATCGTGAATTTTTAAAACTAAGAATGATTTTTGCTCCCATTTGTTCCATCCAAATATCTTGGAAACATTAACATACATTTTGAATCTAATAGAAAGGGAATAGTTTTCTTAATTTTTAGGCTTATTTTTTTATTGACGTAAAACCGCATTTTTTTACTAAAAGTGGGTCTCGCCTGTCCCGCCTGTCCCCGTCAGTTTAGTCAGGGAAACAATCGAGGAGAGCATCCTCTTAAGCTGAAAACTTCAGAATAAATAAAAATGACACAGAGCAAATAACTCTTATGAATTACATCCCTATAAGTGAGGGCAAGTTACCACGTTCGTTACATGGACTAACAAACAGAGTTACTAAACAGAGTGACAATTTCAGTTGCAACTCGGCGGCGACGCCATTAGTCACAAGCATTGACAAATTGTTGTCCAAATTAAGTTGTGTGAAGACAATCAGCTTGGGCAATTCTCTAATAACCAACATTCAAAGGTTGTAGGACGTGTACCTTTTTACCGGAGAGCTATGAGACGCGTCCTCTTTTCACAATCCTGTGAGTTCTATGCCATTTTTTAATTTATGCCGGGCCGGGACAAAAATTTTGTGTTTGCGAGTCTGAATATATCTAGTCATCATTACTATATACTCTACCAGTAGAATAGCTCTGCTTAGTTTGGGATAAAGACTGGGTTATTGGGTGCAGAAAATACGTTTTTGTATATTCTGAATTCTTTTCTTTCAAATAAAAAAACAGAGATAGGAATTTTTCGCTCAAAAGCAGACTAGATTGGAGAGGAACCTTCTCCGTACAGATTACCGCAGCCAAATAATGATGTATTCCTGCTCACGGACAAGAGCAGATCAGAGCTCATCAGGGAGCAGGGATAAGGGTCGATAAGGTGTGAGTGATCCACTCAGAACAGTAACTAGGTAATATGATTAGTTATTACTCTGAGATGCTTGGAATATTGCAAGCGTCTATAGGCGACGGTAACCGCTTTTCATCTGGCGGGCCATACGCTTGATTTCCGACTTCACTGTAAAAAAATATTTGTTGAGAATAACCCTGCAGTGGTTAGCTAGCAATTTCAAGGTTTCCTTACAAGGTGCTGCGGTTTTCAGTGTTTAGTTTTGGTCAAACCATGATCTCATTGTCTTTGTTTGGTGGTAATTTACCACGGGAATGGTAACGTAATTCCGTACAGTTATGAGACTATGGTTTTGCGAATAATGAGACAATTTTGCGAATCTCGCGTAATGGCCGCTCTGTGCGAATCTTAGGATTGTTTTATCTAGATTAGATTATTTGATGTTGTTTATTTGAGATTAGGTTATTTTTTTTTATGATGGTGTTCAGCTTTATATTTTCTGTATGGTGATGATATTTACAGATTATAAAAAAATATAAAATGACCGCAATAAAATATATTCGTCCATTCAGGATATTATGTAAAACATGCGGATATAAGGTATTTGACATAAATGACCCTTCTCGAACGCTTGACCATACTATTTTTTTTTATTAAAACTCCTCATAGTAAAATACATCGTATATAAAACATCTTAAAGCTCAAAATCTATAAAACTATTTATAAATGCAATTTACCAATTTTATTTGCAGCTGAGTTACATTTTATTTCAAAGTCATTGTATAAGCTTATGTTTTATTTTGCAGTAAATATAAGTTTGTTGATAAAATGACTGGTGCTAGAGATAGTGAAAAAGGTTCAACGGTTGACATAGAGGTCGTTCGGAAGGTCGTATCGCAGTAGGCTGTATAATTTAAACCAGAATTAGTCGGACGTATTATCAGACTTAATGACTCGTGATAGGTTGATATTATCAATATTTAAATTGCAATTTTGTTCTTGGATAAGAATGTTTCGTCATTATTGTTTAATTATCTGAATTTTAGATTTATCTGATACTTGTTGACTAGAAAGACGTCGAGGTTTTCCAAATTTTCCAATATTCTGAGCAACTATTCCATTTTTTTGGCATTGAAAACCTAATTAGGGCGTTTACAAAATGTTTTAAGAAAGAAAATAGCCAACCAATTGGTCCACCCTATCTCATGTGATGTGCTTACCAACGGACAGCATTTCTTTGAAGGTTTGGTATGAATATACGGAAGTTGTTAAGGCAATGAAAGCTCAGTAGTAATGACGTCGAAGAGACAAAGGTCAAGAGTACGAATCCTACGATGAAGTTCAGCTGTCCATGAAGGATATTGTCAAGGTATTTTATAGTTTTCTCCTGTCTGGCTATCACTGACAAGTAGATAATCTATCTATATACCGGTGTATTCTGATAGCTGCAGAGTTATATTCCTTACTAGCTGTTCCCCGCGGTTTCACTCGCGTTCCCGAAATAAAAAGTAGCCTATAACCTTTGAGGATAATGTAGCTTTCTATTAGTGAAAGAATTTTTCAAATCAGACCAGTAACTCCGGAGATTAGCGCATTCAAACAAACAAACTATTCTGCTTTATTATTAGTATAGGCTTTGTTCGTGTGATAAACAGTGAGATATGTCCTCAATAATAAACATTAAAATAAAGCAAATATTACAGTTATGACGTCTTTATTTCATAAAGCTAGCTCCAATATACCTGCCTATATAATAGTCTTATTAGATCATAAGTCTTTCATGGCAAAAAGTATCCTTTATTTTATGGATATAATCAACCTCTGTGCAATGTTTCATTGAAATCCGTTCAGACCTTTATGTGTGATAGACATCCAAACTTTCCATATAATAATTAATAAGTTGAAATAACAATATAGAAATCTCTACATTCACAACTGCGAAAGACTAATTATTCAGTGATACTAATTATTAATGAAATAATGCCTCCGATGCAAATCAAATTATTTTTTTAACGATGTCAATTGAATAAGGATATATATAAAGCATTTTCCGTTTCCTGTGTGTTACTTGCATAATTTTAATTCGAAACATCAAATACTTACCTTATGGTTAGGGTTGCCATCTCTAAAATCCGCTAACCAGGACAACAAGTGTGAAAACCCCGGATTTTGCAGCTTTATACCCGGACATGTTATAAAACAACATCAATAGTAGTATATTGTACCTCGTTATGATGATTGAATTAGATCATTATTAATCCTCAAATCAAACTCGTCTAATAGGAATTGTAACAATGGCTATCTCATTACCAAAATTAACATTGAAATCGCCAGCTTGCTGTCACCCCACGAAGTCAATTAAAAGGGGTTTTTGAACCATCATATCCTATATAGATACTGATTTTTAATGAAAAATTAAATGTAAACGATAACATGCCTCAAGGATATCCTTTCTCCTCCAATAACCAAGTCCTAAAATAGCTATTTCGACCCATCACAAGTTTTCAGAGTGCAAGTAAATGCTTTTATCAGAGATTCACGCTAAACTTCAAATTGTCATAACTTCATAATGGTTATGCTGAGGCTCCTGAATTAGGATTTTGTAGGATTATTAAGAATGATGTAGGTAGTCTACTCGCACTATTCGGCCTAATATACCAATTTAAAATCAACCTGTATACAATCATATACATGAGTATACTATTAGGAAAATAATTGATACTTACTACTATGTCATTTATTGCAACCAGATTACATAATTTGAAACTGATAATTGATCATAATATTTCATACTTTTGCATACAATTAATTATTATAATCGCATTGAAAGTGAACGTAAAAGATTTATTGTTATGTTTGGTTAATATATTAAATATTAGTTACATGATAAATTGTCATGAAGCTGCCGATTATTTTGATTTATTTCAATTTAATAGCAATTTTAACAATTGACTAATTCTATGTTTAAGTATTTATGATTTAAATCAGTCAGATATTTCTATGATACGTAATATCATCTAAATAGTACCTAGATAAATAAAGTTTTATTTTATTGTAGATAGCCGATAAACTGTATTATGCTAAGCAATCACAAATTACTTCGGTGTATTTTTTGGGGATCTAAAGGAACTTATAACAAGAATCGAAATCACAAAACCGGTGATAAATATGTAAGTTAGAATTTAATGATAATTAAATCTCAATGATATTAAATGTCACTTACAAAACATAATCAAGTTTGCTTAAAGAATTTTGACGCAAGCGATCAAAACTCATAATATAACCGTGACAAATATTCATACCGACAGGTTATAGTGCAAGTGACGATCGTGAACCTGACGGTCGGTATTCGATAAATAATCTATAATCACGCGTGCGCAGCCGTGCAATGCCACTAGATCGAAGGATATCCGCATGCCGATCTATGGGGTAAACCATATTATATAGAAGTTTATGAAAAATGTTTTATCTCTTTTGACCTATTTTACATACCGTCTGCCCGCTGCACAGAACCCCTTTATGTAATTTGGGACTGTCATCTGACAAAATATTTTTTTTATTAAAAAAAACATAATACTTACCCACGGATCTATTTGATATTCCACATTCAACTGTCATCTACATAATGTAGTTTCTCTCCTTACAATTTGTCATCATAGAAACTATGACATGTCCCTGGGTATTTGTATATTGGTGATACACATGTACGTAGGTACCTACATGATGCAAAAAACGATTTCCGGAACGTGTTACTGTGTCGTCAACGCGACTCCTACGCAAGTAGGCTGTCAAGTGTAATGGATTTTCCTGTTCTATTTTCAAACAAGGATAATTGAATATTTTAATTGGTTATTTTAAAATAAAGAAAGAAGTTAGAATATTTAAAAAAAGGTTTTTTTGGATTGACTATTCATAATAAATTTTAGGCTTGTAGGCATATGTTTGGTAGGCGTTAGTGGACGTTGAAAAATTTGGTCGAGTGTATTTTGTGTTGACTTTGACCGAGTTTAGCTCCAGATTTATGATATTTCTACATCGCTCTTCTTTGATTGTATTTAAATTAAGAATATTTAATCCTCCTAATATTATAAACGTGAAAGTTTGTATGTATGGATGTATGTATGATTGTTGCTCTTTCACGCAAAAACTACTGAACGGATTTAGATGAAACTTGGCACACAGATAGATTATACCCTGAAATATCATATAGGCTACTTTTTATCCCGGGAACGCGCGTATTATATACAACGAAGTGACATTTTATAAGTAGCATAGTCGGTTTTTTTCATAGAATTTCGTGAAACACGTTGCAGTTAATGTTTAAAAAATATATATTTGAAGTCGTTATTAGATCGCAATTTTTTCCAAGTTGTTAAAGGCTTTAGAGGTAACAAGTATATCTAAATATATTTACATCTTAGTTCTACCGCAAAATTTCAACAAAAGAACAATTACAAGATCAATAATTAAGAGAATAGACGCATTGTAAATGATTTATTAAACGTTTGAAGAAATAGACCACATAGTATTAATGCATTTTGCTAACCAAAATATATTGACCTCTCTACAATAAAAGTACCTAAGTAATATTAGGTCTTCTAATTTGGTGCCTTAAATGTTCTATGTGAGATGAGGCCAAGTGATAACAAATTACTTAATTATTATTTCGACAACGTTAGCGTTTATTGCAGACTACACAGAACCCTTTCGTCATAGCTTGACTATACCATTATCTGTGGAACTATTTATTATAACGTATGCATTGTCACGATTCACGAGTTTGATAGAAAGTTATTTCAACATAGATTATGTACTTTTTGGATGTAATTTAAATTGTAATGTAATAAGTGTGTATACGAATAGGTACGGACTTCTTTCGTACATTCATCGACTTGTTGTGAATAAAATATGATGAACTTTTCGAACAGTTTAAAAGTTATGTTTTATAAAAAGAAAGAGTAGATATTTAGTCAGTAGTTTATGGGATGAAAGCATGGGCGTACCTAGCTACTGACCTAAGGGGGAACAAATCAAGAATGTCTTGTGTGTATATATATGTTGAAAATACCTAGAGGGAGGGGAATAAACAATAATAATTATTATATTCTACTCTAGTAATAAGTGATTTATGGTAAGAGAAGTAAGTGGATACTTAAATTTGCCTTTTAATTGTATCAAAGATTCTTTTAATAGAAAAAACAACATCAATAGTAGTATATTGTATATTGTATATCTATATATTTTACCTGTATGTAATTTAAATTGTAATGTAATAAGTGTGTATACGAATAGATACGGATAACTTTCGTACATGCATCGACTTGTGGTGAATAAAATATGATGAACTTTTGGACCATTTTTCTAGTAGTTTTAGTAGTAGTAGTTTTAGTATCCTACTAATGTTATAAATGCGAAACAGTGTGTGTATGTTTGGTACCACTTAGCTTTGTAACGATTAGATGAAACTTGGCACATATATAGATCATACTTGGGAATAATATATAGGATACTTTTTATAACCGAGAACACTTCATTCCTTCATTGTATGGCGGCAAGGCAGACGCCAGAAGCTAGTCGTTGAACTAAGTTCGTTTTATGTAGAATTGGTTCTTTATATTTTTATTTTAAAGATTCATTAATTCATTTATGTCAGCCGAAAGACGGCCACTGCTGGCCAAGGCAAGACCGGCCATCGTGGAGATCTTTGGCCCTCCCCTAGGATGGCCGGTCTTGCGCTACCCGCATCCAGCGGTTTCCCGCGACCTTTAAAAGATTAACGTCCTTTAAAGATTAATCTTGTGAGTTATAAAATAATAAGTCAATCCGAAAAACAGACAAATGAACTTACTGTCGCATAAAGTATGACATGATGATCTTATCACTGACTGCATATAAAAAAATTCGAACAAATCTCTACCTATCAGTATCAAGCGATAGCAGCTGATATAATCTTTCTTACATTAACGATCTAGATCTAAATTTTATCATAGCATTCTGAACGTAACAGAGCATTTAATTTCGAAATTCTCACCTAATTATTTATAGAGTAATTACTCATTTATTCAATTAGCATAAATCATTTTTACTACAGTATATGTGTGTTTGCGACCTACATTTATTTGTTATGAAAACACAATTATTTCTGTCTTAATGACGGTCGAGTAGGTACTTATAAAGTATCGTGATTATACATAAAATACATCTTTAGTAATAATATTATAAAATAATTAATAATAAATAAATAATAAAATTTGATGTTTGTAAAGTTAACAAAATAATATTTTTTAAGGTTTTTCTTTGATAAATGTTTTATTTGAGGAAAACAAAAATAATTTTCTTTCGTCATGTTATGTAACGTTAATTAAGTAGCATTTGTTTTATTTGATGTCATTGTAAAAAAATAATAAATTTTATGAACTTGAAGATTTTATCTTATGAAAAATATTAAGTAGTCTGAATATTAAAACTCACTACGTAAAATCCCTCAGAATCGCGGCTAAAACCGTGAGCGTAATATTTTATCATTTATTAAGAGATTACAATGTTTCCTTTTTAAAATATTAAATAAATATCCTGGGACAAAAACGGTACAGATCGAAAGCGGACTCAGAATGACCGAGTTTTAAAATCGGTTAAAAACAGCGAGATCACTGTTCTGTTAACGATAGTAGGAAATTATTTTGTACCAGATTTCCATTCGCACACATTAAAATATAAACAGAAATATTACTTAACGTTAATTATATGAAGTAGGCCTTTGTTAACTGCTTTGTATATTATATAAGAGATATTCATACTTTTAAAGCTCTATCATAAACGACTTAGGAAGTGTAGAGTTATTCAGATTACGTATTAAAAAGACTAGAATATTTTCTCTCCTACAAAAACGAAAAATGGGTGTTTTTAATATCAGCGAGATTCCTTTCATTCGTATTGACTTATTGTTGTAAAAACTACTCAGTACCTGAAAAGTTCTCTACTTGCCAATTAAAGTATCATCAAAATCAATTCAGCCGTTTTGGTGAGTAGCGTGAATACCTAAAAAAATTGACAAGTACCAAGACATTATTTTTATTCTAAACGTGATCTCGTAAATAATATATATTATATAAGTATCCTTTAGTTTAAAAAATAAAGGATATTTATATTATCTCGTAGTATTTCCCTGACCACCCTCAAGTCGAGAATTTATCGCCAAGCACCTACAGGTGTGTTCCAACAGCTGCACATGAATACCAGTCTTCTAGGCTTTGTGTTTTACCTTCGGCTACATTATCACTGACCACGGTGAGATTGATTATATACCTATGTTTGATTATTAAGGGTAAACCTTCGGTTGGAGCGCGAAATTCAAATTTTATCACGTTTTTTGCAAATTGCAGCTCAGTTATAGGTCGTAAGTTATCAACATGTTATGACACTGACAAATACGACTATTTCATGAAAATGTTACTAATATACCTCGAAGGAATATGTTGATGATTTATTTTGTTATTAATCAGTAAATATACTACCATTCTTCTCGCAAATAACATGTTGATAACTTACGACCTATAACTGAGCTGCAATTTGCAAAAAACGTGATAAAAATTGAATTTCACGCTCCAACCGAACGTTCCCCCTTAAACTGACA
The DNA here is from genome assembly GCA_963555595.1 of Tethea ocularis. NCBI lineage: Eukaryota > Metazoa > Arthropoda > Insecta > Lepidoptera > Drepanidae > Tethea > Tethea ocularis. Next base: position 11,140,937 of record OY741958.1, read on the forward strand.
TCTAAATTTAAATATATTAAAGGAAAGCGTGTCTGACTGACTGACTGACTGATCTATGAATGCACAGCTGAAACCGCTGAACGGATCAGGCTAAAAGGTCATATAGACAGCTATAACGACGAAGGCATTGGCTAAGAAAGGATTTTTGAAAATTCATCCCCTAAATGGATAAAATAGGGGGTCGCGGGTGAAACTGTGGGTATAAAAAAAGGTATGATGGCAAAGTGGTGATAATATGAGTGGCAACCGGCTGTTCGTCCGTCGGTTCGATGCTCGTGCGCAAACGAAAGTGTTCCTCGACCCACATCGCGCCGCGCACCATACATTAATTGGGCTATTATGTAATTACAACATGGTGCAGTAAATTTTTAACTATGCATCTTCGATCTACACTAATTATTATAAAGAGAAAACAATTTTTGTATTTATGTTTGTCTATACTAATAATAATAATAAATGAACGTTTATTTGTCTCAAACATTTTTAACACAATAACCATTAGTAAGTTTATTCGACCAAAGATTGCTTTGCGATAATATAATGTAATATTATAAAGAGGAAAGATTTTATTGTTTGTTTGTATGTTTGTTTGTTTGCATTGAATAGGCTCCGAAACTACGGAACCGATTTGAAAAATTTTTTCACTAATAGGAAGCTACATTATTCCCGGTTATAGGCTACTTTTTATCCCGGGAACGCGAGTGAAACCGCGCGGAACAGCTAGTAATTAATAAACTTAAAAACTACTGGACTGATTTTAAAAATTCTTTCAACAGTACGTTATCATTGGCTATATTGTATTTAAAAAAAAACGATACCTACGAAAATTCCAATAATGTAACCAAGGGGTGAAAAAGGATTTTATTTCCAAAAAAACACTTCTTAGTGGGAAACAAGGAACACATCCTCCAAATTTTATGTCTGTTTCAATAGTTTAGGCATACGTTAATATATCATTTAGTGAACAATCAGGGACATTGAATTTTATTTAAACTGACTTACTTTCTTTTTTGCATTTTTTTTACTTTAATTGACATTTAAATAAGTAGCATAAATAGACGCTGGTTCCTGAAATATAGTTTAACACTAATTTGGAAACTAGAGGATTCGTAAGATAGATGTACTTACCAAATTATTTTAATGTTAATAAATTATTATTATTATTTTAAACCTTACTACTTACTTACCTACTTATTTTTACATATATTTTAAATTGTTTGATAATTTAATTAAGATGGAAATGGCGATATTTATATTTGTACAATATATAATAAGAAACATAACAATTATGGAAATTATACGTATATACTTTGCTTATAATATTTATATTTCAATAATTAAATCAATAAAATGTACAGTACTGGCATTAACTAGGGAGCGGAAGTTTTCCATATAAAAGACTTCAACGAGCGCTCACACTAAAAATAATATTTTTATTTGTTATTGTTACAAAGTCCTAACCAAATGTGTTCTTAAAAGAAATTATTCGAATCGTTAAATTAATAAATGACCTCCATTGTTAAAATTAATTCGAACTGAATAAGTATTTTTCCTTGATGTTTAAAGAATCTCTAGTAATTATTTTTAATTCAGTCATATTAAAAACTTCTACAACTGTTCATCATTGTTTCAGCGTCCTTTTATCATAAACTAGTAATATTATGTTGGTATATAATGAAATAAAATTATATAAATGGAAATACTATCCCTAAATATTTATTAATTTATCTTTAAATACTATTTATGTAACGCAATGATAATTAAGAGCAAAAATTTTGAAACTAAAGATCCGAAATTTCGTCACTCAACAGATGGAATTTCATATACGACCTTGCAGTCTAACAAAGCGGAATGCACGCAACGTAACCAACCAAAAAACTAAATCATTAACCTATCTAAATGATTGACAGGAAAACTATTATCGGATAATTCCAACGTTACACTTTAACGCTCGTTATAATGCTTCACACTATCCCGTCCCAATATCCGCCTTACTCCAAATCCCTGACATTTCAATCACTTCCGTAAAACCCTTAGGCTGTTGTCACTTTTATAGCGATTTTGATACTAGGAGTAAGATTGTCTTCATTGATTTGTATTTTTGTATGATAAGTTATAGAATATCTATAATCGGACATATAGCTATTCTAAAAAAAACATTTTTATAAAATTACAAATTACACTACTGAGGAAACCAGAAATGTTTATAAAAATCTATATTTTTTTTTTTTTTTATATGAGATGGGCTTGCGTTTGTCCACAGACTCGTCCATTTAGTGGACGATGACGAAGCCTATGATGGAGCACGCTTGCCCAGAAGAAACCTATTCACCCTGGCCTTGAAAATACCGAGATTATAGGAGTCTGGAAATACAGACAACTAATATTTGCAAATGAGAAGTACTTCACTAGATTTATTTTACTTTAAAATATATATAGCTCATTGTCTAATTTACGTAAAATGAACATCTACTCTCCGTACGTTGTAACGACAGTAGTCAAAAAGATATGAAAATAAACCTTATATATATTATGCAATAAAGTTTATCTGTTTAATCTATGATTCGGAATTATCAACCTTATTGCAATCATACATAATTCATTTTCATATTTCTCTGGCTACTGCGCTACTACGTTCGGATAGGAGAGTTTTATACCCCCGCTTCTATAGTGACCGCAGCCTCAAGCCTTCAAGTTTAACAATTGTAACGCAAGTGCCCCACCACGGAGTATTGTCGGGCGCAGCACAACTCGCAGCTCCACAATCACTCCCGCGCACGCGCGCTGAGCTTTCGCGCGTTCTCGTTCGTGTAATATGCATCGGTGGTGACAAGTGCCAAGTGCTGTGTACGATATTCTAAAAGACCGTGATCTGTGCAAAAGCAAATATGAGGTCTTTCGGCGCCGCGGCGCTTCTTACGCTTGCTATTATTACAGGTGAGCTATTTCTAACATTTAATTTTCATTATTTTTTTCGCATTTGTAATTAATTATTTTTTAAAGAATTAAAGTGATAAAAAATATCTCTGCTGAAAAAAAATGACCAAAATTAGTTTACGATGAAACGTTGGTACTGTATTTTTTTTAAGTAATGATGTTGACTCGGTAAACACTTTTACTTTTGAATCGCGCATGACTTTTTGCAGAGTTAATCAAACGTATCAAGCAGTTTTGCATAAAGTGATATTTTAGTCTTAATTTTTGTTTTGTAATTAAATCACAAATTTAATATTCCGCGGTCATTATTATAATAAATTCAAAGTCAAGCAAAATAAATATATATAAATTAATAAGTCTATAGAGCTGTATATTTAGGTACTACAACACTATTTTTAATGTATTGATTACTTTCATTCTCTACAAGCTCGCGGTATGCGCAGTCTCGGTACAGGCTTTTCATTGAATGCTCTTGCGCATGGGAAAAATTACAGAAGGAAAAAAATAGCATGTATGGCGCCTTTCTTAAGCAATAGCCAAACCATACGGTTTACAAATACGTGCATAAATAAATTTTGAATTGTGAACGGTATTGCAACTGTCTAGTATAATTGGCATCCATTTTTTGCGTAATCTCCGCTTTGTTTTTTTTTGCGTGGCGACGCATGCGCCGCGCTGCTACCGCGAACGTAAATCGCGCGTAACTGCCTATTGGTGAAAATTAATGATTCGTTTTCCTTCTTGATATTATCGTGTATACTGTTTGTTGTGAGGGAAACGTATAGTTAGATTCATTATCGTTATTTGATACTTAGTAATTTATTAATCCTATAATACATCCTCAAATATATTTATAAAAAAAATTATTGATGGTACAATTTTCCATAATTATAGTGTATATCAACTACATAAATTATGTACGAAATTTTAAAAAGAAAACAAATAATTACTATTCTCATAATGCGACATCTTACATCCTATAAAAACAAAATACCTCACGTATTTGATATTTAAACAAAAAACAATGATTAATAGCAATCTACATATAAGTTCAATCACTATTAGCGAATATCTATAAATAAAGCAAATATTAAAATACAAGTATCAAAAAATATTGTAGTATCTCTTCAAGGTATGTAAAAAAGATTAGATGAATCCATAAATTCTTTAAAGGTAAATGACATATTATGACTCACGATATCCCGTTTTAAAGGCTATTCGAAGTGTAGGTCACTATGTCTTATTTTGTAGACTATTTTAATGAGGCAATAAAATTTATATACCTAATTTTAATTTATAAAAACCGGGTTCACTTTTAATAATGATACCGGTTCTGAACTATTGAAATACAAACATTGATGTAATAATTGTATAGGTATATTTTATTTCAAATGTAAGCGACGCGTTCATTTGTGATTTCATATTTAAATGTCATATTATGGTTTGATTTTTGTGATAGGGAAAATAATGTCATTTTCTGTTTTTACTGCCGTCTTTTGTATACCTAATAAAAAATCATAGGAAATTTGATTATTTCATTTTAATCCCGTGCTCCCGAGGTCCACAAAGTGGTCCTACACGAATTAATAATTTTTAAATGATAATGTTTTCACGAATAAAATATTGCACAATTAAGGCGTTAGGCCTTAATTGTGCAATATTTTAAACATTAAAAAAAAATCTAGTCGTTTCGGATTTCATTTTTATTAATAAAAGTGACTAAAGTCACGGAGTGTATAGCCAGTTTACATTTTACGACAGTGCATTGCAAAAAATCTGGTTCTTTCAAATTACGTCAAACTTTCAGTTTCAGTTTTTGCACTAGATATCTAGATGCAATACTTACAAAGTATACTGAAATCAAATCTAGTTTCCTAATAAATACAATAGAATTCTAGTACCTACCTATACTCTATAAATACGAAATAATTGCACAGATAAATAAAACCTTATTGTCACATAATAGAATAGCGATACAAAAAACTTAACTAAAAATAAAAGTTTTTTTTTAACGTAATAGAACTGTGTTTGAACACAATTTCACAGTGGTCAATGATGATGTAGCCGATTGTAGTAAGCACATAATGCCTAGAAGGGAACTACCTCTCAAGTTCAGCTGTCGGAACACAAACAGAAGGTGCTTGATGTCAGTTTTTAACTTGAGTATTACAATGTCCACCAACGTGATCGCTCCTCGCTATGTTTTCTTTCACCGAAAGATCAAGCTCATTGTAGGATTCGAACCCACGACTTTCGTTTCGGCATTTGATGTCACTAACACTAATCTATCATTGCCATGAAATAAAATACAACCATAATATAAAATCAAAAAAGACTTCAAACAAACCCATGGTAGAGTGAATGCTCAATCAGTAGCGAAACAATAAACCATGCAAGAAGGCGTTTCGTTTAAATGAATCAGCATTAAAAATCAAGAAGGATATTACATAACTATAAGAACGACATATTTCTGAGAAACCACGCATCTCGCAACGCATACGCATCTTCACGGCATTACCAAAATTGATACGGACACGGGCATTCTTCAAAACGTAAACAGTCAAAAGCTGCGACCGGTTACTTCATACGTATTCAACAATTATCAACGGTATTGTTATGCAAACAATTTTCCAGTTCGGTTTCTGTAAGAGGATCGAGATCGCTCGTGAATTCGTGATACGTGTCACTGATCAGACGCGGACGCTTTCTGTAAAAGGTCTTTTCATAACGTAACGAGACGAAACCGTGACGGAGTTACATGATACGACTATAATAGTTAGTGCAATCTATTAGGTCATAATGAATATTACTTCTGAAGGATATTCAGATTTAAAAACGAATGTGGTAAAGGTGTAGATAATGATAATATATTCTAACGTGTGGAGTTTAGAATCTTATTGCCATAAATTTAGTATGTAAAAATGTTGGTATATAAACATTCAATGTCATACACAGTAATTTAATATTTCTTGTAGTGGCAATACTGTGCGACAAGGACGTAACTAATGTGTGATTTTCTACCTCTTTCTCGTTCATGTGGATTAGGAAAGGGCGTCGTCCCAAATCCTGTAATTTTTCTTCTTAAATTTTACATCAAATATATTTGACAATAAAACAAAATAATTTATGAATTACACTTGCAAAAAAACAACAATAATACCCAGTTAAATCAGATGCCATAATTATTACAGCCTGAGTAAATAACATTCCGTAATAATAGTTAAATGTATCGTTACACGCGCGTATCCTGATCGTGTCGACATAATACGCAATAGACCTTTACAAGCCATATATTACGTTTATGCTTTCTTGTGTTGATTCCAAGTTATTGTTAACCATGATTTGAGTCTGTCACTACATTTTACACTCAATATTCCAATTGGTTCGACATGTCTCTTGTGTAAATCCATAAATCATAGTCTCGTGAGGTGTGGCTCAATCCTTTGGTTAATTCTTTGAGTATTCAAATCAGTATTGCTAAAATTTGACCTACCAGTGTGTTGAGCAAATTATTGTATTGACGCCGTATTTATATATTATTAAGTTTTATTTATGATTTGACGTATTTTATATAGTATTATATATACTTATCAATCGATATATTTAAAATATACCTAACGAACACTTAACTTTAGAATGTTTATTAATTTGCGGTTTACTCAAACAAGTTTTAAAGCAATAAATATGCAGACCTTCATCTCCAAACCCTTAAGGTTTATAAAGGTCCAAATCGATCGAGACCCTTACATTACAGCAAATATCGATGATATCACAATCCACAGCAGCATTCCTACCACTTGACATTTGGATAAATTTTAACACCTGCACGATAATTAGTAAAACTTCACAAATATTTGTTCAATCTCCTATTAATTGGAGATAAGGCTCACTGTCAACCGGCTTAAGTCATAACATAAGCCCATTTATTTGACAATGGAGGTCCAATAATCTCGGCCAAGGCTGCAAACGTTTGCAGTTTCACAAACTCTGAACATTAGCGATTCTATACGTGTTCCAACGTTTGTCTAGTACAGGCGCTAAGGAACAAAAGAGTGTCTAGGTTTCTGTCATGCATGACGAAATATAGGAATGCCTTAGTTATTGTTTGCGGTATAAACTAGTTTATGCACGGTCAAGTACCGCACGGTTCCGTAATATTTATTATAAATTGGTCAAACTATAAGAAGATAAGAATAAAGGAATAAAATAATTTTGTTTGAAGATTAATCGTACGTTAAAAGTAGACATATAATAGGTAGGATAAATCTAAAATTTGACAACCATAATTTACATATAAGGTAGGTTAGGGACAATGAACTCACCATATATTGAGACTCCGTTACATTTACAGTTATGTACCTAAAACAAATTGAAGAAACAAATATTATATCTTCCGCAAAAAATAAGATTTGAACAACGTGCAAGTTTCTTTTCTGATTAATTGATTAAAATTGGTAAATGAATGATAAATTGTGTACGGCTATAAGATAATCAATGTATATCTGACGTCAAACCTAAAAGCTTAAATCGTAAAGTAATAATTTATATTAGTCATACGTACGTGAAAGGATCCGTTCTCGATCGTATCGATACGCATAAAATATATTGTCATAATTTAGTTTGGCATAATTTTACTTATATTACCTAAATTGCCTTATAACTTTTATGCGACTCTATAATAGTCCAAAATAATATAGCCCAAAAATCATTATGCTTACCTTAGCAGTATGCCAAATACTGTTTGTGTAAAATTAATATTATGCCATTAAAGTTAGGCCTAACTTATTATGCCAAAGTAAAGTAGTATTAAAAAAGTTATGTGAAACAAAGGGATCTGCTCCCATGGTTTTCCCAAGAAGAACGGTTTTCAGATTTTTATAGGGTCGCTGATGCCACTGGTGTTGTAAGAGTTTAGGCTATGGTAACCGCTTACCATCAGGCGGGCCGTATACTTTTATGCTACTATATTATGATAAAAAAAAGTCGAAAGTACCAGGAAAGCAGATTTAGGTACCTACGAGTCATGTTAGAAGCTAGATGTCATTTTTTTTATTTGAATTGAAGTCTTCTTACCTTACAAATACCCTGGTATAAATAGTCTTTTAGTATCTTCAAAAATGAGAGCTTCAGAGCAATCGTGTAACGTATATTATCTAAATAAATATTTAATATCAGTCAACTACCCTATTCTTTAAGTAGCAACTACGAATATTCTTATTTAAGAAGAAGACGCACATAATGGATTATTCTATAATATTTCATAATACGTATTCTGTTTATGGTATAGTATAAATATTCAACAGGTATAACGACCTTGTAGTCACAAATACGAAATGCTATCGAGACAGATGGCAGACCGAGATGAGACGAGTTTGATGTGTGATTATTACCTACTTAATTATTGTCTGTGAAATTATTAGAAACTAGCTTCCTTCCTGCGAGAAGTAGCCTATATATTCTACCAGGCTATGATCTATCTATTTGCCAAGTATTATAAAAATCCGTTCAGTGGTTTTTGCGTGAAAAAGTAACAAACATCTAGACATCCTCTAACAAACTATACTTTAATTAGTATAGTAGTTAATGGTAGGAATAATAAGAATGTATTTTGTATCGTAAATACATAGACTTAGAAAAAACTCATGGACAGAATTCAAACATTCGATCGACGCTACCCAATGATGCCAGTTTTCTTGTAAATATAAACCTCACGGACACATATCTACGCACAAAAATGTTGACAATTTTTGACATTTGCGTAGTATAAATTTGTTTTATATTATAAGGTAGCACTCAAAACACACGTATAACGCGTACGACATAATTGTGAGTAATTTTTGACAGGGGGCGACTCGATCCAGCCTATTCCTGCATTTGAGAGTAAATATTACTACCTATAGCTAACACAAACTGACATCTCATTAGATATACAGGAAATTTTTATTTTTGTTTTATTATGAATATGAAAAATACAGTTTTTTTTCATATCAAATCAAATCAAAACTCATTTATTCAGTTTAGGCCCTGATAAGGCACTTACAAACGTCGATAGTTACAATCATATACAATAGACTCTACCACCGGTTCGGAATACACTTGAAATAAGAAGACTCCAGCAAGAAACACAGCAAGGCTTCATTTTTTTTTGTTTTTTTCATATTACAATGGCATTCAAGTCAGTCTTACGAAACTTTATATTAGTTCACCGTTAACATAATTAGTAAAATGATTTACATTTATAAGATGAGTTGACAAAGTAAAGCTTTGTATTAATGTAGCGGGTTTACGAGAGATATACTGAAACATAGAAGCACGGTAAAATATAACTAATAAAAAAATACATAGAATTAGTCACTTTAATATGGATAAGGGTGATTTTAGTTGGGTATTGAAGTATAGGTCTTATTAAAATTATTTTAGAGTCGAAAAGAAAATTTCCAAAAAAAATCCAAAAAAAACATACATTAAAATACATCTAAACGTAACTGAGTACCTAAAGATTACTTGATTACTAAACTCGCTATCAGGATCCTGAAATTTTGTAGAATTATTGATAATAATGTACTCTATTCCTATGTAGTATTCCGCCAGTTATACTCAATGAAGATCATCCTGTAGCAGTGCGTGAAAACCGCCTCACGTGTATACAGCTTAATATATTCAAAATTGACGACAAAAATGTCTGACAGGTCAAGGTTAGTCCAAATTAATTTTATAGCCATATTATGCGTCAGAATAAATAAACAGTTAATTTAAAGCGAATAGACACTAAAATTATGATCGCAACAAATGCGACGGTGTCTATGGTGGTACTATAAAAAAAAATATGCTGCTTCTAATGATATCGAGTGGGCACATAGCCTATTAACATCGATTTATAATATTGCATGAAATTAACAAGATTTTTATTAGGTAAGGCATACTTTTGTAGGTAGCAGGCTACTTTTTTGCGTCTTTGTGTCTTGTTTTAATTTGATATAATAGTTGACATGGTTCTTTGTTTCTGCAACCTCATAGAGGTCAGTGTTATAAAAGGTATACACAGATGTATGCCATTTTGTGCTAATCTTGTAGTTTATTATATAAATGTAAAATAATTAAAAAAATAACGTAAAAAGAGCTCTCAAAGAGAGAATCAGGAAGAATCGATATTATGAAATACATAGTAGATACCTACATAAAAGAATATGATATTCAGAAGGAAATCATAATTTAATCTAATAAATGTCATTGCGAACGCATTGTGCAATTTAAAAAAATATTTTAGTACCTATCAAAAACCAGCTCTATTTTAAACCAATAAACTCGTAAGATAATTTAAACGTGTCGTTTAAATTGAAAATTAATCGAGTAAACATTAAATTAAAGTTTTAATAAAATAACTTGATTCTTGCATATTATAATTTAAAACCAGTTCTGTACTGCAAATTTTAATAGTTATGTATCTATTTGATAATTGGGATAGGTAATATATAAACGTACTAAAAATTGTTTTGGTGATTAGAACAGAAGTTAAGTAAAAAATATTAATATATATTTTTTATTTTGTTGAAGATAAGAATGCATTATAATATATGTTTTTAAATTATTATTTTATATCCATTTTTTAAATAGTTTACACTTATGTAATACTTTGCAGAGTTTCATGCCGGATGCTTCTCAGAAATCGGTGGTAGAGTCACATTGTATTTAAAGTTCACAAGTGCCTTAACACAATAATAGGGGTGATGACTAAAAAAAAAAAAAATTGTCCGTCAGTTAGATTACCAAAAAATATTGGACACATGTTTTTTCTTTAGTTCTGAAAACAAAAAATAACGAAGATACAGTGCGTATAAATATCGCGTGACGTCACGTTTTAGTACACTTTTTACAGAGAAGTGACGTCACAAACCCCCACTCCTGAACTTTGAATCTTTGAAAGTTTTTATTGATTTGATAAAATAAAAAATACGTATCCAATATTTTTTGATAACCTAACTGACGGACTAAATAGAATTAATTATTTTATACCCAGTCATCATCCCTATTAAATTAAGTTTAGTTAAGTATCTGTCAAGTAAGATCAAGTCATTAAATACCTGTGGTTTGATCGAAGTCACAAAGTACTTTGGTTTCTTGTTATTACGAGTTAACTTAATTATGTTACAATTATAAAAACATTTACGTTGCTAATTTGCAATATTGTCGGCTTGTTTGAATAGGTCAATGTTGACACATTCCATTGTTTGAAAATTTATCACACAATAACTTAATGTTCAGTTAATTTAATACATTAGCAATGCATTCTAATTGAAAAAAATATGTTTTGGTGTTTATTGATGGCGGCAAAACTCAAATAGAAATCGGTCTGCATATATTTATAAAAAAAGTGTAGGTATTGCTAATAAAAAAGTACATGATTTTTACTTAGAGACCTACACGTCATTTTTAAAGGTGGGTTGTCTCAAGGCTGGAAAATTCTGAATCCCGTTTGCCAGCCCTTTCCAGGTTTATGAAATTCTACTAATATTATATATACGAAAGTTTGCGAGGATGTATATATGTATGGATATTTGTTACTCTTTCACGTAAAATCTATTGAACCGATTAGGATGAAACTTGGCACCTCGGGAACATGGGTGAAACCGCGGGGCGGAAGCTAGTATTATATAAAATAATAGATTATTATTACTTTACGTTTTTTTTAAAACGGGACAAAGATCAATTTCACATGTTACATAAGTCAAATAATCCAATAGCATTATCGTGACATGATAATCAAATTAATCAATTTTGTACATTTTATTTATTTTTTATTTATTGACAAAAATATTTACAAATAATTGAGGTTACCTACACTACACTGTATTTAGATGGACAGTGAGAACTGATATTGCATCTGACATGTAATTTAAATAATTTAGTTTGTGTCAAATAGTTTCAAAACGTATGTTACAAGTATTGCCCGCAGCGACGCCCACGCCCAGGTCAATACATCTTGCAATATCTAGGTCTATGCCTGTCTTGATTTTGGCAATAAATTGACGTTATAATGATATAGGACGTTTAAATTGCCTGGGGGTAATAATATAGGAAATCGAAAATAAAAACAAGGGTCAACGACTTCAAAATTTGAACTTTGTTTTCCTTTATACGTGACCTTTATTTATCCGCTTTTTTCAACGTTATAAATTATAAATACATAATGAGATTAACCTTTTTACCTTTTAAAGATTTGTCATTTACAAGTTGGTTGATTTATTTAATATTTTTTTACAGAATATTTCTTAAGTAACTGAAGACAATAAGTAGCATAGCATTTGCATGTATAAATTATACATTCTTTCAGCAGATATGATATAATGCACAAAAAATAATATTCATCATAAATTCATCAAAATACTTAAGCCACTAATTGTTTTATGAAAATGCTCTCGAAACATATATTTATTATGCTATCTATTATATAACATCACGACGTAAAACGAGTCACGGAATTGTTTTTTTTTATTGTTTCAACGTTCCGCGGACTTTCACGGTCATGAATGGTGCGTAGGAGACTTTCTTTTGGTGCGCAAGCGCATTGTTTGTTACCAAACAAGTGTATTCCCCTCGTCGGACCTAATGACGCAATGCTGCTTGTAATTATTTCGTCTAATCATGGTAGTGATTTGTGATATAATCGATTACTTAATCGGTTTTTGCTTGATCGAGTTCTTTTCTATTTTTGGCTACAAAGATAATATTCTACGTAAAATTTAACGGGGTTTACGAGCTATATCGACGGGCTTCATTGAGACTTTTGTAATCAAAAATGCTTTAAAACAGTCTGAGGATTCCATACAATAGTAATAAAACTAACTCAAAGTGACTCTATGACAAAATTTATATAAACTTTGAATCAATGATACTATAGTGAAAAAAAATATATAAACCTACATAAAGATCGCAAATTATGCAAATTTCGAAATAGGTAATACAATAATAGTTTTGAAAGGCGCATGTGTTAATATATTCGAATAAAACTGTCGTACTATGTTTGCATAATTGATTCATGGATCCTAATTTTGTCATCATTCTATGAAGGCCTTTTAAATTCCTTTTTTATTTATGAAAAAATATGATGAGTACAATAAAGCAAAAGCTGATGTCATATAACGGGCTTTAATAATTCCTCTTTGAATACATTTAGTTTAATATTAATAAGAATAATTTGTAAACTTGTTATTTTGATACGAGTTCTGAATAAAAATAAAAAAGTAATAAAATTAAGCAAATTAAGTAATTAAATAACTTGCTACTATTGTAGGAAGGTGTATTGGTTCTATTTAATTTTACATTTTTTCGCATAATTTTTATAATATAAATATATTTTCAAATTGGTTGGCTTGGTTCTTATGTCAACGCCTCATCACTTTTATTTAGTAGCGAGATGTTGATAAATCAACCATTGTTATATTTTTTTCCAAATTTCTGTTTTTATATTTGTGCGCACAGTTTTATCTTTATGCAATAGATTTTGATGTTTTATTTTTTACCATAATTTAGAATCAGCATAGCTAGGCGGATTCTTTGTTCTGAAAATAATACTGGATTCCAGTGGAATAAGGACCTTGTTAATCCTAGTAAAAACCAGATATTTGAGACATAAGTATTCTGTCTGCTCATACAAATCTGAGTTTGTGGTAGGTCTGACCTTATTTACTGCCATTTTATGACTTTATCTAGTAATACATTTTGTTTTTATAATCTTGACGCGTCGCGTTTCTGTGACGTACACACGGCCACAGATCAAGCTACACATTTTTGTTGCAAAATAGCTCCTACTACAACCGCATAAGGTGCCGCAGTGTGTAGCTTGATCTGTGGCCGTGTGTATATACCTACATTGATCGCAAGAAACGTCTTTATGTCATTTAATCTCAACTGCGAGTAAGACGTAACTTCATCACTTATATGCAAAGTCAGCTAGAAATCTCTTTGGCTGCGTTCGATAACATTTCGTACGTTGCGGAGAAATGGCGGTAACTTTCGCATTTCTTGAATGCGACTCCGATTGCGCAATGAGTGACTTTACGATGTCATCTAATTACTTCACAATGAATTTATGAATAAAAAACAATTGCAAATGAATGGAAATTAAATACACAAAGAAAATTGTACCTAAATTATTATTTGAGTCCATCCAAGTTTCCACATTTCAATTTTAAAATTACAAGTACTTTGTGACCTTTTCTCAATGAGTTCATGAAGTTCTCTCTGTCTCTCACACATAGTTGTCTCACATTTGTTGACCATAAGTTACCAGCCTTCAAGATTAATTCCTTATCTGCACATCCACACGGATAAAACATGTAATTAATACCTTGAATTAATTAGAACTTCATTAATAAAGGAAAGAAAGTGTCTCTTCGGTTTACAACACCGAAGGAAGGAAGCCATTTACGTACATGTGCATGTGCATATAAAATTTAAAACGATCGATCATTATGTTCCAAAGATCTACTCAAGATACTACGTCATAAGTGAAGTATTTTTTTTATTATTGAACACAGTTATGACATGCAATATTTTTGACGTACATAACTCGATGAAGCAGAATATTATCACTTTTTATTGACAGGATAAACAAAATTTATTTCGTTAATTGAGATTTGATAGATAAAAAAAACGCAAAAGAGGCGATGGTTGACCCCAAGGTCTCTGGGCTGCTATGCTGTGGGCATGACCTACCATATCCAAAAAAACCATATGCAGATTGCATATGGTTTTTTTGGATATGGTAGGTCATGCCGGGCATGGTAGGTCATGCATGGTAGGTCATGCACGGTTTTTGACGGCGTATAAGAGGTTGTATGGAATAGTGTGCTGTCTTTTATGATCTCCAAGTCGCCAAGCACCTTTCAGTGTATTCCGACAGCTGCACTTGGGAGCCAGTGCTCTTCTAGGCTTTGTGTGCTTACCACCATCGGCCCCATATACAATACAATAAATCTCGCAGTAGTCAGTATGGGTCGGTAACTTTGACGAGGAAGTAGATAAAATATTTCCTAATATTAATTGCGTTTTCAATGTCATTGAGGTTGCTACTTGACTAGCTATGATACCTATCAGCATATTATGTTCAATAGGTTACTAAATTTCATTTGGCCATTGGACATAATTAACATATCTCTATCAATCGTGAAAATATTACATCGGTCCTAAATATCATGTAGGTGACAAATATGTGGACTTTATTTTCTTTTTCTAGTTTTATTAACATAATAAATGTCGATAAAACTATACATATAGAGAAGCTTGTCATAACTCAACATGAGTATTATGTTTTTTGGACCTTCTACATAATATGTTAAAAGTACCTCAATAAATGTCGGCTGCTATTATTTTATGTATCTTCGATGAATTCTAAGTTCTAAAATTCAAAATTATACAATCGGATATAGAAAAAAAAAACAATGACATGTTAATAATACCGATACGAGACGCTATTTAGAATCGAGAGCTATCACACATGCGTGTAATAATTGCACGTTTGTGTAAATTTTGCGAGTGTGTGCGTAGCTTGCGCTTGCGCCGATCGTTTTCACCGTCTTGTCTTGCAAGCTGGAAGTGTTGATGCTTGCATTTTTATTCAAAGTATTAGTATTAAGTATCGGATTTATTGCTAGAGAAATTTAAAATACACCACTTTCAATTCAAGATTATAATGCCATAATAAAAGACAATACTGTGTAAAGAATGACCAGATATATCATTGATCTTTATTATGGTAATCTTATTGGGAAAGTTTTATCACTTGTGACGAGGTAGGAGGTTTTATCACTACCCTATTTGAGGATGTCAATTTGCAAGAGGATATCATCATCCATCATCACCATTATCTCCCTGCCCTGATCCCAATCATTGGGGGTCGGCGCAATATCTACTCATTTTCCAATCAGCCCTTCTATTAGTATTCACTCCATACCGGTCATACCGGTATTCACTCCTTTTTTTCTACATTTTATGATTTGCATTTAAATTCATCAAAACAATATAGAAACCTAAAAAATTCATTGACAGATTAAAAAAATTCAAAGCCCGTCTTACTCTTCCCCTTAATAAATCGATCAGTACCTGACAGTACAGACTATTACGAAACACCACCATAGGGCGATGCAGCTTATCACCTGTCTCCAAGTATAGAGTGGCATCGAGTAACAACAAATTAAAATTAAAAGAAGTAGCAAGCCTCTAGTTCCGTGATTCAGTAACATTTCTCTTTTAACAGACAGGCGGTTGGTAATAACGATTCTAATGAAATGATAATTAATGAACCACTGTATAGTATGGTATTTATTTGCATGATTTATCAAAATATTAAAGAAAGTTTTTCGACTAAGAAAATTGTTTAATAAATGTAATAAATCATTTCATGGTTTTTTAAATCATTTCTGGCTTTACAGCGTACCGCTTCATTGGCTGCTAAAAATATGAGAATGGATGTATATTGTAATTATTCTTCATACACGACCAGATCTGGAGGTCTAAAATGGTCGCTCCAGCAGTATTTCTACATGCGATTAAATTTTACAGTAGATTTTAATCAAATATGCATTTTCACAAATGTGTAATGCAAGTTTGATTAAAATAATTGAAAAATTATATTGGGACTGCATAGGGCCTACAGTAAATTTGAGGAATGAATTGTATCTAGTACCCATACTAAGTAGAGCTTGTATCTACTATGGAAAACAGATAACTGATAAAATACTTTTTGAATACATTTTTATATTATTCCGGACTCAAAACAAATATGTTTAGGCACACAAATATACGTCCAAGGCGAGAATGGAATCCAAAATCTATGGTAGTGTCAAACCTCCACGCCGACTGTTAAAAGACTTTTCAAATCATTTTAGGTGCTAGATCTATTACGCATAACTGTGTTAAAACTAATATTTAGCTACCGACTGTCTAATTTTACACATGATCGATCAACGAAGCCTTCGCAAAACCCGTTTTGTCACCACGTTTTACTACGAATCATATAAACTAAGCTTGAATTTAAAAAACCGGCCAAGTGCGAGTCGAGCTCGTGCACGAAGGTTACCGTACAATCTATAAAAACGGCAAAAAGAATTTGAGCCCCCTTAATTATTGATTTAATTCTGTTGCAGAAAATCACGATTGTTGTATGGGAATCCCCTTTTATATTTATTTTATATTATTCTGTTTTTTTAGTATTTGTTGTTATAGCGGCAACAGAAATACAGCTGTGTAGATTTCAAGTGTATAAATATCACGGTTTATGAGATACAGCCTGGTGACAGACAGACAGACGCGGTCTTAGTAATAGGGTCCTGATTTACCCTTTGGGTACGGAACCATAAAAATAAAATCGGTTTAAAATCGGTTCTGTTAAATATCCGGTTATGTGCTTTACTCGATATTTTCAATATTCAATGAATATTTACATGAAACAACGGCTTGCTTTCTTTAAATTAATTGTTAAGTAACTCCTATTATGTAAGCTGTAAGATTGGTTTTTATTTGGTCATTCTTCCGAACAGTAAAGGTTAAGTAAGAGATGCAAAACTTTCTTAGAAATTTTAAATTATTGGATAGTAATGCTTATTTCAAAAATTGCTGTTATACCATTCTCATGCAAAATTTAAGATAACGTTATTGCTTAAATTTTGCAATATAGTTTCGATTAGACAGGTCGATTGGCGTGGTTGCTAACGTTGGTAAGATGTCATGGCTTTAGTCGTGGGGTCGACTGCCACCCAGGATTCACATTTGTGTACATCAACATGTCTATTTATGTTAAGCCTGGTTGTAATCATATTTTTAACCCCCAACGGAAAAAAAGCACACCTCGTGCTCATCAGGTACAATATATTTGTCCCAAAATATGACTAACACGTTAACTAGCTGTAATCTATTACTTATCAATAGAATCTTATTGCAGTATGACACAACTTAGATGTAGCATCGACAAATCGTTTAACTACACTTCACTTCCGATTTACACAAATAATACAAATCATTCATTAACGCGCCATTCAACGTTCAACAAGATCATTTTCGCCTAAAGTACTAATAACCATGGGTAATGTTGTAGGCGCACTCTTTTCGGAAATGATCTATTTTACGAATTTTGCCGATGCTTCATCTAAGTTGTGTCATACTGCACCTATGTGAAAAAATGATGTGGTATTATTTATTTTTTAATGCTGAAATTGCGCGAGGATGGATTATGTGCCTACAATTTCTCAACTCCTAATTTTTGTTTTGATTAAATCTGCGGGTTGTAAACAATGTAGTTTTCTCACCAGACAATTTGTGGTTGCAATTTTCTATCCTGTTCTATTGAAACTGTTGCTCATCTTTTGATATGACCGCTGGTGTAGTAAGCATATACGACGTTAGTGGTTTCGCTAATGAGAATTCATATAAACGTGATTGCGTGAGATTTATTCAAAATGAACCTTAAGTGTGATGACGTAATGTTTTATTTGTTGTTTACATTTAAATTAATCTAAATCAAATAGTAATATCATACGATTATTGTCAGCAAACAAACATATGGCCTACCTATTGGTAAGCGGTTACTGTAGGCTGTAAATATATAAATAATATATTACCACGTATAAAAATAGTAATATATTGTAATAATAATATACCTACCTATTCTTTATTGAAACATTTAGTTGATGAATAAACTGTAGGTAAAGAAGACTTAAATAAATAAAAACTAAACTAAACAAATTAAACCTAAACTAAACAAATAAAAACTAACTAACTACAAGTTCAAAAAATAACCTACTTCAAAATGTGGCATGGTACCCATGACACTTGCGGGCGTTGCCTCGTTGAATGACCAGACTTAGCCTCTGTGCAAAAAAGTCCCTGGATCTCAGATAAATTATATAAATGATATATTATAACGTAGATATATAATCTATGTTCGCAAAATTATCATTCACGCGTTATCAAGCCTCCTCCCTCATCGAAGAGCTCTTACTTATTCCCAGGAATGGACCATTACGTTATTTGGTTGGGGTATTATATAAGGTACATCCCCAGTCGAGTTAGAACGAGACAACGCTATGCTCTATCCCTCCACAATTAAATTCCTATTCCTATGATATGATATTTTTAAACAAGGAAGCATCCAGTATTAGGTATACAGAAAAACATTGCGCAAAAAACTAGGTCATAGACCGAAAGTGAGTAATTAATTAGACGAGTTGCACAGAACTACAGAACATGTGAGCAATGGCGCTAACTTAGCCTTTGTCTTGCACTCCCACTGTTGCGAATCTCTGTAATTAGTCTTCTCACAAATGTTTACGATCTCTGCCTACTGTAAATATAGTTCGGCATGCTATCCAGGGTCGGACTTGTTAAACTGTTTAAAATTCCTCTCTGTATTTAGGTATATTTGTTTGGTTATTTTCGTATGGAGAAATTTCTATGTGGTTTTTAAACCGTGAAACGACAATGTTTTCTTTAATTTTATTTAATTCCATATTCATGATAAGTTATACACTGCATAAGTTAGAAGCGAATCACATTACATAAGTCAATTATTAATAATATTATTCTAAAAGGAGAGAAACTGGTAATAAAATAAATGTATAATAAATAAAAACTAATAAAATCTAAGACTAAACAAAACTAAAAATTATGAATTTGTTCTGTCAGAAAGCAGATGAACCCGAGAGGTGGAAATTATCTTTACAATATTATAAAGTTTGTACGCGTCAATCAGATATTTGTATACAGGATGGTTACTTATAGGCTTATAGGCAATATAATATTACGCTAATAAGATGACGATATAATCCAAATGTAATGTTGGGACATAACTGGTAAATATAAAGTTCATTAAAAAAGTTACTTATGTACACACGGCCTCAGATCAAGCTACACATTTTTGTTGCAAAATAGCGCCAATTACAACCGCATAAGGTGCCACAGTGTGTAGCTTGATCTGTGGCCGTGTGTACACATTATATTCCCAAGTCCAAATATGTACCTATTTTTAATAATGCTCACTCGTTATGTAAAATGACTCAACTTCGTTTAGCAATCTATAGTATGATCGTTGATTGGTTCATATGGCAAGCCCTATAAATCATCTTGTCTTGACGTTTGTTGACGAATTCACCTCTACATAGTATTTGACAGCACATTATTTTAAAGTCATCTTCTCCAAATATATATATAAAAAAATATGATTTTTCTTAGTTGCATCATTGTGCTACTTTTAAGCACTATTCTAAATTCGTAAAACATAACGTGACGTCATCACAACTTTATGTAGGCGATAACTTTTGATTATGCCCAACAAAAACTAATAGAACGATGTTGTAACAAAATATTATGAAGGTACTTATAGAATTTGCACGCCCTTCGGTTGGCGCCTGAGGTTGGTACCATTCTCTTTGCTCCGGGCCTGCGCCTGTGACGGCCCTGATTATACCTAAGTAATGCCAGGTGTAGTCAACTGTTTCCCATAAGAAATGCGGTTGCGGCTCGCAAATTGTTCTATCATTTGCGTATGGATTATGTGAAATTAGGGTTGGGTAATGTTGAATTCTTTGTTGTAGTGTAACAGCGCGTGAGCTTCTAAGAACTGGTTATAATAACTTATTACTACTATTGCTATAAGACTGATGATGAGTAACGTAAACGTATTATTTACTTCTTACAAAAGTACCTTTGTTTCCGTTGTACTTGCACTTTTCGACACTTATTTAAAACTGTAAACTGTATCTCAATAATAGTAGTGAGTGTTAAAAGAAAATAAACTTATATGTTCCACGTTTAGGATTCAAATTAAATTATTGACGATACCTAATAATATATTATATTTTTGTTTCAGGTAAACTCACATACAATTTAGAAAATGCTGCATTAATTCAATGAACGAATTACTACGCTTTCCTGGACAAAAAGTAACTTGTATTCTATTCATACTATAAGCTGCAAATGCCAAATTGGATTACTAAACGTAAAAAAATTTGGCAAAGCGCCTTCGAGGCGCCCAGAACTATAAACAACTAATTGTCTCTACAACTTTCGTGTAGGAAATACTAGTTGTAACTCATTGGGTATGAAATACCAAGTTAATATTCCACTATACCCAAAGTTAACAGTTCACACGATTTACTCGTCGGTCAATTAACAATGGTTATACACAAATGGCCCTGTTTTGAAACAGCTCTACACTGAACTTACTTCAGACACATTTCCCAGCGAAAGGTTAATAGTTTCATCTTAAGATTATCATTTAATAATACCTTACAATGTTATTAAGGTGGCATCATGTTGTAATTAGGAAACGTGTCGTACACTTATGTAGGTTACAAGTTGTAAGTAAATTGTTTTGTAATCGTTATTATTTTGTTGCGACAAGTGTCGGTTAGATAAATCGATTGGACATAACTGTCTTATTGCAATATATAGTGTTCATTATGTGGTCGATAGACTGGTGATTGAATATTAAAATAGTAAAATTTTATCAAAATAATGAACAAAGTTTGTAACTGTAAATTATTTTTGCGTAATGAGTACACAAACTTATTATGTAATAGATAAAACTAACTAGTCCGTGGTTTTACACGCGTTTCTGGTATAAAATTTAGCCTCTTTTGTTCTTCAAGGATAGATCATTATACAAATAAATATTTGAAAGTTGTAATGTACATTGACTTTAAGGAGAGTAACGCAGGTATGGTTAAAAGCATAAATAGTACCAAGAGTATGTTCAGAAAGAGACCCCGTTGTGGAAATGGAGGGCGCTGCTGTATGTACCTACTTATTTACCTTTTTAACTATTTCATTCGTCTATTACTATTTCACTAGTCATTTAAAATGCCGACAGAAAGAAACCAGCTCCTAATTATGGTTGCAATATAAAATTGGATCGTTAGTTTACAATTTGGCCACGACGGCTCTCTTTCTCGACAGACTATATACCTATACATACTAGTAATCCGCTGTGTAAGACAGTGTACCTACTCATGCGCAAAACAAAAAAAAACCTTTCATATATAGGTAGATAGGCGCTTAAAATCAATCAATGTAATAAATAAATTACTATCGCAATAAATAACACGTGTAATAAATAGAGACCAACCTCCTTAAATTCAATAGTAAGAAAGAAAGAAAAATATTTTATTTTTTGCGCGCCATACGACATAACTAACCTATAGGAAAAACAAAAATTACAGTATTTTAATACATAAAAAAAAAAAAAAAAAAAGGATGCAAGCAAAAAAATTAAAATTAAAGGCTTACTTTTCTAAGAAAGAACTTGACACTGGCAGAAATATTATAAAGTAGGTAGGTACCTACAATATTATATGTAATACATTCATTAGTTAAATATTCATTTGGGTTATTCTCTATAACCATCCCATGATTATAAATTCAGAAGGCCAATGTCGCCATGACCTTGTTAGCATCATAATATTTACATAAGTCTATAGCACAATAAATTATTATGGTGATTTTGCAATGAATTGCTGGTTACTTGTGTTGATGTAAGGTTGTGTGTACATGCATTAGCGAGTACTTAGAATGAGCTTAGTACTGTACCCTTAAGATTATAAGAGGAAGCGGATAGTATAAATTTATTTAGTGTGGAAATCTGGTGGTATTTTGTTTTACTCAAATCATTATGTTACACCTGTGTGTTACACCCATTATTGTGTAATATTGTGGTTGATTTGTGTTACTTTTTTACATGAATTGAAACTTTATACTAATATTATAAAAGGTAAAGTTTGTTAGTGAGGATTATAAGTAAACTTCGGTTCAATTTTGAAAAATAGGTATGTTACTTTTCATCCCAAGAACGCGTTTGATACGGCGGAAAACAGCTACATTTTAATGAAAAGCAATGCAGTATTTTCATTATTAAAGGATAAAATTTAATCATATGCTTGCAGTTAATATTGACTCAATAAATCTGAATAAAATGTAAACGCTTACGCCTTATCATTCGCACCGGTAATATCAATTTCGTAAGTGGCTTGTTGGCTACCGGGCACTGGTTTCGCATTATCGTAGATAGAGTTCAACCCATGATGACATATCAAACTATACAGATATTACTTAGGTACCTATGCCTATTTTATTCTCCAACCCATGGCTTATTTATGCAAAAATCATATCGATCCTTTATTTTGGTTGAGCCATTGTGCGTCCAGAGGTAAGTAGGGATAGAACATTAATTTCTTTATTAACAACTAGCTGTTCCCCGCGGCTTCACTCGCGTTCCCGGGATATTAAGTAGCCTATATATAACCTTCGGGAATAATGTAGCTTCCTATTAGTGAATTTTTCGAATCGGACCAGTAACACCAGAGATTAGCACGTTCAAACAAACAAACTCTTCAGCTTAATTGTTAGTATAGATTTAGACATATTTTTAACATCTCTTTTATTAATTTTTATGCAGTTTTAAAACTAAATTTTAGCATATTTTATTATAATTTATACCTAATAATTAATTTGAGATTCCGTTGTAATTTATTTCCCAATTTCTAATCTCTTTGCTAAATGTCATTTTAAAGCACAAGTTCCCCTTGATACAATTCTAGACGTTCCTTTCTAAGTATCAACTTTTGTGTCTAGATTATTCTAAACATAGATAAAGTATTGATATATAGTTGACAGGTATAAAATCTTGATAGCATTGGCACTTATTTAGCGCTTATGCAACTCCAAATGTACACGATTCTCACTTTACCAAGTGGCAATTGATACTCAATGGTAAATTATCACTTATAGGTATATATTTACTTTTATATTATCATCGGTTTATTTATATACTATTATTAAAATTGTCACTGTGAATATTGTTTTATATACCTACGTGATGGAAACAAATAAGGTGATAAAACTTAATAAATATTATTACAAGATTGTGTGTAATATTACAAAGTGACAATTTGTATCCACTCAATGATAAATTAACACACATTTATTTATTTTTGAATACTTATCGTTTTATTTATGGCTATTGGAATGGCAAATGTATTGCCTACTAAGGAATACAATATGTCGCTTTAGACAATACAGATACAATAAATATGCCTCTTTATACATCGTAGACAAAAATATCTCTATATTTTATGGTTTAAATTTAATTGGCGTAACTATTATAACAAAAAAATGGTACCTATATTATTTATAGAAATTTTTTTTTTAATACTCTTGGGGATTTACATCCAAAATAATTTTTTGCTAAAAGATCATAAATTTCGTTAATAATGTTTTTTTTTTAATTTACTATTCTGACATTTACCAATTCGATCTTGCACATACATTATGTGATACGTCAGTTAAACTGTTGAGATCTGTTGAAAACTTCAGTCACGCGCCTCCATATGAATAAATTATAGGAATAATCATTTCCTTACAATCTTTTTCTATAGTTTCTTTATTTACAACAGTAAAGACAGAGCATTATGCATTATTGTCTCATAACAAAGTTATATGCTTCTTCACATAGATGGTGACATTGTTTTCCTTCCGTCGTCGGTTAGTGTTGAAGTTGGAAAGCCGTGTATGAGGTAACTAGAACTTCCTCGAGTGTGGGAAAATGCGTTTAGTATTGGTAGAGAGGCTCGAAGATTAGCCTTGGAGTGTTATATTAGTAATTACATTCAGTTATTAGATAATTTAGGGTTCATTATGACCCAAACGCTGTAAGGGTCTTCGCGTATAAAAAAGGTTACAGAGCAAACATGAAACTCCTTTCTTTGTTTTCTTCTCGGGTATCAATGTTTCCTCGTAAAAAAAATACTAGTCTGAGTGTAATTATCTATATTAAGTATGTACCTATTTACAAAAAAAATAGTTTATGTAGTATATCAGTTATCTGGTTTCCATAATACAAGCTCTGCTTAGTTTGGGATCAGATAACCGTGTGTGAAACATGTCCCAGGATATTTTATTTATTTTAATATAATTTACTTGTGTTCAATTCAAAAATTACTATCGAGATTTACAGCCTCCAAATTGTAAACCATGTTGTAAACTCATAATTATTTATGAAACAATTCGTACAACAAGTATTGAAATCCGTTCCGATCGAGTAGAAAGAATAATCGTAAAGAAAACTAACGATTATCGATACATTACACGTAAATATTTCGTGTTCATGTAGTGTGAAGTTGTTCCGCACATGAATTGGTAGTGGCGTCGACATCATTTGATTTGCAGTTTTACGTCACTGACGAGGATAGCAGGTTCTTGAGTGAAGATAACTAGATAGGTAATTAGTACGTAAGTACCTAGTATTAGCGATTAATAAAAAAAATATTGAAGTTTCGACGACAAGGTTTGTTTGTTCCAAGTCTAATAAAAGTATACAGTGTGTTCGGTCTTAAACTAGCGATATTTTAGGTACGTATATTTGAACACATTTTAAGGGACTTTTCTTAGGACCAACCCTGAAAATTCGAAAAGTAGGTTGGTCCTAAGAAAAGTCTCATAAAGTGTGTTCAAATATAAGTCCTTAAAATATTGTAAGTGGAAAGATAGGGTAAAGTACCCTAAAAGTACACTTCCGAGTCTCTCGGCTGAGAGCGCGCGATTATTCGAACGATTGTTTTGGCTATGTCTGACAGTTTGGTTCTTCACATGTCTACGTTTCTGACACGGTAACGTAGTGAGATCACCAACATAGCACGCTCCATAACTCTCTGAGTTCTCATATCTATCTTATGTTTTGTGTTAGAAATAAGATTTTTTAACAAAATCGGCACCAATGTCAAATTATTTAAATCACATATTCTTTTCCGACATCAAAGTCCTTTCACCGAAAAATGTCCACAATAATTACGCAATACTCATAGGCAGTTTACAAAATATACTTTTGCGAAACCTAACGTATGTTCACTTTATAGTAAACGTTGCTTAATAAACCATTAATCAGGTTGTGACACTATATATTAGCTATAAACAACCGTTAATAGTTCTATATGTATATAAAAAGTATATATTAGCATAGTGGATATAAACTATAATTAAATATCAATTTTATTTTAACAAGGATAACGCGTATAATTAGTGGCCAATGATGAAAGTTTTCCCACGAAAAACCTGCATGCATGTTGGCTACAATAAATATCGAGTATAACTATTTAGGGTTCCCAAAATTATAGTTCCACGAACCCCAATTAAATTTCCCAGAGGACTGCGAAACACAAAAATAAAGCTTTATAAAACTTATGAAAATCTAGCCCTTAAAAAAGCAAGTCATTTTTATATTTTCAATTAATAAATTATATTAAACATTCTTCATACGTCCTCTTATCCCAAACTAAGCAGAGCTAATAAAAACTTAAAAAAGCACTTAAAATAACTTTGTAAATCTAGCCCTAGAAAAAAAAATATGACGACTTTAAAGTAGAGACTTCATGTTGCAAGTAAATAAAATGCACAATTCTATCTCTTGTAAATATTATTTGTAAAGAAATGTTCGTCAAGAAATTACAAAAAGGATCCTGATTTTATCAATTAAGGTCAGTAAAGGTCAATCCGCCCACGATTTTGTACATGTCCATCGTATCGATCTTCGGTCATCGACATTTTAAAAATAATAATAGTGTTTGATTTATCGAACCTAAATCATAGGGATTCATACCTAATTTTTTTTTATTATACTCAGTATGAAACAAACACATTTATAAATAAGTCTTGAAATTAATTTTCTAAACTCTTAAAAAATCTAAATTTATTATGTTTTAACAGAAGGGTCCTGTAAAATATCTTTATAACGTCTTGAGGTTATACCTCGTCTGGGGTAGGGTACATAGGTAGGTCTACAGTTTGACACAATAGCAAACTTTTTTTTTTTTTTAAAGGACTAAAGTTAGTAGCCTCAGATGGCTGCAACAACCTTACCGGACAAATCGGCGAGCGCAGAGGGCTCTCAGCCGGGTGATAGCAAACGTGTTTGTGTGGAATTATTACAAGACAAATTTATATTAAGTAGCAGTAAATATACCTACAGTGTAGTTTTACGCGAGCGGAGATCATAATAAAAATCATGCAATGGTACGGAACCCTCTCAGAGCCCGAATTCAACTCACACTTGACCTTTTTCATCATAATATTTTTAATTCATTTTTAAGATAAAAAATGAAATAAAAACTGTATACAATAACCTATAAATAGAAGAATATTGGTTCTACTTGATACAAATAGTAAGTACACATAAATTACCTTAGTGCCATACAACAATTTATGCTATGAAAATCATTCGAAATGTCAACACTGTATAAAAGGTCATATTGGCTGTACATAATAAGATATTACAACGTATACCAGTTACTTAACTGACAGGCTGTACAGTGAAACCACTGCGATTCCTAATACCAAGGCCATGCTTAGCAAATACATGCAAGGCTCAAAAGTGTTTGATCCTTGTATATTTCTTTGTCAAAGTATTATTTGGAAGTCGTGCTAGTCACTGGCCGCGTACCATGTTAATTTTGTGTTGCCAAATAATTTGAATTTCGAATGAAAAGATTCTAAGGGACCGTATCAAAAAACGAACGATATGAAGGACAAATTTCAAAGGTTTTTTTTTCATATGAAAAAATACAAACCTAATAATGTTTATTGTCAAGAATGTATGAACTTGTATTGTTATTTCATCAAAAGCCTTACAGGAAACCATTTATAATGGTAATATAATGTAAATATCAAATTAAAAAATCTTTAAACCAGCAAGCTACAGAAAAAAGAGAAAAGGAACAAAAAGTCAATGACCTTTGTTCGTTTCTTAAACAAATTATGAAGGGCTTTAAGTCCGCCAAAGAGAAAAAAAAATTCTGGGAAAGTACGTTTTTTTGGAGATGACTTTTAAGTTACACCAAAAAAACACCCACTTTAAATATATAATGTATCATTCACAGTAAAAAAAAGATAATTATTTTTGATGTTTCAGATGTTCCTTTTTTAAGGCTTCGTTAAACATAACGCGTACTAGCTCCGCGTAAGAGCGCTAGCCTAAAGCCGTCCTATATAAGTGCCTTGAATTGTTTATGGCTGTAGTGTACGGTCAAACAGTAATAGAACAAAAAAGTGAAAACATAGTATGGATGATATGTTATATGATATGCTCCAGCAGGGTTATTACTTACTTAAAATTAGCAACAGGCAAATATCGCGATATACTCGTATAACCAATATGTGGTTTACGGGAGCCAAGAACCATTTTTTCTTTGTATGTTTTTATGAATATATATAAAAAAAAACCTTACGTAACTTGTTTTTTTTGACGAAAATAAATAAATAATTTTTTTTTAAATAATTTTATTTTGTGTTACTGTGGACTCACCTTTATACATGTTAAGGGTCGATTTTTGTCAGCCATTAATAAAGGTCACTTTTGAGAATTTTACAAGGAAAACCAATCGAAATACCTATTGAATCTCTTCATGATTAAATTTATGTTAAATGTCTAAAACATATTTTTTTTGCCTTTATCAAAAAAGAGATAGGACGAATTCATGCGATGTTTAGCGATTCCTTTTACTCATTACATTATCATTGACATATTATGGAGAAAAGTCCACACGAGACGCAGAGCATATTTTCTGGGCTATATTTTTTCGTGTGAGTGATCAAAAAGAGGAAGATTTGAGAAGAAATGGAGTGATAACCGAGATACTATTAATAGTTTTTTTTAAAGGACTAACGTTGGTAGCCACATGTGGCTGCATCTACCTTAGATACTGGAGCATTGAGGTGAATGGTAGAATCGATCATATTACTGACTCTAAATCCAATAATATTGTAACTAACCGAATATTACTTGAGTCAAAGATTATGTCATATGTAGGCGCTATGTAAGTAGGATGGTTAATGCTTTCAATATGGACGCCTTGAATACCTACTTATGCATGCATAATTCAATAGAAGGCTAATAATTATTTTTTTTTATGCTTCTATTATGCAATACTTACGGTTTCAATTAATTATCGACTAATTTTGTTGTTTACATCGATGTACATTGTTTTGCTGTTGTTATTGTCTATCATAACATAGTTGTTATTGTGTGTGTGTTGCATAGATTAGTTATGTTCAGAGAGTTCAGTATTTCTTAATGTTAGATCTAACATCATCTAAAACTCATGTATATTCAATGGCATCCATATACAACAGAAATCCTAACTTTAAGATCTGAATTGATATGACGTCACGAATTCGACAAAAGCCTTTATTATACTTTCGAAAACGGAATTTCCCAATTTGCTAACACACACATCATCACATACTAAGTAGAGATTGTGGTCAAATACAGGCCTATCTATTAGTTTAAAAAAATCAAGCTTTTTGCTTGTGTTAGTGGTGTTACGCCTTACTATAGAGAAATCATCGGATATACGCGAGGTTAACGTAATTGTTTTTTAAATCTAATTTAATGCCTCTTTAGATATTAACCTTCATGCAAGCTTCACGCACTCTGACTTCAAGTATCGAGTATTTATTTTGATTACAACCCCGATACAACTTAGCATGAACCATGTTTTTATTAATTCAATAATTGGACAATGCGTGTGTACTTCAACAAACGATTTGTTTGAAGAGTTAACGATATAATTGTGGACTAACAAAATGCAATACAATATGGTTTTTTAAATTGAACAAAAATCACACTGAAAAATATGGGTGTGCCAGAGAAAAATGGTCGAATAGTTTTCGTCTTGCGTGCCACCCACCGTCCTTGTTTATTAAAACCATATAGAATAAATAATCTAAAACCCCCTGGAGACCGCAAACACAGAATTAGTAATCCAAGTTAAATAAGGAAACAAGCAGACAGTCTGTTGTATTTTACTTACTAGAAAAATATAAGAGACAAAGATTTATAAATGCCACCAAAAAAATATATGTAAATTATATTTAACACTTTTTAAAATAGCACAACACATAATAATACAACTGCTATGTTGATCTAAATCAAAATAGTCACACTAATCTATATTACATGAGACATTGTCGAGAAAGCGTAAGGGGCTCTTCACATCCGCTCATGTAATATTTCAAACGCGAGCATGATTAATCGCCTTATTAGTGTATTCTTTCCGTCACCCGCCATTGTCACAATGGCCGCCATGTTGACATGCGCGTACGCAGAGAAAATTGTTGCGCAATCGATTATAATCTGCGAGTGTTAAGAAGATTTCGGGTGTATTCGTATTTTAATATCTTGCTGCTATTTGTAACGCTTATTTCTTGATAGTAAGACTCATTTTCAAGTTGTATTTTGTGTTGACTGAACTGCTTTGAAGATACCACATGTTTTAAATATTTGGTGCATTTTTTGATGATTTCATTTACATTGGACTCTATCAAATTATATTAGGTACTTATGCGTGTTAGTTTATTCCTCATATATTTAAAATTCATAAAATTACCCAATCTAACATTTTTTAAACATGGCATAATATAACTTGATTGGTACTTGTTTAGTAGACTAGGAAAAAATTATGGTCTAACGAATTCATCAACAGTCTAAAGTGAGAACCTGTGTCATCGAAGCTCAACCGTGACCCTAGCTCAATATTTACAACCATGTAGGTACATACAATTTGAATATATTATGCATAATATTTAATACAATACAAACAAAAATGAAATTTAAATGTATTCAAGATAGAGCTTAGAGTTGGCTAATAAATTGTGTATAGTTTGGAAACTTCTTTGCCAATGCCGCAGTTAATAAATGCTTAAAGTGCGTCGTGAAGTTATTAGGTATGCTTATTTTTAGTAATAAGTAAATAAGGTTTTTGTGAACCAATGATTACTATAATAACTGTTTCCTTATCCGGCTCGAAGGACCAATAATCTGGCTCAAAGGACCAACTTTATCTTGAAGGGTTATTTTCCATTCTAAATACTATTAAGGAATAAGAAAACAACTTCAACACTGTGCTATTGGTATTATATAACTTGTATGCAAGACCACCCACCGATAATACAAGTTATAATAGTTTAAATCATATACACATTATGTAATTGCATATAAAATCTTGTATAATGACGAAGGATACATTAAATTTCATTGGAATCCTCAATGATATATCAATATGACCTCTACAAATTTGATGGGTAATGTCTGGTGCAATTATAATGAATCGGATACCCTCAAAATCATCAACCAATATTTTCATAATTTTTGTTACAATAAAGCTGCATGTATTTTAGTAATTCAACGTATTTTTCTTGATTACTTCTAATAGGTTAGCGTGTTATCCGTTGGCATCTTACAAGACAAACGTTGGTTCATTGGCCCAACGTTTGACAACAAATTAATTACATCATTAATCAAAGTCACTGAGATAAAAATGCCTTAGACTATTGCAATATCAATTAACTTCCACCAAATAAATTCGGATCTATCACATTCACTACACCGATTAATTAATCGATTAAAAACAGTTTACGAAATTGAGCACACCGTATTATCGATTATAAGAGCTCCAAATTAAGTCAGAAAGTAGTGCAGTGCTTATGTTACGTAAAGGCCGCCCGTAGGAGGCAGTTATATCGATTGTTATAACTGAATCGATGATTTAATCGATCGGAACGAATCTGTTGCTTTAATTAAGGGTATAATTGCGAAAATATTAGGTCAGTTGATGAGGTTGTTACCTTATATAATGTTATATGCTATTACATAGGTATTACTAACTAGATATAAAATTTCCTATTCACTTCATGTTATTTGCAGTTTTATAGTTATGGAATATTTTATGTAACATTTTTTGATAGATCACTTCTATATTTGGCGTGTCTTACACAAGAGTAAAAACCTCATGTCTTAAAATTGAAATCCTCTAACCATTGAGTTATCCTCACACATTGGAACCAAAATGGTCTCCAACTGTGCGGCTTGAAATGAATAACCTTTCATGGACGGTCAGGGTGCGGAATGAATTTCCAGTCGTGGTTTTGCCAAGGAACTACAGCATGGAGTTCTTAAAGAAGGGTATGAGAAGTTTTTACAGGGTCGGCAACGTGCCTTGGTGTTGCAGGCGCTAAAAGGCCACGGTTATAAGTTATCAGGTGCGGGCCGTATGCTTGTTTGCTACCTTAAAAAAAATGGCCCAAAACGATAACTCTGCCTGTCTCTTTGTGAAGAAAGAGAAGAAGATATAAAAAGAAACTGGAATCCAAATATTGTAGGCTAGCGTTACATAAAATCGGCCCTTGACCCCAAAAGAGGGCGAAGAATTATAAAATCTTCAAAACTTGTTCAGTTTTTTATTTATTTATTTGCGGACCTTAAGCAGGTAATGCAATTCGTTTTGGTATATGTGTAAAGCACTTTATGTTCTTTTTTCGTGGTAATAAAGTTATTTTTTGTTTTTGTTGCAGGTAAGATAATATTGATGAGTCTGTTGATTCATTGCGGTCAATGTATTGGGAAACTTTGATAAAGTAAGTAATACCGGGTAATTTTGAAAGGGGCTTTTTGGAGAGTGGAAAAGAACTAAAATATTAATAAATTAATTTAGCGTTAAAATACACTGCAATGTATGTCTCTGTTAGTATCTGTTATATTATTACTCTATACTAATATAGTTCCTTTGCTCTGTCACTATGTATCTGAGAGCAAGTCAAGGCTTTTTTCTAGAGATTTGCTAAACTTGTAAATTGTCATAAACTCAGGCACCTGAAATATTGTAGGATTACCGATAAAAATGAGCACTATCCGGAGAATTTGGGCTAAAATACCATTTCAAAGTCATCCTGTACATTCAAAGGCTGACAAGCAGCCACGCCTATAAATATTAGCCGTACCCAAGGGATTACCAGTGTGTTGCCAACCTATAACAAAGTCTGTGCAAAAAGGGATCAAAGTATATGTCCATTTTATGATAAGTGGCCATTATATCTAACACAATAACAATATTAATATAATAATATAGAACCATGTCCTTTTATAAAGTAGGGCAAGTAATTGTTTATTAATGGCACCTGCTAACTGCAGACCTTGGTATGATAACGAGCTTTTATCAGCATTGCAGAAACTTGCCCTGTTAGGTATTATTTACTAGAATACCTATATAATAATAATATTGTAGAATACCTACATAATAATAATTCTACTAATATTATAAACGTGAAAGTTTGTATGTTAGTTGCTCTTTCACGCAAAAACTACTGAACGGATTTGGATGAAACTTGGCACATAGATAGAATAAATCAATCCCTGGAATAACATATAGGCTACTTTTTATCCCTAGAACGTGGATGAAACCGCGGGGGATTGCTAGTACTTATATAATGTTGTGTATTTTTCATAAAATTTGGATTTTTATTATACCTATTAGACATAAGATGACGTAATGTAGGGTTGAATGGAAGAAAAGTAAATATTACGCCGACCTCAAATGATTCGGGAATAGCAGATGATACAATAAAATGCAATGCAAAAACTCTTAATTGTTTACAAAATACAGCAATAAGAACTATTTAGGCGGAATTATAGCTAAAGCGATTTCTTTCAGGCAACCTAGAGTATTATGATAAAATAATACAAAAAGGCTAGAGAGCAGATGATGTTATTTTTATGTCACTATTAGTCCACCACGACTCCCATGTATCCTTACAAAAGTGCGTTTGTCTGTCTGGATGTCTGTTTGAAAATTGGCAAAGGTTAGGCAACGGAGATAAACAATAAATTACTTTTGAAAGTGCGAGTGAAACCGCGGAGATTAGCAAAATTAATAACATAATATATTAGTTACAGATACAGTTGCAAATATTAAATGATAATCATGAATAAAAAAACAATATGAGGGACAAGTTACATCTGTTATTTAATTGTTAAACAGACAAAGTGTTAATAATAAATTATATACGTCTAAGTAGACACTTACAATTATATAGTCAGTTAAAACATTAATATCTTCGTCTAACGTGTTCCAAATCTAAGCTACAAAAAAGCCATTCAAAAATGGTAATTAATTGTTTGCCTTTGCAGTTGTAACGGTTGTTGAGAGCTTGTCTTTGCTCAATTTAAAATTGATTAACGACCTTTTATGAATTTCGTCTGTGATTTATTGCTATGATATTTGGTGAAAAACATAAGAGCATTACTCTGTGCCGTTTAACAAAGAATCACTACATAGTATAAAACAAAGTCGATTCCCGCTATCTGTCCCTATGTATGCTTAGATCATTAAAACTACGCAACGGATTTTGATGCGTTTTTTTTATAGATACAGTGATTCAAGAGGAAGGTTTATATCTATATTACATGCCTATTATAGTACTGAAAAGCCGAGAAATTCAAAGATTTGTACACCCGTGCGAAGCTTGGGCAGGTCGCTAGTGAAAACTGTAGTTGCAAAACTCAAAGACGGAATTCAAATAATAGTACTTACATTAGCTACAGATCATTTATTCTGCGACAGTTCTCTATTTCAGCAACTTCATTACATAAAATTGCACTTGCCCTGGTTTCGATTGATGCGGACCGTATCCGAAGCATTTGGTGACACCTGATTACTCGACTTATCTCACTGACATCTATTGCAAAATTAAGGTTATAAGACTATGACAATTTGAACAAATTAAAGTAGGTACTTAACATGATTATATAATGATTTCTCTGATGTTTTAATAAGACTAGCTGTATCTGGATCATTGATGGAAGTGTACCTATTTAGATTCAAGTAGATTTATTTACTGAAGAATATCTTCAGTTGCACTATACTTCGAGGTACGACATTTTCATGGAAAAAAATCTGTAGTAACAGCAAAATATTTGCGTCTGTTTAATACTTTATTATTAACCAGTTTCCGCCCCGCGGTTTCACCCTCGTACTCGATGGATACATTTTGCCTTTGTTTTAATCCATGGTATCTATTTTTTATTTATTTATTAAGGAACACAAACAGCGTATAGTACACAACTTTCATAAATAACTATGACTAACAATGCTTCTTGTACCTACATATATGACATGCATCCACAACATGTACAATACTATATTTTATAAAGAAAAGAAAAAAAAGCGCTAATAGAAATCGCTATATCTAGATATATCACTAAAATAAACACAATAATTATTATTATTAATAAGATGGGTAATCCTCTACAAATACATTTTTATGAGACCTTTAAACGAAGAAAGTCTTTTGTGGAATATGTCGATATCCTCGTGGTTATTTGATACATTATTGTATAAAGAACACAAGCGGGCATCAGCTACCTCCATACCAAATTTCATCAAAATTGGTCCAGCCGTTTGAGCGTGAAGAAGTAACAAATATACTATATATAATAATAATAAAGCAGGATAGGATGGTAAACTGCTCAAATACAAATATACTATAAATCCTAAATTTCCTGGGACATTCTTCACACACGGTTATCTGATCCCAAACTAAGCAGAGCTTGTACTATGGAAACCAGATAACTGATATACTACATATACTACTTTTTTTTGTAAATACATACTTATATAGATAAATACACCCAGACTCAGGACAAACAGACATCCTATCCCTATCCCTTGTTACATGCAATAATCAAAACAATTTTGCACTATTACAAATACCTTCTCTATAAACGAGACAAGTTGCATAACCGTATTTTGAATTCCGTAACAGAGTTATCGGTAAGCGATCGGTAAGATATCGACAATGCTTTGCGAAATAGTATCCCGTTAGTCGCTAGCCTTTCCTGGTTTGTTACATTTAAATTTAGAACCTTTCGCTTTACCTACACGATGGCGATCTGATTTACAAGCGGAGGCGATAGTGAGATCATCTACATATAAATGACTTAACTTTACGATCTTTACCTTTTTTGTTTTAATCGTTTGAATGTTTTCCGGGTTCTATATATTTCATTTTGTTTTTCTATGAGCTGTTTTTTCTTTGATACAGATAGCATTGAAATAATAGCCTCAAAGTTAACTTTTAAATCATTTCTATTCAGATTGTGTGTTGATTCTCAATGTCATCAAAGCAATCTCTATGAAAACCATAATTGGACCATATTCGCTTGGACCAGTGCCAAATGTAGGCTTTGTATGTACCTCAAGAAACGAGTTATCGGATAAGGTTGTTTATGTAACAATGGAAACTGGAGCAGTTGCGGCACTAAAATAAACTTGCCTGTCGTTATGTCGCCTGTTCCACCTGATACTAGAAAGGATTAAGCAGTGCGGTGCGGCCTTTGAAAATATAGGGTTGTCTCTTTATGAAATATATCTGAGAATAAATCCATGCTAACTAAAACCTATTTGGAATTCTGTTATGGATTCAAAATCAAAAACTATTTTTTTCAGTTTAGGCCCTGATGGCACTTATTACGTCGATAGTTACAATCATTACAACACCAAAAGTTCGGAATACTTTGAACTGAGAAGACTCCGGCAAGAAACTCAGATTCAAGATTCAAAATTCGAACTACATGGGAATAACTATAACACCTCGTTAGTTTTTCAAGCCGTACTTTTCAAAGATTCATAGACTGATGAAGGGTCAGTCCCAATAAAAATCGAATCGATGGGCTAAAAATCGGTAGTGTTGTTTTCTTATAGGTACAGATTACTGCAATTTATCTTAAAGATCATGACGAATTCATAAAGAAAATTAAGTATTGATCAACGACAAGCATATTGATATTTTTGCAATATCTATCTATCAGCGAAATCGATCTCAGCACGATTCATGGAAATCAAGTATCAAAATTTTGCAATTTTGCAAC
Source organism: Tethea ocularis (assembly GCA_963555595.1). Classification (NCBI taxonomy): domain Eukaryota; kingdom Metazoa; phylum Arthropoda; class Insecta; order Lepidoptera; family Drepanidae; genus Tethea; species Tethea ocularis. The sequence goes on from OY741958.1 coordinate 11,177,610, forward strand.
TTTGTCAACAAAATAGTTAGTAAATTAATCGTAACCAGAAAAATTTGCGATACATTTTTGTTCTGGAATATTGCGTTAACCTTCTATTTCATTGCGAATTCTTACAGTACATTAAGCTTAAGATAACAATTTAATTATTATTTCATGTTGGCAATTAAAATATAAGTCTTACAAATGGTTGGGAAACAAATGTAACCTTTCATGCTCCAATCAAGGGCACATATTATACACCATGTAGGTAGGTAGATCAAGATAACGTTAATGTAATAAACATTCACAGTACTTTATTGTTGTACGTAACTCACTCACGATTTGACATATTTCTGCTTTATGTATACATCCTTATACTCTTGAGATAAGAACACTTTTTGCAAAAATTTCAGACATTAACAATGAATCACTGCTAAGCCTTTAATTCTGGGTTGTCAGTTTTGCAAGTAATTTCGTGAGGTCTCAGGTCGACAATTTTAAATATGCGGCTGTGATTTATGGTAGTTATAGGTACAGTTGTTAAAATATTAGCAATGTGTAAAAAAATTATTAGACGCCCGCAGAATTAACAACGTAGGAATATTACTAAGCAATTACTGACAGATTACTTCCCAGTCGCAAGCATAAAATGTTCGTCCTAATTATTAACTTTTATTCCATTTTCATTTTTTTTATTTACGATTCCATATTGTTTGTTTTTCTGTAAAATGCCATACACATCTTTTTCCATACAGCATGTCTGAAACAGTTTAGGCTGAGTTGGATATATTATACTGCCACTATACCTACATGTTGTGGATGATTTTTGTATTTTATTGTTATATCTCTTAAATTCAATTTCAAGTGTCAGTCAATGCATGCTCAATATATAATGGCGAAATTATATTCACCAATCATGCCTTACTTAAAAAAAAATCAATGATTGATGTGGAAACGACAAAAATAAAACTTTCAACTATATTTAAATAATCAAATCGATTTTGTGATGAGAAAGCAATAGTTATATTGTATTTCATTAATGATAGAATAGACTACTGGTGGAATTATAAAAAAATATTTTTATTATTTATACCTTCCAAGTATAATAATAGATAATATTCAGTGTTACTTCGTTTCAAGATTCAAGTGTTTTGTAACGCCGCGCTTTGGTCACGAATCGCCTGATTAGGCTTCATATTTCGACGAAAATCACGAATTGTTGGTTCAATCTTAATTTAAACATAAACAGCTTAGCTTTTGTTAAAAAAGTCTTAAGTTTTACATATAATTCATAAAAAGAAACTTTTAACATGAAATAATTAATTCTTCGTCTAGTATTTTGGGTATAGAATTTGCGCTGATTATTTTTTAGCCTGTTAGATTTTTATTTGTATCATGATTATTTATATACGCAAAACAAATATCCTATTCATTTTTAGTTAAGAATGACATAGAAATACCTACACTTTGTACGAGAATATTATTGCAAACGTAAAAGCATGTTACAAAATCGCAATTATTTATTTTGTATAGGTATCTTAGCTTAATGTTTGTTATGTTATCTTGTAGTTACTAACGTGGCTCCGAGGTGCTTTCGCAATGCAACTCCTGCGCATGCTTATTCAATTCCAAACAGGGGTTTATCTATGGTTTATGTTGAATTCCTGTATTACTGATGTTATCTACCGTATATGTTGTGGGATTTTGCCTGTGGTATTGTTATAGTACTACAAATATAAAATACTATTTACAATTTACATTATTTTGAACTAGTAATTGAAGTTACCGTTGCAAATGCAAAGATAGTGTAAAAAATATCTAATTTATATACCTATAGGTACACACAGCCACAGATCAAGCTACACACTGCGGCACTTATGCCTTTGTAATAGGAGCTATTTTGCAACAAAAATGTGTTGATCTGTGGCCGTGCGTACAATGGTTCATATTAAATTTTATGAGGTGAAATATTCTGAATTAGATTTATTACTTAAATATTTCAAAAAACGCAACAGAACCTTAAATTGTCTGATATAACATTAAAGAACTAATACATGACAACAAGACTTAGATACTTTAGTCGAATAATGAAATGAAATATCGAATTGAATATTTTCCTTCAACCAAGTGTTTCATGTTTACGGAGTTCATGTTTACCTTTATATTAGTAAAATAACAAAAAAAAAAATATAGCAATTTACTTACATAATTACTTGTATCCTCTTGACGAACATTGTTTACATAATTTGCGAGTAGGTACGTATGTAGAGTCTGATAGCATGTAATTTGCATATGCATGTCTCATTCATTATGTCAAAACCAAGTTGTATTATGTTAATAATGATACGCGAATATATTGAAACTTTTTCTGGAATTTTCTATTTTCATTCTACTCTTCCGCATCGCTATCACGCATGCTTAGATTTATCTTCACGGTGTATAATGGAGTAAAGAGCTAACATAGATTTGATGTTGCTGGAATCGGCTGTTCAGTAATTATTATTATCACCTATTTTGGTACTATAGTGTTCATACAATGAGGACTAAAGTCGTAGGTATTTTTAATAATTTTGCAAAGCAAAAGCAATATTTTTCACGTAGGTACTTACTACTAAAATTTAGTATTAAGTCCTAAGCTGATATGTTTTTCTTTTGTTGATTTATTTTGATTTTAACTTAGTAGATTTTTTTGGTAGTAAAAAATATGCATTTTTTTCTTTCTCAAAGATAATTATTTACTTTATTTTGGGTTTAAAATATTTTTTATTATTAAGGCCAATAGCATGTCAATAGTAAATAAAAATATAAAAAATAAACCCTCTAGATGTTTTAAAATATCTTATAAATTGAGTCAGTTATAGAATCAAAGTATTAGCTGAATTACAAAAAAAATATAGATTGAAAAAGCAAAAACACGTACATGAAAAGATGGACATAAATTACTCTATCCAGTAATTTTATCATACTAACCCAACAAGCAATTTGTAACATAGCGCGCTCAGGCGCATCTCTCCGCTTTCCGCGTCACTCTAGCAAGGAATGCATTTTCACTGCTGTATCTCGATACCACTCTTCCGTAGTGGTATCTTATAATTGGGTTTAGCTTGATAGCTGGACGTCACTACTGTTAACATATTTGTGTTATTTTTTTAAATAAGCTTTTGTTTCTGTCCGAAAGGGAAATAGTTCTGCTAACCCTAATCCTAATCATTTGGGTTGGTGCGATATGTATTCCTTCTTTCATTCGACCAAACAAACTGTCTTTGTATTTAAACTATTAATACTTTCGCACTTATTAGGTAGTAGGTATTGCATTTTAGTTTTTTTATAAATACCTACCTATAATATTACAGTCACGACTAAGTGCGAACCTTTATTCAATTTTACTTACATACAAATAATTACCAATAATTGAAGGTACTTTAGGTATACCCTATACTTTGATATGTTAGTTTTTTTAGTAATACTTTATTCGATGTTCTGCTTTTATTGAATTACTTATACTTAGGATCTAACTTATTTTCACTGCTGTATCTTGACACCACTCTTCCATGGTGGTATTACACATTGTGGTTGCTAGACTAGGTACGTGTGATCTATGTGGTTGCACTGAACGGTATTAGGTATCAGAGGAAGTTTATGGTATGCTATAAGGGAGTTAATTGGTATTCGATAACAATGATATTGTAATAGTTTTAATTGAATATCATAAATGAATTTAAAGTAGTACTTAGTCCGTATCTATTTAAATAGTTTAATATGTTTGCACGCTCTAATTTTAAACCAGTCTACTAGGAATTTTGTTTGGGTTAGTTACCTTACTTATTGAAGAAAGTTATAGGCTGGCTCCCGCGGTTTCCGGAATAAAAAGTTGTCTATGATGTTTTCCATATCATAGGCTATCTGCGTGCTAAATTTCATCGCGATCTGTTCAGTCGCGTGAACAGGAATGGGCGTGAATAAACGAACTCACTTTTGCATTTTAATACAAATTTAACGCAGGCGAAACCGCGAGACATAGCTAATAGATTGCATAAAAGTTGAACATCTGAATTGAAATATTTTTTTACACCCGATCTATATTTGGAATTTTGGATGCATGGTGATTCGGTCTAACTCGTTTGGCAGGTTGTTTTGCTAACCTAATTTTAAGGTATGCTACTTCTGCAATGTGTCTTGTTTTTCATTCAAGAACTTTCGGTTAAAGTTAAGTAAGATAAAGAAATACCTACATAAGATTTCTTTCAAAATCGTTTTATGTATTTCGGTATGTCAACCATACCTAGCTAGTACCTACTAGGATATAACTGGGACTTTTTAGATGCTTTTTATAGTAATACTAAGATATAAGTACACTAAATGATATCTAAATATTCATATAAAAAGCAAATAATACGGGTGCCTTGCATATATCTTACAATTTAGTAAATGGACATTCCAAGCTACCTCTTTAGTGGTCTTATAAGTAATCTTAATTTAAACTAAATGTACGGCGGGAACTACATCCACAGCGTGCTCATGCGCACACGACGCGGTTACGAAATACCATATCAGGTTACTTGAATCGTGTTACCAACCAAATGGTCAGGCCTCTTGAAATATCACTTTAAGTTTGTAATAAAGTTTCTCTCGAAATTATTTGTGTGGTACTTACTCATAAATATGCCACCTAAAGGTTTACTAAGATATCCTTTAAGGGGAACACTAACGCCAATAACCTTGATGAGCCTGCGGGTGGGTTCTAGAGGGGAGTCTGCGATTTAAGCTTGATTTTTATTATTATTTTAAAATTATTAATATACAGTTGAAACTAATACAAATTGTTGAAAAATATTCTTTTTTGGTGTATAAGATACGCCGTTTTGTCAATAATTTTCCATTTACGTGAACAATGTGTGATAGGATAATTTTTTTTGGAATTCAGGAATGAAAACTTTTATTTTAATCAATTCAATTTTAACATAATTTAGTAAACTATAAGACATATTTTCTCTAGGACAAATAGAAGAAAGGATTCGTCAAAAAAACTGTCTGAACACAGTGTATTTTTGCGATTTGACCCACGTTCCAGCTTATTCTTATTTAATTTAATAAGAAAAACTAACAACACTGTTAGAATTCTACAAAAAATGTATAAAAGGTATCCGATGCTGCAATTTACAAAAATAGTTTGATTACGCAAAATATGATAATTAAAAAAAATATTCAGCAACTTCAAGAAAATAACTTATCAAAACTAGAACTAACAATGTGTTCAATAATGAAATTAGCGTATGTAGATGAGATTATTAATAATATAAAATCACATTTGAATAACGCGGAAGCCTTAGGCAGGTGTCTGATGAATGAGAAACCGGATCTTATTACCATTGTCGTCTAGCAATGTTGAATGGCGCAATTTCAATAAAACAAAGTAGGTACACGAAACGTATCTACGCAATAGTGCCCAATTATAAGACTATTAAAGCTTTTAATGTACTCTTCCTATTATATCTAAAATCGTAATGCAAGGCCTAACATTAACGCATTATGGTCAATCGATGTAAACATTTCGTTCCGCCAGAAGCTAGGGCGGACGCAGTGACCTTGCATCGTCGTCTTTGTTTATTTATTCCAATTTTCAATATCTCCGTGCGGATGACAGATCGTGAACGCCTTCATCATGTTATATACAAGGTCGATTAAACGACCGGTTAGAAACTAGAGCTTTTCAATTAGATTGTGTTATGCAAACTCTATTTGCTTGGTGATATAAAGGTGTGTAATACCAGATGATGTATATTGATTCTGACATTTGCTGTCAGAAATGACGAAAACGATGATTTGTTGATGCTGTGCGTGTCTACGTATGTAGATTTGCACGTGATATTTCAGAAACGTAGGATATAATTTTTAGCTATTGTTTTAATTGAATTTAATTGAATTGTGATTTAGAATCAATTAGGTTTTAATTGAGAAATCAGACTTGTACTTTAAGAGCATGTCTTGATTATGAATTATAGTGACAGTGTCATGCGTCAAGTCAAATCTACCATAGTTTATGTTACTCTGTTAAACGAATTGAGTATTTATGCCATTGTAATAAGAGTGGAAGAATACGTGTGAAATTAGTTTGTATGTCGCCGTTACAAAGTTACGTAGAAAGGCTGATTGACGCAAGGGCGCGTGTACAGAATATAATAGTGCGACCTACTTAACTGTATGTCAACATTTTTGTTCTTTAATAAAATGTTAATCATTTTTTTTTGTTACAGGTAATTAATAGAAACCATTTAATTGAATCGGAGGAACAAACTCTACATATTTACGTTTGGTAAAGTATTTTTGTGACATTAACATTTTTAAGACATCAGATTGAGTTAGTATAAATGGAATGTGAACTTAAGTTTTAACTCAAAATAAAGCAATCTACGTTAGGTATCATCAATTGATCAATCCTTTCATTTAGGTATCATAACGAATGTGTTTACGTATATATATACATTTATTTTGTTCATTTTTAGTTTATGCCTATATCCTATATCCCATATGATGTAGGTTATACATCATACGTTTGGTCTCTATCTTTTATTAGGATACAATTTTTTATATATCTTGTATATCATACAGGAATTTTTCTCACATGAAACTCATTTTTTGCGTCGACTCTTCTATAACTACCAATAAATTAATGTAAATACATCGCAAACCCACATCTGCAATGATAACGCGGAAGCAGTCGACCTGCTCCGGCGTCCTAACCTTCAATACTTGAAGGCCAAGCTGATTGCACCTTTACCTTTCACCAGCCACTTGCAGTGCACTTGTACTTCAGAATAATTGACGCAGATATTTATTGCCTTTGTATTCTGTGAAACTGAGGAGCTATACCGAGAATCAGTGCTATTTTTGGTTTCGTAGAGACACGATGTTTTTTTTTCTACAGTCAGCGTTGTTGGAGTGGAGTCGTCATATTCGAATCATGCGTTGAACTAATTAACACCAATAAACGAATCGCTATGTAATCTGTACAAGCTCTCTAAGCTCAGAAAAACCTGAATAACAATCTACCGAGCTGATTGAGTAGACGAATTTCAAAGACGAACTGTATATAGTTGTCTGTGCTTGACTGAAAAAAACTTGGTACCTATTTGTGGTTTATTTTAAAGAAATATACTAATAGAGTGAAAAGTTTAGCTAATAGTGTTTAATTTAAATAAATATCCTGGGACATAAATATCCTGGGACATTCCTCACACACGGTTATCTGATCCCAAACTAAGCAGAGCTTGTACTATGGAAACTAACTGATATTACTACATATACTACTTTTTTTTTGTAAATACATACTTACATAGATAATTACACCCAGACACAGGACAAACAGACATGTTCATGCACACAAATGTTTGTCCTGTATGGGAATCGAACTCATGACTAGCGGCGTGATAGGTGGTGTCTTAACCAACTGCGCCAACTGGCTTGTCGTTCTTGTCGATCAATTCTTTTGTAGTGTGTCTGTCTGTGGCATCATAGCTCCTGAATAGATGAACCGATTTTGATTCTGTTTCTTTAGTTTGAAAGGTGTCTTAGCTACGTTTCAAGAAAATCCGTTTAGCCGTTTGAAGATCATCAATTCTTTTGTGAAGCTTGTCGGAGGTTTCTTTAAATTTGTAATTTTAGTTATTAGCCCTATATCCCTACTACCTATATAGTATAAAACAAATGTCACACATACCCACAGCCTTTGCACACGGTAAAGTTTCCGCGTGGTAACCACAGCCCTTACAAGGCGTGGTCAAGCCGAGGTCGACAGCTCCGCTCACTCGGCTAGTACAGCTAGCCCACTTTGATTGCACTGCAATCAGAAACAGGTATAAGATTAAGTGTCGTTTGGCAAATTTTCTGTATTACTTTTATGATATGTGAACCTGTCTGACATAGTTGCGAAGCAAGTAAGCGATTTAGTGGGGATAACTACTAGGACAAATAGCTAAAGAACAGCACTATTTGTACAACGAATGTTGTAATTTACAATAATCATCATCAGGCCAAGGATGTGTACTACTGAACATTAGGATTACCCAAATCACTTCCACGACGATTTTGGACCGCTTACATTTAGCGGCTTCCATCAAACTCAGTGTAGGCCCTTACAGGTACAGTATGACACAACTTAGATGTAGCATCGGCGAATCGTTTTCGTACACTTCACTTCCGATTTACACAACAAATAAAAATAATTCAGTATCGCGCCATTCAACAAGATCATTTTCGCCGATCATTTTTTAACACATGAGTAATGTTGTAGGCGCACTCTTTTCGAGAACGATCGATTTTACGAAGTTTGCCGATGCTTCATCTAAGTTGTGTCATACTATACCTACTTGTGAAAGACGAAAGATACAATTGACTTTACCACCGGTTCGGAATACACTTAAACAGAGAAGACTTCGGCAAGAAACTCAGCAAGGCTTCTTTTATTGTGTATCGTCAGTCCATTTGGTGGTATGTCTCGCCCTGCCCAGTACCACTATAGCTTGCTAATGCTATGATGTAAATCCATCACTTTTCGGACCCTGTCGCTTACAACAATACGTTATAATTGTTGACATTTGTACGTATTTGTAGGATGCCTATATTATTGTTTTGCAGACGTCTTATTGGTCAGATTGACAGTTTTATTAAAAAAAGATAAACAATAAAAATCAATACTAAAATAGCTATTTAAACAGGAAAGACGAGTCGTATTTACAGCGTGGTTATAATTATTTCACACATTTTTTTTTATTGAACAACCCGGTAACAAACGTTTATTTACTGTGCACTGTTCAGTAGCTATTTACCGACATTCCGTTGCAGCGATACTTATATGATAATTTTAATTAATTGCTTCTCAGAATGTTTTTTTAGATACATTCTTAAAGAGGTTTTAAAAAAAAATGGAAAACCGATAATTTTATAGGTATCCATTAAGTTGGCAATTATCGAAACCTATATTGGATTCATCATGATGAACAACTTTTACCATCATTTTAGAATAAATCTAAATTGAAAATTCAAGGAAATTCATTATTGGTAGAAATTCATACTTGGACTTTTTTAACTGTCTGAGTTGGTAAGGTGATTGACAGCATCTATTACTTTTCCATTTATCAATCAAGAAATAGGTTATTGAATACAGTTCCGATCATGTAACTATGACGTCATATAACAGCGCTGGTAGTGGATTACCCGGATATTGACAATCCTTGGGTACGACACTATTATTGATGGCTTATAACCTAACATTAGGCTTAAACGTGTAATTATATAATTATAATAAAGACAGTGTGGCTAGATCTATCGACTCTAGCCTCAAAAATAACAATCTTGCATAATGAAATAAGTCTAACAGACATGTGACATTTCTTCCGACAAATGTAATTGTTACCATCATTATTGGTTGAACATGTGTTTACAGTGATATAACTTCGTATGACGTAATCAATGCATAACAATAGATTTGCTGGTAGGAAGAACAGTGAACGGGACTAATGAACTATTTTATGTCAATTTTTAGTTTATTTCTGTCTTCAAATTAGTATTTGTATACAAACAGGTCATGTGTATTGGGAAGATTACAAACTAGCACTAGTCTTAGTAGTTTCTATCAGGAGTTCCAGTCCTTAGGTCCCGGATTCATCATCAGATCAATTCGATTCGATAAGTACCATTATGTATATTGTAGTACCCCCAATCGTGGGTAAATATGCCAAATGTCAACTCAATTTGATACCAGCAAATGGTTGAAAAATGGTTTTAAAATTTTGAAACGGACAACTTACGAACTTTGCGACTTGAAACAAGTATAAGGCTTATAAAAAAAAGAAAAGTTTACAGTAGGTATTTTCCATTGTATGTAGGTATTTTATTTTAAATAAAGACCGACAAAAAGGTCACAAGAAAAATAAGTTCGATCTTAATCTGATCATGAAGGAAAAATATAGGTAATTAATGGAATGGTTATCTGAAGTGTTGCTTGCGATTCAATTTTAATAAACTTTCAATAAAACTGCATATCATTCGATTGTACTTGTTGACGTAGAGCATAACTGATCAAGCTGAAGAATAAATTACTGAACTAGGTACTATAATTTTGGACCATTAAGTATGACACTTTCAAGTATTGAATTTAGTAGGTACGTATTTTTTCGTAAGTAATCGCCTGGTTTGCTACCACTACCATCCCCATGTTGAAAATCTGTCACCAAGCACTGGTGTATTCCGGCGCTGCCTTCAAGGCATTGTAATAATCCTACCTAGTATTGTCCTCGCTATATATATACCATCAGATAGACCGCCTGCCTGCTTGTCAGTCTTCTCACATAAAAGAGCCGATTCTTTTAAAAAATATATTTAAAAATAAAACAACATAAATTGATAGAAATACATAAGTACTTAAAATGTTTGGACCATTGTTGTTTTTTTTTATGAACGTTTAATAAAGTCTTGGTTGAGAAAAGTAACGAAATTGATACCCTAAAACAAAGCCGTAAATGAGTACAATGTCACAAGCGGCAAAAAAAAATAGGTCTAAAACAAATAATGATAAAAAAATTGCCTCATTACCAGCTCATTACTGACAAAATTAAAGTTAACCTTGTTGAATAAATTGGTGTTTTTTGTTTTAATATCTCCTAAACAGAAATTGAGAAACTGCCATTCGCGTTGTTGCATACATAACTGAAAATAATGCGTTTCTGTGCCCAATTATTACATAATAGCACAGAGTAATTACTACTACACAATACTAAACATATTTGTTATGCTTAGGTATAACTTATAAATAGGTTTTTTGAAAAAAAAACAGCATCGCAAGCTCAAAGCAAAATAGGTAGTTCAAAGACAGCATTACTTAAATAATCAACTTTTCAACAATTAACAACAAAATAGTAAAACCTCCATCAAAGGCAAAAAAAAAATATGGGACCTTGCAGATATATAGAACCCAATGTAAAAAGAATTATTAAAACCAGTTGATAAGTAAAAAAGTTATACGTTTAAACAAACATTAAAGAAAAAAAATACAGCCGAATCGAGAACCTCCTCCTTTTTTTTAAGTTTAAAAAGCACTGTCAACTAGAGAGTGTTCAAAAGTTATACGTCATTTACTTCGACTATCGCTATCCATCTTTTGTTTACGAGCACGTAAATGTTTAAGATTGCAGTTTTCAAACATTAAATAAATATTCGGACAACATTAAATAATAAAATGACCAGTTATACAACATAATTGTAGTCATAACAGTAATTTTGACGTAATCGTAAAAGTAGAAATGCACCATTTCTTTTTACTACACTTTATTAAAATATTTTTACAATGAGAAAGGACGTATCGTTACGAAAAAATACAGAAAATTTAATGAAAAAAATTATTTAATATCTCTAAAATTATGATTCTATGACGTCACGAAGGGCCATGTGGCCATTCATAGTTCACGATCTATAACCCGACCAAAACGAAAACCTTAGCGAGCAATATACGTCGATCTTCTTCGATATTTACGTCGGTTAATGTGTGACGTCAGAAGGCCGAACTTTCACCTTCTGCGGAGACATTCGCCCAATGGCATTGAACTTGCCGTCATATTGTATAACATAAAGTTATGACATCTTCACTGGGGTTCGATGGTACTAGGCATTGTTTATGATAGAGTTCAAGTTATAGTTTGAGATGTGACCTTCTATTGGAATCTTGATTATTGTATTGAGGTATTCTTTTTTATTCAATACAATAGGGATGATGACTGGGTAAAAAATAATGATTTCTGTTTAGATCGGCAGTTAGGCTATCAAAAAATATTGGATACGTATTTTTTATTTTATCGAATCAATAAATAATTATAAAGATAAGGCGCATCAAAGTTTAGGAGTGGAGGGCTTGTGACGTCACTTCTCTGTCAAAAATATACATACTTAGACGTGACGTCAAGCAAAATTTAAACGCACTGTATCTTCGTTATTTTATAAACCATACTATGTATTATAATTAAACTGGGCTAGATATTGCTTAAAAAATAAAAGGAAATTCAAATGCTCGTATATTTAACTAATTGTTTCTATTATAAAATCTCACGGTACATAAATTTCTCACGCTTGCAAGTTACAAAAAAGTCTGTCATAATAACACACTGTTCCATTCCATACACTCTTTGTATGGATCCATATACATTCTTATTTAATTAAAAAAACGAGCTTCATATTAATTGTTATAAAATTTACTTGTAAAACGGTGACAAAGATTAGCATACTCTAATGATTAATTTTAAAACGGTTAGTTAATTTATGTGTGTGTAATTTTTTTTAGTTATACCAGTAGCTTTACAGCATTTATTTTTATAAGCTTAGTTAGATACTAGCCTAGAATCACGAACAGAGAGACAGACGGTGGGGGGCTTCGTTTTGGATTATCAATACAATTAGAAAGTTCTTTTCTTCAAGTTTTGAGATAAATGGTACATGAAGTATTTGTTACTTATTACCTCTCTGCACTACATGGATTTTGGAATACTATAGAACAATTTTCTTTTAAAAAGCTGGCGAAACCTTCTTCATCAAAACAATTTATAACTTTTTTTATTATTGAATTAATAATATTATGTTAGGAGAATTCGTTTCTACACAAATGCTTCTATAGATCAAATATATATTCACTGTAGGAAGTGAATTAAATATCATGGTGTGTTTTGTCTCCAGCAACATGAATTCGTAATTCTATATATTGAATATTCAAATACAAATTATCTCACTTGATTATAATACTTGTATATTTAATATGTTGACACACAATTTGACACGCAGATTTTGCGTTCACATTTAGTTTTATTCTTGATCTAAATTCGAAAGTAAACGTACTAGAGGTCACGTAAATAATACCAGTTTATAATATTTATATCACCTTGAGAAATATTAAAAATGAAACGCAAGAGTTTTTGTTAAAGTTATTACTTTTAGAAATATGTACAACAAGGCCTAAGCTTTCTGAAAATGCCCTAATAGTGCATTGAAGCAAATATTATAACTAGAACGCTAGGCTATCTAAATAATAACTGATCGCGTGGTAAAATAAAACAATAAATTGCACTATTTTAGCATTGAGTTAACCCGGAGATAGAACCTCTATAGTTATTATATAACGCATAAATAACTCGAGCTAACGACCTATTGTCTCAATAAAAGAACGGAAATTATCATTTAGTTCCGCTTCTACATACAATTTTTCCAGCACCAATTAATTCTATCTGACGGCCATTTTGGGGTTCATTGTATGTAAAGCATCAGGGTATCGAGAGGTTCATTCGTCGCTATTCACCCGTCCAAGGTTTAGATGCATGGCCTCAGCTTCCTTTGGTATTCTTCAAATGGACAGTACAATGCGTGTACATGAGCCATTGTTACCGGTATCCACAGCTCGAACAATTGCGAGATCCATCTCAATGACATCTGATTCTGCCGATCCATCTAGCATGTCGCCTGTCGTTGATCTTGTACAAATGACTAGCGAAAAGCGACACTTGAGTGACTCGCTTAAGATAGAATCACTTTAATTTAGGATACGATTTTAGAATTCTAATGTAAATTCAGTCATTGTGTATTCGATAATACCCATATTGGTTTTTGTCACGTTTTGAATTTTTGATTTAGCATATTTTTTATTATGCTTTTTTATGATATTGTTCAAGTTAATATATTCTGTATTTTATTTTATATTTAGTTGGTTTCCGCATATTATTTACGCGTGTTATATCAAATTTTATTTCATCATGCCACTGCAAATTATCTTCAACTTACGTAGAGTCGACTTTATTTATAATAATAGTCTTTGTTTACTCCATTCCGAATATCAATGATAGCCCTAGATTTATAATATGAATGACACAAAAAAAAACAGTAAGTTGCCCCAATCTTTTGTTGTTTTCTGCTTTGAATAATTCATTCTAACCCAAATTTCATAATACTCCTTTTTTGTTTTGCTTCAAGGACTACCGTTAGTAGGTGTGCAAATATTTGTGTTGTCATGCCTCAAAATCCCGTTTAGGCACAAAAAATACGTTTGAAGTTTTGTCACGAGAGTTTAAGGAAACCTTCTTGGAGAATGACGTAGTTTGTCGCAATAGGTTGTAGGAATGTGGGGAGTGTCGACTCATCGATGAATGGCAATGAATTAAAAGCGTATTTACTATATTTGGGAAAACGCTATGCGCAAGCGATTTGCAATGGACCTTTTCGCTAACCACAATATTTTTATTTGATGGATATACGGGAAGGAGAAGACCGAAAAAGAGATGGATGGATTGTGTGAAGGATGATATGAGTAAGAAAGGAGTGAATGCCGATATGACGGATAGAAGAGCTGATTGGAAGAAGAGTTCATATTGCGTCGACCCCATATGATTGGGAACAAGGCAGGGAGATGATGAATATTCCATTGCCATCTTGTATTTTATTTTCAATGAGAGCTCTGAAATATGAAAACAAGCTCTTGTTTTGTTGAAACTAGTTCTATTCATGTTAACAACTTTCATTTAGATTTGCTCCATTGGGTGAAAAATTGTTTTCAATTTTAGTTTGTAGATTGTAATTTCATAGAAGCCAGTTGGCGCAGTTGGTTAAGACACCACCTATCAAGGCGCTGGTCATGGGTTCGATTCCCATCCAGGACAAACATTTGTGTATTTACAAAAAAAAAGTAGTATATGTAGTATATCAGTTATCTGGTTTCCATAGTACAAGCTCTGCTTAGTTTGGGAACAGATAACCGTGTGTGAAGAATGTCCGAGGATATTTATTAAAATATTTTATTATTATTATAGAAAATATGTAAATTTTATCTTTCTTATTTCCAGGTAAATATCAATACTGTTCCTTCAATACTTAAGAATAATCTAACAGTAAGAAAAAAGACAACGCTTTAGAATCATTTTGTCAGCCCTACAAAGTAACCTTGTCAAATTTTCTACTCCACAAACTCCACAAGCAATTAGTATTGCATGCATCATCTACAACAGCATTATCAAACAAATAGTGTTGTAATCGATAAAAAGTGAACATTACATCAGGGCACCTAATAACTCGATTGCAGTCATCGGAACTTTCACTCGGATCGGTGCATCGGACGCTGCGTCGGCGCAATCAAAGGTCAATCGACTGAGACTGTTTTCTTAAAACTTGATTGAGAGATAAATCAAACTACTTGTAAAAACAAGTCAATCAAAAGATTACATTCTTGTGCATCTAAGTTAAGAGATTTAAAGGTATTTGGTTCAAGTATGTAGCAGACAGCATATATGGCACTTTGTGATATGTATTTCGTTAACGTATTTGATACTTTTTGTAGATAAATATGTATATAAATATTTAATTGTAAACTTTTACTCATACATTCATACAAGAAGCACTGGAAAAGCACGACTAAACGGAATATATTGAAAATTTGTTGGGGAACAAGATAATTCTTAATGACCTCCAGAGAGACTTTATCATAAAATATGAGACTATAAAGACAAATTATATTTATTGAGGCCAGCTGGTAGCAAGTTCAGTGTGGGACGTCCTAAAGTTAGTTGGATAGATGACCAAATAATGCTAGTGGCGGTTGGATGTGTTAGAATCTTATTATATCATGGTCATGGAAGAAACCATATTCCTATAAACTATAATAAAACTAATTTTAACGTTCACCATATTAATTCTTTTATTTAAATCAAACTGACTTTTCTCTTTTTTTTATTCATCTGCCATAAAGCGCCATAGACAAACTACTACTTCTACATCCCCCCTCAATTCTAATTTTCCCATAAAATTAAAATTGTATTTTTAAAATAGAAACAAACAAACATCCTTAACAAATAATAACACAAAACTTAAAATGACTTCCTTATCCTCATTAAAAATAATAATAAACCACTTATGACACTTTATACATTTCACACTAAATAACAGTACACAATATAGAATCAACAAAACAAATCATACTAAATTGCGATATAAACAAAAAATAAGTAGGTACCTTTCTCCCCGCTATTTGAAGAATCTTTTATTTTCCAAGTAATTTAACAATATTCTATCAAATTGGTGTTTACCGCCTTTGATTCTTTAAATTGAATGCCACAATAAAAATATCTAGATAATTAAACTCCTATATTATACAAAAAAAAATACTTCATAAAATAAACATTAATTCAATCCTAAATTTTGCGTAAAATAATTATGTTTTTGCTTCACTAAAGCCTTAGTTAATATGTCTGCTGTATTTTCATTTGTATTTATATATTTAACAATAACTACCTTTTTCCTGAACAAATCTTTAATATAATGATATTTAATATCAATGTGCTTTGACCTCTTACTATTCTCATTCGATTCTATCATTTTAATCGCACTTTGATTATCAACATATAAATATGAATCTGAGGCACAGTTAAAGTCTTGTAGCAAACCTTTCAAATAAACCAACTCAGCAGACGCTAAAGCAGCAGCTATAAATTCAGCTTCGGCAGTTGACAACGCAACAACGTTTTGTTTTTTTACAGAACCAAGATAACAAATTATTACCATAGTAGACTACAGATCCACTCACACTTTTTCTATCAGTTTTGTCACCTGCCCAGTCAGCATCAGAATAACCAACCAGGCAACGATTGCTATCTCGTTTATATATCAGAGACTTTGACTTTGTTTGTTTTAAATAACGCATTATACGCTTAGCTGCTATCCACAGTGATATAGTGGGTTTATCCAAAAATCTACTTAAAAACGAAACTGCAAAACATATATCAGGTCTGCTCGAGGTAGATATATATAAAAGACACCCTATTAACTCACGATACGGCTTGTCTAAGATGATTGCTTCATTGTCATCTATTGTAAAATTTGTTTCCATTGGAGTATCCGCTCCTTTGCAGTCAATCATATTAAATTTTTCAAGTATTCTATTTATGGCAGATTCTTGGTTAATTGACAGAAATTCTGCCGTTCTCACTATATGCAGCCCCAGATAAATATTAACATCTCCAAGGTCTTTAACATTAAATTCAATTTTTAAAAAATCATGTGCTTTCTTTATATTTTTCTCAATTTTTGACATTAAAATTATATCATCAACGTAGACCAATAAATATACATCTCCCAAAATATATAAGCAAAAATCATGTTTTGATTGAGTAAATCCTTTACTAACTAAAAAACCATGTAGTCTTTCATTCCAACATTTAGGTGCTTGTTTTAGTCCATATAACGATCGTATTAATTTCAAAACTACACCTTTTTCAACACTGACACCTAAAGGAGGTTTTATATAAACGTCTTCTTTTAAAAAACCATTTAAGAATGCTGTCGGCACATCTAATTGTTTCATATACATATCATTTTGTACAGCTTGGCTCAGCATCATACGAATAGTAGGCATACGTGCAACTGGTGAATATACATTAAATAATGTTTCCTCTTGAAATCCTTTGGCCACTAATCTTGCCTTTTTTGTTCCGTCTTGCTTAGTAGTAAAAACCCATTTTGTATCTATAGCCCTCTTATCTATAGGCAATTTTGATTCTTCCCAAGTTCCCAAACATTTAAGAGAATTTAATTCTTTGTCTATCGCTTCTTGCCACCCTTGACCTTTTTCAACTGCCTCTTTATATGAACTTGGATCACCCGTACACAAACAATATGCTACATGTGTTTCATAATCTTCTAATCTTTTCGGAGGCTTAACTATTCTACCACATCTTGTTCTTACCACATTTTCATTTCCATTTATAATATCTCCTCTCTCAATTATATTTTCTTCTACACAATCCTCAAAGATTTCATCTGGTTCTATTGCCTCCTGTTCATTGTTTGAATTGTCAACAATAACCTCTTCTCTGATTTCTACATTATTAAATTCGGGTTCAGCAATTTGCTCATTACATTCTTGATTTATTTCAGTTACTCTAAATCTTTGAATCTCGGTTTCGTTTGTTAGTTTTTCCTTTTCATTATAAATAATATCTTCTTCATCAAATCTTACATCTCGGGACACAATAATTTTATTTTCTTTAGAGTCCCATAAGTTATATCCTGTCCTGCTATATCCAACCATTCTAGTTTCACGTGCTCTATCTGACAACTTATCAAGTTTTGGTACAATACACGCCCACGCTTTTGCACCAAATGCACGAAGTTTGCTTAAGTCTTTTGTTCCATATAGTACTTCACATGGAGTTTTAAAATTTATAGCTGATGAGGTACAGCGATTTAACTGATAAGCTGCACATTTTATTGCTTCTCCCCACAAATTCTTCGGTAAGTTGGTTTCGTTGAGCATAGTCCTTGCTTTATTGTATAAACTGCGATTCATTCGTTCGGCAACGCCATTGCTAGCTGGCGAGTATGGTAAACTATATTCAATAATTATACCTTTTTCATTACAAAATTGACGTAATTTATTGCAAGTGTATTCACCCCCATTGTCACATCTTATTCTTTTAACAGTTTTCTCAAACTCATTTTCATATCGATGAATATAATTAATAATATTTTCGGCAGCTTCCGCTTTCCTCTTCAGCAAGAAAACTACACAAAAGTGTGAGTAATCATCAATGACAGTTTGAAAATAAACTTCACCCTGTATAGTTGGAATGTTGGATGGACCCGCTATATCACTGTGTATTAACTCCAAGACCTGGAATGAACGTGGTCTCTCTAATGTTTTGAATGGTAACCTAGTTGCCTTACCTTTCATACATGCGTTACATATATTATTGTTAATTGGTAAATTTAACTTTTGTAATGTTTTAGAACTAGTATGTCCTAAACGTCTATGCCACAACATGCCATTTGCTGATTGTATAGCTGCGGCTCCATCCTCTGCTAAGATTTCACCCTGTAAAATATAAAGTTTCCCATTATTGTAAGCCCAAATAGTAGAACCATTAAAAAAAGTAATTTTTGCATAATCACTTCTAAACATTATTTGGTTTAATGGTTTTTCAAGAAGTTTCCTTACAGATAACAAATTATATGCCAATTTAGACACAACAAACCCTACGATAGTAAGCCAAACATTGCCACATTTAATAGGCAAATTACCACTATAATAGGCAATTAACTTTTCACCATTTGCCGTGTTTATATTTATGGGATGTTCTAATTGTTTTATATTGGTCATATATTGTATATAAGAATCAGATATAAAATTTTGTGACGCACCAGAATCTATTACAAAAGAAACTTTATTAATGAATACATTACATGTTAAATTGAATTCTCCATCAATCATATAACCTATTTCATCGTTACTTCCATCATTGCCTAAATAAACGCCGTCTGAAGTAGTCGCTCTATTGGTACCAATTCGGCCCTGCATTCTGCCACGACCACGTCTACGAAATTCAAGACCCCGGATGGGTGCTCCACGTTGAAAAATATCTTGTCCACGTTTTCGGCAATATATTGCCTTATGTCCTTTCTCATGACAATTCCAGCAAAAAATATTAAATGCATTATCTTGATTGGTTTTGAACATCTCTTTATCGTCTAGTCTAATTTCAGCATCTAATAAATTTGCCTTTGTTTTTTCTAGACTTAAAACTTCGTTCATTGTATCTAATGCTGTTATTACATTGCTAAATTTTTCAGGTAAAGCTAACAAAAGATGCACAACTTTATCCGATTCTTCCATTTTTGTCATTATTTCATTGTCATTAATTAACTTGTCAAATTTCAAAAAAAAATCTTGAAGTTTTTCATTACTGTCACATTTCAAGTCAATCAACCTTTTCTTCAAATGAAATTTGTTCATGACACTCTTCCTTGAAAAAATGTTTTCCATTGAATCCAACATTTCTTTTGAACTTTTGCATCCCTTTACTAAACCTAAAAATTTATCACCTATATTTTGTACTATTAATGATCGCGCCTCGGCATCCCTCTTTTTGTCTTTCACTTCTTCGCATGTTACAACATCACTAAGACCCTTCTCCTCCAGCAATAGCTCTAATCTAAATTTCCAATTGTGAAAATTATCTCCATCCTCCAACCGACGTATTGCATCATGAGATTTCGTGCAAGCCATTTTTTTTTTATAATTTCAGGTAATCAAAATACTCTCACAAATTTATGGAACATGTTCTGGGCCCATAACCTGTTAGAATCTTATTATATCATGGTCATGGAAGAAACCATATTCCTATAAACTATAATAAAACTAATTTTAACGTTCACCATATTAATTCTTTTATTTAAATCAAACTGACTTTTCTCTTTTTTTTATTCATCTGCCATAAAGCGCCATAGACAAACTACTACTTCTACAGGATGAACGAGGGTCGGGGCAATAGGATCGAACTATATGGCATGGGTATTTTAGGTAGTCTACATCCAGCTATAAATGAAAATAGGCTGATAATTACGGCGCTATGAGAACTTCTCTAAAATGATTACCAAAGGTCTAGTACACTTAAAAATCCTTAAAATAATTTAAATTTAAATGTAGAATCCGAATGAGTAAATTCTGCTTTAAGTAGCTAGGTACCGGGAAAACATGACGTAGAAGAGTTCTTAGTACTATAAACACTTCCACTTAAAGAAGATATTACAAATTGATGACATGTCAAGTGTTTCCCACGTAATGGTGACCAAGTGACATCGTGATTAGGTAATAGTTATACCTTGTCCAATGCAGATGTTGCGACATAGCGCAAGGTCGAGGTAGCTGCGCGTGCGTTCAGCAAAGGTCGCCGGTTTGGCCTCATTTGTATTCGATTGAACTTTCTAGTGTCTTTGGATTATCTTAATCTAAGAATATTTGTTATAAGATTGGAGGGGGGGGGGGGGGATAATATCCTTTTCCTAGGTAATATAGCATTATATTTCGCGCATGTCATTGTGGTAATTATTATTACCATAATGCTATTACGTCGTGTGTTAGAAAAGTAGATTTAAAAAATATATCTAATAATGCAATTAATTAGAATAGAATAATAATTCATAACATAAGTCATACCATTTCCTTCCATCTAAAGAATTAAAGTTAGTTCTATGTGTCTGCGCTCTATTTTCCTATATAATAAGCATGATATAATATACTTATATGGTATAATATAAATAATATGTATAACAATGCCATAATAGTTCCCAAAATAAAATTCCTATGTAAAAATGCCGACACAATGTATCATAAAATCTGCCAAATTTTTTAAAAAGTACCTAATTAGCAGTACTTAATTAAGTCAAAAACAATAATTTCCGTCGTATTTTTCTGTTAGCGTTTAATTATTTATTGAGGAGAACTTTTTATTTTTTATTTAGACATCATTTGCTCAATAACTTGACAGTAAGTACTCGTAGAATGCCGATTGTATTCGACTCTATAACAATTCAAGTTTGATTTACTATCAATAATCGTTAAGCCCTATTGATTCACAATTTCAAAACGGCCTTGCTCGTGAAAAATTAGGTGTCGACGATTGACAAATTGAGGTGTAATTTTATTATTTTTACCTTTCTTTGTTGAAATACCATGAAAATAGCAGTTGTTTATTAAGTTAGCGGTTTATAATGAAGCTATAAGTATATCAAACATATTTGATTCAGCATTGATAAGTTATTCATAAATTTGCAAGCTATCTCTTTATTACATAAAAGTCTTTGTTTGGACCACGTTTGGACATCTCTTGAATTGTCAATTTGTTGCCTACTTAAGCATAAATAAATGAAGAAAGGATTCTGAAACGGACACTGTAAGAACCCGGTAATAAAATAGCATAAATAATTCATCCATTAAATTGTGCTTGAGCAATGCAAAATCAAAATTTCATAGTGTCTAGGTAGATAATATCCTTGTCTAAATAATTCAAAACATCTGCATATTTAATACACCTTTGCACAATAGTGTCTTTGTTTCAAGGCAAATCAATTGTCTATGATATCGGTAAAGATCGATACACTAATCGCTATGTGGATGCTATGTTGTAATTTGTGAGGTTATGACCCATGTAAATTACGCTTTAAGTTTAATGATGCAATGTGCCAACCGCGAAACATTTTATTGAAGTTCGACTCGATACTAACATGATCGATTATTATTCGAGTTTGACGAATCGATTCCACGTGTCACTCGAAGCTAACGATCATTTGATTGGAGAAGCTCGTTATGGTGTTTGTTTTTGCTGTCGACTGGCGTCATTTGTTTCTAATCGGGGATTGATGTCCTTCATTACGATGTTTGTTTTGTATAATTTGATTGCGATTGCAGTAACAAGTACGAGAAAGTTGTAGATTTGTAATGATGTACGGTGCTGAACCTAAGTGAAGCTTATGTATAATATACGTATAGGTATGTCTGTCTACTATTTTTATTCTATGCCTGTAGGTAGTAATATCATAATTCCCGAAGCCCAAAGATTCTCGAGTGGCGACCACGAATCGGAATATGCAGCGTGGGCAGGCGCCCCACAAGGTGGGCCGACCATCTTGCGAGGATGCGGGTAGCGCAAGACCGGCCATTCGTGGAGATTCTTGCAGGGTCGGCAACGCGCTAGTTATACCCCCTGGTGTTGCAAGCGTCCATAGGCCATATAGGCCACGGTAACCACTTACCATCAGACTAACATGCTTGTTTGCTGCCTTAGCAGTATAAAAAAAAAGATCCTTCGGAAGGCTTTTGTCCAACACTGGACGTCTTCCAGCTAATATAATGATGATGAATATTCTAATAGGTTATAGTAATTGTTTTTTTAAGATGTTCGTACACGTATGCATATTGGTAGTCCACAATTTTAATTGGTGACGTGCCTTTTAAAATGTGTCTAGGTTATAACTAAAGTACATGTTATAAAAATCTTCGGCCATATCATCACTTGTCAAGGTGAGATTTTGGTCAAGCACAAAGCCATATAAAATGTCATACTCTGTGTCGAAATCAACTTTATTCTCACTATAGCTAAATTACAAAATGAGTATGCCGTATCTTTTCGTCTTTCTTGGTATCGATAGACAAATAGGTACACTGCTTTTTTTTACAATTTGTTAATGTATGCTTTGAATTTTAAATTCATTGGCACATGATACGCAAACATACGTGTGGTGAATATTTAAAAGTATTTACCTAAGACATTTGGTTCAGGAAATTGTTCTATCTTTTCCATTAATGGATTTTTATTGTAATGTTGGATTATGAACTGAATAGCAAAATATGATCAGTTTTTGATATTAGGAAAAAAGGTAAAAGGTTGATTAAATCATAGAAATAACATAATAAAAGGTTATGAATATTTTATAAGTTTTTAAAGCTGGCTTTTATTTTAACAATTATTGCTTATTTTAATTTAAAATTTTGCATATTTTTTTTTTAACTCTTGAATAACTATCATTATATTTAACAAAATTAACTTTTTTTTTTTTTTTTTTTTTTTTTTTTTCTCTGTCTTATTATTTAATATGTTCAAAATATAAATACTAAGAAAAACTAAAAACTACTTAGATAAAAAGGACTAAACTAAATGAAAAAGTCGCTGTCAGAAGGCATCGTTCCCAGAATACTAGCGGCATTGCCACGTTGGATGGCAATGCTGATTCTCTGACCCAAGTATACGCCAGCATTCTGGTCACGAGATGCTTCGACCAGGCGTTTTGAAATTTCTTTATAAAGATAGTGGCCACTCGGCCCCCACGGACCCAGAGTTTCGACCCCAAACGGCTCAAAAATGTAGCTGGAATCTAAACTACTATATTTGCGCCGCTTGAGGTTCTCTGCTGACATGGCAGCACCACCAGCCTTTTTTATAGTCTCTGGGAGATGAGACGGTGCTAAGGTATCGACACACGTGGCATCCCATACCAAAGGCCGTCCCAACTTCCAGGGAATAAGTGTCATCCCGTCGGGTCTCTTACCATCGTCTCGAAACAGGCCATTTGGTTCCAAAATAGCAGTTACGTTGGCGCTGGTAAGAGCCCGGCGGATGATGTCATTAAGGCTGGCGTGTCTCGCGAATCTGCCAGCGCTTTTAATGCATGACAGTCCGTGGTGACCTAGTTGGTCGACAGCAGTGCCACACTGACAGCGATGTGAAGCGTAAATGGGAATGCCCAAACGTAAACATAGAGCAGACCTAAAAGTATTGGAGTCCAATAGTGTACCCATATGTGAAGATGGGTGGGCTTGCAGCCAAAGTCCTGACTCCCAAGCAATGACAGCAGTGAGACGAGCTCTGTCCGTGGAACTGGTTGACGTTTCTAATAAGTGATTCCGTACAAAATTAACTAAATTAAAAATAAAAACAAAACTACCTAACTGTAAATAGAAAATTTGTGCCAAATCGCTGCCCCGCGGAAGTGTGCCAAGAAGACTGGCAGCATTGCCACGCTGGATGGTAATGGCAATTCTTTGAGCAAAGTATGTGCCAGCCTTCTTGTCACGAGAGGCATCAACAAGACGAGCGGAGACCTCTTTGAATAATCGACGAGCCTCTGGTCCCCAGGGCCCTAGTGTTTCAACCCCAAACGCCGAAAATTCGTTGGACCCCTGTAGAGCAGCTTATTTGCGGCGCTTGAGGTTACTATGATAACTTATTTTTGTTCAAAAAGATGATAAATTTGAAGATTTATGTGACGTCCTTTTGCTTTATTTTCCCTTTATGGTAAACTAGAAAGTATAAGTACATGCAATAAATAAACGTATGTAGGTACCTATATTATAATGGTGGTATATATTGAATCAAATAGACCATTATGATAAAAAAATGTACTTTTCTGCAACTATATCACTCAAAACTAATTGCACCAAAATTTTAATGTATTTATAAATATACTTACTATATTCAAATAAAAACGACATTTCTACATCAAAGTGCATTGCGTAAAGATAAAATATTCATAAATGATTAAAGACCGATTATAAAAAAGTGAATCGACATCAGTCAATCACTGGGATGCATCTGCAGGTCATTGCCCTCAACGCGATCAAATGCTTTGCGGTCAGCGCTGCGTCTGCGCATGTAATGGGACTGTGTGCTGACCCTTAGGTTGTGGTACAAGTTAAAGGCTGACTAAAGGTTTTGTAGTTTATATTTGCATTATAAAAATATGATAAGTATTGAAACTAATTGAGTAGCCTAAAGGCTAGGGTTTAGGTTTGTTTCTGACATTTAGTTTGACTACTCACCAAGCAACTTCATTCAACTAAAATTAACTTTCGACCACGCCGTTTCACCCATGTAGGTACTTGTGAGATCTAATGTTTTCTCGGAGTAAAGAGTATTATATATATTAATTTATAACATAGTCTATAGGTATGTCTATATGTGGGTCAAATTTAATCTAAATCCCTGTAGCGGTGAGTGATTGAGACACAAAATTTAAATATTTACATTTATTGTATTAGTGAAATTGAAATTATTTTTTGTGTACAAAGTTACTGCATATTCTACATTAGGTATTTTTTTAATTTACATATATTATTTGTTATAGTGTCTTTAATTTTCGCACGTCACTTTGCGGATTAACCGCATCCTGCTTTTGTTTTGGACCACAAAAGATGAAGCAACCCTCTGGTATACTTTGACTACACTTCTTTCCAACATAAAGAATAATGGCGCAAGTAAATCATCATAGACCTAATGTTTCCGTGGGAAGCCAACTAACTATGGGTACCTAAGAGCACTAACACATCGGATAACTAGTGATACCTAATTACGGTTTTTTGCTAATTGCAGCTCAGTTATAAGTTGTCAACATGTAAATATTTTGCGACAAGAATAGTAGTAGTAATGTCCGTGACATATGTTGATGATTTCTTTTGTTATTAATCAGTAAATATACCTACTACTGTTCTAAGTAAGTAAGTTCATTGTGATTTTGCTAATTTTGAAAAAATACATAGAAAATAAAAAATAAAACACTAAATAATCGTAATTCTAAATACAGAATATGCAATAAAATGCAAAGTATCGTAATAGTACATTACGATAATATCCGATGAGACAGCGATATAGAAACTGGTAAATAGAAAAAAATAATGTAAATCTATCAATTCAATACACTTTCCTCTAAAACTTTTTGTTACTCATTTGACTACAAAGAGATTTGTTTTGTGAAAATGTAGCAAATCATTGTTAATTTTTTCATTGTACTTACTTTCTATATAATTCAAAGATCAATGACAAAATATAACAAATACATTGCTACACTTCGAGCATTGTAACTGATACATTATGTGCAATTTCCGACAAATACCCCTGGGCGTATATACGGTTAATTTGATACGTACAGTGTCTCATTTCGAATTCTTTCTTGCGACATTGAATATGTCCAGTGCAATCAAGTGTAAATGTTTGGCAACTAATTAATATCCGTGGTAACTGTAATTTGCATTGAAATGAATTTCCCTAATTATTATGTAGACACATACTATGACTTCAGTAATATTAATGTGTTAATTATAATTACTGTTTTATGACAAGTAATTGATGCTATTTAAATCGGTGTAATAAATGCCTAAAATATGTATTTTTTTTTACTTTATTAATGAAATGCATTGCACCGTAATATGAAAGCAAGGATTTTAATGAAAATTGCCAAAGATAGAATAAAGCAAAGGGTAACTTTTATATCAAAAATTATATCTCGGGAATTAAAGAACTAATTACAAATTGTAACGGTATTATAACTATTGTAGTAACTGAAAAATTGGAAAAAATAAAATACTGTAAATTGCACAATAATAATTTGGCTATTTCTATTATTGTAAAAATATAAAAATTTATTGCCATCATTGTCCGATAGAAGTAGACAAAAATATTAAATTTCGCAAACAACAAATGACAATCATAAACGCAAGAGTTATTAAAAAAATACTGGCCTTTCGTCAACTAATAATAAGTGGTTATAGCCTATTGCAGTGGTTTGGCCTGTGAAAGCGACAGTGGCCTCGCATGCTTGCATTTCCACTGGCCGGGCTTCAACGAAGGTGAAAATTACAGCCATATTCGATAACACTTCGATTAAACGAGGGTGGAACTGTCTCAAGGTCGAGTGCGTTCACTGTAAAACTTGTACGTGCTCGAATTTTTTTAACGTTACGAAATTTACTGATTACGGAATAGGGGTGCTAAATGCGATGAGAATTTGCCAATTGCGGTAGTTTTTCTGAGTTGGGTGCGCCCGCGCCGCCGGTAGCAGCTATGTTCCAATTATTGAGTTTTTGTATATCCTTGTATGGTTTTCATCGTTGCAATTGGAATGCTTCGATTTAATTGATTCGATTTTATGGTTTTATAATTGTCTAATTTTGGTTGAAATTATGTTTTACTTGTATAAAGTAGTTTTGAATGGACATTTTTAGTCGGGCACCATATTAGCAGCAATGGGTACAATATTATTGAAGGTTAAAAAATACACAGACTTGACCTAAAATCATGCTTTATATATTCTTCCAGATAAAAAAATCACATCGTTACCGACGATAACGATAACGAATAATATAATTTCAACCTCGTACCAAATTACCCTAGGTCACTTTATTGTATTGTATTTTAGTTATCTCACGTCTCGTTTAATAGATGATACATATTTTTTATGCGAAATCGAGAACGACGTGCAAATGGCCCAGTTTATATTAAAATGCGGTTATGGAAACGTGCGGGCAGCCGGACGCGCAGCGGCAAGTCGTGACGTCGATCAACTATGATACCTACACTAGATATCGTGTCGTGTAGCCTTATGAATAACTTGACAACCTTACATTGGCTTATGTAGGTGTATACCTTCAAAGACATTATAATACTTAAATAAAAATATTACAGGTATACATAGCATAAAGCTTAGCGCTATAACTGACTCTTCGACTTCGACTACTGTTCCTATTATCATACAAAAGTAAAAATAATATACCTAGGTATTGCCCTGCTTATTTCTAATAGATATTTTTTCTAGCAACCGTGTGACTGGAAAATTTTAATAAGAAAATCCATGTTCAAAATCTGTCTATACTGGGGCCCGATTCTTGCGTCTTCGATATCATTGTCACTTCTAATGCGGCAACGATGTCGAAGACGAGAGAATTAGGGTTCTGGTGGGTTGCTGCTGCTATTCTTAGGATTCAGATACCTTCAAGGTTTAGTATGCTTATTTCACTTATCTACCATGGTGAGATTGTGTTCAAACATATTATTTGCCAATGAAGACCATCATTTTCCGCAAACGCGCCGTACATAGACGAAGTCAAACTCACCAAAAGTAAAACAATATCTTCAGTTATAGAAACAGTTTAATTGCTCGTAGATATAATATGAACCAATTACTGTGTAAAATGATCTATTGTAACAGTTTCCAATTAAAAGACATGTCTATTCTTTCCTATAGCACTGAATTAAGAAGGCACTGCAGACAACAGGTGATTACGTCGGAAGTCTGCGCCGGCGCATCACGTCTGCGTCACGCCCGCGCTCGCATTATCGCGCGTGCGCCGATGTTATGCAATCGAAATTAGGCCTCTGTTATAACTGTTATTTGTTTTGTAATATTCATTTCATGCTTAAGATAGTTATGTTATTAATTAGATTGTTACTAAGTGGATGGTTTAGCTCCGAAAACGATACACATTCGATCATCATTGGCAAATTATTAACCAATAGAAATGCACAAAATTGACGACTTGTCAGTTTGCTGCAATTCAATTGGTTAATAATCTGACAACATAGAGCAATACACCCACCCGCAGCCTATGTCTGATAACTATGATCGAACTTTCGCGTATCGTTTTTTGGAGTAGGCCCTCATGGCCTACTATTTTTGACCACTAGTCATTCTTTCCCCCTCCTGGCTAATCTCTTCACACAGGAACACTACATTAATTTATTTGGCTGCCATATTTTGTATGGTAGAGTTAAGCTATGCAACAGTTGAGGTGTTCTTTAAGCGTCTCTGCTCCGTAAGTCATCACTGGCAACACACACTGGTCGAAGACTTTCGACTTGAGACACTGCGGTATTTGGGACGAGAAGATATTACGTAGGCAGAAGAGTAGGTACTTTCTCAATTATAACACAACTTGTACTGTAACCCATAATGAAATGAAGTATGAACCAGTAATAAACATGTATATATGTACATACAATTGTAAAACTTGTCATTTCACTTTCGCCAACGGTCAATGCCGTGCGTTGACAGGCTTGCTTACGATCTTACCTGAACACGGGTATTAAGTGTTTCTAATATGCACTTGGATGTGACAGACTGGAATGTTAACAAGACGTAGTGGAGTACCAAAACTTTGGAAAAAACGATTGGTTTTCCTCTTGTAAGGAAGAAATCTTTCTTTTTATTTCTCATACTTGGAAAGTAGTGTTTGTTTGATCTGAGTAGCGGATGGAAAACTTTGTTTCCCACCCGCAGGAAATAATTGCTTTCCTCAAGGGCGGCAACACAAGGGCGGGAGTGAATTTTAAAAATAGAACCAATTGTTGGTTAGATAGTCGGCTACGCAAAAAAAAACTCAATTATGAATGGGTATAGAGAATAAACGGCCAGTGTGAATTTAAAAAAAAATGGAGTGGCCCTCGGCGGCAGTGACGCAGTGTATTCAATAATTCAAATTTAAAAAAGATTTTTGTATTTGGGATTTGGGGGATCCTAACCACAAAGTATTCTAACTCCATAAGCTATACCGAAATTAAAAATGTCGGTTTTATATACTAATATATACTAGCTGTTCCCCGTGGTTTCACTCGCGTTCCCGGGAAAAAAAAATAGTTTACGACCTATTCTCAGACCTACCGGAAATACACAAAAAAAAACTAAAAAATCGGTCAAGCCGACATATTGTGTGTGCTTGGTGACAGATTTCCAACATCAGGAAAATTTCCAGTCAAGCCATAAAGCACCTACTTCTACCACCTTGATTGATTTTAATAAATACCTAAGCCTGTTCAACCGTTTGATTCATAAAGTCCATTCTACAAATTCCTAATTCTAATCACAAAACAAAACGACATAACTCTAAACTTCTCGCTTATTATAAATAAGCCTATTACGTTACATAAAGTCAATTTAGCTAAAAGCCGACTAAAAGGGATAAACGTCCAATATCAGTATGCTGCATACAATCGGACTACTTTCACTTGAACCATTGTTGAATTAATTCCTTAACTATACCAATCGATAGAGACATCGCGGATTGAATCCGATAACAATTGGAGCGAATAGTTGCTGAATGCTGAATTCAATTACAATAAAATTGTATTGAGAAATAACAATGCTTACTGTATTAAGATATTAGGAGACGTAATATTTAAGATACGCTCTCTCTTTCTAGAGTGAGAGACGTTTGCATCGATTCTTTATTTGTTGCCACACTTAAATTTATAATTGAATTATGTGGTAGAATGCTCACATGATTGTTTTTTTTAGAGATATTGAAATTATATTTTATAGTGTTACATAGTATGTATTATCAATATTGGAGGACTTTTTAATTTATAATAAGTTATGAGTCGCTCCAAGGACCTATGTGCCTTAACAGACAGAGATACCACTTTAGTGCGGCTCCTAGAGTACGGTAAAGTTTCCCCACAGTCCTTGAGGGTTACCAGTACTTATAGATCCTTTCATTACATTAAAGAACGACATTTTTAATCTGTACCAAGTAAGTAGGTATACAACTATAATCCCGGATTTAAAAAATAAATCTGCATTACTCAATTGCATGGTACCAGTTAATAAAATGTTAATTTATTCACACCGGGAGCAACTAGTACTAGGACTTCAATTAAAAATTAAACTAGTAAAACTTGTTTATTTAATTTATGTATCAGTCATTGATTAATTCAGTAGCTTGACTTCACAGTTCACACTGTCAGCAAAGTAGGTCAAGTTTACCTAAAAATTGTTTTAAAATAACCAACAGATTAAAACTTTAACTGCACACATTTCTGATATTTATATAGGGCTGTCAGTCATAGAGATTATATAGGCAGCTTTAAATAATTTATAATTAATATCAATTACATACAATACAATTATTCAATTCACTTTTATATTAGTACGTTTATGTAATTAGTAGATGATAAAGTTAAAACTACTCTATATTACATAACATCAAGCAAAATGGGCGGAAAGGATAATACCCACATTCGAATTGAATGAGAAAACCGCCGTTAACTGTTCTAATTGCCCTTATTACTTAAACCGCAAGGTTTTAAATTGAATAGACACCGTATTGACCTCACTAGGTAATAGTTGCGATACTGATTGCACAAGTTAGGATTCGCACGCAAATTATCACAAAGCACGTACATAAATAGTCAGTCAGATCGCCCGTCTGTCCTTCCGCTTGTCGCAACTGCTTTCTCTATACGTGAATGCAATATTAATCGTTTTAATAGTAAACGCAATTGCGTATAGTTTTGTAATGCGTAACAGCCCTAAGGGTACAGTCTGGCGCGTAAGTGTGCCAATGCTTTTAATTAAAAGTAAAAGTAAATTAAATTTTGTAATAGGCGGTTCAAATTTAGCTGTTATTTTATTTTATGTATTACCTACCTATTGTTAAGTTCGTTGAAAACTTTAAGTTGTCCTAAAGGTTGTGTTATGGTGCAATATATTTTATTTTCATCTTCTATAGATATTACTGCCTTATGATAGGTATTTTTCTAGCCATTCATTTTATTTAAGATACTTTTGCGTTCAACAATAAATCACTTTTTGTAAGAATTTGTGTTTTATACCTGATAGCGTTTTATTTAAAGCATATAGATATGGAAAATTATTTCAAGCACGGATAAACTATAACAGTTTATATAAATAGCAGTCTACGTAAGGGCTGACTCAATCATGTCCAGCAGGGCAAGCACGTTGTAACAATGCAAATTTCACGTATAAGGGTCTGCGCCGGCGCATACAATTTCGTAAGAAGCGATGTTGTCTGTCACGTTATGAAATGTCAAAGTTTCACATAATTTGACATTTGTCTATGTCAGGATACGTGTGTCAACTTTGAAGGCTGACATCTGGTGCAAAGGACATTTTGAAATAAGAACACTTTATGCTCGATTATCCAATAGGAAGTTATTTAAATTTCATAATTTATTTGGGTTTATTGTTGTATCTGTAAATGAATTGGAACAATTCTTTGCAATTCTCATTACTATTTACCTAATGTTTTAAAACGTAATTACCAATAGCAGGTGCCGTGTCGTGTATATTTACGTATACACAAATTGGTAGGCAATTGGTTGACTACAGTCTGGATTGGTAGTGTTAGAGTAATTTTGCGCTCAGGAAGCAATTTATCTGTTACATTTTGTGACGTAACACTTTGTTTATTAAGTCATTTTGTACCAACACTGTGGTGTTATGGTTTTGTAGAAACAAAGTGAGCAACTTAGTACGTTGTATAATATAATAGACAGTACATAAGAAACTAGTGAGGTGTCGTGATCCAGTCGAAGGAGCGAAGCGTACATATCGATTCACGATGCGATGCGCCAGGCAATGTTGTATTATTGGCGCAATCCTTACACATATAGTGAACCAGAAGTTTTATCAATCATAATATTGAATTCAGCCACCATTCTGGTAGTAATAACTCAACGTCAACATGACTAAGTCTAATAATTTTTTTCATTCAAAGTAATTTAAATTAGCGTAGTGGTAAAAATCATTTATTGCCTGTAGGTAACATTTTGGTCTTTTTTTATTTAAAACAGTATAGTAAGCACAAGATGAAAGTTGGTATGAAAATATTTACTTTGTCCGCTAATGTAATCATTGTCTTTGTTTTCATTACGAGTTGGTAGGTATGGGAAAAAACTGTTCACAAAAATAATTATTCTATTAACTTTATTTGTGTAACTGTAGGTACTTTATGAGATCTGATAAACGCTCTCGTACAAATCTGAAAGCACCCTTGAACCAGTCACATTCCGTATCCCAGAGTGTAGAGCTTACATTACTTAAGTCATAAATCATGTCTTCATTTATTGTCCACTGATCAAGTTCCACATTTCGAAACGCATTCTAAGATTATGAACTGTCAGTGTAAATAATCTAATGAGAATATTCATTTATATAGCTCCACAATTATACTTATTTATCAGAATATTGCATAAATTATATAATTTGTCTTTCATTTATGCTTATATTTGACCACACTTATGCCGTGATGCATGATAATTTGCACAAAAACTTAATAGAGCCTTAGTCAAAGGTAATAAAGCACTAAACTTCATACGTACCTATCCGGGCATACAGATAGCATATGATATGGAGATGTACATAGGCTATTATTTATCCCAGGAACTTGGGTGAAATCGCGGGGACAGCAATTGCATCAGTACGACTTACGAATCGAATCCGAGTCGTTTATCCACTCGACCATAGAGTCGATAAATCAGTGCTATTTACTCTTGAATTTATTATTTTGTAATCGTAATTTTACGCAATATCAAAACCCGAGCATTACTTAAGCTACTATCTCTTGGACTACATCTGTCGAGAATAGTCGAGATATTTTCACGGCTTGTTACGGGGGCGTAAACGCGTTGGGAAATGCAATGGGGTTACTGGCATTTAACTAAGGCTTAAGGTCTGATTGACGTGACATATATGCAATTATGGAGATCTGATATTTGAATTCGTTGATGGCATATTGCAATTTGTTGATTAGCATCTAAATGATACTATGATATTAGCTTTCGGTCTCGCGGTTTCACGTGTGATTTCCTATTTTACCCACTAAGGGAAATATCTTTAATTTTCATCATCTTTAAAATAAAGAACCTATGTGCTTTCAGTCTCTGGACCCGATTTGACGTCCACTGTTAGACATAGGCCTTCCCCAAGGATCTCCACGATGGCCGGTCTTGCGCTACCCGTATCCAGCGGTTTCCCGCGACCCTTACAAGATCATCGGTCCACCTTACCTGCCCCCCCGAGTTATGCGTTTATATTATCAACTATTTAGATTTTTCTTTTATGTATGAAAAAAATATGAGTAAAAAAGAAAAATATTGTAACTTCTCTATGCGCAAATGTTGTAGTGGTGACATTAAAAACTATTGATAGCTTACTTTTTATTTCATTTACAATTTAAAATTGACATTATATATAATTTTAAATTGTAAAGCAGAGCATTAAAAATAAAACGCTCAAAAATTCAACTCATGCGCAGTAACCAGAAATCAATATCAAATGTTAATATTGATAAAATATCAATTTAACACAAATATTAAGCACATTCAAGCGATATTAACCTAATTAAAAGGCTCTTCGGTTTAAAGTGCCAATCATGGAGTTTATATAAACTAGGTTTATTAAAATGCAAATTACGCAGATATAATTAATAATACGGTATGTTTAATGAAAGCACAGCGAAACCTGTCCCTACGTAACTTCATAGGATATTTCACAAACATTCCGTTGATTTACACAACGTAATACAGACCTGAGAAACTTAAACCATTTATTAGGAACACTGTAAATCCTTTTATATAACTCGTAAGATTTGTAAACTGATCTTGGTAATATGATAGGGTTAGAATACGTCCTTAATAAAAACTATGTGTGGTCCAAATAATTGGCGCAAGCGTTATGCGGAGTGAATATTAAACGGCTTTTTTTTTAAATGCCTACTTTATTATTTACTAGTCTCCACTCATGTTCATCTTGGATCTACAGATTTCCCTACATAAAGAAATTCAATATTTTAATCCAAGGTATGCTAAATATGTGTCAAGTTTCCACAAGAACATACATACAAACAATAAAAATAATAAGCAGCATGATTTTCTGTTATCTATAAAAATATTTTTA
Organism: Tethea ocularis; assembly: GCA_963555595.1. NCBI lineage: Eukaryota > Metazoa > Arthropoda > Insecta > Lepidoptera > Drepanidae > Tethea > Tethea ocularis. The sequence goes on from OY741958.1 coordinate 11,212,389, forward strand.
TGTTATAATTTTTTACTATTTTATAGCATATTTCAGTAAAACCCTACTAAAGTAAAGAAACCTACCCTATATTGACGAACATTTTTTATTTATTTTTTTCCTTCGAATAAATATCATTGTCAGCATTATGAATTTCGATAAGAACACTAAATTCTATTAAATTATCTGTCCTTTATCTAATGCTCGTTTGACCTCACCTGTTATGATGATTAATTGTAGCCTCTGTACATATTTTATTTACAAGATTTTGAATCAATTCATGCATATGATAACATTCAATTTAACTATTCTATAGCTTCTTTAATTCAACCGTTATTGAAAACTAAAAAAAAAACTTTTGATTATCAATAAACACAGTTATTAATGATAACATACGCATTACTGCGTCCTAAATAAACCTCCTATATATTTAAGAATGAGACACTGATGTACCTCTGATTCCTCGTATTCTCCTATGACTTGTACCATAAAACATAGTAAAAGCGCGTGCTACAAACGGTTTAATCTCAGCAATGTAACAGTACTCTAAACCTACAAGGTGTTTTAATGGCTCTTGATATTGCCTTCCGGCTACAACTAATAGGTATATTAATTTTCATGGTAAAATGAATTTTGATGGATGAAAACTGTAATAAAAACTATTACAGTTTTACATGAGTACTAAGAATTTATTGATATTTTTTTTACAGAATATGTGTTATTGTTGTTGCTATATATAACAACAAATAGTAATGATAATAAAATAATGCATGATGGTACGGTGTGAGACTCCGTCTCGCACTGGGTCAATATTTTCACGACTTTAGAGTTGTCCCATAGTTAAAATTGTTCATAATGGTAAGTCTTCTTTCTAATTCCTTAGCTCAATGACAAACGAATGCATGCATGCAAAGCTATTTATTGCTCCACATATTGTGATTTCGGGTCCAAGTTCATCTGATAAAGCCGTTTTATGGATTTACGTAATGTAAGGCACATTCCATTTTGCATGTTAATAAGTCGTGGATTAAAGTAATCTGCAAACTGCAACTACACGGCAATTAAACACACTTCTAATGTTTTATTTACAACTCTATGTGTTAATCGCGAGTTCTATTTTATAGCAAGGCTCTAGTGTAGGGAAATGTAGCAAGGTTTTATGGTAGTAATTTTGTTTATGAAATCGTTGATAAAATTTAATGATTGAAAATCCACTCAGCTTTATACCATATAGGTATACGTTCTTTCAAAATATTTGGTGAGCTAAGTAAATCTCTATCAAGCCATTTAATAAAATCATTGAATCATTGAGGCCTAAAGGAACAATTTGAATGTTGCAGAACTTACCACCGTTTTGTTAGTCAGCCTTTGAAAAAAGTTGATTTGTCTGCTGTCCCCATGGTTTCACCTGTGTTCAAGAGATAAACATTTTGTATACGCAGAAGCCAAATTATTTCTTAAAATAATATAAAAGTAGACTAAGATACTCTTCATATTATAAGTTATCTGCCAGTGAAAGTTTTGTTAAAATCGGTTTAGGTAGTTCACTACCAGACGTAGAATTTTCCAAAATGCCACTCTTTCTAGTTCCTGTCTATCCGCATCCAGACTTGACTAGTTTTACCTTTTTAAGCTCCATGAGGAGTACTAACAACAATATGCATAGAAGAAATTGGACTCATAAGTACATACAGCAGATTTTCAACTTGAGGGTGATAGCCAGCAAGACGTCTAAATAAGACATCAATTACACATTTCCTACTGTATTTCAATGCTCTATAAAACGTTACCTATGTGTGTTTAACACTTAATTTTAAGTAACAAAGTAAATTAATTGTTAGGTACTGATTTGAGAGTGAGTTACATCAATTTAGTGTAGAAAACTGAACCGTAACATTACGATTTGTAAATGTAATATCATGGTATAGTTCTGTGGAATCCGGAATACTAAAGTGTATAATTAAATCGTATGTATACGCGTAGATGGGTTTTTATGATAATTGAAAGCGTATATCATTAAAGTAGGATTTAATATAGAATTGTTTGGGTTTCAAGAATGTTAGAGCTAGTGAAATCAAAATTAATTTCTCGTTTGAATTAAAATTGTTTTTCATAAATTGCCACGGAATCACTGACGAAATATAGTACTTAATTATTTTATTTTGAATGTAAAAACGTCACGTTAATTTGCTTTTTAAACGGGATGTTAACAATTCGTCACAATCTTTTCTTTTTATTATATTTTTAAATAGAATATTAAGTATTTTCTAACTAAGGTGTTTCCACGTTGAGGCTATAGAGACATATACATAAAGTACATAAAAAGACCAGCTCTTGAGAAAATATATCAGAAAATTCTAGACATTTTCTGAGCAAACATGGCTTCGACTGTATTCATCGAATCGGTCTAAGTTCACACGTAAGCCAATAGTACAAAATACTAATAGATGAGTATTTTAGTCAGCTAGTTGCGTACTACAAAGTATCCTACCAGCATACCTATGGTTTTCTTCACGATTTTCAACATAAGTTAAAGTGAGTACTTTAACCATACCTTAATACAACTTTCGTGCAAATCTTATCAATGATTAATGATTTATAAACTCCCCGTTACTAATTCAATTGCGCTTGCGCACTATAATTTACTATCACAGATCGTGATCCAACTATTTGTCCGTACGTAATGTTAATACGTGTTTATGTACGTAAATGGTTTCCCTTTATGCTTTAAGCACGTTGCTCTACATATTTCTAGTGGGCGTACTACCTATGGTACTAAGTGTAATAAAGTATGATGCAGGTGTTTTGTTAATGTTACTATTTACTTAATGATAAGTATAATAAAAACACGATGTTTCGGTGATAGCCATTTCGAGCGCTGCGCTGGCGCAGCGGGTTAAAGTTGCTGGTTCGGATGCTACAAAGACTTTGGACTGGCAGTAAAAAGAAAAATATTATCATTTACCTTTATTTTTATTCTAGTACTAACTGTTCTGGTAGACTACTTTTTTTTTTTACCAAACTCTTAACTAAGTGGATCGAGAAAATTTGTTTCATAAGCCGCATCTAAGAGTTAGAGTTATGGTTTATTGGAAAGAATAAAAAAGTACTTTACTATTTATTAAAGTGTTATTCATATGCTACGCTAGTTATTTAAATTGCGTTATTTAATTTAAAATACGTTGATAAAGTCATTAAGTAAACGATGAAGTTATTTCATAAATACCGTAAAACCATATTAAATTGTTTAAATTCTTTTGTTCCAGGTAATTTTCAATCAACATCCGTAACATTCGTATGTATGTTAGTAATGCAACAACCAAACAGTCAGAAGTCCATGATGATTAAATAACCCGTAGAGAAGCATGGCTTTACGTATGACCAAATGAGCAAGTATAGTTGGTGAGATTATGAATAAAATTTACCAGTTTAGCAAACACTGGGTTCCCGTAAGTTACTATGTTTTAGGGATAAATATATGTAAATATTATATCGGTTTTTTAGCGTTCCAAAATTATTGAAAAGTTGAATAGTCAGATAGTAAAAAAAACATTACTTTACTGAATTTCTCACAGATACTTCAGTTTTTATACTTGGATTTAACTAAAAAACAAATACAACAATAACACTTACCCAAAACAAAAATAAAACATATAGGTATTTACATAAACGCGTACGTCCAACTCAAAGCGTTTACTATTGAAGCTGATTAAATGGCAGTTTCGTACTGTCCTGTGACTGATTCGTTACTTAGCATTATCAAACATAATATGCCAACATTGGTGTCGACTTAATTGGTGACATCTAGTTTGGCCAACGGCCTACCAGTATTCATCTCAAGGTTGTACAATCATTAATTTCTGCGGAGTATTATACGTGATCATTCATCATCGTCATCATTAACGCGTAGGCGTCAATCAGTACAATCTATTGATCAAAGTCAGTGTTGCTCAAAGTGTATACTGTATACATTATATTTTAAAGCACAACATTAAGACTAATAACATTAAGACAAAAAAATATATTTTTGTTTGAAATAGATAAACTCAAAAACTACTGGACCGATTATTATAATTCTTTCATGAGTAAAATCTTATAGTATCACTGAGTAACATAGGCTATATTAAATTGTAAATAAATATGTTCATGTTTTGATTTAATAAGAAATAAGAATCCCTACGAAAACTCTAATAATGTAACGTACGAAAAGTAGACTAAGATACTCTTCATATTATAAGCTATCTGCCAGTGAAAGTTTTGTTAAAATCGGTTTCGGTAGTTCACTGCCAGACGTAGAATTTTCCTAAATGCCACTCTTTCTAGTTCCTGTCTATCCGCATCCAGACTTGACTAGTTTTACCTTTTTAAGCTCCATGAGGAGTACTAACAACAATATGCATAGAAGAAATTGGACTCATAAGTACATACAGCAGATTTTCAACTTGAGGGTGATAGCCAGCGAGACGTCTAAATAAGACATCAATTACACATTTCCTACTGTATTTCAATGCTCTATAAAACGTTACCTATGTGTGCTTAACATTTAATTTTACATAACAAAGTAAATTAATTGTTAGGTACTGATTTGAGAGTGAGTTACATCAATTTAGTGTAGAAAACTGAACCGTAACATTACGATTTGTAAATGTAATATCATGGTATAGTTCTGTGGAGTCCGGAATACTAAAGTGTATAATTAAATCGTATGTATACGCGTAGATGGGTTTTTATGATAATTGAATGTGTATATCATTAAAGTAGGATTTCATATAGAATTGTTTGGGTTTCAAGAATGTTAGAGCTAGTGAAATCAAAATTAATTTCTCGTTTGAATTAAAATTGTTTTTCATAAATTGCCACGGAATCACTGACGAAATATAGTACTTAATTATTTTATTTTGAATGTAAAAACGTCACGTTAATTTGCTTTTTAAACGGGATGTTAACAATTCGTCACAATCTTTTTTTTTTTTTTTATATTTTTAAATAGAATATTAAGTATTTTCTAACTAAAGTGTTTCCACGTTGAGGCTATAGAGACATATACATAAAGTACATAAAAAAACCAGCTCTTGAGGAAATATATCAGAAAATTCTAGACATTTTCTGAGCAAACATGGCTTCGACTGTATTCATTGAATCGGTCTAAGTTCACACGTAAGCCAATAGTACAAAATACTAATAGACGAGTATGATAATCAGCTAGTTTCGTACTACAAAGTATCCTACCAGCATACCTATGGTTTTCTTCACGATTTTCAACATAAGTTAAAGTGAGTACTTTAACCATACCTTAATACAACTTTCGTGCAAATCTTATCAATGATTAATGATTTATAAACTCCCCGTTACTAATTCAATTGCGCTTGCGCACTATAATTTACTATCACAGATCGTGATCCAACTATTTGTCCGTACGTAATGTTAATACGTGTTTATGTACGTAAATGGTTTCCCTTTATGCTTTAAGCACGTTGCTCTACATATTTCTAGTGGGCGTACTACCTATGGTACTAAGTGTAATAAAGTATGATGCAGGTGTTTTGTTAATGTTACTATTTACTTAATGATAAGTATAATAAAAACACGATGTTTCGGTGATAGCCATTTCGAGCGCTGCGCTGGCGCAGCGGGTTAAAGTTGCTGGATCGGATGCTACAAAGACTTTGGACTTGCAGTAAAAAGAAAAATATTATCATTTACCTTTATTTTTATTCTAGTACTAACTGTTCTGGTAGACTACTTTTTTTTTACCAAACTCTTAACTAAGTGGATCGAGAAAATTTGTTTCATAAGCCGCATCTAAGAGTTAGAGTTATGGTTTATTGGAAAGAATAAAAAAGTACTTTACTATTTATTAAATGTTATTCATATGCTACGCTAGTTATTTAAATTGCGTTATTTAATTTAAAATACGTTGATAAAGTCATTAAGTAAACGATGAAGTTATTTCATAAATACCGTAAAACCATATTAAATTGTTTAAATTCTTTTGTTCCAGGTAATTTTCAATCAACATCCGTAACATTCGTATGTATGTTAGTAATGCAACAACCAAACAGTCAGAAGTCCATGATGATTAAATAACCCGTAGAGAAGCATGGCTTTACGTATGACCAAGGGAGCAAGTATAGTTGGTGAGATTATGAATAAAATTGACCAGTTTAACAAACACTGGGTTCCCGTAAGCTACTATGTTTTAGGGATAAATATATGTAAGTATTATATCGGTTTATTAGCGTTCCAAATTTATTGAAAAGTTGAATAGTCAGATTGTAAAAAAAACATTACTTTACTGAATTTCTCACAGATACTTCAGTTTTTATACTTGGATTTAACTAATAAACAAATACAACAATAACACTTACCCAAAACAAAAATAAAACATATAGGTATTTACATAAACGCGTACGTCCAACTCAAAGCGTTTACTATTGAAGCTGATTAAATGGCAGTTTCGTACTGTCCTGTGACTGATTCGTTACTTAGCATTATCAAACATAATATGCCAACATTGGTGTCGACTTAATTGGTGACATCTAGTTTGGCAAACGGCCTACCAGTATTCAACTCAAGGTTGTACAATCATTAATTTCTGCGGAGTATTATACGTGATCATTCATCATCGTCATCATTAACGCGTAGGTGTCAATCAGTACAATCTATTGATCAAAGTCAGTGTTGCTCAAAGTGTATACTGTATACATTATGTTATAAAGCACAACACTAAATAATAACATTAAGACAAAAAAATATATTTTTGTTTGAAATAGATAAACTCAAAAAACGACTGGACCGATTATTAAAATTCTTTCATGAGTAAAATCTTATAGTATCACTGAGTAACATAGGCTATATTAAATTGTAAATAAATATAAATATGTTCATGTTTTGATTTAATAAGAAATAAGAATCCCTACGAAAACTCTAATAATGTAACGTATGGTGTAAAAAAAAAACTAATGACTGACTGATCTACTCATAGGAAAGGATTTTTGAAAATTCAAGTCCTAAGGGAGTAAAATAGGGGATCGTGGGTAAAACTGAGTTCCGGAAAGCTAATAGGTATATATATATTATTATATAATTTGATGATGGTTAGTTTCCTTTTGAAGTTAGCGCCTAATAAGTTTCCATGTACATAGGTATACGAATGACATTTCAGAATTAAGCTTTAACACCTACCTACCTATTTGGTTCGAACTTGTTTTGAGTCTAATTTATTTGATGGTGCCATTTTAAAATAGTCTCTAATAAATCTAATTTAATGAAAGACGAAGGAAGGGCATTTGAAGTAATTATTCAAGGACTTTTCAATCGCAAAATTAAAATTATAGATTAAAAACATACTGATTGATTCGATTAATAAAGTTGTCACAAAATTCTAGTTTATTTGCAGGAAGCGTATTTCCATAGTGCGTATAAAATTAAAAGCAATCAAGATTAATTATATCCTGCGTTTAGTTTTTGTTGCCTAAAAAGGATTACTTATTTGGGCATAATATCCTAGTAATTATAATTAAAACGAATTAATGATGTTTGAAGGTTAAACGTTTTGCTGATTAAAATTGCTGAATTAAAGCTATTATTTTTTTGTTTTAGGCACATAAATTGATCGCATTATAATTTTATGTCTATAAATTGATTGATTTAGAAAACCATTATTGTTAAGGCTTTTACAGTAGCGAAAGTTAATAATCAAATTAAAAGATAGAGAATGTCCTGTAGTCAATAATTAAAATACCAGCCTTATTTATAACAAACTAGAAAATATTTTACATCTCATAAATCATAATAAGAAATAACTTATCGTTAGTTATGACATTGTGAATAATTCATGAGAGTATCTGTAATGGTATAGTGTCAGCTGTCACTTTGCGCTGGACTCGTGTAGGCTCTAAATGCTATTTCCATTGTAGCATATCGTAGTTTAAAACTTCGCTTTTTTATAAAAAAAAATAGTAACAATTTAATAAAAAATACAAAATTCTGAATTTAAATTTTTAGTTTGGATCCTGAGTGAAAAGACTTATACAGCAAGAAAGTATATTGAACTTTTTTTTTATTTAGTTATTGGTCGTTCAGAAAGGAAGGGCTCCTATGCTATAAGGTATCACTATATTTAGTACAGAAACATCAAATAAGATAAAACTAGTTAAATACAATTTTAAATCACATTATACTAACTACCAACCATAGAACGAGGAAAATAAAATTATCCTTATTCCCTTTCATTAGTACTCATTGTATCGTATCCATTTTAAAATCTAGTCCAAACGTATCGTGTGACAATGGACTCGCACACAGCTTGAATAACGATCATGTGCCGGATATGGAACCAGGTGCTTGCAACTTGCAATTCTTGCACAATTTACGTTGTCGAGTCTTGAATCGGTGACAGCTGCACATTTTATTCTAATGTTCACGAGTGAACAATGTTAGGAATTGTACTGTCTTGTATCGAGAAATGCGCTGAGATGTGTTAGATATTTCTACATTGTGTTCATGTTAGCTGGAATTCTTAGTCTCACCCTATGTATGTTTTATCTTATCACATGTTGTTTCAGAAGAAGATATTGTATGTTGATTCTTATTTTGTCATTTGTATTTTCAAAAAGCTTGCTTCATAAATTTATAGCTTACATTGACATTTTCTAAAATGTTCTGATATTGTACGATAGCCTATCAATTCGAAAATTATATAACTTTTTAGGGACAATCGAACATACAGTGCGATTGATTGACTCTGACATTTGAAATATATAAGGTAACAGTTCAAAGGGCATTTCCGATGTTAATATAAGTATGAAAGAGGTCAAGTTATATAATTGCCTGTTTACCTTTGATTTCTTACTTGAGTAATATCTGCTTTTCTTATTTTACAAGTCAATAATTTTATTAATAGATCTTTTGTAATATATTATGTTTTAAACATAATAATATCTTTCATATCAGGCTTCACTGACTATGAGATAAGAAAGGGCCAATAAACTTCACGAGTAGGTACCTAAGTACGTTTTGTATGTTTCGTTAAGTTAATTTGATAAATAAATTTAGTTAGGGCATAGAGTAATAATATACTAAGTGTTAGGGTAAGAAAGTATTATTTTACACTTCAAAATTTTTTTGACTGTTCCATATCATGATTGACATTGAATTCGAAAAAAAAAATGCAGTAAATCGAGATTTATAATAATTAATTGCTGGCTCAAAAGGTTAGCTACATAAATCACTACTATAATAGAGCAATGTTGTCGATAGATCACTATAATCCTTGATTTACAAAAAAAACATCCGTTTTTATTGCCATTCAATCTCTATAAAGATATATGAAAGTGATAACCAATCAAGACACGAATGTTATCAACAAGTTTGTGCTCTTTAAAAACCCTTATAACTATTGTGATATGGCTCAAAATTCTACAATCTGTTGGAATATTGAGGACGATATCTCATAATCGATGAATTTCAGATGAGTCATTTGCAGGTTATATGTCGTAGGTCAAGTTGAATGACATAATGTTCTTTAATTTATAGTCTATTATTAGATACTTACGTAGAAAACACAAAAAGAACTATTGTTCAAATCGTATTTCTTAATTAAGTTAAGTAGGTTCTATTAGTGAGTATTTTTAGTATTGTGCAAATTTGTACATTACTTACGTGATTTTACTCGCATTTCCATTAGGGAAATAAAGCAGCCTATGACACGTTCCGGCCCACAAACTCACGTTGATCCGTATCCGTGTGTTAATATTGAGAAATCAACACAGACCCTACACCACTGGTTATAGTAAAACCATGAAATTTAGAGGATAACTTACTTTTCGCTATTCTAAAATGGCGGCAGAGTCAATTGTAACTTTCGACGTTCATAAGTGCCTTAACAGAGCCTAAATAGAATAAATGAGATTCCGAAATCCATCCTCTAAGTCAGTAGGTAGGCTATGTAGTTGAAACCACGAGGCAAAAATATATTTTTATGACTTCAACAAACAAAGCGCGATTGTAGCAATAGGTCAAAATGAATTATAATTGTTATAAAACTATTAAACAATACATAAACCTAAATATTTTATTGACATTAAACGAAAGGTTTGTCATGCCGTGGTGAACGCACCCAAACGATCATGATGCAAGATCAAATCACTAGCCCATATCTCTGACTACCTATACTAAGCTTAAAGATTCATCACTTGATGTTCGGTGAAGAAGAACATCATGAAGAATGTTATTCCCGTAGTTACGAGTATGAGCTGATAAATTAAATAAAAACAGTTCTTGATAGTCATTTCGTTGGGAAAGAGGTATAGGAAACCATAGCACGTAGGGTATAGTAACCGCCTGGCTGGCAACCACCTTCTGAAAATCTGTGGCCAAGAACCTACTGGTGTGTTCTAAAAACTAACTATTTGCTTCTAGTCTTTGTGCGCTACCTTCGGCCATTCATCATCATTGACCACAGTGAGAATATGGTCAATAGAAAAAAAATAGACGTTTTCCAGTCTGAAAATACTCGTTTCAAGTTTATAATAAATATCCCGATACTTTCTACCGAGGTTCAGTTTTAAAGTATTTTATATAGTAGCCAGTAAATAAAAATTCCATGCAATGTAATTGCATTTAACTGAGCTATAAATTACCTTAATGGGCATCTGCAATGAAGTTCCTATTTATTACCTCGGGGCACATCCATCTTATTAACATGTAACAGTCAACACTGCAATCAATTACCTACCTTATTACAACACCCGGACAACCTAAAAAAAATTAAGATAAAACATCGCCATATTGTCTTATATAAGTATCGAATACGTACTTATTACGAAGTTAAAGATAACATCAATTTTATGAGGTATTTTTGGGTTCCTTCCGATTTTATAAAGGTTATGTGGCGTTAACATTCTTCAGTTAAATTTTAAATGTCTATTTTAGAGCTTTGTGAACATTGTAATATTATTCTTTAAGTATACAAATTTATAATTTACTAGTTTTCCGCCCCGTGGTTTCATGCGTAATCCCCTATTTTACCGTTTTAGGTGTTGAGTTTATAAAAATCCTTTCTTAGCGTAACTATCTGAATGTAAAATTTCAGCCCGATCCATCTAGCAGTTTGAGCTATCCGTTGATAGATCAGTCGGTCAGTCAGTCAGTTACGCTTCAATTTTATTATATTTAGATAAAAAAATATAGACTATGGAATAGTTGGGAACAATATCTAAGTTATATCCCCACGGAACCATAAAACTAAAACGAAATAACACGCCCATTTCATTTAATTTGAAAGTGATACATTTATAGTTTTGCATTTGGCCCCGTCACGATTCATCTGTTCGTGATAGCTAACGGCTAGCTATGATCTAATTAAAGCGATCTAACACGGAATAGGTACAGTCAGTGACAGTTTGATTCCGCACTATAAGAGTACCTAAGTACCTTATTTGTAGAGAGTAGAATTTGTTTGTTTGAACGCGCTAATCTTTATAGTTACTAGTCCGATTTGAAAAATTCTCTCACTAATAGGAAGCTACATTACCCACAAAGGTTATAGGCTACTTTTTATCTCGGGAACGCGAGTGAAGCCGCGGGGAACAGCTAGTTATTAATAATCAATTTATCCCGGGAGCGTTTATAAATACAAATTTTTAATTACGTTTATTATTTTTTATACATTATCAATACTACACCAAGAAGAAGTGCACGTAATCGGCACTCTTGTATAGTAGGAAATACGATTTACTGTCCTATGAATATAAAAATAAAATATATATAACCTATTTATTAACTATTGCTCAGATATATATTGAATTATGATTAAATTAGAAAGCACAGTTTCACTTTATAGAAAAACATTGATAATACTTTGTTTATTTTAATTTTAATACTAAAAGTTATAGGTACAATTCTTCGAATGGTATCATTTTATTTTATTAATAGATATAACAATATAACTTTCTATTGTCGATTGTCGAGCTTAACACTCAAAACAAATAACGTAATATTTAGACAGAAGATATCACGATCTTTTCCTTGTCTAAAGTTCAAGTTATAAGCGAAGATAAAAGTGGCGAATATTTTATATATTAATTTAAATTACTTATTAAACTATTTGAAGGTGTGGAAAATTAATGATCAAACACTAACCAGTGTATAAAATATCTAAAAACACACAGACATGACAAATATAACTATGTTTTATTTTTTACTTTTTAGTAGATCAATAATTTATCTACTATTAAAAATGTAATTTATGACGTCATAATGCAGTATATTTGTAAAAAAATGCGCTTATAATGGCTTGAAAGTTAATTGTTATTAGTGCGTTTTTGGATGATGTGTTACAAATAAAATTAACTAGTGAAAATTCAATGCTCCATTCTAACTAATAAAATCGCACAAGTTTCTCAATTGTACCACACCCCATTGTAATACCAAACAATAATTGTTCAGCGATATTGCGATAGTCACGACAAGAAACGCCAAGTGTCATTCGGCTGTCACCGGGAACCGAACTGCAGGTCCACTGCGCCTACGCCCACTTGCTCAGAGAATGTCGGAAATGTTCAGGTTACGAAATTAAATTGCTGGCCAGACCTGCGAGTGAGCATTGAATTGGTATTTCGTGTTACGATAGAATAATAGATAATTTAGACACGATTTAGGTTATATGTAAAGTTTATGCATTATGGTTTTAATGTAGGGTATTTATTGAGTTCTTTGGTAGAGATAAGCAGGGCGATAGTGATGCCGAATAAAATCGCCTTCCATTTCAAAGTATCACACAATCATTTTGTGTCCCTGATTACCCTTTACAGATAGATAAATCCTTATAATAAAAAAAATACAGTAGCAATAGGGGTTGGGCATAGATTTTGCTAGTTATACATGTACCAAATTATATAATGACATAAAGACCTACTAAATTGCAGTTAAAAGGATGCTCTCTAATTTAGTTATTTTGTAATATTTGCTTGGATGGAATAGTGAAATTATTGAAGGTCGAAGTTAAGACGAGCTAACATTAAAGGTTACAACAGTTTCCCATCATCATATTATATTGCTAAACGCTAGCTAGCCCTTGATCAAATCATTGATTAAATATAATTGCGCTGAGAAATTATTAAATGGATTATGTACGTATTGGTCTGGGAATTGAGAATTTGTAATGATAGAGCCCAGACTTCCGAAATTTGTAGGATCATGATGTTACTATCCGCACTATTCGGGTAATGAAGCTCTGCTTAGTTTGGGATCAAATAACCGTGTGTGAAGAATGTCCCAATATATAATATTAAACATCCACATAAACATAATACCTATGTATCAATCTATAGATTTTGCGTTTGAAACAAAATTCTGTATAATATAATTAACATTAGTTAATTAACAACGTACACGTAAGTAATTAAGATAATAAAGCAAGTCAATCACAACCATAATAATAACTAAAGCATGATATGATATTTTAACCCCTAATATAAAAGACTATAATGTTCGAAATGCCAAAACCATTAAGTCAACATTGCTTATCGTACCCTCAACTTTGCATGAAAAAACACTTCATTAAAATCTAATATTATTATGAGTGCTTAAAAAATATCTGCCTTGTTATCTAGATTACAATCAGGTATTAAAACCGGGATCAACGCACTTTAGACGCTTGTTTTTATAGTCCTTTAAGACCGTAATTGGTACATACGCATGTAGGTTCATAATATTTAAAAAAATACTACAGCTTCGTAACGTTTGTATAGGTCAGTTACCCTTTGGTAGGGTAAATTCTATTTAATAAATATTTACGTATCCACACTAATATTATAAATGCGAAAGTAACTCTGTTTGTTTGTTACCTTTTCACGCCTAAACCACTAAACTAATCGCGATGAAATTTGGTATGCAGATGCAGAGAGAAGGACACATGCTACTTTTTATATACACTCACAAAGAACACAGCCTCTAAATTTCATGTCTCTAAGACCATCGGTTTAGGCTGTTCGTTAATATATAAGTCAGTGAGTCAGTTCACTTTGAATTTTATATATACAGATTATAGTCTTATTTTCCATTCTTCATTAATGCCCTGTCAGTCTACTATATCCAACTAAAATTGCCGCTATAATAATATTGTTTCATCATTTTGTTATAGAAGACTTATCAAGATAATATTCCCAACTACATACTAAACAAAAATATATGATAAAAAGCTAATTAACAACACTCCTTAGTTTAACTCTCGCATATATCCTACATAGTTATATTTAGGTACCAACATCACACCCGGATACAGTTAATCTTTGCCTTGACATTATATAAAAGAAAACAGTCACGAAACAAAACATTAACTTATGTTTTATGACAATAAAAGGAAAAAAAACAATGACTCAAATGTCGAATTCCTAGACCAAAAATTGCTGCTACAATTAGAACCAATAAAACCATTTAATTTACAAGTTAAAGCTCTATTAATTTTTTTAACTGACATCTTAAACTTTGCATAATAAAGCTTCTCACGAATTACTAACATTAATAATAAGAATAAATTATGCGTTTATAAACTCTCCAAATTGTTGCAATTGTTCCACTTGTTCTGTCCACCACATGCGTTATTCCTAAACAGTTGTACTTATCAGTCCATAGAGAGCTTGCAACTCCCTTTATCACACTACAAAAAGCAGCAGTTTTCAAACACAGGCACATTGGAATGAAACTTGGCTAACTGTAACTAATAAATAAATGCGAAAGTATATTTATGTGTATAAAGGTATTTGTAATTCAAACATGCATTTATAAATGGCTGTTCAGATTTAGGTTAAATTTGATAGATTATGTTCTGAAAAATACTAAGTAGGTACCTACATCTCTTGAGGGTACGAGCCATGTACGAGCGTAAAATCTAGTAGGTATATAATTTACTAGCGACCCGCCCCTGTTCGGGAAGTATATAAGATCTTTAAATCATGGTAAAAAAACATCAACGAAACGAATAGTGTCCATATAATTTTCAATAAAATTTAAAAAGATTAAAACATTTCTGATGAAATCAAAAGTGCATACGAGTTACAAATTTACATTCTCTTAAAGCTTTCAAATATTTTGCACATAAAAATAATTGATGGAGTTTTTTTATGTTAATAAAGACATAATGTTATGTATCTCTATGGGCCACCCACATTCCTTTTAATCTTGACATTTTATTAGCATGTTTATACTTAATTCATGCTTAATATATGGAAATAACATGGGATTTGTCTAATAGCCGATACATGAGCGTAGGTGGAGTAAGCGTCTTAAGAAAATCAATATAAAGCTTAAAATTCTACATAATTCTTTTGTTCAAGAGGAACAGTGGCACCAGTAGTAAATATCTCTGGCTGGGTATATTAGGGTTGCAAGTTTTTTTAATTATATATGTTCTATAGCCAAACAACACACGGCAACCGCGATCAGAAAGAATTATGTCCAAAAAATTAAAAAACGAAAAAGGAACATAAAAAAGTTAATATTTCAAAAAAGGTTTAGTTAAACGATAGTTATCATCATAACGAAAGAAAAAAATACATTTGATCCCGAGAACGTGGGTTTTAGTCACGATTTTCCGCGGGGTGAAAACTAGTAGACACAATATTGAAAACTCATTCATTCAATTATGAACTTTATGACCCTTGATGAAGCATTTATTAATGTCACATACAATCGACTCTACTACTAGCTCGGTATTTAATTAACTTGAACGGAGTCCGGCAAGAAACTCAGCAAGGCAATTTTTTTTCATCACCAATTACCAACGTATTATTTATTATTATTAGGTGTATATTGCTGTAACTTCTGACATTCAAACAGTAATTGAACAAGTCTTGTATATAGAGCAGGAAGTAATGAATATTTTTAAATAATTGCACGTATCTATGTATTTGTGTAGAAATAACCTGTAAGTCTTAAGGCAATATAATAAAGATTATTATTTAATCGCAAATCAGTGTAATTGTCGCGGAGTGTTAATTTCAAGAACTTTTTGTTAATACAGATTGACCACACTCAAAGGTTCCAACGATATTCAAGTACGTTTTTAAATATCAATTGATTTATTTAATACAAAAAACACCTTTTTGGGGACATGTCTTTGGGGAATGATAAGAACATTGGTTAGTGTTTTAGTGATAAAGAAATAAAATTCTAGATGGCCTCAGGCTTAGCACTACACTACAAATGTCAAACAATAATTCTAAGCAACAAAACATTAGCACAGAATAAATACCTAAGTAGGTACATTAGCTAATTTTCGGTTTTGACGTATTTAGCCGGTGGAACCTAATAGTGTTGTCGACTTGCACCAACATTTGACTGTCAATAATAAGATCGATTATCGTCTAGTACCTACATTAAGTAACCAATAAACTTATAATAATGTCGTCAAAAAAACGATAGTAGAATGCCAAGGTAGTCGGCTGTCAAGTGATCTATTTAAACGTAAAAAATATGATGTAGGTAGTTATTTTTTTGTCTAAGTGTACGAACTATAAAGTCAGCCATGATATAGTGCCTGATTTCAATTTTTAGATTTATATTTTCAATAAAAAAGGTCAGATACGGATTTTATAGTTATTTAAGTTTAAGGAGACTCGAAACTGGGATCTGGATCCAAAAAATGAGATCGGCTAAGAGAAGTGACACTCATATAAATTATAATTTTAGTATCGCCCGAAACATAGTTAGCCTATCAGTATTTGAAGTTAGCGACACTCGCTCACACACACACACACACACCAATCATGACCCCAATTAGTAGTAACTGTCTCCAATTAGTCGTAACTTCTCATTTAGTCGTAACGCGTACCAAGCCCTGAGCCGAGGTCCGCATCCCATTCGGGGATGCGGACCTCGGCTCAGGCGAGGTTACCTAAATGTTTGGTTGAGAGCCCTTGTGCTCACCGATTTGTCCGGTAAGGTTAATGCAACCATCAGAGGCTAACTTTAGAACTCTCAAAAAAAGCAAATCATGAGCTGACAGACCGATGGAGAAGCAGTAGTAGGTACTTATATTAGTTCGCTTGTATTTGGTATGAAGTGCCGGGAACCTGCCATTGTTACGTTCATATTTGAACGGTATCCTTAATCAACCTTGAGAAATCCTTTCCAGCAGTAAAAAACAAGAGACCTTGATACATTTTGTGTTACGAATTTTACGTAGGGGCATATTTAAAGTTTGGGCATAAAAAAAGTGAAAAGGCAGCTTTAGATAGCGAGGTCGAGGTCCGTGACAGCAAAAAAAAAAAAAACCCCGGCCTAAGTTATGACGTTTAGCGGGGTAGCTTGTTTCTGAACAAAACACAACTTTTTAATTATTAGCTTTATCCAGATACATACGGAATTAATTTGCATTGATATTTTATATTAGTAGAAAAAGCTCATAAAATGGTAACCGTAGGAAGAAATAAGTTTATAGAAAGTATCTTATATTTTATTGACTTACCAAGATTTCAGACGAAGAAGATACATTTATGGAAATTAAAGTTATGTCAACTTCACAAAGATCTAGCCTGTGATTTTGCAGCTGGCGTGCAGTTCTAATGCTAGTATCACATCTATATCTATACTAATAATAAAGCTGAAGAGTTTGTTTGAACGCGCTAATCTCTGGTGATACTGGTCAGATTCGAAAAAATATTTCACTAATATGAAGTTACATTATTATTATTAGGCTACTTTCTATCCCGGGAACGCGAGTGAAGCCGCGGGGAACAGTTAGTAATAAAATACAAATGTCGCTTAAGTTCTTAACTTAGATCAAACAGAAAGACACGGACGCGGGAAATCGTGCAGTAACATAGAACGAAACTAACATTGTTTCATATTATGCTGTCACAAATATTTCAGCCTATTTTGATACCACGCTGTTTTGTTTTTGTAATTAAAAATATGGTAATTGTTGTCACTTAAGTTTAGGCTATGATGAATTAGGGAATTTTGTCTCTAAATTTAAAAAGAGTGAAAACAAAACTGCCTTCTCGATTACCGTATTTATTTATAAAAAAATCCCTTTAATATTTTAAGGGGTTTTTTTTTAAGAATGCAAAGAAAAACTGAATCTAGAATTGTAATTTCTCGTATATCGTCGCCTTAAATATGAATTGCTTAAATTATCAAATTTAACCACTAATAATTATTAAAGGGCGTGCTCCAACTATAACAGAGCGCCTCGGGCCTTCTTACAGTGTTGGTATAATGTCCAAAACAATTAGTGTTGCAATTGAATATCTTCGCAGACCATTTACGAATAGTAATTATATAGTAGGATTCTCAACGAGTACCTTTTGGTATTAATTATATGCTATACAAAGTTACATAAGAAAATCATCTAGTATTTTGTATGAGAGTAGGAAAACGAAAGCACTCAGGTAATATTTTTTTCTTATTGTGAGACAGTACCAACGCTTCAGTGTTTTGTAAAGGAATAGAAAAAAAAACGTAGATGAGTTTCTTATCAATAAAAATAATTATAATCATACCTAAAAAACGACAAATATGGTAAACCTAAAATACAGAAATCATGGTTTTTGACTCATATGAATTATATCTTTAATTGTTCGAAAATAATGGTTGTCAAAATTTAATGCGCTTGCATACAATCGGTCACATAGCATTTGAAAAGCGCCCACACGAATGTTATTGTTATTAATAAATTTATCGTTAGTGAGAGGTCCAAGGCCGTTTTACATGTATCATTATCTATATTGTGCAGACTAACCACGAATGGGCAGTTTGGTGAAGTGATATAGGTTGTAGATAGGAATTATAGCCAAAAGGTCAACGCCACAAAGGGCACGCCCGCACGATTTCAGTGCATTGTCTATGTGCAAAGAATATAGATTCAACTCTTGCTTAATTTGGCTGCAATAATTATAAATTAAAAGAAAGGATCGGTAGTAGACGATTTAAAATAGCATCAACCTTGATTCAACTCTGAAAAGGAACGATAAAGATTTTAGCAAAATGATTAACAAGATAGTTATTCATAATGTGAAAGACATAAAGAATTACCTTAGCGTTCTTTGTTGTCAAAGACTAACTCGAGAATTTCTAGCGCCATTTACAAATCTCATACAAAAGAAGTAATCAGCAACCTATGCCAAAGCCTTTTAATATTTTCTTTCTTATTTAAATTACGACATTAGTGTTGCAAGATCATACGAGTAGATATGATAAATCATTCAATACAATTACGTCGGTCTATTCACGTACTCATATCCTAGGAGTTGGTTCACCCACCTATTGGCTATCCTGGATCATTTACCTCCCACATTGGTGTATATTTTACGGGTATGGTCTCTTTGAATTGTTCATCTCATGACAACAATAATCCCTGCTGTGAAAATCTTAATGTTTTACTTTTAGTATGGTCAGTTAACAGGCTTCGGCGCGAGAAGGCATTCATTTTATTTGATGTATGAACACGACTTGTAGTATTCATACATAACTTTAGTGTTTCAGATAATAATTCATCCTCGAGAATTTCCTCTGCATATAATTCTTCCTATTGTCTGACACTGTTTCCTTTGCTATTTTATGCAAATAATGACAATTTATTCGTCTTTATTTATTTGTTTATGCTTGGAATTGATTTACATTCCATAGTAACAGTCCAATTATATGGAGAAACTTTTATATTTTTTAACATTGACTTTAAATTAGCTTCTGCAAATCCGTAATCAGTGGGCGTAGGTAATGCATTCACATCTGCGCAAAATGCAAATATGCCAGCAATACTTGGAGGTATCCTGCGATTTACCGCCCACTGCCATCCTGTAGTTATCGCCTAATAGTCATCGACTTCTTTTTGATTTCACAAACATGGAAACTCAATTGGAATGTTTATTAGTAAAGGAAGAAAACAGCCGGTTCTAAAGTCAATGATCTTGGGCAAACAACTTCATGCAAAGCTTTGGCATAACATTGTAGTATTACACATAATAGTTTCAGAGCGTTATTTCAACACGTCATATTGCAATATGCAGATCGTAAATCGTTTGTTGCTCGAGCATTTCCCACACAACTACACATTATTATGGATCTCATGTTTCTATAGATCGTCCACAACGAATAATTGTGGTCTTATTACCCTTGGTTTGCAACACCCGAACCACGATCAAAGAATCTGTCGATTGATTAACGAGCTATGTGAGTATTATCGTGGGCCGGTTGTTGCGATAACTGGGTCGATTTCGTTGTTTGATAATTCTACGTTTTGTTGCGATTTACCAGTGGTTTTGCGTCGGTTTAGCTAACTATTAGGTTCATACCTAACATCCGTTTGATGCAATTCTTCAATAATTCATTCAATACTTGGATTTTATAATCATGATACTTGATTCAAAATTCAATATTACAAAATATTTGATAATAGTGTGTTCATCATGCTGTGAAAACAAATAGGTAATTGTTACTCACTAACATTGTAAACAAAGGTTAGCTCATTGAATTAAGCTTCATTATGTTTATGAATAAAGAATAATAAATATCGACAATATAGTAGATACCTGATTAAGCAGTTGAATTTTATTGGATTTTATGAACCAAAATTTCAATCAATCAATTTCTTAAGACCCCATTCCCTGAAAAACGCTAAAACATGTGTTACGGTTTCCCAAAAATAACGGCATAAAACCCACATTTAATAACATCTCAAAGACATTTTAAAATCTAAACAGGTATATCAACAACTTCACCTAGCCATATTTTTGAAATATTTTCTCATTTCCAGAAAAAAAACATAATAAATTATCTCAAAACCTAAAATTGACCTTTGCGGTTTTCCAAATTTACATTTTTTCGAATGAATTTATTATAAATCTTTTTGCATAAAATAAAACTTAAAAGTATGAAACCCACCTTCACCGTCTCAGTTTTTTTTACAAACTAACACCATAACAATAATCTACGTTTAAATATTCATGAAATTTGTCCGCCATTTTTCATAGTAATTTGTATGGCGGAACGTCACCGTATTTATTTGAAATTGATTTGAATTATTTCGAATGCGTGTATCAAACATTTTCAGTACCTTTTTCGAATCAAAGGTGAGAGCACGTCAGTTTGAAGCTCGACGAAAATTTTGTTTTTTGCAAAAGTTGGGTCGCGACTGCTCAATAAGACATTATGACTGACAACTGTCAATATTGTTACTACCTACATAACTGTAATATTTCAAAATTATTGAAAGTCATCAATATTTTAAACTCAAACTAATTCATACAAACATACGGATAAACAACAACACTAAAAATATTAATTCGTTTTCAGTGTCGCTCAATTAGTTCCTTCCTTTTTTTTCTCAAAAAGTTTGCAATTACAGACGAATTTTCTACAAGCTTATTATATGTATACAGGATGATTTTGAAATGGTATTTTAGCCCGAATTCTAAGGATAGTGTACATCATTATCAGTAATCCTACAAAATTTCAGGTGCCTGAGCACTACCATTACGATGACAAGATTTACAAGTTTATCGAAAATCTCTAGTAAAAGCCTTTATTCGCAATCAGAATAGTACTAACAGGGCAAAATAGCTATATTATACTCGCTCGAGTAATTTAATCGATACTCAGTTAGACTCACATTGCAGTGTATATGTAACGGTGAACTAATTTATTGATTGATTGATATCTTTCGTTTGTATAGAAATATTGTAATATTGTTTTCCACTCTTAACCGTGTGTGAAGAATGTCCCAGGATATTCATTATTATTATTATTTATTTAAATATACTCTAAAATTGTTTTTCATGATCTGTATAAGGTATACATCAATGCCATTTCGGCCTACTATACCATTTAAAAAACAGCCTGTATAATTCGTCAAATCATGATACAGGTTAGGAATATAATGATTTGGTGAATTATACGATTGGCCACCGACTAGTTCAGACAATGGGAATCATTTCAAAGATTGGATTAAGTAAAGTTTAATAAACATAAAAATAGTGTAGTAAAAAAAAAAACATCTTTCCATATCACATTAACTATTTACCACAAATGGATCTTTATATATAATTGTAAAAAGTAATAGAAGCCGGATGGCTCAATAAAACGACAGCGTGTTATTACAGATTCACTTTTAATCTTCGCACAATAATAACGTCCTGACACTTTTACTGTTACAATTTGAATGCCCTCAACATCAACTACGGATTCCTTTTATACTATTTTCTTATATAACAGTTATGGCATTTCAACATGGGTTAAAAATACTAAGAACTAAATAAATATTTTAAGTACTACCGTAAACATTTTTACTCTTTTAAAAGAGTGACTAGATTACATTAACAAAATAAATTAATCGGCAGGAATCAACCGGATGTGGATATGATTCAATGATACCAACATTTAGATTATTTTCTAACACAAATCAATCGGATACAAATCAACTTGGTACTCACACAATTAAATCATCAAATTATCTTATATCTAACATTCGGCCTTTCCTGACATTGAAGTTTGTCCTCAAACTTAGCACAATTTCTCACAAATTAATTATTCTACTAAATATTCTCAATATCAGCTTAGATGGACCTATCAACATCACATAACACATACGGGATGGATCTATCAACATTCACCACGATGCCATGTCTACAGATGGATCTTTCAACATCTATTGATTTATTTAACTCTGATGGATCTATCAACAATCAACACGATGACATATCTACAGATGGATCTTTCAACATCTATTAATTGATTTAACTCAGATGAATCCATCAACATTCCATTTTATTTACATGGTTCTAACAACCATTATGCTATTAACATGAATCTATCATCATTCAATGATATTATTTAGATGGATCTGTCAACATCTTCTAAACAACATGATAGACTTCTATTTCATTATATTTATAGTCAACTAATTATGATTATTTTTGTCGTATTTAACCAACTTAAACTTTACGTCCAACACTTTAACTAAATACATGATATAATCATCAAAAATACTTATTCAATTATTTATCTACTAATTCTAATTAATCACAACCTCATTTCGGTAACATTATTGGAATAATTGAAGCACACAACATAACCCCGACCCAAACTTTACTCATGAGAATTAATTTCATCGCCACTATTGTCATTACTAGAGCTGCTATCGCTATATGTCGTTATCCAGGGCTTAATACGATCTACCGCCCAAATATTACAGTAATCTCTTTGCGTAATTGTGGATCCTTCAATACTAGAAACCTCATACCTATCGTTACCCAAGACTTTTGACACTTTAAATGGACCTGTAAACTTCGGAAGAAGTTTTTTACTCTTGCCATCATTACCAGGTGTTGGTTTTAGTATTTTAACTAAATCCCCTTCTTTATATATTTTAGCTTTAAGCTTATTTTTGTCATACCTAACTTTTTGGGCAGTCTGATCTTTTTCTATGTGTGAATCTATTTCATCTCGAATGTCTTGTAAAGAACTTGGCTGTCTAGTATTGTCTAAAATTTGAGCAAATATCTTATCACCTTTACTAACCAATTGGATTCCAAATAATGCCTCAGATGGAGCTTTACCTATTCCTTTATTTAATGTATTATTTAGTCCCCATTGTAATTTCCCCAATACTTTGTCCCAATACTTCTCACCTAATTTGTCAGTGTATGATGTTAATCCATCCAAAATTGTTCTATTGTACCTCTCCACTTGGCCGTTAGCTCGTGGAGAAGCTACTGCATTAAGAATGTGCCTTATTTTTGCATCGTTGCAAAATGTTTCGAACTCATTGGATGTAAATGATGTTCCCCGGTCAGATATTAGTCTATTTGGGTAACCAAAGGTCGCAAATATGTCATCCAAGGCACGAATACTAGGACCTGATTTTAAATTCCGAAGAGGCTTTAGCAAACAAAACTTCGTAAATCCGTCAACAATTACCAGTAAGTATGAATTACCTTTAGCACTCTTGACAAAGGGCCCTAAATGGTCAATATGTACTGTATCGAAAGGTTTGTTCACCTTGTGAATCGGATGCAAATAACCTTCTTTAGGCCCACTTGGTTCTTTGCTATATGCGCACTCTATACAACGCCGAACATATTTAGTGACAAAACGTTTCATTTTTGGAAACCAAAAATCTTTACTAATTTTATTTAAAGTTTTTTCCACACTAAAATGACCAATATCGTCATGATTTAATTTACATAATTGAAAACGGGCACTTTTAGGAACAACCCACTGCAAGCCATCACCATTAATTCGAAAAAGTTTATTATCTTTAATAACATATTTATTTTTTATTTCAGCGTATTCCTTGTCTTCCAATATTTTACGGATACGTTGTACTTCAGGATCATTTATTTGTAAAGTCAATAACCAATCTTCTTGAGTTATTTTTAATATAGATGGTATAGGATCTGGCGCGGTAACAAACTCACAAGGTAGGGGGTTTCTACTCAGTGCGTCAACATGTGCCATATGATGACCTGGCTTGTATTCAATCTTGAAATTAAATTCTTGTAGTGCTATCCACCACCGTGCAATTCGAGGAATAAGGTCACGTTTAGTAAAAGTATCCCGTAATGCTATACAATCAGTAACTAATGTAAATTGTATTCCTAATAGATAAACACGAAATCTTTGGAGAGAAGCTATTACCGCCAAAGTCTCTAACTCATAAGCATGATAGTTTTGTTCGTCCAATGTAGTTTTACGACTAAAATATGCAATGGGTTTAAGAGAAGCCGTCTCGTTTTCTTTTTGTAATAATATACCCGCTAATCCATGTTTACTAGCATCTGTGTGTAAATAAGTAACATGTTTATGGTCATACAAACCTAGAAGAGGTCTCTGTACTAAAGCCTGTTTCAGCTGATTAAAAGCGTCCTGTTGTTCTATACCCCATGTCCATGCGTAATTTTTTCGGGTCAAGTCTGTCAATGGTCGAGCAATAATAGCGAAATTTTTAATAAATTTTCTAAAATAACTTGCTAACCCAACAAATTGTCTTATTTCATGTACATTTTTAGGTATCGGAAATAATTCCACTGCGTTAATTTTTGCTTTTCCCGGTTTAATACCTTGCTCGCTTATTTCATAACCTAAATATTCGAGTTCTTCTTGGAAAAAGTTACATTTCTTCAGATTTAACGTTAATCCGGCATTTTGTAATAATTTAAAAGTTTCTTCTAAACGATCATATTCTTCTGTAAAATCTTTTCCTGGTATTAAAATATCATCCATGTACGCGAGGGTAGATTTAAATCGGGAATTGCCCAAAACTTTATTTATGGTTCTTTGAAAAACTGAAGGAGAATTTACTAATCCAAATGGCATTTTTTTGAATTGATATAATCCATCTGGCGTTATGAATGCAGTAAGGTGTCTACAATCAGTTCTAATAGGAATTTGATAGTAACCACTGGCCAAGTCCAAACTAGTGTAGAACTTGTTACCATTAAGCATATCAAGAAGGTCATCTATTCTAGGTAGAGGATAATGATCTTTTATAGTCTTTTTATTTAGCGCTCTGAAGTCCACACACAACCTATATCCACCAGTTTTCTTTGTTACAAGTATAATAGGGCTTGCGTAGGATGACGTTGATTCTTCAGCAATATCATTATCAATTAGTTCTTTAACCATGTCTCGAACAGTCTCTCTCTCAACATAACTCAAACGGTAAGGTCTGTATGTAACTGGATTCTGATCAACAAGTTCAATTGTCATTTCGGTCGTATCTGTACATCCTAACTCTGATAAATTTTCAGCAAAACAATGTCTATATGCGTTAATCAATTTAATAATGCTATCAATCTGATCTTTTGTTAGCTTCGGGTTGATATTTACACAATTTAGATTAAAAGGACAATAGTTTAATTCTTGAGTTGACACCTTATTGCAGCTAAGTTGACTGATGTGAGAATTAGGATTCAATTCAGATATTGTATTTGCACGTACTAAAACTGAACCCTTATTTAAAGTTAGTGGTTGTCTTGAAGGGTTGTATATAGCTATCCTACAACACCCCTTTTTTAATCCATAGACACCTCCGATTACACAATATTCTGATTTTGTGAGACTCCGCGTACTACTCTCAATAAAAATATCACCAGAACCTTTATTGTTATCAATACAATCTACTAGATCAATTTTATCAATAACAGTGTCTGACACAATTCTTAGAACAACTTTTTCATTAATTTCAGATGGCAATGAAATATATTCCTGTGGTATTTCACGTTTTAAAATGTCTAAATTGTCACTAGTTTTAATTACTAAAACATCTGGTCTCTCAGTAAAATCTTGACCAATTAATAACGGTGTCGCAAGTTGTGAAGAGTCTACAATTAATGCATCAATCTCGGCATTTACATTGCCTATACATAAATTTATTTTTGTTTTTCCTAAGGGAGTGTATGATCCGTTACCAAAACCTCGTATTACAGGTAAGTTGTTATTACACTTTGATAAGGAATTATTTGTAACTATATCTTGACGAATGAGTGTACAATCGCTTCCAAAATCGACAAAACCTTCAGTAGTAATGACCCCATTAATAGTAACTTGTTTGAAAAATTTTGAATCTGATTTAGTAGTCTGGGTTAGTAGTGTCCTTTTTTCTAACGACTTGTTATTATCGCTTGATTTTTTGTTTCGAAAACAATCATCAGATTTATGACCAAGTCGATTGCACGTTTCACATTTAACAATGGGCTTTGGGCAATTTGTGGACAAGTGGCCCTTTTCCTTACAATTATAACAAATCATCTCAAAATTAGTACTACGACACTGTACCGCGCGATGCCCAGCTTTGTGACATTTATGACAAATAATATCATTGGAAGCGCTTGTACCTGTTCGAGGTTTATATGGTTTATAATTGGTTTCCTTACAGAAATCTTTCAGGAATTTAAGTAAATCCTCAGGGTCACTAAATCTGGCAGAAGACGCACCAGCCCTAATCATACGATCATCTATTCCGTAAATTAAGCAATCTACCGCCTTTTTCCCTTTGATTTCGCAAGCATTCAAAAGCATTGTTTTGTCATAATAGTACTCATCTATTGATTCACCCATTTTCATTCGCCGATCCAACATTTCAGTCAATATAGCTCCATAATTACTTTCAGATGGAAAGGCCCTAATCAAACGGTCTTGCCATTCAGTCCACGTCAATAAAATAGACTGTAGGCCCTCGTACCATTTTTTGGCATGTCCTCCTAACTTGGGTAAGGCAAAATGAACAGTTTGTTCATCAGTCCAACGGTAAATTTTGGCACATTCATTGACTTTAGCTATCCAACGTTCTATTTTTTGATTTTTTTGGGTAGGATCAAAAACTGGTATCATGTTTTTGTCAAGAGTCATATTGTGTACATTTGGTCGTAACATTGATTGAATCATTTGGGAAAAATCATTCATATTAATAAGCATATTGGTACTCTTACTTGTATCTCCATGAAATATTTCTGGGGTTAGTGCACTTGTGTCTGGTTGCTGCTGCAGTTCTACAACTGGTGGTGATGTTCTGACGCTCGGCTGCGTCGTAGCATGTGGGAAGCTCAGCGTGTCTTCCGATGGTTGTAAGTTCACTTGAGCCTGCTGATAATCCTGTAATTCATCATTACACAGTATCATTTTCAAAATTTTTTTTTTTTTCAGGGTAGTCCTTGATTGTAACGTTATATAATAAAACTAGTTAAATAAATAATAAATCCTCAACTTGACAACAGTCCTCCAGGAAACACACTCAGTAATTATATGTTCAATGACCTTTGCCCTTTTTTTTTTAACCCTTTTTTTTCATGGAGAAATAAAATATTACTACTAAGCAACTTAATTTTCCAATTTCATCCAATTTAGACTGTCTCAAAACGTTCGGCTTATTACGCTACATAAATAAAACATTTACCTTGTAGATATTCGTCGAACATCTATCCTGAATCTTAACCATTCTAAAAAAAAATACATGTGAAATAAGACTTGCCTTTTCAGTTTGTGTTTGTTCCTCTTCCACGATCCACTCATTCACTTGATTACCACTATTGGTACGATGGCTTTTAGTTTTCTTTTTTTTAGCATCAGGCTTTTTTAGCCTAAGTTGTTTCCGTTTCGATGATGAACCGCCACGTGGAATAATCGAGGACTCACTGCTTGAACTGCTTACACGTGGTGCGAGCACATGTAAGCGTTTTTTGGGCCGAGAATCACGGCCACACTTTTTAGGCAAACTTTTGTCGCGTTCCATTTTATGGTCCTTTATCCCGTACTTCTGATAATAGAAGCCGGATGGCTCAATAAAACGACAGCGTGTTATTACAGATTCACTTTTAATCTTCGCACAATAATAACGTCCTGACACTTTTACTGTTACAATTTGAATGCCCTCAACATCAACTACGGATTCCTTTTATACTATTTTCTTATATAACAGTTATGGCATTTCAACATGGGTTAAAAATACTAAGAACTAAATAAATATTTTAAGTACTACCGTAAACATTTTTACTCTTTTAAAAGAGTGACTAGATTACATTAACAAAATAAATTAATCGGCAGGAATCAACCGGATGTGGATATGATTCAATGATACCAACATTTAGATTATTTTCTAACACAAATCAATCGGATACAAATCAACTTGGTACTCACACAATTAAATCATCAAATTATCTTATATCTAACAAAAGCGAACATGTTTATTTTATGATTTGTAGTGTTTTGAAGTCGTCACTATTCTTTGTTAAATGTTTCTTTGTCTTAATTGTTTTCTCGCTGGTCGAGGTGAAAAGTTGCATGATTCACACGAGAGATTTTTTTTTATATCTCGTGCCTTTAAATCACTCACTGTGGTTAGTAGTTAAAGAATTTTACTAGACGTTAGACTACATACTTCATTAGTTCATGATTTGAAATCCGCACTCGTAGCCAAAAATAATTGCTTGCGTTATTTTTGTAAGAAGTAGTCAAAAATTGAATCATGGGCATAGCGAGTGATTTTAATGTAGACTATTGAGCACAGTGAGTGATTTAAAGCCACGAGAAAACAAAATATCTCGTGTGAAACACATTTTTTCAATTCTACCAGCGAGAAAACAATTAAGTCAATATTTGAAACTTGTTCTATTAACGCTTTTGGAGTTAGTCAACTATCTTCATTGCGGTCCAGCACAATTTTTTTTAATATATCATAGAAATAGTTCAAACTACGTAATGCTGAAAAAAATTGATATCCGCCATTCCGATTTTAAGTTTTTTTTTTTAGATGTTGCGTTTGGAAACTACACTGCTTGACATTCGTATCAAAACTGAGCATGATATTTTTATATGAAATTTTATACAAAAATATTAAGTTATTTATTTTAAATATTATTACGTGTCCTTAAAAAGGCAATAGTAAAATTCATAAACTTCAATTTCAACAAATAACACACAAAATGTTGTGCCTATGTGTTAAATCGCTAGGCTAAAATGATTTTCTGATCAAACCATCGTCCATTTTATTTTAGACTAGATGGTGCTCCAAAAGGCGGTGTTCGTTCGAATCACTTTTCTTCACGCTCGCAGTAAAATAGTTTTTTTTGTTTTTACACGTCAAAAGTGCTTTTTTCGTGCGAGAGAGGTGAAAATGTTTTTTACACTTTCAAAAATATAAGGGATGATACGCTACCGCGAGATGCCTGGAACGGTACATTCTTCATTGACCGATGATAAATAAAACATCATTATAAATTGTTACTAGCTTTGCGGGATACGAGTTAGTAGGATAGTTCAGTTAGCTCTCCTACTGTAACCAAAATTAAGTGTGTATGCTAATTAATATAAAAGTGGTTATCTAAATAACATGTAGTACGCGGACAGTGGCAATCCACCCATTTCTCTGTTAAAATGATGACGCAAATGTGTGAGTAAAATATGTCAATGTGTGTAGTCTATGATAAATTCCCACGCTTGGAGACTAGCCTCTTAATAGGTTATTCCATAAATAATTACTATAATGTTTGCAAGTTTGTTTGTAATGTATGCGTGTAAAGTGCAAAGCCTTAGGGCGTGTAGTTTACAGAGCGCGTGCGCCGGTCACGCGTCCCGAATCTTGGCGGCCTTATGTCGACACTATCATATCAACACCTGTCACAACTCTTATGGCTATCGACATAAAGATCGATTTTGATTGACAGGTTCAAGCAAATTCTGAAGTCGATGCAATTGCTTTTAACATGGATAAGCTACTTGTGGGAAACACTGTCTTTTGTTTGGATATTGCTATTACTATTGTTCAGTGGTATTAAGTATTACGTTGTATTAAATACAAGGTCTTATTACAACACCAAGGTGTCTGATGGATCTTTATCTAGATCAGGGTGTGGTATAATAATTTTGGATTTAGTAACTTTAAAAGAATCATTGTCTGGAGAAGCGGTCTCCGTAATCATGTAATTTATTGTTTTTTTTTCTCATCCTGTGAGACTATGAAAACACGCGATATATGGCTTAGGATTCTAAACATTGCGAAACAAAACTATCTACAAAAATAAATTAAATAGCAAAATACGTAATAGCCAGATAGAGAAAAAACGTAACTACATGCTTTTCTAGCCAGCGTAAACTGAAAACCTATGTTAAGCGTAACCAATTCAATCTTGATAGCAAGGCGCATATTCGTTCAATTAATTCGCTATGAACGTGTGCGAGTGAATTGTGAGTCAAAAGAAATCCCAAAAAAATTCAAATCTGCAGCTAATTGACTGTCACGGTATTTTCATGTGAAACGTTAGAACTCTTTATTTCAAGTAATTACAACTCAACATTTGTTAGTACTTATATCTTAAATACCATGTTAGTTAATTATAGGACTTAAATCACTGCCTCAGGGATACTGCTCCAGCTGAGACCCTCAAGCAGTGTTTCATGAAGGAGCAGTTCAACCTGCTTGCAATCATGCTCAGGATGCTGTTAGCGATAGCCGGTACCCCGCGCACCGCGTCGCTGCCGCATTATAACATAAAATCTATCTACGCGTCCTTCAGCAAACGTCTTTGATGCGCTACAGAAACTGGGCAGCCCCATCAGCACCTTGAATGCATTATTATATTGCACACGCGCGAGGGGCGCTATACGATTTTTGCGTTAAATAGACCCACAGGCTGCTGGTGCAGATGATGAAAGATGTGCAGTACGCATTGCAAATTAATTTCACAGTAGTTTTAACATGTGTTGCGTTCCACGTTCAGTTTCATAAATTCTCAAGTAGAGTACGTGTACTAGGCATTCACGAGAGTCGGCCAATGTCCCAAATCCCACAGTAACTCGTGATCACAATCCAAACGTGACAAAACTGTTCGCCCGAAATGAGATAAAACCGCTTAATGCTGTTGCAGTTTCTATTCACAGTGATTTTAAGATGCCTTGCCTTAATTGTTACTGATTTATCATGTTCATACAATCTGTATCTCTTCATGTCTTTTATGATTAAAAGTATTGTAGATTAGTTTTTTGTTTTATAATTAGGGTTAACCTTTGTTTGTGTTTGAACGGTTAGGATCCATGTCATCGTATCCATAATCAATTCATTTCATTCATTCGTTCATTTGCACTGTATCAAATTGGCGTGTTATTCAATTGTTATGGGATGATAATAAAATTTATTCATTACAAAACCATTATTGAAACTTCAAAGTCCAAACATTGATTGAAGGGCAAAAAAAATCTTTAACAAATTACTATCTGTAACCAATCAATTCAATTTGGTTTAACATTGCGTCCATTCATAAATATAAATATTTAAAAAGGGTAATGAGAGGTAGAAATACAATACAATAATAGAAAGCTACCAATACAAAAGCACAATAGATTGCTGAAATGCTACAAATACAATAAAAATACAATTAAAAGTTCTTTCATCATATTAAGACAATTTGAAGTTAACTAATTCAAGAGTTTTCAAAAATCCTTGCATCGATCTTGATAACTAGAAACAGCTTAAAGAGAGAATGCTTCAGTGCATACTAACAGCTAATACAAGGACGGGAAGTGTTGCAATTGTTCTGCATACTTATGATTTAAGCGCCGTTATTATCCACTTGGTGGTTTCAAGTTATTATTTTGAGTTATCTGGAATTGTATCAAAGCATTGTTTTATGTTCTGTGAAAACCGCCTTTGGCATTTGAATAGTTCTCTCTATAATGTGCAACATAGTGTTTATTTAAATATTTATGTTTATTAATACCTGCTTTTTATTATATAAATATTATCCTATTTCCTCCTTCCATCCTTGTGTGATATATATGCAGTAGTTCCGGAAAGGCAGAACGACGTCTGCTGGGTCTTTAGTTTTAATAAGTATACTTTTCTGCTTCAACTTGTAACCAGCTCAAATATTTCATGTCTTTTTCTAGAATGCCTTGCTGCACAATCAGACCGCTCCAGGCAGCGCTCCAGCTCAGTCAGGAGTGTTCCTGTAGCGGCTAATGCTAAGAGGGATGTCGACTTCGACTGCCCCGAAGAGTTTGGCTACTACCCACATCCCACCGATTGCACATTGTACTACGTTTGCGTGTTTGGCGGCGCACTACTAGAGTCATGTACTGGTGGCCTTATGTACAGGTAATTGTTTTCATGTAGTATTGTTGTTAACTCAAAACTCATTCATTTAGTTTAGGTCCTGATGAACGTTGCAATTAACTCTGCTACCGTTAGTGTAAATTTTATCTATTGCTGTTAATACATGGGACATCTGCATTTGTTCGAAATTACTTAAAATTTGACTTCATTTAGTTCATATTTAGCTTGTTAATCTATTTGTTTGTATTTCATTGGAATTCTTTTTTCCAATTTCACGCTTGCTTTTGTTTCAAATTTATTTTTTGTAATATTTCAGTCACGAGCTCCAAACATGTGATTGGCCGCGCAACGTCGGCTGTGATGGTACCAGTGCGATTGGTGGCGAGGAGTTAGAACGAATCAGTGAGCGGGAGCCTCCACCACCACCGCCACCTCGACGCAAGCCTCCACCTCCGCCACGAGCACAGCCCAACCCGATCATTACTTCTAGAGGACAACCCAAGTATATAAGAGACGAATATGAGAAGGTAAGAACTTTTAAAATAATATATACCAATGTAATGCTATTGGTAGAGACGCTATAACCTCCAGGTTCTATGACTAACGGACACGGTTTTGAAAATCTTAGTAAATAACTCTTTCAAGAGTAGCGTAGAGAGCACTGAGTAGTGTCTCCGCTAGATAAAAATGCTTCAATATTATTTCAAATCTACTTTCAATCTTTCAATCTACGGATGGTATATCGTGCGACAGTCAAGTGGACAGTTGGACACCCCAAAGTTGAAAATAATAATGAAATGATAAGCTAAGTAGACGTAGAATTTAATCCAGCTAATTAAGACAACTAAAGCTCCATTATAAAATAAACGCATAAAAGTTACGATACTATATAAGGTTAACAAAATACGTGTAATGAGATTTTTTTATTTACGCAACCGACTTAAGCAAGGAAATATTTAGGCAAATACGAATACCTACATCTCTATGTAGCAATCTCTTGGAAAAGTACAGTATTTTAAATCAGCTCTATTTAAATAGAGCATGCGATGCGTGTTGCATATAATATGAAAGTGAAAGTTCTTTTGTTATTGAAAGGCATTTTTATATTTACAACTAGCGACCCGCCCCGGCTTTGCCCGGTTTTTCTCAGCTTTTCTCTACTATATTATGCATGTATTATACATATAAACCTTCCTCTTGAATCACTCTATCTACTAAAAAAACCGCATCAAAATCCGTTGCGTAGTTTTAAAGATCTAAGCATACATAGGGACAGACAGACGGGAAGTGACTTTGTTTTATACTATGTAGTGATGAATGAATAAAGTTTTGCTTAAGATGCCTTCTCAATTTTTTGAGCTGTTAATAACAATTTATAGAATATTAAAGAATTTTATAGTCCTGATAATTCTCTGAATTCCTATATTTATCGATCTTTTTTATATTAAAATTTTTATCTATATATTTTCAGCAACAACAACTATACGCTGAAGTGGATGATCTACCGCCAGTTGAAGAAATCGAAAGCGACAGACAGCAGCGTGTTAACCGAGGTCAACCCGCAACGATAGGACAAGTCCAAAAAGATAGAGACGGCTATGGTACCCAGGTCATCAGTTCTGGAAGAAATTTTAATACTAACATAATACCTGCGTCAATACCTCAAAATAGCGGAAAACTTGGATCATTCTCTTTCGGTTCTCAAGCTGATGATAGGAGAACAGCCACAGTCACTCAAGCACCCCGAACATACAGGTTTGTTCATAAAAATAATGTAAAAGTTTATGACTTTAGTTGATGACTATTTGATAAAACAATTAATTGACATTGTCGTTATTTCAGTGAAAGCATGACTGACTCTCCTCATGACAGACAATTAGACATTGAGACTAATGAAATTGATAATGACGTAACTAAAACTACATCACGAAAGAAAAGGGAGGTGACAGAAAAAGATTTAGGTGTTAATGAAACCACTACATCAAAAGATGACATATCTAAAAGAAGTGGTAGTGGCGAAGAAATGGAATATTTTGAAATAGATCCAGAACTAATTAATATTGATAACGGTGAAGATAGTCATGATGACAATGAAAGAGGAAAACGACAAATTAGATACCATTTGAAGAATGGCTATAAGAATGCTGGAAAAAATTGGCCACTTGCAAAGCCAGTTAAAATTGTAGAATTACAACATCAAAACTATAATCCTAGTGGACAAAACATAAGAAGCCAACAGCTTTATAGTGGTTTAAATAATAATAATTACTATGAGGGAAACCGTAGACCATTCTCATTTGAAACTAATTTATTTTCGACAGCAAATCCATTTATAGCGTACCAATTAGAAAATCAAAGACCTTTTAAAGCTAGTTTACCTGACCCATTTAATCAAAGACTAGCTCATAATAACCCATTAAACGCTGCAACTCAAATAATAACAAAAAGTCCACCCATATCTTCTTTGAAAAATAATGAAAATCCTTTTTCTGCTTTGGCAGGTGGATTTTACAATAATTTACCTACAACGTATAATAATCAACA
This sequence comes from Tethea ocularis, assembly GCA_963555595.1. NCBI lineage: Eukaryota > Metazoa > Arthropoda > Insecta > Lepidoptera > Drepanidae > Tethea > Tethea ocularis. The sequence goes on from OY741958.1 coordinate 11,247,457, forward strand.
TTCTTCACAAACTGTATCCCCAGTGAGACATCCAAATAATCAATTCATAGTCCAGGACTCATCTCTACTTCCAAGTACTATCGTTACAGGAAAACCCGTTCTAATGCCCACTTCATTGCGACCTCAAAATAATTATAGAGTTCCAGAACAAGACCAGAAAAATCGTTACCCAGCCAATCAAAAACAAGTTGAAAGTAAACCAACAAGGGATGATGAGGAAGATGAAGATGATGAGGAAGATTATGAATCTTCTTCTGAAGAAGATTCAGACAGAGATGATGAAGATAATTTTAAACATGATTTTCCAAAGCCACCATATGAATTTACTCATCCTAATCATAAATATGCCAATATAGAAAATCCGTTTGCTAATCCCAACTTTGATTTTGATTCATTTTTGACAAAACTCAGCAATGGTCAATACTCGGCTGTAAGTTCAACACCTAAACCAAAAAATGTTCAAAGTGCTGCAATAAATAATATTCATTCACCGATAGAAGTGACGACTGCTTCGAATATTGGTTCTGGTATTAAGTCGTCAACAATAAATTATAAAGGTATGAGTTCACCAATGCCATTTACAATTCCTACTGTTTCTGGAAACTCCGCAAAACTTACAGAAAACACCTATAGACTACATTCTACTAAACAGCCAGAATTATATCAGCAACTAATACAAAGACCACAGCCAAGTCAACAAAGTTATTTACAACAACAGCAACATCAGCAATCATATAATGAAAATTCGTTCAATAGAGTTCCTCAACAAAATGCTGGCGTTGGTTTGGAAGCAGTTAGACCTAAACTCAAACCTCCTAACTTTAAAGATGATCGTCAATTACCTATAAATTACAGTTTTAATAGACCAATTGGTAGTACTTCAAGCCCAAACTATGATCAAACCAAATACAAAGGTGAAACTCAGCAAGTCTATACTGTGACTCAGAAGCCGTATGTACTTGTAACTGGTACGGGAGCACCATTATTAATATCAACACCGAAACAAAAGTACATTGTTAAACCAGAGAAAATTGTGTCCCTACAACCAACTTTGGTATCAACGGGAAAGCCTTATCTAGTTTCTTCTGTTAAACCCAACAATGTATACACAATATATAAGCATTCTACGGCTAAACCTTTAACGACAGTAGCTAATGAACAACTTTCTGCTTTACAAAATTACTGGAACAATCCATCCTCAGACAAACCCTATTCTATTCAAACGGTTACTTTTAGACCGAGTACGGTTTCTTTAATTCCAAAGCAGGAAAATACATATTCACATACAATCAGACCGTCAGTCCAAGTTCCAGTAAACCAAAATAGTTATGCTAATACGGTTAAAAGTGTAATTACTACTACAACTAGGCCAACACCTAAGCGGCGTCCTATTCCAAAGCCATCTCCAGAAATGAACGATTATTATTATGATGAAGATGATGAACAATATTATTATGAACCTCCAGTGAAACCTAAGTATATGCCAAGCACGGAAGTTAAACCACAACGACCTCCAATGGCTCAAAATTATAAAGAATATGATGATAATTCGAATTATGATGACAGCAATGAAGAAAAAATTATAAATATTAAGACACCACATCCTACTCCAAGTAAAATACAAAGAAGACCTGTAAAATTTACATTTAAGCCAGAAACCATAATAAAAAATTATAATGACGTATCTGTTGTAACCAAAACTCCTTTAAAAGATTATAATAAAAACAATAATGGGAAAATCCCGGTACCAGTACTAGTAGACTATGCCACTTCTACACCGACAGTTTTATTACGCCCTGAAGTGTCTAATTACGATATTGTTCACCACATACCGCGAAATCGAACTATACACATAAAAATACCAACTAATAACGAAAATGGCCCTTATACTGATAAGCCTCCTAAATATTTGAATCAGACTACATTAAGACCTTATACAGTTAGGCATAGATTGGCTAAGCCGACTACTGTTAAAGAGCCTTCAACTCAAAGTGATGAGAACAAACAGACCCGAGGGAGACAAAGACATCCGAACATAGTTGCACAAATGAAATTGACAACTCCACATGACAATTATAATCAGGAGACTCGTTCTACTAAGAACAGACATGACGATAAAACAAACAGGTAATTTGAAGAGCTCATCGATACTAACTGTGAAATATGAATCTATTGCCTCTAAAACAAGTTGTAAACATTCTTCGCACTCCTCTAATGCCTACACTTCTTCCTGCATAGATTTTTCCCAAAACCTTGGTCGGTTTTAAACTGTATGTTGACCAAAACTAACATTGACTTTGACATGCGACTATTTACCAGACTTACATTTTAACAGCTTTGTACATATCTACGCGATAATTGTTTTTTATGTAGTTTTTGAGTTATTAGAGTATTTGAAGCAGTTGTTTTACAATCTGTTTATGTGTATGCTTTTAGTTTGGAACCTACAGAAAGTGTAGTCCCCGTCTCCTATTCTGCAAGCCCTCGGCCAAAGATGCTTTATAATGGATCTCAAAGCTATATTCCTGATCAATACGACCCCTACTACGCTGTTTACGACGAAGATGGTGAATTATATAAAGATGCAGGTATGACAAATTAATAACAATGATTTTGAGTATTCAAATAAAAAATGTTGAGGATACTTTTGTGAATATATAAAAAAATATTTTAGCAGTTAATTAAAACTATAGCAAAATTAATTCCACCAAATATAGTTCCTTTTAATTAAATTAATGGTTACGGCAAAATAAACAATAGTCTTTCCGTTTTGTAAAAACATTTTCTGATCTTTTTACCTTAAAGGAAAAGGTGCTTTTTTACTTATTTATTCTAATATCACAACATTCCTGATTATTTATACTCCACTAATAATTTATATCTCTGCTTCCTACGAGAATAATGGATTTATGTTTATTTTGACAAATTGTAAATATCAATTTCTCTATTCTTTCAAATTCAAACTGATCTACCCTCATTCTACCCTGCATACTACTTTAAAGTACATACCAATATTTACACACCCCTTAACAAATTTACCAACGTTTGTTCAAACTTTCTCCCACGTAACTTACTAACTGGTTGGTGGCTCCGGTGTTGGCAGACTATGTTCAGCAATATAACACGGCTTCGCTCCGACCGGCAGTCCAGCAGACGTACAGAGGAACTCCCCCACCAGCTAGACGACCGGTTGAGACCTACTCGCCAAGACCTGTCTCACCTGATGACTACGACGATGCCCTTATTCAAGGACAGGTATGAATTTATGACAACATATTTTTTGCGATGTAGTATTAGCTATATATTTATTCAAGCGAGACTAAATAATTAAAATTAAATTTTACCTTAATAAGTAGTAATTGAATCTATTTCAGATAAGCAACCAGAATCAATACCAATCACCTATTCGCCATTCGACAAGGTAAGATATTTAAGAAATTAATTAAAATAAAACGAAGTTGGAAAATAAATTATAGTTATAGAGACTAAAACATATTAACAAAACTATATTGCCTACGATCCAGGGGCGAAGGTAATGAATTGGGATATGATCATAATCCAAGCAGCGTGCGGACGACTGTGTACGAAGCTACTACTATAAGCACTACTCCTTCTACTACGACTAGCACCAGCACAACTACACAACGCCCTACCACTGCACCCTTCACAGAAGCTATGACCCCGTCTCGATACACACCAATAAGGTACTACAAAAGATCTTCTAAAACATTTATGAATGTAGACTCATCCTGGCTTGAATCATACGATTGAAATTCATTAACATACAAATTATCATCTTTCATAATTTACGTTTCTAAAACTTCGTAATTTTTCATTTCATTACAAGCAACCTTTGAACTGACATTATTAACCATTAACCTGTTTTTTTATTATTAATATCCTGTTTGTTGTTGTCGGTTAAAAGGTTGTTTTGAATTATGTAAATACTTCAATTTATTCTATTCTTTTAGATTTATTGTTTCTTTCCTCGAACTTCTAATATCTTGTAGATGTATTGTAGAGTATTATTCCAATCGGCTTTTGTGGTATCTTTTCTTACTTCAAATACTTAGTCATCACTGATTAACACTTTCTGTTCTTACTAACTACGTACAAATTCCGATAGCAGAACACGATTATTCTAGATTTTAATATAAAGTTTTAAGTATATGTAAAGAATTGTAAAGAGCTTAAATTAGAAAGAATTTTTTGCTTTGTATTCAACAGATTATCCTCAGATGAAAATCCTAGTCCGAGATCCGAGTCCCCTTCAATCCCTTCTGAAGGACCGCTCTCATCAGCCCCTTCGACTCGATCATCTATTGTAAACTTTTCTTCCCTCGCTAAACCTTTTGAAAAGACTGACAATACACATAGATTAAGAGAAACATTATCTACGACTGAAAAATTACCGACCCGTAGACGTTCTTCGTCTGTGACTAACAATAATAAACTAGCTATAAAGATGGATCGACCTGTGTCTAATACAAGTGATAAAAAAAGAGTTGTGTCATTAACTACTGGTTTCTCAATAAGGAGAAACTCTAATAGTACTAATAACCCTTATACATTGACTGTATTAACGCGTCCGCTTGATGAATATAACCAAAAACGCAAGTCAAATATTCAAAATCATAATGACAAAAGAAAATTAGACTTAAATATATATAACTATGATAGTAGTAGTGGTAGTGAAAAATCTGTTGAGGTTAATTCTGAAGGTAATAATAATAAAAAATCATCTGAAAGTTCCGTTCGAAGAAATGATTCAGCATTTGACGTTAGTGATGATGACGATATCCCTGTTTTTGTCCGCCCTACAAGACAACGAATCTCAAAACCTCAAGCAGAAATACAATCAACATCACTTCCTACAACGACAACTAAGTACTATTTAAAAACGGTCATTAAACGTCCAACATCATTTTCAAATACTGATGAAGCAAGAGAAGAGTCTACTGAAAACACTATTAATACAGAAGCACTGATAGAAACTGGGTTGCGTAATGCTCAAAATAATGAATTTTCTAGTTTACAAAATAATGATCCATATAGGGACGATTCACCGATATACGAAAGTTATGAAAATTTACGTGATAACTGGAACAAACCGGTTGTATCACCGTATAGAACTCTAGATAATTTAAGAAGTACTTACAAGAATGATTTAAGTCAAGATCGTTCAACAAGTACGACATATGCTACTCGATTCACAACTACCACTCCTAAAGAGTTCACTAGTCGATATTTAAAAAGAGACAAAATTTCTCGTCCAAAACCTTCTTATTACAGTTATCGCTTAGAAGATGATATCGTACCTGATCAAACCACCGAGGTCTTCAGTGGTAAAGTAACGAATGTGATTAAAGCTTTCTTAAATAATTTTGTTAGTACTTCTGCGCCATATTCTCAAGACGAATTTTTAAACACTCCTCCGCCTACACTGCCTACAACTACTTCGACGACCTCTACTACCACTACAACTACTACAACAACAACTACACCTATTCCTCCCAAAATTGAAGATAAAACTGTAAATATTGGTTATCAAAAGAAAATATTTAAGTATGTGGATGAAAAACCTTTGCGCAATAACGTGAAACGTTTACAGATTATAACAGAACCAAGTATTAGTAAATATATTCAGAGTGTTGATACAAAAAGCTACAGTAATAGCGAAGAATTAGACAAAGATTTTTCATCAACTACTCCTTCATCTACTACAATGAACAGTGTCATTTATAAGTACACAAGTCCTGAAACAACTCCTATGATGGTTGAAAGTTCTACTAACGAACACCGACAGTTATATAGTAAAGATATGTATCAATCTAAATTTAATGCATTTATGACTAGTAAGCCTATTATTGAAAACACTCATAAATTTCATAGTATTATAAATGAAAATAGATCTATTGAAAAGAGCAATCGTGAAAATAATTTAGATAATGTAACAAAACGGACCGAGACTAATATTGAGGCTACTAAGACTCCAACTGAGACCGAACCTCACACTACTAGTACAGAAGTAAGTGATATTGCTTCGACAACAAGTACTACAAAATCGACGACGACTGTAAAGATGGAACCAACAACATCAATGACTAAAAGTATATCCTTCCCAACGCGACCCTCACGAGTCAATCCCGCCATAAAGTTTGCTGCGACAAACATGGGAGGTGGGCGCAGGAGTTACCAATCGTCGTCAAAATGCTCATCAGACAACAGTCTGCAAGCGAATCCAAAATGCAACGAAATCAAATACCAGAGGTACATTTCTCGACGGCCAGTAGTCTAAGCAGCCTGAAGTTTTATCACATTTACTTATTGAAGGTGGAGGCTTCGTTTATTAAAAAATGGTCCTTATTTTCCGCCTCGCGAAGTAACTAGCATGAAGATTTGACATCTTTTCAAAATATCGTTTAATAGCACCTTCAGCTAAACTTTCTTGCTTAACATACTGTTCTCATTGGGGGACTTCATGTCGGTTGAGTTGAATTTCTGAATTGTTAACTCCTGACGCGACCTTTATACCTTTTCCTGCACACTATTGGCAATATGCGTAGTTTGAAGTTGAAAATAGATTAATTAGCGTTGTATAAAGTTCCTCAATGTAGTAATAATATAGCACCACATTGCAACTCATCATATAGTATGTAAGTGCACTTGTACTTCACCCCTTATATATAGATATCCTTATTCATGGGCATACTACCTGCATGCGATATGCATGTAGAAACACTTACCACAGTATTTATAGATGTCGCAAAATAATTACTTTATAATGTCCTTGTTTCCGTATTTATACTGTCTAATTTCAAATAGAAGACAGTGGCAAGTACATTAACTCAACTAAAACAATTGATTACGTCTGTAGTACGATACGGTTGTTTAAGTTGGAGCTAATGTTCTCAAAATTTTAAAACTGCACTTTCATCTTTTGTGCGTCTAATGTTTTTTAGAAATATTAGAATCAACAATAATTGCAATGCTGTGTACAATCACAAATTCATCAGTTTATAATCATCGTCAATAATGAATCCATTTATAAATACCTTATATATTTTTACAAACTGCTTTGTCTTTAAAATCACGCATACTAACTTCACTTATCGTATGTAATCATTTTACTGGATCATTGGCATGTTACAGACCAACAAGTACCCGAGGACGTGGTTCAGCCCATTACTCGACTGCAAGCGGATCGGATGCTCCACCACCAGCTCCAAACAGGGGAACACCACCAACGTTAGAATTGACAACAGTTTTTAAACATGCTTTTAGATATTCTTGAACTCTCGTTTATATTGAATTGCTTTTACTATCATACACAAATCGTATGTTTTATTTATTTAATATGATTATGAAAGTTCCAGTGAAATTCAAATATGGAATAATATTTTTCTTATGAGCAGTCGAAGCCGTCCAACTCTGAAACCATCGACGGCCATCGTCACAAAAACAGTAGAGACTGCGGACATTTATACTTATCCACCTGGAAGACCTGCTCCTGTATACCCTCAACCTACTCCCGACAAGACCGCAGCCAAATGCAGAAAAGATGTTTGTTTGCTTCCCGATTGCTACTGTGGTGGAAAAGATATACCTGGTACGCTTAATACCTTTTTTTCATTAGGAATCAGGGCAGTTGTTTGAGTTTAAAATTAAAATCACTTATTGCTTTGGTATCTTTACCACCTTCGGCCACTTCATTATTTCCCATGGTGAGATTGTGGTCCAACAAATGTTTAAAAAAAATAAAAAAAATGTGTCTTTGTGTAAATGATATTTGTGACGTAGGAAAATTGCCTGTCGAGGAAGTACCACAGATAGTACTGATTACTTTCGACGATGCTGTGAATGATTTGAATAAAATGTACTATGAAGAACTCTTCCAAAGGGGGCGGGTGAATCCGAATGGATGTCCAATCTCGGCTACTTTTTACGTCTCTCACGAGTGGACGGATTATAGTCAAGTCCAAAACCTTTATGCAGAAGGCCATGAATTTGCCTCGCATACAATTTCGTAAGTGATAAAATAGATCATCTATCTGAAGTGGACCTTCTTTTTTCTCGGGAAACTATTATAGGTTTACTAACATTTTTTTATGGCCGTATTTATATCATATTTATATGTATTAGCTTTTTGTACTAATTTGTGTTTTTTGTTTCTCTTCCTTCCATAATTTTCCGTCCTTATTATGAACCTATCTTCTACTTCTTCCTTCTTCCTGGCACAAATACACACACGCACAATCACAACCAAAATCCCATGACATAACAGGCGAACTACCGATGGAGACTGTACCACAAATCGTTCTCCTGACATTCGATGACTCAGTAAACGACTTGAACAAAGGGCTGTACGCTGATCTCTTTGAGAAAGGACGCGTTAACCCCAACGGTTGTCCCATCTCAGCCACATTTTACGTATCTCACGAATGGACAGATTACAGTCAAGTGCAAAATCTCTACTCAGCTGGGCATGAGATGGCCTCACACACGGTTTCGTAAGTTTTTCGATAAATATTTCTGCACAACATTTAATTATGCACCACATTTTGACAAAATTTGACAATTTACTTTACTCAATTTCTATTCTCAATCTTTCTACTTTGTTTTCATTTTCAAACATATTTTAAGAATTTCTATTTTTCTTGCATGCTATTTATCTCAAATACTTTAACTTATAGTATCTACAATTATGGCTAATTAATAATCGCAATTTCAGTCATAGTTTTGGAGAACAATTCTCTCAAAAGAAATGGAACAGAGAAGTTGGTGGTCAAAGGGAAATCTTAGCAGCATACGGTGGTGTAAAACTTGAGGACGTACGAGGAATGAGAGCACCCTTCCTTTCGGTCGGTGGTAATAAAATGTTCAAGATGTTGTATGATTCGAACTTCACATACGATTCTTCATTGCCCGTTTACGAGAACAGACCACCTAGCTGGCCGTATACTCTTGACTACAAGTTGTTCCACGACTGTATGATTCCGCCATGCCCCACGAAATCTTACCCCGGTGAGTAATACAAAACAATAATTTATAGGTATCGCGCAAGTAGTACTTGGAGCTAGTACTTAAATGATGCTTAGGTACCATCAGGCGAGTCGTACGCTTGTTTGCCGACTTCTTTGTATAAAAAAAAAAAATTTCAAGAAAATATATATATTTTTCAGGTGTATGGGAGGTTCCTATGGTAATGTGGCAAGATTTGAATGGCGGTCGTTGTTCTATGGGAGACGCCTGCGCAAATCCTTCTGAGCCAGAGGGTGTTTACAAAATGATTTTGAAAAACTTTGACAGACATTATACTACTAACAGGTAATTATGGAGACTGTAATAATAAAATCAGTAACAATAAATTATCGAATTATATTTGTTTTAAAATATAAATAATATCAATATTTGTTTCATTGAAGTTTTCAACTAAATGTGAATCCGATGACAATACATATGGTATCATAGAGCTGCTCTGATAATGGAACTTAACCTTAATTTATACCTTTTTTATAATTTACTACCACTGTTATTTGTTTTACATAAAATACGTTTTTATTTTAATTTTCAGGGCACCATTTGGTCTCTTCTACCACGCAGCTTGGTTCACCCAGCCTCATCACAAAGAAGGTTTCATTATGTTCCTAGATTTTATCAATCAAATGAAAGACGTATGGATAGTAACCAATTGGCAAGCTCTACAATGGGTGAGAGATCCCACTCCCATCTCCAGGATGAATAACTTCCAGCCGTTCCAGTGTAATTACCAGGTAATATTGTGTACTAGATTGATAAGCTAATATGACGTAGGCAGCCAAAAAGAAAAGATTAAAAAAAAAACAACCTCTAAGGGGTAAAATAGGGGACGGCGAGTGAAACCGTGAAAGCAAGTGATACATAGAAATAAAAAATAGTTACATAATGCTTAAACATTATTCCAGGATCGGCCAAAGAAGTGCAACAACCCTAAAGTGTGCAATCTCTGGCACAAATCCGGAGTGAGATACATGAGAACGTGCCAACCCTGTCCTGAAATCTATCCCTGGACTGGAAAAACTGGCATCAGGTCTTCACGCATTGACAACGACATCAGCGAATAAACTAAATTAATTTAATTAATAATGTAGCAGAAATGACATGTTAGATACAACCTTGATGGTCCTATTGGACATAGGTCCTCAAGCCAACGAGGCAAACATCATTTAAAAATTCACTATAGAAATTGTTTTATAACCAACTAGAGTGCCATTTAGATTTTGATGGTCACAGCATGTTTATGTTTGAAACAATTTCATACAAACGTGATTTGAATTTCATTCCGTTGATTCTTTTAAGATAACGTCGTAATGTATTGGAAACTGTGATATTATGTGTTTTCAATCGTCTAGTGTGAAGATTGTCAGTTGCATCATCTTATAAAAGATTAAGTGCAATGTTATTTGCAATAATATTATCCTATTCTGTGTTCGTTTAGTTAAGCTCCTCGTAATACTCTTTCGTGTAACAATATGGAGGTGTTTATATAATTAGACATTTTTTTACGTTGCAAAGTGATAATCAAGTTACATTTTTCAGTATTTGAGGTCCGATACGTGTCGATAATGATTACCATTTTTGTCAATATTTTTTAACGAAAGCCATATTAAAATTTAGAAAATATATTTTTCTAATCTTGCCAGCTTCGTGGTAGACACTGCCTTTTATATTTTGTAAATATAGGTATAGAATATTAGTTAACGTTAGACTTAGGTTCATTATCCGTTCAACTAAAAGAAAAACAAATTTTATGTGATTTTTTAAATAAGGAACTAAACATCTGGAATTAGAAGCAATATTTTTGCTTTTTTTAAAAATATCTGAAGTAATTCATGCATTGTGTAGATGTCTGTTCACATCGCCATTAAAAATGTGATGTAACTCATGTCTATACAACTGCTTTTGATAATTTGAACGTGAGATTTTAGTTAATTAGTTAGACTATTTTTGTGAATTTCTGTTTGAGTCACATCATACGTTTTCCTTAACCTCTATATACATATCTCTAACCATCTCTTTAATGGCTCAAACTACAAATTCACAACGACTATCATAATTCGATTAGTAAATAAAGCTTTAAGTTGTAAAAGCAACTGAAGCTTTTAAAAGCGCTTGCTTGTATCTATTTAAATTTATAGAAATAAGTCCTACTATTGTAAATATAGGTTTAGTATTTAAAATTGGTAGTTTCACTTTTTTAATGTTTACTTTACGATCGATTTTTATAATGTTCTTGGCAATTGCGATTTATCTCGGACTCGACTTTTTGGCACTGAGTCTTTTGTGTATCCTATATAAGCTTCTCTAAGCTAAATGACTTTTGTATCGGTTAATCTTATTTATGTGAGTGTTGTTAAGAAAAATTGTGATCAGTGCTGATTAATAAAATGCTATAAAAATATATGCGTTTAATTCTAACATTTAAGTATACCTATATTACACTGGAGGTTTACTGAAGGTATATCAAACCTGGTAGGTACTTACAACGTTACGTAACACGGTGACAGATTCTTTGGAACATTTAAAGTATTTAAATATTATCAAATATTATTTTGAGAATTGGTTACGTCAAATAATTAAAATTGATTTTGAATTATTTGTTCAAGTTACATATAAAAAAAAATCTCTAGGCGGCCGCTGCTGCCGATCAACGGCAAGGTTCTCAGAAGGCTTTATGTAGTTTGTATATTTGTTGTAAATATTTTAATTTTGTCCAAGTTTTCTATCACACATAGAGTTCAATGTTTTCGCTAGCGAGTTGTGTGTACCTACTGCATGTAGGTAGGGGTAGGTAGGTATGTCCCAGTTTTTATTCCCAGGTTATTCTCAGGGCAGGACAACGGCTGCCAGGTCTACCTAATAGAGTAATATAAATGTGAAAGTAACTCAGTTTGTTTGTTACCCTTTCACGACTAACCCGCTGAACCGATCACGAATAAATTTGGCACGTAGACAACCTATGTTATGGAGAAGGAGGCTACTTTTTATCCCGAGAACGCGGGTGAAACCGCAGAGACCAGCTAGTTATCGACAAAATAAAGTAAAACGTATGTTATAGTACCTATCTGACAAAAAATAATTAATATTATGAAAATATGAAATCTTTCTATTGAGATGTTTAAGACCAGTTTAATTTGTAGTACCTGGTTGACCGAACTTTGCTCGATTTTTTTTTAAAACGACGTTTTCCAAAAATGAAACCTAGCTAGATCGATTTATCTCCCTACAAACCCTCTGCATACCAAATTTCATGAAAATCGTTGGAGCCGTTTCCGAAATTCAAATTATATATACCTATATATATACATATATACAAGAATTGCTCGTTTAGAGGTATAGATATAACAAAGGATTTTGAAGTATGAACACAAGTCCTTGGCCATGAACCTGAAGTAATAGGGTTGGTACTGATCAATATTTTTGATGAAGCCTTAATAAAAAATAAAACCAATACTCCACAAAACTGATAAGGTCATGGTCTAAGACCGTGACCACGATGAATCCGCAGTGGTCATCAATAATAAAAATTTCAATCATAGCACCTGCCCAATGATACCTATTTTGTTGACCAAGGTCCACACAGCATATAAAAAGTAGATCGCAACTCAAAATTGTCTTACTTTCTTACAATAAACGTATCGTATAACGATGGAAGTTAAATTTAAGATTTGTATCTTATGTATTTTACCTATAATATTTTGCCAAGAAATAGAATATTATGCATCGCAATCTATCTTAATTAGTAATCAAAGGGGACATGTAAAAGGTGTCAATTTTATGAAATCAGTTGAAGAAAATAATGTGTTTAAAAGAGAAATAATATCAAGGGCATTTGATAATAAAGACAACACAACTTCAGAAAAAGGTAAAATGAAATCTGCATCAAACAAAAGGGCTATTGACCCTGTTTTTCACGGCCACCCAAAAACCAGAGAGGAACTGTGGAATGAACACTTTCTTAATAAAAGCAACGCTTTTGATCAAACCCCTTCATTAATAAAACTTATTCATAATATAACACTTTCATATCTCAATGACTGTACTCCAGTAATTTTGTATGATAGTCAAGTAAAGTCAAAGGAAAATTATCTTTTTCAAAACTTACTTAAGGGTTTCCCTGTATCTTTTGTCCATGGTTATATCAATGATAATAATACGATGAGGGAACCGAAACTGCTACATCCAGTTGAAGAGTGTCTTCATTTTATAATCTTTCTAACTGATGTGAAAAGAAGCGCGAAGGTATTGGGAAAGCAATCAGAGAGCAAAGTGGTTCTGGTGGCTAGGTCCTCACAGTGGGCAGTCCAAGAATTTCTTTCTAGCTCATTATCTAGAATGTTTGTAAATTTATTAGTCATTGCACAAAGCTTTAAAGATGATGACGATACCACATTGGTAAGTAAATTTGTATCGAATATTTTTATTTTAAAACACGAATTTTATATTCTTATAAATATCTAGGAATCACCATACATTTTGTATACTCATGAATTGTATACTGATGGATTGGGTGCTAGTAAACCTGTTGTAATAAATTCATGGACTCATGGGAAATATTCAAGAAATGTAAACCTATTTCCCTCTAAAATGACTAAAGGATACGCTGGTCATAGATTTGTAGTTGCTGCAGCAAATCAACCGCCATTTGTTTTTCGGAGGCAAGTTGAAATTCAAATGAGGTAAATAAAGGGTAAGGGGTCGTATAAAACAATGAAGCATTTAAATGTTCAGGATAAAAGCAGACCTCGACGGTGGTAATCCACGAGTGGTATGGGATGGTATTGAAATAAGACTATTGAAGTTATTGGCGGAACGTAACAACTTTTCCATTGAAATTACTGAACCACTGGAGCTGACTTTGGGGTAATTTAATGACGCAATGACACTAAATAATAATCATCAATGGAACAGTAACATAAAAAGCTATTTTCAGACCAGGAGATGCTGTAGCTAAAGAAATAGCAATGGGTCGAGCTGATATTGGAGTAGCTGGAATGTATTTAACCAATGAGAGAGCTAGAGATATGGATGTTTCTTTTTCACATTCACACGATTGTGCAGTGTTTATCACGCTTATGTCTACTGCATTGCCACGGTAAAAAAATATCTTAGATTTTACTATGCAGTGATAGTAGTAAAATATACATACTTTTGTATGTATATATTTTAAATATCGAATTCAATATAAAAAAAATACAAACATTAATTCAATAGATTCAATTTTGACGTAGAAATATTTTATCATTCCTAATCACCTAAAATTCACGCATTTAGCATATGGCAATAGATTAATATCAAGATATTTTTTTGCATTCAAAACATTGTAGAATTAAATATTATTGGTTCCTTTGATACAAACGCCCGGCAGATACCTATTTATTTATATAAAAAGTAACTCATGGTAAAGGGGTTTTAAGGAAATAAAAATTAAAATAATGTACTCACTTTTAAACGACGTATTATCTTCAGTAAAACAAACACGACACTGCACAATATACACAACACTGTAGGAACAATATAAAATACACATCCACTCGCTACACGAAGTGTATCACTTGACGACAGAATGAAGACTCTCCTCAGAATGGCGTTGCATGCCTTCCCTTAAAAAAAATGTAACTACCCACTATACTTTTATTTTATGGTAGTATCGTTGAAATTTGTAGAAGCAGTGCAGCGCCATCTCTATTAGTAGTCAGAACATCCTACATTAAATTTTACAATCTATCTCCAGTAATATTATAAAATCGATTTTTGAATGTTTGTTTGTAAATTTCTCAAACACAAAAGCTACTGAACTTAATTCACCTATTATAGAAAGCTACATTAACTGCGAATAAATATAATAATTTATTAAAAAAAATACAGTCATAATAATGAATTAAAATTTAATATAATTACCTACCTACCTACAGAAAAATCCGAATATGAATACAATGAACACTTATTTTTTCCAGGTATCGCGCAATACTTGGCCCTTTTCACTGGCATGTATGGTTAGCTTTGACATTTACCTATATCTTTGGGATGTTTCCATTAGCTTTTTCTGATAAGCATACATTGAGACATCTTTTACATAACAGTGGGGAAATAGAGAACATGTTTTGGTACGTTTTCGGCACTTTCACGAACTGTTTCACATTTCTTGGGAAAAATTCTTGGAGCAAAACGGATAAGATTACTACCCGGCTGTTGATTGGTACGGTTTCTATGATTGTTTTAATATCTTGCAATTCGAATTATGTAATAAAAGCCTTATTATGTTTTATTTAGGTTGGTATTGGATCTTTACAATAATTATAACTAGTTGTTACACCGGGTCTATCATTGCTTTTGTGACCCTACCAGTATTTCCCGAGACGGTGGATACTATTGATCAACTAATATCTGGATTCTATCGTGTTGGTACATTAGGTAAAATATCTGATCTTTTTATCTTATCTACATGGATATAATTATAAAATAAATGAACATGATCTTATCTTGTAGATCGTGGTGGATGGGAACGATGGTTTTCCAATTCATCAGATCCCAAGACCAATAAACTTCTGAGAAAAATTGAATTGGTACCAAATATTGCAGCTGGAATCAGAAATACTACCAAAGCCTTTTTCTGGCCCTATGCTTTCTTAGGATCAAAAGCTGAGCTCGAATATATCGTACAAGCTAATTTCACGAAAACAAAGTGAGACAAATATATTATTTCGATATGAGTTGGTAAAGGGGTTTTAGTCATTATGACCCACTTTGAATGACCCGCTGGGTATATCTCTCAATATTTTCATGGGCAAAATTTCTATAAAGAGATTTACCCAGACAAGAAACAAAGCATTGAATTTCTCAACCTACCTTTGAGTTACAAAAATACTTTGCTCTTTGACACCAAAGCTACTACAAGCATAAAACCTCAACAAATAATTACTGTAGAATATATTCTCAATTTATTTAATTTTCAGGTCAAAAAGAGCAATGCTTCATATTTCAACTGAATGTTTTGTACCGTTTGGTGTCATCATGGGATTCCCTAATAAGTCATTATACTCAGCAAAATTGAGCGGTGATTTAAGTCGAATGTTGCAGAGTGGTATTATTGATAAGCTTATTGATGACGTACGCTGGGAGATGCAGAGAAGTGGAACTGGTAAATTGTTATCAGTGAGTACTTTTGATCTACTTACTAAAACTTCATCTTAATCATAAACTTCAGCCTTTGATACGTCATCGTACTGAATCTTAAATAACATTACCAACGCATTGTCCACTTGAATTTATTTGATTCGAGATTTTTTTAAGGAGAATATCTCCTATAGATAGATACCTATTTGAGTCAAATCAAATATAAGTACTGTAAAAAATTACTTTATTTTATAGGTAGAAAAAGAAACACTTAAAATAGTATCGGCAGAGGAAAAAGGACTAACTTTAGAAGACACTCAAGGAATGTTCTTACTTCTAGCGGCTGGCTTTTTTATCGCAGCAACGGCACTTGTATCTGAATGGATGGGTGGATTCTCAAGATATTGCCGTTTTACAAATAAAAAGCAAAAACCGATAAGTGCCGATTCCAGAGAAGATCTGATATCAAATTCCCCTCGTACTGATAACGAAGACAACGTAATAACATATACTGGAAGTAAATTAGGTTCTGAAAGTCGAATTTCAAGTGGTTCTTCAAGAAATACTTTAGAAGGGCAAGTCATAAATGTGACAGAAGAAAGTATATTGGTTCATGATAATTTGAATGCAGATTTGTGGGAATCTAGAAGATCGAGTTCTATAGATTTGGATAAAGAAGTGAGAGAGATATTTGAGAGAGATCAAAAGCGAAAGACTATTTTGAATGATTCTATCGAGATCTCGGAGAATAGAACAACTTCTAATGGAGCTTTTGGAGATCATGTTAGAGTGAAATGAATAGTGCATTTATTGGTATTCACAAAACAATATTCTAGTAAGTTTATCTAAATAAAATAATATTAAATGTAAAATGTTGTGTGTTAAATTTATAAAAAAGAAATAACAGATTTTGTAGACAGTATGAAAATAAATATTATAAATTACCTACATCAGATTTTCTAACAAACATTGTTTCATTATTTGTTGGCTTATTCCAAAGGATAAAATAAACAAGAAAATTGACATCCAACTCTTTATTATCCTTCGAACAGTCATCAAAATAATTTATAACAATTTTCTAACACTGTCGATAAACATTAATATTCATTCAGCCATTGAGATGTTTTTCATTCATCATACAATTTATTATACAAAGGGCAGAATTGGCTGCCTCGACACAGAAACACAGACGCCGTATGACCTACATTAATGCATTATTTGGCCCGGCCTTATCTTAAAAAATAATTACATTATTATGACTTAAAATTTCCGAGCGGCACCGAACAAGCTCGGTGACGCTCGCTATCAGTAAAAATATCGATAAAATACAACAGATTTTTTTGCATCCTTTGTAAATTCAAACGAAAATATACCTAACACCTACCTAAGCTTTTGTTTTATATGTATTGCACAACTGTTGTTACAAAGACGAAAATTATTACGTGAAATCGACTTGAGTATTCAATAAGGATATGTATTTATAATCCTATAAACTATTTGGATTGTTCAACATTAACTGTAGTGCAATAGCAAAAAGACGGGGATAACGCGAATAAAAACAAACCCGTTACCTAATGTCATGAAATCAAACTGATTTCGATTGTTTCAATACTTAAGTCTACAACATCATTAAATGCAATGAACTAGATTACAAAACTGAATAAAATAGCCCTTTGCTATTGTCACACAGCAATATAAATACAGGTAAAAAGAAAACATATACAAGTGACAGTATAACATCTACTAAACAAACCAAGCAAACTCTTTTTACAATACCACACAACACTTTGTTGTGCGTACAAATGAATATTTTTAATATATATTTAATTATTTTAATTATTAATTAATTAAATGAAATCATTCCCGATAGCAAAGCTCACAACCTCGGAAATTATGCTCCCAATACCAGCTTAACTGTCATTATATTTTATACAATGAATATTAGATAATTATAAATCTGTGCAATCGATTACATGTCACTTCCCACATCGGCTGCTATTTGTATATATTGTATAATACAAAGGAATACGTGTATTGATTATTTGGATACAACATTATATCGTCTGATTATCATTATTGTGCAATCGGCTAACTTTATTTGAGACTGCTATTGCGTCTTCGTGATTCTGTGATATTTATTTAAGTAATGTGATATTGTATACAAACACTTATCGACAGGATGTCTCGTATCTCAGATTTTTAATACCAAAACGAATATTCAATAACAAGAAACAATTAAGACGCTAAGGGAATTTTCGCTTCATCGCCAAACAATACGATTGAGCAAATTTTAATACAAGCACACCAATGTTTCCAGTGAAAGGAACTACTAGGAACGAACGACCGAAAACATTTTTTTTCTGATAACGAAATTATAGATTCTCTAACAAGGTGCTCAGTTCTGCCGAAGTTTCTAAATCATACGCTCTCAGACTGCAAGCAGAAATGAGCCCAAAGATTGTAACATTGTAGGTATTCATATCACATTAACAATTTTACTCTAACATTTAAGGTGTACTTACATGTTTTTTTTTTAATATTATAATTCCCTAAAATGGGTCAACATTCATTATGCTTCGGTAGTAAAATATTAATTCGTTTTAAAACTAATCGTGTACTTATTTATTATTTTACAATGTGAAAATACACTTTTTTTTTTCTTATCCGTTCAGACTTTTGAACTTCAAAACTGGTTAATTCCCTGTACAAATTTAACAAACATACATCAACATTTTGTTATTGTGATTTGAAGAAATTATTCTAACGATTATATTTTTTTTATGATGCATAGTTCTTAACGATTAATTTATACAAAAACAATCACATTGATCTTTAACAGTTTAACTGTTTCAAATGTATAGTGACGATTACTATGATTCACTCACATGATCGTATATTTCATACTTATTATTATAAAGTGTACAGATACATTATAGGATATAACTGATCTACGGTCGTAACAATTTAACATCTTTTAAAGACTTAAATTATCAGGATGTGAAAAATGTTAAAAAGCAAAAATGCTATCGCATCATACAAATTTGGTACAAAATAGTACATATAGGCACTGTGAGTAAGGCATCTACAGTGAGACGATATGAGGGGACAGTGGAAATAGTGGTTATATAGCCTATATTTTTATTAAATCAGTTTTACGACTTTTAAAGGAGTGACTTATGACTTTTAAGGTCTATAAGAAATGTAGTTGTAGCTAATAGAGGCTAAGTAGATAAAATATTTGCTATTATGGGATTATTAAGCGACATTTTATAGGTATTAACGCTGGGTAACTCTAAGAGCTCTATTTGGACGACACGTGTATATGTAAATATTTCTTTATGAGCTGAGTATTTCCAATATCATCTAAAAATAGGGCGGATCGTGAATATAGTGCTTTACCAAAATATGCTATTTCATGTAAAATGTACTTTTTGTATGTGTGCTTAAAGCTGATTTTATAACGTATACACTATTAATTTAAGTAGTTAAAGAATATGATACGGCGCTTCAGATCACATTAACAAAATTAAAATGCACTATCAACAAACTTGTTCTTTCATTCTACTAATCCATTAATATTAGCCACTAAATAAATCTTAGCATACTTAACAAGTAGGTACAATTATAAATATATGATATTCAGAATTGACTCGATATTTTGGTCTGTAAACGAAGACCGACGTAAGTAAAATTATCTGACAAATATAAAAGTAACGATATCAGCCAATGCGTAAATAGCCAACAGTCAAAAACTGTTCATCTACAAATCTTATTAAAAACAATACGACGAAAATGTTAAAACGGGATAGAATGTATGCATTCACTGAGATAGAATTTGCAAATAATTACAACAAATGTGATTTAAGATGTAAAAGACGGAGAAGATTATCTCACAAGTTAATAAGTGATCGAGTCTTGGCTGAATTGCCATTATGGTGTATAAAAGTGCCTTTAACTACTCCAAACCTATCATTGAATATAGTATAGCTTTAGTGGCGTATTTTATCCTACGAAGTTATTTATGGACAGATATTTTATGGGATCTAAGTAATTATACAGTGTTTAAACTTACAAATCGGCTTAGAGTGCAAGTAGTGTTATCATAAGAAATTTTAAAGCTTCATGTGGTACCTTTATACTCATTCTAGTTAATATTACCTACTTAGTTACATAACATTCGTTCCTAACGGGACGTGTATACATATTATGTAAATATCATTATGCATCTCATGTATAAATATGTCAATAGATAAAAGTAGATTTTACAATACATAATTTATTATCTGTGATGACACTACGCTTACTAAATTTACAAAGATTCAAGTTCGGATGTCACACTATTATTTATTTATTTTTAAAATGGCACAAAAAACTTTTTTTTTAAACACTAACACAAAAGTCAACAGTCGTTTAAGTCTTATTACGCACTTACACATTTTATAGTCTGTTCCTCGACGCACTACACAACTCGTTACGGCTGCTAATAAACTTGTACTCGCACTGATCTTTTTAATTTTAAAGTGCAATTAATTCCCAAATACTATTTTATTACAGTCACTAATTTTAAATTGACTAACGTTTAAGCTAAACAGACAATGGCACGGATTGCACATATAATCATTCTATTTACACAAGGGAATTAAATTTAGATATATATCTACTATGCTTTTACTGTTCAAAATTGATCAATGTTGATCATCTCATATAACATTGTACTTATTTTAAACATTTAATCTTAATCTTTAGTGTACTCGCGTGTGCAATATTACGATAATTAATTACGTATTAATAAAGGGTAGTGTAAACTTGAACATTCAATTTAATATGATCTGTGGAGATCCTGCATCAAGACGCCGGAGTGTGTTAGAACTTTTCAGTACCTTTTAGTACAGTTTCAACGACCGTGCCATTTTAGAGCACCGCGTGTGCACCTTTCCTTTTCAGACTTATGATAGAACGATAGCACTGTCACTGTTCAATCCAGCACCAACGAGAGGGAAAGAGCATGTTTCGACGGACGGTCTGAAGCTCGTGGGAGAGGCAGCCGTGTGGCGGTGTGTGGGCCTCAGATCTAGCAGTGCGGGTGGAGGGGCCTCGGGTAGGATCCGAAGGCGTCGTAGCCTAGCTATGTGGCCCACTCGACCCGCTGCCGCTTCGAGTGCGGCTGCTCGTAGTCCAGTGGGCCGGCGCTGGAGTGCCTCATGTCCTGCCCGCCCGGTGACCCCATGTTACTTGATGTTACTGAACCTGAACAAGATACGGTCCATGTTACGTTTTCAGTCATCATCCAATTTTAAATGTTGGGTACTCCTTGTTTGAAAATGGTGTATGATCCAAGTTGATGAAATGCATGAAAACTGCGTTATGAGTTACGATTTGAAGAATATTTAGAATGCCAATATTTTGTGGCAAATGATTAGGAAAAGTCTATGAAAGTACATAATATATACGAAATTACAAATGATCTAAACATAAAAAAACCGAACCAACTCATCCTTTATTTCCAACATCAGATACATTTTACAAAATTTACGAATAAAAGACATTCACACCTCATATCTGTCGCCAAGACAACTCGTGACTTTTGTACGTCAACTCTCTCTGGTAAGCATTGAATATAGACTGCAAAGATGTACCATCAATGGCTCCAGATAGGTGAGCGGGCTGCGGCGCGGGCTGCGGGGGCACGCGGTGCATGTGGTCGGGGGCCCGGGGGGGCGACACTGGCTCCGCTTTGATCTTCACGTTGCTAGGCGACGCGGCCGGCGGCGGCGTACCACCACCCAGCACTGGTAAGCTGTTGATGGAAATCGAAAATCAATTGAAGAAGAGAATAAAAAAAAATTGGTACTTTATAACTAATTGACTCGGGAGTGAGAGCTCATCAAAGAGGAGGGAAAGGTCGACAATGCGTGAGTGGTACCCGAGTGGTCTGTGCCGCGGATTTTACTAGCGTCCGTAAGCTATGGTAACCGCTTTACCCATTAGGCGGGCTGTATGCTTGTTTGCGGATCTTGATATGGAATAAAAAAAGAATGGAATTCTAACAACTATTTTGAAGAGCCATATAATTGTCTCCTTAAATACCAAGAGTATTGGAGTTGTAGTTTTCCATTATAGCGAGAAGATGCCAATTACCAGGTACAACAGTAATTTAATTTAATAGTGCTCTAACAAATAAAGATTCTTAAACGTTAATTTTTTTGGTAATTGCAAAAAGCAATGAACAATTAAACTCGCATGGCAACAGGTAAAATCAATTTGGCAACCAATTACATGCACTCTATCGGCGCAGTCATGCGTAACTGAGTGAAAGTAATTTAAGACAATTGCCCATTTCGAGAGACCTCTGAAGTAGTTAGACTTTGGTACAGATTTAAGCAGCAGTGAGGTCTTCGGTGAATGGCCATTTAGAGGCCATACTGAATGCAGTTGTTAAATTGAGCTTGCTCACCATCAGCTCCGATAGCCGTGATCGTCTAGTGGTTAGGACCCTACGTTGTGGCCGTAGTAACCCAGGTTCGAATCCTGGTCACGGCAGTGATACACTGTCGCGGCGGAGCTATTATTTTATCTCTATCATGACTCTCTAATGCTTCAATGCTAATCCAAAATGTATAGTTTTGAAGATTGTTTTTTGTCTACGGGGGACTGTGTTGCTCTATGGTACAATGCAATCGTATTTCCGAAATGATCATACATGCCATATTGTAAAACTTTCATTCATTTCTTTTGAGCCTGTCGTGTGTTGTCATTGACTCTTTCGTCTACTTTGACTTTATATTCTGATCCTGTATGTAACGTATCAATTAATTTTGAAACCTACGTAAAACATCGATGTTTTGTTTCTCCATTGTGTTGTTCATCAGTCAGTGGAACAATCAACCGAATCAAAACGATCAAGAAACTGATCGCAAATTTTAGTATTACATTCACTATCTCCGATAGCCGTGATCGTCTAGTGGTTAGGACCCTACGTTGTGGCCGTAGTAACCCAGGTTCGAATCCTGGTCACGGCAGTGATACACTGTCGCGGCGGAGTCACTATTTTATCTTTTATCTTTGACGTCACTTTTGATTTCTTGAGTTTTTTTGAAAACTGATATCTTTGAAGTTGGATTTTATTCTCGGTTCACCTTCCATTGTTTACATGCTCCTCGCGATTTCCGAAGTCATCATTCAGAATTTTGCATTAAAATGTAAATATTTTAAGAATTCAGTTCAGTCAATGTTTTATTCTCTACATTATAACCAGAACAACCTGTAGGTACTATTAATATTTCCTTAATTTCGGAACCTTAGTTATAAAACATCAATGTTATGCTGATCCAAGTGCAATCGAGTGGAACACTAGACCGAATCAAAATGATCAAACATATTGCAGGTTTTGGTGTTACATTCACCAGCTCCGATAGCCGTGATCGTCTAGTGGTTAGGACCCTACGTTGTGGCCGTAGTAACCCAGGTTCGAATCCTGGTCACGGCAGTGATACACTGTCGCGGCGGAGTTATTCTTTTAGTCAAATAAAGTTATATTTTCGTACTCTTAAGTAGGTCTTTTGTTATAATTGATATCAAAAATGAGAACAGCAACGCCACCTATTACTGTTATCTGTAACTATATAGTAAGTGTCATTTTCTTCTGGAATAAATTAGTCTGTCTTTGACAAACGAGGTACCTACGTGTTTCATTTTAATAGGTTATGGGCCCAGTCCTAATTTGTTAAAATTTTAAGTATATTGCGAGTGTTTCGTGCAGTTCAAGCAAGAAAATGACTTCTAGTTATATTACTAACGTGCCAAAGTTGAAAGGACGCGAGAATTTCGACGATTGGGCGTTTGCGGTAGAAAACTTGCTGGTTCTAGAAGGTGCGGACAAGTACCTAAAAGGGACAGGAACAGAGGCATCAGATGCAGCGGCAGATGCAAAAGCACGAGCAAAAATGATTTTGACGATTGATTCAACATTATTTGTGCACATAAAGGAAACAAAGACCACGAAGGAATTGTGGGCAAAGTTACGTTCATTGTTCGACGATTCAGGATTTTCGAGGCGGATTACATTGTTACGTCATTTAATTTCTATAAGGTTAGATAATTGTGAGAATATGACTAATTATGTGACACAAATTGTAGAAACATCTCAACGTTTAAGCGGCACAGGCTTCGTAATCAACGACGAGTGGGTCGGTTCATTGTTGCTAGCCGGATTACCAGAGCGATTCATGCCTATGATTATGGCTATAGAACATTCCGGAATTCAAATAACGGCCGATTCCATTAAAACAAAATTACTTGACATGGAATCGACAGACGTAAGTGAAACGGAACGTAATGCAGCATTAGTAGCCAAGTGGCAGAAAAAGAAATTGATTAAAGGGGGCAGCACTAGTAAACATGGCGGACATACGTTAGATAAAAATGTCAAGAACACGAAAACAATAACATGTTATAAATGCAAAGAAACGGGTCATTATCGTAACCAATGTCCACTTTTAAAAGAGAAAACTGAAGACAAAAAACAAAGTAACGCTTTTAGTGCTGTTTTCCTCAGTGGAATGTTCAGTAAATATGATTTTTACATTGACTCCGGCGCAAGTATGCACATGACGGTGAATAAAAATTGGTTGAAAAACCTTGTGTACTCGGCCGATTTACCAGAAATAATAGTCGCGAATAAGACAAAAGTTCCAGTTTTATGTTCAGGAGACGTGGAAATAAGTACAAGTTACAATTATGATATAACTGTGAAGAATGTATTATGTGTCCCAAGTCTTACGACTAATCTCTTATCAGTCAGCGAGTTGATAAAGAATGGAAACAGTGTTGTTTTTGAGTTCAATAAGTGTCTAATAAGAAACCAATTAGGCAATCTGGTTGCTGAGGCAGAACTTATTGACGGTGTTTACAAAGTGAAACTACAAACACAGAACTGTTTATTGTCTTCTACTACAGTGAATGGAGAAACATGGCACAGGCGACTTGGTCATATAAATAGCAATGATATGAATAAAATGAAGCATTGTGGTTTAGTGGATGGACTGGATTATCCTGATGTTTTCACAACAAGTAAGTTGAGCTGTGAAATATGTTGTGAAGGTAAACAGTCAAGATTGCCATTTGCTACCGGTTCACGTGCAACAGAAGTACTACAAATAATTCATTCAGACATCTGTGGTCCTATGGAGACCAAATCAATAGGTGGTGCAAGATATTTTGTATTGTTTATTGACGATTATACCAGAATGACCTTCATCCACTTCCTAAAAGCTAAGAGTGAAGTGTTAAGCTGTTTTAAGGATTTTAAGTCTATGGTGGAGAACTTTCAGAATAAGAATATCAAAATCTTGAGAACAGATAATGGCTGTGAGTATTGCAGTAATGATTTTGAAGGTTTCTTAAAGAAAGAGGGAATCATACATCAAAAAACTAACCCATACACTCCGGAACAGAATGGGCTTAGTGAGAGGTCAAACCGGACCATAGTGGAGCGAGCTAGATGCTTACTTTTCGAAGCTGATTTGGAAAAAAAGTTTTGGGCAGAAGCTGCTAACACAGCTGTCTATTTAAAAAACAGATCAGTAGCTACAGGTATTGAAAAGACTCCATATGAAGCATTCACTGGAAAGAGACCAGACTTGAAACATATACGTATATTTGGCAGTCCCGTGATGGCTCATCAACCTAAAGAAAAGAGAGCAAAATGGGACAGAAAGTCAAAGAAATATATACTGGTTGGTTTCTGTGACAATGTTAAGGGTTATAGAATTTATGATCCACTAAAAAACAATGTTACAACGAGTCGAGATGTTGTGATATTTGAGAAACCAAAGAAAAATGAGACCATCACTGTATCTGTAGAGTCCACAGATTCAGTGGGGGAGTCAGCAGAAGAATCTGTGGTAAAATCAGAACCTTTCAATCAATCAAGTTCAAGCGAGTTTGACTATATGGATGGTCAAGAGGAAATATTGAAAAATGAAGAAGGAAAATTGCAGGAGGAGGCCAATATTTCACTTAATGAGATAGAATCCTCAAATATGAGAGTTTTACCAAATATAACACGGACTAACTATGAAGAAAAAGAAAAAAGACAAAGGAAGAAACCCTTGAGATACGGCTATACTAATATATGTACTATGTCTATAGAAGATGATGAGATAACATTTGCAGAGGCTATCAGTGGTCCTGAGAAACAACAGTGGTTGCAGGCGATGGCAGAAGAACTGCAGTCATTTGAAGACAAGCAAGTGTGGGAGATTGTTGATACTCCAGATAGTGCTAGTGTAGTGCAGAGTAAATGGGTCTTAAAAAGGAAATTTGACTGTGACAATAAAGTGAGATATCGTGCCAGACTAGTAGCTAAAGGTTTCACGCAGAAAGCTGGTATAGACTACAAGGAAACTTTTTCACCAGTGATTAGACATTCAACCTTGCGGTTACTATTTGCTTTAAGTGTGCAATTAGATATGGATATTACTCATTTGGATGTTGCAACAGCTTTTCTTAATGGTCACCTAAAAGAAAGTATTTTCATGCATTTGCCGGAAGGTTTTCCTGTCAAAGATTCTAGTAAAGTGTTAAAATTAAAAAAGGCTGTTTATGGTTTGAAACAGTCGTCATTGGCTTGGTATCAAAGAGTAGAGGAAACATTGTATAGTTTAGGATACAATAAAAGCAAATTAGAGCCTTGTGTTTTCATAAAGAGTCATAATAATGATAAGAAAACCATTATTGGAATTTATGTTGACGACTTTATACTATTTTCAAATATGAAGGCAGAAACTGATTTGTTAATAGAAGCCTTAAGTCAAAAATTTAAATTAAAAAATCTAGGTCAAGTCAAACAATACTTAGGCATGAGAATCAACATAAATAAAAGTTGTAATGTAGTTACAATAGATCAGGAGCATTATATTGAACAACTGTTAATAAAGTTTGATATGTCTGATTGTAACACAGCTAATACACCTATAGAAAGTAATTTAAATGTTGAAAGGTCCAATATTTGTGAAGATAAATTGCCATATCAGAGATTAATAGGTAGTTTAATGTACTTGGCTGTATTGACACGCCCAGATATTGTCTACTCAGTCAGTTATCTTAGTCAGTTTAATAATTGTTATTCCCATAGTCATTGGAATTATGCCAAGAGGATTTTGAAATATTTGTCGAAAACTAAAAATTATTGTTTAAGATATTCCAGAGAAAAAGCAGAACTGGAAGGATTTGTAGATGCAGATTGGGCTAGCGATGCCAGTGACAGACGTTCATATACTGGGTTCTGTTTTATGAAATCTGGTTCTGCTGTTTCTTGGGAAAGTAAAAAGCAAAGAACAGTAGCGCTAAGTAGTTGTGAAGCAGAGTATATGGCTTTATCAGAAGCATGTAGAGAAGCAATTTATTTACAGAATTTAGAGTATGAAATAATAGGTAGTTACAATAAAATTGTATTATATAACGATAGTCAGAGTGCATTGAAGTTAGCAAACAATCACCAGTCTCATAAACGCTCTAAACACATTGATGTGCGATACAATTTTATCAGAGATGTAATTAGTAATGGCAAAGTTGAAACTAAATATTTGCCAACTGCTGACATGCCTGCTGACCTATTAACCAAGGGATTGTCAGTAATAAAACACTATAGATTCATGCAAGCACTTGGAATTGTTGAAAAATATTTTTTTTTATTTATATAGATTTTTTTGGTTTGCATTATTTGATATAGTGGGGGTGTTATAATTGATATCAAAAATGAGAACAGCAACGCCACCTATTACTGTTATCTGTAACTATATAGTAAGTGTCATTTTCTTCTGGAATAAATTAGTCTGTCTTTGACAAACGAGGTACCTACGTGTTTCATTTTAATATCTTTATTACATAAATAATCTGGAGATTACCAAAATTTATTGCAATGCTAACATATTTTTAATAGGGTTTCATTTACAGCAAAAAATTGCATTGTAACAAAAAATATTTAGTTTTAAATGATTGTTTTTTTTTGTGTTTTTTCTTTAGCCTAATTCAACTTCAATTTAACCGTATTCGTGCGGAACGTGGCAATTCTTTGATTTGTCACGCTACGCGTCCCGGAAGATATAGAATCCTTTCATTTTGCAAATTAGAACTTTGATTGACTTCACACGCCGTTTTCAATGGTTTAACTTTTTGCTTGAAATTCTATTAGACCCAATAAAGCGTGTAAGTAAGTACAGTTTTAATGAACGAATGTACATTTGCTTCCAATTCTATGCATCCTCCAAATCAGCATCAAAATAGATTGACTGCCTCCACATTTGATTGTTGTCTCCTAATGAAACGTTTTGTAGGATAATAGCGAATTTCTTTGGGTATTGCATGCATTAAGTATATCATCAGTAAATTTTCTCTATTCTTCGGTGTAGAATAGTTCTGTTTCATCGTTTATATCTTGAAAGGACTTAGTTTATTCAACGCCGTAAATTGATCTAGTGAAAAATTAATCAATCAAAAAAATGTACCTACATCGAAAACAGCATTTGTAATTATTAGCTCGTTTCTAACGTTTCTAAGGTTATTTTCTTACAGAACAAATTGTTTGAGGTGTGCTTGGCTATTAACTAAATTGTTGCGTAAACAAGCGAGGATATGATGATGGGATCTTTATCGTCAGCAAGTGAAATTATGAAATCAAGCAAAATGTTCTTCCAAATACACCCCATGATGATACAGGTGGTAGAACACACTGAGTGAGGTTCTGTCTCTCTGAAGGTTAAGATCAGAGCGATCGGTAAGTTTTCAATATTATTATGACATTGCCAAAAAGGTCGTTATTTAGTTCAGCTTTATTCGTTCTCGCTCGCGGAAGCAATGTACCGTAAAGTTACGTAACAATTTATAAAGAGATCGGTTATTTTGTCATCACTATCATCAGCTCCGACAGCCGTGATCGTCTAGTGGTTAGGACCCTACGTTGTGGCCGTAGTAACCCAGGTTCGAATCCTGGTCACGGCAGTGATACACTGTCGCGGCGGAGCTATATTTTTACAAGATTTTTCAAAGTTACATATTTTGAAATCGGCTAATGTTTTGAATTCTTGTTGATGAAATTCAAGCAAATTTTGGAGTTGAAGATTTGCCCTTGGTTTATCAGAATCTACTAGGAACAGGAAAATTATTTACATACGTCATAGTGCTCGACTTGAAATGCAATTGGTGGTGTCATTGTTATTTTACAATAGTGTTAAACTAGTTGTTAGCAAAAACATTTAGTTACTGGAAATCTCATTTATTTTGTTAACATTAATACTGTGTAAACACAACATTGCGTCGGTTAAAATTTATGTTAATGTAAATACAATATTATTAGGAAGATCAGTTTCAACTACCAAATTGATGATAAACACAAAGATAAATAATTTAGTTAAGTTTTCAAAATTAATAAGGTCCCCAGTAAAATTAATAACAATAAAGGAAAATCGAAATTGGGCACAGACATGTACCTGTTGTGCTGTAGAGTCTGCAGCTGATGCGCGCCCCACGTTAGTCCAATGCCCATGTCAGAGCTCATGCTGAAGTCCTGCGGTCCGAAGTTGCCAAGTCCTGAGTAGCTGAGTGGTGTCTGCAAGGAAGATTTACTTTTTTTAAATATACATACACTATGAAATTAAGGCGATCATAGCTCAGTGGTCGTGACGTCGAATGCAGAAGAAGACGAGACGAAGGTCGCGGTTTCGAATCCT
Organism: Tethea ocularis; assembly: GCA_963555595.1. Classification (NCBI taxonomy): domain Eukaryota; kingdom Metazoa; phylum Arthropoda; class Insecta; order Lepidoptera; family Drepanidae; genus Tethea; species Tethea ocularis. The sequence goes on from OY741958.1 coordinate 11,277,339, forward strand.
ATACAATGAGCTTGAGCTTTCGGTGAAGGAAATCATTGTGAGGAAACCATAGCACCATAGAAGATTATTTTCAATAATATAAAAATATCGGTTACAAAAATTCTCTGGTAAAAGACTTCTCTTCTTCTGAATCTAATTGGAAAAAATCATACATACAGGTTGATTATGAAATGTAACTATAGTAATAGCTAACAGCCTTTTGGTTGATTTATATCTTTAAATTAGGAACTTCACTAGCATGAAGGTTTTCTACTGTTATTAAATAAATTCAAAAGAGAGATCCACTAAAGAAAGAAGCCTTGCTGAGTTTCTTGACGGAGTCGTTTCAGTTAAAGTGTATTACGAATCGATGGTAGAGACAATTGTGACTGATAAGACACTGAATGCCTTATCAGGGCTTAAACTGAATAAATGAGTTTTGAGTTTGAATATAGAGGTCGATGTTCTCTGAATCAAACAAGACGTCATCGAGGTAAAAGGAAATAAGAATAATGCTTGTTAAAAGTTTCCACTGTTTTCCGTGTAGCCAATTAAACAACATCGGAACGACGATTGACAAATACAAACAGGTATGCGTTCATTAAGGACAACTACCTAAATCTTGTCTGGTCACTTCGCGAGTTTGACTTAATTTTCATACCTTTGTTATTTTTGTATTAATCGTATTTTAGCAATCCATACTTATTATAGGGTAGTTTCCTGGCATATCAAATCAGCAACTTTTTAATAAATGTCAAAACGATCGGTTACATGGAATATTGTATGAAATACTAAGCTATGACGTAATCGTTTCACAGCATCAAATGATCTACTCTTAGTGGTTCTACTGGTAATTAAAAATCATAAAAAGCATTAAATGTACAACATATTTGATATTTCCGCGTGTTTTCAGATGTTTATGCATTGGTTAGTGTTTGGTCATTTATTTTTGACACTGTTATCTAGCCTATTATATATCTCAGTGGTCGAATGCTGAGATGAAGATCTCGGGTTGGAATCCTACAATGAGTTTGAACTTTCGGTGAAGGAAAACATCGTGTGGATTAGTGTGGAAACCATAGCACGGTGGTAGGGTCTGTCTGGCTGGGTACCACCTTCAAGTAGAAAATCTATCACCAAGCACCTTCCGGTGTATTCGGACAGCTGTACTTGAGCCAGTTCCCTTCTAGGCTTTGTGTGGTTACCACCATCGGTCACATCATCACTGACCACGATGCTATTGTGGCCTATTCATGTTTAAAAAAAGTTTGTTTGTAACCTTTTTAAGCCTAAAACACAGAACCGATTACAATGAAATTTGGCATGTAGATAGCCTTATAGCTATAGAAAGCTAATTTTTTAAATAAACATAGGATACTATTATAATTCAGAGGTATGTACAAACAAACAAAAAAGACCAAATGATTATTTGAATTTTTTCACATGGCTATAGTAGAACCTAGTAAGAGTGATATTTACCTCTCCAGTGTAAGATATATCGTCCTGCGGCGGGGGCATGGAGCTGGGTATGACGACGCGCAGGTTGTTATGTCGCGGCGAGTGGTGCGGCGGCGGCGCGTGCGCGTGCGACTTGTGCGGGTGCCGGTGCGGGGAGGGGGCCGGCCCCGGCGAGGGGGACGGCGTGCACCCCGCGCCTAGGGGCGACCCTGACCCTGGATAACCGTTTGACATCTCGAGCATTCCGCCGCTTGGGTATACTGTAAAATGAAATAAATAGTAAAATTTACGGACGGCCAAAAGAGTCACCAAATGGCCTGGGCCACTAGGAAAAATAACAGAGAGAAGGCCTAGAGCAAGATGGATGGACGATATCATAGCCATTGACCCAACTGGCTCAGCCGGGCCAAAGACAGGGATGGGCTTATATAAATAAAGGCGATAAAGATAAGCAACTTGAATGTATGAAAATGTATTAAATATTATTATTTAGTAAAAGAATAAACAAATCTAACAGTTACATAGATTTTTTAAAGAATAATAAAGGCTTTAAAACTGCGAGGCGGAAAGCAAGTATAAAATAAAGTCCTGAGTATGAATCTACATCGACAATAAATCTACATTAAGTCTATCGTTAAAAAAAAATGCTCCTGCAACAGTGTGAGTATTATGAAGATGAATGTGGGAGTGGATTGATCGTCCAACTGACTCATGACTTTAATACGGTTTTCTTTCTCTAAACTTCTCAGTAATTGAGGTTTTTTGAAAACGCAAAGGTATACTTTGTCAATAATTGTGGTTTCATAAACATCAAAATAAATCGTCTTCTGGTCATCATGAATAGTATATACTAGGGAGAAATAGAAATGTAACAACTAATGTAATGTAATGTATTGTTGGTAACATTTGTAATATTTTTTAACATAACAATACCTAATGTAATTTACCTACTCAGAACTTCATCAGTTTTTTTTTATGATGAGAATACAATTTTCTTTCAAAGAACACGGTGCAGGTTTAGTGTACATGGTAGTATCCGTCTTGGATACACCTTTCCAGGCAGCACTACATAAGATGAGCCAGTTCCCTTCTAGGTTTTGTGTTCTTACCATCATCGGCCGCATGATCACTAACCACGATGAGATTGTACTAACACAGGTCAGGAGCATTCAAACAAATTATTCTATTACTTTGAAATCAGTGACTTAATGACTATTATTAAAAAATATGCTACCATAAAAAACATTGAAAGTCCACAATTAATGATAAACCTTCTATTAATTTATGAACATCACGATTAATTTCTTCAGTAAAAAAAATACAATGCCAATATTCGTCGTGTTTAAAAAAAAAGCTGCCTACGACAGGCCCTGCGCAGTCCATATATTTCCTGCGCTGCGATCAGACGTACACGCAGCGAGCGATGAGGCTATTGATCGATATGCGCGGCAATACTATTAAGAGTACTGTTATTCTATATATTCGGGTGCCAGTACGCTTTCATTACGTTGCGTCTTTACCCACCGAAATACGAATAATAACCGTTTAAATAATACTTATATTCAACTCACCCGAATCTGTTTCCGAAGACGATGGCCGTGGACTAATAGAGGTGTGCATCTGTGGACTAGCTTGTAACAGCGACTGATCATAATTCCCCACTGGTACGCTCACAGGTAGATTGTAATTGCTTCCCGTTACACCAACACCAACGCGGCTTCCGTTCAACTGGTTCCTTTGCATCATCATCTGGAATTCCTCATCAATCTTCGAATATTTAGCTTCGGTCCGTGGCGTCAAGTTATATTCAGGTTCCGCTTCAGGGCTGTCAGGTGACATCACTCCGTTCTTATGCTCTTTCTTCGTTAGTGCCTGTAAGTGTCAGCGAAAAGAGCTCAGGTGGCTTGACAAGCCAAAATCGAATTTCCTCTACTGTATTAATATCGCATGCATTAAATCCAGTTAAATATTAAATAGCACCCTCTATACACACTGTTATAGTTCAATCAATATTGTCAATCGCGTTTTTAACATTTCAACAAAATAAAATATTCCGATTACTTAAATTCAGTATGTAGTGGAGGGTTCAAAATAAAAACTGTGCAAATAAATCTACTTGTGATAAATCTAGTAATTTGTAAGTGAAACTTTTTAGCGTACATTTGTGTGTAGTGTCGAACGCAATGATGCAACGCTGACTTTACCCTTGTATCAAAAAACATCGTAGTCAGGTAGGCGCGGTTAATTCAAATAAACACAACAATATTTACAAAAACCCATGCTGTACAAGGAAAAATAACATAAATATTTGGGGTGTCTAGTCATAAACTGTTAGTATAAAACGGGGTGTCTGGTGTTTTGTACTTCATCCTTTTTTTACTAACGGGAAATAAACATGCTCTTTATTACTCGTGATCTATTTGTGTCTAGTATCCAAGTGTTGTACTAAATACAATCTTATATATAATATCATCTACATCTATTTGTTTGTGGTCATCATTGTCTTTGGTTTGAAGGATTGTTTTAGTAAAAGATATTGGTATATTAGGTTTGTAAGTACAAAGCACGCGGTTAATGGGATAAGTCAATTTTGCATGGACATTGCATTGCGATCACGGGCACACAGATGACGCCGTACTTAATGTACCTCGATGATGTTCCGGTTGGTGAGTGACTCGTGGGGCTCGTTGTATTCCGTATATTTAAGAAGGACCTGCAATTAAAGCGATAATTCGAAATCAATCTATAAACTTTTGTATAAAGATTTACTTATAATCTTATCGTTATTATCAAGCTAATCCGAATCCTATTGCTCAAAGTTGACCGTTGAAACAAGTTCAAAGTTACCTTAGATTTAATCAACATCATCTATTTCCTATTCTTCAATGCCATTCATTTTATTAGTTTCCGCAAAATAAAGTTTAGCCTAAGAAACAGTTGTAATTGCTTCAATCAAAATGTTTCAAGTGTGATTTACTTTACTAGAAGCTTTGCCATTTCCACTTGTATGTCGTAAACTGGAAAACCTGTTCAGTATTATTAAGCTATTTTATGTACCCAGTTTAGATTTTAAATTAAAATGCCTCGTTCAATTCAGCAGAATTCAATAGAATTATATATTCATCAATAACAGCAGCGGAAGAGCGAGTTAATTTGTGTCAGTGATAAGTGTCAGTGTAAAAAGTATTTGCAAAGGAAATATATTCACTGAAATAAAGATAAACCAACGTGCCTATCCTACGCAATACCCTTTTAATCATGTATACCATTAAGGTCTTTACATCAAGGAAATACTGGTTATAATTCACTACACGAATTTATGTTAATAAGAGCAACATCTTAGTTCTTTCCTACTAGTAACTAGTATTGTAGCTAATATGCGCGACTTGGATCTATTTGCATAATCAGGTTCATTAACAGTGTTTATTGTTTTGAGTAAAACACTAAATACCTTGACGGTGTGACCTTCCCTTATGTAAGCAAGTACACCCTGTAAACACAGTCAGGTTATTTGACTGCGACTTGAAACCGAACGATTGATGTATGCAGCAAATGTTAGCTTTTAAAGAACCATAAAATATGCAAATTACACGCTGTCCCCAAATGCTATGACAGTCGTAATCATTAAAATTTTAAGCTTTGGGTAATTTTAAAGATAGATAGAAAAATTGTGTTATATCAATTTGGAAATGTAACTTTCCATGTCATTTATGATAGACGATATATTTAATAAAAATATTCAACTTGCTATTTTTAATGTAATAGGTAATCATTTGCAAAATAGAGAATAACAAGCTAAATTCTAAAATACTAATAAAACTATAAAACGTTTTAGATAAAATTAAAATCTTAATAAATTAAGTGGCAGAATACCATATTGTTGATATTTTAAATGAAATGGAATATATATAATATAAAAATGAATAACCAATAACATTCAAACCAGAAGCAACAAATAGTTCATAATATAAAAAAGATAGACGAAGAAACAAAGTTAAAACGAAAGCTCACCTTATCCATATCCGTGCTGGCATATTGGTAGAGTTTGTTGTTGGAGCTAAAGATGATGAGAGCGATCTCACAGTCACATAGCACGCTGAGTTCGTACGCCTTCTTCATCACACCAAATTTACGTTTGTTGAACGTCACCTGTAAAGTAAAATTACCAAAAACTCAAGCGATATGTTAACATATTAAAGGGCAAGACACACTGGAGGTGATAGAACTGCAAAAAGTGAGAAGGTACTACCAAATGCTCACATAGGGAATAAAGAGCTTTAAAATAAAAAAAATAAAAGACTTTAGAGCTGATTGAACTGCAAAATCTGTAATTCATGATACTACCAAATGCTCACAGAGTGTATCCTTCAAGGAGTAGGTAAACTCAAAAACTAGATAAGAGACTACGTGTTTTAATTTGGTATATAATTGAATAGTTTGAGATTGTGGCCAAACACAGGCCTATACATAGTAAAAAAAAAAAAAGTTTTTTAACTGGGTAGATAGATAAAAGGATTGTTATAAAACCAGAATATAAAACTAGTTTGAAAAGATACAGAGATAAAATAGATTTCCATGAATTATTAAATAGATCAATTTGGTAAATAATAGTACCTAAGCCGTTAATCAACTTAGACTCGAGTCTTCCGAAAGATGTTTTACTGATTTGATGACACAGGCGAATATTGAAGAATAGTATAAATTTTAATGTAACTTTTTTAAATATTTAGAGACATGGACTATATATTAAATTAAAATGGTTCAAACCATTGTTCAAATCCATCAACATTATTGTCCCCGGGCAAAGTGTGTTTCAATTTTAATATCGTGAAGTATTTAATTACGTTCTACTATAATGCTTAGTGCTTACGTATCATCTGTGGTTAGTTGTTTTAATTTTCCTCAAATAAGTACAATTAAGTGTACGGTACATATGCATTATTAGAATGTTTTTGTACTATTAATTGTCATACTTTACAATTTAATAACAAGCAAGTGTTCTATTTTAGGTATATGAACAAGCTTTGAGTAGGTAATAAAACCAAATCAACGACAAATTTAAAGTCTCAAAATACAGTACTTAGTAATTAAACAAGTACAACCAAAAATTAAAAACGCAAATTGTCCTTTGCAACTTTCGTTTTACTTGTCTGACTCTTCTATTGTGAAACCATTGTACAAAGACCTTCCTTATCGAGTCCCTAAATAGGATTTATAATGTGAGCTGAGAGATGAGGCGTAATTTATAGGGTCTCTTTAAGCTGGTCAAGGGTGATATACAGTGTAATCGTATAATTAATAAATTACAAGCGGGAGAGGTCGTTGTCCTCTCACGATAATGTTTTGCAGTGGGAGTGTTGATATGGCACATCTGGTGGGTCACGCCGCATGGTAAGGTCATTTTATTCTTTAAGAGTATATAATTATATATATACTATTATTAAATTATTTAGAAATAAATAAATAATACATGCAGATGATAAATAAGTAAGCTTTCATGTTTAGAAAATTTGATGCTATTAGAAAATTCTTTGGTTCCATGAAACATGTTAAAAGTCAGCGTAAGAGTAATGTACGGCTGCCTAGATATGATTGATCGAAGGCTGCCTACATAAATTAAATCAAAAGCGGAGAAGTTAAAAACTACCTATACATAATATGAAATTAATTAATTATACATAACAAGAATTCTGAAATAAAACCAGGAAAAAAAAAACATCTAGAGGATGCTATTATCAAAAGATACGCTGTATTTTATTAATATTTCAGTTTACAAAGTATTTGGAAAGGGTTGATATGTAAACGAATTTAAAATAAAAACTGATAATTTAAATTCAGGTTCTAAGGAAGATAATGTATTTTGAACTCTACTACCTTTAGGTAATGCGATATCGCACTAATGAATGCTAATGCAAAATGATAGTGTTGGATTTCGTATGTTCACTGTTGTTGTTAAATACCCGATCAAGAAGTTTGTTACCATTTGTAAAAAAAAATACAATTAATAATAATATCCTGGGACATTCCTCACACACGGTTATCTGATCCCAAACTAAGCAGAGCTTGTACTATGGAAACCAGTTAACTGATATACTACATATACTACTTTTTTTTTGTAAATACATACTTATATAGATAATTACACCCAGACACAGGACAAACAGACATGTTCATGCACACAAATGTTTGTCCTGGATGGGAATCGAACCCATGACCAGCGGCGGTGGTGTCTAACCAATTGCGCCAACTGGCTTGTCAATTATAGTTTGAATAGTTAATGTTGGTAGAAAGTAATAGGAATACGGTTTGGAATGTCAAATCAGCATTTTTTCATAAACTTTATGAAATTTTACAGGAACAGGATCAGAAACTTATTCCAAACATATAAGTTAGGAGAGGTATGATGTTTGGACATCTTCCTATGAAATGAAAGAAAATGAAAACGGAGGAAGAGGACCAAGGATTAAACTATATAGACCAAGTGAAGGCAAAATTGGACGTCGTGTCGTAAAAGGAGGTACAGAAAGCAAAGAATAGGGAAGAATCGGAGAAGTTAAACCGACAAGCCAAGTATAGATACCTATGGCCTATCAAAATGACCATAACAGCATAGTGTCGGTAGTTTAGTGAGTGTTTAAGAATTTATCTTGAACACAGGAAACAACCTTGTTGCCTGAGCCTAGTTTCGTAAAATTGCTACAAATTGTTGTTATTTGCTAAAAAATATGTTGTACTCATTTCCTTACAAGTTTTCTGCGTGAGTTTTTTTATTTTTTTTGTTTTTTAGTGAGTGAGAATTTGTGGATCTGGCTCTTCAGCTGCTTTCAGCCAAACTCTGTGTAAAATATACCTTAATGATGCTACTGACCTGCCGATTCCGTTCGTCCGTGATCCGAGATATTTGTATTTTCTTCCGACCCATGGTGGCAGCAATCTTGGAGGGGGTGCGGGGAGCGGGGCTAGAACAAGAGTCGCCGGGTGGCTGGCTACTGCGAACGTCAACAGCTGCTATCTGCTGACAAAGAAAAAATCTTTTTCAAATTTGGAATCTTGAACAACTTTGCGTAAGTTTATATATATTGATAAACGTCGAGTCGATTTATTACAATGGAAAAAATCTCACTGTTTTAATCGAAATGAAACGCTACTACTATCAATAAATTATGAATAAAAATTTGTTGGTTGAACACATTAATTATTGCGATTAAGCCAAATGATATATGAAAATTAACAAATAAACAAGGCACCGGACATCGCACATTCCATATAGGTACGTAGCGACCCGACAGTTTAGAGATAATGTTTACCACGATTACGTAATGGTAGCCGACAATGACGTAATCATACAATACAATGAGCATACTATAATCCGTGTCAAATACGGGTGTATTTGTATTGGATCATGGATGTCAACAAATGAGAAGATATTATTATTTTCTTTATTGACTTATTAACTGTTGATTATTTATTTACACAGTCAAATGAATTTAACTATCTATAATCATTTTATTTTACCAAGAAAACATAGAACAAAAGAAACAATACTTTAACGACTCTTAATTATAGGCTGCCAAGACATGCTTTAAAGACAAAATGTTTGCTGTAATTATTAATGTTTAGATGAATATATAAAAAAAGAAATAAAACATAGAATCTTGATGATTATCAGCTTATGAAATAATAACAGTAAATATATTATTTTAAAAGATTCAAAACCATACTTCCATCGTAATAGAGTATGTATTAAATAAACTATTCATCTCTATAAAGCAAAAATTTTACTGCAAATTAGTGTGGCCAACATTTTTATGCAGCTCCATATCATAAATTGACACGGTGTTTATAACAGGAAAACCATGATGGCCAATGCTATCGTTGGGTTGTTAGAAAAAAAACGGGGTCATATGGGCTGATAGTAGGGTCATTATGCAAATCTGTATGACCTACCGTCTTGTGGTATGTATTATGGAAATATTAATGCTAGAGCGCGTTTGTTTGCTATGGGTTGTCAACAATCATTTTGTTTGTTTTTTTTTTTATCTACCAGTAATGTAACATTACCTTTGAGTAGTTGAGTGACATGGTAAGAAGTGATAGAAATTTGTATCAGACATTTCATAAATTTTACTTTTTAAGCTATTGCATAGCTTCTATCGCAGGCCTTGCGAGCGAGCGTGGAGACCGAATCCAGAAATTCCGTAACGAAAACACCTAACACCGCACACTCCGTCCTCCGACCGTCACAGCGGTGATACTTTTTAGTTTCAGACTTTTAATTACATTATTTTTCACACAATCAGCGAAGATCATAAAGATTCAACTTATAAGTATTCTTTAAATTTACTTTTTGCAAGCTTGAAACGTTCGGTTGGAGCGCGAAATTCAAATTTTATCACGTTTTTTGCAAATTTAATATGTTGATGATTTTTTTTGTTATTAATCAGTAAATATACTACCATTCTTCTCGCAATGAACATGTTGATAACTTACGACCTATAACTGAGCTGCAATTTGCAAAAAAACGTGATAAAATTTGAATTTCGCTCCAACCGAACGTTTCACCTTAAAGCTAAGTAGGAAGAAGAACGAGTCAAGATTGGCTATCAAGGCTATGTAAATAATTTATGACTGGAACTAGTCGTATAATTGAAATATTATATCCTTATGATATAATATCTGATGATAAACTATATTAAAGTATAATTACAATTATATAATTAGATATTATAAACTAAACGATATATATTATGTAGAATGAAATTAGTCAGATTAATTAAATATAGGTAACATATTGTTTGACAGGCTAGTTGGCGCAGTTGGTTAAGACGCCACCTACCGCGCCGCTCTGGTCGTGGGTTCGATTCCTATCCAGGACAAACATTTGTGTGCATGAACATGTTTGTCCTGAGTCTGGGTGTAATTATCTATATAAGTATGTGTATACAAAAAAAATAAGTATATGTAGTATATCAGTTATCTGGTTGTCCATAGTACAAGCTCTGCTTAGTTTGGGATCAGATAACCATGTGTGAAGAAATGTCCCAAGATATTTATTTATTTACTTACGTAACACATAGTTAGAGAATTTAGTATAATCATCTAAATATAAATAATTTTAATTAGCTTTACAATCAAATATTTTCTTACAAAATAATTTTCTTTTGAATCTAAATAACTATTTTGTTTAATTTATTTGAAATATTGATTCGTTAAATTAAATGAAAATATAATAATCTATCATTGTAGGTATTTGTCTTCGGAAATGTTGAGATTCATAAATATATTTTATTAATTGGAGATAACTATCAGGTAAGTCATTAGAAATGTTATAAGCCAAAGGCATTAACTTGCTTTAAAAAAGAAAACACGAGAACTGTCAAAAGCTTTATGGTCCTTGATTTACTTAATTTCAAGATCAAAAATATTTCATACTCCGGATAAGATTGAGTAAAAATTATGCTGTGATTTAAAAATGAATCAGATTTTATTAAACAAGATAATCCAAAAAATATACGGAATATTACACAAAATGTACAGAATAATCCAACAAGTGTTCATTCTTTTGTGTATAATGGAGAGCTTTAAGTGCCCTACATATTTTTTTCTTAGAATTGATAAGGCTCCTAGTAAACAAGTAGCAATTGGCGGTAATAAAATATGACTAGTTTCGTCTGAAATACGTAGGTATGTTTTTTAGTATAAAAGTTCCAATTAAAGATGACTTGAAATATTAGTCTCTATACTGGAAGTCTGGAACTGAATTAAAATTTACAGAAGTGCTGATTGCGGGATTTACGGTACTTACAAATTATAGTGTCATTGAAATAGTTTGTTTTAAATTACCTTTAAAATTATGAAGTAGATTTTAAAATTATAATTCTATATACTTATTTTTTCAACGACGAAAGAATACCTAGTTAGAAATAAACAAATGGCAATCGTAAAGAGCTCTATAACTTTATCTCTTTATTGAGAGTTAGTAACTACACGACATTATAAAAATTTACTAATAATTATTGAGGAAGGTATATTAATAATCTGACTTTAATTTTATAATCGCATTTCTTACCGCTGCGTTGTGCGTTGCATTTCCACGTACGTTTAACATTTCGCTAGTAAAGCAAGCCATGCAAGATGTGGTAGGCCTTAATAAGATTCTGTTGGCGTTGGTTTTTAATATGACCTAATTTTGCCCCGCATAATGTAAGTACGTAGTACTTACATTATATTTTTTCATGTTCTGCGTAAAAGAAGTTATTATTCACATAAAATGTAGGACATTTTCTGTGCTTCACTTATACCACCGTATATTTATAATCGCGCATGTTTTTTAAACTGTTTTAATTATCTTCCAAAGAAACTATCGTGAAAAAACAACCACGCTCAAGGGTACCTCTACACCTACCGTTTTTTACGAAAAAAAAGTAACAATTATTTTAATTTACTGAATAAAAAAGATAACCAGTAAAGATAAACAATGCGAGCAATAAAGTAGAAAGTGAAAATTTTAAGCTCACTTAACAAGGGACGGAACGGATGAAAATGTCCGCTGAATATCCCACTAACACATAAAACGTGCCAAGAAAAAAGATTTTATTACAGCAATGCCGCAAATTCCTAACGTCTAAGTGTACGTGTTAGTGCATACAACATTGCACGCTTCTATGTGTGTATGAAATATAGTTCACGGTGTCATGTTTGCCCAGTTTCCCCTATTTTCTCGCTGTGTGCGTAGTCTCGACGCGTGAAAACGATTCAAGTTTGCGTCCAATGCAGTTGTGTGGGTTAGTGTGCGTTTACTGGCATTGCCTATGTGTAGGTCAAAGGGTGTTTGAGAGTAGGGTAAAAGGGAGGACAGGGTGTCAGGTCACTGTGTTTGTAGGTGGCTTGTTGCGCAGCACTTGGTTCCGATCATGCATAATCATGTTTTACATATAGCGAATTTAATTATTAGTTTAGTTATTAGTGTTAGGAATCATGTATGTCATATTGGCATAAGTGAATATAGTGCTAATGACCATCTGGGAGGAAAATTACTAGTGGATACAACATTATTACGCTACGATATGAGTGACGTGTGACACTTTGAACGATTTATATTTGATGTACAATAAATACCAAATTAGAAAATAATAATTTGAAATATTTTACAAAATTACTAACGTAGTAATATTCCATAATATTTTAATTTAAAAAAAATCACGTCGATGCTTTTGTCGCCTTCCCTTTTTCCTTACGGCTCATTAAGTTTTTTTCTTAAAAGGTTAATACAAGCATGAAGGCGTGAACCGTGAGCCTCGCTTACGGGTAAATAAGCGAAAAAATCTTTTACATAACACTCAAAAAGGAAATCACAAAAGCGTGGCAAGGCTATACTTGACTGAGCTATTGTGCCATCACATTATAATAAATAAATAAAAATCTGAGAAACTGATACATCTGTACGAGACAGTTCATTGATAAATAAATACAACTACGTATGTATTTGTGGCAAGTTTAAATAAATAAACAAAAGAAATGAGTCAAATCTGTATTTCAGGTTATAGGATATTTTAATACAAATAATAAACATAATATTATTTACATTGCCCCCAAAAGCTATGATAGCCGCATTCGCGAGATTGATAGTAAAAAAGTGTTAATCAATCATATACTTTTAATGAAGCCATATCACAGGTTCGAATCTTGGTATTCCCCATTTTTGTTATATTTTTTATAATTATTTTAATCAGCATTAACTCTCACATTGATAGCAATAAATACATTATTTAATTAAATAACCAGAATTTAAATTTTTATTAATATGCAATTGAATATAATGTTTTTGATAAAATATTAGTATATGGAATTTCCCCTATCCCATATATCGTATGCGATTCATATGAACATTTTCCTCGTCACTCATACCCTGGAACCGTGGTGGTCAATAATTATATCTGAGTTAGTTAGTTAGTCGGCTATATAGATGCGTAGGCGTGCAGACTGTAGGCTCAGAATAATCTGTAGGTAGACCGCCCACATGTTCTCCCCGGGACTTATAGAAGGCTGAATGTCATTAGAATCTTATGCTGCCTCCACACATGCCAGTATTTGGCAAGTTTTCGACAAATAATCACCATGTATACCTTATACCGTCTACACAAGGTGTTAAGTTAAATACACAAATTATACGAATAGCCAAGTGTGGAGGCAGCATTATGAAAATCTGACATTTGTATATTCTTCTATTACGTAATAAGTATATCTTCGTTCATCACCTGTCTGAAGTAAAAGGCTGGATTGAAACACTTTTAGTAGATCAAATGTTAAAATATGCTGATAGAATCGTTGCGAATGAAAATGAACAAAGAAGGAGAAAAAAATGAAAAATTCATTTTAAAAAATTTACTCAAAAAATACATCAATGAACGTCAATTCGACCTTGGCTTCAAAACTAGTTGTAATAAACACATTTCGATTTCATTTATTCCGAAAATACGATTGCTTATACTTAGGGTTTTTTCAGGCGACTTCCGATGACCTTAAAATTTGATTATTCAATGTTAGTACCTATCTACCTGTCATTGAACATGAATGAAACTAAAATAAAACACTATTTTTGCTATTGACTATGGTTAGTGGTACCTATGTAAATAAAAAACCCGGACAAGTACGTGTCTGACTCGCGCACCAAGGGTTCCGTAATTACCTTAGTTACTTTAAATACCATAGACTTCTTAGGTTTCCCTGTAAACTATAGGTAAAGTTTTCTCTATTTAAAAAAGGCTCAGTAATTTCGGAGATAAGGGGGATGGTAAATTTTCGCATATTTTCATAAATAACTTCAAAATTGTTCAATCAACTGTCTACCTATTTCAGTCCATAAGATACAGCCCGCTGACACGAACGAACGGACGGACAGATTGCGGAGGCTTAGTAACCGAGAACGAGATCGATAAAAGATCGATTCAAAAATGTCTTCTTATAAATCTACATTCCGTTATTGATATTAAACACAATAAACAGCGTCACACTCGTTAGTTGCTATAACCGGGCCACACCGGGCTGGCAATACAGATGGTAGATAGCTTTATATACCTACCAGGGAACGCCATTAACGTTAGGGAAGCTAACAATAAATCGAAAACTAAATTTCTTTAACTTCAGTTTATAATTTGTAAAATAAAGATGATTCAAACTACAGAAAACTTATAATATGGTATTCAATAAATAAGTTTGAAAGTATTGCGAATGGGCAAGCATGCACTGGAATCATTTTTTTATCAGGCTCTAACAACTTTGTATGACTACCAAACTAAGTAGAAGGCGTTTCGGAAAAGGTTACTGTGCTTATTGAAATATGCGAACTAAGTACATACCGATAAAACCTATATTGCCTTAGAATAAGTTTCTCATCAATGAATTTTCAAGTTGATAATATTATAAATCTCACATTTATATGTATGAAATCACGTTGATCCATCGACACATTCGCGGCAACAACTAGTCAAAATACAGATCGAGATCAATCAATCTGTATGATGGCAACCCTAGTCCACATTATCAATCAGGCCTTGTATGTCTGCCCGTATCTGATGCCCGATATTTCGACAGTGTCACATGTTTTCACGCGCCAAAACCGCTCCCAGATAGTTGAACAGATATCGACTACTGCTCGTTCGAAATTTGTATACATTATAAGTAAATTCTTCTTCTTTTTTATTATTTGCATAAAGTATTTTTTTATGGAATAAAATTCAAATTAAGAATTTGAATAACATTTATTTTTAAATTATTTTTCATTCTTCAAACAATTATTTCTACATGCCATCACAGTACAGATTTCGCAAGAAATCTGTTGAATCGATAACAATCTTAAATAATGGTGAAGGCTAATAAATAATCTTACTACCCTAACCCTGTTGTTGACACATTAATCTGCCTCTGTGTCTCTCGGTTCGCTAAAATTTATTTGAATTCGTAGAATTGTCCGGATGCAATAATGCCAGCTCAAAGTAAGGTCACCATACAAGAAGGATTATTGAAAGAGCTTCGTTTCTATGTTAAACCACAGTAGAAATAAAACAGTAGGAACGCACAGGTTTTTACGCTTCAAAATACATAGATTCTAGCTCGTGGTTGTAGGTACTATGCTGCTTAGACTATATAGTGCAAGCTTATTTAGCCTCGCACTTACATTAGTCTTCTTAGTGCTTGGGGGGCGGAGGTGGCGGGTGCCGTAGATACGGTAGGTTCCTGTGGCAGCAGTTATTATTCGCTATGAACAGAAATTGAGATTTTATACCCTTTTTTTTATACAACTAAAACAATCTAGTTGTACTTAATTTGTTACCCGTAGCCTATGGACGCTTGCAACACCCGAGGCACATACCAATTACTAATCCACCCCCCCGGGTACCACTCGCGCGTTGCCGACCTGTCTCCCCTCCCCCATGAGCTCTGGCAACCTGACTCACATGCAGCAACACAACATAAAGTTATATGGCCGCGGTATTCTGTAACGTGGGGGTAATTCCCTAGTCGAGCTGCTCTTCGAGTGAAAGAACGATATGCTCTACCACGCTTATAAAATAGCAATCATATAAATTTTCATTTGTTCAAGAGTATTATTTACTGTTTCATTTATGTTAGCTTGCTATTCCATTTTTACTGTGGTTTGTATACAGCCGCCCACTGAAGGAAGCCCCCGCTCGACTGGAGCCCCGGGAACCAGCCCTGGGAAGTCACGTAGAAAATATTTTTTAAATTAGTTTCGAAGCACTAGTACTTATAAAGTATTTTCATTGGCTTGTTGCTGGATGATTGAGTTTCTATTGCTGTAAGTACCTACCTACCTAATATTTAATTTTAATCAAGTATCTACAAATATATATAGGTAGGTCGATTTGGAATACATATTATATTTATCTATATGATACTAGACAAAGACCGAAATTGCGAAAGTATATGTAGCAATATATTGGAAATAAATCGGAATGAAAATTACAGATACAAGATAGCTATTGCGTTATAGACGTAGGCATGTGCTAAGAAAGGATTTTTGAAAGAAGAACGCGGGTGAAACCGCTGTAAATAGCTAGTTATTAATAAAATAAATGAATCACTCGTGCATATTTGAATATAATTGCAAGAACAATTTATCTATTTAACTAGTTAAAACTGCAAACACCTGTTCCACCCGATAACAGAACTGTTCGAGCAACTAGTAGAAGTTGCCTGACCTTGTAAGGGGAGGGAACCTATCCGATCGCCCACGTATAAATAAATATCCAGAATCCTAATGTACATATTGGTACCAACTAGATCACATATAGAAATATTTGTTTGTCGGCATTCGCGTTGATTTGGAATTTATTAGTTAAGAATAATATAGTTTGTGATTAAAAAGCACACTAAAGGTGAAGTTAGTATTATTTATTATGGTAAAAGCTTTTTCATTAATTTATATTAGTTGTTCACAAAATATAGTGACTTGCACGAGAAAAACAAGTACCTACCTAAAGAGCCTGTAATACAGGATAAAATCTCCATCAAAAACAGTAAAATTAAAATGGGACCACTTTAGAGCTATACTGAACCCAACTTAAAAAGGATAATTAAAATCGGTTCATAAACAAATAAGTTATGCGTGAACAAATAGTAAAATACAGAACCCCTTCTTTTTTTAAGTCTGTTAAAAAGAAAATTGTTCGAATCCCTTATCACAGTACCATAATTAAAAGCCCGATCGATGAATTTTCTCCAGAGATTTTATTATGTACACAGGATTTGCACACAAATGGACGCCTACTCCATTTGATTGCATTCCTCAGTCTGTGTGCAAGTAGGAGGTCATTAAATAAGGGGGTATACCCACACAGTGGTGGAAACGTGATTGTGTGGCGCCACGTGTAAGTTCCGGAAAAGTTAATTAGTGACTAAAAGCCCATCTCACTGAGTCCGTTTTCGATTGTCGATGTCGATGTCCGATCGATTGATACGATATACATACGATATGTATTACATCATTTTTTCCTTTCCATATTTTGTTGTCATTTTTATTTTATTTCTTACAAGAAAAATATTATGATATTATTTCCTGTCGATCGAATTACATATTATCTATATTTACACGTTAATTAGCAAGTATTTTCTAATCATCGAATGGTAAACATTGTGAAAGTGGATAAAGACAATAGGATAATAGGTATATTCAGAAAAAAGAATCACAACCATTAGATGCTTAACTAAAGTTTTTTTTTAATAATGTTGTTTATTCATAAAAAAATAATTAGTTCAACGCTCCACGCAACGGTTGGTAATTTGAGTGTTCAGCGAGTAAGATGCAGCGTGAAATCTTCTAATGGATACAACCCTTTACACGAGCAGCAGATAATAGCATCATATATTAAGTGCATACAATTTACTACAAGAGACTTATTAAATTGGAAACGAAATATTTTCCTTTACAGGGTGAACCTTCGGTTGGAGCGCGAAATTCAAATTTTATCACGTTTTTTGCAAATTCAGCTCAGTTATAGGTCGTAAGTTATCAATATGTTATTTGCGAGAAGAATGGTAGTATATTTATTGATTAATAACAAAAGAAATCATCAACATATTCTTCCAAGGTATATTCCAACCGACGCCTCCACCTTAATACTTCTCTGTAACCTGAAAATATTGTGAATTTAAAAGAGAAAATAGGACTTATAACAACGATGTAAGGTTTATATTCAAATATGGTAATAAAATAGGTAGGTACGCAATAATCGAAGGTGTCAATTAGTAAGGGGTAAATGCTATGTTATTTAGCAAGCGATAAGGCGTATTTCGCAATGTAATAAGTAATATTTACGTAGTGTTCCAACGCCATACGCCAGTTCTCTAGCTCAATAATTTATGTGATAACACCTAAGTATGAAAGTTTTGTGAAGTGCGGAAAAATGACGCTGTCATATCGCCATACATTTTGGAGGTGAAAGAAAGCAACAGTGCATTTCGTAAAAACGTAAAAAAAATACATAAAATATTTTTACTATTCATTGAAAATGAATCCATCAATCTATGTTGTTTAGAATTTGAAATCTAGTGATATATTTTTAATTTCAAATTAAATAGAATATTAAGAGAAAAACTGGCTTTAAATGTGAATCAAGCGGTATGTCAAAAGTTCTTTTGTATCTATAGAAGTACCTATACTTATCCAAAATATGTTTTGAGTGCCATCAAAAGCTGCAGAAAGGTCCTGAGAATGTCATACATATAATTTTTCATTGAAAATAAATATCTATATAGGAGATATGATGGTTTGAGAAACCCCTTTATAATAGACTTCGTGAGGTGACAGCGTTAGAAAAAAGATGTGTTCAAAATATGAGTTCAAAATTTTAAATCTCCGAAAGTTCTTCGCCGATTCCTTCCTGCATTAAAATATGCGTGTTTATATACACCTAGGGGTTATGATGGGTGATGCTGCGAAAAGCTATAATAAAAACTATATTATATAGGTAATAATACGCTTTTGCAGTTGCAACCGGGTTGTTCCACAGCTGCACTTGAGGCCAGTTACTTTCTAGGCTTTATGTACTTACCATATTTGGCCACATTAGGTAATATCTCACCATAGTATATATATTAATTATCTACTGTAGTTTTTCTCACAAAATTCTCAAAAATAATATGACAATAATATTCTGGGACATTCTTCCCACACGGCCATTTAATCCTAATCAAAGCAAAGCTTGTTTTCTGGAATCCAAATAACTATGACCTACAGATTTTAAATATTATTTAGAACTACCTGTCACCGGTGGTTTTACCCGCATTCCTGGCATAAAAAGTAGCCTATATTTTTCTCCATGCCATAAGCTATCTGTGTTCCAAATTTCATCACGTTTGGTTATGCCTATGAGTCAAAGAACTCACTTTAATAGTTAGGATTACACCTAGACTCAGGAATAGCAGATATACCTATTATTTCTTACTGATAACAAATATACAGGTAAAATAAATGCCTCCAGCCCAGGGTAATTCACATCAGGGATGATAGGAAAACCCTGTTATCTTATAGACTAATTTAATTAGCCGCTTATTAATTGTCAATGTATTTATATCATATACCTAGTTACATTTAACAGGAAATTCTGTCTGAAACTATGTCTGATACTCTGGGAACTTTGATCTACTTTGGAAAGTCCATGCACGAGACAATTTTCCTATTTACTTGCGCACCATGGGCTTGGGCATGAAGTACCTAAACTATGTAATATATGTAGGTATATGATCTAACTTATGCCTTTCAGGGAAACATAATCAATGTTTTGTTTATTGTTCAAACAATATAAGGTATTATTGTAACCATAAAGTAAATCTATACTTATATACTAATAATATTATAAAGAGGAAAGATTTGATTGTTTGTTTGTTTGCACTGAATAGGCTCCGAAACTACTGAACCGATTTGTAAAAAGTATTTTAATTTAGGTAGTGTAATTATATTTATTTGTAATAGTGTACGTTTGTATAATTTACATATTTGTTTCTGATTGAATGGCATAAGGACGATCTTCCTTACCTCCAAATTCAATTGTTCCATGGTATGTTATGTGGTCATAAATGGCGTCATAATACCTATAGTGGAAAATTTATTATTACAGTAAATTTACAGGATAAATGAATAATATAAATAATACGAATAATATATTTTTAATATTTGAATATCATATTCAAATAAATAGGTATTTGAATACTGGAAGAAAAAAATATTGTAAGTAGGTAAAAATTTTCAAATACCATCATGGTTGTGAGGAAATACTTGATATTAATTATTAATGACATGTATTTGATTTATACTAATAATGCATACTACCGTATTACATATTTGTATTGTAAAAATGTAAAGATATTTTTGATCTGTAGTTAGGAGCGGAGCATTTTACCAACTTATTTTACATTACAGGACATCTTTTTAGTTCAAAAGCTAACGAAGTACTTTTTCGTTTACAAGGTCTATTTTAAAAATAATCAAGTCCTTTATTCAGTCAAACCTGCATTAACAAATAATAATAGTGTCATAAAAAAACGTTATTTTTTCGCGTTTTATATTAATCCGATAGTCCTGTCTCACATAAACCTTACAGTATAGGTCTCCTTCAGTACTTCCTTCTATATCTATCTTAATTAACCTACTTCTAATTATATTCTTCCTAATAAAAGTTACATGGGCACCTGCTTCCTTGCTAAATAGAAACAATTTAAACCTTATGGTTACATCTGCAAATCTTACTAATTATAAATGCGAAAGTTTGTGAGGATGTATGAATGTTTGTTACTGTTTCACGTAAAAACTGAACGGATTTGGATGAAACTTGACTAATATTAATATTATCCCTGAAACAATTTTTAGTAAGAACAAAATAGTTGTAGTACAATATTTATTGAGCTCGAATAAAAATAAGCCTTAAAAGCAAGGAATCTTGCACCGGAAACAATAAAACATAGACGTCACGACACCTTAGGCATGAAAAAAAATAATTTGCAAGTAAATTCGCTAAACAACCTGTCTTGGCGCTGAGTAGCGTGTGTTGGTTGCCAAGCAACGTGTCACTGTCGCAAGATGGCGCGGGTGACGTCAGCTGAGCCCTGGCGGAGGCAGGGTGGGGGAGGGCAAGGTCTTACAGCCGATCGACGACCGTGTCACTTCCCAATGAAAAAGAGACCTGAGACCCAAACTGTGAATTGTCCTTGAGTTTGCGTGCGGAAGGTAAAAGTACAAAGCAAAGTCATGACATAAGATCACCCTGGATACGAAAACGGAACGAAATTCCGTCAGTTTAAGGTTCAAAGTCGAGTAACGTTTCAGCATGACATCAGCACTACTCGTTCGCTTTGTTCAGCCGTCTTCTAACTGTGCCTATGTCAAGTTCAATGAAAAAGAAAGTGATATGTCATACTTGCACTTAAAAAAGGCGGTTTACGTTCATTGTATAGTTACGTACGAGGCTTATGTATTCTTCACATTTGAATTTTGTATGAGCTGTCAAAGACTTGTGCTGATAGCTGTATCAACAAAGTCAATAACAATTGACAATCGACAATTATTAAGCGGTCATTTAATGTATGTTTGTAGTTAACACAATCGTTTAATGTTCGCTAATGAATCTTTGAATTTCAATAGTTTGAAATGCTCATCGTATTTTCAAGTATAGAGACGATGAAAATCCATTAGTTCGGAATGTTAGCATTTCCACTTCCACTTAACTATTCTAATCAATCATTATACATTGTAAAATAGCAAGGACGTGTTAATAAAAACCACGTGATCAGAGATCATCACATAATATGCAGTGTTACCAGACCATGTATCACGACTTGGCAGCCAAGGAATAATTCTAAGAAAATAGCCGAACACTGACTCGTGTCCGCAATATTATAGCTATCCCTGTCCAACTGCATGACAGGAGAGTGAGATGAAAAATAATTGAAATGAGTTTTAATATGAATGACCTAGGATGACAAAGAAGCTGATGTAAATTGCAAAACGTTGTAGGTGGTGATTTGTATGTCTATGGTGGTAATGCGAGTAGAGAAAAACAAAGTCAGTTTCGACATTCCTAGGGAAAATTGGTAACCACGTGATCAGATTTATGTAGTATCTCAACAAAAGATGATAGTTATATTTTAATTTATGTATTTACTGCTACAAATAAATGTAAAAAAAATACTTAGAGCTGAACCAAGAACGGTGACCGAGTGTCGCTCGTTAGCCGTGACAGCGATGACAATTGCATGACGTCACCTGACCAACACAAACCCAGCTGGCCATGTGTATTGATAAAGAAAACCGCAAGTGTGCGTATGTCAACACAAACAAGTGTGGGTGCTAAGGATTACATTTTGTAGAGTTTACTCTATGTTGATCGTACGATTGTAATTACTATTCATTAGTAACATATGCCAAACGTTTGTCATGTTGGACATGATTTCACGCAAACTACCATACCAAAGTTTAAACGTGTTGAATTGCTGTACGTTTTCAATTTAATTGAATACTTGAGAGCGAGGATGATTTAGATGTAGCAGATAATATGAATAGCATTGTCTGTTACTGAAGTTGGTATTAAAATACTTAAATAGGTAACAAGGTTCATAAGCAAGTTCCCAAACGTAGACTTCCTTAAATGAGCAGACTCTTATTAAATAGACAATACGATAACACATGAAATAATAATGGCAAGTCATCAATAATAGAATTTTCTAAAAAATAAAGAAGCAAAATAAAATTAATTTAAAAGTTACGTTACAGAAATGGTGAGATGTCAATATTACTCATGTCATAATACATTAAATAGGCGAATATTGAAAAAGTGACAGTAATTTTTATTGAATCATTAGATACGCCTACGGACAGGAAAGTTCCTTGGAGTCTCGAGATATCTGGAAGGAACTCTTAAAAGTAAATACCGTGTTTGTAATACCATCAGAAGTTGTACTTAAGTAAATGATCGTTTGCAATGCCAAGGAAAAGCTGATAGAAAACAATTTTAAAATAAAGTTCCTTTTGTAACAACTGTATTTTTTAATAAGTAGATATTATCAGATTAAAGTTTTATTAAAGGAAGGTCAGTGACAAAATAGATGATTCCTGAATAAACTATAGTGACATATAAAATAATATGAATTTTAGCTGTAAATTTAACAGCTAATCTCATTAAGTCAATCAAGTTTCCTTCCTATTCGTATACAGAAATGAAATCAAAATGCATTGCACGTTTAAAGTTTGGCAGTATTTTCTCAACATTATGAATGCTAATAGGACAACCTGTTGCTGTTATTGTTTTGGAATGTGCTTCAACAATTTCAACATCTCCATCGAATTATGTGTTTTGTTACTGTTTCAGTCAAATTACGGAGTTATTCAAAATGTTATATTTAAACATTGTTCTTTTTTAAATTTTGTATTGAGTTTTACTTTTGAGGAAGTTATTGCACTTATCAATAAGATACCATTCATTTTATACATTCCCTTTGTAAAAAAATACACACAAGAATCTGATAATGAATACCATTATCCTTTTGCAGTTACAACGACTTGATATGATCCTTATGCGAATGAAATAAGCTGTAAACTCTTCTGCATTTGAAACTTTGTGAAGCGTCAAGCTGATAAGGAATGTCAGGTCAGTGCTTTGTTAAGAAATGATTACAATGTCAAATTGTAAGGCATCATGTTTTCTGTTCAGATGCAAATGTACAGTGTAAGATGGCGCCAAGTTTGATGCTATCAGTGGCACTGGCACCGGATCTCAGACAGAAGACTAGTTTACAAATTGCGGCAGGTTTGCTTCCAGACTTTATATTCGCATCGTTAGATATTTCTTTATTATCATTGGATAGTTGAAATTACTCAAGCTGTGTTTTAAGATTATCTGATTGATACAAACATATTTACTGCTGAAATTGTATACAATAAAATAACTTTATCTGAGAAGTAATGACACTTGTACTTAACGTTTTTTATGTAGATACTTCGTTTTAAATATTTATTAACAGAAACTGAAATATTTTACAATGAACTTGAATGTTATTTGCATAGGGAGGCGCCTTTACGGACCTGTACAGCAAATTTTTTTACTACTAACTATATATTGATGAAAATTTAACTCAGTAGGTAAACTCTACTTTTATTATTTAGTTTGGTTTCGTAAGACATAAAAGTGTGTTATCTGTGGCATGGTATTAGAAACTAGAAAATCAATGGTAGATAATACAATAGGTATCTCTCAATTGAAGTAATCAGTTGATAATCATTTTGTACTTTTATCATAGCAAATTTTGTTATCACCTAATCAACTTATCAATTAAATTATAATTGCATGTAAGTAGGTACACATTCTTAGATTTTGCGTAACCAATGGAAAAGAGCAGCATCAGCCATAAACATAACAATAAAATAAATTTAATTCCACATTACCAAAATATTCATTGGAAAATAGTGCGTGAGTGTGGGTGATAAAGCCGATAATTTGATGCGTGGCCGAGTTGGATAACAGCCGAATTCTTTCTACTCGATCACGAGATGTCGTAACGGGCATGTAGCATTTTGTTTACTGGACTCGGCACCCATCTGACCCGAAACGCGAATCTGTGTCAAGTAGTTTATTCAATCTGCGGCCTGAGAGTCTCAAGAATTCCTTCGTATGAAACTCGTATCTTTTCCCCGGTCTTAGAGTATAAATTCCCTGTAAGCTACAGCTATGGGGAACTTGCTACGCCCTTGTAGGTGTGTACCGCTCTGTCCTTGAATATGGTGCTAACGATGTGTCGGAACTAAGAAAGTGGAAACTACGAGGTTTTACTTATTTGCACTGTATTTTTGTTGAGGATTGATGTTTTAGCATTCATGTCCTTTTCTTTGCCTTTGCCTTTGATGAATGAAATATACTGAAAAACGCCACGAAATTATGTCAGTCTATCTGACCAAGCCGTAAATATGAGAGGTCTTCAAGAAAAATTGATTTTTGTTTAGACTTAAAACAGGTATTCGAATTTCACATGTTTTTGGATAACAATAATCTATCAAAACGATTAATAGTGCTGTTTATATTTTTTTTAATGATATTTATCGGTAAAATTAAGACCAATCTATTTATTTATTAGTAAAGCTAACTAAATTTATTTCTGATTGTATTTAATTTTATATTTTGTTTGTAGTAAACTAGTTGTGTAGGTTCTACAGAAAAGCTCAACCCACTCAATTTTTTTTTCATAGTAAGTAGGCAAGATCTTTAACTAGATTCTGTTTTTGAGAAGTAATAATCCGTATGATATTATAACGATGCGAACTCTTTTTCCTTTCAAATCATGATATTATTTTCCCTCGCTCTGTATGTACTCTATTTTCAAATCTGAAATACAGAACATTGTCTTCAAATTATTCCGTCACTAGTTAAGAGTCACTAGTCTGTCTCCAGAAATTTAGATTAGAGAATTAAACGTCGTGACAATATGTTTCACCTCGAATTTCATCGATATCAAAATGTGGCCATCGCATTAGACATCACTAGCCAAATCTTAACGCTCGATTAGTATAAATTCGTCACGAAATCCGCCAAACGTGATATCTCCACGAAGGAGCGGATTACCGAACCCCGTCAAGCGTAATATAGATAACACGTCACATGTTTCTTGCCAAATGTTTGTGATCAATATTTATTTACTTGCACACGCTTTATATGGCCAAATTGTTATCTATTAAATTATTAGATTGTTTCTATTCGGATAACGAATGTGTAGAGGTGTGGAAAGCTGCGGTTGTATTTTGTATAACTGCTGTTAGGATGTTGTAAGTATTCAGTGTACTAGATCTATTATAGATTCAACAGCCATAAAGTATCTATTTTCTTTACGGTAACAGTTTCCTTTACAAAAAACATACTTTCATACATATTTTTTTCCGTATCGTTTGTAAGTAGGCTTAATTGATGTAGAGACGTTATTCGAAATGTAGAGTTAGTTGTGCTTTGAATTTCGTTTGATGATAAGTAGGTAATGAAATTATCTTAAGTGATTCTTGTTTATCGCAACCCGTGGAAAATGAGGTGACAATCACGATAGCTTGCATTGTTCGCAAAGTAACTGTTACGTAATTATCACCTATCAGTATCAAAGTATTATGTAATTATATAAAATTCGTTTATATTACATACTTTGTTGTTAATTAAGAAAAGTTGTTGAACTACTTGCCATAAAAGAAAAATAAAAGTCGAATGCGCCGAGCCGTTCGTGTTGGCAACATTGAACGCGCGAAAAAAAACCGAATGGCCGCCACCAAGGTCACGAGAAGCTGTCCTAGTCACGGAGGGCATTTACATTTTTTTTTCGACGCAAGGGCTTTGCAAAAAGACTCGATGTTAAATTTATGATCACAAGCGAAACGATCGCTTCTAATTCATAACAGTATATCATCGCCGCTTCGTCTCAGGGTTTTACTGGTGCCTTTACAAGTCCCTAATGAAGTAAAACATTATAGTAAGTTTATGGTGTATACTATACGACTGGAATTGCAAGTTTTGATGTCTGGACTCCTGCAGCGAGAACCTTTGCCTGTATCATGCTTAATCATTATTAATATATTAAAAGCGTATGTTTTTGTTACAACTTGACGTATCAAAGGTAAAATCAATTGTGATACAAGTAGAGTCATCTATGTTTCTATAGGCTACGTTTTTACGTTACAAAAAATTGGCATTTTATTGACTACTTTTTCACCATGCATAGTACAGACTGTACAAATTAATTATTCATAGATAATTAAAGAAAAATATATGTTTATTATTCAATGACACAGAGATAACTGCTATGCAATTAATTTTTATATTTTTATTCTACGGTGTTCAGGTGCTCGTATAATTATAAAGTACCTATTTTGATATCTTAATGTTTATTCTTAATAGTAGGTTCGTAAAATTGTAAACAGAAATTTAAAAAAGCATCATCTAAAATCCAATTTTACTTAAAAATTCAGTTATGTGAAGAAATGTGTAAAAGCTTTTCAATAATTTTTGGACGGATCGTGCTGTTTGGCATAAAAATAGATGACGTAAGCATCTGATATGAAAAGAATTTTGAAAATTTAACCCCAAAGGAGGTAAAATAAGGGATCGCGAGTGGACCCGCGATAGTTTTGGGCGTAGATAAGTTACGTTAAAATATATAAAATCGAAATACCTTGCGGGCAGATAATATCGTAATGCCACTATAGAATATCGCCATTGGAACTTGCAAAACCAGAATCTTCTCATTGTAGACCCGTTTCAGATAAGAAAAAATAAAAAATAAACGAAAAAAACAAGTGTGCAGTACGCGACGATCGCATGGGAACGTCGTAAGCGCATCTTTGGTACAACATTTTTCATGCGTTTACGTTAGACCTTCTCTTGTTGTAGTAGAGTTTATTTTGAATTAGCGTTTGATATAGCTGAAAGTAGTTGGTGGAGCCATAAACGACTTGACTGCACCTGCCACTAGATCCTAGTTTAACTAGTCAACCTTTAGGTATTAGTTATTAAAATCATGTTATATTATTGAAAAGCTTCTATAATTTATTTTAATTTTCTATGATTTTCTACAAAAGTAACATTATATTTCTATAGTATATAATGATACTCAAATACCACAATCAAACATCAAAATATGCAAAAAGAAAAAGAAAACATAATTGGTTTGTTTACCCACTTATGACCTTGATGAGGTAATCAGCTGTTTTATTATCTAGGCATAGGCATTCGCTGGCATACCTTATTGAAGTCAAAATTATATTGATGGTAAAAATGGACGTCTGCCAGAGTCAAAAACTGTAATATGACTAAAATATATCCTCTTAAATTCTTTTCTTACGATTATTTATGATTTTACATAAAATATCTATACATGTGTCATTTCTAATTTTATTAGAAAAGCACCAGTGTATTTCTGTTATCAATAAGAACAGTTAATTGTGTAATTTCAAGAAATAATGGATTTATTTCTCAACAATGTTTTTAATTAACCTACGCAAATTAATGCGAAGCTGCCATAGCTCTGTACATATAACATAAATGTTGTTGATTTATTTAAGAAAATGGCGTTGGCATATTCCGAGCTTTATTAACGACTCCGATGTTATAGAAGAGGCGCCTGAGTTTAAACTTATTATTTTTAATACTCTTTTACTGTGTCACATAATTGCTTACAGACCGGTTTAGTGCGCAGACTAGCTCAGTAGCAAGTAGCAAGTATCAACGATACTAAATTACTAACTACGGGAGATGCGTTCGCGCATTCAGCGACGCGGCGCGGGCGCGCTTGATTGCTGCCCTAGTGTATTCTGCAGATAGGGTTGCCAAGTTTTCGTCATCACATCACTTTTTTATCATCAAGTGTAGTCAGACTGATCATTATGAGTTGAATCTGCATTAATATAGACAAGACAGACACACAACGATGAATTAATGAGTTAATACTAGCTTAGTCTGTCAGTTGTCTAGACTTGATCCTACTCGCGATTTTTTTTTGTATTCACAGTTAGCAATCATAGAATAAATTAATAGTTCTTTTTATGATATACGTACCAAAGCCGGCTTGGCTTCTTTAGAAAATGCTCAAAGTATGCGTAAAGTTGATGATTAAAATAATTATAAGCAAAAAAGGAGATATTTTTATCAGATTTATAAAAATATCAATAAATTTGTGTTGCGTTAAAATACGCTGCAGTGTAAAAATAACTGAGTATCTATTAAAACACTCGAGTACCTACTAAAAAGCTATGTTGCCCTGTAACTACGTTTCTGAGTGGGAACAAGGCTTTTACGATTTTTTTATAATTCGGGCTAATAATATTTCTAAATCAAAATGTATACAAAAAAAAGATTTTAAAAAAATACAGTGATATTGTTTATTTTTCTACAACCTTTCAATTCTTCGTGTTAAAAATCTTTAAATACTTATATCAAAGAAAAATGTCGCGCCAGCCCTACCGCTACAAGGTGTCTACAGAAAAATCCCGCCATGCCTGCTACTGTGTTACCCGTCTGTTAATAGCTACAAACTTTACCGACTGACTAAACAGTAAAATACTAATGTAAATACATTTCACTTTACGTATTAAAATATATTGGTTATGAAATATAATTATATTGTATGTAATTAAACGGATAATCAAGAATCGTATCGGTATCACAGCTTTCGATTCGCGGTTTTACTTACTAATAGGATCTATGAAATATTTTTGGAAGATAAAAAAGTATATTGCATTATAAAAACGAAATTCTACTAATAATAAAAATAAAGAGATTGTGATTTGAACGCGCTAATCTCTGGATCTACACGACGGTTTCGAAAAATTCTTTCACTATTATGAAGCTACATTTTTTTCAAAAGCTTTTTATTCTGGGAACGTGGGTAAAACCGCGGGGGACAGCTAGTATTCTATATGTGTGCCAAATTTCATCCAAATCCGTTCAACCTTAAATGCGTGATAAAATTAAATCACAAACAAGATATGATTCAATATCCAACAATGTATCAATTATAGAAAAAAAAAAATATTATTATTCTACAAACGTTATTAGGCTCGTATGACGTAGCACATCAATAATTTTTCGTAAAATGTGATGATGTCATTCATAGGAATCTCAAATAAAACTGACAGCATTACTATTAATTTATTATCAAAATATAAACATTATTCAATAAGTATCTAAATGTTTTCATTGTCGTACCGTACACAGCCACGTATTTTCTATCTCGCTCTTATCACTGACGAAAACGGAGATACCGATAAGAAATGATAATAAAATATCCATAATAATTATTGGAACGGTTACTTGAATTTTTCATAGCCACAGCTCCGCACTAGACTGCAATTTTTTTCAGCCACTCAATGTCAAAGCTATCAATCTTGCTAAATATCTTGATCATAAATTATATATTAAGCGTATAGTCATTAAAAGATAGTATAGATTAGATGTAGAGTTACTATCTAAACCATTTATTACCTTGATAGGACTGTTCTCAGAAACTTAGGCATGATTTATAAAATATATTTTTTTTACTATGTACCTACCACAATTTCACCGTGGTCAGTGATGATGTCGCCGATGTTGGTAAGCGCACAAAGCCTAGAAGGGAACTGGCTCTCAAGTGCAATGTGATAGTTATACGTATACCTATTTCATTTATATAAAACTACAATTTTAATAATAGTATCCCAGGACTTCACACACTTCGCAAACTAAGGTTTATCTACATAGTATTTTTTTTAATAATTTATTATTTCGAAAAATATTATAAATTTATAAAACATGGACCAAGAGTTCTCGAATCATGTACAGCTGCACTTGAACACCAATTGCCTTGTCTTTGTGTGGTCACCACCTTTGGCCACATCATCACTATCAACAGTAAGATTTTCGTCAAAAAAAGCAAAACCGTAGTAAATAAAATTGCTTAATTATGCTTTCGTTATCTATCAATATCTTCAGAGGCGTTTTTATAAACCGAAAATGACATTTTAGTAAGCCGGGTTTAATTAAGATTATGTGATAACAGTTATCAGTCAAAGTCGTATGTTTAAGTATGTTGTAATAGTGCTAAATTATGTTGACATTTAAATTTATATAATGGGTGCATTTAGAAGTCAACTTTTTCATTTCATTTTCAATATTTCAGGTATAATTTTTGTACTCGAGTAATCTAATGGAACACAGCGTATTTTAATGCTAAACTAATTTATTGATATTTTTTTGGTATGAAAATTTTTTAGCGTTGTTTTCCACTCTTAAATATTTTTTTCATTATCTTTATAAGGTACACTTACATCAATGCCCTTTCGGCCTACTATACCTTTTCAAAATAACCCAAATTACTATCTAACATAGTTTCAGTAATTTTTCAAACTAAAATACCTACTAGCGATTTTTTCCTTAAATCCTTCTTTTTACTTTTATATAAACGAATTCAGTCAGGGCGGTACCTTAAGTAATGGCAATGAGCATATGCATACGTACCTACGCAGTTGTGACGTAAACAGCCAAATCATTGATGGAAATCTGCCGAAGTACAGAAGATCCACGTAACCGTGACACAGATGGAAGATCGGCGTATTTTCAATTTGCTCGCATAAGCACGTGGGACGTAATGGATTCAGAACATACCTGAAACAAATCAATTTATAACAATTAATATGAGATTAATATCGACAATTTAAAAAAAGATTCTAAAATTAAAATATAAATTTTCGCTTTTCGCCTACACATTTAAAAATAGAATTTAGAATGATATATAATTCGACCTATTTGGACATTTAGAACAGTGCTACGAGTAGGTAGGTAGATAGTAAATTATCACAAAATCTTTCAAATTCTTATAAAAATTTCAATTACGTTAATTCTCAGCCTAAAATCAAATACAGACGTGACCTATTTGGATATTACACATTTTCATCCAAGGATATAAGTCTTTATTCATATAAAAATAAGATCCAATTTGACATGTCTCAAAGATCTTTTGACCCGAGGCAACGAAGTGTCGCGAGACGATAGCCATGCGTGATCAAAGGTCGTTTCCTAAATAAGCTACCTAATACCTAACAGGTTAGAAGGAGAAGTAGGTATAAACATTAAAGAGTAGGTGACAGAAAATTATATTTATTACATGATAAAATTACATAATACCTAAAGATACCCGATATTTACAGCACGCTTTATACAACATTCAATCATTTTTATTTGGAAAATGTACCTTCTTCGAAAATGAGTTTCTAGGATAATTTTCAAGGCTAAGTTTTTCGTTCGTTATTTATTATCTAATGTATACAAGAATGTTCAACAAAATAATTTAACAAGAATATTCAAATATAATAAGATTTAGGTATTTAATATAAATACAGTTACAATTTCGTCCAGATTTTGGGCTGGCGTGGCGTGTGAAAGGGTAATTTCTGATAACCGGGGCTTGGTCGTGTTCACACTAACCGGTTCATATTATTCAGTTATTTGTCGCATTACCAGATTTTTTACGGAACAAAGTGGTCTTACAAGAACCTATTATACTAATCTACTATTAATAATAGTAAAAAATATTATAACTGAGTACCTAATCATTATCATAAGGTTTATGGGTAACCAGTTAACATTATCAAATTACGAAAAAAAAAACAAACTTTTCATGTATTTTGACCGAACAAGATGTTTGAATATTATTTTCATGATTTGGTAAAAAAAAATATTTGATTTGGTTCCATAGTAAAAGTTGTTCATAATTATGAGTACCTACAATAATCTCTGAAAATTAAAACACTTATCTACAAATCACTATATAATTTCTAGTATATTCTAGAGATAAGTGATAAATCTTAGTACCTACTTTAAAGCAATGGATGTTGACCTACAAAGCATTAATGCAAAGGCTTACGACCTGCAAGGTATGATAATGTTTTTTACTTTTACATGTGATGAATACATTTTGTATTTAGTAGAACCCTTAGGTGATATCGGAAGATTCGGAAGGTTTGAAAAAAGAACTAAATGTTTATTTTTATTTTTTTTCCATTCAAAGTTAATCTTCAAGAACACTGTAAGTTAAAATACAAGCTTTAATTTAATTTCACATGTTTCAGATCGAAACCTGCAAGTCAATTTTAACCCAATTCTTGGTGTTCAATTAATCTGAAATTTGATACATGTAACGTAAATCTGATGACAATATAATATATAAATAAATAATGGCGTCATTGGAGCTGAATAAAAAAAAACTTGTCCTAAAAAAAATATTTAAAGTTTTACCTTATTTTCGTTATCACACAAATTTCTGTCATACGTTTTATGTAACCAATTCGAAGAAGAATATCTACGTATTTAATTAATTATGATAGCTTCTTATCATTATTTTACTGTACATGGTCCCGGATCAATAGGTCATATTTACTTTATAAATTATAATATAGATCATGCAGAAAGTCTTCCAACAAAAAAAAATACATGTTTGCCAAATTATGTTTTCAAAAATAAATAGTTTTTTGCCGTTGGTTATTTTTGTATTGCTATTTGACCTATTTTTAAATTTGCAGTTCTTTAACATGTCGTTAACTATTGTGTTTTTATAGATGTTTTAATTTTTTTAAGTTTCTGTTTTTCTTTGTTTTATCAACAAGAAGTTATTTTACATTGATGTTCCAAAATATACTGGTATAAATCAATACCACAACGAAGACAGAACATTTATTTAACATTATTCCTGAACACTTCGAATTAATTTATGTGTTACACATTTCAGACAGACGATGAAAGCGGGATACGAGTCTGAAAACATATAATATCAACAAAAAGTCACATTCATAATGTAGGTTTTTGATTCAATGTTTTAATAAGGTTCAAAAAGGTTTTTTTTTTAAATTGTAAATAGGCTTGTGACCTATCACAATCTCAGGTTAGTGATGAAAAGACCAAAGATGGTAGGCACACAAAGCCTAGAAGGGAACTGGCGCAAGTATACTTACCTACACGTGGATGCTTTATTTAATTAATTAGATAAACCACTTTCACTGTATAATTAATTTCTATGTAAAAGAGAAAGCCAATAAATATTTTGAAGTAAGACCTAACTACAATTACGCCCCATTTAGCACTTCACAGTGTTATGACAAACTTGTAAGATTTAAAAAAAATATTTTATCTACTCTCATATCGTAATGTTCTTATTATGAAATCAAAAACAGTACTTTAATGACCCACTTTATGCACACCCGTGTATAATGAAATTAAAAAATTATATTATAGCACAGTTTCCTTCCCAAGATAATGCTATAAAATAACTTTTTTTCATTAAAGTACAAGTATTTGGACATGTCTGGCCACTCATAATGTTTTTTGGGTTTTAATACTTCAATTACTGTCAGTCAACTTGTCAAACGAAATAATAAAGAAAAAAAAATCATATTGTATATTTATAGAATAAAATTAGTGGCCAGACATGACTAAACAATTAAACGTCGTATTATATTCTCTTTGTAAACAATTAGGAATCAATCAGTCAGTACCAATTCAATTTTAGATGCAAATTTACTCTGTGGTCGCGTTTACGGTAGTGAGTTTTTCCCAACAAGGATTTGGGCGCCATGATAATTAATGTTTGTTTATTTTATTGATTTTTTTGCATACATATTTTAATTTGGCCATAAATGATAGAAAAATAGCAGTGATACTAAGGTGAAATAAACTTGGATCTGAAATTGTGGAGGCGGCAGTGGAAATGACGAATAATCGATACCCGTAAGTCATGAAAACCTATGACAAAATATTATCGATTTTTTACCTTTAAATTACATTATTTATATGAGTTTAGATAAAGTACTGTATGATACTGCACATAATTAGGTATTAAAAACTCGTGTGATACTATTAAGAACCTCGCCTACGGCTCGGTACTTAAACTCACACTCGTGTTTAATAACCCCTATTATGCAACAGTATCATAAACTACTATAAAAAATCACCGATAACCTAAACTGACCAATAAAATCAAAACCAAAAAAAAAACCACAGTCAACAAACAACAAAAACAAACAATCCAACATGGCGTCGAAACGTCATTCCTACTATCGGTCTCGGACACGTTATCAACGGCGCGTAGACGATCCATTTTTAGAAATATTAATTCAGTAATAACCGTTGTACTATTTTTAGTACGGCCTAGTCTAAAAATACAGCGACCGTAGTGGCGAGCAATGACGCTTACATTTGATAACAAATGTTACTCATTTTATAACAGTGTCATTGACTTTGCTGCAGTTTATTGGATTCTATGTCGTAGAAGCGTAACCGAGGTTATCGGGTTAGCACATCACTTGGACAATTGCAATGGAGAAAGTACATAGTAATAGCTTATTTATATGATATACTATCTAACTCTAGTAACATAATAGGTACCTGCAATGGGAGTACTTTTGGCAAGATCCGCTGTAATTTTTTCTTGAAACATGGTCACGGTTTAAGGAAAATTCCATAATGATGTTAGTTCGAGTATTTTATTATGCTTATCTCGTTTTTACAAAAAATACTTTGCTTTGTTGCTTACGAATAATAAAAATCTTTATTAGGTAAAATATTAAATAGGAAAACGTCATTTCAATTAGACGATCACAAAATTAAAATGAAATGGAACAAGGAAATACAATATTCACATGAATAGAAACAATTATAAACTACTAAATATTTAATTTGCAAAACTGAATGATAATAAGGCAGCAAAATACACATAAGTAACATTTTCGAAATCAAGTTTTACTAATCAACCTTCCAGCCAACGGGCATCGATCGAATATGATTCGATTTATCACTCGATTTAAATTCTCCACGCGAGGATACATTAGCAAATTAATAGCTCAGTTACGTAACAAAAATGTTCACAATTTGGTACGATAGTCGAGCGTAAGACGTGCTTGAGTGAGCCACAAGGTCGCCTTGTCGACATTGACCGTGAAGTTACAACACCAACTTGAAAAAAAAAACTTATTACGTTTCCGCAAATCGAACTGCTTCGCTCCGAATCTAAATCTTTAAAAAGTAAAAACGGCGGAGGTCGTAATACGTCTTTCGACGTAAACACTGGCACCGTTTGTCACACGAAAACTGTTCTTATAAAACATAACTTTAAGTTGTTTTGTCAATGTCTTAGAAATAACTGTAAGTTTAATAATGGTTTCATTGATTCACAAATAGTTCACAAATACATAAAAATGAGATAATTTACCACTATTACGGATTATAAAGTCCTATATTCTAGCACTACTACTACTCGTACTCAGGAACATGAATTATGTAGACTGGAAACATTAAATTGTTCAACGTAATAAAATAATTAATCAACATTAATTTCAATCATGAATTAATAAGAAAATAACTAAAAATATATTTAACTGATATTCTGTTTATTTCTACTTTTGATTAGAAAAGGAGGCAAGTGTAAGAAGAGAGGAGAATTCGTCATTACTCATTACTGTGCCAGGGTTAAGCAGACAGCTGCGGGCTGATATATTCGCCAGAGCAGCCTCGTTTTAACCTCGTCACATGTCTTTTATTACATATTTACAGTTACATAGATTCATTTACGAGCAAATTCCTGAAAATTGGGAATTTATTGCTTTTAGAATGATAATAAAATAAATTACTGCACAATTGTATGAAGAATGGTTAGGTCATCAAATCGCTGACGTAAAATTAACTGGAATTTATTAAATTTTGAGTTATAACATATTTTGGTATTTTGGAGTATTTGAGTAATATTTTGAATTGATTAAAAAAAAGGGCTAGTTTGTTAGTTAGAAGTATTATTTATTATCTTTACGCGGACCCTGAATCCATAATAAAGATATCTTAGTAATTTTCAACAAAATTGTTACAAATGAAAGGACAAATTTTAATCAATATCAAGTGAATGGAAATATAATTTGCTAGTAATCAAGAGCATTGATTACCTATACCAAAAAGGGACATGTTTTTATGCCAGTTTTTTTCAATGCTAACCAACTGCTTAATTAAAATTTTAACAATCACATGGGAGATATTATTTTCGTTAACTTTAATGTTATATCTAAAGCTACATCTGTTATCAAAAAGACGTTCATATGACTGCGACTGAAATGTAATCTACATTACGCAATTTAGAAAAGTAGGTAGCTTAAATCCATCTCAAATCTATGATGTTTTAAGGCTCCAACGCAATCCTGATGTGGGTAATCATAAAACTTATAAATAACACTATACCCTACACTCAAAGAACAAATTCCAATGGTGGCCAGTGACTTGGGAAAAAGTTATAAATAGATGTTCCAGAATCCAAAATTGTCCCAATTGGTCACAAGACAAGTTCCAAGTCCGTTTCAATTAACAAAAATTATTAATCTGCGCCTAGACGGTTGGCGCCAATGCATCATGAGGTTATGTCAGCCTGTCGCCTCAAAACCAAGTCAAGTGTTGCTGATATGTTAAATTGACGTAGATTCTACTTATTGCTACTTCACCTACAGATATAATAGGTATAGATACTAGCTGTAGGTACCTCCTGAAGACTGCATTATTGTTCCAGTCAAATTGATTACTGAATAGGTATAAACCAGAACAAACTTGAGCAGAGTGGGATAAAATTGACCCTTGAGAATAGAAGGCCAGCTGAACAATTTGATATCATTTATGTTATTCTTTAATTTCTTCCTGATTGTCTAGTGTTTTATTCTTCATTAAATTCTACAGCCATTTCATTAATATTCTGTGGCCTTGATTATGTAAATTTATTTTCTACATTTTTTCAGTAGGTACAAAGCGTATAGATAAATCATAATGTCATTATCATTTTCAATGTGTCTGTCACGGCTTATTTCACGGTTTGCTATCGATTTCATACTTTTTTTTTTAAATGAAGTGAAATATGTCATAATTACATCACAGAGCGTTTTTTTCTTTTATTGTCTTCTGGAATAAGATATTCTACAATTGCGATTCTGATTCGATTTGATTTAATATTTCATCTTTAAAATCAATAAATGACTTTGTTTTTCCTGTTTGTGATACAAATTGTTAAATTAAATTCGGCTACTTAGTACTTGAATAATGGTTTTCATGGTAGGTGGTCATTTGACCTTGTACCGAATACTGATCAACCAGCCAAAAAATATTTAATTATCCATTATTTTGCTTTAATTTGTATGAGACTTGTACGTTTTGTTCTTTTAAACCGAGACTTGTTTTGAATGTTAACAATACTTTATAATTAACAGCCGGCAATAAAGTTGTAAATCGCAGTTTTTTCAAATTTGTGCGTAGAATTTATAATGTTCGGATTATATAATTCGAGCATGTTTCGGTTAATGACGACAGATTTCGAATTATGAATAAAGATCTTTATAGTCAGTTTGACTTCATATAGCCAGCACATCAAATCTTTAACATTGCATGATAAAATCTACATACACAAATACGACACCCCTCAAAAGTGCCAGTTGCTGATGGGAGAAAAAGTATGTGGGGGACTATTTACAGGGAACCGCCAAGCAGGAGAGCCTACCACTCAAACAATAAATTTTGAGAGAGTGAGAGTAAGATTGGAAAAAGTGAGAAAAAAATAGAGAAGGATTACATCATTACGAGGAGAGATGACTGTCATGTGACTAAGAGAGTCACAAAAGTAGTATGGACAGGAGCTGTAGGAAAAGTTCGACCCCAAGTAATGATGAATTAATTCTTAATGAATACCACGCTAGAGCCGACTGCGTACAATATTTCTTCAAGGACCATTTATTCAAATTACAATGCATTCAATGAAGTGCCCAATCAATGGACTATATTGCAGACGCATACTTTGTTTTTATGAGGCTAACTGAATTATTCAATATTAACAAGTAGCATACGTATCATTTTGTTCATTTATCTACCTATCAATCGTATGTAAACAGTTTTGATGTCACAGAACGTGTTTGGAACAGATCTGTTATTTTATTTGCATCCATCCTTTCCGATTAGCATCATATCAAGCCTACCTGATTGCCGAATATGTTGTATAAAAAAATATCTATGCAATTTTATGGCAACTCATTACATACTCCTTATATGTGAAAACATTTTTATTTTTTAATTCAGTTTAAATATTCTTTATAATGCTCGATTTCAAATCTCTTTGGAATATACACTTCTATTTATATTATGTTTACTACAACGAAAGATCCTGAGTCAGTGACGTTGTAAGCAACATTAGAAGTCAAAATATTCGATTAACGAAAATCGATATTCGATACGACGACGTGTGCGACAAATACGTCATAGTCAAGGTTGCATAGCGAGGAAGTGGCTAGACAATGCGCTTGCGCAGCGGTTTCGCAACGCGGGCAGGCCACAGCTTACCCAGCTGAAGTAGGAAGTCTTCGGTTATCACGACAATCGCTTAATAAATGCAGCTGAATACAAGGTAAAGGTGACATTTTTTCTGTATGCCCAACATTATTGTTTCAGTAAGTAATACACTTTATTAGAGCCGTGGTTAATAGTTGTGCATATGTAAATATGAAGAGAGATGGTTCGAATAGGACTAAGAGAGTGATAATAGAATGAAGATGGACAGGAACAGTAAGGCTCAAATAATATGTTTGGGTAATCGTTGCTTGTATTAACTTACCTATACTCGTACAACTAATGAACGAAAATGGAAAATGCTAAAAGTTGTTCGGCATGAAGTAGGTGCTGTCATTTTATTTTCCACTGCATCTCAATTACTACAAAGCAAACAAAAGATGTTTTTGTCAATCGCGAATACGTAAAACTTGTCAATTATTATTTCAGGTTGATAACTGATAAAAATGGTCCGATAAAAGTATGATACGTTAAGATTATTGTCCGATAGATACGTACGTAGACATTGCTTTTTATTACCATAATTTAAAATAATGACATACTAGCTATATAGGTAGCAGGTGCCAGGTATGTGAACGACATACAAAAGAAAAACTATACCAAAGAAAATGATCAATTTAGATCTCAGATTAAATTCCCGCATCATAATATCAAACGTTTTAAATCACTGTTTTTTATTAGGATCTTAATAATTTTGTAAGTACTAGCTGTCTCCCGCGGTCTCACCCGCGTTCCCGGGATAAAAAGTAGCCTATATGGCAGGGTATGATCTATCTATGTGCCAAGTTTCATCCCAATACGTTCAGTAGTTATTGCGTGAAAAAGCAACAAATTTACATACAAATATACTTTCAGCTTCATAATTTTTAAAATTAGTAGGATGCAATTCAAAGATGTTTTGTTATAGAGGAAAATCTTGTTCGAAGATAAATCTTTCGGCTAATATCATTAGGTCCAGTGAGTTTGTTTGAATTCGCGAGAGGCGCTGTTCTTCCTATAAGAAAATATCAAAAGGCAAGCATAATTGTTAAGATTTAGAGTACCTACAGGAAACTATTTAGATAAACGTTGGCCACAGAGGAATAAAGGCTATACATTGGCTATCAGTCCTGTTATTTGCAATAAACATACCCTATCGTGGGAGTAAACCGAATGGCTTACAATTTGAAAAGAATGCCTTAAAGGTACTACTAGTAATTTGCTTTGGTAGTAATTTAGTAAGAATATTAAAGAAGTTTTGTCATGAATTTAAATGTACGATTGATTGGCGTATAAATTACTATAACAACTCTGTTAGTGTATCAAACGTCTAGTGTAAAAAGTTGTAAACACTTTGAATTGTACCTTTGAGTCATTAGGTATTAAGGATATTGACGCTGGCTATAATTTTCTTTTACTGAATGAGAAAACAAAATTATTTTCTTTTTCCTTTGATGCAATTTTTTTTTTTAAGTAGTAACCGAACTAAGTAATATTTAAATTGCCCAAAATTTGCGCTTTTATTACCTTATTATCGACTATAAACAGAAAAGGTATTTTTTGCTCAACTTCCACGAAAGACCAAAGTTAAAGACTCCCCTAGAGAGATGAATAATGGAAATATGGTAAGAGAAAAATAATATTTAATTTCTTTGTGACAAAATTTCCAACTAATAAGCGGTCAAACGCTTTTTCAGGCTGAAACTCATAACATACCCGTACCAGTTTGAAATACAATTTGAAGTCACGGAAACGAGTAATAATCACGAATATCACCTAGACGTGAATCACTTGACATTGAAAACGCACGATGAAAAACCCGTAACACTGAAATTAGGGGTGATACTGGGGCGCTCCCATCGATCCCCGTGGAAATGGGGCCAGCCCCCCTCCGCTCATGACCTTGGTCGCCGGAGATTACCGAACGTTTCCGAAAATGAACGAAGCGTTCATTCATTACGATCTACGCCTACGTAGGCTCGACAAGGGTGGATTTTGAATTTCCACGGCACAAACATCCTTTCTGTAATGTAATGATGTGTGGTTTGTTTCGCGCGGTTTCAGTATTTTTGACATGTGGACGGAATAATGACTCTGAAACGTTCTTTGATCTGTTTAGATATTTATTACTTGGCTTTTTGGTGTTAGGAAATAATATTAGATACTTTTTTATCGCAAATCGAATGGGATTGGATTGGGGAATTTATTTAAGGAGAAATTATTTTAGTTTAACAAATAAACAAGTTAATAGGTAGGTTTTTTGAATTTGTAATGATATTTATAAAAAAAGATTGGGTCCTTTGTTCAATATAACTGGATTTGTTATTGGATTTTTTAATAATATCAATATGATAAAGTAGGTACTCATAAGTACCTATATATATTTTATTTATTTAACATTACATTCCAAGGCCTTTGTTAATATACAAAATTAAATTCTGTACAAATTGAAACGACAAGTCTATCGGCTTTTGCATAAATATTATTTTTTATCGATAAAGACAGGTTGTTGTATTTGAATTTTGTTCCGTCAAAATAGGCCTATTATAATTTTTAACTTACTTATAAAGATCTCTTTGTTTCCATTGTTAGTATGAGCACCATTTTTTTCAATAACTATCCATAAATTTTACAAACCGATAATCATAGATTTTTTTCATTCGGGTACCTAAGTAAAAGGAATTTAACAGTATGGGGGACAGCGCGCGAGTGAATTAGGTAACCGCTTTCCAGCAGGGATAACATAGCTATTGTTATCTTTCATCTAAACTAACAATGTTTGTCATTTTATAAAATTAGATATTCAAACAGAGTTTATTCGGAATTTCGGACTCAAGTCTAAAAACTAGCATATAAGTATGAGTATAAAATCTTAGGTAAGTATATAGGCTCAATTCTACGCAACCGGTTTTATTTTGGATCTCAATGATTTCCCAAGGTGCTACCGAATCAAAGTTCCGACGCCTATTGATCGATGACACATATATTACACTAGTTCCTGCGCCGCAGATTTACCTGTTTTCTCGGAAAATTTTATGTTTTCTCAGGATAAAATAATTCTGTATGTATGTATGTTCCAGAGTAAGTATCTTTGTGCTCACCGAAACGTTGGTAGAGTCTATTTTAATAATTGTAACTATCGACATTCATAAGTGCCTTATCAGAGCCAAAACTGATTAGTGAGTTTTGAGTTTGAGTCAGGCAAGTTTTATACAAATCTTTAGGCAATTATGCGTGATTGTGGTACAAACAACACATTTGAGCGAGGCAAATCAAATAAATTTTCTGGATATATTTTGTTTTTTTGCCTTAAGTAATTGTTTTGAAGTATAGGTATTACTTATTTTCTTATACCAATTTGTACGTAAACACTCATAATAATATGCAACAGACAGTCTAATAAATAACAAAGATAATCATAAGGTCATAGGTAAATATTGATACCGTGTGATAAGGCGACCCTGCATTGTTTTCTACTTCTGTGCTACCTTGCTTTCTTCCGTGAAAAGTTTAATTAAATAGAAAACATTATTAATTTAAAGATTTGAATATAATAATGTATGTATCTGAGAATAACTTAAAGCAAAAAAAATGATATTTGCATTTAAGCTATAAAAAATACTTTTTTTCTAAATTGGATAATAACCCAAAGAAGCTGACGAAAATCTGATAAATATAGAGCCTACAAGATTGTTTCAGCTTTCTATATTATTCGTTATACGTTGAATATAATATCTAGTCCCTTATTAGAAGATATCAAATATTAGTGTCTAATAAAATAAGAAACCCTGTATTAGATTGTCCTGCAATAAATTGATTGATTCCTGAATATCGCAAAAATCCATGACTTGAAATGTTTATATAATAGGGTAGTTGACACTGTCAAAAATAAATGACCAAACACTAACCAATGCATAAAACATCTAAAAACACGTGGAAATATCAAATATGTTGTACATTTACTGCTTCTTATGATTTTTAATTACTAGTGGACCCACTAAGAGTAGATGATTTGATGCTGTGAAACTATGACGTCATTGTGTAATATTTCATACAAAATTCCATATAAACTATCGTTTTGACATTTATTAAAAAGTAGCTGATTTGATATGTCAGTCAACTACCCTATTAGTTAAAAATAATCAAACTCTGCAATTTTTGTTTCTAATTTTAATAATTATTGCTAAAATATTCAACGTACAACTTGCATTAAGTATTTACAAATGACCACCTTATAATTATGAATGGACTGTTAACCAGTCTGCCGGCGCTGTCAAATAAAATCAAAATCAAAATCTAGGAAAGTCGTGAAAAGCAACTATTTTGCAGGCGAATTTTGTCCTTATTGACTTTAAAAACGTTATTATTATAATTCTTATATTTTCCTGTCAAGGTTGAAATTTAAATAACATTTAAAAATAATAAAAGCGTAACGGAAACTACTTGTTATAAACAAATGCCATATGCCAACAAAATTGTTGGGCCAAATACGGACAGCGACGCCGGAATATAATGTTATAATAGGTATAAAAAACAATATTTTTTTGTATTCAAACAATAAATTGTACTTTAACAATCTTGTTCGTGACCTACACGATACTGAGTCACCCTTCGAAGGAAGTTAGATAATATTTAGTAACAATATTATGTACATAGGTACATAGACTTATAATATTGTTTGATATGAAATTCTATACGTATATGTATTTTTAATCAATTTAACTTTAATAATACCTACTTATCTATACTAATAATAAAGTTGAAGAGTTTGTTTGAATGCGCTAATCTCCGAAGTTACTAGTCCGATTCGAAAAAAACTTTCACTAATATAAAGCTATTATTATCCCCGAAAGTTATGGCTACTAAATTAACCAATTTAGTCATTCGCTCAATATGTGGTCCTAACTTTTCATATTTCCCATCAAAATCAAAATCAAATCAAAAACTCATTTATTCAGTTTAGGCCCTAATAAGGCACTTATGAACGTCAACAGTTACAGTTTTACAATAGACTCTACTACCGGTTCGGAATACACTTGAACTGAGAAGACTCCGGCAAGAAACTCAGCAAGGCGTTTTTTTTTTTTTTTGGTGGATCTTTTTTTTTAATTTATGTAGGTAATTACAGTTTTTGTCTTAAATATACATAAACTTCATACAATTATCACTTGGCCAGGGGGCTGCAAGTGCAGAGAGAAGCTACTACAACCATGTATTCTTGTCTTCTATGTAATGAGCCACCTTATAGTAGGCCTTGTCGATCAACTTATGTTTAACATGCTCTTTGAATTTATTATAAGACATCTTAGTTACTTCATATGGGATTTTATTATAAAAGCGAATGCAGTTCCCGAGAAAAGACTTATTGACTTTCGCTAGCCTGAATCTAGGTGTAACAATTTTATCTTTATC
The DNA here is from genome assembly GCA_963555595.1 of Tethea ocularis. Taxonomy (NCBI): domain Eukaryota; kingdom Metazoa; phylum Arthropoda; class Insecta; order Lepidoptera; family Drepanidae; genus Tethea; species Tethea ocularis. The sequence continues at coordinate 11,321,585 of OY741958.1, forward strand.
CATAGGGTGAATCATAATGGATATTCACAATTTTTAATGACAATATAAGTACTGACTACAAATGTATTATATATAGGTACTGAATTAACAGAATGTATAAATAAACTATGTATTAAATTATATATATTTGACGTTCAATAGCATCCTCTGTCTAATATTATTTCTATCAATTCGATACAGACGTTAGATATAATTGATTCGTCAAACAAAGTGCCATGATAAAACTTTCTACATTTTTCTTTATTAATGTTCTTATAACCGGTAAAAGAGATAAGTATAATGGTTTTATTAAGAGATAATGATTTTACTTAGCTTACTTCTTTTATAAAGCACTTTGTTCTTTTCAGTTTAGAGCCTAAGTATCTGAATTCGACGCTAAATGATTTTCTTTGTTTTTAATATTTTTTTTATATAGCATTAAAATGCTTAGTTATAAATATAATTACACTCTCTTACACACTCCTCTGCAATCTTTTTGGTGGTTTTTCTGATGGTAACTTTTTTTTGTCTGATAATATGATTCAACTAACTGCCAACACACAGCCTCCTACTAGCATTATCACTATAAATAAACGAGGAAGAAAATTTGATTTTTAAGAAGTTACATTTTCTCGCTATCCTACGAGAAAATAGGTCTTGAACCGAGCTGATAAATCGGGGGTATAATATTATGCTTATTTTAGTAAGTAGTTACTCGTTAAGATTTTGAAAATGTTTAGTGTACAACGTAGGTATTCCAATTTCTATTTTTACGGCTCCCTATTCATATTAAATTATTTTATTATCCGCAAAACTTTTACGCTGTCATTTATTTATTTAGATACATTTACGTGAAACAACTTCTTAGTAAAAATTTTAGTCAAAACTTAGTTGTAAAATCTCCTACGTTACTTACAAAGAGTTTTTTTTACAAGCGCACGCCGACTACTGCATGACGTAATGTGATAGCAAAACAGTCAATATTTGATATGGAGCCATTAGCCACGGCGTGCGATAACACGACAAGTTCACTAATGAAAACGGGACACAAAGATACCGAACAGTAGTCCGGTACATGCGATCACGAGCCAGGGAGTGTCTCCATCAAAAATTTGCCCTGATTCTGAAGGGTTAACCTTTTAGAAGTGATGGAAAGAAATAGCCTTACAGAGCTACTTTCATTTTTGAGAGTTGATAGTGTACATTTTCTTAGTCGCGAAGTCGCGACTCTGTTGCCGAAAAATATTCTTTTGATATTTTTCATGTAATTACTTGTTTCTCGTTCTTCAAACAATTTTTTAAGGTTGAATTAATTTAAAAAAATATCCTGTCACTTTATCGTGACAACTTTTTGTTATAATTATGGGTTTGTGATAAGGTCAGAGCGAGGTCATTCGAAAGTCCTTTTTCCACTTGATTAATATTGAAGCGTTCGTTCATTGATACAAAAACAAATTAATTTGGAGCGAACCGTGTAAAACTCATTAAAATGCTTAATTTTAGGAACTGTACATTGTACATCATAAGTTTTAATTTAGTACATAGTCGACCTAAAACCTTTTTTTTCCCTTGCATATTATTGCAAGGCGAATAACTTATACTAACACAGTTTAATAAGTTAGATTTTCGTGTAACTCTTAAAACATAAAGTTAAATAACAAAATGGACGAGGCTATCCAAACAATTAACCTTCGTGTACTAAAAAATGGAACTGACAACGTAGCTCTGTAAATTTGACTATAATGATCAAATCCTCTTCCGTATAAAAATATGTTGTACACCAACATTTGCGTACAATTGTTTTATTGAGGTACCTACCTAAAATATAAGAAAGAGACTTCCTACCCTTACTTAGAAGCTTAGGTCGTTGAATCAGCTCTCGTTTCTGGTTTTCCTAAGGGAGTACATCGGAAGAAACCCATTGAAGAAGAATTGGAATCGTCCAAGTTTTACCCCTAATGTTGCAAGCGTCTATAAACTACGATAACCGCTTACTATCAGGCGGGAAGCATGCTTTTTTGCTACCTTAGTCATAGATATACAGAATATCCATGAATAAAAGAAATAGTAGGCAGTACAGGTACTTCATGCATCACCAAAAGTAAAAGTAACAGAGACGTTGGTAATAAAGAATAGTTAAAAATGTTTTTATAAAATAGGTGCACTTTCGCTGAAACACATCACTCCACCGGGAGGTGAAGTGCGGGAGGAAAGACAACGGCGGAAGGTTATCAGTCCTGATAAGAGCTCATCCATCACTTGGTAGGCATCTGTCAGAGTGCTCTGGGGCGTCAAAGTATATGGAAGATTTCCAACTACAGCATCTATCAAACATTGTCACGGCTTAAAACATTTTTCAAACACAAAGCATCAAGATAATATTCCTTAAAAGAAACTGTAGACAAAAAAATATTAACTGAAAAATAAAGTTTAATTTGATATTAGAGTCCTCGAGTTGGTCGATGTATGGTGTTATTACTAATATTTGAAAATCCCGGGATAGAAGGAATTTTAGACTTTATTCTGAAACCTCCAGTTCTGGTAGCTAATTGAAACCTGAGTATCGTTAGGATGCTCGAGAAGTACGCCCACACACATCTGAGGGCTTCAGAGATAACGATGGTAAAAGAAATGTATAATAACTACCTACGTCACTAAAATATATTCAGCGGAATTTTTTAGTCCTTGCGCAATTTCTTTTTATATTCCAGCAAGGACATTTTGAACAAAATAGAAATTATCGAATTTTGTACGATATTTCATTCATTTGATTTATCATGTAAATAATGTGAATATTTTTTTTTAACATAAAGATGTAATAAACACATTACAAAAAATAATTTATTTTACAAACAAAGTCCATTTAAATTTACTGTGTTATTTTTTTAAATAATATTTATTGTAGGTATATAAAATGAAAACATGACTGACTGACAAATCTATCAACACACAGCGCAAAACCACTGGACGGATCGGATGCAATTTGGCATAATGATAACTATTATGACGTAGGCTCAGAAAGGCTTTTGAAAATTCCCTTAAGAGGTAAAATAGGGGATCGCGGTTGAAACCGCGAGGCGAAAAGCTAGTAGTACAATAAACGTTTTCATTATTTTTACCTATAATATTCGTTCCGACTATCAGAACCAGTATAATCAACCTTTTATATTGTTAATGGAAAAACACCTAAAAAATTACAAACGAAACAGATATTCGTACCAAAAATCCAGTTTTAGTATTCCATATGAACTAAACAAGATTGTTCGTATTACGTAACAACTCGTGACTCTTATTACGAGTGTCACGCTCAATAAACGTAACAATTCTCGCATATTTACTAAGCAAATTGAGACCTTCCAGCTCATAACTATATAGTAGTAAATGGATCGGTAAGTGCAACTGAACAGTTGCACGCTGCAATGAATACTAACATGCTTTTTCCTAGTCTGGGTTCAAATTATCACTTTATTAGAGCTTCAATCGTTTCATTGATCTTTTTGATGAAGTATTACATTGGCTGTCATTATAACAATTATAACTCGCAAATGAAAAAAACTGGCCTATTAATTTCAATTGAATATAATTGACAATTCTAAAAGCTGCGGTTAATGCTTACAAGCCTTTGTATTTTCCTTTTAACGGTAATTTCTGGGGCTACCTTTATTGTTTATTACTCAAAAAGCTTGTATCAACCTACGCGATGAATCTTCATTTTATGTAAGATCATTTATCAGTGTATGCCGAAGACGTTGCCCTTGGAAAATTGTATTCAATTACAAATTGATATTGCAGGTGAGAAAAGTTTGATGAGCATATAATGAGGGTAAAATACACTGTAGTAAACGCTAGTAGAACATAGTAATAAACAACAGTATTTGCTTATTTATTCAGTAGTAGAGGTTGGTTATAAACCGAACAATAATGAAGAAAAAACAAGAAGACAGTTGAACACGCACGAACCTACAAGCGGACCGCGGCGGCGGCGCAGGCGCAGCACACCAGCAAAAAAATGTAATCGCACACACACATACAGGAGCAAAAACTTCGCAGATGTGCTCACACGCATCGTTGTCGAGCAAAAACCGACCGGCGTGTCTTGATCTTGCGTCTGAGCAGCTTCACTTGTGAGCAGGTTCTTTTAAGATGTATCTCCTTATTTTTCCTTCTTTTGATATCTTGTTAAATCAATCAGAAATTCCTTCGAAGCCATAATTATCTTCAAGCCGTGCCTGAAAATGACAGATTTTAAAAGTGACGTCTCAGCTTCAAGTATCATTTTCTTTTGCAAGAATTTCGTGGCTTCCTTTCCAGACCTCGCGATCTGATAAAGTTACTTTAGCTTTAACTTCAAATTAAAACTTTATAATTTGTCCGTCAATAGATAAGTTTCCAGGATTAAGTCCGATTGAAATCTGTTCTAGAATTCGTTGGCAGGTTTTTCACTTTGAGGTTTTATTTTCTACAATTTCACTCCTATAGCTCTATTTGGTCCAGAACCTGTACAATTATACCTTTATTATCCCTAACGTCGGTAACTCGTAGTGGTAACTCGTTTTTAATTACATTTTAAGTACTTACATACTTAGATCATTCTCAAGACTGCTCAACGTTGCTCGCTATCATTTTAATGCGATGTCATTACAATAAACACTACAGTGTGTGATACATAATAATGTTGATAATATTTTAATTGCCACATAGAACTTCGTTGATGTACATTTTACTGAATATAACGCTTTGATAAAACTACATAAAGAAACACAACTATTTATTTAGTACTTTATATATATACATATAAGTACAAAACTTACGATAAAGATGACAAATTTAGAAGTAGAGTCGAGATGGTAAATATAACTTCTGTAAAATTAGTTGATAGCCCCAAAATAATAAAAGTAGTAACAGAGAAGAATAAATGTATTTTTTATATTCCTCCAGACAAATCAGTTATTGTAAAATTTACATTAAAAGTATGACTAAACGTACGATTCTTTACTGTGTCTTTAATCTTGTAAACAGAATAACTGTTTTTTGACTTTGAAACTTGTCATGGAGATTTTAAGCAGTTGTTTCAAGAAAATATTGATAAAGAGCAATAGAATTAAATGATATCAGCATAATAGAGAATTAAAACAGAAGCGAATGTAAAAAAACAAGCTAGACATCTATCGTATTTTCTGGTGAGTAACGTAAATGAAACCCGTTCTACGAAATCTATGTAAAATGTCATACATGGAGGTCGATAGTGCGAAGAACCGATGAGCAGAAAAGACTTCCGATACATAGTTGTTTCAAGCAAATTTAAAATTCAAATCGATTAGAATATCTAGTCTCACACAAGTCACAAGATTATGCTAGATGATGTACAAATCAAAATTATATAAGAAAGTAAAACTTGGCTCTCGTCTTGAATAGAAACCATGTGCAGTTCTGGTTGACATCACACTGTTCAATCAACATAATTAGTACAAAAGTTTCTTTGAACCTGCAATTGTTGCTAATTACTTATTTATTAATCTGCAATTCCCTTACAGTACAAAGTCTGAGGTAGAATGGAACATATTAACATAAAACTGCAACGCATTCACCAATCAGAGCCTGAGAGTTGTAGGGCAGGTCATGGCTGAATGCGTAAGCATAAACGGATGTGCAAACGATAACATTATCACTAGTTTGCAGTTTGTTTGCTACAGAGAGCAAGTAATAAAAGAGAAAACCAATATTTGATTTGTACTGTTTTATCAAGTACAACATTGAAATTTGATCTCTTTGAATGCATGTTTACATTATTTGAACATATAATATGTTGCGCTTTTATAAATGTTACAATGTTTTCAATAAATAATCTTCCTTTAGTATTTATTATAAATGTTCAATTGCCGTGTTTGTCTGCAGTACAGTGTCTGGCAACTACTTCAAGTACCAGGCTAGCAGTGGATCGTGGCGGTGTCACGTTACGCGGTGGCTGTTGACACCAGCGCCTGATTAATATTTATGATACGACTGAGCATCTCGCATGGCCGGTTTGCTCGATGCGAATAATCTCTATCTCACTCACTCCCACGTAATGCTCCAACGATAGATAGAGCACGCAAATGCAACACATATGGTAACCGCTCTTCCAATTCGAATGTGCGTAAGTGCGAATGAGAATCCCAAATCTTTGTAATTTTTGTTAAGATTCGTTTTTGCTACAAATATTTTTCGTATCCAAACGTGTCGTGACCTTGATGTGTTGATAAATAAGAGGTTTTTGTAATCATTTTAAAGACTACGTTATGTTTGAATGTTTTAAAAGTTGTTCTTCCATTTTTTTTTTATTTAATGTTTAGTTTTTATATGCTGCTCAGTTCATATCGTGCGGTTAACCTGTTATGTTCGTAGTAGAGATGTAAGTAACTTGTTTGGTGTCAGTCCCACTGACCACTTCACTTGGACTGCAAATCGAAAGAAGTATGTGGAACGAGGCGTGGGACCATCGTCTCAGACCAGACCGTATCGAGGTATATCAACCGGACATACTCGACTCGACAACCATATAAAAAATTGCAACGGCTATAGTGGAAAACCGTGTTGTAGAAATTATATCCATTTAGAAAAGGTTGACCAAGTTGTTTATTATACGAGTGGATAAAATTTTGACTAATGATTTCTTCGGCATGTTGGTCACGCATTGTTGACCGGCAGTAAAGTCATTTGAATTACTCATTGAATTTGTTTCATTAGTCATTTATACAGAGTTACTCGGACTCAATTGAAATGCATCCAAAACTTGGGCTTGAAGATTTCTTTATCAACTTCTGCGGAATTGAACCAATCAAGCTATCACAAAAATGTTCTAATAAGTACCTAAACCAAATTAGTGAATATTTTTTTCTGGACATATTTCTGTTCGTCGTTTGTAAGTAGGTACATTGATTTCCTTCTTAGGGTTTCCTGTGCGAGTTTGTCACATTAACAGAATTATCATTGTATTTGCGACTCCATTATCATTGTTTGTCTGGACATTTTCCGTGAGCTCGCGCGCTTCCAGCGCCGGCCGGCATTCGCGAGACTTCGCTTCAAGGTCACGTTATCGTGCTATCGTCAGCCCTGAACTGCTCCAAGGTTAACCAGGCCAATATCCACATTTTAGTGATTGAAGCTAAAACTCAATCCTTTAAATTATCGACAACAACACGTCACTAGTGTGTCCGTCTTACAGGAACTCGACAATCTCGACCGTCGCGCGCCGAGTCTTTATTGTTAATTTGCGAGTGCTGGTGGAGCGCGGGCCGGACGCGTACTCTCGCTTTTAAATAGTTATAGCACAATATCATCTCAAATCAAATTAGTTGTATGTTTACATTTTATAAATAGAGCGCATTCACGTGGCGCCGTCGAGAGATAAGCGTCCGACGACTCGTTCGACATCACTCACCGTGCGCTGTTAACATCCTCCGCGGCTGGGTCCGGGTTCCTCCGTCACACTGACACTCGTGCGGGATTTAAAGCACTCACAAACGGCGCACTAAGTTCGGCGACACACGCGAGGACTGCACTGCGCGACACCCACAACTAGAATGCGGGCGGGACGGCTCGTCGCGGGGTGCGGGGGGAGGCCGACAGCGAGACACGACTCATACGAAGGCGCGGCGACGAGGACTGCGGGCGAGCACGAGTGTGCTCCCCCCCATTGGTCGGAAGCGACGTGACGTCACGCCAACTGGCCAATTGCCATGCGGCGCGTAGTTCCCGATGGCTGCCGTGAGAGGCGCCGTGATCGAGGAAGTCGCCCGCCCTACGAACGGAGCTTTCTTCAGCCAGGGCGTGTGCTTTTGCGGGCGGCCAGCACCCGGTAGAAAATCACAGACGTGAAACGTGTAATGACTTCACTTATTTTTTATGATGTATTTAAAAATCAATATTTTCAATTGAAACGAAAAGTTTCATGAGACTACGTCTCAGGAAATGTTACTCAGATATCTGAGTAGTTTGTTGGGCGAATGCCAAAAAAGGTTAACATACCTACGTTCTAGATAAATAATGTAAAACACGAGACATTTCAAAGTATAAATTACATCTGATTTAATGTTTATGACTTATAAAAACCTTAAGTATCTTATTGACCAAACTAACCTTCTATATCTATAGTTTTAAACTTTCAACGCATTTGAACCCGTAAATAATGGAATAAAATTTGAAACATTTTGTTTTGACAACTGAAAACTTATTAGGTACTCGTAAATACACAAAAGTTTTAGTTTGTGTTAGTAAGTGAAATATTTAGATTAACAGAGCGACGAAACAAAATAACAAGTAATTTGCAAAGCGAAAAGTCAAACTTACCTACTAAATACAGCGGCCATTCTGTATGAAATAAAACTTTAAAAATTTATGTTATTAGGTTATGAAACGACTATATATTTAGGTAACATTTTGAATGTTGGTGAATTGAACTGAATTGTGAGGTTATACGAATTACGGCGAATTTACGGTGACAAAACACAAAATACCGACTCTTTATAATGATTGCAATGATGATTACGATGTACCTACGTAGAAAATTATCGTTTAGGAACTTTGGAACCTTGGTGCTCGCTCATCGTTTGTTTAAAGTTGTACTATCTTCTCATATAAGCCTTTTTGCGGCATGTAACTTGTCTAAAGTAATATTATCATTACCATAGCAAACCTTCATGCCGCGCTTTCGCTGGGCCGCGTTTTGACATTTTTTTTTGGTTTTGTTACCTCAAAAGGAAAACTCGGAAGCCCTACTAGATTACTTTGATGTCACAATATTATATTAAAAACCTCTTTTTCGTTTCGTTTTAGAATCATAAAAATCAACTAACCAACGTTTGTAAGTATAATTATTTATACCTATTAAATGAGTACAATATTTTGATGCGATTGCTTATTGAATTTATAATTAAAGCATTAAGTTTTAAATTCCTTGATATAAAAGCTTGGACTTTAATTTTATTTTATGATATTCAACTTTCAGTTAGTCAATTCATTTAAATAGGTTATATTAAATGAATTGAATAATTATAGGAATGAGGTGTTCAATCAAATACTGGGGATAGTTTACAACATTATCAATGAGCCTACTATTCAAGAGCCTGAGCACTACGAGGTTATAACAATTAAAAGTCTATCGTGAAACTTCTGACTATGAAACCTAATGGATACTGATTTTATCACTCGAGTATTATTATAGCCTCTATTAACTGATACATTTACACTTAAGTTTCAATGTACTATCCGTCATCATCATCATCATGTCAGCCGAAAGACGTTCACTGCTGGACAAAAGCCTCCCCCAAGGATCTCCACGATGGCCGGTCTTGCGCTACCCGCATCCTGCGGTTTCCCGCAACCATCACAAGATCATCGGTCCACCTTGTGGTGTGCCTGCCCACGCTGCGTCTTCTGGTTTGTGGTCGCAACTCGAGAACCCTTCTGCCCCAGCGGCCATCGGTTCTACGAGCAATCAGTTCTATCAGTCTACTACATATATAATAATAGATATTTATTACATTTCTACCTTTTAATAAGTACCTAAGATCAATCTTAATATTGGTTAGAACGATGGAACGATTGCTTACAAAAACTTATTATTTTATTTGCAATCGATTTCTAGAGACACCAGCCTATCTTTCAGGGGTAATAACCAAATCTATCGTATACCTACGCACAGCTTAAGATCTTTGTCATTAGAGTGAGCTGTAAACAAAACCCTTAGTGGTGCCCCGGGGACCGACAGCTGTCTCCATACCCCGGTCCTTAACCATTAAACACCCACGTCGTCTAATGTAACCACTAAACCCATTACATTTAAAAATCAACCTTAAAATCAGTTTTCTTAAATTTACAATCCTACACCGACAGTTGAGTTTCTTCAGGAACCTTGAGAGCCCTTCGGTATTTGAAAAAATACTTTATGAGCATTGAGATAAAGATCATTTTAGAATGTAGTAGAAGAATTATATTACAGGAAACTGTATTGAAGATTTAGAAGAAAAAGTGTTAGCGAAAGGAATAAGAATTCTCATCGTGACGAGTGTTTAATATGTGTTTAAATTTGGTGTAATGGCTTTTATTCGAGAGAGGTATTTAATCCATGTAGTGGTTTTTTAAATGTTCAAGGAATATATGAAAGTAGAGCTCGGAAATGTGTACAGACTAAACATAAATTAAGAATCAACTACTACCACAGATAAAGGGTTATGTAAGAGACTGATGTATTAGCTAAACTTTGAGACCTAAAAGTATACATCGATACTAGTGATTTACTATGCGATCACAAACCTGAATAAAAAATCAGTTTCGAACCGGTGGTAGAGTCAATTGTTGTGACATTCAATATTGAAGGTCGCAGGTTCGAATCCTACTTAATAAGGTTGAGCGTTCGGTGAAGGAGAACATCGTGAGGAAACCATAACACGGTGGTAGGGTACTTTGTAGTACCCGCCTGGCTGGCTACCACTGTTAAGTTGAAACTCGGTTACAAAGCACCTTCTGGTGAGATCCGCTTCGAGAGCCAGTTCCCTTTGTGTGCTTACCACTATCGGCCACATCAATGACCAAGGTGATACTGTGGGCAAATATAAACTTTTACATAACAATAGCTTTATTTGGGCCAAAACTGAATAAATGACTTGTTGTGTTTTACATGACTTAAAAATGCTATACCTAGTCTACCAAAATGTATACTCGTAGTAGTATACATCGAGCGATTTATGCGAATATAATTTTCCACCAACCCCCTATTATTTACATAGTATCGTCTTCTATAATTTCACAGTTACAGCCGTGTTATATTCATTCTCACAATGGCCACAATTACTCGTAAGCGGATATAATTACAGTTGAAAAGCGAATGGTAAACAAACATTAAAAACAATCGATGGGAATTCGCCATATGGATGATAAAGGCGTGAAATTATTATCCATTTAACTGTACCGTCAAATAATAGGTTGGTGTGATCACGTGAAGTTTTTCAAATAAAAAAATAATGTGCTTCAGTACTAAGTACTCAGTGCAAATTAATGTAATACCATATCCTACTAATATTATAATTGAGGAGCGTCGGACCAAAAGCCTATAAATCACATATGTGTTTTTTGTGGAAAAATTTAAAAATATAGCCAAGTTCATGGTTTTCTAATTTGGAGTACCAGGGAAAAATGTTAGGGATGTATCGGTATCTGTTCCGATCGCCATCATTGTTTAGTACGATTGATGTAATTATCGGTTTATGTTCAGATCTGGGTATTTCGCGGACGGATTTAGAGCGGATTTATCAGTTTTTGACTAGGTTACATTAGCCATAGAGCAAAAAATTTACGAGAACAACCAATTGGCATCATAAAAAAAATAAATGTCAAAATGTGATTTATCGGTTTTTGTTCCGACGCTCCTCAATTTTATTGCGAAAGTTTGTGAGAATGGATGGATGGGTGTTTGCTACTCTTTCACGTAAAAACTACTCTACGGATTTAGATGAAACTTGCCACATAACTAGATAATACCCTGGAATAACATATAGGCTACTTTTTATCCCGGAAATATATAAGATCCCTCGGGAACGCGGGTGAAACCGCGGGGCAGAAGCTAGTATAAAATAAAGTACCTGGATGACCGAGCCTTGCTCATTTTTTTTTAAAACGACGTTTACTAAAAATGAAACCTAACTAGATCGATTTATTGCCCCCGAAACCCCCGGCATACTAAATTTCATGAAAATCGTTGGAACCGTTTCCGAGATTCAGATTATATACAAGAATTGCTCGTTTAAAGGTATAAATATATTATATTAGATTAGTATAATCGTACAAGATTTTTCAGCAGCATCTAATTATTTCAGAGGGGTCTTTAACGCATGACAGATTTATGAACATAGTCAATTATACTGCATCATTAACGAGGGTACAGTTATTTATTAGGGGAACTATGCATACGTCACTCGGACATCAATGATCACGTATATGACACATAATTATACTATCCTATCCTATCCTATCCTATCCTATCCTATCCTACTATAATATTAAGAATGCGAAAGTGAGTTTCTTAATTCTTGACGTCTCATAGGTTCAACCAATCTTAATGATATTTGGAACACAGGTGGCATAGAGAGGATCAAAGGTCACTTTTTATCCTGGGCTTCAGAAGAAAATTAAAAGGAGCAGAAATAAATATATTAATTATTCTATACTAACATAACATGAGTGGTATTATAGTATGTACTCACCTATACTGATACAGCTGTTTTAAACCTCAGCTTTTGTACGAAACTCTTATCACAATTTCTCACACAAACACTAACGTTACTTCAAGGTCTCACTGTAGGTACGTACTTTATTATGAAACTATATGAAAAATCACCGGGTTGTTTACAACCTACGTTATAGGCGCGTGCTTCTAACAAACCAGCTTCATATGAACAAGCGCAAGAATCCATGAGGAGTCTATTTTTGAACGGTTCCCCTCGACGTCGGCGCACGCGCATTTCACAGGGAGATTTACACGGGAGAGTTTAATGTACTTGGAAGAAAATGCTGGATGAGTCTTGTAGATATTTTTTAAGACAGAGGTTTTTATTTGTAATTTTTTTTGCATAGAATAGCTAAAGAATAGCTATGAGGATTTTAAAAATGTTTGGGAAGAGAGTAGAGAAGATTTCAATAAAGTATTGTTATAGTATTTTGTGCTAACGTCATGAACAGTAGGTAGGTATCAATCTTTTATTTATCAGAGATCGACAACAGCACCGAGATTTATTTTATGATAAGTTACGATGACAATGTTTGTCGAAATATTCCGATTGAAGTTGTGTTCATCCCCATTTGTCATGAAAATATCTACTTCACATAGACTTGCCCCATAGATTTCTAAAGCTGATCTTAATCTACTTGGATCCAATGACTCGGCGACTCAAACATGAGTGGATAGGTTCAGTCATCGGTTTCGGGATTTCCACACGTAGTCAAATCTTTAGAACCTGAACCTTTCATATATTTTTCTGCAGCGGTCATCGGGACCTAGGTACAGCAATGTACTTGCCCATAACTCCACTATACTAACTATACATCCTACAATGAGCTTGAGCTTTTAATGAAGGAAAACATCGTGAGGAAACCATAGCACGGTGGTAGGGTACTTTGTAGTACCCGCCTGGCTGGCTACCACCCTCAAGTTGAAAATCTGTCGCCAAGCATCTACCGGTGTGTTCCGGCAATTGCACTTGAGAGCGAGTTGCCTTCTTGGCATTGGAACAGGTCGGTAACACATAGCAATACGTCTGGTATTGCAAATGGGGATAGGCGACGGTAACCACTGACCATCAGGTGCTTCGCCTGCTTGCTTGTCAACCTTGATACAAATACCCATCCGAGTCACAAACAACATCAATAAGGACAGAAAAATAACTAAATAAACGACACTGGTCTTGGCCAATCCAGAATATGGTTATCCTTGGTCTACTGAAGGCAAACGTGCCGGGGTTCCGTTACTTAGTGTATAAAACAAAACACGTACGAATCACGATTTATATGAACATACCTACTTAGCGTTAATAATTTCATCAAAGCTTTTAATTTAGTTAAAGTTGACTTAGAGAAGGTCCTTGTAATTGTAGAGCTTTTCATTACTTTTGGATTCGTTTCATAAAGTAGGTACATTATGAAAAAGTAATATGTACTAATGTTACAAACCTTGAAATGTTTAATTATGGTCTGGACTTATAAAATCAAGTTAATTGTACTTATTACTTAAACGTACATTTAAACTTCGACTTAAATTCGTTTGTAGTGAAGATGACAAAACATATTTAAAGATAAACAACAAATAATAATTATAATAAAATTAGTGTTAAAATATTGAGAGCCAGTTCCCCTCTAGGCTTTATGTACTTACCATCAGCCACATCATCACTGACCACGGTGAATTTGTGGTCAAACATAGGCCTATGCCTACATAGTAAAGTAGCATAAATAAGGCAATAAAATGTTACCTAAATTACAATAATTCATTAATATATAATGACATTAATTTAACATTTAAAAACTCAAATTTGAGTACACAATTCGTAAGTCAACATAATTTTTCAAGTTAGTGCGAGCATAAAAAGCTTCACAGAAAAGTTTACGTCATTAGGAAATTTACTTAACTTCATGCCCCTGCCTGTACTTGGTATAAAACAACCGTTTGTTACAACCACGTAACAATTTCCGTTGTTACCCCTAGCACGATTGTGTATGTAATTCATGAAAACAATCGGTTGTCGAACGAAGCTGTAAACCGAGTGTACACACGGCCACAGATCAAGCTACACACTGCACACCTTACGCGGTTGTAATAGGAGCTATTTTGCAACAAAAATGTGTAGCTCGATCTGTGGCCGTGTGTACGTGAGTACGTGACCAGCTACCTCTAACGGATGGATAATAAATTTGAAAACTAATTAGAACAAAATTACGCAATTCTAAAAGGAAATCAATTAGAAATTGTAATTAGGCTGCTACAAATTGTATTGTATAAAGCTTTAATTAAATAATAACGTTTTAATAAGTAGTAATTAATAAAGAGCGATGCTATGTTCATAATTGTTGTCTTTTGGTTTTATTAGCAAGTGGCACCTATCAGTGATAGAATACGACTAATTATCGTAGAAATATATAGGCATATGGTAGTCTAGTAGTTTATCATTATTATATGAACTTATCTTTTTAGTTTAGGCCTGAGGTGAGGAGCGCTAAAAAATGCCGGCTGACACTTACTACTTAAGTGAAAAAGCGCCATTAAGAAATTCAGTTTTTTGTTGAATCGTACTACGAGTAATATAATAAATGTTTGTGACGCAATCAAGCGTAACGACTGAACGAATTTGGATGGATCTTGACGCATAGGTAGGTATATAACCCAGGAATAACATTAAAGGATACATTCGAACTCTTGGGAACGCAGGTGAAACAGAGGGTCGAGAACAAGTGTTTCATAATTTCAAAATAATATCAAAAATCCCAATTCGCTTAGTGGATCTATAATAATAGAGACCCCATGGCATCAAATAAATTGACACTAATAGCTGACTAAAGGAAAAAGTTAAGAGGCAGGTATCTATACCTTCTATACCAATAATAAAGCTGAAGAGTTTGTTTGAACGCGCTAATCTCCGTAGTTACAGGTCTGATTCGAAAAATTCTTTCACTAATAGAAAGATACATTATTCCCCAAAGGTTATAGAACTCTTTTTATCCCGGGAACGCGAATGAAACCGCGGGAAATAGCTAGTTTATCATAGAGTAACAAAGAAGCAGCATGGGAGGCAGGCAGGTATTAAAAACCGCAGGCAAAAGGTGTGTATACGAGCAATCAATTGAATTTGAATATTCTTAATAGGTACTGGTGGCCTATATATTTTTTGTTATAGATCTACTTTTTACAGTATCTCCACGATGCATATTGTACAATGTGGTACGCATAATGTTTAACCTTTCGCCTGTCCCATTGGAGTCTCCCACAAGGTAACCATATGAATTACTAACAACTGAAAACACCTCTCATACTATATTGAAATTTCAACCGCACAAACCTTATCTTAGAGTATAATTTTGCCTGGAATTGTAGAGCAATATAGGATTTTGTCGTATCGTAGTTTTTTGCTAAGGACCCACGTGGTGCAACACATGTTGATCGTATCCCGATACAACCCGGGAGACGGTAGATAGTAGAATTTAGGGGAAATCTCATCTTTTCTCCTCTTTTAATTATCTCGTCGTTTAAAAAAAACACTTATTTCGCACAGTAGGTACCTACCTACATTATAATTATTACGTAGTTCAAAATCATAAAGAAAATCAAAAATTACAATATGAAATAATTTGTAATTAGTTGAATGAATTTTGGGTAATCTATCTCATTAATTAAGATACGAAGACTGCTCTTCTGCACTATAAATATAATTATCATGTAAGAAAAAAAAATGTATAGATCTTTCTATATTTTGTCTTATTTAAATATGCGTATAAGTATTGCTAAATTATTCGGTTAAACCTATATTTTAATGGAATTATAAGTTAACGATGAATCATTTTGGCGTCTCGCAAAAAGGTTAATACCAAAATAATATAATTAAATTCATTCTTATGTGACAAAAGCCAATGAATCAGAAATTCACATGAAGCTGAGCCGGCGCGGGCGCAGGACGCAACCACATGCGGCACACATTTAGTAAAACCTCCCCCCGACCGACACGTATCACCCTACCCCTCTAAGGGAACCGCTGAAAAAATCAGCCCAAGAAACTTTAACAAAAACTTAACTCTAAAGCTCATATGAATAAGGAACACAGTCGCAATCAATTCCTTTGAGAAGATTCACGGTACCTATAGTAACGAACGGTATTCAAAGGGACACATGATATTTTTTTCTGTGAAGAGATTTTGAGTTCACTGACCTTATTTTGTTTTGCATATTAGTTACCTATACACCTACCAATACTGAGATGTAAAAATAAGATTAATTAAAGAACTAAGTACCTATCTGATATTTACAGACCATATTTTAGTGATCTAGATCTAGATTTAGTAGTCAGATCAATTCATCAGTATAATTTTCCCATTCAATTATATCTGAAATCGAACCAATTTCCTATTCTATCGTTCATGGTAACATGACGCCATATGACGTCATGATAACGCGTACTACTAGAAAAAAGTTATTTACCTTTTGTTTTTCAAGAGGCCTTCGATCGATAACAGTAACTTATCGACACTATCAGTTTTTGATCTATTAAGAGAAGTATCTCCAAAATCCTTATCTAATCGTGGTAGTCTTAAATTTTCTGTCGTATAAATCTTTTAGTCTGTTTGTTTTACGTGAAAAGCAATCATGTGGTCCATGTTAGGTGTATGGTCACTATTAATTGCAAGTGTTTTATCACAAACACCACAAATACCAATTGTGAATTTACCACAAGGAACAGTGATGGGCACCCTGGCTAATGATGGAGCTTATTATGAATTCCATGGAATACCATACGCTGATTCTACTTCTGGAAGTCATAGGTTTAAGGTGAGATTTTTTTATACAATCTTCATATTTTTTATTGCTAAAAAATATAGCTAATTATGTACCTACATCAAAATAAGGAACTAAAATAAAAACAATATATACTATAAAATAGGACAGGAAATTTCGTGAATTTCAGAGTTTTCTTATCGATTGCTCTTGTAGGTATACTCAACAAACTTTTTATCCAAGATATTCCAATATTATATATTTTAAGCCTTATAAAACCTATTGATTGATTACTATTCGATTTCAGGCACCATCACCACCACCCTCGTTTCAAGATACTTTCACAGCTGATCGGAAAGATATAAAATGTGTCAGAGCTTTAGGCAATGGCTTTGAAGGAACTGAGGACTGCTTAGTGGTTAACGTATTCACTCCTACCCTTGAAAACAATAGAAATTTATCAGTTATGGTATGGATAAAGGGGAAAGAGTTCGACCAAGTATATGAAAAGGAATTGTCTTTCAAAAATTTTGTCGAAAAAGACGTAGTTGTTGTTACAATCAATTTCCGTGAGTCTATCCTTGGATTTCTGTGCCTCGGAACGGAGATAGCTCCTGGTAATGCTGGCCTTAAGGATATTATCGCAGGGTTACGATGGGTTCAAGACAATATTGCTCAGTTTGGTGGTAATCCTAATGACGTCACTTTATTTGGACACGGGAGTGGTGCTGCTGCTGTAGACTTGGATACGCTATCTCCAATGGCCGAAGGTTTAGTTCATAAAGCTATAGCACAAAGTGGAAATGCATTGGCTCCATGGGCAGTAACTCGTGATAATTTGATTTATGCTGTTGAAGTAGCAGAAGCTCTAGGTCACACTGTCACTAATATTGAAACATTATCAGAAATTTTCACGAGAACAAGTGTTGCAGCGTTGATGGCCGTTATAAATGAATTAGATTTGACTGATAATTCATTAGCATTTTCACCATGTATAGAGAAGGAAGGCTTAGAAAACGTAGAGCCATTCCTCATTAAATCTCCTTACCAAACGATTAGTGATAGAGAGTTTTTACAAATCCCTTTTATTGCTGGTTATGTTGATCATGAAGGTACAATCAGGGCTGAGGAAGCCCTAGAAAATGGCTGGTTAGATAGAATGGAGACATCATTTAATGAATTTATACAACCTGATTTAAACTTTGATAACGAGGATCAAGAAAGAGAAATTGCACAACAAATAAGATCATTTTACTTTCAAGACGAAACAATAAATATGACGAATGTCAATAATTACTTAACTTACCATGGAGATACGATGATATTAATTTCAGCAATAAGAGAAGTACGTATGCGTGCGATGATTTCATCTCAACCTGTGTACTTATATCAATTTTCCTACAAAGGTTCTTTAGGAATACCATTTGTGGGGCCTATAGACGTAGATAGCGCAGCACATAGCGAAGAACTGGCATACTTGTTTTACGATGATGAAGAAGAGGATATTCCTGTTATTGACCTCACTGTCAGTGATATTTTGATTGAAAGATGGACCAATTTTGCAAAGACAGGGTATGTTTACAAATATCATCTAGCTGTAAGTAGTATATATTATCTTGATTTCATATTATGTATTAGATAATCCTAAAACCTTAAATTACATTTCAGCATCCCTACCAGCGAGACTTCGCAGATATTGTGGCAACCATTCACATCAATTAACGCCTACTTTCTTAGAATTCTTAACAATGATGAGGTTAATAATGAAGGAGGTGGCACGCTAGAAATTTCTGCGCAGAACCCTCATCCTAATGCCATTACGTTTTGGGATGGAATTTACACGGATCACTTTTTGGACGCTGAAGGTAGATGGAACTTGTTTGAAAGGGAAGATGATGATGATGATGACGTAATCATTGATGGTGGTGAAGATAATGAAGAAAATGAAGATAATGAAGAAAATAACGAAAATGAAAGTACTGAAGATGGTGGTGAAGTAGAAGAAAACCCAGACGAGAATGAAGAAGATAACGACGAAGACGAAGATGTTCCAGGTTCTGCAACAAAGGCTGTTGGGTATACATTCCTAATAACTACTCTATTTGGAATATTAAGCAAATTTCACGTAACAAGGTTAATGTCTTAAGAAACTATTCAGTAGATTGTTGCTACTGTGTTAGTTTTTACTTTATTTTGGAAATCTTGTTTGGGTTTTGTATCGAAATCCATAGCAAAGAATTTGTAATAACTTGCTCATACTTATGTATAATTTGATTGGTTTTATTTAAGATCCTTATTCCTTTGGTTTAGTGTTAATAAGAATTTATTTTAAGTGCCAATATTATAAGATGAAACAAATGTACTGAGTTTCTTTTTATCTAACAGTAAAAATGATAATATTTTATCAGTTTGTCACAAATCGATTTATCTGTTGTATTATCGGTTTTATCAATATACAGAGCTATTGTTTTCTGTACCATTTTCTTAAAAAGAAAGATTGCTTAGGATTGTGAAACAATTCCTGAATAATGAATAATATATTCTCTACAAGTGATACGTGAACACCTACTCATGTACATAAACAAGAAGGATTCACAATATTCATACATATTTTTCTTTGTAAACGCTGATGCGGTCCCAGATTTGCAATCTGAAAAATTTACATTTACCGTGCATTTAGTATTTAAAATGCTTCAAGTTGCGTGCTACCTGATGATGCATGGAACTTTGCTCGGGTCGCGACAGCGGTGTCAGCCCCTCGAGGTCGGAAGGTCAGGAGGTACCTACCTACTGCCTACGTGTTTACTATGCAAATATGCACCAGCGTGTGGGCTGATATAATGTCATACGGGCATTTTTACATTCATTCTACTACAAGTTAATAAATAAATCTGAGTTAGTAATAAGATACAGCGTAAAATGAGATTAGATCGTTTCAACATAGAATTCTAATTCAAGTATAGTTTTTTTTACTTTATATAAACTTATGTTTTAACATTATCATAATGTGGTAAGCATATATGCTGCCAAATGTCCTAAGCGCAAGATAATGGAATGGGATTTATGAACTTTACGTCAGAAATTCACAAAACAGTTTCAGTTCAGTATCTAATCAACCCAGTTTATCATCAAGAACAAATATAAGATACGCATAAGCGAATTCAACCCCAGAACGATATTATTAAACTTTCCGCTAAGAATGTTTACATTATCCGATGGTGACCATAAAGCATTTATAGTGGGAGCTATAAAAACTGCAGGAGTGCAGATTTGCCAGGCTTAATGTTTTGCGACGGAACCCTACAGCTGTGTGTTTAATTATAAATAATCGTTAAAAGGGTAATGAATTTATTGCAGTTCGCTTATGATGAATAATTAATTTTTATTTTATTATACGTAAGAACAACGTTTTATAAAGTGGGCCATGTGTGTTTCTTTGTGGTTTTAAATGATTTGAAGAATAAACACACAATCAAATTATAGCGCATATAATTAGAAAAAAACGAAGGCTACATCAGGTCTAAAAGGCCGCATGAGTAATATTGCTATATTCTATTAATTTCTTTAACTAACAGCAGAGCCAGTGTAGTTCCAATATTTTTTGGTGAAAATGAAATTCATTTTAAATAAAATTTTAATCAAGTAATTTCATGATTTTGACAAATTTGAAATTTCAAGAAACGAATTGCACGTAGCAATAGACCCCAGGGAATACCGTAGATGAAATCCTGTCATTGTACTAATGCAGCTATAGGAGATGTTTTCGTACCTAGTAAAAGTGTAGTCAACCGTGGCGTAGTAAGGACGAAGGTCCCGGGTTCGAATCCTACAATGAGCATGAGCTTTCGGTGAAGGAAAACATCGTGAGGAAACCATAGCACGGTGGTAGGGTACTTTGTAGTGCCCGCCTGGCTGGCTACCACCCTCAAGTTGAAAATCTGTCGCCAAGCACCTTTCGGTGTATTCCGACAGCTGCACTTGAGAGCCAGTTCCTTTCTAGGCTTTGTGTGCTTACCATCATCGGCCACATCATCACTGACCACGGTGAGATTGTGGCCAAACACAGGCCTATACATAGTAAAAAAAAAAAAAAAAAAAAATGCCATAGTCACACACAAGCCTAGAATTGACCGATTGATGGTCATTTAAAATTTTAAAACGTAATGTACGTATTTTTATTTTTTAAAGTTTAATCCTAATTATATTTTTTATATTATTACGTTCAGTTTAGTAAATCAATTTCATTGTGTCCTATATTACTAATTTCAAAAAACCCGACTAAGTTTCTGAAAGGCTTTATCAGTATCATGTAATCAACATTCCATGAAAGCAAGGCTTTTAGTTACGTCATTGGAAATATAGTAGTAGGCAGTAATTGGAATAATAAGAAATGAATATGTATTAATTTTATAACTGTAGGTAGGTACGGTACTTGTGCATTTGGCTGAAATTGCCCCGCACACGTGCTGGCCACGTCAATTTTTAATGTTACTCACTGTTTTGTTATGCAGGTTAATGTGGACATGTCTTTATATTTATAACATTTTTAAAATCACTGCATATTCAGTTTTTATTTTATATAACTCTGTAAATCATTAAATCTATCCCAATATCAGAAATAATAAATAGCAAGTGATGAAAATCTTATCACCTATATAATAAGTAAATTTTAATTTTTATTTGAAGCAAAACAGATACTACATACAGAGAGAGAGGTACCTACATCCCTCCCACTTCAAACTAAAGCATATTGCTTCAAAACATACTCCACGAAAAATTACAATTTGTTATTTTACTAAACTCATCGTAATCTAACCTATTTTGAGATCACATATACCTTCTTAAATCCATTTCCGTAAAAGAGACAAACATAATACGAATAATCTCTCTCTCTGTAGTCAGTCCCTCATACCTGAAGATCGTGGTCTGCATTAGGGTTGTATCTGGAGCGGATAATCGGCCTCCACATGGTTTCTGTCCAGCGCATTCCTTACGACCATGTAGAATTTGGAAGATGAGAAATCTTTGAATTGATAGAAACACTACATAAAGTTATTTGCCTACAGTATTTTGTAACACTTTTCCATATCCTACCTCAAAGTACCTTTATTTAAATAGGCATTATTGTAGCCAAAATAAAGGTAGGGCCATACTTTGCTAACGTGTCGACGGGAGTTGCAAAGGCGCCCGTGCCGCAGCCGCCTCTTGTAGGCCATGTGGCTCCGCATCCTGCCTCCGCGCCCCCGAGTCCACACTCCACACACCTTGTTCAGGTTACACAGTGACGAATGTATCGACTAGCTTATAAACGTGGTTTCATTCATGTACTCATGGTTTTATTAAACGTAGTTTATTGTTAGTCTTTTAGTCCAGTTTCTATCATCTTGATTGTCGTTTCTCCTGTTATTTGAGTCGTCGTAGAATCAAATATATAATTTGCTAATATTTCAATTAATTCTATCATAGTATAATGCTGACTTATACTTGGGTCAGAGAATCAGCATTCTCTGACCCAAGTGGCAATGCCACTTGTATTCTGGGAACGATGCCTTCTGACAGCGACTTTTTCGTTTAGTTTAGTCCTTTTTATATAAGTAGTTTTTAGTTTACTTTGTTGTGATTAAATATTTAAAGAGTAGATAATGATATGCGAATAAAGAAATGATATAGTATAATTATATTAATTTAAATTAAAAAACTTGATGCAGTAAAGTCAAATAATACCTTTTTCTTAGAATATTGACTAATTAAATCTTCAGCTTTCATGTAACCTCTAGTTGATTTTTACGAGTGTTTTTGTTTTCCAATATGTGTTTTTTAGGACAGTCAGTGACACAGTATTGTATTTGTATAACAACATTTGTATATAGTACAATATATAGATCATATTAATTCCTACAAAACAACTACTCTCAGGGACAGAGTACCTACCTACTTACCTATTTTAAAAATAATAAATATACAAATATGGACAGGCTATGTTGGTGAACAAGATCGCCGATCGTTATTGGTGTATATTAATTAATATTATTAACACACCTTTGCTTCTGCAATAACAATATTATAGATTATTGCACTCAAGATGGAGATATAATGACACACTTATTGTCAATTTTATAGGTACCTAATTGGCCATCCATATACCCAATATATGTACCTAAAAGTCAAAAAACAATTAGGCAAGCATATAAAAACTTTATAGAACAAAAACTGTAACAAAATCTCTGTCATTAATGCGCGATCATTTTTTTTTTGTTTACTCCAGTATTTCCTTATGACCTGTTAATAGCGTAACTTTACGATTTGACACCGTAGCCTAAGCTTATTTTATGGCTATATAAATGTTTGAGCGCTTAGAAGTATTTAAAAAAATAATGAGATGAAAGTTTAAATAAATTAAGGGTGTGAAGAACTATGAGTTTTTTTTTTAGATAAATGGCCTTTTGGTGATAACGGGACATTGGAACTTTTTGGAATCCATATATCTATGCTTGAATTATGTATAATGTCGTATGGCTCTCGTCATATAATATAAGGTTTAAGGTGCATTCTCTCATATCAGACATGTCACCGCCAAATCTCCGATCAGTCACGTCAAAAAAGTATTCTATCGAGATGCTATAGGGCGAAAATCATGGCAGAAATTTCCAATACGTGTAGGAAAGAGACACGCTGAGCGAAACAAAAATATCGTGGCTGCGGATTATACGGGAGTGGACCGTATTAACGACCTGCGTCGAACAGTTGTTTCGTCTGGCTAATGATAAGGGGAGTTCAAGAAGCTGACACCTTCAAGCCTGAAGAGGCACTTGAAGAAGAAGAAGACGGATAGAAGATAGACGACGTGACGTGGTAGGTGTGTAGAAATTCACCGTGACTAAACAGACATCTGTTTTAGTATTAAGTCATTACTCTGTTGGATTCCTAAATAAAAATGCAGTTATTATTTTCTACCATGGATGTTTCTAACAACCTTTCCAATGCCTATCAATAATGTAGGTATCGATAACCAATCCAGCATATCAATGTCATAGGAAATTTACACGTAAATTACATTGTTTTCCTTTGAGTATACTCTCATGGTATTGTGGTAAAAAAATAACTTGCTACAATACAAAATAAAAATAACCTTGTGAACTCATATAACATAGATACTTAAAATTGCTTTAATTAAATGACTTTTATTATTTTCTGGGTAAAATCAGTATTAATCAAAGGATACACAAAGCTTATAACATTGCAGAAACATAGTTATATTTTTAGCTCACGGAATATTATTAGAGAATTTTGATTAATATATTTTAATCCCGAAATAAAATTCTATGATAGTATTGTAATTTTATTCTAACGAAATGATGCCTTAACTGTTATTTTTGGCAAAGTGGTAAGTATATTCTAACTATCTATTATCTACTATATGCATAAAAAACATATCTAAGACCAAATATGATAGGTATTTCGGTAGGCTATAACTCGTGAACTAGAAGACTATATTGAGCGTGATAATTTTTCTCGCAACTTCGGTCCTAGATAAGTTACTTTTAGTGATAAGGCCGCTAACATATTCATTGATAGTTAATTTTTAACTACTACTTTAAATTAAATACTCCAATCGTATGTGTGATAACAAAATCATCATCAATCTATCTACCATCATTGAACTATTTTACCTACAGACTAAATATAATAAATGTTTCCCTCACATTATTTATTAGCTTCATATTATCAGATCATCAAAACAAACCGTATTGTTCCATAACACATAAAATATTGGGGCTTGTTCTGAAACATTCAAGAGAAGTTTCATAAAAATAATTCATACAGGTAAACTTCAACGCCCTGTCTATTACTAATCCTACCTACTATTCAACTATGATTGTCAGTGAAAGATATTTTCCGTACCTACTGATTACCAACGTTTGATATGGAAATGATTGCTTTAAGCTGAGGTTTCATTATGCTACGGTAATTTTCTTAGCTTTAAAGTATTACTGAACTGATTGGAAACATTTTAGTTTTTCAAAATGGAATGCATGATGTTCGCAGCAGGTTAAGCAGAAGGTAGTTACTTATGCACAGGTATAGGTTTGAAGAATTGCCAAACTTAAGTGGCAGTGGGTGGGGCACATCGCTCGTAGAACCGACGGCCGCTGCGGTAGAAGGGTTCTCGGACCACGAACCGGATGACGCAGCATGGGCAGTCCCCCACAAGGTGGACCGATGATTTAGCGAAGGTCGCGAGAAACCGCTGGATGCGGGTAGCGCAAGACCGGCCATCGTGGAGATTCTTGGGGGATGCTTTTGTGATGATGATGACGATGAGGTATAGGTAGAGTTTAGCGCTCGAAGAGCAGCTCGACTGGGGAAGTACCTTCAACTTATAGAAATACCGCAGCCAAATAACTTTACGTTGTGTTTCTGCGCATGAGTAAGGTTGCCAGAGCTCATCGGGGGAGAGGGGGGAAGGGTCACCAGCGCATGGTCTATGCTCTGGGTGTCGCTAGTGTCCATAGGCTACGGTAACCGCTTACCATCAGACGGGCCGAATGCTGCTTTGTCAACTTCATTGTATACAATAAAATCCATCAAAAGAAATCATATAGGTACTTAGGGACTAAACTATACTGATATTATAAAAAGCTAATTTTTGTTTAAATGTAGAATGTAATCTTCGGAATCACAGATCCTATTCCAAAAATTCTTTGACAAATAATAAGCTACTTAATCCCGGAGTGCTATAGCCTTCATTTTGTACCGAGGATGATGCTGTTGAACTAAAACTTTAGAGATAACTCTATATAAACCACGGTTTAAAAACGAAGCTGATTTGTCTGTCAAATATTAAAATGCAGCGCTATTTTTTCAGGACATTACATCCACTTTAGTGGAATATCTATTCCTCAAGTTGTCAGGCACGTAATGATGCCGATGTGTATACTAGCTATTTATTATACACTGTTTTATCGATCCCACTGTTGATTACAGGGTTGCCAAGAAAAAATGTTGGAAGCTAAAGAAACATATTATGAAATAAAACAG
The DNA here is from genome assembly GCA_963555595.1 of Tethea ocularis. Taxonomy (NCBI): domain Eukaryota; kingdom Metazoa; phylum Arthropoda; class Insecta; order Lepidoptera; family Drepanidae; genus Tethea; species Tethea ocularis. The sequence continues at coordinate 11,347,611 of OY741958.1, forward strand.
TTACCAAGATAAATTTTAAACTGTGCAAATATGCGTAACCTTGAAAATGTATTCTTCTTGTATTTCATTTTCTTCTCATCAAATTATACTTTAAGTTTCTAGTCAAGTTAGTTAATCATTTTCAAGTCAAGTCACGCATGGTGATGATTTGTACAATGGTGGCCGTTCTACTAAAACTATTCACGGACTTTTTGAGACAACTTGAAAAGCCACTATACATGTAATTCACTTCACTGTATCTTTATTGGACAAAATGCCACCATTAATATCCTATAAAACTCAAAATACACATTTTTATCAAAATATTACGATACCGCAACTGCACTTCCCAAGTTTTTTGCCATTCTTAGGTTATATTAAAGTTAAAGTAATTTTAGTTAAAGTCAGTGACTTTATGTCAAGTTTTAGTATAATAGTGGCAGTTGTAGTCAACTTATCTTTCTAGCAGAAGTAAATTTTTAAATCTACTGATGTTCCTACTCTGGACTATTGAGATGTGGCATAAGCTCTCATTACAGTTTTCCCTCAGCGCTACATGGTGCTCTTCAAAAACCTGACTGATGACCTAACGGTATATAACATATTTGGGATAGTTTTTTTTTCCAAATTACATTTAAGCATTGTTATTTTATTATTTAAAAAAGCCCTTCATTTTGATATCCTACCCTACCTAATATACCTACATATAATTATAATAGTGACACAATCGGAATAAAGACTAATCTAACGGAATATCATTTCATTAAAATTGGTCCAGTTGTTTAGTTACGAGGAAACAGGCACGGACATACAGCTCAACATAACTCTCTTTATACTTTCATTCAAATATATTGATCGACTGCCAGTTTCGAAGGATTGTTTCAAATTCAACCCCTAAATGGGTAAAATAGGGGATTGCGGGTGAAACCGCGGGGCGGAGAGCGAGAAATCATATAAATTAATTTACAGATACTTTAACGAGTGTCTGAAATAACATACTGCTCCTACAATGGAAGTAGGTAAACAATAGACAATTTTTTAGGCAGTAGGTAGGTACATAAAATTGTCCTGACACCAACAATGGCCGAGAATAGATACGTGGGCGTACTTATTTAGACTAAAAGTATCTATAAAGGTTAATGATATACCTATTACAAATATAAAAATAAAATATGGGTCGGTTAGATTCGTTTTTAGTTTTGATTATATACAGAGGGTAAATGGATTAAGTTTTTATTGTGAATTTAGTACCTACATACTATTATTATAAAGATTATTTTTATTTGTATCAGCTGATTTTTTTAACAAATAACATTAGATATTCAAATATAATCCTCTTGAAACAAATTATTAAATGGGCTTTCAAAGATAAACAGGAAAAAGGAAACAAAAAATTATTTATGTATAGCTTGTTTGAGTAGATTAGCGATATCTCATTTTATAACAAATTTTTGTATTGACTTACCTATAAGAAGAAATAGCTTATCCAAGGCATTCAAGGTTTATCAAGGTATTGAGACATAGGACTTGAATGGATAAGATTTTTAGTACTTATCCATTGATATATGCAATAAGAGATGAGTACAGTGTTTTCAGGTACGTGACTGGGCAAGCGGCAGGAAAGATTTGATTGTTTGTTTGTTTGCATTGAATAGGCTCCGAAACTACTAAACCGATTTGAAAAATTCTTTCACTAATAGGAAGCTACATTATTCCCGAAGGTTATAGGCTACTTTTTATCCCGGGAACGCGAGTGAAACCGCGCGGAACAGCTAGTTTGATTATAAAATTCTATACTGTTATTATTATTGTAAAATTCGCCTGCTAAACAGAGTTACAGATAATACTATTTTTATTTAGAGGCTTCTTTGGAATTAAACTTTATCAGAGAAAATGTCATCAAACGTATTTTCTTTTATCAATATTAAAAACTCGAATGCCCAAACCCATTTATTACAAATGTGGGCTTGCAAAAGCGTATAATACCTCTAAGAGAAAGTTAGAACAAAGTAAAGATTCAGTACTTTAAAAATTGCACAATTTTTCAGCGTCATTCCAGGAAACGATGGCAATGTAGCAGGTAATCCGATAGAAAAGTATCTTCAAACCTCTGAATTATATACACTCAAGCGGCTGCCACATGCCGGTTCGACATGCTTTCACAGAAATGAGCCGTCCATTTGTCTGATTCTTTTGATGGTTGAATTGGAACTCGGCTTCCGTGCTACGTGGCATATAGAGTAATTGCTACTATATCGGGATCAGTTCCGTAGCGTCTGCGGTAGGTAACGTAGGCTTTATTGAAGCTGTATCAATCAAGAACTTTTCGATGGTTTTGAAAAAATTGTGAGATGAGAAATCGAACTATTTTCATTTATTATCTTTATTTAAGTATATTAACAAAAATGTAGGTAGGTATATAAGCTATTTAGTTTCCTTATTACAAGATGTGTTTAATTTGGTATAGCAACTCTATCTGACGTGTGTGAAGAATGCCCCGGGATATAATTATTATTAGTAAATAATAACAATAATAAATAAATAATATTTTATGAACGACAGTATAAAGAACGAAAAAAAATCTAAAATTCTGTATTAAAATTATTAATTGTATACACTTGTAACCAATAATTAATGGCGTTTTCTTGATAATAAACGCTACATTGGCGTCTCTTCGACATGAACAACGTTTGATACAAGTAAACAGTATTTATCTCTAATTATTCCTCAACAAGTAAACGGCACGATTTAACTACTTAACAAGTTGCCGGAAGCTTTGACGATAAATAAACTATTTAACTAATAAGAGGTATACCGTACATATAGAATGAGGATGCATTAACTTAGTATAAGAGGCGAGCGACTATAGAATATATGCAACCTAATAATGATACCGCGTAGGGTTGAAAATGCAATCAATTGTTTTCAGAGAAAATGTGGCACGCGCTTCACCTCTTGCGGTGTACGTTGAAAAGCTATTAGGTGCACATGCACTTAATACAGAGGTATATGTAAGTAATTTTCTTAGGTAGGTATAGGTAAGAGACTGTAGAGCTTATACAGGTCAGTGAAGAAGCTATAACGATAATTCAAATAGTGACCTACAATGACGTTAATTGACGTAATTTCCAATTATTTTACAAAATAGTTTTAAAGGTAATTAGATAATCAGATCTAAAGATCCACAAAAGCAGTAATAACAATGAATAGGCGTAATATACTACACCATAACTACACGAAGTATGCATACATTCATTAACTACATACAAATTACTACAAAATTAAAAATAAACAATAGAATAATTTATGCTTTATTATTTTATGTATGTACTCAAGGTTACACTTCAAATATAGGACATTGATCCATAAAATTTTATAATGGTACATCTGAATTCTGAATTGCATGCTGACAAAAGTATACAGTAACAACTATTAGAAAGATATTGTCAGTGGAAAACAATACTCACAAACTTCACAGCACTGGATGCATGAACGAGAAATCCATGACGGGTATGGACAATAGACGGTTCTGTATTAGGTACAATAAGGGACGATCGTGGGCAGATCACATGGCTGGGCGGGGTGACAGGGCGACACGTGTTCAATACGTCCCAGGTATTCTAAAACGTATGGTATATTGTAATAGTTAATGGAGGTTTGAATAAACGTGGGTGGATGTGACTAAAATGAGAATGTTTATGATTATTAATATATTTTTTTTTAGTACATAGAAATGGATAAGTGCGTAACCTGATTCATTTCTAGTAAAATAAATAATTAAATATCGTGCTATAAAAATCAGATAACTGCTACTTTTTTTTGTATAATATAACTGTAAAGTTAAGTTCTACCATGATACATTTTTTACTACTAGGTATTTTACCGGCTTAAACAAATCAAACCTTAAGTTTTCATAAGTACAAATAAAGTAAATAAGTACTGAGTATAAGTAAAATATGACCCGAAAACAGGTGAAAAAGTTATTTTGAATCTGTGCTAAATGATATAGGTATTATATCCATAAACAAAACTACCTAACAGAGTAACAAAACCTAAATGTAAATCAGTAAATTTCAGTTCGTTTACTAAAATATCTTGTCCCAGATATCTCAGTTAAGTTCTATTCTAAATAAGGCATGCAGTTGCAATGGATGTCGCTCAATTTTCATTAATAAACTATCGGGTTAAGCGGTTTTCTGTGTTTCACTGTCCAAAAATAATACGGTGCTCTTCGCTGTGCTGCATTTTCAGTTATGTAACGTGCAAAAACGTCAGATTTGATTAAAATGCTGAGTTTAAATGGGCACATTCCGATAAGTGTTTTTACGTTTTCAGAATCTTTGTTTATACGTGTTGGAGATTTGATGAATTTGATTCTAGTATTATTATAATTTTGGTTTTTATTATTTTTAACAAAACATTAGACGAATCAGGCTGAAATTTGGCATACAGATAGGTATGATGAAAATTCATCCCCTAAGGGGGTAAAATAATTATTTATTAATTAAATTGGGGGTGAAATCGTGGAGCGGAAAGATAGAAAGAAATAAATATCAATAGAGATTAGGATCCACATTCATTTTTAGGCATTTGATTACTTGAATTATCTTTTATCAATAATACATGAGAAAACAAAACTTTTATCAGTAACGAGATAATATCCACCCATGTATATTTTTTTCAACATGTCTTTAAAAAAGGAACGTAATATTTTTTAAAATAGATAGACAGAATAAGCTCAACCCACGTTCTATGAGTGAACTATATTGTTGTATTAAAAGACTAAGTTGAGTATTGATTTTATACATTTTATTTCACAAAGAAAAAGTTCCACCCACACAAATCACTTTGATATAGTGTAAAAAACAAACACCGATTGTATTTATATTATAAACTAGGATCCGCCCTGTGGTTTTACTCGTGTTCCCATACTAGGTACTAAAAAGTCTACCTCATGCGTGAAAGAAGGACGAACACACTTTAACTTTTTGGTAAATAAAAACCAATGGAGGATATAAAAAAATCGCAGACAACTTAATATTTTTTTTTCTTTTCTATATTACAATTACTTTTTTCATTCGCTGCTGCCGATCAACGGCAAGGTTCCCAGAAGGCTGGCAGCGTTTCCTCTTTGTATAGCCAAACTCCGATCCCCCGAAGAACAAAAATATATTTATTTGTAAAAAGACAAATAGACAATAAATCTACGACACAAATAATATTAAATTCTCTTCTTGATTTTATTAAAAAAAATCCCGTCATCAATAAATAACTAGGTAGCTATCTGTTTAATCATTTAAACACCAAAAACCGTAAAAAATGGTCGACCTTGGTTAATTAACAGATACCATCCTAACCCGGTGTCCGCATCCACAAAACACTGAAATAAATGGCCAATAGGTTTGAGGGTCACTTCACGAAGTGCTGTGACATTTCACCGTATGCATAATTGGGGACTGAACTGACGTACCCCCCACTGGTACTGGGGGAGGACAGGCGACGACGCGTCAAGTCAGGAGCTGAATAATATATGCACAGAGCAGGCGGATGCCTCTGCCACTTAGTGGTCTTTGCATAATATATGCAACAGCTATGGAGTAAGCCATCGGATTGTTTGTATAGCAATCAGCTATACGAGTACAAACTTATGTTGTTTCTTACTTAGTACGTCTAACTGTACCTAAAGCTGGTAATAGCTGAAGATTAAATATTCAGAAATTAATTTTCAAAAAACGAAGCGTTAACGTTATTAAAGATTCTCATATTACTTTTCTTTTATAGCCTCTAATAGGCTCGGTGCGTTTTACTAATGTTCAACGAACAAAAAATAAAAATTTCCTTTTTTTAAGAATAACTAAGAAACGATAGGAATTTTCCGATAATCTGATACTTGTTTCACCGTATATTTCACATTGTTAAAACATAGACGATGGGTTACATTCATGTTTTTCTTTGAATTCCTTAATTCTGGGATATACTGTAAAAAAAAATGTAGCAAACGAATTAAATATAAATACATTCGTCACTACATGTACCTCCCTCAAATCATACAACCATTTTTCAATATAACCTATCAACACTGTTACATAAAAAAGTTCATTATTCAGTAGCGTGGTGAAGAGAATTAAAAACTAATAAGTCTGTGCGCATGCGTGACGGGCGCTGCGCCGGCGCAGGTGTCGCGCCGGATGCGGCTGAAGCGCGGAGGAAACTTGTAAGAGGGGAGGAAGAAGGAGGGGCGGAGGAAAGAGGGTGAATACTCCCGTGTCGTGTATCGGGGGGATTTTGTTCGACGTTGAGTTATTTGATTTCTTTGAGTTTTTTTTACAAGAGAGTTTTGCGTGTATTGATTGAGACGTATGTATTCTGGGCCTAATCATTGTTTTCTACTTGAAAAAGATGCACAATATATATAGAACTCCAAAGTCGGACATCCACAACTCAGGTCTAAAGTTGAATAAGTTAAGAAGACATACTTATCAATCAGTTATGATGAAGCGAGCTAAAAATTAAGCTAAAATGAGTTTGGTACGACATAGGTGCAACATAGGTATGTTCGACACTATATATGTACACTGTGACACTGTATGTTCAGATTGGCAAAGCCCGCGTGGCAGTGAAACGGAATATTTTGATCTTCATATTTTGTCCAGTTTATTCCATATTCTTTAAACCTAAACATCCTTTCACGCTTACAAAGTAGCGATCAAAATGAATACCTAAATATCTAATATCTATACTAATAATAAAGAAGAAGATTTTGTCTGTTTGAACGCGCTAATTTCCGGAGTTACTCGTCCGATTAAAAAAAATATTTCACTGATAGGAAGCTACATTATTCCCGATTATTATAGGCTAGGTATTTTTTAATTCGGACGGAAACTTGACTGAAACCGCACAGCTAGTCTGAGGGATACAGATCAATTGCCATATTATTAATCAACGCAAATACATAAGAATTATAACTTTAGTATTCATAGTTAATTAGAGACTTGCGCCAAATTATGAACGACCGCTATTATAGTTTGTGAGCTATCAGTAACCTATAATAAAGTATAAATAAAGTTGGGAATTAGTGTACAAAGTGTTGTTGAATTCTTAGTTTTGTCGACGTTTATAGTGGTAAATCTGTATATTCAACAAATAACTAAATATCAGATACTGATAATGTAATTATTAGACTACTGCCTCTACTACTATCTGGAAGGGGAGGTGTCACAAAATCCGCCTGCGGACCCCTAGTTCCCAATTCTCATGAGTATTCTCAGTGCTGAAAAGTGTCCATGTCAGCCGCGAGTGTACCCACTTACCATCGCCATTGGAACACTGATAATTTGAACACTCAATTGGAATCTTGGGCAGATTCAAACTCCACCGACGCTCTTAAAAACCGTAACTATAAATTCTAATTATCGTAAATGTTTTATGGAATAACGATTCAATCAAATCATTTGCTAAAACATGTTTAGTTCGACAACAATTAAAATATTTCAGGACGGATGTTGTAAGGGCTGGGACACACTTACCGGGCACGAGGAGGTCATCGACCGGGACATTTTTTGTGTTCAGCCCACCGGCTGGGCTCGTTTCCTGTCACAATTTGTCCTATTTTTTTTACTTAGAATACCGTTACACGAGTTACGTTTTAGAACTGTTGTTTACTATGACATTTAGATACAGTTACCTACGAAATATTAAGTACCAAAATGAAAGCTATATCAATAACATAGATAACTCTTTTCGTATATCAATTGAAAATACGTCCTATCACATTGTATCCTAATCAAGGTCAAAATGAGAGGATCTTTTAAAATCACATAGTAGACAATAATGTACAAAATAATATTTAGGTCTCTTGTTTTATTTTTGTATCAGTTTCATATGTTTTCGACAGTATATTTAGCCAGTAAGTTGTAAAAAGGTGAAATAAAATGTAATTATTGAAAAGAATACAGACTTTAATTTAAGTAATAGTTTTAAATGATTAATTATCACGAAATGGCCTGGGGTCGACAACCGATTAATTAAATTGTAAAGGATGAAAGGACAATGACTATCTATATAGGTAAACGAAAAGCTTATATTGAGTATAGGCTTACTAAGTATACAAAATACGGGTTTAATGTATTATTTTCTTGTTAAAAAAATATATAATATACATGCAACAATTTTTTTGTTGAGAATATTGATACCTTCATCTTCAACACAATATTTAAGCTCTTCCATAACAAACCAACCACCAAGTAGAATGTAGTTTAAAAATCCTGACCTACCACACTAAATCTTTATAAAATGTATCGCAATTTCCCGTATAGCAGTTAACTATTAGCCATTCGGCTGTAGCTGCACTCACTAATTCAAATTGACAGATCAGGCCAGACGAAAATACCTCGCAACCGTCTGGCGGGTTCGTCGGAGTATGGGTAAGGTGTGCAGTGTACACTCCCCTTTAGTTCTGAGTTTATATTCGTTGCAGTTCGCTGTCGTCATAATGGTTTTGGACAGTGCAAACTTTGCATTTATGAGATGGTGTTTCAATTGATATTGATAGGTATTTTTTTGATACTTTTTAAATTCATCCAAATAGTCTGTGATACTGAGATATGAAAGAGATGTCCATCAAATAAAAGATACTTTTTGTTTAGATTTATAACTTAGTCCGGTATTAAACATAAAAATAAAACCTTTTTATTATATAATAGATTTTCAAATCGTGGTTTCACCCGCAAGCTCTTTTGACTTCCATAAAGTTTGCATCAAGGAAAACCCTTCGCCTTTCTAGGTTTTCAGTAAATAGTTATATTTATCGTAGGTAATTCCATTAATATGAATAAAGCAAAGTTAAATTATTTGAGTTTTACAGTCTTATCAACTTACCTACTTTGATTAAATTTTGTTATCGCTTTATATAACTTTTAGGAAAGTATAAAATTACGTGACAAAACTTATTCGCTAAAGTATTAAGCTCATTTTCACAATTTTTTTCAAGACTTGTCAAGAAACATTTACATTGTCACACTTTGTGGTGATATACTTAGGTACCAAAAATTAAAACTTAATAATTAACCGGGAAATATGTTCTAAATATCTTATAGCTTTTTCTATTTTCCGTTTAAATGTATGATGCTTATGCTTTTTGATGTACAAGATTTGGGTTCAGACAACATAACATAAGGTAGGTACGATATACGGATGTGGTTTTATATTCCCTCCGTTTTTATCATCATCATCATGTCAGCCGAAAAACGTCCATTGCTGGACGAAGGGCTCCCGCATCCAGCGGTTTCCCGCGACCCTCACAAGATCGTCGGTCCACCTTGTGCGGGGCCTGCCCACGCTGCGTCTTCCGGTTCGCGGTCGCCACCCGAGAACCTTTCTGTCTCATTTATCTTTCGTTTTATATTCTCACCGTTTTTATGGAGTGATAATTATAAATATTTCTTGATATTTTATACAGAGATATTTTATAAGAGACAAGTGTATTTCTTATTTGTATAATAAAAAAAAATACTTACTTTTATTATTGTTAATGATCATGATATATTTTCATCGTATAAAATGATTTTGGTTGGGTATAGTAGACCAAAAGAGCATTTAAGTATACCTACCCACCATAAACAGGTTTAAAAAAAAATAATGGTAAAAACCTTATCATATAAACTAAAAAAAAAAACATCAAATCAGTTTTGCATTAAAATACGCCTAAACGTAAGTTGAGAGTGATATTAAGCCTAAAAATCATCCTGTATATTTCAACATCATCATATCATCTGTATATTTAATCAGCAAGATTTTAAAACCACAACGCTGTATAAAAACTCGATTTGGCAAGTCTGATTTAGAAATGACAATATATTAGGCTACCATCATATACTATTAAGATACTTGCAAATCAAGTGATGGCTACACTAATCTCCCAATATAGTCAAGCAAATGCGGACGCAGAGAATTTAGTTCAAATTGAAAACCCTTTAACCTCTCTTGGCTAATTATATAACGAAAATATAAAACTATCTGGAGTAATTCTATTTAATATATTTATACTATTTAATTATTCTATACTCGTAGTACGTAGGGTGAATAGTGTACATCAGGAATTCCCTAAGTGGTCAATATCGGTTTTCCAGTATTTCAATAAAAAAAAATTCAAAAAAAAAATTACCTACCTGCATAAGTAGGTATTTTTACTAATAAAAATTAATTACATTTGATAATTACTGAATTTTATGTCTATTTATTTTGTTAAATGTTGACTAGAAAATAATGTCAAGTTTACTCACTTAGGGTGGGTTGCACCATCCAACGTTATCGTTAAATTGTTTGTCAGAGCAACGGTTTTGCTAGCAAAAGACAGTTTTGACAGACAATTTAACGATAACGGTGGATGGTGTAACTAAAAAGTATTTAAATTGGTAAGTATTTTGTATCAATAGGAAAAAAACCAGAGATAGGATTTTTAAAGTAATTTGGCTATGGGGCTCTGAAAATTTCAGGAGTCAGAGCATTACTCGCACTCTCAAACGTATAAGTAATGGAGTAATCTCCGTGATCTAGGCTACCCCTTTGCTAAAAACTCTCTAAAAGATATCCGTAATGTATTTACCTACAGATATAATGACTGTAACTATACATGTTATTAGTCTTAAGTGTCGTGAGGTCTTAAGTACGCGCGTGACATGATACGATGGTTAATCAATAGTCCACAGGACCGTTGTATATATATCCTTGGTTTCCCATCCAAATACTAAATACAACTAACATTACTTAACCGCAACGATTGATCTATTTGTACCCACTCATGTTTGAGCCAATAAAGCTGATAATTTAATTAATGTAATGGTTTCCTAAGCCGATGAAACTTATTTGAAGTTCCTAAGAAACTTTACCAAGATTCAATAGCAAACTAATTAATCAAGAATTCAAGTTGTAAGTGATCAAGGGCTGTCCACGAAATATAACTTATAGATCTAAATGTCAAAGGGTCAAAAGCCTCTGTGACAGCATTTATTATTTTTTCGCTATTTTAAAATTGAAGAGAAACTTCATGTCGGCATCATAAGTTCCGCTATTGTACAGGAGCTACAAAAACGGCGCGCGACGATGGCGGCAGCGGCGCGGCGGCGTAGCGCCGACTTCACCGAGGAAATACTCGCAATCAATGTATAAATAATCGTTTACCAATGCGTCCGAAAACACGCAAACCACCGGCCGTAGTACGATATTTCAGGAAGGTATTCCCCCGTCCGTCAGACGCAACTTCAGCACATCCTATTTATAAGCGTCTATGTATAAATTCACTAAAAGTTAACACCACAACACACGTAACGAATATAAACTCGGAAAAGCCTCTATTAATAATCGACCGACTGACTTTGCTACCAAAAATAATAGTCTAATTGTGAAAAGTTTATGCGCGATGGGTCGTGGACCGGGCTATCTTGGGGCGGCTAAACTTAGTGGTGCGTGCGAGCCAGATGGTAAAATTAGTGTTGAGACGCTGTCTGCTACTCGGTTCTTCGTGGCGCCAGCGCTTCCATTCACTCACCTTACGCCAATACCAGCGACGGACACGTAAGTAACTGCCAAACTTATGACATTCCACTGTCCGCCATCTTGTCATCATGTTGCCAGGTGACAGCTCGCCATCTTAGGCTGCCATTTGAAGTTGATTTATTGCTTGCGAAATGAGCATTGAGGATTTGAGGGTAATGTAGGGTTAATTTAAATAATATTTCAGTGGCGGTTACATTATATATGTTGCATGCTATGGTTGTATGCATATTAAAAATGATTTCGTAGAAGCAAAGAAGAATCCTTTTCATTTATAAAGGAGATATGGAAGGAATCCACGTCTATAAAAGGAGGTATCTAATGTCTGGGTCTGAATGAAGCAAGTGTTGAAACAAAACCTGTATGTCTATAGAACTTCTAAAGTTTTCAACTCACCCCCAATTTATTTTTACTAGTTTTATAATTTTTTTTGATGAATTAATAAAATGTGTACTATATTTTAAGTATATTTATTTGACAAGCATAGCTCAAGGTTCTCTAAATTTCAGACCCTATTGGGTTTACGGGCTTTGACCCGTCGAAATGTGGTCGAGCGGCAAATCAAAGGGTTTTTCATGACCCTTTTGGTTTCAGCGGTCCATTAGTAAGAGGGTAATTATGAATCAACCAATGCATCCCTTATCTGACAAGGGTGTAACTTTTACATGTAATGTATCTACATGTCATACAACCGAACTCTCACACACACATTACTCAGATTATAATATAATGGAATATACGACGTCGTGTCGTATAAGGAGGTGCAAGAAGCAGCAAACAACGCCGACGAATGGAAGAAGCTACACCGACAAGAGCCAAGCTCTTAAATATAGAAGAAAAAGGTATGTATACAATTTACATGGAATATTGAATCTTAATAATTATTGTTTATTTATATAAATATACAAAACACAATGTATATAAAGAAAACATTCTCGAGGTAGGTAGCTCCTGCTGCCGGTCATGTTCCCAACTGAGACTCTGTCGCGTACTTATCTAACAAACCACATTATTGAAAATCATATACAATGAGGGCGCGACATTCGAAATTATTAATGGTTTTCATCACGATTACCATCCCAAAAGGCAGGCTAAAAGCGTATTTGGATACCCCGGCTAATGTGTCGACGGAAAAAGCTTCCCCCCCCCCCCCGGTCTCCTGAAGCCTTTTGGATGACAATGTGCCAGCAAATCGGCGAGCCTCGACGGTCATGGTCCCAAAAGCAGTCGGATATAGGACGGAAATTAGCGTGGTTGGTAAGATACCTTACCTGTCGCGCCACTGTCATGGGTTCGACTTATGTCTACTTGTCTTGAGCCTGAGTATAATTGTCTATTTAAATATACATACACTCACATAAAAATATATACTTTGGCTATCAGTTATACAAGGTCTGTTTAGTTTAGGATCAGATTACCATGTGTGAAAAATTTACCAGGATACCAGACCCAAAATGCAAACAGAATAATCATGTCGTGAATTTTATAAAAAAAACATTTTATTACGAGGTTACTGCATATAATGAAAATGTTATTACCTTCGTCATCAGATCAAGAAATTACCAAGTTTGAATAACAATATAAAGATCTATTCAAAAGAAAACATTTCTTAGCCATCGAATCCTTGAAATAACTTCTATAAATAATTCTGGCAACACGCCAGTTACAATTCAATGATGGCAATAAAATGCCAAAGATTCAGGGGAAGCGGTCAGAATCGAAATCAAAACTTTTACTGACGTGTGTTTAAATTAAATCTATTATTGTATGATCAGAAATGATGAGATTAGGGTCGCGGGAAACCGCTGGATGCGGGTAGCGCAAGACCGGCCATCGTGGAGATCCTTGGGGGAGGCCTTTGTCCAGCAGTGGACGTCTTTCGGCTGATGACGATGATGATATCGTAATCCTTAGTAACATGAATGTGAGTTTGCTTGTTACATTTCCTTGTGAAAGTCACAAACATAGTTTTTTTGTATTTTTTTAAACGAATTATTGACTATGATTTGTAAAATATAGCATGAACTTGGCGACAGATTTTCATTTTGAGGGTGGTAGGCGGCCGGCGGGTATTACAAAGTACCCTATAACAGTGCTACGATGCATTCCTTCACTAAAGGCTCATCATAGGATTCGAACCTGCAAACTAAGTCTCGATATTCGACGTCACTGAGCTATCATCGCCTATGATTTATTTTGAGCGAAAAAACGCTATGCCTAGTCTTTTAGTACTTATTGGTGATTAAGTTAAAATAAAAAAAGCCGAATTTTCGTTTAAATTCTATTATGTTAAATATTATACATAACTAAACTAAAGTAAAGTACTAAAGTAAACTACAAAACCTAAAAAAAAAGTAAAGAAAAGAGAAGTTATTGAAATATTTAAACTATCAAATAACAAAAGGTTGTTAGCCTGGTTGTGGTAGTTAGCATTAACTACTTGGAATAGTATGAAGTACTTACTGGTTTCTTGGAATTTCCTGGTAGATATAGGACTTTTCTCTCTACTGCTAAGATATTTAAGCCCATATTTTTATTGTGTATTGTTTAAGTATTATAACTAGCTGTTCTCCGCGGTATCACTCGCCTTCCCGAGATAAAAAGTAGCCAACCTTCAGGCATAATGTAGATTCCTATTAGTGAAAGAATTTTTCAAATCGGATCAGTAACTCCGGAGATTAGCGCGTTCAAACAAACAAGCACTTCAGCTTTATTATTAGTATAGTATATAGATTCTTTGATAAATAACCAAAACTTTAAAAAAAATCGAAATAACTAAAAGTTCATATCGATCATAAAAAAGAGACAGATGATTATTCAATAATTTCAAGATACTGCTACCTACGAGTTAGTGCTAACCACCTTCGAATAACTCGTCACATCATCACACAAAAACTTAAAAAAAAACCTAATTGGAATTGTCAAAACATTTTACACAACCATTTACGGAAAACAAAAATATGTAGGCTTTCATACAGTTGCAAAACTTTCTTTTGTAATAAATGAAACTTGATTTATACATAAGTTTGCTGACGCAAAAGAAAGTTGGCGGTATTTTTCGTAAAGCTTTGTGGTTAATGGTTAGGTAAACGCTTCACAATTAGGTACTTGGTTGATTGATGTCATTAAAACTTATTTTTAGCAACCAAGTTCTATATTTATTTTGATATTTTAATTTATTAAAAGTGTTAGACATTTTAGTTCTAGTGTTTAGTTTTAGTGATTCATCTACCAATTGCTTAGACTAATGACAAGTCAAAAAGTGTTGTATTCAAAATAATTAAATAAAAATCATATCCTGGGACAATCTTCACGTTCATCTGACCTCAAACGTCTAAGCAGAACTAATTCAGTTTAAAGTTATAAAAATAAGTAATGGATAAATCGTGCAAGGGCCACACGATCGTACAATGACATAGGTTTTAGTTTGTATACTAACACACAGTTTATAAAGTAGGTATATGTCAATATGTAAGGTCTATCTATCTATCTAAGGGATAAAGTAGCCTGATAATAAAGATACTAGCTTTCAGCCCCACGGTCCCCTATTTTACCCCCTTTAATTGGGTTGAATTCTCAAAAATCCATTATTAGCCGATGCCTACGTCATAATACCTACCTGAAACCTAGTTCAGTCCAATTAAGGCTAATTCATATATTAGTCCCGCCCCCAATTAGTCGTAACTCGTACAAAGTCCCCCTCCCCTGGTAACGCCCTGAGCCGAGGTTCGTACCCCATTCGGGGGTGCCCTCAGGCGTTGTTACCTAAATATTACCCGGCTGAGAGCCCTCTGCGCTCTCCGATTTGTCCGGTAAGGTTGTTGCAGCCATCAGAGGCTACCAACTTTAGTCCTTTAAAAAAAAAAACATATATTATTTAATTATTATATTAGATCATTTATTCATTGTATACCTTATTATTTATATTTTTAAATATAATTATAAAAAAATACATTTAAAAATATACCGGTACCCCACCGGCATCGGGAACAGGGTCCAAGTTGCCGATGGTCAAGGCTCATATATTAGATTATTAATATTATCATAAATCATCCCGAATCTAGATCTAATCAAAACTTTTGTTTGTGTCTGTTTCATTAAAATACATTAACATAATGTAGCCCATTACATTGTACCTTACGTAAATATTATTGTCGCAAATTATGTAAAGTATTTACAAAATTGCCAAAAGGGCAAAGGTAAAAATAAAAGATTTCAGGAAAAAATAAATAACAAGTTATATCACAACCCACGCAATTTTACAGAGTTAGAAGCCGTTCCAAATACCTATTACTCAACTAATTGTTCATGTAACCGCAGTCGTTCAAATATCTAAGTAACTAACTGCTTTTGTTACCAGTTATTGGCAAAGTTTTTAAACGAATATTTTTTATTGCTTAATATCAATTAAGTAAGCCAATCAAAACTTAATACTTCGTTGAAATAATTTAGGTACGTTTTTATTGATGCCATGTAGCAACCGCCCCGGATCTTTAGATGTTTGTTTTGTCTGGATAAAAAGTAAATAATGTTTTGTTATCGAAATAAGAATAATTTACTTGCTTGAAACATGGGTGTAAATATAAGTAATACAAGAGATGATCCGTCGTTGCAATGACAAGCAATAATTTCTATATTAGATTGTAATAGATATGCTAAAATTATTAATTACAAACCATAAAATCATTACAAATATCCATATAAAATTTTAAGAGTTGTCAAAAGAATTATACTAATAAAATTACAACAATATACGAAAATTTAATTTAAATTAACAAAATTATTTTATGAGGCATTTATTCGAATGCTCTGGTATTTTTTGTAAATGGTAATTTTATAACAATTTGCAGTCCTAGAAAATGGTGTAAACAATTTATTAGCATGTCTGGTATTAGTTTTGTCAAATACTTTACAAACATTGCGGAATAAATATTCATATCTCAAAAAGCTGTTTAGCTTAGTTTCATTTATATATTAAAGCTGAACCTACTATTAAAATATTAAAAGCATATGTTCATTCTTTATAAGAAATACTTTAAAATCTAGCTTATTTTGACTTATACATATAACAGAGGCTCTTGCACGAAAGGTTACGTACGTCTCAATCACTGTAGACAAAGAGCTACGAAAGCCTACGATACCGACAAACTACCTGTACGAGTTGTTTGTATTAATTTATTAAAGGAGTGCACTGTTGTTTGGAATCCTTATCTTATTTATTATTAAGACAAAAATGAGTCTCTTTGTTAGGTTTTAGACGGTACTGTTTAAAGGGCACAACATGGCCCAATAAAGAATGAAATCGCGAATGGCGGCATATATCACAACTCTCAGATGAGAGAGGGAGATCCTTCTTTAGTGTCCGACGTGAGAGGGGATGATATTCACTATCTTTTACTACTGACTTTTACTTCTTGCCAAATTTCATGGTTCTAGCACGTTCTAGGTTATCGGAATTGTTGTGATTTAAGTACTCGCAAAGTATCAAAATATGCGACTTAAATGGTCATCATTTTTGAAGTTTAATTTTCTTAGCAACAGATAGACAGACAGACAACGAAGTGAACCTAAAAAGGTTATGTTTTATTCCTTTTGAGGTTCGAAACACAAAAAGTACAATTTATGGATTTATTACGATAATTCACTAAAATACAATGCAAAATCTTTGTAACTCAATGTCCCGTCAACGAAGTACAAGCAGCGAACAGTGGCAGTAACATTTATCATTTATTCATAGGTTTACGAGTGCACTGTCGGTTCACTAGGAACAAGACAAGTGTCGGCGTAGTTCCGCGGACATCCTGTATTCAGACACTGTTTGATTATTTCAGTGGATTTCCCACTCGATGGAGTTTGCATTTGTAAGTTTTATGGGTCGGGTGGATGGGATATTTAAAAAAATACTGGCCATAATTTCTAAGTACATTCTTTTATCATACTACTTTTTCAACAACTCTTTATGCAAAATGACAGACTTTAAGATGAGTGCATTGAACCCCCTTTACAGTAGACCGACATGACTGGGAAATGCTGGATACAAGAGGCCCAAGTTTATTTACCAGAAATTGTTAATACCGATAAATCAGTACCGCGACTAAAAATATTCTTTCAAAACCCAAGAGATGAATTAAGGAAGGTTTTTTTTTAATTTCGTCGTCTAAGGGGGTAAGCTTTTAGGGGATTGCAGACTTTAGGGTGAGAAATATTACTGATACGCAAAACTATAAAAGGTGTATCAAACAATAACCGAAAATAGACAATGCCTTCTCGGCATTGTAACATTGGCAATACCTCTGATATTGCAAATTGCGACAGGGGACGGTAAAAAACGATAAAAAAAAATACAGTCTTAGTATAAACTAAATTGAAACATCTATGAAACCAAAATTAAAATTAAAAAAGAAGAAAAATAACACTATTTCTTTCAGGGAACTTTTGGATGGAGATACATTAATTAGTCACTGCCATAGACAATGAATTCCGGAATACAGCTCAATTCTAAAGTTCTCAAATTGTAGATATACTGAATTTTCCTGAAAGTCAAAGCATGTGGACTCGTTCAGTTTTTAAGAACTATGCAGTAGGTAGGTATGAGTTTCACAATACGTGTAGAAGTTTTACCTTGAATTTCCTGACTCAAAAATATTTCAAATTCGGAAGAACTCAATAAATCTGGTGAAACACTAAAATTATTTAGTTGTGTAAAAAATAATTAGCACTTAATATTATGACAGAATGGTTGCCATGATTAGTCCAGTCACGTTGCAACATGACACCCACGACCTGTGGGGCGTGAGTTCGATTCCCACCCAAAGAGACATTTGTGTTCAAGAACATGTCTGTTTGTCCTGAGTCTAAGTGTAATTATACTAGTATATATACAAAAAAAATATAGGTAACATATTGTAAATTAGCCTAATTTCTAAAGTACCTACAGTATCTGGTATTTTTTGGATCAAGAGGTCTAATCGCCACATTTGCAGCTACATAGATGTCTCATACGTGAATTGAATTCGCATTATACACATTTCATCTTCCTGTCATATATCTATAATTTCGTGTAATTTGACAGATTTGTATGCAAAATAGATACCTATTATGTTTCTGCAAATCCGTCCATTAATATGTTTTGTCGTAAAGTGGCAACGAGGAGGATTATTAGGAGGGCAGGCAGATCGCTGTGTATGAAAAATATTTCAGGATATTAGTAAATTACTATACGGCTTGGGCCTTCCACCAAAATGTCAGATGGCACATATCCACAATTTAATAAGGCTAAGTGTCAAAAGCTATATGGAAAACTTGATAAACTCTCATATTTATCCTATGTTTAAAAGTTATCTGACGTGGGCCTAAGTTAGTCAATTTTTATTATAGCTGTTAGCTTGTTAACAGTCGTAGGCTATAACGCCTAATAACATATTTTATTATTCCCCGCTGGAACTACAACATCTACAAAAAAAACACGGATTTATGGTTGTTTATAAAACACCATGCATATAATATCTAGCCATAGTAAACGACTCATTAAAAACCGCCATCAAAATGGAAAATGTGGAGTTGGATCGACGGTGACCACGGCGGGGTATGGCGTCAAAGAATATAAATATATATTGGACGCAGATTTAAATTTTGCCCAGGAGGTAAATAATAAAATTGAAGAAGCATCTCACGTTCTGTTTTTCTTTTTCTTATTATCGTGCCAAACATAATATAAATAAATCACAACTGCAAAGTGATTAATTCTTTCTTTTTAAACTGATTATTATTTTAAAACCTAAAAGTTCAATCAATAGGCAAAAAAAGATAGATATCAAATGCCATGATAATTATGTTTTTTCTTATGCCAGAAGGCAGGCAGCCCACTTGATGGCAAGTTAGTCGCGTATAGCAATACCCAGAGGATTGCCAAATCTATTAGCGTA
This sequence comes from Tethea ocularis, assembly GCA_963555595.1. Classification (NCBI taxonomy): domain Eukaryota; kingdom Metazoa; phylum Arthropoda; class Insecta; order Lepidoptera; family Drepanidae; genus Tethea; species Tethea ocularis. The sequence goes on from OY741958.1 coordinate 11,367,065, forward strand.
GAAGGTACCTGCTATCCCTGGCACTCAAGAAAAAAAGGTAAATTATTATTTTATATATATTACTAACGTTAAAAAAAATATAGGTGTGCTTCGGCATCTCGTGACCAATCGTGTTGGGGTAGCTGGGGTATACTTTAGTCAGAGAATCACTATTGTCATCCAACGTAACAATTCCGCTTGTATTCTGGGAACGATGCCTTCTGACAGCGACTTTTTTTTTAGTTTTGTCTATATTATTTTAGTTTTGTTTATAGAAATAGTTTTTAATTTATTATTATTTCATAATTAAAATTCGTATCACTTTATTGAAAGAAAAAATCGACGTATAATTTAAATGAAAATTAGTATACTTTATATTCCATACAATGAATAAAACTGAATCAAATGTCGCTTCTACAAAGCTCACTAAATACCGAGGGGCGAACGAAGCGCGGGGCAGGGCGGGCGCCGCCCAAAATAGCTCGCACGTGCCGCTCGCCGGCGGCTGCCCACGCGCAGCCAACATGGCCGCCGCTGAGCATGTGTGCGTGATGCAACCGATTGTACATTATACACGTTATATTACGTTGGTTAGATAGAGGACGTGGAAAATGAGGTTGTAGTGATGAATAGGGTATTGGCATGCGTGTAGTGTTGTACGAATTTCATACCTATAATAAACTGATTTTTGTATACAGAGATTTATTTTGTTCGTGTCATTATTTCGTCGTTATTATTATGGTATGGATTATCAAGTGTAGCAAATAATTGAGGGAAGTAGATTAATTAAAAATATTAAGTTGTAAATATTCACACAATCGTATTTCAAGATATATTATGTATATAATTTAGTAGTTTTATTAGTGTTCTACGAAATCATACACAAATTAAAAATGTACTCCCCTTTTCAAGGAATCTGTTTTCGAATTAAAAATCATTCTATATCTTTAACCGACTTAAAAAAAGAGAAGTTTCTCAATTCAGTTGTATGTTTGTGTACGCATAACTTTTTCTTTTTTTTATCATACCATGATCCGATTTTAATAATTTTATTAGTTTTTGAAGGAGGTTTTACTCTTTTTTATAAGATTAAATATTGTAGGTAATCCATAAACGTGCTACATTTCATACAAATACTAGTTCTACTAAATGAAAGAACAAACCATAAGAATATTATACAAACTAGGACAAATGTTGAATATGTGTTCGCAGATTTTTGGACTAACTCTTTACCCAAAAAAATCTGCATTTACTTTCACAACAACATCCTGCATTCAAATGTTTAATATTTGACAAAAGGTATGAGTCAACTCATCATCATGTCCTGTAGGTAATTCCTTATTCATCAACATGTGCATCCTTCAGAAAGCCGACATTTCACAAGAGATGTGAATCATTATCCAGACGGTATGTGAACAGAGATTATAAGTTTTTTGTTTCGTGAAAGATTGGACCAACGCCGAGAAGGTGCGTCACTTAATGGACTGAAAAAGCGGAAATTGTCTGCTAAAGTATATTAAAAACATGTTCTAACTACTTACGTAATATCAATGTAGATTGAGAGTATTTTTTTTTTAATGAAATGATGCCACATATATAAGTACCTATCTATTACAAATTTAAATGATTGAGATGTACAGATTGATTACAAAATTTTATGATAAATTGTATTGCAGAATGCTGAGGCCTACTCTGAAAAACGATATACAATATTTTAATCATCGTTCCAATAGTTAAATTAAATAAATAAATAGAATTACAGTAAACTGACAAGACGTAAATTTTATTGTAAATTGTAAACCAATAGAATTTCAACAAAACGTAAATTTTGGGCAATTCTATTGGTTAATAATTTGACAACGATGATTGAACTATCATGTATCGTTTTTCGGAATAGGCTTTCATTGGTATGAAGAAAACCTATGAAAACCTAAAAAAAATTCAATTCCAGTGTGACAGGAAATTAATTTACTTTAAAAGATCTGCAACACATGTTTACAAAATAAATGAACAAATTGTGTTTGAATTATAAGTTTTTCTAAATCATAATCTAGAATAGTGTACATCAATGATTAGAGCTTACAAATGAGTCTTATTTTGATACATTGCAATAAAAAAAATATGTTATGTATTCTTATTTATTCCAATTTTATAAGATACACAATTTATGTCTAAACATTTGCAAAATCACGAAACAAATAAGGTATGTTGATCATTTTCAAGCAACTAACTCTTGTTCAAATTTTCAGTAAAGGTTCACTGATCCCTCGTCAGGTATATTATGTACACCGTGACCAAAGTACCAGGCGTCCATACTTCATCAAGAGCTCACACACACAGAGCTTGTAGGCGATGGTCGCGCATGCGCGGTAGAGCACGCGTCGCGGCGCGCGCGCTTCTAAATTTAGCCCGCCTCTTCGCCTCCCGTCGAGCTAAAGCTTGTACTCGGCTGGAGATTTCCAAGATTCCTTCATTATTATTTTTCTATTTGACAGTCTGTATTTTATGTACCTAATCTGTCAACATGCATTTACGTAGTTGAAGATGTAGGTATACAGATGATACACCGTTTTTACTCATTAATTAATGGAAAATCTATTAAGCATGGAATAATTGGTATATTAACAAACTTGAAAATAATTGAAAAATTACGTAAATAAGAAAGTAGGTTTTATAGTTTGATAAGTAGGTATTACGTGAATGGAAAAAGATCACTATCGTTATAGGTATTTGAGATCTGCGAGAATATAATGTGACCATAATTTTCATTGGGTCGTTTTTCGAAATAACCGCAATGAAAATACGCAAATAATTAGAACATATACATTCGTAAAAATAATAAAGAGAACTATAGCTAGAAAACTGAAAATAGGTAATTCGATTTACTGAGTAGGTTTTCAAATATATTTATTTCATATTTATTTGTATATTAAAGCTGATGCACAATGAATACTTGCACATAATATAAAGCACTTTTTAGACAATGCAGCTGTCGTATGAGAAAGAGAGATAAAACGACAGCTGCGTGCGAGCAACTCAATCGTAAATATTCACCTCAAGCGAGGGTTTGCGACAAACGAGCCCGTGACTTTACTTACGGGATTTATGGATACTTACAAGCTGGGAATTTCATCTATCCAGGAAATAAATGTTTTAAAAAGTTACTTGTTTATAAAATAAAACTCAATCTTTCGTTTTAGACGAAAAAAAAGCTTTATCTAAGTGCTTCATAAAAAAAAAATTACAACTTAATAAATGTACACAGCCCAGTTAGCAATAAATGAATGACGACAATGCTTGAATGAAATCTGTTTTAACCTGTAAACACCGCAAGGGGTGATAGGATAATGGCCTAAAGTTAATAAATGTGAAAGTGTGATAATAGTGGTTGGTTTGTGCTCTTCATTCACACCATGAAGTGTTGAAACAACGAATCGACTTATTTTTTTGAGAATAGGATTTTGGGCGGAAAGTAAAATAAGCTTTTTATTTCAGGTTCTGCCATGTGAGTAAAACAGTGTGGCGGAATCTAGTTTCCAATATGTCCACAAAATGCCACATAAAATTGATCATGCTCTTCCTCTAAATATCAGACAAGCTCAAACTCTTGATTCTTTTAAATCACTTGTTTTTTCGCACTTTCTCTCTCTCTGAATAGACTTTTCATATATATACCTATATTCATCATGTATCTATGTATGTATATTATATTATTTGTGTTAAATTTATATTAGTTTATTATAATAATATAGTCTAAGTATTAGGGTACTTATTACTGTAAGACTATGTATGTATTTGACATATCCTATTACCCTAGGTTGCCTGGAAGAAATCGCTGTAGCGATAAGGCCGCCTAAATTGTTTATACTTTCTTTTTTTGTTTTCTTTTTCTTTGTTTTTATTGATGTATTTTTGTGTAAACAATAAAGAATGTTTTTATTGTATTGTATTGTATCATGGTACTCAAGCTTTTTAATTAAAGGATCTTGAACAATTCAGTTGAATTTTAGTGATACCTAGGTTTACCGATATTCTTTAAATACCAGATTATATTATTATGTAGGTGGGTAATAAATAATCAGTTCTTTGAAAGTAAGAAATACAATATGACCATAAAATAATAAAAACAAATTAATTCCAAATGCGAATACAACTGGCAGGCGTTCCAAATCTTAAAAAAAAAACTGAAATCGATTAATATATGATATAGTAAACAAGGCTTTTGAATGAAGTGCGTAATGGTGATTTTGGCATGAGCCAGTTGTGTGATTTATGTTGTTTTTGATAGTGATTTTGACACGTGCGCCGTGCGCAAAGTAAACCGAGATCCTTTGGCAGCTGCGGCTCGATTGTGACGCGTTGCGCGTGAGTCAGTATAGTTTTGCTGGTCGATTCTATATCAATGTATATATTTTATTTTGCATACGCAATTACTGCAATGACAATGGTAAACAATTTTTTAGAGAAAACAGGTTGTTTTTACTATGTATAGGCCTGTGTTTGAACACAAGATCACCGTGGTCCGTGATGATGTGGCCGATGGTGGTGAGCACACAAAGCCTAGAACTCTCAAGTGCAGCTGTCAGAACACACCGGAAGGTGCTTGGTAACAGATTCTAAACTTGAGGGTGGTAACCAGCCAGGCGGGTACTACAAAGTACTCTACCACCGTGCTATGGTTTCCTCACGATGTTTTCCTTCACCGAAAGCTCAAGCTCGTGATCAAAAAAACTACTGCGCTTGCACTCACTATTTTATAGGTAAGTACATAAAACTTTCTTGACTATAAATAAAATTGAGATAAAATGCGTAATTGAATTTTGAGTAAAAATTGTGAATTGCCCTACAAAGTGGTAGTCACAAAATACGGCGATTATAAGTGAAAAAAATATTTGAATTTGTAGCTATAAAATCATTATAAATAGAAGTAAATAAAATTGAATGCTTTATTTAAATATTAAAATTATAATATAATCCTATGGACTTTCAGGTAATTCAAAATGAATACCGCCAACTAAGAGTCAAAATTCTACTAATCCCTCAAAATAATTATTTATATAAGTAGCTGTTCCCCGCGGCTTCACTCGCGTTCTGGGGATAAAAAGTAGCCTATAACCTTTACAGATAATGTAGCTTCCTATTAGTGAAACAAATTTTAGAATCGCACCAGTAACGCCAGAGATTAGCGCGTTCAAACAAACAAACTCATCAGCTTTATTATAAGTATATACATAACAATTTCATAATTTAAATTTGAGTTATCTGTACTTCTTAAAGCTACTACAAACCTCCGTACGCGCAATATGCTTAAAAAGGGTACAAAGTTTTCTTTAGGCTTGTTTATTACCATTGAAAAGAATTAAATTGCAAAAATATAACAAAAACTCAGAAGATATATTTTAACATACTACCTACTATCGTTACGGAATTGTAAAGTGTAGAGAAAAACTACTATAAGTTTAACCAAGTCCTATTGAAACTATAACATGTAGGTATTCGGTGTTCAACCAGCATCTACGTGCATCCACTTCAAGATATACACCCACAAACCGTATGAAACACTCCGAAACACGTCTACCTAAGTGGATAATTCTGAGTGCTCCAATTGATCGGCAGTAAATCTGTTTTGATAATACTTACGTGTGTGCAATCTATGTACGTTGATTCAAGCTAGTCTCAATCGTAAAGACTAATACCAATAAACTAGGAATGCGTTTCAACCATGTCCTTAGTTCGTTGATCGCGCAAACTGACGGAGCTGAACACATTTAGGGAGTATTCAACGTGTTACGTTTCGTTATCGATAATATTTTCATAGTTGCTGAATCTTGAAAGGTCGATACATAGATTAATCGTAAATTAATTTATTGTTTTGAAATTCATTGTATGTAATTAAGTTATTAATATTACGAACCGTATTTGATTCGAAGGATTTTAACTGATTCATGAACATAAATTTCATTACTTGAATAGTATTTTCTTGAAAATATTTTTTTTTCATATGTAGTAAAGCTTGCGCTTTCCATAAACTAATGGATTAACATTAGTTTTTATAGTATTCCTTACGCTTATATTAATAAAACATTACTTTTTTATTGAAAACACGATACATCGCCGCAACTACCTGACTTTCGTTATGACTTCGCTATCGAATCGAAAACTGTCTAGCGCAAGCTGAACAGGCCTAGAGGGGGGGTAATTTGGTGAGTTGGCAGAATGCCAAACGGCGTCTCTGGCTTCGAGCCAAATCGGGAGCGTACAGTGGAAAAAAAATGGCGTCGCGCATCTTTGATATGCGTCAGAGAGACGCACACGCATGTAAGGCGAACATGTATTTCATGATGTTGATAAGGTTTTTATGTGATATAAAATACAAAGAATTATGATTTCTATACACTAAAGAAACTGAATGATAGATTGTAGCTCACAATACTTTTGTGAAATATTCATTAAATTAAAAATAATTCATGGAACAATGTCAGATGATAAGAAGCCCTAAATATTTGACAACAATAGACATATTTAGCGAAATATCTATGTTTTTTAAAATTATATAAAGTATATATATAAATATTTTTTCAAATCCTACTTAAAACTGTATTAATGATTATTTAAAATAGTTGAATAGTTTTGCATAATAACAATAAAGTGCAAACGTAATCCGAGTTCACTTGCCAATAACGCATTTAGTTTTAAACCCTTTAAAAACATGACCAAAATGTTTATAACTTATTATCTAGAGCTAGCACTCAATATTGTCGTGAAAAACCGCTCGCAGTGTAAAGTGCCGTTCTGGCAGCCGGCCAATGAGCAACAGGCGTGAGCCGAGACGCCCTCATACAGTTTGGTGTCACGCAAAATTTATGGAAAAATAATATTTAAACGGTATGTTAACACGTACACAGTTAAACATGATTACGTGTGCTCAGTAATGTTGAGACTCGTGACGAATGGATTTAGGATCCCTAATTGATTATTTGTTTAATTTAGTTTTAGATAATTTTGAATGCATTGCATAAAGACTACGCTGTTCTTATACAGGTTATTTTTTAATCACCTACAGCGCTCTAAGGATTCAACTGCTATAAGTAAGTACTTCGTACATTTTGATATAGAAGAGTTGTCGATGTATGAAAAGTTTAAATTCCTTTTCACAACTTCGAGATACATAAAGCGCTGCAGGTGAATTTTAAATAATCCTGAAAGAAGTTTGTTTTTGAACCAGTTATTATATAAGTGTTAATTTCATTATAATCATCATGGGCCTTTAGACGTCCACTGATAGACAAAGGCATTTCCCGATATATTTTTTTACATTTACTATCATATTAAAAATCACTTTAAAGAAGCAAATTTCAGTGTTATTTACGATTGTACTTGATTCGCTAATAATTTGTTTGCTACGAAATTCCGTAGAGCCTGCTACGACAAATTCTAACCGCCCTGTTTTTTAGGCAGAAAAGTATAAATCATCTCAATAATTAACATAATTTCCATTTGAAAAGTCATACTACATTGTTATAAAATTCCTTGTTTACTTGAATAATATGTCACATAAAATTATTTATTTTTCGTTGTATTTCATATAATAAGAGAACGAATCTGAGATAAGTACAGGGGGCTTGGCGAAACGCCAGCTCTGAAAGTTGTAGTGGTGAAAATTTATCTGTGTGTACTAAAGATGTGTACCGTCAGCAGATAAGTCATGAATAAATATTTGTATCACTTTTAATGTGACTCACTATTTTGACTGTCGAATTTTCATCAATATTGTCAACAGTCAAACTATAAATTTTACGTTATGCTTTTAAATGAAAATAAAATTCTGTGTATGGAAAATTACAGTAACTGAATAATATTTTACATGGATTAAAATCAATGCAATGCTTGCTTTAGATATAAATTGCAAAATAACTGTTAAAACTAAATTATTAAAAGAAGAAACCTACCGATATTTTAAAAGAGACCATCGTTTTTTTTTAAATTTATTCAATTGTTTCTTAATTCATTTTTTGTTACAGATATCATCTTTGAAATTTACACCTCTATTTTTTTCCATTAAAATTTATTTTTTTTGGTTGCTTTGACCAACAATTACTTGAAAGCGTTTTTAAAAAAATAACGGTATTTTTTGCTCCTTGCAGTATATATGACTAATTAGTAGAAAAAAATACCGAATCTACATAATTATTTAAAGACAGATTAAAATCGGTATAATATATTTTCCTAACCCTACATCTAAGAGACGATGACCTCGAATGGACGTCTAGCCAAATGTCGGCGTGCCGATCTTGCGTTGCGTCCCTAACTAACAGATAAACAACTGAAACATAATGTACTTGGGGTTCTTGGGGTGATTGCATGTAATTGGTGCCGATTCTGTTGTTTACGAACTAAATAAATTTAATCTCACTATATCTCTTTTTAATAGTAAACATAAGAAAGGGATGCAAGATATTTTAGTCCTGTCAGTTTAGTCCGATCACATATTTCAACGTGAATTTAAGCGCGATCTTTATTGGTCACGACTATTTACCCGTACATTACGACGGCATGGACTAAACTGACAGCATTAAAAATGTTCTATCTTTTTTCAATAAGTTTGATATGAAAGAGAGGTGACTTGTCTTATATTAGTTAAGTTCGTAAACAACAGAATCGGCACCATTGTATTACCAGAATATCAATTGAATAATTAAAAATAATATTAAATTGAGTAGAAACTAAGGAGTCGTCAATATATAATTTACTAGTTTTCGCCCCGCGGTTTTACCCGCGTTCCCGTGTATCTTATGTTTTCCCGGGATATAAAGTAGCTTATATGTTATTCCAGGGTATGATCTATTTATGTGCCAAGTTTCATCCAAATCCGAGCAGTACTTTTTCCGTGAAAGAGTAACAAGCATCTTATACATACTGACAAACTTTCGCATTTATAATATTAGTATGATAGTTGTTTCATTAAAACATTTGAATAAAAGCGATTACGTTAATCCAATTAGATTCTATTGTTTTTGTATCTTTTCGATAAGAAAGATTACGACTTATAAAAAAAAATAGACAAATGTTTGAGGATAAAGATAAACCCTTTTCTTAAATCCCTTGATTTAGATAAATAAACAATTAAAATCTTCTGTTTCCAATAAATCTACATTATGGCCATAGAAATCTTGATTGCGTAACTCTAAAGAAGCAAATCGAAGACTCGAAAGGTCAAAGATCGCTAGACTTTCACAGAAAATATTATATTACATAAACTGTTCATTTTTCAATATTTTGATAGTAAATCAAGAAAACATATAAAATCAAATCACCTTGTGTAAACGATTGAAAAATAGAACGTAACATAGGTAGGTGCGTGACAAAGTAAAGGTTAACAGAGTTATCTCAGTGATATAATATCACCTGTAAAGATTATTTTTCTTTTATATACATATTTGGTTTGATATTCTATCTTCTCTTACTCGCATTTCAACATAATGTTTTCACTTTGGTTTCTAAAATCTTTATACTTCCCAAAACAAAAACGTAAGTTAGTCTGTTTGTTGCGATAATTATGGCTATTACCATAAAAAGGGTAATTTATGTATTGAAGTAGGTACTATACTAACTGGTGAATTATAAACATCCCTGTATATCATCATCATATCAGCCGAAAGACGTCCACTGCTGAACAAAGTCCTCCCCCAAGGATCTCCACGATGGCCGGTCTTGCGCTACCCGCATTCAGCAATTTCCCGCGACCCTCACAAGATCGTCTGTCCACCTTGTAGTGGGCCTGCCATTCCTTATTAAATATAATGTATCTAATTAAAAAATAAATATTGTTAAACTAAACTTCAATTTGAATAATAAATCTAAATCTAAAATTATTATCGTCACCTTATGCACAGATTATATCCTTATATGTTCATTGTAAGCTCTCGTTTGTCTCCAATATAATATAGTGTAGGTATTTAAGGGCACTTGATCCCAGGACACGAAGGCGTGCTGTCGTCCACGATATAGTTATATCACTGCAGATTTTGATACGAACTTCACAAGACAATTATTCGTATGTCAGGGTAATGGCGTCGCGTTCGGTAATTGTAGTTGATTGACATTTAGGTAGTCACGCAAACAGGCTTATTGTACACAAAGTAGGATTTATAAACTAAGTTTACTGCATAATTATTGATAGAAAAGAAACCTATGAAGCAGTTAAAAAAGTACAAAGATATAAAACCTCGTGTAAGGATAAGATTCTTGTTAATTTTGAAGTCTAAATTATGAATATTGGTAGTGAAAATAACTGAAATGAGCTTTTTACTATTTAAAGCGAATGATTTATGTTGGTTCCTTCTTTTCTGACCTCAGGGATTACTATCAACTTTATTAGCAATCCAGTTTGATATAAATTGAGTTGTTTTTCTGTCAAATGTCCCTGAGCTAAATAGCAATAAGAGTTGGTGATACGACCCTTATGTTTGAACATAGCGCGTTACAGAAAACCACAACCAAATAAGTCTTGCTTAGATCTTAGATAATAATAAACCTGTCTAGATAGAGACAGTGAGAGACTGGCTGATAAGCTTGTTCCACCCGCTCAATAGTGTGTGCAAATTCTATATGCCGAATATGATCCAGAACAGGAAGTATATTTTTTCATTACAATTTTATTTACATATTATAACATTACTTTAAATTAAATGAAATATTAAATTAAAATTAAACTACAAAATCTATCCTATATACAGAGTAACTATAAATAATATACCGCATTTATCCAGAACATATTTTTCCTCTTAGGTACTTTTATGGGAAATATTCAAGAACTGGTATCACTCAGCATGCCTGAGTGACGCAGCGCGCTTGTCAAACAGTAGAAAAATCTGGCCTGTTTTTTTGTTGCGAGTAGCGCAACACTATCTAGACAGGTTTATTACCTAAGTCTTGCGAATGAGTAATGCCGACAAAGCTCATTGGAGAGAAAGAAGGAATATGGAAGAATGCAGTCAGTCAGACAGGACAAGTCATTTTAAATGCATAGAAGATTGTTCTATAATGCTGCATCGTATATTGCAAGCGTCCATAGGCTAACGTAGATACGTAGGTAAGCGCTGCCTGTGTGGGCCGTATACTAAACTTGTTTGCTGCTTTTGTGTTGTAAAAAAAAGTGGTAATGTGGTATTATTTTTAGTTTTCAAATACAGTTTAGACTATAATCCATTGTAAATATTTTCTATTGAACTTTGATGATGAATTGTTTTTATTTTACTAAACTTTAATTATAATGAGAGGATATATGAAAGACGTAAATTGCTTATTTTTAAAACTAATGCAACGAATTAGCGACAATCATTTGACACACCTATGACTGTTCCAGCAATATTTATGTTTCCTTTGCCAAGTTCGTATTTTGTGGGCGTTCGTTTTAATGTGACCAAATTGTTTTATTTTCTAGGATAACACCTATGTTATAATGTAATCAAAATAAAAAAAAAACATACTATAAAATTAAATTGAATCAATTTTAGGATACGTCAAACTTTGTTTTTTACTCTAGTTAGGCTAGAGTTACCACAATTTTATCATGGTTAGTAAGTAATGGTGTGGCTGACGGAGATGTGTACACAAAAATCTTTAAAGAAATTTGGTTCTCAAACGGCCAACTATCCAAGTTGGTATCCAGGCATGCGGATACTATGAAGTAACCCACTATCGTGTTATTTTTGACTTTGCGAAAACTACTCTACATTTATTTTAATTATTATTTAATACAAAAGAGTCTTGTACGGTGTTTTTGTTTGACAATAATATCACTGTGGTAAGTGATATATATAACCAAACGATGTTTTTACGATTTTTGTATTTCTTTAACCCAAAAATTATAGTCCACCTATTTATACATAACACAAATTGAAACACAAAAAAATAAGAAAAAGTATTTGATAAAGAAATGTATTTTAAAACACGGGATCTGATGTAATCATTAACTTTCAAGAATTATGATATAATTAAAAGAAAGATTTTAGTTTTTTTGAATGAAGTATTACAAACCAGTGGTAGAATCAATTGTAATTTTCAAAATTCATAAGTGACTTATCAGAGCCTAAACTGAATATAAATGAGTTTTGAGTTTCTTAATCTAAGCTCTACGCACTATGTTGAGGGTTTTTTTTAATTAGAGTACCTGCTACATCGTAGGTTTTACATGTTGATAAGCTTTTATTTATTTTAATGTTGCGTGATGAATTTCATAACCAAAATATCACTGCTAAGAAGGCCTTACACTTGTAAATTGTGATGGACAAGGCCTACTATATGACTCATTACATAGAAGACAAGAATACATGGTTGTAGTAGCTTCTCTCTGCACTTGCAGCCCCCTAGCCAAGTGATAATTTTATGAAGTTTATGTATATTTAAAACAAAAATTGTAATTATATAAATAAAAAAAGATCCACTAAAAAAAGAAGCCTTGCTAAGTTTTTGCCGGAGTCTTCTCAGTTCAAGTGTATTCCGAACCGGTAATAGAGTCTAAAAATTGTTACTATTGACATTCATAAGTGCCTTATTAAGGTCTAAACTGAATAAATGAGTTTTGATTTGATTTGATTTAAACTATTACGAGCAATGCGCCTTTATATTTTCCAAAAAAATACTGATAGATATACACTTGATACACGGCTCACACTTGGCCAGTTTTTGCGTTATAACCTAAGGAGTAACGTACAGAAAAGGTTATTACAATAGTATTACGTTATTATTTGAAATTAGGAATTAGACCATTCATAGTAAATGCACCTGGTAAATATTTACACAATCACTCACTGAAAGCATTTCGCGAGTAATGACTGACAAACAGCAGACTGACGATTCAGTGACCTCGTTATGTAGTTTAGCTGTAGGTATATCTTAAAACAATGTATGTAAGGTTAGGATTACGTCTTATTTTTTTTTTAACAGATGAATGAATACATTTTTGAGTCTGAAAGATTTGAATCGTCATTTATAATGATAGGATATTTTTTAATACATACCGTTCAATTTCGGGTTTTTTTTTTTTTTTCAATTGACTAAGTTGGTAGCCTCAGATGGCTGCAACAACCTTACCGGACAAATCGGCGATCGCAGAGGGCTCTCAGCCGGGTAATATTTAGGTAACAACGCCTGAGGGCACCCCCGAATGGGGTACGAACCTCGGCTCGATCAACTTCGGTATAGTTAAGTATTTATATTTATGTATTGAAGCACAGAACTCGTGATTCTAAAGCTCCCATAGAAAGAAGCCTTAACTATTCCAAGGTTAGAAGTTTTTTCTTTTGAATTAGAAATATAATCGATTATGAAATAACAAATCGATAATTATGTTCATACTTCAACGACCCAAAATGAAAAGAGGTAAACTAAATAACTCTTAAATAAATAATGTTTTTACTGATTTACATAACGATCTAACCAAAAAACAAGTGCGTCACAAATCAGACATAACCTTTAGCAATATCGTCAGGCATTGGCCACAGCGGGTGACTAATTCCCTGGCTGGCTGCCAGTGGCTCGACCTATATACTAGCCGGCGGTCTTCCTACTAAGATACGCTAGGTGCTTGTAAAACTAATTAGGTTATGGTTTTATTTTATCGCTTTATAAGGTATGCTCGGATAAAGCGTAAATTTGTTACCTGCTTAGGGTCTTTTAAGTCCTTTTCATGAAAACATGTTTCGTAAAACTGTTATTAATATAGCCTCGCATAAAAGCTAAGTTCGCTAAGCTAGTTCTTGTAATCCAGATATTGATGCAAATATTAGAACAGATGCACTTCAAAAGTGTAAGTTACAAAAGTAAGAATAATATTTCATGAAAAGAAAAATAACATACCTACGTAACATAATATTTTACGAAAAATTTCTCAAAAAAATGTAATGAACATTTCATAGAAACAAAATATTCTTGGAAACTAAAAACGATGTAAAAGACTTTGTAAAGTTTGAGAACCACGTAAATGATTCATAGAAAAGTCCCCGTATGTTAGCTCTCGCAGGAAATGGTATTGAATTTCCGAGGTGTTTCAACTGAAACCGCTCGAATTCGACTCCTACGGTATGAGTATGTGCGTGATTACGTGAGTGTGAACTAGATGGCGTCACGGGCACGCACACAAATGCGAGTGGGCGGGGCGTCGCGTGCGCACCCGACAACAGCCGGCGCCCCGCGGTACAGTCGTGACTACAATGGATTTAATCAATCAATAGATTTTCTTAGAAACAGATTTTTTAACAAACTATCTAAATCCTTTGTAAATTACGTTTCGTTTCATCATGAAGACATTAAGTAGTATCTAGTTAAAAAAGGGTAACCTTACTGGTACAATATTATTACAGACAACTGTTAAAAATATTAATTATTTACTTCTATTAAATTTAATTACTTACATCACTGTACATTGATGACTTCTTAGTTCTTTGAAATACCTGAAAATAGTTATTAAATTTAATGATTTATAAATATCTACAAAAATCTTTAAGTGACAAATATTTCTGCCAGTAACTGTATAGTAACTGCGCCAGCGCACGCCATATACGGGGCGAGCCGCCCCCACCTCGCCGCCCGCCCTCCAAGCGTTTGGCTCACGTTTCGTCATAGATTATGATTGTTGAGATTGGAAAGCTCTTACATTTGTACCAAAGTAATTTGTTTTTCTAAGCATAGATGCAAAGTTATATTTTATTATTTATAATAGTTAATAGTTAGTCCGTATTTTTCGTAATAGGTTTTTTAAATAGTTTGGGCCGCAATGAAAGCGGGCCAGTTATAAAAAATGCGATAACTTTTAAACTAATTGAGCAATCCTTTTAAAATAAATTCGAAATTAATGTTTATTTAATTACAAATAAATATAGGAGCAAGTAATTTTTTTTATTTCTTTTTGGTGATTGTATTATAAACCATAACTAAAAATTATAGTTTTAGTTATTGAGGTTTTCTTTCTTTGCGGCCCAGTGTAACAATTATGAACCTATGGAATGTTTTAAGTAAGAAACTTAATCAATTAAAGTGCAATTCATGGAAGATATAGATCATACCCAATCTAACAGAAGTTTGGCATCGCGTTGGCGTTTTGGCATCTTACAATATTACCTATTATTTTGTTTGTTTCATAACTTACTATTACTATATACTACTTTTGTGCTGATAAACGTATAAAACATTTTAGTCATTTTACTGTACCTAACCTGCTTGCTACATGATTACAGAATTTAAAGTTTGTAAATGCAATTTTATGAATAATTTTATTCAACTATGCTTATCTACCTACTTTTGCTTCTGCATGATATATAACTAATCACTTGACTCGTGCGCATGTTTGTTTACTCGACAGCCGCGGTGCATTTGTTTTTTCTCAACGTGCGGTAGTGACTTGGCTCGCACGTACTCATTTGAGTAACTCGAAATATTAATGAAAATTTCATAAGGACAAAGAAGTCTGCTTAATTGTAAACCTATAAGGACAAACTTTATTAAAAAATCTCTAACTTACGATAGACGTTTGTTTCAAGTGGATTGCCAAAATATGCTGAACTACAAGATATATTTTTAAAGCACTTTAGATTCAAGAGTAATCACTCGTTACAGCTTTCCCTCAGCGCTATAGCATAGTCATCATCATCATGTCAGCCGAACTGAATGTACTATAGCATACTACACTTAGGGAAAACTGTGAAATGGAAGCTAATTCCACAAACTACAGTTTTGTAATAGGAATATCTAACAATCATTTCATGGACAAGTGAGGCCTCCCAAAGTTATGAGTAATGTAATTATGATGAGTATGTTAATTTACTGCTTGACCTATAGTTGATTTTAAATCTATGGTTTGACCATAATCTCAAAATGGTAAATGATAATGTAAGCCGCTCTAGGGCAGAATGGTCCTCGAGTGGCGACCACGTTCCAAAAGTCGCGGCGTGGGCAGGCCCACAAGGTGAACCGTCCATATTGCGAGTTTCGCGTGAAACCGCTCGATGCGGGTGGAGATCCTTGAAGGAGGGAGACTTTTGTTCAGAAGTGGACGTCGTTACGTCGACATGATGATGTAAGGAGTTAGTAACAATACAGCCTAGAAGAAATAGGTACAGATAATCTCTTTTGCACGAGATGGTTGGTTATAAATGGCCAATACTGTAAATTATTACAACTGGGTGATTACGAATATATCACGTATCCTTAATAGTGATGATTTTACATTGTTTGGCGTAAAACCGACGCGATAATTGTTGTTGCTTCCGTCCGTTGCACCGCGTCGGCCTGACGGTTTACTTTACAGTTTATGTTTGGTCACAGACAATATTGCAGCTTCAAACAACAACTCTAATAACCTACATTACTTTATAGCGTTTGTGTAATACTTCTCATTATACCAGCTCCTTCTTAGCTGTCCTACGCAGTTTCACCCGCATTCCTGAAATAAAACTTATGTTTCCCTCCATGCCATCTATAATTTGACATAATTATCATCATAATATCAGCCGAAAGAGGTCCACTTCAGGACAAAGGCCTCCCCCAAGAATCTTCACGATGGCTGGTCTAGCGCTACCCGCATCCAGCGGTTTCCCGCGACCTTCACAAGATCGACGGTCCACCTGCCCACGGTGAGTCCGCCGGTTCGTGAGAACCTTTTTGCACCAGTGGCCGTCGGTTCTATGAGCGATGTGCCCCGCCTACTGCTACTTCAGTTGGCAATTCAATTTGACATAATTATTGAATATTTGACATAATCATCTACGAGTACAGGTAAGTAAGTCACTATCACTCAAAGAAATTGTAAAATAAGTACCGTATATCTTTGGTATCAATTTATTACTGTTGTTTATAATCTCAATTGAATGTCATAGCTGCGGTAAGTTGTGGTTTTCCAGTTCGGGGTTAACATGGAGTTTGTTATCACGTTATAAAAGATGTGGCCGTGATGTCTGCTCGCGTTAACTCGAGAATTGATGAATGCTCGGATTTCAACAAAGAACATTCAATCGTATGCCTATGCTTATACCTATAGGTACAATGTTCTTGCTTGATCTGTTAGTTAAGATTGCGTTTAGAACAACGTTGGAAATATCTTTAAAATAATGATACCTCATATATTTCAGGTTGTTGCCAACTGTTGAACCTTCTTCATAGATTTCTATGAAAAAAGGACGGGTCATGACCGTTTTTTTATCGTCTCAAATAAAATCACCACCAATCTACTGTGAGAACAAATTTAAATATAAAATAATTTAGATTATTTATACATCTCAACGTGCAATCAGAACATTCGATTTTTTGTGTAATGGATAGTTCGTTTATAGGGTAGGTTTAATTACACGATTGAAACCGCGGAGCATTGCATGTATTTATAAAAAAATAAAAAGCTCGTCAAACGCTTACAACAAAAAGCTAAAAAAAACACGAGTTGGGAATGTGTTCGAAATTTAAAATTAAAAAATAGATTATTTTTTTTGCATAAAAAAATAAATAAAACTATTTTATTTATTGTTAAATACTCCTTTCCGAATGTTTCATTACTGGCCAATTATCTGTTAGACAAAAAATTCAGCCACAAACAGTGGCCACTCTTCAGTGATGTAATATGATCTGCGGCTCCCGCATTCCATATACGGTTGTAATGGTCGAACGGCAGCCAATCACAATTAACGATTTTCCCGCCCAACACTTTGCTGTAGGCTAATGCGTGTGCGTAGTTCTGCAACGATTAAACTTTATGGTATTTATTTACGAGTAGAATGCTGCGATACGGCTTATTTACTATCAGTTATATCATGATATTGTGATAATATTCCCCAGTGTCGATGGAGACTTAGGTAATAGAATTAACAAAAATAAGTATACCTAGGTAGGTTATATAGGTTTTATGTATTTTATTATTTTTATTATAATAAAAAAAGCTACTCCGAAGATGCAATGAATCGTTGGGAATCTGTTTTTTAAACCCATACAATCTTATATTACAAACAGATAAGTAATTATATTCATTAAAACTCCGAAAATACTCTGTATTATTTGTACATTTTCAAATTACAATTAAAATTTTCTCTGAAATAATATACGTTTCTAATAAGGTATTAAAACACCTTTGGCATTTTCACATGAAATCATCACAACGAAAACGAGACAAAACTAAATCAAAGATCAAGGGCAAAACACGTTTTAAGTGGATATTACTGTTTTCGAAGAAGCTCAGTCAGTAGGGTTGTCAGCTATAACTTTCTACTCAATAAACTTCGGATTTCTGCCTAATTTGGTACTTCTTAATTTTGAGCTAGGTAAGGATAGTGTAAGAAATCTTTAAATATAAGTGGAAATAACGTAAAAAAAATATGTAAATAATGATATACACTCAACTCTTGGATTCGATTCTCATTCAGAACAAACATTTGTGTGGATGAACATGTCTGTTTGTCCTGAGTCCAGGTGTAATTATCCACGTTTTGTTTTTTAACAAATAAGAAATTTTCTAGTAGTTTGGGATCAGATAAACGTGTGTAAAGAATGTCCCAGACAGTATAGGTATATATTTATTTATATCCCACCACCAAATTCTATAAATATGGATACATTTTGAATATCAACTTATTTTCATACACTTATTAGCCGCACACAGTTCAAATAATAAATAATTATGTTCCTTTAATAAAATAGTAGACAACCCTAAAGTTCAGTTGCGTAGCTACCGAGGCTTACCACCCACATATTTCCCCGCCTCTCAACTGGGAGCTTCGTCCGGGAAACCGGGATAGCCACTTGTTGATCCGGGCTCCGGAAAATTGGCAAACCCGTAAACAAGTGAGACGTTTGAGAGACATTCTTACAAGGGTCTTAAGGGAATGCAAGGGAAATTCCTTTTCGTTTTAGTTCGATATGCTAAAGCCTAAGTTGGGGTATAAGGTTGTTCAGAAGATGTTAAATCTGCTTTCTTTTGAGTATTTGTTGGGTTTTATCTATGAGTACCTACCTACTTATAGCATTAAGATTATATATGTAGTTATTTTTTCTTTCTTATCTATGTTTTTGGTAAGGATTTGTAATAACTTATTTTCTCTCATATTAAAAAAGTCTATTTTTTTTAACATTCTGTAAGTGATAAAATGACAATGAGGTTAGTTATGTAAGTAATTATTAAAAGCCGACGATAAATTTATTTCTTTACGCTTTTTGTAGTATACAAAAAAAAAAAATATATATTTCATTTCAAGTCAAAAATTCCTAATTTAAAAACGAATAACTGAGTTCTTCATTAAATCACATTTGACTAGTTACAGCTTATTTATTGACTTTAGATAATGCTCTTTATAAATGAGTTTTATAGATACTATATTTTTCGAATTCGTTACGTGTCTATTATTTATATTTTTAATATACTCTGTAGTCTTAAAGATAGTAAATTTTATTGAAATATTTGAATTTAAATGAAAATAAATCCGCCCAAGCGTATGGTGCATTGAGTTAGCTTATAGCGCTTCTACTAAGGATGGGTTGCACCATCCAACGTTATCGTTAAATTGTTTGCCAGAACAAAGGTTTTACTAGCAAAAGACAGATAATTTAACGATAACGTTGGATGGTGCAACCTACCCTTAAAGTTTGCGATTTTAATCCAGTCGCACCAGTGCCAAGACGTGTCAAAAAATTTTTAGTTTTAGTAGGTAGGAAAAAATTGCATATTGGTTTCAAACTGTCTTACAATTATGCGGTATCTAATGTAGCCTGCTATAAATCCCTATTATTATAAATGCGAAAGTAACTTGTCTGTCTGTCACCTTTTCACGCCTAAACCATTGACCCGATCGCGATGACATTTGGCAAGCAGATATTCTATGAAAACGAAATATTTTGGCTGAAAACTGCTTTTATGTATATTCTTTATTAATAATCACATTACTTGACCGACATTAACATTTGCATCTAATGGGAGGTATGTTATTTTCATCAATTGGATTCATATGACCAGTATGTTCACGAAACCCCCACAGAAGCTTCGTGGAGCACATAGGCAGAGTCTATTTTTTTTCATCAAGCTTAAAATCTCTTGAAGATCAACTAACTGCGAATACAAGGCAAGCAATTTTCAGGTGAACATCATGCCTTAATCCTCCGAACGTGCCAGCCACGTCAAATATTCACAAGAAGGTCACTCAGCGGGACGTGGACACGAGCTACGAGTGGATATTGATTAAATAACTTCCAATAGTTTGGATTGGACAGAGTGAGGTTATGACGTTAAAATAAGGCGATTTTATTTAGGGAGTTCGGATGTTAGAAAAAAATTATAACCCTGAGAATTAAATTTCGAAATAAGAACCTTAAAATCAAAATCAAAAACTCATTTATTCAGTTTAGGCCCTAATAAGGCACTTATGAATGTCAACAGTTACAATTTTTAGACTCTACTACCGGTTCGGAATACACTTGAACTGAGAATAATGTTATACTACTAAAAAAATAAACATTAAAGTGTAGTACAATAGAGCGAGTGATAAGTAACAATTAAGCCAAGTATATACATATTCTTTGTCATCAAAGAACTAGTTAGCAATTCAAACGATAAGTGAATTCGAGCTACGACTAAGTACCTATGTGATTTTAAACAAACTAAATACTTGAAAAATATATGGTGTTTGGAAAAGTGTTGCAGTTTAATGCTCGTTATTAGCTTCTCCTATCTTTAGTAACGTAACCTAACCACAATAGACCTGCTTGCTTGATGTTGACATAAAATGCTATACTGTTGAAACAAAAGACAAATTCAAACACAAAACTCATTTTATTCAGTTTAGGCTCTGCTAAGGAGAAGACTCCAGCAAGAAACTCAGCAAGGCTTATTTCTTTTGTCGACCTAGCTTTTGAAATCATGATAATTGATATTAGCTCCAACTAAAATCATAGAATAAATAAATATTGATAGGGTGTAAGCCGTGCGGTGAGTTAGGTTACGTTAGTAAAATTTAAATTTTATTGTCTACTGAACCCAAATAGGTAAAAGTGTCATTGTGACATTAATACATTAATACAGCCAGCATTTACAAACGAACAACCACACAAGAGTTCAAAGCCGTTTAATCCTAATGACACATAATTTACATATTAAAATAGACAGAGAAACTGCAACAGCCTTGTCATTTAACTTTCAAACTATTTTTACCTTTGTAATAGCCACATGCTTTACACTTTATAGGTTTTCAGAGTTATGTCAAAGATTTTTTTATTATTCATTAAGTTTTTTTGTTCTAGAAAATATAAGTAATTTGAATTTACATTCTGCCAGTTTTATATATTGATTGTTATTCTTACATGAGATGGTTTAAAGCAAGTCTTGCAATAAATTAGTGTTTCGTCACTTTTTTACGTCATTTGACAGAAAATTTAAATTGAAAAGACTAAAGTGGCCCAAATCGTCATTGGAATCGCTTTATGGTGCTTAGGGCCCTCGTCTTGATTTTCCACGACCATAGATGATGAATAGTCTACTACAAAGTGAACTGTCACCTTGGATACAACAATACTTAATACTCAATTAAACTTACGATGTGGTATTTCAATGCATAACTAACATTTTGATAGATATATTTTTATTTGTATGACAATATTTTAGTGTTGTTTGTTAAAGTTAAAAAAATAAAAATCAGTTAGGCACCTGAAAACTCATTAAAAACCAAAATCAATTTTGTTGCAGAGTTATTAAGGCTGCGCCAAATATATATACAAATAAATGAAATAGTAGTTAGGGTTTGTAATGTCAAAATAACATATTTTAACTGAATGCATTATATCTCTACATATTATAAAAGGAAGTCGCCCTTCGCGTCTGTCTCTCTGTATATCCACTAATTCCTAAACCACGCAACGGATTTTGAAACGGTTTTCACGTCGCCAAAAAATTTACTCATGGGTAATTATTTGTTATCTAAATTGCACCCTTGCGAAGCCGGAGCGGGTCGCTAGTGTTTGTTCTAGATAATCTCCGAAACGGCTTGACCGATTTGATGAGACTTTCACTGGCAGATAAGGAGTAACTTAGCCTACCTTTATTTTAGAAAAAGAATTAGAGTTTTAAAAAAAACTGGGGAACGCGGGGGACAGCTAGTCCTATCTAAGAACTACCATCTATTGATGAAAGCCGAAGCCAACGCTTAGCATACTCTTCAAAGTACACAGACTATTAAAAAAAGGCAGGGGTCATAAACCTAATACACTTATTGCACCACTCATGATCGTTCGTTCGGTAATCTTCGGGTGTATCGGCCGACAAAGCCGCCGTGACTGGTGGCCAAGGCGGCGCCTGCGCACCTGACCCTCTTGACTACTGTACTGAAGTACTTATGCTTAAGTAAATGCTTTTGAAATGTGAATGAGACTGTTTTATATGATTTTATTGTGTAATTTGTCAAGTGCTTTTAGGTGTAGCCGTGGGAATGAGGAAGTACAACTTATCTTAAAACAAACAGTAATTACTTTCGAATTTATAATAGGTAATTCGTTTGGCTAAAGTGATCGCAATAATATGGACGAAAAAAATATATTTACCTAGCAAAACTGGACGAACACGAAAATATACTTTGTTATTATTAAATTATACAGACAGAAGACGCTGGGGCAGAAAGATTCTCGAGTGGCGACCACGAACCGGAAGACGCAGCGTGTGCAGGCCCCCCACAATGTGGACCGACGATCTTGTGAGGGTCGCGGGAAACTGCTGAATGCGGGTAGCGCAAGACCAGCCTTGTCTTTATCAGCAGTAGACGGACGTCTTTCGTCTGACGATGATGATACAGACAAATAAAAAGATAAAGCACTCATTTGCATTCAATCACTATTTGTTCTCTGTTTAAATTTTAACTAAATTAAATGAAACTGGTAAAAATGCAAAAATATTGTATAGAAGTTAACAATTTTAATGATCTTTGATACCTAAGAAATAACTTGAAGCATTTTAAACCTTTCAGAACTACGAAATTCTACCTTATTATTTTCCGACGCTGGAACGAGAACAGTTATTTTTATTAATTATTAAAGAAGCTTATAAAAATATTTCATGTATTTGGGAAACTGAAAACAATATAATTTTTTGAATAAATTAATGAATAGATACCGCTTTGTTTTTTTATACTTTTTTAAAAATTATTTAATATAATAGTATCATGCATGGTTAATATAAATAAACAGCATTTAGCCGTGGCTTGCTCAGGCAAGTGCGCTCGCTCCGTGTAAACGTTTCATGGGTCAGTGGTTATATCTAACCAGTATGATATTGCTCAATGCGCGTGAGACTCGACCCTTCAGTAGGTAAGTATACCTACTTTAATAAATTATGTTACCTACCACATACCTACATTATTATTTTTATAAATATTTAGTGATATATAATAATTATGTACTTTTACACATTACATAGATATATAATCAATTTTAGTTTTTATTACTAAGAATGTACTTCGAGCCACTTGGAATGAAATCAAACATGTCATACTATATAGTTTACGTACCTAGGTAAGTTTCAAAATGTATCGTATGACGAAAACTACACATAATACCTAAAACAGTAGGTACTTTAACATCTGAAAAATACGTACTAACCTACTGCAATTAATTTCTACGCATTTATTCTAAAAAAAACATTAGATACCAACCTCTAATAAATGCCGCAACATTAATTTGCGTTTGTAATATTAATTAATTCTTAAAGAATCCTGTGACTCGCTAGATACGAAGTTCATATAAAGCACAAAGATTTTACTCAAAAGTAAAAAAAACGACGTTTAGAATAAATAATATATCTGAAATATCAAAGCACTCTATCGTCAATATCAGGTGCATTATTATGATATTGTTCATTATGCTCTACAAAATGCTTTTCCACTGCCACCGGAACGTAATTGATTGACTAGGTACCTAGCTACCTGTTTGGGCGTAGGCGGCGTGGGTTGGTTACCATGGAGACGCCTACGCGTAACCCCCTGTCTCATCCCCGGTGGCGGGTACAGCATTGACCCGGGGAACCTTGACCCTACAGCTGATCGACGCGTGCCGCTCGTAGTCGATCCTACATGGAATACTATTCGAACCTTATTCGAACATATTTAAATTTGAAATTTGAACTCATCATTCTAAAAAAAATACTTTTTGAATTTCGAACTCAAGAATTGGGTAGTTGACTGACTTATCAAATCAGCTACTTTTTAATAAATGTCAAAACGATAGTTTATATGGAATTTTGTTTGAAATATTACATTATGACGTCATAGTTTCATAGCATCAAATTATATACTTTTAGTGGTTCCACTGGTAATTAAAAATCATAAAAAGCATTAATTGTATAACATATTTGTTATTTCCACGTGTTTTTAGATGTTTTATGCATTGGTTAGTGTTTGGTCATTTATTTTTGACAGTGTCAACTACCCTATTATTGCATGTTAATCTTTGAAGGACCTTGAAGTAAGGACTATCGATTAGTTGTGACTCGATAACCGATTGTTTTGATAAATAAATGACATCGTACTTTGATAGGTGATGTAATTATTAATGGTCGGATGTGGGAATGTCACCTTCCTATTTCAAGCTTTTTATTATACATTGCTTTTTATTTTATTAATCGGCATTACTAAAAGTGATCTTGCTTGAAGGCAAATACTAGATGCGATGTTAAACTACATAGATGTGATTTATAAATTTAAATTAAAATAAAAAAACAGCATAGACATAGGTCTATGCTAAGTAAACCTATAGGTTTCGAAATCTGTGCACCCACCTCCAACCTGCCATCCCTACATTAGGGGTGGCACTCACGAGGCTGAGTGACGTCACTCGCGGCGCGTCATGTGAGCAGGCACGAGCCACACGTCAGCCTCAACAGGATAGGTACGCTTCGCTTAGCTTAATTTTTTAATTAACTGTGGAT
Organism: Tethea ocularis; assembly: GCA_963555595.1. Taxonomy (NCBI): domain Eukaryota; kingdom Metazoa; phylum Arthropoda; class Insecta; order Lepidoptera; family Drepanidae; genus Tethea; species Tethea ocularis. The sequence continues at coordinate 11,391,978 of OY741958.1, forward strand.
TGATTTAAGTTTCTGGGTTATATTTATTTCAAATAAAACAACCGATAAAATGATTCGATAGAAACAGTTGAGATAAACTACGATAACATGGCGTGCCCGTCCAAATTACTGTTTCTATGTGTAGTCACATCCTTAAATAATTGTAAGTCTTATCTTGTAAATACTTTCACAAATACGTTTCAAACGTTTTCAGCTTTGAAGGGGTGCGCGCGTCATATCGTAGTTAATCACTATAAAACAGTGTTAGGGTAGAGTTTCTCATAGAGCAACCCTGGAGCTCTATGGAGTTCCTATATCATATTTTAAACTTTTTAGTGTTTTTGAGGGGGGTTTTATTATATGTTAAAAGTTATTTAATACTGAACCTTAGCTCCTGGAATCTAGAATTTTTTTTTTCGGATTCTTTTAAAATTCGTTTTTTTATGGTAAGTAAAGATGTGATTGAAGGTGGTAAGCACACAAATGTTTTTAAAGTCAGCGAAAGTGTAGTTTGTGTTCCATGGAAAATATCATGGTACCGCAGATTATGTTTCACATCTACCTATAGGTAGGAGGTACATACTGCAAGGTAATTTTTTTTTGTAAAGGACTAAAGTTGGTAGCCTCTGATGGCTACAGCAACCTTACCGAACAAATCGGCGAGCGCAGAGTAGCTCTCAGCCGGGTAATATTTAGGTAACCACGCCTGAGGGCACCCCCGAATGGGGGCTGCAAGGTAAGTTAATAGCTTGTAATTAGGAGCAAAGCTCGTCAATAACAAAAAGAAAAATATTACCCATATAGGTTTACAATAATATTTACTAAATATAACGATGCCAATTAGTCTCGATTGTTACGAATGTTTATTCGAATCACATAATTATTATTTATTATATTATTGGTACCTGCTAGCCATCTTTTACTTGGGAAAACTGTTTCAGTGATTTTTTTTTCTGAAAAGCATTCAGTGGTAAGTAGGTAATTGTAAAATAAAACACATACTGGAACCTAAAAAAAGAATTTTTACTGTCAAAATCAGCTGCCAAAAGTAATATATCACGAGTTTCTGTTATGGATTGCGTGACACGGTTCAAAAATGATCAGCTTAATCCAATATTAATATTTCTTCCCTTGTTTGTTACCCGATCAAGCCATGGGATTTTGAATTTTGGACGTTAAGATACATTGGTTAAGATTTATCTTCGGAAATCTATAATCGCCCTTGAGACAGGATAAGACCTCGATGCGAAAACAAGTAAACAATAAACAAGGAATTTCATTCAAGTAAAATGGATTTTCAACTTGACGGCAGACAACTTTAGAATCATTTCTAATTGCTGTACTAAATGATAGGCTTATAATATCGTCAATAATTTTAATTAGACTATAATTTAATGGTTATTGTTTGTATGGTGTTTTATATAATATACTAAAAACGATCACTTTTGCATTAAAATTAAATGAAGATCGTGACATTTTAAGCTATCTGTGTAAAGTCTTAAGCGCAACTTGAAACTGGCAGAAATGCATTAAATAACGATAGTCATTAAAGAAAAAAAAATGTGCTTAAAAATGTGCAAATACGTGTTGCAATCATTTTGCCTCTTGACATTTACCAAAGAAGTCATACAATCTACCAAGTTCCAGCAACATTGTTTCGTCATTCGTCAGTTTCTATTTTTAAATTGACGTCAGTCAGTGACCAAAGTTTATACTTTTCATCAACTTTGTGAAATACAGTCGAATAAATTGCCATAAATATTAAAAATACATCTATACGCTCGTTATTTCCGGAAGAAGCCAGAACAAATTAAGAAGTTTTTATTACATAACCGTGACATTTTTTTAGTAAGTATTTGTCTTTTGACATAAGGTACAATGTGAGAGTTTGTGTCGCTGTATAATATTGACTGAAAGGATTTTGATTAATTGAGGCCAACTATCAACATCTACCCTAGATAGGTATAGAAAATAATAAATTGTATTTTTTTTTCTTTGAAAACTTTTATTTTAATTCCACGAGAGATTGGGTAAAATCATGGGCGGAAATTTAGTTAAATCATAAAATTACCTATTGACGATAGAGATAAGCTATGTACGAGTTAAGAGGCGATTAAATTTTAATTACTTATCAAGAAAATTCCTGTTATAAAATTATAAATAATTAATTTAACGATATTTCCACTCAAATTACAATCCTTATTAAACATTCTTACGTTTAAAGTCCGTGTGCTGTAAATTATTCCGATAGTACTATTTAATTACACGGCGAATGTGTGGTATAAGTCATAAGAATAAGCGTTTCATCGTCATCAATTAGAAACTTCTACGACTAAAAAAGGATCTTCAAAAATCAGATAAGAAAGACATCGTGAGGAAACCATAGCACGGTGGTAGGCTACTTTGCAGTACCCTAGGCTGACATGTGTATTCCAACAGCTGTACTTGAGAGCCAGTTATTTTCTTGGTTGCTTTATGTGCTTATTACCACTTTCGGCAACATTGCTGGCCAATACCTTAAAACCGAAAAGTGGCCATCAAAAAAAATTATGTCTGTTCTATGGGAGCCCCTTAAATATTTATTTTATTGTTTTTTTAATATTTTTTGTTATAGGGACAACAGAAATACATCATCTGTGAAAATTTCAACCGTCTAACTAATACGGTTCATGAGATACAGCCTGGTCACAGACGGACAGCGGAGTTTTAGTAATAGGGTTTACGTTTTTTTAGGGTCCCGTTTTACCCTTTAAAAATGTACACCCACAGCTTATAACTTACAAGGAACCTGAACACATGCTACTGACGTCAGTCGCTTTCATGTTCAGTAAAGTAGCCGACATAAAAGGACATGCATTAATATGATAGGTACCTACGTACCCACTGTGATTGCATTGAATATTCAATCGGACTGAAGAAACAACATACGGAATACAGGACATGCCACTTTGTTGTGGTTTAAATAAACTAGTAGGTAAAGATGCCAAAGAAAAAACACTCCATTTGAAGAGACAATTGAGTTTGTTTTTTACTTCTGCGAAATTCATAATTTTTGGTTAATCAGATTGTTGTTTTAAGTGGTCTATGGGAGGGCATAATACCTACAATAACTACCAGGGGAATTTCCAATGTAATTAATTAATATTAAACTTTAGAAGGTTTTTTAAAGTAAGGTTTATTTTAAAACTATATGATAGTTGGCATTCATTCAGTAAATCGGATGTTTTGAATACTTTCCGCCCGCGGTTTCACCCGCGTGAGGCATAAAAAGTAGACTATGTATGTATTAATCCAGGGTGTCATACCAAATTTCATCAAAATTGAACCAGCCGTTTGAGCGTGAAGAAGTAACAAACATACTCACTCACAAACTTTCGCATTTATAATATTACCATTATGTATTCTGTGATGTTACTTAGCAAGATATTCTCAGTAAGAAGAATAGAATAGAATAGAATAGAAATTTATTGACAGCAAATAATAATAAACAAAGTGTCGAGAAATATACATATAGGTTTCACTAAACATAACATTAATAAATAACAAAAATCAACAATTCAAACTAAATATAACAATACTGGTACAAGATATATTTTCTCGCGCCATGAAAAAAAAGTAGGGTGTGCTGTCAAAAGGAAACCAGCTCAGCATGTGCTGCTGATACCAGCAGCGCTGAAGAGGGATCTAAAGCTCGGTAAAAAAATAACTAAGTACCTATTTTAGAATATTATGATGTTGTAACAAACTTTCTTTTACTTCTTGTCGGTTCTTGGCTATGAAGGTAATAATGCTGAAACTTAAAGAAAGGATCTTAACTTTTAAAACATTTTCACAAAAACTAATTTTATCTAACCTTTGTAAACAACAACACAATGTGACGTCATGATATTGACAGGAGATTTATGAGTGGGCATTAGGACTAGGGTTGCCACCTTTTTTTTTTGCAGATAAAGTACATTGGTTATTTATAGGTAAAAAAAAAAGTACATCGTATCAAAATAAAGTACAATTAATTTTTCTTTATTATTATGTTTAAAAACATATTTTTTATTGCTTGCAGTTTGTATCAAATTAGTACCTTTACTAAACAATTGTACCCACTTACAATTAAACTTTTCAAAATCCCAAAGAAATCTAATCATGCGAAATAAAGTATTTTCGTGTACTTTATTGTTCTCATAAAGTATAGAGTACAATTACCTGAAATAACGTACAATACTTTATTATAAAGTACGGGTGGCAACCCTAATTAGGACTATAACCGACTTGGACCGATGGCCGCTGGGGCACAATGGTTCTCGAGTGGCGACCACAAACCGGAAGACGCAGCGAGGGCCCCCCACTAGGTGGACCGACGATCTTGTGAGGGTCGCAAGAAATCGCTGGATGCGGGTAGCGCAAGACCGATCATCGTGGAGAGTCTTGGGTGGTTGTTCAGCAGTGAACGTCTTTCGGCTGATATGATGATGAAGATGAGGGACAATATTTATAGTTTAGTTAGCATATGATTTAATAATTCATTTGATAAGACGAATAAATACTAAGGCGAATAAAACGTTCACCTATTATACTACCCGTAAAGGTATCATACAAAATGGTATTGTCAGAATTCGGAAATACAAAGGTAACGTGAGATTACTTACACTGAAACTGACAGCTCTGTAACGTACAAATCAAACAACAGAGGCATGTAATAATATGTAGGTATCTTTCAGAACAAATACCTATGCCGTATGAGACTTCCGTGATTCTAAGAACAAAATAAATTCTTCGAAACAAAACAATGCTATTAGTGATTTAGGTTACGGTCTTTTTGGAAATTCTAACAAATTCAAATTTACATCGAAAATTATGACGAGTTAAATAAATTAATTTACCTACCCACCTCTTGGAAAATATTTTTATGGTTTCAAGTTTATCACCATGAGTTATTACAGTAATTTAGATCGCTTACATGAATAAATGAGATGCCTAATCTCGCCTCACAGAAAACTATCCATTCAATTTGTTGAATTTCCTAAGGATAATTTTTATTTTTGATAATAAATGGTACTTGTCAGCAATTTTAATTTGTAGCTTTATTTTACTTTTCCCCGAATGTTACCTACGTTGTATGTACCCAGGTATGTACTACAAAAATTGCACATATGTTTCTTTGTAGCAGTTCCAAGAGATCATGAACCCTCTGGGTAACGGTCTTCCTGTAAGGCTAAAAATTCCTTCACTAATGATGACTGTTTTGTATGGTGAGCAAGGCGCGAGTTATACCCCTGGTGTTGCAAGCGTCTATAGTCTACGGGAACCGCTTACCATCAAGCGAGCCGTATACTTTTTTGCTATCATAGTACCTATTAGTACAGCATAATAAATAAAAAATATTATCGTCTACGTACCTTTAACTAAGATTTACAAATAAAATGCTTCGTAATCTACTATCATAATTGCTGATCATCTGCCTTCGAATCATCAATTACAGGGTCAAAGGTCACACGGATAACTATTTACCTTCAATGTTACGTCACACGCGTAAGCTTAGGAAATCGCCTTTCAGACAACACTTTCACATATAATCCTCCTGAAGCCAATTACACGCGCCACAGCCGCGTGTCAAACATGCAAAACGCCACGCGACCTCGCTATGTATCGCACGCGATGTCTTGTTGTGGAACCTCACGTACGGATGTGTGAATATGGGAAGGAGGTATGCTAACATATGTATGTTTTATCGCTTATAGAGTTCCGTACCTACCCGAATGGTCCAAAGGGAATTCTATTGCTATCACTCACGTGTCCGTCTGTCTGTCCGTCCACCGTCACAAAGGTTTTACAGCCAAACGGTTGGAAGCATCTTATTGATCCAAAACCATACAAATAATCAAAAAAATATTATTAAACGTTTTTGAAGGAGGCTCCCGTACAGCTACGCTAGTACGAAACCCTAAATGCGCGAATTCTGACACGCACTTGGCTGGTCTTATACTTACCTACGTAAAGAATAGCTCGACTGGGGAAGTATGGGTACATAGGCAAAGGTACTACTAACCTACCTACTTCTACAAAATACCGAAGTCAATTAACTTATGATAGTTTTGATTGAGTAATCTAACCGCTTACCAACAGACGGCAGGTACTTGTTTGCACACTCTGTAAAAGAAAATATTTTTTTAAGAGCACAAATTTTACTTTCATAAAAACAATAAGGCAGGTTAGTTTTAGTTTTCGTTACCATAAATTCGAAATCTCTGACAGGTTATTAACAACACTGAGTTCCATTGAATAATGTTTATTCAGTAGGTTTCACAAACACCACTATGAACATAATATTTTAAGATAGGTAGGTACCACCCACAAAATACTTTATTGCGTAGCGGGCGAAAATCTAATCGATCGAATGACACGACAACTGGACGGACTGTCATGGCGCCGGCGGTCGGCGGTCGGCGGCGCGAGCGCGGCTCGACGCGATGGCAACACTGCGCGGGTCGACCAGGGTGCGCGTTGGTAAAACAAAGTAAACTATTTTTTTTTTAATTAATATTATCGTAAGTATTTTATTTTTCTGGTGCAACTGCTATAGCATTATGGGTCTTAAGAGCTTGAGCGTCACCTGAATGAAAGCATCTCGTAAGGAAACCATAGCATGGTGGTAGGTTTGAAATACCCGCTTGGTTGGCTACCAAAGTTGAAGTCCCATAGATTTAATGAAAATTCAATCTCGAACCGTTCTTATGGAGATTCTACTAGCTGTTTTCCGCGGTTTCACCTGTGTTCCTGGGGTGAAAAGCAGCTACCTTAGTCTACAGCATTCGGGGATAATGTAGCTTCTTGAATGAAAGAATTTTCAGAATCGGATCAGTACCTCATATATCCAAACTTTAGGTAGGTAGCTTGAATCAGTAGGTTCGCATTTATAATATTAGATAGGCTGCTTGATGAGGTTTACTGATTCAAACAAACCTTGAAATATAATGTAAAGACAAAATAATATAAACATCGGTGACGCGCGCGGGTAAACTCACGGGGCAGGCAAGTACCTAGTTAATAATTCTAATATTATGTCTCCATGGTTTCAAGTCTTTTAAATATACCTACATAACATTAAGAAACAGGCTTACGTCGCGTTACGCCTATTTATGGGCTTCCACGGGTGTGTCTCTATACTTTACTTACATTGATACATATTTACGATCTGTGGACGACTTTCTACGTTATTTATCAATTGTTTTTTTATTTTAATACGTGCTAGATCTTGTTGTATAAATATATACATTAGGTAGTGGCCAACCAGCGTGCCTAGTGAGGTATTTCATGTTATGGATCATGTTATGTTATAATGACTACCTACGAATTTTTTTGCGCCTTCGTTTCGAAATCCAGCAGTTTTATCAATTAAAAAATATGTTTATTTTCTTTATCTACTCTCATATCGTAATGTTCTTATTATGAAATCAAAATCAGTACTTTAATGAGCCACTTTAGGCACACCCGTGTATAATGATTCATTATAGTACAGTTGTTGTTCCCAAGATAATGCTATAAAATAACTTTTTTTCTATTAAAGTACACTTTGGACCTATCAATAGTATAATCAATCAGTATCAATTCAATTTGACGATTAAGTATATGATTATATTTTATTGTTTTTGCCTACACATATCATTTTGACCAAAAATGTCACAAAAATACCTTTTTTTTTTTTTTTGCAAATTTGGTAGAAATTCAATTTTTTTAAATGACATTATTTATATGAGTTTAGATAAAGTACTGTATGATACTGCACATAATTAGGTATTAAAAACTCGTGTGATACTATTAAGAACCTCGCCTACGGCTCGGTACTTAAACTCACACTCGTAGTTAATAACCCCTATTATGCAACAGTATCATAAACTACTATTATTATATACTTGGTACCTATTACATTACACTGTTATCATCATTGAGTTATATTCTACCTATAGACAAGAACGTTTATGAAAACAATGTTTCCACCTTGTAAATGTGTTCAAATACTCGCGACTATAACGTAAGTAAAATATACTTAAAGTGCAGGCAATAATCTATCTATTCTATTCTATGGTATACCTACGTAACAAGGCTCTGATAGAGCTGGGAGAGTAATTATCGTGTTTTACGTCAATAAAGCGTCATTTATATGGAGATGACTTTTTATAAATTATTGAAAAATTGTTTGGATTTTCTAGAGATGAATTTTGAACTATTCGATTTTATTATTATTATTATATTGATATTAATTATGTTAATAATATTATTATTATTTTATTATTAAGGCTGTAGGTACAGTATAGGTAAATTTCAAAGATTTTATTTACATTTATTTATAAAAACTTTTTCTGGAAAAGGTATGCTATGCCAAGAAGAGAACAGTCTCTAGGTTATAGCTACAGGTTTTCACCAAAAAGCTGAAAGCTAAATTGCCACATAAAAAAATCATACACGTAACATTAGGTTTCACCATTAAAAAATATTAAAGTAAATTAGTCTCCACATTTATGCAACTCACACCGCCACACGCGCGGCCGTGGCGGGAGACAAAACGCACGCAGCTGTATTGAAAACGTGCCTCCCTGCACAGCACCCTGTGATCGACCCCCTTAAGGTGAACATTAGGTGGAGGTAGGTACTCTCACACTATGCTATGGTAATGACGTTGACGCTTAGGTGAAAATGTATTTTTTTCGCGTCGATATGTCTTTCTATTTTATATAAAATAATAATATACCTTCGCGAAAAGGTTAGTAGGAAAGTATAGTTTGGAATCAAGTATTGCTTGGACGTTTTCTAAACTATACCGCGGGTAGGTATAAATGTCATAGTAACGAAAACCGATACCATGGATTTGAATTTTCTATTTATTATGGTAGGTAGGTACTTTTCATTAATTTGACTAATAAGTAGGTATTGAATATTTTTTGAGTGTATTCCTACTATGATGACCTTGCCCAAGAAGTTTAACAGTTCGACGCTTCGGACGCTTAAGTACCTACTGGAATTTTTAAATTCAATTGCAATTTTAAGTTTAATTTTTCACAAGGACTTTTAATATTAGTAATAATTAGGTATGTCTCTTGTCCATATTTTTCGACTCTGGTACAAGGAAAAACAAAACTTCTCAGATGCAAAATTATTTCTGAACCTAGGCACCTACAATGCCTTGAATACTGATACTTTGTTTTATTTAGGTATTCTATCCTAATCTATTTTAATTTACAAGGTTTACCTTTCAAATCGTAACCTTTACATAGATTAATTTACCTACTCATTAGTATATCTTACCATGAGCTAAATAGAAGGGATCCCAATTAGGCCTCAGATCGAAGCTCGTAAAACTACACACAACACAAAACTGATTACGCTACTGTCCTCGACGGCGAGGACCGCCGCGACGTCCCACTCAGTGTCGTCCCGTTCAAGCGGCCCGAGCCGCCATTAGTAATCCGCCCCCAATTAGTCGTAACTCGTACTACCTTCCCCCCGTTGATGCAGCCATCAGAGGCTTCCAACTTTAGTCCTTTCGAAAAAAAAAAACACTGCAATGGCAGGTATTTGACGATAGATTTTCAAAACGAGGGTAGTAGCAGTTAGTACCCACCCGCGTGCGAATGATATCCTGGTGTTGCAAGCGTCTTCTACTCTTTGTCTACCATTAGGCTATGCTTATTTGCTATCTTAGTATTATTATAAAATAATAGTTTTTAATTATTATCTTTTTCTTTTATATGCACTATGTGTAGGTAAGCCGCTTCGACATTATTTTGTCTACGAACGGGCTAGTAACAGAACCAGCCATAAGCGAGGTTTACAATATATTGTTTTATGGCATGTGCTATTTTGACAATAAAAAATGGTAGTTATGGTTTTTAAAATATAGCACGAGTCTTGCTTGTGACAGTAAACGGAGTGACACTTATCTCTTTGCAATAAAGGTCATCCGTTCAAATGAAACTTATTGCAATGTCATATGATTAATTTTCATATGACTCTGGCTACTGTCACCTGTGACCTGTGTGCGAGTCCTGACTCATGCTATATTTTTTACAAACCATAGGTAAGGTAGTTTCCTCAATGTGTTTTCCATCTTCTAAAACAGCGATCGGCAATCTTTTGGCAGGCAAGGCCCACATAGTACCATATCTGTATAGTCAGACGATTTGAATGACAAGGCGAATGTAGCCCGTTACATATTAGCATAGCATAACAGTACTCATGGTGGTATGCCCCGCCCATCGACAAATGGCCTCACCGTGCTGCATACGCGTATGATCACAGCGTGTTGTAGGTAAACCAAAGCAAATTTTTGAAATTAAATACCACAGTAAAATATACATTTTAATATTTCTTACACTTTTTAAGTGGTACATACAGACATGAGGTTCACACAGTAGGAATAACAAGTCATTGGGCACGTTGGGTTCTTCTAAAATACATGATATTACATTTAAGACGATCTTTGAGAATTGATTATCATAATACAAAAGAAAATTTAAAATTAATTGTATAAAGAAATAAGGAAAAAATATTAAGACAGTAGCGCCATCTATCGTCACCGTCCTGATATTTGTCATAAACCTCTCCTGAATTTAAACATACTTAAATTAAAATCTTTTATAATAGTACTTGTATATTATGTTATCAACTCAAAAATTGTAATTCAGGACACATCAAACGCTTTCCGCTCAACACTTAGGTTAGATATGCTTTAAAACATTTATTATTATGCTAAAACGTTTATAAACCACATAAACTAAAAATAGAATCGTTATAACTATAGATAGTTAAATATTTAGGACAGTGCTGTGTTACACACGCTATAATTTGTATATTTATTATTAATAAATTCTCAAATATACATATACTATTTTTATAACATTAATAATACTAGACAGCTCCATAGTTTTAAAAGTAATAATGTCTTTAGATTGTGAAAATTATCAAAATATACAATAAAATATATTTTGTATAGAATCAACGCAGACTAGATGTAATTTCAAAGTAAAAATAAGTTGTAAGTAGATATTATGTATTTATGTTTAAATAACTTAAAATGTTAGAAGTAATAGACACTAAACGTACAATTTTTATATAAGTACCTAATATATCTATTACCTAATATATATTTTTATACGACGTGCTATCAGTTATATATTTTTCAACAGTAAGTACTTTGTTTTTCTATTTAAATATATAATTAAGACTATATTGTAGATTTGATAGTCCAAATATCACTGTGCACTTAAAAATACATAGAATTTATTTGGAATGTGTTGTGAAACATAGCAGTTGTATAACAAAATGATATTTAATTAAATAATAGCTAAAATAAAGTAAATTGTATCGATTATTATTAACATCTTAAATAAACTCGCCTCGCAATATTATGTGCAGTACAAACAAAATAATAAAATTTATCAAAATAAATAATGTCATTCAGAAACTATTGGTACATAATATTATAGCGATAAGTACAAAAGCATCTGAATAAGTATATTATATTATTATTTTACACTATCGGAGTCCACAAATCGAGCCGAAGTCGTTTAGGGAATAAAATCGTATTATACTATTACTCAAGTACAGTAAAATACTCTGTATAAAATGATTTGAGTACATAATTAGTATATTAAAAATCAAATTCATTTTAGTAGAATCAGTATATAACCGCGTTTCTATAAAATTAAATAACTATGAGAGACACTAGTATCTATAGAGCGTGCTTAGACTTTGCTCAGACTTTACTTAGGGTATTAACCAACGTAATAAAGTAAATATTTGTGTTTTAATTTGTAGCCATGTTTTTGCTAAGTCGTCGATTAGGTGCACTTAGGCTTTGCTTAGCACACACTCAGAAAGATACAAAGTCTGAGCAAAGTCTAAGCTATTATTCCTAGAGGCTTATTTACATAAAATATATCATAAAAATAAAAGTTTTTGTCTTCATGTCTTCAAGTACTGTTTAACTATTCAAAATCATCCTGTATATAGCATCAACACCACAATGTTACAATCATTTTTATGATCTGATAATTTAATTTTTAATGTAACTAAACTAGCGGCATTAATATACCTGAGCCAAAAAGGTAATGTCAAAACTACCATCAAACCATGCGAATAGTTTAGTATAATGGTGTAGAATTTAAACAATATGTAATTATATTATTATGTTGAACCACTAAATAAAATCCATGTTTTAGTATATATTTAACACCCTACTAATATTATAAATGGGGAAACAAATTTCTTTGTTACCTCTCGATACCTCGACGGCAAAACATAAATTGATGAAATTTGGCACCCAGCACGGCCGATGCCAGGATTTCTTTCAGGGCGGTGCTGTAAAGTTAAGACGCTTTCAGTTTCAATTCATACAAAATTAATAAGGAATAAAAAAATCTATGTATTTTCTTTCCTACATGCCAAGGGGGTGCAAGTATACTACTTTTTATCCCAGAAACCCGCGTTCCTGGGATAAAAAGTCTATGTTCGCGGATCAACGCATGTTACTAAAAAATACAAGAATGAAAGATACAAGCAATATTCGTGAGTGATAGTTAATTAACAGAGATTCAATTCAGTTTGTACCATGGAAGTAAAATCGATAAATCAGAGAATGAAATGAAGAGAATTCATTTGACAGAACCAAGCCAATTTCATCCCTTTCTAACAAGGATAAACCATGGAGACAAATTCGATATGTCAATTGTATTGACCCATCATATGATGAGCAGTGGGAAAGGGACGCACTCTATTGGTTTACCGCTCTATCCTAGTTAGTTAGTTGGTTGACAATATAGCAATAGAAGTCTTATGCACTTACCATTCAAGTTTAATTTCTTTATATAGCTTTTCTCCGCAATCAGTCGATGTGTAATAGGTACTTATTAGGTCCCTGGCTTGTATACTAATTTTGACTAGAAATATAGATGTGATATTAGCTCGAATAATAAATATAGTATTTAATTCTTATATACTAAAATTAAATTAAATGTCACTCAGTAATGCCCATGGTATTTTCAATGAGAATATTTTGTTTGATTTGGAATTCCGTATTAATAGTTCAAACTATGCATCGAAAAAAAAAAAAAAAGTAATAATAAATATAAAGTTAATCTCATACGATATTGTAGACAAGTCAGATTTAGCTGCGAATTATGCTCATTTAACAAGATTAAAAAACTTGTAAAAATACACATTCAGTAGAAATGTAGTTTTCAAAAAGTCTTGTTTGTCTGACTTATATATTATAGCTGTATTGTACAGTAAAATAATTTTTGGAATAAATATAAAAAAATAAATATATTATATAGATAATTAACATTCAGATATTCTATGAAATATTCTATACATCAATATAAGTATTTAGATCTATAATATGCTTAATTTAACATTTACCAAATAATTAACTATGTATTTCTGTAATGGAATGTAAATAGTACATTTATGGTAAATAAATACTAGTTTATTCTTTTGTTAACAAACTAATTAACTAATTTGTTTACTATATTAAAAGGATAGACAATATTTAATCCTGTCAAATTAACTATACTATTGTCACTTTTGCAATAAACTAATTTGACAGGGCTAAAACTCGTCTATCCTTTTCTTATACTTGTTGTTACAAAGACATGTAGTAAAACTAATTTTAACCTTTTGAGTGTCGCAGTCAGAATAAATGGAAAATAGAAATATTGTAAATTGTGGAAAATCGTGAAAAGTAGTACGCGATTCTCATCTTTATTGACTGAAAAATAAATGTAACAAAACCTACTTGCTGTAAATAAAAGCCTTTCTGGAAAAATTGACGCGGCGACAGGGAAAAGGTTAATTTAGTTTGTAAACAAAAGAATATTTTACTTTACAACTGATGGTAATATAATGTATATGGAAACGTCAACAAGTCCTAACTGCGACGTTAAATACTTTGTCAATCTCAGAAACAAATGCCATTTGGCCCAGAATAAATACAAGTTTTTAACTATAAATATATCTACTATTTTAATCGACCAAATCCGTCCAATTATCATCTCTACGTTACCTTTTTTAGAGCTTATGTTTGTTTGATATTTTTAAGGTGAGCTGGCTTCCAAATCAGGGATGAGGTCAAAGTTCTGAGGGGCATTCTTCCAGTAGTAGTATGGTGGTCCGGCAGAGAAGCAATACTTCTGCTCAAGAGGTGTATCATTCTGCACCCAGTACATCAGGTAGAAATTGCACATTTCGTCTTTGTTTGTAGCTCTGAAATTGGTAGAAATTAAGTTCATTAGGGGTTATAAACAGGATGTTTAAGTATTATTCATTTCACAATGTAAACTAATCACAAAGTTTTCTTTAGTACCAGATCTTACGGGTGTTCTTGTTCGTAGATACGTCGGTGACTCCGTTTCGATTTCTTTTTTTTATTATTTTAGAGTGGCTTTAAAGGATCATAATACATGCATCAATCAATAATAACATCTCATTTAATAATAACATAATGAAACCTACTTATCTTCTATACTAATAATAAAGCTGAAGAGTTTGTTTGTTTGTTTAAACGCGCTAAGACATCCGAAATTTTGAAAAATTCATTCACTAATAGCAAACTAATAGGTAGCTACATTATCCCTGTAGTAGCCTATAACCTTTATAGGCTACCGAGTGAAACCGCAGGGAACAGCTAATATAGAATAAACTAAATTGAAGTCGCTGTCAGAACAGTTAAAATCAAAGATAGAAGCATTGCTAAGTTCCTTGCCGGAGTCTTCTCAATTTAAGTGCAGTCCAAACTGGTGGTAGTTTCAACTTTTGATATTCATAAGTACCTTATCAGGACTTAAACTTAATTAATGTGTTTTGAGTTTGAAGGCATAATACCTTGTTCCTTATTTAGATTTTAAGATGAAGAAACATAATCAAAACTCACCCAATTCTCACGACATGATCGTTAGTATTATTCATGGTACATCTTGCAGCCAGCGTGTCGCCAGTAGTGATCGGAGAATAATCTACTACAGGATAGAACATCTGTGGTAGTTGCGGATTTTTCTTGCCTAGTAGGTGCCACATGTCGCCATTTTCTGTTTTCCGTACTACGAAACCAGAGACTAGCCTACCTGGAATTACGTAGATACACAAATAAGTTATAGCGAACATATATTTTACAGAAATGGTACGAACATTTTATGAAGTGGGTATATTTTATTTTAAATTATACTGGCAACACCAGATGTCAGATGCCAAGTTGTTATTGGATGGAATTATAATGAGTATTGCTTGGGCGGTTGATCTTGTGAATTATGTCGTGTTTCCTAGATTCGGGTTTCAAAAGATTTTGTGCTACTAACTATTAAAATAATTCATCAACTTTTGGCTTCAATTTTATGCTTTACTTTCTTATATGATGGAATATAGTACCTGCCTAAATATTATAAACAGGAATTACTTTAATTAAATAATCTTTGTGACCATATTTTGGGACTGATAGTAATCGTATCTTGCAGCTCAACTTTATGTAAAATTATGTGGATTGGATATCCTACTTGATTGATTACTTATATTATGTAATATTTGACATACCAAGAGCATGCGTATGCGTTCGGAAGGCGAATGGATGGATGATCTTATCTTCTTGGATGGTGCAGGCCGTCTCCATATGTTCCAGTTTCTGTGGAGCGATTATTCCGCTGGTCCCGAGTAAGATCACGCCAGCTTGACGTGGCATGCTAAAATTGAAAAAAAAAATTACGAAGAAAGTATCAAGTTTCCGAGTTACACTAAAATCGGTATTAAAATTACTTTATAGCTCAAGTCGAGATTCAAGTCAAATTGGAATTTCTGGCTTTATAAAATAAGGTTTTATAATTATATTCTTGAGCCTGAATAAATTAGCCTATTTTAAAGTGCTTTTTAGGCTTACATACCTCAAAAGGAAAGGAATATTCGTAGTCATACATGCTAAAATAACTATAATTATATATATCGATGAAAATATACCTTCAACGAAAATTATTGTCAACTGCTTACCGTTGTTTTGTATATTTCAGAAAGACTCCTGAATTATCCGTTTTGCCCTCTGGAATATAAAAAATGGGGTCTTAGGGATTTGACTTCTAAAACGACTTATAGAAAGAAAATTTTTGGGGGTACACACTTATTTTACTAATATTATAAATGCAAAAGAAAGCCAGTAGTAATAACGTACTGTCAGGAAAGTGCGAAACAAATGACCTATACATACATACTTAATAGAAAATATGCATGAATTTTTTTTATCGCATTTCTTAACAAAATATGAAAATACGGTAAAAAAGCTGTCAAAAAGTGAAATTAAAATCGGCCAAGAAACATGGAAGATATAAGCATTTTAAACTTCTAATTAGACAGCGATTAGACAGAGAAATCGGACATAAGATGTGACGTCATTATACTATGACGGCCATATAAACTCCATGTTAAATTCTGTTTTGCTAGAAAGACCTCTTTCTAGCAAAACAGAATAAATCTTTGATGGCTTATATTTTGGTTATTTTTATATAAAAATTTTATGCTTATTCCCTATAAGTTGAACTTACCTGGGAATTGATGCATGTAATGAACTTGCAGCACCAGATATTTGATAGGCGAGTCTTTCCCGATGAGAAAGCCCACGTCTAAGGGAAGGTGGAGACTCGGGGCGTCTCTCGCCCAGGCGTATACAATCTGTTAAAAACCAGACCCTTTATTAACTACTGAGATTTATTTTACTGGCTACCTTGATTCGTTCTTTAGCTATCCCTTGCAGTTTCACCCGCGTTTCCAGGATAAAAAATAGCCTGTGTTCTCATAGGCTATGTGTTCCAAATTTCATCTGTATCGGTTCAGTGGTTTAGGCGTCACGGTAACAAGCAAACAATCAAACAAATTCACTTCGTCGGTCATTATAGACAGCACACTATGGCACCATAAACCATCTACGCTGTCTTGATAGATGCTCTATCGACAAGGACTTATATTATATTTTATTAAATTTACAATAAAAAAAAACTTTGAATAAGAGTCGAAACGTGACCAAGTAAAATAAGATGTACACATTTACATAAAGCCGTTAACCTTATCTACACGTCATAACGGGCCTTTCCCGATTCCTTATGGAGCAAATAGGTATAATTAAGTTTATCATTACTCATGTCGTAATATAAGACGATAAGTAATAGTAAGGTCACCAAATAAGCACTTACCAAGTATTATTATGATTACCTATAAATAGAGTTTTATGTAATTTTTTTACCGCACCTTCTCGGAAAGTACCTTGGTATTATTTCGGTTCCCAAGATACAGCCCGCTGACAGACGGACGGACAGCGGAAGCTTACTATTAGAGTATCCGTCGGTAGACTTTGCGTTTTTGGAAATCTAATCCCTAGATGGGGGCTAAAATAGGGGATCGCGGCTGAAACCGAGGGGCGGAAAGCTAGTTTAAGATAAAATGATCACCTGTGACCCCGATTGGCAGGGGCTGGCGGTGTCGTACATCTCATCCACTTCGTTGCTCTGCATCTCACCACAGGTCCTACAATATTAAAATATTTAATTAAAGGAATTCATCAACAACATCACAATATTGGTACTTCTAAATTGTAAGGGCACATCTATAATTTAAGAGTGGAGGGATCACATTTCACGTTTATTTTACCTTTTCTTGTCGTGCAAGCAGTGTAAAATAAAAGTATGAAAAGATTTTGATAGTGATTCAAAGAATTAATATATAGTGTCTTTGATAGCTTAGTGGTAGTATCGTCGAGTGCTGAATTGAAGATTATGGATTCGAAACCTACCTAATGTGCTTGAGATTTTAGTAAAGGAATTTTCGGTGTTCCAGCAAGTACCACTTGAGAGCCAGATAGCTATATGTGGATAATGCCCATACGCGACGGTAGTCACTTAGCATCTGGAGGACCACGTGCATATTGGCCTCTTGATATAAATTAAAAAAAAATTAATTTGTCGAAAACTCTGTCGTAAAAATATCTTAAGATTAGTAGCCGTTTGAAGTCTCTTATCAGTTGATGCAACTTTCAAGGCATATAATTTGATTTGTGTTTGAAACCACGTCACAAATTCAAATTACGTAAGTACCTACTCATTTGTAGGTACATAGGTACTTATATATACTTGTACAGGTATAATACAAAAATCACACTGCAAATCTGTATGACATACTTAAAGCTCTGCATTGAATATAATCTCTATTTCCTTATTCATATTAGGAGGGGGGGGGGGGGGGGGGGGGCACTCCACAGTTAGGTACGCTCGGCCGCCGTGCTGTATCGAAGTGGCGAATAGCAATCTACCGGACTAACGAGCGAAGCGATGTGATCTTTACGAGTAGGTACTTCACTTAAGAGAGTGACCTATCTGTTATCTTTAATTAATATATTACTTAATCTGTACTAATATTATAAATGAGTAAGTTTTTCTTTCGCACAGCATCGGTTCTTTGAGGTTACTTTTTTTTCCAAACGGTAGGTGATCTCCGAATCTACAGCGGATTCCGAAAATTATTTCAAAAAAATATGAAGCTAAATCATCCTTCAGTGCTGTTTGCAAATTCACAACCCAGAAGCGCGAGGCAAAACGCGGGTAACAGTTAGTCTTTAAAAATATTATAAAGCGGAAATTCGGATGTACCTACATATAGGTAATCTCAGGAGTTACCTACTGGTCCGATTCTAAAAATTCTTCCACTAATAAAAACCTATTATTATAGTGAAACCGCAGGAAACAGCTAGTTATAAGTAAAGCACTTACCAAACAGATTTACTTGATCCTGGCTGTGAGCATCCATATAGTAACATGTGGTGAGCCGTGTGCATCGAAGCATTTGGTTCAAATCCAACTATAACAATTAACAGATTTTTTAATTAATTCTTCCTTGGGAATCCGAGCCCCGTCAACAAAAAACTTATTGAGACCTCAGGGGACCGCCACGTTAATTTGACTGACCAAAGAGGAAGCGCTGCCAGCCTGCTGAGAACCTTGAAGCCTATGGTGGTAAGCTTACAAAGCTTAGAAGGGAACTGGCTATCAAGTGCGGCTGTCGGAACACACCAGAAGGTGCATGGCGACAAATTTTCACCTTGAGGGTGGTAGCCAGCCAGGCAGGTACTACAAAGTACCCTACCACTGTGCTATTTGTTTCCTCACGATATTTTCACACAAGTTTGTCCTAAAATCGAGATCCTAAACCTGACGTGACTTATACCTTACCAACCGATCTGATGTACATTATTCTTCAGAAGAAACATTCTCTTGATTTTTACCATCTAATTTAATTACGATCGTTTCATATAATGAGTAAAACGCCCGCAATGCACATTAGAGGCATTTTAGTGATAAAAATCTTAATGCGTTAAGTAACTGTAACTAAATACAAGTTTGATATACTTAGCTGTGGCTTAAAAGAGCTCTATTATTGGTATTTAATATGCCACGGAATTTCAATAGAAAAATTAAAAAAAACCCCCAAAACATAGAAAAGATGTGTTGATGATGTGATGTGATGGAAGAACACTCGATTAAGATTCCTTTCAAACAAAGTTTATTAATCAAAATCGATTCATTGGTTCAGGAGCTATGATGCCACAGACAGCTACAAACTACAAACGTATACCTACCTAACAGCCCTCTTTTTCGTTGGGGGTTAAAAAAGATGGTCATTTTTTGAGTATACATATTTAGCTAATACCACAGACTAAAGAAGGAAGCTAATACAAACCTATATAAAAGTTGGTGCGTGGTGAAATCCTGATTGGAGTACACAGGTAGAGCTCATCCTGAAACAAAAAAATACTTATTTTCTATACATTCTAGGCAGGCTAGGACTATCCTGTAATTACCTAAATTCAAAAGAAAGAACCCTTACTGAGTTTCTTGTCGGAGTCTTCTCAGTTTAAGTGTATTACAATTTACAAACCAGTGGTAGAGACATTCGTATTTTCGACGTTATATGTGCCTTATCAGTCTAAACTGCATAAATGAGTTTTGAGTTTGAAAAAATAATAGTAACTAATCTATGATTTTGCAGAACATACACTCACAAAACAAACAATTCAATGAGGTATTAATAATCCACTTAAGATTATCTACCAATGTGGGCATATCATGCAGAAAGTTATGTTTAGGTACTGATAAGTGTTTCATTAAAGCTTTAGGTATGTGATAAAATGGTACTAATAAAGCTCTGAACTATAGGATAGAATGGATATCACCACGTAAGATCCACAAATAAATGCCATGGAGAGTTTGCAATTTCAACAAAATTGAATTAAAAACATTCTAATCACTGGAGTAAGATATTCAAATAATTCAAACAAAATAATTAATTATTAAATTACACTTTTTTCGAATCCGACCAGTAAATCCAGAGATTAGCGTGTTCACACAAACAAACTCTTCAGCTTTATTATCTATACCAAAGAATAAATAATATATAGGTCTATACTAATAATTCTTTCACTAATAGGAATCTATATTATTCCTGAAGGTTATTATAGACTACTTTTTATCCCGGGAACGCGAGTAAAGTTGCAGGGAACAGCTAGTTATTCATGTATCCTAAATTTAGAAACTTTACAGTAATGCTAAAATACAGCGTGTGATTATGTTTGTAGGTATTTATGCATTTCAACTATGAAATCTGATGTTGATTTGTTTCAATTAATTTCCAATTCAACCTTGATATTTAATGAGCTTCAACAATTTGTAGAATAATAAAATTAAGTGTTTGCATCAGCTATATCAGAAACCTCTATTTTATAATGTTAGGACATAAAATCTAAAATTAACCAATAATTAACATAGCAAAAAGCATATTTATGTATTTAGTAGGTAAGGGTAATACAAAGCTCAAATAATATGTACATACATATTCTTTTCCTTCTCTATATATAAGCTGACACAAATAATCAAAACTGGTTTAGTCAGTCATATTAAGTTTTTAAGGAAAACATCTCAACATATTACAAATAAACATGAAGGAAGGCATCAGAAAAACATAGTATTATATTCTCTTTGGGCATCAGAAGGCATTGTTGAAGCCATAACTGAACCTATACAAAATTGACAATTTAGATTTTTTACAAATGATTAAATCTTTATTATAGGTACTATAGAATAAAACATATTCCATATCTAACACATGTTTCATGAAGTACCTATTGTAGTGTTATGTCATAAATAATGGAAAATAAATAGTTATTATAATAAAATACTCAAAAGACAAATCAATTGAGAACAGACTTCATGTTCCCATCTGTAGTAGAGAACAGAATATTACACTTAATTCAGCAGAAACAGAAGATCTACAAAGCTTCTCTAATGGGTGCTTATCTAAGTAATACAAGAAACTTAATTATCAGTTTGGTCCGCAAGTTTTGAGAGTAAAATAGTAGCAGAGACATCAGTGGCGTAGCGTGGCCCTGCGGGGCCCCATATAAAAAATGTTTGGGGGCCCTTATGAATGGTAAAGATTATTAAGAAAAAAAAAAATGTTTGCATAAAATTAAAGTTTTTTTTTTTACAAACAATTCAAATTAAATATACACTCTCCTTGCCTTTTTTTCGGCAAACTGATTTATTAAATCATTTATAGCTGATGATGACTTTGGTTTTTCTAATGCTTTTGCCTCTATGACGCACGTCGGGCCCTCTGTGACCCGGGGCCCCGTATAATTGATACGGCGGTAGCTACGCCCCTGAGAGACATCCTTGTCTATCTATATCACTTTGTTTTGTTATAAGTAAAAATTACCTACAATCTACCAAAATTATGTAAATTTGGCTAGAAGTGAAAGTAGCAATAATTTACATTGTAATTGAATAGCAGTATCCTTGTTTTTTTTTCATATGTAATGGGACAGGGCATTCTAATTGTCAGCCAATGGGTAAGTAAATAGGTGGGTAGTTATTAATTTATTTGATGAATGAACTTTTTATTACTCACAGATATTTATTAGATATTTATATGATGAAAGTAAGTAGACACTAACTTTATTGACTAGAATGGCAATTTCTGGAATTTTATTTTCCTTATTATGCAGTTTGTGAATCCACATCTTATTTGCTAGCCAAAGGATTTTTTTTAAGGTATTAATTTATTGTGAAAATTATTTTGGCGTATCTACTAAAACTCGTTAGGTAAATATATCGATAATAATAATAATACATTTTAACTTACCCTGTGCGGCCGTATGTTAGGCATTAGTAAATCATACGTATCGACTTCTACAGCCGCCGTAAAACTACTTAAAGCTAGCGTGACGAATATTGTATGCAGGAAATTTTCCATCTTCATTTGAATAAAATAATTTTCGCACTTTTACCAAACTAAACTTAACACGAAACGTCCTTAGAATGCGTCTAACAGGATAATAATAATGTGAAAGTGACAATTAATTTATAATTTGAATTCACAATCGCTTCGCCTTGATATTGATATAGATCTGATCTGAATCATTCACAGGCAGGTCTGTTATTCTTTTATATCGACAAGTGTTTTTAATTAGTTCTACAAATAAACTTCGATCAATACTTCTTACTCAAGTTAACGTCATACATTGGGTTGCCAAGTAAAAGAAACACCTCAATTTATGTATTCTTTTACGGCCTTAGGTTCTTATAAATAGTAGACGGTAAAGCCATTGATTTCGTTTTTTTTTTATATAATGGAATATTTTATACACTCTGGTAAACAAATGAAATATTTTTAATGATATGGAAAACTATAAGCACGTAATTAGAAAATCAGTACTCGAATCAGAAATGATAATCCGCCCCGCGGCCTAGGGGCGGCAGCGTCCTAGGGGCGACAGATTTCAGAGGACACCCTTGATAAAGGGGCGGCTATGTACTACACGGGCCCAGGGCGGCTAAGACTGCAAATCCGCCACTGCTTTGGCTGGTATGATGATGATGCTATCATGATGACTGGGATTTAATTATTAAAAACAAATGAATGTTTACAAAAATTACAAATAGTAATTATCGATGTGGACAAAAAATTCAAGCAAATAAAAGATGATGAAATGCATGATATTAAAATAATAAATGTTTTTATTATCAATTATGTAATACAATTTCTAATTAAAAAGTTTACTAAGTTATTAATTTAGTTAGTTGTTAGTAAATATAACTAAATAAAATGTTCTATCTCCATTAATAAATAGGAGACTGGTAGCAATTAGGCTGGTAATACTGTTTCGTTCAGAAAACTTGACGGATTTCAATTTAAATTTTATGGTGACAGTTTTGAATAACCGGTAGATTGTCCCAAGATACTTGATAATAAAATTATAGATTATTAGTAGGTATAAGCTATGATTAAAAATTATTTCAAACAATTCAAATAAAATAAACAATTTAACATTTTTAATAATAATATTAAACGGACCGTACTACTACGACATCTATTGTTAAGATATTGTAAGACGTGCCAAATTTTCGTAGTGACGATGTGACGTGACGTAGAGTTGCATTTAGTTAGTCATAGATGATCGGTAGATGACGCCTCTAGACTCATTATTTTATTTAGTTATCAATGAGAAGACAACAGTCGTTTAGATTCAAAAAGCATTTCCTTGTATCCTGTAACTTGTAGGTTAAGTAGGTACTCTCATGAGTTTACTTCGTGGTTTACTCTGATAACCTAATCTATAATCGCTAGCGTCTAAGTAGGTTATCAATATTTTGTACGAAGATTCGTGCAGGCAGTGTCTCTAGGGGACAGTAAATAAATCACAGCTTTGAAACACCTATAAAATATTGTTGTACCTATGTGTCGTATTTTTGTAATTAGCGAATGAAACGTGTGGCTATAGAAAAAACCAACCCAAGGTTAAAATTAAGTTGCGCGATGCACTAGTTTTAAAACCAACAAAACTGTAGGGTATCCGTTCACGTAATGGAACTATCGTGTAGTAATAACGTTATCTGTCAAGTCTCAGAACTATTTACAACGTTCCCCTCTTTAAAAAACGCCATTCCGTTTAGCAAAATAAATTACACTCAAGATATTGTAAGGTTTCCAAAAAAAATGTATATCTAATAGATATATTATTTATTGTAGTATTTTCTTAACTTATATGTAGCTTAGAGCGATGATAGCTCAGTGGTAATGACGTAAAAAGAGCTTGGGCTTTCGGTCAAGGAAAACATCGTGAGGAAGGAAACCCTAGCACGCTGGTAGGGTACCTGATTTTGAAAAAAGTCGGAATTCATTTTAAAAACACGACTTCCGTACAAAATTGAATCAATAAAGATCAAAATGTTCGCTGTTATTACATTTTTATTTATTACATATACTTTGTCAGTTTATGACACACGGGATGATGTAGGTACTAAACGGATTCTGTTAGTAACACTCACGTCTATATTAATTCAATCATGATGATTAGGTACACTCTTTTTATTCTGGCATAAGTAGTCGTATAATAAATTGTGTTTACGTTACGTGATCTTTATGTGTCCGGGATAAAAAGTAGCTTATAACCTTAAAGATAGTGTAACTTCCTATTAGGAAAATAATTTTACATAAACACTAATTCAGTACCTACTTTGCACCTAAGTAGAAAAAGGTTGATAACTATCAATACGCGTTACAATATTTCGTAGCTCTCGTAGCACTGCTACGAGAATTCTCTATACCACCAAAATGATGACCCATAAAATACGCAGAATAGCCAACTATAACTCAAATTAGCTGTAACTACCAATAAAAAGAGATATGTGAAAACAAATTGATACTTGTACGTAAAGGTAGATAACAAATGAATACCCTGAGGGAAATTCTGACATATCAATTTCTGGTGTGTAGGTTGGAAAAGAAAGAAATATTGAATGATATAATTTTACGATGTTCCGCTATTTTGGGAATACTGTCAAGATCTGGTACAAAGATGAAAGGTAAAAATGGTACAAAACTGTTTTTGCCCCCTCACTAAAGTAAATTTTAGTAAGATTAAGTATACAATTAAATAGTAGCTAGTTCCGCTAGATCTCTTTCTATGTCCAGCGGTCGGCGAGGAAACACGTCTGCGGAGTTCGCGTGTTCGTCGAGTCGGTGACAGCGGGTCTACTACGTCCCGATGATGCTTCGTGGAGAAGCGAAACACGTGTTGATTTCATGAGTTTCTTTGTGTGGGAATGGAACTACTTAGTTACTAAATCTTGTAATTGATTTCCACAAGAAGTCAATTAGTTGAAAATGTTAGTATACCTAATTAAAATTTACTCATTATGTTAGTTGACTATAAAAAAATAATAACTGAAATCGTTTTAAACATTATAATCACAACAGCCTTAAGACAGGTCCTACGCAGTCCAAACAAACTAACATTACACGCACACACAGCGAGTGGTAGCAATACAATATTATTAATAGTATTTGTAGCAATACTATTAAGAGTACTGTTATAATACACATTGCGGGCGACACATTCGCGAGGGTATAATGCGCCATCTTTACTTAGTATTAATATTCTTATAATAATCTTAATGATTTTTCCTCATAGAGGACATTCAAAGCTAGCCCTGAACAACACTTTCTCGAGATACCCTCTGCCTATCTCCGCAGTCTTTGGCAATAAAACATTTAGCACACAAATCACGCGCGCACCCTTGTATCGGGTCATGCATCAAATCGGTCGTATATTCACGCGCGACCTTGACGTAGATTTACGTCTCACGATCCAGGACCGTGAATGGGGCTGGGAATTGAGACATTTGTTAAAGTTTGTAAACTAGTAATCAGTCCATCGACTATTTAGAAATAAAAAAATATGTGCTTAAATGAACTCGGCTAACATCAAATGCTAACAAAACACATAATAAAAATAAGGTAAAGTAAATTTATTTAACGGAAATACTGACGTTTTCCGTTCATCCACCGGGAATCAAATCATAGCGTATTTTTTTATTCTATTATTCCTCACTATCCTACCCCAAATAAATTATCGCAATTTTTTTTCTTTTCCTTAGTAAAAGTTAATTTTCACAATAACTTTAACTGAAAATACCTTTCTATTTCATGACACGTAAAGGATTTTTTTCACGAAAAAATTCACACGATTTTTTTCCCGCTTCCATACGTAGTAATACGAAGGGACGGATACGTAACAAGGTATTTATTGGACGTTGAATGGTATACAAAATTCCCAATGTTTTCCTGTAGGCTATGAATATTCACCCTTCTTTGATGTTACAAGTCACAAAATATTGACGGTGAAAAAAAATAACTCTTTAATAGGATCCATTCGAAAAGTTGTAGAGTTCATCATCCTACTCCTACTTATAAATGCGAAAGTTTGTGAGTGAGTTATGTTTGTTACTTCTTCACGCTCAGACGGCTGAACCAATTTTTATGAAATTTGGTATGGAGGTAGCTGACACCCTATTAACATACTGGCTACTTTTTGTTCCTCGGGAACGCTGGTGAAACCACGGAGTTGATGCTAGTGCTAAATAACAACAGTGTATTTAACCAAACTTGGTATTCCGAATCGATGGTAGACTCAATTGTAGGTCATTGTAACATTCTTAAGTAGACAATTATTCATTAATTAATTTATTTAGTTTAGGCCTTGTTATGGGTATTAGAGGATAAACTTAATAAATTATTTTACGTTTGAATTGGTATGAAATTGAATGAAAAAAACATTTTTCGCTATTTCATATTTTGGTCCGAAACAGTAAATGTTGTCCTAACGTATAGTTTCGGAAGATATCCACCCACTATACCTACTATGAATAATTTTAAATAAAGTATTTATTTACGTTCACTTGGCTATAGGATTGGAGTTCAAGAAAAAGTCAAAAAGGCTTTTTTTTACTTTTCTGGCCATATGATAAAATGATTTCTATTATCTTTTAACTCTCTCTTCTCTTAAGACTTGTAACACATCTCCTAGGACCCCTTAGTGAAGTTGAGTGGAAAAAATCAAAATACCAACTGTTACGTACGTATTATCTACGAGTTGCAATGTTGCATTCGGACCCTCAGAAATGCTTCGATAGGCAGCCAATACTTTTTATCAATAAAGGGGCCCACGTAATTGTTATGGAACTTTGGGGTGTGGTGATAAGTGTGGGACACTGGCGTGTGTTAGGTGCAATATCCTAAATGTAAAACATATTTTATTTTTATAGACTTTTGGAGTTTTGTTCAATTTTCGGAATTTTTTTGTTGGCTGAACTTGGCTGAAGTAAATTTTGAATAACTAAATTAAAATTATACTATTATAGTTACCTGTCATGACTTTATTTATGGTTGTTATGTAAGCCTTTTAAATACTAGCTGTATAGTTACCTGTCAAGACTTTATTTATGGTTGTTTTGTAAGCCTTTTAAATACTAACCTGTTGCCCGCGGCTTCACTCGCATTCCTGGGATAAAAAAAGTAGCCTATAACCTTCGGGGATAATGTAGCTTCCTATTAGTGAAAGAATTTTTCGAATCGGATCAGTAACTCCGGAGATTAGCGCGTTCAAAAAAACAAACAAACTCTTCAAGCTTTATTATTAGTAGGTATAGTTAAATAGATTTGTGACAAGTTATAAATAACTATATTTATAAAGAATGCTTAAATAGGCCTACACACAAAAAACATCAAGTCAATCTAAATGTACATATTTCGTGGCAAACGCGTCTAAAAAAATATTGTAAGCCATGTAACTAGTATCAGTAAAAAAATAAGGAAGTATCCCCATATCTAACTCTTTTAATTAAATTATTTTCGTTGGCTGAATACAATTTTCCTTTGTCACGCAAGGTCATTCTACAACTTGACAGTTTGGCCATAGAGTACAAAAGTCGGTCAAGTGCGTGAAGATGTAGAGTGACTTAGTAGCTCCGTAGTTTTTGAAATATTTAAACTTTTTTTTAAATTAAATTCTATTTCGGTGAATTCGTCCACACGGTCTATAATTTCATCCATATTTTTCAGATCTTTAAACACCATAGCATACACTAGTCCCAAATCTGTTATTTACAGTAATTGCTGAGTAACTGCTGAGTTTATACTCGATTCCTCGTTTCAACGTGTATCGTCACGACTATTTACCCGTAGTACTCGTAGTAGTAGTAATGATAATAGGCACTTCTAATTATTTAATGGTAATATTTAGCAGTATTACTATTACTTACTCATCATTACGTATCAATGATTTTTGCGTGAAAAAAAGGTAACCCTTCCCTACTTGGTAGCTTTGGAACCCTAAACCTAACTTATCAAACTTTTATATGAGAACTTTTTTGTTGATATTAAATATTCTTAACTTAGATGAGAAAATAAAGTTTCTGAAACATTATTAACAAAAGCCTTGTAGATAATAAAGCAGAATTTTATATATCCGCCAGATAGAGGATTTTATGCAAAAAACAATATTAACACATAAATTAAATATGATGACCATAGATTAAAATATTCGTAACTTTTGTAATGGATTATTTGTTGTCTGTGGTTAAGTGGTATGTTTTTAATCGTACAGTGGGCAATTTATTGCGTAGTCGCGTGTTCACCGGTAGTTTTTGCCGCCAAAACATCTGTCATATGGGCTAACTGGTAAAAAAATGCGGGGTCAGTAGGTTAACAGCATTTTCGGGGACATTTTCACGTACTTGTGGGTAGTTAATTGCTGAGGAATGTTGATAAATTCCTTATTTATTTCTACATTAGTGGTTCCATTTTTTTTAAAGATAATCATTTTATTTTGGTACTGAAAATTCACATAGGTACATATAAATATTTTGTTTTTCAATTAATTCACTCATTGGGAGCTATTTTTCAGCTGCAAAACTTTAAAAACTCATAATATCTGAACTAAAAGTAGGTAAGAACTAAATTCGTAAATAACTAGCAGAATGTTTTTGGGTAGTTACCTACGTAACAATCTCAATTTTTGACCATTCTGGATGTACATGAGAAGGATCTATCTTGTAAAACAACGGACCTTTACTTTAGTACCTACCGAGGGGGCGAGGGGTAAAATTATGGCGAGGGTAAGCCCTTCAAAAAACACCGATAATTTTATACTTAATTACAGTGTAAGTATTTTATATAAAAGTGGCTTTGAAATGATGAATCTGTGGGACTGGGATTTCTTAAAGGTAAGCCGATGGGAATCGGCTTGTATGGACCTTTCGCCACTGGTACCTACACATACCTATAAGAGTTGGTGGACATTCTTACGTTGTAAAGATAAAATTGGCTTCAGTTTAGTTAATAAGCACGTTTTGTCATCGTTTCCGTGGTGTAGCGGTTATCACATCTGCCTAACACGCAGAAGGTCCCCGGTTCGATCCCGGGCGGAAACATAGTTTTGCTTAGATGTTGGTTATTGGGGTCCTGTGTGATGTAAAGTACCTTTGATTAAAAGGAGATCAGTATTTGAGATTTTGGCAACACGAGCCTTCTTTTAGAAAAAAAGATCATACATTATACTTTGCTGCTAATAACTAGGAAAATAATTAATTAAATTCCTTTAGAAGCCCAATTTTGGATTCCTGAACTTAGAAATTTTAGCAGCTTAGAATCCATACTTTTTAATATTATAAATGGGAAAGTGTGTGTGTGTGTCTGGCTGTGTGTCTGTTTGTCCGTCTTTCACGGCAAAACGGAGCGACGTATTGACGTGATTTTTTAAGTAGAGATAGTTGTAGGGATGGGGAGTGACATAGGCTACTTTTTGTCTCTTTCTAAATGGGTGGCAGTTTGTATGGAGCATTCCGCAATTTTCAAGTTAGAAAGCTAAAAATTGGTATTCGGACTATTTGTGACTAAAAAAAAATTTGCATAATTTTTTTTTTGGAAATCTGCCTCCAAGCCCTAAAATAGGGGATGGAAATTTGTGTGAGAAAATTAGTACAGAAAAAAAAAGTTACGTGGAAAATAGATAGGTAAATAGGAAGTTGTAGGTAGGTAGGGGTAAGTAGGGGTAGGTAGGGGTAGGTAGGGTAGATAGGGTTAGGTAGGGGTAGGTAGGGTAGATAGGGGTAGGTAGGGGTAGGTAGAGGTAGGTAGGTCCCAGTTTTTTATTTGTTCTCAGGGTACGACAACGTGTGCCGGGTCGGATAGTACCTACTTAATATATCTGATGAACTGAGACTACATTTTGTAATAGGTTTTCGAATTAAGATGTGTCAAGCTCATGGCCTTTGTGGGATTTTACACTTTATGGGACTTATTATAGAACTATTATTACTATCTATTATATAAATTATTTATTATAGATAAGTTTACCGTTTACATTTGAATGCTGATTACAATCCGATGGTAACTACAATAACTTTGATTTTTCATAAGTTTTTTTTAATGATAAATATTAGGCCTGTGAACGACCCTTGAATATGTTTACATGGGTCAAACAATCCAGGTAGGGAGATATAACTTCGAGATAGAAGCCGACCGCAGGGTTCGTTTGGGCTGGGCTGGGCAGCGTTTGGTAAACTTACGGTCAGTGCCTAACGAAAAAAGTCTTCAATCAGCGCGTTCTACTTTTAATATTTTTAAGACAATTTTGAGAAAATATAATATGCTCATAGCTTTTCTCGTGATTTTTCTGGATTGCGCTTTTTATTTACAATCTACGTAGGTACTTTGACAAACAAAAGCTGATAGAATCTCTTTTAGCAAAAGATGTTTCCGCCCGGGATCGAACCGGGGACCTTCTGCGTGTTAGGCAGATGTGATAACCGCTACACCACGGAAACTATGAATTAAAATGGTATATTAGCAGCCCGCAAGCGGATTCAAACTTATCATTCTAATATCATAAAATTGGTAATCCTATTTTACTACTGGTGATTGTAAAATCACTAATAACGGGGTTATCTTTTTCCGAAAGATATAAACCTAGCTAGAGTACAGTACATAAATTGTTAAAAATACAATGGATTAAAAAATTCTATATATGGTAATAATTTTAGCGATACATTCAATACAAATAGAGTTAAAAACATCTTCCTTGGTTATTGTTATTTGCCAAACTTCTCCACGTTTCAGTTATCCAAAGTTTAATCTACCGTCAAAAAATAAACAAGTCGCCGAGTGCAGGTGTATTTCCGGTTACGGCCCAGGGTACGGTCCCTTCCGGTAGGATACATTTTCCAGATTGTGCCTATTATAATGCGTCCCTAATTTTGTTCCCAAATTAAAATTTGTTTGCTTTAATGCATGATTAATTCGAAAAATAACCTTCTATACTTAAATATTATTTTGTTGTGTATTTTGGTAAAGGTAACAATAACATTGGCAAATTTAATTAATTATGGCTTCTATAAGAAATATGATTGGATTAATCTAAAGAAGGTATAAGTACCTACTTAGCTGTAAATCTAGGTCTTAGGGCTACTCCCTTGATAGAGGATTTAATAAAGGAGCTCTGTGTCACCTAAAGCGGTCCATTTTTCGACAAAGTGCCCGTTCACGCACTATTCCTTTTCTTCTCGATCCTATAGGATCTCCCAATTAGCAATATCTTGCACACCTTACTATCTCCTCGTCATTGATCGGCGCGTGGCAAGTGAGGTGCCGTTTTGGAGGAGCTTCTAACTTTCGGCGGAGCCTTGTTTCGAAGCGGTGAAATTATAATGAACGATAACCTTGATACGCTTATCAATAATTATTGGTATAATAATATAAGTGTCGATAGGCTTCAGTTCTCTTAATCGGCATTTTCTGTCATCGTTTCCGTGGTGTAGCGGTTATCACATCTGCCTAACACGCAGAAGGTCCCCGGTTCGATCCCGGGCGGAAACATAGCTTTTGCCACAGCTTTTGCTATTATAATTTTAGGTATGAACTCGTATGCTATAGACGAGTTTACAGTAAATATTTAAATACTACTTTATTTTTTCATTGATAGGTTTGTGGTTGAAGGCAATGTTTGTGGTTAAGATGACGATGTGTCTACCATCCTAGAAATCCTGTGGGATCTCAAATGCTGCAACTGGTCGATGTTTCATAACAAAAAATTCCTGATGGTAAATGTTTACCGTCACCTATCGCCATGTTAGCAATACCAGAGGTAATGCCAATGTATTATCTACTCGAGAAACAGTACGATATGTGGCGGTTAATACGATAAGATTATAGCAGCATTCACAAAATATAGAGCAAAAACTATGTTTCCGCCCGGGATCGAACCGGGGACCTTCTGCGTGTTAGGCAGATGTGATAACCGCTACACCACGGAAACGATGGTAGTATGTGACTGATATATGAATCAGACGCGCGCCGCTTGCTCGATATACCTACATACTTTCTCTTGACACAGATTATATTTAGATCAGCAAATGGCTTGTTAGATTTAGTAAGTAGGTACCTACTGCATATAAACTATAGTTTCCGTTCTACGGTTTTACCCGCGCTCCTGGAATAAAATAAAATAAGCTCATAACCTATCTCTATGCAAAAAATACGTTAATCCGTTTCTTCGTTACTGCGTGAAAAAAGGATAAGCCAACAAACACATTGTAACATTTTTAAAATTAGTCAGGATAAGTACAATGTTTCGCCCAAACACCATGCTAAGGTTTCCACACGATGTTTTTCTTCACTGAAAGTCAATGTTGTACGATTCGAACCTACGTCACTGCATTCGACCACTTGAGCTATCGTCGCTACAATATGCTTAGATGCAAGCATACCGATATTCAGAACCTGTTCCCTTCTTGGTGGCCGTGTAAGCCCTGTACTCTTGGCCATATCATTTGCAAAGGAAGATATTATGCTCTAAGGCAAAACCAAAAATAAAAAAGTTAGGTCTAATTTATATTAAACTTACATGCCTAACTAGAAAATCTGTGTTTAAATAATAAGATTATGTTAGTTTATTTTTAAACAACAGAGGGCCTACTCCAAAAAACAATACACGATAGTCCGATCATCGTTGTCAAATTATTAACCAATAAAATTGCAGCAAACTGACGAGACGTAAATTTTGTGCAATTCTATTGGTTAATAAATTTGACAACGATGATCGAACTATCGTGTATCGTTTTTCGGAGTAGGCCCTCAGAATCGTGGCCAATATCTGTAATACCATAAATGCGTAAGTACTCGTATAATTTTATTTCGTATGTTTACTGTTAATCTTTATCTTGGAATAATCATTTAATGCAGGTCAGTTTGTTTTAAATAATCCCAAAGATATTGAATAGTTTATAACAGGTAGGTATATAAACATTTATCGGAGTCATAAAATTTTATGACAATTATTCAGCATTCCAATTACGTAATGAATTACGTAATTGGAATGCTGATTACTCGATTCTGTAAACAAAAATAGTAAACAGATAAATCATTTCTTTTATAAATAAAATACCGATTGAATAGATGGCTTGTAAAACAAACTCATTATTGTTTGCGATTATTATTAGAGATGATAATAAAATCACTAGATTACAATACGCGGCTTTTACGTTCTCGTGGGATATAAATCTGGGTTACTATATAAAATACTAGTATTCCACCCCGCGGTATCCATTTTACCTCCTCAGGGTCAATTTTTCTAAAATCATTTCTTAGCGGATGCCTACCGTTACTGGATCTACCAAATAAATATTGGCGACTTTACCCACGTCCAGACAGTCATAGTAAGTAAGTAAATAATTATTTTTTGATGTACAATGAAGCGATGGTACACACGGCCACAGATCAAGCTACACACTGCGGCACCTTATGCGGTACAACCGCTATATAGGCGCTATTTTGCAACAAAAATGTGTAGCTTGATCTGTGGCCGTGTGTACCTACACTCATATTACTTATTAGGATATGTCTGTGTCTTTTCTTTCATCAGTAGAGCTGTAGGTACTTGAGAGTTGATTTATATAATCTCAATTACTACAAGATGACTGAGATACAATATAGACACAATACAATGTTTGATAGAAAACTTTAAGTTTTTCAGTAAACGTATATACGTAAAGTATAGTTTATGCGCAAAAAGTCAGACTTGATTATACAGTAAACTGTAAATAAAAATGTATTAAATACAGTATGTAAATATAAATACTCATTGGGCGTTTTTCAGCGATATAATACAATTAAATCGGGGTCCCGGAAAGCTAAAAGCTCGTTTATAATAACATTACTTTCCTTCTCGTCAGGGCGGGCGAGGCTAAATCAATTATACAGGGTTGCGCTTAGTTTTGATGGCGTAGCATAGCCGATCGCATTTCAAAGGGTAACGCTTGATATTTTATGGATAAGTTTGTTTTTGATTTTATTATAAAAAGGTTTTTGATCGTGAGTAAAAGGTAGAAGCATAGACTCAATTTTAAATGGAAATAATATGTACTATCTAGAAAGAAAGACATTTATTTTGGTGTCACAGAATACTACCCTAGATGCTGTAGCGCTGTTTTCCAGACGCGAAAAGCGAAGCCACTGTCACACGCGACACAGGTTATTGAAAATAAATATTAGAAGAATGTAATAATTATCATATGGCTGCTAGTTGTATCTATGTAGTATACCTATTATTAACTCTCTGCTGCTAGTTTGATCATTAAAAAATTGCGATGATTGGCCAATTTAGCTCTTCGGGGCACTGTTAAGGCCTGGAATTTAGCCTTTAGTGATATCATCAATATGTATTTTATTTTTGGGATTTCCCCCTACTATCAAACGCAAATTAATAATACTTATATTGTAAGAAAATTCAGTTTCAGTCAACATAAAACCAGCAAAAAGTTTTTCCCTGTTTCGCCCATTATGTTAACGGCGGCTAATAAATCCTTCAGACGGCAGTCTTTTGTTTTTTTTTGTTTGTCCCAAGGCTTTGTTTATTACCAGATCATACGTAAAGCTTAGGTACTGACAAACACATCTAACATATTTGCGAACCATAATACATGGAATACTATTTGAACTGAGAATAAAATAAAACATTTGATTTCAAATTAAACAAAGCATAAATAGCAAGGAGTATGGCCTGGTATGAGTAATACAAGCTGTTCACCGCATTTTCACCCGCATTCCCTGAATAAATAAATAGCGTTTTTCCATATTGACTATGTGCATGCAAAATTCCATGATACCTTTATTTATAAGTAATATTAGTATGAATTGTTTCTAAATACTTATTTTAGTAATATAAAAACAAACTCGATATACCTAATTTGTTCTCTTTCATTACTGGACAGCTTTGGACTAAATCCCTCATAAAGACTGGCAAAGTCCTTTGACGATTTCTTGTCACGCCACATAACATTATCCTCTTTTCAGACCCTTGCCTCCTTGATATTATCTTATACACTCTTATCACTTTGCTAATTTAAAACACCTCCTCTATTTTTAACCTCCTTAAAAAAGGAGGAGGTTCTCAATTCGGTTTTTTTTTTTTTATATTTGTTTACGAATAACTTTTTTGCATATGACCGTAATATAATATACGGTATCTACTCTACTCTTAGTATTTCTACTGGTATTTAAAAATCTTAAAAAGCATGTACAACATATTTGATGTTTCCACGTGTTTTTAGATGTTTTATGCATTGGTTAGTATTTGGTCATTTATTATTGACACTGTCAACTAGCGTACAAATAGGTTTAAGCCGGGGCTCGACCGCGAAATGAACTGGTAATAATGAAAATGGCAATAATGTGTTATAGCTCGACCTAAAAAGAGCTGCCAGCGGCGTTAGTGTTGCAACGCATTTGACACAGAACGGTTGTGTTTCAAATTTTGTTGTGTCAAAAATTCAAAATGTATGAAGACTCGAGCTCTGAAGATGATTTTCACACTACTCATGAAAAAATTAAGATTTTGACGGCCTGGTACTATAAAAGGAAAAATAGACAACCACCAAGATATTGGATAAGTAGTCCTCCTCCTTCTTCCTAGTATCGCGATACTCCTCCTTCTTCCTAGTATCGCGATACTCCTTCAATTCCGTATTCCACAAACACGGGAATTGCCTGACAGCTTCAATAAACTCTTCCATTGCGCACGGTAAATCAAAACACACTAACTAAACAAACAACCGCCTGCGCGTCGCGTCCCTACAAACGGGCGAGCGAGGGGCGCGGGCGGGCTACGGGAGGGGAGCTGACACCTCGCTCCGCTCAAAACTCGCAACCAACGCGATGACACAGCGAGGCCGCTTTCGCCTATTTTTGCTCTTTCAGACCGCTCCGCTAGCCTCTTTCGCGGTCGAGCCTCAACTATGAAAATTATCGTTGCGAGTTAAGCGGGCTCATTAATGGCCTCGCTCATTTTGCGGTCGAGCCCCGGCTTTACTCACGTGAAATAGGTAGGTAATTAACTTATATTGTTAGTACAAACTTGATAAAGGTCAATTATAGATTTGCCTAGATTAATACCTATATTATGTACGTACAATGTTTACCTAATGGTTTACATATTCATAGTTAACGCTCGCGTGCTCTACTTACTTAAATATCACTTGTGTTTTCTACACGTGGGTTTCATACATTTGTTGCTATCTATTTCAATAGCCTAATGTCTAAAACGCTTTAATTTTCCAGGTAAATATGTAACGTCCATTGTCAAATGTAGGTATTTAATAGCAATATCGCCAAATCTCATATCATTAATATTATAAATAAAGTTTAGATATTTGTTTGTCAATCACTCTTACGGCTGAATAGTTTTGGATGAATCTTGGCACATAGCTAGATCATACCCTGGAGTAACTTATAGGATAATTTTTAGTCTGAGAAAATATTAGGTCTAAAATCAGTTCGACCGTAAATATATTTTTTTGGAACGACGATACTTAATAGAGCTGTAGAACTGGAAAAAAAAAATCGTTGGAGATATTATGTTCCGTTTGATGTGTCGTGTTTTTTTATTTACTGAAACAAAGAGTAATTTGAGGTCACGCTTTATTGTCTTTTCATTTGGTATTCATGGGAAGAAAGGTTCGATTTGGCAGTTCTTTCGTTACATGTAAATTATTGAAAAGAATTTCACACTCCGGAGGCACAAAAGGACTGGTAGATATAGGAATATTTATATATTTCAAAGAAAAGGGTTTTTTCATCCATTTTTTTATTGATATAGGTACGTACAAATTACTTTAGTTGCTGGTTTGGTTTCACCTTAAATAAATAATAAATAAATATCCTGGGACATTCTTCACATACGGTTATCTGATTCCAAACTAAGCAGAGCTTGTACTATGGAAACCAGAAACATATACTATTTTTTTTTTTGTAAATACATACTTATATAGATAATTACACCCAGACACAGGACAAATAGACATGTTCATGCACACAAATGTTTGTCCTGGATGGGAATCGAACCCATGACCAGCGGCGTGATAGGTGGTGTCTTAACCAACTGCGCCAACTGGCTTGTCTTATCTTGTCCTTGGGTCATAAGTCGTCATAAATAATTTTCGAAAACCATTCCTAACACAAATAGATTAAAAAATCTGAGTCAAATCTGAGCCGTATCACGTATTACTGGTATAAGTGGGTATTCAATGGATTCTAGACACCCTAGTCGCGTAATTAGCATCCTACCCCGTCTGCGATATATTTGAATAACGCTGAGCGGGATGTGTAAGGTCCATACATATTAAGGTAAATAGTACAAATAGGAGATTTTATAGAAGTTGGATTATGAAACATCTTGAGGCATTAAAATCCGATTTAATAATTATAAAATATATTTTCATGTTATAATCATAACATTAGAGATATTTCTTTCTGGCATAGTTTAGATTAAATACTTTTACGTTCACAAAATGTCAGTCATAAACACGTCGTATTACATGTTAATGCTAGTTTTAAGGAGCTAAATCCATATTATGATATAAATATAGGTTCGTAAAGGTCTACATGAAATGCTAATGTTTTCTTTTTTTTCTTTTAGAGTAGCATTTTATCAAAATTTTCACATTTATTTGTTAATCAAATGCCGTTTTTTGCCAATTCCATCAACAGATCCTGAGACTTGGTGATAATGGGACCTTATTGAATAAAAAAAGGATTTTCACATAATGGAGGAGTAATCGCGTAACATATCTGGGTACATAAAAAAAAACACAGTCGAATTGAGAACCTCCTTTTTTGAAGTCGGTTAAAGATACTATTTACGTTTGTTATAGGTTGTTGTTAATAAAAAGGTCAATGTCAATTAAATACTAGATCAAAAAAGTTATCAGCTCTACATCACTAAATAAATTTTAATGTGCGTATAAAGTTAGAAATAATGTTATGTACATAATATGTACAGTCACGAGCATAAATATATTAGCATGGACAGATCAACTTCATTCATTCGACATCACATAATTATGCTGCTACTTATATATGCCTTCCATAAATGATATTGCTGATCTGTCCATGCTAATATATTTATGCTCGTGACTGTACTACAGCTATGTGACTGTACCTTAGCAGAGCGTAGGGCGGCCAACGCGTTAACGCTCCTCTGGACACGTTAATTGAAACTGGATTGGAGGTGACAGTGTAGAACGGAGTTTATTTTTCTATACCTCGTTGTGAAGTCGTTTTTATTGGGCATTGTGTGATGTTTGATTTATATCACACGTTTATAAAAAGTCAATCTAATTTTTGTTGACGCATTTGAAGCTTCCATGTATTTTTCCAAAAACACTTGCACTATAGTATAGATGTTTCTTTGTTGCTTATAAAGCTTTCCTGCAAAGGAACCGTAAACCTAAAAACGTATACAATATACTCCGATTGTAAACTGAAGACTTAAAAGACGGAAATATCATTTGAGGCAGGAAGAGTGATTAATAAATACGTACAGTATGACACAACATAGATGTAGCATCGGCGAATCGTTTTCGTACACTTCACTTCCGATTTACACAAGTAATAAAAATAATTCATTATCACGCCATTCAACGTTCAACAAGATCATTTTCGCCGATCATTTTTAATTCATGAGTAATGTTGTAGGCGCACTCTTTTCGGGAACGATCGATTTTACGAATTTTGCCGATGCTTCATCTAAGTTGTGTCATACTATACCAACATAATAATAGACAAAGGTAGTAAGGTTAGAAATCATAACTAAGTAACGTAATCAAAGATAAGCTCATTAAAAAATCTAGTTACATCCCAAAATAAATAAAGCATCAATCCTACTCAACATAAATGCGGAAGTTTGTGAGTATGGATGTATATTTGTTACGCTTTCACGTAAAAACTACTTAACAGATTTTTATGTAACTTGGCACATAGATAGATCATACCCTGGAATAATATATAGGCTACTTTTTATCCCGGGAAAACATAAGATATCTCGGGAAAGCGGGTGGAACCGCGGGGCGGAAGCTAGTTTGTAATGTTTATAAAATAAGAATAATATTTATTAATAAAAGACAGTACTACAACATTGTCTGTCAATAATAATATATGATAATGTGTTTAACTTAAGAATATATCCGATACGTGATGTAAAAGTAATATTTTCACAAAAATGTGTTGCGACACAGAATTCAATGTTACCGAGAGGCCGTAGCCTTTGGCGTGATCAGGGTTGTTTGGCCCAAGAGTTGAGTGTATTATCAATATTTTATAATATTACGATTTAAGTATTATATTAAATTTGAACGTAATGGTATTATGGAACGTTACTGGAGTACTTAGCAAATATGATTGCTTTATGTCAAAATCTCGTCAAGACTATTGAAATGGTTTGTTACATAGCCTGGGTTAATTTAAAATTAGTATAGCTTTGTTTTCTGACAAGCCAGTTGGCGCAGTTGGTTAAGACGCCACCTATCGCGCCGCTGGTCGTGGGTTCGATTCCCATCCAGAACAAACATTTGTGTGCATGAACATGTCTGTTTGTCCTGAGTCTGGGTGTAATTATCTATATATGTATGTATTTACAATATAAATGTTTATGAAGTATATCAGTTATCTAGTTTCCATAGTACAAGCTCTGCTTAGTTTGGGTTCAGATAACCGTGTGTGAAGAATGTCCCAAGATATTTATTTGTATAGACTTAATAAAAGAATAACTTAATCGAGCTTTCCAGTTCTCTGTACTTAACTTACTCATTAGTTCAGTTACCATTTTTCACTAGAACAACCACTAACCATATACCTTGCTCTTATAACTTGCAGCAGTTGTTGAGGTCCTGAATCGCTACCCTGTTCGCGTCTATTCGCCCGGCAAAATGAGATATCAGTGGATATTGAATGACGGGAGCGTTACTGTGAACGCGGTTTTATATCCCTTTTTTTCTTCAAACACAAAAGGGTTCTGTATTGAACTGTAAGATTGTGCTATACGGAGATATAAATTGTATTGTTCGGTCGGATTATATATAATAAACAGTTTGTTTGGTTGATATAGCCACTTGGATTTCGGATTTTCCTTTGTAGGTTACGTTTTGGTCACAGATATAGTTATATTTTCTGGAAATTATTAGAGCATTAATTTATTGATGTTTGTCCATCACAAACTATTTACACTTTCAAAAATACTAAATAGTTTTGCGGTTATTGCAGAAGAAACTTATGGAGAAAGAAAAAAATTATAGGTATTACGATATGATGATTACAAATTCTTAATAAATAGGTCTTTTATAAAAAAAAACTGCTACAAAATTCGCACACAACGTAGGTTATTATTTTCTTTTCTTTCCATTCATAAGCGAAAAAGAGACAAACTGTTGGAAAGGGACATACTCTTGTCAAATCTGATATGTACCTACGATAAATTATGTGAAAAGCCATTACCAGTTTATTAGACAAATTATTTAATATTCAGAACTAAAATAACAAAATAGCTTTTGTTTTATTAGGATAATAAAACTCGTTTTATACAGCAAAGTTCTAAGTTTGCGTAGTACACAAGCTGTCAGAACCATCCGCCATTGACGAGGGTGTTCAGAGCTTGTTAGTACAGCGATTATTTAGTTGACCTCTCGAATATTTGATCCGAGGTAATTTACTTTACAGATGCCTACACGTGGATTTGGGGTTGTTCAAGTGGAATATAGGTAACTACAGCCTAGTATCATTAATTTAAATTTTCTTGTACTGTAAATAAATATAATTCTTTGATTCCCTAAAAGAGTGCATACAAAGTACATACAAAAAATAAAAATAGTGTTGAAAAAAAAATTACACAAAACAATTGATTTATGTTAAATTCATGAACTGATAGGCACTTGTAACTTTTCATTCCATTTATATATTTTTTATTGATAAAATAATGAAAACCAAGAGCTTTAAAACAATCGGTAAACCTTCACAGGCACTTATGAAATATCAAGCTCTAATGCACGGTTCAGAAGGTTGCTTTTTATATTGTTCTTTTTTATTTGAAGGTTTTATCTTTTCATGTGATTATGTCGCTTATTATTTAAAAAAAAAAACACAAATATAATAAATATTTTTCGATCATAGATGTAAATAAACCGAGCGTTCCTTCGTCCCCGATTCAATATCAAACGTTGTTAGTGACCGCACGTCGTTACGTTGCACCTTCAAGTCACCGGACCCGACTGAAACCAATATCTGCACGACTTTTCATATTTATTATCTCCTGGTACCTTTTAGGTAACGTGAATAATGTCGAAATTTGAAATTCTGTACTAAAAATGAAATAGGGATAGATTATAATTGAAATTATGTATATTGTTTACGCATTTGTTTTCTCGTATTTGTTCCGTCCAAATAACTTGAAAATATTAATATACATTCTGAGATGTAATACAAAGGGAATAGATTTCTTACTTTTAAAAAAGGCTTAGCTTTATTTTTAATTACATAAAACCGTCTTTTTTCGCCATTGAGTTCATTATACTCGTAGAAAATACTTCTACTGTACAGAGTTCAAATTCGCGTAGCATCTACTAAGTATCCCATTACCCTTCAAACATGAAGATGAATATACATTTAAAAGCTTGAAACAAAAAATATCCTCCTCTTTCTTAAATAAATGAAAACATAAATAAAACCTACTAACATTTCAAACTAAAAACCATGATTTGGAAAAAGGAGGAAGTTGGAACCGGATGTAGCAGTCTGCTGCAGAGGGCGCTGCCAGCGTCGCGCCGAGATATTCAGCACTTCCGGTCGCTAAGTGCAAGCGAGATAGATAGAGGAAATGAATACATCTGCCAATCGAAAGATTCTATTGAACGTTATTCGAAAATCGTGAAAATTTTCAGTTTTGTGTTCTTTTCGATCAAAAGATCAACTAAAAGTTTTAACTTACATAAAAATTTTATAGGTATATTTTCTCGTACTTTGACATTATGAGATCCTGGTATATTTTTCTAAATAACTCAGATGTATCTAAAATATTACAAAACTAGCTGTCCCCCGCGGTTTCACCTGGAATAATAATATACGTAATAAAATAAAATTGGCCCATATATTATGGGGTATATATCTTTGTATATTTCAATCAAATCCTCTCAGTAGAAGAGTACAGAGCTGAGAAGTAACAAAAAAAACACATAAACAGAAATATTATTCATGATAAATGCATGAGCAAATACATAAATCATCAACTTCACAAATAGATTTGCAAGGTGCAATCGCAAAATATCGAATTCATAACCCACGAGTAAATATTTTAACTGTTGATTGGGAGTATTAATCATTCTATGGTGAATTAATTATTGTAAATCTAATTAACAATTTGTCATGTTATTATTTATTGAATAATTTATTAATACAGTTATTACATTTCAGGTTTGTAAATTAACTTTAGACTAGATTTACTTAAAAAAAACTCGCTTTCAGAGTACCATGATAAAAGTGATTTAAATTCCTGGCAGAAAGCTCGCGCCTGCGATCGCCTGTTTTGCCTCCTTAGGAATTGGATTTTCAAAAATCCTTTCTCAGCGGATGCCTAGGTACACCATAATGGCTATCTCTATATACTTACCAAATTTCAGCCATTGTTAGCTGTGCATTGATAGATCAGTCAGCCACGCTTTCCTTTTATATTAGTTAGTTACTTATTTAAAACCATGACAAACTTAACATAATAATGGAAATATACTTACGATTAATTTCAAAGTATCCACGATACTAAAAATCGTTCGTAGGTATTGAATTTACTTTCTTTATACTTAGTCCGCCCATTGGACTCCTTATGGAGTTATGTCAAGGCCGAGAAAATGCCTATTCACACTAACCTTGAAGACATTAAGGTATCACGTATCAGGAAACATAGATTAGTATTTATACAACTCTTAGGCTGAGATCTATAGAGCGTACTTAGACTTTGCTCAGACTTTACTGTACAAAGTCGGTATTTAAAATGCAATCTTCGAATCTCTCTGAGTGTATTCTAAGCAAAGCCTAAGTGCACCTAATCGATGACTTATCAAAAACACAACAATATTTACTTTATATAAACTTACGTAAGGTTTATACCGAAGGTTTATACCCTAAGTAAAGTCTGAGCATACCCTAAGCACGCTCTAAGTATAGATCTCAGCCATAGAGC
This sequence comes from Tethea ocularis, assembly GCA_963555595.1. NCBI lineage: Eukaryota > Metazoa > Arthropoda > Insecta > Lepidoptera > Drepanidae > Tethea > Tethea ocularis. Next base: position 11,435,416 of record OY741958.1, read on the forward strand.
GCTGATGTTGGATTAAAAATACCATGTATAATAAAAAAGGACATAATATTACACACCATTAAAGATAAGAGCTTCCAATGGAGTACTCCAAACCCCGGTAATCATGTTACAATATGATCGAGTTACGTTGCCGATTCGTGGTTGATCCCGGGGAAAAGGGCGGCTGAGAGTACGCCCATGGCGCAAGACACTAAATCAAAGCGATTTCACAAAATTTTAGCCTCACATAAAAAACTGTTTAGCTTTATTATAGTACTAGCTATTCCGCGCGGTTTCACTCGCGTTCTCGGGATAAAAAGTAGCCTATAACCTTCAGGAATAATGTAGCTTTCTATAGTGAAAGAATTTTTCAAATCGGTTCAGTAGTTTCGGAGCCTATTTAATGCAAACAAACAAACAATGAATCAAATCTTTCCTCTTTATAATATTATAAGTATAGATAATTAGATAGTATACATATAGATAATATATTTATTTATTAGCTAGCCTTCTAGAAAGAGCATCATGGTTACTAATATGAAATGTAACATTGTATAATTAGTCTTTCGATAATTTCGGCTAGGTCACCGTAAGCGACATGTCATTTATTTAGTTCGTAAAAGCTTTAGAGTACATGTTACAATTTTACGGAAAATAAATCTTTTCTAATATACGCTTATCGCTTTTATATTAGACTACGCACTTTATTCATACCTACCATAAGCAGTAATATTGCTTGATTTCTTTTGAAATTTGATTTTCTATGGCTTGTGTAATTTAGAAGTTGGTGCTTGTCTCATATCGTACATTTGATAGCTTTCTTCGAAGTCATCAGTTCAATCAACGCAAGGAAATAATATAGGTCCTTTACCAGATGAACTTTTGTAGGTATCTGTTTATCTTAATTCTGAAAAAGCGAGAAACGAGAAACAATCTGTTCATTCAAAAGGTAAACACGCAATAAAACGTATGAACCTGCATAATGAAGACTGCAATAATCCATGAAAATTTGGCTGCTGGTTTCCAACTTTCACGTTCAGAAGTTCATTTACTTTCGTAAGTGGTTTTTTTTTATTATTACAATAATGCGTGACACATTAGAAGACTGGCAACCAATAATTAATATAGAACACCATTTAGAAATTATGAGTATAAAAATTTTTCTCAATTTAATTGCATGTAACTTTTATAATTTTAAGTTAATTAAAACGTTCTAAATTCAAAATTACATTTTTAATTGTAACCAGCGAGTTGGTGGATGCTAAAATGAATATTAAAACCTGGTGAGTTGGTAAATGTTCGTACAATTTTTCATTGCATAAACCAAACATCCCCACATGGGAGAGTTGTCACTCGCAGGATAACGGTAACGAGGGTGAACATAATTTCAGTAGTCGGACGGACGCCTCGGATCTTGACAAATCCTCTTAAATTTCTCAAATGTGAGGGCTTTGTGATAGGGGTAAAGAAATTTTTGGTATAATTTCATTATTGAGCTTGATATATTTTGATATTTAAATGTCAGTGAGAATTATTAAATCGTAAAGATTAATTATATGGACATTAACAATAGATTCCTGTTAAAGAATAATTACTTTCTTTTAACCTAATGTGATTAAAGCAATTTTAAATTTAAATAAATTTAAAATTCATCTCGATAATGTTAGTTATAGTAAACCACTCATAAAACTGATGAATATTCCGGCTCCAACGGAAGATCAGCGCTGGTTTACTACCTGCATATGCTGAGTTGGGGCCGATTAGTAACATTTTTATACCCACTACTATTAACGTTGTTATTTATTTGTTTCTATATTGTGGTGAAAGTGTTGCAAATAAATATTTTTTCTTTCTTCTTTCTTTGTTTAACATTTTTAGATTGAGAATTTGCTACTAGCATTATCTTACCTTGGTCTTCGAAACTTTTGTTTCTCAGATATCAAAAAGGCTTAGGACAAAAATCATTCAGCCTTATGATTTGAACCACCTACGCTTTACAACGTCATGCCATACTCCATAACTCATCAATCTTCTATCAAATAAATTGTACAACTCATGTCAATGATAGGATAGACTGTGTCACAACGGTAGATATTGTGTGACAAAGTGAAGCCGGTGGGTAGTCATCCTACCGTATGTTACAAACTTTAATTAGGCAGTCTACAGCAGAAATACGGCGGCTGGGTTAAGGGGGATAGAAAGGTGATTGTTTTAAAATTGGAATAGAATTAATGAATTAAAGAAATAATAACATTTGATTTGTGGTCAAGTGAGAACGAAGATTATGATACGTTTATGGTAACATATAAGTGTTATTATTAATATTTATCTGCAATAGGTACTTTATCCCCTGATAGTACTTATCAATATAAACAAGGCTTCTTTATGTAAATAGTAATATAAAGTAGTATATAATCTCTGTTTGTGAATGTTTGGATGTTTACATGTTTGTGATTCAACTCGGGATGCACTTTTTACCTAGGTAAATCGTAAGGAAATGCAGATGAAATCAGGGCGCAAACTAATAGTTTATATGTACCGCAGGTGTATTATAACGTATCGAAAACTGAAACGATGGATTCTGTACACCATTTAGCGTTCAAATATTACGTCGGTATTTCCAAAAAAATATGACTTTACTAGCAGTTTTTTACGCAAAATTTTAACAAGGGTTCAACATTACGTTATAATTCCGTGGTATTCGTTACGATGTCACTTACACTAGGTATATTTTAGAGCATTATAAAAGTAGGTATGAATAAATAGTTTAAATTATAGGCGTTATAACATCCCCTTAACAATCACAGGGTGTGTGTCGAACATGTTGACGTCGCGGTCGGCGAACTTTCATTATTTGCGTGCCGCTTTCTGTCTGCGTAGTTTCTACTTATTTGTTCATTGAAAATGATAAATAAGATAGATACCTAAGTAGCACATTTCTATATTTAAATTATTTACAACTAATTTACAAACTACAAATTAAAAAAAATCCTCGAGCTGGCCGCTGCTGCCGATCAAACCGCAAGGTTCCCAGAAGGTGGTTTCCTCACGATGGATTTTTGAAAATTCAATCCTAAAGGGGTAAAATAGGGGTTCATGGGTTAAACCACTGGGCGGAAAGCTAGTTTATAATATTAATAGGATAAGTTACCTAATGATTTATATAGGAACAATTTAAATCAGAACTCAAATAATATAATTTTTTCCATTTTTTTAAATGTAGTTTGTATAATTTGTTGTAAATAATTGTAACTATTATATAATCGGTACCTAGTAAATATATATATTATTATTTTTATATTTCTTATTAGAAAATAGATTAGAGCTTATTACAGGATATGCATTAGACCTTTGTCGCAGCGTAACATTATATAAATTTATAAATTAAAGTAAATTGTTAATTAGAAAACTCAGTTAAACTTTTGATAGGTACCTACTTGAATTAATTTTCACTGTTATAAAAACAAAGTACAAAAAACAACCTACTAACTAACACAGTATGTTTCTTTCAACAAAATAAAAGCACAAACGCTCCAAAGCTTTGGTGAAACGAGCAACAACAACCGGGAGCTTTTTTAAAACTGCAAACTGCGTTTTGTATAATTTAACAAGGCTTGTTTGCAACGAATCACATGACACAATTTTAACTCCGACTCTGCTCTCTAGAAACAGAATTTCAAACGAAATAATAATAAAAAACAACAAAACCTCAGAGCATGTCAGAATAGGGTATTTTACAGATGTAATAATATCAAATCAACGTCTTTTTATTAAACTTTCACTAGCTTTCCAGGGTCACCTTAATATCTACGGTGTATTCCGACAGCTGCACTTGAGGACCAGGGAGGCATCACGTAACTTTTGTTGTGATTGCCTCACAGATCCTTTATGGACATTGTGTACTCACCGCCATCGGCTACATCATCACAGACGGTTAAATTTTGGTCAAACATAAGCCTATATAGAGTAAAAAAAAAACATAAGAAATGGCAATTCAACTTGACCTTGAAAGCTTTCCGCTTGTATTTCTAAAATATTTGATTCAACAAAACTTGCATAGTACGGTAGTAGCAATAAATCATGGAAGTACCAACAGCAAGTCTCAGCGGCTATGAAATTATTAAGGCGACAAAACATCGGGTGCTTCAGGAAACTCGACAATTTCCTTGCATTGCCACTTGGAGTCCAGTTAGGGAGTAAAGGGCTTGTTGTTACACCGTATCATAACGTTTCTGAATTAAAGGGCGCTTTTTGCTGTCTGTAACGACATTTAAATTCAGGAAAGTGGTAATAAAATTGAAGCGGTAAGCTTATTAGTAAGGTATTAATTAATTTTGCATTGTGTGAATACTTAGTACAAAACTTGATATTTTCGCATTAATTCTAGAAATCCAGTTAAGTTCAGATTTGAAGTACTGGAAAATTAGTATCTTACGTAAAACTTAAGGTTAAATTGCCAGCTCTTCTAAGCAAATGCAACTTTTCAAACCGTTATTAGAGCCAGATATTTATATTATATGTGCCTTATATATATTCTTATGTGCCTGAAAAAGTATATATAGGTATTATTAATATATTTGATTTTTTTTTGACATCCTAGACTGTGTGTATGGCGCCCTCATTTTCCTATTGAAATTGTATGGAATTAGCGGTCAAAATAGACGGTAACGTTATTCGAATACTGAATTTAAATTTAACAACCTACATTCAGGTTTGTTTATGGTTTCTGTATTTTTTTTAATTTATTGCTCATGAAATACAAGTCTTTGCAATGAGGTTTGAAATTTAGAACCATGATTTTCGGCGCATTTTTAATACGAAATGGCTATTTTATAAATTTTGTGAGAAACAAATATTTATTAAATAAGCGTAATTATGAATAATGTACTAATAGCTTTGTGTGCTACCATCTTGATAATAAATAGTAAAAGCCTATTTAAAAAAAAAAAATCTGTATGATTTCTATAACATTATTATTATAATGAAATAATAACTTTTAGGCTAATAATTGGATTAGTTAAATTGCTACAATCACTATCTATTTTTAAGAATTTTTAAAAAAGCAAATGCATTAGCAACTTGTAGGTACATACAAAGATATTTAAGCTAATAAATCTTTTATTTCCATTTACTTTAACAATTTATCTATAAGTACTTATTAAACATTCCAACAGCACAGAATTCTTTAATCTCTTTGAGCAAATCACGATAAACTGTCTTCCCTAAAAAAACTACCCCGAAAATCTGCTAAACTCCTCGGCAAACGGGGGCTATAACAACTCTAAAGTGCTCTTGAAGGACTCTGATGTTGATCGGCATGGGGTGTGAACAGCTCTAGATGTACTTGTAGCTGTAAGTGGATTTAATATAAATAAAACGTGGAAGATCGTTTTTTACGTCCTGGGTTCTTAACCAGGGCAAGCATTTGTGTGTATGAAAATGTCTGTCTGTCCTAAGTCTGGGCGTATTTATTTATTATAAGAAAAAAAAAATATAATTGTAGTATATCAGTTATCTGTTTTCCATAGTACCTACCTACCTACAAACTCCGCTTAGTTTGGGATTAGATAACCGTGTGTGAAGAATGTACCAGGATATTTTATTATTTTCTAAATTTCGGGCAGTTGTCAAAAAAATACTAGAAAGCAATTGTTTTGGTAATTAGTAGTTGAATCGTTTATTTTTATATCATAATTCTTTTTTTTATTTGATCAACATAAATATATAATAATATGTACGTACGTAGGTATCTATTACTACAAACATAATTTAAATCACATTGCTTTGAACAAGACAATGTCTCACGTTAAATAAATATACACCCAAATAGGTAAACATGTTTGCAAGGCACATCACAGTTTCATCTCACTTTCCTTATTTAGAATAATGCGTAACTATTTATACACATTTTCACCAAAAATGACGTAAGAATTAGCCCCCATATTCCTCATTCTCGGCACTTTGTACGATAAATCATATCCATCAACGCAACAAAAAATATTACGCGCTCTCCCGCGGCTGTAACACGCCTGTCTTCTACAATTTTCATCCAACTAGGCCCAACAAAAACGAAACAGGCCGAGACTTGGCCCAAGTTTCATCTTCATATTTTCTCTCTGAAAAATCTATGTGGTTGATCAGCGACCAAGATTCCTTCAACCCTTTGCCAATGCATTTTGAACTTATAGTCTGTGTGGTAGAGTACTAGCGAAAAGTTTCGTAGGAGTGGGAAAATTGGTAGTTGTGTCGCTAAGTGAAAATAGTGAAATCGAATACTTATTTTTTTTGGTATCTATCTGCTTCGTAGAAATTTGTTACGTTTGCGATACGATCGTGTTTTGTTTTAAAACAGTACATACGCGGATTGAATAAGATACTAACTCTGCCCCGTGGTTACACATGCTCTAAAATACATTCTAATACCAGTCTATTCCACTTTTATACAATAAACTAGTATTCTACCTCGCGGATTTACGCGCGATCCCCATATAAAAAATATCTTTCTTTGCGCCGTAATAACTAACTGTACATATACCTATACTACATAACTACCAAATTTCAAGCCGATCCGTCCAAAGTTATGAGTTGATAGGTCAGTGGTTTCCTTTTATTTCTTAAATTATTTAGTGTGTTATGTACTGGCAGTGAAAGCTGTTGGGTCGCACTTTGACTTTTAGGTCTTTGATTATTCTAAAGTCTGACTGCCTAATAAAAAGAAACTACTGCACCTAAATGAATGGTCATAGAATCAATCAATCAAATTTGAAGGATCTTATTGCGTAGAATGTAAAATGGAGTATTTAACATACGGTCAAAGATCACCAACCGTGAAATAAGAAACGTTATATAACTGCTGTGTGGGAGCATCTTATGACAACCAGCTTCAAAAACTTTCTTAAAAATTTATAATAATTGCATAAATATACATAATATATCGATAAGTATGTTATAATAGCATGCACTAAACCTAGCGTCAACTAATAAACTAACTTCACTAAATAACGCACTACAAACTTGTCCAGTGAGAATGTTATGAATAACTGCGATCATATAAAACTATTCAACACGTTACATAGATGCGGCATATTTATGTTGAAAACTAAATTGTACGCACTTTGAAAAAAATACATTATATTAAAATTTTAAAATAAGAACTCGATTGTTGTAATATATAAACTTACTGAGCGATGTTGTAATATATAAACTTACTGAGCGATGTTTACCCATGCATATGGTTACTCACACAGACTGTGTTTCTATGGGTTTCTTGCCAATTACCTACCCTACTATAATAACCTACGAATTATTTTTTTAATAATATAGATAATTTATTTATAAAATTCATAGGTAGAATGCTACACCTGCCTCTACTATTGATAATATTTTCCTGTCACCCAAAGGTTGCCTGGAAGAGATCGCTTAAGCGATAAGGCCGCCTGTATTGTACTATTATTATGTACCAATATTTTATAGCGTCATCTGTTGTTTAAGGTGTACAATAAAGAATATTCTATTCTATTCTATAAGCAATTTTTGGTGAAGGAAAACGTCGTGAGAAAACCATAGCTCTGGGGTACTTTGTGGTAGGTACGTAGGTGCCTGCCAGGCTGGCTACCACCCACCAACTGAACAGATATTCTCGAGCATGTGGTGAGCTTCTGAACTTAAAAAGCAGTTGAAATATTTAACCATTAAAAAGTTTATATGCTTCAAATATATAGGTATATATTTTTTTAACTGAATTAAAAGCACTATTTTAGAATCTTCGTATCTCAAACAAACCATTTGCATTGACGATGCCTTAGAATCATGTAACTGGCAGCGATACGTAATTACGTATAATTTTCATGGAACAGTGTCGCCGAGGACAATGCCTTCTCCATCATAAACTATAATTAGCTACGTACACTACGTACCTACTAGTGGTGTAGTGTGAGAACCCTGTCACCTGAAGTTGGGAACTTTCATGAAGCGTTAATATGAGCCAACTTTCCCGGGAAATTGAATTTTATGAATACACTAAATATTTTCTTAATTTTAATGGAGGGTAAATTATTTCTAAAAGGATTTTGTTCAAGTATTTTTTTTTATATTTGTGAATGATTTATATAATTTCTCTTATGTATTCCTTATTCTTCCATTATTTATTATTCTGAATAAATGAGTTTTGAGTATTTCACTAATAAAACCGAATATTTTTCCCGACCGAGAAAAAAGGAGGAGGTATTTAAAACTTAGAATTTCAATATTTTAGGCGTAAATATTTATATTTGTATCTGATTTTATATAGGATCAGAGGAAGCAGTATATTATTTGATATTATCTTACATTACTCCTTTTCTTACAAACAGAATAATAGAAAATATCAAAGTACTCACACAAAGGCATCACATTCAAGCTCACTGTTTCACAAATGATGTAATAAAGCCATGTTCATACAAAGCTACATAACCAGTATATGCTAAACTACTAGGAGTGGCGTCACTTTGACCCGAAATGCATACATTGTGGTACACATGTAGAATAATATTTGCAATGCTATATTACAAAGGTTGTTGGTCTCAAAGGCAAATTGTGCATACTATCTTCCCGAGATAAAAAATAGCCTCACTATCTCTAAGAAATTATTACCTATGGTAGGGGAGCCCACAATCCAAAATTTGGAGTTACTCGAGCATCATTGTCACATTTTGAACAAATTTCGATTTCGATTCGTCAAAATTTTTATATTCCAGCTTTACCAAAGTGAACATTTTTCAAGCGCAACAAGCACGTAACTCTGAATCAAAATGTTGTCAGGATTTTATTCAGGGAAATCAATTTTATTTCTATTTGAAATGTACCTGTCAAACTAAGCCCTGATATAAGGCAGATGATCGCTCCTCCTGGATTCAATGTGTAGAAAATTGTATTTCAAAATCCACCATATTTTTTCACACACATTTCATACGTAATTTGGAATTCAATAAGGAGGCTCGTTTTGCGGGAGAACGAGCGGGTGTTATCATATTGGTGAACGGGCAATAATGTTAATAAATATTAATACTGTGTGGGAAAATATATAACAAAATGTTATGTTTAGTCTAAATATTTGAAAGGAGAAACAGACTATAAATTCAAAGCACATTTAAAAAGTCCTGAAAGAAAAAGCTTATTACAAAGTAGGTAATTATATTGAAGATAAAGATTTCTGGAAGTAGGTAGGTATCTGTACAAGCGCACCTTGCTCATTTTTGTACGAAAGCCAGTAGTCTCAATAGGTTATTATTATTATTGTCTACTTCTTATTTTTTTCATTTTCTTTCGGCTGTATTTATGCTCAGGTACATGTTTTTATTTTATTTTTGTGGTTTTGTTTTATTGTTAATAATTTGTAAAAAGTTAAAGGCCGTGTTCTGAACCGGTGGTAAATTCTGTAAATTTGACCTTCATAAGTGCCCACCTGGGGCCTAAATTGAATAAATGGCTTTGACTTTGACTATTATGAGATATCAATGCACAGCTCAGACCACAAGGTTATGAAACACGAAAATTTGCACTCGGGTTAGTAACCATCTTCTATAAAAGGATTTTTCAAAATCCAACTCCTAAAAATGGAATCGCGCGGAGTAAAACTTTTACTATTAAATTTTAAATCATAGCACTTCATAAATTCAGTAATGCCGTTTTCAGGTAAGTTGAGTATTAGATCAAGTGCGGTTACACGGACAATCGTATCCAATTTGCTTATTTACTAACCTTAACATTAACTAAACTTCTTACGGTTACACATCATAAACTATGAACTTTTAAAATTATATTTTACCGCTAAGTAGTTTTCTCCATACTAAATTGACAACAAAGTCAAGATGTTTGAATGATGAAAGAATAGATAGCTAATGAGGAATAACAACAAAAAAATCTAATTAGTCCGTCAGTTAGATCAAATCAATAAGAAATTACAAAGATAAGTCCAATAAAATGCAGGATTGGGGCTAGTGACGTCATTGTACAACTACTTTTTAGTACACTTTTTGCAGACCGGAAATTTTTATCGCACTGTATCTTCGTTATTTTTTGTTTTCGGATCAAAATAAAAAATACGTATCCAATATTTTTTGATAATCTAACTGACGGACTAATTAGATTTTTTTGTTGTTATTCCTCATTACGATTTGGATTAATTGAGCAATGAAACATTAAATCCTAATCGATTATGTTTACCTTCTTGCTGCGTATTTTTGTTGACATAATAATATAATATTAGACTTTTGCCTAATAAAAGGTTTATTACAATATAATTTGCAATTAAACAAATATTGGGGAAATAATATATGATAGGTATTTTTAGGTAACATTTATTTCAGGTGGTACTTCAAAATGTTTAGAAGTTTACCGTTGAAGTGGTTACTATTACAAGTTAGTCCCTCACTCTTGAAGTCAGGGGACTATTCAAGTCCCCTTGGGTACAAAATGTAATTTGCGTTACAAAGGCCTTCATGCTTTGGAGCCCAAATAGGTTATTCGACCCTCACAAGTGTTTAGGTTTTTATGAAAATATGTTTTTATGAAATAGTGGAATATTTTATACAAGCGTTTTTTAACACAAATACATAGTTTACAACAACGTAACTTGTTAGCTAAATAAATTATAATTTTTAACAATTATGGTACATAATTTAAATTGAATTAAATATGTTATAGGAACTACCTAGTCCTTAAAATGTTAAGAGATAAAACATCCAAAATTAGAATATTATCTAGTATTTTCTTTTTCCAAAACTAAGTATAGTTATCGTAAATCCTTTTATTTATAAAAATAATTTATCTTCGAGGAAAAATCGTTAAAAAAAACCTACATGTTAATAAACACAACGAAATATTCTTAACAAAAAATACATACTACACTTTCACTATCTTGATACCTACAGGCGTTCTATTCAGGCCGACACCTCAGTCCATCCGTCAATGAAGCCAATCAGAGGCTATTGACCCCAGGAAGAGGGGTGGATAATCAATATTTTAGCATTTCATACCAATTTGACGACTACCAAATGGGACGCCTCTAAATGGTGGGTCACTTGGTTTTGACACTATGTTGGATAAAAATAATGATACGATTTTTTATTCAAATAGGCTTTCACATACGCTTATTCCAACTCTAATTCTGGTTGTGAAGGTTGCTTTTACTGAGAAGAGCCGGCAGAAACAGAACGTATACCTATTTTAATGAAACTAAAAAAAATCTCCGTCCTTTATTATTATTGTAATTATATGTGTTTTTATAAAGTTACATAATAATCGAGGATGGAACTCAGGAATTCCATTTTCAAATATTAGCTCTTATTCAGGCTATTTTTTTATTATAGCATGGAGCTGATCTGGTGCTGGAGCTGGAAGGTGGCCAAAGGAACTCCGAAATAAAACGACACAAAGCCATCGTGTTTGGGCTCATTGGAACCAAAAAGTACAGTCGGCAATAAAAGCTTACCAAAAATGTAATTTTTGACAGAAACTTGTTTTAAAATTTATCTTTAAGTCTAATTGAGTCTAATTTAATTTAATTAAATTCTGATGATGATAAACAAATCATATTTCAAATCATCGATTATGTTGGTATTAAAGCTATTAAGTAATTAGATCCATTATCGATTGTACTAATAGCTTCCTATTTTATTCTCGAGTCACGCTGCGTGTTTTGAAATGACCTACATATGGTTTTAGGTTATTAGTAGATAATTATTTGACATGTGAGGATAATTAGTGCATTAAATAAAACCATTATTTATTTTAGTATTGTGGAAACTTCTGTGGGTGTTTCGTCTGCATCGTGATTATGGTACCTATCAAGGTTGTATTGCTCAACTGTCATCTGTAGGTATAATGACAATTTTTTTTTTATAATTATACAATATTTACAAGTATTTATAACAAATATACAAACTATATATAAAAAAAATCCTCGAGGTGGCCGCAGCTGCCAATCAACGGCAAGGTTCCCAGAAGGCTGGCAGCGTTCCCTCTTTGTATGGCCAAGCTAACGCGTTGGCGGAAAAAGCTCCCCGCCCATAAGTTGTTTTTGATTAGCTGTATATTATATCTTTCTTCTATTAATTTGTAACAAGACAAGTCTAATCTTGCATGTTTATAGTAATGTTCTGCAACAAGGCTGTACAACATAGCAAATTATTGACAATAAATGATTCTGATTCTTTGTAAAGTCAACAAATTATTTGAAAAATAATATATAGGTATATAGATAGGTATGTACGTTTATGAGTAAGCCCGAAACAACAAAAGGTTTTAATTGTTTTTAGCTAAGTGATAGCGAATAATATTCTGAAAACATCGTATATGGCGGGCATACAATAATAGTAATTTTAAAATAAAACTGGTCCAAGCTGAAAAACTATTCAATCGTGCATAAAACCAACATCTACATGGAATAATATAATTAAAATAACATTAAATTTAATAGTCATTATAAAATTGAGACACTTATAGCAACATTTTCTTAGAATTGCATATCCAATTAGAAGTAAGTATTTTCCGCAATTAAAAGGTAATTTTAAAGAAATAATGAAGACAATTATTTCAAAGCAATATACTAAATAAGCATAGTAGGTCTCGGATACAAATTGAAAGTATGTCTATTTTACTGTATTTAACGTGAATTTTTTATTTCAAATATTACCATTATTAGCCTGTAGCCATTACGATGTCAGTGTCATTATAGACAATTTGATGTAAAGGTTATGTCACAAATTCTTTGTTAAATGACTGAATAATTGGCCTTTAGTTTCAGTGGAAACCGGACACGCATCACACGAGCTTTTATACAGGTTGATTTTTTGGTTACAGGTTGTTGCGCGTAGTACACATCCTAAAGTATAGGGAATAGCGAAAAATGCTGAAAGGAGTCTCGAGGTCGATTTTTAAGATTTAATACCTATTTCCCAGAAATTGATCTTTATAATGGAGTATGAGATGGAGTAATAATACAGGTTTATATCCCGTATATTTTTCAAACAGTCAATTTCTCTACTCTTTAAGCTAAATTAGGGACAGAAAAATTGTGGAAATAGTTATAATTTTTTTCTTTTAAAATCGATGACAGGCTAGGTATATTATGCTATGAATTGTAGATAGGAAGGGTAATTTTTGTAGCGTTTGCGTAGAGGCTTCGTAGAGACTTCGAAGTTCGACTTAAAAATTATGAGAATACTGCCTAATTTCACTTTTAAATTAATATTAACATGATCAAATTATTTTAAAAACTATTTTGATTTATATGATTTATTTCCTTAACATTTAATTGTTTTTATTTAATTTAATAAATTGAAAAACTTCAACGAACGACGTAAATATAAACTCCCGAGGGCAGATTTAAATGATATCCAATTTATAAAATGGCAATTTAATGATCATTGGAAGGAGAAAAGCCAGTTTGATTAATGAAATTGTCCGTAGTTTCGATTGCATTGTTAATGCATTCCATTATTATAAATACAGCTGAAATATTGGTGCATTTTTTTCTTCAATATGATAAAAAACATAATGACGGATGCGATCATGTAAAATTTTGAAATACCTATTGGATAAATCAATTTTTAGTTGTACAGGAAAACACGAGTTTCACCGACCAGTTGGTTCGTAAGCTACGCTTCTTGTCACGCCACTGGTCGTGGGTTCGATTCTCATGCTGTACGGATATTTATATGGATGATTCGGTCTTCTGAGTGTAATGTTTAATTAAAATATAACATCATGTAAAAATTAAAGTGTATAAGTTAACTGGTTTCCATAGTATTTACAAAATCTACTGTGTGATATTTTTTTTAACTATGTATAAGCCTGTTGTTTGATGGTGGTAAGGACACAAAGCCTAGAAAGGATTATTATTATAAAATAAATTATTTTAAAGTGTATTGCAGTACAGTAAGTAATGAAAGTAGTACCTAATGAAAGCAGTCTTCAATTTTCTCTTTAATTTTTTTTCCTCATAATGCTATGGATACGATGATGATCAAGACACAGATTTTATAAGTAGACAGACATCAACCAAACCATGGTAAAACTTACGAGATATATAATCCAATTGTAAATAAAACTTGCCAAAATAAAGTCCATCTAATTTAAGAAAAAAGTACACACTATTGGCTAAGTGCGTCCGCAAACATTGCTTCAACACATACTTTCGTCCAATATCAAACAAGTCTAGACAACGCCCATTTACCATGACCTCTACTGTATTATTAAAACACCCTTTTTACAGCATTTTAGTTCGAGCCGAGGAGGGGGCGGGAGATCAAGTTAAAATTGTCATTGTACAGGATAAGGGTGCATCCAGATTAACGGGGAGATCGACAAAGAAATGCAATTAAATGTAAAATAGGGGTTGTTTCACACGATTGTTGACATGCTGTGACGAATGGGGTGGATGGGTGTCAGTATATTTCTTTTTAGAGTTTTACAATTTATTTGTGTACGCTTTCTAAATGTAAAGTAAATTTACTATATACTTCTGCATAACTTTAGATTTATTTTATAATATATTTTTGTATGATAATCTCCATAAACAACAAATGTAGCAGAATATTTTTTTTTGTAAGAAAAAAGTCGGGACTAAAATATCAATATGTAGTAAGCACCCTGACGCGCAGCTCAGATTATGTACATCATATTCTCATAGTTTGACGACTATCAATTAAATGGATTTAAATTTAAAAAATGAATTAAACAATAGGTACCTACTGCCTCAATATCGCTTCGCATCGCATCACTCATGTTTTAGTATAAATTTAATATAAAGTACCCACAAGTTCACATTGTATGTATATATAGATATTGTTTTGTGTATATTGCTTTTGTCTGTCTGTTTTTACTTTCGTGGTTTATTTGTTGTTATTATGTTTCGTGTGAATTGGTGTGTTCAATAAATGTTTATCTTATCTTATCTTATCTTATCTTTACCCACTAATAAACATCTTTTGAATAAGATAGTCATTCAGTATTCCTGCTTTAGACCGCATCGTTTGGGCTATTTGCAAGGTAATCTCGTTTAAGATATTTCAACGCAGATCTAAAGTTTGTACTCAACTTATAATAAAAATAAACAGGTCCCTATATAATTTTGTCATTCATAAATGACAAATCAAGTATTTATTAGGTTTATGCCTTTTTTCTATCTTTAAACTAAAGCTGAGTTTGAGTCTGACTCGCGTACCGAGCCGAGGGTTCCGACCTTCCTGCTAGTTAGAAACATTGTTCTATTTTTCAGCTGTATTCAATATTACTAATGCACTCTTTGAGGCGACGATAGATCAGTGTTAGTGACGTCGAATGCCGAGACGAAGGTCGCGGGTTGAATCCTACAATAAGTTTGAGCTTTCGGTAAAGGAAAACATCGTGAGGAAACCATTGCACTGTGGTACTACTTTGAGGTACACGCCTGGCTGGATACCCTCAAATTGAAAATTTGTCTCCAAACACCTACAAGTGTGTTCCGACAGTTGCACTTGAGAGCCAGTTCCCTTCTAGGCTTTGTGTTCTTACCACCATCGGTAACATCATCACTGACCACGGTGAGATTGAAGTCAAACACAATATAAGATTTAAAAAAAAAGAGATTTCTACTGCAAAATATGTATGGATGGATAGTTAATTTTTCTTTTCTCCAGACCACAAAATAATATCCTTTCTAGTTAAAATACTATCTTTGTAGGTTAGATATCGTATCGCAAGCGATTACCTATTCATAAAACGGAAAGTTAAAACTCGGGGGAATCCCGTTAGCGGACCGACTGAGCCAAGGAGATTTATGCATTTTAAATTACTCCTGAAACAGCACCTTTAGTTGTGTACGATACGACTACGATATTTAATTCACTAGCTTCCGCCTTGTAGTTTCACTCGCGTTCATGAAGGATCTTATGGTTTCCTTGGATAAAAAGGAACTTACATATTATTCTAAACTATGATCTATCTATGTGCCAAGTTTCATTTAAATCCGTTGAGTAGTTTTTACGTGAAAGAGTAACAAACATTCATACATCATCCAAATTATAAAAAAAAACTTATACTTACATAAATACATTAACATTACATGAATTCTATTATAGGATGATGTGAAAGAAAAAGAAAGAAGTTAAAAAAAGGGTTAAATACCTAATCAAAAGTCGTTAGCTCTAAAATTCCTTATATTCGGATGGTCAAAGGTCAAAACTTATTGGGATAGCGATTAACTTTGGTTCTATGTTTTAACGTAATTTGTATCTACTCCTAATGTTCGGACAGAAACGTTGAAAATATTTTACAGATGGAAGTATATAACATGATTATAATTGTTTTATGTATAAAATTTATATTATATTTAATATACTTGTCTTTGACCACAATGATGATTGTTGATGTGGCCGATGGTGGTAAGCAGCACAAAGCCTAGAAGGGAACTAGCTCTCAAGTGCTGCTGTCGGAACACACCGCAATATGCTTGGCGAGATTTTTAATTTGAGGTTGGAGCCAACTAGGCTGCTGTGTCATGGTTTCTTCACGATATCAAAGGCTATATAGTTATGGAATACCAGTCAGATTACAAAAAAAGCTACATTATTCCCGAGTGTTATAGGTTACTTTTTATCCCGGAAACTGAGAATAAAGCGGGGGACAACTAGTATTTTATACAAGAAACCCATTTATTACCAACTCGATCTACGCATATGTATCCTTCCCATACAGCCTTACTTAATAAACTAATGCAATGTCGTGATGGAAGAGCCACCATGTCTAAGGTCGAGAGTAGACAGTTGCATCAGTCTTGCCAAGACAACGGATCATCAATCACTGACCGTATAAATTATGTTTGCTGCCTTATATTATTCTATTAGGTACCTACGGGAACCTTAGGAAGAATATTTGGGCTAATAGGTAATATGATAGTTTGTAAGTATTTTTGACATTGAAACTATGAATAGATAAGACTAAACGTTAGATAAGATGTAACAATACGTATATAACATAACAGTCTAAGTAAATTGGTATCTTTGTAAAGTACAAATATTGATTATTATAACTACAAATACCTACACTAATAATAATAATTTTTGAGGCCGCCGCTACAGCCGATCGGCGAGGTTCCCAGTAGGCCGGGAACATTTCCGAAGAGGAAACGCTCACGGCCTACAGGGAAGATGATACGTAAATAATAAAATTCAACATTATTATCTGCTATTTTTATTTAATTAGCAATTGACCAATTTTATTTTTCGATTTTCTGTGTAGGTAAGTACACCCGGTTTTTTATTTATAGTAAATGACATTGTATATATATTTTAGTTTAATTTTAATTTATGTGTTAAAAGTTGTATCTGTGCTTATTAATTAGTATAATTATACCAATATCATGTAAAATAAAATTTATGATTTATGTTTAAAAAAAAAACATAAAAGTACACCCTACTACTAAAAACTTTTCAATTGCAGTATTTTTTAAGTGCTACAAAGCTGAATGGTGTGATCTCTTTCATCAATTCTCTATGAAAAGGAAAGCAATTAAAATGTAACAAAATTTAAAGGTGTATTTTTCACAAAAAACTGATTTCGCTTCAGCAAAGAGGGTGTTCTCGCAAGGTGCACCCTTGTTCTGTAAGGGATGATATTAAACAAAACCAAGTACCTAACTACGAGAATACCAGTCGCGTGAGCCATAATATGGATTTAATGAATTGATTTTAAAATGTTCTAAACCATTTGATTGTAACTTATTTATAGAGACCTACATAAATTTACTTATGATTGTCTAGTGAATTAAAGATCTCGTCAGCTAGTCGTAATTTTAGTTGTTCCTACATATCACATCAAGCTTGGATCTTCTTCTTCTTCGTCGTTACGCTCTTGTCAGAGCGGTCGTGGTCACGTTGAGGCGTCCACATCGGTGGTAGAGGCGGACACGGTTCTTCGCACGATCTCCCGCCATCTCTCCCTGTTGGCAGACTGTCTGGTGCAGTCAGACACGCGGCCTCCCATTGCAAATTTTATTTGCTTTGCAAGCTTGGATAACCAAAGTAAAATAAAAACATAATGAAACTAAATAAAAAAAAATTTTAGTTTCTAAGCAAGATTAGGTATTAGTGATGTAATCTGGATGCACGTTGTTTATCATGAATAGGTCAGTCCAGTATGTTATACGGATAATGGACATCGCTATCAGTAATCCTACAAAATTTCAGGTGCCATTACGAAATTATGAATATTAAGCTCATTTCAGACGACGCTATACTATAATAGCATATAGCTTATAGCTCATAGCACGACAATATCGCGCTCCATACATTGTTAGTTATGGACACGTTCACACTCTATTATTGGCTTACTATACGCTTGCTATACTTTATAGCACATTAGTATAGCATAGTTTAGCGTCGTCTGAAATGAGCTTTAGAAGTTTAGCATAAATCTTTGGTAAAAGCCTTTATTTGCATTCTGGACCGTAATGATGGGATGAAATAATTATTTTAGTATTCGAGTAATCTAATAGGTATTCAACTGGATTTACGTTGAAGAGTATTTTATTACTAAATTAGCTTCCGCCCCGAGGATTCATCCGTTTTCCCGAGAGATCTTATGTTTTTCCGGGATAAAAAGTAGTCTATGTTATTCCAGAGTATGATCTATATTATGTGCCAAGTTTCAACCAAATCCGTTCAATAGTCTTTACGTGGAAGAGTAACAAACAAACATACATCCACACAATACATACACTCTAATTTGTTGATATCTTTTTGAAATTTGTATGAAAATATTTTAGCGTTGTATGACCTATTTAAGAAATACTTTAATGCCCTTCTGGCTTACTATACAGGGTGAATTTTTTAAGTGGGCGTGGTAGACCAAATCCTAATCCGGGGCCGATTTTGATAAAATCTACATCTGTATACTTGGATTTTCAAAAAAAAAATTTGCTTTGCCGGGAATCGAACTCATGGATTTTGAAAAAAAAAAAACACAGCCTGTATTATTGCTCCATCTTATATTGTCGCTTATAATGATCAATTTCTGCGAAGTAATGTTATATGACAAAATAAAGGAAAGGTCAAATTTTTAATAAAATAAAAAAAATCCTCACAGAATAAGTAAGGTATCTTATCCACATAAAATTATTCTACCGTCACTTCATAATGTGGCTAGAATGACAGTTTGATTCACTTAGCTCGCGTTACACAGTATAAACGCCATCAACCATGGGGTGAGCTGGGGTTGCGACACCTCGTCCGCGTCCTGTTCATGGGGTAGAGTGGGGATTTCAAACTCCCATCAATCTGGCGCTTTTTTACGCATCGCTTGAATTTTAGTTTACGTATTTTTCTTTTATTTTTAACAAATGTTTGGGAGGCGGTGTATTCAATACCTAAATTGCGACGAATGATATGCATGCTGAAAGAATTCCTTTCTGACCAAATATGATATGTGATAGTCCCATAGAAATCAGATAATCCGTTATTGGAACAAACTAAGAATCAGAAACGCATTTTCTCAGCGTTCGCTTTTTAGACTTTGGGTTACATACACAATTTTATTATAGGTAAGGCTTGATTAAGTATTTACGTTCCCATATTGTTTTTCCAAGCCTATAATTATAGTTTGCAGGAAAGGAATAGGTAGGCATGTCTTTACAAATTATATAGATCATTTGATGTAACAATAAACGATAGAAGATAAACCTTGATTAAGCAATTATCCCTGGCTTAATCCACTGATATGCTGAGTTATATAACAAATCAACAAAAAATGACAAGCTTTTACCTTAAGTTGATCAAATTGAATTGTATATTTTCAATATTTTCCATTGAAACTCAATAAGATTATTGTCATAAAACAAAGGCTTTAAGCCGAAGGGAACGGGCACAAAAAGACGATAGACGAGTACAAACGCAATCTGGCTGAGCGATTCACAAAGGTCTGTCTTCTAACAGTCCCAACCCTTATGCAAAATATCTTCTTTAATTCCACACAACATCGTTCTTGTTAGAGTTGTTACTAGAAGGAACTTTTTCTTGAACATTTATTGTTTCATTTGTGTGATTACGTTTCTAGTCTAGGTATACATGTAAAGTCTACAGTTTAATGTTCGTCATGTTTACTCTTAATTTTTCACATAATTCATCAATCTCTTTTTTATATTTTCCTCCTCCCGAATATTCGTTCAGTATCATGTTGATAACTTTTTTGGTTGCATGTCCATAATACCACAGTGTAAATTATATTCGTGTTAATACGTGGCACTGGGCAAATTGGAAGCGTACCTAGTGCCGAATCATAGACGTAGTATGTACACTGTGTCTTTACGTGACACAGACAGACAGACAGATGGACAGACGCACGAGTGATCGTAAGGGGTTTTTTCTTTTGAATTTCAGAACCCTAAAAGGGATATTTTACACATAGCTCCTAAAAACTAAGAGAACTAAAAATACCTCATTCTCTGAAAACAAAATATAGTTTATAGTAGAAAAAACATGGGGAGGTCTATTTTTAATAGTGGACATACCTACCTAGGTCAAGGTGATGTCCTATAGGTATGTAAATTACTTTATGACAACTATTATGAGGTTATCGGCAGTAACGATAAACTCAGAAGCACTCTCAATATGACATGAAATTTTTTGTACGAGGTACCTACTAGTTCAGTCATAAAAAATAGTTATAAAATATTTTATGTTTTTTCAATACTGACATATACGGATGTTATAAAATGTCAGTCAGAAGCTTCAAGATCAACGTCCTTTAACCTTGTTAAAAGTGGAGAAAGCACAAGGCATTTGAGTATTACTGCCATCTTTGGAATCCACCAAAGAACAACTGGACACTGACTCAATATTATACTATCGTGCCAAGAGATTTGTTTGTGATGAAAACTTATGAATATCAACATTCGATAAGCACTTGTGAAAAGTGTCACTCTTATATTCTCAAGTTAACTCTAGGAGACTCTAGTCTAAGCGGGCCGATTGGAGTAGCACATGGTAAGATAGATATTTCTCCAAGATATATTTGTTAGATATGTCGTATATCATTATTTCATGACTTTTTGCCACATTTTTAACTGTTTGAAATATGTGGTATCTTTTGTTATTAATCAGTAAATATAGTACCATACTTGTCGCGAGTCACATGTTGTCACATCTATAACTGAGCTGCAATTAGCAACAATCGTAATAAAAATTGAATTTCAGGGGCTACCTTGAAGCGCCTTGAGGCGTATTCCACACTAGTTTTGTGCATCGTAGTTTCACTCGAATTCTGTTTTAAGTCGAAGAATGTTCCAATATGTATCGATATTTCAAAATAAGCTTAGATTTAATTTTTGGAACGTTTAAAAACGTTACAAGAATAAGGTATCATTTAACTTATCAAGTAGTTCTATACATCCTTGGCTCCAATATTGGCACCAACATGGAGTGGCGAGCGCGTCGGCCGCCTACCGCACGCGGTTTCGCAATTTCGGTCGAACAGCCCGCGCTGTCCGCAGGCGACGACAGTCTGTTTGTTACGTATGTTTTCAATATTGTATTATTGCTATGAAACAAATAGTTATTGACATAAAAAGAGGTTTTATATGACTTTCTACTGATGTTGTAGAAGTTTATGCAAGTATTGGCATTGATGATATTTAATTTTACTTTTTTTTCTTAAAAAGATTGTGCAGTTATATCTTCATTGCTCAAACATGAATTAACAATATCGCCATAAGTAAATGATAAAAGTTATTAAAAGCTTGTTACATGGACAAACTCTATATTTATTTTTGAATTAGACTTATAACAAAATAATATGTTTTATATTAGGTAGGGAGATACTTTTTCCACATATAAAAATATAATTTCCTGAAACATAGCTTTGTATGAAAAATCGCTATCATCATACGTATTCGAAGTATCAGTCAGCCTGTCCGTAGGCGTGGATAGCTGAAATCCGTCGGCCGTAAAATCCTTTGGCTTAAATCGCTTAAAGCGCTTAAGCATCGCCTCATCACGCTTGACAGTCACACATACCATTTATTTGTAACGCTTTTTGTCTGTACATTCCGATATTAAATACCTATTCAACACTATGGGCCACATGAACCGCAGCGGAATTTGCTTTGAAATTGCAATAATCATTTGTAACTGTATTTCAGCAAGGCATTTTTTTGTGTATCCTTCTTATGACTTGAGCGATTTTATATTTTCCCGGGATAAAAACTATTCTGTAAGTTATTACAGAACATGATCTTTACTTATATTACCTATGTGCCAACTCTCATCCAAATCCAACCAATAGTTGACGGAAATTTTACTTTAATAAAATATTACCTATTAGTACTCAAACTTGGTTTGTTTTTGAAACCAGAAGTTAACCTTAAAATAATATAAATCAACGTTTAAAATTAAGTAAGATAATAATTTTCGTACCTGCACGTTTGTGCATTAGACAGTTGGTAATACGATCCAGACCGCATCCGTGCCCGGGCTGTATCCAACAGACCCACATAATTAATTTGTATATAGGTATATTCCGATTTATCATATAAACTTGTGGTTTGGTAACATTATGCTGAAGTAAATTAACTATAATTTTGTAAATATCATATACATTTTAGTAGTTAGAGACATGTTGGCAGACAACCAGCAAGATGGATCGATGATCTGGTCTAGGTAGGAAGGATGGATGATGAAGGCCCAAGACCGCGAGAAATAGAGTGCACTAGAGGAGACCTACTCTCAGAGTTAGGTGGAAATGGGTTAAAGAAGAAGAAGGAGAAGAATTTAATAATTATAAAACAATGTATTCAATTACCAATTTATTCTGCACGCTGACATCATAGCAAAATAAAATGAGCTCGATCCATTTAGCAGTAAACATACCTATGTGTGCATGATCATGTTTTTTTTGTCCTGAATGGGAATTGAATCGACAACTTCTGGCATAGCAGTCAGGGTATCAAACCTCCAAGCCAATTAGCTAATATTTCTAATAAAATACTGTAAATAAACTCGTTATGTATTACTTTTACCATTATCATCCCTCCAATTTGACTCCCATTGATTCTGTTGTTTACGAACTAAATAAATTAAATCTCACTATATCTCTTTCTAATAGTAAATATAAGAAAGGGATGCAAGACATTTTAGTCCTGTCAGTTTAATCCGATCACACATTTGAACGTGAATTTAAGCGCGATCATTATTGGTCACGACTATTTACCCGTACATTACGACGGTATGGATTAAACTGACAGGATTAAAAATGTTCTATCTTTTAAATGAAAGAGAGGTGACTTGTCTAATAATAGTTAAGTTCGTAAACAACAGAATCGGCACCATTATCAGTTTAAACAATTTTTTTTCAACGTTTTTATTTTTATAAAAACTAAGAACATAATAGCTAGTAATTATGATCAAACTTTTATACCACTACTTAGCAATTTACACTGTACTTAACGTTTTCCTACTTTGTTTACATTTTCCTTAGATAAATTCACTAAGTGCCTATAATACTTGAGCCATGAGTTGCTGGGGCTCCAGAATTCCTTAACTCACTGTAATTACTTAATGTGTAAGAAGTTAGTGTAGCTCGCGTGAGCTTGCATCTTAAGTTCGGTTCAAGTTTTAAAGGGGCTTATATAAGTGTTGGTTTTAATATTAGTTCAAGTTTTAAGTGAATCTTAAATATAACTATTTCATTTTAAGACGATGGTAGATCTGATGTAATAGCACTATGGTAAGTTGCTTGCAAGCATTGCGGCAACATTCGGTCGTGGTGAAATGTGTGGAGGACTTTATAAGGTCAGACCATCTAGTCGGGGACCGACCTCGTGATCTTATGCCATCCATTCTGCCTTATACTACTAATAATCCATTGAGTCTTTTTTGCGGGTAACGGGTAATATCCAAAATTCCTAAATATAGCATGAAACTTAAAATTTATTAATGGAACAAACTTATTCATACTCGTTACTTTTAAATAATTAACCTATTGGGCGGCGGCCATCTGACAGCGGAGGTCACTGAGCTAGTTAGCTAGCTAGCTAGTTAACTTTGTTTTTCCACATGAAATTTTAATTATAAGTTCCCAGAAATAAAAGCGTTTAAATGCCGTCACACGGTTGTCCACTATAAAGGGAAATCTATTAAAGCTGTATTAAATGGTGGCGAGGCCCAACAGGCTAATAATCTTAATAATAGATTTAATTTTAAATATTAAGTTCCTTTCTGAAATAAATTAATCCTTGGTATTTCAATTTCCTTATTTTAATTCAAAGTCGTCCCATCCGTTACTTAAAACAGTACACCTTCCTAACTTACTCGTTCAATTTTCCGGGTCGATTATTCATAACAAAACCAAGGAGAGCGTATAACTCGTAATTCACTATCTGAGCGAATTCGTCGATTGCCGGGTTATTTGAATAGAGTTAACCCTCTTCCGGAGCATGATGGAAAGATGATTGATTTCTGTTTACTCATAGGGTTGGTTCGCAATTTAATATCTTATTGTTAATCGTCGGGCGTTAGTGTTGACTCAAACGCGAAGGTTTGCGTTACGGAGCCGAAGTCGACTTGGCTGTTTAATTATTGTAAAGGGTTTCAGTTATTGTTGTGTTTTCATGGTTATAATTTGAACTGTATTTCATTTGAAAAGCTAACGGTTGATCAAAATGTTTTCGTGAAATGAAACTCTTTGTTTCTTTTATTCAGTTTTAAATGGAGTTGTTTTTTTTTTAACCTCCGAAGCAAAAACGACGGGGTGTTATAAGTTTAACGTGTCTGTCTGTGGCCTCATAGCTCCTGAACGGATGGACCGATTTTGATTTAATTTTTTTTGTTTGAAAGGTGACTTAACCGAGAGTGTTTTTAACTATGTTTTAAGAAAATCCGCTCAGCCGTTTGGAAATTAGCACCATTTTACTAGTGAGTTTTGGGGGTTTCTTTTTTTTAAATTATTTATTATTTCATTCATTTCATGGAAACAATTTAATTATTGATATTTTTTATCTGTGTTTGAAGTAATTAAGAAGTTAGCCCTATGATATAATTTACGAGAACTTTGTTGTTAAATATTAAATAATACAATTAAAATGACATTAATCTTCATTTAAACTTGCAAAATACAGAATTCACTTTGGCGGTTATCTTTCAACTATAAAACAAACTTTTCCATTTAGCCGAGTGGCGTGTCGTGCATAAACCGCAGAAGGGCTGTTGTGATTCTTCTGAGACATACAGTTTACAAGTTCATCAAACTCAAATGCTTTATCTATGTAAATTTGTAAAATTTGTCTGTTCTGTAATTTGAGTACCTACCTATCTCTCTTTATTGAAAACATTAGAATACCTACTATACTATTATATTCTCATTTATTCATTTTATATCTTATTATTTACATTTTACTTACATTTTGAACAGGGTCCAAGCTGCCGATGGTCTAGGCTCCACAGAGAGGAACCTCCTCACAATACGAGCCGTCTCCAGGAGCACTGAAAAAATAAATTCAACCCATAAACCATATAATTAATAAAATCAAAGCGTCCGAAAAAGTCTACACTACTTATATTAATAATGGTAATATCACCAATAACTAAAATATTACGTAAGTGTGTAGTTTATATGAAGAATATTCATAATAACATTAGAGTAATTGCGATGCAAGGCGGAAAGTTAGTCCATTACTGACATTATTGATGGGTTTCAAATTGCATCCACTCCGCAGGGACTGAGCCCTATGTCATATTGTCAGAGGGTGACACTGTCATGTCACTATTTTTTATTGCTATTTTATCTATACTAATATTATAAAGAGGAAAGATTTGATTGTTTGTTTGTTTGCATTGAATAGGCTCCGAAACTACTGAACCGATTTGAAAAATTATTTCACTAATAGGAAGCTAATAGGCTACTTTTTACCCCGGGAACGCGAGTGGATACGCGCGGAACAGCTAGTTTGTAATAACTTTATTACCCATCTAAAGTTAATACAAAAAAATATTTTATGTTTTTAGGGTTCCGTACCTCAAAAGAAAATAACTGAACCCTGTGTCTGCCTGTCTATTAGTCCATTCGTCTGTCACAGCCTACTAGACCAATTGAGTTGAAATTTGGTACATATAATATGTGTAAGTAACGTAAATAAATGAATTTTAAACATGAATGCAATTTTAAGATAAAAAGATTCGAAGTAATTTCATAAAATTGGCCAGAATTGTCCATTCAATTGGAAACAATACAGAAAATCGATCTTTACCTATAGTTTACAGAAAAGCCTTTAAGGTGTTAATAATGTTAATAAATGGTTAATGGAATTCCGGAACCCTCGGTGCGCGAGACAGACTCGCACTTTTCAGGTATGTTTTACTAGAAGGGAACTGGCTCTCTTATACAACTACTATAAGACATTGGCAGGTGCTTTGTGACTCATTTGCAACTAGAAAGCAATAGAGTAGGTACGTGGTTACTAAAATGTTACCATTTGTTAAGATACATTTTTAAAGGACAATTTATATATGCAGTTTCCATGTGTCATAAATTGTTACTGACTGACGTAATTTTCTAATCTCAAGACGATTTTTTAGTTCACAAATATTCTTGTAGCCTTTAATATTTCCGTTACATTCAAAGTAGATTCACAAATAGGTACATACTAATATTCTGTTATGCTTTAATTTTCGAATCAGTGATGCTTAGTCAAAACCACTCATAAGGGTGTAGCCACAGGATGCTTTTGAGCAACGTATTTCATATATCTTGCGGTATTGGTGAGAGCTGAAGTGAGCGCTACAGTTCACGGCACCTTAAAATTTTCTGAGAACTTGAGAATTTCAGTATTAATTGAAATTTACTGAGAGAAATTAAATGAGTATTTAGTTTAGTTGAAACGGAATTTATTTAGTAGAAGTATTAATATAAGTAGTATAAGTATTAAGTATTCGTCAATGGTGTAAAGTAGGTTGTAATTTTTTACTTTTTAAAAATTACCATTTTGCTGTGTATTATCAGCTTTATGCAGAAGTATGAAGTATACTATATGAAGTATGAGGACCACGAGAGAGACAAGTACTCTTATTGTCACTACTCTCCGATCTTCTAGCATCAAAGATTCGTTTATGAATTTGAATTGGCGAATATATTTTTCAGTATTTTCACTTCTAAATTAATTTATTTTTTATTATTTCATACGATATTTTTAATTTTTTCACTGCATTCTTTTGTATGTTTTATTATTATAATTGAAAAATCCATTGAACGTTAGTTATAGGTATATAAAAAAACTACAAAAAGGTGTTAAAATATGATAAAATATTTATTTAATATCCTCCTCCATTATCTAAGATGAAATAATAGTGAAATTCAGTGTTTATCTCTTAAAATGTTTAATAAAGGAACTATTATTTAAAAATCCTAGCCACTGTCCTAATCGCCAATATAAACAAACTTGACACTCCACTTAACTCGAAAACTATAAAATAAAATAATACTTTACCAGATAAAAAAATCGCAACCGTCTAGTCCAAAGTTTCTAAAAATTCATGAATCGCAACATTCACTCGGCTACTGCCCAATTTGCTGCTTTAAGACCGCACTTGTTACTCAAACCAGCGAGACGAGTGACCGGCCAAACTTGGAAAAAAAACTTGGCGAATTTTGCCAACTTCTGCCTAGTTTGGGGTCAAATTGGCTGTCTACGTGTAATTTTCTCACGCTCCTCGCATATTAAAGTTAACTGAGTTGCTATATTGAGTTGTTACCAAAAAGTTGATGTGATGTCAAGACATGATTTTTAGGAAAAGTTCCTAGATGTTATTTTAATGAGGTCTTTTAAGAGCCTTCTTGTTGGAATAAAAACTAGACAAAATAAGAGTAGGTTTTTTTATTAGAGATGATTTATGGCCGGCGCAGAGTGGCCGACGGGATGGCAAAGGATTTAAAATTTATCAATTGAATTTAATACCAATCGAAATAAGGTATATTTCACTTTTTCTATACATTTAGACGTAATTTCAGTTCTGGCTGAATTGAGGTATTCGCTGTAGAACCTCTGGTGATGGTATCAAAGTCAATGCTTTTTTGGCAAAAATATTCAGGATTTTTTAGATCAGCAAGCAAACTTTATTCTAAAGCCTAATTCCCCAAAAAAGTAATTCAAAGATAATATCAGAAGAAATAACACTAAATTGTATACCAAAACACGCTATCACAAAATCTTGATATAAAATCTCACCGGAAAATCTTCAGTTAAAAGACAAAGCCTATTTGTAGAATAAATTTCAGTTTCAGCCTGTGGTTGTGTCATCTGAATTTGAATCGGAGCCAAGTCCCGCAATCACAGACGTATGTAGGCCAAGAGGCTGCGGTGTGCTTTCGGACATTTTTTTTTAGCATAAACAAAGCCCGTGTGAGTAGTTTATGCTATTTTGAATTCCTTGTTAGCTTGAACTTTGTTAGTTTTGAAGAAACTAAAGTTTTAGCGAATACATTTGTTAGTGAACCTTTACCGTTTTGTTTTAATTTGTGGAGTGGTTTATGG
Organism: Tethea ocularis; assembly: GCA_963555595.1. Classification (NCBI taxonomy): domain Eukaryota; kingdom Metazoa; phylum Arthropoda; class Insecta; order Lepidoptera; family Drepanidae; genus Tethea; species Tethea ocularis. The sequence goes on from OY741958.1 coordinate 11,463,929, forward strand.
TATTCCATTATATCTTTGTTCTATATTATGAGTTAAACCTCATTCCATGACAATTAATATTATGGGACCTTGGAGCTACACTGAACCAAAAGTAAAAAAAAATAAAAAATCGGTCGTAAGCAAAACAAGGTATTCGTGAACAAACATAAAAAAACATACAACTGAATTGAAAACCGTCTCCTTTTTTTTAAGTTGGTTAAAAATCTATATCGCACTGGTCATTATAACCAGTGCAGCTGCCAACATCTTCCAATGAGACTCTCGCCCTCAATTATAAATTGGTAAAGCCAAGGTGAGCTCAGACATTTTTGCACATTTTCAGTCTTCAAGTTTTGTGATGTCAAATAAAGTTTTGTCTTTTGTCTTTAATATTTTTTTGTATCCAAATTTTTTTTTACTGTTAAATTTTTCCTGACACCTTGCGAAAAATAAAAAGGAATGGAATAATTTCTTAATAAATTATTCGGAAAGCACGGTAGAAAATAATGGCCAAATAGTTTCGTATAAACCTTATTTTCCAAACCCCATCTTATGACACTAACCCAAAACCGCCGCCATGTAACTAAGAAACAATATTTACCTAGTAAAGCTCACGTTCTATGGAAATCGAGAAAATCTTCAAAACGTACACTACAAGGGTTTTAGTGCCATATCGAAGATCGTCTACCCCATATTTGTCAGTAAATATGTCTCAGCGATCAAACAACATATCCGATGGAATTTTTGCTCGATCCTTCGAGATTCTTGTATCATTTTACTGCGAGATCCAAATAATAAACGATAAGCGACACTTGCGTTTTATACTGTCTATGAAATTAATATTATACTATATACCTTTATCATTGAAACGATAACTGAAATAACTTATAGGGTAGATGTAAAAATATTTTATCATATAGGTAATTAGGTACCTTTAAACTCGTGTAGCTATTTAAGAATGGCACACATGGCAAACCAGATAATAAAGTATCTCAGGGGTTTATCTCAAGGTTGACCTCAAGATATTTTATAAAAATCAAAATCATAACTCATTTATTCAGTTTAGGCCGTAATAAGGCACTTATGAATCTCGACAGTTACAATTTTTAGACTCTACTACCGGTTCGGAATACACTTGCACTGAGAAGACTCCGGTAAGAAACTCAGCAAGGCTTCTTTTTTTATAATCAATCCAGTAACATTTTCATCCTAAAAAGAAAACGAAAGACATTAATACACACAAAAAATATATAAAACTTACAGGCCACTCAATAATTGTGTTATTTCAAAAATATATTACGATACAGTTTTATTCTGAAACAAGTAGTCAAACCCTTCGCATGAGACTTGTTCAAGCAAAATCTGAAAGCTTATAACTTGCACGGTTTGCAGTTAGGAGCGAGAATGTTGAATAGTTTCACTTTTCCGCACCGTTGAACTGAACGCTATGAATATATACGGAAAACTTTAAATGTGGAAATCATTCGGTGCGAGACAGTTCGATTTTTTTTTAAATATCTGTATCTCTGTTGCGAGATGTTTATTAAAGTGGAAAGGCCTGTTTATCGGCTTACCTATTTCTGTGAACCCTTTCTCGAGTGTCCAGGGACCGGGGAAGATAAATAACACTCCCTGAATGTCTATAACACGTTTAATGAATATCGAACCGGAGTAAGTAACGCGACGAGACGCGCTCGCGCACGCGTGCGGTCGCCCCGGGTTAGCCCATTACACTGAACTTTCTAGATGGCGCGGCGGGGCGGTCGCACGGCACGCGAGCGCAGCCCGTAGGTATATGAGCGCCGAGGGGCGAGGGTTAGCGGTGCGGGGAGCGGCGCGGGGATCATTCCCCGCGAGATATTATGATGCGCTATATTCTCCCCCTCCAGGTCACGAACGCGTCCCGAGTGTGACCTGGCTGATCTTCCTCGCTGTGGCTTCCGTGCCACGTCTCTAGTCCCTTGATATGGTAAAAGGGAGCTGGCATGGTATTTCCCGACAGTTTGACCGCTACTATCTTTAAGTACGAAACCGATTGGACTCGCCACTTCAGCTACGACAAAAGGACCAGTGCGACGAGGTAAAAACTTGGCAGATATTCCTTCGCTGGCGTTACTCAAAATGTGGGCATCCACCAAGACCGAGTCACCTACATTCAGCTTAGGAGCCATATCTTGCTGTTCCTCCACACGGTGTCGAATGTGCTGGGGCGTAAGAAAGGAACTTCGCGAATTATGCTTAATTTGCGGTAGAGAGTCCCTTTTATTGACAAAAGTTCTCGTTTTGAATACCTTTTTTACAGGCGTAACACGATACGGCGGGACGGCGAACGGATGATTAACGGTATGTGTTCCAATGACAGTAGATTTGGTAGCAGCTCCCCCTATGTCAAAGATATCATTATCTTTCAGGAGCGTTCCTTTATCTTCGCGAAAAAGATCAACGGCGGAGCAGACGAGACGAGTCCCATTACCTTCATACTCCAGTACAAAAGTACCAGATCTATCACGCAAAGACCAACGATCTCTACCAAAATCAAATACTATACCAGCATCCCTTATAAAATTGATCCCCAACAAAGAATCGGTTGCCCCCGGTAATACGATGAACTGTGTAGGTACCACTATCCCTTGCACCTTAACGTCAACTAATGTAGTTTCTACAACATCACTTTTAATAACACCATTGGCAAATTTAAAATCATAACGCACTTTCTCGAAAGTGTGATTATTATTATACAAATAATTACGTAAACTAGCACTCGCGATCGATTGCTTTGCACCCGTATCGATTAACAATTTTTCCGATTTACCGTACACTTCTACACACATAACGGGTCTACTACAAGACGGATGCGCTGCCGAAAACGCGGCAACAGATTGGAAAGCCGAAACGTCAGATGAATCTGTTCCTTTACACGTCACACAATTCGAACGAATCACGCCTGGCGTGCCACAACCAAAGCAGGTGACCTGTGGATACGACGATGGCCCTGGTGCGCTTTCTATTGCTTTAAGTTGGTTCTTATCGCGTAGCCTAGCACAGTTAGCTTTCTCATGTCCGTACTGTTTACAGTATACACAACGTAGTCTGACCTTCGTGGTTTTAGGAATAGTATCAACTGCTGGAACAGGAGCAGGTTCCTCAGTAATAGCCTGGAGCTTCACTTCTGGATCACTTGGTTTGATCTGTGTAGGACGGCCCTCCTCGAACAAATCTTCCAATCGCCGTGCTTCATTCAGCAGATCAGCGAATGAATTGAAAGCACTTCGAGCGAGTTTCTCTCTTATTCTAGAATGCAGTAGGCCGTAAACCATATCCAGCTTTGCTGCCTCCTTAATGTGATCTGATGGTATCTGGGCAATCAAGGCTCTTGCCTTGCACACGAAGACATCTGTAGACTCATCACCTTGTTCTTTCTTGAATAGCTCTCGATAAATTCTATGAGGCGGGAGACGAGGGCCATACGTCTGTTTCAAAAGGCTGATGGCCTCTGACCAACTATTAACCGAAGACTTGACTCCCTGCCACCAGGTCGCTGCCAACCCAGTGAAAAGCATAGGTAGTCCGCGCAGGGCAATATCATCCGCGATGCTGACGCACTCCTTGTAGATCTCAATAGCGTCAATAAACGCTACGACGTCGCTGTCCTTAGCGCCGTCGAAACGCGCCGTGCACTTAGCAAAGTTGCCATTAGGAAGTGCAGGCGTAGGTGAGACACACGAAGCTGCAGGCGACTGCATCTGAAGCATCTGCGCGAGTTGCAGTAGTTGATGGTCGGTGATGATAATCGGAGTCGGCGCGATGGACGAGCCGGGCGGCGGCGGCGCGGCCGTTGCGGGCGGCGGCGACGCGGTCGCATCGCTAGGCGTACTCACGCCTGATCGCGACTCACTCTCCCCCTTGTCTTTATCCGCTTGACGTGTAGTCGGAGCCATTATCGAAGACAAGTAAACATAAAACACGTAGGTGATGTAAAAAGTCTATCTATGTGACCTAGGTAGCCCTAAGTAGGTTCACTATAGTCCCACATAGGTATTGTAGTAAATAACAACAAAAAAGTCCCACATTCACGTAAACAAAAGTCACAACGAGGTGAGTAGGTATAACTTATACTCCCCCTAGACACAACTGATGTAGGTACCTATAGTTATTTAAAGTTCCTTAAGTACCTAGGTAGGTAACTAAAACATAGAAGAAATAATGTCCGTACGCACTCAGGTATGTACACAGTACGCACTCACATATGTACACCTACTTAAGGTAGGTACGCAGTACGCAGGCAACAAAAAAAATAAAATAAAATAAACATGAGTCCAAAAGTATCTTAGTAAATAATAGTTCAAAAACTAAAAATAACGCAAACACTAATTGTGCGTACTATTAGGTACGGTACACTTTATTGTCCCAGATTAGTACCTATACCTGATAAATAATTAAAAAAACAACACACAAAAATAAAATAGTTCGTACGAAACAACTAAATATAACCATAATATAAGTATGTAGTCCTATGGTTATATACACACCATACTAAATAGATAGGTAGGTAAGTTAAGTACCTATGTAGGTATATGCAAAACAAAACAAAAATCAGTCTGTACGTAACGAACGTAAATTATACCTAGGTACTAGTTTCACTCGCGAACACTAAGTTAAGCTAGGCGGAATGTCTCTTTCATCGTCCATAGCAACAAACAAAAATAGGTATTCACTCAAAAATAAAAGTGTCTAATAACTAGGTACTTATCGTCCCTTCAACTCGGAGCACGGCACGTAGAGTGTAGGTAGGTACAGCCTCGTGCCGAACGTTCCACGTTCGTGCAGTGCTGCACAGACGCCAGGTGAGCGCGCCACTCACGCGCTGGATGACCAAACAGGTGGGCGAAGAGAGGCAAGGTAGGCCTCCGGCAACGCGGATCCAGTCGTCCGGGAGAAGGTAGGTAAATAGTCGTCGCGACTCGCCGTCACTCGACGACACGCACGGCACACGTTTAGGTACTTACGACGACTTCGAGAATGTTCGACTCGACACCAAACGTCCACAAGTAAGTACAATAGTTCACACACATAGAATAGGTATAGCACGATTGTTTAAACACAGTTTTATAGGTAGGTACACACAAAACACAGTTTTAGTCTAAGACGTGCACTACGAAACCGAATATAATACGTTTTCACTGGTTCAAGAGCCGAACGTTGGGTAGCCATTTATCGGCTTACCTATTTCTGTGAACCCTTTCTCGAGTGTCCAGGGACCGGGGAAGATAAATAACACTCCCTGAATGTCTATAACACGTTTAATGAATATCGAACCGGAGTAAGTAACGCGACGAGACGCGCTCGCGCACGCGTGCGGTCGCCCCGGGTTAGCCCATTACACTGAACTTTCTAGATGGCGCGGCGGGGCGGTCGCACGGCACGCGAGCGCAGCCCGTAGGTATATGAGCGCCGAGGGGCGAGGGTTAGCGGTGCGGGGAGCGGCGCGGGGATCATTCCCCGCGAGATATTATGATGCGCTATATGTTTGCATTTGTTAGGATGTTAGGGTGAGGATTAAACTAATTATGTATGACTATTAGCAATAATGATTTGCCACCATATCTTTTCTTATAGGTACTACCATAGAGTAACTAATATACTGGAATGAATCTTGGCTCTGAATTTTGGCTCCTGAAACACAGATCTCGTTTTTTTTTTATTAATTCTCTTTCTTCTCTCTTTTAATTTTATGGACAGCAATTCACAAACTTTACTATATGACTAAATATTATATTGACTACTAGCTTCCGCCCCGCGGTTTTACCCGCATTTTTGAGGGATAAAAAGTATTCTATGTGTTAATTCAGGGTATCAGCTAAGTCTATGCCAAATGTCATCAAAATTGGTCCAGCCGTTTGAGCGTGAAGAAGTAAAAAATATACTCACTCAGAAACATTCGCATAAGTAAGATAAGATTAGGTCATTTGTGAAAGAAAATCCTCTTGAAAACATTTCAAGTAATAGTCACACATACTATGTTTGTAATTTGTTAAAACACTGAAGTAGTCAACAGTAAGTAACGTTTGTTTGTTCATCAAAGGTAATGGACACTATCTCTCCTCACGGGCCAATCGTCACACTTTCCAATTAGAGAACAAAACGAAAGGGGAATCGTACCGTTTTGCACATAACAAAGGGTAGTTGCTCTCTATTCCGGCCACTTAGTCCCCTACTCTCTTTGTACCGCATTTTTAAATATAACATTGAGACGCCGTTACACCAATGTGTAATTCGTTTAATTAATTAATTAAATACACCTTTGAACATTTTTTCATGCCATCTAGGTAGATTTAAATTATGTAGAAAAGTTACTCATGCCCTTTACCATATCATAGGCTATCTGCGTACCAAATTTCATCGCGATCAGTTTAGTGGTTTATGCGTGAAATATTTTTGAAGTTGCGAGCGGCCTCAGCCGAATTCCAGGGACCGATCTACTTGATGAATCATTTTATATTTAGTTCACATGTAGGTATATTAGAATACACCCTGTACACCCAGACTAAATATCAATGTGTAAATAATAAAAAAAATATACTATATTTTTCTACCTACCTTGGTAATAGATTTTCAATTAGTGTCTAATATAAGCAGCTAGCTGAGTGGGTGTATTACGACTGTATGGTTCGGTGTGACAAGCGCCCAAAGAGTAGTGGAAATGCAGCGATGCGTTCCAACTCTCGCAATTATTTTAGTTTTGACTCGTTCGAGTGGAAAACTTCTTGAATACAGAAACTTTCACCAGACACTGAACTCTGAAGGTGAGCTGAAATGGAACAGTGATTGTGTGAGCTTGGTGAAAAAATGTGATGCGAAAATTTAACGAAGTGTGTCTGTTTTTCAGTTTTAAAGTTTTTATGAATATATAAATAAAAATATTACCGCGATGAAATTTGGTTAAATATTGGTTGGAATTACTTATGATAGCTGTTCCCCGCGGGTTCACTCGCGTTCCCGGGATAGAAAGGTTATACTTTGGGGATAATGTAGCTTCCTATTAGTGAAATATTTTTTTGAATCAGACCAGTAACACCAGAGATTAGCGCGTTCAAACAAACTCTTCAGCTTTATTATTAGTATAGATTAAAATGTTTTTGGAAACGCCTTCGTTGATTTAATTGATTTTTCTTTAGAAATTTCGAAAAATGTAGCGTTAAAGTTTATCCATAATTGTTTTATCAATGTTTAGGTAGGACTGAACTTATTACCTTCTGTGAGTGCGTCTGACGATATATTTTTTTATTTTATGGACGTTGCCATGGCCGAAGGACATTATAACCTACTTTCGTTTATCAATAGCAACATGGAATTACGTATTTACACCTTGCCTACTACATTAAAAAATATATAAAATTTAAAAATGTATCCGTGATCCAGTCCGCAACAGGGTTTTATGTTAGGACATCATGCTAGGTGACCGCTCGCATGTCTGTCAACCATTAAGATCTACACCTTTATACTGTGGTACAATACATAAGTTAGGGACACTCTTCACTGTCGATAAGTTCCACGAAGTTTATGTGACATTATGACGTTTTTTAATTTTGAAAGAAAAAAACCGCATTATCAATAATAAATCCGGTGCACTCATCCTTTATTTTAATTTACACCATTTTACACGTAACGATAACTTTTTCTTCACCTTGTTTATTTGTCCGAAATAGGTATATAACGCTTACATGACTTCTAACGGAGCTAAATAATATGATAAACGTAATAAGCCTATAACATCAAGAAAAAAATGAATCAATAAATTATGGAGATATAGAAATTAAATTTAAAATAAAGAAGAAAATTACATGTTTGGCAAATGACAAACGGTCTCAAATCAACATAATGCTGGTTGTTGATGAACCAGCGTTGGACTTTCGTTGGGCCCGGTTTGTGACGTTACAGGTCACTACGTTGAAATACAGTAAAATTGGTATAAAAAAAAAGCTATTTGAACTCTCCTTCCCGGTTGTGAGCCACCTGCGCTCACCGATTTGTCCGGTAATTTGTTGAAACCTTAATTTATTCCTTTAAAAAAAATCTGGTTCAAACTTGCTTTGACACACCATTTTGCGTAAAATAGTTTGTAAAACAAGCAGCCTATGACTTGTACCACATCTTATACTGGAAGGATTACAGGTTTCTAGGTTTATGACTTTATAACTACGCGCTAAACAATGAATTATGTGTAAGTTGCGCATGATTATTTTAATTGCATATGCCTCGTATGTTATGCCTTAATCAAACTAAAGGTATGCAGCAAAATGGACATGGTATGTATAATTAATACACAGAATAATCAATTGACATTCGTACTAATCACGAAATTCGTTTTAATAGGAACCTTAAAATAGATGTGATAAAATAAAAATTCCAAATGCGTCCACCATAAATATGTTTAGTATGTAAACAACAAAATCGGCACCTCAGCCAAGGGTGCAAATCAAACAATGTGTCCAAAATGTACCTCTTCAAGTTACCCGTGATGCCTGTAAAAGACAGTTACTAAAATACATTTGATTTCGCTAAGTTCAATAGCTGCCACCTTTGGCTTGAGTTTGCATCGTTCTGAACTAATATAGTTCGACACGACTGCTGCTCGCGTCAGATTTACCAAACTTAAGGGAAACTTGGACGAACTTCACTCAACTCTGACAGTGTACCGTGGTGAATGGCTAAGAAGCTAAATAATACGAATTTATGCTTTAGAAAATTGACATGATTGTATATATTTTTATCGTACCACAATCATTTCATGTAAAAACTCGCAAAGTCATAACGCTTTTGTAAAAATGTTAACTACCAGATCCCAGGAAAGATTTCAGGACATGTCTAACCAGCAATTAAAACCCAAAGCGACGATTTCCACTAAATACCACGTCACGTCAAATTACGAGAGCAAATTACGGAATTCGTTTAACATTCCGTTTAGATGCAGTGCGCCACAGAATGCAATCTGAATTAGGAGTCAGACATGTATGCTACTGACGGCTGCTTACCGCGACGCGGCCACGCTTATTTTGTGGAACTTTGGACGGAAATTGCATACAAAATTAAGTTTTTAGCAATGACAGAGGATCATTTGACGTGTCCTTTGTTGTGGTTTTTAATTATTATGCTGATGATATGTTCTCTGGCCATGTTACTACGACCGCCTTCAGAATGGACTTCTGCTCCTAATTATAATACATGGCTAAACTGATATTAATTGGACTTTCATGGGGAGGAATATTTTCATAGTTTAGTGAAAACTTCTATCAAATCGAATGAAATAAGTATTCACTTCATGGTGAATATGGTTAGTATTAATTTTTTCATAAGAATATTTGCTACGCATGCAATTATGTTAAAATTTCCCATTCCCTGGAATAACACATAGGTTACTTTTTATCCCTTGAGAACGCAGGTGAAACCGCGGGGCGGAAGCTAGTTTAAATATGAATATTATAATTTTATGTTGGTATAAATATGCACGTAGCAATATAGAATTTAATCTCCGACAAACATTCATGGCGTTATTTTTTGTGTTTATTCGGCAAAGCGTTGAAAACTATTTTGTAATATTTGAAGCATTTTATTTTGTTGCACTGATTGCCTATTGTTTCGAATGACAAAAAAAGAAAATTAAATCTGTAGAGATTTTATATTGGATTAAAAACAAATATTATCAGTGGTACATGGATATTTTTAACTTACTGTAGTGTTTTAAGCGACTTGTGGTCCAGGGAAGGGTTGAGGGTACCAGGCCACGAGGAAGATCGCCTATGAGGTGGACTGACCAGATAAAAGCGGCAGTAAATGGCTCATCATCACAACATGAATGCACGAGGAAGGCGGCCGTCAGAGAGGAGTGGAGGAGTGTTGTGAAGCTTGCCACCAACATCTGAAGTGATGACCACGACCACTCTGTCAAGAGTGACAACGACAAAGAAGAAGAAGTGTTTTAAACGAACCCAAAGATTTTTATTGGTATTTCGAATATCTCATCGTGATTAACGATGACATGCCCAAGCCAAAGGTCAAATTAGGCCCTCGTAAGGTACTAGTAAAGGTGCTAAGGTACTAGTAGTGCCTCGTAAAGGCATAGCAGGTAGGTACCTACTTATAATTGTGTGTAAACCCAAAATACACATCAATTATGAAGACTGGTGTAGTAATATGTTGGACATACAAAGCAAAGATTTCTCAAATGCAGAAAGAAGAACCTGTCTATCAAATTAAAAACTCATTTATTCAGCTTAAGCGCTGCTGGGCTATCGCCTATCTTCTAATCGTAATGAAATCATCAATGATTCCAGCCATTGACGCGCTATGACGACAAAGACTATTTTGTGAGTTCTCATTGGATAATTTTCAAAAATACGCAGTAGAGCCTCTTTTAAGGCGCTTATGAACGCTGGAAGTTAGAAATTACTCTACCACCAGTTCGTAATACTTACCTACACTTAAACAGAGAGACTGCGGCAAATTAGCTTCGAGAGAAAACAAACAGCTTTGCAGTTATATTAATAGGTTGGTAAAGTTTTTTTTCGAAATATAACATAGACGTCAAAATTACTTTCTACATTATAACCGTTAAACAACCGGATAAAATGTAATTAATTCCAAATTCAAACAACTCCATTATAATTTCCTTGTATTCATCTCACGGATAACTGTTTATTCTGACCCGGAACTCGAGCCGAGTAACGCTGTACCCGGTAACAAGAGATTTAGGGCTTCCAACACCAATATTTACCGGGTTTCCCGAAATATAAGATAATGTGTTTGGATTGCAATTTCGCGAGATCCGGAAATATTTACTCATCAAAATCATATTGGAAAGTTTTGGAATCTGTCAGTGGAAATCGGAATTGATTTTCATACAGTTTTGCAATTTGTAACTGAAATTTTCTCTAATAATTCAGTAGCGGGTTGGTAGGTACCCAAAATTAATAATAATGCTTGTAATAAAAAAATGTTTTAGTAAAATGAGTCTAGTTTTTCGGCGGAATAAAACCTAGCTCAAAACCTATAAAATAAAACTATAAATAAAAATAATCTTGAGTCCTTTGATTTGGAGGTGAACAATATTATTTTTTTTTATTATAATTAAGAAGTTTTACTTGAGTACTTGAGAGGTTTTAAATCTCACTGAATTCGGAAATCATGGTAAACTTTTACTTTAGTATGTATATAATATATTCAAATAAAAAAGTACCTATAAGTAAGCATGTTTTAGAGACCGTTTATTGCTAACGACATAACATTATATTAAATGGGAATAAGGCTGCCTGGCAATATGCAAAAATTGTATTTTCCACCAAAAATACATAGTACAAAATACAAGGCAAACATTCAAAGCCTGCAATGCTATTAAAGCATGGCGCATATGTATGACAACAAGCAAAAAATATACTGCAAGTCCAATATTGCGCGAATAACGTTTGCTGCAAATTGCTCAGGGTTGTGGCTTCTACCTACCTATAACACCTACACCTACATTGTTCTGAGTTCATACTAACAATATCTCGGAATATATGTTTTCATTCGTAGGAGAAAATTGTATTGAAAGTGCGAACATTTTACACTTATTCAATGCTTTTCAGAACGGTCTTTTGATGCGAATTTATAATGGGAATTGAGTTTTAAATTCTATGACTTCACAATAATTGTTAGTCAGAAGACCTAAGGTTTTATAAGTGAACTAGCTGTCCCCCGCGGTTTTGTCCATGTTCCCGAGATAAAATGCTTCCTATTAGTGAAATAATTCTTTGAGATCGGACCTGTAACTCCGGAGATTAACGCGTTCAAACAAACTCTTCAGCGTTATTATTAGTATAGACATATTATGTATATTATATTATAAACCTTTTTACAAATTACCGATGCCTACATTTAAAATAATAATATGGAACAATATTCTCGAAGGAAGAAAATGTTGTTGAAACATTTTTGATGTTGGTTTGGGAAATGACAAACTCAAACCTAATTTCTTCAGTTTAGGCCCCTCTTATGGCACTTAAGAATCTCGAAAGTTACAATTGACCGGTTCGTAATACACTACAGAAAATACTTTACATAAAATTTTATCCCAACGAGTTGTTTTCGTCCCAAATTAAAACATTATTTGCAGTCCGTGCAATAAACAAAATTTCACGGAATTATTCGTATGTAAAAACACATTCTCCGTACAATATTGGCTCAAAAAATAAGTGCACTATGTTTCCGTGCATACATCATACTCGCGTGAGTTTCCAGAATTTCCCACTAGAGTGCGCTTCATGTGCTCTTGCTCTACGCTGCGCCGTCTCGGGGTACATAATAGTGCAGATAGTCAGATACTCAGCTTCAACTGAGAACTAAATTTTATTGGAACATTTCAATTTCGAAGTTAATCATACTTCATTCGAACACTGTGAAGCTGCAAAGTGGTTTTGTGTTTGTTGAAGTTTTATTTATCTAGGTATATCTTTAGCATCAGAATTTCTAGTTTTTATGACCTAGGTCATTCCTTTTCAGTCTATAATGGTGTCAATTATCTTGACTACTCAACTTATTTTATCATCATTTATTATTTTCATGTCACATCTTTTTCTTACAAACATTTTTGAATAAAGACAGAAGATATTTGAAGCTGTCAAATTCGCCTATACAATTTTCATTTACGAGAGAAAGTTATCCAATGAAGATTGAACAATCAGACTGATTTGACAGGGCAACATTTCTTTTATCCCTTTCTTATGCTTTTTGTTAGAAAGAGATATAGATATCTAACTAAGCTTAGTTTAGTTTGTAAATAATAGGATGGGGGCCAATAATCAACCAAATACATATACAAGGTGATTTTTTAATCATCGTCTAAATTTTCAGGGATTATTGTACTCATCTTTATGAACAACTTTTACTATGGGAATAACCCTGAAATTACGAAAAAAAAAACAACATTTCATATAAAACATCTTGTTCGGTCAAAATGTATGCAAATCACCCAGTATAGATGTGGAACGAAGTAGAAGGAACTCTATCGTTATTTTTGTTATAATAACATTATTATGCGTGTTGATCCATCACTGCCACAGTACAGCCCACAGTCAGTTTATTTATACATTCGGGAGCTAATCTTTGCAACAACATGCTACGGAACCTCTTTGATGTACGAGCTGCTTGCTTGTTTAGTTCACATGTTTATTGGAATTGGAAATTGTGAATCGAGTGTTTTCATGATCGATTCACAGTATGGTGCACTCTTCGAAGAAATATGCCTTCAAGATATATGTTACCATTAATATGTAGTTTCTGATGATTGGATTTTAAAGAAATTTCACACCGGCAGCTCTGAAAAAGAGAAACCTTTAAGGCGACCGTATATGAGACATGATAATTCTAAATGAAGATTGTCTCTGCATCTATTGTTGCGAATGATTTGTAAAAAATATATGCTAAATTAGAGAATATAATTATGACGAGAAACAGATTTTTTTTATTTGTGCCTAACGTCAGAAAAATAAACGGTGAACGCCCCTTTTTTAAAAAAAGACTCTTATTTGGTTCATAAAAAAAACTATACTAATAATTAACATAACATTCTATGAGATGACGATACTCTTAATTTAAAAAAAGAATTCGATTTTTTTAAATAAAATATATACTGTATTTTTAACTAAGAGTACCCATACGATGTTTTTATTAGTATCTTATCATTAATCAGGTTATTGTGACTAATTATTGAATTGAAAATGAATCACAAGATTTCACCTCCGTGTGTATCGACCATTAAATATTTGTACTAATACTTTTGAGACAAGTCAATAAATGCATTCTGTATATATATGAGTTGGTTTTCAGAAATCAAATCAATGATATTATTATTAACTAAAAAGCTTGTTTTGAAATCGGAACGAAAGGAAACAATAATTTATTCGTAGTTCCTAGATATTCATATTTTGAATTGATTTCTTGAAATTGTATTTGTACAAGTAATAAACTTGCGTTTGTGGTACATAATCATAATAATATTATAAAGTTTTTGAAGATGTATGTATGGATATTTGTAACTCTTTCACGTGAAAACTACTGAACGGATTTAGATGAAACTTGGCACTTATTAAATAACATATAAGCTACTTTTTATCCCGGGAAAACATGATCCTCAGGAACGAGAGTGAAACCGCAGGGCGGAAACTAGTATTATAATAATTTTATATTAATTATATTTTATTGCTTTAGGAAAGGACAGGCAAATTAATTGGTATTAAAAATCTTGATACTTACCAACAAACTTTACATGTAATTTCCTGTAAAATATTGAATAACACAATCATCGCACTTCTAAAAGAGAAGGTAATTTCATTAGTACTCTTGAAACGGGCCTAATGTAAAACGGAAACGCCTCTCCCTTGAGACAAACTCAATTAATTCCCTTTAAAACACTCGTCGTACTCAATGAAAGCCTTTAAAATTTAAACACATTTTGACTACTCCTGTAAGGGACTACTTCGTTGTACATCCCCGTGTTTCAGTAACAATTTGTAGGAGTACATAAATAAAATCGTCGATGTATAAAATAAAAAATGCAGGTTCAAACTGTGAGAGTGTTCGGGCAAGTGCGCATGTCAGTAAGTAACTTGTTGGCTCGTACTCGTAGAGTGAACCCGGCAGTGCGGCGCGACACCGCGGCCTCCCGACGTGTATCCCCGATTTCCCGCTTCAGAGATATTCCGATTTCGATAACGGCGTGATTCGATATTCGAATATTAACGTTACATTTTCAAGTTTCTGCTTATTTTAATTTTTCACGGCGTGACAGGATTGGCGTTTCGTTTTTGTGTTGTTTTTCTTTTGTTACTAAGTTTTGAGTTATGTTTGTTTATCATCAAAATTTATTTAATTTACAAACTGAATTCTGATATGTGACTTTACTGAACATGGATACAACATAATTTTGAATCTAAGAAAAACTGTGTAAAAATGTACTCTAAAGTGAAATTGAAATGACTGTTATGTGAAACTTCCAAATGGCATCAAAGATTCTTGTTATCGCTTGGGCGGCCTGGCTCGCGTTGCCATTGGCAACGGGCCATCTCAACGTACTCATCAGTCAAGCTGAAGTAATGAAGTTGTTAGGTAAGTCTCGATTTGATTAGAAACTGTTTGAATATCTAGCTCGCAAACTCCATCGTTCTGTTATGTACTCTAGCCTTTCGTATACTATGACTCAGGTATCGGATTACATTCGTTTACCGCTAAGTGGTTACGTCATCGGCGCGCGGTACTTAAGTGGCCTTATCGCTTCTAATGTTTGAATGTTTACAAGTATCGTATTCAAACTTATGTTTCTTAGAAGAGAATGATCTACTCTACATATTGTAATACAAATAATACTGTTACCTTGTTCATTTTAGTTTATACAGGTCGTTGAGTTGGGAAAAGTGTAAAAATTACGTAAATGACGTCATATTCAATAAATATAATTATAGAAATAAATATACGTAATGAACCAAGGTTTGATTTATTTTACCAGCTTATTTATAATATTTACTTTACATTAAAAATAAAATATACATATGTATACCTGAAAAATATATAAAAACCATTGATTTGAAAACAGCATTAACGCCGTTTACCGCGACTGACCGCAACTGACCGCGAGACGAGTAGGCGAAAACGGGTATTTTTAAAAAAAAATTGTACCAAAGCAAATGATGTTGCTACACCAATCAGAAGATTATTTCACTCTCTACCCATTCTAATAAGAATCCAATTGGAATTGAACCGTATAAAGCTGATAATAAGTAAAAAAGTCGCATGAGTCACCCGCCCCCACTTGGGGACACTCACAAATGCATAGTACAAAATTCGCGCCCCCGTTTCAACCCACTTGTCAAGGAAAGGCTAGTACACTCGCTTTAGAATCTATTTTTGATAGTGATGTAGTTTATGAAGTGATTTTGATTAGTTACCTACATCTATGGATTTCGTCTGCTGATTATTATTTGCTATTTCGGCTTCACATTTATTTTAGTCCTAAAAAAGCTTGAAATTAGGGTATTTTTTTTAAATAATTGAGATTATACTTTAAGTATTAAGTAATACAAGTGGTATTACTTAATACTTAAAGTATAAGTTGTTCATTTGTTTTTTTTTAGTACCAATCAGGTAGGTACTTACATCAAAAAAGGAAATGAATTTGGAATAATGTTTCGTTTTTTATATGAATAACATAATTTTATATGAAAATGAAAATTTGAGGAAAACATTTTGAATAAAGTATGAAAAAAGTATTAAGCATACTATTGTATTGCTATGCTTGTAGGGTTAAGAGTGAAAGTACCTACCTACTCATCAACATGAACAAATTTTACTATGAAACCAAAACATAAATCACAAAAAAAAACTAACAATTTTATCAAGCAAGGTTATAAATTTTTGTTGTATAAATAAATGTATCTTTAAAGTCGGATAATATTTTGTAGAATAAAGAAATACAGGTTGTCATGTATCTTGTAAGTTACGAGGGTCAAGTGCTACCTTTGTCAAGTGAAGTCTAATCCCGGTTTTGTTGAATTTTCTGGAAACGTGTCGAGACGGAGGCGCTTCGTTCATATTAGGACATTTTTAGGTACTTATGATAAAAAACGTTTAAATTTCAAACGTGATATAATTCATATCATACCTATTTTATTTTTGTATGTTTTTATTAGTTAACAACCAAACTTAGTAGGTTACAGTGGCGAAGGGTCCACATACATGCAGGGACATTCAATATTTACCATATTACTTACAGAAGTTATTAACTCAGCATCACTAAACTAATCAATTCCCATAAGTTTTACACGCGCGTTCCAGGGGGTTCATATGTCTTCCCGAGATAAAAAGTATCCTGTGTTAATCTAGGTTATAAACTATCTGGTGTTCCAAATTTTATCCGGCTCCTCCGCTTTAAGTCTTTGTGGTTACAATAAATGCTCACTGATTAAAAAAGAACCATAACTTAATCTTCTAAAACCTATTAACTTTCCTATTGGTCACCCGTCGTCACCAAATACGTTCTATTTATTTACACACAACTCATATCTGTGACACTATCAAAACATGTCTAATACAAAGACCTTGCGCTTACGCCTCGGCGGTAGTGACGTCATCCCCCGTTTCCGAAGATCAAAAAATGTAATTATCTACCCCTGATCTACCCTCAACCATTTATATTTGTTCTACAAATTCGACGTATTTCGTGTACGCAATTGTGTTCGTTTCCATTGTTTTGTACGATACGTCACATTATAGTTATCGAAAATTCTCTCTAAAGCAATAAAAATTATGATTTAATTGTACGTGTAATTTAATAATCTACAGCAATAAGTAAATAGTAAAGCAGGTAGGTGTGCGCGACTTTTTTACCCTAAACTCTTGCACCCATTATTCCTTACTCCATTCAAATGAATGAAGCAAATTACTCCTAAAAAAGTTGTTATCGTTATTCATAAATTTGTGTCAAACTAATTACATCACTTTAGCTTATATAAAATTGCATCGTGTCGCATCGCACAAAGGAAACAAACACCTACACTACCACTAGTTTATTACTTTAGGGAGCACGCGACATCTGACTATCCGAATTGGAATCTTATTAGAGATAAAAGAAACTTGCCATCGTGCATTGCATACGCAATAAATGGTGACTTTATATTGACTCATAAAACTCATAAACTAACATGTCAAACGATATTTATGGAAATAGAGATGGTAAATACGAGTAAATCGTTCTCGGGATGGCAATTTCCATGATTATTTATTGCCATTCGTTATCGTTCGTGTATTCAGTTTTCTTTGATAAGAAATGTGTGTAGGGCAATTACCTATTTTATGGGCTAGTGCGGCGTAGATTTTATACTATCTGTTTATTACGAGACTTATTGGATTGTACTTACTGGCTGTTCTCTGCAATTTCACTTACGTTCCCGGAATATAAAGTAGCTTATATGTTATTCCTGAGTATGATCTATCTAGGTGCAAAGTTTTATGAAAATACGTTCAGTAGTTTTTGAGTGAAAGAGTAACAAATATTTTCACATCATTTCATTTATTTATTTTCATTCAAAATTATGTAGCGAAAATCAGTTTCTTATAATTTGCAGTTTGGTGACCCTACAGAAATATAAAAACATACCTATCACTCTGTCAACCCGCATCAATAAGTATAGACTGTAGGTGGTAATGTAATCAAAGTACAGAACACCAAAAAAAAAAAAATTACAAGACATTAGTACAAAGTTCAACAAACTCAATCCTTCATTCGATTAAGCTCACAAAATATAAATCATTCTAACGACAAATGACAGTCGTATGTGTCAAAAATAATAGGTTGAAGCGACATCTGTCGCGCGGGGACATTAATGACAGTTCAAACATCAATTTGGACGGTCGGTGTCTTATCGCCCAACAGCAGCGTAGCTGTAGGGTGGCGACTACTTACATAGAGGTTACTTGAAGCCTGCATACGTTCGGTCAATTAATTGAACGCCTTTTTGTATGTAATTATATTGTAATTTGTATCTAATGGCGGTTAATTTTTGATTGCTTTAAATTTTTAAAGGGTTGGGTAAGAATAGTTGATTCATGTATCATTGAACTATGTAATTAAAAAATAATTACACATGATATCTGATCAGTCATATAAAGGCATTCTTCATTACGGGAACCTTTTTACAGCCATTTTGTAATACTAGTATGTATCCAAATCACAACTGAGGAAGTTACCTCCCTATTATCAGGAAATGAGCCACTTGTTGAGGTCGTAACATTAATGAAGCGTGAACTAAAAGCATTGCTACATCCTTACTTCACCCTTGTGTCTCGTATGGGGAAAATACTGTGTTTTCCTTGGTTATTCGAGTGATTACGTCATTAATTAAATATGGCCAATCTTTTATTAAGTATTTTTAATTTGCGAAGTTTAAAAAAAATATATATGTAAAAGTACAATTTGTTGCACACAAATTGTACTTTTACATATATATTTTATTTACATATTTACTCTTTTTTTTTAGTATATTCCACAATCTAAAACGATTTCAGTGACGATTCAATCGTGTTTCTTTAAATACTTTAAGCTAAAAATGATACAAATCTTTCACCACTATAAAAATATAATAATATACCATAACAGGAAGTGATTTCCATACATTTTGTTCGTATCAGGTTCCTTTTTAATTGGACAATATTTTCTCCTGACATTTTTCACATGAAGTTTTCAAGAGACCGATACATCACTGCTATTATGATTGAGTGGGTGCACAGTGATACAAATTAGTTTTAACATAACTAATGAACGTGTCATAGGATCTACTATGAGGTTATGAGTTATACTGATTGGAGTTTCTGAAAATATCATATCAGTGTGTTAAGATATTGTTTCTTTAAGCTGCGCAGACAGAATTATATTTAGTCTAAAAAAAACAGTAGGTAATTTTCTTATTGTTATAGGTACTAAGCCAAACCTTAACAGAATAAAAAAAATCAATCAAATCGATAGAGCCGTTTCAGAGATACAAGAAATAAATTAATATTATATTATACAAGAATTGCCCGTTTAAACATACTTAAGTACCTGGATGACCGAGCTTTGCTCGTTTTTTTTTAAAACGACGTTTCTAAAAATGAAACCTAGCTAGATCGATTTATCGCTTCCGAAACCTCCTGCATACAAAATTTCATGAAAATCGTTGGACCTATTTCCGAGATTCAGATTATATATACATACAAGAATTGCTCGTCTTTAGGTATTATTTAAAGATGTTAGATAAAAATATATATTCTGGCAATATCCACAAGCAAAATAAATTATATTTTATTATGATAATAATAACAAACTGATAAAGATAATATTTATTTTATTATTCAAATAAATACCACAACAATCAGCGACACTTTTGATGATATCTCCCTATGGTCCTCATAAACTAGACCGCAATAAAGTCTGTAAAGTGTAATGTATGCAATATTTCATCAGTTATCATTTTTGGCTGGAATTTGCGGTGTTCGTACCACTGGGGGCCATTTGATTGGACACTGCGAGTTATTATTGTGTTTCATTTTTAGGGCTACAATTTATTACTTTTGATACACTGTGCTCACACACAAGGGACTGGTAAGAATTCATTCACCTTTTTTATTTAAAGTTTGTTTATTATCATTTGTAAATTTATGTATAATGAGAAGCAAGGAGGAAGATTAATAGCATAATAATACGTAGATGATTCTGTAATCAATTCTAATAATATTAATTTCACATCATAACTTCTTTAATAACGCTGAAGAGTTGGTTTGTTTGAACGCTCTAATAGGAAGCTATACATTATCCCCATAGGTTATAAGGCTATACTTATTATACAGAGAACGCTAGTAAAACGGTGGAGAACATTATAGTAATATATTAATTGATTATACGTCAGTTTAATTATTTATATATTTTAATATGTAGGTACTTATTGAAAATCATCCAATGATGGCTAACCAAATAAATGGTATTTGTCATGGTCTTCATTGCAGGTAATCATGAATGGTATTCATTACGATTACCACCAAAAGATACGCGATAACCCAGCAGTATTAGAATCAGTTGATTGTTATTACTTCTCTCTATATTCTAATTTTATTTATCATAATTTTGATATAATTAAAATTAATTAACTATTACAGTAAATGTATAAACCAACTGGACGTACGGAACCGTTTATCAACCCTTCCAAAGCAATTACTATTTGCTCGACGTCCGCGGACCTCTGAAAATTAAATGTCGTTCGCGCAACCGTTTCACAATGTTGAAACGAAAATAACCGTGTTTTGAGTCATAAATAGACCGTGGGAAATGCACTTACTCGTACAAATGTTTCCGTTAAGTTGCTGCTATATTTTATGTATCTACTAGCTTCCGCCCCGCGGTTTCACCCGCGTCCCCGTGGGACCTTATGTTTTCCCGGGATAAAAAGTAGCCTTTATGTTATTCCAGGGTATGATCTATCTATGTGCCAAGTTTCATCCAAATACGTTCAGTAGTCTTTCCGTGAAATAGTAACAAACATCCATACATCGATACTCACAAACTTTCGCATTTATAATATGAGTAGGATATGTAGAAATATTATGTAGGTAGGTACTTATCTAATCTATTTCCAAGGACCAAGATATCCCTCGGATCATTTTCATCAAATCTATTCGGATATATATTAGTTTTCCACCCTGCGGTTTCACCCGTGATTTCTTTTTAACCACCTTAGTAAACTCTTCCTTAGTGAATCCCAACATAATTAAGAAACCTGAATGCAAAATTTCAAGTATCTCGTAGATTAATTATTTCCCTTTTGTTCATAGGTTTAAGCATTTTTTTTATACGTATAGATGTTATTTAATGCTATGTTGTGTTGTATGCTAAATTACTAAAAAAAAGTTTTAATAAATTACGTCAGTAGGTATATAAGATTACGTCAGTTTTTGTGATACTATCAATCGGGTTCTATCTAAATCATAATTTAACTGAAAAATTTATCGTGACATTTTAAACGAATGACTGAGTCTGGGTGTAATTATCTATATAAGTATGTATTTACAAAAAAAAAAAGTAGTATATGTAGTATATCAGTTATCTAGTTTCCATAGTACAAGCTCTGCTTAGTTTGGGATCAGATAACCGTGTGTGAAGAAATGTCCCGAGATATTATATCATTATTATTAAGAAAATATTTACAAACGATGACGTCATTACTATCACTATCACAGAATAGCACTTACCTGCAATATACTACAGGAATCTCTACGAAAACAATCTCAACCGACACTTAGGGACGAGAGTAAACGAAGCGTAAAGTGTTTATGTTTCGTGCACCTTCGCTTCGTGAGAGAAGTTTAGATATTCTTAACTCATCGCGAAGTGTAAAAGTGCTTGCAGTGATGGAAATATTACTTTTACGGTGAAATTTATTGTTTAAGGGTTATGGATTAATAGTGAGTCACGTTTTTTTTGTACACACGTCCTCTCCGTGTAAAAAGGTCTTCGCGGATTTAAAAGTTATATTACAATTAGTTAAAGTTTTATTCTATTCTAATCGGTTCAGTCATTACAAATTATTAATAAACTACATAGACGCTGTTATCTCAGAGCAAGAACTTTCTGTATACTCATAATTCAAAAATAGAACGAACTTTAATAGTAGTTTATGATACTGTTGCATAATAGGGGTTATTAACTACGAGTGTGAGTTTAAGTACCGAGCCGTAGGCGAGGTTCTTAATAGTATCACACGAGTTTTTAATACCTAATTATGTGCAGTATCATACAGTACTTTACAGTACAAAAAAAAAAAAAAAAAAAAAAAAAAAAAAAAAAAAAAAAAAAAAAAAAAAATTGTAACAAACTTTTTGAATCTAGAACGATTGGTTAATAAATGTTTTCTCGAAACTTTTTTTGTTTTATCAAAGTTACGTTTGGGAAGATAGGGCAGGAGGTGGCAGGAGGGAAGCGAATTATTTATGTAGCCCAGAAGTTGCTCCTACCACTTGTTGATATGCTTCGGGGCTTGTTGTATGTGTTTTTTATTGTTCTGAGGATATTGAAGCATTTGTGGTAGGTATTTATTTTTTGTAAGTAAAAATTATTAAGTAGAAACATACAAATGAACGTTTATTGTTGTTAAATTAAGAATATATATTATACAGAACCTAAATCTAATTATTTACAAGAAATACAAAAAAAAACTGTTTGTTTCAATTTTAAAATGCAATTTACTCAAGTTGAGAACTGATTTCATGATATAACCAATATAAGTATTTAAAAATATTATTACATGTGAAAAAGTTTTATCGCAACGGGTACATATAGCGGTTTAGGTGTAAAAGGTAACAAACAAACAAAAATATAAATAGCTTGATATATTTAGACACAATTAAGAAAATATATTATTTTTTCCACTAAAAATATAATATACTTACCTACTATACTTGTTGAGCGGCCTCGGCGTGCGTGCAGAATCAACTTAGCCCAATAATAATATCATTGAACTCCCAAAGGGCGGAACTACCGACCTTTGTCGCCAAATTAACCGGAAATCCGATATTCTATTGATATTGTGTTTATTTCTTCGGTATTCGGCAGTAATTGCTTATTGCTATCGTGATCCGGAATATTAGAGCTTTGGTAAATCTGGTAATAATAAGGAATGTGTCAGCTGGTGTCATCCTATTATTATATCCTTATTATTTGTTTGGTGTATCACCTTTATTTACGTAACTGATAAACATTAAACGTTTGTGAATAATTCCTAAAAGAAGTAACAATGAAATATCAAAACCATGCTTTCACACCTTTGTATGGCACGGAGATAGCGTGTAATATGGAGAAGGATATAAGGTAAATTTTTAACACGGGAACGCGGGTGAAACCGCAGGATGATTGATATGATTGCGAACACCGCTAGTTTACAATCCATCTCCCGAGATTGTAAACCGTCGATACATTGTTTACAACCCGCCATCTTTGGCGATAGCCAAAGCGCGGGGCAAGTCACAATCGACCAACCAGCGCGCCCGGTGTGTTCCGTCGATGATACCAGTTCATAATTTAACGGTTTTTTGACATGTTTGGACGATGAACTAATGAAAATTAACACGCCACATTGCAATCATAATGGTACAGTTCACAATGCATCGACAGTCTACAAACTTGCGAGATACATCACAAAACACCGACACTTACAATCATACGGTGACATATTAAGTACCTAGGTACATAAATAATTAAATTATCCGTTTGCGAGACCGATTCACATGGCCGGTTTTTTAACAATTCTACAAACTTTTAAATATTTACGTTATAAAAAAACAAAACAATCGCAAAATAATGTTCTAATGGAATTAAATTGCTATAGTTACTCGTACTTAAGGCGATGCTCTAACGCTTGTTTTTGCGCGGTCACAAGATTTGACTAATGGTAGCATGTCGTACACACTCGCCTTTTCCCACGCACCCTTTGTACGAGTCGACAGACGAGGCAATTTAATGCGGCCATGTTGGTAGGTAATCCATGTACCTAATACGGGCTCTTTGAATGCATCGTGACTTTAATTTTGGTATTCGTAAAACAATGTTTTGTAGTTATGTATGAAGGTGACGTTTAGAACGTAAAATGTAATATCTTTTATTTTTCACTACAACAATTTACAATTATATTTTGATACTAACAGTGTGAATGAAGGATGTAACCAAATATTGAAAATATCTGCATTTATAAACAAATAGAAATGTAAAAAAATTGTTATTGTACCTACTTATGTAGACATTCTTATGCGTTATGTGCAGTATAGATGCTGTAATCTATTTCTTTGTAATGGATTAATTTAGTTGTTTACTTTGGGATCAGTTGATCATATTATTATGCGAAGAATATCCCACGAATTTTAATATTTTAAAAATATCCTTATTAGTTAATATATTGTTTCTTTAGTAAAAACTTAACCTATCATAAAAAGTAGGTATATGTAAACGTTTCAGAAACCTGGAATAACTTACCTGACTCGATGAGTCACTTCTACCTAATAAATTCTTATGGTAATAGTTTCCGTGAAAATATTCAAAGGCAGTCAACCGTGATTTAAATTTTCTGACACCGTTGACGGGTTTCCGACAAAAATTACCTGACATGTTGTGGATTTAATGAAATATTATACTTTGGAAAAGATTATGAAGTAAAATATCATGTTAGGCACTGTTAACAGGTTTTAATGTAATTAATTTACATTTGGATTTTGTGTGACATAATTTCACACTTAAATTTACCTTAAGGCATACCTATGCGTAAATAATATTTTATGCTTTGATTTAATTTGGTCACAAACAAAAAACAAAATAACAAATTACACAGAAAATACTTACCTACTATTGAAATGAAAGCAATAATGACGTAAAATGTATAAAAGGTTTTTTTCCTCGTCGGAAGGGGCGATAATTAAAAACATAAATTTTAACGAGGCCGATTGTGAGATGGACCTGATGAGACGTCAGCCTGTCGGAAGGGCTATTTCGTTTCAGCTGAAATATACGAGTTATGAAAAATCTTTTTCATGCCAAAATGTTTTTGTGTAAGCAAAAGTAGATATTGCAGAAAATGAAAATGTTGTACATAATCCAAAAATATTGGAAATTATGCATGATTTATCGCATTTCTTAACAATATATGAAAATACCGTAAAAAAGATGTTAAAAAGTGAAACTAAAATTAAATTCGGCCATCAAACACGGAAAATATATGCATTTTAAACTACTAATTAGACAGCAATTAGACAGAGAGATGTGACGTCATATACTAAGACGGCTATATAAGCTCTATGCTAAATTCTATTTTGCTAGAAAGCGATAGGAATATCTCTATCTTTGATGACTTATATCTTGATATAAATAATAATAATAATAAATATCCTCGGACATTCTTCACACACGGTTATCTGTTCCCAAACTAAGCAGAGCTTGTACTATGGAAACCAGATAACTGATATACTACATATACTACATATACTACTTTTTTTTTGTAAATACATACTTATATAGATAATATATATATATATATATATATATATATTTTATAGTTATCCGAAATACTTTTTCCTACTGCTTCTTATATGAGCTTTTTTTAAAACAAAACAAAAATACCATGGATATTCCCTATAACGAAGATTCAATATTGATAACTATGAAATAAATGATAATAATGGAAACAATTGATTATTCAAATGAAGTTGGCCAAAAGACTAAACTTACTAACAAAACAAAGTCCCGAGCTAAAGTAACTGTTGAAAACAAAACTGTCAGAGTAACTACACAGAATGTTAAGAAACAAACTTCCACGATAAAGCGAATGCTCCATTTTAATTCACGAGACTTGTTTATGAAAATTACTGAAAAAGTTGAGATAATAAAGCAACAGAGCGGAAGGCTGTAGTCACTTTCAATTACGATCAAAAACAAGAAATAGCAAAATATGAACGGAAGCGAAATTTTGCTTGCCAAAATGAGGTCGTGAACAAACTGAAATTTATTGCACCGATAACGAAAACTTCCAAAAGGCGGTATAAATTCCACAAGCTGAGTGTACTTTCGCTTACTACATCGAAATTTTGATTTTGAAAAGTTTGACGATAAAAATATTTGGTGGTTAGTGAAAGTTACATTCCGAAATATAAAATGTTTTACTAAACTAATAACTTTCTTTTTATTTATTTTTTCTTCACTTTCACTATTTTGTTAGTTTATAGTCTGAATACAAGTATACTCGTATATAATTTGTGAAATAAGGGATTAATAGTATTTTTTAACAATTGTTTATTCTTTAAATTATAGTATTTAGTTTATTTGTTACTTTAAGTTGAAAATAAATTATTCTTACTTGCGCTTTGCACTATAACTTTTGCAGGAAAGATAAAAAAATCTGTTCCATCACTTAATCTTTTTACAGTTACTCTGGTGCATTTATTAGTCTTTCTAAACTCGTGCTTAAAGACTGTTTGCAAAATAACGCTATTAATCACGACAAAAGACAGGCAGCGTTCACTCTAGTACAGTCTGCTCTGATATCGTCGAAACTGTTGTTTTATTTTTTAACGTTTAAAGAATTTCTTTTGCAAGCACACTTGAAGTTTGTTGTCCTATCGCTCGTGTTAACTTTACTTCAAGTAACAAAAAGAAATGCCAAAAGAATTTGCTCCTCGCGTGCTCACAACCAAACAAGTAGACAATAAATAAGCCTTTATCGCCATTTAATAAATGTGCGCGGAACCTACTTAGAATAAATAAACGTGGCGTGGCAATAAAGCGCTATCTTTAAAGAGAACTTCCGTAGTACGCGACAAAATGGCAGGAAGCTTTATGATTGGACTTATGAATACGCATAAAGAAGTTACATATTCATACAACGGCTGTGTATAATTCATTAGGTCCTTATAAGCATTTTTCTTCAACTTACTTATAACTATAAAACCGCTTATTTGATTTTAATATTGTATTAGTATTATATTATGACTTATATTCCGTTTAAATCATCATAGAACAATGCATCTGCTTTTCGGCTTCAGTTCATATTACTTCTTGGGCTCATTATCATTCAATTTTTAATCTATCATATGTCAGGTGGCACAAATCCTCTAGTGGGTATTAAACTCATTTCATTCATGCCAATTTTTAAAACGACTTTTCCCGTATTTTTAATATCATGAGCTAATAACCAATCATCAATAATTCTACCATTGTGGTACCTTTGTCATGTTCGTCCCTATAGGTAAGGAGGCATCATATTCTCCTAACACAAGAAGCTCTTATGCGTTTTTCTTGGGTTTCACATGTCATCGAATATTAATTCTCTGTCATGGTTCCTTCATATGTTTCCCATCTTCATAATGTTTTTCACATAGTAGCATACAAAACACTAACTCCAATTACATTAACTTTAAAGCTACAATGACCTTTGACCACCTCTTAAAGCTTTAAATTACAGCTCTTCGCCGTATCATCTGGCAATTTGGGTTGGAATGGCTCATTAAGTCTTGGAACTGGAGCGCCTATTGCCCAGCAGGGATGTTTACGGTACCTACATTGGTGTTGTTTTACTTAAGGGCTCTAAAGGTAGCTTTTGAAACCTTTTTGCTTACCTAAATAAGTGCTAGGTTTTTTGTCAACCATAAAAAAAATGCTTCAAGTAGGTACCTAGGTATTGGTTTAGTTTTATTGTGATGTAATTCCATTTCTTTGAATAGGATTACCACAACTTTTATTGTATCTGTTTTTTTATAATAAAAATTATTCCACTACCAGTTTTGTTAATGTTAATGTCTCTACTATAGCAGCTTTAATATAAAATTAAGGTTTAACCACTCATTATAATACTAAGGTCTCGGATTCGTATTAGCGCCTTTGAGTAATTAATACAAAGGAGTCGCCAGAGGGCGTCACACGTATTGACTATCATTAAAAGCGCTTTCATAATTATAAACGTGCTCAGCTCACTTCAAAGGATAACACGAAATGTGTGAATTGTTTGAATTTTCCATAATAATTATAGTTGTTCACGGAATAATTAAAGAGCAACTAGTGTGCCTTTAATTATGTGTTAATGAATTAAACTATTTTAGTAACCTTACATCTTGGTAAGTAACCTGATATTGAAGTCAATGCGAGAGTTGTTGCGAAGGTTTTGTGATGTTTCAAATGGATTCTGCTTTGTAATTAATTTTTGTATATCTATACTTTATGTGTGCTCACTTAGCGGTGTATTCTGGGAGTTGTACTTGACAGATAGCCTCTAGGTTTTGTTAAGATCAGAAATGCAATGACAATACTCTGGTATATCTATTGTCCATACGACTGTGGATATTCACCATCAGGTGAACTGTTTGCAAGATTGTTAGCGACACAACTGACATAAGTATAAAGTGCTACAATAATCACTAGAATACCATCACTCATTTGATTATAGTGAAGCGAATATCTGTATTTTATTTATTTCAAAATTAGTGGTTTTAACTTTGACTCATGTCTCCGTTTTTATCATGACTCATTTTGTTTCTAGAAGGTAGTCTATAATTAGATGTGTAGGCACTTGTCATTATGAGCTACTGTTCCACATAACTTCTTCACTTCTTATAGTTTTGTATTCATAGTCTAAAAAATCTCTAAGAAAGATTTTGAAAATATAAATTATTGGCAGATAGCAGTTTTCGTAGGGTGTCCAAAGTAACCGGGTGGGATACGTAGGTACACATAGGGTGTTCAATGTAGGGGTAGTGATTCATCAATTGTGCAAAGTGCCACTTCATATTCAGTCCGTTTCACTGTCGCCTTCGCTTTGCCGCCTCTAAATGTACTCTGATTGGATTATCCACCATTTTTTGTTGGATTTTTTAATAATTTCACTTGGAATATTTTGAATTTAATGTCGAATTTTAACGCTTGATTGACCTTTTGATATTTAAATGATACAAATCTAAATTAACTCTTTGCTAAAATGTAGGTAAAATGAGAACAAATGCAGTATAATTATGTACCTATGGCTACAGTCTATAGAATATCACTTTGGTATTTGTTTTTTTTTATCAAGTATCAAGACTACTTCCAACTCCACTACATTCTAACGCCTATTTTTTAGCTAAGCAAATAGAGTTAGTTGGATAATTTGACGAAGCTCTACGCCCCAGGGAATCGAACTTGGATCTGTACTGGAGTGGTACTCACCCTCTGCTCAACCTATTCCAACGCAATCGCTCGTAATGCAGACATTAGAATAATGCACTTTTTATCAGACGTGTTTGAAATTCCGATGAGGTTTTTTTGCGTTGTTGTATTCTTTTTAAATTGTTAATTGGCAAAATTAGATTTCTAGTTAATGTAGTTAGTGCTACTTGTATCTTAACTTAAAGCGGATTAATAAGAATAGCTTTCACTGATGAACTTCTTAAAGAAATTTGATAACAACTAAAGGAAGAATCAGGTAGTTTATAATTATATTTCTTTACTATATATAAGCCTGTGTTGACCATAATTTCACCGTGGTCAATGATGATGTGACCGGTGGAAGTAAGCACACAAAGCCTTGAAGGGAACTGGCTTTCAAGTGCTGCTGTCGGAACAAACCGAAAGATGCTTGGTGACAGATTTTCATCTTGAGGTTTCACCTTGAACGGTGGTACCACCGTTCTAGGGTTTCCTCACGATGTTTTCCGTCACCGAAAGCTCAAGTTCATTGTAGGATTCGAACCCGCGACCTTCGTCTCGACATTCGACGCTTCGATATTATAAATATCCTAAAAATTGAACTATAAACCTAACGCGTTTAGTTTTCTTCTAAAATGACTTATAAAACATTCAACTTATATTTCATCAGTAATGTTTAATCTCGACGAATATACTCGTAGTTAGTGTTTAAATGATTGGTATCACTTAACTAACTAAAACTCTCTTTGTTTCAGGTTTAGATGCCGAATTATACTACGTTAGGGAAGGCGTGGTGAACTCCTATGCAACAAGCTTCATAGTACCAGTACCAGCTCATATAGCTGACTTGGAATTCATGTGGCAAGCCCTGGGTAGAAGACCGGTAAGTTTCCCAAGGCTATAATTTTATTATATAGTCTTGTTGTCTTATTCGAATCTGTTTTAAATGGAGAAAAATCTACTGATGGAACTTTTTGCTTATTCCACTGTTTATTTTTGATCAAGAATTTTTGTAAGCTTATTTATGGAAAGAAAGGTTAGCTGATGCAAGATGTGAGTTTGGAGAAGGCCATAGTCTTATTTATTTATCTGATCAAGCTTTCGTCAAGACTATAAATTCATGATACTGCTGCAAAGATAAATAAATCACCATCAATCCTTCATCACTTATTATAATCGCTATACAATTGATATTTAAGTATAAAGAAATGGAAGATGTATTTATTAATTTTCAAATTCAAAGGAATTTGCACTACAATAGTACTACCATAATACAGATTGTAAATTGTAGGGGTAATAGAGACCAGTATATTAAATTTGTCCTCCGCTGGGCAAACACTCGTACAATTACTGAGGCTGTAACCAAAGCTGTCGCCGGATTCGCACTTTCCAATTTCGCCTGAAAGCGATTTAATTTTGGAAAACAATAGGCCAGATTAAGTCCTCGATTTTGAGTGAACTGACGAATATTTATGGTTTAAGTGAATAGATTGTTTATAACAGCCTCGTTTAAATAATTTAGACAGATCTATACGGAGATAGTGTTTGAATATTTAACTTCTCCTGTTTGGTTTAGAGAATAAATTGCTTGTTCTTTCATAATTTATTGCAAATATTTTTACGATAGGCCATTGTTTATTTTTAGCGCTATCTGCATTTTAAGATTTTAATGGAGTTTCTATAATTATATTACCACCATAAGACCACCAACATTATATTTTTTTAAATCTTTGAACACATTCTTCTCTTAAAGCTTTAGACTTCTAAACGGTCATGGTACTTTTAATAGCCTTCTAAATCTCACTTTAAATAAAAAAACACTTAATCTTAATGATCAGATCATGTCACTAATATTTCAAAGACTTTATATATTTGTTTATAAGACCTATCTCTTCTACTAACATATCAGATATGTTAGTAGAAGAGATGACTTACTACGACATATGGAAAGGATTCACGTACGTGTGAGTAATTTACAAGCGCATTACTTATGCAGCATAACTCGATGATATCATTGTTTATTGTCTCACGCAGTTGCCGTACGTGATGGGTGTAGACTACGAGAGTAGAGGCGCCATGCTGCCGCCACAGGTCAATATATCTGAAAGAGGCTTCGTTCCTACTACGTTGCAAACTTTTAGGTGAGTTTTTAATTTGATCGTGTTTTTCATTTATTTACTCACACTATTATCAAAAATATTATTAAAAAAAAAGAGCAACGTTTTTCTTATCAACAGCCATGACAGAAAGTTTTTCAGAGTGTGTTTTTTTTGAACTGCCTAGATGCAAATAATAAAAAAACAACCTATTATTTTTCCTTTCGTGGTTCTAAAACTAAAATAAATTTGATGAAATATTTAGCAAATTCTATATATTAAATGGTTTTATTTCTGTCTAGGGTTCGCCTACCATGTACCGGGTCAAGAAGTGCAGAGATCCTAGTTACAATGCAGCTAAATATTTCAGCCCCAGATCGCGCCCATAAAGATGTACGATTACTCTTCAAAAGGAATAAAATTTGTTTAAAAGGTAAGTAAACATTTAATTTATATTAAATATAAAAATCTTTACATCAAAGTGAATTTTTTGAACTTCAAAGGGTCTAATACTTAGTCTTCAAATAACTTCAAAATAAATGAAATCCTATATTAAAAGACAAAATATACCTAGTGCGCCAGTCTTACTTACATAGACAAAAATTTTAGAATATTGTTTGATACTAATTAATGTTAAACGACAGTAGGTATAGACCAACTAGATCTAAATTATCTGGATATAGACTAGAATCTATACCTTTAATACGTATGACCTACTCACGAACACAAATAACGTTTTTAATCAATCATTCCGTTCCATTTGTTATATTGATATTCAGGTCAAAATGTTCAATAATAAGAGTTATTAGATTCTATGTATAGAACGTTAAAATCTACGCCTACAGGTTATTATGCTACGTATTGAATTATAAGGAAAAATAAATTAGTTTATTGAACCATTACTTGAATTAGAAATGATGAATTAAGGAACTGATAGTGTAGCTAAATAACAATATGTTGTCTAATAATTAAAATATCAGTTATCAGAGCCAAGTGATGCAATGCAACTGGTGCAAGCATGAATTGCTCCAAGTTATTTATTTACTAGCGACCCACCCGGCTTTCTCGGCTTTTCTGTACTATAATATGCATGTATTATACATATAAACTTTTCTCTTGAATCACTCTATCTATTGCTGAAAAGTGCATTAAAATTTGTTGAATAGTTTAAAGGATCTAAGCGAACAGATAGCGGAAGAGACTTCATTTTATACTATGTAAAGATAGTTCATATTAAAAAAAAAACATAAATTTTTATCGAGTTTTCCCAATAAAGTAGAATCACCACTTACTATAATAACAATTGTAGAAAGTTCATAGAAAAACGCAATAAAGTCTAACAAAAACTTAATTGAAATTCACGAACAATGTTGAAAAATGGCCCAAGTTGCACCATTACACGCCCCTCAGACAAATCATTTTACAACCAATGGGTGCACTAAAAACACATGAGCCGAAGTTCTTCGAAATCTTTTCGAGACTAGGGCAATAAAAATAACAATAAATTCTCAAATGTTCACTTGATTTTGTCGAATAAGGCTTCTTTAGTACTTTTATGCAATGAAATTTTCATGCAAAAAGATGAGGCAATAGTAGAGCCATAGAATATTATTGCTGATCTTAAACATTGCTCAGTTGTTTTCTTTAACAATTATAATCAAGAGAACAAACTCACACTTGATTGCGATAGCTTTAGTTCTCTTGTTTAGATACAGTTTTGTTATGGTTTATTTAAGAAATACCTACTATATAATTGAGCACAGTTGCTTCTCTTTTCATAACCTTTTCACAGTTAATTCTCGTGGTTTGGTGTATAGGGAAAATTTGAGAAGATATATCTAGTCCATAATAAATAGATCCATACCAAGTGATAAACTATACCACCTAGCTTCAATTTAATCCTATGCCCCAAAATAGGGGACACTCTATAAAAAACCAATAACAATAATTTTCGCACCCAAAAATACCCCACGAATGAAGTATAGCAACATAACATTCTGCAAAAATCACTCCCTCGTATTCTTTATTAGCATACAGTCTGTAGACGCAACAGGATATTCAAGCAAGGGATAAAGACGTATCAAGGGTACCCGGAGGCTAAACTCACCCCTCCTTTAATGTGTTTACAAGGGAGTATCGATTGTTCTATTGTACTTTTATTTGACTTGGAAATTTTCTACTTCCTTTTACAAGCGTTAAGATCATTTTTATTGTATTTTTTGTCGACAGCCACAAATTGAACGCACGCTTTTGAGACACTTTTGACGTCGAAATGAAAGTTGTTTGAAATATTTGAATACTTTAGAATTTGAAGCTTAATAGTTTTTTGATGATATGGATTATTGAAAATATTCATTAGTTTGTAGGTAGTTAATAGTTTTAATTAAAATGTGATGTTTGTATTTCATTTGGAAATATAATATTAATATGCCTATATATTGAATAAAGCCAAAACATTACATGTTGGATAATAGTATTTGGCCAAAAAGGTGTGTCACTATAATTAACTGTAGATAAAATGTAGTAATTAATGATGTACCTAGAGAAAAAAAAAATAAGTCTTGGTTTTGCCTCAAGTAGTACAAGACGTTCTTGTCTGAACTATGTTCTTTCGTATTCAGTACCAAACCATTATTTTAATCAACCCTTTTAGAATTGCTAAAGAAAAAGGTGTTTAATAAAACTTGAATTTGAGGTGCCTCATTATATCACCATTATCTGTCTTCCCCTAGCCATTTACAAAAAGGTTTTTTCTATTACCCCGAATATTTCATTTTAGTAGGTATCATCTAATATCATTATACGGATAGGAGGGCTTTTTGTTCAGCTAATGTGTTAAAAACAGAGCTACTTTCGACTGTAAAAAGTTTTTGTTCAATTGTAAGTCCATAAAAAAATGCGATTCCTTTATCATTTGTAGTTGGAGTCCTATATTAGTGAGTGTCCTTCACTTCTTATCTGTAGAGAACCCTCGGTATGCAAGTCAGACTCGCACTTTTTTTCTTTTATAACTAATTTTATTTATTTTGTACTCGCCGATACTCGTAACACACAGGCTAGGCTTTGTGTGCTTACCAATACCGGCCACTTTACTGACCACGGTGAGATTATGTTCAAACATAGGCCATACATAGTAAAAGAAATAACACATACGTGAAAAGTGCTGGTAGAATTTTGATGTTACTGGTAGCTTCCATTATCATTATAGTCAAGGCCTTATAACAAAAATGTTATGTTTATAACAAAAAACTTTGTCCATAGGTTTATCAACAGTAGTAACACACAATGATACAGCTCGCTTGGCTGGTGATGCGTCTAGAGGTCCCGGCGGAGTGCTATTTGCAGCTGGTGGCTGTGCAGCCGCGGCGTTAGCACTGCTAACCGCTGCAGCAGCTGCAGGAACATTGTACCGAAGAGGGAATAAAGCGAGACACCATGACTCTATACAGTAAGTTATGGTGAATTATATTTTAATTATGTAACATTACTTTTTGAAGTAAAAAAAAAATATTCGACAACTACCGAGATATCGTGATATCCCTAGGGATTTTGTGAAATCCCTAGTATCCTCATTTCCCAGCAACATCGATAAAAAAGGAAATAAGATGATAGAGAGAAAATTATATAATATAAAAAATAATAATAAACAGGAATAATTTTCATTCGCTTATAATGCTTTCTTCATTTATGTTCAAAATAAAAAATAATATTTAGCCTTATTAGCCTCCTTACTTATATTTGTGAAGGGCTTCTAAATTAGTAATAAAAACGTTTTCTTCAAGGAGTTTCAAGAGTTTTGGGGCTCGAGTCAAATATAATATCTCCTTGAACAAAGTCGAGAAACTAAAATAACAAACGATATTGGATTTGATTTACAACTTTTCGATTGAGTTTTGAGGAAATCCCTGAAAGTATGAGAGGAAAGGCGATATTTAGACGAGAGATTAGATTAACTTAATATTTTGAATAATAAATTAAATGGAAACTTTATGCTCGTAAATAATTTATCTTCGAGAAATTTCCGAGGGTCAATTGTAAATAAAGAAGAAGGTAAGTTCATATTTTTCTTCGCTCTTTTCAAATATGTCTAAGAAAAAATTTAAAATTTCGGAGTATAAATTTTAAAATTTTAACAAAATAGATTGATGTATTTTATGTATAGAATATAAATTTTCCAAGATAAACGAGGTACGAACTAAAATAGGTACTTTCTTTCCTAGAATAGGCATACTCTTTTAAAAAGATCTCGGCCCTCTACATACTCGCCCTTTAGGGCCTCTATAAATTTTTCAATAAAATACCAATTTCAACACAATATTGAGTTGAAGTTGACCTAAAATACATTTCTGGAACAATTTACAAGCATTGGGCGATCAAAAATGTTTGGTACTCTTGAAAATATAGAGTTATTCTGTTGTTTTAGAACATTATAAATAAACGTAAAAGATATTTTAGACTTCATTATTATTATTATAATATAAACATCCTTTTGTAGTTACATAAATATATATTACAGATTTATTTCTTGTTATAAATTTAACACATACCTAACATTTAATCTACAATTAAATTACTAACCTTAAACTATTAAAAACAATCGAAAAAGTAACAAAATAATTTTAAACGTCATAAAATGCGTTTAATCGCTGCCACTTCTTAGTTGTACCCATAGCTGAAAGCATACGAGGGGCAGCGAACCCTTGTCTGACATCCCTGATGGATGATGTGGTACGGGTTTTAACGATAGTCGGGCAAAATGTTTTTATAGTTACTTGATATCGTATGGCCATTTTGATGTTGACGGCAAATTACAAAACTACTTTCGGGTGAATAACCTACCCTTGTAAGCAAAGCCAGTTTTTGACAAAAAAAATCTTTAGGTTTATGTTGTTGACAAGTAGCGAATTAGACTGAACCTATAACATTATATGATAAACTAGCTGTTCTCCGCGGTTCCACCCGCGTTCCCTATAATGTAGCTTCCTATTAGTGAAAGATTTTTTCGAATCGGACCAGTAACTCTACACTTTAGCGCGTTCAAACAAACTAACTCTTCAGCTTTATTATTAGCATAGATATGTTTTCAGAATCGAATTTTACTTACAATCGCAACAAGTCGATTGCCTATTGTACGTTATTCAATACATTTTATGAGAAGTTCATATTAGCTCTAATTTTCTATCATATAAACATTATTTTTTTACCTTAATAAGCTAAAGTGGTAGTATGAATGAAAATATGTGCGTCTTGATACATAAACCCGAAACGATACCTAATAAGGATTAAGGTAGGTAAGGAGAGATAACAAATCCAATATAATAACGGAAATTAAAAATCAAAACAAAAGAACTGTTGCTTTCAATCCTTATTCCTATTACTTGTACGTAGCATATTATTACTCTGTGCTATTATTGACTGACCAATATTTTTAGTGGAAATATTTTTACGTATACAGGGTCAATTTTTCAAGAGGGTGTGGTGGGCTAGAGTTCGATTCCAAGCGAGCCTGATTTTTTGAAAATCCTAGTAATAATATAGTTTATCGGCCTTGAGACTTATTTCAGTATTTTTCGCTATTCCCTATACTTTAGGATTTGGTTTTCTACAACACCCACTTGAAAAATTCACCAGTATACCTACCAGTGGCGAGGGGTGAAATTATGGCGAGGGTAAACCGTTCAAAAAACATCTGTAATTTTATAATTACAGTGTATTTTAAGCATGATAAAAGTGGCTTTGAAATGATGAAAATGTAGGACTGGGATTCCTAAAAGGTATCATAAAATGTGGTCCATACAAGCCGATGGGAATCGGCTTGTATGGTACATTTTATGATACCTGAAACATAAGGGGCGTCCTCTCAAGTATTGGCACAGTCAGTTGTTAATCATTTGCGACGTTCTTATGTGCCTCATCAGGGTCTAAAATAAATAAATGGATTTTGAGTTTGAGATAAACTATACTCTAAAATAGGAGCTAGTAAACAGTATATTTTTAATCCCTAGCACATCATACACGACAGCAGCCTACGGGAGCCATCAAAACGTTTTATTGAGGTTGGACACTCTTGGCCGACCACCAAGTTCGACGGGATCCTACGCTACTATAGCAAGCCTACACAAGTTTCCATTTGGTAAGTAAATATAGCATACTTTTCCCATATAAAAATAATAATTATATCAAAGTAAAAACACTTTGTATTCTTATGATTGGATATTGTCTCAAAAATACACATCAAAAATATTTTCGAATGCTACTATTCCATTATCTATGTGTATACTATTTGTTCAAAATATACATACTAAGAAAAACTAAAAACTACTTAGATAAAAAGACTAAACTAAATGAAAAAGTCGCTGTCAGAAGGCATCGTTCCCAGAATACTAGCGGCATTGCCACGTTGGATGGCAATGCTGATTCTCTGACCGAAGTATACGCCAGCATTCTGGT
This sequence comes from Tethea ocularis, assembly GCA_963555595.1. NCBI lineage: Eukaryota > Metazoa > Arthropoda > Insecta > Lepidoptera > Drepanidae > Tethea > Tethea ocularis. The sequence goes on from OY741958.1 coordinate 11,501,714, forward strand.
CACGAGATGCTTCGACCAGGCGTTTTGAAATTTCTTTATAAAGATGGTGGCCACTCGGCCCCCACGGACCCAGAGTTTCGACCCCAAACGGCTCAAAAATGTAGCTGGAATCTAAACTACTATTTATAGTTTACAGATCACGCATTATTCTATTAATTATTGTTTTGATCGGTGTATTTACGAGTCGAGTACATCTTATTTCTAAACTTTTTAACCCAATATACCTACTAGAAGTTGTTAACCATTAAAGTAAAGTAAAGTTTAAATTCTTTATTTCTGTACAAATTTTGCTATGTATTCATGAAATTAATATACATCTTCAAGATGTTTCTAAAATCCTAACAGGAAGCCGGAGGTCACCGTCTCCATACGCAACTACCCACATAGGAGAGCATGTCTACGCAAAGCCTGAATCTCGGGTGTCATACTACGCTGCTTCGAATCTGACACACGTTTCTCAAGTAAGATGATACTTTTTGATCTGTTATGTAGTTGACCTGCATATTAATTCTCCAATACTGAACACATTAAATTATTCAACTAGCAAAAGAGCGGTTAATGGGGACAATAAGTTGTGGAGATTTCGCTCGCTGTGATATTTTCTGTTTAAAACAAAACTTGTCGTAGAGCAAATGCAACGATAACAGTAGAGTGGTAGAGTAGATAATGATAGAACTTGTGACTTTTACATTACACACATTGTTATCACAGTTTAACTATGTGTTACATACTATTTATATGAAAATTTTGTTTCTTTTGAGTATCATACGGTTTGTGTATTTTGCCAGTGTCAGGTTGAGCAAAGAATTCTTCATTAGTATTTAATTCTAGTCGTGTTAATAATTAATTTTCAAAATTATAGTCAGTCACGCAGATTCATCATTATTTTAGTCTTTTTAACATGAATTCTTTCTTCCTAATGTATTATTTAAACTATTTTGTCCTATCCTTCCGACTAATCGATACGAATAGTCCTACGTCTATTCGATTAGTATTTAAAGCCAATAAATGCTGCTCAATAAATATAAAAACAATCCAGCAAACATCATATAAAACTATTTTACCGAATGAACTACCCCTAACTCAATAAAATCCTTTAGTGTGACCCAATAAAGTAATTTGGCAACGCACATACGATTGTGCTCTTAGAGATTTGTCGGGCAATAAATTACAACTGCGCTGGAGTAGATTTTAGTTTATGGCTACCTAGATGGCTTTTTGCAGTGGTCGTAAACATAAACTGAAGCGAATTTAATGGTAAGGGATGTGGTGTGAAGTAAGGAAGGTGATGTGGGAACATGTGGGGCAGGTGCTTTTGGATTAAACATCCTGAGACATTCTTCACACACGGTTATCTGATCCCAAACTAAGCAGAGCTTGTACTAATGGAAACCACATAACATTTGTAAACACATATTCATATAGATAATAGGTACACCCAGACTCAGGACAAACAGACGGTTTCTTAGGTAGGTATTACAGATATGTACGGGGCATCGCGAATGGTAAAATATTCTGTAAGTAGAATCCTAGTTTTTATTTTTCTTCTATTTTTGCATAATGATCAACACGCTTCAAAAGGACTAAAGTTTGTAGAAATATCTTATAGCTTGCACCTCCGTTTTAAATTCACCTAGTAGCAGATAAATTAAGCCACATAACGCGGTTTCCGTTGATCTTTGGCTAAGCAATCCCACATTGTTACAATTTAATGGCAATGCGTACATATGCGGCTTGGTGAAATATCTGAGGATTACTGTGTAGGGTTACCCTTACAATGGGATTAATTATGTTAAAATATAATACTTAAAATAGATAACTAAAAACATACTATGGAGCTGCAAATGTAACAAAATTAACTTATGTACATATCCTGTAAGTATACAGTCAAAACACATCTGACTCATAAAATAATTTGAAGTGTTTTTTTTATTATTTTATTTTTTGACAAGCCAGTTGGCGCAGTTGGTTAAGACACCACCTATCGCGTTGCTGGTCGTGGGTCCGATTCCCATCCAGGACAAACATTTGTGTGCATGAACATGTCTGTTTGTCCTGAGTCTGGGTGTAATTATCTATATAAGTATTTATTTACAAAAAAAAATAGTATATGTAGTATATCAGTTATCTGGTTTCCATAGTACAAGCTCTGCTTAGTTTGGGATCAGATAACCATGTGTGAAGAATGTCCTAGGATATTATTATTATTATTTATTTACTGTATTAGAAGCAACCAACCAAATCAAGAATGAATGTATTTTTACGCGCATGTGTAATTTAGTTAAAAAAAAATGAGCAAACTATTATTTATATGAATAAAGAGTATTCCGTATGGATCTATGCGGGGTTTTAAGTGTCCCTTCTATTCGTCGAATTGTGCATAAAATGAGTTCTTTACCTCATTAAGAATCCAATTTCAGCCGAGTTACCCCCCTTCCCTCCTGCAGGTGATACAAACGTAACGCAATTAGCGTTCTTCTTGGGCTCAAAGTATTGAAAATGGATCTAAAGTTGGCTGGATGGAACATTGCTATTAAATTTACAATAGGAAGCTCAATTTCTAAAATAAAGGAATACATCAGTAATATATCATTTTCAGTATTTTCCAAGCGGCATCCCTCAGCTTCTTTTTATTATTTATAGACCTGCATCTGACCACAAACATCGTGGTCAGTGATGTTGTGTCCGTTAGTAATAAAACACAAAGCCTAGAAAGAGAAATTTTTAAATAATGTTAAGTGGTAACGTAAGGTAAACAGAAGTATAAAATTGCTTTCCGTAAATTCCAAAGACCACTTCTAATTATACGCTCTATGTCACTTCCAGGTATCATCTTTGTTTTTCCTTATTCCTTATTGAGCTCGGCAAGGAACACAGTTTTTAATTTGCAGCCCCCTTTTGTCCGTAAATTTATCGCACCGTCGAAACTCTTTGGAGGAAATATGAATTAGCCTCAGTCAGTGAGGGAGAGGCGTTAATGAGCTTGAGTTGTAAATAAGGAGGTACAACTGAGTAACTTACCTACCTATTTCTAAGTAAATAACATGGTTATTGTGGTAGATTTATAGCGGATGTTGTATGAATGAAAGTAATGCTGAATCAAAATACAAAAACTGTTGATAGTCTACATAATACTTCTACGTAGTCTGATTATCATCAATCGGCAATCGTCATTCGTTTCATGACTATTACATTGATATTGCCTTGGTCCATCTTTTGTCTTCCCGCCTTGCCTCCACCTCCTCAATTTCATCTTGAACCTCGAGATTTGAACCTTAGTGTGATAATGTTCGCTACCTTTAGTACGTGGTCTAGCTAGGTCAGCTGTGTGTTACGCTCCATAGTTAGTTATGCTACTTTGTATTTGACTCAAAAATAAATTAATAAACTACATAGGAGCTTTATTAATATTTTGATATTTAAGAGTAAGAATTTTTCACTCTCTGGTCTCTAGATAACTACATAAATTTAATTATATAAACCACTTAGATTTTTGATGTAGCGTGTTCAATTTTAATTGAACTTTAAACTTATACCTTCATAAAAATACTCGACTACTTATTCTGGTAAAGGAGTTAAAGGATAGGAAGCTATCGAGTGGAATTCGATTAACGATATCGTTGGACGTTCGAACAGTTCAATGCAATTATGTGCCCGCGCACCTGCCGACAAAAGTCTGAAATGGTAGCATCTAGTTAAATTTGTGCAGATGCCAAATGCTGGCAAATTTTTAATATTCCTGAATAGGTATAGCCTTGTAAAAAAATATTACTTTAACAAGGTAATATCACAAAAGATTTTGAGCTTTTATAGCTCTTTAAAGTTTCAAAAATCTACCTATAGTTTATTTACGATACAATATATTCAGAATATCATGCAGCGAAGCGTTCATAATGTATAGAGAAGTTTAAAAAATCGGCAGTGAAAAAAAATTCAGCGTGTTTTTTAGGAGGACCGTCATGTCCTATCGTCCGCATTCAACCAACTGGCAGTTTTGTCGAATAGTACCGCATTTGTTCACTCGACTTAGCCACGATATCCTTTAATACACATATTTGTGTTTATGTTTAATATCAAGTAAAGAAGGAAAGAATGATTGGTTTTCACCGTTTCACCTTTTTAACTCACGACTAAAAAGAGAGGTGGTATAAGTTTGTAGTCTGTATTTGTTTGTTTATCTGTGGGATCATGGCTCCTGAACGGATGAACCGGTTATGATATTTTTAGTTTGCAAGGTATCTTAATCGAGAGTATTCTTAGCGGTTTCAAGAAAATCCGCTCAGTCGTTTGAAGATCATCACTTCTTTTCTAGTTGATTAAAAGATATAGGTACCTACTTAAACATCTTTTTTCCTTTTTTAGGTTTTTTGTCTTTGGGTTGTTTTCTTTAAATTTTTATCAATATTTGTATAGATATTAAACTAAATAAAAATATTTTTAGCAAACCATCGGCAAGGACCGCATTACAGACCCAGCTGAACAGCTTCGCCTGCTTACCACTCCTCGATCCAACATCCGCCTTGAAATCCTTGTACATGAGGGTACTTTCGGCAGGGTATATAAGGGAGTCTTCAAACGAGGTGATATTTACGAGGAAGTTATTGTTAAAACTGTCTCAGGTAAGATAACTATCTGCTTCTTAATTTATCGTAATTTCTTAGTTTTTGTAGTACCTTATTTTTTATTTGGTTTGAAGTTAGGAACACTTTAGTTTTGGACAAATAGGTACTAATACCTTTTTGGGCAAAAAAAACTGAAAACTCAGAATGCGTATTTTTTTTTGTATTTATAATATTTTAAGTCAGTAGTTATGTTATGTTTTTAAAAATATCATGATAAGATCCCGTTGTACAAACATTAGTATTCAGTTTTTCTTTTTTAAATTCTGATATTTTTTTATTGGTGTACCATAAAGTGTTCAATATAAATTTTAACGTTTTTAAATTTAAATCATCAATTCTAACAGATGCGGCATCAGCGATGCAAGCAGCATTGCTCGTAGCTGAAGGACTTAGGTTACATGGCTTAGCTCATGTCAATGTTCTATCTCCGATGGCTGCCTGTGCTGAGGAAGCTCGGAAACCACTTCTAGTTTATTGCTGCGCTTCACACTCTTCTAACCTTAAGAGGTGAAACTATTCTATACATTTTTTGGGTCGCATCATTACACTGATCTGCAGTATTGACTTTAAATTGCAGTTTAATATTTACGTCAAACACGCCATGTTTTGTAGCTCAGTAAACTATTACATTCTGCAATCGTTTCATAATATCCTTAATCCCCTTCTTCAGGTATCTGTACCCTTAATTTTTCTTCTTCTTTATATCTTTAACTTTTTAAACCAGATTCCTAACTTCATGTCGCCTGGGACATCAAGCTGCTCCCGCTACAAGAGAGCTGGTAGACCTCGGTGCGCAGGTCGCGTGTGGTCTCTCATATTTACATGTTCAACGGCTGGTGCACGCTGATATCGCGGCTAGGAATTGCGTGTAAGATATTACCTCTCTTATTATTATGATTTTGGGTTGTTATCGGGGGATTGTCATTGATGATCATAAAATTTAATTCAAACAGTGTTCACCAATAAATATTTATAATCTTTGTTACATTTAGAGTTGATGAGAAATTGAGACTGAGGGTGACGGATAATGGTTTGTCACGGGATTTGTTCCCTGATGACTATCATTGTCTTGGTGATAATGAAAACCGACCAGTCAAGTGGATGGCACCAGAAACGTTACTACAGAACCAGTATACGACTGCTTCTGATGTGGTAAGATTTTTTGAAAATCAAGTCTCCTTCATATAATTTTTTGCTTAGTTCCGTCTTTCACTGTGTGGATAGCATTATTTACGCAAGAGAGTTGGAGTTTAGTGTATTTGGCCAGACTAACACTCCGTTGGATGCTCTTGGCTTCTTTCCTTCCACCATGATGTTATTTATAATAAATATTATAACAACTGTTGCATTTTGAACTTTGTTAATAATCTGTCTAATTATATTTTCGGTTTTATTTAGTGGTCTTTAGGAATTACTCTATGGGAACTAGCAACGTTGGGTGCCGCTCCTCTTGCTGAACTTGATGCTGCTGATGTTGGAGCCTTCCTGAGTGGAGGTTACAGACCCTCACAACCACATAACTGTCCTGATGAACTGTAAGTATTTTTTTTGGGCGTATCTTAAATTTATGTTAAGTAGTTTTTCTACTTAGATGATATTATTATGTTTAGGGAGTTTGCAAATAATCTAAATAAAAACAAATTAATGTTGAAGAACTTCGCATATACATAATAGTAAGATATGTTTTAAATTTGTGCACGTAATATCGGCTTAAAACTAAACATACTCGTGACACTAAAATTCCATTCCAAGGTTTCATCTAAAAGCAAAGAAGTGTTCGCGTACTCAAGCCAATCAGCTTCTAAATGTATCTCCTTCGAAACTAGGTACATATTTTCCTTTGAAATGCAATTTGCTGGAGAGTGCAAGGTGATCTGTGCTTTCGATTTAATTCCCGCTTACGTCAGTGTTTCGTTTCAGTTTCTTCAAGATTCGTTTCGATAGTTTGATAGTTTCTTCTAGTGTTTAGAACTAGTATTAGTTGGGTAACGTCTTGCTCAAATGAAGTCAGTATTTCTTATATTTGACTGAATAAAAATTTGATCTTCTCGTTCTCAATTATTTCATAACCTAGTAGAATAAGATCTGGATCATAGAACATTTTTTTGTTATTTTTGTGACTTATATCACCCATTAGATATACAGTTGGAACAGGATTGTCAAGGGAGTCATAAAATATATCATAATGTACTAATTGTGGATATTCATCAGGTACGGCCTAATGTCCTGGTGCTGGACAACGTCAGCATCTTCTCGCCCAACTGCTCCTCAACTCTTGGCTGCTCTCCATGACTTTAGACAAGCTCTTAGCACATATATCTAAAATATATCAGCTAACGTCTCAATCACTGAAATTGGATTGCGACTTTAGTGTTTTTGGAACCAATTACCTATCTATTATCAGGGGCACTTTATTTCGTAATGAAAATGAAATTATTAAAAAGATAAAAAAAAACCATGACACTAATTTCGTAATAAATATTGGCATCTTTCCTCAATTTTTCTAATGAAAACTTCTTGGCACTATCTTTCTTTTTCTTCAAAGAAAAAATATATACCAAAGTGCCTGCCAAAGAATATAACATCACTACCCATAAAACAATTTAATTTTAAAATTGTACCCATTATTTTGTGTTTTTTATGTTTAAATATTTTAACCATTTGAAAAAGGTGTCACAGACTGTATATTTTTAAACAAAAGGTGATATATTTATATTAAGAATGATATAAGTATGTGCCATTTCATGGGAATGGCTATCGTAGAAGTGAAACGGCTAGAAAAAAAATAGGTATAATATAAATAAGGAATGGAAAATAAAAATATTACCTATTTTCTTTTAATATTCTTGAATAATTGTCGTAAAATAAGAAAAAATAATTTGTCATTACATGTAATTTAATCTTGCATTTATAGTAAGTGAAAAATATTATATGGATCAAGTTTAAAACAAATAAAATAATCACTTAATTAGTTACCAAAACCAAATGGAATGGAATTAATGTAAATAAATAGTTGAATGAAAATGTAGTTCCAATTTTAATGTTAAAATAATACAATTTGTACATATGAAATCGATGCAAAAGGAATTTAAAATTATATTGAAAATCAAAATTGTAATAGTTTTTCACGAATAGATTTTTTTTATTTTATTTACACCTATTATCAGCAATTGGCATCTAGGTATAGGATTATAATATTGAAAAACCTTTTTCTTACCAAAGCGTAGCTCACGTGTTTTAAGTTATAAATGGTAATTAAGTATTATTTAGGTTAAGCTTAGATTAGTTCCTGAGGACATGAAGTCCGTCCAGGTTCACAAGGATCAACACCAAAACAGTAGTTAGTCATGAGATTGTTGACGACATGGCTTTAACGAATTACTAGCTTTATATAATACTAGCTGCCACCCTGCAGTTTCACTTGCGTTGCTGGGATAAAAAGTAACCTATAACCTTCGGAAATACTGTAGCTTCCTACTAGTGAAATAATTTTTCAAATCGGATCAGTAACTCCAGAGATTAGCGCGTTCAAACAAACAAACTCTTCAGGTTTATTATTAGTAAAGATTTTTTGATGTGCAATACGGTGTGTGCAATATATTTTTATGATCACGTTTCGTTTTTAGCCGTTTTAAAAAAAATACCAATAGATTATTTTTTAGTTATGTAGCAGAATACTAATATTTATTTTTAACATCAGTAATTCTTTGAAGCCAAGATTACGAGCAACATTCATGAAGTGGAAATATTTGTCTATTAACCACAATTATACAAACTTACATAGTAAAATATAATAATTAATATGCTGTATTCAAATGTACCTATAGATATAATATGGAATCCAAACAATTTAGTAGTCTAAATATATTATATTGTAAATAATAATAACTAAGATTTATTACGAAAGAACACACAGTAAATACCAGTCAAGTTAAAAAAATAATTTTGTAATAGTAAATTACAATTATCTAAGTACCTTTATAACTTTTCCTTATACAGGTAGTTCTACAATGTTTGCTCAAACTTATCTTGCCCATTTCGTGTTTGGGCACATTTTACCAAACTCAAGTTAAATATTTCACAATAATACCTATTATTGTGAAATATATGATTAAATACTGATAACTGTTTTAGTTTATTTAAAAAATAAAAATTTTACATGACACTGATTTATTCTGTTTACGTTTTGCCAAAAATAATTGCTTTAAATAAACAAAATATACTTTGAAAGCACAATTTTCGCTCAAAAACATTTGTTAACGTTCCCTCAATCATCATATCAGCCGAAAGACGTCCACTGCTGGATTCCACGATGACCGGTCTTAGTAATTTCTTACAAATCTTTTGAATAATAAAAAAATTACATTAGAATTCTTGTATATGCTATCTATTGATATGATTGTATTTAAAACGCGTTATGATACAGGGTGTTCTACTCTTAGGCATTATAATGCATTATTAGATTTTTCTTTTCATAAAGGTTTTTGCGATATTTTTTCAATTTTAGCTTGTAACTGATTTTTTTCTATATAATATCGGAGTCCATTGATTTTGTTACTAAAGAAACACTCATAAATTTTAAAATGTACAATTTTTTGTTAAAACTGCATGGCTATTGTCTATCTCGGATTCCGATTAAGAGGTTCCTCGTAATAATCTTATAATTTTGGTACTATCTATCTTAAGTGAACAAGAACTAAACTGCAATTGTAATTACTTCTCATAATAATTAATCATTTGAAATTAGTCATCGGAATCAAAAAAGATAGACAATACCAAAATTTTAAGATGATTACGAGGGACCTCGTAATCGGAATCGGAGATAGACAATCGCCATGCTGGTTCATCAAACACTTATGCCCAAAATAGGGTTGACTTGCTTATTCATTATTTTGATGAAGTAATGGGTCAAATCCATTACCACGATTTAAAAAAATATTATAACGTATTAAAAATAAATTGTAAATAAATATGTCTTATGTTGTCTTTCGAATCTTCATTAATTAAGTATCTATTCTATATCTGAATGTAAAACAATCTTTTAACGCGTGGAATTTAAAATGTATGTAATGACATTGAGTGCCAGATGAATGTGATTGTATGTTAAATGTTAATAAAATACTGTGTTTTGATGTTAATTTTAAGTAACATTAACTGTTATAATGATAAGTGGATGTAATATTATGTAATCGATATGGCTTCAATGACAATTATGAAGAACGAAATAAAAACGTTATTTTACAATAATTATTGTTTTATTTATTACTTTTTAAAACCATTCTATTTTTATTTAATAATATACCTAGACTTTTTTCAGCAGTAAATATATTATTTTCAACTGTAATTTGGTTAACAGTAAAAATAAATGTTTTTCACAATATTCATGCTATTATTATATACTAGCTGGTCCCCGCGGTTTCACCCACGTTCCCAGTATTAAAATTAGCCTATAACCTTCGGGCATAATATACCTTCCTATTAGTGAAAGAATTTTTCGAATCCGACTGGTCCAGCGCTTTCCAACAAACTATTCAGCTTTATTATTAGTACCTATAGATTATAATACTTATTATGATACAGATTATGATACAATTATGACCGACTTCAAAAAAAAAACCGGACTCTAAAGAGGCCTCTACTAATAAAAGCTATTTACATTATAGTGGAAAATCTATTATTTTATTTGGAAATTTATTAATACGTTATTACGTATTTTTAGGTGAGTATGTAAAAGATTTATTTATCTACATTTATATCAACAAAATAACTAAAAAGTAGACAAATACAAAAACATCAACTTCGATATCACGCATTACAGCTGAAACTTTCAGGGAACCGGTCACGGTCAATAAATCAGTACACTTAATGGTGGGCCACTCCTCTGTGGCCGTTTATTTATCATTAGATTAACTACCATGTGACCACTAACTTTGAACTTGTTTTTGTTTGTACACGAAACATATAATTTAGATACTAAAAGCAATTAATTTCAACGAAAGTTCGGTCAGTAGGATGAATGGACAAAAAGTTGGGATTTAATCACACATCTGTTTAATAATATTTTATTTAGCTTTAGTAAATATTACCTACAAAAAGATCGTGGTAAGAAGTTACATCTCACCCAATATTATGTAGGTCTATTTATTGCAATCTCAATATGTAAAATACAGTTGTTATCTCGCCGGTCCCTACGCACATAAAGTCATGTCAAAAAATGATAATTTTTTATTTCATAAATGGCTTCAAATAAATCTGTATCGTAGATAAGGACATCTATTGACATAGGCGTACCTAAGGTGAAAAATGTATTCACCGTTCATTACTTTTCTGTTACACAGTTGTATTTGTAGTGAGAAAACGGCCAAGCTACATATTTTGACTAAGGTGTGGAGTTAGTGAAGTTAGGGCTCGGAGAGTTAGGGCGTGTAGAGTTAGAAGCTTAGCTCTAGATAAGATCTGATAATTTTTTTTATTGTGCGAGCCATATTAATGGTCTCGGCAACATTTTATATGAAAATTTATTGTAATATCTTTATTTCGATGGTAAAAATGTGTGCTATACTGAATAAATAGCTTTGAGGTTTCTCCATTAAAATGTGCGAGGTATTTATCCGCTGTTAAACGACGTGCCTTATTTCATCTCATCTATTATTTTCGAATACTGCAATGCACATATTCCTCACTTAAATAACTTGCTTGAAATACTAATTTTAACATGTAGTTATATAAACATTATTGTTTCAAACAAAATCTATTCAGTATTATTGGATTCTATACATACCTATCTCTAGCTTCGCTTCATCGTGACTCCGTATAAGTGGAAAGCCAGCATGACCGCAAACTATTCTTTAGTTCTACGAATATTTTCAAAGGCCTAACTACCAGATATTTACCTACCAATGGTTAAAAAATCCCATTCATTTTAGACTGGTTTTTCTTATTTTATTTTTAATTTGTTTTACAAATAACCAGCAAAAGCTAGTCTTTTGTAAACATAATAATTTCTAAATCAACATTATGATACCTACCTTTATACTTTATAAACTTGTATCTATCTTTTTAAAACTTTAAAATTCTCAATATGGTAGACTGTGGAAAATATTGCAATTTCTCTTCTGTATCAACAGCCCGCGGGAGGTGGCGCGACAAAGTGGCAATATTCTATCTCGACGGGGCTTCTCAAACAAGGGGACACGATAGAGATGGGTTTATATAAAAACCAACAAGTGAGAAAGAGATAGCTACAAGTTATTAATTGGAGAGAATTGACGGAAGTGCACGCAGAGTCATGTTTTTGACAAATTTCGCTTTGATACAGCGATTACTTTCACCTCAACGCTTGGAGGGTCGACTCTTAAAAGAGACTCGAGGAAATAATGTCTTAGATAGGATGGATGTTTAAAAAATAAAAACGTTTAAGACAATTTGATTTGGTGGTGAAACGTAAACGTATACTTTGCACGATTCGATGCTTTGAGGCTTTTTAATGAGGTGCTCAATTTTGTTTTTATGAATCTTAAAAAAAGTTAGTTCGTTTTTTAGACTGTATTAATACGATAGTTTATATATTCTAGAGGAAAGACTAATAAAAATTACCCGATTTTCCTTTTTCATTTGTACATTTACTTTTGTTACTACGTACATCAAAGCGATATCAAAATTTGCGTTTAAATTATAAACTTTCATAGCTTTACAACTGGCACTATATTTCAAAATGAAGTAAGCGTATCACAGATTAAAACCATGTCACGCGTGAAAACAAATTAAAACATAACCGGATGAATCGACGAATGGTGAAACAATTTTAACAAAATTAAATAAAATAATATATCCGTCACCCCTACATGTTCAATTTGGATTGAAATTAATTGAATTACTATATACAAAGCATTTTTATTCAGTGACATTCAACATTGTAACGGCAAATTCTTGTTTGTAAAACAAAACAATTTATATTGTTTCCTTTTATAGGATTAATCGCATGAGTGATTTTCCTATTTTAGTTACCTGTCGAGTTTGTGATTTTAATGGTAGCATTTTTATGATAAATAATACCGTTTTTGACCATGTTATGTGATGTCTCTTTAATTTTAATTTGACTACTTATTATTTAATTTGATTTATTATGCTAGTTTCTTTTTGCTGTGTGATTATTTATTTTTTTAATTTAATTTCTTATAATTTTATTGTACCTATTGTATGTTATAGTAATTTTAAATTGATTTAAATTTTTAAGTATGTTTTTTTCCTTTTAACATTCAAATAATTTCACTCATATTTTAATGTGTAAATTGAATTGTTAGGCTCATTATTATTATTTGTGTATGTTGTGGTTGCCTGTAATTGGATGAGCACCAATCATGTTCCTCTTGTTCATTTGTATAATTTGTAATTTTGTGTATCATCTGTTGGTAATCCTATTAAATAAATAAAAAATGACACTGAAAGTGGTAAGCGCACGTACTTTTGTTAAATTGATTTGGCAAAATATTTAATGATTAATAAAAGCGGACAAATGAAGTAATCTCAGGCGACATATCCCATATACGAGTAGCTGCATCATAAAATAATGTTTACGTGCCCACCAGCAGTGAGCTTTTATAGACCACCGACTTCCCACCATGGTTTTACCCTCATACCTAGCATAAAGCTTTTGTGGCTTTTGGTATACATATTATTCTTTGAACACGTTGTTGTCAATAGACAAATTGACCGACTAACTTTCACATTTTTTTAATTCTTGGTACATCTTAGTAAGTTCTTAAAAAACAACAAAATTAAAAAAAAATATGGGTGAAAGCTCTATAAACGTTTTAAATATACCTACCCTACTTGAGAGTAAAGAAAATAAATTAGGTAAAACTAAATAATAATTGTAAATATTATAACATTATGCCAAGACTAGATTAAAGAAAAAAAAAAAAAAAAAGGTTAAACAGTAAACTAAAAAAAACTTAGCTAAAAATCTTTTTAACTTACAATGTAGGTATTTAATTGAACTGTATTGAAATAATTATTATTAAAAAGAAAGAAGTTCATTTCGCAGACTAATCATTCTGCCAAAATATTTTATGTCTTCAATAACTCAAAAAACTACCAAATATCAAACAAAACTTGTACCATATCTTTTGGCCCAATTTTATCTCAACTCTAGACGTATGATTGGATCCCATACATCATGTACACCCACACTTGTGACTTTTGGATTTATTGTCCTTCATTACAGACCACTGTCACAGTATATTATTTTATACCTTAACAGGGTCCACAGTAAGTACATTTGATAAAAAGTTAAGATAACTGACGTATACACTTAAATTTGGGATTTTACCTCTCCTTTCAGGATTCAGCAATGAGGCAAAGGGGCTTACGTTAGCATATTATATGAATTTTCCTCATTTCGTATTGTGCAGTTGTAATATGGTCAAAGTTCAAAATGGAACTGTATTTGCAGGTTTTGGAATATACCCGGTAAGTGCGTTTATGGCGACAAATTTTCTACCTGAAAGTGGTAGTCAGTCAGACGGTTACTACCATTATGCTATGGTTTCGTCACAAGATTTTCCTTCCTGAAAGCTCAAGCTCGTCATCAAACCAATGGCATTTACAAATGAAAAAACTAATAATATTTAAACTGATACACATACTCACTTACCAGCATAATAATGTTAGAAGATTTTTATGAAGGTAGTTTAGCTACTGCTTCAGTTTTTTTATTTACTATGGCAATGCGTAGTGAAGAGCCTAACACGATGTCCAGACTTATCTTGGAAACAATCTCGATATTCCTCTCACCTTTGCAACATGTGCTCTTAATGTTTCAAATCTTTTAGCAAAAATAATATAAGTGTTATGAGAGATGCGTTTTATTTTGATCTCTATCGTGTGCAGATAAATCAGGATTTATATTGGCAAAAAAAACACAGATTTCGGATGAGTGTGTAAGTTTTTGTGTTACAGCCAACTCATCCATTTTAGAGGTGTGGGGGTCGTTGACCAATGTTGACCTACTGTAGTAGCTATGCCTGTTCTGGTTTATTTTTTATAATTCTTTTTTACTTCATATTGTAGATAATTTAAAATAGGTAATATTAATCTCATAACATAAAATAAACAAAATGTTCCTCAAAATCTTTTGATATCTCTTAATGAAACTTTCTTTAAGTCTGTCATCAAAATTAATTGTACACGGAACTTGCTTTCGCGAAGCATTGCAAAGTAACAATTAAAACTTTTCAGTTAAGTCTTCATTTTGTTTGTTTGTTTGCCTCGTTGCTGTGTCAACTTTCGAAGTATTGTGCTGGACAAAAGACGGGAGATATTGTTATTTTTCATTTTTAGCCCTGAGTGCATTACTTATTTTTGACGGATGTTGGTCTTAATTATGTCTACTTCCATTGCATCATAAACTATAAACACACGTGTCTTATATCGGTAGGTAAGTTTTTGTTGACCATTTGCATGTAAGACATATTAATCTATACTAATGATAATAATTTTATCTCGGGAACGCGAATGAAGGCGCGGAGAACAGCTATGAATTAAAATAAAGTCTGCTTGAGGAAGGTGATGGACTTTCAATGGAGATAAAGTCGGTCAATTTAGCTTACAGAAAGTCTGATATTCACTGTCAGAGAAAAAAGTAAATGTCAAATTTTATGTAAGCCAAATTACTTACATTAAAATTATACAACCTACTTATAACAGAGACATACAAAAATACATTATTACACATGCATATTATATTTACTCGCCGTGAGGTAATATAAACATTCTAAAACATTTACTAATCTGTATTATTACTGACAGTGTTTATAGATGATTCAATAGAATTCCATTGATAACTTATTTTGAATAATACCTATTTAAAATTACAATAAATCGGTTCATCTTCCTTTCTTACATAATAATGCTTTTGTATTGTATTAAATTAATGGCTACACCTATTCAGTTATTTACACACGGCCACAGATCAAGCTACACATTTTTGTTGCAAAATAGCTCCTATTACAACCGCATAAGGTGCCGGAGTGTGCAGCTTGATCTATGGCCGTGTATACATTTTTATTAATGTTACATAATATTTAAAGTATGAATGACTGCAATAAAGAATTGAGTATCATAAATATAATTCTATGAATTTTCTGTTTTTATCAAAAATATTTTCTATATACTTTCAGAAATTCTTAAAACCATTTCTTATTCCGGGAAAGTAGGAGCTTATTTAACATGTAGCACCACCGGCTATAAGGTGAAATATTCAGCTCACTGCTTTACCCAAGTGGAACAAGAATAAGGAAATTTGATTTTGATGTGCATCTTAAAGCGGAAATACGATTTCGGAACTGAAATATAAAATTTTGTCTGTTATCTATTCTCATCTCGCTACTAAAAAGATAAACAAACAAGTAAAGCCTTAAATAAAATCCTGGCGCTTAGTTAAATAAAAATGTGATCAAAAATCTTGTGCGTACCTATTATTTTGTTCTGAAAGCTACCGGATATGAAAGAGAGCAGAGCTTTAGAGCTCACAACTTCCGGTCGGCTCGCTAGTGCCTCTCAAAAGGCAACACGTGCAGCTTTTAGTTTCTTTGTGCTTTCAAATTTGGAATAGTTCTTTTTTTCCAGTTTTTCCCTATATTTTTTTCTCTTTGGCCCAGTTCGATATATTGTCGATGCATTTGGGAGTACAGAGAATCGTTGAAGAGTGCTCTAGATGTATGTAACGTGAGATTTTTTTATAGCTAGTAAAATAGTGGTGAGTACATAATCCTTTATGGTTTCATCAATAAGTTGAATGTTACGAGTGTCAAGTCAACCTAAATATTGTAACAAATACTGTACCTACCCTATTTTTAATCATAATTAATTTATTTTCGAAATTACGTTTCCAAATTAATGAAGTTAATTTACTTAGTTATTTTTTATCAGAATTTTTATCCTAAAAATGCGCATGTACTGCATATGTTATTCCATAAAGGCAAATTAATATCTTGATAGATAGATGAAAATATCATAATCATTTGCCTTTCACCACATCGATTTTCACCTCGACCTTTTTTCCTTTCCTTACCTAGAAGACTTGCAAAGTTCGTCAACCTCTGGTGCACATAGTAAAATTTACGAGTACCACTCGAGTCACAGCTATCAATCCCGTTTAGCATCTAATAGCTTGCCCATCGCGCATTTATCACTTGGACGGTGTTATTAGTACTGGGGACAAGAAGATGTAGGGAGGCTGATGATGAAAGATGAATTTGTGGACTTACCCTGTAGGTTTGGATAAAAACTAATCAATAATAAATCTCAAGTTTATGCTTTATGAGGGTGCTATGATGCCAGCTTATAGCTTGGCAGCAGTGACCGCCTCGAGATTTTTTACATGTTGATTGTATTTAAGTAAAATGAGTAGGTGATACGAAGATAAAAAACGAATCTTTTAATAAAATTTCCTAAAGTAATTATTATTTAAAAAAATGAAATTTTAATGTTATAGGTACATTATGTATACAGGGTGGAATTTTGTAATGCCACCTGGAGGGGAAGTACTCTTAATACTTTAGATAGAAAATTTTGCTCAAAGGAAACATTCCTTTATTTTTGAAAAGAAAAAAAACGGCATTAAAGATTTTTAAAAATTCGCTTGCCGCACACGGTAATCGAACCGACTAAAATCTGTAAAAGTTGCACCGTGTACTTCTATTGCATTGATTGTTAGGGTCAATGAAATCTTAAATTATTAATTCAATCGGTCAAGTTAAAGCACTTTTACTCAAAGATCTATCTGTGTACTTATGTTATTCATTAATTATTATCATTGACGTCATTTATCCATCGAAATGACGAATTACTATTTAGATAAGACGATTGCAATTTGCACGTGTTTGTAATGCAGACTCCTTTCTTAGATGTGACATAACTGCGTGTATGACGTAGTTTAAATATGGAATGTTACATTTGAAAATAGATTTTCATCTGTTATTCACATTTGATTGTTTTTACAAATCATTTCATAATTGTTTCACGGTAAAAATGGCTTATCAAGAGCAATTTGATTTAATGGAAGCTTATTTTTTAAATAATAAAGATGTGAATCGTGCTCTGCGGTGGTATGGAGAGAGATATCGAGACCGTCAGACACCAACTCGATTTGTACTGAAAAGAATGATAGATAATTTAAAGAACACTGGAAGTTTCAAAAAGCGACGGCACCCTCTTCAACAAAACAACTTTGATTTTGAATTAAATATTTTAACATACTTCGAAGCATTTCCGAAGGCTTCAAGCAGAGATGCTGCCGAAGTAATTGGAACAACCCACACTCGCATACTTAAAGCGCTGAAAAAGTATAAGTTTAGATGTTATCGTGATGGTCGGTTGGTACAAAAATTGCATCCTGGGGATTGTGAGAGACGACTACAATTTTGTCAAAACATGCTGAGAGAAATTGACCGTAACCCTAATTTTTTGAGTAACATTGTATGGTCTGACGAAACCAACTTCAGCAATAACGGCATGTACAATCGCCGCAATAATCACTATTGGTCTAGAGTGAATCCTCTTCGTGTTCATGAAACTAACAGTCAAGTAAGATTTTCTTTCAACGTTTGGTGCGGAATTATGAGAAATATGGTTGTGTTAGTCCATGTATACGAAGGTCACTTAAACACTGTTAAGTATTTAGAAATACTCGATTTATTAAGAAACGAGTTAAATGGTTTCCCCGAGGAAGAGCGAAACCAAATAATTTTACAGCAAGATGGTGCTCCAGCCCATAACAGCAGAATCACTACTGCCTACATTAATAACCATTTTAATACCTGGATTGGTACAAACGGCACAATCAGATGGCCTGCGAGATCACCAGATCTCACCCCTTTAGATTTTTTTTTGTGGGGATATGTAAAAAATCAAATTTACACTAAATGTTATGAGAATATAAACGAGTTGAGAGTTGAAGTTCAGAATACGATTTATAACATTCACCACAATACGTTATTGA
Source organism: Tethea ocularis (assembly GCA_963555595.1). Classification (NCBI taxonomy): domain Eukaryota; kingdom Metazoa; phylum Arthropoda; class Insecta; order Lepidoptera; family Drepanidae; genus Tethea; species Tethea ocularis. The sequence goes on from OY741958.1 coordinate 11,520,338, forward strand.
AGGTAACTAGAAATGAATTCGTTAGAAGAATAAATTTGTGTATCCAAGAAAATGGAGCCCATTTCGAGCAATTAATTAGTTAGTTTAAATTTTTGTACATAATTAAATTAATTTAAAATTTCATTGTTTTCATGTAATTCAATTTATGAAGTTTGTTAAAGAGATTTCATCCTTATTGACCCTAACAATCAATGCAATAAAAGTACACGGTGCAACTTTTACAGATTTTAGTCGGTTCGATTACCGTGTGCGGCAAGCGAATTTTTAAAAATCTTTAATGCCGTTTTTTTTCTTTTCAAAAATAAAGGAATGTTTCCTTTGAGTAAAATTTTCTATCTAAAGTATTAAGAGTACTTCCCCTCCAGGTGGCATTACAAAATTCCACCCTGTATATCTTTTATATTTATTTTGTTATAACTAGATCATAATACATATTTATTTGAGTCATGGTACAGTATGACACAACTTAGATGAAGCATCGGCAAAATTCGTAAAATTGATCGTTCTTGAAAAGAGTGCGCCTACAACATTACTGATGTGTTAAAAAATTATCGGCGAAAATGATCTTGTTGAACGTTGAATGGCGTGATAATGACTGATTTTTATTAGTTGTGTAAATCGGAAGTGAAGTGTAGGAAAACGATTTGCCGATGCTACGTCTAAGTTGTGTCATACTGTAAGTACCTACACGTTTTTCTCTTACTAAATATACATCCTTGTAGAAGGATTAAAGATACATGAAGATCGAATTTAGACAACTTATTTAATTAAAAATAAAGCACAATCCACTTTTAAATGAGCGTCATCGTTTTATGCAACATAAAACTTGTATGTATTTACAATTCCAAACACTGTAAAGTATTTATTACGTAGACCTAGAACTAGAACATAATATAGAGAACTAACGTCACTGTGAATACACGGTCCAAAATAAAACGTACAACTTGCACTTTACGAGGCTGCTACCCACAGTCGATAGTAAAATTTACGATACGATACGATGCAAGCGGAAAAAAGCGAGCGTCAACAAACGTAAACACCGATTTTTCGCTCAATAAACTTAATTTGTAACTATTGTCGGTTTTTGTGGCCATTTGCAATTATTTTCTACAGTCGATTGGACTTATCGATAGAATTATTTTTTGTTTCCTTTTGGTTTTTCGTCTGTTTCTAATTTGCAGTTTAATTTTATTGCGGATAAGCGCTAGCTTGGAACACTATAACTTGGACTTTAATTGAATTATCCACTGAATTTTACTAAACATTTATTTAATTTTAAGTAATATTTAATTTGTGCGTGTCAATTGAGACATAACATACTTTTTATCAGAGAATAAAATCTTCGTAAAATTTAGAAAATAATGCAATATTTTACTATATAGCACAAATCTTTATGACTTAAAAATATTCAAGGCCCTAAATTAAATCACGAGGCAATTTAAAGTGAACAATTTATGATGAACCAATATTTGTATTCGTTTGAAGGTTTTTTATCTTTATTTACATCACTACCGCTATAATTAAAAGGGTTTAATAAATTGCTTTACATACCTTTTTTATATTTTTTAATTGACTACAACATAGAATATAAAGATAAGATTTATTGTAGACCAAAACACAGTTTAACGAGAATATAAATCTAGGTGGTTTACACAAAAACTAGACTAGAATAGTCAGTTTAAAGCTCTTACATCGTTTTGGAGTCAATAAAGATATTTAGGTACTATACATTTTAGTAGAATTTGATGTTTTCTATAGACAAGTGCTACTTTTTTGCTGATATCAAAACAGTGTCAAATAAGAGTAGGTATGGGTTGAAATTGATGATCGAGCCTACCAGTAAGGACAGTTTGAGGTAAATGGATGCATTACCATGGCAGAACCCGAAACAAGAGACAGTATTAAGTTATAAAAAAGTCTTTGAAATCGGCGGAATCTAATTTTAAAACCAACGTACAATTTCATTTTATGAAAGTGTTATGAACCAGTTTAAACAGGTATAGTCAGCTAAAACTGGTTATGTGTATGTAGGGCTATGCATTTTGTGTTCCGAAGTTATTATGTGTCCAATTGTACACAAAAATGTTACCTACTGCGGCTACATCTGATAACACGCGATGAAAATTTTGCTTAGAGAGCGGAGTAGGCAGGAAAATGGTCGGTTGACTGTAGCTCATGAACTAGTAGGTAATATGGCTATGAAATATCGACAGATAGATGGATGAATGGTGGACGTGATGCATATACTCAGGGCTTGAAAACCGAAACTCCTCCAAAAAACTAGTAAATTGACAAGTAATATTTTATAATAATTTAAACACTAGTTTAATAATAATAATAATAATTTATTCTCAATCTCTTATAATGTAATACCTTATACCTAAATTTGTTAATTTTAAATAAATGTTATCTTTAGCTATAGGAAATGTTTTTTTGCGCGATGTCCTAAAATATTGTTTTAGGTACAAATTATCCATGTCTCCACAGAGTATCCACAGAGTTGTGTTTTTTTATTCGTCCGAATCGATTGCGATGAAAAGCACACATTATAGCCAATAGGTAAGGAAAGGCAAGGTCACAGATTATATTTATTCATGTGGTAAGGTGGAACATATCCCGGGAACGCAAGTTTAACTGCATGGGTTAGTTAGTTTCTAAAATTAGTCTATTTGTAAAAATTGCCGATTTGATCTCAAAAATTGGTCTTTTTATGAATTTTATTATTTTTAAATAAAAAAACTATAATTACTGGAGCACCTGCTTTAGCTCAATCGCTTATTTAGTAGCCTAAAGATTACTACAAACACCCTACAATACAAGATCAAACGTTGCCATGTCTACAACCGTTTCGAAATGGATATTAGATTCTCAACATTCTCATATTTCGCATAATATATACCCTTGTGATAATTTATTGGTAGATTCAAATTCAAGAACAACGATGTGTTCTTCCCCAAACCTTCTGTTTTATACGATGATAATTATGAGTAGAGGAAAATGTAGATAGAAATTAAATAAAGAAATTTTACTTATTATTGTTTGATATGAATTTTAGTTAATTAATCACCAAACGATATCAGGATTTAGAGTATATCAGTTGATTATCTCACAATATTACCTCTGAAAGAGACGAACATACCAAGCTTTTAAAACATCCTCTAAAATATGCTGAAAGCTGGTTTTTCACTGATGTTCGTGTAACGTGTAGGTAGGTAACCTACGTGTAGCTGAAATCCATTCATTTTATATTTTACAGGCAAGGCTGTATGTTTGGCAGCGACATTTACACACATACATGGTGATGACTTACGAGTAGTAAATATAAAAAAAAAACGTGAACCATCGCTTACACAAAATTTTCATTATTATCACGAATTATCAGTTTTTTTCTTTATTATCATAATCTATTTATATAAAATTAAAAAAACAACCTTACTATAAATATAAATTTTGTGCGAAAACACTTCCCTGAGGAAGTGTGCCAAGAAGACTGGCAGCATTGCCACAAATATACAAAATACTTACAAACTAATTGTCAAAAAATCTATTTTCAAGTTCATGTTACTTTCAGTTTGAAGTTTCCGTAATCTGGTAAAAGGAGAATACTTGACCATTCTAAAACTTCTTGTGCTTGTTAATTGAAATTAAATCCAACTTTTACCACGATAAATGCTAAAATCCTATAATAAAATAATTTCATTATGAGAAGAAAGAGAATGCTCACCTAAAGCTAAAAGAAAATGCTCCTCCTACGGACTTTGTTCTTATATTCTCACAATTTACACTTAAACTTTACTTTTCTATAAAGTTTTAATCTACGTTTATAGAATTTTTAATGTTTAATTTTGCCCTCTTAGTCAAGATTTAGAAAAAATATTATTTAATTTGTATGATTTCTTTAATATATTGTTATGAAATTCTATTTTGCCCTACCTCACAGCAGCATTCAAATACTCGGTATAAACTACAGAAGCCTACATGACGGGACAGTTGGCGTGGGTGGTTAAAAAACTCCTCCTATCACACTGCAGGTCGTGGGTTCGATTCCCATCCATAGTTTGCCCTGGTTGCTGTTTCTCCTGAGTCCTATCTCACTGACTAAGGTAAATGGCCCATTACTCGTCAGTTTTAGAACTTTGCTGTGTTTACAGCTCTGCTACTTCATAGTTAGTTAACTTAGAAAAATATTTTTTTTATTGATGAGTAAATTATTTATTCCTCCTTATAATAGATATAATATTATAATGATAAAATAATAATAAGGTAATGAAATATTTGTTTTAAAAAAAAGAAGCCATTTGTACCAGTATCCGACAGGTTTGTTGTAGTTATCGTCAAAACGTCCTAGAACTCGTCAATTTTTAACACTAATTTGAACTCTATTTGCTTTACACTTAAGTTCATATTATATTTCATAATATTTGAAATTTATTTATTATTTACTATTTAATTATGGTTTTTGTTTCTCTTTTTTTTAAATGACGAAAAAGGAGGAGGTTCTCAATTCGTGTGCCCCGATTACTCGAATACGCCTGGACCGATTTGGAAAAATCTTTTTTGTTTGAAAGGGTATACTTTACAGGTGAGGTGAAGGTGGAATCCTGGAGATATCGAGGAAACTTCAAATTTTATAGGCACTTACAATGTTTCTCATATACTTTTTAAAGCTATTCAGATATTTGCGTCTGGTAGTCATCATTTACGTTGCTGAGCTGATGATGGAAGGTACAACTCCTTAACGGTTAGGAGTTAGGGGATAAGTCTTAAATATTAGAGGACTTTTTAGACCGTTAGTTATATCATTTGATGTAATGATGGAAGGTACAACGATAGCTTATACTAGGTCAGTGATAAAATATAAGAAACTAAAAATTTAAAAATAAAAAACTTTTAACAAAAAATAGAACCGACTTCAAAACACTAAAAAGTGTAGTTCATGTTCCATGGAAAATATCATGGTACCGCAGACTTCAAAACAGTGTCAGGTTGATTAGAGTTCCTACATGGTTATTTTATGCATTTTAGTGATTTGAAGTCGGTTCTATTTTTTGTTAAAAGTTTTTTATTTGTAAATTTGTCAGTTTAATAGGTTAGTTAGATAGTTTTAAATTATTATAAGAACCTGTATATTGCTGTGTGGTGACGGCGACGAATATCACTACCCCATCTGATCCCGTAGGGAGCGTACAAGTCGTCCGAGGGAAGGTATACCAGAGTACGGGCAGCAGCGTATCTCTGAGAACTATAACACCATACTGCGATCGCCAACCGAGCAGGTTACACTGGGATATCATAGAATCGAAATCTGAAGTTTGAAGAGAGACGGACACGATAATCCTGAAATCAGGAAACCTGCTCTAATTCGGTCAAAACCAGGAGCGATCACAGACTGATTAGAGGCTCATTGAACCTCAATGTCAAACTCCAGAGATCCCGACTGATGAAGTCCCGATCCCTTTCGAGGAAGTGGACTCATATAACGAGACAAGGTGGAAGCCATACGGCTGGGACTGAGTTCTTTAAGGCCTGCCATACAAAGTGAACCAAAAAGAGGATGAGGATGACGATATCAGAATCGTCACGTCAAAATCTGAGCTGCTGGGAGAGATGCAAAAGTTCGACAACGCAATCAATAGTCAGTCGATAGCCATGCTTCAAATCTCAGAGCAAAGCTAACCTGACACTACACTAAAGATATCCCGGATGTCAGCCTGTACGAGATTAGAAAGGCTCTCAAATAGTTCAAGAACAACAAGGCGCCTAGTGATGTTGCAGTTACAGCTGAGTTTCTGAAGGCGGTGGTACGCCGGTACTCAGAAGTTATCCATCATACTGAAAGGCCAGACGCCGCAGGCATGGCACAAAGGTGTGGTGGTGCTCTTTTTCAAAAATGGAGATAAAACCCTATTGATTACATACTAATAATAATAATAAATGGTGAATACTTGCACAGGCATAGCCAAGTGGCCAGGATAATCCACCAGCAACTTGCCCTGAGAGGCTCGCGTTAAGTTGGGTCAAGGGCCAGATCCAGAAGGCAGTGCTCCTGTAAACGACACGTATTGTGAGGAGGTTCCTCTCTATGGAGCCTTGACCATCGGCAGCTTGGACCCTGTTCCCGATGCCGGTGCGGTACTGTTTTTTATATTTTTAAATGTATTATTTTAATAATTATACTTAAAAATGTAAATATTAAGGTATACAATGAATAAATGAAATAATAATAATATCCTGGGACATTGTTCATACCCATCACACTGCTGAACTATGTTTAGTTGTTATCGAGAGTCATCACAAACCGTCTCACTGCAAGTTTGATGACTTCCAAACTTCCGAACAAGTCGGTTTCTGAAAAGGCTTTAGCACAATATACCACATACATATGCTGCGGCAAGTTATACAGAAGACAGCGAACTGAGGAGTATAACCAGCCATTATGCTTAGTATTTGTGGACTATGAGAAAGCTTTTGATTCGATAGAAACCTGGGCGTTGCTGAGGTCTTTTCAAAGGTGCCAAATCGTACTAAAGTGCTTGTATGACAATGCCACCATGTTGGTCCAACTCCAGAACCAGAACTCGAAACTGTAGATTAGATATAGGTACTACCTACACATACGTGTATTAAAGAAGTGCATGCAGTTTCAACTTTGAATAAATCAGTCTTAGCTATGCTCGCTTGTTTAATTGACGCGCCCCTCCATAAACCTTGACATGGCGCAGTCGGTAGGATGCACGGCAACCTACCTACATAATTAACAATACAAAAAATAAAATGTAATAAATAAATAAATTTAACAAGTGTGTTTAAACTTTTAAAGGAAACAAGTGAATTATACAAATAATATTTTTCTCGAGATGGAAGCTATTTTGCAGCCCCCGCAGCCGTTCGTTTTTGAAAATGATATAACGAACGTTACTTCTGGCAATTTAAGCAAGGACTGGGAGAAGTGGAAGTCTTCATTTAACATTTATTTTGAAGCTTGCGAGTTACATAAAAAAGACAAGAAAGTTCAAGTTAATATATTTTTACATATTATTGGTGAAAAATGCCGTGAGGTCTATCAACAGTTATTAATGACACGTGTGTCAGGTTTAAGTTGGATACTGGAGCTGATGTTAATGTGTTGCCGAAATATTTATTACATAAAATTTATATATCTGATGAGAACTTAGTTAAAACAAATATGAAGTTACAGGGTTATTCTGGTAGCGTGATTCAAGTCATAGGTAAATGTTATTTAAAAGTGACATATAAAGACATAATTTATATTTTGCAGTTTATAGTTGTTGACGTCAGATCGCCTCCTATTTTAGGCAGAAAATCATGTGAAGAGTTAAAATTATTAAAAAGAGTGATGAGTGTAAAAGCAACTGAAAATAATTGCACCGAAATTCTTGATGAATTTCCTGATTTATTTGTAGGTATAGGTTGTCTCCCGGGAACGTATAAAATACAGTTAAATGATAACGTGCAGCCAGTAGTGCATGCCCCTAGGAAATTGCCTGTTGCCTTAATAAATCATGTTAAAAATAAACTTTTGGAAATGCAAAATGATGGTATTATTGATAAAGTTGAGGGACCAACGGATTGGGTCAATAGTATGACGGTTGTAAAAAAACCTAATGGAGACCTTCGTATTTGCTTAGACCCTCGTGATTTAAATAAGGCAATTAAACGTGAACATTTTAAATTACCTACTCTTGAGGAAATAACGGCGAATTTATCTAAGGCCAAATATTTCAGTACATTAGACGCTAAGCAAGGGTTTTGGAATGTGAAGTTACATAGTAGTAGTACTGACTTATGTACTTTTAATACAGTGTTTGGGAGATATAAATTCTTACGCATGCCTTATGGAATATCATCTGCTTCTGAAATATTTCACAAAAGGCTCTATGAACACTTTGATAGTATGGAGGGCGTAATTCAATTCATTGATGATATTTTAATTTATGGAGAAACTAAAAAACAGCATGATCAAAGATTAAGGGCAGTATTACAGAAATGTCGAGACATAAACATAAGGTTAAATAAGCAGAAGTGCAAAATTGGTTTAGAAGAACTCACATATTTAGGACATAGAATAACAAAAAAGGGTATATTCCCGGATGAAAAACATATTTTGGCTATAAAAAATATTCCGACTCCACAAAACGTAAAAGACGTTGAACGGTTTTTAGGTATTGTCACATATGTTAGTGGTTTTATTTCAAACTTTTCGGAAAAGACTTTTCCATTACGTGAATTATTGAAAAAAGATATAGCTTGGCATTGGAATGACAGTCATGAAAAATGTTTTAGAATGATAAAAAGTCAGTTATGTTCACCTCCAATATTAAAATACTATAACTTGAAAAAACCGGTCGTTATCTCTGTTGATGCCAGTAAAAATGGCCTTGGAGCATGTTTAATGCAGGATAATCTACCGGTATGCTATGCATCTAAGTCATTAACTAAAACTGAACAAAACTACGCGCAGATAGAAAAAGAATTATATGCATGTGTCTTTGCATGTGAAAAATTTTATACCTATATTTACGGCCGTTCTGACGTTACAATAGAAACTGATCACAAACCTTTAGTTAGCATAATAAATAAACCATTAGTAAATGCCCCACCGAGGTTACAAAGAATGCTGATGCGACTTCAACCATACACATTCACTCTAGTGTATAAGCCGGGTAAGTTTTTATTCATAGCCGACGCACTATCGCGTGCAGTCGCGCCGAGTAGTGGCAACGATAACACAGAACCGCGCGACCATCTTGATGCGCAAGCACAAGTATGTGTCATAACAGCTAGTAATCCGCTCACAGATTCTCATTTTTTGCAAATACAGAAGTGCACTAGGGAGGATAGCGAATTACAAGATCTTAGAAAAACAATAAAACGTGGTTGGCCAACACTTAAAAATCAAATTAATGATATATTAAAACCATACTGGGAAAGTCGTGGAGAATTAATAACAGATCATGGTTTAATATGGAAAGGTAATAGAATTGTAATTCCTAAATGCATGCGTAGTGAAATGTTAAAAAGAATTCATATAGGGCATTTAGGCTTAGATAAATGTATGCTTAGGGCTAGGGAGATTATGTTTTGGCCAAATATGAATTCACAGTTACAAGATTATTTATCACATTGCCAAGCATGTCTGACATATAGAAAAAACAACACAAAAGAGCCCTTAATACCACATGAGATTCCTGACAGAGCTTGGGTAAAGATTGGATGTGATTTATTTCATTTTGGTACAAAATCATACTTAATGGTAATAGATTATTTTAGTAAATTTGTTGAAGTAGTAAAAATACGATCAATCACATCCAATGAAATTATATGTCAATTAAAATACATATTTAGACGTCAAGGTATTCCTCAGATTCTCATGTCAGATAATGGTCCCGAGTTCTCGTCGGACTCTTTTAAGGAATTTTCAAGGAGTTGGAATTTTGAACATATTACATCTTCACCCAGATATCCTCAATCAAACGGTCAGGTAGAACGTACAATTCAAACAATAAAAAATATGATGAGGAAAACACTTTATAATAAGTCAGATTTTCATTTAGCATTGTTAGAATACCTAAATACGCCTATCAGCAGTGAATTAGGTTCTCCTGCTGAACTATTATATAATAAAAAGTTGCGTAGTATAGTTCCATGTTCACCACATTTGTTATTACCTAAATTACAACAAAATATATATGGGAAATTAAAAAAAAGGCAAGAAAATCAGAAAAAGTATTTTGATAGGGGATCCAGGCATTTACAACCTCTAAAAGTTAATCAGAAGGTCAAAGTTAGAATACAAAATCAATGGGTTTCAGGGGTAGTGAAATGTGTTTTGAGTCACAGATCATATTTAATCAAAATGAATACAGGTAATATTTTAAGACGTAATAGGAAACATATAATAATTGACTCTGAGCAACGAATTGATGAACACTATAAATGTACTTATGATGATATAAACATCGCACACTCACGGATTGGCGCTAGTCTATCACACAGTTCTCCCCGCCAGCAACCATTCCTTGGCTCCAGTAATAATAATAATAATAATAATAACTGTACTAACTTTTATCAAACTCGTTCTGGCAGGATAGTGAGGCCACCTGATCGCTGGGGTTATGCGCCTAGTGGAGTTCAAACCTCTACTAGATAGTCAAAGGTAATAAATATCCATCTATGTTATTTTATTAATATATTATATCCATTATGTTTGAAATTGTAATAATATTGTATCATATAATTAGATTAATTTATATCAGTTAATGCAAGTAAAAAAAAAAAAAAAAAAAAAAAAAAAAAACCGTTATAATTTCAGTCAATTTAGTATATCAGGTATACTTAAATGAATTGTAAAAAAAAAAAAAAAAATTTATATATTTTAATAATTGTAATATAGAAACTATAGGTCCCTACATTGTATTATCTAGTTAAAACTTTAAAACAAATGTACACTAGAAATAAATAAGCAATTCTATAAAAAGAATACAATTATTATTATAATGTAATGTAAATAAAATAAGTACATACAGGGTTAACAACTAGTAAGTTACACTATAACTAATAAATCACATTTAAATTCATGATGTAGCTATCAGTACTTAGTGCTGAACCAAAGGAATGTTTCAAATGATAGATGATTTAAATATTATGTACAATTGAAATGATTTAAGTAATATTTAGAATGCATTTTTTTTTATTAATAAGGGAAATGTAGATTAGATATAGGTACTACCTACACATACGTGTATTAAAGAAGTGCATGCAGTTTCAACTTTGAATAAATCAGTCTTAGCTATGCTCGCTTGTTTAATTGACGCGCCCCTCCATAAACCTTGACAGAAACTTATTTAACTGCAGCGAGGCGTGAGACAGGGAGACCTGATATCTCCGAAACTGTTCACCGTTGCATTGGAAGATGTCTTCAAGCTTCTGGACTGGAACGGATTTGGCATCAATGGCGATTCGATTTGCCGATGATATAGTAGTCTGGCTGATACCTTGGAAGACCTCGGTACAATGTTTGATGACCTCAGTTGATTATCTTAACAAGTAGGTCTAAAAATGAATATGGATAAGACGAAAATTATGTCGAACGTCCACGTGATCATGTTGCACCCACTCAAGTAAACGTTGGAGACTCTGCACTCGAAGTTGTAGACGAATATATTTACCTAGGACAGATCATCCAACTAGGTAGGTCAAATTCGAGAACGAGGTCAGTCATCGAATTCATCTCGGCTGGGCATCGTTCGAGAAGCTCCGTAATATCTTCTCGTCCCAAATACCGACTTCGGCCAGTGAGTGTTGCCAGTGATTACTTACGGAGCTGAGACGTGGTCGGTTACCATGGCCCTCATAAGAAAGCTCAAGGTCACCCAAAAAGCAATGGAGAGGGCTATGCTCAGAGTTTCCCTACGAGATTGATTCAGAAATTATGAGCTCCGAACCAAAGTAGCCGACATACCCGAAGAATTGCCAAACTGAAGTGGTAGTGGGCGGGGCATATTGCTCGTAGAACAGACGCCAGCCGCTGGAGCAGAAAGGTTATCGAGTGGCGACCACGAACTGGAAGACGCAGCTTGGGCAGCCCCCCACCGCTGGATGCGGGCAGCACAATACCGGCCATCGTGGAGATCCTTGGAGGAGGCCTTGGTGCAGCAGTGGACGTCATTCAGCTGATATGATGATTACCTTAGTTATAACTTGTGTAATTTTGGTTTCTTTTAATTCGAAAAGTTCTTGACGAATTTAAGGTCGTTCTTTAGTACGTAGAATACACTCAAGATACTAGAACTCGTCAATTTTGTAAGTGACACGTTGTTAACGTTGAAGTTCTTAACAAAAAATAATTATTTTTTATTTTTATTTTTAAAGTTATATATAGGAATATTTGTAGATAGAAATTCGATTAAAATTCCGTTTGGTTTTTATAGTAATACACAATGTCGACATTAAGTGAATGTTTTCAACTGTGTCCCAGTTTTCGTCAAAATAGTATTAATTTTGACGAGTTCTAGGACCAACAGGGATTACCAGGTACCAGTAAATGTCATCAGCGATTAAAACAACGTAATAATAAAAATAACACAATATTATATGTTAAATGGTTAGATAATTTACTTGACTATTTCACAAAATAACAACACTTATCAATAGTCTGACCAATCCAGCAAGACATGAGATTTCATGTTGCATGCCGGAGTTCACATTCAGTAGCTGAACTCACAAAAAAATACAAAATTTCGAAGTGCTTACCTTTGATAGCTCCGTGTCCCGATACCATTACAGTTTTGAGTAAATTTTGCCATTCTAATTATGGAATATATTACGTAAAATATATTGCCATTAAATACTTTTAGGAAGATATTGGGAGAATTAAATAGTTGGCCTTTTTTTACAACCTGACGAGTATTGGGACACTGTCGACATTACCAGCGTTTACCTTACTTCGAGCTGGTATCGTTAGCATTAGATATGTTATTCTTAGAAAAAACTTTATACTTAGAACACTAGCTTCCGCCCCGCTTCCGTATCTTATGTTTTCTCAGGATAAAAAGTAACCTATATGTTATTCCAGGATATGATCTATCTATGTGCCAAGTTTCATCCAAATCCGTTTAGTAGTTTTTACGTGAAAGAGTAACAAACATTCATCTTTATATTCACAAACTTTCTCACTTATAATACTAGTAAGATTTATAGGATATAATTTTCATAGCAATTTTATTTTTTTGATAATTCCTTGTTGAAGGAAACGCTATAATTAAACTAGATACGTAGACGTGTAAACAACCAGAGTACCCATAAAGGAATCGTTAATTCCCCATCAGGCTCCGATTCCCTTCCCATGGAGCCCCCGATTCAATTAAACTTTAACCAACTTCTCGTAAACAACACAATTATAGCGCATGCAATTCAAATTGGACTCTATCGTGTGGAGGCTAGGAATAACGTTGGCTAAAAAGGTCGAGATCATGTCAATTATTGAAATTGTTCCATTGTTTTATGGATGTACGATATATATAATACATAGTTCTGATTATGGGACAGAGGACAAAAGTTTTGTATTTATTATTAAAGTTTAGTTCATTACTTTGATTAGGATTTGTGTGCATGAACATGTCTGTTTGTCCTGAGTCTGGGTGTAATTATCTATATAAGTATGTATTTACAATTATGTATAAGTATGTATGATTGTAAAATAACAGAATTTTAGTTGTTTTTTTGTTGGTTTTGAACATGCCCAACACTGTAAAAAACGTTCATATAAAATGACAACGATGTCTATTGATTTGATCACTAACAGTGATAATACCCATATCGCATCCACAGTCCTCCCACAGCATCACCATTTTTTCGCAAACATGTAGGAACGTTATGTTTAAATAATTATGCAAACGACGCTATTACATTCTGTGCTATTACCAAATTACAAGCGACACCCACTATTTCGGCATTAGCACGAAATAACATGCAAATTGTGTCCCGATCGAGAATCAAGTCTCTCTCAATGACGGATAAAACCGGTTTAAGCAGGCTTAAACCGGATTACACCGCTTCGAGGCGGAAGCGTTCATTTATTATGTAAATACGCGACAAATTAAATCCAATGGGAATTTTGTTTGACAAACGACTGGATTGTTAAATATATTGTCAAGTTTGTTAGTTGTGATTGCATTCTGAAAAAAAAAAAAAATAGCGTCTACCAAGTAACATTACCAAAATAATAAAAAAACCGTTAAATTTCTTACTAACTGTAAGAAGAATAGTGCCATAACAATTTTTCTACGAACTATCTAATCTTCAGCTAGCCTACTGAAATCGGTATCTTACCTACGTCATATATTTATCTGTCCGACTATATTTTTCCCGCATTCCTAGGATAAAAAACAGATACGGATAATATAATTCCTATTAGTGAAATCATTTTTAGATTCGGCCCAGAATATCCGGAGATTAATCAACATTCGAACTTTACCTCTTTATAATACTCATTAGTTTAGATGTAGGTAGATAATCGAGAGTGTGTTGGTTGCAACGTCTTGCAAACTAAAACTGCCAATAGCAAAGCACTCGAGCGAGCATGTCTAATCATGTTTCCATGTCAACAGCAAACTTTAAAGTTTAGTTTAATGGACTTGCCGAGTTATGTCACGGGGCGATTAAGCGGTACCCCGCCTGATGGAGTACGAACCGACGAAACTAAATTAAGTGAACGATGTAAATGGTAAATGACAGGGAAATTAGATCGTGAAACTCGTTAAAGAAATAAACTGCTAGTGTACGGATAGTTTTAGGTCAGCGCCACATTACGTGAAAATTCCGTCGCTGATCTTCCGTCACGGAACATATTACATACAAATAACTTAGACGACAGAGTGACCAATTTTCTTTTATATGCAATATAATGTATGGACGTTACTTGACGGAAGATCCACGACGGAATTTCCGTGTAATGTGGCGCTCGCCTTAATGTTGTTTAGAAAAGAAAGAAAATAAGAATTGCCAAACGGAAGTGGCGGGGCACATCATTGTAAAACCGAAGGCCGTTGGGGTAGAAAGGTTCTGAGGTGGCGACCACAAACCGGAAGACGCGAAGCTGGACCGACGATCTTGTGAGGGTCACAGAAAACCGCTGGATGCGGGTAGACCAGACATCGTGGAGATCCTTGGGGAGGCCTTTGTCCAGCAATGGACGTTTTTCGGCTGATATGATGATGATACATCACATTATGTAACTTATCTATTGATTTTATAATAATACTAGTAATATCACAAAACATTTGATCGACTTAATTAGAAAGTCAATATTGTCACTGACAACGTTATGCAATCCGCTGTTTCAAATTATACGTGTGTAGACTACTGTAGGCTCCCGGGTCTATCCAATTAGGATTAAGGGTACGGCTGCAGTGTTAGCGGGATTAGGTGCGAATAAAAACGCAGAGTAGGTAAAGTACCTATATATTTTTTTGTACTTATGTCAAGACTTTTGTACTGGTAGTTCCAGAAAAGCGCGTTCAAACAAATAAACATGAAGAGTTATGAAGTAAAGTTTGTTTCCACGCTTGCGGTGAAGCTCCATGACTAATGGGGACTGATCACGGCAATAGCATCCAGTATTAGTGGGTGGCTTTTTGAAAGGTGTCCGTGATTGGTTTTTAATTATTTATAGTCTGATATTGCGTATACAGCCTGTAGCTAGCTTTATTTGTGAGTAGGTATATATTCAAACAAGGGTTGATTTTATTTTGATCTTTATGACGAGATACATGGAAATTACGAATCTATGATACAATTGCGGAAGTTTGAATTTGGTTTGTATGAATTTCTGGAAAATAAATACCCACGAATTACTCAATGCTGGGATTGATAATCTGAAATATTTGATTGTTAGAAACACAAGTAAAATTCACCTATACATATTATTGTAGAAAAATTGTTCGATGCGGTCACTGGTGCCTCCGTAAGTCTGTTCAATATTAAATTGTTAAAATGTTTAGGAAAATATTCTAAGCATGTGTTATTATTTTTTATCTTACAAGCAAAACTGGACACCAAACATATTTAAAAAAAATGTAAAGAACTTGTCAACCAGAATTAAATTAGCAAGGTGTACAAAACCTTTATGCAACATTTTTTTTTATTTTATTTATTAAACATTAATGACAATATTTTACAATTCAGAAGCACCTTATACACCTTTATAGGTTTGTCTGAATATGTGAAAAAAACGTAGGAAGTGAAAATTAATTTCCACGTGAATGCGTTAACTTGTTGCTGGGACCTAAATACCTACCACCAATATTGTGTGTTAGGTTTATTACCTACAATGTCCATTTTATTCAGTAGGTAGGTATAAGTAAGGTTTGTTTATAGATTATAGAACCGAGTTTTAGACGAACCAGTAAAATATTTCCTAACTTAAAAATAAACTTCTCTAAATCACACTCGTTCAACACAATCGATAAATGGATCTCAATGTTATCGAAGAGCTCATAAAATAAATCGTTATGAAAATCGATTTGTCAGACAATCGAGACAAAATCAAACTACTCGAGTGCACGATTCTCGGATAGTTTTATTCATTTCAGTAGATTTCACGCGCGAATGGATCGCAAATTGCGCCTCTCGCTCCCGACGCGGCTCGTAATCGATTGTGCTGCCATCTGTTGGCAAAATAATGACTCCGTCTGGTATGCCTTCTCCTTTATTTAGTGGTGGTACCTATATAATAAAATTTCACATATTTTCTATTCTATTCTATATTTTCACAAAAAAGGTGGTCACAAGAAAAGGCGAACTGACAAGTAAGATGACTTGAGGATTTTGAATTTTTTTTGAACATTCTATTTAAATCCAATTAAAATTCTTAAATTAAGTATACAAAATCTGTAGGCAGAGATACCATGTGAGTTTCAAGTTCTTACGTCCTTACGTTATAGTCTATGAATATTTAAACATCTACCAAAAATACAATTTTATTCCACTAAACACGCAAACCTAAAAATGTCACCGAAAAAATCTGAGGTATTTTTTTTTGTATATAATGTGAAAACTCCGCGTATACTGCCCCGCGTTCCTGGTGGAAGACCAAAAGCCGGCCATAATGAAACTATTTATCTCTCGAACGCACTGATCGTTCTCAACCCTCGATACAATGTGAGGAAACATCCAAGGCGATTATATTGACACCAGCCGGAGATTCAACCCTTTCGGTGATATATATTATCTTTGGGGGCCGGAACTTTTTGGACACATTTTAATTGTGTGGTATAATTTTGTTCAGGTTGTATTTTTTTTAAAGAAAATTATAAGTCTTGTTGTAATCTAACTGATTCTGTGGATAGAGCTCGATGGCATCCCTAAAAGAACAACGTATACGTATTTGGCTTGATGAAATTATCTTGAGATGCTAATTGATCATAAATTAAAAACAGGTGCATTTTTCAAGTGGCCCTGGTTGGCCAAATCCTAAACTATAGGAAATAACCAAAATTTCCGGCGAAGAAAATATATTTAAAAAAATTCATGTCTTTTTAATATAAGTTTAAGTTTTTATCAACATTTTCTGCCTTTCAGCGTTTTCCGCGTTATTCCCAATATTTTAGGACTTGGTCAACCATGCCTACTTGAAGAATATTTAGCTAACTAATTAAGACTTCAGAACGTTTTATTTAACTAAAATGTAATACAAAAATACCTTCAAATTTTCAGTTAACTGAACGTTACCAAAGGGGGTAAAGCAATAATCATTTCCATGTACCGCTTAAAGTAATTTCCGAAGGTAGCTCTGTGTAAATCCTCGACCCGTAAACATCAAAGTCCTTTGATCTTCAAGCGACAAATCAGGCAATGAGTTAATTAAACGTCAATTTGACATAATTTCCCTTCGCGTTTGAAGACGTAATAATTTATTGTAAATCGTTTGATTTCTTGAAATTTGTTGTTATTATAAGGAATTTTAATTTGCGATACAAATGAACTAAGTATGTACCTACATAATATTTTCGTAAAGTTGATTGAAAAAATAAATTAATTTTAAGAGAGGTACCTACTTATAGCGTAGCGTTTTTTCGCTCGAAGAACAGTTTGACTGGAGAAGTACTACTATCTTACAGAATAACAAAATTAACCGGGGAGAGAAGGTTTAGCAACGCGAGTGATCTGTTTCTCATAAGTTTCGAGCATTTATGGTAACCGCTTACCATCAAGCAGGCCGTATGATTGTTTGCCAACTTTGTAGCATAAATAAACTACAAAAACTAATCCTACTAATAAATGCGAAAGTTTGTGTGGATGGATGTTTGTTACTCTTTCACGTAAAAACTACTGAATGGATTTGGATGAATCTTGGCACATAGGTAGATCATACCCTGAAAAAACATATGTATAGGCTACTTTTTATTCCGGGAAAACATAAGATCCTTGGGTACGAAGATGAAACTGCGAGACGGTAGCTAGTGATTTATAACAATTTCATGTACCTAATTGTTGTATTTTTATACAACAATATCGGTGACCAGGGATACGGTCCGTACTCCGCCTCATAGTAAGTGGTTACGGCTTAGCTTAAAGACGCTTGCAACCCGGGGCAAAACGACCTAAGTACCGATCCTTTTCCCCTCTTTATTCGACCAAATAATACTGTGATTAAGTGCATACTTAAAAACAACTAATTGTAATTTACAAAGGTTAATACTTTTTAAACTCTCGCGAACACAATTCATGTTTAAAGTAATGTAACGGGTCTATTCGCGCATAGAATATTATCTTGCTTGGCGAGAGTTGTCTCCAACTACCCGCAATTGGCAGTCAAAAGTTGGTTAGTCAAAATTATATTTTGATAATATTCTATGCGCGAATAGACCCGTTACATTACTTTAAACATGAATTTACAAAGGTTAACTACTAAATGTTTATTTTTTGTATATTTAAAGAATGTGCTCGGTAAACACAATACATCTTAATTTGTGTTCAACTGAGGCGCTGGGACCTAATTAAGTAATTCCTTCGTTCGGACAACCGGAGCTTTTACTTAATGACAATTTAATGCCATGGATACGAACCCTTAAAGTGTTTGTCTTGATTTGGTTTAATGTTTTTCTCGTTTTATTTGTATGGGAGATAAGATTAACGATTCAAGGTACGGTCGGCCAAGAAAGTGGTGTACCGCCCTAAGGTTGAATGTCGCTTGCAGATTCATAAGTGATAATGATTAGTAGTTAATGATGCAGATCAATCTGACAACTTCTATTGCCATCTTACAATATTTTGTTTACTTTTTGTTACGTGACAGATGTTCTTAGTAAATAGTTCTTAACTAAATCAAAACTGGCACACCACTTTCTTGGCCGACCGTACGAATGTGAGACAAATATATTTTGTTAGTAGTTTCATTTTAAAGCATGATTGATTTAAGGCGATGATAGCTCAGTGGTAGTGACGTATACCGAGACGAAGGTACCGGGTTCGAATCTTACAATGAGCTTGAGCTTTCGGTGAAGGAAAACATCGTGAGGAAACCATAGCACGGTGGTAGGGTACTTTGTAGTACCCGCCTGGCTGGCTACCACCCTCAAGTTGAAAATCTGTCGCCAAGCACCTTTCGGTGTGTTCCGACAGCTGCACTTGAGAGCCAGTTCCTTTCTAGGCTTTGTGTGCTTACCATCATCGGCCACATCATCACTGACCACGGTGAGATTGTGGTCAAACACAGGCCTATATATAGTAAAAAAAAAAAATGAACTGGTGCTGGGGCTTTTAGATTAGTGCCTAATTTGTAAATTGTAGAATTGAATATAATAATAAATAACTAATAAAACAAAATCTTAGACGAGCACTAAAAGTGCAGCGTTGTCTAGTCCTATAATTTTTTTTGTCATCTTGAATATTTTTTTTTCAAACTTTCACTCGTTAAAATTGTAAAAGAGGCTGTAAATTCTTCTGATTATCACTAATTACAACAGGGTGCAGCCCGTTTGTGAAAATTTCAAACGAGATGAGGGGGCGATACGGTTCAATGACCCCCAATAGGTTTACGTGATGAAGGAAATGACGAGGATACTTTAAAAAAAATTACAGCGGTATAATTTTTTTATAATTTTGTTTTTGATGTTTTTTCACGGATCTTAATTTTACTTTATCTGATCGTCTGTTCAGTGAATATTATATTGAAAGAAATTGTACGTGCAATATAAAGTAACAATGGAATTTTATTACGTAGAATACATAGTCAAATAATGATTTCAATTTTTTTGAAATTTGATTTCGTACTCGAGACCATAGTCATTCTGTGATTAAAAGTCTAAAAAACAAACAAATTATTTTGAAGATTTCATATAGAAAAATTAAATTGGTTGATAAAAAATGAAATACACACTTTCAAAAATTATTATTATGTATTATTAGGTAAATTCCAAATTGACTAAAATAGGTATTTACTAAAACAAAAACTACAATATTTTTATCAAACGCTTTTCATTTTAATTTACCATACAAAAACCGAATGTTAATTAAATTATGTTAAACGGTAGAAACTCTGAAAAACAACCGTTTAACATGCACGTTTATAAGCACAAAACATTCAGAAATGTAATCATTCCACTCTGTTAAATACAATTTTAATTTCCATTCCATTGCTTTACACAAAAAAAGCCATATGAAAAAAAAGTGAGTGAATTTTACATTATATATCATGTGAATAGCAATCGAGTGAGGCATTCGAAAACGTTTCACGTAGTGGCTTTCAACACTGAGTTTTCTTTAAAAATATTGCATGAAAGCATTCCACGGGAATGACTTTGCATTTCAAAACGACTTTTTGCATGTAACAGTAAAAAGCGTTGAATTGAAATTGTTATTATTCTGAGTTAAGGGAAAATTATTATACCGTGACAAGTTCTCTCGAGATATTCGCGTCACTAAACTGACGAGGAAAAGCGAGACAAGCGAGGGTACTATTAGTAAAAAAAGATATATTTTATTTTAAAAGAACTGATTCCTTTTTTTAAGTTAGAGATCTCAGAATGTATATTTTCAAGTTATTTGAATGGATCAAATAAGAGAAAATATGTTTTTTTGTAGATATATTTCTATTTAGGGTTCCGAAAAAAAAAAATGGAACCCTTACTCGTGCGTCTGTCTGTCTACCTGTCCGAAAATATTGGACTGGATTGAGTTGAAAGTTGGTACACATATGTAAGTCAATGACCCAAACATGGACGTGTTACGTAAATAAATGAATTTCAAACATGGGGGCTAATTTTGGGGGGTAAATTAGCCCCCATGTTAGAAATTCATCATCAAAAAAAGTTTTGCAGACAATATTGTGTAACATATCAAATGAAAGGGCTTTTTATCAGGATGTCAAATATATTTTTTTTAGAATCTTAATATAAATAGTTTTGAAGTTATTTAAGAAAATAGGCGAAAAATTGGCGAAAATTGACCATCCCCTCCCCCCTTATTTCCGAAACTACTGGGCCAATAAACCTGCAATTCATGGATATATATATATATATATAATCTGAATCTCGGAAACGGCTCCAACGATTTTCATGAAATTTGGTATGCAAGGGGTTTCGAGGGCAATAAATCGATGTTTCTATATCTAGGTTTCAATTTTAGAAAAGACGATTTCCAAAAAAAAAACTTTTTATAGTTACCATCAACAAATTTACAAATTTGGGTCAGGTTTAAAAATATTTATGGAACTTAGTTAAACATGTACGGAACCCTCTCCACGCGAGTTAAACTCGCATTTGTCCGATTTATTTAAAAAGGGTCACATTCATGTTTTCTTTCTGATGTTACTAAAAAAACTGTGCAATACTCCTCTTATGATACCTATTACTAGTGATTTAGAACTGAAGTATTTTATTTTATTATTATTATTACCATTTACGAATTGTCTTAGATATCTCTTCGCAAAATTCTTTAAACCGTGTACAACATTATGTCAAAACCCTCAAGTCAAAGGTGACGTCATGAAACAGGGGCAGATCTTCAATTGATGAATCACTGGCGGCCCCCTTAATATACGTACCCCTGAGGGTGGTCTGTTTGTATTGTCATCAGATACTGTGACAACTTAATGCAGTAACTGTGTGCGATGATGTTTGCTAGTTGCTGCCCCTTATCTTAATTTTGTGGGTGTTAATTTGGGATCCAATTTTTGCTGTGCGTAAATTTGAGCTCTGTCTAAAGCGGATACGGGTTCATAAAACGTGAGATTGAATGATAATAGTAGTTTATGATACTGTTGCATAATAGGGGTTATTAAAGAACGAGTGTGAGTTTAAGTACCGAGCCGTAGGCGAGGTTCTTAATAGTATCACACGAGTCTTTAATACCTAATTATGTGCAGTATCATACAGTACTTTATCTAAACTCATCTAATAATGTAATTTAAAGGTAAAAAATCGATATTATTTTGTCATAGGTTTTCATGACTTACGGGTACCGATTATTCGTCATTTCCATTGCCGCCTCCTCAATTTCAGATCCAAGTTTATTTCACCTTAGTATCACTGCTATTTTTCTATCATTTTTGTACAAGATAAAATATGTATGCAAAAAAATCAATAAAATAAACAAACATTAATCATCATGGCGCCCAAATCCGTGTGGGGAAAAACTCATAAGTTGAGATCTCTACCGCATACGCGACCACAGACAAGGTAAATTTGCATCTAAAATTGAATTGATACTGATTGATTCCTACAAGATTCATAATTGTTTAGTCCTGATGTCTGGCCACTTATAATGTTTTTTTCTTTATTATTTCGTTTGACGAGTTGACTGACAGTAATTGAAGTATTAAAACCCAAAAAACATTATAAGTGGCCAGACATGTCCAAATACTTGTACTTTAATGAAAAAAAGTTATTTTATAGCATTATCTTGGGAAGAAAACTGTACTATAATATAATTTTTTAATTCATTATACACGGGTGTGCATAAAGTTGGTCATTAAAGTACTGATTTTGATTTCATAATAAGAACATTACGATATGAGAGTAGATAAAAAAACCGGTATAACCGTTCTTTACAGTCACGTCGTTTATAGATATATTAGCACCTACCTATTTTCTTGAATACGTAATTATAGAACCCATTTTAAAAAAAACCTGGACTATTTGAAGATAGTCCAGTAATCTCGTAATTTTACATACTTATCAAAAAATCCCTTGCTATGCCTACCATTAAAGCAGTGATTGATTGACTGATTTGACGCACAGCAAGTAGTATATTCCTTGAGTACCCAGAAGAATAGATTTTCTCCAATAAAATCCCTAAAAGGATAAAAAAGGGGATCACGAGTGAAACCATAGACTAGACAGCTAGTAAAGTCAAGTAAAGTTAATGCCAACACAAAATATTCATTGGATATTTTCTAGATTATACACAGTTTGATGAAAACAGCCGAACGTTTAATTCACTTAGCAAGCTAGCCTGTGGCGGGCAGACTGCAATAAAATTGAACCCGTATAGGTATATATCTATATAGAAATGAGTATTATATGATTGGATATGATATTAAGCTGGCTTCGAATTTATAATCTGCTCTAACGAATTTCATATTATTATTATTAGCTTCCGTCCCGCGGTTTTACCCGCCTTCTCGAGGGACCTTATATTTCTCGGAATAAAAAGTATTTGATATGTTATTCCAGGATATATTATATCAATATTCCAAGGTTCATCGAAATCCGTTAAGCCATTGTGGAGCTGAGTGGTAACAAATATTAACACACACATAAACTTCCGCATTTATAATCTTAGTAGGAATCGAATAGTTAGGTATACCTACTCATGTATAGTATGACACAACTTAGATGAAGCATCGGCAAAATTCGTAAAATCGATCGTTCCCGAAGAGAGTGCGCCTACAACATTACTCATGAGTTAAAAAATGGTCGACGAAAATGATCTTGTTGAACGTTGAATGGCGTGATAATGAATGAATTTTATTAGTTGTGTAAATCGGAAGTGAAGTGTACGAAAACGACTTGCCGATGCTACATCTATGTAGTGTCATACTGTAAAGCTACTTGGCTAGTGTTTTTCCGGGTTCCTATGTAAAAGTAACCTATGTTAATTTCTGTGGTTCAATCTACTCGTATTATCAATTTTCTAAAAACGTTTCGGTAGATTAGCTAAGAAAACGGAAACAAGTTTGAATTCACTCTCGTTTTCGTGTAAGAATATTTATAAGGGTTATACATACAATGCAGGTTAATTTGAAATTCACATTAGGAAGTAGGTATACTCATCAAATTGAACAGCTTTTACTTTGAAACCAATTTGGAAATAACGAAAAAAACAAATTATGCATTTTGATTGAGCTAGGCAAGATGTAAGAGGTAATCTCCTAATCCAATTCTAAAAAATCTTTCAATAATTGATAGCTAAAATATTCTTTGCTAATTCCTAATCCTAGGAAATATACATTCATATTATATTTCACGCTGAAGGTTACCTGTGTATGTATCCAACATTGGTAGTTTTTGTTTAGACTATTTTTTACACAATATTACCAGACAAACACATGTCTGGTTATAGGTAAGTATTGTGTGAGCCACAGGTAGCCTCTTTGCCTAGCCGCTTCGATTAAATATATTGTGTTAATACTTGTAAATATTGTTAAAATCCATGTATGTATAATGTTTTTGCGAGATAAATGCTCGATTATTATTACAAATCATGGTTTAATAAGATGAAATGGTACACACTTAGTTTCAAGTTAATGTTATTTCATCATCAGGTCAGCCGAAAGACGTCCACTGCTGGACAAAGGCCAATAAAGCAAATGTTATCTCGCAAAACTTATTATATGACTCAAAACGACTTTTTGCATGTAACAGTAAAAAGCGTTGAATTGAAATTGTTATTATTCTGAGTTAAGGGAAAATTATTATACCGTGACAAGTTCTCTCGAGATATTCGCGTCACTAAACTGACGAGGAAAAGCGAGACAAGCGAGGGTACTATTAGTAAAAAAAGATATATTTTATTTTAAAAGAACTGATTCCTTTTTTTAAGTTAGAGATCTCAGAATGTATATTTTCAAGTTATTTGAATGGATCAAATAAGAGAAAATATGTTTTTTTGTAGATATATTTCTATTTAGGGTTCCGAAAAAAAAAAATGGAACCCTTACTCGTGCGTCTGTCTGTCTACCTGTCCGAAAATATTGGACTGGATTGAGTTGAAAGTTGGTACACATATGTAAGTCAATGACCCAAACATGGACGTGTTACGTAAATAAATGAATTTCAAACATGGGGGCTAATTTTGGGGGGTAAATTAGCCCCCATGTTAGAAATTCATCATCAAAAAAAGTTTTGCAGACAATATTGTGTAACATATCAAATGAAAGGGCTTTTTATCAGGATGTCAAATATATTTTTTTTAGAATCTTAATATAAATAGTTTTGAAGTTATTTAAGAAAATAGGCGAAAAATTGGCGAAAATTGACCATCCCCTCCCCCCTTATTTCCGAAACTACTGGGCCAATAAACCTGCAATTCATGGATATATATATATATATATAATCTGAATCTCGGAAACGGCTCCAACGATTTTCATGAAATTTGGTATGCAAGGGGTTTCGAGGGCAATAAATCGATGTTTCTATATCTAGGTTTCAATTTTAGAAAAGACGATTTCCAAAAAAAAAACTTTTTATAGTTACCATCAACAAATTTACAAATTTGGGTCAGGTTTAAAAATATTTATGGAACTTAGTTAAACATGTACGGAACCCTCTCCACGCGAGTTAAACTCGCATTTGTCCGATTTATTTAAAAAGGGTCACATTCATGTTTTCTTTCTGATGTTACTAAAAAAACTGTGCAATACTCCTCTTATGATACCTATTACTAGTGATTTAGAACTGAAGTATTTTATTTTATTATTATTATTACCATTTACGAATTGTCTTAGATATCTCTTCGCAAAATTCTTTAAACCGTGTACAACATTATGTCAAAACCCTCAAGTCAAAGGTGACGTCATGAAACAGGGGCAGATCTTCAATTGATGAATCACTGGCGGCCCCCTTAATATACGTACCCCTGAGGGTGGTCTGTTTGTATTGTCATCAGATACTGTGACAACTTAATGCAGTAACTGTGTGCGATGATGTTTGCTAGTTGCTGCCCCTTATCTTAATTTTGTGGGTGTTAATTTGGGATCCAATTTTTGCTGTGCGTAAATTTGAGCTCTGTCTAAAGCGGATACGGGTTCATAAAACGTGAGATTGAATGATAATAGTAGTTTATGATACTGTTGCATAATAGGGGTTATTAAAGAACGAGTGTGAGTTTAAGTACCGAGCCGTAGGCGAGGTTCTTAATAGTATCACACGAGTCTTTAATACCTAATTATGTGCAGTATCATACAGTACTTTATCTAAACTCATCTAATAATGTAATTTAAAGGTAAAAAATCGATATTATTTTGTCATAGGTTTTCATGACTTACGGGTACCGATTATTCGTCATTTCCATTGCCGCCTCCTCAATTTCAGATCCAAGTTTATTTCACCTTAGTATCACTGCTATTTTTCTATCATTTTTGTACAAGATAAAATATGTATGCAAAAAAATCAATAAAATAAACAAACATTAATCATCATGGCGCCCAAATCCGTGTGGGGAAAAACTCATAAGTTGAGATCTCTACCGCATACGCGACCACAGACAAGGTAAATTTGCATCTAAAATTGAATTGATACTGATTGATTCCTACAAGATTCATAATTGTTTAGTCCTGATGTCTGGCCACTTATAATGTTTTTTTCTTTATTATTTCGTTTGACGAGTTGACTGACAGTAATTGAAGTATTAAAACCCAAAAAACATTATAAGTGGCCAGACATGTCCAAATACTTGTACTTTAATGAAAAAAAGTTATTTTATAGCATTATCTTGGGAAGAAAACTGTACTATAATATAATTTTTTAATTCATTATACACGGGTGTGCATAAAGTTGGTCATTAAAGTACTGATTTTGATTTCATAATAAGAACATTACGATATGAGAGTAGATAAAAAAACCGGTATAACCGTTCTTTACAGTCACGTCGTTTATAGATATATTAGCACCTACCTATTTTCTTGAATACGTAATTATAGAACCCATTTTAAAAAAAACCTGGACTATTTGAAGATAGTCCAGTAATCTCGTAATTTTACATACTTATCAAAAAATCCCTTGCTATGCCTACCATTAAAGCAGTGATTGATTGACTGATTTGACGCACAGCAAGTAGTATATTCCTTGAGTACCCAGAAGAATAGATTTTCTCCAATAAAATCCCTAAAAGGATAAAAAAGGGGATCACGAGTGAAACCATAGACTAGACAGCTAGTAAAGTCAAGTAAAGTTAATGCCAACACAAAATATTCATTGGATATTTTCTAGATTATACACAGTTTGATGAAAACAGCCGAACGTTTAATTCACTTAGCAAGCTAGCCTGTGGCGGGCAGACTGCAATAAAATTGAACCCGTATAGGTATATATCTATATAGAAATGAGTATTATATGATTGGATATGATATTAAGCTGGCTTCGAATTTATAATCTGCTCTAACGAATTTCATATTATTATTATTAGCTTCCGTCCCGCGGTTTTACCCGCCTTCTCGAGGGACCTTATATTTCTCGGAATAAAAAGTATTTGATATGTTATTCCAGGATATATTATATCAATATTCCAAGGTTCATCGAAATCCGTTAAGCCATTGTGGAGCTGAGTGGTAACAAATATTAACACACACATAAACTTCCGCATTTATAATCTTAGTAGGAATCGAATAGTTAGGTATACCTACTCATGTATAGTATGACACAACTTAGATGAAGCATCGGCAAAATTCGTAAAATCGATCGTTCCCGAAGAGAGTGCGCCTACAACATTACTCATGAGTTAAAAAATGGTCGACGAAAATGATCTTGTTGAACGTTGAATGGCGTGATAATGAATGAATTTTATTAGTTGTGTAAATCGGAAGTGAAGTGTACGAAAACGACTTGCCGATGCTACATCTATGTAGTGTCATACTGTAAAGCTACTTGGCTAGTGTTTTTCCGGGTTCCTATGTAAAAGTAACCTATGTTAATTTCTGTGGTTCAATCTACTCGTATTATCAATTTTCTAAAAACGTTTCGGTAGATTAGCTAAGAAAACGGAAACAAGTTTGAATTCACTCTCGTTTTCGTGTAAGAATATTTATAAGGGTTATACATACAATGCAGGTTAATTTGAAATTCACATTAGGAAGTAGGTATACTCATCAAATTGAACAGCTTTTACTTTGAAACCAATTTGGAAATAACGAAAAAAACAAATTATGCATTTTGATTGAGCTAGGCAAGATGTAAGAGGTAATCTCCTAATCCAATTCTAAAAAATCTTTCAATAATTGATAGCTAAAATATTCTTTGCTAATTCCTAATCCTAGGAAATATACATTCATATTATATTTCACGCTGAAGGTTACCTGTGTATGTATCCAACATTGGTAGTTTTTGTTTAGACTATTTTTTACACAATATTACCAGACAAACACATGTCTGGTTATAGGTAAGTATTGTGTGAGCCACAGGTAGCCTCTTTGCCTAGCCGCTTCGATTAAATATATTGTGTTAATACTTGTAAATATTGTTAAAATCCATGTATGTATAATGTTTTTGCGAGATAAATGCTCGATTATTATTACAAATCATGGTTTAATAAGATGAAATGGTACACACTTAGTTTCAAGTTAATGTTATTTCATCATCAGGTCAGCCGAAAGACGTCCACTGCTGGACAAAGGCCAATAAAGCAAATGTTATCTCGCAAAACTTATTATATGACCACATATATAACTAAATGGCGATCTAAAACCTCAACTGAAGTACTGTTGTAGATCCACGGTAATGATATTTACTCTGTCGACTCTCTTCTTTAACAAAAACATGTCATATCATTCCCCTGCTGCAAACAATTTTGATCTCTACATTAAATAGATTTAAGTTTTAATTTCTATCAACAGATCTGGACAGTCTAGCTAGGTCATTGCTGCACCACTTGGCACTTTAAAGATTTCTTGAAGGAAGAACTCTGCAATTTACTTATTTGAAATTCATTCTGACGGTTAGTTTGCTTTTAGAAGTAAATAAAAGTTTAATACTTTAGATCGGCATTATAATGCGAAGACTTAAGGTTTTTAGATGGAAATGTCCAATCCTTATTTACTTCATAATAAATTGTAATTTCTTTTTTATATTTACTGTTTTGATAGTTACTCGTATCTGCATATTTAGGTAGGTACCGTACCAAGCGTTTCACATATTGCTACGCCTTTGCGCCGCCGGCCACCATCTGTCGGTCTATCTATCAGTAATAAGCTTTACGGTTAAAAATCTGTTATACTATACAGGTCGTGGGTTCGATTTCCACTTAAAACGAACATTATGTGTTGCTCGTTACTGCAAAATTATTTAAGGTGTTAGTAAAAAAGAAACTAGCTCTAGTGCACATTAAACTAAGGTACCTTCTTACTTATCTTTAGATCTCAAACATTATATATTAAAAACTAACAGCGGTGCCAAGGCAGTATCAACGTGCTATTATGCCGTCACGAACCGGAACTGATCGTTGTGACGCTGGCTAACGACTTCCGCTGACACAAAATGACACTCACAACTACTAGTTTTATGTCTCACAAGCCAGGGGAATGAGAAAATGGAAATAAATTGCCAGTAAAATGCTGTTATTTTTACAGGGTACGGACAGTGAACATTGGACATGTCATTATGACATTTGTGTAGTTTTAGGGTTTTATAAAGTTTTCTTGTGCAGTATATTATTTTTAGTATCAATTTTAAATCATTAAAGAGCAGAAAAACACTCAAAACGAAAATAAGCCAAAGATTGTAAGTGAAAGAAAAAAAAAGAAAGAAAGAAAGAAACCATTTATTTTGATACACACAGCACAATTACACAAGGTACTTACACAAGATAATAAATTAAAATAACAAAATAAAAATACTAAAAATTGTGGTGTGTGACATCAAAAATGGACAGCAACTCAGTTGTAAACTGTGAGCACAGTTTGTACTGGGCTCACAGTACTGATTTTCAGTTGCTGCCATAGGTGACGTCACGAACAACATTGAAAACAATAAATAATAATTATCAAAATAAGAAAACATAAGAACTCAACAAAAATATACAATACGAAATAGGAAAAATATATAAAACATAATTAATCAAATGCGAGAGTACGGCCAGTGTTATACAATAATATTGTGGTAACATTTTTTATGACCCAGGTGACAGTCAGAGTCAGAGATATTTATTTAATAAGGAGGCAAATGTCAAATGTTGTATAAAATAATTATTGGTTATAAAAATAAACAAAAATGTGGTCAGAAAGTAGCCTTAAGGGACGACACTAAGTTTGCAATTGAATTTTTAAAAGGTGGGCTTTTAGATGTCTACTAAACGTTTTGACATTTTTCAAGGCACGAATTGGCGGAGGAAGGTCATTCCAACACCGGGTCGCCGCAAACTTAAAACTTCCACGGAATGCTGCAGACTTATGACGCGGCATACTTAGTCGTGGTATGGAGCCCCTGTTACCATACTTACTTTGGTTCCAAGAAAGCTTGTCATAGAGATAGCTTGGCTCTTTAGTTTTGATAATCCCAAAGAGTAGACTCGCAAGATGTAAATGTCTTCGTGATGACATTTTCATTAAATTTGCCTGAATTAAATATGGTGTGACATGACTACGAGGAGGTATATAGAAGCAAAAGCGGGCACAAGCATTTTGTACACGTTGGATTAACTTCTGAGTCTTAGAGAACAGGCAAGGGCCATAGACAATGTCAGCATAATTAAGTTTCGATAATACTAAAGTCTCACATAATCTTATCCTAATATCAACACTAAGAAAGGGGCGAACCTGATACAACAGCTTCAGGCGATAAAAGCAGTTACGCACAGCCTCTAATACGTGGTTTTCAAAATGAAGCTGAGAGTCAAATATAACTCCAAGATTTCGAGCTTCGGAAATAAACTCAATTGGTTCATTCATTATCAAAATATTAGGTTGACACTTGCATATATCAGCTACTTGTTTTTTGGAACCCAATACCATATACTTAGACTTGGTTGGATTTAGAACTAAGCAGTTGTTTTCCGACCAAACTGAGACACGACTAAGGTCTTCATTTAATTTGCTAACAGAGCCCACGACATCACTGGATGAAGTATTAATATATATCTGCAGATCATCTGCATATATATGGAACTGGCAATTTTGTATGCAGGTGGCAATATCAGAGCTGTACAGGATGAAAAGCAGTGGACCAAGAATGGAGCCCTGAGGAACGCCTCTGGTTACATAACTCTGCTCCGAGAAAGCTTTAGAGCCATCACTCTTCCGTACCTCAACTATCTGTGATCTTAAATTTAGGTAACTATGGAACCAACGAACTGTGGAACTATCAAAAAGTAAGTAAGTAAGTCTAAGTGCAATTTTATTAATTACTACCCCGCGGTTCCACTCACGTTCCCGGGATAAAAAGTAGCCTAGAACCTTCGAGGATAATGTAGTTTCCTATTAGTGAAATATTTTTTTGAATAAGACCAGTAACTCCAGAGATTAGAACGTTCTAACAATCATTTTCAGAGTTACTGGTCCGATTAAAAAAAAATCTTTCACTAATAGGTAGCTACATTATTCCCAGAGGTTATAAGCTATATTTTATCCCGAGAACGCGAGTGAAACCGTGGAGAGCAGCTAGTCGATTAATAAAAGTAATAAGTAAGTTTGAATCTTATTCAGTGTTTTACATAGCAACGTTATTTCAAACTTTTAATTATTCACAACGTCATCGTCATATCGAAGTAAACATCTGAAAGTATTAACATTTATTTAAATACTTATAATAATAAAATTAAGGCAAGCTTGAAAGCAAAGTTTGCATCCGTAGATTGAAGAAGTAAACAAGGAATATATTATTTATACAATTTTATGAGATGCTAATGAGATTGCCAGAAAACATGACATAATTTTTGAAGTCACAAAATTCTTGATACGTACATTGACAGGTGGGTTGTTTCGGATATATTTGTAACTAACTTAAAAAAACTACGCAACATTTAAACGCTAAGTGGTCCTAAAACCCAGTAACAACAGAAAGTAGTTCAACATACAAACAATAATTAAAATTTATTTTGTTTTTCTAACAAAAGCCGTCGCGCGTCGTTTCTCAATCTCTTTATCATTGCTTTTAAAACTACCCTCCGGAGGTATCATATAAAACCCAAACACATGACGCGGTCTGCACATTTTCTTTCAAACAAGTTCCCGTATGCTAATACAGGGATAAGCCGTTGCCAAGTATGAGGGGATAAAAGTTTTGTTACCGCAAAACTATTTTCTTGTTACCCATATCCGTAAAGAATTTATTTTACTATACGAGTATATGAGAAAATAGTCACGATATAAAATATAAGAAATTTTTGGTAGAAAAACAAAAGACCAATCAATATGGGCCAAATACAATCAAAATAATAAAAAATCCTCAGTAAGGCGGGCGGGCGCTGCTGCCGATCAACGGCAAGGTTCTCGGAAGGCTGGCAGCGTTTCCTCTTTGGATGGCCAAACAAATGCGTCAGCGGAAAGAGCTATTTTTACATAGAACAAAACGTTAGACGATTAAAAATCAAAAAATTACGTGTTTTTTTTATTATAAAAAGTGTTTGCGTTTAGCCACAGACCCGCCAATTTAGAACCTGCTTGCCCAAAATAAACCACACTGGCCTTGAAATTATTAATATTTTACTATACCTAATATATATGGACACGAAGCCACTCAAGAAAAGAAAAACTACAAAACAAACAGGTGTTCCTGACAGACTTCAAAGTTTTCCATACTTTTTCCTGTACAGTGAAACGGAATAAATGAATGATTATTATTAGAACATCGCTTTGAAAAGGAGCGCTCAGAACATTTTATTACGCTCGATATGATTCTAGTGGAAACTTAGAGGATTTCATCACCAATAAACACAGTGAAAAATAAGAAAATAAAAATATATACGAATAATTTGAACTTGAGAATTAATCCTGTTTATTAATTCCTAGAGAACTTAAGAAGTTTGATACCGGTTCAGAAATAAATCTTCAACTGAGTAGAACTGGTAAAAACTCGGCATGGATACATTTTTTTTTATTTGTTTTAACAAAAATATCTCAGCCTCAGTACATAGCAGATTGATTGTATAGCGACGATTACTATTTGTGTTTTTTAAAATTCCCTAGGATATAATATTAACATCGACTATTAAAATATATTTTTTTAAATTTGCCAAATTAATAACTACTGAAAAATATGAACAAGTCCAAAGTTTCTGTAAGAGCGCAATAAACACAATTTTATTATGCGGTCTCTCTTTATAACGCAATATTGGATATTTCAAGTTGGTTCTTTTGAAATGTTTTCAAGTGTAAAATTCGCTTTCATTCCATTTACTTTCAGCTTAATGAAATTTTCGATACAGTACGTTCCATTTGAGGGGATGTCTGATACCATTGGTATTAAAAAAATATATTAATAAATGTTAATTTATTCAATAAAGTCCTAATTTCAGACGTTTATTCAAATGCCTCAAAAGTTGGCGAAAATAATGTTGATTAAATTTAAAAAGTAGGTCAGTCTGGATTTTATTGTTCTACTGACATATAAGTAAGTATACCATACCGAATATTCTTGTAATATTAATTAATCTTAGTGAATCTATTACCTACCTATATTGCATCTCATCTCTTTGACCTTACTAAAAATATAAATGTGACGTGTATTACTTTTATATTTCACAAATCAGAATTATTATCATCCCTTTGTAAGTACAAAAATAGAGCCTGAGGCTTTCCTCTTCACTTATTAAAAATGGGGGTGAACCAGCACCCCATCATTGTACCTTGTAATCTTGACAACGCCTCGAGGCGATCGATTTCCTCTGCAGATTGAAATTGTAAACAAAGATATTGGCAATTCTTATAATAATCACTCGCTTATGACTATTGGAAATTTTACAAGATTGATATGGTCATGTTGAGTTTCTTTGTTTATTAAATACAAGTTACAACCTGTGGCTTTAGCGTGCATTAAATAAAAATACTATTATTAAAAAGGGCCATTGATTTGTAGGGGTTAAATCTGTTTTTTTACAATTAAGAGGAATTATGCTGCTTGCTCGGGAAAACGTAGCAAATAATTAAAAGTGTCAAAAAACATACATTATAGAGAAAGAGTGTCACGCTATCTCACGCGGTAACTGTAGCCTATGCTTGCAATAACTGGGATTTTGCGACTTTTCCGTTTTGCTCACGTTACTCTCCAGTCCATAAACAATATTTATGCCAACAGTCAATACGATTCGTTGCTTTCTTGCTGAGTGAACGAAGGTCATATCAACAAATACACATTCTCAGTTAAAATATTAAGTAAGAATTTATTATGCCTAAGAATCCTGAAAAACCGACCATAGTTCCGAAACAATATGTTTCAAATTACCGTGTAGCATCCAATTATGTTCACTGTGGAATAAGGATCCGGAATGAGAAGTAATCCAGCGGCTAAACAGCGGAACCAATTCCGAGCTCATCCGTGTTTGTCAAAGTGCTTCCTGGGGTACTAGAGGTCCTCGAATTATGCACACTCATTAATCACTTCTATGTAAACGCGTGAGGATTTGGTTGTATGGGTTGAACAGATTACATTTGAACTGAGGATTGATAGTTTCAAATAACTATTTGTGATAATGTGTCGGTGAATATAATGCCGGTTCGTGTATTTTTGGAAATATCAATCAGAATTTATTTTACGTCAACAGGTTGAAAGCAAGCAAACAAGTTGGCGATCCACCTGATTTTTGTTGTTTGTTTTATTTTCTTATTAATATTGATATTAATTTATTTGTATAATATTTCTCTTGTATTGTATTTTAGCTCTGTAATTATCTTCAGCACATGCCGAGGCTATTTGAACCTACAATATCAAATTATGAAACCCGATCCTAACATTTAGCTAGTACCCATCAGGCTCATTATATGAAATCTTCGAGAACTATTAGTACAGAACAGAAACTAAAGGTACGGGAAGGCAGCGCCCCGCTGCGTGGCGCTTTGAAACTAAAAACCGGAAATTGCGTCGCGTCGCGTTGTCTTCACTCAATGCCTAGACGAGAACATCTTCATTAGTGGCATAAATTAAAACGCTTTTACAAAGATAAGAGGTTTTTGTACCCGAGAATATTGTAGTTACCATGGTTATTGCTGTTAGAAACGTTATGAGGGGCCATGATTAAATTTTGTAGAACGAAAGAATTTTTTTAAGAACATTCTTGGTAATATTTCTATTTTATTTTCACTTAGTTGAATATTAAATGTTAGATGATAAGATAGGCACTTAGTAAGTTTAGAGTCTTAATTTTGTACATGTTTAAAAAGTATTATTCTTAATGGAAACACTAATTTTCATGGCACATAAAAAGTAGCGGTTCCACCCGCGTTCTTTGGGATAAAAGTATGAAATATTTGTACTTTGCACAAATATTTCATTTCACATGTGAAGTGCTGCCTCGATCTATTGAGCTAAAACGAAAATATCGTAAAGAAATACCCATCATGTCAACCGAAAGACGTCCACTGCTGGATAAAGGGCTCCTTTAAGGATCTCCACGATGGCTGGTCGGCTAAAATGACTACCCATCAGCATCCAGCGGTTTCCCGCGACCCTCACAAGATCGTCGATCCACCTTGTGGGGGGCCTGCCCACGCTGCGTCTTCCGGTTCGTGGTCGCCACTCGAGAACCTTTCTGCCCCAGGTGCCGTCGGTTGTACGAGCGATAGAGCGCCTATTTGAAGACACAAGTCAAGCATCATCCGATGTATTCCGGTGATATTGCACTTGAAAGCCAGTTAATTTCTTCTAGGTTTTGTGCACTTACCACCTTCAGCCATATTACCACTTACCATGATGAATATGTGGCCTTATCAGTTTAAAACCACCAGTAATTAAGTGACTAACCAAAAAGGTGGCATAAAACTGGCGCGTTCAAACAATGCCGGAGCAAAGTGCAATATTCAGAAAATTCTTAAAACAAACACCCTAGAGTACTGTGGAATGGAATTAAAATTTCCATCAGCCCGAGTTGTTTGTGCACACTGTGTCAGCATAGTACGTCAACGAACTCTTAGCTGCTTGTCATAAGAACTAGTTTTGTTTAGCATGGTTTATTAAACATAGTAAACCCGCTCAAAGGCCCAATAAAATGTATGGGATAGCCATGGAATAACATATTTATTATAATAATATATTGCCATGGTTTTTTTTTACTTTTTTTAATAGCTGACTATTTACCACTTGTTGGGTATAGTTTTTTAAAAGACTTTATTTAGTTATATCTTGTTTATTTTATATAGATTTACATTTTATTTTCTGAATTGATAAAATTAGGACATTGATTTTGTATCGTTTTTTGACAGTAGATGTTTTTCTTAATTTCAAAGTCTATGCTATAAAGCAAAAGAGTTTATACGCATACATATTCCCCGGCCAACAAGGACTAATAATTAATATGATTAGTAAAAGGTATATAAGGATATTCATATAAGAAATGAACAAAGCAAACATAACGTTAAATAAAATAAATTCTTAGTGTAACATAAAATAACTTATAACTCGAAGGACCTAGTAAATTTGAATGTGTATAGTATTCGAAAATTCAGATGTTAACTTACTGTTACATAGTTAACTCTTTAATAAAGTTTTATATAAATCATTAAGTTAATTGTGAGCGTCTTTAAAATTGGTAGCATTGTCAGAGTAAGTATTACTACATATACTACGTCTAGATATAAAACGCTTCAATGCATTTATAAACGAATGTCAAGATGATTCATTGAATAATAAAATTCTAAATGAATAGCGCGTGTGGCTAGACAAAATATCAAACAAATGTAACCTTTTGTGTATCTACAGTTACGTTGCATATTATTTCTAATATTGATAGAACCACTAAAATCGATGCCGACTTGAGTGAACGCACGTACAAGAGACACTCTCGGACTTGGCAGGGCAGCCATTTGCTGTTCACATGTTAGCGCTCTAAACCTAATGCATCGAACACACCGGTGAATTACCTTCTTCACTTCAACTCTACCTCTGATAGGCCAATAGTCTTAAATTCGCAAGCGTGTTTTGTATGCCCGAGTGAAGTAGTCTGAGATGGTATTGTTCTATTATGAGTGTTGTTATGTGTGTGTGACTAGGCAAGATGACGGGATGTGCATGGTTATACTGAACATTTGAGTGTTTAATTCTCCCCCCAACACGAAGAATGCCACTGCTATCTAAAAATGGATTAAGTTTTTTAATAGGGCTAGATTTAAATGAGTAGCTTTTATTGTTGCTATAGGTACATTGTAATGACTTTAATTATTTTATTTCTCTATCAAAATTCCTATTTTGAACTGTGAGAATAATAAAATTGTGTGCATGTTCCAATTCTGAAACTGAAAGAAAATAATATTTTTTATCTGTATTCCTACTGCAATTGTTTGTAAACTTTTATAAAAATGTAACCACTCCGAAACTATAAAATATCCTTTTTTAATTTCCATTTAATACCTAATGTATTTTTTAAACTTTCTGGAGGAAATTTATAAGAAGTTGTTGTTCTTTTATTAGGTGGTTTAGATGTCACATGTTGGATGTCACTTAACTTTTTAATTACATTTTTATACATTGGTAAATTGTTTGTGTATTGATCACTGTCATCATGTGTAGTAGTATCCTTAAATGATTGTTCACAATAAACTTGTTCAGGTGTGAGTACCGAATTGTAGCTAAGCTCTTCCTGTTCAAAGAACCTAGATAGTAGCTTCTCACTACTTTCGTCATTGGTAAGATGCAATGTAGTAAGCGTATGAGTAGTGCTTTCTAGTACTTGTGTATCAAGAACTAATGAACCTGAAATAATCCATCCAAATACTGAATTAATTAAGTGTGGTAAGTTAGTACCTAGGCTCATGTGGCCTTGTGTTATAATAGAATAAAATAATTGAGCTCCTATAAGTAAATCTATCTCACTGGGAATGTTAAATGTGGGATCCGCAAGTGAGCGAGCTGCATATGAAGGTATGTTCCAGTTGTTAGTGTGGATGTAGAAGTGTGGTAGGTTCACAGTAATATTATCCATCACTAAGCATGAGAGACTGGATTTATATTCACTTGTGCGTGATGCTATGTTTGTAGACATACATACGTTTGAATGAAAGTTGGAAGAACCAATTCCTTTAATAGAGCAATAATTTATGTTTGACTTACATTTAAGTTTGAGCGCTAACCTGCTTGTGATCAAGTTTACCTCACTGCCAGAATCCAGAAGGGCTCGAGTGGTGTGCCACTGTCCAGTCGCATCTTGGATTAGTATAATAGCTGTGGAAAGTAATACATGAACACTGTTACTATGTTTTGTCATAGCTGTATGAACAACAGGATAGCTGCTGTCAGCGTGAGCAATTTTTTGCTGAAAATGTTTTGGACTGCTATCAGATGTAGACCTTGTAGGCGCACACATCTGTGTAGGTGCAGTTAGTAGTGGTGTTTGAGACGTAGAAGGCAGTACTTGCATATTCTCAATGGGTGTTGATGAAAGCGATGAGTGCAATGAATTTTTATTAAGATCAGATCGTTCCAAATGTAATAGAGTATGATGACGACCATGACAAGTGAAACATTTATGTTTAGAACAATTGTGATTGGGCTTATATGGCTTAAGGCAGTTGAAACAAAGTAAATTGAGCTTAACAAAATCAACTCGCTGTTGTATAGACATCTTAAGAAAGTCAGGGCACCTAAATATGAAGTGTTGAGCATTACACATTACACAAATGGAATCAGAATTTTCTACTATAGCGTTACATGATACCTTAGACTTCATAGACATTTGTGATTGACAGTCCACACCTTTTTCATTAATTAACTCAAAAGCAGTCATTCTTAAGTTAAGAAAATCTAAAAGTTCCTTGAGTGTAGGTAAAGTGGTATCTTTTCTGCCAATTTCCCAAGAAGTTCGCAATGAATTGTCCATTTTCTGTGTAATTAGGAACACTAATAATACATCCCAACTGTCAGTACATATGTTAAGTGCTTTTAGGGAATCTAAACTTTGTTGAAATACTGTAAGATAATCTTTTAGGTTATTTCTAGTAATTAGTTGGTAGTTTACAAATGACTTAATATGATGGTTCACAATTATTACTTTGTTTTCATACCTGTTGTTTAGAATTTGCATAGCTTTAGAGTAATTTTCGTTAGTGATGAGTAGAGAGCTAATTAATCCAGCAGCATCTCCCTTAAGAGCAGATTTCAAATACTGTAGCTTCAGAACATCTGGTACAGTGCCGTGGTCAATTGCCGATGAAAATAAATTTTTGAAGTTAGGCCATTCCTTTAGCTTGCCATCGAATGTAGGAAGTTGTAGACGAGGTAATTTTACATGTTGCAAATCATTATTTCTTGCTGAATTGTTGTAGGGAAGTGAGTTGTTGGATAGCGGAAATGTCGCTTGAGTGTGTTTCTGTAGTGATGCTTTTGTAGCGTAATATTTTTCCTCTACTGCAGACCTTTCATCATCATGATTCAATGTTTCATCCTCCATTTCTATTGTTAGTTGTATATTATTATACTTTTCAAATAAGTTATCAAGATCTACCAGTCGTACCTTAAAATCGTCAATGACAACATCATCTGCATTTTGTTTTTCATGTGCAAAATTATAAATTCTTGAAATCCGACCTTTGATTGCACTTCTCTGCTTGATGAGTTTCGTTAAATCTTCAGCCGTGCCTGTAGACATGGTTGTAGAATTTTGAATTTAAATTTTGTTGAAATTTTTCTCCGATATTTTTTCTGAATGTAATCCGTCGCTGTTACTAGGATCCGGCTCGAAGGACCACTTAATGTTGGGTATAGTTTTTTAAAAGACTTTATTTAGTTATATCTTGTTTATTTTATATAGATTTACATTTTATTTTCTGAATTGATAAAATTAGGACATTGATTTTGTATCGTTTTTTGACAGTAGATGTTTTTCTTAATTTCAAAGTCTATGCTATAAAGCAAAAGAGTTTATACGCATACACCACTATTTATGATAAATAGCGTTTATGAAGGCCTCTCTGTGTTAAAGGGCTTAATCATAAACGCTTCACTGAACGTAACGATTAACATTTTTTATAACGTAAAGGCTTATTGTTTATCATCGATATATATGTAGTACGCACTAGATTTCGCCATCCGACGCACTACGTCGATTGTGCTGTACTGCAATCCGTACACCTAGCGACGACACGTTGCTGAACAAAACGCGTAAGCGCCGTGAAACTTACAACGTTTTGGACGCGAGAAAACTGTCCAGTATATAGAAACATAATTTTCATAAACGTTCTTGTCTATCAGTAGAATATAAGTCAATATTTTTATAACTTTATCAGTTCCAAAGCTTTTCTTCTATCATGCACTAAATTTCTTCATATAAAATGAAAATTTCTGAAAATGCTTACTACCTCTATTTCACTATAAACTAATTTGTATCTTCACCGAGCATCTCATTAGCTCAGAACACCGTGAAATAATGCAACAGCTAAACTCATAAAAACTGTTTTAAATCAACATGGCTGCGAATAAAAACTAAATTTACATACTTACATTATTTTGCTGTGCTGAGTTTGTTTAAGGAACAATGAAGTCTCTGTATAATTTACTTTGAGAAGAAGAGTTTTCTTTAAAGATTTTTTGAAAATTCTATCTTGAATACTGCTTTTGTTATTACTCTCCTTTAAAGACTTTTCTGAAGGGTATCTACATAAGAGCGATTTACGGAATTAGAATTTAAAAAAGTCAATCCACTTCTTACATAATTAGTGCAGGATTATATTTTGATAATTACAACTTTGAGCATTTCTAACCTAACCTCCTTTGGATTCTTACATATTTAGCATTTAATTATTCTGTTAATAACTAATTAT
Organism: Tethea ocularis; assembly: GCA_963555595.1. Classification (NCBI taxonomy): domain Eukaryota; kingdom Metazoa; phylum Arthropoda; class Insecta; order Lepidoptera; family Drepanidae; genus Tethea; species Tethea ocularis. Next base: position 11,560,968 of record OY741958.1, read on the forward strand.
TTAACATGAATATATCAATATACATTATTATATACATAGTGGAGATAGTTGTCCTGACCTTTGTCCAGCAGTGGACGTCTTTCAGCTGACATGAAATCAGTGATGATTAATATATATATATATATATATATTTATAGTAGGCATTATTATAATAGTATTACATACTTACCAGAAAATATAATGTATTTATTTGATTTAAGTATACATCATGGAATGTTATTGTATAAGCTTATTACCCTATCTATTACCCCTCGATATTTCTCCCCATTCCACATTTCTAGAATTCAGAAATTCCAATAGTTATTATGACTTATAGAAATTCTAAAGTTATGTATCTAGTTTCCAATTGAGATTGTTAATAAAACTTTATGATATAATATTAAAACTATTTTAGCTTAAATACATTTGTCTATAACTATACAATTGACCAAGAAGAATCTGTAGACATTGATGTAGATACCAATATTTAGGTTGTGTCTTTAACTCTCTTTTTTTTTTAAATACAGAAATTAGTCGTTTACCTATAGATTACAGATTACACAATCATCATCATCATCATCACCATATCAGCCGAAAGACATCCACTGCTGGACAAAGGCCTCCCCCAAGGATCTCTACGATGGCCGGTATACAATAATAATTAAATTTAAATAACACGTAACCACAGATTTAGAAACAATTTAGTAATCTGAGCACATATCTCAAGAGTTGCACCAAAATAGACCTTCGTCACATCACTTCACCTCTCTATTTACTTTAATCGAACTTAATGATAATACATACATGAATACGTGATTAGCATAAATGTATGAGCCAGTGAACAATAACATTAGGCACTTTTGTTTTCTTAATGTAGGTAAACTTTCAACTGAGGTTTTGTTTGCACAAACGTCGGGGCTAGGTTTCATCCCCCGTTCGCAACTGGATTGTTATTAAAATTCTTCTAGCTAGCTAAAGTTTTTACGCTAAAAGGATTGGATGAAGCATTTTGCTGAGTTAAAATTTAAAATGTATTTTTATGGATTATATTTTTTTGGCAGTATTTAATTGGAGTGGTTTATGTTTTACTAGCGACCCTCCACGGCTTCGCACGGCTTTTCTTTACTAAAATATGCTTGTATTATACATATAAACCTTTCTCTTGAATCACTCTATGTATTGCTGAAAACTGTTTAATGCAGTTTCGTCGTTGAGTAGTTTAAAAGATCTAAGCGAACAGACAGCGGAAGCGACTTTATTTTATACTATGTTAATAAGATAAGTATTTTGTTTGTCAAATGAATTTTTAGAGTATTCTTATGTTTTTACAATGTACCTACCTATAGGCATGTGTGTGACCACAAACTCACTATGGTCTTTGGTTTGGTGTTTTTTTATATTACAAATTAACAAACATGATAATTGATAGTTATACCTATAGAATTGGCGAAAATTAATTAAGTAAAGAAAATTAACCTACCTTGATATCCTACCTTAGTTAGCAGTTTTCATTCCAGTGACGATTGAGTGAATACGGTGAGGCAGGTGCAATCTGCCTCTTTCTTATTCATAAAAGTTGAGAGGTTTAACAAAAAACATTCATATAGAATTAAAATTTAAAGAAAAATTATGCCTATTATACAAAAATAACGGTATAACATATTTCCAACTTCAAAAAAATACATCACGTAAAGCTTATAAAAACCAACATTCTTTAAAAATTCAAAATGAAGACTTGAAATGCAAAAAGAAAGTCTCCCCACTCGGTCACGTCTAACTTTTATTAGTTTCACGACTTGACAAGATATGGAACAAAGTTCTGCTCGATTAGAACTTAAGGCCTCAAGAAATATAAGGATGCAAAGTTTGAACAGTATTATGAAAATTCGTTTTTTTTTTACGTTATGGTTAAAGATATTCTAATTCGTTATTGACACTTTACATTAGGTACTATTTATTACAAACAACCAGTTATCAACCGGGTAGCGCAAGACCGGCCATCGTGGAGATCCTTGGGGGAGGCCTTTGTCCAACAGTGGACGTCTTTTGGCTGACATGATGAACCAGTTATCTTAGAAAAATAATAAAGTATGTACCTATTGTACACACGGCCACAGATCAAGCTACACACTGCGGCACCTTATGCGGTTGTAATAGGAGCTATTATGCAACAAAAATGTGTAGCTTGGACTGTGGCCGTGTGTACGTAATACTTAGGTACATTCGTAATAATCTATACTAATATTATTAAAAAAGAAAGAATTGATTGTTTGTTTGTTTGCATTGAATAGGCTCCGAAGCTACTGAACCGATTTGAAAAATTCTTTCACTAATAGGAAGCTACATTATTCCCGAAGGTTATAGGATACTTTTATCCGGGGAACTCGAGTGAAACCGCGCGGAACAGCTAGTCATTTATTTATATATGATAAATAAATGAATCAATATGGAATGAACAATGGTATTATAAATGCTAGATTAACTCTTTTAAGTATATTTGTCTGTTACCTTGATATGCTTAAACACCTAAACCTTTGATAGAAAACACCCTCAAATATTCCTTCCTCATTAGCGACTTCTACCAAAACAAAATATAGCCATCCGTACTACCTAGTAATTACAACCAAATTGAAATGTAAATGTAATTCAATGCAAATGTATTCAATTAATTGGATGTTATACCTTTCCATTGACTGTACTGGATTCTAGTTACATTAATTATCAATTATCTCGAACAGAAGTGTTGATAAATTGTATTATGTTTCTTCCTTAGGAATCTTTGATTTTAAAAACAAAATAGTGTCTCATGAACAATAAAATAAAATCAACGCCAATACATTCGTTGTTTATGCCAAATTAACCAATGATCGACATTCGCGGTGATTCAAATTTTGAATTATAGCCTCTAATTGGTGAATTTTCTTCAAGGCGATTGGTGCAATAAAAGCGGGTTATTTTTCTATATCCAATGACATTCAAAAATCAATAACGAAAAAAAAGCACATTCGCGGTGTTTTAATATAAAGCGTTATTTACACATTTCCGGGTACCCGGCCTTGCCTTGCCGTGTCCCGTCAGGGACGGCGAAAAATCGGTTACGTACAATTAATACGAACTTGTTCACACAGCTCCGTGCCAGGGGCGTCGGGGTACATCATAGTATAACCAAGTATAACTTACAACTCGGAACACGGATAGCCCTGACCCGGAACGGCAGAGCCCGGGTACCCGGAAATGTGTGGATAGCGCTTAAGGACTATATACATTTTAAAGAGATACATAAAAAGATAATTACACCCAGATTCAGATAAACAGACATCTCCATGCACAAGAATGTATGTTCTATAGAATCAAGTCTACAGCCCGCGGCGTGATAGGTAGAATGTTTTACAAAACAAGCCCATAACGGGATTCTAGACGTAAATAAATAAACTATATAATTAATATAATAAACATCTCTAGATCCAAACTTGTTTACACGATTCAACGTAAAGTCAAGAGTAGATTAAGAAAATGTTGTTAATTCAATTTGTAAGTTCTCGATAGTTGTTACTTGCTAAAATCCACAACTCAATTAAAGTTTAAAAGCTCTTGATGGTAGACTCAAATTGTAATACTCCTAAACTGTTTTCGTAGCAATTTGGATCCTATAACTTTAGTAATAGAATCTAAAATGTCTATGCTGCTGTATTCAACTATTCATAAATCTGATACAAGTACTTGCAAGTTTTACAAATACACTACCTATTTCTCGCGGTTTTACCTAATTTCCCGGTACCACTATTCTAAATCACTATCGCAATGGGATTTCCTGTAATGGTTGTTTATAGTAAATAAATAAATAAATATTTTATTCTTACACATGATTTTTTTTTCGTATTTCTATAATAATAGGAAGAGGGAATAATCGCTATCATAGAAACTGCATCTTACGTTTCTATCAATTCGTATAATTTGACATTAATTTGCGTTGAATTATATAATTATACACTGCTAGTCGAGTTCGAGAATAGTTATTTATATTAATTATCAAGTAACCTCATTAATATTCCCTAAGTAATTATAATTTACGTTTATTATCAGCAGATTTCAAGTTCCATGTTCATTTACGAATTCCGCGAAATGTTGTTATACAATTTCCGGCTAATTATGTTTCAACGCAACTTTTTACGTTGAGCTTTTAAAAATAATATAACCTCATTAAAAATATGGACTTCAGGAGAGTATTTTTTTAGATATTGAGGAAACAAATTATAATTATTACTATAATTATAGCAGTGTAGTCAGAGTGGAGAAAATTGGCTACTCGTGTGTGATGCCCTTGGTGCTGCAAGCGTCCAGGCTACGGGAACCTCTTATCATCAGGCTATATACATGCTTGCCGACTTATTTCATACTATGTAATATAGCTTGTGTTTGATGGTCTCATCGTGGTAAGCACACTAACCTTACTAGGGAACTGGCTCTCAACGGCAGCTGTCGGAGTACACCGGACGCTGCTTGGCGACTGGTATTCTACTTGAGGGTGGTAACCAGCCAAGCGGGTACTACAAAGTATTCTACCTCGTCTATAGTTTCCTCATGATCCCTTCCTTCTCCGAAAGCTCAAGCTCATTCTAGGATTCGAACCCGCAACCTCGGCATTCGACATCACTACCACTGAGCTATTATCGCCTTTGTGGCAAAAAAATGGAATAATGACCTCTATTGAAGTTTATAAGAAGCATTAGTCTTCTTAGAACCTCGATACATAAATAGAGGCTGAAATTGCTTGATTTATCAACGATCTCTTGTTACAAATATACAAGCTTATACCCTAACTAACGTTGTAAGTCCTTTCTAATTAAGGGACACGGTATCAGCCCAATAATTTACATTGTTATTAAACACCCTCATATGGGGATTAATTATTATATTCCTTGTGTTAAGACACCATATAAATAATATCACCCTTGTCACAAGGCTTATAGGAACTGTGTTGCCTTGACAACGGTTAAGTGGGCCTTTATTTATTTATTGAACACTATTTTGAAATCGACAGACGATACACGAGAAATTATGATTCTAGATTAAGTTTTTCTCTGTAAGAAATTTGGAAAAAATATAGTAAATGTTCTCTACATTTAACTGAAGAATAATTTGTTTAAATTTATTTTTTTCAAAATTCTATGTCACTGCCATGACCTGCAGCTATAATAAGTTGTAACTAGTGCTACGTTTTTTGTTTACGTTGATTTATTGAAAGTAAATATTTATTAAATACATATTTCTTACCAAAACGTAATGTTTATAAACTGAAAATAAATATGTAGCCTGCTACTTGGAATAACTATTTCAAACACCATGTATTAAAAATATAAATATTCATTTCGTAGAACTACTACGTCGTAGCTTTGCGGCTACGAGATCTGAGCAGCTACGAGCGCTACGTCGTAGAGAGATTACGTCATGCCATACTGATCGCAATATTCTAAAATAACCGATTTATTACGTATTGCTTTGATACATAGTTGTTAAGAAAATAATAGATTATTAAAAAATCTTTGAACTCAGTTGTAAAAAAACACAATTTTATTTATCAACAAAAGGTCTTTATGTAAATAAACAAAACGAAATTGTTTCGTAGAAACATTACAGTGGAAATAATATCCAAGCTCGTTAGTGTCGCAGTTGGAGAGAATTAAGTATAATCACAAATCTCCCCGTGCTAGCCAATAAAACGCTCGTGAACTAGTGGTTTATAATGAAAACCACTCGTCACCTTTTATTAATAGTAATTTAGGAACAATAATGGTATTTGTGAAAGAAAACATCGTAAAGAGGCTTTGTATGCTTACCACCTTTGATCACAGTTCACTACTTAGTACTTTATCTTCATTGCTGTCTGTAGTATTCCACTAAAACGTTCTATTATTTGTATAGAACTGTCTAAGTCTGACAGATTATACTGAAATTGTAGTAAAAAGAACCGGTCCCAAAACAAAAATCTTAATATCTTTTTATTCATATAAATAATAATAGTTAACTCTATGTGAGTAAAAATCCCAAGATGCTGGCTTAAAAATGACCACGTATACAAAATTTTTCACTTAAACCTTTTTTAAACGTAGAATGTACGTTAAAAGCATATCGCGCGAAATAATTTCGCGAGCCGCCGAGATTGCCGCCCGCTCCGGTCCCATACTATATTTCCACTTTTATTTGAGGGTAGAAGCAAATTTTGGACTGTATCCAAATTAACTCTTATACGGAGGACCGCAATTATATGCAACAAAACTATTACCCACTGCGCTTAGAGATAACGAAATTGCAGTTTAATCTCTCATAAAAACTTTTTTTGTCTGTGTTGACTATTTTTGTATGTTACTTGAGCGCAAGTTGGTACCGATCTATCAAGTCTTTGTAAAGATATTAGAAACCTATTGGTGACAATAATCACTTACCACCAGGACCGCCTATCGGATTGTCAGCCATCTGAAAAATAAAATAAAAATAATGATAAAAATCTATAAAACGTCGAAGCTATAAAACCTTCATCAAAAACAAAAACACGTTCATCAAATAATATTTTCAAACAGCCTTCAATTTTTGATAATTGCATTTTATATTATTCAATTCTAATCGATATTTTTATATGAAACATGAATAATTCGTAGATTGCGTGTATGCCCAATGATTGGGTGATCCCAATTGATGAAACAATGTTCATTGTTCATAGCTCGCATTGTTGGACAAATAGAGTAATAAATCAATCAAACTCGCATTGGACGGTGTAATCTATCGATGTAAGTTATAACCAAAAGCGGATGTGAAAAAAGGTTCTCGAATCTAATACCTTTAAACGAGCAATTCTTGTATATATATGTCGGAGAATAGGGTTGTTTGTCCGACTCGATTGGCTCAATTTATTATCATGGTGGAGGTATCGGTTGAAATGGTGGCAACACTTGCGGTGAATGAATAACCTATGACTGAATGATAGTTTTATGATACAAGTTAATGTGGGTAAGATCATTACGGGCGGATGGAACACTTTTTCACGAGCTCTCGAGTTGTACACACGTCGGTGTAACTGTTGTTTCAATTGATACTGAAGTCTACCTTAGTGTGAGTCTGTACGTGTAGTTGAAGTGATTATTTGTCAAATTGCAACAATAAATCTATCGGGCCCATGAGGAGTTTCTTGCGTCGCTTCTTCTCCTCATACGGGACTGTTCCGAAGCGATGGTATTACGTTGTTTCATTGTCTGCACTACGTCCACTGAATCGGATCCTGATACCACTGAACCCTATACGTGATGTTTGTATCGCTTGGCTATCGCTGACGCCGACATATATATACCTATATAATCGGGATCTCTCTCTCTCTCGGAAACGGCTCCAACGTTTTTCATAAAATTTAGTATGCAGGGGTCTCGGTGGAGATAAATCGGTCTAGCTAGGTTTCATTTTTAGAAAATGTCGTTTTAAAAAAAACGAGCAAAGCTCGGACAACCAACCTCGGTTGTGTCTTGCAGTTGAATAAGTGTTAACAAAAATATTTTTTTCAAATCATATCAATTAAATTATCAAGATAATTTAAGCAAAAGTCCTTTTACTGAGTTATAAGTGCATTGGAACCTGTACCATCACAATAAGTACTTTAGTGTCAAAAAAAAATGTCGGCGGCCTTGTTCATATTTAAAAAAAATATAATTTTCGGAACGGTAAAGCATAGCTTAAAGAGCACCTCGACTGAAGAAGTACCTCTGCCTTACAGAACATCGCAGCCAAATACTAGTGTTATTCTTGCACATGGGTAAGGACGTCAAAGTTCATCGGCAACGCGTAAACTTTACACCAAATCTGTTGTATATTTATTTAATTTCTCCAAATTAATTAAATATACAACTTTTTAATTTCGTATTAAAATCGGTGACGCTTGTACCTTAAGCCATACAATAATGTCACGCGTCCAGTAATCCGACCATGGTGCGACAACCATTGACAGGATTATGTGCAGTGTGCATGGCTCCGCTGTTCCTGATGTTAACTAAATAAATTGATTGGGACATTCTAATCACCATTATACGAGGTACTGTTTAGTTAGGTATAATATACTAGGTATTTATATGGCTACTAGAATATTTATTACACTTATGTTACATTCGGTGGACTTTGAAATGGCATAATTTTGAACTCCATGTTCTCCATACCTTGCACGGTGGTAGGGTAATTTGTAGGAGGCTGGCTATCAGTCTCAAGTTGAAAATCAGTCTCTAAGTACCTTCGGGTGTGTTCCGAAAGCATAAGAGCCAGTTCATTGTGTCATTATCGGCCACATCATCACTGACCAAACACAAGTATATATGTACATATAGAACAAATACTATACAATTTTACTCAACGTCAAACTTTGTAGGTAATTATGAAATCATAATAATATTAATATTTTACATCTTATACGAGGAAAGTTAAACAGAACCCTATCGAATAACAAAAATGCTTCGTGATTAATGATCCATTGCTACAAGTACTACGAGGACGTAGCACCTCGTAGCAACTCCCGTAGCGCTCACTGTCGACTTAACACTTTTAACATAAAATACTTTAACAGAAAATGAAATCATATTTTCAATTCTGTGAAAATTCCTACCCTTAAGTCTTTTCGCCAATATTCTTTAATCCGCTGCTCTGGCGACCGTATGATATTTCCACGACATTTCAAACTGGAAAAGCCCCGTGAGCCTTACAAATCCCTTCTGTCCAGTCTAGTATTGGATTATAAGAAAGTCGGATTGAATGAGGAAACCACAGAAAAGGACAGCAATACAGACATAAAAGAGACGAAGCATACGTCCTCTATTAAACTCTAGTATAAAATTCAGTGACATCGTAAACAGGTTTTTAAATTGTGCAAAGGTTTAACTTGCGTAAATTAAGTTCCTGGAAAAAGAAATCACATTACTTTACGCTAAAGTTGAATTTTGTGCGGTGAATGTATGAAAACGTGTAATAATTTTGAAGGCGTGCCTAGTTGGCCAGCGGAGGGATTTTGAGATTTGTCGTAGATTTTTTTTTATTGCCCTGCGGTATTATTATCACCACAGGGCGCTTGTAGACAAATAGTTTTTTTACAACCTCGTCGGAAAATAAACTGAAAGGCCGTGTTAAGCCTATTTTATAGGTACCATACTATAAAGGCTATGCAGTGTTTTTTTAATGTATAATATTTCACCACAAAGTATACTTTTCATATCAATAATCTTGTCAAATTAAAATTTATCTTTCCTAAAAATACTGTTGCATAACAGGGGTTATTAAATACGAGTGTGAGTTTAAGTACCGAGCCGTAGACGAGGTTCTTAATAGTATCGCATTAGTTTTTAATACCTAATTATATGCAGTATCATACAGTACTTTATCTAAACTCATATAAGTAATGTAATTTAAAGGTAAAAAAAAAGCTATTTTTGTGTGACATTTTTGGGCAAAATGATATATTTAGGAAAAACCAATAAAATAAACGAACACAATAATCATATACCTAATCAAATCCGTGTTGCCAACTCCCAAAAATTCTTACCTAAAAATTCGTCACATGTAACGACGCACAAAGTAAATTTGCATCTAAAATTGAATTGATATTGATTGATTATACTATTCATAGGTCCAAAGAGTACTTTAATAGAAAAAAAGTTATTTTATAGCATTATCTTAGGAACAAAACTGTACTATAATGAATCATTAAAGTACTGATTTTGATTTCATAATAAGAACATTACGATATGAGAGTAGATAAAATAATATATGACATAATAAGGCAACATTATGTTAGAAATTCGCCGGTAATAAATATGCCTAATACAAAAGTACTTCAGCATTACTATGAAAGTTTTGGCTTTCGATTATTTTTGTTTTAGTAAATAAAACGACTAAATATTGTACCAAATTATTCCTCTACAGATATAAAATGGTACATGCTTGATATTATAATTAATTAAATGCTAAGAATGTAGGATGAAGGAGTGATTTACAAAACATATGACCGTTTACAGGGCTTTAAATTAATTTAAAAGCCCTGTAAACGGTCATATGTACCTAAGCTTTAAATACTAAAACCTACTAAATAATATAGATATACAAAAGCACCACAAGCACAAGTAGGAACATAGGAGCATAATTCCAACAAAGCTTCTTATCCCGCCCTGAGCTCGGCTCCCGTTTTATTTTTATTATACCAAACGTGTAACAGAGAGCGTTAAGATAGTTTATGGTTATATTTTATTTTGTAACAATGTACATAATATGCGACATAAATTACAGATTTTTTTTTTTTAAATGACATAAGAGTTTGATTTTTATACAGCTTCAAGGGGCCGCACACGTTAGTATTTGAAATTTTCGCATTTAAAATATAAGGGCGTCAGTTCTTTCGTGCTAACCAATTTCTAAGTCAAAACAAAAGTAAAAAAATGCAAATCCGTTGAGTTTTATCCATAGCGTAGTTATTTTTTTTAAATCAAAATATTTCAAATCTACGCAATAATAAAGTTGCAACAAATAGAAAACTCCTGTTTTTGAATATAATTGAAACATGACGCGTCACCTTCAATTAAGATGGAGAAAATGAAGAGTAAAAGTTTTCAAGTGTTTCTATTGTTTGTTAAAATTTATTACTTGTGATGTAGGTATCGGTATGAGATAAGGGTGAGAATTGAATAATAAGATTTATTCGCGAATATTTGCGAACATTCTCTATTGTTTTCAGAGTAGCATGGGATTGTACATTTTTGGCTAATGAGAAGATTTTGGGCAAATTTTCAGAAACTGCTATTCAACAGGTTAAATGTATATTTATAATTTAGATTACAATAATAATAAAGCTGTTCCCCGCGGCTTCACTTGCGTTCTCGGGATAAAAAGTAACCTATAACCTTCGGGGATAATGTAGCTTCCTATTAGTGAAAGAATTTTTCGAATCAGACCAGAACAAACAAACTCTTCAGCTTTATTATTAGTATAGATAGATAGATAGAATTACAAGATAAAACCATGTCAGTGTACGAAATATAAAACACTTCAAAATCACATATCCTTTATCAACCGAAGGCTTTCATTAAAAAAAAAGCAACGCGTAACATCGTTCATCATCCCGTCTCGCATAGAAATGTCATCTTTTCATGACAAGTGGGGAATAATGCGACATTTTTGAATAGCTCGTCCCATGTCATACGTCGTATGTAAAGTGGGGGAAGCGTTCGAACCTGGGCGGTTATTAGCACCAATTCAGAGGGGTGAATAAATGTGAACTTAATTTGGTTGTGGTATGTGGTAAATATGTACATATTTTATGCCCACGGACCTGTATTAAAGATTATCTGATTGTAATCGTTTTGTTCTGTCGTTCAAAAAATACGTAAGCCCCAGTAAATTTACACACGAAGCGAGATTCTATCATATTAGGTAATAATGCGACAGTAAACATACAATCTTACCCATAAGAGAATTATAACCTTCCAAAGATCTAGTTTATTACAACACAAACCATAAAGCGATATCTCCATTGTAAAGCCTATAATACCTAGTAAATGTAACCAAACAATTCCCGTAAGGGTACAGACACACTGCCAGTGAGGATTCGATCATTAGGGTGCGAACATACATGAATATTTGGCACGTCCACGTTTGGCATCGAGTTCAGTTGTTTTGGCACTTAACACCGACTGATCGTCCATTTGGCAGTCACTATGTACTATTAAGAGAATGCTGATGCAAAACATAGACAAATATTATGTACCATTCCATTTGTGATGTCTCGACTATGAGCTATGAATTTAAAGTACGAGTATATTACTCTCGCTTGCATTTTTCCTGCTTGGAGGTTTTATGCAGTTCCTGGGACATTCTTCACACACGGTTATTTGATCCCAAACTAAGCAGAGCTTGAAGGTACTCTGGATAAGCAGATAACTGATATACTAAATGTAGATAGGTATACTACTTTTTTTATAAATACATTAGGTAATTACACCTAGACTCAGGACAAATATACATGTTCATATTGTTCATACACATAAATGTTTGTCCTGCATGAGAATCGAACCCACGACACACGGTGCGATAAGTGGTGTCTTAACCAACTGCGTCAACTGGTCTGTCGAAGTAAAGGGAAACCATTGGAAATTATATGATATTACAAATATGAAATTGTGTATGTACGTTTGTGTAGATTTATGTTAATCCAAGATGGCTTAACGGTTCTGGATGAAATTTGGGAGATAAGTAGGTAGCATAGGTATTTTTATTCGCTAAAAAAATTAATATCCTCAGAAACACTAAAAGTAGAGTTGAAGTTTGGTGGTATATATAAGCTTTTAATTATTGTGAGAAAGCTGTATATGTGAAAAGTAAAATTAAAAAGCATGAAATATCAACCATATACCGGACTCTAAAAGGCTGCAAATCCACCCCTTGTTGCATCAGAACATGATCCTTGGTGATGATTTTGAAATCGTTAAACAAATTTTGTAATTCATTACTGTATTTATAATACAACTACTACCTCATCGCTCCGTGGTTTGTGAATTCAATTTTTAAAAATCATTTCTTAGAGGATGCCTTCATCATATAGTATCTGTATACCAAATTTCAGCTCGATCCGCGTTGATAGATCTGTCAATCAGTTAACCAGTCACGTTTGTTTTTTAATATAATTTCGATAGGTACATCGTATTATTCAGTAATTTCAAGTCGAATAACCTCTTAAGATCCGTGTCTTAACAATTCAAATCCGACTTACATAAGGTTTACGGATGCTGCCAGCCAACTTACCAAAACGGACAAGGTATTTGCATACTACTACAATAACAATAGAAATTAGGAATCAGCAATATGGAGGATCAGCATTGGAATAGGAAACAACATTGGTACAATAATTAAGACCCCAGTTATAAAATACCAGGCCGGTATAAAATTAGATTTTAATGAAAGTTAGTTTTTGTGTAGGTACCACTATACAAAATAAACAGAAACGTTCCGTAAAGATTTCTACCATAGACTTTTCTTTTTCCAGTAATCTATCTGTTAGGTATACTATATCTGTATTTTTTTCATAATTTTAGGCCCAGTAGTTTCGGTGATAGGGGGAATGGTCAATTTTTGACATTTGTCAAAAATAACTTCAAATTGTAAATAGAAATACATCTTTGAGATTCTGAGAACGAGCCTTTCTATTTGATATGTTACACGATAACTTTTATTTTCTAAATACTAAACTTCGAAAGGACAATGTCCTCAGAATATTTTCCAGTAGGTACAACGGTTAACCCCATATTGCCCCGTCTGCTCAGAATAGCTAGAAAACTGTTAAAACTGAAACTGAAACTAAAATTCATGAAATATAATTAAAAATTCTCAATTTTCTATTTGTGGCCTGTTCTTTATGTTTGAAAAAGGAACATTTGGAAATGAATTATTTTTTTGAATTCCCCTACTATTTTACGTGTCAGAAATTACAATAAATTATCAAAGATACATGTCACTTTGATGTTGCCTACCGAGCTACCGTCAAACGCTAAAAACTGAGGTAAAGTATGAAAAACGTGTCGAGTTCAGCCACGTTCAGCGACGGAAATTTTAACAGATTACGTCACGTACGTTTCACGCGCTACCTATGTGACGTGAAGTGGTGGTACTGTTGGTCCTCGATTTAATTTATGTTTATTTTGATATAAATAAGAGAATTCATTTATCAAAAAAAAAATTAGATAAATAACTATTGGTTTTCCAACAATATTGGGTAATAGTAATATTCATTTTTGTGTGAACCATGTAGCTTATAAAATTACTATACTTTAAAATAAAACTAATGAAAAATGTATAAAATCCGGAAAGCAATACAAATGTCGGATTCCTGTAGTACCACCGTCACTTTGTATACGTAAAACATGTAATCCGTCATGCTATTGTGCAAAGAAACGGGGTATTTACATAAAATATACGTAAACATAGAAAACATACGACATGCTTGGAATCTCGCTCCGTGATAATTTTATTTAAAATAAACTACATTATTTTTAAATTTTCAACACATAACTCACCCCTGAGCTATTAACTTAGCGTTAGGGGAATTATTTAATAAGCTTTCACAAGCACTTATGAGTACTTTTAAGGTGAAAGATTAAATATAACTTAAATTCATTATTATTAACTTATACTGTTCTGACTGTTAGTTTATTACCGAACTACCATTACCATTAATTTTTTTATTATTCATAAATATTTCAATCTAACTTTAAGTTTGGGAGATCCTCAAATATTAAATATTTTCCAACGCTTGTTCTCAAATCATTACCATGGCGACGCCTCCAACATTTCTCGTCACTTCATTAACTTTTTTGCCTGTTGTATGTCTGCAAGTTATAAAAACTAAGCGGTTAAAAATGAAACAACTGACCAAACATTTCAGTGTTGAAAAAAATATTATAATAAACATAGTTTTACATTTATCAGAATAAGATCCAAGTTCACCGACCAAAAAACGGACCGATAAATTATAAACGGGAGTTTACTATATTTTTTTCCAACGAAAGATGGTTTGCATATTCCTTTTTTTCTTGTCCGCTAGTCGGTGTCGACGCTCTAGTTCTTCAATAAATATTTTATCAATTTGAATCATTCCCATTCGTAAAATATTATGGATGTGTAAAAATTCTCAAAAAGGTTGTACCTAATAATTTTCATAATTAAAGAAATAATTCATAACTAGTCTAACGCCAAGTGATTATGGGTTGAATTTTGATAAATTCACCGTGTAATTTTTTTAAGTCTATAAGTGATGGTTTGGGCTGGGCGTTGATGAATCAGTCTGTAAGTGACTCAAGTCTTATCTTTTGTTTTAATTGAATTAAAAAACTTAAGAAATATAGTCGTACCGCTTCAGTTCATGACTTGCACAAGTACGTCACAGTCCGTAAAAAATCTCAGCAATAAATCTTTATTGCCATGTTGTTTGCCCCGCATTATTTGTGCCGTCTGCGCAATTTTCGTTTTCTTTGAAGACTTCATTTTCCGCCGCGAAGAGTAATTGCTCGTATGTTCCCTTGTTTGAGTAATAAACATGTTTTACGCCATTTTTTATACTTATCGATCTAATAAAATAATTTGTTGCCATGTATATATTGTTATTAGCTATTTTCGGTTAAGGTAACATTGTATTTATGACGAATTTTATGTGTAATGTGACAATCGGCCCGATGGTCAGACGACATGGTCCAGTAGATAGTTAGCACAGTATCGAAGTGAATAGTCCGAGAGAGGGGAAGCCTATATCCATTAGTAGGATGGCGTAGGCTGATATATGACTACGATGATATCATTTCATTTTTTATGTAAAATGGGCTTACGTTTTGCCCTCAACTGACAGCAGATAAAGCTATGACGAGACTGAGAAAGTAAATATTAAATAAGAGATGAACATACAAATTAATTTGTTTCGTTAAAAAATAGTTTTAATCGTCTGTACCTTGCATAAGAAATATATTCAGCTTTTTCTTTTTTTCTATAAACCAAAAATCCATGTCCATGAAAGTTGGAATAACTTCCAAAAACAAAACAAGAAATAAAGAAAAAGGTGACAAACATCATCAACACTTTTAATCACTTCCATTTCTAATTTAACTTGGCAGTGCGTAATTGCAACGAATAAACTTCCGTTCCTCGAGGAAAAAAAATAATATAAAACAGGAATATAATAATTTAACTCCGTAATGAAACCCAGTCGAGAGGTCACTGAGGCGCTCGTAATTAGAAAAGTTCAATCCAGTTGCATCCGGGCGTTTGTGAAAATGCCATCCCGACTGTCGATTGGGAAAAAATAGGGAGAATTTTTAATTGGATACACAATACCGTGGCAAGTTAACCCTTTACATGGGATGGGATAAATGTGATTTTGGCATGTATTAATTATTTGAAAATTGAATGAGGTCTTTGTTTGATTTAGAAAAATAATTTTATAAAAAGTAAGATATAAGTTTATGTTTTTAGGTATTATGTTTAGGTTGAATAATGTTAGAAAATTTTGACTCACTTTCTGTCGTTCAATCAATCAATATACCTGCTCTGATAATGGAGCAGAACAAAAAAAAACTACATTTTTTTTTACTTTAAATTTAAACATAATACCTACAAAAAAGTTTTACATATTAGATAAATGAATTCTGAATTCAATAGAGTCAAAAGAAAAGAGATCAAAAACCATTTTCTATTCCTCGGTTGTTCTCAAAATTCTTCGATCGCCTTTTATACTTTCGTAAAAGTTCCAACAACTATTAAATAACTCCGTCTCTCTAGAAACAATTCATTAATAACCTAAGGTGTTCCACTTTACTTCACCGATAAATCGACGATTCTTCGGCGAAAACTCACAAAGAAATTTCATATAAATCGTTGGCGCGAATTCTTTCTACTCTACCCTATAGGTAACAGTCCAAAATCCAACCCGGATAAATTGGATAGGTAACAAGTTGGATGTGCTGAGGCAGTAATGAACGGCATTCCCAACATTCCAGGATGCGAAGACATTGCAGGTAGAAGTCGTCGTTTATTGGATTTCACCTCTCGCGCGCTGCGGACGCTTTTGAGAAGATTTTATTGAGTTTTCGAGGGTTTCCGGTGTATTTTACAAGTTTTTATATCGTATTACTCGCCTTTTTATTTGAAATGTGACCCACTTCTATAAATTTCAATGGGTTACTAATCTAAATATTTAAATAGTAAATAATTATCTTCTACTATTTTTGTTTTTACTATTTATCATTCATACGTAAGTTTGTAAAGCTATATTGGAGCACTTAGGTTAAGCAAAGTGTCTTAAAGATATACATCGGTGGAGATTTGTAATTAATTAGCTTTCAATCATCCACCTTGATCGAAACAAACTTTTCAAGGCTATAACATGACATGATTTTATGAATTATAACAATTTGCATATTTAGCAATCCTAATACTATAACATAATACACAACATAAATAATTTCACTCTATTTGTTCACATTCTAAACGTAGATGAGATTTCACCAATTTTAAGTTGCGACACGACTCCGTTAGTATTAAATTAAAGCAGTTCAGAAATATGAAGCAGAACCAGCTTAAACTAGTCACCTGCATTTTGTAGTTTCATTTATAATCTGGAGGTGGGAATTTTTCTGTGGGAATGGAAAAATTTACGAAAAATTTACTCGGAATTTAAACACCATGTTTTGCTTTTTCTAAATATTATTTTCATTTAACAGAGAGACATAAAGTCCAAGTTATGTTCTATACTACTATATAACCATGCCATGGTATATGCATATATTAGAGATAGACGCCTCAATTTGATTTATTTGTAATAACGTTGTGTGTTATTACCTATATTTTTTTAAACCCACCTCCTGAGCTATTTAGGTATTATTCGCCATGAACACAAAGATCTTTTGCGCGTCGGCTTCTTAAAATCAAATTAACCACGAAAGCGATCCTATTCTCAAGGCGCTCGTTATTCGGTAACGAAAAGTTGAATCGAATTAGTTATATCGCTGTCAAGAGACCGAAATCGGCAAGTGGTTAACGTTGAATAGCATTAAGATAATCCCTGAAAAAGCTTCATAGCTTTTTTTAGATAATAGGTCACTTTTGCTGAATTAGGTACCTACGTTGTTTTACACGCTTTTATTATAAGTATATACATGGTGACAGGGAAACTCAACGCACAAATCAAAATTAAAAGATAGAAAAAAAATTGCACCCTCTCTTTATGATACATTAGTCTAGTAGATGGAAATAGACTGTACATGAAGTTTCCTTCCAAAATAAATCTATACTAGGTATATACTAATAATAAAGCTGAAAAGATTTTTTGCTTGTTTGAACGCGCTATTCTCTAGAGTTACTTACTGGTCCAATTCAAAAAAATATTTCACTAATAGGAAGCTACATTACCCCCAAAGGTTATAGGCTACTTTTTATCCTGGGAACGCGAGTGAAACCGCGGGGAACAAAGTAAAAAGTATAAAGCGCTACTATCAAACTAACACGTCTAAAATGTCATAGTAGCTTCACATTGTTTTACAGCCGTGTTGTAAAGCACAATGTTGTTTTAACATGAGTGGAAATGTTTCTCGAAGTATGCGGATTGGACCAATGACGTGGTCTGCAAAGCACCTATTTTTATGGCCCAAGTTCTAACAAAATTGGGTTTGAGAAACGGTGGTGAAAATGCGATGCCGTTTTACGGGTTGCAGCAGCAGTATTTTTAGACGTGGAAGTACTCACAAAGACCGGACTAATTTTAAAAAGCAAAAAGTTGTTCAAAATTAAAAAACAATATTCTAAACGCTGTATAGCTTCTATATATGCAAAAACTAAACATGCAATGTTGTTTAATTTTGGTAACGCTGTATATTAGCACCATAATTTATAAAAAAAAATACCAACAGAACCACTACAAATATGACTGGGGATTATTTATTTGTGAAATAAAAAAAATGCAACGTTCTGACAGTGTAGTGCATAGTTTTTTACTAAAATGGACTTCTGATCAAAGAGATTTTTTATTCTGTTTTGTTAATCGCCTTTTGGAGTTTATAAATTCGGCATCATTGTATATTTATTCCCTAAAACCATTCAAACCATAAATTGTTTCATACCAAATACAAAGCACTTTCATTATCAGTTAAACCTTCACATTTAGAGAGAAAACTGAAAAATTACAGGAACAAAAGATCGCAGAGTGTTTTTGTTTTATGTAACGCCGGCAACTTTGAGTCTAAGAACGCATTTAATCACACTTTAATCTGGTAGATTGCGAGACGGTTGGTATGCTCCATTTGGAGCTTCTGGCTTAAAAAGGATAGAAACAGATTATAATTTAACGTCTGTAACCTCATAAAAACCCCTAATAAATGTATTTTTCATAACGAGTTTCTTTGACTACAGTTTTTTTGGTCAACACTGATATGATATTGCATGCAAAAACAAGTAAGTACCTACCTACTCAAATTGAACTAAGTAGTTAGGTTTAAAATGGATTATTTGAAAGTATTATTCCATTAAAATGTATGCAAATTTGCACCCTTATAAATTGATGCCCATGAATTTTTACCCAGCGAGTCATTCAAAGTGGGTCTTAATGACTAAAACCCCGTTATTTTGTGACAAAACTGATTAATAACAAGGCTAACTATAAACACCATAACTTGTGATATTTTCTTTTACACTTACACTTTTTTCACTTTAAAATATTGTTATAGTGTATCGATTCTTGATTATTCTAAAAATAACGTATATTTTGAAGGAACAAATCAACAAGACCTAAGTGGATAGTAGAAACCAACTGCATTCCGTATCCCATGGGTGTGGGGTCGAGGCGAGTCAGTAATACACCTGTATGTAGGCGAGTGATAGAGCGAAGATGCCTGGATATGTTTGTTTTACGTACCTGATGTTTATTTAGATATTATTGATGCTTGTAGAATATGATTTTCAGTTATTTTTCTTGCCTAACAGGCGGGTCGGGTATAAAATTGGGTATAAAAAGTAGTTTGAGGTATGATTTTTTTATATCTACAAATAAGTAAATTTACACTAATCTTAAATAAAAATATATGTGAAAAGTTATTCAAAGTGTCATTTATATATATCACGACATAGTTGAGTAACACACATCAACACAAACTTTCACACTATTAGCAGAATTCAGTAAAAAATATTGAGCTAACATATTTGTTATGATTTTTTATAATATTATATTTTAACCAACAATTTTCTCTCTCTCCTCTCGCACCTGAAGAAACAGGAAATAAAAAAGAACTTGAACTACAAAAAAGCTGTGATGCAATATTAAACTACACAACGTATCAGTATAAAAATCACTTCTCTTAAATTTACAGGTGGAAAAGAACAAACATTTCCTGATAAAAGAAAAGCTCCCACAAGCTTTACTTTTACCTTGTGGACTTCAAAAACCAACAATCAAGCCGTAATATATTCAAATTACGGTCCGGGAGATAAAGGGCAAAAAATCACTTTCTTCCCGGTCCTAATCCGGTTCGTTACATCCCGGATAATTTGACACAGAATGAAACTGGAAGAAAATCCTTCTGCAAAGCGAAATTGCCAGAAACGCCGCTACATTATGGCAGTATGGGATTTGATAATAGAGGTTCGTTTTGCTGATTTTTAAATTAATATGAAATTGCCTTTGTGAGTCTTAATTTTTAATATTAGTACTTTCTAAGTGGTTCCCATATAAAACAATTTATCATAAATATTAAATATAACCTATTAGAGTTATGTATATGCATACTAAAAATAAAATAAATTGACTCAGGCGTGACCTTGCTGAAATCCATTACAAGATTAAACAGAAAACAAATATTTAGTAACTAATTCCGCTTTCCTTATCAGTCAAGTCCCACACAAGGAATTTCCTGTTAAGTTTATCTTAGACCTCTTTATGTGTGCACATTATAGAATTTTAATAAATCCAATAAAAACTTCCTTATCAGTTCCTTTTCTACAGTGCATCAGAATTATTTTATGTTTTAGTATAGGAATTATGTAGAAAAAAGTACCTATACCTCTACACCTCAATCTAACCTATCAATTGCACTGTATTCACTGAACAAATTACGATGAAAATTGGCACAAACAAAATATTGGATACTTTATACCTTGATATCAATCGCATGGATAAAACCACGGGCAAAACTTAATTTCTAAAACGTCTAACAAGTCGAAACAAATCAATTCTACCTCTGTCGTACAACGCCTACATTAAAATTGTTAGTATTACGCGCAATCCTACCAAAGTGAGAAGCTCTACACTTTCCAATACACAGAGGGAGAAATCAAAGTAGACTATAGCTACAAGTGCTACAACGCAATTTAACTTCCGAATCTATACAATTGTTTCGAAACAACTCTCCCCCAACGTTCCTATTGACGACGACGCACAATGCACTCGAAATTTGCATACAAATCCTGAACATTCTACACCTGTATGTATACAAATAGGTTTTCAGACACTGTCGGTTGTATGAAGCAAATATTTACGTTACATTTTTCACAGAAAACAGATTCAAATATGGCAATGTAGTAAACCTTGTAAGAGATGGCATGATATGACATGAAGTTTGAGCAAAGTTAGGGATTCTTTTAAGGGGCAATGTATACGCTTCTTTAACAAAGTACCCAAAGAATTAGCTAATTAAAGATAAGTTGTATAAAAAAGGGTACTATAAAGTTTCTGATTTTATAGAGGACAAGAATGCATTTCAATGAGTTGTTCGCTTCACATGCTATTTATTGTTATTATTATTGTCATATTGTTAATTTTAATATTTCATTTAATTTTCTATAGTTTATTTTTATATACATATTTTTTATTTTTACAAATTTGACGATTAAAAATACTTGCAAAGAGTTAATTTATAGACACTTTTGAATTTCAATTTGAATTTGACATACTGAATTGAAGTTAAAGATGATATACTCAAAAGGCTGGTAGCGTTTCCTCTTGCATATAGCCAAGCCTTGGCGGAAAAAGCTCCCCGCCCGTCGGTCCCCTGATAATCTTAATATTATATACCTACAGCCTAATAAACCCAACCGAAATTATCCTGTATAAATTGTAGTAAAATATTAATGATTTAAAAATTTTACTCAAAATATTCCGGAGGATACAAATAAAGTATTGTTGCTGGGATATGCTTCTAGTACTTGTAGTAGTTTTATACCTATACAATAAACATGTATTATATAAATATGAATAGTCGCCACAAAAGGCTGCTTCATCTCAGAGTTAGACATCACAAGTTGTGAACGTCTGAATTTTGCGGACTTCTGTAATACGTAAGCTGAAAGCGACATGATTTTATTTTATTCTATTTATATTTAATTTACTTCTCTTGGAGATAGTTATATATTTCTTCCGTTTGGGGTCGAAACTATGGGTAGTTGGGGTCAAGATGCTCGCAGTTTGGTTAGGGAGCTGTCCAGATGCCTTATTGACACTACAGGTGACCAAAGAGCTGACACTTACCTCGGGCAGCGCATCAGCCTTGCAATCCAACGAGGTAACGTTGCCAGCTTTTTGGGGACCCTGCCTGCAGGCGGCGATTTAAACGCGGAATATTATTTATAGTTACTCTGTATAAAATCGGCATCGGCATTATTCGCTTGGTCAGCTAGGTTCACTTGAAAAAGAAATTAATTGCACGTAGATTAAAGCTGTTTTGCCGTTTTAGACCGCCAGCAGTATGTTACAAAAAGCAATATCGATCTCGTACGTGGAATATTTTTGATAGATTTTATGAAATTAATTAACAAGCTATAAGTTCCTAATTTATACCACAAAACCTTCATAGCATTTTCTATAGGTAGCCTAGAGGTGAGTAAAGAAATTTAATAGTTCCTGAAAAGATGAGCGCTTGTCGAGCATCCAACACCGGTTTCATAACGTCCTTCGGCGCTACTCTATTACTTGCGGAATTTTTAAGTACTAACATTTTATTTTTATGACGAAAATTTTATTTTTAATTTTTAGGTAGGTATTTTGGTCTGTGGCAAATTTTGAAATATTTTTTGCTTATAGGTAAGTAGTATGACTTAGATACTTTATATCTCGAAAACGCGGATAAATCACAAGGCAGAAACTAGTATAAAAATAAAATATCAGTAAAATACTTTAACTTATGCATCAATAACTTGCTTAGAATAGCGAATAAAAGCAATAAAAAAGTTCAGAGCTATTCAAGTTCAAGGTATTTTACATAAATAAACACCCAATTTTTAACCTAAACTCACTTCAATAAGGCCGCAATCTCTATCCTTTGCTGCCAAAACTAATAAGCAAACATAATTTCGGATGCACCCACATCAACGTCCCTATTCTGTAAACGCCAAACCACTTTCGCGTGGATGAACGACTTAACGCCAATCACGGCTTTGCGACACCCAATACAGACTGGCGGGTGGATTAATTGAATAAATTTGCATTTCATCCCGGTAACATTTCCATTTGTTTCGAATTAAACGACCTGCCACACGTATTCGAGTGAATTTGCGAAGCGATACGTAATTAAATTGCTCGTGCGCTCATTTTGTTTCTATAGGTCATTTGAAATTAAATTGAGAGTAAGTAAATAGTGTTAATTATGAAATTACGGATCGGATTAAATATTAATAGCTTTTGCTGTAGCTACCCGTAATGAAATCCGTTTTTAGTAGGTACTTACATCACGTAAATTACGAAATATAGTTTTGGCAATGCGAGTTCGTTAGTTTTTATTTTTTGTCTTATGGCTACAGATTGATATTACAACACAAAAATATTTAAGACATCAAAAATACTAAGATAGATTACTGGTTAAATCACAAGAAGTAAAAAATTAAGATATTAGAAGCACAATAAAAAAAAAATTAAAAAAAAATATAAATTAAAAATTCAAATTTTTCATTTATAGCCTCAAAATAGAGTTTATCGTAAATATTACATTGACAATGCAACTTTTGGTCATACACAGAATTGAGTCACAAATAACTAGCCACGATTATCGTATCGTATGTGACATCGACCAACCGTCCGGGATATCGCGACAACTGTTTAACAAGTGATTTGAGTTTCAGAATAGGAGCGTGATTATGAATATATTAATTTTAATTACCTTTGCTGAAACAAGTTCATTGTTCAAGGCTTTCATGGCCTTTTTAGAGCATGACATTGTAATTTTTTTTTTGGTTTTAGTAAAGTAGAGACAGACTGGATTTGGAGGACAAAATAAGGCAGACCGGCCTTTTAGAGAAAATGTACCTAGTGGATATCAAAATGTTTTTTAGGGTTCTGTATTTTTTAAGATAAACTAATTGAGGATTGCGCTGTGGTCATATGTTTTTGAGTGTCTTTTGTTGTAAGTTGAATAAAAACATTAAAAAATGGTTTTTTTTTGTGTAAGTATTTTATATATAAGATTCGACACTGTTTTGTCTATCTATAACCTCGCCGTAGTAAGTGTAAACAAAACACTAAGGACTTGGCCTAAGGAAGTCCTTATTTAAGTGTTTGGAAAGACGTTTTTTTATTGACTTGTTTTGTTACATTAAAATTTTATTGTTCTGTTTTAAGTATAGTTTAATATGCTATGGTTGGTGTTGTAAGTGTGTTTCCCGATACCTATAACCTTGATGTCTTCAAGGCCGGAGTGAGTAGGCTTTTTCTGGGTAAGCGTGCTACATACATCCTCGCTATGTTATAGCGTTTTAGTAATTTAAAAAAAAATAGTTTAGTAGTTTTTACCTTTTTCATACAAGGGCGATGACAGCTCAGTGGTAGTGACATCGGATGCCGCGACGAAGGTCGCGGGTTCGAATCCTACTATGAGCTTGAGCTTTCGGTGAAGGAAAACATCGTGAGGAAACCATAGCACGGTAGTAGGGTACTTTGTAGTACCCGCCTGGCTGGCTACCACCCTCAAGTTGAAAATTTGTCGCCAAGCACCTACCGGTATGTTCCGGCAATTGCACTTGAGAGCCAGTTTGCCTTCTTGGCATTGTAACAGGTCAGCAACACATTGGCAATATCTCTGGTATTGGAAATGGCGATAGGCGACGGTAACCACTTATCATCAGGTGGGCCGTATGCTTGCTTGTAGTATAAAAAAAACAAAAATACAAAAAAAAAACCTGAGAGCTAGTTTACTGATATTTTGTCAGCTTCCACAACTTTATAATTAACACGGGTCATTTATAAAAGTGATCAAATTCAAGTTATGTACTTGTGCCCTTATGCGATCAATTACATTATATTAAGTTTAACCTATTTTACTAACAATACAATATCAAGACCATTTATGAAATGAGCTTTTCCTTTTCATTGTTGTTTAAATGCATCGTCACTTTCAAATTAACTAGGTGAAATTAAAAGGGATGGAACATTTGTTACAGTTAACCTATTTTTTTACATACCTACAGACTTAATTCTTATTAAACCATTATTTAACGGGCATTTTTATGAGTCATTTTATACATTGTTTTTCATTATGTAAAACAAATAATATGTAAAATAAAATCGTAATTATTAGAAATAATAAAAATTATGACTGCCTAATATACTGCCTAGTATAAATAATTTACATAATTGAATATAGTCAGTGTATTTTAGGGCATTTAAACAATTATGGTGGAATAAAGAAACTTACATACCTGAAAAACTGAACCCTGAAAACACTACTTGATTGGGCATTGGTGTAAAGACTGGAACATTCTGGGATAAAATTAATGGAAAAATTTGTCAATAAGTAAAACCTATTTTATCAATATTACTGAAACTATTTTTAATAATAATTTAGCTACAGACTTAGAATAGAATAGATTATTATACAAGGGACTAAAATCTCCAATTACAATATACGAGGTAGTTTTACTAGCTAGATAAAAGTACCCGAGTTGTAATAGTTTTTTAGCACCGTGTGTTACATTCTACTTTTCACTACGATTGTGAGAAAATAAAATAATCCAATACAATATTAAAATTTATTTTTCGTAGAGAAAAATATTCTATTTAATTCCCGCTCTAGTACGCTACAAAGACGAACTTTTTGAGCAAGAGGAGTGAAAATAAGTTTTTCAATATTGTGCTGAAAAATGACACAAGAAAGTAAAGAAGAAAGCTCATTAAGTCCACTAGTAAATAAACGATACATAAATTACTGGCGGATGACAAAAAATCAGATTTATGTACCAACCTACTTATAGCTGAGACAAGCAGAAGCAAGTGTCAGTTACAGAGGAGAAATTATGTATAAAGGAAATGGTAAATTCAGTAGCGTTTGCCTTCATGAAATCAGTTTTAAATTTAATCTAGCCATATAATATTTTTTAACCAACTTCAAACAAAATAAGGAGGTTATCGATTCGTAGGTATGTTTTTTATTAGATAAATCTGAGTTTGTTGTGATAGTATAAACTTGCACGAACACTTTCCAAAAAGTTAAATAAATATATTATAAAACATTAAATTATATAGTATTTCTATATTTCTAAATACAAGACAAATGTTCACAAGAAATCCCACCAGAAACGAGTGAGACAGATATTGACGTATTGACATCTCCAGTTGGTATAATCCTCAATCTGAACAAATTGGAAGCGGACTACGCTGGACAAATATAATACAGACTTATTTATATAATAGAGATAGTTCGAACGATTATTCAATTCTCTGTACCTACCGACCAAATAAATGAATGGTAATCGAACATGTAATATGGGAATCTAATCAATAAGAATTTATTCTTGTTCTTCAGTTAACTATCATACATTATATTTTTATTTCAAACTTGATACGCAATAATACAGGAGTTTAGTTTAGTAAGATGGTTTAAAGCAAGTTTTGAATAGGTTTTAAGAAAGTCCCGTCTCTTTGTGTTAGGTATATCACGTAAGAAAATAATTGATATATTTAAAAACCGGGTTTACCGTTTTCCGTAATTTAAAAATGGATATAAAAAGTAATTATATAAAAATATTATGGATATCTTAGAGTTCTTAGCACCCTAAAGAAAACTTATAGCAATCTCCTCTTCGGAAAATATAAACCTAGCCAATCAATATAATATTCCCCTCTTTTCAATTAGTATCACAAATGCACCTTTAATGCTCAGCCTCAGGGAAAAATCCACCCGCTTTACCTTAAGCGATTTAGGGGAAATCCACCACTAAATGAAATCTGGACTAATATGGGGCGAGGGTCCCGTAACGATGCTTTAATAAATCGTACGGATTGTGAATTTTGATGATTTTTAGAGAATTTGTATTTTGAAAGAGTTAGTTGAAAGAAGATTTAATATGGATTTGTAGAGTAACAAAAACTGACAAAAGTAGGAAAGAGTACTTATAAGGAAGTTTGAAAGTAGCACTAAAGAATGATAAGTTAAGAGAGATCCGTTTGTCCAAAAGAATGATAAATCTGAAAGTTGTTGGATATACGGGAAGACCGAAAAAGAGATGGATGGAGTGTGTGAAAGATAACATGAGTAAGAAAAGAGTTGAGCTGATTCGACGGACAGAAGGGCTGAATATAAGAAGTATATAAAGACCCCAAATGTGTTGGGAACAGGGCAGATGATGATGATGAGTAAAAGTTTGAAGATAACGAATTGAAAGTACTGTATTATACCTAAAGCTTAAAATTAGCTAATAAATGTAAAAGTACCTACCTACCTAAATTACACGTTTGAACTAAATGTACCTAGTTTATGAAGTATTTAAAGACTCCCAAAAAATACGGGTTATATATATTTTTTAATTTATATTATTTTTTTAGTTAAATAAAATAAATTGCTATTAGAAAGTATATGGACGTTATTTCAAAGCACACGAAGTAAATAACCTCACTGTAATTAATTACACACGCTCCAAATTCCTCAAATGACATAACCTTAATTAACTTTAAGGTCTACAAGAAAATTGTCCTGGAAGCTATAAACAAGCAAAAGTGTGCAAACAACGTCTATTTACATAATTAATCCGGCCTCAACGTTAGGCCGGTGACACGCTCGTAAGAGGATTACGTTGAACCAAATTGAATGTGGGTACTCAATTAGTTGTCATGTATCGTGTTCGAGGATTTACTATCTACTAAACGGTGAGGAAGGTGATTTTCAGCCAAAGTTCACTTCCGATTTACACAACTAATAAAAATCATTAATTATCGCGCCATTCAACGTTCAACGAGATCTGTTGTAGACGCACTCTTTTCGGGAACGATCGCGTTTACGAATTTTACCGATGCTTCATCTAAGTTGTGTCATACTGTACCTACCTCTAATAAAGTAGGTAAGACATTCTTCACACTTGGCGTTATCTGATCCCGAACTAGTAAACAAGGTGGTTAATTTTGCCAAATTTACAGCTTCATATTTATGATACATAATATCTGAATTGAATTCATCAAATTTCATATCTGTAAGTAGATATCGGTTTAAACTGTAGGTAGGTACGACTATTTAGTCAGTGAGCAGTCGAATTTTATATGTACCTACAGATGATTTGACAGTGGAGTCCTGTTGCAATCAATAGCTCTTGCCAAGCCAATTTAAAGCTTAAAATTAAGTTAAATTACACATGATTAGACATAAAAGCACATCACTCGTAGAACCGATCGACCGCCGCTGGGGCAGAAAGGTTCTCGTATGGCGACCACGATCCGGAAGACGCAGCGTGGGCAACGATCTTACAAGGGTCGCGGGAAACCGCTGGATGCGGGTAGCGAATAAGACCGGCCATCGTTGAGATCCTTGGGGGAGGCCTTTGTCCAGCTGTGGACGTTTCGGCTGAATTTCATCAATAAGTACTCTCTCCATTACATGTTTTTATAGGTACGTCTACTACCATAAAAGAAACCCCGAAAGGTGACACTACTAAAATACTGAACATATACACGTAAATTTAGTAGCTTATGCCGCGGCCACACATTGGAGATATTTGCACCAACGTAACGTTTTGCGCCCAATTCTCCAATGTATGTATCGGTACTTTGACACAATGTAGACATTGCGTCCAATCACTGTCCAATGCCCAATACTAACGCGCTCAGTGTCGGTTTTTGATACACGTTCAAAGGAGAGGGGAATGAAAGGGGAGTGCGCGGGGGCATCTTGGACGCAACGCCGCGCTCGCGCCACACATTGGTCTCTGTCATTCGTCTTGAGATGCGGGTCATGTTCGTACGCAGCTGGGACTGGCCCAATGAGCTAGTCTGTTTCCATTGTTTGGTTACAAAGTTGACATTGAAGCCAATGTATAGTGCAGTAGTTTAATCATTTCAAATTATAGCCAATATTGGACGCAAAGTTGAATCCAATGTGTGGCCGCGGCATTACATAGCGGGAACGCGTCATAAGCCGATTACGTTTCAGCCCATTCGGCCTTCCAATTTGCCAAGCAAATCTCCTCACGCCTCCGTACAATGAGAACCTTTGTGTACATAGAAATTAGACTGCGGATTGACACTGCTTTAGAAAGGTTGCCTTTACATTTTTCGGGTAAATGAAAATGGTTGGAGATTGAATTGAAGCCGCAATGTGAGGGATTTTAGTTGTTATATTAACGAACTCTACGAATCATGGCAGGAATTAAAAAAGAATACAGGACGTTGTAAAAAATTAATATCCTTGGTACCTAAAGAATAACATTACTTATTATGTAGGTCTTGTAGGTCTTGTAGGTACCTACATTTTACGACGATTATTAGACTTTGAATTGTTTACATAAATCGTACCTATAATTGATTAAAAAAGCAATAATTTGGTTCATTTATAATTATTTTTATGTCAAAAGATTTAAAACCGTAAGTGCATCAATCTTTTTTCAAGAAAACATGAAAATTAACTTGATTTGTCGGTGGCTTGGCAACTAAACAAATAAATTTTTATTTTCACGTAAACAAAGGTCTGAGTCGATTTACCCAATGACACAAACATTAAATAGTTAATTACTTACCTGAACAAACTGTTTGAAAACATTGGACGCTCGCTTCGGCCATTACGTGTCATTACGCGTTTGTCTCCATTATCTTATATACTCTGTGGTCTATAAAACACGCGACGAATCCAGTTTTACTTCAATAAAAATTTCTTTATCTATTTTACATACCTATTACCAGCTCTCGCTCTGCAGTCTCTCCCGCGTTCCCGGGGGATTTTATTTTTCCTAGGATAAAAAGTATATCCTATACATATGAATAATAATATGTGTTAAGTATCATCCAAATCCGTTATCTATTTAAATAAGTTTGTGGGATAATTTAACAAATTAAAAAATAAACCATGAAATCAGATATTATCATGAAAGTGTGGTAATATTAATGTTCATGACTATACGTCAAATTTATTTTAGTAAATCATATTATTATGGTCGTGTGAATTTTTACATAATTACTTCATCCATTCGGTATGAGTGTAAAATACAACTAATTTTGCTCTAATGTACCGCAAGTAAGCTAATGAAATGGTTCGCATTTGGTCGATTCCGTTTTTTTGTCCGTAGATCGGTTTAACGATAGGTACTTTAAATTCTCAGTTCAGAGTTTTAACTAAGATTTAAATAGAGCTTTTGGTGAAATGGAATGTTAAAATGTTCTTTTCTAAAGATTAGTTTTTTAAATTGTTTTTTTTTATCAATGCCTGATAGGCTATAAACACTATTTAATTTATATTTTGAATTTATTTGAATTCTTTATGCTCTCGTGTTTTACTAATCGTTGTTGCAAACCATAATAGTTCAAAAAATACTTGGTACAGGGTGATTTTTTAGACTAAGTGTTAAAGTAATAATCGATATATAAACTACTTTTAACATGGGACCAATCGTCCAATCCAATATTAAATCAACCTGTAGGATATTTAAATGCATAATCACATTTACATTTCAATCGTATAAAATTATTATTAAATCATTTACACTGTACCTACTAATTAAAATATAATTCAATAAAAACAGCATGTTCTGTATTAATCAAAATAAAATATAATTTCCTTACGACATGCTAAAACAAACTATATTCGCAACAAATAAAGTTCAATATCGTTCTGGAAAATCGCAAAGTTATCGTATGTAATTAAATCCTGGGCGTGTTATGAGATCTCTAATTAACTGCCAGGCATTTGGTACAGTTAATTTAGCTCCAAATGTATGACGTAATTAGCTTAACTTCTGATATTGTACCTTGATATAATTATTTTGTACCGACAGTAAAAAATAAATCTGAACTAAAATTAGATTTGTACCACTTGTAATAATATGAGTAACAAATCGATATACTATAAACACGTTATCCGCTATTGTCGATCAAGAATGAATTCATCGAACTTGCGTCATCTTTGAGTTGAGTATGGAGAAATAGTTTATTTTTTCTTTCTATAATATCTTTGACAAAACAAAATTAATTCTAAACAAAAAATCTAAAACATGCCCAAAAAAAATAAATGGTATTGTAGGATTTGCAAAAAAAAATGTACGGCTCTGTTTCGAGACAATTGCCTAATTCTTCGACGATAATTCAATTAATATTATTCACATAAAAGAAACGATCTGACTCACTCACTGACTGACTCACCAACGGCCCGCCCTCGAATAGATATTTATTTGATAGACAAGAAAATATGTATAAGACCAGATTTTTCGTAATTAAACCAAACGGGTAAAATGGGGG
Source organism: Tethea ocularis (assembly GCA_963555595.1). Lineage (NCBI taxonomy): Eukaryota > Metazoa > Arthropoda > Insecta > Lepidoptera > Drepanidae > Tethea > Tethea ocularis. The sequence continues at coordinate 11,592,178 of OY741958.1, forward strand.
ATCGCAGGAAAAACCGCGGGGCGGATAACCATTATTGTATTTTGAGTTAAAATTTGTACATATATTTTTAAAGCATAGAATATTCTAGCGATCCAGATTTTCGTAATCGCATTAAAATTACGTTCAAGCCATATAACTGAACAACATGCCACCAAATTCTCAATATACAGCCTTACATACCAGCACAGACTAACTCGATGTAATCAAGTGGCCGCTCATGCATCGATACATATCGGAGAAGCATCGAGTGCTGTATCACTGTATCAATTCGAATCGAATATTACCGATAACAGCACTTGGCAACACTACAGCTGAAGTGGCCAGGCTAGGATTAATAACACGAATGTTGACGCTCTATAATAATATAAAATGTATTATTTACAGCATATAATATAGTAGACGTTTCAATATTGTCAAATATATTGTTATATAGTTATCCATTAAAAAAGACATATCACATTAATATATGGTACATTTGCATTACAATTAATGAGAGACGTGAATCAAATTTAGGTATAAATAAAATAGAAGGCTAGCTTTAATTTTGTATTTAAAAAAAAAGGCTAAATTTAAAATGTGTTTTTAATGACATATTACTATAGACTATTCTATAATTATACCTACAACACTATTTGTAAGATCCCTAGCTAAATTACAAATATATTAAATGTGAAAAAATCAAATTACCTAAATGAAAAAAAATTAGAATGTCATTATCACAAAAAAAGTTTTCCCATTACATAAACCACTTTCCGAATAGTAATAAATTCCTAAGCAATAACTTATAAATTATTCCACCTCTTACCTAAATACCTGGCATATAAATTGGCCTATAGAATACCACAGTCGGCCTATAAATTAAGCGCCAGACACGGTTTAGTACTAAACCCTGTAAATTAGAGCTTTAATGAACCATTAACTAGAAATTAGCTAAATAACATGACACTTGGACCGCCCGCCCGTTGGTTTGCTGGTTGATATCACTTGGCCAAAAGCCTTTGTGCCGAGTTATCTTAAAACATAATGGCATTGTTACATCACTAAATTAGAGCCTACAATAACCTGCAGGTTATTTAAATGTTTTTGTTCAAAAATTTCTTTAACAATTCTTGGCCAGATTGTTTTAAAAACGTTTTTATCACAAAAATGAACTTTGGAATATGAATAAAATGAGACATGGTGTACCTAAAAAAAACTTTAGAAAATACCTACCTAAACTAAATAAAAGCAAACATTCGTTGCTTGGAAAGGGTGATTATAAGACATAACATAATAAATTGTTAATGTGTTTCAAGTAAACGTTTGTGGCGGAGTTCAAATGTAAGTAAGGTACGATAACATCCCTTGTCATATACCTTTGACTTTGGCATGCAGTTTTAACGAACAAATGTCATTTTCCCACTGTTTGCATAACGCTTTATCGTTGTACTTAGCCTTTCTGCTTTCCTCGAATTCATATTATATTTATTACGGAAAAAATAACCATTAAAAAATAATTGAAGCTGAATATTTATGCAATCTAACGGCCGCACTCAAAGTCGTCAAACCTGTCCCTATCTTAGCTTTGGAATAAACACAGATAGACTTTAATCAGTCATTAAATTCTATTTGACATATTCGAGTAAGTATATGTAAGTACGGTAAAAGAAAATGTCAACAGATGTCAATGCCTTTTGCTGATATAGGTACGTAAAAGCCCAGGATCCACTACGCTGAATAATTTGAGAATTTTAAAAATTAGGAGCACAGATGATTTAATAGTGTAGGCTTTCTTTTACTAAACAATTTCCAACCATATTGCTTATGATATAAGCACAATGGTTCAATTGCGTTCACAATTCGGAATTCGCAATAATTAGTAGCATGAATAAATTTCCACGCATTTGAATTTCAATATCCATATTTCAGTTCAATATTATTATTAGTTTTGATAACTATCTTTTATTACTGCTGTTATTATTAAACTTCCATTCTACTTGAACTGGGATAATACAGTTTCTATTCAGACCGTATTTGAAGTTGAACATGAAATTCTCTGTCGTAAAGTAGGAATTGCGTGTTATTTAGAATTGAAAGCATATTCAAAGTGGACCAATGTGTGTCGTTCAGCACTTTAAACTTATATTTAAATATTGTCTGTTCTAGAATTGAATTTTCAAATAGTTTGAGAATATATTTCCGTAGTGGAAATAAAGAAACAAATACATTAAAAAATGGTATATCCCCTTTAGCCTCTTTACTTGTGTTATACTCTTGTTTAAAGCAGTGTTGTGTATTGTATGTATAGATATTACCTACTTGACAACAATACAGTTACCTACATACAAGTATATACCGTTTACACTTAGGAAATGTGCTAAAAACGCAACTACATATAACCAAGAGAAGTGTGTGTATGCAAGCACACGGTTCGGTTGTTGTAAATAATAAAAACAAGTTTATAACTTCGATGAATTAGACAGATAATTCATCGATGGTTTATGAATGGAAAATACCAATTCATTTCCGCATGTAAATTATATTCGCTGTAACAAAAGAGAATACGAAAGAAAACAAAATCGAAACTTTGTACGTAGGTACACTTTAATATTCTGAGGAAACTATTACTAAGCATATTTCATGGTATCGATAGATATTGAAAGTAATAACAGAATTTTATTTTCATAGCTTCCAACGTTCGTCGGTTAGTTACCCTCAAGTTGGGAGCGACGCTGGAGGGCACGCTTGTGTTGAATATTCATATTGTTGTCTAACACAACAAGGTGGGTCTGAATTTCTGACTGCGATTCACTCTGACGTCAGCATAGTATCTTGCAGACATAACAGTGGGTCAACTTAGTTTGTAATCAGATTTCTGACATAGGGCATCATCATTCTTCCAGCGGTTACCCGCAATCGTCAAGATTGTCAGTCCAATTTATGAGGGCCTGCCCACGCTGTTTCTTCCAGTTCGTGGTCGCCACCCAAGAACCTTCTGCCCCAGTGGCGGACGGTTCTACGAGCGAAGAATTTCCAAATTGAAGTGGCAGTGGAAGGGGCATTCCACTGCCACTTCAATTTGGAAATTCTTCGGTTACTTAGGTGTAAAATTATGATTGACTAGCTGTTCGCGCGTTCCCGGGATAAAAAGTAGCCTATAACCTTCAGGAATAATAAAGCTTCCTATTAGTGAAAGATTTTTTCAAATCGGTTCAGTAGTTTCGGAGCCTTTTCAATGCAAACAAACAAACAAACAATCGAATCTTTCCTCTTTATAATATTATAGTATAGATTTGGATTTAAAAAAAGCTACCTTAATACCTTTTATTAGATTTCAGAGGTAACCTCATCCTAAAATCACTGCAAGTGAATTAAAAATAGCGCTCTATTAGAGCTGGAAGTTTTGGCAGTGAAAACTAATTATGTTGCGATCACAATTATAGACCTAGTCTGGTTGCAGAGAAGCTCTGAGAAGCCTCTTGAGACAGTTATCTAACCTCAATAATAATAATAATCTGCTTACTTATAGAATACTTGGTCTGCCTACTGCTATAAATTACTCTGTGATGGGAAATAACATCTTTGAAGCAAGTGATAACTATGTTGTGTAACGTTTGTTTGGTAAACAAGCAGTATAATTAAATACATGTAATATATGAAAAATAATTTACGTATTAGCTTGAAAAGAAATATTTTATTACGAATTTATAACACCTAAAGACATCTTAGTTTCATAATATGTAATCATGACACACTAGATTAAAAATTTCATGCGAAATTGGTTGAAGATATCTGCTTCAAAATTGAGTAGCAAGATTCCACCAGAAGCTTTTAAAAAAACCTTTATGCACTAGGAAGTAAATTTTTTAGCTAAACATAGGTACTATGTGGAATCGATAAACTTGAAAATATTTACTACATAGCTTACATACATTAACTTTTGTATTTTTTGTATCCTATGTAAGAAAAAATTATTGATATCATGAGTAGTATGAAGAAAACTAAATAAAGTTCAAAGAACAAATTAAAATAACAATAACTTCAATAGGTAACAAATTGCATTAATGTCATTTAAACCTCTTTGAAGCTCATTTATCTAGACCATCTAATATATACACACAAAAGCAATAACCCTAACAACAATAAAAAAAATAAGTAACAAATTCGAATGGTTACTTGAAAATAATATTCACAAAAGAGCACTTGGACGCAATTCAAATCCTTATAAAGCAGTGCATAGAACAACAAACGCGTACAAATACAGAGGGGACGCTGCAAGCAAAGCCGGAAATACGCGCCACACTTTACGATTATTGCTTCCTTTGCGCTCTCTTAGTGACGCTAGTGGAAACAGAACGCTTGTTTTATTGTTTATTATTCTTTCAAAGAGAAAAATAGAATTTGAGCTGAAGGGGTTGGTAGCAGACGGATGAATGTTGAAGAGGTCACGAGCCAGGATATTGCTTGTAAGAGTGAAGGTGAGGTTAATGTAAGTAAATGCAGGTTTTATTTATAAAATATGGAACTACTTACTGTTGCGTACCCTTATAAAACTGAGCCTTGATCAAAATTTTTTGGAAGGCAAAATTATTTATTAGGTACCATAAAAAATACTAGAGAAACAATATATAGGTATATATAGAATCAATAATAGGGTACTGTAGGATATCAGGAGTTCGAAGAAGTACAAAAACCTCAATAAAACGTAATACTTGGTATCAAAATCTATAAATTTCTACAAACTTAGTACTCGTATAGATCCTAAAATCTCTACAAAGCCTAATAAAACCTTTCACAAAGAGGGAATTTCACACAATCTACCTTAAATTAGGTCTCACACGAGTACCGTCGTCACTCCTCAGTAATCACACGCAAAGTGTGTCCTACAAACAAGTCAATCTTAAACCGGGTTTGCATAGATTAGCGCAGTACTCGCTTTCTAAACACATTGGGGCTTGGCGTAAAATTAGATTACTAGCGGATGAGATATGGAACAGGACTAGAAGCTTCTATTCTGTTGAAATACTGGTATTCATTCATTTATATTTGTATTCCAACACAGTTGTAGTCAACGTCGTAATGCCATTGCAAAGGTTTGAATCCTACTATTAGTTTGACTTTTCGGTGAATAAAAACAAAGTGAGCCAAATAGTAGGGAACCTTGCAGTAGGTACCTACCAATCCCTATGGATAGTTAATTCAATTATATTGAAAATATATCGCCAGGCACCGGTGTTCCAGCAGCTGCAATCGTGAACCAGATCATTATTTAGATATTGTGTGCCACCTTTGGCCACATCGTCGGACACTATGAAGGACTAGCAAAATACTACAATTTTTCCATTTTTAGATCTTCTTTCTTAATGTGGAACGGAACTGAACGATCACTTTTGTTTTTTTTTGTGTAGAGGCTGAAGTAATTTTTTTCTGGGGTCCTGTAATAAAATAAAGATATGCTTAGTAAATCACTATTTATGAACGCTTTTTGGATCAGCTCCTGCGAGAATTTATTTAGTTTTAGAAGAAAAAACTGACTATAGCAGATCTCTCAACAAACCTCTCGTTTCTCAACACTCGTGCTGCATAGCATACATCGCACTCCTCAGTCGTTACCCGACGAGCGGCAATCTGCATAATACGCAGACACACTGCTATAAAAATGGTAATGCAACTCTACGCGGGCTTTGCTTTAGTTCAGGGTAATAGGTCGTATCTGGCTTTGGGACTAAAGAGAACAGATTACTGGAGCCTAATGTCTGTTCAATGTTTGGAAGCTGGTTTTTTTGTGTATTTTACAGTTACAGTTTAACTGCAGACAAAGGTCCAGGTTTTCTTTGACTACATGTTTGTCCTACTATAAAATGATTCCAGCTATGTTCATGTGATCACAAACTTCAAATCATTTCAATTCCTCTTAATATATAGGTACATATAAAGTCGAAAATATTCCATAAAATGACAGCTGGCGCAACTGACTTTTATCTCGATATTTCTCCTCCTCCATAAACTTCCTTTGCTTGTTACGTTAAATGATCAGAATGACGTAGTTCTCACAGTCCATCCAAATCCCGCTAATAAAGCCCTAGGGCGCGTTCATAAATTCTCCTAAGGCTATAAATAATGGCAAAATTGCCCACCCTTGTCACACAGTATCAAATTGCCGTTACAAACATGTCAGCATGGTTTAGTCCTTACTATGTTGCGAATAACGTTATAACGGGACTATGTTAGCACAAGTCTGATAATACAGCCTAATAATGCTCACTTTCTCATCGGGAATAAAGATTGTTCAATTTTATAAGTTCTTTAATCAAAGACAAGACAATAACTGGAGCAATCCTTTGTTGTTTTTGACAATACCTACTTAATGCTCAGTCACGACTTCCAAAAGGCAAGTCAATAAGTGACAAGATCTAATGCTCCTCGTGTTTAAAACTCATCATCTTCTTTTTTATGTAAGATACTGCAGGTCTTTTGATAACATATAGAAGAGGAATATCAAAGCAATATCTTTTGAAGGTAGTTTCCCCCCCAAAGCCCAGTGATGTATCCGTTCGTAAGTTTAAAACTCAGAAGTTCGGGATAGTGATAATGGCATTGATTTGTTGTTTAAAAACTAAATTATTTTTGTCTCAATGCCTATACCAATATCTTTGGAACAAAAAACACGAAATATATAATAATAAATGAAATTGAATCCAATCAAATTATTTACATCTTGTATTTAGTCGCCATCTAAATTGTTGCCGATTATTTTCCTACATGATGATGTTATAGACTTATCATTTAGAAATTTTATTCAATTGATAATTTTGTGCGCCGGCCATAATTTGGCAGTTTCAAATATTTTTTACTACTTTTTATTAATGTGTGTAAGTAAGAGATATCAATATATTTTAGTGCGATTTTCAAACATAATCAGCGCCACGATGTACCATTTTTCCTTACACTTTTATTTACAAGTCTCAAAGCCAAGTTAATTGATCAAACATTACTAAGATTACTTGCTTCCGATATTGGCACTTTGTTCTCATTCCATTAAAGAACATTAATCACCAAGTTTGTTTTTGCATTCCGCTCCAGACAGGCTTAATGTAACGGAAATTTGGATACAAAACAAATTCTGAGATGAAAATTACCGATGAGTTTTAAAGTTTTGAAAATATTTGCTATATTTTAAGCTCCAAATCAAGCTACAAATCTGTAACGATTTTCAGGTGTTATCTAAATTTATCTTTATCCGAATCTATTCTATTATATATATTATATATATTCTATTTTAGTCAATTTTTTATGTTAATAGGTACATTGTCAACTTGTAAAGGTGACGACCTGTGGTCAGGTGGTTACGGATGACCATGGACCACTGGTTTTCGCGTTTTTTAAAGAACCTCCTTATGCAACGCTCCATGTTCTACATGGAAAAGGTGTGTTAGTATCTTTTATGGTCCATTGGAAATAAGCGATTTTTTTTTGGCAAACAACAAGGTTACGACTCGCCTGGTGGTAAGCGGTTTTGGTAGCTTATGGCCCTTGCAACACCCGACGAACGTCATTTGGCTGTTATAGTGAAGTTCTCCAGTCGAGCTGCTCTTTGAACAAAGCAAACGTTTTGCTATATCTCTCATAGATGATCATAATAATGACAGTTTTTCTATGTTCATACTTCACAAACGAATTACTGAACATGAATATTGGTTTGCTGGAAAATGTTATTAAAATTAATGTTTTAATAATTAAAATTAAACTGTTTCGTTAAAATTAAATAAAAGCGTGCTCTTTTGTGCGATAATTGCAAGATAACGATATAAATTGGCGCAATTTGTTGAAATATTTGCGGTGACAAACAAGATGAATAATTCCGAAATGGGCAGATTTTATGAAACACAATGGCCATTGAATTATTCAATTATACGGCAATATTTTATGAAATTTAACAATTTGCTTTATTGTTTAGTTCTTGCTATATTCGAGCATGAATTATCTACTAAAACATTGATAATGTAGGATTTTCTCACCTATTACAAATGTCACTCTCATAAGGTTACCTATGTATTATTTTTTGTCGATGCATCCATGTTCACATGGGTTTTAGTAAATTAATCTTATAATTAATTTAGTTCAAAGTGTCGTAGTCTGTTGACGGGTCTGTACTCTGTAGTTTCTAGATACACTTACTACTTATAACTCTACAGTTAGATACCTACATACTTATAGATTCCTTATTTTCACTTCAATCATTTTTATCTCAAATCTTTAAGTGGGAGAAGACAAGGTAAAAAAATATTAAGAAAATAGAATTGACAACTTTTTGTAATGTGTAAGACCCTAACAGAAAAAAAAAATATTTTGTTTTAACTTGTCCTGAGTTCAATTCAAGTTTTTTAAATACATAATTGTGGAGAAAAATTAAAAAAACCTAAAAGTAAAAATTACCCTTACAAAACATTCGAAAACGTTTCGAACGTTGTGTATATTATTTTGCCTTACCATAGTTTGAATTGTTCGTCAAATAATATTATATTCAGTCAAACTATAAAGAGGAATGACAGTGAGAGAAAAACTGACAATTCGTTAAACAACACGGAATCTGTATTAACGATAATTGACGCCTAACATAAGATTTCCCAGGATTAATCTCTCGTTGCCTTAACAAAGTATAACAACAAAGGAACCTCTAACAAGAGCTACCAGGCCCTTAACACCTTCTATATTTCCATTAACACGTTGTATACACAGCCTTCTATTTACCACGACACGAATAACCCTTCACCATAAAAACAACTAACGTTACTCTCGGGTACACAAAATTATTCCGTCACCCTATTAACGAATCCTTCAACAAGTCTTATGACAAGGGTATAGAGTTCACTTTTCATGGACAGCGTCTTTTGAAGGAGAGCGTTGAAACTAGATAATGATGTAGACGCAACACTTGGTGTTTTGCTTGACTATCAACTATGTAAGGTTAGATATTATGACAGTGCAGCCCTTTATTAAGGGTTAAACATTGTTACTTATTTTTAAGCTATTGCATAGCATCTATCGCGGGCCTTGAGCGTGGAGACCGAATCCAGAAATTCCGTAACGAAAATAACCTAACACCCCCCACTCCGACCGGCACAGCGGTGATACATTTTAGTTTTGCCATCTATCGATGAATATCAGAACTTTTAATGATTTTTTGAAATATCACGCTTGTCTCTTTAGTTCAGCAACTCGTCTCTAGGTGGCATTGGCTGTATTGGACCACGCTCAAAAAGTGTAACTTGAATTAATATCAAAGAAAAAAAAAACAAAAAAAAAATACTGCATAAATAAAATAAATAAATAATTATAATTGCATCAGTTGATAACAGCTATACAATAGCTTTACCGCGGCAGTCTCTGAGTGCCAAACGTCTTTTTTATGTAGGTACTAGTAGAATACAAATTAGGTTTATTTTATTAATTTGAAAGCATTACATAATATGTTATGTCTATGTATTATTCAGTTCAGTTAATGCTTCTTCTTTTAGGAGCAACGAAGCCACATAGCAATGAGGTGTCAAACACTACCTACTTGTACCTACCTACTGTCTAGTGGAATAACAGATACATAATAGGTAGGTTCATATTACATAAATAGTTAACTAAACCTTTATCTGTTCACAAACCTATGTTTATCAATCACTTCATTATTTAGAAACAGAGTACCGGAGAGTCGGGCCAATCAATCCAGTCATTCGACCAAACACTTCGTACATTCAACCGTCCAGTTTCCGAAGACCCCTCACAATCACACATATTCCCTGTACTAATCATCAATTTGGAGCTTCAAAGGGGGGTGCGAAGGTCAAAGGGCAGTGGTGGTAGGACGATCACATTGTAATTGGTAGCAGGAGCAAGATAGCCGTGAAATGACGACTGCCCTGACAAGGGTCTCGCACTTGCTTCAGGGGTTTTTGTATTGAGTGACGCCTTAGTGTTCATCGGGTTTTGGAATTAAATCAGTAGAAGGTATGTTTAAATGAAAATAGGTACCATTATTTGAGAAGAATGAGCTCTACCCAAAGAATGTTGGTTAATCTATATCTATCTATACTTATAATAAAGCTGAAAAATTTGTTTGAACGCGCTAATCTCCGGAGTTACTGGTCCGATTAGAAAAAATATTTCACTAATAGGAAGCTACATTATCCCCAAAGTTTATAGGCTACTTTTTATCCCGGAAACGTGAGTGAAACAGCTAGTACTAAAATATTGCTAAAGTTTTTTTTTTTAATTCTATTCCATTTCTGTAAAGTATTTTACGATTGGCGTGTGTTTGACCATACTCATACTGTAATCAGTAATGATATAGGTATCAGGCCTAAGTTGGTGAGCACACAAACAAAGCTTAGAAGGGTTATAATACGGAAAAGATTTATTAATCTGTGAATAAATTTTTATGTCAAATATGATTATTTTTCTTCTTTATCTATGAGAAATAATAAATTGCAATGTAGATATAGATATACATTATACAAACTACAGACAACTTTATGCGTATTAGCTACACCCTATGAACACAGATGCACGCTGCATCGCCTCTCAACCTCACCTCCCTGTATGGCTCTGTACCAACTTACGATTGCACATGATTATATCTTTCATTAGCCTTATATCACTAACAGTAAGATCCAAAATGGAATAGGCTAGTGTTCTTCAGCGGGATAAAATTTTGTTCCATTTATGCAGTGAGCTATGTTTAGTATGAAACCGCAGAATAACTATCTGCACTATTAGATGTTTATTACAAACGTTGTTTGTTACATAATAATATACTGAGGATTTATAAATCACGCGAAAGCATTTTAATACAGAATATTCTATTATGTGCTGATAACACCGCTTTGATTTTACATGGTGAAGATTGGCCAAATACAATTTTATTGGCTGAACAAGCTTTTCGCTCTATGAATAATTGGCTGTCAAACAACCCACTTACATTAAATTTAGATAAAACTACATTCCTAACCTTTTCTCTAAAATCTTCAACTCCTTCTAATGATACCCTCATTTTAAAAGCTCATATCTGCTCTAATAATTTACAAACCTAATAACTCTTGCTCTTGTCCTCAACTTAGCACATCAAATAGTATCAAATATCTTGGAGTCCAAATTGATCACATGTTAAGCTGGAAATCGCTGGTAACTACACAAACCCTAGTAGGTGTTTTTTTGTTTTATAATAATTACGTCATATTATTTTTTATATTAAATTGCGACTTGAGCCCAATATCTTATACAGTACAATTGTAAGAACAATAAAAGTTGGACGTGCCCCATTTATGTTCATTTTTCTAACGCATAAATTACTTCGGGTACGTTCTTTCTCTTCTCCATCCCGTTTTTTATTAAGTAGTCCAACAAAGGTACGCAAACCTGTCGTTTCAACCATTTTATTAAATGGTCATAAAATGAAATATTTTTTATACGCTCAAATGAAAGTGCTCACTTCACGTACCTATATTAAGCCAGACTTTAAAGATATATTAATGATCCTGCACTCAGGCATTATAACGAAGTTATCCCCTCGTCCTGTCTGTTTAAGAAACAATTAGGTATTATTATAGACTCTAATAGGAGGGTGCTACACGAACATGACTGCCTTCCCCTCTTTCATTAGTGGTACTATGTGGAATTAGCCTCTCGTAATATTGCGTTTAAGCTTCTTAATTTATTGTAAACAAATTTTATTTAATATTAAGTCTCCCAAACATAACGTCTAGGATCTTCTTCATAAAATAATATTTTTCATATTTGGGTATCCTAATTCATCCGTTTCTGAGCTATCGTCGGGTCTAAGTTGTTTTTTTATATTGATTATTGATGCTTATGTCTACCACGGCCTTTAATGCTGACTCGCGATGCAGCACTTTTTTAGTGACGTGTTCATTAGGTATAGAAAAATGACGCTAGGTTTTTTTGAGATAGATATAGCTATTTAGCCTAGTTTGTAAACAACAGAATCAGCACCATTAAGGTGTTTTTACAAAACAAAGGACACAAACAATAGGCCCCATTCATGTCAATAGGAACATGTCGATACAAACTGAATAGGCCTGAAACACGTCATGTTGTCTCGTGCAGGTGATCGCTAATAGACAACCGGATACAACGTATTCCAGCTAACAATACTAGTTAATAGTGTAAACAAATATAAGGATGCGGTCAGTTATATAGCGGACATGATTGTAAAGGTAGAGGCAACAGGTAGGTTACGAATACAAAAGAAGGTGGTAAATAGGTAGATAGCATCATTGACTATAATGCTAGATAGACTAGACACAAGTCGTGACATTGAAAAAAAATACCTTTAACATTATATTTATTATTATTATCACACGCTTATCTGATCCCAAACCAGGGAGAGCTTGTACTATGAAAACCAGTTTGCACACAAATATTTATCCGAGATGGGAATCCAACCTACTGCCTGTAGCGCGATAGGTGGTGTCTTAACCAACCGTGCCAACTGGTCTGTCAAGATACTACTGCCCGAATAATAATTAATTTTCACATCTAAATGAAAACCTTTTTCTAGGAACTATGATACAAGTAACTAATGGTAAAATAATTAATTACTTTGAGATTAATCAATGACTTTGAAAGTCCTTCAACTCCGCCTTCCACTATCAGTCTAGCCGCAACCTTACGACAAATTCTGATAAACTACATAAGTTCGTCAACAGGCGAAATGCGTAGAAAATAATTAGTTTTCTTCGGCGTCATGACGGATCGCTTGTCAAAGTGAAGTTAAGCGAAGTGAACGAAGTAAGCGAAATGAGCGACGCTAGAGGATAGAGGATGATTCGAGTAATTAACATGAGTTTCCTCGTAACTTGTGATAGATCATAATTCTCATAATTACTTTATTAAACTTTGCTATGATGTATCCAAATAATATTCTGTATGATAATTTAATTCATTTCATTATGACATAGAAATGTCATATAGGTAACGTATTACAGGTAAGCTCTGAATTTTCTCAAATAGGCCCCTTGAGTAAGATTTTTAGAGTGGAGTTACTTAATCGTTTGCAGGCTGTGGGGCTATACCGAAAATTATGTAAACAATGAAAAAGGATACCAAAATATACATACTTAAGCGAGGGGGTTTCATTAACTGAGGGCCAACTCCGAAAAACGATACACGATAGTTCGATTATCTTTGTCAACTTATTAACCAATAGAATTGCAGCAAACTGACGAGACGTAAATTGTGAGCAATTCTATTGGTTAATAATTTGATAACGATGATCGGACTATCGTGTATCGTTTTTCGGAGTAGGCCCTCTGATCCTTCAAGCAGTAGTAAAAACTAATGTCAATAGATGGCGGTGTGCCTTTTTATTGAGAAATGCCGGCTAGATAATCAAGAAGGTATATATAATATATATATGCATCAGTGATAAATACTCTATCGTATTTACAGATGCTGTGGGGAACCGTTTCTTCCATCTTCCAGCAAGCCCTCTACAAAAGCCTGTTAGTAACACCCATAGTGAATAACTAGGTTAATAGGATTACCACGATACTTTGCGAATTGTCTAGTAAATTCCTAATCAGTCGCTTATAGAGACGGTGTCATCCTAAATTATCTGGTGGTTATCAAATCAAATATTCTTTCAGGTTCACGCTCTAGACAAGAGCCACTTTATTTTTTAGCCTCATTAGCCTATTTGCTAACTACAAAGTATCTGTAAATTGATCCAGCTTTAATCAGCTCAGAATCAAGATTCAAGCCTCATGTCCTGAAGCATAACTATATAGGCGATAAGTTTGTTCCCAATATTTCAATAGCAAAAACAATTTTTTGCAAACGCTTTACTTAATTTAAAAAGCAGCCTCCATTTTGTTTGCTTTCGCCTTAAGGAAGCGCCTCTCAATATCGTTGTTCAAACAAATGTTCAAACATGATGTAATAGAAAACATCTTGCTGCCGACTACCGGTCGGAAGTTGGGGGAGTAAGGAAGCGGAAGAGATGAGCTTGCTGAATCCACACGAGACTTGTTTTTAAAATGTTTCAGTGAAAAACGCGTAGTATGGATGAACGTGTTATTTTTCTAAAACAGATACATAGCTAGGTATAGCTAGATATAGTCTAGTAATTATTGTTGTAAGATATATGGTGATCTACACTTCAATCACTTAGTTTAATGAAAGTGTATGCCAAAATGCAGTAGCGGATTCAGGATTATGGTTTGGAAGAGGCTTGACCCCGCTGATGACACAGTTTCAGCCCCTTAGTCTTCTAGATCCGCCATGCATTAGGAATATGCAATAGGCCTGTTATATAAAATTCAATAATAATCGTCAACAGCACAGCAGTGACAAGCCAATCTAAATAGTTGTATAGATAGCTGCATACACAGATAGATACAGAAATGAATAGAGTTTGCTTGCAAGTGGTTTCCGACACAGCCTGTCTGGTTCTCGCCTGAAGCTTACGGCAACTTGCTTACGTGATGTATAGTCTTATTGCTGTCGTTAGATTCAATACTATTTGAATGATTTAATTCTTAATCTTTATTAATTTAAATGATAAAACAATTTTTTTCAGAATAAGTATGATGTTCCTACTAGGTACATTAATATTTAATAATTATTGTTTTTTTTTTAGTCTGTTCTGGCTGTTATATATCAGAGCATCCTAGATTTTATTTTTCTAGCAATATTTCCACTTAGTCGATTATTAACACCGAAAACCGAAAAAGTAAAAACACAAAAAAAATAACAGCAGTTGTTTACATCTACACGTATATTATCAAGAGGTAAAGTTTATAAGTTCGGATGGAGGAGATAATTCCTTTCCTGTCCGAATCCAGTTACTGGAGGGATTCAAAAAAATATTTCACTAATAGGAAGCATTATTATCATCGATAGCTGTAGGATACATTTATTCTTGGAACGCGAGAAACAAACAGGTAGTACCTAAGTATACAAATAGAAAAAGATAACAATTCGATGAAAGTAGAAAAAGAAAGAAAATTATGGCATAGCAATGGCAATAAAATTTTAATAATAAATAGCTTAAAATAACTACATATTTTTGGCTTTAAAAGCAATAAATAAAGAATACTTTACACTTAAACGTAGGTAGTTTAGTTTTATATTAGGTTAGTATTTATTTATTAATATGTATTTGATTTATATTTTTTTTGTTGACTGATTATGTACTTTTTAATGAATAATAAAGACGCAAATATAAATATCGAATTCATACACCTCACCGCAACTACTAGAAAATGTAATAAGTTTACGTAGTACATCGTTCCTCCATTCGTTCGCTAACCGAGTTTTTAGGCGTTACGCGACCTAAAATTTGTTTACATGTACTATGCTTCCCCTGTAATTTGATAGGCTTGTCTACCGTAGTTCACTGTAGGATATTATGAAATAGTTATTCAGTAGAACGTTCGCGTTAGCGTAGCTCATAATTACGTTAACGTTTCAGTTTCAGTATACGTTATCGGAGTTTACGTTACAATTTTCGGAGTATCAAACGCTGTTAAGGGTAGTGTGGGAGTGGAGGTAGTAATTGGTAGCTAGAATCGCTAATTAGTTATGTATAACTAGTACATAGAGTATAATCTATAGGTAAATATAAAAATTAAACCCTATTTCCTTTGGTCACGGGATCACGCGTGAACGGCTGGACCGATTTCGCTAATTCTTTTTTGTTGTGTTTTTTATTGTCTTGAAAATGTTCTTACGTAAGAAAAAATTTTGAGATTTGCTCGAAAAATTTACTTTTCTAATGTAACCTTCTTGTGGCAATTTAAACTTTTCTAATGTAATATGGCGTTCAATCGTTTGACAGAATGCGCGCTGAAAAATATAGGATTTAGGATACTTTTTATCCCGGAAAAATATAAGATCTCTCGGGAACGCGGGTAAAAGTGCGGGGGAGAAGCTAGTTACTAATATTAGTAGAAAAAATGTCTACCCAAATGAATTCACTATAAATCCTACTATTCAGACTACCTTCACAATATTCTGGTATTCAAAAATGAAACCATCGAGCATGTCTAAATGCACCCACGTCGGCAAACAATAGTGCACCTCATAAAAAAGTAATTTATGAAACTTCAACCGTAGTCGCCAGACCGATGCGTCGTTGGAAGTTGATTTATTCTTTTCGCGCTTCTGAAATGAGTATTATGTTCTGCTACCGAAACGTAATACTTACCTGAAGGTTTATACAGACTGAATACGAGATTTTATTCCCTAAAATACCGTTTAGATAGCGTGTAAGCTGATAGGTAAGTGCAGTATGACACAAGATATATGAAACATCGGCAAAATTCGTAAAACCGATCATTCCCGAAAAGAGTGCGCCTACAACACTACCCATGTTTAGTACTTTAGGCGCAAACGATTTGTTAAAGTTTGAATGGCGCGAAAATGAATGTTTTTTATTAGTTTTGTAAATTGGAAGTGAAGTGTAGATATACGATTTGACGATGCTACATTTAATTTATGTCATACTGTACGTCTGTACTCCAACCAAAAATCTGCTAATGGTGACTTTGTAGACAGTTTTTTTTACTAAGCATAGAGAGGATATTAAGCTGTCAAGTGCAGCTGCATACACCGATGAGTGATTGGTTACAAATTTGTAGCTTTAAAGGTGACAGGCGCATAATAAAACTACCTACCCCATTATTGTGCTAAGGTTAATACATTCCGTGTTTCAGAGACAGTAAGGCGCTCTGAGGAAATGTCTGGAAGCCAAGAAAACGCACAGTCACTATTCCTGTCATCCAGTGATACTGGCTTTCATTAAGTCTGTGTCACGAATTCTCTAAAGAACACTACAGATGCTCTCAAGTTTGCAGAATATCTATGAAAATGATAGAATTGACAATCATCGAGCGTCTCACAGAAAACATCATTTGAGTAATAAGCTATAAAAAAAACTGCACTAAACGCTTAACTAGCGATTTCATCATCAGACCCTGAAAATTACTTGTATGTCACAAAGCTACATAGATTGTTTCAACAATTCAACCAAATTATTGCCGTCCGAACTATAGTTCGCGAGCAAGCTCTGAGGAAGCAGGCGTTATTTTATAATTGAATGCATTCCCGCGCAGGCTAAATAACATAATATCGACTAAATCACAACTCTAGCTCATTACGTCAACATTCCTTACGATAGATAGCGCGCGGACTGTAATTAGGTACTTACATACACTTGCAAATTTTCAAATCGATATAATTAGAAGTAGGTTAAAAATAACTTAATATATAGGTTTTACATACAATAAAAGCATGTCAAATATACTATCATAAATAATATTATGTTCTTGTATTGAAACAAAGATTTGCTGAAGATGGATATCAGCTCCCTTACTACCAATAAACCGTACGTAGACATCGTCTATAAGCCACTTTTTCAACCGAATGGCCTGCCAAGTACAAAAGGAGAACTAATGTGCTACTAACTATCAATAGGGGATGGAATTTATAGACGTACCAACCCCTCTTTACGTAGAAAATATTATTCTTTCGAAGTACCCAGACGTAGTTTGTGTATACCGCCTTTTGTGGCGAACGGGGGAGTCGAACTGTGAGACTCAAGGCATGGACGTATGTGGTGTAAGTCCAGAGATTTATATTCTATGCCCTTTGATAGAGGTTAAATTATACTGAGAATACATTAATGTAAGGTTTGACTTGAAAAAATATTTTCCAAACTACTTTTAAATACCTACTTATTAAAAAGTCATACTAAAATTAGTGAATTCAAAGAATTGAATAAAAAATAAATAAATAGTAGTATGTTTTGTTTCATTTATATTAGACTATCTACTTTTACTCGTATTTATCAATTTATCCAAAGGTACACAAATTTAACTGTCTGTCTTTTTACCCCTAAGCCGCTGAACAGGTAATGATGAAATTTGGCACACAGATAGCCTATGAGGAAAATTATATATAAGCTACTATTTACCCCGGGAAAGCAGGTGAAACCGCGGGGAACAGCTTGTATCTAATTATATTCAGATTTTTCAAATTTTTAATTCAGTTTTCCTTTCAAACGCTACAATCTTCTCACTTACAAGCAGTTCCAAGAAAGTTAGTATGACGCTTGTAAACACGATCTCCTTTTCAAATTGTACAATCCAGTGAATGATGGTGAAATACAAAAAAACGAGTCATCCTCATTGTCAATTGGTTTATTTGTCGGTAAAGTTTGTCATTCTACCCCTACTTTTATAAGCTCACTCGTATTTATAAGATTTATGGACATCCAGGAAGATAATTTCTATGAACAAATATAAGTATTTTAATAAAATATCATCTGAATTTTTTTAGCTGTAATATGAAGACAGGTTTTCCGTATCAGTTAAGGCTTTAAATAATGCCAATAGAACCTAACTCTGGACGCAATGACATTGATGACAGATCAGTGATAGTAACGACAAGTGTCGATGAGGCTATAATTGGGTTATAACTTTGAATATTACGATGAGTTTTGAGTGATGGAAAACATTTTCGCGCCACCCACACACAAGTTTAAAAATTCGTTGTAAGCAGTGTCTTCCATGTATCAAATAATGGTATTTGACTAAATATGGATATGAATAAATGGTTTGACGGCGGTAAATCCTGGTAAAATGTATGGCGTCGGCCGCGCGCATCATCCGCGAGGCACGGAAGTGGCTCCATACATTCCCATATGCAGACTATGGCCGCGCGCGTCTGACGCGCGCATCAGACGCGCGCGTCAGCCGCGAACCGCGAGCCTCGGAAGCCTACCTTAAAACTAAGTTTCCTCCTAGGCAGTGTAAAGGCGCCGTTAACCTTTAGACATTGTCATTTCACAAGTCCATAATAGACCATTTAATATACCTACTTACCATCAGTTGTCAGTCGTCTGTCAGAAAAAATACCTGATATAAGAGATATGCATAAAGAAAATATAAATCATTAATTCGATAAAATCCGTAAATAATAACTAGATAACCAAAATAATCCGTTCGATTCGATACCGCATGTCGCGTAGTGAAGTGACAACGTCTGCGCATGAAATGATCCCGTGTTGATTGTGTCCAATATAATTGGATTCCTACATGGTTGTATTGTGGAGGTAAAGCTTTGTTTACACTGGTGAACTCTCTGATCACAAAATATTGGGATATATGCATTATTGTTCTGGTAGAAAGGGGCGCAGTAAAATAATTATTATCTAAAGGATTTATCCAGCAAGCAGTAGACGTTTAAGCCAATGACGATTATGCAGATAATGATGCTAGGAAGAGTCTCAGTCAATGGTACTAAGTATTTTTATTGTTTACAGACTAAACTAAATTAGAATCATTCCACATCTCTTTCTTATTAAAAACATAATTGAAAAAGAATAGTACATAAATACTTAAAGCTGTCAAATTAGGGTATTGTCATTTATATGGAAATAGTTGTGATAGAAAGGCTTGGCGACTAAATTCATGTTGAAACAAGCAGTAAGACTAATTTGACAGAACTAAATTACTAACGACATATAATATAGGTATATGTAGTGAGGCAAAATTAGTTCTAGTTTGTAAACGACAGAGACATCACCAATGTGAATCAGTCTTATGTAGGACTACTATTCCAAAATGCAATTTATTTAACCTTTAATCCGTGAGCAATAAGGTTAAATTTCATGGTGTTAATAATAATAAATAATATGGCTGATTATTAATAGGCGTATGATGAATGGAAATCGAATTATGCGTGAAACGTGATGCAATCCAATTTGAAAATTAAAATATTGTTAAAGCAATGTTTTTATTGCTTCCAATTATTTAAGAGTCACTGTTGATTGCATTCAATAATAATTAGACAAAACCTGTCTGTGTTCTCGCCTGCGACGTAAGGGGGCAGCGTTTATGAAAGATTAGCTTTCCGGCCCGCGGTTAGGTACACCCGTAATCCCCTATTTTACTAAGTGGATGAATTTTCAAAAATCCTCCTCGCTTCGTCGTAATAGCTATCCATAGGCCTCAGCCCGATCAGTCCAGTGGTTTCAGCTGTGCGTTGATAGATCAGTTTAGACTACTTTTTTATGCTAATAGGAAGCTACATTATCCCTGAAGGTTATAGGCTACTTTTTATCCCGGGAACGCGAATGAAGCCGCGGAGAACAGCTAGTTTGTCATAATTTAAAGCCAATTTGGATACGCTTCAGAAAGTAGATACTTAGGTGCATTTAAAAGAAAACCTCAGTATGGGCACTTCCAGTATCAACAGAGGTTCAATTAAAACAGTTACTAATTACACCACTGTTTATCAGGGTGGGGTTGAAACACAATTACCTACCGTGTGTCCACAGACTATAGATCGTGTAGCTGGACGTCATGGCGGTGGCGAATCAATCATTTCTTGCTTTGTGCGGTTGATTGGTAGACAATAAACGTCCTGAAATAAAGTGAATTTCTAAATTTTGAAGCCTTCAAAAAGGGCTTAAAGTTACTGGTTTCTAATAGGTACTAGTGTCTTGTTCTCTCTACCTATATGCTTAAATCTCTCGAACTATATATATACATTAGTACCTTCGATATTATTACAAAAAGATACAGAGAACTTATACATTAGATTTTACTTAGAAAAAGGCCAAAATATAAATCGTATATTGCTCTTTTACTAGCAGTACTTAGCTACAGGATAACGAAGAAAACAAGTATGCTTTATTCGGGGGAGGGTGTGAGTGTGACTTCTTTGCGTATTAAGTACCTAATAGTATTATTCGCCAAGGTAACTGTCACTTTGCCACACACAAAATTTTTGAAGGAATAGGTAGTTTTATCAGTTTCAGTAACCTCCAACATATTTACAGTAAATGTCGGGCAACGTCCCACTCGAGCGGCGCGTCGGAATAAGCACACTCATGATGCGACATCAAAGCGATGTTGCGTTTTTAATTGCCGCCCTTGCGCCCGCCCGTGGAAGGGGTAAATTAGTAGGTAATAGGGGAGTAGAGTGTGAGCCTTACACGGTGGATCGTCAAACTGAATGGAGTATCAGTTTGAGAAACGTTGGAATTTTTCTGATTTATCTTTCTTTATCCACCGTTTGATATTGTTTAGCATGACGTACCTATTGTTTTTTTTTTTGTGGTAAGTATTGAGTTTCATGACTAGGTGTTTTACCTATTAGTTATCCCCCGCGATTGCACCAGCGTTACCGGGATATTATTTTTATCTTTTCTAAAATAAAAGTAGCCTAAGTTATTCATATGACTTAGAATATCTGCCAAAAAACGTCCCGTCAAAATTAATCCAGTCGTTTTGGAGACAAGCCAGAACATTTTATTTAATTGTTTTTTTTTTTTGCTTATGTAGGTACCGTATATTTTACCGGTATTTTACTTTCATTAAGCATTTAGTAAAAACATGGTAAAAAGTTAAGTATATAGAGACTGGCTAACACCTCATGTTGAAAATCTGTCGCAGTCTCTGTATAAAATAATTTATTCCAGGATATATAAAAAAACTATCAAGCACACACCTCTTTTTTTATAAAAAAGTAATCATGTTTTATTCAGAATTCAAGCTAAAAATTAATAATACATAATAAGAAATATACAACAGCTTAGTTATGTAAACAGAATACTAAAATACATGCTCTTAATGATTATGCGGGAAAACAGCTTAGCACACTAGACAATCAAACAGACAAACGTAAACCTAATAATAACAGTGCACACACAGAGCTTGCAGCAGATGCAAATTATTTGCGTACTATTTGTACTCGTAGGTAGTCTGGACGCAAAGCGGACTCTGCAAAAATGAATTTTGGACGAAATGTGTGAATATTTGCGCATCCGCGTATTGTAGGGTGTTGAAATATGAATTTTGTACGCTTTGGTAAATAATATATAAAATATATATGGCAGTGAACAAGCAACAGTCCGCCTGATGGTAAGCGGTTACTGTAGTAGTCTAAAGTGGTGAATAAAGAAAAAAGATTTTTCTAACTTTCATTTAAAGTTTTCAACTATTCTGTGGAATGTCCTCCACATTGTCGTCACTTGTCTTGTTCTGTGAAAACCTAGCTACCTACATAGAGCAATCCACCTCATCAATTACAAACTCAAAGAACTTTATTTACTTACAGGTATATTAACTTAACATCAAACACGTAGATGTAAGTAGGTAGCTAGCTGTATTTACAAACTTAATCTTAAAAAAACATGCAAAGGAATTCGAGATCAAAGACCCGTCACCTACACGCATTATTTCCGAAACCCTTGATGGATCTTTAAAAATGTTGCTGTAATCTACCACGATAAAAATGCGTTTGAGAAATTCATTCTAACGTTTATATTTTATGAGGTCCTGATGTTTCATTATGGCAATGTTATTTTGGTAGGCTTTAAAATTGAATTGTTGCCTCGTGTTCGGTGGTAACCGCATGTTGAAAGCGTTGCGGTCTGTGGCATGTCATGAAAAGGTGTAACCCCACGTGACTTATATACGGCTATGTGGCGCTCGCGCTGTTTCAATTATACCTTTCGCATTCATGATAACAGATGGCGTTGTTTTAAATATAATTAAATACGAAACGGGTTATACTGGGTTCATTTTATTTTTTAGGTATGTAGAGATAAACGAAAAAAATGCCCCTAGCTGTCTTCCAGTTGTTCACGAAAATATATTTATTTTTATTTTGTTATAGGTACATAAGTATACTTAAAGAACTAAATTAAATAAGGAAGGAAGTTATCATTCTAAACCATCCACCTACATAATTTACATTCCAAATCAAAACCGTGTGAATAAGAAGCCTTAAATAATCCTGTAAAGCTATATTAGAGTAGAAGCAATTTAAAATAGGCGCTTTATCAGGGACCCTTGCATAACGTAGGCACTCGATGAGTGAAAGCAAACAAGAAAAAAATCAACATTAGTGACTTCAAAAGCGCCCTTAAACGTTTCGAGGGATTCCTTGACAAATTTAACGTTACTCAAGTCGCTTGAAATGAAAAAAGATGTTTATTCGCGTCACCAAAGTAATTTCGAAGCCATCAAAGAATATTATTTATGTAGTATTGAGGAAATTTTGTCAGAAGCAATGGCGAAAATATTTGCTGAACGATTGATAAATAAATGTACAATAGAGTTGTGTAAATTTTAATTTCAAATCGAATTATGACGGTAAGCGACCAAGGTAGGCTTGGTCAGACTTTCTTTCTTTGAAAAAGCGTTTGGCAAATGTGTTGATATAATTTCATGTATATTCTTAGGGAAATTGGCGACTCTTCATATTTGCAGTTCGTCAGTAGGTACAATTATATTTTTGCCAAAACTGATATAAAATTAGAGGTGCAATTTTTCAAATCCTTTATTAATTTCATAATATTACATAATATTATACTATTCGTTTCTATGCACTTTTGCTAAAAACTTTACTTTGCAAAAAAAATATTTTTTTATACGTATTTACTGTAAATCCTTAGGTACTTACCAGCAGTGGTACTGTTCATTGCTGGTAAGTACAGGTTCACACGGCCACAGATCAAACTACACATTTTTGTTGCAAAATATTGTGCCTATTACAACCGCATAAGGTGCCGTAGTGTGTAATAAATGCATTTTTATTATTATTATTTCTTATCCCAATTACTATTTTTTTGTTTACCAACGTACCTACGTAGATAGGTACTACGTTTGAAGGCAGCTTTACTTTTACCGTAATTCAATTCAAATATGAAACTGCTTATCTAGCAAAATTAGCCCCTCTGGCCTCTCAAAGACAGAGACTAATAAAATGAAAACCAAAGTGCCACGATATTGCTCACCACGGATCCCGTAAAGAAATTTTAATGTAATAAGCTTTCTTTGTGAGCTGGAAATTCAAAGGCTTTTAGTTTATTATCCTAGGTTATGAAACTACCGGTGGCGCAGGAGCTTAAACTGTATGAACGATGTGGCACAAGTTACAAGTCTTTCATTAAAACTTTTGAGGTGTTGATAAGTTATTCGGCCTTTTACCTGGGTTTTATGATTATTTTTCTCTTGAGGGTGCTCTGGGTGCCGCATCGTGGCATAAGTAGAATAATACGGTCTTTAAGCAAAGTCGCACTAAGTGAATTTCTTTGGTGTGGTAAATCCAAGTTTATTAGTTAGTTTAACTTTTCAGAGTTTAAATCAGCCATGTCAGATTATGCGACCCACTGAGCATTTTCCTGAGACCCGAATAAATTTAGAAAACAGCCAGATAATGCGGGACACAAAACCATTTTTTGAAATCGTGTGCGCTGCAACAATCCATACACTGACATAAGTTGTCTGTTGCATTGCATGTAAGTTGATGGATGATTTGGTTTTGCGAACTTGGTTTTTTATGACATCTCACAACTTTTTACGGTGCAGCAGAAGAATTGTGTTGCGAGACTTGACATTTTTGTACTTGAATGTTTTTGGTGAGACTTTATTTCCAAACGCCAAACACTCTTTATTTGGACCGAAAGCGTTTCGATCCGCGGATTTATTTTGTTCCTGTACGTGAGTTACACGATGTGAGTTGGATTTTAATGGATATCATCATAAATATATATTAAATCTACACGTTTACGTAAAATTGGTACTAGAAACGTCTTTAAAAATATTGAGATAATATGTAATTTAGGTATAATGTAGGTACTTATTTGAAAATGAAAAATGCAATGATACTTTGGTAATTAATACTAATTTATTTTCTAGGAACTTTTCCAAGCTACTTTCTCTAATAATGGGAAATAATTTGAGAACATAAAGAAGATTTCATTTTCAAACCCTGAATTTGCTTAGTAATTTTTAACGCCATGCGCCATCTTCAGACTTAGCATGTAAACTGAATGCTATTTTAAAGTACTAGTGACTCTTTATATTTTAACTAGATGGCACTAATATTAATTTCAACATAATATTTATTTATATAAATTTTTTACTTACGTACTTAATTTAAAAAATTATATACTTCTTAAAATTACGACATTTATTTCGTCTATTCATCTATAAGATACAGTAGTTCTTTAGGATTCAGTTCATAACAGACGATCGATAGATGTCGCTAGCGACATGAAAAGATGCATAATTTCACATCGATTGCACAGAGCTAATAATTATACATATACTCGACAGCCAGAATTGGAAAAAGCGAAGAAAGTTTTATATAAATATTGTTGTTTTAAAGTAGGTAGGTACCTAACAATTAGTAGGTACTGAAATGTCATCGATAGTTCAGCTGGTACTGCTCCGGTAGCTATGTATCTATAGAAGTACCTAAGTACTTACCTAAATAGATTTAATAGGCCTATCAAAAAATATTTAAAAATAGTTGAAAATAAATAACTTTAGAATTAGGCAAAAAACGACCTTCTATTATGTTAAGAACAATGTTCAATTCAGTCCAAAGAAAAACAATATGTTGCTAAGCGTTTTTTTTTACAAACAAATTCACCGCCTACACATGAACAGAAGAACCAACAAGGAAATGTTCTCACAAACTTTTTATTGAACAAAATACAAGGCTAACTACTGAACGCTTAGTTTTTAACAATAGCCAACATAATTTGAACTACCTGCGCTTAAAATTTCTTTTAAAACGCAGTTCAATATAAATTTTACACTCGCTTTGAGATCCAAAATGTGAGAGGTACCTTGTGGGGTATTTATCTTCTAACATACAGGGGTCAATTTATACTGGTAATTTATAACGATATATTCACACGCATTTCAAATTACTAACGTACGCTTGCGACTTTTCTTGAGACTAACGTCACAAGCCTAATAAAAATTTGATAGTAGGTACAAGAAATTCGAACCGTTTGTTTAGCACGCACCCTAGGAGGGCTTAATCTAAAAAACGATACACGATAGTTCAATTGTCAAATAACCAATAGAATTGCACAGAATTTACGTCTCGTCAGTTTGCTACAATTTTATTGGTTATTTAAAATTTGTACTCGATGGTGACTGGTTACTTAGTATGCCAAAAGAAATTTAAGCGTGGATCACGTCGCAAGAAGGCACCTAATACCTAATTTGAAGATAGTACTTAGATACCTTCAAGTAGAGAAGTGAATCAAATAAAGTGTAGATAATGGGACAACTTGAAAGTCAGACTGTGGTGAAAAACAATACATAGGTAGGTACTGACAAAAAAAAATTTCTATAGGAAATTCTGTAAAAAAAATTGATACCTATCAAAATGAGTTATGTGTCTCAATGTACCAGTGTGATATGGGTACAACTTCAGTCAGATCCACCTATGAGGACGGGGTGTGTTCAACATTGGAGATCCCCGTAGTAAATATGCAACCGTATCTCCAAAACCAGGGCTTCCTCTGCGCCGACTGTTCTGATGCACAAAACGACACAATATTTCTATTACATGATAATATTATACATATTTAAACATATTCACAGTCGTGATTGACGGCGTTGTATGTATTTGAGATAGCATCGGTGTGTTCGTTTATCTGTCGACACCCTTCACGTACGGAATCCGGTTTGCGCTGGTAAGGACCGGCTTGTCGATTTTCTTAAGATTTATTATAGACGCAGTAGATAAGCCCTGTAATATGTAAATGGCTTTACTTTTGAAAGACCGCCTGCGCATGTCGCTTAACCTCGTTTTCCGTTTTTTTCTTTATTCTAGAATTTTCCAATACGAAACCATAACCGGCTCGATTTCTTTATGTGTTTATTTGTACAGAAGCTTGTTACTCAGTTACCTACGCTGTAAGAACTGAACGGATTTAGATGAAATTTTGGTCATTGATACTATAGAATAAAACGTTATAGGTAACCATGGAAAATCGAAATGTTATATCTGCCCATGTTATATTGTCCCTTTGCCCTTGGACCAATGATACCGTGAGAAAAAGACGATAAAATTACACGTCCACGCCGAAACAAAAATTACCTACTGTGCTATTTAAGTAAGGTCAGCATAATAAGATAATAATCTGAATAAAAAAGTCAACTTCTACAGTCCTCAATGACGAATTACGAAACTAGACTCGGAGATAAAAAAAAATAGAACACAAAATATTTTCACGTTCAGATTGCGATATCTGTGGTTTGTATTTTGACTGTTGTTGGGAAATTTTAAAAAGATATAAGTAGGTACTTACCGAAAAATATGACCACGGAAATTATATACCTATGATTAAATATTCTGAAAGGAGAAATATAGCTGAACGCATTTTCCGTCACTGGCTATTTATTACTTATATACTATATTTATCAATGATTAAATAGCTGCGATACAGATTTATCGTTGTTAAACGTTTAAAGTATCATTATTAACATTTACTTAATCTGTGGTTAACATTCGGACTAAATAATTAAAAGTATCAAATCAATTTCAGGATCTTAATCAATCGCTCTATATACCTACCTATGTCAATAATTTTACGACATGACAGGGCCTAACATAGGTAGTTCATCAAAAAAGGCGTAAAAAGAGTCGCTCGGTAAAAAATGCAGATTCTCTGATACAATTTAAATGGCTGAAACCACTTATCGAGTGTACCTACCGTCTGATTCCTTATCAACTTTTTGATATTAAAATAACATGACCTGAAAATTCCTATCCTCAATAAATACTTAATAGGTATTAACTAACATTCAAAATAAAATTCGTTTTTAAATTAATATTCTTAAGGCATATATTCAATAACGCGTAGATAGCAACCACGCTGTTGTATCAAACAAAAATAGCCATGTCACGACCCAACTCATAAGTTAAAGTCTACTTTTTTCCCTAACAACCAAATATGAAATTATCCTTCCAAATACATACGACCTTAGCGTGACTCCGGTGTTCATAAGTACCTAGACGTATGACATTGCCATAAAAACACGAGTAAAAACACACGAGCAGACAAACATTCTTTGTGTACGTCTAGCTATCGACCTTGGGAGTGATGTACGACTTTTTAGCGAGGAAAAAAATGGCGTCCAGTGAATTTACCTAACTTTTTGCTGGCACTTCTTAGAACGGCAAACCTAAGACCTTAGGTAATGCATTCCACAGTTCGAATTATAGCTTCGATATAAAAGCTTTAGATGCCATAATTTTGGGTAGATAAGGATCGGAGGCGATTGGCGGGCTTAAGTTTGGAAACTTACGCAATTCTTGACCCGTTTTCGGGCTACCGATTGAAAATGCCATTTAATTAATTTGGCGTTTTTCTTAGAAAGAGAAACTATGAAAGTGGATGCTTTAAAAGCTATTTTGGAGTTGTATTTTGACATTATAATGGTGCTTTGTTGTGGAACAATGATTTATTAACGATGTTTCCTATCTACTTGTCTATTTCTGGAAACAAAAGAAGGAATAAATTAGGAATAGTTTGGTCTTGCTATTTTTGGTTGCGAAGCCGTAAAATATATCAATCAAACCGACTGCTACAATTTCGCTTTATAATAAGGAAGTACAGATAAGCATAATAAAAGGAAAACAAATTTATTATTTTGGTAGGTAGGTAACTATGTAGTCATGTTTTACCTAATTAAATAGGTTTATTGATAAATTTATTGAATAAATTGCACTATTAATTTTGTATTTAATTAAACAGAAATTACTTTTACGTGAAATTACTCTCAATATTAATAAATAATCAAATAATAATAATCTCAAGTATTTTAATTTTAAAAACTAATGCCGATAAAAAACATTTTTATCAATGCTAAATGTTTAAAACATTACATTTAAAGAATAATGTTATGCCTATTTTTTCGTATCGTAGACTATTAACATCTGAGCTTTGACCTGGCACATTCAATTAACATCTGGCAGGTAATGTAGTCATCTAGTCATCCCATTAACAATATTTCATAAAATATAATTATTTTCTAAGAGCATAGCGTTTTTTTTTCTCACAGAGCTGCTCTAGTTGGGAAATACCGCTACATAGAATACCGCTGCCAAATATTTTGATTTATTTGATATTGAATAGCATTAAAAAATAATAAATTGATGCTTATCATATGTAACGACTGTTTCTCTTCTTATTGTGGAAATAAGAGAAACAGTCGTGTGTGGGGATGATGTTATATTCCTGCGTGTGAATAAGGTTGCCAGAATTTATCGGAAAGGAAGGAAGGGTAGTAACGCGTGAGTGAGGGATTCCCCGCTAACACTAACTTGACACAAGGCTGATCGTTAGCTTGTAGGTTTGCTGAAACGTTACATTATTTGGAATGCTGCACCACCTGCTTCTGGTGTCATACTATACCATCTTCGGTTACATGGGTGTAATTATCTATATAAGTATGTTTTTACAAAAAAAGTAGTATATTTTGTATATCATTTATCTGGTTTCGATAGTACAAGCTCTGCTTAGTTTGGGATCAGATAACCGTGTGTGAAGAATGTCCCAGGATATTATTTAAAAAAAAAAACATCTTCACTTACTTTGATAAAATCAGAATTAAAAGCAGCATGTTTAAAAGAATAAAAATATATAAATAACTCACTTTATACTAAAGTAAAACTAAAAACAAAAATTAATAGATACTTTTAAATACCGTAGGTTTTTTCATAGGCCTTTTTTAGCTCCGTTAAAGGATCTCTTCGTGACTGATTAATCTGTAAATCCGACAATGGAAAACTTAATGTGATATCATTAAGCTTGTGGGTATTATCCTTGCCTCCTACATCACTAATCGAAGGTAGGGTTGTCAGCTTCTAATTGTCTATGTTTGATACACATTTAAATAGAGAATTTATTTACAATATATATACAAAATATAATCTACGTATAAATAATTCGTCGAAACGGCCGCTGCTGCCGATCTAAAGCTTTGGAAATTTGGAAAAAATACAATTCTTTATAAGCTTGCGTTTAGCCGTAGAGTTGAATATCGTATGATGGAGCCGAGGATTGAACTGATGATAAATCAAACTCAAATTCAAAAATAATTTATTCATTTTGGACTCTGATAAGGCACTGAACGTCAAATGTGACAATTAACTCTACCACCGGTTCGGAATATCAGCAAGGCTTATTTTGTGGATCTTTCTTTTGAATTTATGTTTTTACAGGTTTTGTTTTAAATATACATAAACTTCATACAATTGTCACTTAGCCAGGGGGATGCAAGTGCAGAGACAAGCTACTACAACCATATTGTGTCTTCTACGTATAGTAGGGCTTGTCGATCAGTCTCCGTTTAACATACTCTTTCAATAAAATTACCGGAAAGTAAAACATAATATTAAATGAATCTGTAAAGTTATTCACAGAATACATAGAATGAGGAAAAAGCATCATTACATTGGAATTTAAAATTAGTTCCTGTAAAAGCTAAAACGTCTGATTCTGTAATATTATTTCATTTAATTGACTATAAGAATTGATTATGAAACGTCATTGCTAATTATAGAAGAATGAGGTATTTAATAAAGAGTTATATATTTAATAAACAGGAAAATTTTCTGTCTCTCATTATTAATTGTATATTGCTCTACCACAATAAAATATTGATTTACTTACAATAAGTATTGCACGTAGTTCCTTGAATGGGGTTATGGAGTATGAATAGTAGAATTTGTTTTTTTTTGGAAATTTAGAACTTAGTTAGGACCTAGTAATACTTTGGGATTAGTGCCCGTGAGCCGTTGATTGTATTCATCATCATCATCATGTCAGCCGAAAGACGTCCACTGCTGGACATAGGCATCCCCCAAGGATCTCGACTATTGTCGGTCTTGCGCTACCTACATCCAGCAGTGTCCCGCGACCCTTACAAGATCGTCGGTTCACCACGATGCGTCTTCCGGTTCGTGGTCGCCACTCGAGAACCTTTCTGCCCCAGCGACTGTTGGTTCTACGAGAGATATGCCTCGCCCACTACCACTTCAGTTTGGCAATACTGCAAGCTATTGATTTTGTTGATGAAGATAAATATCAAATGATAGGCGCTTCTCTGTTCTTCATACAATTTTATAAACGTGCAACCTATATAATAATAATACCTTTAAACGAGCATTTCTTGTATTGGGTATATATATATAATCTAAATCTCGGAAACGGCTCCAACGATTTTCATGATATTTAGAATGTAGGTGATTTCGGGGGCAATAAATCAATGTAGCTATGTTTCATTTTTAGAAAAAACGATGTACCAACGAAAAAAAATCGGGCAGAGCTCGGTCATCCAGGTTATATAAGTATTTATAAGTGATATATAACTTTAGCCGTTAAATATTGGAGCCCTTTATAGCTGTTCAAAACTATTATTCGAAGGCTAGATAGAGATGTAATTAATGTCAAGCCGTGGAGGGTACTAAAGTACCTTTCCTTGATTACAATATTATTAATAACCATGGTTGCACTTGTGTTTTGAGAGTCTGAAAATTAATCGAGAAATTAAGTAGATACTTGATACTACTATATAAATATGAGTATTACAATTGCCAGGTGAATCTTTGAATAAGAAGAATTGCTATTGCAGTATTTAATAATATAATGTACATACTGTTTGAGTTTCCAAGGATGCGATACTAAGGTAGGGCAGGTGATTACCACTTATCAGATTGACGTCATATTGACAGAGTCTAGGCTTTATATAAATAAATATTATTATATTGAGAAGCTTAAAATCAATTCCACGTATATATTGAAGATATATTATTATTTTATTGACTGATTTATCAAACGAAAGGCTTTTTTTAAATTTTATAATGAAATTAGCATAAAAGTCTCGCGTTGATTTTTTTATGTTTTCCCGGGATAAAAAGTATCCTATATGTTATTCCAGGGTATGTATGATCAATATGTATTTGCTTACTAAGATAACCCAAATGGTTTCAGTCGCACTTACAATATTAGTGAGATGAAATGTGCTTACCTGGGTTCCCAAGAGATCTTCCTATCCTATATGATATTCCCGGAACAAAAGTAAGTGACATGTTCACGGAGCTAAGTGGTAACAAAATAGATACTTTTAAATTTGTAATATTGGTAAGAAATAGGATTTATGTAGGATAATTTATCTATTAATCCTCCGAAAAATAACTGAAACTAGTCAACCCTACAAACTAGTAGAGGTGTGAAAATGACAAGTCGACTACCGACGTAATGTTACCAAGTTAGTAATTAATTGGGACCTCATAACGAGCATCATCATACATATTCAACTAATGCTTCATGTCAGTCTCAATCTATTGTTCATTTGACACAAATTGCTTTACGTAGGCTCTGTAAGGCATAAAATTAAGGCGATTACTCTGTATAGCAAAATCTATGCAAGGTTATGTGTGTGGTTGCGATGGATGTAAGAAATTTAGTTCATGGAAAACCTTTGTTATGGTTATATATTTTATTTGTGGTTTTCTTACTTTGTAGTATTCTTTAGTTTACTGTTGTCTAGGGTTTCAGACTCCAGAAAATATTATCCGTATTCTATAATTATACTCGTAGTAGTGACACCCACAAGTCTGGCTGTGATTATTTGTCCATAATATTTATGAAAAAAATTGTATATCGGCTATCTGGTTCTTGTAGTGCAAGCTCAGCTTAGTTTGGAATCACTTAACCATTGGCCATTCAAAGAGAAAACGCTGCCGGCATTCTGGAAACCTTGTCGTTGATCGGCAGCAGCGGCCGCCTCGAGGATTTGAAAAATATACATTTATTCCTACTGAATAGTGATTTCTAACGACAGATTAAATTTGAACGATATTTCAAGGCTTTACTAATCGTAATTAATATACGCCTATTCTATTTCATGCCTTAGGCATTTGCCCTAAGGCGCCCTAGTCTGACACTTTGTATTGAATTTAACAACAAGTACGCAAAGACAAACATCGAACCATCCCAACTAGTACGTCATTGTCAATTAACATTAGTATTGACTGAGGTATACAAGAGGTGATTTTTACATTTGCGGTCTTTTTCATACGGTTTCTTATAAATAATCGTAAATTTATATCAGGACCTGAGCTGGCAAGAAACTCAGCAAGCCATTTTTCTATTGAATTCATGCAACTGTAATTTAATTTTTTTAAATATTTTTTTTGTAATAATATAATTTACTTCTATAATTTTAATATAGGTACAATAGGGTAGTTTCCTGGCATATCAAATCAGCAACTTTTTAATAAATGTCAAAACGATCGGTTACATGGAATATTGTATGAAATACTAAGCTATGACGTCATCGTTGCACAGCATCAAATGATCTACTCTTAGTAGTTCTACTGGTAATTAAAAATCATAGAAAGCATTAAATGTACAACATATTTGAAATTTCCGCGTGTTTTCAGATGTATTATGCATTGGTTAGTGTTTGGTAATTTATTTTTGACACTGTCATCTAGCCTATTGTCACATACCAATTGCAAGTGCAGAGATCTCCACAAGCATTACATTTTCGCCAACGTCAATGATTTTCAGCAATAAGTGCGCCCTGTAAAGTAAAATAAACTTAAGCATCCTACTCATATTATAAATGCGAATGTTTGTGAGTATGGATGTATGGATGGATGGATGTTTGTTACTCTTTCACGCAAAAACTACTGAACGGATTTGGATGAAATTTGGAACACAGATAGTATATAACCTCGATTAACACATATAATACTTTTTATTCCGGTAAAACATAAGATCCCTCGGGAACGCAGATGAAACCGCGGGGCGGAATCTAGTATAAAGGTAATCGTGTATACGTCTTGCCGAAGTATAGGTATAAGATAGATATATAACTCGGATGATGTGAGAAACACTCGACTCCAAGGTCCTCCGTTTGTTAGCGGGAAACCTTCCGAGAGGCATTTCTGATTAGCCCCGCCAATCAACGTTTCCTAACTAAACTCTATATTTATACACCTACGTACATGCTCCGACAGCTTAGATTTGATCTAGACATTTAGGACGATTTGTACTACTTACATTGTTGTGGTCTTATTTGATTTAGATTTTATCTGGAGATGCGAGTTAATAATCTCTGGCCTTTTGACGTTAATTATAGTTGTGAAACGTTTTAATTGTAACAGTATTTTTTTCATCAATTTTGTTTATGTTACACTAGCGACCCACCCCGGCTTCACTTGGGTGCAATTTAGATTAACAAAAAAATCAGGTTCCGAAATAATGTCTTTATTTACATTATATGATTTTTCCTTCCGGAAAAAAATATCTACATGATGGTAAATCCGTTTGTTGGCATAGAATGAGTTAGCGGATAAACAGACAGAGGGATGCGG
Source organism: Tethea ocularis (assembly GCA_963555595.1). NCBI lineage: Eukaryota > Metazoa > Arthropoda > Insecta > Lepidoptera > Drepanidae > Tethea > Tethea ocularis. The sequence goes on from OY741958.1 coordinate 11,626,378, forward strand.
AGGGCGACTTACTTTTATACTATGCATGTAGAGATTAATTTTTTTTATTCCTTTGAAAATAAAGTAAACAAATTTTCATACATTTCGTCAAACTTGCTAGATTACTTAGGTGTATCTAAGCAAGAGATTGATTTTTAAGACATAAATTTGAATAATTCTTTGCATACTTAGCAAGGGACTGGTGGTAGAGTCTATTGTAAAAGTGTAACTGTTGACATTCATAAGTGCCTTATCAAGGCCTAAACTAAATAAATGAGTTTTGAAATCAAAATCAAAAACTCATTTATTCAGTTTAGGCCCTAATAAGGCACTTATGAATGTCAACAGTTACAATTTTTAGACTCTACTACCGGTTCGGAATACACTTGAACTGAGAAGACTCCGGCAAGAAACTCAGCAAGGCTTCTTTTTTTGTGGATCTTTTTTTTTTAATTTATGTAATTACAGTTGTTGTTTTAAATATACATAAACTTTGAGTTTCATGTAGTTTTTATCCTACTAATACTCGTATTTACTCGTAAATGTGAATGTTTGTGTGTCTTCTTCACGTTCGAACAGCTAGACCAATTTTGATGAAATTTGGTACGGAGGTAGCTGACAATCAAATAAACACATAGGCTAATTTTTATCCCTCGGAACGTAAAACTGCGGGGCGGAAAACTAGTTGGTAAAAAAACGGATAAAAGTTAATGCAATTACGATTTCGAAATAAGGAAACGTTTACTGACAAATCAAAGATGTGAAACCAATTATTTCAAAACAATACTTAGAAAAGAACATTTGTCATCAACTATTTGCATGACCAATTACGTATGTTTATTCTTTGTTGGCAATAATAATCACAATACAGTAAGTATTTTACATTCGATTTCGTAAGGTAGTAATTTTACGACTTTTTAAATGTAGGTACCTATAAAGCGTTAGGGCGAAAAGCCCTAGCAAATCAACAAAAAAATGGGTCCTACTAGGTACCTGTTGTTATTTATTTATTTATACGGGGTTTTAGGTGTATACCTACCAATCTTATTTAACCGTATATCATTCGGTCTTTCATTCCTAAAATGCTCCGTTACAAAACCGAGGCTGGAATAGGGTAGTTGACACTGTCAAAAATAAATGCCCAACACTAACCAATGCATAAAACATCTAAAAACACGTGGGAAAAACAAATATGTTGTACATTTAATGCTTTTTATGATTTTTAATTACCAGTGGAACCACTAAGCGCAGATGATTTGATGCTGTAAAACTATGACGTCATAGTATAGTATTTCATACAAAATTCCATATAAACTATCGTTTTGACATTTATTAAAAAGTAGCTGATTTGATGTGTCAGTCAACTACCCTATTGAATTGGTGAACACTAAAATTCCCGCCTCCTGGTTACACATCCGTTTTAAGTTATCGGGCCGATTACGAAACCATTGTTTATTTCACTTTCGATGAACTCGGACCTAAGTATCTTATTTATAGTATTTTTTATTCATTCGTTAACTATTATTTTCTTGTTCCGCAAATAAATTGTAATTAAAGTAATAAAGGAAAACACGGGCTTTCATCATACATAAATTATTTATGTAGTTTATGAGCCAGGGTACCGCCTAACTTGTGATTTAAAAAATTGCAAAAGCACATACTTTCAGAATAATGCAGCCAAATAATTTCTACGTATGACAAAGGCAGCCAGAACTCATCAGGGAAGGGGGAAGGGTCAGTAAGGAGAGAGTGATACCCAGGGTAGTAGGTAAGTCAGTTAGTAATGTCGTATGCTTGATTTTTTACTTCGTATTTAAAAGAAAGACTTGACAAACTCAGATTTTTAATACACTATGCCGCAAAGAGTGCGAGTCGGCTATAAAAAGCTTTTAAAATATTTCAGATTTTTTTTTTAAATAAAAACTAAATTAAAGCTTCCATTACAAATATAGAAAGATGTAAAAAAGTTTTTTTAATTATTTTTGGTGATGGTATGGAAAACAAAAAATATGATTTTTAGTTATTAAGGTTTTTGTTACCGACCCGCTTTCTTACCGGCTCAGTTACTTGTCACAATCATACATCATATATGTATAGATAAACATAATATATGATATACTGTGTCCGATCCAAGCTATTTCTACAGGATATACGATGACTGCATCACTAACAAGTAGCTACGGAACTATTATACACGCTAATTACTTAAAGTCTTCTCATCTTATCGCTTTCAATGCTACGGAAGCTTAGCAAACTAATTGTGGACACATTTGCATGTCATTAATGCACGACTCTTTGTTAAGATAGAAATCCCAGTGCAAGGCCGTACTTGTAATAACATTAATTGTACAGATATTACGCATAATAGCCGCGAGATGGGCGATTATTTTCTTTGTAATGTTTTTTGTTGGGTAAAACAATTTATTCGATGGTTTACTCGTAGATGGAAAATGTCTTGGTCTTCTAATGTGTTGTGTGATAGATATGACATAAAATGATTATGTATCTTAGAGTCTTATGTCGTATATTTTATAAATTATTTTAAACTCCATCTCGTTGTGACGTCATTACTTCATAGAGTGAACTAAGCCAAAGTTAAATTTAATCTACTGTTCATGATTTAGTTAGACAAAGGGGCTATTTTCCATCATTCTTCCTCAAATGTTATCTTCTACAAAATTGAATTATAATAGTTCTATTTATATCTCATTTTCATTATCTCCTTACCCTATTTCCAATTTGAGGTCTGCGCAATATACATTTTCCATTGGACCCTTCACTCCTATATCTCCAATCAGACCTTTCTTACTCATACCATCTTTCACATAAATCTATCCATTACTTTTCAATCTTTCTCTTCTAACCACATTCAAATTTATAGCTCTTTTCTTTACATAGAATTGAAATAATACATGCAGAAGATGATTGTGATTTGCTGACCGAAAATGTACGCACTGACATCGCCGCATAGTGCAGATTCGCAGAGTTGTTGGTTCAGCGAAACGTTTGATTGCAATTGCATCAAATACTGAGCTTTGTGTGCGGCGAGATTGTGGTCAAACACAAACCAAACGCTTGCACAGATTTATACATAAGTTATTCTTGTTAGGTTTACATTCAATACGATACAAATAGGTACGCACCTATACTAAATAAATTAATTGGGTATTTCTTATAAATATTATGGAAAAAGGATAAAAAACATACGCCCATTTTTATGGGAAATTTATTGTGATCAATAAAGACGACTAAATTCATGTTGAAAGAAGAATTTGAACTAAATCAACGTGATTTTTGTTATTATAGGTACTTTTCTTATGTAGGTTTGTTTTGAGAAAAAAATATTCGTTATAAGTTTTACTATTTTGTATTACGTCGCCATTAATTACTGCAAATACATACTGGATAGCGTCATTTCGAAATCTTAGTAAGATTTAACTAACTTGATTGATTTAATTTAAATTATCTAGCAAGTTCAACACAACAAACTAAAAGTTTCCAACTCAAAATACTCGGTATAAGTACTGAGGAATAATGATAATTTAAGTACTTTTAGTTCTAAACACGATAAAATTTTCGGCTATACGAAAATCGATTATCGTTTAATTGAAAGTCATATCGAAGGTCATAGATATAGGAATCTAATTCCTTTATGAGTTATGGATTTATTTATATCCAAAATAACTTTACAGATTGTATACTACAAGGTCGATTTGACATCAGCTGTCATGGGTTATGAAATTATAGCTTTTTTATTAAGGCTACTCGTAAGTCATTTTATATGACTACCGTATACGAAGACATTTGGAGTAGTATATTAGATAGAGCAGACATACCACGACTTATTGCGTATAGGTAACAAATCTAAATAATGTGTCCACGATGTTGTCATATACCTCTTTTCTTTATAAAAATGTCTCTATGGTCCGTTCTATTACTAGTATAATATTTTATTTTAACTTATAATAATAATCTTGAGAGAAAAAAAATCTATTGAAGAAAAGTGAGACATCCAACAGAAATAAGGGTACGAAAAATCGTTCACATCAAAAATACGCGTGTAAGTTTATTGTTATAAATAAAAACGCAAATAATTATCCGTAAAAAAATCAAAATCACGCATTCACCTAAAATAAGTCCGATTATATGAAGTGCTATGGTGTGTCTCTACCAATACTGAGACTGAATCTTAATTATGATAACTGAATTAAATTATAACAATAACGAGACCTTGTCAAAGCAAAAACATGAATCATCAATCAAAAGTACATAACAAAAAAATTTACATTAGGTAGTCTTATATAAAAAAAATGTTTAGCTTTTTTATCAAAGGAAACCAGTTACCAAGCGTCTGGTCGCTTTAACTATAGTTAATTTATAGTAAGTTAAACAATACGATGACATAATATGAAATATGTGTTATATTATTTAACAAAGCAAAGTTTATTAAAATAATTTTAATAATATAATCCTTAGTGATATTTTATCTTATTTTTTTACGCGCAAGCTTAGAGCCTGACTAAAATATTAAATATTTTTTAAATTTAACCACTTAATATTTTTTAATTATTCAAAACTATTTTCTATGATATTTTTCCAATCTTTAAATTAAATAAAAGTTACGTTTTACCAGACACATCGTACCCTGGAATAACAAATATAATACATTTAATCAAAGTAAAACTCCCGGACAGAAATTAGTTAGGTAATAAATAAATAATCTTAAAAACTATATAAATAGAGTACCTATTTATTGCACGGACAACGAATGAGAGGTCAACTACACCGTATATCATTAGTAAACAGCACAACGCCAATTAATGTAGACCTCCTATTAATTTAATAAATTCAATATTTCCATACATTTTTGTAGAGATGTGAGTGTATGCAAGCTCTGTGAATAGTAGATACCTACCTTCTTTTTGTAGGTCGGTAATTCTATTATTGTATTTCAATAACTATTAATGCGCAGCTATATTTCTTTTCTGTTATACATATAGATAGTTGTTTTGGTGGTTAAGAAATTAATTAAATAATTAATAAAAAAGATTTTCATGAAAATGTCCCTTTAATTTTGCATACTAAGACATTAGCGCCACATTGAGTGAAAATGCCTTTATTTACACTAATTAAGGCTGAGAGTCTCGGCCTTATGGTCTTGGTGGAGACCAAAAACGGAGAGGAAAGAGGAGATGTGTTTTCATTCTAATGACAACCCGAGCGGGGTCGAGTGGACTTCCAAGAGTATTATGGATCGCCGATGAAATCAGGAGTTAGAAAGCTAGTAATAAAAATAGTTTTGGTGGTATCCGTTGTCTATATACCTACCTAACCTTTATGGAAGCTCCTTTGAAACCGCATAATAACCGCGAGACGATTTATTGGTTTAAAATATGCGAGGATTTAGAATGTATACCAGATGAGTGAATTTTAGGCATTTTACTTGGTAGTAACTACAAAGTAATTATCAAGTCTTTAAAATTATTAATAGCTGTAATTTTTCAATATCACCTCATTAGCTTGAAACTACACCAATAAGGTTTATAAACTATTGATTAATTCAGTTCTAACCACCGCAGCCGGTTTCCTTTAATTATTTGCAGACGTCATTTCATAAGTAGAGTCGGCAAATACCGTAGATACATATATCGATAAGCCCACATGTTATTACTGAAATTATCCTTAGAGAAGAAAAAGGAGAAATGATAAAGCAACCCAATTAAAAGCGAGTACCACCATTGCATCCGTTCAAAAGCCTCTTAATAGTCGCTTGCGTGACAAAATCTAGTTTTTGCTTGAGCTTTGCTGCTGTGGTGCAAGTCAAGGGAGAAATGGTCAAAGAACTTTAGTAGTGACACAAAAGATCTGTTTTAACACTCGCATTCAACGCAGCCTTATTCTTATTCTTTTTCTGGGTGGGTGTGATAAGGCCTGCACTGACAGGGAGGAATGCACAATACACCTAAGCTTTACCTAAGCCATCCTAGCTCCTTTATGTAACGTGTGGCCTTGGGGTGCTGCAGAAATTTGCTTCAGTAATGTGGGCGTTGCTGTCAAAAGTGGCGAATTCAGCTTTATTATTAGTACATTGGCTCTTTGGTCAAATGTATTCAAGTCCACTTCACCATCAAATTGGTCGTATGCTTGTTTGCTGCCTTAATGATAAAAAAATAAAAGAAATAAGTCCGATCAGGAGTTTCTTTCTATCCTTTGTTTATTAATGTAATTACATAAGGCTTATTAATACATAAAAACTATGTTTAAGCCTACAAACTCTTCTCTTTCTATCGCAGAGTTCCTAGCAACTTTTTTAGACACCTGCTCTCAACGACTCACGAGTGGCCAACAGCGCACACACAAATCTCATATTCATAAGTATAATTTCTTACCTAAACAGCATAATAAAGGTACCACCTAGGTACAACCAGACCTCATATTACGAGTACCTTGACACATCAAACTAACAGATATAATTGTCTACACTTGAGCACGCACATCAGCCTTGCGTGTGCGCATCAATCAGATTTTTTTTAATTTCACATATTTTGACGTATTTTTGTAAATATTTAGAAAATATTGCTCTCAACTTGTACCACGGCGCATCTTAGTTTCCGCTGCTCGTCCCTGAGATGCTGTTGTACCGTTATAAGGACTGGAAGGGCAGGTCCGTGGCTTAGTCTGTACTGTTCTTATAATTGCAGTTAATACTGCGGTATTGGTCGAGAGAGCTATTCGCTATTTGATAATAGTGGTTCGATGGATACGGGATGCGATGGATTTTAGCTTAAAAACAATTTTGCTTTACGACATTTACTTAATTCTGAAAAATTGTTTTACTGCTTCTTAAGATTTTTTCTCGGTCACGTAAAGTAAACTTTATAGAGTTTAAAAAAAAAGGAAACCGTGACTGACCTATAAATGCACAGGATAAACCACTGAATGGATCAGGCAAAAATTTGGCATAAAGATAGCTATTAAGTAGGTAGGCGTTCGATGAAAATGCATCTCCTAAGGGAGTAAAAAAGTACACCGCGGGGCGGAATGCTAGTTGTTTCATAAAATACGATACTGAAAAAGTTACTTACTGAAAACATGAAATAAAGTTGCATTTCAAATGAAATACAACGATAGGCAACGATCGATATAATAATATAGTGGGTAGTAGATATGTTAAAAATGAATAATGAGACTTTATGAAACTGTTTTTTTTTTAATTTTAAGTCCCAACTACAAACACTGATTAATTTACTCAAATACCTTGCCTTTAAAATAGATGGTCAAAAAAGTGTCGCACTTGCTTTCCGCGAATCAATTATTATTCTCCACAGCCGGTCCACAGGCAGCGCACAGGTGTTCAGACCCGTGGGAAGGCTACCTTGATCTTGAACTACGATTGATCAGTTCTTTCTGTTTTTATCGGCTTGCCTCACTTTTGCTTTTATGGACCCTTTCATCTGGTATTTCAAGGGATATTTATTTAATGTAATTGCCTCTGATGTTCTCAGCTTCAAAATATAATAAAAAGTTTCTTAGTTACATTGTATGGATTCCGTTATATTTTATTTTATTATTTCTCATTTGAGAATTGTGTTCTTAGTTGTTTTCTCGAATATATTAAAAAGTTTGTGAAGATAATACTTATTATCAGCTGCTTTTTCTTACAGTTTGTTTTTAATTTAATTTCTACATTATTATCGTTATGAAAAAGTTTTTTTTCATAATTTTCCACCTTTAAAAATAGGCTCATCGTTGTTAAAGATATACCTAATACCGTCAACCTGCTATTTATAATTATGTATTTTTATTACTAATATAGCCGAAGGTGGTTTTAAGCACAAAGCCTACTTAGAGAATGAGATCTCCAGTGCCTCCTGGAATACCCAGATAGGTATTCAGCGACAGATTCCACCAGTGACCCATATATCATTGCTTTAAAAAGCATGTCTAAATTTCGATTCCAGTTCTTTCCTGTTCTAAGAATGCTAGCCATTAGTAAATCCGAACGTACCATCATTAAAAAAAGATAGTCAAGAAATATAATGCTAATGTAAAAATAATAAAAAAATATAATTACAAACGCAATTGTAGTATCGTTGCAATTATCAATAACATATTTGAACAAGCATGTTTTAAGCTTGTTATAATATTGTTCTTGTTCAAAACTATATGGATCAAGATTAGTAGGTATTTATTTTGATTATAGATTAGGATTATTAGAGTTTTTATTATTGTAGTATGGATGACAATTTCGCCCAAAGATCTCTTTTTGCGGACAAAAGAGGTGTTTTCAAAAATGATATACAAAAATCATCCTGCATATTTTTTTTTTTATTGCATAGTAAATTGGATTTTGTATCATCATACCGTACTTTATTGTAAAAATAACATAAACCCTTTGTCCTAATCACCATGTTCCCACAACACAATTTGTAGAGACTCTCTCAATTTCTTTTAGATTAATCTATTTACTTATCATAATAAATAACAATCAAGAGATCCATATCAACGTTCAGATAATACCTGTTTGATATTATATTCATGAGTCTTTCACAATTTACGAATCAATTATTTTGATTAGCAATTACTCTTTCATCCATAGTGATAAAATGACTCTCCATCAAGTGCTTCTAGTCTATCAAAATGAATTATAGGTTTACCATAAAATAATTAACAGCATCCTACTCCTTCTGTATCCAGTTATCGTCTTCCATTATTTTTATCGGTTCACTTGCTACTTGTGTACGTAAAACCGCAATAAATATGCACCCTGAACGATAACAGATGCTTTTGTCGTTCAAGATTATTTGCGCCGCATCCGGTCGTACCGTTATCCTCTCTGAGATGTAGGAATAATACGATTTCTGGATTACTGGCAACTAACGCAAAATTTCTTAGGTCCAGTTGTATCGAACCATTAGTAATAGCACATAGTTTAATTTTGACATTCGTTATTCAAAAAATTCCAAAGCTAGTTATATCATTTATAGCTATTCCACGTAGGCCAATGTCAGTCAATACAACTGGACCTTCATGTGACTTAAGCACATCAAAACTAACAACTTTTTTCCCATACAAAAAAAAAATGCTCCCCATAAACTCTCTCTAGGCAGTCACAGATAGTAAGCCGAAATACGCACGCAGCACGAGGCAGTCCCAGATTACGAGAGTTTACGATTTTAGGATTATGAAATCCCCACTAAAACTATTTTTTTTTACGTTTTGGCACAAGTCATAGAATGAAAGTTGTTAGGCTAGTTATATCCAAGTCACATTTAAGATGGAGGCTTCGGTTGGGGCGTTAAATTCAAATTTTATCACGTTTTTTGCTATTTTAGTAACATTTTCATGAAATAGTCGTATATGTCAGTAATATACCTTGGAGGAATATGTTGATGATTTATTTTGTTATTAATCTGTAAATATACTACCATTCTTGTCGCAAATAACATGTTGATAAGTTACGACCTATAACTGAGCTGCAATTAGCAAAAAACGTGATTGAATTTGAATTTAACGCTCCAACCGAAGGTTTACCCTTAAGAGATTTTGCTTTTGCTACCAGAAACCCTGTATATTTAATAAGCATCTCTTTCTCTATTCTAATTTTGAAATGCAGAATCTTGTCTCTTTATTAGCAATCAAAGGATTTTTCCTCTTATGCCGCATTGACCCATATACCTACTCTAATTTCATGATAGTCTGTATACCTTTTATCCACCCTTAATTACACATCTGGTACAGTCCACCTGTCACTTCTCCTTTTTATTTTTCATAGAAGAAAAATGAAAACACCTGGTGTATAGGGACACATTAAAATTCTATTTACATCATCAGGTGAAGAAGTTATTGGATGTCTGTCTAGTTTGTGAGAAGCTTTTTAATTTTGCTTTGTGACTATTGCTTAGCTGGTCAATTCTCATTGCACTCAATCTTCATCAGAAATTGTCTCAGGAATACAGAATCCGAGCAGTATCCGAGTAATTCCCTTACAGAAGTAAATATCGAGAAATTTCTATCAGTATCATCTGGGTAATGTTAAGACTGTCACATTTATATAAAGTGAAACTCAGAATTCAGATCTATTAACTACGTTATATGCATTTTTAAAGAATACATTAACAAATAGTATAGACGTCGGATAATAGTGTCCAGAGGCAGGACCAATCGAATTAAAACAAATACGATCATTCTTACCAACCTGCAGAAAGTAATCTTCGATCAAGTCACTTGGTTTCTTAAAGCCATACTCATTTATTGGCACAGCAAATGACTAAAAACACATGTTTTCAATTACAAAAAGGAGCACAACTTAATAAAATTATGTTTCTCCAATAGCCATCTTTAATCATCACCATATATGGTGTAGAAGTAATAGTAAAGGTGATACCAACCACGTGGTGACAAAGGTGTTCTAAAACAAACAGTGGTTATGATACACCAGTTCATTGATCATGTATGAGACAAGTAATAAAATATTGTCGTACAGGTCTATGGCTCTATGGTTAGCTGACCGGAACTGCAGATGGCCGGAGCATCACATCCGGTGACATCGATGGCTCGATTGACAACCTTCATTGGTAAAGGTGTTGATTGGTAATTGAGAGGCGCGGAGTTATGAAGGCTCTTTATACTGAAATAGAACTAACTTTTTTCTTTTTAAAACAAAAGGTCAATAATTTGAGAATCTACAACACTTTTGTAATTCCAATCTTTACATAGTATTAAATGAAGTCGCTTCCGCTGTCTGTTCGCTTATATCTTTTAAACTACTTAACGGATTTTAATGTGGTTTTAGGCATAGGTAGATACATTTATTCAAGAAGAAGGTTTATATGTATAATACATGCATATTATAGTACAGAAAAGCCCTGCGAAGCGGGGGCGGGTCGCTACTAAAGTATAAGGTAGGAAGGTCGCTTGAAATTGCAAGCAACATCAAGGGTTGTCGCTAGGGTTACCATCCGGCAGTGGAAATGATTAAATTGTAATGTCTATACATACGGCCTGTATTAAAACTATACGTTTCAAAATCGGTTTGGATGCATTTTTTGCGCAGTCGGCGCGTGCAGTTATGTCAACTGCATCCAAACTCAGCTCCAAAAAAAATTGTAGCAAAGGTCTAATGCATACAGTTTAACACTAAGAGATGGAATTAGTAATCAATATGAGACCAACTCTAAAATAGAAAAAAAATAAAACAAGAAAAAGTAAAAATACTAGACCTCGCAACAATTGAGGATGATTTACAAAAATCAATTCCAACATCTAAATGGTGCTAAAGTTTTTACAAAATCGCTTCCACTTGTTACCATAGTCACAGTCCAATATCCTTTTACCAAGTGGCTAAGCATCCCAAGATTAAAACAACTACTTGAGACGCTAATTACAGGCCATAGGTGTCCACTAGTGTACCTATATGGTAACAGGCACCTGTCCGATGCATGATGTATACAGGATGATTTTGGTTGGATTTATAATACTGAAATAATATTGAAATATACCTTATATAGGTCTAAGAAAACTTTACTTTCTTACTAAACGTAAGATTAACTGAGAATTTACTTGATTACTCGAGTACTAAAATCGCAATTTTCCCTATCAGCACGTTCCTAAGTACGATTTAGGGTTTTTACCAAAGGTTTTACTCTGAACTTCAGATTGTTATAACATTGTAATGGCTCTACCATTACCACTACTTGGTGTATATTTTATTATAATATTATTATATCCAATCATCCTGTATGTATTTACTATCACTTCATTATTTTTATTTATTTAGAACTAGCTGTTCCCCGCGGTTTCTACTGCGTTCGGGTTAATTTATTTTTTTGCGCGGAATTAATTTTCTAAAATAAAAGTAGTCCAAGTTATTATATTTAAGCCACCAGCCAGTGAAAATAGGTAAAGCCATTTCGGAGATTAGCCGGAGTAAACAGACAGACATACATTAATTTTGGTATATGTGGGGCTTTAGTCATTATGTCCCAAATCGAATGTCCTGGGTATATCTCTCAATATTTTCATTGGCAAAATTTCTATTAAGAGATTAACCCAAACAAGAATGCACCGTATATTCTTCTATTTTGACATTACAGGCACACACATAAGTGTATTTATTTTTATAGATTTCCGTTCCACACTGTACTTAACATTACAGGCCTTTTCCAGTTCCTGTGTAGAAAAATGTCTGCGCTGTCGATGGTATTTAAATTTATTTGCATTAGCAATAGTTTTTCTTTATTTAATAATTTTATATTTATTTTAGTTCAATTAACTCTAGTATTGACGTTTTCGATAAGAAAATTAAAGTCTTTTTTTTAAGTTGCACATCGATCGTCAAACGTCAATTCTTTTTCTATTTTCAGTGGCAAAGGTAAATTTAATTGGAATATTTTAATAAAGGCAATAGCTTGGTTTTTAGAGACCATATTGGTTATAGTGTCCATAAATGGATATTTCTATTTCTATCTAATTAGACGGTCAGCCGTTATTTTTTTTTTCAATAAGGTATATCGTGTACACAGTTTTGACATAAGACCAAGATGGTATAAAACCATAACTAATCTAATGTATTCATGGAACCTTTGAAACATTTTATGATAATAAGAATATTTGAGTCAATTAAATGATTGCTTTCGACTTTTACGTATGAAATTACTAAAATTATTTTGAATGGAAGTAATTTAGTTATTAATAACATTGCTTTTACGTTATTAAAACAATAACATTATTAGCTGTTAAATTGATTAAAATGTAATGCATAAATATCTCATAGTGAAGGTGCCGTTCAATTCAGTCGTCCTCATAGAACCGATACGAAGGACGGACGAAGGAGGAAAAAAGAACCTACTCTAACAAATAATGAAAAATTTGAATTCAAAATTCCTATTTAGAAGAAAATATGTGCGTCCAACGCGATTTGTCACCGTCCAAGATTCCAATAAAATTGATAAAGATATCAAAACTGTGCTGTTACCACTAAGGTGCACGCAAGTGATTTACTTATCGCCTAAATATATTATCAAAAGCAACCGTATTCTATGCAATGGTTTGCTTGCTAATGTTATAACGTTTTTAAGCACTTGTATATTAACAATACTATTTATACTTCGTTCCATGTACATTGTTTACTCTGGAGAGATCGATGATTCCAAATCATTGATTATATTCTTTGTTTTTGATGCATATTTTTATGCTATCGGATACATTGCCACTTTTTCCATTAACTTCTATAATAGGTACTCAATTGTCGATCTTATTTTGAAAATGCAAGAGATTCATAAAGTCGTTAGAATGGATCAAAAGACTTTCAGGAGATTTATATTTTGGAATTGGGCTTGTGTTTTACTGACGCTCTTTCTCTATGCTAGTATCATAAGTATGTTACTATCAATTTTTGATGTTCAGTATTTTAGTTACTCTGATCTAATAGATGTTTCTCTCCTGACATACTTTGATATGGATATGGTTCATGCTGTCAGTTTCATTACATTTATTAAAATCAATATCGAAGTGTGGACTATGAAAATTGTGATATATAATAGTTTGGAAAACGAATATGAGTTAAAGCAATTGTACCAAGCATATTTGAATATATTGAATGCTTATGAAATCTTCAAGACAGTTTTCGAAAAAATGGTAAGAGTTACAAATATTATGTTTATCATGTTTGGATTCTTTGATCCTATTTTTTTATATTTGTGTTTTCCTGAAACTTACTATGATATACTTAAAGGACAGTGTACATAATTCGTATTTCTCAGTAAATTCCCGTATCCTGGTCCTATCTGCTAGTTCTTGAGCGCATATATTTGGATTGTATATATGGAATAGGGGCTTCTCAAGTATTTAAGATGCACCTAAATTTTAAGTGGCATTTCAGTATTTGGCCTTTATAATCTTAAACAATTTATCTTATATTTTCAGATTACGTACCGAGTGATAGAGACATTTGTACATGCATTAATTTACGTCCAATTGTTTATAGAAGTATGTAATGGTGATGCCTATAAGAACGATTTAGTAAGTGATCTTTTATTTTTACAAGGTTTTCCAAGCAATTTTATTATTTTATTATTTGCCAAAACTTTATAGTTCTTGGGTCACAGGGTGGGGGTGATCATATTTTTTTAAATAACAATAAATATGGGTATGGTAGGTGAAACCGTGGCGCGAGGGGAAATTCTGTTAATGCAAAAATCTTATACACAATTGTACTCAAATTATATACTTTACGCTGTAATCATTTCATGATCTATTTTATTACTAGCTTCCGCCCGCGTGTCCGAAGGATCTTATATTTTCCCGAGATAAAAGTAACCTTTCTGTTATTCCAGGATATGATCTATCTATGTGCCAAGTTTAATCCAAATCTGCTTAGTACTTTTTACGTGAAAGAGTAACAAACATCCATACATCCTCATAAAATTTCGAATTTATTAGTAGGATGTATTTTATCATACTATGGACATTATATGACGATTAATAATTATTTTTAGACGAAAATATTTGTCATTGGGATCTACATTTTTTCTTGGTTCTTGAAGAATTTATTACTGCTTATTTTCTTAAGCATCGAGAGTGGTAAACTGTATATTGCTATGGAGAATGCGCTGGCTACTTGTATATTAGACATGAAGTCGGAAAAATGCTCAGGTAATAGCCTCGTTTTGTATGCGATATGAATTTAAAATTATATAGGTACCTACTCATTATTTTTTCGATTACCAATAATGGAAGTAGTTATCTATACCATTAAACATAGGTATACAATACATAGGATAATTTTACTTTTAATTAAGCACAATTCATTCGATAAATATGATATCGGTACTATATAAAATTTAAAGTTTGATAGGCAGAAAAATAATCCAGCACAAATTTAATAAAATATATGTATACTTTTTCGGCCATTAAATTAGTATAAATTATCCTGTTTTTCTGTAAAACTATTATCAATATTTTTTCACACATACAAGGCTATCTAAGCAGAGTTTGAGGTACCTACTTACTATGGAAACCTTCTTTTTGAAAAGAGACTCGAAATCTTTTTTTTCTCAAACGGGAGAAATGATCTTGGGCTATTTCCCTTGTGAACTATCTTTTTCCTTTTTTTTTGTGTACAACAATGTCGGCAAACAAGTATCTGGTCCTCGTGATGGTAAGCGGTAACCGTAGCCTATGGACGCTTGTAACACTCGGGGCACAGACCAAGTTGATAACTTACGACCTATAACTGAGCTGCAATTAGCAAAAACCGTAATACAATTTGAATTTCCCGCTCCAACCGAAGGATTCACCTTAACTTCTTTAGTAAATGATAATTAAAATGCATTTTTATTTTCAGATGAACAAAGAAAGATATACAAAAATATTCATCTTATGCACCATGCTGTGTTCAGTAAAATTAGTGCATGCGGCTTAGTTGCTATTGATTCTACATTATCAATTCATTTAATGGCACCTTTGACCACATACACCATTGTATTACTACAGTTTGCTTACTTATAACTAGTAAAATTATAAACGCCTTTTTACAAATCTACTTTTATTTTTTTTGTGTACATTTAACTAGAGTTTCATTTCCATAACTAGAAATGGTATAAAATAATTTTGAGAATATATCCCAAATGAAATCGTTGAGGAACGTGATTCAATTTCCACTTGTCAACTGTCTCCATCTACTAATGTAAGTACTTCTGAATTATCTGAATTCTCTACCTAAAATATCTACTCCGGTTTCGGGAGGTTACTTCTGTTGAAAAATCTGGTTGTCTAAAAAGTTAAATTAAAATAAATCGTTTCATTCTAGCGACCCAATAAAAAACAACAAAAAATCCAATACCAGAAAAAGGCGACAATCACATTCTTATAATAATAAAAATCCCGACGTGCGTACATTCGATTTAATAATAGGTAAATACAAGATCCCCGTTCAACGAAACCGCCTGACATTTACTTGAAATCTTTTTTTTCGCAAACGGGAGAAATGATCTTGGGCTATTTCCTTTGAGGCTCGAGAAATGTGGCCTTCGAGGGACACTGAACTTGCACTCAGTGTCGGACAACTTTTTCTACGCGAAAATAATATGTGTACGCAGTATAAGTAACCAGGTATAATTAAAATCTGCAGGTTAATAAATGTAGAGGCTGAATGAACATGGTGGTTGATGCTTGAATTGATACGACATGAGGTCATCGAACTGGCGGAGTATACAAATTAAAAGTACCACAAAAAAAAAACAAACAAAAGTTAACATTAAATTTCACTAATTGTTCTATCTTCTCAATGAATTTTCACGTTATTATTGTCAATACATATTTTCGAAAAACTACTTTTTTTTCCTTTTATTATATTCACAATGTAAAGTAGATTATTTAACACGGACGAAAGTCATCAATTCCTACTCTGCCTATAGGTCTAAATACTTCGTATAGGAATTGATTCCACAATCTACTATTTTGCTTGCCGAGCAAAAGAGCCTTTTACATATTTAAAGTCTCGTTTTAATTAATTACTTCCCACCTTCATATTAAACGAAATTAAAAATGTGATAAAAACTGACAACAATTTAATAATTTACGCTACTAAACACTTTTTTTTTATTCTATGAAGACGTTATGTAAAGGTATATACCCATTACACCTGTCTACGTACTGGCCGCCTCTACCTGCCCTGTTCCCAATCATTTGTGGTCGGCGCAATTAGAACTCTTCTTCCATTCAGCCCTTCTATCCGTCATATCAGCATTCACTCCTTTCTTAGTCAGAATAAAAATATTTAGCTCTGTAGAAGTGACTTGGAATGCTGCGACGATGGTCGGTATAAATTCTACTGAACGAAAACCTCATGTGGAAAACATAATTAGGTCACCCTAAGGGGTTACTACAATATTCTACGCGTACTTTGCAGTACGCCCTTGGCCTGCTATCACTAAGTTCAATATTTGTTGACAAGGATGTATTTGTTGTTGGTTGACCTATATATAAAAAATTCAGCTATCTCCAACTAATGCTTTTCAATTAGTGAGTATAGTTTCATCGTACTTTTTGTGTGATCATTGATGACCTAGAAGGGAACTGGCTCGAGTGTCTATCATACATAATGAGTGAGTAAACAGCTGTACATGGCGTACTTTTGATTTATTTTAATTTAGAGAACTGAGTTTGGTCACTCTTTTTCCTTCACAAGAATTCTCGACTGGCCATCGCCAAGATAGCGAATGTGTATAGAGCTTTACCTTAAGGCATCATTACTTTGTATATCATGTAGGAGACTGTCATCGGTTCATAACAAAACGATAATTATACGCAATGGATACAGGTGTGTATGGATACACGCGTCTAATACGACTTAGAACTAAAAATAGTTAAGCAGATGTAACCATAGATGCAACAGTTAACTTAATAAAGGTTAAAATATACCTCGATTTACATAGTCTTTGCACCTATTGAGAATTAAATTTAATTATAGAAGTGGAATTTAATAAGTGTTTTATTTACCTATTTTGAAATAAGTAATGTCAAAACTATGACGTACTTAGGGTCGATTGCATAGTGGTTATAGGGAGGTTATAGTTAGGTTACGGTTATAGTTAACTTTAACCGCCAAGTAACCATAACCGACCGAAGGACATCAGTCATCGTCATACTCAAAGCATGGTAATAGTTAGATTAATTATGTCTAGAACTTTAACTAAAATGTACGAGCAACCGACCCTTACCTACGTATTTTTAAGAGGCTTCTATGACGAGGTTTCTTTCTTAAACATAGTTAAAATGTTTGATACGATTTGAGGAGTTTTTGTTCACGTAACTATGTACTTAATAGTTGAACAGTAATTTAACCTATTTACAACAAATTTATTCTACTGGATTTAATAAAAATAAAATAAAAGTATCTATGTTTCATAACTGTTTCGTGCTTACCACCGTCAGCCACATCATCACTGACAACGGTGAGATTGTGGTCAAACTCAGTCTTGTACGCAGTAAAAAACAATAGTTTAATTATTTAACAGTCTTCTTTGGTTCAACAATTCTAATACCAAAATACCTAAAGGCAGGTTTTTGACGAAGGTACCTACGTTTCTAGGTCATCACCCTTCAATTATCTTACAAGTGGCATTTAACAAGTGATTTGCATACACCAGATTGCGTGGAAGTGCCATGTTTATATATTCAAGTTACTTCTTTTTTTTAATTACGCAGCGAATGTTTATGCTTATGCCGGTGGAAAGTCTTATAAGCTTTATACTTTTTTATTATTAAACATTTCGAAACTTATGATTTATAAGAAAGTCCGGTTATTTACACCATTTATAACATTAGAACCGATTTTGATGATCTATGGTTTGCTGGATTCGTTTAATCCGAGAATAGCAGAATATAGAAAAAGAAACTAAAAATGACGGTATTAGTACGTAGGTGTTCATTGGTAGGTAAGTGTAGGTAGGCAGGAGTAGGTACGTAGGAGTATGTATGTAGCGCTAGGGGTGGTTAAGGGTAGGTAGGTCCCAGTTCTTTTATCCTCAGAGCAGGACATCGGCTGCCGGGCCGGGCCAGCTAGTAGGTATATAAAAGGAAAGCATGCCTGACTGAACTATCTATATCACCCCACAGCTCGAACCACTGGACGAATATAATATATAGCAATTAAAACGTAGGTATCGGCTAATAAACGATTTTTGAAAATTCGGGGATCGCGGGTGTAATGGATGGGATAGAATTTTAATTATTAATGTAATTATCAATATAAATAAATAGATACTCTTTAGATTGTGACGTCATCACGAAACATATGACTTCACACGATATCATACATTGCTGACCCCCTCACCCCTTAAAGTGTGACGTAATTTATGGATGGTCCCTAATAACCTTCAAAACGTACATGGCCATAAGTACTTCAATTTCTTCGATTATTGCCTTTAGGTACCTACTTAATTATGGAAAATAAAAGCTTTTGATACTTCGCCTTTTACCATAATATCATCATCCTAAAATTCTTCAAACTCAATCGTATTTCAGTCAGAAACAATATTAACATTTAACCTTATAGCTATTAGTACTAAATAAGGCGCAATAATGACTTTAAAGTCAGCACTTAACACGACGTTTTTCCTAATCCGGCTTCAACGCTCAAACATCATTGGAACAAGTACCGTTACTAGTCGGAGTGATTCTACAAGACAATCTAACTTTAAAGCCTTGTTCACACTTGATTATTTCACTGTACTAGTTTTTAGAGAAAAACATTCAAAAATATGTATGTGATGATGTATTTTCAGGGTTTCGTAACTCAAAAACTTTGGATGAGGATTGCAAAAGATAGGGCAAAATGGAAGGATTTGAAGGAGGTTTATGCCAAATGACACATGGACAAGATTATCGGTGTCTAAGTTATAGAGAAACGAATGGAATAAATATAATGAGTAATTAATTTAAGTACCTTAATCTAACCTAATTTAATATTTTAATTAACAACACCTCTTATTATTATGTATTACTGTCCTTTATTATTTGTTACTCTTTCACGTAAAACCTACTGAACGGATTTGGATAAAACTTGCCACATAGATAGATCATACCTTAGAATAACATATAGGCTACTTTTTCCCCGGACAAACATAAGATCCCTTGCGAACGCGGGTGAAACCACGGGGCGGAAGCTAGTCCTGTACTTATGACTCCACCATGAACGAGGGTCTTTATTAATGTCCCCGCGTGTAGGGCACGCTGCAGAACAATAAGAACCAAGCCTATCTCATTGTGCGATAGAGCACGTTAATTTATAAGGTTGTCACATCATAATTATTTATCGATAAATATCTGGGTTTGCATCTAAATGAAGACCTTTTCTTTTAAAACGCACCATTGGGGTTTTCTTTTAAAGGACTAAAGTTCGTAGCCTCTGATGGCTGCATCAACCTACCGGACAAATCGGCGAACGCAGAGGGCTTTCAGCCGGGCAATAAAATTTAGGTAACAACCCCTGGGATGGGATACGAACCTCGGGTCAGGGCTTACCGGGGGAGGGGGAGAGCTTAGTACGAGTTATGATTTATTAGGGGCGGTCGCACCATCGGGTGCTTTGTAACACCAGATGCAAGTATAAACCACCGAGTTGAAAGAATAATTTAGAATACGAAGGATCATGGTCTATTTCATCATGTATCAAGAATTATAAAATTTGGCCGCACTAGCTGGCCTATATAACTAACCAAGACTTTTTTATTAGGGAAAACAACAGCATATTATTAAAATAATCATCATTTAACATTATTGCGAAGCCATATAAAACTTATTTCACATAACATTATAATGCTAATTCTGTTGTTTAAAAAATAAACTATTTCGTCTCTATATATTTCTTATAAAAGACGTATAAAAAAGTTTTGGCCTATAGGTAATTAATTGCCACTATTTTTTGGTCACCTGTATGTTCCCGTAAATTACAATGACATAGATTGATTTGGCAGCCATAATTATCTTCTAATATTTGATTTGACGTGATATTTTTTTTTGTTCTATTTAGAATATAATTAGTACCATTATTAACACGATTAAAATTGTTTATCCATTTCAATTAATCTTTTGGCAGCCCTGCAATATCGAATCTAGGTTTAATGTCACCCAGCTTCAAGTTTGCGTGAGCGAGATTTACTAAGGACTTGTACCTGATATTAACCGCTAGTAGGGCAGTGTCAATCACGATGAATTCTGGCAAAATGTGCAGAGGTACAATAATCACATTTGCGATTGCAATTTATATTATTGTAGGCCTATAACGTTCGGGGATCATCATAATCATCATCATATCAGCCGAAAGACGTCCACTGCTAGACAAAGGCTTCCCCAAAGGATCTCCACGATGGAGCTACCCGCATCCAGCGGTTTTCCGCGACCCTAACGAGATCGTCGGTCCACCTTGTGGGGGGCCTGCTTACGCTGCGTCTTCCGGTTCGTGGTCGCCACTCGAGAACCCTTCTGCCCCAGCGGCCGTCTCGGTTCTACGAGCGATATGTTAATGTTACTGTCGGGGATAATGTAGCTTCCTATTAGCGAAAGAAATTTCGAATCTGACTGATCTGAGATTAGCGCGTTCAAACAAACTCTTCAACTTTATTATTAGTATAGACTTATGTTCAAAAAAGTAAAGCGAAAAACATTTCACGTATTGCAGGGGATCGTTTGAATGTCAGTTTGTTTGATTCGGACAAAAACCCGGACTAATTAGAGATAGGGCACAGTAAGGTCGATGTTGTCTTAATATAGACACCATTGTGATTGTTTATGGTTTAATTATAGTGTGATAGCTAACACACTTATTGTAAAGTGATAAAATGCAGTAGGTATTTTCCGCCGGTCTTGTCAGTTCTAAAAACATGACTATCCAAACGAGAAAATACACCAATATAATTTTATTACTTGGGTATGTATCTTTGTGAAATTTTAAAAAGTGAAAGTATGGAAAATAATTCAATCTTACTGATTAAAAATAGATACAATATAGTAAAATAATGATATTTTTACAATAAAAATAATAAATTCTGAGTTAGTCCTTTTAACATTGATTCGAGATTATATTTGATTTAGGTATATTTACACGCAGATTAGATTCTCTAATATTGAATACAAAAAAAAAATATCCAAATCCAACAGCAATGTAAAAAAAAAATTGTAGCGTAATCAGTAACATTGAAAATGGAAGGAAAAGATGATATCACATCACATAGCAACATATCACAAAATATAATAGTTTGACCTAATTCATAAGGCGGCATGTTGTAATAAAGTCGACCGCAATGACACAAAAATGGGGTCGAGCAAGCTTTGCGCACGCGACACTGCGGTATCGAAATATGCTGGGAATGGTATTATTGCTTTTAAATTCTCATATTATTCAAAGTAGTGCACAATTTGGACTATGGAATTTAAGTTCTGAATTTGACATAGTAGATATGTTTCCTACGGTTTCAGTTCATATAGTCATAGTGCTCAGAAATAATGTAGCTACCTAGGTAATATGTGAATGATTTTTTAGAATTGGTGGGTCTACCGCGCAACAAAACAAAACGGTAATGGACATTGAATTTTGCTCCCATTATCTAGAGTTCTATAATTTAGAAACCACACTGGGCACAGGAAAACCCAATGGATGGTTTGCTAGACTCGTTTGATATTCTTCTGTCCCATAAACATAACAAACTCCAGAAGATGGGAAAACCAGTATGTTACGCTGTAGCAACGCGGTTCTGTAGATTGCTGTTAACGTTCTATTAGTCACTTACAATTAATTAGTTGTACATAAGTATTTTTTAAAACGACTTTCACTCAAATGAAACACTACACTAACTTTTGGGTTAGTACCTACCTAATTATCATTATCGCTACTAACATCCTGTAAAATAGCTCTTATCGACATGAAATTACAAAATGTGACACAACAATGCGATAATTACGCACGGTTATGAATAAGCACGGTTAATTAGTTAGTTTTATAGTTAATAACTAAATTTATTATTGAACCTATAACAATCTATATTTTATTTAGGTAATTATAAATCCACAAGCAACTCAAGTGGCTCCCTATCCGTCTTCGCAGGAACACTCGGATCTTGTGCCTCCTTTTCAATATCCTAAACAATCCTGTCTATCCTCAGTACCTGCGAGAACGTTTTTCTTTTGCTCGCTCTCCTAATTCTATTTGCAGATCTCATCTCAAATCTCTTCTTAAATTTCCTTCCCATAAGAATGACTCCTACTCCTATTCCTTCACTGTCCATGCTGTAAGGTTATGGAATTCGCTTCCGCCTAACATACTTGACTCTAAAACTATTTCTGTTTTTAAGAAACGCGTCAAGGAGCATTACTTCTCCACTTTACCTTGATTGTCCATTTGTATATTATTTATGTATTCTATCTTGTTTATGCACTAGATGTATTTATGTATTAGTATGTAGTGTATTAATATTTTATATATTTGTGTAGTTTATTTACTTTTAAGTATTTCTATATTTTGTTCTATCTAGTTATGTATTTTCTTCTACTTTCACACACTGTGTCTACATTTATTTATATTTTTTCCAGTCGCAGGGTTGCTGGAAGAAATTTCTATTAGAAATAAGCAGTCCATTTGTATCTTTTATGTTTTTTTATTATTACTTGTGTGTGTGTGTACATAAATAAATAAATAAAATCAAACTATAAAGTTATATAACATTTTAGGTAGGTACCTACATGCGTATTTACTAATTATATTCCTAACCATTTTTATCTTTCGTTTCACTGACATATACGATTATAACTAAGAATTTACCAACATTGATCTTTTTAATTTATAAATTTTTATTCTAAATAATATTTTAATTGTCTTCGGTTAATGTTACTTAAACAAAATATCACTAACACACATACTATAATTATTGTAGGCACTATTAAGTCTACCTATACCCGTAGGTACATTAGATAAGTTTTTATATTGCTCGTTTTACGTAAATTAAAAATAAAAATTTACTAGCATTCCCGCAGTTTCACCCGTGTTCTTATGATGAAAAGAAGCCTCGGGGATAATGTGGGTTCTATTAGTGAAAGCATTTTCAGAATCGGATCAGTAGCTCCGAAGATTACCTTCCAGTCTATAGTTACTTATTTGATGACTTTCAATGTAGGTACCTTGATTGCTCTTTTTTGTTCACTGCTTGACTTATTCTTCCTAATTAATGTAAACTTCATAATCCCTTTCCCTATTGCTTTTTGTATGGTACCTCAATGCCTAATATAAATATAACAAGATACCTATTCCTTAGAGCTAGAGGGGAAGACACGCTGACCTATATCCTGTGAAGCATAAAGGCCCTCTGTTCTAACACGTGTGATTACACACACATGCGCGTTGCTTCGTCGCTATGAGTGCAATATAAAGTTTGACGATGTAAGTGTGCGCACGATTAGAAAACGATCAAGGTCTATTTTATCTCAATCATTTGAGCTCATTTTGAGAAAAAATAATTACAAGCTAATGATAGCGATCGGGTAAAAACACTACCTAAAATGCAACGCTACCTCCTGGACAATGGAAGTTCAAATTGGAAAATATTTTCTAATGAGAATAAAACATTTGAACTATTTATTTAAACAGCAGTTATTAAGAAAATAGGTCTAGTAATAAAACTCATAATAAACTAGTAACTAATAGTGTATTATACTAGTAATCACAGATATGTATAGTGTAATTAGAATATTACTTGAAGTTACAGTACATAAGCATGTTGTAACTCTGCAACTTTGTATATAAAGTACTGTGTGATAGTTAAAATAATGTCAGTAAGCAAATTCCAATCGGCTCCCATACCTTCGTTATTCCTATCATACGCTATCGCCAAATTTCAGTTCAGTGGTTTAGGCGTGAAAAGAGAACAAACAAAGTTTTAACTTTCGTTTGTATTTATTACTCATAATAAAGCCGAAGAGTTTGTTTCTTTAAACGCGCTAAGCTCCGGAGTTACTGGTCCGATTTGATTTTATTTTTCACTAATAGAAAGCTACATTATCCCTGAAGGTTATAGGCTACTTTTTATCCCGGGAACGCTAGTGAAACTGCGGGAAACAGCTAGCTATAAAATTGTTACAATCTACCTCTGGTTCGGAATACTCAGCAACTTTCAGTGCAAAATGGAAATGATCAACGATTTGAAAACTGTAATTACCACCACTTCCTACAGTCCGATCCAAGTATCAAAATTCATTAAGCTTTTCAGTGCATACCTTTTTTTCAAGAGTAAAGAATGGAGAGTTCATTTTGTTAAATATTTCGCGCAACAAAAACAAATAATCTCCATAGAATTATTTACCCTTTAAATTTGGTCATTTCCAGTTCAGAATAAGAGAAGTAGGTACCTACTTAATTAGCAAACATTAAAGGACAACGGTCAACGTATTGCCTCTAGTTATGGTCTAAAGTCGGCCAAAGATGACATTAGCGACCTTCGGAGTCAATGAACTGTAGAAAATTAATGCAACATGGAAAAAAAGCAGTAAAATTATAATTTAAGTAAACTGGTTTAATTATTTATTTCTAATGTGACATTACCTATCCAATATGCAAACATGAGACCAGTTTTTAATAAGATAAAAATAATCTTATTAAAAAATAATAAATTCCTAATGTCTTTTTCAAGACATAAATTCCATTTGCAGTGCCCTTAGTTCAAACCAGCATTTGTTTTGGCTTCAACAATATAGATGGCGCTAGTTGTATAAGATTATTCTAAATACGTATTGGATGATTTCGTTTCAAGTTTAATAAATTTCTTAACAGTGAAATAATTGATATACTTATGTATAACTTGTAGATAACCTCTAGGATCTGGATCCTAGAAAGTATAAAAGACACTTAACAATTATTTTGTTATTTTAATGAAAAGTTTTCAGTTTGTTATCGAGGTAGGTATACTAATACACGTTTTTACCAACTATACTTAGGTCCTAATGCTACTCAAAATGATAGTTATCCTAAATTAGTCACAATGTTTGTTTCAAAAAACAATCAGCAGTTGATATTTCCAAGTGATGATAAGTACCTAATTCAAAATTAAATTTAATTTATAATTTTCATAAAAAAATGTTGCATCCAACATTCGCGACCTGCCCAACCTACACACGTGTTGCACAAATGATTGTCCAAACTATTGTTAGGTGCATACAAAGAGGATGTTTTTGCTGCCGACCGTACATAAAAACAATCCCAAACATGAGAACGCTTTTACTTTCTTCAATATTTTTTGTTGCCATATAGAGCGGGGAATCGTAGTGCTACAGAGATATTATTCATTTGGATGTGTTAATTGAAACGATGGTAATCAAAGTGATTTGTCGTTGATTCATAAATCTAGACATAAACAATACATTATAAGCAAAAACTATCCTGCGGCAAATATATTGTTTATTTAAAAAAATCAACAGGTATATTTGCCACAGGAATTAAATGAATAATATAAAAAAAAATCTCTTCAACTTTCACTTCCACAGCTGCACTTTGGAGCTAAAATTATTTTTTGTTTTCAATTATCAAATTAGAGAAAACTTTTAATTCAAACCAGAGTGATTCAAACATCCAACTTTAGAACTTTCTGTATTTTAAATTTCCTATAATTATTAATCTAAAGAACATGTGACTAATTACTTCATCGAGTCCATTACAAAAAAAAAAAACAATCTGAGCTTAGTTACTATGACTAAAGGAAAATATCAGTAAGAAATAAACTAGCAGCCATTATGCTGATCAATAAGTTTTAAATCTGCCGTTTTTTTTTCAATCCACTTAGAAATTAACAAATAATAAATCATGAACCGCAACGATTCCCATTTCAAACTCGAAAGCATATTGCATCGTTACCTGCACGCATTCCCACACTTCATCTCAAACTCATTCATCTGTCCTTTACTTTCACGTGGAAAATAATATTCTTGTCTCTCTTATGCATAAATGAATCCACTCTCGACGTCATCTTTCACTCTCACTATCAAACGAAAGAATATTCAAAATTAACAGAAGCTACAATCTAAATATTAATAGGTAGTAGGTAACACCATAGTTACGATAATGAAAAAAAAAATATTTTATTACTCTGATAAAATAATATTTATTTTTAGTATGTACCTATATATGATTTGTTTTATTTGTGTTACAAAATAATAATTGTCCCATAATAACCACATGGTTAAGTCTGTTTTTTACCTACATAGGTAGAGCTAACAATAAACCTGTATGAGAAGTTGTAAAAATTATTAATTATTATTTAATGATATTTCAAGATGATTGTCGGATTAATCCACAATAAACGTTCCAAAAGTTATACAACCCCAGAACCGTGAATGCAATCTAAAATTGTTCTGCATTTTTCGATTGTACTATGTATGACGTAAATACGTTCAGCTGGATGCGCGCGCGCACTTTCTTCAAAACGAAACGCAACTATGTTTATCGTCACTACAGAAAGAGATAGCAATACAAAACAATGATGTTAATGTTTTTTTTCCTGCAACGATACTCTGTCGTAACATCACTTTCTTTCAGTTTTTACTCGATGTCGTGTGCGATTCGTTGACTCCAATTAATTAGAGATCCGTTCAGGGAATTAAAAAATGAACGTTTATTGTAGAGCATTTCATCTACGTCTTCTCCTTTTTGGTCATTTCACTCACCCACTCTGTTCAGTTAAATTCTTGCAGTCTTAAATTATGAGTTCAAATTTTACCTATCTTGACCTAAGTAAATACAATGCCATCTGTTATTTAATTACGGAACCCACTGCCTACTTACACTACTTCATCATCACTAGCGATAGAGTGAGAGTCTAATGTAATGTCACAGCAGCGCACGCGCCGGCTTTCGACGCCAATGACTGATGAGCGACAGTTTTTCTCCATTTAAACTGTTATGCTTCAAATGATCCGAGTGAAAATGGACGAGTTTAGCACCATTGTTCTGTTATATTGAACTACTTAGTACTATTATACTTATACTTTCTCTTCGTATGGTCAAGTGATTTAAAGAAAGTAAGTCAATTCTTTTTAGAGGGTATTATGCCGTTTTGGTAATTAAGATATACCACAGATCTCGGATTCTTCAAACAAAATTATGAGTGATCCAAGTACAAACTTTCTTGTTAGTTCTACTGAATTCTTTAATTAATTCTGTTCTTCAGTTAGGCTTATATACAAGAATTTAAGAGCATGTCAATAATTCTGTCTCGGTGCTTACTTCCCATTGCATTCAAAAAAAATATTTATTTAGGTAGGTACCTACGGCACTTTTTATTCGCTAACACGAGAGCTTAACAAGTATGAATTTATTCAATTTATACAATCGAAATAACCTACCTTTCAAACTAGACAATGAACACAATACCTATTTATCCGTAGACACGCGTAACCTGCAATTTTATTTGTAAAAAAAATGCGATATTTTTTCTACTCTATTATTCTATTCAAACGAACGTGCTCTCACAAAAACTATCGGTTGATCTAAATCGGAATTCTTAAGGATCGTCGGAAAAAAAATAAGTAGTGAGAGAGGGATGGTGAAATCTCGTTTTTTTCTAATGTCTGTCTTTCACATAACTTTCCCTGGATCACAATAGGGCCAGGTAGGTGGAGTCCAAAAAAAACTAACGTACTCTGATTCTTTGATAGTGACATTTTATAAATCGGAGGTCATGATTTTGGGCTTCAAATATTTATATTTAGAAAGGTTGGTTTGAACATCTATGTGTGTAATATGTATACGTATACCTACATATTATTATATTATTACTGCATGAATGTCAAAAACAAACATTCAGTACATAGAGGAAAGGTTACTTTTATAATAGGTTACTCGTTGATGTTTAATAAAGGTAATTATTTCTGAAAGCTTATAACGTTTCTAGACATTGTATTACGAGAGTTGGCTTATGTTGATAAAATTGAGAGCCCTAAAATCCATATACTCTAATACACATAATAGAGTCTCTAGGTTATTACACACTTAGTAAGGTAATAACCACAATAACTATTTTTAGAAGCATTGTTCTGTACCTCGAAGAATTGAAAAGTTTATTTGTTTATGAATTTGCGTCAATCGCTAAACTAGGAATTAATAATCTTATTCTTAGGTAAGGTTTTGATTCATCCAAAGACATTGACGTAAATCATCTGGTTTTAGAAACAGTAGCACATTATACGTACTTATTATTCATTGAATATATTGAGTCACTTTTATATGGAAATTTACAGATAGATGTCAATAGTGGAAAGTCCTGATCCATAGATAGATGGCACACATTAACTGCACGATAAAATACTTATGTCTATTTTTATTGTAAAATATCTTTACTTAACTACAGATCGGATTAAAAATACTCATAAAGCAATAACTACTCCGCTAGAAAAATCTATTAGTATAGATAAAGTTGTTAATAAAAACAAAAATAAATAACAATTGTGATCATGATCACGTGTTCTGGTTACGTAATGCTATCCCTTATCAATACGACCCTGAAAAGCTTAACCTTCACACATTCTACCGATATTTGAATCTTGTTTGTCCGTTTGAGTCAACAACAAAAATGTTATATCATAATATTATTTATTTACTTACTTATATCTTTTGAGGAAATCAAATTTGATTGCAATGAAAGATTATTTCAATATCTTTGAAACTATTAATTAAAGAAACTTGGGTTTACACAATCTTTTCTGGAGATTAAATGATCCTTTACTTAGTATTTCACGACTCATAAATTCCCATCAATGTTTATTTTCAATGGAATCTTTATCTAAAATGCAGATGAGCACGTTGATAAAGTGCTAGTTCACACATCTGTGTAGGATCCTAAATTAATCAACTTGTCTGAGTCTGACCTTTCTCGAGACATATGACTTATGTCATCTTGAGTATTTGGCATGTACCTAACAATTTGGAAGGTATATGCCTTACACAAAATTTATTGAAGCACGCGTAACTTTCACGTGGTGACCAAACAATATCAAGATTTATTGGAAGACGTTGTTATGAGATATTCTTTTAGTATCCTTTAAATTTATTCCATCACAAAAAGTCATCATTCAGCTTTTACAAATAAACTTATCTGAGCTGAGCGTGTATTAAAGTCTTAGATTTACATTTCATAAAAAGGAATATGACCCAAATAATGTCGTGCAAAATATTTTGTTAGTAAGGCATTATTAGAAAATTTAACGTTGCACGCTAGATAAACTTAATCAACTGTAATAATACCTATAGTAAATAATGCTACGATAAAGACAATGATATAACTACACGTTTTTTTTTTGCATGTGTAATGTATACCTGAAGTACATAAATAAAAATGAAAAAAAATCTTTTCCAAGTTAAGTACTTTGTTGCAATCATAAATACTTATAAGGCAAGAAGAACGGAGACCTAGAAGATGTGCGATGATTCACACGGTGGTCGTAATCTTTATAATCAAAGTTGGAGCTCTGACCCAAATCGTGCAACTGCCGAGTACTTTCATTGTGAACGCTAAACTACTCTCACACTTCCATACAACACATACACTAACTTGAAAACACTGTGACTACACACAATATACAAACACTTGTAAACGATCACACAGACCCAGATACAAAAGTAGAATGTATGCGTTAGGTTACCAACACAAATGTAGATTTTGTAGCTACAGAATGCGTGAAAGATATTTGCATACATAAATGTAAGTGTAAAAGAACGGACGTTATTTAATTTTGCTTATCCGTTTTATTGCTTAGAAATAAGAATAATGCTCTAGATATGAAATAAAAGTTATGGGCTCCACAATTTTGGATTCATATCATTTGCTAAGTGAATGTTGCGTTCATAAAATAACACAAACGAAAACACAGTACAGTGTAAAGACGTTAAAATTTGCGTATGTGTTAGTAACAGTAGAGTATTATACTTCGGCATTAGAGCGAGAAGAGATGCGTATAATATATCATTTAAGATCTAGGACATCATTCCCGCCTTGCCCTAATTAAGCACAAGAATGTGGAAATGATTGATGGTGAACTGAGAGCTTTAGAACTAGTAAGTAGCTAAAAAGAAAATTAAACACATAGATGGTATAGAGCAAAATTATTGGTCATATATTATACAGCGGTGCTGATTTCAGCTTGTAAATTCAAAGATATAACAGAGAAAGTGTAAACCGTGTAATTACTGTTAAATTGTGCAATATTGAGCATCAACGGTGACAACGCAAAGACAAGTATCATCAAAAGACGATTAGGCAAATAAGAAAATAACCATAACAAGGCTCGTAATGTTGTCGTAAGGGTTTGTGTAACTGCATTTAGTAACATTTTGCCAACCATCTCAACAATTTTAGCATTTGTCGTTAGATTTCATCTTATTACAAATCTCGTTCGTGCAATTTCATAATGTGTAATTGTTGGATGTTATCAATATGGTTATAATAAAAGTAAAAGAAACATTTCATATACGAATATAATTTCAAAACGAGCAAATTTTTTAGTTGAATATTCCAATGAAATATTTAGATCTACAGTAGCAGCTAACTTAAAAACTAATTACATGATATAATGAGAACGGAAGTAAATCTAGGTTCCTATCTTGCTATTGTTATAAAACTTACGAATAATGAATTTGACTAAAGATACTTATAAAAATAAACCATGACAATGAAGTCATTTTAGCATCAAAAAACTGACACCGGAAGCGATTCCTAGAGAAATTGATTACTTCCAGCAATCGTTCAAATCAGTGTCATACAGTCATAATCTTCGCAATTGCGTAACCTGCGCTGGCACAGCCCTGACGTAACCGAAACGAGCTCAGTGAAAGTTGCCACGGCAATTTCACTCTCCTCCCTGTCTTTCTCTTGGTCGTCTATCTCTCTCACACTAGCAACTTTCATAGTATTAGCTCTTGCTTTATCCTTTACTCATGCAGTGTCTTTGTCGCTTACACTAATTTCTGATATATTGTTGTCTCTTTCTTTAGTTCTTCACGGTTGGCGTGGATCATTTTTTTTCAGTTTCGCACGCGTTGGAGGCGTTACTACCACTACGTAATCAATTGTTTTCTCGCTTATTTGCTCTTCAGCAATGCCTCGAGGAGAATGTTTTTATACTGTTTTATCTGATCGATCAGTCATTACAAATATTCATTTCACATGCAATTTAGTCCAATTAGATTTCACTGCAATGCTTAATAAATATCATTGATACTTTTTTTGCGTATTAAGTTGTAAGCACTAGATAGTCATTTTGATTTATAACTCTTATTATCAATTAAGTAATTTGATTTATTGCGGCTATAAACATTTACAATAAAATAATCTAAGGTCGGCATGAAGTTTTGTATCTAAACGAGTTTCGTTAATCATTACGCACTTTGAAAAATAACAATATTATTTATTTTGTCAGGTTTCGACATGTGACTGATGTTTATATATCAATGAAGAACAAAATACTCTTGCCCCATGTTTCAAGGGGCCAGAAATTAATATGGCAGTAGCCTGCAAGATGATTATAGCAACAAATATTGACAAGATCTCTTAACAATTTTTTATTATGTTGTCAATTTTGTATCATATTTGTTGTCTTTGAAACTTTGTACTGCCGTATATTTATAAGATTAGTTACCTGCTCAAAGTAAATGGTTTATTTATATAAACTAAGAAATTTAAGGCCTAAAACGATTGCATGATCAGTATCCTTTAAAATAGCACTAGATTATGACGTTGCTTAGCAATATTTCCACAAGTTTCGGGTGATCGTAGTACAGCAACAGCGCCCAAGGTTGGCGTGGAAAGTAAACGGTACATTCCACCAGCGGCTTACCACGCACTTTCGTCTTACAAGGCTACTTGGTACCTTTACATCTAACCTTATCTCACCACCTATTTATAATGTCCTGTTTCAACTATTAATTTTGTGATCTTGGAAATTTCCATTGCAGACTTTGGAATAATCAAATGCAACACCTGTTATCGTGAATTGTTTACGATTGTTTCTTAACTAGTAACATTAACATTATAATGGGATAACAGTATTATAACTGTGATGAAATTTATTTGAGACGGGACAGAGTTAT
Source organism: Tethea ocularis (assembly GCA_963555595.1). NCBI lineage: Eukaryota > Metazoa > Arthropoda > Insecta > Lepidoptera > Drepanidae > Tethea > Tethea ocularis. Next base: position 11,658,980 of record OY741958.1, read on the forward strand.
TAGCAATTGAGGTTATAAATAACTTTAACTTGAGCTTTGGTGTACTAGTAGGTACCATGTCAGATAGAAATCAGATATATTTTGCTTGCAAATAAATTTCAAAATCATAAATGCACCCATAAAGTGCCAACAAATTGAAGTCTTTATTTCGATGAAATAAAGATGAAATGACATATGGTGATCATAATCACAAAATGGGATGAACTTCATTAAACTGGGCTTCTGCTGGGCAATTGTTTACGCATCTCGTAATCGGAATTCCGATTACGAGGTCCCTCGTAATCGTCTTAAAGTTTTGGTATTGTCTATCTTTTTTGATTCCGATGGCTAATGTCAAACGATCAAAACTAATTGACTTATTGTAATGAAGTTAGACAATACGAAAAGCTTCATTTTAAGCCGATGAACGTTTTCATTGAAACAGATGACGATGTCGAGATGCGTATACAATTGCCCTGCCAGTTCTTCGGGCTCTGTTTAACAATTCTGGACTCGCCCAAAGTCCCGCTTGGGGTCTAGAAACTATAGAACTCCAGATAATGGAAGCCTAGTTACCATTTTGTAATGCGGTAGCACTGCTGAAGTGTGAAGTTACAAACGATTATGATAGGATCTTTTCTGGTTACAATCGATACAAGACACTATAAGATAGTACTACAGATAATAAAAAAGCCACATAAACCCATTCGAATGTGACAACACAGTTACACACAGTACCTGCAGCTATTACTTTCGCGTACCTAATAGCAAGAAAGTTTTCGGTGGCAAATTCACACGCAATCAAACATAAATTGCTGTATACATCAAATACCTTAATTGATAATTGTAAAATGAAAAAGACAATAAAGTGCAACCTTTAAACAATTTCCTTTCACTATATTGCATGCAGTAGTCATATGGTATGTGATTAATAGCGATTATCACCCAGTGTGTTTGCTTAAAGACTTTTACCTACAGCAAATGGTAATGGCTAATAATTTCCCAACTATTCTTCTTCACGATAGGCTAGTTGGTGTGATTAGACATCCTGACTGCTACGACATTATTTTTGATCCCCAGAGGTCTTGTATTTTCCCGGGATTAAATTTTCACCCTCTGTCGCGAAAGGCGATACTTGCGCGATTTATGAGTAGATGAAATTAAAAAAAATGATGAATATGTAAGTTGATGAAGTTGGTAAGACTGATTGAGTTGGGGGGAAAAAGGAGTGAAAAGGAGTGAAAAGAGATGGAGTTTTGAGAGTGGTAAAAAGAGTGAATTATACCCAATAGAAAATCTTGGGTGAGTTACAACCATGATTGTTATTATTTAGAGACATAATGTGCTGATAGTAAAGCTGGTGGACTGGGAATGGCTAGAGAAGGGGAGGTTTGGAGGCCATCCTTTGGGACAAATAGAGGTCCTATAAATAATCTATCATCACTATACAGTGATGATACTAAGAGATAACAAGTTGTAAATAATAAGTAAAAGTAAAAGATTGTAAGTATTAAAACTTATATTCGATTCATATTTATTGTAAAGAAATATTCAGACAGAGAAGGAATTTCTTCCTTTATTATGCGGAGCAGTAAGTACATAGTTTTTACCCGGCACCATATTTAATTCGCGTTCAGGTGAACTTGGCGACACCCTCTTGAAGTCGGTTAAAAACAAAACCCTTATAAATCGTCATAAATTAAATGCACAATAAAATAAATGAACTATTAAAAATATGAATTAAAATTAAACACGCAATGTTGAATGGTAAAAAGAGAAGAAATGATTTTACGAGCTAATAAAAACGCCAATGACAAGATATATTTTATTATGATGCTATAAGCATTGATTAATTGTTGTATTCATTGAAAATTATACTTATACATAGATATAATTTTAATAAAAACTGCTGCTGGTTATATGATTGTAATCTAAAAAAAGAAAAAGGATATCTTGGCTTTTAATTGTAGGTATTCTATAAAAAATTAACATTAAATAAACGTAACGCATAACTACTTTATATGCAACAACGAAGATTGATCGAGTCAGAACGAAGTTAATCAGGAAATTAGTCCAAATTTTAAAAAGGTTGCGGAAAATCTAGTAACCAAGTTGCTCGCTGAATAATGATTTAGATACGTACAAAATGGAAATGTCAGTTATTTTATAATGTCAAATTGGATCTGAATTCTATAAATTATTAAATATATTATGTATATTCAAATAGGTATATAAAAGCGAAATATCGCTCACTGATTAATGCCGAAATTTATGCTCAAATTTGGCATTGGCAGGTACTTAGTTAATTTGATTTTAAATAATCTACGTAACCCATAAATAATTATTAGAACTTGTTTTGGTTATGAAGGAAATAAAGATCCAGCAAAAATATGCGATGCAATCATTTTTAAAATTAGTCAATAATATTTTATGTACAAAAAATTACAAGTAACAAATATACGGGGGATTTCCAAAGGAAGATTTAGTAAAAAGAGAAGAGTCAAACGAAATTACTAAAAGGGTACCCAAGGAATCCTGATTAGGTACTTCCGGCGATGTTATTAAAGATCTAAAATAAAAAGGAAAGGTCATAGTGACCTGTGTTAGTCATGCAGTGTCTTTTAAAGGTGACTCGAATGGATACCTACTTGCAGATGGCAGCGGATACAGAAAGGGCAAAAAATAGTTACTCATATATTGTCTGCGGAAATGCGGTCATTCTTAAGTATCTTTAAGAAATCATAACAATCTTGCTTAGGTATGAATGCAAAAAAATATGCTAATGGCTGAAAGAATTTCGGTATAATTTTGCAGTTGGTTGTATTAAGATGGAATAAGTTATACTAACAGGGATGAAAGTACTCATTGACTTTACTTTTCAAAGCTTGTATTCTGCTATTGTATATGTGCTATAAATATACCTACTTTGAATCACTAGTGACTAGACTATATTAACTTATATATGTCAAATTTAAATTAACACCCAAAAATTGTATGCGATGAGTTCATGGTGGTTCATAGACATACAAATATTGCTTAGATTTATTTAATGATTCCATATTCATTTGTTTAACGTTTAAAATGGTTCCCAATTTACACAATACCTTTGCCATTGACACCATTACACATAATTATCTTTTTACTTACGAGTTTTCTGACCTTTTGGTTAAATAGATAAGTGATTTAGGATATGGACATGATTATTTTTATGGCAATTACGTTAACTACTATCATAAGATATTAAATACTTAAGCTTTTCATGAGAGTGATTTTAAGGCATTTTGAATTTTCCATTTAAGTATATGATTTTTTAGTAATATAGTCATCATAATATTAAACTGTAAAGAATTATACTTATTTTTGTTACAAGTGTACCTTAGATTTAAATATAATTGTTCCAAATATATATTTAACGACCTAATCCGCCGATCTCTTGTCACCGCTGGCGTACCAGCCGTTTTAGAACCAAGCGGCTTGGTGCGCGACGATAGCAAGAGACCGGACGGAATGACTTTAGTGCCCTGGAAGTTGGGACGACCATTGGCTTGGGATGCTACATGCGTCGATACCTTGGCTCCGTCTCACCTTCCAGACACTTCAGTCATGGCCGGTGCTGCTGCCGCCCAGCAAGAATGCCTGAAGCGCCGCAAATATGTTTGTGGCGTTTGGTGTAGAAACACTGGAGCCGTGGGGCCCGGATGCCCTTTTATCGTTTAAAGAGGTCTCCAGGCGCCTTATTGAGACCTCCCGTGACAGGAAAGCTGGTGTCTATCTAGGACAGCGGATCAGCATTGCCATTCAACGTGGCAATGCCGCCAGCCTTCTTGGCACGTTCACTCAGGGCAGTGATCTGGCACAACTTTTTTACTTGTAAATATTTTGTATTTTGTAAATAGGGTTAGAATATTAATTTAATTTTTAGTATTTGTAAATATTTAATTAATTGATTATTAAAAGTTTATTTTATTTAACGACTAAAACTAATTATTTGGACTAATAAAATCTTTTTAGTTAACATAATAGGTAAATAATGTTAATAAACCTGTATTTGACCACAATCTCACCTTGGTGATGATGTGGGCTAACACAAAACCTAGAAGGGAACTGACTCTCAAGGCAGCTTTCCGAACACACCACTTTATTTATAGGCAGTAATTATGTCGCACGTGGATACCAAGGGATCAGTTTCTCGGAATAAAAAGTATTCAAAGTCAAAACTTTTTATTCATATGACGTTATCAAGAAGTCAGACGAGGAAAGTACCTACCTACCACCAGCTAATATAATTAAACTAAAAGACAGAGCGACAAAAATGCTCGTGCTGAAACGGCTAAACCATATTTTTTCAAATGTTAATTTTAGTCCGATTAAGGTTTTAAGGGAAGGAAAATTTTTAAAAGTGGCCTAAAAAAATTAAAAATTCGTTTTTTGTGATTTTTGTATGAACTTGTAATGTGGGCAGGAAAACATCTATTGAGTGAGCCCTACCTACTTAATTAATATTATAGGACTTGAAACGATTAAAATGATGACTTAATTTTTTTTTGTATACCTTTATAGCATGTTGTCATCTGACAACATTCTCACACGTTACTTTTATCCTGTTTTATTCACTAGAAACCAGGCAAAATAAAAATAATAAATAATTATACGATACAAAATTTGTCGATTTTATTTAAATTGTAATAATATTTCAAAACCACAAACAGTGTAGGTAATAAGAAAATAAACAAGGAATCACACTTTCAGAACAGGACAAACAAAATAACATAGGTATTTAATTTTGAGCCATGACACACAATTTAAAAATAAACAAACTGTAAATAATTCTTGGTAAACCATATTTCTACGGATGAATACTGACTTTTTCCTTCTCTCGTGACCTATTTAAATATAGAATTAATAATTTCTTATACCATTGAATGTATGATCCAATCCAAATATTCGCAGAAAGATGATGTCAGATTTATCTAAGCTGCTTTAATCTTATTTGTCCAGTGAAATAAATTGTAAGTAGTTAGCGCTTTATCAAACCCATCGATATACCTACCACAATATGGAATCAAAAGCCTGAAAAAAACACGAAAAGACTGACAATCACTCACTCGCTAGCCTCTATTTGGATATCTGTTAGATGCATACCCGTAGATATTGGCGTACTGTACAGTCGAAACATGTAGAAACTACTGTAGTAAAGTGGGAAAAGTCGATGGTGTAACATATTTTCAGTAAGTAGTTAGGTTAGGTCAGGATAAATAGGATTATTTCGCTTCGAAACTTATTGTTTTATTTGAATTACAATTTCTTCCGTCAAGTACTGTTTTAATGTTTAAAGCATCAAATAATATTACAAGTAACTTAGACCTTAACTTTAATACCCAATGAGGATCAATCCTATTAGTATTTTAATATTTGTATACTATATAATTTTGAGATTGGTTATTTTTTTGCTGTATAGAAGTTCGATTCACAAATGCAATTTATATTATTTATAGATTGCTTAAGTCTGATTTTTTAATCACTGGATGAACCTTGGTTAAGCTATTCCTCATTACGTCTATGCAATAACTTTTCTAATTTAAAGTTAGCTGTATCACTTATCTGGGCATTTAAAAATCAAACATAAGACAAATAATTTCTTACTTTTGTTTTAATTTATAGACAGTAAGGCATACTTAATTATGAGTCTGTAACGTAATAATAAGTTTTAAAGGGAGCTTAACAACCTACACGTGTAGTGGCCTACATGCACGTCGCGGCGCGGGCGCATCCTCAACAAAGAGTCAAAGTTCGCAATACAACCTTCGCAAGGGAATCCAATCAACTATCTAATGAACAGACATGAGAAATAAATTACTTTGAACATTGTAAATTATTTGCTATTTGGTGTTGTTATAGATTAATGGAAGTACCTATACCTACTTACAAGATGTTTTTGAAGGGTTTAGTAGGCCGAAAGGGCATCGAAGTATAGCTTGTATGCATCAAATATTTTTTTATAATAAATGATATTATAAAAAAAATTTTTGGGGTGGAAAATAACAATAATATTTTTCATATAATTTCAAAGTAAGTATAACTGACTACCTATTAGATTACTTGTGTAAGTACTAAAAAAGCAGTTAAGGCTATCTAATTATCATATCTTTGTCACAGTAGTGATCAGGCTTCTGAAATTTTGAAGGAAATTTATTAATAATATACACTATCAACATTACAGCATATCGCCTAAAATACTCAAAATTGCCCTTTATATAGGTATATATATATAGTCGATCCTCGGGCCTTGTTAAAACAAAAATTTATAGATTTGCATATATATATATAAGCAAATCAAAATCAAAACTCATTTATTCAGTTTAGGCCCTAATAAGGCACTTATGAATGTCAAAAGTTACAGTTTTACAATAGACTCTACTACCGGTTCGGAATACAATCTATTACGACTATCGTTAAAAACAGTTGAAAACTTTGAATTGATAATTTTGTAAGGTAAAGACCAACGCTTTCGATTCAAATTTTTTTATACCAGCGATAAATAGTATGCTATATCAACCGGAAATTTTCCATAGGATATGGAAATTATGATGCTAATAAATCTCAAGTTGTGAGAAAACTATTGTTTAAATTAATTATTCATTTTTATCGTGACATTGTATTACAATCGCGATAATATACTTGATTTACTTGCGTTCATATTATTTAAATAAGATTGACTCATTATTTCAAGTTAGGTTCATTGATTCACTCAATGAATGATTAGGTACCCAAACGCTAACTAAATTACCATGAACTGAGAATCATCAAAAAAATATGAGCAAAATATAGTATACCTAATATTAATTTTACCGAAAAAAAATACCAATGTTATAATTTCTAAAATCTAACTTGATGGATGTCACATAACATCACAAACTTATTATATACAGAGTCACCTTGGTTGGATACTGTTATAAAATTTTCACACAAACATTAAAATTTGTACCAACTATGTGACAAAATTTCACAACGGACGTGTGCAGCAACAATTGTTAGTTGCAACACTATGGGACTATAAGGCCCGTCCATGGTTTTGCGAAATTACGCTTAGAGGTCAGTCGAGGGTTCGATGTGCGGAATAAGCAATTTTCCTTTGTATTATTTTATCTATGCAAATTAAGTTTTAAGTATTTTGCTAGGCAGTTTAGGTAATATATGCGTTAGGTACTGACATTTTGCAAGATGAACTAATGATGTATGAGGTCGTTAAATACTTCTTAATACTATTTAATTTAAGAAAAATACTAAAATAATAGACTGAAACATGTAAATCAGTGTAATAAGTACCAGTTTACTAAAAAATAAGGACGTTTTTTACGGTCAACAACTGATAACCTAAACGATAACTAACTAAACCGTTTTTCCCTTTATTTCACGGATCAAAGGAATCAATTAAAAAACAATTTGGTTTCGTACTAAAATAGACTCATTAGTTTCGTTTCACTTTCGGCGCTATTTACTCGTAAACGAGATCGAATTACGTCATTTGAAATTAATTTCAATTGCTCTTTGTTAGGTTAGCCTTCGTTTGCACTGTTTTGGACAAATCTTGAGGTTTAGAATACATAAAATCTGTTATTGTTTACCTAAGTTCCTATAGGTAGGTAGGTCTATATTATCGAGAGTTACCATGTTTTAAAAAAGAGAACCTTTTTAGTAAAAGATGATTTAGGACACATTACGACTTGGACATATTTTTGTAAATGATGAAATTTATTTTGAAAAGAGTAATTGGTGAGTTTATAAATTTTAAATAAGCAACCTTTCAAATCGTGCATTAGAGTGAAGGTCTATTTGAATAAAAATAATTCAGTTCATTTCATTACCTACTCACTTCGTTGTATAAAAACTCCGAGATCTTTGAATGAGAATAATACTCATACTTGTGAATTTTTGACCGAGGTTACCTAAAACTGCTTTTGATGAAGTGTTAAAAATAGATAAACATTTATTCTGTCAAACGTACTTAACAAAATATGACCAAAGTATTGTGTGAGGTCAATAAAAATTACGACACACTTTTAGAGTTAAAATATAGTAGGTTTCTGAAAAAAAATATACAATTTTCCATGTAGTGATAACCTTTGTAAACCATAAATAATATTTAATATAAAATTGTAATAATATATTTTATTACCTACGTATTTGTAACAGCAATTATGATACGGCCATTTTTATTTGACATATAGAAATTTAATCAACTCACAAATAATAAAAATCAGTTACGCTTGCCACAGCATACAAAACATTAGCAGAACATCTAGGTGCATAGTATATTAAATATAATCTTTTATTTATTATTTTATGGATTACTTTAAATTCGACAACCGAAGCTATTCTTCTACCATGTCGACTGATGATTTATATATTAGACTAATAAAATAAAACAAGATTTTGATTTTATTTTTAACGGACACTGATAAAGACGGGACAGAAGATATCTACGCTGTTCATTTGCCTATATGTTAAAACCTTGTCATACCGACCATTACCACCTTTATCAATTCAACTCTTCTCTAATTACTGAATAAAATTTTACTAGAACTGTGAAGATTGAAAATTGAGTCTTGACACCATTCTTAAAAGTTTATAATAAGATAGCAGTTTAGTCCATCTACAATAAATCCTTTACTCTATTCTATTCTTTGCAGTTCCTCATCATTATCTGCTTACTCTATTTACAAACATTTGGTGTCACCGCAACTTGTAATTTTCTTCCATTCTCTTATAATAATAGGTACTTGTTTTGTTTTCTTATTTGCAACTTAGTGTAATCTCCATAGATACCCATTGTTTATGTCGAGATCTGATAGCTGCATGAGATGATGCATCAAAATCAAAACTCATTTAATCTGTTTAGGCCCTGATAAAGCACTTTACCTTTTTAAGTTTCAGTTGCCTTTTTTATCTGTGGAGGACAAATAGACACATTTATACACTCTATGGATGGCAAATTATAATGCCAGACGTACGTTACTCGTTTGTGCTATAAGAAATCTACTTACAAGTACATTGATCCATTGTTCACGGTACTCATACTGCCTATTCTCCAAAACTAATGGCATAATAGATGAAAAAAAAATATTTTCACGTATTTGAATCACGCACGAGGAAAATATGTACATCGTCAAGGTCCAATGAAATTTGTCATTCAAGAGGTCTACACAGGAGTTGGAGCTGCGTGTGCGCAAGTAAATAGGCTCGACTGAATATTGAGGATTTTCTTCTGAGGCACATTGGGAGTAAAACCCAATTTTAGATTGTAAAATCTGTTAACTAATGTAGTTATATTAGAAAATAAGTTGAACAGCTTTATAACTGTATTTACGTTCATAACACATAAAAAACAGAGTAACAAACAAACAGTGTAACAAAAAAACAGAGTAACAAACAAACAGAGTAGACAAACTTAAATATTTTTTTTATGTTAACTTTAAGGCTATACCTTCGTTTGGTTCGCGAAATTCAAATTTTATCAAGTTTTTTGCTAATTGCAGGTCAGTTATATATCCTCCAAGGTATATTACTGACATATACGACTATTTCATGAAAATGTTACTAATATACCTTGGAGGACTATGTTGATGATTTCTTTTGTTATTAATCAGTAAATATACTACCGTTCTTCTCGCAAATAACATGTTGATAACTTACGACCTTATAACTGAGCTGCAATTTGCAAAAATCGTGATAAGATTTAAATTTCGCGCTCCAACCGAACGTTCCCCCTTAACTGTATGTTATCTATAACATACCGACTTGTCCTGACTGAATGATTAATTCATCAACGCAGCTCTAACTACTGATCAGATCGCCCTTAAATTTGACATATAGATAGGTGTTATGACGTACACACCTACTAAGAAAGGATTTTTGAAAATTCAATTAGCTCTATAATATCGAGGACGTAAAATATCTACACATACTTACACACTAAATTGCATTTATAATACAAATAGTTTTTTTTTATTTTTGATATGTACTGTTTATACCTCACTGTGTCTCAAACTTTACAAGGAAGCCCCATCCACACGTCGTTCACCGAAAATTACAAGCGTAAGTTTTGCGTCGTGAATTTTTAGAGCGCTCGCTGCGGCTTCCTTGTTCCTTGTGATCGACGCACGCGTTCAGGGTCGCACGATACAAATCTGTAGCGAGTGGTTTTGATAATATGCCTCTATTTTCTTTCATTCTATTTATATTTTAACCATCTTTCACTCGCGGTTTCTATTATCCGCGTTTTCAGGATAACCTACGTCATTCTTTATATTCAGAGACTATATGCTTGCCTTTCATCTATAGAATCTAATCTAGCCTAGCTCCAGTAGTGATTAAGATTTTTCCCAGGAATTAGCACTGCAATTTTTTATCTCCCTCATAGATTTCTATAACAAATGGTCCCATCCTAAGCTTGTAAACAGGTCGCATGCACCTGGTAGGATGCTGTCCTGACCGGCACTTTTCTATAAAAGCAGAATAACCGGTATTTTTTCACTTTTCAAATATCTTTAATAACTCGCACGCGGCTATCCGATCGGTGATCCAAAATAAAGCATATACCTACGTCTATATTATAGAACGTCCAATAAACAAAACTTTAAGGTTTTGATCCGAAGTTACATTGAAATAAATGTCTACTGTCTAAACAAAATAAATCTTAATTCAGCTTTTGTTTATATTTGCAGTGCTAATTACTTTGATAATTACAATGCTGCAGGCAAAATCAAGGCAGACATTCACACTTTTCTTTCACACTACATGTAAGGTCACACATCAAAGCGGTTGCCTATGAATAGGTATCCCATTGTACACGAGTAAAGCAACTAAACAAGTAATTAAGCGTGCACATATATCGATTAATCATCTTGTGGCCCACGTTCTCTCAACATAGCGTTATCCTACCAACATTTGGTAGGGTGACCAAGAAATAATGTAAGTAAAAGTCTTTTTGATAAGTGACGTAATCATCCTAGCGAATATATCGTCGCCCAGCACTGCCACCTGCTTAACAGTACTCTTAACGGGCCATATGGTCAACACATATCACGTAGCAGGTCGTGGATTCCGTTCGTCTGTTTGTCCTGAGGCTGGGTGTAATTAAATATACCTACTTCATAAGTAGTATTTATAAGTTTTGCTTAGTTTGGGATTAGATAAACGTGTGTGAAGAATGTCCCAGATTATTATTATTATATTTACAGTATAGACCCGTTCATCGAATAATGGTCTCACTCCGTGATACGTGTTAGCGAAGTATAGGGTGAGGCTTATACTGTGTACCTGACTATTCTCTCCATCATTTCAGTAAATTTTATGTATAAAAATGTTGGTACTATCATTAAAATACAATCATATTAGTTTTCGGTAAGAATAAAAATTACATTTTGTTAACATCAGTCATCGTCGTACATGTGCTTGCAGCGGCGGCCGAGTAATGTAAAACAGAAGGTATTTTTATAATTCTTCAAACTGTAATATCTTATGGCCACCCTAAAAAGGACAAGTCCTTACGCTAAGTGTTTGTACATTGTTTTTGTAGCAACAATCATTAATTACTGCCGCGGTAGGTATTCAGGTGGGCACAGATGTTTGCACACTCTGTAATTGTCCACCCACCGGCTGTATTGATGCTGAGCCCGGCCCTGGCTTTTAGGTCTTTGATGTCATGTCAAACTGTTTGAGGAAACAAGTGTATAGATTAAATTTATCTTCTTTGTTTTATTTATTAACATGTTTTTATAAGCTTCAATTGTAACAAACAAACAAACTTTATAATCAAATCTCAGCCTACTTCTTATTGTTGTATCGAAATTAAACTTGGTAAGCATATGTACCTAGTTTAGATGAAAATAGGTACTATAATTTTTTTATCTATGAGCACCGAGATACAAAACTGTTCACCTCCAGGTTCCATCGTCAGATTAGCAAATCTGATGATACCCTAAGGGGGTAAAATAGGGGATGGCGGGTGAAACCACGAGGCGGAAAGCTAGTTATTAGTATTTAGCTACTAAAGTGGTAGAATTATTGTAACTATCTTATCTAATAATAAAAAAAATCTAAATATATTATTTCAAAACCACGTAAATATACCGTTCTTGATTCACATAGTAAGCATCAAACTAACACCAAATAAACAGATCCAGATAAAGATCTCACTGTACCAGGCTAATGTTACACTAAAATGGCTAGGAAGTTAAACAAAACTTGGTCACTTGGGTATAGTTGAGGTCTAAATTCATCCTATTCTGATTTATTACACTGTCAAAGAGTAGAATATTTTCCAAGTCTTTTCTTTAATATCTACTAGCGACCCGCCCCAGCTTCACACGGGTGTACAAATCTTTGAATTTCTCGGCTTTTCTGTAATATAATATGCTTGTATTATGGATATAAACCTTCCTCTTCAATGACTCTATCTATTAAAAAATACCGCATCAAAATCCGTTGCGTAGTTTTAAAGATCTAAGCATACATAGGGACAGACAGCGAGAAGCGACTTTGTTAACTATGTAGAGAGTAGTGATAGTGATGATACTAATAATAAAGCTGAAGAGTTTGTTTATTTGAACGCGTTAATCGCTGGAGTTACTGGTCCGATTTGAAAAATTCTTTCACTAATAGGAAGTTACATTTTCTTGGAGGTTATAGGCTACTTTTTATTCCGGAGCAAGTATTATATGTGAGCAGTATTTGACGCAATCCGGATTAATGCCGCATGTATTTTCCAAAAGGTTCTTAATTATAACTATCAGCTCTTTGAGCGACGTGGCTTGCCCGTTATAACTTCAGATTCTACTACGAGCTATATGTCTGAAAGCAAAGCAAACTTACGCGTTACTGATCCTTCCATCCTCCCCAATGTGCTTATGCGACTTTTCATATTCCCAAAAACATACGTTAATGTGGAATTCTTACCTCGAGTGTACAACTGTCCACAACAAACCCTTCGACTTAATACGGTACATGAATGCGCCTGCGCCGCGACGCTAATTATCCATTGAAGCGATCGTATCGACGACAAGTCGCAATTCACACCGTTCGCCGACTGCAATTCACACTCACATTCAATTAAAGGTCTGTACTGTACTGTATCAATTATTTGAGACAGTATATAGGTATACAGCTTTGATTTGAAATAGAGTTTTGTAATTTTTACGAAAAAAATCTGTTATTGTTTTATTTAGATACTCCGCTTGCAATTGACTGATTATGATGATATCAAGCAATTTTTTGAATAACATTATCTTTTAAATACATAATCAAAGTGTAAAAGATTGATTCCTGGAAGAAAACTTTTTTTTTATAATCTTAACTTGAGAGCTACTTGCAAAAATGCTTGATGAATTTAGAATGAGGTTTTAATCGACCGATCCCAATTTGATAGTGTGACCAAGTATATGATTTAAAAAGTAATAATGCAATTTAACAAAAAAATAAGTATTGTACCAAATTGGGAGGACAAAAGGAGATCCAAACCTTTTAAAACAATGCGTCTTTTATCATTAATTTATTTTCATCTAATGTAATTTAAGCAAGAATTATGGCTAATAATTGTACGCAACTTAAACGTCAGAGATTATTTATTTTAACTACTGATTAGCACCTCTCTCTTTATAGTATGTATAGATATCTTTAAGATTACAAATATATAGGTATTATACTTATATTTGGAATTATATAAAGTTTAAAGACCACACGAATTAATAGATTAGTTTAATATTCGCGAGTCCGTAATGGATTCCAGAAATTTGGAGCCAAATTCAATGATTTTCCATTACCATGCACGGTAACCTGTTTTCTACCTCACCAGATATCGTATCTCTCTTTTACAGGCTTGCGACCGATTTTATATGCTTTTCTTTGCTAACTAGCTTTATTAAAATGATTTGCCGTCTCATGCAAATAGCAACCAGGAACTGAAAGTACAAGACTTTATGTTTTTCCGTGTATCTCGTTAGGAGCTATTGAACAAAATTGAATAAACACTAAATAGCTTGCTTGTGAATTTTGATTGGTCTTGTAAGCCAATTTGCAGCGATGCATAACATACGTGTTAATAGCACTACCACAAAAAAAGTTGATGTTTATTGGACAAAAAATAAAAGTTCAATTAAAAATTCTTCCTTGTTTTGATGAAAATTGATATAGTTATTAAAATAGTATAAAGTTCAGGGTTGACTATCCTTCGTAAATTTAAGCGATGAAAAATATATAATATAGGTTAGTACCAGCTAGTGCTGTTCCCCGAGGTTTCACTCGCGTTCCCGGGATAAAAAATAGTTAACGACCTATTGAACTTACAGATCTACCGAATTTACAAAAAAAAACTTTTTTTTAAAGTAAGTAAACTATTCCGTTCTATTAGATCTCAGAATGTATGATGCATATTTTCATGTTTTTCTGACGTTACAAATAGAAAAATTCTAAATCTTAAAAACATTACTTCTCGTCACCTATTCCCTCATTTAACATATATTTTTTTGAACAATGAATGCCGAGAAAAACTGAATCTAGAATCATAATTTCTCGGATATCGTCACCTTATAGAACATACACATACCTAAACACCAACAATTTTGTTAATATATATAATTAGGATATTGAAATTCGCGTAGGACAACTTTATCGGCGACGGTAGCCCTTTAAGTGCTAATCACTGTTTAAATGCCAACTATTGTTTATTATGATTGATTCAATACGATTATATGCAGATACTAACTTTGATTTGCGACCGCCCTGTCAGACGCAGTATAATTGCTGAGAGAGCGTAGGTATGTTCATAATTATAATGTTCCAAGGAATTAGTGTATATTTAAAATAATTGTTTTTAATTACTCTTTATAAAGACTCTATGGGATTGGAAACATAACTATTATTCAACACGCTAAAACGGCTGGACCCATGTTGATGAAAGGTATGGAGGTAGTTGGCACCCTGGATTAACACACATAGGCTACTTTTTATCCTTCGGGAACATAAGATCCTTCGTCCGTTAGTGAAACCCCGGGGCGGCAACTTGTATTATAAAAAATAAGGTAGGGTTATCATATCACTTACTGCGAGGTGTGCAAAAGTAATAAATACTTTAGATCATTGATAAGTAATGACTGCCACACCTTCTTTCTGCATTTTATAGCTTCGAAACTGTACACCAAAGTATGGAAATGTATGCAGTACCTAAACGCTTGCCTTCTACTAATCACGTTAGGTATAGGGATTTTGAAGGCGCAGGCGCATATGTTTTTTGCCACATAGAAAAAAATGTGTAAAGGAAACCGAACCTTTAAATGCAAATTCTTTTTATTTAGTGCAAATTAATGGTAATTTTTAATAAACAAGTTAAATCATACCATCCATACTAATTATTATAAATGCGAAAGTAACAAATAAGCACAAAACTTATGCGTGAACGAAAATAATAAACAAGAAACATGCAACTGAAAACTCTTTGAAAATGTTGAACGATCAAATATGCTGTCAGATTTCTGACAGGTGTAACAGTTTTATTTCCAATTTTTTTAGCGAATTTATCAATTTTTTGTCACTGTTTTTTTTAATAGAAGTGTAATGGTGCGTTTCCATTTCAGCCTCATGATGGCAATGCTGATGTTCCTGCCTGTCAATACCATAACTTGGAGGTCCTGGAGGGTCAATGATGATGAAGAGAACGATTCATGGAAAGCGTGAGCGACTGATTTTATACATTCTATCATCTTTCTATCCATCTGCACTAACATTACTGATAAGTATACTTTTTAATTCTATGCTGATAATATAATAAAGAGGTAAAGTTTGTGGTCGGATTTAGGAGATAATCTTCGGAGTTTCTACGGAGTTATTTCACGAATTATAGCACAGCTAATAGGAAACTGAATTGTGCCCGAGCGCTACGTATAGGTACGCGAGTGAAACCGCAGAAAACATAATTATCATATTCACTATCCTAAAACATGGTCTGATATTGTAGCCTGTTCAGATTATTACACCTAATCATCATTATCATGTCAGCCGAAAGACGTCCACTGCTGGACAAAGGCCTCCCCCAAGGATCTCCACAATGGCCGGTCTTGCGCTACCCGCATCCAGCGGTTTCCCGCGACCCTCACAAGATCATCGGTCCGCAGGCGAACCAAAGTAATCGACATAGCCCGAAGAATTGCCAAACTTAAGTGGCAGTGGGCGGGGCACATCGCTCGAAGAACCGACGGCCGCTGGGGGAGAAGAGTTCTCGAGTGGCGACCACGAACCGGAAGACGCAGCGTGGGCAGACCCCCTACAAGGTGGACCGATGATTACACCTAATACTTCATACTAATATCGATTTATAAATGCAAAAAATTAAAATTCTGTATGGTTGTAACCTCTCAGCTCCTTTTCCTTCCTATTGAAACTTAGAACGTAGATAAATAAAAACCCCGGAAATAAATGCCCCTCAGAAACGCCTTTAAAATAGCGGTGATGAAGTTATATTTAAATCTTTCAGATCTATGGAACCTAACGACGATGATGAAAAAATCGATGATAGTTTGGAAAATGAGGAGGACTCTGAGGATTATGGAAACAGTTGGACTAGAAAGGACTTATTAACATCTATCAAACCTGGAACGATCTCAAATTTATCACAAATAAATATGCCACCCGACTCTTACGCATAGCTTTTTATTTTTTTACTTAACAATTTCAGCAAACTAACAAACGCACTGGTAATAGCCTACCAGGCGCTTACAACACCAAGGGGGCCTATCCCTAATCCTGATGAGTTCAGTGGGGCAGTCACAACTTTTTTACAATCAGTTTAAGATAGAAACATGTAAATATAGCAGTTTCCTGATAACTCTTTTACGTATAGGTAACTCCATATTCAAATAGTGCTTCATTGCTCATGGAAACATTTTCGACATAGTAGATTTTGTAACGATTTAAAGATTGAAACTGCAACCAAGTATTGCTTCACTGGTGATCTGTACCACGTTCAGGAATACAACAATAAATCATTTGACAGCGTTATTGTACATAACTAACTTTTACTATGAACTCTGAATTAAGAGTAGGTACTTTCGAAATCTTCAATCTTCAACCTTTATTGAGGTAAACCATTCGATATTGGAAATTGCTCCTATCCTGTGCACTGGTACAAGTTCCGAATGATAGTCTCTGACCTCCGCTGAAGATAAGGCACGAATAGAAAGAAAATATGCATTCAGTAAGTAGATACCTACTTTTTACTGAAGTAAATCTTCTCAACGGAATTCAAAAGCCTAACTTATCAAAATGGTGATTATAATCCACCGTCTACTTCTTGAACTTGATGATTTCTATAGAATCCAAAGTATTTCAATTTGATTCTCGATTTACCACGAAAATGATTACAATCGTGAACTATATTCAAATATTTCTCTAAAGAACAATGAACAAAGATAATTGAACCAACCAACAATCAATACTAAATCGCAAGCTCGGTATGCAAATGATGTTAAAGTCTATTAAAGTAATGTAATCATTATGTTTTGGTGCAAGTCATGGACATTTGGCCTCTAAACGTTCGAATACAAATACTTTCATTTACATTTTCGTTACACACTTTTTGTTACCTTTTAGCCGTTGTACTGGTTGCAATGAAATTTGGCACACAGATAACTATATAGTCAATGATATAGATAAGGATAATAGCTATTTTAATCTCTGAAACGCGGGTGAAACCGAAAAGGCCAGTTTTAAGTTAGCATAAAAGTATTAAAATATCTTTCAAACTTGTAACATATTTAAAAGTGAATTGGTGTTGTGTACATGATAACCACTCGTACCAGTAGAAGTAGTAGTAGTAGTAAGTACGTAGAATAAGAAGTGATTCTACTGGACTGTAGTTATACATGAGTATTTCCTTACCAAAACAGCGGATCAATTTAGAGAAAATTTTCCGCCATCGCTCAAAGCTTGTACTCCAGAATGTAACCATAAAGTCAATGGTTACAAATAGTTGGAGACAAAGCCGCAGCCTTGAGGCAATTAATGAGATTCAGGCCGTCTGCATGCATAACGTGTGCTGACTCCGACTCCTGTACTCGTGTCGATGCGAAAGGATTGTACGTGTCATAAAATAAGGCTCGTCTTGTCACATCCTTATTTAGATCGTGAAATATTTTCTATTAATACTTGTTGAGTAATTATGAAATTTTTGTTGCGTTTTTTGCGTTGTTCTTTTGAGCTGTCTATCTTTATTGAATGGATTTGCAGTCGTAGCCATCGTGTATATAAGATTTTTTCCACATAGAAAATGCAAGGAAATATATGGATATGGATAACCGCAAACCCGATACTATATCGGGTTTGCGGTTCAAAAATATGTGTACACATAAAAAATGTGTATTACACATATTTTTTATATATATTGTGTAGTATAGTATATAAACTTATTAATTCTAACCGTCAAATAAAAATTAAGGCAATAAAAAATTATAATAAATAGAAAATAAATAAAAACTCAATACTGCATAATAATATGTATGTCACATCAAGTCATTAAATAATAATATACCCGTAATAGTTTATCGAAGGATATCGATTTAAATGTCCCAGGATATTTTTATCCTGTATTTTTGTGCTTAATTGTGTATTGTTGTTTCTAAATAAGGTCCTACAATAACTAATAGATTGCTGCTAACGGGTCGGATTCCGGTGTTTCAATGACTACCATGAAGAGAACTATTTTGAAAAACATGTGCAAAAGATGTTATTTACTATTTTCCCCACTTTGGAGATCAATATTCGTCATAATACCTACCAGTATGCCAAATTTCAGCCCGATCCGTCCAGTGGTTTGAGCTGTGCGTTAATAAATCAGTCAGGCATGCCTCATTGTATGCATTCCTTAAATATATCTATCTACTAAAGGAAATACTGAGAAGTTTGGTTTTAGATAGATTAAAATATAAGCTTTCATCCAGGAAATCCCAACCAACATTTACAAAGAAAAATTATGTATTCCAGTCAACATAGGTACTTATATGCCGCCTAATTTTAGACGAACAGTTAACGAATCACAAGGTCTTCCTTTGTGCTCAAAACAGACTAGTATTGTACCAGGCATTAATGATCTGCACTAGCATTCGCGTGCGAATAATAATTAACTGACCATTCTAAGAACGTTTTCAGTTCTTGGGCTAGGTATAGGCTGTAACGCCTGCAACGTAAAACTTAAGCGATGCAAAGGTATATTAACAAATTTATTCGAAGCATAGTAAATAAATGCTTCTTCTCCCATCTTCTTCTTGTAAGAAGAGATTTGTTAACAAAAGTATGAGTAGATAAAGATTCTGAAACGAACGAGAGTCGATACTGAAGACCTGTTTTCAGTTAGTTCATTTGAAGCCGTAAAAAGAAACCGCGAAAACTTGAGTACGTGCAAAGATGTATGCGATGAACATAACATAACAAATAGGAAAAGAATAGTGGTCCTATGCTCTAAGAATAGATGGTTCAAATATTGCAGATTAAAGTACCTACGTTTTTCCTATTCCATTTCAGTATAGTTCGAGTATTATAAGTAATGCATATTAAACAGCAATTGCACCAAACATGATACGGAAACTGAGCTTACCGATAAGCATCTCATCAAAAAGTGCACTTACCTATTTCGGACACCAGATGGCATACGAGACCAAACTCCACTCACGTACAATATTACTTATTTTAAACAGAAATAATGTAAAACGAATTTTATTTTGCAACCAATAAGGTTGAAGATATCATTCGGCGATGTTAAAACGACATAGGACTGCATAGACGCGACCTTGGGGAGTCATGGAACCACAGCATATTAATAACAAATCACGTATGCAATCACCGTTCAAGAAGACATAGGCAGCAAGGTGGAAGAAAGGGCATGGAATGTCAATCGACCTCAAGGCCGCCCACTACGTATAATCCAGCTCATTTGCAAACTATCGCAATTTGAGGAAGTCACCACAAATTCATTGTTCATCTTTACTTGACTGCGTAACATTAATTGCTACGTAAATATGTGATGAGTTCTCTTAGAAGGTAAATAAGTATACGTAAGGCGAGGCCGAAGTGTTACTCTACTGAAATGTCAGGGATTTTTCTCGGCATTAGTATAGTAATAGAGACGATGTACATACAATTTTGTTAAATTGACCAAAGGAAATGTTAACTGTTTGTTTGCTATTCTGATTTATTCAATGACATTTAAACGTTAGCAGAGTGTTCATAATCTTAATAATTGTATAAATTTTATGTAAATATTTTTTACTAGTTTTTATTCGGCAAAAATACCAACATCACAATAAAATGGCGTTAGTTTTGTATCAGTAACTGAAATTCTAAAATCACAAATGGCTACTCCATTCAATTTGTGTCAGTAATTGAAACTTTCTTCTACGTTAACTATCGATTTACAAACAGACTTGACTCTTTTAACATTGGATTTTGGGTAAATAAATTTATTTTTAGAACAATTTTGATGCAATTTCAAGGGAATTAATTGCCTGGAAAACGCAGCATTTATTAAAAAAAATTAGAGCTATTAAGTATTTTAAGAATTGGCTAGGTAGAATATTAAAACTAGCATTCTAAGGTTTGTACCTTCACACATACAGTTCGAAGCAATTGACCAATGACACCATTTAATGAAAGTAGACTAGAATAAAGCTAAGGGTGAACGCAGACATCATGATAGCCTTACTCAAGAATGGATACAACAAGACAAAGTATTATGTAGTGAAAGAAGTGGTTTGTGTGAATGACGGTTGATTTTCAGATAGAAGGAACCAACTTAAAAAGGAAAAGAATGTGTTGCCATAAAGAAAAATGCAACAATTAACCATTTATTTATTACTCCAATGAAAATACTTACCCTGATGTCGTGAAGGTAAATACCTTATAAAACAAAGTGTTCAATTACATCGATATTAGAAACAATAAATATCTTCAACTATTTATTAATTGCTCTATATATTGCTATTCTTTACTAATTATGTGGTGAAATACTTCGTTTTTAGCCTTCGTTGTATCTGTGGCATCATATTTCCTGAACGGATAAACCGATTTAATTCTGTATTTTTCGTTTGAAAGGTATCTTAATCGAGAGCTAATCTAGTGTATCGGGGGTTCCTATAAATTTAAGGTCAAACTGCACTTTGAGTGAAGGAACGCCATGTTCTATCTAAGTATCACCATATTTTTTTTTCTAAATCTTAAAAAATCTGGTCATACTATTGCATTCATTATCTATAATATGCCATAGAAATATCAAAAGATTCTTAATGTTATAACCCTATCGGTTGGTGGAGCTAGCCACTATAAAATAAATTGTGGTCAAACACAGGCCAATATAAAATGAAAATAATCTTCATTTCAGTACCACCCTTAAATTGAAAATCTGTCCAATCTCCGGTAAGCGCACTCTTGAGGACCAGTAGTCTTGCAGGCGTTGTAATAGTTCGGCATCACTTTGGAAATTACCCTGATGTATAGGCAATGTTAGCATTTACAGGACCACCTGCTTCTCAGCCTTCTGAACTATAGAGCTGATATTTAACCTAGAAAATTACGATGTTAAAAATATAATAATAACCATAAAGCCAATGCTGCTACTTATATGAGATTATATTTTGATGATGAATTATTATTAGTCTGTTCATTTTATATAAACCATTAATAATAATTATAAATACGTGTAATAAATAAATGTATCTCATTTTAATTTAAATTGATGTTCGTGTTTTTTTTTATACGCTTCGTTTTCTTGATCCATTAAAAACACTATTTTATAGAGAAGTTTTAAAAGTCACATTATGATCTACATTTTAGGACATCCATATAGGTATTTTTTTTTAATTTTGAGATTTAGACTAAACTATGAGTTTAGATAATTTTTGTAGGCTATCGATTCTGGAAGTCAAATTATTTTTAGTGACTATTTTATCAGATCTTAATCATTCCAAGTTATCCTATTCATTGATCTATTAGGAATACTTTTAGTTAATTAACTATGTTCAACGGTTCTTTTCAAAACAAAAATTCTTTCGCAAGTTCTTTTTCAGTAGGTAGTTCCTAATGTCGTCACTAAAAACTGCTATGAAACACAGTTTCCCAAACTTTTGCAGCTGCATGTTCTTATAGCACTGTACAGACATCAGAATACGATTGATTGTAGCATTCCAACATTCATTCTACAATTACGGACCATTACGTCGCTCCATATCCGCAAGGTCGGCCGTCGTGTGAAGTCGCTGTCTATTAGATGCGTACGTACAGACGAGGAAAGAATCTCTAAGTGTGTCATTGTATCTGAGAATAGAAAAAAAAACTATGGTTCTCAAACGGTTTTGATTACTGTATTTGGGGTATGGAGATCAAGAACAGTGTAAATAACCATATATTTTTCGATGACATTGACAGATCCTAGAGATACAGTTAATGGCTAAAACTAAGTGTTTCTCCAAAACAATTTAAAATAGTAATACGGTAATACTAAAAATGTTTGGGACGTAGGTACCTACCAATTTCTACATAGTTTACATTTTTTTTTAAAGTAATGGTACTCGTACTACAAAATCAAAAACTCATTTATTAATAAGGCACTTATGAACGTCAACAGTTACAGTTTTACAATAGACTCTACTACTGGTTCGGAATACACTTGAACTGAGAAGACTCCGGCAAGAAACTCAATCAACACCAAATCTGTCAATTAGGTACATGCCTACTGCCTAGTTTCGTTAATAAAACTTTGAGAATCTTTGGAATAAACGTAACATTATCATTCCGTGTGATGTTATTCCAGTGGCATGTTAAGTAATGTAACAAAATTTTGCATATAGTCCTTCGGATGTAAAAAGAAGTGAATGTTCTTCAGAGATTACTTCAAGTAATCACAATGTTTTCGCTGGTAAAGTTTAAAGACATTTTAGCAGCAGCGTAACCAATAAGTAGCATTATAGGAACTGGTCTTGGCTAACCAGATGTAGACCTTAACTGATTTGTCTAAATCAGTTTTACCAGAGCAGAAGTTATAAAGGCAGGGCGGAACAAAGTCCAGTATATGCTTGAGAAAACAACATTTTCAATGGCATTTTTGTTGTATCTCGAAGATTTGCATCGTATAGACATTCCAAATTAGAGATAATAACTTAAATACCGTGATATACATATTCGCTTAGCTTTCCGCATTTATACGCACAAAAACGCCAGCGTTTAAGTAATATATGAACTATGTTATGCAGTTTGCTCTCAAGAATTTTTATAGCTCTATACATTTCCATACGAAACAAGTTGTCCATTTTTTCTATAAAATAAAAACAGAAAGAAACTGTTCAATCTATTTAATAGTTTTGTAATGTGCAAAAAAGTGATTCGAATAATAAAAGTATTGGCGCAAATAAATTGGAAATTTTTAACAGGATGTTGTTTCTATATTGTAGGTAGGTAGTACCTACGTCATTCGAAAAAACCCTTTACATTTTTTTTTATAAATCCTTAGTTTCCAAAAATAGAAATATACTTATAGAGCAAATTGAAATCTAGACCGTGTAAAGATGCCGTGATTGCTTTGCTTAATTTTTGTGACATCATTGTTTATCATTTTAAATTGAAGGGGAGCCTCCTGGTTTTACCCAGACGACAATATTTTTACGAGAAATGATGATTCAAAATTAAGTTTTTCTCTGCATTCTTTTTTGCAAGACATTTGTAAAAGTACTAGAGAATATTATGACGAAAAACAGTTTTCTTAAAAAAAATTTCATTTGTAATGTCAGAAACATCGTGAATGTCTTGTCTCGTTTTACCCCGTCAGTTTAGTAAGTAAACTCTGTCTGATACTGATTATTTTGTGATGGAGTCATTCGCGGAGAGCATCCTCTTAAAATGATAAAACAAAAACAATGAGACTTGTTTTCTTGACGATACATAACCGTTTAAGAGGCGCAAGTGCGTCCGGCGTGATCCACGGAATGGAGAGGAAGGCCAGGGAGATTTACAGCCTTTTGTATTACGCTATACATCTACACAGTGGCTTGAAATCTGTAAGGCATACGTCCTATAGCCGAAGATACGAACCCGCTTACCTTATCTTAACCGTTCCTAAGGAATTCATACGAAGTAACTAGTAGAATTTTTATATTGCTGGATACACTAATAAAAACCAAAATTGATGACAAAGGTTGATAATAAGATTTGCTCTCAGTATAAAGTATCTCGCTCTCAAGTGCAATTGCCCGAACACACCAATTGCCTTCTTAGCATTGTCTTGGCAACAGGTCGGCAGCACATTGGCAGTTACCTCTAGTAAAAAAAAACAGATATTATTATATTCGATTTTATTAATGTCAGAAGGTTGACAAGCAGGCAGGTGATCCACCTGATGGTAATTAGTTACCGTCGCCTATCGCCACTTGTAATAACATAGGAATTGCCAACATGTTGACCAATGATCAAGACAAAACAAAGAAAGTAGTTATTTTGTGCTGCAGGGTACAGCTTGCTCTGTCTTATAGCGTTAGAAACTTCTGGTAGTTCCTAGCTATTTTTCGCTATACATAGACTCGTTGACGGTCAGACATGTGCCTATAGATGCCGCATTGTTTGTCACTAATTGATTTTCAATGGGTGATCGTAAAAAAATTACGCAATCTTCAAGAATACTTAATTTGAAAAATATTTCTCATGTTCGGCGTTATTTTTGTTTATGCTTTTACAACAATTTTAAATAGAATAACATAAGGTTGCTTATTCAACACTTTACTTTTTACAATTAAATCAATGTGAATATTACTTATAGAACGGTTACTCCATGGTTACAGCCGCTTTCAGTTTTCTTGCGCAAAACCTTTATTGTGTTAAATTAGTTATTCCTCTATCCACGTATTGTCAGTCAAAAAATCTATAGTTTATACTAATATTAAAAAGCCTTCTACATCATAGAAGATGTAGAAGGTACTTAATCATGGGAGCTATTGGTCCGATTCTGACTCTACTCCACTTTTCATCCCCAAACTTCGGGAAACAGAGACACATTAAAAAAGTAACAGTATTTCTAATCAAGCATCTTTCCTTCGTTTCAATTACATATTTTTCCATCAGATATTTTAGTCCACAACCTCTCCATGGTACCTTAGTGATGTTGAGGTAGAAGGTGGTTTCTATAATTATTGTGTGTAAAAACAGAATATCTGTTTCCTAGTCATTTATAACCACTTATTTACCCGCCATCCTGTATTTTACATTACGAGTGGATTCTCCTTTCTTAGATGCTTACACTTTACAAAGAGCACCGCAAAATCAAGTCTCTAGGACCAGTAATTTAAGCTGTGCGTTAATATCAGTCAGCGATCAGCCAGGGATTTTATACGTACAGATAACATTGGTAAACCTGCAGAGGAATCGTCTAAAATAAACACATTTAACATTAAAATTTATTTAAATAATATTCTAGACCAAAAACGATGCCTACATCATACCTAAATATCTAACACACAGGGTCAATATGATAGGTAAAATACATTATCCAAACAAAAAATACAATGCAAGCCATGACCTTGAACGCTAAGTCAAATTCTTGTGATGTGCCAGCCGCGTGGGCGACCGCAAAAACTCTCCTATGACATTGCTACGCCTCATTGCGACATAGTTCTAAACTAACACGTTCATGGATAACTTAGAACTTTGTTGTTTTAAGCATATGCTCGAATTTTGGCTGGACAATTGCTTCAGCCCACACTTCTTGAAGATTGCGATGATGTTCCAGTTCGAGCGATACTATTACCAAAGTATGTGTGTACGTACCTAGCGCCTCTCTTAAATAAGTCTCACTCAAAACTCATTTATTCAGTTTAGTTGCTGTTAAGGCTCCACCAGTTCTTTATTCCTATTTTTGGAGTGAATCAGATAAAATAGTCGAAGATGCATCAGTTGAGTGAGCATAAGTTGGAATATAACTACAAAATTTGCTAGTGCATGAGGAGTATACCAGGGATTCTACTGGAGCAAAGTCAAAGACATTGTGCGTAAACTGGTGATATGAAGGCAACTCCATCTAAAGCTTGCCTGGCAGAGATGAGGCTGCCCTTTGTAATATTTTTTTTTGTTTAAGGTGGTGTGACAACCTATTTTTAGACTGCCACTATGAAATATGAATATGAAATATTATTTATTCAAATAGACCTTCACAGGCACTTATGAATAGTCAGACTCTAATGCACGGTTCGGAAAGTAGCTTTTACGCTTTTTAGCACTGGTAGCATAGGAAGATATTATAAGCAAGAATAGTGTAGCTTTCAGTGGAACATTAGCCCAATAATTTGCAGCGTAGGCGAGGAAATTTCGGCAGGTAGTCTCAGCATAATTTCGAATACAGGATCTTTTGTGTTGATACAATCACGTTTGGGTCTGATGCACTTGAGTGTTTGAACTCATTCCGGGTTGTAGGTACGTTTGTTATTCGCATTGTTTTAATGTTGAATTTAAGATGTTTTCTTTTTATATTTGGTTCTGACAACATAATTGACGATTATTTGAATGGAATTAGATTAATTATCATAATCAACATGACTTTCCTGGGCTTTCCTGTGGCACTTTTAAATAGCGTTTAATAAATAATCCGTAAGTTGAAGTTAGTTCATTCTAATATTTATGAAGTTCAAAATTTATGTTTACAATCCACAATTTATGACTTCATTAATAGTCCATTTACCTCTTCAGTCTCCACTGAACGCAACTGAACTTGGTATTTGCATTTTATACTTTTTCTTCATGTTTAATGACCATAAAGTAAAATAATTAAGATAGGTATTCTATAAACAATTCCATTCGAAACATCTTGATGTATTTAATATGAATAGCTGTTTAAATTAAAACAGGTTTTCTCTCGTCCTATAGTTATTACCATATTTTATCCTCATAAGGTAATTAACATTAATATCTCATCTCTTATCCCTCTTTTATTCAATCTATTTACTCATTTTGCTTATTTTTATATACTTTCTATTTATCCGTACACGCTCGTTTTGTGTAGTTGACTTCAGGGGTTGCCTCGTATTCGAGCGTTTCTTCTTTATTATGTACGATAGTTTAAAGCAAGCCTAGAAAACCTCAGGTTTAAAATATATCCGTCACATTCTTACGTCATTCAACAGAAAGAGCCAGGGCTATTTTGAAACCCAGGTTTTACAATGTTTGTATGTGTAATATAATAGTGTACATATGTTATATTATAAAGAACAAAAGAACAAGGTGTACGCTGGACAAATTCATAGTAATAGTGAATCGAGAAGTTAAAAATAAATAACGTACTTATTAGCCTTTAAGTATTAAGGCTGAATTGTAATAATTCATTATTCCTATTAACTTAATTCCTAATCCTAAAGTACACCCTTAGGATTAGGAAAAAAAAAATATAATATTTAATTTTTGTTCGATTTTCACCAATAATACCGTATAATTTCTAGAAGGTCTTTAGTGAACGCAGTCGGGGCCGGTCGATAAATAATAATACAAACATAAACAAATAATTAAACATGATATAGAAGGCCAAGAATAATGGCAATAGTAGCCTCTGGCTGATTTTATAATTAGGTCTTCCTAATTTCAAATCACTAGCCATAAAGTTTTAGTTGCAGGATTTTCCTAATATTAAATGTTACGTTTTTTGTTACTTTATTTAAATAATAACGAAGTCTTATTAATTAATAAAAAAAACAAAATAGATTGTAATAATTCAACTAGTTGAATAAATATGGGAATTTTATTTTGTTACAGTATTCCCCAGGATTAGCGATAACGTATTGCCTAACTAAGTACCTACCTACTGGTGCTGATTCTGTTGTTTACAAACTTAACTAATATTAGACAAGTCGCCTCTCTTTCATGTTAACCTTATTGAAAAAAGTTTTTTAATGCTGTCAGTTCAATCCAATAAAGAACGCGCTTAAATTCACGTTGAAATATGTGATCGAATTTTACTTCATGAATGTTAATTAACTTTGCTCTTTAATAAAGATTCTTTGAGATGCCATGTTTTGAAAACGTGACTTCAACTTGCTAAACAGCTTTTACTATGGGAGAAATTCAAAAATTGCAGAAATACGTATATTGATCGAGAGAGAAGGTTGATTGTTCGTAATTATTTTCTGAGTTGGTCCTAAAAATTACATCAGCCACCCAGTTATAAAGGGACGCTAGTAAACCTCATAAGGGCGACTTTGGTTCATCAAGAAGTTCTTTTGTTCTACGACTTTTCTAATTCTATTTCTTTTAATAAAAACATATCAAATCAGTTCTAATCTTCCTCTCTAGACAGTTACAGATAGTATCGCGAACTACTTGTATGCTTCCGCACCTACATTTTATTCCAGAACATGATCTATCTATGTGCCAGGTTTTATCAAAATCCGTTTAGTCATTGTGATGAACAAAAGTAACAATCATACACACAAACATTCACACTATTATATATACCTGTTGTTAATGTTAGATATTGTATCTATGAATAATGTAGTAATTTGTAACTAAAGTAAATTTCCTACATAATTTACATTTTTTTAACTCTTACGTAAAAATTACTATTGTCATTTTCTGGGATCCTATTACTGAACAAAAGAAGACCTTGTCAAATTGACAATTCACGTTAGGTAATTTGTTAAATTTAATTTCCTAGCGGCAAGGTTACGTTTTAAAATAGTTATCACGGCAATTACTTGCTTGTTCTTCTGTTTGTATATCCTTTTCTAGCCTCTCTCATCCTTTATCATTTTTTGATTAACGAACTTAACGTCAGGTTCTAGTGTTAATGCCAATTCAAGGATACTATCTGTCAAATCTTTTACTTTTTTAATCTTTGTTAATGTTAGCAATAATTAACCTACAGTGATTAGTGTATACCTACTTAATCCGACAGTCTCTTCTATTACGATAAGTACCTAGAACTTTTCAAGACAATAAAAGAATCCTCATAAATAGTAATTTATATTAAAAAACTTACCTAGACTTTTTGTTGTTTCTAAAAATAATTCAAGAAACTCGAGACTGCCTTTTTTCACGGTAAAAACAATCACGCAAAATGCTGGAGATGCTTATTCTGTCCATTCGTGAACCTCTCTTTTAGGATTTTTATTTTTTGAAAGGACTAAAGCTTGTAGCCTCTCATGGCTGCAGCAACCTTAAGGTACTAGTCCGAGGGTCGTGGCCGAGGCGACAGAAGCGCGCGTCAGACGCGCCGTGGCTGTACCTATACAGCCGTCTCAGCCGCGCGCGTCTGTCGCGAGGCTCGGAAGTGGCTCCATACATTCCCATATGTTGACTATGGCCGCGCGCGTCTGTCGCTCGCGTCAACCGCGAGCCTCGGAAGCCTATCTTACCGGACAAATCGGCGAGCGCAGAGGGCTCTCAGCCGGTTTCTCTACTAGGAATCGACTAAAAATCATCATTCACACCCACAGTTCAGTCAGATAAGTACTACTATTGTTTGATCACGTTCTGGCAACGTGAAATTATCAAAAGAAAACGATGATTTGGAATACATGCCATACACTACTTCATGCGCTCGTTCTCTAAATATGAACACACACTTTCGAAGCAATGTAACTTCATGTTGGCTCAATAGATTATTGTTCGAGATAAGGTTTTGCGGGCCTCCGAAGAAGTCTGGTTTTTTGTGAATTATATCGTGCTGCTCTTTGTGTGAATTAAGCACTCCCAGGTCTGGTCTGAGATTAGATGAATCATTGTATGGATTGTGTTTCGTCTTTGAGACTTATTTTATATTATTTAGACGCGTATTTATGAACAATACCTGAATATATAGGTAGGTACCTGATGTAACAACATATCTGAGTATATTTGACTTTATGTAAATTGTCAATAAAAAACATTCATGCGACGTTTGTATGCGTGTTAGGCATTAATTTCACTCTGCTAAGTACCTACTTTTGAGCTTCACTCTACTTTCAGTTGTAAGTTGTACTATGATAAAGGACTAGAAGGTTTCGACACCCATAACGGACTGATCAGCGAACTTAAATATCTCTCAACCGGGTAAATAGTTATGCTAATAGTGTATTTCTTTTAATACCCGACTGAAAACGAATGGTGTAGTTTAGTCCTTTTTTTATGTAAAACCCGTCGTCTGACCCCAAGGAGGAGCTATGATGAGGATGCAGCACGCTTGCCCAAAAAAAGCCTTTTCACTCTGGCCTCGAAGACATCAAGGTTATATTCTCCCTTGCCGTAGACGCCTATATCTGTCGCAAACGGATGGACCGATTTCACTGCGATATTTTTTATGGATATAATTTTTAAATTCGCAACCATTTATTCAGTTTGCACTCAAAGAGGACAGAACAGATTAAAGCTTTTAAATTTATCACCAAATTGGAAATCAATACTTATTTAATATTAGTGTCTATTGTCGGGTAAGTTATTTTCGTTTAGAATAGAATTTAATATTGATTGCATCAATGTAGTTTACAAAAGGTGTTTGGCTGAAGATATTCTACGCTCCTTAATTTTACAGTCTTCATCTATACAGTGTCCGGTCATGAACTAGCGATCTTCTAGGTACTTATATTTCAATACATTTCATGGGACTTTTCTTGGCACCCTGAAAATTCGAAAAAAAAACAAACTTTTCGTACAAAACATCAATCTTGTTCGGTCAAAATATATGAAAAGTTTGAAAATTTTTCGTGCATTCAGGGTTGGTCCTAGTGAAAGTACCATACAAATTTTGAAACATAAGTACCTTCATGACCGGACATACTAATAATAAAGCTGAAGAGTTTGTTTGTTTTTTTGAATGCTCTAATCTCCAGAGTTACAGGTCCGATTTGAAAAATTATTTCACTAATAGGAAGCTACATTATCCCCGAAGGTTATAGGCCGGGAACGTGGGTGAAACCTCGGGGAACAGCTAGTCATTAATAAAATGTTCAAGATAAACAATGGTTACAAAACCGTGCGTAATCGTGTGTTACTTAATCCGATCGGCCTCAGTAAGGTTACAGGTGGAGGACGATCAGCCAGCGATACCTATAATAGTCATGGATCTATAATTTATTACACCAACTACCTGAGATACTTTTTATAAATACTTTTCAAGAGTCTTCAGAGGATTTCTTAGGTTTTTACAAATGAATGTTTATCATAAAAAATCAATAAGAAAGAATTTTCCTTGGATGCTGTTTTTTTTTAACTAGGGCAATAAATAAACAATGACTAACGGAAGAAGCGTTAGCTGCATGCTTTTAACCTCCTTCAAAAAAGGAGGAGATTCTCATGTCTGTTCACACTTTGTTTATGAACCGATTTTAATAACTATTATTGCGTTGGGTTCAGTATAGCTCCAAAGTAGTTCATATTAATTTTATTGTCATTAAAGGAGGTTTTTCTCTTTTTAAAGTTATTATTTAAAGAAAGGTCAATACAAAAGCGAAGATCAAAAGTGAAAATTGTATGTAAATGACAGACAGGTACATTGTGTTGTAAATGGTTGCGAGTTGACCAAAACTGTCTTTTAACCTTGCCTCGGCCCGTTGATGTGTAGGCGACCTTGTAAATCTATTGAATATTACAAGATGCCGGAACACATCAAAGATGATGCCTTAGAGAAGTCGAGTGGTTGGTTCAGTTCTTCTTTAGAGACATGTCAATATTTTTGTATGCAGTTTTATTTATTTTTTGAATAGGTGTAGTTTTGTATAAAAATATGAAAAAAATAGTTTAATAATATTTTTTCGCCGTAAGCACTTATCGGTATGTCAGAGCCAGTTCCACTAGTAGACATAGTAAAACAAAATAGTTATATAGATACCATATTGAAATAATTCATACATTCGCGACACTATACTACATAGCTCAATAATACAGCTACAACCAATAATTACTACATCTACGAGGTAGGTATACGGTATTGTTAACAATTAACTATTCACCCATGAAGTTAACTAACATTAGTTAACTCGTAATTACATGCTGTCCGTCCTGTCCACTTGATTATATTGTATTTATGTGATTATTTTTTTAAATATTCACATACAGTTTTCGGAACCAGTCAACTTAAAAATGAAAGTATTACCCATGTTTATATGGGGATTTTTTTCTACTTCTTTGGCAAAGAAGATTATAATCACTATGTAGTCTTTAGATGAAATATACTTTTACAAAACTCGACCAATCTGGCATTCAATTTAAAAAACGGACAATTGCGTGTCTGATTTGGCGCGCAAAGGTTCTAAACCGAAAATCGGAGACGGATTAAAGAACACAATCACTAAAAGAGGATCTCGATCTGCGAATGTAGATTAGTAACCGCCAAATTTTTTTTATATGAAATATCTTGTGCTTTAAGACCTTGCTTTTTCAAATTTCATAATTCTAGGTCAACGGGAAGTAATATATTTTGATTTACTCGCGAAGTGTCAAAATATGCGTCTTATAAGCGGCCGTATTTTTACTGCGTTGGCTTATCTTCTAAGTTGTTTTTTTCACAGCTCCAAGGTACCTATATTAATTTCAACGTGGAGGTACGTGTTCCTGAGAAAAAGGGTCTTGACATATTGAACCCTAAAAACATATTGACATCAGTCTGTCTTTTTTGGAGCTATAAAGCTACAGATGGACAAATAAACAGTCATTTATTTGGACGTCATCGCCTTCGTCGGGATTAAAGTAAGCGAATGATATTTTTATTATATTACTAGCTTCCGCCCCGCGGCCTCACCCGCTAAAAGGTAGCCTATATATTATTCCAGTGTATGATCTATCTATGTGCCATCCAAATCCGTTCAGTTGTTTTTACGTGAAAGAGCAACAAACATACATACATACTCACAAACTTTTGCATTTATAATAGGTATTAGTAGGATTTTGAGAGACTATCTCGCTAAAAATTTCACCACATAACTTTGTATGTACCCATTTATTAATACAAGGCAACAACTAAATTTACATGCAGCTTTGACGTTTGACGTTTTACATTACCAATTTGTTTTACACGCAATTATTATGTAAATGTTCATTTCTTGACATGCCAAAATGTACTGTACATTTTGGCATGTCAAGAAATGAACATGATAAGTGTAATTATAAGTGTAATTTAATTAAACGGATGAATTAAAGCATCAAAGTGATGAAGAAATAATTTATACCAATAATTAAAATTGGTAAAAAAGTGTCTGTTTGTAATGTCAATATAAAGCTTTTTACTAAAAGCATATTATGAAAGTATATATCTATAAGTACCTACCTACCTATCCATTTTTTATTATCCAGGAATGAAAAACTCTTGGACAAGACTGACTTCAAACATTCAAACAACGCTACCCAATGATGCCAGTTTTCTTGTAAATAATATAAGCCTCACACATACACACCATCATATTATTATTGTTACCGATTTTTTACATTCGCTTAGTATTTTGTTATGGTCGCATTCAGGACACACAACGTACCTGCGTAATATTCTGCGTCATTTTTGAAAAGGGGCGTCTCGATCCAGTCTATTCCTAAATTCATGGTATACTTCAATGCACTACTAGAAGCAGTCTCTTCAGTAAAAGCCGTCTTTTCTTTTACTCGCACGTAAAATACATAAAAATAATTAAAATAAAATTTATCTTTATCACAACCGTGAATACCTGTATACCTACATGAAACAAGTATGAAAAATGACTCAGCTTTAAATGAATGACCATTAAATCCTTCTAACCTCGAATTGTTGTGTGAGAACATTGTTCACGGTTGCTTAGCAACACAGTTTTTGCATCTCAAACATTACGCCATTGCGCACCTTCTGTTCTGCACTTAGGTCCTATGTGGTAACAGAGTAACGTCCTACTTCAGTCAAGGTTCTAACTTCGACAAATTCCTCTAACATGAAACAACTTTAACGACAACCACTGATTACAATAATTTGAGCTTTACAACCATACTTGAAAGTAGATTTTGCATCGATTGTTCGTAGCTGATGATACTGTTCCACGTCCCTGCCAAGGTCCTACCGCGAGGTAGTGTTCACATTTGAAGTCTCAATCAACAACGTCGTATGTGGCTTTAGAACTTACTCGGAATTGACTGATATTATTAAGAATACAAAGTTGAAAATAGAACAGTAAAAATAATTTATTAAAAGCGTTCCGTTTATGTCGCACACAAAGGAATAACGATAGTACTGAAGTGTTACACTCTCGTACGTGTGCCTCCGAAAGTCACGTACCTAGTTTTAAAACATAATCTTCTATTGATTTTTTATGACATTTCAATCGTCGTTATAATATAGACTCTATGTCAATATTACTAATGTCTATGTTAGTATTTAGATAGTATTCTAGAGCCTATAGTAAATTTGAGCTAGGTACTTAGGCCTTCGTTTGCGTACCGCAGGGCATGTTCAGTACAACATGTCATTAAGATTAATACTTGTGTGGGTTTAAATTAACTACAGTTTAACTATTACTTTTCCTTGAGAATGACGTAGGTACTTATAAGTGAAAGTGTATTTGTTCTATTTTTAAAGATATATCAGGCCAAGGTGTTGAAGGGCAATTTAATTCAAATAACGCTAGAAATGATATCTTATCTCTGGATAAACTCGTATTTAAGATTCATTTAACCCCTTTAAGAGATAGAATTTTCAAAAATCCATTCTTACCGGATGCCTATATCATAATAGTTACCTGCAAAATTTCAAGTTGACCCGTCCAGTGGTTTGAGCTGTGCGTTAATAGATCAGACAGTCAGCCAGTCACGTTTCCAATTTATATATTTAGAAGAAGACTAGACACCTAATGAAAACCAGTGGGTCAATTGCCAAGATGAAGAACTGGGCAAATCCAAAAGCCCAATCAAGATTTGACCTTATATGTATTTTAGTCGTTATTAGATATACCATAATGTCAGCTTTTTTAAGTTGGCATCACATTGTCAAGGCTCCATATTATCTAAAGACGATGAAATAGTCCTAAATCAGCGGTGACCACTTTCAATGAGATGGACCGCCTCCCTGCTTATCAACATAAAAAATGGGAAGTATAATTGACTGATCCAATGAGACACTTCGATTTCGTTCTTAAAAAATCAAACGTCAGAATAATACTCGAATATACATGTTTTTCTACACACACAAACATAATTTTACATAAATAAAATAGTTAATCTACAGAACATAGTAACTGAAGTAATAGATAGACTCAAAGCGGATGTTACCGAGGACGCCGTATACGCCAAAAAAAGCGATGCAAAAGTGAACGGAGCTGTTCAAATGAGTTTATATCCCATTGTTCAATTACTTGAACCATGTTGGCAAAGGTCGTTGCTAAATTTGATGAGATTTCGGTTCCGCCATCAAATATTGAATTAGAAACCACCTGAGAAAAAGAATCACTTGTGAAAGAAAGAAAAGTGATAAACAGATGACATACGAGATTAAAGGTTTTCTGAAATTGAAAGACTTGATACCAAAGAACCTAAATTTTAAGTCTAGATCCCTCCTAGTTCTTGTTATCTTATCTAGTTAACTTCCCAAACATGTGTCAAAGTACTTCGCAGAAACCATTAAAACAAACAAACGACTCCATTATTTACCCACAATTCAAACTATTGTTTGCAACGCAACAATTGCAATACGATTATAAATCCTAACTTTAAAAAAAGTGAGCAACTTGATCCTTGTCAAAAATAAACCAAATTTCGCGTTGACATTGAAAACACATGCGTTTCACGGTCCTTTCGGACATGAGTTCATTGTAACCTATTTGCATACGAAAAGATATAGTGACGCCTTTGACTTTGTCGGTCTTTGCCTCGACTTTCGTCTAAAAAGGCAAAAACAATGATCATAAACCGACTGAACTACTAAGAAACCTTTTTGCTCTAATAAAGTATCCGTAAACATTTTATTAGTCCGCTGTTTTGTGTCATGATCCATTTTTTCTAACGAAAGTCAACGACAATAGGCGAATTATGTCGTAATGTCGTAATATTTGGACAATAGTCAGTTTGTTTAACTTTTGTGTCTTTATGAGATGCCGAGATGGGGTCCATCTTTTGTATGAAGTTTTACTTTCGATTTTGTTACAGTTTTTAGTAATTGCATGATGACAACCACTTTGTTTTCTTTTGTCGTTTGTTTGTTTATGTTTTTGATTAGCAAAAAATGTATGGTCCCTTTACTGGAAACGTTTTCTAACATTATTCTCCTCTTCGAAAGTGAGTGGCATAGGCCCTTGCCTACTTGCCTATTTACTTCATAAGAATTAAAAACAGTAAAAGTTTTATTTACTACATTATTTTTTTAACTTGCTTCTCTAAAAAAATTTTACTTCTTTGGTTTTTAATGACCAAATTCTTCAAAATTCCTCGCTCGCCTCACCAAGGTCTAACAGCTCGTTCAATTTACATAAAATCTAATCTACAAACGTTTAAAAAAAAAGAATTTGTAGAGAAACATGTGATCTTTGTAGGTATCGAAAAATCCGAAAGCAATTATCCCACGCCCACAACCTATCACAATGAAAAATACGACTATTAGTTATATCAATATCAAATGGTCACAACACACTTGTGACATTCAAAACACTCGTGGTCAAATACTTATTTTTTTTTAAATATTTGATCAAAATGTACTTTGTATTTTTAAAACAAGATTTACTTTAAATTAGCCCCGTGGTTTCACCCGCGATCACCTTTATACCCTTAGGAGTTGAATTAAAAAAAATCCTCTGTGAGCGGATGTCTACGTGATAAATCAGAATACTTTTATATACGTAGATAAGAAACAGTGTAATTTAAGGTAGTTTGCAATGTGCACGGCGCACGCCTTTCTTTACAATTTCTATAATTCGTTTATATATAAAAAAAATACTATACATAAACTAGCTACGGCCTGCAGTTTTATCCTCATTCTCAAGAGTTCTTATAATTTTATAGGG
Source organism: Tethea ocularis (assembly GCA_963555595.1). Taxonomy (NCBI): domain Eukaryota; kingdom Metazoa; phylum Arthropoda; class Insecta; order Lepidoptera; family Drepanidae; genus Tethea; species Tethea ocularis. The sequence goes on from OY741958.1 coordinate 11,695,939, forward strand.
ATAAAAGCATTCTTTGTATTTTTCCAGGGTACATGGTAGGTAGTACCTACTTCAAATAGTTACTAAACATACTATAAACATATATACTCGACTTTACGTACACTTTTTACCATGATCAAGTAATCTAAAGGGAGATTACAGTCATTAGTGAACGGCCTTAATTTCTGTAATATTAAAAAAGTTTAATAAATGGTGATAACCGAAAAACACCTCAGCTACGACCAGGGCTGACGCGATACACAATATAGAGTTTCTGTAAGATTTAAGAATGCAAATAAATATGTATATAAATCCTATAATTTAACCACAATTTCACAGTGGTTAGTAATGAATTAATAATTATTTTTAAAGGAAAAGGCTCTCAAGTGCAGCTGCACTGCATATAACATACCAGAAGACGAACGACCGATGATTTATGGATACGATTACCTACTTACTACTGATTTAAAAAAAAGTTCAATAACTTCACAGATTCGCAATTTAGCAAAGATGCCAACCCTAGTCACGACTCCATTTTAGGTTGGCAAGCAACATCGAAAATCGACGAAACAATGACTTTCGATTTCTTCAAAGGGACCGTCTCTGCATTGTCTCGTTGCATAATTACACCAATAGATAACCCCTGCAATGTTGTTGTAGAAATGTGAAAGTGAGAGGAATCCTCGGTGTTCGGATGCCTATAATAAAATTTTATGTCTTTGCTACTCGGCTTCTTTAAACCTTTTTGTTTTGATGCACCATTTTGTATAGACGGGAGCTCTAGTTTTTGGATAATAAACTTTCGCTTTCTAAAGCCGACAATTTTATAATGGGCAATAAAATGCTACTTTCGGTGTTTTAGGATAGGCCAATGCTTTTTACAGGAATCGTTTAAATAAAAAATAACAGATAAGAAATAGTTTTGATAAAAATATTGGGATTTTGGAAGTATTTTTCCCAATAATAATAATAGTAAATTGTCATTTATGTCATCGTAAAAAGTAAAAAAAAAAAAATTGCAATATTTGCATACCTATAGAAGTAGGTTATAGATTATTATTTTGGCTATTTATTACTGTTATACCTACCCACATTTCCACCTAAATTAATTGATTGATTTAAGATTTAAAGTTTAATCTTCACGCAAAGAGCTACGAAGAAACAACACCACCAAACATCATTGGAAACATAAAATAGACAATACTTACTTACTTTATTTTGGGAAAGAAAAATATTAAGAATCCTACATTAGTATTCAAATTTAAAAAAAATCTTTATCATTTTAAATGTCATGCCATTCATAATTTAGCATTGTGCCGTGCCATATAAATTGTTGGTACAGCTGAAGAATGGTTCGTTATATGAATCGCTTTCTCTGAATGTACAGTCGCCAGCACATTTTGTCGCAAAATAGCTCCTATTACAACCGCATACATTCGTCGTCCGTACATTAAATTTACCATGACATTGTGCGTCTTGTATTTGACTTTCCAGTATTTATTTTGGACGCAAGAATTATTTAAATAATAACAATATAATTTCAGGAGTCTTAGCATTACCATGACGAAGTTATGTAAGTAAAACTTAGCTTAGCATAAATCTCTGGTTAATCTTTTACTTATAGCTATTTTTTTTTTTATAACTATTTTAGTACACGAGTAGTCTAATAAATACTTAGTTAGAAGCGTATTTTAACGATAAACTATTTTTTTGATATTTTTTTTAAATTAAGGATATATTATTTTAGTATTGTTTTCCACTATCAAATATTTTTTTCATGACCTGTATAAGATATAATTTAATATCCTTTCGGCTTACTATACCCTCCTAAAATCATCCTGTATAAATAAACATTATTTACTTTTACCTAGTAAAACTAAGTAAACGGACATTTTGTTCGGACCGGAAATAAATACAATCCGTGAAATGTTAACCTAAACCTTCAAAACAAAGCACATTTCAATAATGGACGTGACCTTCAAGCTTACCAGGTCAAAAATGCCCAATGACCTTTTCCATCATTATCAGCTTCATATTTGTTTTTTTACAAGGCCTGTGTTTGACCAAAATCTCACCGTGTTCAGTGATGATGTGAACTGGCTCTCAAGTGCAAGTGTTGGAACACACCGGAAGGTGCTTGGCGATTGAGGGTGGTAGCTAGCTAGGCTGGTACTACAAAGCAGGTACACTAAAAATGTATAAATAAAATATTAAAGTATAATTCATGGCAAATATAAAAAAGTTTAATTCAGCTATGATTATGAATCTCCTAATACGCAAAGATTGATCCCCAAAACACTTTGCGCCCTCAATAAAGATTGTTTTTGCATCCATTATGTAGTTAATTACTAAGAGTTACCTAAATAAACCTTAAATCAATAACTATTTTGAAAAAATAAACGTAACTCATAATTATATACGTAACTCCCATATTGCAACGCTAAATAGTTTTAAACGCATTCTTACAAAACTTCTTATTAAGACTAATATAATTCATTATTAACATGCCTAAAATAATAAGATTACAAAGTAATTAGGTCGTGATGAAATTTAAATCTCTGATTTAGATAAACGAGATTACGTTGTAAAAACCTCAATCAACGTCACCGGACTTACAAACTGTCCGTCAAAAGTTATCCCTATTACACGACAATGTGGCAGATAATCCTGTGATATGTTTAGATTTAACTTAGGGCCTGCGCCCACAGTGACATTTTGAAGCGCTGCAGCAACATGACTGAATCAGGTGACAAGCAAGGTTAATGGTAGTTTTGAATTTGAATATCAGCACGGATTCTTTACGATAACGTCTGTCGCTGCAGCGCTGTAAAGAGTCGCGATGGACACAGACCTTATATTGATATTGCTAAAAACATTCCAAATCTAGTTATACTAGAAGTAAACTGAATTCCAAAAATATGAGATTTTCAATGTAACTTGTTTGGCAACGGTGTGTAATGTGCCTAAGTATTATTTGAGAATCTATGGTTTTCTCGTGAATATCAAGGATATAATCCGTCGATCTTGAGGGTGATAGCCAGCCAGGCGGGTAAGTATTACAAAGTACCCTACCACCGTGCTATGGTTTCCTCACGTTGTACTACAAACTGACGAAACAGAAAACTGTTCTATTAACCCAATTTCTTAACAGTAGCACCTTCTTCCGTTCCAAGATGACACTATGATGATGTGTAACATAAACATTTGTGTTGATAATCCACTCTTCCTGATCAGGATGACTTGATGATGCGGTCAGCGATGCGTCATTACTCGACAGCCTTCCTCAGTAACGTGAGTATGATAAAGTGTTATGGTCTAATTTAGAAGGTTTTGGCGATTTTTGATGCGGCATAACTTCTCAATTTTAGTTATTTTGTTTCTAACTAATGATTCACTTCGTCAAGATGGCTATACATTAAAGCATTACTGACTAGCTATTCTTTTTTTATTTCTTGGCTTCTATTTGATTTGGTAAGTGATGTTATAGCCGAAAGTAAGAGAAATAAAACTACTTGAAGTTTAACTACGCTGTTCTATACAGCGCCAAATGGCAGCCTCTCTACGGCGTCAAACCATTTGGGAGGACATATTTCTTTGTGCATCCTTCTCCCATTAATCGGCAACTACAATTTCATTCGTAAATTGTTTCGTCTTTTTGTAGCTTTTTTGCACCGCTTGTTCCCATAACTTAGAACACCCAACTCTAAGAGCTTACTTTCAAAATAGATCATTAACTAATACTTAACGCTGTCACGATCGAGACGTGGGAGTAAGCCCGTGTCCGTGATTTAATTCCATTTAATTGCCATGAGAGATAGTGTTGCCAGACATATTGCTTGATTTGTTCAATAATTTAATTGGATACAATTAAAATTCTATTTTGTTAGTTTCAATAATATTCAATTTAGATAAGCCTTCGTATCGATGAGAATGTACCTACATTCTATTTTATGTTTTGCATTCATTTACAGAAGCTACTAAAAGCGTATTGCTTATAAACATTCAGAGGAATTAAGACTTGACGTATTTTCCATCATGATAGTAATTTTGTCGACTGTCTTTACCTTCAAGATCTCCTCATGTATTAAAGCCATTTGGCGTACAAAGGTCAATTCTCAAAGAGAATGTAACTGCGGTAAGCGGCAAGTGAATTCTAGATTCTCACGAAGAAAATTAACACTCGTAACATTACGCAACTTCATGAAGCATTTAACCTTCACCTTTTGGTCGTGATGATAATAACAAGTTATAATTCATTCGATATTGATCTTTATGACTCCAGAATAAGAGTTGCCTTTTGGATTAGACCTCTAGCTATACTTTATCCTCATTTACACCGATTGCATCCAGTTAAATTTTTCAATATTCAAAATGCGGTAAAATAAATCGCATGGTATTTTTAAATGATCTTCTTCACAACTTATAATCAATCGTTTTTGATCTCATACAAGTAATTATTAAAATTCGTTTTCCTTTGTAGCTTCATCGCAAGGATTAATTTTTCGTAGCCCATTTTAGAATCGTAGAACTAATTTTACACGACGATCATCCAAACCATTCAAGAGACTTTATTTATCAAATATATGAGTAGGTATGATGAAAACATATATTATAGGTACCGTCATTGTTTTAATATTTCCCATTAAATATCCATTGTAGTAGTAAATATTCATATAAAAGATAATGGTGTAAAAACAAAACTGAGTCATACAAGCTAAGTTCGAAATTACTATTATTTGTCGCGATGATTGTATTCTGTATCCTTACTCAGAGAGTAAAGTTCAATGAGACATGATCATACAAATTACCTGAGTATTATGCGAGTATCATTTCCACGAACTATTGGATAGTACGGACGGAAACATCAATAAAATTTTCCTTCGCATTTTTTAAGGGCATACGTTTACGAAGAAAGAACTTAATCCTTAGAAGAATAAGTCATTTGTCTAATCATCACAAGTAGCTTGCTGGTAGTTGTCGTGTGTGGCGTCTCGGACAGTGCAGTCAGGGACAGGTTGCTACGAACTGACGCTGGACAAAGCGGTTAAAATATGTCAAGCAAGCGAGATGTCAAACGACGATGGCCGTGAAATTGAAGGTGTTTACTTTAGTAGTCACTTCCACTAGAGGTTCGTAACCATCCCGGTACATACTATAAAGTCGGTAACCTACCAGTGATCTACGGTTTCCTCAAAATAATTAATCCTCAGGATTGGAAGTATTGGAACTCATAACCTTCGCGATCGCATTTGACGTCACTACCACTGAACTGCCATTGCTTTATCAAATAAAGTAAAATGTCAAATAAAGTAGGTAAAAAAGTAAATAATTTTCACGTCATGCATTTTACCTCCTCAAATTTCACGAGGAAAATGTTCTCACCAAATAAAATGCGGTTCAAGTGTTAATTAACCTTATACTTATTTATTTTAAAAATAAGAGCGTATGTGTTCAAATAAAAATACCACAAATCTAAATGGAAAGCGTGACTCAATCAACGCACAGCTCAAACTACTGGACTGATCGGGCTGAAATTTGGCATACAGATAGCTATTATGACGTAGGCATCCGTTATGAAAGGTTTTTTGGAAAATTCAACCCATAACGGGGTTAAAAAAAGAAAGAAAGAAAAATAAAGTTAAGTAGCATTCAGTAAAATCATAGTGAAATTATTAATATCCCATTATCCGTAAGTAATTATAAATAGTCTGTATAAATCACCCTGTATAACAATACAGGGTGATTTGACAGTGATAGCGAAGGTACCTGATCTCTTTCTGTTAATTTCGAAAGGGACTGAACGAAAAAATAAATAAATAAGCCAAATCGTATCGAGAAAATGTGGAAAACGATTGTATATGTGATTTTGATATGATGCGTTTCACTCAAACTATCTTTAGTGACATTTAAACACATCAGTATTCTCGACAATTTCCTCATGTCAAATAACTGCATAATTTTAATTCGTACCTAATCATTAGTAATCGCACGTAGTTTGACATCACTAAAATACATACTTTAGTATAGTTGGATAGTGACGCAGCCATTTCAATTGCGACGTATTATGAGTTCGAATTTTACGACGAACTTTTTTGATGCGCATATTATGTAAAACGACATTGATGTAAAAAAACAAACGTACGCGGCTAAATAATATTGGTTATTGTAAACGTTCCAACCAAATAGTTTATTTTTACTTTGTGTACCATTACTTTTTACATTACTTCCCCGCTCCAATAAGCTATACGTTACTCACATTCAGGAATCCATACTAATCCAAACTAATATTGTGTGTAAGTGAAAGTAACTCTGTTTGTATGTTTGTTTGTTACCTTTTCACGCCTATTCTATACTACTAAACCGATTAAATTTGGCACGCATAAAATTTGAAAAAATACTTTTTGCAAAGCCTACAAAATTATAATTGCAAATATTTCGCGCATAAAAATAGCAAAAATCAATGCCAATATAAACAGCTTAATTCTATCACTCAAAAGAAAGAAATAAACTGTTTTATTCATGATAAAGTACCTACATACTCGTAAAAAATTACAGATATTTATGACAAAACATTATTTTTTATAAACTTGTAATGTTGCGTGACGTACTGACGCATCATAGAATTAAAGTCGTTAAAGAGTTTCAGTCGGAACCCATAATTGGAAATAAATTTCACAAAGATCTGACGAAATCTGACGTTTAATAGCTCAACTCAACTGGGGAAGTTATGCCTCCACTCAACCTCACTCCTCATTCTTGAGCGTGAACAAGGTCGCTAGAGCCCACCGGGAAGGTACTTACTGCTCGGACCCTATGCCCCGAGTGTTTTATGCGTCTATAGGCTACGGTAACCGCTTACCATCACCGCTGGTTAACTTCGTAGTATACATTTTTATTTACTAGGTACGAAAACGTTTAACAACTATTTTTTGTCCTACATTTTTATATAAATTCTCAAAGGTTCTCGGTTTAACCTGGGGTTAGATTTCACTTCACATTGTAGGATATTAGTAGGTAACTATAGGTACATATTATGCAAAAGTAGCGTACACGTGATATATGGTAAGCAATAATTAAATGGTTGTAGGAAACGATTGGTTATAGGTAATTGTAATATGTAAATGTTTCAAACACGCCGACTCAGTCACGGTTTGATTTGTAAATACCGAGATCTTAATATCGAAGCATAAATGATCATGTATAAAACACTAATGATTAATGTAATGAAACACTTCCTATACATGGATCATTATTTGATCATACATAAGATTGATCCATTATTTTAACGCCACGTCAAAGGTCACGAGTTGGAAATTGGAATCAAATTACCCCGAATACTATAACCTATAAATACCTATAACCTACTATACCTACATAAATAGGTGCACTCATAGTCCTTCGTGAATGTATCGTCGCCCATACCGCTGTAATCCGCAACGTATACAGATAGTGTTGCAGAAAAATCGATTTTTCTCCCCAAATCACTCATACTATCGATTGTACTATTGATAGTAGTATTTAGCACAATACTATCGAAAAATACTTCCTACTATCGATAGTAACTACGAGCAATTTGAGGTCCCACGATAGAATTGCACTTATCGATAGACTATGATTTTCCAACTAAACTAATAACAGGGACTACTGTGTAACAAAATGGTAATGAACTTCATTGAAATTAACTCCCATTATCTAGGATTCTGTAGTATTTAGACCCACACGGGTCACAGGATGAGTTAATGGCTAACTTGGGAATAATATTAAGATAGTATTGCCACGCCCATAGCACACCAATAGCGACATCGCTTCTGCTTGTATGAAGTGCCTAGGGAAATGCCCTTAAATAGATATAACAAGAAAGGATTTGATTATTGCGAACATTTTGTTGACTGTAATTTCCTCTATCCGGCTCGAAGGACTACTTCTATAAGGGAGTAGACCCTACATCTTGCCGTGTTTCTTGCCGGAGTCTTCTCAGTTCAAGTGTATTCTGAACCGGTGGTAGAGTTTATTGTAACTATCGACGTTCATACTTTATCAGGGCCTAAATCAGTTTAGGATTTTTTTGATTTTGATCTATAATGATTCAGTGTGGGCTGATGCATTCATACTGATGATGATGCTACATGATTATGATGTCGTCTCCCTGGAGTGACAAATAAAACTACTCCGTCCGAATGTATAGGTACGATGCATTGACATAATTCACCACGTGGTGTAACTAGTCATTTGTTCGAATCTATCAGAAAATTATATTCGCACCTTACATCCTTTATATTTTACGTATATCGAAAGTAGTATTTTCAAGGAAACTCTTATTTTTATTAATATTAGTGTACTATATTTATGGAGGGGTTTTCCGTTTTACGTACGTATGTAGATCAATTACCTACATATATTAAATCCTTATTGTCTTCCATAATATTTTTCAATTTATGACACAGTATCCTTATCCGGAATTCCATCATCCACTTGGATGTTTTTTTTTAAGTTGAAGACGATCTGTCTTAATAAGTTTTCTTTATAAACTTTGTATAACATTTTTTATCGTGCGCAAACGACATGCGTGAATGAACGAAAGTGATTTATGTTAGATCTGATTATAGTAAGAGTAAATGTGATCTCTTCTGTTAATATGCCTATCTCGTTAGCTGATTATAGATTCAGCAATAAAGACCTACCTACACAATAATCATCCAATTATAAACAATTTAAGTGTCTAACTTAAGCGTTAATAAACACTCAATTATCTGATTTCCAAGTTTGTTTTTTTTAACGCCACCTCTATTATCTGTAAATTTTCAACTAGATCTTATTTAGTTGATTATTAACAGTTATTAATAGAAGGGAAACAATGTAATTAAAGCCATCAATATGATTGCAAATGGTTGGCTAATTAAAAAATTATGCAAGGATAAAGTCCTTTCTGCATGACGCAATTTTTCATCGTATTTCATAGTAGTCAAATCCTGTTTCAAGCTATTTGAGAGTGATTCGAGAGGCTTTTATTAAGACTAGGTGCGTCATATGGAGCAGTTAAAATGTAGGTTGAATAATTATGTCGTTTACATTTCGAAACGTAAAAATATTTATTGCTTATTTGATCTTTTTGGCAACAGAATAAGTACTATAGGTATATATTGAAATAAGCATTAACTTGCTGGGAAAAGTTTAATACATATTTATTCATATGACAATTCTTATTTGATCCGAAGGTGCGTAATTTCAACAAATAAGAACCAATATCAATACCATGGGCGTCTTTAATTTTAAGTATAAATATTGTATTCCGAACCGGTGGAAGTCAATTTTAACTTTCGAAATGCCTTAACAGGGCCTAAACTGAATCAATGGTTTTGGAGTTGTAATACCTACCTCGTTCTGTTATTTTTATCATTATTAAATCGATAGAACTTTTACTAGACTAACCTGTTAAAGTCTCATTGAACTCGGACTAGGCGTTTCCGTGGTGAACCCATAACGCATTCTATTACGCCGCACTGTATTGTAAATCTGTTAAAAATAAAAAAGAATAATCATCAGTCGCAAAAAAAATGAAATGAACTCGCTGTAAAGAAAATAAAAGACAATCATCCACTTAAAAATCCTTCACCAATGACAATTTTCCTTCTTCACTGATATCATCAAAGTGCACTCAATTACCAATTCTAATTTAAAGGTTACATGTTATAAATTTCAGCGGACAGTAGCAAGCGCAAGTAGCTAAGTTTGGAATGATACATGGACGTGACAAGCAAAGTCAGTGTCTCTTTAACAACGTTACCTACAGGAAATGACTCAGTTTTCGTTTCGTTTCGCTTGTTTGCTGAGAAAAAACCGGACTTACTTTACTCTTTGCGCAAGAGCAAGGTAAACACTTTTATCTTTCTTTTTCACTATTTTTTTACATCGTTGTATGCAAAATATTGTTCGTTTCAAAATTATATCAAAGTATGTAGGTATGTAAAACATATTTACCAATAAGTATAATTTTTCTGTGCGATTTCTCTTATCCTAAAATATGATGAAAATTATCCATAGATGAAATATTGAGTAAAAAATGATGTATTGATAATGTAGAATAAATAATATTGGACATTTTATAAATATACATCACTTTTCTCAGCTCAAACATCACTTAGCTACGCTCGAACGTCATTTGCCTTGAATTTACTTATGTACCGGTCTATGCAATAAAAATTTGATGCCAAACATCGGAATACCTACCTACACCTAAGCGTAATTTATTTTCTGTGCTGCCTTTATTCTTTATCACGATTAAATTGACATCTTATCTATATAAGTAGGTAGGTATGTATTTACAAAAAAAAAGCAGTATATGTAGTATATAAGTTATCTGGTTTCCATAGTACAAGCTCTGCTTAGTTTGGGATCAGGATAACCGTGTGTGAAGAATATCCCAGGATATTTATCTTATACCTATCAATTTATAAAGCTTTTCCATATGTGATTTACAAAATGGCCTATGCAGTTTTTTCAGACCATTATACCTACCCATAAAAGTTTTGTTCACGAAATAATATTTTCTCAGATCAAACGTAGGATAAAATCTTGTATAATTAATGTAGTTACCCCATAGTTCAGTGCCTTATTAGGCAATAATCTGCAAGGAGGTCGCCCTTTTGATTATGCTAATTAAATACCAAAGGGTCAAAGTGTGCTAACTTTCTACCTTCAAAAGACTAATTTGACCTTAAATTATAGTATGACACATGCTAATATACTGTAATAACTACTTATTATTGCTTTCTGAAACGTTCCAATTTTAAGAATAACAATCCAGGGTCAATATATTCTGCTACTTTAGGAAATTCGTCAAAATAAACCTTGTAATACTTTCTCCTGATTATTTTTGACTGTTTTTGCACGGGGTCAATTTGTGGTTACAATTTATATGTAGGTCAACTAGGCCCTTTCACTAGATATTAACCTTTTATGTCATTACTTATATCCGGAATTAAAATTATGATCTTCAAGAATTCAATGAAAATTTTAAAAATTCAATGAATTAGTTATTGGCAAAAATTGATAAAATATAAATTAATAACTGAATAAGGGAAAAGCCTTTATACAGTTGTTTATTCTATCGAAGTGACAGTGCCAACCGCAGAAGTAATGAGTCATTGGGAAAAGGTTTATTGGAACTTTTTATGTAGTCACTCACTTCTAATTTGTTTAAAAGTGTGCATTTGTTTGCTAACCACAGCAAAAGCTATCTAAAACGGGGAAATCTAAACTGTAAAATCGTCACACATAAACTCGTAATTTTAATAGAAAGATCCAAAAAAAATGCCCTACTGACCTAAGGTTCTTGGCGACAGATTTTCAACATGAGGGTGGCCAACTGTAGAGTCAACAGGATTATGCTCGTTATTCTTTATTTCAGTCTTAAAGTGCTGACAACTTTAAGACTGAAATAAAAAAAGCATGAATATGCTAAAAATAATCAAAGTGTTTTTTTTTATTTATACCTACAGAGTAATCAACTCGTGACGTCATGATACACGCTTTACTTGATACAAATTACTATAATTGTTTATTTTTTTGTTGCTATTGAAAAAAAATTTTTTATTGGCCACTTCAATTTTTAAATATTCTAGCTTTCACACTGCGGTGTTCCGGCTTACCCGGGGATCTTATGTTTTTCCATAGGATAAAATCAAATCAAAATATTTTATTATAATATAGAGATATAGAAAAACCGTTACAAGTAGTACGTACCTATATAAATATATAAATGGAAATGGTGACTGATTGTCTAATCTATAAACGCACAGCTCAAACCACTGGACGGATCGAACTGAAAAGCATACCTACAGATAGCTATTGTGACGTAGGCATCCGAAAAAACGGATTTTTGAAAATTCAACACCTATAGGGAATCGCAGGTGAAATCGTGGAGTGGAAAGCTCGTTCTCATTATTCTGAATACTACAAGTAAAGGTTGTAAAAGAGTATTAATTCTACATAATAAACATACAGTTTTCCGTATATTTATTTGTAATACAAATAATATGGTGGAAAACAACATTCCTTATAGATAAATACGTTAATTTATACAACTTTATAATATATTCTAAACTATTGTAGTACAAACAGGACATATAACAGTAGCTTAAATCTATTGCCTAATAAAGGATAGTTTAAATTCTTCAAGCCACTTTGACTTAACTAGTTGTTTGACAACCTGATCTAAGATTTATTATGTATAATAACCTGGACAACCTGCTAATGAGTTAGGTTATCCATTTGATTTGCAACAATTAATAATGTATACAGATTGTTGTGTTTGATAAATAATATTATTTCTATAGGTATTGTTGATCTATTGTTTGTACGGGTAGGTATTTATTATTTAATTTAAATATTTTAATTTTAATATTATGTCCTTGTTACTATGTTATTACTATGTAATAAAATAGATTATTAGTCACAATTTTATTTTGATTTTATAAATGCTTTGATTATTAAGTGCTAAGTCTAACATGTCGGACAAAATGTAACTATAATTATTTTTCAAAATCTAGCTTAAATAAAATCAGAGATAAAATTCTATATATTATTATTCCACGGTTTTGTCTATCTCTCTCCGTTTAATCGCTAGGAAACTGAGTGGTAATAAACACAAACACACAAACTCTTTCATTGTAAGATAGGATAGTATGACAATATTGAAAATACATCCAATTACACATCATTGGTTTTTTTTTATTTGGTTCCGCCACTTTTGTAGTGATAATTTGGTGGAAGCATATCGGGGGCCAAGTCGTGCAAAAACGCGGCACGGCCGTACCATCCTTTTCTCGAAGCAGTTCAGGCCATTTTCGACCCCCTATAACTTCGTTGTGGATAAAACTAAAAGCCTGAATTTTCATTATTATATTCAGTAATAGACTTGCCATGATTCACATCCTTCTAAAACAAATGAATTGCTATAAAATTGAATTTCCTAATTTGTAGATAACTTTTATCATAATTGTTAGCACAATGTTGTTATTATATGAATCACTGTTGTGTATGCCTATTCGAGAAATGGCCCATGTTTTCATCATAAAACCAATGACTCATCCAATTACTTTATAAAGTTCATAAACAGTCACAATGTGTGTGAAATTTCTCTGTAATATTCGGAAAGTATGATTTCATAACGCTTTATGTGATGAATTTTTAATGTCCAGATGGTATATTATTTGTATGAAAGAGAAGTAACTAAATTAAGATGATTAATTAACATTATGAATGAACCCCCCCCCCCCCCTAAAGTAGCCTAAACAAACAGTATTTTACGATAAGACAATAAAAATAATAACTAACCAGCTAACTACTACATAAAAGGTTATAAATTGTATCTTTAAAATCGAAACGTCCCATAGAAAGTTTAGTTTGCAAAGAATATCGCAAAGTTTCCATAATAGCTTATATATTGATAATAGGTACTCTCATGCCAAATCTGAAGGCAACACAACTTCGTATTTTTAACCAACTTAAAAAAAAAGAGGTTATCAATTCAGTTTAATGTGTTGTTCTTTTTTTTAGTTTTTTCACGTATATCTTTTTTATTTATGAACCGATTTCAATAATTATTTTTGCGTTGGGTTCCGTATAGATCCAAAATGAGCGTATTTTATCGTCTTTGAAAGACGTTTTACACTTTTTGTTCAAAGTCGATTATTTTTATAATATGCCTGATGGTAATCGATTGCAGGGTTCTTCACTGGCGTGGTGCCGACTCTATTGACCACAGGTAATGTAATAAATACCTTGATTAAATACTTACTAGGAAACATTACTTCCTATTGACGAATGCATAATATTTTGATGCATAATTTTACGAGGAAAATCCGTATTTTGAAGAAAGTGGCATGGCGTACGTGACTGAGCGATAGTAATGGTCAATGTCAAACTTTTACCTTTTGCTCTTTAATTATTTCTGAAAATGATCTCATTTTAAACGCAACGTATTTGTAAATATGTCTGACTAGGTGTTTCCCGAGTTTCTGGGATAGAAAGTAGCCTATATGTGGCGCTCGGGGACAATAAAGGTACATTACCTATTAGTGAAAGAATTTTTTATTCGAATAAGTCCGGAGATTACCTCTCTCGTCCGAACTTACAAGCTTAACATATTTATAATATTAGTATAGACTTATGATTTATATAAATAATTAAGCCATAAAAAGAAATAAAGAAATTTCAAAACGCCTGGTCGAAGCATCTCGTGACCAGAATGCTGGCGTATACTTGGGTCAGAGAATCAGCATTGCCATCCAACGTGGCAATGCCGCTAGTATTCTGGGAACGATGCCTTCTGACAGCGACTTTTTCATTTAGTTTAGTCCTTATTATTTTATTGAATATTTTAGTTAAAAGCCATAAAATAAACATTAGGTAGGTATCTAGTCCAAATTATCATACCTATCTATTTTTTTTAGACTTTATTTTCCACAAATTGCTATTGATATCTGAGTAGCAAGAAATGGTACGTTAGGTCCTTTTTCCATGTAGCCAGCCCGTAGCAACAGAAAATAGTAAACTAGTAGGTACCTTATTCATAGCTCGGTTTCGTAGCCACAGCGGGTGGCATTATCCTATAGCTCTGCTAGTCACAAGCTACCCACACCGATGGCGCAAGCGCCGGCAATTTCGTTGCATTGCCCAACATTACCTCATTTCACTAGATTGTGTTGTACACGATGCGTTGACTGTTTGCGACGTGAAAATGCGTTCGGAATTTGAACTCGGATTTTGAAAAACGAAGTTGTTGTGATTCTAAAGTCAAATTGAAAAATCATTTTATTTCGTTTTGGCCCTGATGTCGGAAGATACAATCGACTCTACCACAAAGTAAAAACCAACTCTACTACCGTTTTGGAAACACTTAGATCGTGATAGGTATTGTTTCAACTAAGCAAATATTAGTTCCATCTTAATAATATAATGCTTTTTTTTATATTCCATATTAAACCATATGTCCAATATGGTGACTTCTTAGCTTTAATACCCCATTTTACTTATAAATAGCCTAGGTACCTATGCTTCATCATCAGGACCTTGTTTAGAGAGAGCAACCTTCGATACCAAAAGGTGTAAAAAGCCTTTTTAGCTTTACATCTTCTAGTATCATCTCATCGTAAAGACGTGAAATTTTTTTTTCAGGAAAACACTCATCCGAAAAATATGACTTCTATTTTCAAAAAGTTATCCACAATAACTAAAAAGAAATTATTAAAAATATAGACCTTAAAAACAAGATGCCTATAGTAATATCTCATCGGCTTTGTTAAAACAATCTATAACAATGCTGCCCATTTGTCTGCATTATCGACGCATGAACCGATAGCGTACATCGAACTCCTCCATCTAGGTATAGAATGGAATAGAACCTTACTTATAAAGCCTAATACACATTATGACATTATTATTAAATGAGATTTTGTTATAAGGCGGAACTCACTTCGCAGTTTAGGTACGGATGCTACCGATCAGTTGAGAGGCCCCACGGTTTCAGCCGTGAAATTAAAAAAAACCCTTCTTAATGGATCTCTGTACTGCACAAGGAACATATCCTCCTTTAAGATCAGTGGCTTAGGCTACCTGTCTTTCTTACTTTCTAATATTGGCTATAGGCTGAACAGTCGGTCGATTGCAACTTAGCTCATCGAAAATGAAAATAGTCCAATGCTCATTGAAAATAGTTTAAAAAATCTAAAAACCCGACTCATCATCATATCAGCCGAGACTGCTATATCCACTGCTGGGACAAAGGCCTTCCCCAAGGATCTCCACGATGACCGGTCTTGCGCTACCCGCATTCCCTATATTTTTCAATAGGTTTGGTAGAACAAAAATTTAAACATACATTAGGCGCCAAAAAGAACTCCTTTTTTAATTCTTTTTATAATTTTAATATATCCAACGACCTTCGCGCAATAAATACGAATCTCAAGAGCATGACATGTCATCAAAATCGGTCCGGTCGTTTAGTTGTTACGAAGGAACATAGGGACGGACATACATACATACAGGCCAAACACATAACCCTAAAAGACACATTTGAAAACCACTGGTGTTGCGGTGGCGACATAAGTATCAAGTGGACCGTTTCATTTATTTGGATTCGAATTAAAGATATTTTAAGGATAATTCAAACAGCAAAGGACCAAGGATTTAACAGTGTATAACAAGCTTAAACATCTGTAGAAAGTAGCATTATAAAATCTAATCTAGATAAGATACAATTCACACTTAAAATCCGAACACATTTCTAAATCTATTTTAGCTGCCTTTCTAAAATGAAAGGCGTAGATAATTGCCTGTTGCCGCTAAAACGGATTACAAAACACTAATTAATTGTTTTTTTTTTTGCGATCACGGTTTTAAATACTTTTATCATACCTTGAACTTTTTGATTAATCGTTTAGTTAGCGAGATGAGCTAATTTATATACAAAAAAAAATAGGTATACCTTGTAATGATATCTCGACAAGACTGTACGTATCATTTTTTTTTAATGGACTATAATAGTTGGAAGCCTCTGATGGCTGCACAAAACTTACCAGACAAATCGGCGAGCGCAGAGGCTCTCAGCCAGGCAGCAACATTTAGGTAACCCGTAAGCCCCGAATGGAGTACTATCCTATCGAACTAATTTTATAAACCGTCTTTCCTCCCCACGGATTCACCCCGTGATTCTCTATTTTACCCCCTTAGAGGTTGTATTTAAATTACAGCCTAATCCATCCAGTGGTTTGAGCCGAGCGTTGATAGATCAGTCACTCAGTCACGTTTTCCTCTAATACATACTTATACCTATTTACATGTTAAAGATTGAATGTTTGAATATAATGTGAGTTCACGAAGTTAAGATGAAACTTTTTGCACATCGTAGATGGTATATTTTTTATCCCCGAAAAACTAAAGACCCCTCGGGAAAGCGGTTGAAACTGCAGGGAGGAAACTAGATGGGTTATATACCAGTGCCATGTAACAGGCAGTATGTTCAATTCATACCTAGAATAAACATTAATCAATTTATTACAGAAATATTTTAAAGTATAAGCTCTAAAAATATGTCACAACAAACTATATTAGTTTATCTTTATCAGCGCCAATGTAACACCGACGCTTTTTCTCCATTCCAGTGTAACTGCGATTACTTACAAAACAAATAGTTATCAATTTATCAAAAAAAACAATAAGTACCAGTATGTTGTAAAGCAATAACAATGATATCACTATAATCATGTATGTTATATAACAAATTGTGACCTCAGTCGGTGATGCATGACTTCCCCCGTCTCGAAAGGTATAACATTGTCTAGTTCCCACATTATGTACAATGTCACACAAAAAACTAGTAATTTCGGCAGCATGTGGTCACCACACAACAAGGTTATGCCACAGTAAGTAATACTTAATCAGTAACACAACCAGACCGTATCCTTGATAACAATAACAATTACAATTCACATTGAAATCAATTGAAGTTCAAAGAAGGTTTCAGCCTTATAAAATTTTCAGTAAACAATCTGTCAATTGGTAATACCCGTAAGTATTTGTTATACAGATAGCTATTATGACGTACGCATCCACTAATAAACGATTTTATCTACTCTCATATCGTAATGTTCTTATTATGAAATCAAAATCAGTACTTTAATGACCCACTTTAGGCACACCCGTGTATAATGATTCATTATAGTACAGTTGTGTTCCCAAGATAATGCTATAAAATAACTTTTTTTCTATTAAAGTACACTTTGGACCTATCAATAGTATAATCAATCAGTATCAATTCAATTTTACGATGACAATGTGACAAATTTTTGACTTGAACTTTAGAGGTAAGAATTTTTGGGAGTTGGCAACACGGATTTGATTAGGTATTGAAGGATTTGATTTGATTGATGATTATTGTGTCTGTTTATTTTATTGTTTTTGCCTACATATATCATTTTGACCAAAAATGACACAAAAATAGCAAATCATTATTTTTTTTTTTTTTTTTAATTTGGTATAAAAATACTATCGATTTATCTAATTTTTTAAATTACATTATTTATATGAGTTTAGATAAAGTACTGTATGATACTGCACATAATTAGGTATTAAAAACTCGTGTGATACAATTAAGAACCTCGCCTACGGCTCGGTACTTAAACTCACACTCGTATTTAATAACCCCTATTATGCAACAGTATCATAAACTACTATTTGAAAATTCATTACCTAAGGTAAGGTGATTTTTGTGTGTCTCTCATGACAAAACATGGCGCACAAACTACTTATATAAGATCCGTTGTATACCTACCTGTTTCACAAATAATTATTTAGTTATTCTTATTTTATTTATTATTTAGAAGAAAAATACATTAAAAGTTTACAGAGAGAGTGTAACATACCCATTTGGGTTTTTTATGCACAATGTTTCTAGGAGTTAAAATAGGGGATAACGGGTGAAACCTCAACTTTAAGAAAAAATCTTTACATTTGTCGTGCTGCTGGTTTAGCTTATGTATTGACTGTGGCAAAGTCTCGGGCCTCAATGTTATTGTGATAGACTTGTAGATGTAAAGCTAAATTATGAAATCATCTGGAACGTGACGTAAGTGCATTTGTAGGGTGAACAGATGGGCACACATTATTTGTTTTCGCACCTCTATCGCTTATTGGCCGCCCTATTTCTAACTATAGATAAATATTTATTTCAGTGGAAAGCGTTGGGCTGAAAGTTTTTATTACCCGCATTCTGACTGTTGTTAATAATAATATTTGGCCGTTTTTATTTTTGTCTGGCTTTGAGTTTCACTCATTTAATTCCTAATAAATTTTAACAACAATAACATACTATTAAAATAATACATTGGAACAAGATTGGAACCAATCATGGTCTCGCTTTGTGCTACGAAGCTTACTACGACGAACGCTCAGATTGTGGAATGAGTTACCCGCCGTGAGAGAGAACAAACACGCGTGTGATTTTTACAGGATCGGCAACGTGCGAGTAGTGAAAAGACTTGATAGCTATTTTTAACCGACTTCAAAAAAGGAGGAGGCTAAAAATTCGTCAGTTTTTTTTTATGTACTATAGTAATCTGCAGCAAGCATCAACAGTTGATTTTCTATAGCTGCAATTAAGAGCCAGTTCCCTTCTCCATATTTACCACCTACGGTCAAATAGGTAGGTAGGTATAAACTGACTTTAATAGTTAGTAGTTAGTGACATTGAGGTAAAACACAGGCCTGTGCATAGCAAAAAAGTAACCTTCAAACCTATGACTTTCGACATCACAGCAATATTCTATTCGATAAAATCAAAACTCTCAAAACAATCTCATACGCCCAATTGCACCAACGCGACATCTTAAAGCTCCAACCCACGGGTTAAATATGGCTTTTATGATTTTTTGTAGAGAATTTGTCAAATTTATATATTTATTTGACAGGCCAGTTGGCGCAGTTGGTTGAGACACCACCTATTGTGCCACAGGTCGTGGGTTTCGATTCCCGTCCAAGACATACATTTGTGTGCATGAACATGACTGTTTGTCCTGAGTCTGGGTGTAATTATCACTACATAGTATAAAACAAAATCGCTTTCAGACAGACGTCTGTCCCTATGTATGCTTAGATGTTTAAAACTACGCAACGGATTTTGATGCGGAGTAATTCAAGAGGAAGTTTTATATGTATAATACATGCATATTATATATATAGTACAGAAAATGCGTGCGAAGCCGGGGCGGGTCTATAATAAGTATGTTTTTACAAAAAAAAAGTAATATATGTAGTATATCAGTTATCTGGTTTCCATAGCACAAGCTCTGCTTAGTTTGGTATCAGATAACCGTGTGTGAAGAATGTCCCAGGATATTTATAACCCGGCGGTTAGTGTTATACGACATTGGTGCAATTGGACCTTAATTTAACAGGAAAATTTTACCACCGAATTCAATGTGAAATGTATTGTATCAATAAATGATATTGTTTATATCAGTGTTTACATCCGACATCTACGTTACCACGCAACTCATGCGCAGACGCAGGCGCGGGTTCCAGTTCCCACAGAGAGCGTGCGATAAAACTCGACATAAGAAAATAAATATTCAACAGTTTGTGTCTATAAACAATCTGCGCGCACTTGTTAGGTTGTTCCTGCGACGGGTAGCGACCGCAGAAAAAGCTTTTCAAAATTACGTTTCAATCGAGTTACGTGATTTTTTAGATACTTACAACATCATAGACTAAATAGAATATAAATAAATATATATTTATGGAACACGCGAAAATCAAACTAGTTAACTTTTTTACTTATACTACAGAGAAGATAATATACACTAGACTTATACCTAACACTTTCTAGGTGTGTCCAAACATTTTTTATTTAAAAATATAATATTGTAAACTTTTGTTCCAAAACCATGGATTTAAGCTAAGATTTCCTGTTTATGACCTAAAGGTACCCAAGATACCCAATCTATCATACCTAATGGCTGCCACATAAACTGTACCAACTATTACAATTTTCCTACAATAATATTTTGTTATTTCCTTTAATTTATTTGCGTTTTATTAATAATCTTCAATTTACTCTAAAATTCTATGGCCAGACAGAATTATTTGGTGATAACAAAATAACACGACGACCACAAATAACTTTGTATTTCGACCACAGTGTTTATCAATTTAATTTAATTAGCAGGACTTAAGAGTAATTTGAATAATTTTCAAGGAAAAATAGCTTTTTGATAAAGACCAAATGGTCCCGTCTATCCCCAAACAGTTCTGTAAGTACTTCTTATTTTGGGGTTCTTTATGAAACCGTGAAACCATCCATCTTTTCATTATTTCATTAAAAACTTTTAGGATTATACGCCCCACGGTTTTACTTTCGCGGAATAAAAAGTAACTATTTTATTATCTTCAGCCCATAACTATAACACACGTAACCGCTTCCCACCAACGTTTGACGTAGGTATATACCAAAATTGGTCTAAATTTAAATTAAAGGCTTATCTAGCCATTAAAAACCTGGACTTATGTAAGTACGGAACTAATAGAAGTGTTCCTTGTACGTTATTGACAATTATTCTCTTATCAGCAGCATTTGCACTTTAACATAGTATATTCAGTTTATTTCAAAGTTTACAGGAAAATTTTACGTCAAACTATTTTATACGTATCAATAACAACTCCAACATACAATACAATAAATACCTAATTAATTTCTGTGTTAGAAATCAAATCAAAACAACACAGAATAAAAAATACACTCAAAGAGAAATCTATTTCGAAAGCGTACAATGTTTTACTTTTCAATTTTTTTTTTCATTAAGTCTAATAATATAACTCTAATAAGTTTTTTATCCTTTTGTATAAAAAGCAAATAGGGTAGTTGACACTGTCAAAAATAAATGACCAAACACTAACCAATGCATAAAACATCTAAAATTACGTAGAAACAACAAATATGTTGTACATTTAATGATTTTTAATTACCAGTGGAACCACTAAGAATAGATGATTTGATGCTGTGAAACTATGACGTCATAGTGTAATATTTCATACAAAATTCTATATAAACTATCGTTTTGACATTTATTAAAAAGTAGCTGATTTGATAAGTCAGTCAACTACCCTATTGACATGGAAAATAAACCTCTGATTCTTAATAATAACTCCTATTGTTTTTGGTATCGGTACCCAACTAGTCTATGCGTCGCTGGCAGGGACATGCGCTAGGACGCGGTGTGAAGGCCTGTACATAACAATTAATTATTTTTACAAGCTCACATTGTAATGTCTTACGTCAACTTAGTAACAAAAAGAACAACGTTAAAAATAAAAAGAGTCGTATCGTAATCAGGCTTTTATAGATCTCTTTGTTATGTCATGGAAGAAATTTGAAAAGGTATTTTGGTTATTGATTCCTAAGGTAGCCATAACACAATTTTATTTTCAGGGTTATTGAAAGCTTTTTGGTTGTGGTTTTATTCAGATGAAACACCGATTGAGTAATTTCCTACATCAAATTTCTAATATTTTCCATTTGGAAAAAGGCGGTCAAATATAATCGTTCCTGCCGATCGCAATTGTAACCTTAGCTCTGAATAAAATAAATATAATTGCCAATTTCATCAAATATTTTGTATTGGATACCTAACATTGTACGATAACCAGTCTTTTTGAAAAGCTGACCTTTATAGGTACCATTTAATAAATTGTCAAACTTTGAATATTTCCCAAAATTACTCAAAGCTTCGTAACTCTTACTTCAAGCCCATATGTATCCGCTAATGAAACTAGACCGGCAGCTCCACTTACTGCAAGAAAACAATGAAAGCTATGTTCTATGACCCAATACGCTTATTTGGAGTCAGTAAGTGAAGGGCCTTGTAAACAATTATGACCTATTTGTAATATGTAGACCAAACACATGGTATTGGATGTCGACAGCTCTGAAATAAACTTTTGAAACAAAGAACAAAGAAAGTACGTACTAAGGAAGTGTGAATGGAGACGAAATGTTTGTGTTTATAATATTCGATCTTGAGTCTGTGGCCGAACAATTATGTTAATAACGTACAATCAATTTAAATAAAGTATTTATTCTATTACTGACTGAAAGACAACATATAACCTAAACCGCTGGACGTAGAAACTTAATATTCGGAGGACGTGTTTGTAAAGAAGTAAAAAAGGAAAGACACTAAGAAAAGAAAGGATTTCCCTACGGACTTTGACCCAGCCTTCCGCACTTTTCCGCGTCTTTATAACGATGCGTTTGCGCCTCAGCGTTGATTCCGCCAACGCGCACCGCTGCGTTCCAAGTTTCTTTCGCCTGCAATAACCGCTTACTATTAAGCATGTTTGTTCACTACCTTAGTAGTATAAAAAGTGTGTGTATGTGACACAAAAGAAACACGAGTCGATAATATATAAAATGAACATGCTGATCATACTTATACCAATGAAATCTCGTAAACAAATCACCTGTAATACAGTATAGTATAGTTTTATCGCTTACTACGATGTTTACTACGCGTTATCTCAACAGATAAGATATCTTTGTAAAGTATTGTGAAAGTATTTAGTGTTTCACTTTTATGCCTCGAATACCGATAAAGTTGATAACGGCCACTGCGTAAAGATATTTTTGAGAGAGTTTTACATTTTTATTTTCTTATAGACTTGATATAGGTATATATAGGTTTTTTACTTTTGCTGCAGTCGGGTATATGATTTATGAGTTTTCTTTTCGAATGTCTTTTATAGCATTTGTATCTTGTTTGGGTTAATCTCTTTATTTAAATTTTGCCGATGAAAATATTGTGAGATATACCCAGCGGGTCTTTCAAAGTGGGTCTTAATGACTAAAACCCCGTTTTTACTACATTCTCACCGTGGTCAGTGATGACATTTTTGCCTTAAGTATTTTGTCATTTATTTTAATGTTTAGTTTCTGTCCCATGTTCCCGAGGGATTTTATATTTTCTCGGAAAAAAAGTATTCTATTTACTTTTGTATGGATCTACCTATGTTTGAGTTTAAAATAAGGCCCTTACACTTGAATGGTATCAAACATACATTGGTAACAAAAAAACCTACCTATGAAGAGTTTCTCCGAACTTATAGATAGATTTTTTTCTAAAAAATAGCTATTTGTTCTAAACAACGTAACAGTTTTTTACATGGATTTTATAAGGTCTAATAGAAACAGCGATAAACGGGGAATGTTTTTGTATATAAATCGCACGCGTGCGAAGCCGGGCGGGGGGCTAGTATAATATAAAAAATATTAATTCAAACTCAAGCTCAAACTCAAAAATCGTTTAAGTATACAGTTTAAGCCCTGATAAGGCACTTAAGAACGTCGGAACTCGGAAGTAATTTGTTAAAGTAGGCCTTAGGTTTTCAGAATAATTTGTTTATTTATATGCGAAAGTTTTCACAATTTGACATCATAATAACGCCGGATGTTGTGACAAAACAAGCTGTGATCTAAATAACAAGTACACAACATAAACTATTCTAGTACTAGTACCTACTTTAATATCAGAATCGTCCATGACTCGTCCTCTGCCGCCTCTGTGAAAAATGGCGCTCGCGAAAATGTGACGCCAACAAAAAGTGGCATCGGGCAAAAAACGTAAATAAAAAACAACCTATTTCTATGGCATGAAATATTCAAAGACTAGATTGGTTACAATGGGCGGCGTGCGATCACTAACGGTGTTAACCGAACGAGTTAAGTTGCCACCGCTTTTCCTCAGTTCCCTCCCAATCCCATTGATTGTGTGCGCATCTAGAAGCAGACGTATAATAGTTATGTAGAAAAAAAGCGGTGAGATCAGCAAGCGGCCTTGAGACCGCGCCGCGAGTAATGTTCGAATTGTATTGGTCACTGTCTATTTGATTTGTTACCCTTTCTTGGTTTTCAACACATATTATTTTTACGACTTTAGAATTTTATTTTTCTTATCATGTTACTAAGACCTGATCTGGTAGTAAATGGTCTAATTAATTCGTTTTACAAAAGTACAAACACTTCGTACTTATAAATAAATCTATAATAAGCAAGATCAATTAATTAAAGACCAATTAAAGTTTATAAATACTTATTGAATGACAGATCCAATTAAGCCCACTTACCAATCAATAGCATGCGCATGTTTGAACTAACCCGATACAAAGGATCAAAATAAATTACCATGTTTTATAAAAATATATTTTCCAACTGCCTTAACTTTTTATAAACAATTTATCTAGTAGGTAAGTTAAATATTTTTTTAAGTAAATATTTCTGTTGATGTCTTCGTTAGCTTACAATGTAGTACCTACTACAATATTACAACTTACAATTCAAAATGTTGATACTTTATAGTTTAATTATGTCTACCCTGCTCTAGCTGTAATTATTTTTACGTAACTTAAGTGATTTTTCACTAATCATTGTTAGGTTCAAGATTTCAAAAACCACGTTTGACAAGATGGTATCTCTTTTTATCTAGCTACTAGCGAACCGCCCTGGCTTCGCACGGTATTCCCTGACCACTTCATAGGCGCAATATGATTTTTCCGACTTCATCAACAATTATCGTCATATTTCAATCAATTTCTCACTCAGAATCAGTTTCTTGCTGAAAATCTGTTTAGTATTTTTTATCGCGAACAGACCTACAGACAGACGTAACGGGGACTTTGTTGGGCATAATCTATTAAATGAGGATTTTTCAGTCTTGAAGACTTTAAACTAAGGCTGTAAGCTAGAACATGTTACTAACAAAAGTGTCAGAATCTGTATAAATGCTGTTTTCCACTGCTGGTAAGCGATCATGTCTTGCAAATGGCTGAACCGATATGGATATTTTTTTATAAACGTTCGTTGTTATACTTAGAATAAATATGATTTTTAGGAAAAGAAAAATTTTCGTTTTTTGTTTATAAATTTTTAAATTTCGATAGGACAACGTCTATCTTGTTAGTTGTCATCTAGCAAAAACTAGATGATCATTTGCGCACCAATTCACGCCGTGCCTACCTTTCTGAGAACGAAATTCGCGATATCGTCTCGTCTTACTTCCTGCTCGGCAAACGTGCAAACGAAACATGTTAGCAGGCAAAAACACTAATTAGTACAACTATCATGCCATTGGCTTGTTCGAATACACTTTTATTTTCATTTAAAACCGGCACGAATGAACCCGAAATGTACTAAACCAATAACAGACAAAAATATTTAGGTACAATTATTTAGCGTTGTGGTATTTATTTAGTGCACAGTTTAGTAAAACTACCATTAGACTGAAAAATGTTTAAAAAAAATACAAGTATGTAGAAGAATTAAAATTTCACATACCTATTTCGATGTAAGTATACATTAATGTTATTGGCGCGCGAGAATGTATGTCATAATTTTCAATTAATAAGCAAGTGGCATATCTAATCGGTGTTAAAAGACACCGATTGATAAACTTCATAGTTAGCAGAACGCTTATCATGTAGTTGTTAATGTTTTATCCCAAAATTCTTTATATATCTACGAGATACCTACGTCAACCGAAACTACATATATATAGGTATAATTCCTTTGAAATTACTTCCAAAGGAAAAAAGAGCTATTTTAAATTTCCATTTCGAAGGTGGAAGAGACTACAAAATATCAAACAACACAAAAAAAAAAACTCTATCCTATATAGATGTCCTATATCATTGCTTCAAATATTGTAAATAGACGGTAAGTCAGAGTCAAGGCCATTTTATTCAGCAGTGCAAGTTTTTATTTTGTGAAAAGTTGACCACGTTAAAGCTCTCGTCTTTCTTTCCTAAACCTTTCCAGCTTCCAGGAGATCTCCTCAGTTTACGAGAGCACTGTGGAAGGTCGAGACTACTAAAGCTAAAAGCTACTACCGATTCGAAAGCAAGCAAGAAACTCGGCTAGTGATATTTTTAAATAATAATAGTATTGTCACTTAATAGTCGAGAAAGATCTTGGATAAACCAAAGCCCGAAATATATTCATTTATTTTCGCTTTACAGTCAAAAGTAGGGTGCCTGATATGGTTTAGGAATAAAGTATCATTATGCAAAATACAGAAACAGTTTTTTATTGTTGGCTTAGAGAAGGTCAGTTATATATTTATGAAGCTACTAAGGCGTAAAGTAAATTATGCGACTGAAATATTTTCACAATTTCTAAAAAGGTTTGTTAATTTTGTGGATTGCAATGTTGGTAATTTGTTTATGTTTTGAAGGATCTTAGGTTTTTCTATTGCAATTTTAAACAGGATTTAAAGGGGTTCACAAGAACCCTGCTCAATACGTAAACGGTACGGTAGGTACAGTATGACAGAACTTAGATGAAGCATCGGCAAAATTCGTAAAATCAATAATTCCCGACAAGAGTGCGCCTACCACATTACCCAATTTTTGTTAGGTACATACTTCAGGCGAAAATGATCTTGTTTAACGTTGAATGGCGCGATAGTGAATGATTTTTATTAATTGTGTAAATCGGAAGTGAAGTGTAGTGTAGATATTTATTGTCCGGTAAGGTTGGAGCAGCCATCAGAGGCTACCAACTTTAGTCCTTTCAAAAAAAAAAACGATTTGCCGATGCTACATCTAAGTTGTGTCATACGGTAAACTAAGTATGCTACCACTTACCTCACTTCCACCGTCCGTCCAGTAGTCAGCAAAATAGATCTCGTTCTTAGTGAACTGAAGTAATGTTCAAAATGCTTTATAGTTTTTTCATACACACAAATACACGACAAATAAATAATAAAATGTCCAAGAAACGAACGGTATACACACGATTGTTCACGAGAAACTGTAGGCGGCAGAGGCGATTATCGACCTCATAATCCTAAAACGAGGGTAGTTACAAAAAAAAACTAGTTGCAATATTATAAGTCTACCTTAAATATTCTAATTATGAGCAAAGCCTGAACAAATGTTTTATTCAATATTTTCAACATTATTTAATGATTTGCATATCCTCGATTACTGACAAAAATCTTACAAATAAGAAATTCAAAATTAAACCGACTGACCGACCTTCAAAAGTGGCAAGTGCAGCTGTCAAAACACATTGTTGTTGTTTATTAAATTCGTCAAAAGGCAGGCAAAGGTACAGAGCCATACAGCCTCATCTTCAGTTAGGTTATAGTACAATGGTAACCGTTCTACTAAAACTTTTCATGGACTTCTTGAGACAACTTGAAAATCCACAATACACGTAATCATTTAATTATAACATAATATTCAATAAAACTCAAAAAAAATTATGAAAATAAAATGAAAACGCAACGTCACTTCGCAAGTACGTGCCAAAAAGTACTACAACATACCGTAGGTAGGTACCTACCTACTATGGTTTACGTAATAACTACAACTTATCTGTGCTATGGTTTCTTCACGATGATGTCCTTCTCCGATAGCTCAAGAACACTGTAGGATTCGAACCCACGGTCATTTCTCCTATTTATACATTTAAAGTAGATGTACTCTCTTCATATTTTTGCTAAAACACAAAATAAAAATTGTTTTATTTTTTGTTAAAAGTAAATTTTTAACATAAACTTTCTTTCAATTTTTACTTTTATCTACTTATTTTGCTACCTACCCAGTTAATACGTTTTGTACCTAAGATAGTATACTTGCTTACACAAGACAGATCAGCACGTTCCTATAAACAATATGAATAATTTTCACGTGCCGTATTAAGTAGATAGGTAAATATTGTTTCCGTTTAACCGACAATATACAATATATGAATATTTTATTAAATATTTGCTTCAACCTATAAATAAGCGTCTATTGTATATTATACAAGAGGAAAATAGATTTTCTATTTACAGTCGTTTTGTATTATTTATATGAAAAGTTTTTTTATAGTAAGTACCTATTGTAAGTCGGGAATTTTCCATTGGTACTCAACTAAGTATAACGTCATAGTGTGAAACGAAAGATTTTACAAACATTATTTTATATTAGGTGTACACCTTAAAAAAATACGCTGCTAAGAGAGAAGAATATATCTAACCCGGGCAAACGATGCAATACGGAGCTAATAGAATTAATAAAAAGAAAAAAACTTTATATTTCCACATTATACACAAGCCTTATATTGAGTCATGATAAAATAGACAGTGACTAGGTATTCATTCAACAAAATTTCCATATAAACTACAATATACCCACAAAATCAAAATGGCTGAAATATATAGATTTCAGAATAACCGCAACATTTCATTTCCCCCCACGGGTTTTATGAAAACGAAGTAAAGATAGAAAACAGTAGCTCAACTTCGCATTGACATGTAATACAGAAGCGAATAGAACGGCTTTAAATGACTGCGCGTTGACAGAAGGTCATTTTCACTATAAAAAAATGTTATAATATTCCAATAACATCAATAAAAATTTATAGCGATTACTTAATCACGCCTTAAAAAAATAAGGTAGACATCGAGGCTCGATGATTGAATTAAGTGTTTTACGTCATGTAAATTAGCCATTAATAAAATCCAGCTATGTATAATATTATCTGTTTTAAAAATGTTTACCTATATTTCTGCAATCTTTTGGCTTTTTAGGAATTAATTTCATGTATTAGGAAATGGCTTGTGAGCTTAATACCAGCGCTCATGCCTACTTGTATGTGGGGAAATCCGGGAGCGGCCGGGGTTATGTCAGACTCCTATAAAACCCCACAGTGTTCCTTCCTGTCGCTATTAGCTGGAAGCTACATTATCCCCGAAGGTTATAGGCTACTTTCTATTCCGGGAACGCGAGTGAAGCCGCGGGGAACAGCTACTAAATAATAAAATACATAAAATATATAGTTATATGAAATATCAACCATCAATATATATCTTAATATCTTAGCAAGATTCTGTTCACAGGGTTATCTGATCCTAAACTATGCAGTGCTAATATATTTAGTGTACTATGGTATCAAGATATACTACTTTTTCGTCTATACCTACTTATTTAGATAATTACACTAGGTCTCAAGACAAATATACCTACGTTTGTCCTGAATGGGAATCAGTACCCACGAGCTGCGGAGTGATACCTAGTGTCAAACTGACCCGTCAAATACATAGTTCATGATAACCTGATCTACTGTTATTTTATGACATATCATTCTATGTCATTGGTCACGTTGCTATAAACTTTACACACTGACTCATATTAGTGGATTATGTATAATAAGAGTGATAATAGCTTCCTTTTTAGGTACAACTTTTCTATATAATGTACGTACATATTTTTTTATATTACATCATATTTTCTGGAAACATCACTACGGGAAATCTTCTACATTTTACGTGTTTTCCACTGAAAACTGTCGTATCTCTATAGATACGAGGATAGGCCTATGCCTACCCTTATCCAACGACATAATGCTGAGTGGAAAGCCTTTTCAGCTCCTTAGGGTGAGACTATTAATTTATATTTTGAACTGAATAAATTTCTTTTTTTTTTATTTATTTAAGTAAACAAACAGATGTACAATAAAAAGTATAAGTAAATGATATTAGAAATAATTAACATTATGTCCTATATGCATAAGTATAAATATATTTTTTACAATAGTCAAATATGTGTAATACACATACATTTTAATTATTTAAAACTAGCTACATTTTTCTTTTTAACAATTTTTTGTTATGACATTTTTATTCTATTTTGTGTGGCACAGCTGAAACAATATGTTACAAAATAATATTAATTTTGATTTGTACTTTAACTAACTGTTGTTTCTATAATAGGTACTAAATAAATTGCGGTCGACGAAAACCTAACTACATGAATCTACAAGGATGCTTATAAAAAATATTGGTTACCACCAGACAATAATGCCATTGTTTACCACAGAAAACACTAGCAAATACAGGTAATACCTTAAAAAAAACATAACACATTTAATTACAAAAATATGTGTACGGAATACAATAAAACAATGAAAGGAAACACCCAACTCGAATCGATATACATCCCGCAAAAGTTTACCGCCATTAAAACAAAATTATGATCAAGTAGTTTATCAAGACTACATTATGTGAAAAAAAATTAACCGTTCAGTAGGTAGGTACTGTATATGACCAAAGTCATCCATAATATCCAACCAAATGGGGTGTTACCAATCTTAAAAATGTAGATTATTTGGTAGTGGTAAGACTGACTATTGGCGCTATTATTAAAAATGGTAGTTGCCAAGGAAAAACTGTAAAACTGAATAAAATGGTGTAAACCTTACAAAGTGTCTTTTTATGTTCTCTGAATACTATCGGCGACCAAGTAACCTAATTTAATGATGTGGAGAGCAGGTACTTGTTCGGAAAATTGATTTATCTCGTAGTGATTTAACGATAAAAAAATAAAAACACTAGTCTTATTATTTTGATTAACTGGGTAGGTATTCCTATTTACTTGTTTAATGTACGTACTTCAATCAAGTATGATTGAATCACCAGCATAATTATACCATCATATCCAAGCACCTACCGGTGTGTTCCGACAGCTGAACTTGTCAGCCAGTTTCCTTCTAAGTATCGTGTCACCTTCGGCCACCTCATCACTAACGACGGCGACATTGTGGTCAAACACAGGTCAATGTGTAAACTAAAAGAAAAGATTAATAATACCATAAAATAAATAATATATTAATAATATTAAAAACAGTAATATCTTGGGACATTCTACATTAAGAATTTGTACTATGGAAACCGATAAATGATATATACCACATAGTTTTTTTTTTCTAATTAATATTTACATATAAATAGGCCATCGTGGTGATCCTTGGAGGAGGCCTTTGTCCAGCAGTGGACGTCTTTCGGCTGACGTTACATGATGATGTATAAAGATATACAGAATCAGGACAAACAGACATTTTCATGTTGCATGCACACAAATGTTTGTTCAAAATGGGAGTCAAACCCACGACCTGTGGCGTTACAGCTGATGTCCACCACAGGCCCGTCAAAGAAAACTCGTTTCGTTTACGATCATATTGTTAATAGTTATACGTAGGTCAACTCAACAAGCAAATAATATTATGTTTATATACGATTAGTATTTGCTAGAAAATTGCACTTTATTTTCTTATAGCTTTGTAATACCTAGAGTTATTGCAGTCAGCCATAAAGCGCTTAATTGTGTTGATCACGTGGCTTGACGGAAAACAACACCTATCATTTACAACATTGCTAATTAACTCACAGTATCAAAGTATCAGTACTAACTGAGGAATAAAAGTTATAATATAACGCTATACCTAGTTACAAACGACGTTACCTTTTGTTATCCGGAAACGTAAGAAATAATGAGTTTTACAATAATTAATTCATTAAGGGTCGGTTGATCGTAAGCGCAGTCATAGTAAGGTTATATTTAGGTAACGCTTGGGTTACTCGTGTCACTTTAACTAAGATTTTAACCATAACCATAACCGACCGAGGGAGATCGGTCATCGTCAAAGTGACTCTATGGTCAAAGTATGGTAATAGTTAAGTTAACTTTGACAATAACTTTAACTAAAATGTAAGTACGAGCTACCCTTAATGATTCAAACTTGGAACTATAAAATGTGGAATGACGAACATAAAATATTTTAAGCACAATTAATTCTTTCATTTTATGATAATTAAAATCTTGACTTACTTACTTATTTTTAAATTAAAAATATTAATTCTTTTTATTCTGCTGAAACGAGTTTTCTTTGAAGCTTCCGAGAAAATTAATTCTACGTGAATTAATTAATTAATTTATTAACTAATTTATTTGCATCTACAGTTATTCTAATTATCTTTCTAGCTAGCTTTCCGCCTGCGATACCGTGTTTTATCCCCTTAGGGGTATAATTCTGTGAAATTATTTCCTTAGCGCTTTTCATACTCGTATACGTAACAAGAATCTGTGTGCAAATTTTCTTTTGGCAGTTGGTTAAGACACCACCAATAGCGACAGCCATGGGTTCGATTCCCATCCAGGACAAATATATATGTGCATAAACATGTATGTAGGTCCTGTATCTGAGTGTAATTATCTATATAAGTATGTATTTACAAAAAAAGTAGTATAGGTATGTAGTATATCAGTTGTCTAGTTTCCATAGTAGGTATCATAAAGAGCTAGCTCTACTTAGTTTGGGATCAGATAACCTTGTGTGAATGTCCCAAAATATTTATTATTAATAATTGGGTTGTCAATTGCAATTTTTTTTTTTTTGAATCCTATGGTTCTCGAGATTATCAAGTTCAAATAAACTCTTCACACAAGCTTTATTATTTACTATACCTTAGATATTACATATAGGTTGACAAAAATACAGGTTACCTAGGCTATTTAAAAAGCTTTTAATTTGTCAGTCAACTTATGACATTATGAGTATATTAGTACAATGTATTATGGCTTGATTAACTTCTTTCAAACCGGTACTTGTTTTTTTTTGGTGTTGACATATCTGAATAACATAACTACTGCTAATTAAAGGATAATAAATAAATAACTTGTTTTAGTTCTTCAA
Source organism: Tethea ocularis (assembly GCA_963555595.1). NCBI lineage: Eukaryota > Metazoa > Arthropoda > Insecta > Lepidoptera > Drepanidae > Tethea > Tethea ocularis. Next base: position 11,728,979 of record OY741958.1, read on the forward strand.
ATTTTATTTAAATTTGTACGAGTTATATAGATTACAGTTATATAAACCGGTTTTGTGATTTGTCATCGGCAATTTATGATAGATGAAATGCTTCATTTAAATTGATTGGATTACTATGTTTTTTCAATTTATTAGGACTACGACCCGACCCGGTTTCGCACGGCTTTTCTGTACTATAATATGTATGTATTATACATAATATACCTTTCTCTTGAATCACTCTATCTATTGCTGAAAACTGCATTCAGATCCGTTGAGTAGCTTAAAAGATCTAAGCGAACAGACAGCGGAGGCGACTTCATTTTATACTATGTAAGATAAGTAGGATCTGCTACAAACTGTACCTAAAACACTGTAGTCTATATATCACAGTTTCCGCTTGCGCAACAGCCAAATCTCGCCAGTGAGTGATAGCGCATTCGATTCCACAGGGGTTATCAGTTTTGTAACATAATACAGGCCAACCAAGGTTGTGACACAGTTTTCTTTGAGCTACATTATCTTTGGAGTGCTTCTTCAAATTATCGTTCACAAATGTTGTTTGCTTTTCTAAACGATTTGATTTTAAAGTGTATAAATAGGTACCGTTCGTTTTTAACTGTGTATAGTTTTTTGTGAAATATTTTGTTAGTGTATATTTATTATTCCATCTAAGGCTCTTTATCAACATACATAATGAAAAGGTGAAATGCGCTTCAAATTCAGGGGTCCCAGAGTTCATTTTGGACATCGAGTGAGATATCTACTCAAATTTAAGCCGGAAAAAAAATTAAGGCGATGATAGCTCAGTGGCAGTGACGTTGAATGCCGAGACGAAGGTCGTGGGTTCTAATCCTACAATGAGCTTTGAACTTTCGGTGAAGGAAAACATCGTGAGGAAACCATAGCATGGTGGTAGGATACTTTGTGGTGCCTACCCGCCTGGCTGGCTACCACCCTCAAGTTAAAAATCTTTCGCCAATCACCTTTCGGTGTGTTCCGACAGATGCACTTGAGAGCCATTTCTCTTCTAGGCTTTGTGTGTTTACCATCATCGGCCACATCATCACTGACCACGGTGAGATTGTGGTCAAACACAGGCCTATAAGTAATAAGCTTTAAAATAGTGAAAGAGGGAACCAGTAGCTCCGAAGATTACCTCTTACAACAAAACAGAAACAAACCAAACAGAAATAATATCTTAGCATCTGCTGCAGAGTTAAGCATAAGCCTGCATACAGCCAAATCACCATGAACACGTCTTACTAATAGCTGAACATTGTTTTATGTTGTGAATAATATAGGTAAGTACATACATTATGGCAAAGAAATAAATAAAACAAAAGAAACGAGAAAAATACATACAGTTGAATGTAGAACCTCCTCCTCCTTTTGTGGCTTCAGCTGAAAATCAGCGCTGTAGTTACCTGCAGCATATGCTGAGCAGGGGCCAAGTTGACCCAATTTTGTAGTAAACAAGTCGCAATAAATTATACTGTTCTGTTTGATTTTAGCGTATCTCAATTGTAGTGTTTTTATTGTGTGTTTTTTGATACTTGGTTGTGTCTAATAAATATATCTTTCTTTCTCCTTTTTTTTGAAGTCAGTTAAAAATACAATTTCTACTTTCCTCCAAACATCGATAAAGAAAATCAGGAAATAACGTTCGCAAAGGTGATTCTAACGCATAACGTAACCATTACAAGTTGTCTACGGAACACTTTACATAGCTATTTGTTGTTTGGCCGCCAGCCAAATTATATAACACTTATTGTAATAATGCTTTTGGCTTGTTTTATTTCATTGCTATACTATTGAAATTGCTTTTATTGAATACCTTTCACTTGTAGTCACTTACTTACTTAACAATAAATAAATAATAAAGTTACATTTCAATACGAGTACCTATATTATTATATTTTTAAGTGCCCTGTCTCTGGCCAGTTACCATCAGCCCTTCTAATGTTGCCACTTTACGACGAAACGTATATGCTACCTTAGTACCTAATATAATAATTAAAATTAAAAAAATTAAGAAACCCCCGAAACTCACTAGAGAGTTGGTGATTATTTCAAACGGCTGAGCGGATTTTCCTGAATCATAGCTAAGAGCACTCTCGATTAAGTCACCTTTCAAACAAAAAAAAACAAAATCAAAATCGGTCCATCCGTTCAGGAGCTGTGAGGCCACACAGACACACACACCCCAACAGACACGTCAAACTTATAACACCCCGTGGGGCTAAAAAAAAGAAAGAATCATGTATTGCAAAAATCTAAGATACTAAAACAATATCATGTCTTAAAGCAAACAATTCCCATAAATTTCGTTATCGTTTAAATTTCGGTTATTTCTAGGTAGGTACTATAATAATCTTATCAATTTCTTTCCTAAGACAACAATGTTTTACGATTGGGTGAAACAATTTCTTTAATTAAAACAGCGGCACATACCACAGCTTATCCAATAGATAGCCACAAAATTAGGTAACCTACATTAGATAGAGAGAGAATCTTACGATAAGTACTCTATGTTTGCGAGGTTATCATATTAACGATCGTATAATTATTGCTCCATTTTCGCCGCACCCAAACATTTTAACTATTTCAACCTACTTAAAAAGATGCTCTCGAGTGACTCCGTCCGTTACTAAACTGTAAAAAATACGGTTTTATGTTGTTTAAAAAAAAATAAGAAGCTTTTTTTTAAAGTAAGAAAGCTATTCCCTTTCTATTAGATCTCTGAATTTAACTAGGTATGTTTATATATTCAAGTTATTTGTATGGACCGAATCAGAGAAAAAATCATTCTTAGTTTTAATAAGGGGCATATTTTTTTCTGACGTTACTAACCATTTTCAAATAAAAAAAAAAACTATTCCTAATTTAACATATATTTTTTACAAACTTGCAACAAAGAATGCCGAGAAAATATTGTCGCCTAAATATTTGTGTCTTAGTTGATTTTTTGGAAACGCAGTAAATATATTTGGAGCATAATAACCATTGACGGGCAGAGAAAACTTCATATGGAAACTTGCTTGAGAATTTTGCTCGCAGCGCTACATGCCATGGCGCCGTAGTCTGCTGAATCAATTATTTTGAAGTAGAAAATACTACCCTAATACGGCACTTAGGCTGAGATCTATAGAGCGTACTTAGACTTTGCTCAGATTTTACCGTATAAAGTCGGTATTTGAAATGCAATCTTCAAATCTTTCTGAGTATGTGCTACGCAAAGTCTAAGTGCACCTAATCGACGACTTACCAAAAACTTTGCTAACATAAAAAACACACAAACCTTTACTTTATTACGTAGGTTTATACCCTAAGTGAAGTCTGAGCAAAGTCTAAACACGCTCTATAGATCTCAGTCTTAGACTGAAGTACTCGAAATACACATAAACTAAGAAGACAAGGAACTAGGTTACAAAAATTGGGTCATACTCCATGCAGAACCGCTGAAACACAAGACTGTAATGATACGTCTAGCTACCGATTACATGGATTAGACAGCCGCTGTACGATAAATCATATCGAATAAAGACATTTGGAACGTGTACGCCACTTATATCCATAAAATACTCATCCCAAGACGTTCAAAAAAATAAAAAGATATAGCGGTAACTTTCGGAAAATCCTCAATATGGTCAATAATAAATCGATTAAAGAAAAAAATATCTTTTTAAAAAATATCGGTGGTTAATTATTTAGTATTCCAAAGAATAGAATAGAATATTTATTTATTTGACAGTCTAAAATATGTATATACAAAAAAAAAACAAAAGTATAAAATTAATAAATAACTAAAGTAAAATTAAAAAGTACTGCCAAAAAGGAGACCGACTCAGCACACATTGTGACGGGCTACGTCACAACACTGATTTTCAGCGGTCCCCAAGAGTTGACGCCTGGATGCAAAAATTATACTATTATAACTATTGGATGGACGCTATTAGTTATTACGCTATTAGGTATTAGCAAAGCACACTAAGAGAAGAATAACAATACTAGGATTGATCATACCGAGCTAATGACTCCTCTAGCCAGTACTTATATTGAAATGGTACCAGCCACGTGCGCCAGTGTGATATTTAATACATTCGCCCGACGTTTCTAGGGTTACGTAATGTAATGCCAACTTTCAATGTCGCCTGTCCACCGCGCATGCGCTTTATGCACTATTATTATTTTCCACAATACAATAAATAACATATTCAACAAGTGTTCAACACTTGTTCGCGTTATAGTCTAAGGCCAGACTATAGGAATCATTAGGTCTAATTTTTTGTTGGGAATAAGAAGAAAAAAATATAAGGTAAGAATTATCAGCGATTTAAGATCACTTATTGGAACAGTGATTCACGCATAAAGTAGTAACGAGAATTCTTTGAACCATGAAGGTTTCAAATATGTGAATATATCAAAATCAAAATTAAAAACTCATTTATTCAGTTAGGCCCTAATAAGGCACTTATGAATGTCAACAGTTACAGTTTTACAATAGACTTTACTACCGGTTCGGAATACACTTGAACTGAGAAGACTCCGGCATATAAAAATTACATTCAATGATTATAAGAAGAAATCAGAAGTCAACATTTTCTAAGATATAGATAAAATATTATATAGCTTAGGGATATAAAATCTCAGACCCACCGAATATACACAAAAAAAAACATGAAAATCGGCCGTTTCGGTGACAAACACTGTGAAACGAGAATTTTATATATTAGAAGATAATTCTACAGTCCGTAAAAATAACATATAGTAAGAACATAGCCTAAAACCAAACACCATCTGCGAAAAAGAATCATTCGATTACTAACGCTAGTACCTGAACTCAAAGACCATAATATCTTGTATATATTTTGACTTATCCTAATGGTGTTGCCATATGTTTTCTAGTCGTTTGAAGGCGACGACGGACCGCACTTGCCATTTTATTACAAACATGTATCGAAAATAGAAACAAGGTGTAATAATATGAATTTATTTACATAACCATCTGTGTGTCATTAATGATCATCAATTGAATAAAATGGTATAATGTTATTGAGTTTTTTAAGCACCATTGGCCATACTAAGTTTGTAGAAAGTTTCTACTGCCAAAATTCAAAAACAGGTAGTGCTTCTGGACATCTCTCTATTAGTTTTGAAATGACTTCTGCTTCTTTATTTACAGATCGGACTCTTCCTCGTTTTCTTCGTTTCTTACTTCCTATTGGTTTATGCGAGTTTTAATTTATCTGTACTATTCATTTAATTGAATAAACCCGTTTTGAAAAGAGGCCCGGAGTGTCTATTTTTATAGCCCTATATTTCTTTTTTTGGTATTTGGATGCTAATAACGATGATTTCAAAATAATGTATTAACAAAAAATATTCGCTCATTTAATTTCACCCAAAATTAATATTCATCAAAAGTTCAGTTTGGGTCAAAAGAACTGACAATTCCAACTGCATAAATATTTATATAAAATTAATACACCACTTGAGTTAATGGACCAATTTGATTTACTCGTGTATTTTAAAGACAGAGGTTAGTAGGTACTAGTTTATTTTCTTTTAAAGCAAACGATATAAAGTGTTTACGAAAAGTGAAGAAGTGAGTGAAGTAGAAGAAGTGTTACGGCTGAGCGGATATTTTTGATACATAGCTCACACTCACTCGATTACGACCTTTCAAACGAAAAAAAACAATCAAAATTGGTTCAACCTTTCAGGAAATATAATGCCACAGACAGATACAGATACACAGATACCTGTGCTACATACTTGTAACACACCTATTTTTCGTCGGGGCTTAAATACAAATAACAGATGAAAAAAAATTGCGTCCTAATTAAAATAGATCAACCGACCTATTTAAGGTAAGAATCACTATACAATTTTATTATAAATAGCTAGCCCACTTTTACTCCACTGATGGCAGGTGATATTCGCTGATGCTTGTTGATATTTGCAGATGATAGTTATTTGATAAAAATATATATCTATCTATACTAATCTATATCTATCTATATATCTATATCGATACTAATAATAAAGCTGAAGAGTTTGTTTGTTTGAACGCGCTAATCTGCAGAGTTACTGGTCCGATTCGAAAAATTATTTCACTAATAGGATAAGCTACATTATCCCCAAAGGTTATAGGCTACTTTTTTATCCCGGGAACAGCTAGTTAATCATATTTAACGAACTAATTTGCAAGAACTGCCATATGCTCATGAGTCTGCAGCAAAAGGTCATAAATTATATTTTTAAACAAAAGCGGTGATAGAATATTGTTTTGTTGATGATGATAAGAATCTCTATCTAGAATTGACTTACCATCATCCAATTTCTTAGAGCAGATTCCTTAAAAAGTGCGTCATACCATACCAGGCTCTTTCCTTGAATCCGCTCCCACTAAAACTAAATAGGCTATAATAAATAGGTATAAACCATTACATTTCTACATTCCGCGAGAGTGATTTACCACATTACCTAAAAGTCAATGAAACTCCTTCATTCGGTTCTACCCTCCCATGCCCTCAATCACTCAATCCATCAATGAACATACCGAAGAGTGCAACACAATAAGTTTGTGTCGATACAAATGTACTAAAGCTATGAAACACTATTGTTGTGCTTGTAAACCTTTACAAACGAGTTAGTAATACTACTAGGTACGTATATTGCAATTGTAACGATACAGTTGGTATTTAGAAGATCTAGGCAAGAGAGATGACAAAACTAGATGATTTCTATATCGCAAAAGTGAATAAACAGAAAACATATAAAATATATATATATATATATATATATAGAATCACTCTGTTTGACCCTTTTTTTCACTCTTTTTGTCCAGTTTTTATGACTATTCATCACTAGAACCCAGAGATAATAAGAGCAGCCAATATTCCACTATCAAGGATATGAAAGACGCGCAGGCAGAACACATGGCTAGATTGATCACTATTGGAGCAAATTTCAATACCGCAACGCCTAAACACGAGACTTTAATCCGTGCATCCTGCAATATTAAACGAGCGCTGAAACGTAAACTCTGACGTTTGACTCATAATATAATCCGCAGTGGAAAGAGCTCGGAGTTTCTTTAGATCCTTAATGAGGATATCCGCCCGAGAAACAAAGTCACCGACGTAGTTCTGACGTTCTTGATGAAACAAATGAAGTGGCAGTGGGTAGACGCCCTATTTCTGACATAGATGAACACCTTTATGTGGCGAGGGCACCTAGATCTAGTGACCTGGATGGGTGATAAATATACCTGAGGTTCAAGGTCGAAGGACCAAAAATATTAATAATCAACCTGAAAACTTCCACAAGCTAGAGGATAATGGTCTTGATTTAGAACCTTCTTTCCTAGGATATAAATGTACTATTGACCTAGATCTTAGCAAAGTTTGTTGAAACTCGAAGATTACCATTACCAATGTAATAATAATAAGTTAAGTAAGCGCAGGTTTATTCGTCTATGGAACCAAATATGATGAAAAAAACACATGGGCGACAAAATTGGCCTGAATAACCATAATGCATAGGAAGTGAAGATGTGGCCGAAAGTGGTAAGCACACAAACCCCAGAAGAAACTGGCTCTCATCTCAAGTACATCTGTGTGTTCCACTGCTTTATTTAAGAGCCTATCTTCTAACCAAGCAGATAGTACATAGAACCCTACATCTGTGTAAAAATTTGGATTTCATTCACCACTTTCATACTCTATCAATTTAACTGCCAAAACTTTTTAGTTTAGAAAGTACTTTCTCACATTCAATTTATGTCGGGACATAGTAAGTATTTTCACATTCAATGTAATCGCGATATGTGACACTCACAATATGTTGCAAGTGCACGATTTGTACTTCCGTGTCAATGGTGTCATGACATGGTATCACATTAGGTGGTCAATTTACGAGTACTAGTTGATGTAATTACCTAGATATATTATCATTTGAGGTCACTACTCCACGGAAAGTGAAAGTTCGCTGCCATTAGCTAATGTAATTAGATCAGAGAAAGAGAAAGGTAGATCACCGAACGTTCCTGAGGTTATTTTGGCTGATTAGCAAGTGAAAACTGTGAGCCAGATAGTGAAAGTGGTAATATAGCGCAACGTGACCATCTGGCAAGAACGACGTCCGAATCTATTTGTCGCCGTCACGAGCAATGACCGTCACATACAGATGAACGCACGCTGTGACGTGATCGAATCGGGAGTAGCACCGGTGAGCGCGGGAGTTGCGGGAAGCGACCTTGACGGTGAGTGAGGAATGAATCACGGCAGCGAAAGTGGGAGAAATGTGCCGCCGCGCCCCGCGCCGCTCACTTTTACTTTCCAGTGTGTCGCAACCGACAGCGGCGCCGTGGAGCGCGCGCGCCACTCGCCCGGCGCCCGCGGCCCGCAGCGCCGTCGCGCCGACCAGCAAAACGCGCTCCTAACACGACAACTACCCACCCGCGCCTGTGACTGTGCCCGGATTACAGTGAATACAACCACAGTGCATTTCACAGGATTCAGTTCAAGTGATACTCGCGGCGAAAGTCGAAACCGGGTCGCCGATAAGCGTTGTGCAACTAGTTGCGCGCGGAACTCGCGCGCGGCCTCGCACTCTCCCGCAGGAAGCGTGTCGCAAGCGGGGAAGTGGCGCAAGCGCCGGGAAACCGCCGCGTGCGCTCCTGCACTCACACGCACCCTGGGCTGGATTGCCCCGGCGATACATACGGATTTTCACCTTACATAGATTGTTGGTAAGTCTTCAAAGGAATAGTTCTGAGTATCTTTTTCATATTGGTTCCGATAAGGTACCACTTGAAAGATAGTAGTTCCGAATCCTATAATCATAACGTTCCATCCCGCGCTATATAACCCAAGCGTTGGAGATCGCAGTGAAGGGGACCTAGTGTCACCAACACACTCAAAGCGCACAATTGGCGTCACCGGCGACTGAACTTCGGCTCGGGTGTCGGAAACGCAACAAATAAAGAAGTGAAATATCCAAGGACAATACAACTTTCAAGTGATTTCGCGCGCGGCCGACAATAAAAACTTCGTAACGCGCCTGCGCAACCTCTCGGTCTCACTTTCGACGTCTGCGCCGAGCCTCGCTCGACGAGCCGCGCTTTCAATAACTATTACAAAACCTCCGGCATGTCGAATTTTCTTTCGAAAGTTCTCTTTGATAGACGTTTCAAAACTCTTATTAAAATTAAACATTGTAGCAATGTGACAGAGCAATTTCCATGGTAGGTGAGCGGTGAGCTCGCATGGAGTGCTCGGAACCTTGCAGTCTCCGTGACCACAATGGTACGGTCATTGAGTTGGTGCCATTACAAACAGCACGTTTCAAGCAACTGTCATCATTAAGTAGAACTGAAAGGAGCACGGTCCAAGGCCAGTTGGATAACGAATTTTCGTTTAATATTAATAAATGGCAACCACGGCCGATCGTGACGGATCCAATAGTACATGCGGACGCATAAGACTCCAAGCTCACTAACACTTTCACGCGAACCGTAGATACGTAATTGAGATAACCGAAACCAATCAAAGTAATACACGACACGATACCGATGATATAATTGATGGTAATAGATGAATTTCATTTAATAGAAATGGTTTTTTCATCACATACTGTGATGATGATACATCCAATCGTTAAGAGTAATTTTCATACGGTGAAAAACTAAATGAAGCTTAGAATCTGTAACGAATTCCGATTTTGAAATTTTATATTCATGCGTTTCGAACTGGTGTGTAAAATTATTTAAAATTTCTGGCCCAAGGGTAGGTGTAAATTGTGTTGAGATATATTATATTTTATTATTCTGGCATTTACTACAAGCATAGCTTATATACCTGCAAACTTTTGATAAGCATCTTAATGTCCAAGCTTCTCTGCTTATCGTTTAACAAATTAAACATAAAGCTTAATTATTCTCTTTTCAACATTATTTAAGGTTTATTTTAATCTCTTACTGTCTTGACGATACAAAATTTTACATTTTGGGCTAAAACTTGATCTTCTTTAAACAGTATTTATTTTCGTCGCTTCCATAATACCTATAGTTATCAGTCTACTTATCAAGATAAGAGAGCAGTAGAAACAAAATTGCGCAATAATACAAACTAGTAACAGCTCATACACTTTCATTTTCAAACTCGAATATCGGTGGGCGCGCCGTTAAATGTCAGGATTAAGATTTATGATAAAGATTGTGATTAGCTAGTGACAAAAGTACAATGCATATGCTTAAACTTTCACCTGGAGAAATGGTCTCGAGAAAGTGCTTTTTTGTTCGGCAACGCAGCCATATTTTGGATGATTTCATTCTGATTTCACAAACGAATTTTGTACATGCGCGATAAGTTGAGACTTACGAGCGTATTCTGTAGATATTTGTGTCATAGCTCCATATTCCTATTTGCATTGGTATTTATCTTTGTTAGTAGATTATTTTGGAACGAAATTTTGTTGAAATATAAAAGTTTATTTTAATTTTCCGACGTATTCTTTATTCTGAAGGAATGTATATGCATTGATAAATCAAGTCAATCATAATGAACATGATGTGTGAAAATACTGAGCAATTGTTTCCTGGATGAAGTTTAAAAAACTGACGTAACAAAAACAAATGCCTCATCATTATCATCATCAAATGCATCATGGTTTGCTTTTATTGTATATGTGTACGAATTGGCCCCTGCCCTACGAATAAAAGAAACTGGGACCTACCTAACTCTACCTACACCTACCTACCTTCCCTCCCTACACCCACTCACCTACCTAAAATATTTTTTCTTAATTTTATTTTTCATAAGAACCTTCTGACAATAACAAACACAACAAAAAATAATTATCGAAATCGGTCCAGCAGTTCAATCGTCATCTCGTGAACAAGGAAATACAGATTAATTTCTATACGTTTATATGATTCATAAAACAAGATATAAATGTTACCAACTTTCAGATAATTTCATGCGTAAAAACTACTCGAAGCAAACGCAAACAATATAGCATATAACTTTAAAATCCATTGTTATTATTTAACACTAATAACTATGTTTTAGAACAGAGATATTTCACAAAACGTGAATAGGCCATTGTTTTGCAACGCGTATGAAAAGGTCCATTACAAATATGTACTATGATAAATGGATAGTTCTGCACAACGACAGTGCACTATTAATAATCAATAGATCCATTTAGTAAATATCACTTTTGAATGATATCATATTTCCGTGTTCAATTAATTTCTTTGACAATATTTGATGAACTAAATATTCTCATTAATGTAGAACAAATAATAAACATGCACGGTTATGCACCTCTCACTTTGTTACAAAATAAAGTTTCAATAACAAAAATGTACACTGGAAAACAAGTGGTAATTAAAGTAATTCACACCGATGATTTTAGTGTTTACGTAATTTTGCTGTATCTTTAGAAGAAATTCACTAAGTTATCCAATCTGAGTGCTCATTAGACAATGACTCCGAAGAATTGAAAGTGGAAAGCTGTTACGGAAACGGAACAAGCCGCTGTTCTAGTCGCATTATCGCTCTATAATGTTTATTGTTGTTAAGCAACCATTATTTCTCGTTCTACATAAACATTCATATAATTGTTACTAATTCCTCAAATATATTATACAGTTTTGCAAAATGTCATACTTAGAAGTTAATATATCTTCAAATAGTGCCGATTTTAAACTAAACAAATCACGTCACATCTCTTTCCATCAAACATTATTGAAAAAGATCATCATCATATCAGCCGAATGACGTCCACTGCTGGACAAAGGCTAGGCCCAAGGATCTATACGATGACCGGTCTTGCGCTACCCGCATCCGGCGGTTTCCCGCGACCCTCACGAGATCGTCGGTCCACCTTGCAATCCGCTATCAATCGGACTAGGAAATTTGATAGGACTAAATATTTTATATCCTTTTGTTATACCTGTTTATTATTCACCGATATCTTTTGTTTATCTGAACTTTCTAATAATTTATGGCGATAATTTGTAAACGTTTTCGATATCATTACAGTATAGAATTTTAATTAAGCTATTTGTCATTATTGAAGTATAAGTGCATTATTGCATCCTATCACCTCCATGGGAATCAAAGGTCAAAGTTAAAGTAATAAAGTAATGTTAGATGCGGAATATGTTATAGGTTATTTGGTGGTGCTTTTGTCTTAAATCTCGGTAAAATAAGTCTTTCTAACAAATAGAAAAGTATTTAAGAAATTTAGTCAGCTTAAAATATATTCTATACTTTTTCAATAATGTTAATAAGCAGCATGGGCAAGGTGGACCGACGATTTTGTGAGGCTCGCTACAGCGGTTTACAAACCGCTGGATGCGGGTAGAGCAAGACCGGCCATCGTGAAGATCCTTGGAGAGGCCTTTATCCAGCAGTAGACGTCTTTCGGTGAATATTATGATGAAGAATTTTTGTAAGAATTTAGTTAGTTTGTAAGTAACAGAATCATCACCAATAGGTATCTATTTCTTTCTAAAAGAGTAGACGTTTTCTTTGGTAGCGTTTATGTATGACCCACTTAGTTTCATTATCTTAAACGTCTTCAGCAACTGAAATTGCGACACGGCGTTCATTTCTCGGTGACCACCCACGCTAAATACGTGTCAAATTGCTAATAGCATTATCAACTTTCATTGCATCATCGTCATCATCGGCGGTAATTAGAGTGTTTGTCCAAGCGTCCACTTGTTATAACAATGAAGCTATCTGTTTCTCTCATTAACTTTTAACTAGACCAATATTTGTATTCAAGCTGCTACTGTATTGAACTATAGTCATACTTACGAGAAGATGGGAAAAAATTTAATATTACAATGTGGGTTTATGATTTGGGTTAGTTGCAGGTAGACTAGGGATGAAGGAGAATAGTAATGGTAGACATATTGATCATGGAAGGACTTTAAACAAGAACACACCTAAAAACTAATGTTATTCTGCCAAATATAAATATTTCTAATATCTACAGATGAATTGAAGACTTAGATTAGATAGGATTCAGGAGCTTCTGAATAGCAAAAAGCTCTGATTCGTTGTGGAAATCTATAAGTTCTTTAGGAGATCACCTCAACTGGATATCATGTTTGTGAGCATTCTAAGCATTTCCAGGCGCCTTGTTTAGCTAAAAGGGTATGATTGAGAATAAGCTTCATATGTGGAAGGATCGTTTAATATCGATACCGTCAAGTAGGTAACAGCGGCGTAGGCGATGGCGGTACACATTGCAACGTGCCGATTCATATCCAAGGTCTTTCCTAGTGGAAGAGAACGGAGTTTCCTGCGGCCGCCTATCTCTAGCGCACACCGACATTTGCACGTGCACGCACACGCGCCCACGTGTCGCTATTCTTTGTGTTCAATCTTTCCTAGCTACCGTTGCGAGGCATCTTCTTTTTATGCCGTCCACTAGCGTTTGATGTTTTAGCTTGCGAGCGCTTCATTATATAGGCGACGGGCGATGCGCGCGCCTCGCAGTTAGTGTGTCACTAGAGCCGGCGCGAGAGGTGGCCTGCAAGGACTGTACCGCGCCAACCTTTTTTCTGTGCGTGCGATGTTTTCACTTTCGTCATTTTGACCGGGCCAGTTTGATTTGACGTCGCTCGCGCACGGACGTGCCTAGGTTCGGACGTTGTGATTATCCTGTGATCGCTGGTGCTTTGGATTGTTATTGTTTTTAAAATTTTGAAATTTTTTGTGAGAAAATGGCTGTGATGCAGTGCTAATATGTTTGACAGCAACATCCTTTTGAATTTCTACAATGAGATTGCTAATAGAAGTGCACTACAGTTGGCAAGGTAAGGCTGTTTTGTTTGTTTACTTTTAATTTTGTCGGTATGTGGGGATGCGCACACACAAGTGTGGGCGGTGGGTAGGTAGTCAATGTTCACAGTCCGGTGGGACGGTCGGCACAACCTTGTGTCTAATGAACGCACTATTCGCCGCTTCATCCGCCTCTCGCCTTCGCCTGTGAGCCTCGCTCGACGAAGAGGTTAATAGGTTCACATTAGATGGTGGTTTGCGAAATCGTCTGAGCTCAGCGTATGAACTGCGCCCGCGCAGCTTTTCCACGCTTGGTTTCGCGCGCATTTGATACACGAAATAAACTTGCTAATTGAATACAGTCGCTCACATTATTCTTACGCACTGCTACAGAATTAAGAACGATCATATCTCAAATGGTGACTCGGTTTATAAATCAAAATACAAAATGGTATAAGAAATTAATAACACTGGATTTACTGTTCAAGATTCATAGAAACTATAACAGTTGGTACAAAACATATACAATTTAATAAATAGCTGTCAACTACGTTTATGAAGCAAATTAATAAACGAAGTGACACAAAAAGGTAATCTATCGATTTAATAAGGTGAACCAATAAATAAAATCACAGCTGTATAATAGTCAATTGGAATGATAATGCGTGAAGTATTCTCTTCCATAACAATTGTCGAAATCAGCATTGTTTTAGTTTACCGAAACAACTTAATGAATACGGCAATTAATTACCTGTTTAAACGCGAATTTCACTTTTGATTGCTCGTGCATAAAATCGATTTCGGAACTGATAGGTACTTACTTGTTTCGCAATGGTAAAAGTCAATTCATTGCCTTTAGTGTATTGAATGCCTGAAATGTATTTTAGTCATCATTACAATTGGGTAGGTTACCTATCACTTCTACCTTTATTAGGCTAATTTGAATCTTAATATTCATTATTATTTCAGTGATTGTTTTACTGAATCAAATCGTAATGATAATTTTATTGAATTGGTTTTTGTAATAATTTTATAATTAATCACCGGGTTATCATAACTCTTTATTAAAACCAATTCAAGGCTCTACACTATTATCGTAAAGATAAGTTTTGGTATTGAGAAATATTTGTTTTGATTGTAAGATCTATGCGTGATTATTATTATTGAATGGTTCGCTTCCTAGGAAATTAAGTTCTACAACTTCACTGTTTAGATATTGTTATTCCTTATTTTTTAATTCTAACTTAGTATTATCACTAAATAGCGTGAAAGAAGAAAATTCTTCACAAAGCTTACAGAAATCTAAATTATAATCATGAGATTCATATTATGGACTTCTTTTTTTACTTTAACTGTATATCATTATTTTCACTATGTGGTATATGGTTTTAAATTTTTAGATAATATTACAAACATACCGTCAACAATCATCAAATAAATAAGTATAATTCACCCAAAAAGGTATTAGGCAGGTATACCAAATTGAAATAAAATTGTATATCACTAAACCTACCTAGGTTAGTATAAGTTGTTTTACTGATAAGAAAAACTAGGTTATAAGAATTCTATAATTAAAATAATAATGTACCTACCGCTTACTGCATTTGCATTAACCTTTGTTAAATTAAACAAATATTTGTATTTGTACCTACTTGATTTTACCACAAAACAAAAAATCTAGTAGGTATTTCAACATAAAATATGTTAATAAAAACAATCTTTTGAGAATTTAACTAGGTACATTCTATGAAACGATTTATCTGAACATTCACGATTGATGTAGTTGTCTAGATATAGAATTGTGTCAATGAAGCCGTAACGTTGGCACAAGTGTAAGCAATTAAAGGGCGTGCAAGAAATGATGGACCAATGTCATTTTATATCGAATCTAAGAGAAATTCTAGGAGATAGGTGGTTAATAACCAGATCTCTCTTCTTCCCAGTCGTTTTGCTCTAGGCAGAGCGGTCGTGGTCACGTTGAAGCGTCCTTTGGTAGAGGCGGACACGGCTCTTCGCATGCGTGATCTCCCGCCATCTCTCCCTGTTTTGTGCAGTCAGATACGCGGCCTCTCATTGGGATTTTACTTAGTCAATCTAGCATATAGGTGTGATCTGACTCCTTCAACTTTTTTTTGTACGACCAGCCGTTCCATGGAGTCGTTATCCCGCCTAGAGACATGTCCAAAGTACTATAGTATGCGCGACTGGTCTACGGCCAACAAACGCTGCGTGATGTCCATAAAATTCAGAGCATTCAAAATTCACTTAATTTCAAATTTGTCGCCAACGGAATTTTTAACTGCCCCCTTATATCTAAATGCAATTTTGAAAATAACTATTTATACGGTTTCTTCCATTTACATTTACGTATCTACAGTATAAGTTATATTCTTGATTTGTTACTGTCATTTTACACAGTTTATCTCTCTCTTCTGACAGTATAATTAAGTTTGACTTGTATTAAAAAAACTACAAATAAAATTTGGCTGTTCATTTCTCAGAAAATCCCACGAGCGTATTCAAAGGAAATTTATGCATCATTTCTGAGCCTTATTTGAATCGATGCAATCGTTGCCTAAAGACAGAAAAACTTAAAGCTTCATATGGTAGTAATAAATATGATAATGCTCCCTTGAACTTTTCTATGCTGATGATACACATTCTGTTAAACAAATTTATTATTCAATGACAGGTTTTAATGCATGGAATTTTGATTAATAAATTTGATTAATGCTAAACCTTGATTCCAAAACATGTTATGAAATGGTACCGATTTTATATTTCGAAGCTTAAGCTCAATATCAATTAGAAATAATATCGAGAGGCCTTCAATTTTGTCTGATTACCAATACGGTATAATTTCATGATAACGCATATTGTTAACAATTACATGAATTTCACATATTGAACCGTATTTTTATCAACATTTAGGTACTATATCATTCATATTAGCTAATCAGAAAATATTATCATCTTAATATTAATTCAAATAGGTATTCTAATTAGAATTGTCTTGCACCCTTTATGATTCAATCTTATGTTCTTATTTATAGATCAAAGTTAGCTTTAATTGACCGTATTATACTTTGTTTATCCGATTAATCTAATATACACGACAAACACTTAGTTTTGCATTGTCAAATACATATTAATTACCAAAGATAATAATATTATTTTATTATGAGTATCAAATGTTACTTCCGTATGGAACAAACCACTCGTTTTATCATTACACGTGGTATGAAACTAGATCTTTTTCCCTTTATATAGTTTGCATAAACTAATTACCAACATATCGTAGGGCCGCTGTTTGTTCAGGAGTAATCTATTCGTAACAAATAATTGTAATATAACCACAAGTGCTAATGTAATTAGGTCACGCTATAATTTGATTGTAGTTACTATTTCCAGGAAATACGTCACTAGTACTTTGAATTTATCTTGACTATTAAATGATTGTTGCATAGCAATAGGAAAATCTTGAATGCAATTAATATTACCATCTATAATTGTTGTGAATAATTGAAGTTTAAGAAGGAAATAGTGCAAGATACAAACAAGACAGGAAACCTACTAGAAGCATAGAAAAATATTTTTTTCTAGTAAATTGCATTTTGAACGCGTATCGTATGCACGCAGGCTTTTACACGCATTCAACGTTCTGAGAAACTAGGTTTACAGCATTTGAAACACAAACATTTCTAAAATCCCAAATGCAAGAACCGAGCTCAATGCGATTTCGCAATCGACATTTACTTCTAGCAAAAGCCGACGTAAACATTTTCTCGGAACTACGAATTTAGTCGACGAGTCCAATTGACTGAAAATGACTCAACTTTTTTATATATATATATACTTATACTTTTATCGTTCAATGAATTTCTTCATAGTTCTTCGTTTCGTTTGACATTGAACTAAATTAAAAAGCGTTATCGGAGGGCTCGATACGTTTGTCAGCGGTCTTGAGTTATTGTGAAACTATCATCGCGTTTGGACAGCAGTCATAGAGAGGCCCATTAACATCATTTCGTTTTGTTTTAATTATTATTTAATCTAATTTTAATGAATTCTTACTGTCCGAATGTGAAAATCACTTTACTTTCCATCTCTGTCTATTAGCACACTTAACAAGTTCCAATTTTATCTAATGTACACGAGTATTCCACTCTGTGGATCCTCGACTCCTTCAAAATTTTAATTTGTTTATCTGTTAAAAACTATAAAATTCTGAACTATACAATTCTAGTATACTCAAGTGCTGGGTTTTAGAGCAACATAATAAACTAGAATAAAGAAGCGGCAAAGTAATACGATCAAAGGATGCATTGTGCGCAGAACAATACAAATTTGTCAGTTAGTCAAATTACTCCCGGCCCTTTCTTGTTCCCGTTCACGGTACAAATTACCGAAGGACGTTGGAACTGGGTCACTTCGGAAATAGTTTATTGTTATCGGCTAGTCTGCGCGCACGCAATGCTCACACGCACGCTTGAGCGTACGATTTTCAAACGTTCACACACACAAACAAACCCCCAATTCAATTAGGGTTCATCCTTTATTGCTCTCGGAAGTCCTTGTACTAGTTTACCTTCGGACTCTTCAATATCTTTGTCGATGATCTGTGGGTGCGGTTTGAAACGATTTCCGCTTTCGTATAAAAAAAAACCCAAAAACACTTTCCTAAGGTCGACGGGTCAATAAAATTGAAAAGGTGTCGGATTTGTTTTTTTTTATAATATAATGATTATGACTTCAAAAGGCCAGAGTGTTAGTCTATTCGTTTTATTACGCAGTTACCCTTGCGGTGGTTATTTGATATTTTATATGTAGCGCTTTCGACAGGCCCTTCTTGCCAGCCGCCGACTCTAGTAGGCACATAGATACCGATTAGTGACAAGGTTTTTCTTTGTTACGTTTATCTTAATACATAGCTAGTATAATTTAAAAGTCTTTATTATGATCTTATATGGGCTATATTTTAAAATTGCAGAAATCCATCAAATGCATAACTTGGACAACCTCCGTAACCTTGACCACGTCTATAAATTAATTATACTCAATTGTCATAACGGGTAATAAAAATTCTCATCTAGGCATAAATTCTGATTGTTCACAATTTTATTGCCAATTCGATTACCAGCAAGTTGTAAAATAACTTAAAGACCTCAAGGCTTCTAAACAATAACTCACACAGTGCCGTTGCTGGCACACGGCCACACAATGAATAATAGTGGCTTGTAGATAACGCATAGACCTATCAATTTGGTCTAGTACATTCACAGGCGCACAAATCTGCGCTCACATCCGGAGTAGGGCGAATGATATAAGTGTGAGATACACACACCGTCGCACAATTTCCCACAAACCCCCACTCTGTTACTCTGTATTCGACGGCGCACGCGCACTTCTGCGTGTAAGCTAGTGTTGTATACACACAATGCGACGTAAACCCTAGTGTAGAGAGTACTAAAACCGAACGAAACGATCGTGAACGAAAGCGTGTTACACGCCCAAGAGTATTTTTAGCGAAATGCCTGCGTACGGGTAGGTCAGTTACTATTATGACTGAAAATTTGATAAGAGCCATTGACTCTATCGCTACGAAAGTTATACGTAGGTAACGCTTTCATAAATATATTTTCTTATCACTTCATGACTTGGATAAGTAAAAAACTAAATTAATTTTAAATATATAATAGATAAATATTAGAATAAAGAAAATAAATATAATTTAATAGTATTAAATAGTAATGGTGATTCCATTACTATTACTATTACCAACTTAAAATTTGTATATTTTTAAACATACTAAAAATGTACCTACGTGACTTCTATTGCTGTTACAACATAATTTCATCTATTTGATTAATTACTCCTTCAGAAGCTAAACAGAAGTAATATCATCGTCCTCTACAAATTAAAAAATCGTACCTTTATCCTGTACGTGACCGTAGAAAGTCGAACAATACAATGGCAAGTGTGTTCGGAAATTTTTTATGACTCAGTCTGTGGTTTGACTAGCTAATCAAAGTATGATTCAATGCTTAGAGGTACCATTTAGTGAAAGACTTTGTATGGATCATCATCAAATTTAAACGATGCTAGGCGCTAGTAACAATATTGTTTATATCCTTAAATGGGTTGCTTGGTACTGCGTCGCATTTTTCCTCTTAATTAACTCGTATTGCGTCATTGATCATTAGAGAAGACGACTTTATATGTTACACTTATTTTTAGAGCAAATGATTCATCAAATTAACAATTTTTTACATCATTTTCTTTTTTCTTAGTTCACCTCAAAAGTATAATCATTGAATTTTTATTTTGAAGGTAGTGCAACAAATACTAGTATTTTTTTTCAATCATCAATAAACGAACTCGTTTCCCTGGTAATGTATTTTTCTTTAATTTTTCCTCAAGACAAGCTATCACAGTATAGAAACCTTTTAAATTTCTATTACCATAATTATCCAGTCTATATATTATGTATGTTTTAAACCTCTCATTATATTAATTTCTTTATTTCTCATAATTAACATCATTTTATTCTCTAACAAGCTTCTCTGGTTTATTTTTTCGTCTGATCTTATTTTTCACCCGATGGCCTCACTGTTTGCTGCTATTGTGAAAGAAGATAGTTATCTCTACAATTATAGCACATCTCATTTGAGCAATCAGTTAAACAGTTGAAATAAACGAAACAATTATTTTGTTTAAAATCTTAATAATATCTTTGTCTTTTTCATACATATTGGTTGTAATTGTGAAATTTGATGTTTCATCGGCCCCATTTTATTTTTAATGAGTTTTGGTTTTATTACATCTCTTTCATGTTTTTATGACATTTTATTTAATAGTAGATTGTTGAAAATTATATGACCCACTCCCTGGTACGTAATAATGAAGAACTTTTAGAGCAAGAGGAGTGATTTTGGAGTTATTTATAAACAATAAAATGTACTGAAGATGATCTTCAAAATGTTTGAGAACCTCTGAGAAAACAAGCGAATCAATTAGATTCACTGCCTCGCAACTATGTAACCTTGCATGGGATAAGTGCATAATAAAAAACAATAAAAGCTTCGCGGCTCTCTATTGGTCAAATGCAAGCCAATCGTGTAGGTTCCACGATTGCGGAAGTTTATACTCTGTAACATCGATTCAAGTAATAAATCCATAGAGTTCCACGCTTATCTCAATCGTCTGAACGTGCATATGGTTTGCCTGATATTTGACTTCACTGATAACTCTGAAATTGGGACAGAGATTGTATTGTGACCATTTGCAACCCGTCGTATGTGTGTTCTACGCTTAATCTTTACTTACCTTCAAAACTCTGTGAACCAGGAGACGTTCCCAGCTCACTGAATATGAAGTGTTAGATATCGTTTAGAGAAGTTCCAGTAATAATAGTCTAGTTTTTTTTCAGAAATAAGACCCGTTGCGAGCTTTTTATTAGAAGGCTCATACTCGTATATAGTATTAAATATCGAAGGCTTTCTTTAAAAAGCCTTTCCATTGCATATATTTTTTTTATTCTGAAGACATAATAATAACCAGACAAGATAAATAGGTACCTATAATATTTTTTCACTTTATTCGAGATTGGTTAAACGTGGCTTTTTCGAATGAAATCAACGTAATATTCAAATTTTATTCGGAAGAATTGACCTTAACTAACTGACACTAGTCTGCTCTCTGAGTTCATTACGGACAAATTACTTAGCATTACGAATGCTGCATAACCGAAACTCAATGTTTTATGTCCAAATCATATTAAAACATGTACTGATCATTGACAAATATAACACGTGTAAGATAACAAGTTACTTACAAACCTTTTGTCAATAATTCCATTAATTCCAGGACTAAAATTAGTGAAACAAAATGTTACAAAATCAAATCTGCCACTAGTGTCATAACACTCAAAACTACCTGAAAATCATCACGTAACAGTGATGTACGTAAAAGCAAGGAAATCAAAACTGAGTCGCTACAAGTGTTACGTGGAGATTACATAAAGCCTTTCGCATACTTTCTCTGTCAGCAAAATTTAGCGTTCGTGGTTATGCAACTTTACGAAATGGCAGCCGACTAAATTTCATCATTTCGACTGCAGAGAAGATCGGGCCTTCTTATATGGAAGCAAGCTTAACGATGACGAAATAAGAAATGTTATGATGATTTTTACAAGGGACAACTTTTTGAGCTTGCGTCATTTTAGAAAAATCTCACTGGATTATTAAATTTTTGTCAATGGATCCATTTCACTTGAAATTATATTGTAAAAGTAAAAACAATAATCTGTTTCATGCTTGCTAATCTATTCATATGACAAAAAAGTAGGTGCTATACATAAAACCCTACAAATAATTAATTTAATTCTTAGAGGACTCATTCCTAGACACTATAGAAAAAAATCTTTCATAAAAATTTTTTTTACTAAATTCCTTCAAAACAGGAAACTTACAATTAATTATTCTTTAAAATAATTGATTTAACATTAATTTGGAATGGAAAATGATTGCCTCGTTTATTTTTTGCCGATTTCTGCTTGGAAAAGATGCAAATGTGAGTTTTTAACTAAGACTTGAGTGAAGTAACTTTCTAAAAACTGCTCGAGTGACCTTGAAATAAAACGCTGTTACAAAACCGCGGGCCGCTCGCCGGCGCTACCGCCCCCCTCCTATGCAACGTGCCTGCGGATCTACGCACGCTTTACCACCACAGGCGCACGCGCAACGCGTCAGTGTGCGTGCGAAACTCCACACATCCCCAGACCAACACAAATACAAATAACACGTGCAACACACATGTGTGCGTTAACCAGTTGAATGTGTAGAAAGGAGTGGTGAAAAATCTAGTCCGGTCTTACAGCCTTTCAACGCTCGAAAGATTTGCTTCATGTGCTCTGTGAAAGAGAACTAGAACATTAATCAACACGCACGATTAAGATAATAGACTAATGTGTTTCCCTTAACTATTTTATATTCTTAATGCGTCAATTTGAAATGGGAAAAAAACCAGATATTTTTTTTTCTAACACATACCTACTCGGTGGCTACAAAATTATTCAATTCATGCGTTTATGTCTTTACCGCACGCTAACAAAACACGCCTTAAAATTCTGTCGGTTTTGAAATCGTCAACTTCCAAATATGTGTAATCCTTGAACATGAGTATGTGGGTCATGATCAGGTTCCAATATATGTCTCGTTGATGTTTAATTAACATAGAGTTCTGAGGCGCGCGATGAGCCGATATGTTGCGCAATATTGTTGACTTTCATCCTGAAGGTCAAGTGCCATCCTATTTCAAAACGAACCTTGGTCGAGTGTGGTTTACCTCGGACCGTTTGTAGAGAACAGTCGAGTAAACGGAAGAGATTGGTGCTAATAGATATTAATCAAACAAAGAAGTCTTTGTACGAACTCATTGGCTTTTAAAAATAATTGCCGACGAGAAAGATCAGTAATATGCATATAACAATAGAATTTAAAATCATTAAGATAAATTTTATATTCGTATAAAGTATTAAGTTATGTTTTGTACGCTACGAGCACCTACTGGTCCGAAGGTCAATTAATTTCACGGCGTGAGAACGCCTCTATATAGACGATTTAATTCATCATAATTTGCTGTAATAACACCAAAGATATTCAAATGACTACCGACAATCAAATCCGACCTTTTCTTAGACACGTTCTTTATAAATAGTCGTCTAACTGCCGCAGTGATCGCGAAATGTCGAACACGAACTCGATTTGTTTCCGAACCAAAAACGTTGCGAAAATGCAGAAATATGCCGCCGGCGCGTTTGCCGACAACTAGGAATTGTCGAAGGAAGAAAATCTTCGGAGGCGAATGCCAGAGTTATCATTACTATTATTAGTGCCATAATCGCATACCTTCCTTTGACGTTTGATTTGAACAAGTCTATGTATTGTAGAGCTGTTTAGAGTAACAGTTAACAAGTATCTGGCACAAGGGATCGATCGTCAATCAAACGCAAGGTGAGAGTGTAACTGTGAAGCTATTTTAGCATCATCGAAGGTAAAACTCATTCGCGCTTTCGGCCCAAGACTCTCTCGTGCAAGGGTACGATGCCATTTATAAATAAATACATCTGTCAGTTGCCAACAAGTGCCTAATAATGTTACCCATTTGATCTTACTGATGCGATAACGACATTCTAACATCATACTCGTTATGGATGTGTTCATATCCTCCTCTATAATGAATTCCAGTGAATAATATTGTACAATATATTTTTAACTAAATATTCAATGAAATAAATAAACAAATATTCATAAAGTACTGTGAAACTAAAGTAAATCAAACTTATCATCCAAATTATCATAATGGCAATGATCTCATTTGACTCAAGTCGACGCTGATTAATATTACAAATTTTGATAGTTCCTCGTTTTTAAATACGCAAAAGAAACTATCTTCGATAAGCTTATCGGTTCTCAGACATGAATTTCTACAGCCGTAGTAAACAAGTTGAATAACAATCTAGCGAGTAAGTAGGTTGGTACTATACGGAAATAGGTAGATAATTTTGGTAGAGCATCGAGAGGGAATAGCGGCGATGGTCTACAGAAGGTTGAATTGACCGTGGCTCTTATGAATGAACTGGCATCTGTTGTGGAGTTGGCATTACATAATGGTTGTATGTGGTGCGATAGAGCGCAGTCGGTGCTGGCACTAAACATTTCGTCCGAAGGCCGGCAGCACAAAGCGTGTGCGGCGTATCGCTCGCCACGCGCGCCCCGCGGTTTCCTGTTTGACAACTATCGACTTACATCACTATCGCTTTCTGTCATACTTCGCGAGAATGTTAGAAGCTTGTAAAGGGGTCTGGCTTGTTGCTAAGTACCTTTGTACGTACGTTTTGTCATTGAAGGCATGTATGTACTGCTAACATTATTATTATGACTTCCCAATCTCGTAACTTACAAACTCTTCCTTATTATTAAATTATTCAAAACGCCACTTTTTGTTATATCATTATAAATTCATCTGGCGTGGTTAATTGAAGCATTAGCATTTCGTAATTGATAGCCGTGAAGTGAGTTACTTGCCGTCGCGAAGTTTCAACAAGATTAGTATTACTTAGCGTTAAAATGGTAACAGACAATTTAATTTAACCGATCATTTCAGTTGTGTAAATAGAGCAGAAAACCGTTCACAAGCATATAAATGCGGCTCATGAGATTTTCTGCAATTGTGACCAACCGGGCTGAATAGCAGCGTCAATCTGCTGTGTCAATCGGAAAGCACCGAAGCATGCTGAGATCTAGCCTGGATACTCGGACAATATAATTGTTATTGTTTGTTTACAGAGACATTTTGAAAATTACTTAACTACCAACAATTCATACAGAAAACGTTGTAAATGTCAAAATTTGTATAAAATATATCGAGCTTAAAGTCACACTAAAGCAAAGATGAAATACCTATTGAATGGCGATGGACACATAATTCAGCAAACAATTGATAATATTACCCCATATAACCAACAGCAAAAACTTTCAGATGATGTAATAAGTGTTGGACATTTTAATAGTGACCAGTTTCCGCCCCGCGGTTTCACCCGCGTTCCTGAGGGCTTTTATATTTTCTCGGGATAAAAAGTGTAGTATGTTATTCCAGGGTATGATCTATCTATGTGCAATGTTTCAATTCGTTCAGTAGTTTTTACATGAAAGAGTAACAAAAATCCATACGTCCATCCTTACAAACATTCGCGTTATAATACTCGTTTTAGTAGGATTAAAACAAACTTTATAATTGCTTAAACTGTTATAACTTACTGGCTTGAATATGATTCTACTATTACTAAAATCAAGTTTCTGTAATATTCTAGGCTTAATATTCTCGTGGCAAGAATTTATGATTTAACTAAGCGCAACAATATTTCATCGGCAATTATGCTGACATTTCTATCAGATACCATCTTTTGCAAGAACAAACGTAATACGATTGACCTCCGGCTGATGTTGACGACAAACATGACGGTCATATTACTACTTAGTACCTTGTTAATAGCTTTAAGCATAATGATCTTGACTAAAAAACGTCCAATTAGCCTTAGATTTTGGACATTTCTGAAATAATGCTGTAAAAGAAAAAAAATTGCTCATTAAAATGTTTGGCATGATCTTCTTAATTGCTTGAGGTTATCAAGTCATCAATGTACGTAGTTACATTAATCACTTATGATGTACATAGTACCTATATGTTGGGGTTTATGTTTACTTTATCTCAGATTTGAATTTGGAAATATTCAAAAGTGTTTTTCATTTCAAAAGTATTTTTTACTGTACTGCTACTTTATTGAAGAAAATTACTCTTTTGAATGCACTTCCCAAGGTTTTCATTCATTTTAAAGGTCACAAAGATTTATGCTCGACATCATTTTTAAATTTAAAGCTCGAAAAAAATGGCATCGCACTAAATTACTATACAAATCAAATATCACTTTTGCGGTTAAGTCTCAATGCTTAGTATTTTGTACTTAGTTGGAAACAGTATTGACGATAATACTAGAATAACTATTTCGTAAGATAAGAAATGGACTAAACTGGCCTCTAATGAATCTGATTATTCATTCGTAGTTACAGTGCACTCAGTATTTCCAATAGGTACATTTCCATGCGTATTGCCTTCATGTTCTTCATTGAGAAGGACATGCATGATTACTTCATATTCATTATTTCCTCAAAACATGTCTTTTACACGTGTAAGTTAATCAATACCTGTACAAAATTATTTATTTTTATCTTTCTTCAATCCAATTGTTAATTTGTCGAAAAAATTATATCCTTGAAACCCAGATGTACAAATATTGTTCAAAATTTAATATTAACAAAGCATTTCAATTAAATTTGAATACCTACATTTTCGTTTTATAAATAGTGGAAGAATGGAAGCGAAGCCAATGGATACACGCGCCGACTTAAAATAAGGTAATGAATGTATAACTAAAGTAGGTTTCATTAGTATTAATAGACAAAATAAAAAGTATTCTTTAATTAGAGAACATTCGATTTATCTCACCATAATAAGTACGAAAATCTTTTAATCTTCAAATCAAAGCTGAACTGGTAGAATCTAAACTTAAATGACCACACAGAATAACATGCAAGTTTCATGAATAAGAAAATATAATTCCATGTTACTTTCCAATGAACATAAAAGCTGTAATTTGGAAAGTCGCTCAGCATCGTTACCGTATACAAATTAAAAGATTTTCGTAACTTTCAATTTATTTGGCAATAGACGGGGAAAGTTGGAACTTTTTTCCCAATCCTACGCTCCAGTAGTCCAATAGTGACTGTGTCTTGTACAATTTCTAGGCTTACAACATCGACAACGCGAAACGTTTCGTAAACTCGATTTGTACGCTATTAAACACTCCACCTCTATCGTTTCCGGCGATATGCCCAATTAATTGTCATCTGAGTTACTAAAGCACTGCAAAGAAATTGCTCTGACTAGCACTTAAAAAGTTTAATGTTGCATCAGAAATTTATTGATGTATTTTGCACGGCATCTTCGTCACACTTAGCACTATTACCTTCCTTTGTACTCGTTGCTTCATCTTTGATAAATTAAATCATAGTATTTTCTTTGGACTTTTTAATCTTCATAGAAAATCCAAAAAAATATATAAATCTAAATCCAATTAATGTACATTTAATGACTATTGATAATTGCAAAACCCAACTTTAATAGTTTAAACTGGTGTCATAATATCTGATTCGGTTTTGATTTCCTTTTTATGTTATTAATTACGATCGCCTCGCCTAATGTATTTATTGATTACATCGGCCATGTTTCTTTAATCTCTTTAAGCCTAACTATCGTTTAATTTGATTGCTTATTTGCTCCAGAAACGTGCATAACTTTTTTAAATCTTGGACTAGTAGTGTAATTATTTATTACTAACCACATTGCGGTACAATTATCTTGTTCTATTCCTCCTTTTACAGTGACATGGCTGTCATAAAAACCATTAACGGCTAACAATCTAGAATCGGAATGGATCTAGTAAACGATAGTAATGTAGACTACCATTCTAGGCCGGTACGTGCTTAATTAGTGTAGGTTGAATTATGTAAGTTAGCCAGGCGTTCGTTTCTTTTATGATCCAACCTTGGATTGTACACTTGATTCTTGGACTGATTGAGATATTTTTATACATTGTAAACAAAGCATGTTCTTGTTTTAATCTTTCCTGTTTGAATTCTATTGGCGTTAGGCTAATCTTTACTTTGATATGGATAAATTTTTATATGTATATTCGGGTCTTTTCTTAAGACAAATGTTTGTATAGGAGAATAGAACTAGGTGGTGTAGTATACTTTTCTGTTATTTATTTTGAAATCAATGGTAGTGACAGATGATATTTTATTTTTATTTTGAATTGTTATTTTATTTACCAAATACCTAGTTTATTTTGAAGAAAACTGAATTACCTTCGTTACCAAATGAGTACGTATGTCGTAAAGAGATTGTATTTACATTAACAATTTCCGGAATTTTGTTTACCGAAAAAGTGTCAGTGAAAGTGTGCTTAACATCTACGAAGGTTATAAGGCGAACAAACATAACAAAACCCTGGTCTTACGTTTCATTCATATTTCAGATAAGATTTTTGTGGATCGTGTTGAAAGACATGTAGCGCCATCTATTTTAATAGTTAAGAAACTCGATGAGAACATCAATCGCTGCATAGATAGTGCAGATATGTATGAAGATTAAGTAGTGGTACCGTAGATCATCACTAGATGGTATCACATAAAAAGTTTAACGGGCGGCGGTGGCCTTTATAAATCTCGGATGTAATACAAATGATGATATTAATTATAATAACTTTGAAAGGAAACGTTTAATTGGATTGTGTACTTGGAAAAATACTCAACTTTTTCATTTGATAATGTAATAACAGCCACGGTAACAATGTGAAAAACAATTGTTTTCAAAACCATAGATAATGCGGTATCTTTCTTTAAAATCTTCTTACATGCATACAGAAATATGTTTCATAACTACTCCAACTGCAATATTGCTAGGGTTGGCAATACACTTATTGGTATATTTGGATAAAAATAAAATATTTTGTAAATACGTTGCTATAAATATGCCTGGGGTTAATTAAGTAAAGTAGTCCTACACTAGAAAAGGATTATCATTAATTTCTTGTTTTAAATTTTTAATGACTGTATGGTTTATTATTTTTCATTATATTATAGTTTATCCAATGCAATAAGATTTTTTAAAAACGGACTGGTTGATTCTGAGTCTGGTATAGATAATTTTGTAGTAAGTAGGCTTTTCCAAAATTCTTCAGCTCAGTCCATCAAAGGCTTACCATATTGGGCCGAATAGACTAAAATTATATTCTAATCTGTTATAAAATCCAAATATTTACGTCCACTGTAACCACCTGCAAAATTACCCCACTTATTACAAAAGATAGGTCAAATCACGTAACACACAATGTATCTGTTAGTACGTTTAAACGTACGTTATCAGGTATGTAAGAGTGATTTATACCAAAGTAAAGTTTGAAACCCTGAAGACCCTTCAATCATCCCAGCACTTGAAGATCTATAACATGTTAATGAAAAGACAACCCTGGTACGGTTATTTGATGCAAAACATGAGAACTGCAGCGTTTCCATTGGCTTCACACAAACAATGGCAGGCGAGCCAGCTGCGCATCGCTGACTCCGCAATGCCCTGAAAATACAGTCCTATCCTGTGCTGAATTGGCGTATAGTTTCTATGGACCCTCCCATTGCCGCCCAAGGCTGAGATTGCGATCGCTTTGGGGCGTTTGAATAAAGAATATAGCTTCAATAGCATCTTTTAAGAGAAAATAATATGGCAGAATTGGTAGGAAGCGGACTCTAAACTAGTGATGATGTCGAAGTATAATATGTATATTATATTCGTCTTTGTACAAAGAATTTTTTAAATGCCTCGCCTTATTCTCTTATTTTTAAACGACTTCATATACCATACGTGCGTCTCTTTTCTTTTTATACGATATATTTTTGGTTAATATTCATAATTTATATATCTCCAATTCTATTATAGCAGGTACTTTTACTGACGCACTACAGATACCTAACCTTCATTAAATCCGTTCCGCATTCGGCAGAAATTATCTCTTAGTAAATTTAAATACCATTTAGGTACCAATCGCAAGAGATGTAAAAAACTTCATTTATATTGTTCTCTACATACGGCATGCCAAACATTCGGTTAGAATTATTAATGCGACCTTCAATTAGAGGCTTATTAAGAATCGGCCCACATTCATTGCCCAAGGAAAATTTAACATCACGTTCTTCCAAAGATTATCTCACATTTTTTGTACTACATGAATTTAATTCTAATTCGTTTCCCGCGCTCAAGGAAATGTTATTCTTTGTTGAGTTTTTTTTATATGAGAGAATTAGCATGAAGTGTAAAAGTTAATTATAGTTATGCTAATGCTTTATCATTAGTTAGCTCAGCGAGAGCGTCTATTCACTTTATTTACCATGAAAACGAATGCTCAATATTAAACGTGTCTTCGATAAACACAAAATCATTTCTCATGCTCATGCTCATGCATACAAAAATTAAAAGTAAACAATTGAAACCGAAATCATTACAAAATCGTGACATAGCTCGCGATTATGATCGTCTCGTGCGAGAAAATTCTACTTGTGCACAGATTCAACCTATTTGTATAGTCTCGAATTGCACTTTTATGTGACTCCGCAATTAAATATGACTTTTAAGTGAAACAGTGCAACAATGAAGCAGGAGTTGCCAACAACAATGAGCTTTATTCCACCGCTGGTGACCCCACTCTTGCTAAACGCCAACAATGCAAAAGAAGCGCCTCTTGATCGTCTTTTAAACGATCTTGCGCTTCTATCGCAATGCTAATAGCACGTTGCGATGCTTTATCGGGCCAAGGTCCTATTGCAACAGGCTTTCTAGCACCTGCGAATAGGACTTCTGACTCTATTTTTGGCAGTCCAAGAACGCATCAAGTGTACACGTTAATTTAAATTCTTCTCACCTTTTAACCTTTTTTAATTTGGTTGGGAAATTCGAATTGTTTCGCTAAGTGCTATTGTGTGTGCCGAGTTAAATTTTAGATGCGAACGTTTAGTTTAATTGTAGCAAAATAATCGATTTCAGTTCTAGTAATATTAAATTGTTTGTTATCGTAACAGTCGGCTGACTGCAACCTTGTCTTCCTTTACACCGTCAATTTTCAGTCTGGCATAGAACAAGTCTAATGAACCGAGAATATTATGACGAACCTCAATTCAATAGGCATGATTTCACTTATTTACGTGTTGTGTTCAATTTGGTTAATCACGAAACAATAATTTAACTCATCTTTCAATTAGACTACATCGCAAGGAGAATCGCAGCATAATAGATAAAATATTACCTTTATAAATTGATTCTTATTACCATCGTCAATATTTTAAAATTTACGGCACTTCCTTGAGACTGCAACTATAAAAACATTCAAGATTTTTAACTGTCTTCACACGTTCGTCAAGCACAATAGCTTCATTTATGGATTTTCGCACAATTATAAAACTAGGAATATGTGTATGAAGATCGTTATGATATTTTTTGAGCTACCATCCATCTCTTTGTTACTTCACAATTTTAACCGCGTCAATTGAATATTTGACAAAACGGTAGTAAAATTTGTTAATCACCTAAGGTTGCCAACAACATAAAAAATCCCCATAAATTTGTTATTAACATAAATATTCGCGTAGCGTTAAAACCACATCAAGCTTACCTTTGCTATATATTTCCCCCTATTAAACTTTTGAGCCTATTCTAATTCACACATTTTTCAAACTATTCTATTCACCATCTCTCTTGACACAGTGTGCTACGCTTGTAGCTCTTTATGCTAACTTTTGACTCTTTTGTTGCAGTGCTGGAATGATGGGAGAAGGCCTGCTAACACTTACGTATGGGAAGCACCACGCCTGCATCCTGAACGAAGTGGGCGCGGCGTGGCGCGGTGCCAGGTACTCTGACCTGGTGCTGGTATGCGATGACGCTGTCCCGCTCGCGGCGCACAGGATCGTCATGGCTGCTGCCAGCCCTCTCATCAGGTAACGCCTCTATTTATTATCAGGGGTACATTTGGTTCAATAAGTGATAAGTTTCATTTGAATGTTTTTTGAGCAATGTATTGGTCCATGTAAAAACAATGATGAATAAATAGTGAGTCACTATATATCTCTTGATGAAATATTTCTTTATTGACTATTGCTAGTACCCAAAGGACCAGATGTTATATGAGCATAATAGTACCTATAATTGCAAAATATCTAACATAGTAATAAATATTGTAAAATGCAAATGATCTCTAAGCAATGTCATCATCGCCCATAAAATTTTAACACCTCTCCACTCAGTCATTAATACTCTTCTCAGAATAAAGACATATATCATCACGTTTTGTTTGTATTCCAGGAAAATTCTCGATGACACTCCTTCGGTCGAGAATCCAGTCACGATCCACATGTCCGGCATCAACAGTACACTCATGAGGCATTTACTTGTCTTCTTGTACAGTGGCCAAGCTTACATAGAGGTAGGTATTTATCATAAATAAAACCATATTTATTGTCGGTCTTTTTGATTCAATTTGATGTGACTTAAAGCGATGATAGATCAGTGGTTGTGACGTTGAAAAACCATGATGAACCAAGAACCTTGGTTCTATCACGATATTTAATAAAATCTATCGGTATTTTACAGCACTCGCGTTGTCTTCAAGGATTAGTAAAGAACGGTAGCATACAATAAATAAAATAAATAAACTGTAGGTACTATTAGATGGCAGTCCATCCCTGGTATATAAAATTAACAAAACCAGAGTAAAGTAAATATCCAAATCATAAATGTTTTCTTTTTTGTTTTAGTCTGGTGAAATCGATGATATGCAAGAACTATTTGAGCTTCTAGAAATTAAATCAGATGTTTGGAAATCAACAAAAGAGCGCCAGCAAGCAGAGGAAAGAAATAGATCATGTGAACGATTAAAAGCTAAAAACCTTAAAACAGACATAAACAGCAATGAGAGCAGTAAACACGATGCTCCCTCTGGTTCATCACATTCAGAGAGTGAAAGGGTCACTCCAAGTGCAGGTTACAGTAAAGATAAAGAACGAGGTGATGAGTCTATGAGTATAAAGAAAGAAAGCATGTCGACAAGCAGTACTGATGAAAGAGAAGAGGAAGAGCACGATGGTGAGAACAGGGATAAGGAATGTGGCAGATTGACAGCACGGCGAAGAAGTTCGTCGAATCCAGTCAATTTATCTTTAGCGAGAAACTCAGAGAACACTGGCAGTGAACACGATGACTCACAAGATGTGGATGTAGAAACGGTTGCAGCAAAGGTAATTTTTTGAACACTTTTTTAAATATATCCTTGAAATATAGGAATATTCCTATCTTTATAGGTACTTCCGAAATATTATTAATTTAAGTTTTTTTTATTTATAGAACATCGCGAGAAGACGGTCAACTTCATCAAGTCAAGAAGATCCACCACAAGAAACAGTATACAGGAGACAATTGTTAAGTGATCGGTTAGGTCGTGGTTTTGAAAGAGCAAAGCGAAAGTCACACTACTTAGAACCCCCAGAACTAGACTTACGAACTGTAAAATTAGAAGACTACGCACATCTTAAACCACCTGATCAAGATTTTATGTCACTTGTACAGACGTCTCCGGAAAATTATGTTGTTACACCTCATCGGAAAAGAAGACCTGGCTTTCACAACTCACCTTCACAGAATCCTCCATTTGTGTCATTCCCCCCGAGCTACATAGAAGAAATGGCACATTTACGATATACGCAAACACCAGGAGCTGCTGCTGCAGCAGTCGCTAGTGCCCGTCTTGGAGCATTACACTCTCTCAGTACGTCAGCGCCACCATACTTACCCGAAAGGAGTGCAACTCCTCCCACAGCACCACATGAAGATGCTTTAAAATACAGGCCTCCAAGTGCGGGATCATGGGGACCCTGGCTTTGTCAAACAAATATGGGTACGGATGACCCGCCGTCAACAGAACATGACCAAGGTTCCAGTAAACAAGCACCAGTCCGGGAGTACCGCTGTGAATATTGTGGTAAGCAGTTTGGCATGTCTTGGAATCTCAAGACTCATCTCAGAGTCCACACCGGGGAGAAACCTTTTGCCTGTAGACTATGTGTAGCCATGTTCAAACAGAAGGCTCACTTGTTAAAACACTTGTGTTCGGTGCATCGCAATGTGATATCATCGAGCGAGAACGACGGACGGACCAACACTCCCGGACGGTTTAACTGTTGTTTCTGTCAACTCACGTTTGAGGCATTACCAGAACTCATTAGGCACTTATCCGGGCCACATAACAGCTTGCTGCTCAGTAAAAACCTACACGAATGACGCCCGCTCTCATGACGCGGGCGCGCGTAGCTTTGGATATTTCTCTCACTTCGAGAGCTGAAATTGTGATATGTGTTTAAGAAGGATATATTGTAAGTGTTTAGTTATAGGACATGTGATATCGCAGAGCGATATTCATAGTGAGACATTCGCAGGCGGTCACTGCGGATGTGGTATTGACTAATTTAAAAATCACATGTTTGCCGAATGGGTCCAAATTGTTATAATTTGTTTAAAAATTATAAACCGGGACCAATACCTTCCAAGATAGTATTTATTTGAAAGATGTATTTCATTAGGGTAAATATTATTTAAAAGCCACCGACACATTAATTCCTTAAGCATAGAAAATAGACAAGTGTGTCAACGAAAAGTTGCGAAGTTTGTAAGGCCTAAAGTAGTTACGTCACTTGAACTACCTCCTAATTTAAATCAGTATCTTGATGAAACTACGGTGACGTTGAATTGGGTTCAAAGTATTGACTTTATACTTTATCTAACTGAAGTATACAGTCAATAGTTCTAGTCAGAATTGGAACTTAGCATTAGATAAAATCAAATGTACGTACATTAGTTTTAATAGCAATCATTTTTATTTGATATGGTAAAAAACTTCTTTCATCAAAATGGTGCTCATAAAAATGTCTACATCTTCTTCGTATTTGCCTCGAAAATTCCGATTTCCAAGATAACGATTAGCCGCACAATAAATTTCTCACTTCGTTCCAATGAGTTGTCTGACTTGATATTTCGCAGCTTTTTAACGACATTTTACAATCTCAATGTTAGGTTTTATCATTTTATGTAACTTCTAAAGTATAGAAAAAATGTGTTCGTTATAATAATATTTATATTTTGCCTTTCCTTTCATTCGTTCGTGCCGAATATTTGCAATGTGGATGAGCACCAAAGATTTGTAGAGCATTGAAGATGTTTTGGTGTATACAATTAAGAGAAATTAAAGGGACCTGAAATGATTTTGATTTGTTAAACTTAACGTATGTAGGTACCAATTAAATAATCTCATGTCTGTAATTACTAACTTATGATTTTTCTCTGTAACCTTCCGTAATTCCACTATGAACTATCAAACCTGAATATCTTCTTATTTTTTGGGATTAATTTACTTTTTTTAGTGTTAATAAGCTTACCAGGCATTATTTTCGAATGACTATTTTTTTATCAACTTACAAGTACATTTTGTTCGAAATCTTTCGAAACTTATTTTCGATATCGCTTTTATCGAACACATTATTGTGGCCAGTTATATTAAAGCTATTATTGTAGTGAATGCTGGATGTTCAATGATAATTATCTTCTAAGGCTTCTATTTTACAAAGTTTATAAAATTTAGCCTTTTGAATATTGTCAGTAGGTACGATTTCAAAAGGTTAATATTTTCGTTTTGTAATGTTTGCCTCGATTGTAATGTTTATTCCATTAAGCCGGTTCTGCGATTGCACTTACTTGGAACAAATCTTACATATTTCCGTAATACTCATTTTGTTTTATGCGTGATGTCGTTTATACGTCTCGTATGTTTTTTTGGAATTCATCTGATATTATTCCATGTTCACAATGGATACTCTTGCAATGCAATTCTTCTTAATGTTATATTGTACTTCTTATAAAACTAAAGTTACCATCGAGTTGTTCAAAACATAGAGTAGACGATGTGAATGTCGACTTGCTTTAATAATTTTCATTCGAACGTTACCTATTTTACCTGATGTTTTTGTTTTTTTATTTGTGTTTTATTTTAACGTCGATTATTGACGTAAGTAATTGGGGAACAATTTAATTATAAGGATTGTGATTTCGAGGTATCGTTAGTTTATTCTATGTGATAAATGTCTTTTTATTAATAAGTAGGCACGAGAACGCTGTCTTCCATTGCGTTTTCCATTTTCGACTCTAATTCGTGTAAATAAAAATTAGAATTAAGAAACGATGCATGACAAAAAATATCGTCCACTTAATTAAATGAAAAAATAATGCTGCCTACGTAAATACGTAAACTGTTACGTTTCAACTCGAACAAATTGTATTTTTTTACGATTTTGTATCAAGATCACTTTGTAGTACATAAGATTTTTGTGATACTCCGGCGCATTGCCGGGATTGCCTTGTACATGTAAAAGTATCAATTTATCAATGCAAATAACTTACTCTACATTATAGTTTCCAATACGTAATATGGTTCTTTGATGTATTTTATACAAATGTATCTTTAATCAATACCCATTTTGAAAAGACTTTCAAAAATACTTAAATAAAACAATTCTTAGTTGTTTTTTTTTTTTGTAAATTACAAAATACTGTTAGAGAAATAATTTTGATAATACATTTGAAAGATCAAAGAACCGCAAAAACCGATTCGAAATATTGTCTAAAACATGACGTTGTTAAGGAATAATTTTGTAAATAAATAAATTAGTTTGTAAGTTAATGATGGTAAATAAAAAAAAGCTTAACTTAATCTTGTTGAACTTGAATATTGATTTGTCTCTGTTAATTTGTAAATTAAAAAAAAGTATTTTATAAGTTTTCACATAGTGTACAAGTTTTGTAGATATTGTTTAGAACATTAACATTCTGTAAAAATGTGTTCTTACCGTAGTAAATTAAATAACGAGAATATTTTAGTTACACACGCCATTGTTGTTTATTTAATTCCATATATTTACTAAAATAGTAAATAAAGAAACATTTTATTCCCACACTTAGGATGAAATATAGAAAAATTTATGATGCTCTCATAAAATTTTGCTATAAATCGAAGAATAAAACGTTTTTATCAGACCAACTTCTTAAAACGTTGACTTTTGGAAAGGAAGACTCTTAGGGACTACAAGGTTCTACGTGACGAAAATCTGCCACAATTATAACTACAGGATTCTTTGAATGACACGTGCAGTACACTCAATGAAAAAGCTTTTAGAGACTAACTAAAAAAAATTGTGATCCGAATGAAAATTTCAATAACTCTAAAATCCCGAAAAACATTCTAACTTGTCATTTCACTAGATTTCTGCATCATAGTATCACGTCTCTTTGTCTCTTTCTCTCATCGTTAGAAACTAAAAGTTTGAATTTTTTTCGTGCCTTTGGAGTTTTCAAACGGATCCCTTTTCATTTTAGAAAATAAAACATGAACTGAGTAACATAGGCTTATGATTTTAAAGTTTTTTTTTTACTGGGAAACTGCAGTATAACAAATACCTCGCATTGCCAATGATATTAGCCTCGATTTGTAAAGGGTTCAGAGTCCAAAACTCTGGAAACAAATACCACTTTGGCAAGGACCTGCAGAACTTGTATAAAAAAAGACCTGTATCTAAAAGAATTGATACATATTAACACGTTTATTGTGAATAATAATTCATGTAGAATGCGGAATATATACAACATACGAATAATTAAGATGTATAAAAATAAAAACTTATCGATCCAAAAACTAGTTTGTGTAAACGCCCTCTATTAAAACAGCAAAACAAATTGTCTACGAAATAGGAAAAGTAGCTGCTCTAGTCATCGTAGTCTATGCTTCGTCTAGGCAATTCTAATATAATACAACAGATGGCACTACTAGTTGAAAAATAAGTGAATTATATAGATCCAAAATAATTTGGAAGCATTATCACCAGTGACGTTATATGTACTCCAGATATTATCAGTAGAATAGCCATGAAAATCAATAATGGAAAAAATATACGTTTTGCGTCGAACCACATAACACCTTACATTTATACAACACCCCATACATTTGGACTAAAATAAATAAATTCCGTGAAATGTTAACCCTAAACCTTCGAAGCGAATGTCGAGGTTACCGGATCAAAAATGCCCAATGTTAATTTTTATTGCCACCCAAAAAACCATATAATTTTTTACTTACCTGCTTTGAACCAATTGATCGAATTTGTGAAGGTGGTCCTTGCTAGGAAGAACCACACATCTGTGTCAGTGAGCTAATTAAATTGATGGTGGGTGGGTACCAAGTAATAATATACGTAGGTGCTAGTCAGGTAGGTATAGGTGCTACTTTGGTAGTGAAGATTAAATTAATTATGAATTTCTTTGATGAATTTTAAGTAAACAGTTACCTGCATAGGTTTTCGACGTTTTATGAGTTCCGGTTTGAGGTAGGTTAGCAGATAAGCGAAGCTATCCCTAAAAACATGAAAATATTCCGTTACTCTGTTATTTCTTTTCCAACCAGGCTGGTCAAGGCCCCACAGAGAGGAACCTCCTCACAATACGTGCCGTCCCCAGGAGAGCATTGCCTTCTGAATATGACCCTTGACCTCTTAAAATGTTTATCTAGTTTTGTTTCAACCATGTTTCCAAATTCAAAAGTAGCATGTTCCAGGCCCATACCATAAATAGGGTAGTTGACATTGTCAAAAATAAATGACCAAACACTAACCAATGCATAAAACATCTAAAAACACGTGGAAATATCAAATATGTTGTACATTTAATGCTTTTTATGATTTTTAATTACCAGTGGAACCACTAAGAGTAGATGATTTGATGCTGTGAAACTATGACGTCATAATCCTGGGACATTTCTTCACACACACGGTTATCTGATCCCAAACTAAGCAGAGCTTGTACTATGGAAACCAGATAACTGATATACTACATAAACTACTTTTTTTTTGTAAATACATACATATATAGATAATTACACCCAGACTCAGGACAAACAGATATGTTCATGCTCACAAATGTCTGTCCTGGATGGGAATCGAAGATCATAATGATCATAATGTAATATTTCATACAAAATTCCTTTTAATTGTTTTGATCTATCGTTTTAACATTTATTAAAAAGTAGCTGATTTGATGCGTCAGTCAACTACTCTATTACTTGGGTACTCATTCCATAGCAATTGTTTATGCTATTGAGGTCTTTAGAAGTTCTCAGTTTAAGTGTATTCCAAACCAGTAGTAGAGTCTATTGTAATAATTGTAACTACAGTATCGACATTCATAAGTGCCTTATCAGGGCCTAAACTGAATAAATGAGTTTTGAGTTTGGAACAAACAAAGATACCATCGTATTTATAATATTAGAGCTTACCTTCAAATTACTTTCACAGACTTTTAATTACGTAAACAACTGAAAATTATCAGTTTAGAGCTGGCTATTCTATTGGTTCGTAACAAATTGTATTACGTTCGGTCACGCGTGTTGGCGGCTGAAGCCCTACGTAACCCTATGTGCTACCGACGTCGTATAGAAGCAGTAGGTAAGTAATAAGCCATTCTACTTTGGTGCTTGCTGGTGAGTGTTATATTTTAAAATATATAGTTATTTGTCATTCTTAATTTATTCCTTTCTATATAGCGGCTACACCATAGTGACGCGTCGACTGCTTCGAGTGTAAATCAGAAAACGTTTTACCCAAAACCTACCTGCTTATTTAGTTACTTCGTTATTCGAATTTCAAAATCAGCAACGATTTTTTTTTACTGCAGTTCAATATGTTGTTTATTGCACTGGCATTTTTAGCCAAATCTGTTTCTTTAGCTTATCATCTTTTTTCAAGGGCTACGATGTAGCACATTTGCTCCGAATTTGCATGAGTTGTTGGACTAGTTTTAGAACATAAAAATAATATTTTCTGGATATATAAACTCTATATCCTGTTGGGCGTCGCTGTCAGGTTTCCGACGCCCAATAGGATATTATAATCAATTTTTAGAAAATATCAAAATATCTCCATTAAATGAGGTATTTTTTTAATGTATACCTTAAATCAAACGTATCTTGTGTGCCTATATCTTTTAGTTCAATAACACAAACTTTGAAAAGAAGATTTAAGTATAAAAAAACATTTAGCATGACCTCCAAATGCAAAGATTAATTAATAATAATTAGGTATACTTAGATATGATTAATCATGTTACTTTTATCGCCTGAAAACAGAAAACAACCTTATAAATAAATAAACTTAACGCAATTAAAAACCATAATTTTATCATTTATTAAAGTCTAATTTACATGCATTCAGATGTTCCATTAATAGTCAGCGAATATAGCTAATAATGACCAATTTCCCGTATAATGAGATTCCAACGAAGCCTGCAATAGTTGATGGAGAGCATTTTCAAACATGTTCAGCAGCTTTAAACACACAGAAAATAGATACAGCCTCAATTAGAGACGATAATGCGAAGTGAATTACAAAAACTAGCTAGGTAAGCAATTTAGTCCTCATACGAACCTGTGGGATAAAAATAGATGAGATAGATGAAAAAAAAGACCAAGCCAGGTCTGCAGAACCGGTAGGAGGGCAGATGCGTCGCACATTTTTTTGAAATCCCATTTGCGGAGGCAGCTATCCTGGGAAAATTCCAGCGCTCGATCTTTTGTTAATCAGAAGCATATAATATGCTATAGTGGAAAAAAGCAGAATTCAGTTTCTGTGAAGTGATTCGAGTTCTTTACAGATTTTTAGTAGGTAAAT
This sequence comes from Tethea ocularis, assembly GCA_963555595.1. Taxonomy (NCBI): domain Eukaryota; kingdom Metazoa; phylum Arthropoda; class Insecta; order Lepidoptera; family Drepanidae; genus Tethea; species Tethea ocularis. Next base: position 11,769,747 of record OY741958.1, read on the forward strand.
TATATCGTTTTCAATTACTTTTTTTACTATGATAGGCCTGTGTTGGACCATAATCTCACCCTGGTCAATGATTGTAAGCACACAAAAGCTAGAAGGGAACTGGCTCTCAAGTGCAGCTGTCGGAACAGACCGGAAGGTACTTGGTGACAGAGCCAGACGGGTACTACAAAGTAACACCGTGCAAACTGCAGTGTTAATGAGTATACGAGTAATGTAAGAAACAAATAAGCTTAACCAAATATTTATGAAATATTATGAAATCCATCCTTATTTTCTCCTGTGACGTAGTTTCTTAGAAATATATTGTTGAAGCGCTGAATATGTTTGCTTAGCTAATCGACACAGGAAACTGAATATTCCAAGCTTTTAAAGGTTTTCATTGAAATATTGAGTTAAATATTAATATAACTGCGAAGTTCAGTTCTTGGAAAAGGAATTCCAAATCAACAACTAATAAATAATAAAATAATACGTATACCTAATATTTTAATATTAAACATTTACAAACGTACTATATCCCACCAACTGGCACCAATAAAATGAATATTAATTAACTCGTATCTCCCGTTGATTACCTAAGTATGCATTAAAAATGGTTTTGTATAATATAAGGCATGTCAAAGACAACATCCGGCCAAACTAGCCCTTTGCGTTCAAACAGAAGCCAACAAAGAAAAAACATTAACACACACACGCAGTTTGCGCATCACCTAACAAGGTTAGCTGCAAAATTCATTAAGTCTTGTAACTGCAGCAATAAATCAACATAAACCACTGATGGTCAAACTTTCAGCCCTTATTTAGCCCCCTGAAATAGTTACTTAAAAATTACTTACCCTAATGGTGTCTATTCGGGATAAGGTGGTTTGTACTATTAAAACTTCTGAAGATTAGGATAAAATGATAAATTTATGATACATTTTGTTTACTTACTAACAAGAGTTTTGTAAATTATAATGTTCAAGGCTTTAAAAATCATTCAAATTCAAATTCAAATTCAAAAGTGTCTTTATTAAATGAACTCATTGCAAGTATTTTTAATCGTCAAATATGTAAATATAAAAAATATGTATATAAAAAAACTATAAAAAATAAAATATAAAAAATAACAATATGATATTAATAATAACAAAATTCATAATAATAGTAAATAGCATGTGAAGCGAGCAACTCATAGAAATGCGTTCTTGTCCTCTATAAAATCAGAAACTTTATAGTACCCTTTTTTGTACAACTTATCTTTAATTAGCTTTTTAAATTTTAAGACGGACAATTCTTGAATTTCTTTGGGTACTTTGTTAAAGAAGCGTATACATTGCCCCTTAAAAGAATCCCTAACTTTGCTCAAACGAGTTAAAGGTACAGAAAGTTTATCCCTATTTCTAGTGTTTAAACTATGAGTGTCGCTATTTTTGGGAAAGTTATGAATGTTTTTCCGAACATAAATTAAGTTTTCATATATGTACTGTGACGACACTGTCATTATATTTATAGTTTTAAATTTATTTCTTAGGGATTCTCTGGGACTTAAATTATATATAGCGCGAATAGCCCTCTTCTGCAGAATAAAGATTCTATTGATGTCGGCACCGCTACCCCAAAGGAGGATGCCGTAAGACATCAAACTATGAAAGTAACTAAATTCGTTTCTACCAATCAAACAATCCGCCATTAAATAAATTATTCAAATAAACATTCATTAAATTACTTAGATTAATCAAAATATAGTTATATGGTAGATAGGTATATATGTGATAGTAAATACAGAGCTTAGGACTTACTTAATGATACTCAATATGAAGTCGAGGAAGTTTGGTGTTCTTCCTCGATTCATAAGTCATACTTTTTTCCTAATTGTTATACATTTGAAATATTTTGGAGTATAATTTCACACTTACAGAGCCGTTTATTGTAAAGGACATACCCTTTAGCACCTACATAAGGGGTCTTTTATTTGAGAAACGGTGGACTAGGCTTACTAGATAAGGAGTTCCATTAGATGCGTTCTCAAGTTCAAGACCGGTTCCAGGCGGAGACGCAAAGGTTTATAAGCGAGTGTCGGGACGTGGGACATCATTCCCGTGTCTTCAGTTCCCCTGGGCAATCATCAGTATCCTGGCAAGATGTGGCGGCTCCCGGTGTTTACCCTGATTGCAGCTGTGTCCGCACAGATCCCGTCTTTGGGATGGTGCCCCGATTATCAGGTAATTTCTTTATTATTTATAATTTATCATTTAACATATAGTTTCTGCTTATGACTACTTGTCAATTACAGCATTAATTTTTTACAATAAAAAAATCACCAAATAAAAAAAAAAAGCTTATTATAACTTTTTATTTAATTGCCGTGTTAGTATATCAAAGGTCAAATCTTATAAGTGAATTTTGATTCACTTCCCGGTGTTAATTGATCCGAAATTTGGAACACATAATGTGAATCCGATGACAATACAATAATATGGTGTCATTGAGCTGGTCTGATGATGGAGATCAATATTTAATTAAAAAAATATATATATAATACAGAGTAGAAAATTTGTAAAATAGCATAACTTTTTGATATTTTCCTGATTTGTACATCAAAATATGATACTGCCCTTGAGAGTATCGCCAGTTAAAGCGTTAAAAGTGCGACTTATATAACGCAACATGGGTGCGCTTGCGCTGGTTGGAGCACTGACCATAGACAACACTGGACCGGTTGCGAACTGGCGATGAGGCCTCGGTCACTCACATCAGCCATTGGACACTATCGCACTGTACTTTCGCTTTCAATACCATTCATGCTACGCAAATACAAAGAAAGGATACCTACTTTCAACGTTCAATTCATTTCAATTTTCAAACTAAAAAAAGCATACCATTTTCAAAATTAAGACACTTATGTTACTGATAAAAATTCTACTGATGAAACTCCATACAAATCTGTCAAATAGATGAATTAAAGATAGTTGACAGGTCTATGAAATGCCATCTGAAACATATTAACCCCACAGATATAAATTAGAATAAATATACAAAATTGTAGTTTTGTCTTCTTTAGAAACTCAAATAGCCTTATTAAGAACTAGCTGTTCTCCGCGGCTTCGCTCGCATTCCCGAGATAAAAAGTAGCATATAACCTTCAGGGATAATGTAGCTTCCTATTAGTGAAAGAATTATCAAATCGGACCAGTAAAACCAGAGATTAGCGCGTTCAAACAAACAAACAATTTCTTCAGCTTTATTATTAGTATAGATGAGACTAAATTATAATCTGTATGTACGTACAGCCTATGGCCTACTTCAACATGCGGCGTTTCTTGGGTACCTGGTATGAAGCGGAACGTTACTTCACTGTCAGCGAGCTGGGCAGCCGATGCGTCACCACCACCTACGAAAGCACTCCTGAGGGGAGGATCGTGGTCTCTAATGAAATTACTAACTCTTTGTAAGTATTTTACCACTATATTAAAAAAAATATACATTGAAAATTCTAGTAATTTAGCTTCTATTGCACTAAATTTGTATCCTTATTCCTTCAGATAAGGTTGAAAGTTTAGAACAGTAAACATTTCATTATTTTAGTCTTTATTGATAAAATGTATCTAGTAGGTATCATCGAATTCTTTTAGTTCCCTGTTTTCAGCACGAAGGGGTTTTCATATAACAATAGTTCTAATCCCTATATACATATTTTTTTAAAACTAATGAAAGTACAGTATCTACTTCGGATACGCTAATAATAAAAAAAAAAATGTTATCACATGTAATGATGATACTCCCATTTAGCATTGAAATTACAGAATGATATAATTTTTCTTAGAGTCGTCTGCACCGTGTAACAAGTTTAATAAAAAAGTATTTATAACTAAATTCTCCTTGGCTTATGACCGTTTATCCATAGCGAATTAAATTGCCTTTCTCCCTCAGGACTGGATTCAAGAGGCTAATGGAGGGTTCACTTCAGAGTGTTGGAAGAGAAGGCGAAGGTCGTTTCATGGTGAAGTACTCTTCCCTCCCACTGCCTTATGACTTCGAGTATAGTATACTGGACACTGATTATGATAACTTTGCCGTTATGTGGTCCTGCAGCGGTATTGGACCAGTTCATACTCGTGAGTATACTTCAATCTTCTATTTTACTCCTTTACGAATATCTTTCCTTAGTACGTACCCTTACGCTACATCCTTTTATCAGCTTAGACTCTGATCCTTCATTATTGTCAATCTGTCTTGGGCTTGTCTTTTTATTTACTCGGTTTTCTGCTTGTATTCCACAGCGATATATGCTAACTTCAAAAGTGTATAGTTAAAATAAAGTTTCCACTTCGCATAATTACTTTTACCTTTTTAGGGCAAACCCATTTTGCAGCCTATTTATATATGTTAAATTTTTAAATGTGTGTAAATATTATCTATTTATAGTTTCAACAAAGCTTTATCTAAAAATAAATTATATTTTTTCTATTTCAGAGAACACATGGCTTCTTACTCGTGATAGAATTCCATCAGCAATGGTGGTACAAAGTGCATACGCTGTTTTGGACAGGTTTAAGATTTCAAGGACATTCTTTGTGAAGACAAACCAAGCTGACTGCACGGTGTTGCCCGACCCTGCCGCCGACCCTGTCGAACCTAAGGAAGGCAAATTGCAAATTGAAGTCAGCCCTCCAGTTAGTCCAGTTGAAGTAGAAAAGGTAAACTTCCATAATTTCCTGACGAAAAATTTTAAACTGAATTTTAATCTCATTGGTACAAATATGAAGTATGATATTAAACATATTCTTGAACTTGAAAGTCTTGAACAGTAACTAATTAGCGTAACTTTCTTATCATGTCTTGATTAATACATTTTAATAATTAATGCATTATTTTACTTTGTTATAAATTGGGTTCTCATCAATTGTTTTAATTGCAATGAATTTTATTTTTATTTCTCTCTTTTAGGAAAAAGTTGTAGCTGAAGTCAAAGCATCAGTGCCACTAGAAAAATCTGCAGCTGAACCTGCAGAAGAACCCATGAAACCAATGCAAGTTCCAGAGCTAATAATGTCAGAATCGGAGAAAAAGGAAGAAGTTATGACGAAGAAATCAGAAATAAAAGATATTAAAAAAATTGAATTCTTAGAAGCTAAAGAACCTGAGAAGAAAGAGCCGGAGAAGAAAGAGCCTGAAAAGAAAGAGTTTGAGAAGAAAGAGCCAGAAATTTTCCAAAAAAATCCCGCTCAATAAACGAATTTTATTCAAAATGAACTTAGTTGTAGATTTAGAATCTTGGGTCGTTTCATGCGGACTGAAATAGGCAATATTACTTGACTAACCTTGTAGCAGAAAGAAGATTGCTCTATGATAACGTTAAGTTACATTAAACTTTAGAATTTTCGTTAAAGTAGCTAGCGAGTTTGCCCATAGCATCCCGTCCTAGATACGGCCCTGGTTCGACGTGTGATTGATTGTTCCGCTGGTGTCTGAATGCTAGGGCTATTTTACCAAATAAGTAATTCCCAATTGTGTCAGTCCCAGGCATCAATAGCTTTAGTTACGCGATAGTCATTTAAATCTGTAAAACTAAAGTCAACTTTCAAATAAATAAATAGATTAAAAAATATATTTTGTTTTGTCTTACCCTGCCCAGTGAAAATTCCTGTTAATTTTGCTGTGTCAGTGAGTATTTCTTTAATTTTATTAATCGTAAATGAACGCGCGGAAGAAAGTATAAATAATGGCAAATAATTATATACATAGACTAAACATCAATTATTATTTTTTTGGATTTCAAACCAATTAGAAAAAAAGTTATTCTTACAAATAGATTTTACTTAGCAGGACGCAGGCTAATATAAAATAGAAATACTAAGACCACAGAGAAGATAATATACTATACTAAAATTAAATTTTAACATTTTGTCAGTCCCAATAACGGAGTAAATAACGCGAAGTAACATAAAGTCATATGTAACAGTAAAATGTTCAACAAAAATTATGGCAAAAGGAACAGGTCTGATTATGTTGGTCAGGCTGATACTGAGCACCCACTCCCGGCCGCTATCCCACTACTGCCCGATACGGGGACTTTTGGCTGCTGGGTTTCCCCCCTGGCCCGGTTCGCCCCTCCTTAATTAACCTGCACCTCCCAGACTCCTCCGGGAGGTCCATATTAATACCAGGCTTAGTGTGGACGTCCAGTCAACATGGGAGACTCAACAACAGTGGATCCCGACCTCAAACCATCCTCAGGTCCCGACCTCCGAGTAGCCGGATTACAGGAGACGCCACGCTCCCAGTCGAAAGAGCTGATGAATTTTGTATATATAAACATTTAAGTAGACGATACATCGAATCCAAGCAATTGTAACATAGACATAATTATTTTGAGACGTTAAAATATTTTTTAGTTTTTTTTATTTTTGAAGTCGTTATTTATATACGACCCTTTTGTCCTTATTTCTAAATAAAGTAAAAATTAAAAAATAAAATAACGACGCAGGCGCCCTCTTAAGCCAACTTGAAGAACTACCATAGTAGTTACCAACTTGTGTAAACCGCGCACATACAGAGAACATCTAAAGAGGGCGCTAATATAGAACAGCTATAAAATATACTGGTTCGAAATATATTTGTAGAAATAAAACATGATTATCAATAAGAAAATATTTAAGAGTCAATAACATTCTAGTGCTTATACTGGCATCATTAGTTACAGAAAACAAATAAACATAATAATGAAGATATATCTTCAATTGGTAAAGTGACTAATAAAGTTTTAAAAATAAAAAAAACACTTCGTTTTGAAACAATTACCTATAAAAGATATAAAATTTAGTAAACCATTTATTATTCAAACACACTTCAGTTAGATTAATGTAAGTAGTTTAAAATAAAAAGGTTGTCAAAAATTTCGGAGTTCCAGCAGATGACTCGATTATAATGCAAACCGTGGACAGACATTGCTAAGATGCGTCTCCAGTAATTGGGTGACAGTGATATTTTTTGAAGCAAGAACAATATATTGCACAATGGGACTATAAGTTTAAGCATATACTTATGGCAGAACATTCAAAACTTTCGCTACTAGCTACTGGTGGGCACCAACTCTTACGTAGCCCAAGGGACAATCCGCGGAATGTCTTGTTGCCAGAGCATACACTCCTACTCTTAGGTGAGTGTCCCGTGATTATTCACTCTCATTTGTCGAATGGTAACGGATCTGTTGTAGTCAGTAGTGGTGATAGTCAGACTCCAGGACAAACAAAAAGGCACCAAAATATTTTACCCTAGATTGGAATTAAACCAACAGAACTACCTGAGAGGTGATATGCGGACAGACATCAACTGACGGCTAGATAATATAAATTGGCTTCACTCCATTGGAATGATCCAATGGAGTGAAGAAGGAAAGGGATGACCCTTTCCTGTCACAGATGATCTTAATCATCATAAGAAACTCATATAAGTTCCTTTGAATCACAAGCCTCCCTTCACAATGGTGGAAATTCAGGTCATACTCCAAATACATGACATAAATCAAGTAAAGCATCAAAGACGACATTTGTATCCTAAGGCCTTTCGCACACGTTGCCACTCAAACGAAATCAGTTAACCAGGCAATGGCACATGCTAGTAGTATTTTAACAGAGGATCTCATTTGAGTGGACTATAGACACAGTGAGACTTGAATTACCTCCTTTTGTTTCAAAATTAATTATTAAAATGCATAAATAATTTATTTAACAAAGGCTTCTTCATCTTGCTTGCTTCCAAAATGGTATTTCTTGCTTCATCATTATCAGCCCAAGGATGTCTGTCCGCTGCTGAACATAAACCTCTCCCATTAATTTTCACAACGAGCTGTTTTGGCCCACTCGCATCCAGTGACTCCCAGCAATTCTGACCAGATCATCGTTCCATCTGACAGAAAGCCTGGTCTGGCTCGACGTTTTCCAGTAAGTTGTCGCCACTCGAGAACCGTTCTTCATGTGACTTTTTGCTTGTTTTTTATTTACACAAATTTTGGCTGGTCGCCACGACATTAGTTGCGAATGAAAGCAAATAAATCACAATAGTAGAAAAAGCAAGAGATTTAGAACAACTAAGTGACTGAAATTACAGTGATTTGCGTAGCGACGTGTAAGAAGAGCCTAAGCGTGAGTAAACGCACGCGCAACACTTAGCGAGCACGCGGCAGTTGCCTTCAGACCGGTACATAGAATACAACACTCCTACGGCACTTCCTGAATTTGTTTATTTTGATTTTGTGTGGTGATAATTACGTTAATCGTGTTTTAGAAGGTGAGTTTGCCTTGTTTTAGTGATAATTTTGATCACAAAAAAAAATTGAAGGTTTTTATGTCCATTATGTTTTTTTTTCTAAGCTATAAATAACAGCTAATTATAAGATAATCCTACCATTACTATATTGTATAGTAATTATCATTTAGTTTATTCAAATTTGTAATGTACAGAGACTGGTTATGGTTAGTTATTATGGCTGTTTTATGACTAGGTATACGGCTTTTTGTCGCAGTTCCTGCAATAAACTAAATATAAAATAATTAACTATGTGAAAAAATATGCACCACTCATAAAATAACAGTATAGATAATAGATCCAACGGTAGTAACAATTAGTTAATCTGTGCAACGGTTTACAATCATTTTCTCTACACGCTATATTTTCTTCATATAAAATAACTAAAGAGTTAGTTTAAATATTTAAGGTTGAAAATTCTCACAATATTATATATTATAATATAATATATATATATATATAATATATAATATTGTGAGAATTTTATAATATTATATATAATATTTAAAAAATAAACTGTTGTACGAAAACCTAAAAAGTTTGTTGTTTCAGTTGTTTGCACAGTTTGCAAATTATTCTAAATAATTTGAGTCCATAAAAAACCAAAATATAGTTAGTTACCTATAAGACGTTTAGTTTTTTAAAATTAGTCCGGTTACTTATTTATTTTTAACGTGAATTTCACGTATAAATTAGGTAATAATTTAACTTTTCATACAAAACATCTGTATTGTTCATTCAAAACGTGTGAAATTTTTTTTTGGTAATTTCGTCATAATAATGACGGTGATTTAAAAATCATCCTGTATTTTTAGGGTTCCATACCTAAAGGATGATAAACCCTATCCTATTACCAACCACAGAATAATCAGTGGATTGTATTATTTTATGCTATTACTCAGCCTCCGCTGTCCATACGTCGGTCAGTCAGCGGGTATTGTATCTCATGAACTGTAATTGGTAGACAGTTGCTATAACAACAAATAATAATAAAAAATAAAGTAACAATCAAATACGCATACCGGTAAGTTATGTATAACAGGAAATATCGTGAAATATAAATATCAATACATACATGTATATAGGTATATATAGGTAAACGAACAGATTATACGAGTAAGTATATTAGGATTATCTAATCTAAGATGAAACTTAGAGTTATAGAAATTAATGCCATTTTCCAACGGTTCGGTTTAAAGCTACCTTGAATATTGTATACCGACATTATATACGTAAATTGAGCCGCAATAAAAACAGAGGACTTATAAATATTTCAAATATAATATGAAGAACGTTTTAACCTTTATTTCTAGGATAATAAGGTAGAAATATGCTATGCTTTAAATCTATGCGTTTAAGTCGACCTCCTATCTGTTATATCATCTGACAGATATAAATTATTTGATCAAGGTTAGTTTATGTTTTTTAAGTTTTTAAAAGGTTATTACCTATAATATAGTCTAGTCCCCAACTAGATGGTCTGATGAACTCATCAAGTCCACACTCCACCATGACCGAATGTTCCAAAGACAGCCAAATAGAGACGCATTGCAAAAGCCGCCACTCAAGATTCTAGACCTACCATAACCACGACCACTCTGTCAAAAGTGTCCGACTAGGAAGAAGAATAATTATAGTACTTACCTACCAAAACCATCTTTCCGCCCCGAGGTTTCACCCGCTATCCACAGGGGTAAAATTTTAAAAAAAACTTTCTTAGCCGAAGCCTACGTCATAATAAATCTGTATGCTTTTCAATGTGATCCGTCTAGTGGTAGTTTCATTGGGAACGAAAATTTTTAAGCATATTAATTACCTGTGAACAAATCAGGCAAAGGATGAAACAAAATAACTAATATACCTACAGTTTTTAGAAGTAAATTCGACATAGATACTGACATGTTGACACGAATATGACGTATACATTTCCGCATTGAATTATTCGTAGGTAATAGGTAGGTACCTTATTTTTTACTAAATTGTTCTTCTAAAAAGTTTGGCCTCCAAATACGTATGTATGGATACATATATAATACATATAATACATTGAAATATCAGAGTTGAATGCCAAGATTATACACATCAAGAAATGTAAATAGATTTAATAGTTCCCGTTAAAATTACACACATTAAAAACATAAGGTTGCAAGTTACGAGTTGGAAAGAAGTCTATTCCAATTTTAAAAATTACAATTTGCATTTTTATTTCAAAGTAGGTTGGCAATTGACATATCTTTCTGTACCAAGTGACTGCAAACTCCTGTGTTATCATCAAGGCGCTACTGTAGATTAGTTTGCGTAGATACATGAGGTTCTTCAAAAAAGGTATAGGAAAGTTTTCTAAGATAGCAACACATTCGCAATTTATCAATATTGCTAATATCAAATTGCATAATTAAACTTTTAAAATATTTTTTTCATAGCAGATCCGAGATCTGAACAATGTCAATAACCTCATGAATATTGGCATACTTACGCTTACTCATAAACGCCACATTTCTAAAGCACTGTTTGACGGAAAGACGGAAAGAAAAGTGGTCAATATATACGGGACGATCAAAACCGATGCAGTTTAATCTTCAGCCAGATGCGTCATACAAAGTGAACGTAATGGCAAATTCCTTTTGGTGCAAGTGCAACAGCTACACACAGTACAAGTGAGGATATACTAGCGAATTTACGTAGGTACTAAAAAAAAAGATATACTGGTGTAAGTGACGTCATAATGAAAAATGATACTACGGATTTGCTACATGATTCTGGATCATTACTAGACAATTAATTTGCGCTCAACGCCAAAAACTAAACTAGAATCATTATGTAAAAAATTCAGTCAGCCAGTCGCTCAACTGTTAAATTCATGGGCAAGGTCAGTAAGCAAACAGTGTTTACTGTGGTATATATGAGATTTTGTAATTTTTGTGAACTCAAAAAGTAAATTTCAAACGCTAAGAGAGAATCATGTATGTAAAAGAAATTAATAACAGAACATAATTATAGGCATTAGAAAATATTATGACCAAGCACAACTACGAAATTTCAAATAGATTCATTTCTTTAATTAAATTTTTTAAGTTGCTTCATAATTATACAGAACCTAAATCTAATTATTTACAAGAAATATTCAAAATAAATAAAACATAATAATAATACTAATAACTTCATAATTTATCTTACTTAGGTACATTGAATATTTTTATCATTCTCTGAGAACGTAAAACTAAATAATGAACTTTTAACAATAAGATTAAAGCTTCCTTCAAAGACAATAAAATGAAAATGGAGCCTTGGAGTCAACGCAAAAATAATGATTAAAATCGGTTCATAAACATAAAAGTTATGCATGTACAAACTTAAAAAAAAACAACCGTATTGACAGCCTCGTACTTTTTTTGAAGTCGGTTAAATGTTTAAAATTAAAGTTCAATTAGTGCAGTCAATTTGTCTAACCAACAATGTTTTCCATATCGGTTTTAGTATTAATTCATCATAAAGCTGCTTGAAGCGCTAAGGAATCGCTACCCCCTATTGACTGCACCGCAACTTTATCTTTTAGTACGCGTTTGTTACCGTTACTGATACCGTAAACAGCTGCCGGACCTAACATACTTACTAAGGACTCCACTGACCTGGTCTCCATCATCTCATTTGACTCGGGAAATTGTATACATTTTGTTGCAGTTGCATACAATTTAGTTGCGAAGTACTTTCTTATATTTATTCTAATATGAAAGAGGTTTTGTACTAGATCTTGTAATACATGAAATTAATTTTGTAAATGTCGTCTACACTAAAATGATAAGCTGTCAGAAGATATTTAGTAAGTTTATTTAATCTATCTAATATATAAGTCGGCACATTATTTTTCAAACTCTTTCAATCATTCTTCCAAGTAATATGAAACATATCCTGACCCATATAATTAAATGGACAAACGACTACTACTAGCTTTACATATTTGGATCGATTTATTAGATGGTGTTAGATATATTATACCTAATGAGGCATATTGGTTGGTGGTTGGTAAAATATTGTTGTTATATTGGATTTATGTCTTATGACTGGTATCTTCAGATTTAAAATAGTACTAATAATTTCCTTCAATTATATTATCTATCCATCCCTTCTCCATAAAATAAGTATTTATACTACAACAAACGGGTCTCTCTCAATTTTACGTTCACTGATGCATATGTACTCATTTCTTAATTTTTAAACTCCTTCAAAAAAAAGGAGGAGGTTTGCAATTAGGCTGTATGTTTATTTTTTAAATGATTGTTCACGAGTAAGTTTTTTGCTTATTAACCGATTTTAATGTTTCTGATAATTCCTGTTCGCTTCTTTTCAAAATTATCAGAATACCTGGTCAAACCGTGCGGGACCAGGCTATTAGGTATTAGGTAAATATTAAAGCAAAAATAACACTTTTCTTAAGGTCACTTAAATAATGTTGCATTATTAGTCAATGACAGAAAGGTTGCATACATGACCAATTAATTAATATTTTCGATAATTTAACTAGCTAACCTCACATACGCCCTTGTTATCATTATCAAGTACCTAGGTAATTAAGTATAAGCACAGTTTTATGTAGTAGGTAGTCTGCTTAGTGCTTTAGTTTCAAAAGGTCGTAAGAGTCTACGACTTGACAAAGGAATTAATTTCAAAACTGACGAAAGTTTTCGAATAAACGAACTAACTAAATCTAATGCAAAAATATTTTTTAAATCGTACCTACTGACACGCGTATTCAAAAGTCTTGAGAAATATCTTCCATGTGAACGATCTGTGTTTACTATATTTAGTTATGCAGGTATTTTAAGTATTGCCGGCTAATTGTATTTTACTCTACATACAATGGATGAACGGTATTGTGATCTGGTTCACTGACCCTCATGTACCTACTTACCTTTTCTAGACTGACCTATTATCATTACAATGAGATGGTTGCTCCATTTTAGGGTACCGTGTCATCTTTAGGTTTAAACATTTTTTTTTATAACAATTGGACAAGTTTACTACGGCCCTACTGATGGTAAACAGTAGTTCTATTGCAACATCTGCCCCCGCAGCAAGCGTAGACTAGAGAAGACTGGAGTTTTCGACCAATAATAATCGCGAATTAATTTCATCACGTCATATTTATGTGATTTCATTGGCCTAAGATTCAGACCATAGCGCTGGGCGACGTTAAATTCGAGAGGGTGTGGAGTGCGCCTTTTTTACGCAGGTAGCTTGGATCAAGTAGGTAGGTAGTACAATAGTATTCTATGGTATAAGTATCACTCACGTTACCGACTGTACAAAAACATCTTCACACCATTCTTGAAGAATTGTAAGTACCTACTCCCTTGAAAACGCCACGGTGGTGGCGGCGCCTAAATATGCAATCTTATTGTTACTGACATAAAGTACCTATCGCTTCAAATGATCACAGGATTAATCCATGGTTTACGGTTCAGCAGTATAACAATAATGATGATGAGTAATGATGACACACCGGCAATATCACATGATTTGAAGAGAGGCCGCTACTTCCCTGTTGATTGTCGAATAAATTGGATTTTTATGTGACTTTCATAAAACTCATTAAATCAATTTAGGCCCTGATTAGACATTTATGAACGTATCAACAGACTCTCTGTTTGGAAATTGAAGTACGCATAAACTGGGAATGCAATTATCGAGATAAGACTCAAATGGCCCGCCTGGTAAGCGGTTACTGTAGCCTATGGTTAAACCATTTACCAATCGGCGCCTCTGGTACCCACTCGTCCGTTGCTGATCGATGTCAGCTGGTGACATTACTCACGCGCAGTAAAACAACATAAAGTAATTTGGCTGCGATATTCTGTAAGGTACCTAATTTCTCAGTCGAGCTGCTTTTCGACGGAAAAAACGCTAAGCTATTGAGAGAGGTACTCTCAAAAGACTTAGAAGAAATATTTATTTTTATTCCCGCTATGGCGGTAACTATCGGCTATCGGCAATGTTTATTATCTCTGATTTGGTAGAGATTCGAGGATCTAACCACAGATTTCAAGCGACATCTATCCGTGTATAATAATATTGATTGCGCGAATCGACGTTCTGGAAGATACAAATGATTTTTTTTATGTATTAGATATACATTTTATTTTCAATACTCTGTACACACGGACACAGATCAAGCTACACACTGCGGCTCCTTACGGTTGTAATAGGCGCTATTTTGCAACAAAAATGTGTAGCTTGATCTGTGGCCGTGTGTACCTATATTATTAATTTGTATTTACTGCAAAAGAACTTTTCATTTTATATTATTATTCTACGGAACCAGTGATATTCTGTGCTGTTCTATTTATGCCCTACAATGGAATTCCATTATGTTTTTGTTTTCATTTCTTTTATTACCCTTCTTAGGCATGTGTCCTCTGAATTAAATATTTCAATAGTTTTAGTTCTTATCCGGTAAGGTTGAAGAAGTCATCAGGTTATTATTCATCGAAATATGTAGGTAGGTACCTACCTATACCTACCTATGTGTCACACATTCTTTTACATTCCTCTATTGTATTGTGAATACAAAAATATTTTCTTATTGTCTCGTTAGCGGTCAATGAACCACATGTACCCATATTAATTAAAATCTAATTAACCTTTAGGTAAACAAAAGTGATTTTAATTACGTCCTGTAATGAGGTTGAAATATCTTTGCCCGTAATAGAATAATAGGTACCAACCTCAACAATCGAGTAAATTAAATTAAACGTTCTGTAATTACTCCTACACTGAAGTATGTTTATAATGTTGATTTTTCATCAATCATACCACAGATTAAGTACAGTACTTACATACTACGTAACTGATAGATAGGTACACCCTAATGATCTAAATAATGGTAATAAAAATCACATCAAAATCTATTGTATATATTTTTTGTGTAGGTTAACTATTCTAGAAAAGCTTAGTTATTTTTTCTCTTATGGCAGTAAATTACTTTGTATTTTAAACAGATAGGCAGAAAATAGCGACAGTATTTAGATATAGAGATGTTTACAACTAATCAGAAATGATGAGATTCGCAGGCGAACCAAAGTAACCGAACAAATTCTACGAAAAGGAACTTATTACTAGTGAATCGCATTCATACATTATTATCAATCGGAAATATTACAAAAATAAAGGTATGGCAAGGGTGTAGCAATACAAGTCAAATGCAAATAATGACTTAACTCGTCATACATCAGTCATAACTATAGGTATACTTACACGTAGTATCATTGAGGTGTGTAACTTCAAATTAATTCCTAATAATATGTTTAAAAAACCGTTTAAAAACGCTGCTTACTGTGCATAGATTGTCTATAAATTTAAAACATCAATAAATCTACTACCATCCTGCTATGGTTTCTCACGATGTTTTCCTTCATCGAAAGTTCAAACTCATTATAGGATTCGAACCCGCGACCTTAATCTCGGCATTCCACGTAACTACCACTGAGCTATCATCGTCTGAGCTCTAGCTTTACAAATATAATAGGTTGTTGATGTAATTATTATTCTTGTATAATTACCAAAATTACTATTAGCTAGGTATGGACAGTTTTTTTTTTTTTAATGTTAAAAAACTAATTAATTTCAGATGTCGGTGATCAGAGCTATCGCTGTTTTCCTGTGCGGATTCCTGACGCTGAGGATGTGCAGAGCCCAGATAATCATCCCTGGGTCTTGTCCTGACATTCAAGCGATGCAAGATTTTGATGCTAATCGGGTAAATACAGTTTAATTATGTATTTCTGTCCGGTGTGTTCCGGCAATTGCACTTGAGAGCCAGTTGCATTCTTGGCATTGTAACAGTTCGGCAACACATTGGCAATGCCTCTGGTATTGCAAATGGCGATAGTCGATGCTAATCACTTACCATCAGGTGGACGACATGCCTGCTTGTCAATTGATATATAAAAAAAATTGCCTGTTGCCCATGTTGTCTCCAGACCCATAATAGGCTATCTGCGTGCCAAACGTCACAATCATCGGTTCTAAACTGACAAATAGTTTATCTAATGTTTATCTCTATATTTCAGTATCTGGGAAAATGGTATGAAGCTGAAAAATACTTCTTCCTATTCGAACTGGCTGGTAGGTGCATCACTGCTGATTACAACCAGAAGGATAATGGAGTTATTGGCGTCACCAACAAGCAGCTAAGTAAATTGTGAGTAATAAATAATATACCAGCTATTTCACAGCCCGTTTCACAACCGTCCCCGGAAATAATTTTCAGAATCGGATCGGTACTTCCGGAGATTACCGTCTACATTCAAACAAAGAACAAACTTTACCTCTTTATTCTTGAAGTATTGCACAGATATCTGCAGAGAACAATGGAACAACCCAGAGGACAATGGTTGAAATTGTTCTAAATAAGAGTTACCAGATTAATCTTACTAATATTATAAACGTGAAAGTTCAAGCTCATTATCCACTGCTGGATTTAGGTCCTTCCCAATAGTTGCCACATCATCTGGTCCTCCGCTTTCCGCATCCACCTGCCACCCACCAGGTTTAGCAGCTCATCGATCCAGCTGGCTGGCGGCTCTAGCTGGGGGGCACCACATTCCGATTACATATGCGTAGTCTCCAGTAAGAACTCATTTACCCTCTCAGTTAACGATTCTGCGACAGATATGACCACTGCCACTTCAGCTTGCTTATTCTCAGGGCTATGTCAATTCACTAGAAAGAATATTTTTATTCTTTCAGTACAGGAATCCAATCAGTGATCAAAGGAGAAGCGAATCAAGTGAGCCGTTCTGACGAAGGGAAGCTGTCAGTCCGGTTTCCGTCGTTACCGGTCAATATTGACGCACCATACTGGGTGGTGGACACAGACTACGAAAACTACGCCTTGGTTTGGAGCTGCTATGAATTCGGAATATTCCATACAAGTTAGTAGTCTTATTTATCAACGTGATAAGGTTTTTCTTCTTTTTCCATCTATGAAGATGTGGCTGATGGTTTTAACCACGCAACGCCTAGATGAAACTGGCTCTTAAGTGCAGCTGACGGAACACACCGGTAGGTGCTTGGCGATAGTTTTTCATCTTGAGAGTGATAACTCTGATGAAAAAGAGTTGCTATCGCAAACTTGGCGATACCACCGTGGTATGGTTTTCTCACGATGTTTTCCTTCACCGACAGCTCAAGTTCTTGTAAGACTCGAATCGACAACCTTCGTTTCAGCATTCGACGTAATAACTACTGAGCTATCATCATCGCCTAACTATCGTCTGTTTTTTTGCCTGTAATTTAAAATACATAAATGAAATATGGCTTATTACAAATACCACTTAAAACCCTTACAAATTAAACTTATAATTAATTGCATTTCCTTTTTACTTGCATTTCCCAGGAAACGCATGGATACTTACAAGAGAAAGAAACCCGCCACAGTCGGTGATGGAGAAAGCGTATGAAGCTGCAGATAAAAACAAAATCAGCAGATCTTACTTCATGACAACTGATCAACGAGATTGCCCTGAATGAAAGTTACGATTAACCTAAAAATAAATTATGTTAATTAACGCCACGGTAGAGAAACTTTGCTTGATTATGAAAGGACCTTTGGTTGAAGCAAAGTTTGGTTAAAATGACTGCTATGTTAAATTCATTAAATAAGTAAAATAATGCATGATCTTTGAGGTTAAGATTTTGCTACATTCAAGAGGTTATCCTACCAAAAGAAATACATAGAGAGATAAAGAGACTCTCTTATCACATGTGGCTTTTTAATTTTCAATTTGAAGATCACCCAGAATTATTAGTAAGTGAATTTGAGAAATATTTAGCTGAGTTGCATTTATTTATTGTTAGATTCTTTTTAGATTTTTTTTTTATGATGTGATGTACATTTTTGTCCATTTACATGACCTGGATATTTATTGAATATGTAAAGCTTGTGAAAGTGGACATAATTGTTTCGATATAAGTTATATAAATATAATTTATTGGTTAACTTATAAATAAGGTTTATGACATAGATAAATGAATTTCATATATCAAACAAAAGATTTATTTCGATATTTTCAAAATCATACAAATAAGTTTTATATAACGATTCAGAATGAAATTTATTTCAAAAATAATTTATATTGTTAGGTACATAAGTTTAAAAATAATTTCAATGTTATTATTATGAAATATGAATGTCATACCTACTGTTATATATTTATCTACAACTTAAATAAATTAAAGCCTTTACAAATTGGTGCTTAGTTATTCTAAACGAAATTACATCGAGATAGTTGTTATATTAAAGAAAAAAAATATTTCATTCATAGACATCCAAGAATATGAGATATTAGATTACTTTTAATATTATACAATGTACATTCAAACATGCAACTAACATCCAAACAAATTATTAAGTCAACAATAATGTTACATGTAATAAAATAACAAAACTTACCTATATAATATTTATTTCAAAGCCGAATGAATAAGTTACAAAATAAAATTTCGAGTAGAAAAAAGAGACTATCAGGCATAGAGTGCTGATTCTATCGGACTTTGCAGACGATTGATTCATTCATGGACCGAATGGTAAGGGTAATTCTTTCAATAATCTTTTTAATCTAAGTTGGAGTACTATCATTAGAATGCCAACTTTTTCTGTGGTCTCCAGTAGCTTCGTCATAGCTTGGAGGGGGTGGTATATTGTCACTTTTAGTCTTTGTTGGTTTAGCTGGCACTGCAAGGCGATCTTCTTCGGCCTCCTCTGGGATAGAATCTCGACGTCGTGTATCAAATTCTGATAGGATAGGCTGGGAGATGTTATTGCGGGGGGCTAAACTGATCACAGCTAACTTTGGTGCGCTGTGAGCTTGCTAGAAAAATATTCCACTAATAAATATCCTGGGCTATTTGATCCCAAATTTTGCTTTTATTATGGAAACATGACAAACGGTTTAATACACTGATTTGTCCTGGGTGGGCATCGAACCTACGTATCATGTCTTACCTACCACCACGCAAACTAGCCAGTCAAATTGTTGATTTTTAAAGTAATAAGACAATTAATATGTAAGATTTTGAGAAGCCCTATTTTCGAAATAATGTTGGGGTTATCATGCAAAACAAATGTTTACGAATTAATCGATGCTTTTTATTTTTATAAAAGACCTTATAAAGAAAGGTTTGAAAAGAATGTATTTTTTTCAAATTATAATTAAATTATATTTTCATCAAAGACAAACGTGTATTTTTGTAATACACTAAATCAGTAGTGCTTGTACACCACACAACAGCAAATATAGGACTAATGGCTCCTATAATCATAATCTGTGCTATAAATTTGCATCACTACGTCACGGTCTAGAGATACGAGTGTGCAAATAGAGGAATAACAGAAATCATTAGCAAGGTTCCACTTTATTGGTATAAGTATTAGTTATCTGAATAATCATAATATTTATAATTGCTACATATATTAAGTGGTCTTATGAAAAAGTAACTGTGTAGTTACCGGGAACAGTTTAGGACTCCTACATTTCACGCCGGCTATAGATTGACCTTCACCCATCTGTTTACCGAATGAAACATTTTTTTATCAAATTTCATACATGCATGTATTGCCTATCAAAATATGTTCATAACTATCCTAAATTAATAGATTCAGTGATTTCTACTATTTATATTTCCCCTTAATTTAAATTTTCCTTGTCCTATCTTGAATTTAGTAATTCTGACGGTTAGGTATCTATTTTATTAATATAAGGTTAAATTAAAGACTTACTTGTCTGTAGTTAAAATTGTAAAATTAATTATTCTTCAAAGTACCTACCTATTATTTACAAAAAGCAATCTTACTGTATAAATATAATTTACAAATCCTCTAAGCTCTCAATGACAAATGCAGCAAACAATTTATTGTTTAGTTATCATTATTATTAAGAAATTCCAACTAACCTTATACGGATGACTAGGTCTATTAAAACTGGACAGGACAGGGTTCGAGATGTGCCCTTTCCCGTGCTGATGGCTGATTTCCAAAGCTGATCGGAGCAGGTCCACTTTAGAAGCTGAACCTTCGTAATTACTGCCACGTCTCTGAGTGTTGCTGCCGCTGCGGCTGCGGCAGTGCTCGTTGATATCCCCTTGGGAGAACTGCAAATTGAAATATGAAGACTACTTAGTAAATAATAATTTAAATTTAAAGCTTTACAAAAGCCTAAACATGATTAATTGTCAGTTTAAATTATTTTTACCAAGCTTAAGTTAAAGATCCATCATTTTATTCATGTAAAAAAATATACATACAGACGAACATAAAATATCCTCCTCTTTTGAAATCGGTAAAAATACGTTTTGGATTTCCTAATGGAGAAATTAATCTATTAAATCTAAATATATAAAAGGATAGCATGACTGGCTGACTGCCTGACTGATCTATTAACGCAAAGCTCAAACCACTGGATGGATTTTTTATTTTATTTATTTGTTTGAATACTGTTTAAAACAGTTAAGAATATGATTCGACCTCTCAATTTAAAAAGAAAATGCTCACCCTTGCACGTGAGCCTCGAGGCAATGAATGAAGAGAACCTAGAGGATTGAACCGAGTGAACATGTGCAATCTCTCCAAAGATATCATCGTTTCCGCATCTTTTCTCAATGGCTCGCCATTAAGTTTATCTCCTTCGGCGCTTTCTGTAAAATAGAATAAAACAGATTGATCTCTCCTGCTGTCAAACCTTTCGTTCTGAATTCACAATGTTCTTCTGATCTTTACGTCATCAAAGATCATGGCACTTAGGTACCCATGGATTCACCTTTAATTTACCATACGTAACTTTAAACGTTTCTACTTTTAACTGTTAATACCTAAGTCCTATTGTTTCTAAATCTGTGACCTACTAAATTTACTTTCATGTGTTGACCTATTGACATAAAAAAAAACTTCGGAAAAGAAAATTTTAATATAATATCCGGAAAGACTTGAATTTTTTCTTCACTAAACTTTTGCGTACCGTATAACTAAACTGTCTTACCAGTGTCTGGTTCGCAAGCATCTTCTATTCCGGACATGTTGATTTTTCTCAACCAGAAGTAATGCAACAATCCGTATAGGACGCCACCGAGGAATGCGATTAGGCCCATGTACCTGAATGCTTCTCTCGTTCCTAGAGTTGCGATCAGAAGACCACCTCCGAAGCTTCCACTGCCCCTTCCTGTGAAACAAAAAGTAATATCATGAAGATTCGATATCAAGAAGAACGTTCATTTTCTTGATTATTTTCTGTTACCTACCCATAATGGGACTATGTTTAAAATGAGCGATATTCGCGTTACACATACTGCAATAGGTATGTAGCATACCTATAATAGCCAAAAAATCTTTAAAAAAAAATCCGCTACTTTGAATATAAATATTTTAATCCTAATTTATACACAATAAAAATATTCAATATTTTTGGGCGCCGTATTTTATCTTGTGTTTTGAAATGACGTAAATGTCTTTATCTCAATTAAAATCAAAGTGTAAATAGTCACATTATGTGTGTGGCTAAGATTATAAAATGTTTACTAAGAGATGAAAGCTTATTAGATTTTATCATTTTTCTCATAAGTATCTCGTGTTTTTTAAAGTAGGGTAGTAAATAATCCCGGTGTTGCATGCGTCTATAGGCTTACCACCAGGCGAGTCGTATGATTGTTTGCAGACTTAAAAAAAATGATTTCATGAAATCTTCACTTATTTTAAGTAAGCTGATTTAATAGGACGTTCTTTGTAGTTCGTAAAAAAAATTACCAAGACTGAAATGTGCCATTCCAAGTACACCAATAAGTGTTGCCAGTAAACTCTTCGGAGCCAACATTGCGCAGTAAGTAGCTGCTGCAACCCACATCAAATGTACTGATAGTGACTCCATAGCCTCAAATGGGAAGCACCACCAAGAATTCCTGGAAAATAGATGAGATCCTTAATTTCTTAAAATGGAAAAGTAAAAATATATGCACACTTTATTACGTGACATGATGTCCCTCACGTTTCCACCTGCGTTCCCGGTGTAAAAAGTAGCCTATGTCCATATTCATATTAGATGCTGTCTGCGTACTAAATTTCATCGCGATCAGTTGAGTGGCTTAGACGTGAAAAGGTAAGTGATGGTAACTCACTTTCTCTTATTTACTTACTTACTTTCTTTAATCCTATAAGATTTGGCAGAAAAAGCCAGGGTGGAGGGAGCCCACGCAGTAGGTATCAGTTTCGAATTTTTGATTGGGTCAGTTCTGATCATCAAAAATGTAGAGTCATGTTACTTCTATTTGACATTACACTATTTAGGATAATGCGCAATTATTCTGAAGTCTTTTCTTAAGAAAATCTCTTTATCATAAAATTTGATATACTTTAGATCAACAACAACATTCTTGGTTAAAAAAAAAACATTATAATCTGTGATGGCAGTTAATACAGTAGTAGTACTACACCAAGCAAATGTTAGCCAAGGTTCGCCCACACGGCATCATTGTGCTCATAAACTTGACAATGCTTTATAGTCGTAAATACATTAATCCAACAAATGGTATTTTAATGCGTAAGGACGAAATAACTGCGAGAAGACGTTGATAAATTGACACGTGCTTACTCACAACTTGAAAAGCAGACACCTACAAATAAACTAGTCAATTATTTCGGTGTTCCTGAATGTAACTGATACCAGTAACATGGAGCTCTGGTCCAATGATACAAACTTGAGAAACGCTTGAGTATGCAAACGTGGAACATAATTTTAGATGATTTGCATTGTTATCCAAACTTATTGAGGCCTCGGAAAAACAATGGGCAGGGGACTTTTTTCATCCAAAGAAGCGGGCAGCCTGCTGGGTATACCTTGCCTATGATCGGCGCTAGCGGCTGTCTCGAGGTAATTTTCTATAGGTAGATTGTTTTGTTTTATTGTAAATTATTGTATAAATATACAATTTTATTGTTGTTTGCTTTATAAATCTGTCTTTCAACATTACAATTTTTCTTCACACAACTTATTTTTTATTACTCAAATATTTAAACAATTCCTTGTGATTTCTATAAACCTAAGAATTTCTGAAACATGTCACTGCCATGGCCATACGTACTCACGCTATACTTATCATATTATGCTTAATATTGATTCTGTTCACATATGTGTATGTTGGTTGCAATATTCCTTTATCTGATAACTCGACCATTGTTGTGTCATTAACTGTCAGTTTTATACTACTTGTATTAAGTCTCAGCAGTTAAGATAGCAGATCAGCTTTTTCAGAAGGACCAATAAAAATATACAACATGGCTTTTTCTGCAAAACAGCACATTTAACAATACCTTAATGAAAATACCACAGATAGATAATACCATAAATCTAATAACATGTATTTAAAATTTAAAAAAATGCAACTAACTCAATAAAGGAGTAACCGACGAGTCTAGCGGCGTGGGAGAAGAACGCGACGATGATGACGTTCACATGACCAATGCGGGCGGTGATGGCATCCGCTCCGTATAGGAACGGGATGCTGCTCAGCGTGCCCACGGTCACGGTTATTCCTGGACAAGTACATCACTTGATATAGAAGATATGTTTAATGAGTCGAAGGATTGTTACTACAGATAAGAAGATAGTGCGACTTTGAAATCTAGATATTGACAAAGGTTGTATCACCTTTGTGTATTATAAATTTATTGTTAATAAACATAGTAAACTTACCTAATAAGAAATTTGGTGCACCTAATTCTTTCAAATAAATGAACAGATAAGATTCAATAAATCCCCAAAAATTTCCTAATGCGAAGAGGAAAAATATGAATACAATTATATGGGGCATTTTGATAATGTTAATCAAATCACGTAGTAAGTTATCAGCAGGTAGTTTAGCTCCGAGGGGCATAACAGCTACAGTTACTGCTGATATCAAAAGTAATGCATCGTACGTATAGAAAGCTGCTGAATAGTCGGTGTATCCTGCAATCAACGAACCCATGTAAACATTCAGTTATATGCTATTGACATTAAAGATAACGATTACAAGATGGTAGCACTTACCAACTTGTTTGCTCCGCATGTCTATAAGCATGCCAGTTATTGGTGAAAATATGGCCATTCCTATACTTGAAAATAATCTTTCTCTACCAAAATCTCCACCGTACTTCTGTATCATCGTCAAAGCAATAGGATCCATAATAGTTACACCAGCTGATAACATAATAGTTCCCATGAACCGCAGGAAAAAGTAAATATAGAAGGTTTTATCGTCACTTTCCTTGTAATCCGGTGGGCAGATATCGGGGCCACCTCTCCTGTAATATTCCAATAATAATTTACTTTTAGATAGCTACCACTGTGTAAACTAGATAAATGTAAGTAGTACACAGTCAAACAATATCATAAACTAAGAGCAACTGCCTGCAATAGATAAATAATTTATGATATTACCTGAAATCACACTTTTGCACCATACAATCTGCTGATAGGATTTCAAGTCGTTGCTGAGATAGTTTTGTCATGTTGTGTAACATGACTAGACCTCCGCATCTTAAGTCCTCTTTATCTAGGGCTGTTATATTAATACCTTGCGCTATCAAAAGTTTTTCACCAAATCTTGATCTGAAATCCGTTACAGTATCATCTGCATCCTGAAAGGAAGGTTAGTAAAGTAAAAAATGTATATTCCGCTCATAGCGGCTTTTACGAGCGCATCAGTTTAGAGGTAATGTAGACTTTTTTCATCAAAACAGCTTAATATTAGTTATGGTTCTAAAAATATTGAGCATGCTTACTCTTTCCATTTCGATTCCGAGTTGTTCTTTTGGTTCCTCTAAGTCATCGTGAACTTCGATCAAAAAGAATGCAGCATCATTGTAATCTTCATCATCGGTGGTATTTGAAAAGCTGCAAAAACAAAAGTTTACTTTAGGAAAATAAAAAATTCAAAGTAAAATATAAATAATTCACAAAATAAAGAGCGATAAGAATGGTATGTACCTACTTATTGTGTAAAACTAAATATTTTAAACAATAGGTACCAATCAAATGAACTTTTGTGCAGGATAACCAACTAACTTACTAGGCTAAGTAGTTCTGAAAAAGGTAGCACACAAATATTTACTTAGATGTAAATTAACACCGTTATCATGTTTTTCTATTTAACTTGAAACATTTAAAGATGTTGCGCATTAGTCTGCTAAATACTTCATTTATTCTTAGAAATAGTATTTACAATGATAGGTCACGTTAGGTGCAATAGTTTACACAGTTATATATGTAGTTTTTAACCGACATAAAAGATATACTTACGTAGCATTAGATAAATTAGGAGGCTGTATCTTGTGACTTATGTGGAAATCCAAATCGTCTATATCATCTGACGGATCGATTGCAGGACTTTCCGTGGGCCTCGATAACTGGCAGTGGTCTACGCAGCGATCAAGCACGAAGTCTACCGTCTCATCTTCATCAGGGCACTCTCGGCTCGGACACGGACTCCACCAAATCTATAAATTTTTCATACTACAATAGTATCTACATGACAATGGAATGGTCACCGAAATCTCAACTAGATTTACAACTTCACAACGTCTAAAATTGAATACCAAGTATCAGTTATGGAGGGTTCTTCGAGATGTAATTTATTCTCATCAGTCAAATAACAATCATGTGATTGTTTCAGTACCAGGTCAAGTCGGCCTTAAAATAAGCGGATGGCCCATTACAGCATTCAAGGGTAAAGTCCAACATGCATAAATTTCGCTTAATTCCCTCAACTAATTCAAGAATACAGGCTCACAAGACAATACTAGTTAATTCGCCCTGAGGCCGGATGACGGCGATTTACTCAAATTCTTAGGTGTATACTCAGTCAGTACCACTACTTACAAACAAGGACCAATTCCTTTAGGAACAATTTCGAAACAAATCTTTAGTTAGCAGAAGGTAGGTACCTCAACGCTGTTCGTAATGGGGTGTCGCATAACGTAAGCTGACGGCATCACGCCAGGAGTCTCTTGATGAGGTATCAAAAGCAGCGAGTGGTGGAATCCAGCATTTAGAATCAAAGCTGTTATCACAACAGGCTTGTATTCTCCGAAACGATCCACCAGAAATCCTTAAAAATATTACATTTCATTAAAAACAACTTTTTTATAATATCAATCATGGGAAATTGGGATAGATAAACTTACCAGTAATCGGTGGGCTCAGGAAAGTAGTAAACGGTAAAGCTAAATACACAAAAGATATTTCGGGCACGGTTAGTCCTATACTCTGCATGTGAATAGTCAAATAAGGTAAAAGGGAAGCTGTGGCTCCATACATCACAAACAGAGTCACTTTCAGCATAATCAGGTTCGGGTTTATCCGTAACCAAACCATGAGTCTGCCAATGCACCCTAGCTCCTCCTCGCTGTCCCCGTCCATCGTCGTTTCGTCTTCACTATGTTTCTTCTCGTCTAACTTAGCCATGTCTTATTCACGCACATTCACATTTTCTTAATGAACGTTATGTTTGCCTGTGGGCTGTATCTTATCGACTGGCGCTTAAAATCAGTGGCAAAGGCTCTCGGTGGTGCGCTGTGACGGTTGTTTACTTAAGTCTGGGTGCACACTTTTTAAAGGGATTATGTGATTTGATGCTATCTGCTCGGAGCCTACGGGAGAGCTTGGGAGGTCCCGTGCTCCCGAGCGACTGCGGTACGGTCAGGCCGTGGCGGACGTAGCGCGGGACACCAATTTACAAATAATAGCAAATTACCTTCGTTTAAGAAGTGTCACGGCGATTGGTGGGGATGTTGGCTAAATCGGCTGGCGATCCGAAGACCTTGTGGGTAATAGCTGGGGTCGGGGCGCTGCTCGATATACGCTTTTAGTTCCCGAGATGGTTGCGCGGGTCGCGAATTAGCGCGTACTTCACTGCTGCTCTCAGTTGTAAGTTTATATTGATTTTATACCTTAATCTTCTTGTAATATTGGTTCCTTGTACTTCGGACGATCCCTATGTCGTGCATTGGTAGGAACCATTGTTTTTTACCAGGTACCTACATAATGAACCAATAAAATTAATATCTAATTCTGTTCCTTGACTTGGTTTATAGGACTTCAGTATTTAATCTCGTTTAATCATGGTTTAAAACGAATACGTAACAAAGTCTTTAATATATAACCCAATAAAACCTGAATAGCCATTTATTTTATTAGAAAAGATTTGGTATTACCATTCGAGCGATCTAATACAATATTGTTAAAATCTAGATGATTATAATATTACTTTTGCATGTATTTTTATAGCCCTCATTTTAAAACTATAATAATAGTTAATAATTATAATATAATTAAATGTGGATGATGCAAATTTCAATAGCAAAATTACAGTAAAATAAAATGTCATAAAAAGTATAGGTATCATATTGGAAAAAAATTACACACAATGATTTTTAAGACCTAAATCAAAAACACCACACTCAAGGAGTTAAATGAAAAAAAACTGTTAGGTCGTAGCCTAGTAGGTACATGATTTAGCTCGGTAATAGCACAGTAGAAATATAGACATTATTACGTCTTTATTCTGTGGTAATAACTAGCCTAATTTTATTTTTTCAATAACTTTACTTTATAACTTTCTCGTGGTTATCTAAGTAATAAATTATTATGTATATCAGATTTATGCGACGTAGACCTCATCGTTTAAGAATAAAATATATCTGTGATATACAGACGGATGTTCTTTTCCTTACATCGGAACTGAAGACGGAACCAGCCGTCCATCAATTAGAACTACCTATTTTACACCATCAATGTGAATATGCCCCTTTTTCTTTTAATTACCTAGTCCATCCAAATAACTTGAAAATATTAAAAAAACATAATCTACATTCTGAGATCTAATAGAAAGGGAATACCTAGCTTACTTCGTTTTAAAAAAAAAGTGAATTAGTTTTTTTTAATTAAATTTAAGTACTTAATCGTCTTTTTTAATAAGAGTTCTCCTCGTTTGTCTCGCTTGTTCCTGTCAATTTACTATGGGACAAAGTCATTCGCGTAGGGAGAGCATCCTCTTCAGGCACCAATGATAATTATGAATTAATAAAAAAATAGATATTATGCTAATTTCCTAGGTAAGTTCCTTTACGCACTCAATGACTGCAGGTACCTAGTTGTTTTTCAAACAAATGTACCTACCTATATTACGCGTTAGTGAAGTTTTATAGTGGCTTCCTATTTACCTTTGAAATCAATCTATCTAATATATAAAATTCTCGTGTCACAGTGTTTGTCACCAAATTCCTCCGAAACGGTTGGACCGATTTTTATGTTTTTTTTTTGTGTATATTCGGTAGGTCTGAAAATAGGTCGTAAATTATTTTTAACCCGGGAACGCAAGTAAAACCGCGGGCAACAGCTAGTGTCTCTATAAATTCACCAAATCAAGATGAACCGGAAGTGTAAATACTAATATTTATTGCAATAAAATATTATATTTCACCTTATATAACTAATACACGCCATCTGTCGCGCACGTAAAAGACTACTTGCAAGTGACATTGTCTGCCTACCCTGCCATCTGTTGCGGAATAGCAATCTCAAAAGATTGTAATGTTATAAAACAGTAATAATCATAGGAAACGTACCTAGTATAATTATTACTCTGTGGCTGTAGTAATATTATTATGTAAAATGTGCAAAGTGAAGATTTATATATTATTTGGTTTTAAAATCATTTCTTAAAATTATTGCGAATATATTTTTTTAAATTGAGCCAAACAATATAATAATTTTATGGCAAGGTTTTTTTATAGAGTCATCCAAACTAGAGTCGTAGAGAGTATTAAGTTCCTTGCTAGAGTCTGAGGGCCTACTCCGACAAACGATACACGATAGGCCGATCATCGTTGTCAAATTATTAACCAATAGAATTGCAGCAAACCGACGAGATGTATATTTTGAGCAATTCTATTGGTTAATAATTTGACAACGATGATCGGCCTATCGTGTATCGATTTTCGGAGTAGGCCCTCTGTTCAGAAAGAGACCACAGGAGGACGCTGATTTACCTTTTTTGTTTAAGGGGGAACGTTCGGTTGGAGCGCGAAATTCAAATTTTATCACGTTTTTTGCATATTACTGTTATATATGACTATTTCATGAAAATGTTACTAATATACCTTGGAGGAATATATTGATGATTTGTTTTGTTATTAATCAGTAAGTATACTACTATTCTTGTCGCAAATAACATGTTGATAACTTACGACCTATAACTGAGCTGCAATTTGCAAAAAACCTGATAAAATTTGAATTTCGCGCTTCAACCGAACGTTCCCCCTTAATGGGCAATACAATATTGCGTCTGTTCCGTTTTAATCCTATTACACCTGTAACTATTAAATTAGTTTATGATTTTAAAATTAATACCGACAGAAATAAATAAGAATAAAATAATTATGAATTATGGTTTTAAATTATAATACTTCTAATATAAAATCAGAACGTTAGTTCACAATTTGGCCGCGACGGCCAAAGAGTACTTTTTGTATGTTTAGCGACAGCTCTGTTTCTGAACAGACTATACTTGTTTTATTATTAAATATCAAATAAAATAATGTCGCTGAAGATGGAGAACTGAAAGTTCATACAGTAGATAAACTCTATAAAAGTATTCTATAGCCTTATAGTTAGGTCAGAAATGAAACTATTACAGATAGATTTTCGACGATAAATAATTTATAAATATAGAGAGATAAAATCAATATGTCTATTTAATTAAATAATATTTCAATAAATATAATTCATTGGATATTTTATTCATACAAATCAAAGAATATACAAATTATAATCAAATATTTAAAGAATGAATTTGAGATTTTAGTGCCATCTAGCGATTATAGATATATAATAGAACTAAAACTCTAGAATGTCTATACTATAGTCTACTGCAAATTGTCAACCATAATGCATTGCGCATAAATGGCCGCCATGTTGCTGCCGTCTGAAAGATGTTCGCAACTGTGTGTGTTTACTAATGAATTTTAAAAACTTATTGAGTATAATTACTGTGTTTGTGAAATTGTGAGTGTACAATGATTTTATATTTAATGTATTACTGTGATTGAAAAGTCTGTCAAATGTCTCTGAAGCCAATAAACAGTGAATTTTTCTTTAGATAGTCATTCAGTTCGGACGGCATAATGGCTGACAATCTGATTCAAAAGTCACATAAAACTAGTGAGAAAAACAAGTATAACAACGTCGTTCACCGTACAACAAGTGAATCTCTTCGGCTGAACGAGTCGGAGAAGGGAGTGACTCACCCGACGAGTCTACAAGCCGCCCATAACCCACGGAAAATATCTTCATTTCAGATCACCAGTGTGACGGTCGGCTCTCGGGTGAGCACCGATGCTGGCGAGGACTCTGCGGACGATTTAGATGAATCTCACACCGACGACATATCGAGAGTGACAGATATAGAGAATGAAACGCCGAGTTACTCCGAAGACACCTTCTCGAAAGACGATGTGTTCTATAACGCGTCGAGTGCATCATTAGGTTGCGCCCCTGTGATCCCTACCAGCTCGCAGTACGGGCTCGCGATCGTCGGCCAGGATAGCGCCACTACCCAGATAGGAGGAGCAGTGCCAAATAGTAATAATACTGAAGTGAGTGACATGCATGTGAGTGTTACTAACGCAGGGGCGGGTAGCATCATTAACCTCATAGGAAATGCTAAACCCCAGGAAGGTATGAAAGAAATACAAGAACATGTTAGGAATGAACGTTTCAAAGTTGTAAAAATTGAAAGTACTGAACCATTTCGTAGGGGTCGATGGATGTGTATGGATTATTTGGATCATACAAACTCCCAACAGAATGCTCCTATAGCATTGAATAACAACCTGGACATAACTGAAACGAATGCCCTGCAGGCTCCAGACAGTGGTGTAGTAATAAATGATAGTCAACATGATGATATGTCTAATGATCTGACTAATCAAGCGCCTAAAGATCTGCAAGGAAATGCACCTACTATACAGCAGCTAGAGCAAACTCTCCAGAAACAGTTCCCTATGGTGTCCCCTGGGCAATCGCTGACACAGCCGCTTAATGTTGTGCAACAGCAAATGTCTGTGCCGCAAGCTGTATCAGTACAATCACCTCCATTGGAAATGCCACAACAGATGCCAAATCAAAACATGCAAACTAACCAGCAGGTGGCACAGCAACAGCCACAAAGTAAGACACACATCACAATGCAAAATCCTGCACAGAGCCATCCTCAACAAACTCAGCAGCAACAGGTGCAGCAGATCCCGCATAGCTATCCACAACACCAGTTGCAGCAAGTCATAGCTCAACATATAACTGCACAGCTACCTATGCATCAACAAATACCACAGCAAATGCAACAAATGCCTAATCAGCAAATGCAGCAGATGATGCCACAGACACAATTGCCTAGCATGCAACAAATGCAACAGCAGATGCCTCAAATGCAGGCTATGCCGAATCAGGGTCAGATGTCACAGGTACCCACCCAACAACCTCAGATGCAGCAAATGCAAATGCAACAGATGCAGGGTCAACCTAATCCCCAGCAAATGCATATGCAGCAAGCTCAGATGCCTAGCATGGGACAAAGTCATCATATGCAGGGACAACAGTCTATGGGTGCCCAACTTCAGCATTTGCCTAGTCAGGCTCAGATTCAAGCCATGCAAAATCAACAAATACCAAATCACATACAGCAAATGCAAATGCCTACCCAGATGGCTGGAGCCAATCAACAAATGCCACAAATGGCACCTCAAATGCATCAACTTCCATCGCAGCCACAGCAAAATGTAGTGCCCGGCATGCACCAAATGCAACAACAATACAACCAAGCTGTGAGTCAACAATCAAATACTCAGTCAATGATCAATGCTACAATGCCATCTTCACAACAGCAGATGGTCCAGCCACAACACAATGTTCCTCAATACCATACCCAGCCATCGCAAATGAGTCAGCAAGGCCAAACTATGCCTCAAGAAGTGCTCACAAGTATTGTTACATCACAGCAAGGTGCAACTTTACCTTCAAACCTTCAACCTATGGCATCTCAACCCCAGGGTTCAACATTACCTGCGAATCTCCAGAGCCTGGCTGGACAGCAACAAGCGCCAACTGTGCACACCATGGCTCCACAACAAGGTAATGTTCCCCAAGGAAACTTACAAATGATGGCTGCTGCGCCTCAGAATATGCAGATGACTCTAGACGGGAATCAGCCTAGTATGCAGATACCCGCCTCAGATCCTATATTCATGCAGCCAACTAATGTTGGTCAGCAGATGCCAGTGGGTCAACACATGGCTCAGCAGAACATGCTGCCGCAGCAAGTGAGTGGTCAGGGCCAAATGGGTGGCGTGCAGTATGTACCCAATCAGACAGTGTCAATGGCACATCAGAACATTCCAATGTCTATGCAACCTAACATGCCAGTGGGTATGGGCGGTGGAGTTCATCCTAATGTGGTGCAGTCCCAGTCAAGCATGGGCCTTGGTTATGCAGGTGTAGTGCCAGTGATGTCTCAAAGTAGTGTCGCACCAGTAGAAGCAACCGTTTCGGGAACTAACTCACCAGTGGTATCGTTGCCCGTTAGTTCGACCACTTATGTGGCCAACACGGCTCAGCCGGGACATGATAGTCAGGGCTTCGGCAGCCCAGTGAATGCGGTAGTGTCTCACGCAATTAGTGGTGCAGTGATGAGCAATGTGAATGCATGTGATAGTGGTGCTCCTGATGCTAGTTCTGATGTCCAGCAGTCCAGTGACACAGGAGATGGCAAGGATGAGTTGCAGTCGGTGCCACCTCCCGAGGATGAAAGGTAAGTTCTTTACTATTCTCTGATTACTTAATGTCACTAGAAACCTAATTACTAGCACCATAAATTGAAATTCGGGATGAAAATATTTTAAGTCACATTTCAACTCGTTTTACTATTTTTTAAGTAATCATTAATACATGTCCAAGTATTTTATAAAGGTTCATAGTCCTTTGAATATTTCAGAATACACATTTATTATTATTTGTGTCTTATATTTGCGAAAGGGAAAACAAAAATTCTGCTATTATGAAATATGAAAATAAAAAATCATAATTGTGCTTACTCACTAGTTTTAAACTATGTTGACACTTTACAGTAAAAAGATGTCAAAATTCTTAATCTTGGTTCTTTTCTTACAAGCATTTTTATGACTTTTAATATTAGTATCTTATACTTATAACCTACTTCTTATTATTTATTATTCAATTTTTGATGTGAAAAACAGAGACCAAGGTAACAAAACTATCTATGACTCATAAAAAAAGTAGGTACTGCATACATATTTTTTGTAGGGTAAATTAGCTGCAGGGTTCTTAAAAATGGGCAAATGGTAAAAAAAAAAACACAAATACCTATTTTTATAAATCTCAGGTTATTATAGTATCAACTTGAATTCTTGTTGCAAAACAAGTTGTATTTAAAATATGAGATACATACATAGAACAAATTAATCTCATATTATCAAGACTAATTCAATTTGGTGTACTAATAACTAGTAAAATAATATTAATTTTATTAAAAAAAATATTTTTTATTGTTGATATATTTTTTTTTAATAATAGTATAGGTATTATTGATACTTACTTAAATATCTGAATTGTATGTATTAATTGGTACTTAAGAAACTGATTAATAATTTATCAATAACCTACATTGATTACATTTTTGATAGCAAAGTTCAAAAATTAATACCTACTAGAGATTTATCTTCAACACTATTACAATATTATTAATGAACACTGATTTTCAAAATATTTTTGTCCTTTTAAGCAATATGTATGGTCATTTTCAAATGTGAAAAGTATCTCCGTCTTTACTAACTTTTTAGTCAGCATTTTAGAAATAGGGCCCAAATGTGACCCAAACGAAAGTTTCAAGTTGAGCTTGGTAAACCTGCAGTAAACCATTTTGAGCAAACTTATCTGTGACACTGTTATATTTGCACCTGTCATACTATACTTTAGATGAAATTAAATATTATCAAAAATCAAATCTTAGTACCTACTTAACACTGATACATTTTAAATTGTTTTATGTTCAAATTCATATTTTTGAAGTTCATCAATTGAAGTTGATATACTATCAACCTGAGATTCTTTTTCTAAATGTATCATGATTATGTTTTTTTTAACCATTTGCCCATATTTAGGTTCCCTGATTTGTAAATAACTTCACAAAAGTGGTCCCCATGTTTTTTCTTTTTAGGGTTCCATACCCAAAAGGTAAAACGGGGGTAAGACTCCGCTGTCTGTCTGTCTGTCACCAGGCTGTACCTCATGATCCATAATAGGTAGACATTTGAAATTTTCACAGATGATGTATTTCTATTGCTGCTATAACAACAAATACTAAGACACAAAATAAAATAAATATTAATAAATAAAAAAAATATTGAAGGGCGCCAATACAATAAACGTGATTTTTTTGCTCGTTTGTGCTCGATATTGATAACGGCAATAGGTAAACGCTTGAAATATTCACAGAATATTTAGTTATAATATTCACTTTAAAAATAAATAATTAAGTTAAAATAAAATGAATATTTCAGTGGGGCTCCCATGTAACAGACATGATTTTTTGCAGTTTTTATAGATAATGGTACGGAACCCTTCGTGCGCGAGTCCAACTTGCACTTGGCCGGTTTTTTATTTACGTTACACGTCCGTGTTCCAGTAGTTTCGGAACAAATTGGCTGTTACAGACAGACAAGGGTTCAGTTTTTTCCTTTTGTACGGAATCCCAGAAAGAACCAAGTTGAACACTGCCAATTACTGAATATATATTTAAAGCTGAAGAAAGTTATTTGGGTAGGGATAGAATCTCCCATGCATGAGGCAAGCAACGAATCTCGTGTCTATTTGCGAACATAACTCATCCGTAGACAATGGTGGTTGTTTTCGTTGCGTTCGCATGCGGCTCGCACTGCCGCCGCCGAGCGGAATCCGACGTCCCTTTGATGCTGTTTATTTGCGCTTCGTCCTGCGACATAAATAGGTGGTTGACACGTACGGTGCATGGTGCGCGCCGGTATGCCGCCGATGTCGCCGAGTGACTCACGCGCAACGCACCCGATCTATGCCCTGGCTAAAAAAGTGACGACCGTGCGTTCTTTTTCGTCTGGCTGGTCTGGCTAGCTACGCGACGGTTCTCTCACCTTTTTTCATTGTCAAACCTGACACCGATGCTAGATTTCACTCGATTGTCGTTTCATACCTCCTTTGTACTGGTTCGTTTGCATATTGCTTTTTGCGTTAATTTCAATATTCAATTGCATCAAGATAATGATTGGGGTCACGCTTAATTATAATCGGTTTCGAAACTCACTCTGTTACTTAAACCGCATTCCATTACCAACCCTGAATAAAACCGCAAATTTATTTACGACGGTAAAGACTTCCTCGTATAGGTAATGTATAACGTGTAGCCCGCAAAGGAGATGAAATAGGCGCCAGCGCACCACGTCACCGGCGTCGCTGGTAATCGAGTAGAGAACCGAAGGCCATGAAACCCGAACCTTCCACTCACTTCGACTCGCATGCATCACAATTCATAACCATTTGTATTTAGAATCGTCTTATGTATTTACTGTATCATTAGAGTGGCAAGATTTACTAAGATAAAACGAATTATAAATGGAAACATGAGTTAACTTTATCATATGAATCAGTGTATGAATCCAAAATTTTCACTGAATATCCTTATAGCTGCGGTCGTTTTATCCCTAGATTCTGTACTTTGAAATAGCACTTATGTCAGCTCCCGTTATTTTTATTGCCGTAAAGATTCCCCGAGTTTTTTCAATAGCCTATTGTCTTACCATTCTGCTTTTATAGTCTTGTCCATTCATGGAATAAATGTCGTACAGCAGAGCAGCTTCGTTGACTGAAGCTACTACTTCAAATGTAAAATTATATCTATTAGAAGAAAAATACTGCAAGACTTACATTATTCTATCTCATATATTTTGCGAGTCTCCAGCAAGTTTATTTAACCGCAATTGTTATGCATCCTTTCGTTAGCGAAAAATAATGAAAGGCAAAGCCACCGGTAACGTAACGAAACGTACTACATAACTGTAATATTAACGTTAATAGTGTAGTTGTCTAGCTAGCTGGAGATAATCTTTGTCTAGATGAGTATTAGCAGTTGACAATATGAAAGAATCACCAGCACGCGCATTTTCTACTCTGCGATGCAATCTATTGGCGTGCTTGTATTGGTGAAAGTGGATGCACAAAATGCCGTCTTGGCCACGATCTCCGCGCTGAATACTGTCAAATAAAACGGCCATTTCATTAGAAAAAAAAATGAATGTTTCTATTTGTTTGTAATTTTATATTCTTGGAACCAGCTCGATCATTTTATTTTTAGTATTATATTTAACTTCACTTGTAAGGAGGTTTAAATCAAAACTTGTAATTCAATTTTGACTCTCTTCCCGGTGATCAATTTGGCCAAACCATACTCTTTAAACCAAGTTGTAGGGTAAGTAAAGTCAGTAAAGTTAGGGGCTTGGCATTTTTGGGATCTTATAACTTTATTTACAGCGAAAGCGTTACGAGCTTGTGATTCTTTGCCGCCAATTATACATAAAGTTGGTGGGTAGTCTTTCCTCCGGTAACGCCCTGAGCCGAGGTTCGTTCCCCATTCGGGGGTGCCCTCAGGCGTGGTTACCTAAATGTTGTTGGCCGGCTGAGAGCCCTCTGCGCTCGCCGATTTGTCCGATAAGGTTGCTGCAGAAACCAGAGGCTACCAACATTAGTCCTTTAAAAAAAAATGGGTAGTCTTTACTTGAGCTAAATCATCCTCTTCGTAATAAAATTGACCATAATAATAATCTTGAAACTTCTTTCTCCTACGATTAAATTATAACGTGTTAGTTTCCTTGAGGAAAAAGTTTCAATACAAATTTACTATTTTTTTTCCAATTTCTGGTAGTATTTTATTTTCGTTTTATCTTTTATTTATTTCCTCAATAAATTGCTGATGTAAACTTGAACTAAAATCGTCATATTTTGGAAAAGATAATCGACGTGATGTGCCAATTTCTACGAGTTCCTTGACGTCATCGGTCTCACTAAATATCAGGCGATAAAATAATTTCATGAAGTGATACGTCCAATGCACTCAGCACACGTAAACTACATACGCGATAACGTTAAATGAAGTCACCAAAGGAGTCACCATAATTTTTCCATTGTTCTCATCGATCGGCATTTGTTACATAACGAATTAACTATGTAGCGATCTTAAAAATATCGCCATTGAAGGTGTGATAACATGCGCCATATCACTATAGTTTGTTGTCAAACAAACAGCTGTAGGTCGACGGTGCATGACGGTGTGCGGCGCCTCACAAGGACGCCCAGGGCTCAAAAAACGCCCGCCGCGGCGCTTTGCGCGTGCACAGTATGACTCGATTCTTTTTCATCTCAGAGTGGAGGTGTCACAAAAAATACTTTTTTGTTCACTTAGATCAAGGAACTACTTCTAACCCTGATAAAATATCGAATGCTGCGACGCAATAAGAACGTGTCTCCCCGCCATTTTTTCTACTTATTGTTAAAGTCCTGAGCAATATTATTGTTACATAAACAAACAATGTTTCCATCTCAACCTTAACATTTATTCAATAAACCGTATAGACGGTAGGAGTAATGAATTAATTAAGAAATAAAACATACGTAGATAATGGAAGGATATTATGTCCAATGGAATGTTCTGATAGTAAAAAGTACTCTTATTATTTTTTGTTACAAATGTAATTGTTCTTTAAGTAATCATTGATTGTTCGGTTTGTTGACTGATAATTAATAGCTCATCGAACCGCTCCGTGATATGCAGACCATTACCTATTTAAAAGTCGATAAGATTAAATTTATTGCAATTATTTTTCGTTATAAAATATTATAGTAGCTTTGACTGATATTGATTACAGTCTTTTGTTGTTGCGTTAGTGTCAGATGAATTAATTTAATAGCTTATTTCAGTCATCATCATCACCAAACACAATGGATAAAATATAATAAACTAGGTAGGTATATAATTTCTAGAAAATTCTCATTGGTACAGATCTATAAATTGAATCGTATTGATTCCTTGGTAAATATGATTCTTTTAGTTGCTATAAAAGCTTATTGCTCATAAAACCTGAAATAAACACGTACCAATCTGTAGATTTCGATAGTTTCGTGCATTATAATTAACCAGTCTAAAGGCCAACGAGCTGGAGGATCTCACGAACATTCCGTGAATATTTCCACGTTAACACCTAGGTATATAGCCTTCATTAGGTACTTAATGATATCATTAAAAAGAAACATCACTTGGGTTAATCCACCATCTTTAAAGTGATCGACAGTCAAAAATAACTCTTCGATTGTTCACTTAATGACGTGATTCCTTTACGTTACATAATGTTATCTCTGTCAACTGACGAACAGGCGTAAAAATCGTTATTGAACTTACCGAAATCATGTTAAATTCCGCTAAATTGATATATATCTTCGATCGTTAACTGATAAAGCAATTATGACGTAACATTGCCTCTTTCGCTCGTGTAGTAGTATATTTGTGCTCAGTGTAATCTATATTTTTTTTTAAGATAAGTACTTGCGAATAGCTAGGAAGAATGTATTTTGCAGAAGACACCTATTTATAGAACACGTTTGTGTCAAAAATAGCCTAACAAACTCAAGCTTGTATGTGAAAGCGATATCATTTTATTGTTCCCTACGACCGGGAATAGTTCAGGTTCAATAATCTGATTGTGTGGCCATTATAAACTATGACTGTGCCATTGGAAATTGCGTTGCAATGCGTTTTGACCTCTTGACGCACAATAATTCTAATAATACTCCATTATAGGTCTTTGTTTTCGAAACCGTTACGCACTTGACAGTGAAAATAGGTTGAGGTTTTATAAACACCGCATTTTCTTAAATGCTAGGAAATTTCTGGAAGTCATCATATAATGTCATTTCTCGATAGTTCGACATCAATCAGTTGTTGATTAGATACAAGCAACCATGATTAGATGATCTAGATTTTGCCATTATCGTTGCAAATATGCCTAAAATTGATTTTAAGTTTTGAACACCTTTCTCAAACTTTAATAACATAGATATTAGAAGTCTGACACAAATATAATAATGTAAGATTCTCGACAATCGGTTGCATTTTTCCTGCCAATTAACGACTGCAACAGGCTGGTACTTAAGGGTTTAAGTCTTCAGTTAGCACATTCAGATAAAGCAAAATGATACAGCATGCCGACGGTGCTGCTTAAGAGAGCAGTAATAAGCTAGCACTCGCAAGAGTGTTTTATTGCGAAGTGGGAAGCGTAGGAGTTCTAGATAAGGTTAGAACGCGCTGCGTGCAGTTCCAGTTTTCCTATCGATACAGAAGTATATATATTGGATTTGATAAAAGCCCCTCGGTTTGTTGACCCACATCACATCGCGAGATATTTCTCTAAGAACAACTTTGTAGAACTTTCTTTTTCTTTCATGATTTATAGCTCCATAAGCATTATAAACTCGATATCGTGTATATCGAAGGTTTTTGATGAACCAGTGAAGCCTTTGCTAAATATTCTGCTAAAGATGACGCATTGTACAACCGCGTCCGCTACGCCACCAAATTGCAATTGTAATTCAGGCGTCGCCAGAACGAATCGGTGACTGCCGGCGCTTGCCGGAAATGTCCCCAGAATGGCACATTGCCAGTCCTAATGAATGTAAGTATCATCCTTACAGTATTTATGGTGATATAATTGCCTTTCAAGTAGATATTAGTTTGAGCTTAGGCCGCTTTAATTGAGTTTGAAGCGTTTGAACTCATATTATTGCGTGAGTTACGTGCGTGACATTCTAGCTAAATCTAAAACGCAACAGGGCTCCCTTGTTTCGTATTTACAAATAGGTAATATACGTGGGAGCACATCCACTTAGGCGTTGCGTTTTGTAGATGCATTAGCAATTCAAACGCAACGCTTTATTGGTTGTACGTTCGGTGAGACCAATGAAAGCTATAAATTGTATATAAGTCGGCTAAATTACGTGGTTGGTTGTTTGTAGGGGCCCGTTATGAATTGATGGTGTATGCGAAGGTGTTCGGGTAGCGTTCGTTCCGCGACGGTACCTGTGTGACCCAGTGGCGCGAGGCTGCATTTGCTTTCCCGGCGATGCGCCAAGTTCATTGGCACCGCCACTCACACGTCTCCCCCCGTACGTTGGTCAAGCCTAAAACTGACTCGATATTCTTAGTAAATAGAAAGTAGTTTCGCCATTGATCATTATTTTTAGCAATTGACCTGATACCATTTAAAACAGTACTCTGATACATTTATTTTAAGTATTGTTATCAGCAGTTTTGGTTTGTTTTATGGTTTACAATTCTAACATGGATAAAATATTAGTCGACCAGTCTAATTCTGTAAAAGGAAAACCACTTCTAACAAATCCATTTGACAAATAGAAGGAAAATAAAATATATTTCCTTATTTCACTAATGAAAATTTAACTATATCTACAGCATCAAATGGGGACAAGAAGACAATGGTCGAAAGCTGTCATAAAATTCTGATATAAACCAGTATCATAAAGTTCGTTTGTATCAATAACAAATCTCCTGGGTCATTCATAGTAATCGATGATAAGGCGCACCTTGTGAATTCAATGGTTATTTAGACAGGATCCGATGCTATTTGCAATCAATAAAGATTAGCATAAAATGCATCGCCGTCACCGTTGGATGCATTTCGGATGACTGCCTGGCCTCTGACTGCCTGTTCAATGCAAAATGGCCATCACAATGGGTGCAGAATGCCTCAATAAAGAAGTTCTTATTGTTATTAGTGCAACTTCACATTGATAATGACATTTCAGGTACCGATTTGATTTGATTTATGTAAATGCGAACATTTCTACAATTTATAGTATAAGAAGGAATCGTATTCAATGCTGAAATATTTTACATGCAAAGGACTCAAATAACTTAATTCTTTCTAAGTCACATATTTCTAAGTGCATCACCACAGCCCTTATACATATTGCTAGGTAATGATAGCTCAGTGGGAGCGACGTTGAAAGCCGTGGCCGAAGGTAAAGTACTACACTGTGTTCAGGGGCGTGTTTGTGGTAAAAGGTGAAGAGGACATATTAAATCCATGACCAATAAAACTGTAAGTGAGTGTGCTAGAACACCAGTTAGGGATTCATGGCGCAGAATTGTTAAAAGCAACGCAGCACCAGTAGTGACGACTGATCTGTCAAGAGCAAGCGATTATGAAGAGTACTCTGTAATATCCTGCCTTGTTGGCTACCACCCTGAAGTTGAAAATCGGTCGCCAAGCACCTAAAGGTATGTTCTAGCAGCTGATTTGGGAGCCAGATCCCTATTAGGCTTTTTATGCTTACAACCTTTTGCCACATCATCACTGACCTCGCTGAGAATGTGATCAAACAAAGATCTAATTCTAAAAACTAAAACCTAAACCTTATCATTGTTAAGTACTTATATCAATTCAGAATGACAACAGGGTTCGGGCGTATTAATTTTGATGGGCACATCTTTATAGAATTTGGGTGTATAACTAACCTTAAGGTCGCTTCCCAGATATATGTAGTTTAATTTTGTTATTCCAATTTGTTAAGTGAAAGAGAACCGCACCTTTTATTATAATTAGGTATGGAGGTGTCTGCGTTAGTGCGAGCTTGTGTGATTTGTAAAATCATGCAGGAAGACAACTTAAATGCAATGCTTGTATCGTAACAAAATTCACCGAAAGCCCTGTTTATAAATACTAAGAATACTCTCATCGATTACTTTGAGGTTTATTCCACAAACGAGAAAGCCAAAGTCATGGTACCGCACCAGTTCGTACCACGCAAATTTCTTTGCTCTTTACTCAGTTTATCGGCTATGTCTCATTTTAGGAAATCGATAGAAAAAAGTAGGACCTAAAAGTTTTATTGGTGTCACAATCTATTCTAGGCTCTATGATGGTAACTAAACTACTCGATAGTTGGAACAACGATTCACAATAATACTATGAAATTATTGCAAT
This sequence comes from Tethea ocularis, assembly GCA_963555595.1. Taxonomy (NCBI): domain Eukaryota; kingdom Metazoa; phylum Arthropoda; class Insecta; order Lepidoptera; family Drepanidae; genus Tethea; species Tethea ocularis. Next base: position 11,812,210 of record OY741958.1, read on the forward strand.
CTAAATATATAAAAGGAGATAGTGACTGACTGATCTATCAACGCACAGATTAAACCACTGGACAGATCGGCCAAATATTTGACATACAGGTGTGTATGATGCAGGCAACCACTAAGGATTTTTTAAAAGTCAACCCCATAAGAGGGTAAAATAGGGGATCGCGAGTGAAACCGCGAGCGGAATGTTAAAAATATTGACTAGCTACCAGAATTCGAATGCGCACTGGTATTCTAATAGAGATATTGTGCTATTACATTTTTCACTTTTTATTTAAAGAAAACCTGCACCTTTATAATTTACTGCCATTGGTAGTTTGAGTTAATAGAATATACTAACGTAAGCGGCAGATATCTACGATCGAACTAAAAATATCGTAGTCTGGAATTTTCATCGCCGCCAAAGAATGTGATACAGTACGGTCATATAGACTGCCGTTGACGTTGATGCGCCTCGCCTGTAATAAAGCTTACGAATCGTAAAATGTTCACCTGTTGGTGTATTGGCCAGTAATCGCCAGCTGGCATCTTGACTTTCTTTTTCTTTCAAGAATAGTTCCTGTAATGTAATTAAGCACAAGGCGATCCGATGTCTCGTTTAACTCTATTTTCGTAATTCATCTCAGCCAATGTGCGTTTTTCAAGACAGTGTTCAAGGCAGTTACTTGACCTATATTTCGGGATGCGCCAGCAATTTTGTGATGATATTTAAGCGGCTTCGTAGTAAAAGTTCTTTAATGAACTGATAAATTAATTTATATTGTTTGTTTTTTCACTTAATTGTATGTTTGTGCACTTAAAAGGACCTTTTTTCAGATAAAATAAGAAATGATGATATAGCTAACAGATAACTTCTTAACTAATATGATATAGCGTCTTGTGAAATGTTTGATAATTGTGTACATAAAAATAAAAGCTGATATTCAATCGCTTTACCTATTATTATTCATAAGTAATTCCAAACGAAAGTACCTCTTAAAACATTTCACATTTATTGACTTGCTGAAAACCAATATAACAATGTACGTTAAGAGGATAACGACGAAGGTAGCTTTCAAATTGGCGCTGAATTAATAATTCAATAGCAACAGATTTCCAACCCAATAACTGTTTGCATAAGATTCTTATTTGCTGGTAATGAAAAGCATACTCTTGTCTCCACAGTCGATATGGTTGCACTTCTGAGCTTCGTGAATTCCCTGAAAACAGTCACAAGCAAAATGAGTTTGGTAGAACGAAAACAATGTACAGAAGATGTTGAAAGCATTTAAACATATGGAAGGCCATGTCGTTAAATGACTGCGTTGCAGTTTCCGGTGACGTTCTTATTGCGATGAATGGAAACATTAATAAAACAACCACATCGACTAACTTACACGTGCTCGTGGTATTTTCGATAGGACTTTATACTTTCAAGACCATATCATTGTACAACATTTGATAGACTAAGTACTGTTTTATTTTTAGCAAAAAGGTTTCTTGGAACAGATCACTCTCACCTCCACTCTTTGTCTAGTGTTAGTTCGGAATAAAATTTCCTGTCCCAATTCTTTACGGAGGCATCTAACTTACAGACTTATCGTTTATCTTCGTATGGTTTTTTTTTCTTGTATTTTTAATTGCGAATTCTGTACGATGGTTTGGTTTTCCTTTACAATTAATGATTTAGATCGTATTAAAACATTGAGTCACTGATGTATTTTTAATTTTATCACTACCGATAGGTAAGTATTTTCCTTTACAGAAATTTTAATCTATTTTTAAAAAATTATACCCTTTTTACTGGTTATCACCTAATAATAGAAAGGTTTAATATTGGATAATTTTAAACATTGGATGAATATAGTCTGGCAACAGTTTTCCTCGTGCGTTCAATACCAACATTCCTTACTAAATGATGCTAAATTAATCCCGGTGGTGTCCGTAAACCATCAGTATATGGTTGCTTAATGTCATGATGTATTAATTAATACCACAATTTGCGCGACTAAAGGGCGGTGCTTGGGATCTTTGTCGGTCATCGCCCCTCGCCGAATCCACGACTTTCTAATCATATTTAAAGTTAGCTATTCTGCGCAGGCGCAGATGACGGGCAGTCGGAATGCAGTCGTTGCATAGAGCGGATAATTGCGTCCGTCCACGCTAATTACAACATATTACATTGGATGCAAAATCGCTTAAATTCCTAACACATGGTAAATAATTAACCTGAGCTAATAAAAAATCTAGGTAACATTATCAAGAAATTAAAACAAAGTGAAGTGTTGGCTCATAAATTAAAGATTTATAAGACTAGGTGATATAAAAAATATACACATACATATTAAGTTCTCGTTGACCGTTAACGCCACTGATTCATTGAATCGTTTTACCGAACGTGTGCAATTATGTTCTTGTGAATCTAGAGATCGCAAGGGCAGACGGGCTTTCACCGTCTTGTCTCGGAATTTGCTAAAAAACAAAAATTGCTTTTATCACCTTCAGTTAAGGTTGTTTTTCAGTCGTGAGCTCATCTCTTCCTAGCTTTCTGCCGCTGTCGCATGGAGGAGTTATTGATTTGATTCTCAATATTTTGTGCTTTTGTACATTATACTTTATGCTCATGTATCAGAGTATATTTATGCTGGTTCGATGTGTTCAGGTGTGGAGCTTGCAGTTGCAAGTTACTGTCGCAGCCTAAAGGAGATTAGCCCAATTCCACTGACTGTTTTCACGATGCCGTCTGACGAGTAATCCTTTTAGCGTACATGAAAGTAGACTCTGAGGTCGAGGCCTTCCAGTCAACCGAGCACTGTTTCATAAATAAATCAGCTGTAAAGGATCATTGTCTTAATAAGTGCGAGCCTGTCTGGGTGATTAATCGCCTCGCTTCTCGTATTTATTTTTATTCAAATCTGGTCGTGTCGTGTGTAATTTAAGTACTTTAGTGATATAGTAGCAAAAGTGAACAAAATGAAACATAAGAGTAATACAAGTTTTGCTAGAGTTTCTAAAAATCTAATATCATCCCAGACTGAAAAGTAAATACAATATTCATCCAAATCTATTCACCATTACGGTTTGATTGAGCAGTAACTATAATAAGTAAAACTGCGGTTTCACCCACGTTCCAGGGATAAAAAAATACCTCCCATTTGTGAAAGTTTTTTTCAAATCCGACTGATAGATCCAGAGATTAGCGCGTTCAAACAAAGTGACTCTTCAGCTACTTTATTAGTATAGGTAGATAAGATATATAGGATATGCCAAACTAAACAAAGTAAAATATTTAATTATCATCGAACACATTTGCAACTTAATTAAGTAGATTTATAGAGAACACTCCTACTCTACATAATCATCAATTCAGTACGCATTTGTATTACCTTTGTAAGATATTTATATACCAATCCCATTTCTGTGTTAATGCAGCTAGCATTCATTGCTGATTTATGTCTGCGTACAAAACGATATTGTGTTAACTGCTATTTATGAGGAGTTGATAATGTTACTTGTTACACTCATTTAAGTACTTTTTACCTGAGAAGTAATACTTCAAACCTTTAAAGGAGGTAGTAGCTACAATATGATTTGGACTTATAAGACAATCATTTTAGAAGAAGTTATTCTTAGATTATCACAGGTCCTGGAATCAAAATACCTACTTATCTCACGGGTCGAAGCTCTACCCCTCATAAGCCAATTATCATCAAAGCCTGTTTGGACGTTTAGAAAGAATGTTCTTTCTTTCTAAGAAATACTAACGGATGGACGAAATTATTCTATTTATATGGTTGATTGCATAAACAACGGTGTGTTCATGAACTGTTATGCAGGTGAAACCGCAGGGCGAAAGCTAGTTTAACATAATTGTTCTACGTGGACTCTTAATCTGCATGATAATTTAATATCTTATGTCCCATCCAGCCTGCAGAGCCTCTTTGTATGGCAAATTTGTATGTGAATTAGGTATAAAAATTACATCTGTTATAAAGATGATACTTAAATTAATAGGATACCCATAGTTCAATACTAAATTTGTTTGTTATTTAAGTAATAACTCATAAAAAAGAAACAGACCGTCATTCTAGTGGAATTCTAAAAACGTGACGAACTAGAGAGTCCCGTAGCGGAAATTAATTTATCAAGTACAAGAGTTATGACAGGTCCGGCACGAAGGCTTCCGGCGCTTCCAATGCCGTATCTGTTAAACATTCGACGTATTCGATTTTATCACGACGCTCAAAATAGCCTTTATCTCGTCCGCGCTGAGGTCAGTGGGCGCTGCGTCGGCGCACGCTCGATCATTAACAACACTGATTAAAACCCTTACATTTCTGCGTAGTAGTTTTTGTTGCGCGCTTAATGACTGTTATCAGTTTCCTTGTTACTTTCTTTTCATTCTCAATGGAGTTGAATCTAAACACTTCATTGATGTCCGCCCCATCGTGATTGATTAATCGATTCTCTAGCGGTGTTTTGTCTGTTTTCTTTAGGATTCAATACGCGTCTAACGTTTATTATTGTCTATTGTTTAAGGATAAAATTAGTTGTGTAAAAATAATACTGGTTTTATTAACTAACGTTCCGAGAAACATCGCCTATACAGGTTTTTATTTTAATGGCTTTTCATATTTATTTCACTATCTCATAGGTCTATCTCATACCTATTTTCTCGTGGAACTTGAGATTGCACAAGATCTAAGGAACCATTCAAACGTACTGATCCATATTCTCCAAATTATATTCACTCAACGTGTGCCAACGATTCAGTGCTTGTACTTGTTATTTTCTATTTATGTGAAGACCTAACCTAAGCTCTACTTGAAATTTTACAGCTTCTGCTATCCTAAAGGAAACGAACATGTAGGTTTTACTGTAGTCGTAAACGCATTTGATCATTACAATATTTAAATGAATGTGTATCCAGTGGGTGCGGAGAGATGCAATAAATAACTTCTGTCTACTCTCTGTATATGCCCTTACATTTAAGTAGTGCACGGGCCTACTGCTCGCTTAAACATGCAAATTGTGAACCAAAAGTGCAACTGTTGCAAGCATGAAAAGCTTCGTTGTTTATAGGCACTCTTTTTTTATTTTGTATATAAAAAGTACTTGACGTTTCTTATCATTGGATCTTGATTGTTCTTTAATCTGAATAATTGCTTTCTCTGATATTATTAGAAGTTTATTGCTAATTTCTGTTTTAGATTACTTCTAGTTATCATTTAACTCTAAATTTATATCTTGCTTTTTTTTCTTAGGGGAAATAATCCTTTGATTTTTTTGGGTGAATAACATAATTAAACAGGTAACTATAGTCGATTAAAAATACAAATAGATTTACATCATACATAGCCCTTGGCTGTTGCTGTTATGCATGAGAGAGAACACATATTTTAAAACCATTCCCGTTTGAACCTCAGATGAATGATTGATCGATGTAACCAATGTTTAAAACATTAAGCAATTTGTTATACTTTCGATTTTATATCCCATAATTATTTACCGAGTCTGAAACTTTCTCTTTTAGAATTTTGATTTCGCCTACCTAGATGTTTTGTTGTTTCTGTTGCATAATCTGAAAAAACGGTATTAAATAATAACTAGCTAGGCGTATCTTGAAATTGATCTTTGTCTAGCTTTAGATCGTATTAGTCACTGAATTGAACTGTGTAATTATGATGATTGTTCATTTGTTGTAACAACAAGATCAATTTTAAATAACTTGATGATGATAATACAACTATCAGTTTCACGAATCATGTTTAGTGAGTTACGTTTTTTAACATGTAATATCAACTATTCGGTCATTCTGGATATTCTGTTTACTTTGTACAATTTCATTATTATCTAGGAAACTTGAATTTAAGTGTTGAAATCATCATCAACTTTTCGCTATTATCGTTCTTAGCGTTGTATCCGTTTTTTTTTTCATATAGGTAGTGTCAATTCCACGTGCACACAGCTCTTTTTAAGGTTTCGTGCCTCAAAAGCAAAAACCCTTATAGGATCACTTGGTTGTCCGTCCTCTGTCTGTCTATGTGTGATAAAAATCCATCTTCTAAGTCAACGCAATAAAAAAATACGGCCATTTATGTCGCATATTTTGATAGGTGTACTTTGCGAGTAAACCAAAACCTACAGGGTAGGTACTTCCGGTTGACCTAGACTCATGAAAGGTAGAAGCAAGGTCTCACAGCACAAGTAAAGGAATAAATCTGAAACTAGATCATTTGTAGTATCACATAATATATTTGCATTTGGAGATTCACAATTTTAGAAGAGAATGTCCTTCATCACAATCACAAGCCTATACATAGTAAAAAAAGTACTATGCAATCCTGTTGTATGTATGGTCGTACATGGACTTGACCGGTTTTCTTTGGATAATGTCATTCTTTTGCGACGTTCACATGTTAAGTATCAACTCAACATATTCCGTCAGATTATTCTCAGCTTTTTGAAACATTCGTCGTGTTTAATTAGGCGCACGCGTAACCTTGTATGTTTTGATTTTCTTTATTATTTACTGCGGAATATTAGACAACTGCGCAGTTTAAAAGATAAATGTAATCGGTGTTTAGGGTACTATTGATTTTAAACCACGCTATGCATTTGTGTTCTGTTGTGTGTGATTCATGAGTCATTGTTGCCTTTTATAATAATCATTACAATGATGGTATCTTGACTTTCGTCATGTTAAGGATTTCGTCAAGGTCTTTCAAAACCAAAGTGTTTCAAATACAAATTTCCGTGTTTCAGGACAATGGTTTGTAACGCTATGTTTAGTTATACTTAAACCAGTTTTTAATGGAAGTTCACTGTTCATATTTATCCATCAACACCTCTCTAAATGGGGATAATCTTGTACCAGCTTGCTCTCTAGATTTTTCACAGAATATCTACTGTTTGAGTGAGTTATGTTTATTTCCCCATATATTACATAGTCTCTTAAATTATAAAAAGGTTTTGACAGTCTTCTTAGAAAAGGCTTTCATGAAGCCAGACTCTATTATTTCTACTATCCTTATATGTCCATACATTGCAATGCAAATTGACACTGGTTTCTATTTTCTTATGATACACATTACAATGTATTTTTAATTAAAGTCTCGCTTCGAGTGGCTACTTGATTCTACATAAGTTGTGCGCGTAAAATTTCTAAGAAAGCATTTCTTACGCGACAAGTGAAACGAGTTATCACAAACCAGTTTGTGGCAATGTTCGGTGACCTTGTAGAGGTCGCCCCTATCTATTCGCACTGTTTCAGCAAAAAAGCAGTTGTTCAATGAATTAAACTGATTAAAATGAACCATTGGCTGATTGCCAGTCCACATCCGTATAAACATTGTGAATTTAAAGAAAATGTCATTACGTAAGTCCGTCAAGATAACTGTTTTTAAATACTTTAGCGAAGCGTACAAAAGCGTAACAGTATAATGATCGCTTTAGATTAATGTACGTTGCAGACGTCTATTTGGTATAAAACTGTCTCCGTAAATAATACAGCGAGATATAAACCACGCACCTAATTGGTCACAGACCTATCAAATATTTTTATAAATGTTATAAATATCTGAAACAAATATGATTCCATTATGAATTTTATCTCTAAACATATTTAACGTATTATGTTGTTTATTACTTAGTTATTATTGGCAATACATAGAAAATATGTAATTCCATATAGACTAAACCTAACTACTCCATAGTAGTGCGTGGGTTGGGTATCGATCTTAGACAGATGTATCAAAGAATGTTCTGGAACATAGCTTTCATTCCTGGAAAGCAACAATCTCTAGTAAGTAACAATATTGTAAATCAAATTTCGAGCGACTCATGGAGTGACTAACTTAGCCTGCATATTTCATCATCCATCGTCAAATGTTATGCAATCTTATTACTTAGGTAATATTAAATTAGTTTGAATTAAACTTACTTAAATAAGACTTGTGGTTTCACATTGAACTTGAAAGAAGCTTTGAATTCTGATGTAACGTCTATCCATAATAGAAGATTGAGAGAGTGACATGACAACGAAGAAGTGTTAAGACGAGATAGTCAAACAAAGAGAACAGAAGATTAGATATGGTAGAAAATAGTAGAGGAAAGATATTAGACCACCTTATACGTCACGCACGACGTACTAATAAAAATCACCATAGAAGAAAAGCGAAGAAGAGAAAGACCTAGATTTAACTATATAGACCAAGTGAAGGCATAATTGGACGTGTAAGGAGTCATATAAAGAGAGGCAGGAAGCAGAAAACAATAGGGTTGAATGGAAGAAGCTTCATCGACAAGAGCCAAGCTCTTAAATATAAGAAGAAGAAATATAGATTTTGACAATGACGTAATGTAATCTCGACGACTATATCGAAAAAGAAAGCCTGTTTATTTAACACTAACATTAAGATTTTCGAAATAGTTTGTGGCTTTAGAAGTTCTGGCCTCTATTTTAACAAAAGCTTTTGTCACTGATTTATAAATAGTTCGCCCAAATCCACTTTCGAGCGTGGGCTAAGTACACATGAACTTAAACAAATTATTGTTGTATATCGGTGAATACCTACAGCACGTATTTTTCATCCCAAACATAACTTTTGTATTCTTCAATAATAACTGATTCATCAGATAACATTGTTAGTGCGAGTTAAGCTAACGCGAGGAATCTTAATAACCCCTCGTCATTCAAAAATTCGCAGTGTGAATGCTCAACAAGTTTAAACATGCAAACAGTTAAAAAGTTGCCTATGAAGGTTGTTTCACTTGTGTCGTCGTGTCATTTGTCGCAATAATTATTGTGTATGTATATTTATATTGGTGGCCGGAGACAGGTGGCGTCTTGAGCTGTACGTTGACTCCGCGGCCTTGGCGTCCCTCGATTCAATGGCATGCTACAGCCGCGATATGGTATGAGCTAAAGGTTTTTTTTCTATCAAGGCCAACGACACCACATACGTGTGTAACGTAGCAATGGATGCTGGCAGTTATTTTAATAGGCAGTTGCTTATTTTTTCATCATTTTTTTTAGATTCTCTATGGTGCCTGTAGCTTGTTTTCTTAATTTTAATATCTTCATCGACTGTTTTCATATTTTCAACTTACAAAGCATTATTTAACGTAAATATGCAATAGTTTGGGTAGTACTGCTTGCTTTGGCAAACGCATTGTTTCCTTTGACGGGCTCTTATACATTTATGGTTGAAAATTTGCATTTTAAGACACGCGAAAATTTCCACGAGCTCATGTTGGCTGGTTTGCTTTTATGGTATCTTAAAGTCGTTCAGTCTTTTGTATGTATTTCTCCAAAAAAATAAATATTGCGCTGCCAAAAAATATTTTATATTCGCTTTATTCTATACCTACTCGTATGTATGTTTATGGTTTGACGTAGCAGTTGTTAAATAATGAAACTTTACAATTAATTACATTAAACGTCTTTTATAAAACAATTAATCAGATCTGAAAGGCTGACAAACCCGCTACTCCGATTGGCTGATCACTCCATGACGTCATCAGCGTCTGCGCTTCGTCTGCCGCCACTTCCCAGAACGGTTGGCCGCAGTGGCCTTCCTGGTGCTCACGCCCTCATTATCACTATGAATGAACTTTTGTATAGTCGACTCTTTCAATCGAGTGGTCTTGTCGTAAATGGGTAAAGAAAATCAAAAAGCTACGCTCTCATCCTTATTGACTTTTCATACAATGACATCATCGATGTCTGTTACTTGCCTGTAATTATTCTGTGTTCAAGCGGCACTACTGCTCTAGTGATGGTATGATGAATGGATTTCACTCTTTTCGAGTCGTTGAACTTTGATCTAGTTTAATCTTGTGTGGGTGTTAAAATGACAGCCGACAGTGTTGTATTAATTTCAGTACCCAGTACTACTTAGTATACGTGCCGTTTTTTTTTTCATTAAAACCGTGTCACTGAATGATTTCGAGAAACGAAATAAACCATACACACACGTGTACATTTTTTCTTCTTATTGATATAGGAAAATTACAATGCTTAAATTGTTATTGACTATGTTACCTTATATGACACGAAACGTAACGTAAAGATGACTCGTTAAACAAATATGCAAATTATTCTGCAAACTGCATTGTAGGCTTATGTTGTCAAGGTTTGTGGCCAAACGCTAAAAGGTGCGTACAACGTAAACGTACTTACATACATTTTGCTCACCATGAAAGTTTGTGCATTTGAGGCCACGTTTAGTATTCTCTAAATGTCCATCGGCCAGGAAGCGATATACCGTTTACCTCACATTACGTTAGCTTATTGTGTTCACGGTGTATTGTTCAGTAAGTGACGCTTTGCATTAAAATCGAGAATGTATTGACAGTTTCAGTCTTTGGACTTTCGTTGCTAAAATCTTTCAATCTTTCATATCAGTCATGTACATAATACTCTACGTTTCAAAATAAAGAAAATAACGAAAAAGTTTGTGCCCAGACTTCGTCTAGGAAATCAATGTAAGAGGTGGTGTCGCACTGCAGATATACCTAACTATACGCCGCTTCGGTTAACGTAGAAAGTTACTCGACCTATTTTCGGGATTTACGCAGTGGAAGCGTGCTGGGCCCATAACCTATTGAATTTATTAACGCAGTGACATATCAAAAACAGGACACCAAACATATTTAAAAAATGTATAAAGATTTCTTCTTCTTGTCAGCCAGGATTAAAATCAGGAAGGTATACAAAACCTCTATGCAACACTTCCAGGTTCGCAATTGTGAATAGAGCACTTTGTCTCGACGTTTAAGCTCGTTTCAGACGTTAATATCACTGCAAATAGACGTCCCTCCTTAAATCTTAACAAAACTGTTATGTTCAGTTTAACTTACTATAAGTTAAGCACTCCTCCATATCACATTGTAAAGTTTTCTCTAATTTGAATTTATGCATGCGCTCACCTTTTAAACACGTATAAATTCTCGCACAAGAAGCGTAACGTTATTACACTCGCCAACACTGTCGTCCGTAATTCCGAATGAATAGTTTATTACAGTATTAATTTAGAGCTGGTACAGAGATCAGATCTCGCAGTCAGCCGGCGGCGATGGGCGCTGTTGTCTTCAATTAACCCAGTTCTGGACCGGGCATTGTATGCAGTCTGCTCGGTGTCTGCTTTCTTCCACTAGCCAATAATGAGTATAAGTAATGAGAGACTTGCAGCGAAGGCTTTGTTTAGGCGTCATTTGAGTACCGTACACACACACTGTAAGTACCTATTATGCTTATAGTAATATCAGCGATAATATTTCCAAATTCCCTAGTATCGATATGATATCCTATCAATTCTTTATTATCTTAAACAGCGGTTATTTTAAAGTGATTTTTTTGTCAGGTCACACAGTAGTGATAATATTAGGTCCCTGATGTTGTTTAATATTAGGTCTTTAGCTATAAAAATGCCATTATAGGTATATGGTAAATCTGTTAATGGCATGTACAGACATATTGTTGATGGATAAAAAGGATATCCCGGGATATCATCGTGGTACGTAGTATGTATTTAGTACCTTTTTGATTCAGGCATAGTGCCAGGTTCCTCGATCATTTTCATTTGATCTGTTGCTAATGATTTATGGAACTCCATACAAGACACGATAATAACGCTAAATAAGTCTTTACCGGATAATTTGAAACCTAAACCATAATTACAAAAAAAACTTAAGCGATTATTAATTTTATGTGTGTTTTGATTCCCCGATCAAATACAGTTAAGCAAAGTTGTTCTCAGTTTATCTCGATTTCACGTTTTTCATTCTGTTATCATAACTTTTCTTGACGGATAAGAAATTGAAAGAGAGAGCATGCATTAAAAGCTTATAAACTTTTTTTTATAGCCAATTACAATTGGAGTTCTGGCATAGACAGACAGAATATCAAAATGTTTATTCAATTTGTAATTGCGTCATTATTTCAAAGTCAGCTCTATGAATACGTGTTACGTGAATAGCATTACGTAAAAGCTTAACAACTAAAACTTTTGGTTCACGAAAATAATGATTTATCATTTGTAGTTCAATTGTAACAAGTTCTGTAACAAAAACCATTATGTACAATGTAATGTTTAAGAGTTACCTTTATTTTGTTTGCTGGCCTCCAACATGTTTCTGCTTTTGAAAACGGTCGATTCCTAGCAAAAGTTTCTTTCTTGGAAGTATCTTCAATGCCTTCTATCTTCGCCAAACTCATAAATTGTATTTTTTTCTCGTATATTCATATTAATAAAATCAGTCAAATGTAGTGTATATTGAATCTGTAACCTTACAGTTAAATGAGCAATCGTTTTTACTTTCCGTCGAATACATTTTAGTAAACGGAATAAATCTTAGCTGGCAGTACATTGACAGATGCTTTCTCCAAAGAAGTCATTGAACTTACAGATAAAAACTCAATTGGTTATGCGTCATGAAAATGACCTAATAGGTACAGTTAGTCTTCAATGACAAATACTGAAGTGTAGGCATATCTAGAAAAAATGTTCACGGGAAAAAATGGTATGTAATAACTTTCTGTTCAATTTAAACTTTTGCACCTTTCGCTTTGTTAGCGATAGAGTGAGAAAGCGGATGAACGTACCAGACACAACCCAGACAGTATAAACGTTATCTCGTCATCAATTCAAGTGATCAGTTGATCATTTTGTTCTTTTTTTCGCTAGCAAACGTGAAAATTTTATTATGTTAAAAGTATTTATCAGATTTTTTTATTAAAAATAGCGGATTATTTCTATTTGATGCTTACTAGTTAGAACTAATGTATTCCTCATATTTATCCTCTGAAGTTTTTTTTCCGGTTCTCTCTCGGGAACCCGATACTGTTAGCTGTTTCAATTAAGATCGACCAATTAATTGGAACAATCCCTTGAGCTTCACAACATTGCCCTTTCATAAAAAATTATCTTACGTCTCAATGTTGGCATTTCTCGATTGTTAGAGAAAGCTACCTATTCGTTATTTTCTCGTTGGTTCTTGACGGACAGACAAGTGACCTAGTTGGCAGGGAAGGAATATTTTTTGAAGTTGAACGTTTCCTTTATATTCCTTGACGTAATCTAAATACGGGACAGTGTGTCAAGCCATGTTCGGATAAATACAAATAAAGAGAAGAAGAAATAAATAATAAATATTCTGGGACATTCTTCACACACGGTTATCTGATCCCAAACTAAGCAGAGCTTGTACTATGGAAACCAGATTAACTGATATACTACTTTTGTTTTATAAATACATACTTATATAGATAAATACACCCAGACACAGGACAAACAGACATGTTCATGCACACAAATGTTTGTCCTAGATGGGAATCGAACCCATGACCAGCGGCGTGATAGGTGGTGTCTTAACCAACTGCGCCAACTGGCTTGTCAAATATTTGGACAACCCCGCTCAAACATTTTTTCTCGCCCCTAAAGCAGCAGCTTTCAGTTGGTTGTACGCCAGACGGAATCAAAATATTATAATCACTAGACCTACATAGTAATTTCTTGTACCAATCAGAATTATATCTGAGTGACGGCAGCCAAGTAGTTAAATTTTGTGGATAGATCACAAAATAGATACATTTGATTCGGTATTGTCTGCCGAATCGATTGCTATTATCATAAATAGGTTATTATATGGTAAAAACTTGCCCTATTTTTCATTAAAACCTATAGAACTTAGGTACTCCAAGATCTCTCAAATACATGATTGTCTACATCCGTAGTGTCTGATATTTGTACTTTAGGTATTGCTTTTATATCACTCCCTTTCCTTTACATTTTGTATGTTTGTGTACTTATTATATTACCTAATTTACCTATATCTTTAATATCTATACCAACAGGTCCCATTGCTATTAGATATCCTATGCTTTTACATCGATACAATTTTACTTAATCAAGAATTTTAATTTATCAAGAATGCTTTATTTTTAACTCTTTAAATATGTTAATTAGTCAGCCCGTCCCATAGTTATGTGATCTAATTATACTGCGATGATTTAAAGAGTGTAGGTATGCGCAAAACTTCAAAACGGTGCGTAGTACTTACTATATACTAAACTGAATTATTGGCATCTGACATAAGTGTTTCGTCCTAATATACATGCTAATGGTTCGCACCACGATACTAGTGTCGTTCAATGCCTTCGCTGTTTTCAGGGCCTCTTCTTAGAACTTATTTTATTTAAACTTGAAAAAAAATGTTACTGAATCTGATTCATTCGCTCGATCGACAGATCTCATTGAAACTTTATTTTTTGTACAAATTGGTTTAGATTAGGGAGACGCATTGGTTTCCGTCAGATAACAGTCTCTCAACTTGGAAACAACTATAATAACCATTTTTGGTCATAAGTATTAATGAACATGAACAACAGCCACGCTACAAATCCATTAAGTACTTAAAAATATAATAAAAACAAAAAAAATCGCGGCACGGCCTTCTGTGATGTCAGACGATTTTACACGACCACTTGAGTACCGTCTGCGCCCAGAATGAAAAAACTTGGCACTCGTTTTATCCTATGGCGCTCTCTGTGTCAGTGGCGCTGGCATTTGCAAGCGGCGCTTGGGCAGTGATGTGCTCTTCTTTAGCCCTACAACTTGGATCCTTAATAAAGTGGGATTGAAAATAAGGAATAGAGTTAATTATGCGATTTTCGTAGCTTTGCATAGTTCATCGCGACTGCAATATTTCACTTCCAATGCACACTGTTAGACATAGTCCTCCTCCAAAAATCCTGCCACCTTGTCATCTGCATGTTGCTTATTCCTATTGTTGGTCGTCGAAACAACATTATTCGTTTGTTCATTAAAAACATAAACATAATGATCAGACAAACATCCTTCTCAATAAAACTGGGTATATTTTTACTGCATAAAATCTAAGCAGGACCATACTTTGAGTGATAAAACGATGACAACATCGGAAAAGAAAAGAATGACTTGGGTGCATAACACATAATTATAGGTACAGTAAAAGATATCGCTGGTCTAAATTACGGGTCGAAACGCGAGTCCAGTTCGGAATGTACTGTAAATACGTAAGACGCCATCCGAAGAGCTTTAATTGGACGCTTGTCATTTTGGCACGTATCCGTACATTCGCACTATGTCCCGCTTTCGCATATTGACTCTGTCAATGTGTATGAAATGCAGCATCAGTTCAACGTTTCGAGTAATTTGTCCATTTTTAAAAATTCAAATAGATCTACTTGATACTTGATTTACTTGTTTTATAACCTACCTATAGTATGAGTAGAGTTAATCCAAATAGAAAGTGCATTTTGCAGTTTATCTCTTCTGTGTTTATGAACGCATTGTATATTCAGTCGGAAAGTCGTTTATGTGATGAAGTTTTAGATTACTTCCCTCGAGCCAATAGTCACTTGACTTTCGCCATTATCGCAACTAATAAACGATTTCTTCAACGCTGCTACCACAAAGTATGTGAATTTGTGATACAATTTCTACAGAGCAATCATGCAACTGCAATCAGAGCTATTGTCAATGTTTGATTTGATTCAATGAATCAATTGGGGTTGCAACGACTATAAATCACCCTATGGCAATCTGTTAAATTGAAACCATTTTAACGGTTTTAAGTTTAACAAATGTACACAATTATTACAGTGGTCGTTTAGCCATTATACAAACTTTTAAATTTTGTAATTACATTATACAATCTATTAAACACTGCACTTTCTGTCACTGAGAGTGGTTTTCTGTGTCGTAGAATAGTTTGATGGTATACGTACAAGTATTTACAGTCGACTTGTGTATCGAAGAAACAAGTTCTTAGCGTTCCTAGACCGCGGAGAATTCTACACTTTATTGTGCAAAAAACTCCGGGCACTTGTATATTCTGCACATATTTGCCATGTTCTCGTGTCTGCCTGCCAGTTAAAGTACATGATTATCTGTTTACAATTTAATCTGTTATTTCCGCATTAGATTCAATTATATGCATCAAGTGGCAACAACATTTTTACCGAGAATTAAATTGGGCTCTCGGTAGCATTGCATTCTTTAGCTTATTATGTCATATTTATATCGAACACTACGTGGAATAACTATTTCTATGTTTGTATGACTTATAACAACGATTGATCTGTAAAAAATGAAGCATTCTGAAAAAAAACTTAAAAGAAAACTGAGCTATCCTCCCACATGCCTTGTTATAAATATTGCTTGTAGTGAGCAATGAGTATGTAAACTTTAATTAACCTATTAATAGTATCTAGGAATGGATTCGTAATGGATTCATATTAATATTAAAATAACTTGAAATATCTGAATTATGTTGTGAAACTAGTACATACAAAATCGCAGTAGGAACGAATATTCAGAATACAGACTTCAGAGAATAAGTCAATAATGATCCTCTAGCTCTATCTGAAGCATACTAAGTAAATTTTGAAAGTATTAATGTTTTATACATATTATTATATGCATATGCTACATTCGTATCATGAACAGGTGTTTTACACCATTTTCTTGGAATTATTTCGTAAACCTGCTGCGATTAATTACTTGCTTATAAACGATGTTGCCGAAACATTGTATTTAACTTGCGTGACAATACTTGATGGCTCCAGTCACAAGTTGCAAGCGTTACTTCCTTCTACTTAGCTATTTAAATGTTATACTCGTACTAGGCAGTTTACAATATGCAATGTTTTTATTTTCATAAAAATGCTTTTGGTATTAATTGGAATCCAGTAGTTCTTGGCGATGAATGAAAAATAAACAATCCACCCAATCCCTGCGTCTTAGATTAGATGGGAGATGACTAGTTCAAATAAACCAAACAAAATGATTCAAAAGGAATGTTGGATTAAGAAAATTTTCTCAGTCGTTAAATTGCTCATCCGAACCAAAATACACGTCTGAGAAATAATTTATGAATATAAGATTCTTAGATATTTCTAAGTTGAGTTAGATTTACGTGATAAGAACTCAATGAGTGTTCGGATAATTTGTGCGACCTTGATGCCCATTAACCTCGACTTGTGACTGACCCCATTATTTAACGATTATGATAGATACGCTGCATTTTTCAACAGAATCTAGAAGGCAAATAGAGCATCGGTTCTTTGTAAATCTATACGATTCTCCAGATGTTACGATGCCTCCTAATTGTTCTAGTGATTATTTCATCAACTGTTACTTCAAAGTTTACATTCCAAACAAGTCTCGAAAAAATCTACGTTTTATAACGACTCGTTTACAAATTATGTAATTACCTACTTGGAAGGTCAATATAATACCCAAGGCCGATCGTAGGTGATATTAAACCTGTTCAAGTGGCTAGCCGTTGGTCATGTGGAAATTCTTGGGGCAATTTACAGTCCCTTAACGTGGTATTATGTTGTTTATGAGTTAAAGAGGTGATATGCTTCTTTGAGATAATAGTGCTCCTTGAATTTGAAATTTTACCTGTGTGTGATGTTTCAAGTCTAATTGTTACCATACGGCATGAAGATTACGGAGTATTTGATGACCTCATATCTCATATGTCTTGTTTTCCTGATGAGAATATAAGAATATTCTTCGTTTACTCTTCATAAGTGTCTTCGTTGTCTCTTCATGTTTATACCAGTTAGCTGAGATTCTATACCAGTTGTTTTGAATCATCCTGACTTAACATGAATCTATTTTTTTTTTTTATAAATCACTAAGGCATGAGTCGACATACAAGTGGATTAAGTAGATTAGTCCTAAAGCAAATTGTATGTGCCAGTAACCTCGAACCAAGTAGGTATTTACCTACGTCCGAAATTTCATCCTAGGCAAATGTTTAAGCGGCTGAAAGCTATTGATTAGTCTTGCCTGACTGATAGACATATTTGTCGGAATGGCCGCGCGAAGTGGCTGACGCCTGCCTTTCAGTCTAGCCTAGGCGCGTCTGTGGGCGTGGGCGTTCATAATTTTATTGTGGTTATAACTAATAATAATACATTACTATCATGCATTGGCACTGTTGGTGATAATGTTGTTGTAATATCGCCTTCGAATGGTTCATTCACATAGTTCTGCTCAGTGAGAGGCAGAAGCCATTCATGATCGTGCACATGATACGTCAATTTATTATTGATTGCGAACCAATAAAATGTATATTAAATATCCTGGGACATTTCTTCACACACGGTTATCTGATCCCAAACTATGCAGAACTCGTACTATGGAAACCAGATAACTGATATACTACATATTTTTATTTTTTTAAATACATACTTTTAGATAATTATACCCAGACTCAGGACAAACAGACATGTTCATGCACACAAATGTTTGTCCTGGATGAGAATCGAACCCACGACCTGCGGTGCAATAGGTGGTGTAACCAACTGCGCCAACTGGCCCGTCAATGTATTATTTGCAATTTTTAATCTCAACTTCAATTTCATCTATTGTTAACGTCTACTCTGAAATCGGGGCTAATAAATTCCCCAACACGTTACTATCGATGATTTGATGTTTGTACCCGACAAGTACTTACAGTTGAGGTTATCGTTAAAAGTGACTTTGGTAATCACTAATCGAGTAGTTAATTATATATCTGCTGAGGGTATTTAAAAATCACCTCGATAACATTTACGGTATCTGAACATGATCATTCGACCGCATTTTAATTATTTTTCAGCAAAGCGTTCAAGTACATGAATAGAAATGAGGAATAACAACAAAAAATCTAATTAGTCCGTCAGTTAGATTATCAAAAAATATTGGATACGTATTTTTTATTTTATCAAATCAATAAGAAATTACAAAGATAAGTCCCATCAAAGTGCAGGATTGGGGCTTGTGACGTCATCGTACAACTACTTTTTAGTACACTTTTTGCAGACCGGAAAATTTTAACGCACTGTATCTTCGTTATTTTTTGTTTTCAGATCAAAATAAAAAATACGTATCCAATATTTTACGATAATCTAACTGACGGACTAATTAGATTTTCTTGTTGTTATTCCTCATTACAATTAATAATGGTACAAGTGTTATATTAACATTCATGTAGCTTTATTAATCCGTCAAAATCCCATCCATGACATTCTTTTGAAGTAGT
The DNA here is from genome assembly GCA_963555595.1 of Tethea ocularis. Taxonomy (NCBI): domain Eukaryota; kingdom Metazoa; phylum Arthropoda; class Insecta; order Lepidoptera; family Drepanidae; genus Tethea; species Tethea ocularis. The sequence continues at coordinate 11,831,268 of OY741958.1, forward strand.
GTCCCTTGTTTCTTATCATTTCATCTGATATAGACTTTTTAGATTTAAAACGAGATTCAAATTGTCTGAAATATCGACATCTAAGGTCGATGTTCACCGACAAGAAAGCGGTCAGGTAAATTATAATCGGGCGTTTACGATGACTTGTTCCTACGAAAACGAACGCCCAATTATAATTTATCGGACCGTTTTCTAGTCGGTGAACTTGGACCTAAGTCATGTAAAAGTAAATGCGCGATATTTGACAAACATTTTAAACTATGATTCAATGAGGAAACGCTCGTATTAAAACGCTTTGCTTTCTGTAATATTTTATTTTGATTCAAATAAATATTTTGTATTTGCCATTTCTGAAATTACCTTTACAGAGCTTTAGAGTATTATAAATTATAATGTTCTTGAAATAAAAAAAATATAAAGTTACTTACAAAATTGTTCTAGCACAGGTTTTCAATTAACGTTTTCAATGTAATCTTATAGGTATTACCAATATGGTACTAAGTACTAATGAAAACAAATGTTTCCAACACTGAGAAAGTAAGTCATCAGCCAAAATTGCGATGCGATATGTTTCCCTATCTAGTGATTCTATTTAGATAGTGTCTGTCTCCTATCTACCAGGTTATCAAATCTGGTTTAATTTAAAATATTTTTAAATGCCAATAAAGCAAGTAACCAGTATTTTATTTTATTACAGGTACTATGACTGTCTGCGACGCACACGCACACCGGCACCGTGAGTCATTCGTTGATATAATGACGCTTGCTGACGTATCGTATTGAGCAAATAACTTGATTATCTTAATTTATTTGTATACTTCACAATGTATAGGAAAAATTAAATCTTTTTGCGAGGTTTGAAAAAAGAATGAAAAGAATGTGTCACCGATAAACCGGTGTAACAATTTGTATTGTTCTAGTTCATATTTGAATTTTCCACAAATGAGGTTCATATTCCCAGTCCTCACGTTCGACAATTAAATACATTGAGATTTGAGACGTATAATTTATTACAGAGGATTGAGCTTTAGACTTTGAGAATTATAATATCATATCTACCAAATAAATAGCAAACCGATCCGGTCCGCTATATCTTTATAATCTCCGCATTCCATATACAAATGTGCCGTTTATAAGTATTGACTAAAATTATTAGGTAGGTAGGTACTTAAATTATTTAAAAAAATCTTGATAATTCTATTCCATATAAAACCTCAAATTACATATAGGGGGTCTTAAAACGTGGCTACAAAAATGCTCCAAAAATTCGAACTTAATCACCAGTCCTGTTGCGATGATTAATCAGATTTTGCGATTCGTCAGTAAGCGCCATTATGTATGTCAATCAAATTCTATCATAATAACGTCATTCGTTCTAGTAAGGTCTCTTTCCCCTCCCTAATTTGTATGTGTGTCAAACTTTATTCTTTTTAACCGACTTCCAAAAAAGGAGGAGGTTCTCATTTCGGTTGTAGGTTTTTTTTATTAAAATGACCTAGTGATGTACCTACTTATATGTAATAAGTAGATCAAGTAATATCAACACGGTTTTGGTCGCCGGCTCTTGTTTTATGATGACTTTTCCACTCAGGAGTTTCACCTGCATTCCTTTTCATACCTTCACTTCATATTTATTAGGTCTCATTTGATTTTTTTATTTTTACTTTTAAGACTTTGAGCAGTTCTTGATGAAACGCTCGTTAATGTTACAATATTGATCAAAGAATAAATTTTTCGTAAAAAAATAAATATTAGGTAAGTACGCCATAAATCTATAAAATTACGTGGCCGTTTTCGGTTGGCAAAATCGTGATTAAATTAATGTATTTTGTGTTCGTTTTATATTTTATTTGCTCCTTACATAGGTATTAATAATTGGGCATTTTATTTAATTTACCAGAAACTATTTGACGAGAGATAATAACAAAGGTGCATTTACTTTTCAATTGAATATAAATTCTAAAAAATAAATGATTGCCCTAAATTGGGCATTTTTAAGAGACCTTACTAGAATGCGATGCAAAAATTGTACACGTGTAATCCGATTAGGTTTGCATTGTTTATTATGTAGGTTATAGGTACCAAGATTATTAAGTAATCTGATTGACAGTAGGTATTGATAGGAATCATGAAGTCTCTCAATGATTCACGGAATCTGTAATTCTTAGTAGTTTTTTGTAGTCTTATTTTTAGGTTACGTCTATTACTTATAATATTTGTCGTTTATATTCGTAAAATATTTGTTGTAAAATCAGCTTAATAAGATTCTCTAGAAGGATTAAGTTCTAAGAAACATATCGAGTATGTGTCATTTTTAAGGTGATGTCCACGCGTAAATTGTTATTGTTTTCATATTATGAACAATACAAACACGTTATTGAGCTGGTTTTGCAATACAAATACCTAGTTGGGGTATTTTTTTCTAGGTGTACCTACGCCATTTCTGCATCGTAACGCCAATCAGTGATGCGACCTTTGTTTTTGTCGAAGATATTTGCAATGCTGGCCACCTGGCGACGCAAGGCGCGCCTCGTGCGGTCACTGAACCCTAACTTACATTGAATGGTGTTATGAAAGGTTTTTTAGCTAGTGATAAGTTGTGTGCCGTGCCCCGCCAAGAGAGGTCACCGAGAGCGGCAGATCCTCCTCACGGTTTGAAGTCCTACATGGTTTGTTGGCAAGGCTACCATAATTTTGATTTATTCTTTTTAATTAATTATGACCTATTATATTTTCTCACATTTCACATAGATTTCCATTCAAAATTAACTCTTATTTATAATTAACATCATTAATGATACCTACCTTCTTATTACCACTCGCTGATAGTTCCGAAAAAATCCGAATGTAATGAAATTCAATTGAATCTGTAGATCGTAAAGCGATTGACGTAAAAATCGTCATAGCAGTAGATTGTACAAGCACAAACTACTATAGGCACTACTGGTTAAACGTAGCGCCATCTAGCGGCGAGTAGCGACCTTATTCTGTTTCATATTTTGCAGAGGCAAAATAACACGAAATGGACAATTTTGAATGGTAATAAATTATTTTTTAACAAATCAACTAGTTTTCGCATATTATTAGTAAGAATCTTATTTTATACGTTATAAGACTCGTTCTTCCATAACTATAAATTTTAAAGTGATAAATAATTGTTGTTGCCAGTAAAGCGCTATAAATTTTATTTTTAAAAGTATTTGTATTAATACATATACAAAAGTATGAACACTAATAAATTATTGCTACGCTGTTAGAGATACTTATAGTGGTATATTTATATACTGATACATATTTACAACCTTACCGACACGAGCCCGGATAGCTCAGTCGGTAGAGCATTGGACTTTTAATCCAAGGGTCCAGGGTTCAAGTCCCTGTTCGGGCGGCTATCTTTTTGTCATTGTTTAATATAAAATAAACATGGCGAGATTAATTTGTAAATAAAAAAGCACGATTTTGTATATCACAATGCGATATTTATTCCATATTTTTTCATGTTACATGTTAATTATACCGTTGAATGTTTTATGCCCCCTCAAAATCAGTAGTAAGAATATTCCACAATAATTCACAAAGATTTTTACTTTAGTGTTCTGGAGATCTAAAAATATTTTCTCTTCAATAAATATTTTTTTGGCACCTCAAAATGTCCTATTAATAAAAATAACCTGAGATTATATTTCGCCATGAATTAAATCTAAATCTTCCTGAATTTAACGGAATATTACTAATTATTTACGTATTTTATTTGAAGATTCAGTATTAAAAATCTTATTAGGTTCCCACCATAATTGAGTTGGTACAGCGCCATCTGTGTTCAAACTCGTAATCATATTGCATGACACATTTTCGAAGTAGTGTTTCGTCTAAATCGTTTAATGTTAAGAGCATTTTATACTAGATGGCGCTGTAGTAAACATAAACCATTCTAATATAAATCTATCCCGCTAGATGGCAATAGATGTCTGAAAAGTGTGTGAATTTTCGAAGTAAATCGTAACAATAATAAAATTTTATTGGAGCTTTACTCAAAGAATAAAATTATTCTTTGTGAAATTATAATAATTATAAAATCTTAATAAGTCTGAATATCTGTAATATTACCTTAATTTTGTAGTAGGCACTATAACTTAGCCGTAAATGTTATGAAATTACATACTATAAATGATTACATTTTTTATTTACAGAACTCACAAACTTTTGCATTTATGCTATAAAATTAATTTTGTTACATTATAAAAAAAAACAATATTTCACTATTATTCAAATACACATGCTGTACAAATAAGTGAACCTTAAAAATAATAAAACAAAATGCACATATTGATATAGGCACAGAGAAGATAATATACCTACATAGATAATCTGCCATCATATAATTAAAAATTTTCGTATAATTTTGTACCATAAGTCCATAACTTAATAATAATACTGTAATTTACTTCCAAAAACTTATCCTACGTTAAACAAGTTTTGGGAACTCCTTTTAAGCAAAAAATACTGATAATGAAGAACTTCATATCTTAAAATTCTTTAATGTAGGTATTTTGTAATGTTTGAAAAGATTACTATCAATTAGATAGTATATCATTTAATGGAATTGCTATTTTCGTTATTTGCGTGTGATGTTAGATCTACATGTAAGTAATCCTTATTTAGGATCCTAAATATTTAATAAGTATGTACCTATAGCTGAGATGCTAACAAGTTCAATGTTAGCAATGTATTCTTAGATATAAATCGTGATGGGTTTAATTACTTTTGCAATTAGTAAGTAGCAAGTAAGTAGATGGTATAATCGTACAAATAAACAATGTTGATAGGTAATACTCGTAAATACAAGTATGGAACATGATATGCTGATTCGTCTTATTTAAATATTATTGTAAAAAAAAACTTTATTTCGAAGCAACACAAAAATTATTTAAAATCTTAATAATACAAGATTGTTTACCCCAACATTACAGCTTATTTGCTAAGCGACCCGGCTTTCACCACCTATATCAATGTACTTGAAATCATTTCGTATCACATGACTTCAAGCACTCCTCCTTATCGAAGGTACAGCCATAAAATTTCACATGTAGATAACCACCAACGCGGCCGGTTACCCCGTTCTTCGCCGCTTGCGCCATTTTGAATGTTTCTTGTTTGGTGATAAAAAATGTAAACGATGTGTCACCGCTAAAAATAGAATCGCGCGATTACGAACCATGGAACCATTGCTGGCTGAAGCGCGCGCTCTCGATTTATACTGATTGTATGTTTATATAACACGTTGAACTTTAAACTGAAAGCAATGGGAATGAAAAATATTATATCCTTGTTAGATCCCCACAGCTGAATAGACCCCCTGAACTCGAATTTACCCTCAAATACTTCCACAATTTCAACCAGACTTCAAGAGCCGGAATCTAATCGATGATTGATATAGGTCAAACAAGGTCAAACTAGTCGTCAAAAATCTACCTTCTCCATGAATTTCCTTATCTAACTGCGTTACACAGAATTTATTCACCACGCAACTTATATAATTTACAATCGAAATCACTGATGGCGTTTCTTCGGCGAAAAAGTAGGTAGCTTAGATAATAAACCTGTCTAGATAGAGTTCGCGCGTCTAAACGCTAAAAAAAGATATCAACCAACTGTTGGCTGATAAACTTGTTCCGCCCGCTCATTGGTGACACTGTCATTGTCCTATAAACACGTATTCTGTTAAATTCTCTGCCGAATTGCTGGTTGAGTATATTTTTTCCCTTACTTTTATGAGAAATAATTCAAGGACAAATCTGGCCTGTTGTTTTTGTTGCAATTGAAGCTCAACACTCTTATCTTATCTAGACAGGTTTATTTATCTAAGGTAGAGCTAGCTAAGTTTTTGTAACTACAAGTCGTCAAGATGTCAGCTTTTTATATAAAATAAATTATAACGGTATTAGAATTAAATAGGTGGATACATAACTGGCAAAAACTTTGTGGGCTAATCACTTCACGAGTTGCTTGCTCTTCTGGGATCCAATGAAGCTGACAAAAACTCTAGTGGGTGATTGATAATGTCGCGTTGGCGTTTTATTTGTTAGTTTAGTTTCTACGGATATTTTTTTTTAATTTTATTTAGTAGGTGAATTTTGTTTTTGCGTCATAATTCAGGAGGTATATTCTTCTATTATGCCAGAAGGCTAAGTGTGACCAGCAGTTATACGCTCCACTTATTATTTTCCAGGGTAAATGTCACCGCACCTTTGCCTACGAGCTTAGCCATCGCAATCTAATGCACATGTGTACCTTATCAAAGCTTAAAAATAGCTAGACAGACAATCAGGTTGATATATTGGACAAGTTAACAATGAAAAACTTTATTTCGTAATCCTTAAAATTAAAAAGTAGCTTTTGCTACTGATTTGTGATATATTAAAAAAACTTTTAACAAAAAATAGAACCGACTTCAAAACACTAAAAAGCATAAAATAACCATGTAGGAACTCTAATCAACCTGATACTGTTTTGAAGTCAGCGAATGTGTAGTTCATGTTCCATGGAAAATATCATGGTCCCTAAACATTTCAGTAAAGCAAAACCATATCTGTATGTAAGATTTCGTTCGCACCATTTTAAAATAAACAAAAATAAAATTATCTTATTCCAATAACTTCTAAATCTATTCGAATGGCATACCTACAATAACATCAACAGTTGGTTTTTATCGACATTTTTAACAACAAAATCTCGGCAGCCATAGCTGTAGCCTTGGGGAGATAATTCGTAGTCGTGAGTCGTGATCTATTGTAGTATTCTGTCGTGCGTATAGGACAGAGATATACCGGAGAAGGTGATAAAAGATAATATCATTATACCACGTTTTTTTTATAGTATATACCTAACTAATCTTAGGGTTCGATACATGCCAAGCATAATTTTTGTAATGTATACAGTGCAGACTGAATTTATCACACATTAGGTATCTTGGGGATGTTAAAACAGGAAAATAGTACGTGGTTCCACATTTGACACACCCATTTTCCTATAAACGTGAGTATTGATTCACTATAAAATTTTCGAAATCCTGAGTAACTGGGAGCTTTTTGCGGTTTCCTATTTTTACCTTGTACGGTAATCATAATTCGATGATGTAATTAAAAATTACCTCACTGTTATACAACATTTTTTTACTTATGGGTCATTGGGGAATATGCATGTTTTTTAATTACTTTAATAAAAGATCATCCATATAAGAAAGACGAAAAATCTTTTTCTAGCAAAACAGTATTTAGCATAGACCTTAACATGCCCTATGTCGTGACAACCGTCACAGGGCATGTCGGATCTCTCTGTCTAATTAAGTAGTAGTTTAAAATGCTTATATCTTCCGTATTTCTCGGTTAATTTTAATTTCACTTCTTGACATATTTTTTACGGTATTTTGATATTTTGTTAAGCGATAAAAAAATCATGCATATTCCCATTTCCCTATTATTATGTGACTCTAACTTGCTCAATGTGTATTTGGAGTTTTTATATACCTTTAACATTGTTGTTATCTCATTAATCTGTCTCTTAACAGCTTTTGACGCCACACGGGCAACATGTTTTCGTCGTAATTCACAACATTATGGGATTCGTATGCTAATGAATATAAAAGATCTGTTTACATTTTTTTGCTGGCCTTAAAGTCTTTAGCCCGTTTTTTGTTAAACTAATTTACTTTTATGAAACTGGTAACTAATTTATCACCTTGTCTAACTCCTTCAATAAATAAAATCTAGGAACTTTATGTAGTTTTACATGTAAATATATCTATAGTACTTTTTCCTGACCTCGACTTCATATTCTACTATTTCAGAAACTATTACCGATATGGATCTAGTTAATGGGTTCTCTGCTATGGAAAACTGCCCACGTGCTATCAAGTTCGTGGAAATGATGCCGCATTGCGGTGTTTACCCTTCATTACTTAATTAAATACTTAATAATAGCATAAAAGTAATATTGAGCGTTAGGACTTCAAAGAGAAAGACTGTAGTATTTGAACACTTTCTTTCCGCTTGGAAAAAAGGTTTCCTGCGCGAGTAATCTTCACTTCTACTCAATCAACCAATAGAGCTATAAATTATAGTTGACATCAACTCATTTACATTATAGTTTTGTTGGAAACTTCCATTGGATATCCGGGACCAGTGTTTATTAATCATCATATTATTTTTAATTGTTGCGTTTCCCAAACGGAATCATGCTAATAAATACTGTTTCTCCCAATGTTTCCGTTAACTAGTATCGTAGGCATATCATTATTTATAACAAATGTTAATGTAGTTTTGTCTTCATTAAGTTGGAAATCTTTCTCGCAATCAATCTGAACACGCATCGTTTCTGGTCCGAGTCTTATCCTTATTATAGCTATAATGAGGAGAATCATAGTCACACATTCTACTTATACCAGATGAGTCTACTTATACCAATGTGATCAAAATTCAGATGTCTCTCTTGATATATGCAATTTTACAAATACAAAATTGTAATCTCTCGTTCAGCCGCTGCAAACTTTATTGCTGCAGAACTGAAACTGGGTTAAACTCCTATCAAATATTTCAAAGCCGTCACATAAAGGACGAATAATATAAATTATAGTTAAACTTGGCGATATCGCGTATTTATGAGTCACATACATTGTCACTTTAACTTATTTGCTGTGTCCTTGTTGTAAATCAATTCAGTTTATGGTGAAATCGTATTGTTATTGTTCACACAGTGTTCAATACTGCTTGCTTTATATGATTAAAATGGTTTAAATCATCATTTATAGCTCATTTATGTCCCCACTGTGGGGGGAACAATCTCTTTTATCAACAAAGAAGTCAGAGAACATTGTATCCACCCGAAATTACGTGAACTTCTTGTGGATTTGGTTAACTTCACTAGCCCTATACGAGCAATTCAATTCGAGTTGCAAATGAACGGCTAGTAGGTATGTTCCTTGCTTTCTTCTTTTTAAAATATAACCTGAATAGTAAACTTATTATCCTGCGATGATTTGTCGACTTCAGCATTTGTACATGTGCACATTCCTCTTAAATATTCAGCTTATAGAAAGCATCTTATGGGCTTTTTATCCAATTACTTCACTCGGTCTATCAATACTTACTACTGTCTATTTTACTTTACTGTTTTACCGCTGATATTTTATGCAAATTAAAAGATATAGGACTTACGCGTGAAACTTCACCCTCTGTCACCACAAATATTTCTGATGCCTGACCTTCACTAAATTCGAACTTTCCTAAGCACCTTCACGCGTTTATGTTTGCAAACATCTTCTAATACAGTAGGTACTACGTCAGAAGCGTGCGTACGCCCAGTTCAAATTACATCAAACTACGCAATTCCGTTTTGTGTAACTTCTTTACGGTTGTTTGCTGCTTTGATTTATGTTTTTTTTGTTACTTCGCTTGTGCACTATTAAATTGAACATACAATCTAAATCACAATAATCATCGTGTATAATTGAGTCGTTTCATGAAATATAGTTAGTGTTTTGTAGATCTCGTTATAACTGGTCAAAGTGGTCAGTAATTCTTTCGATTTATGTAGCATTTCGGTTAGTAGCAAAAATGTAACAGCTAGATTAAAAACAAGTATAATTTCAGACCAGTAGCTGTCCCAGATCGGATAACAGACATAATTCAAGTTCGTTAAGTGACTCACACAACTTACATACTCACAGTGTGTTACGTAGATATTCTTATATGTATGTTACACAGTTGTAAGCTCTCGTAACATAATGCGTAATGTCGTAGATATATGGGTGATTAAAATAATACGTCGGCTGTGAAATCAGCTCACGCAATTTGCGGCCGTTGATTGCCCTATCTCGGTGTTTCTTATTTGCAACTCACTTAATTTAATAATAAAATTAATGGCTAAATTACTGCCTCATCAAAACCTAACGGTATTAGATGATATTCTAACAATTGCCTTAAGGCTTTTACGAGTTGTTTATCTAAAGGTAAAACTTATGTTGGTAATGTTGGTATACATAGCGAGCTAGTAGGGTCAAATAACCTATTGCAGATCCTGTACATAGCTTAATTACCAACGTCTATGCATCAAACATAAAACGACTCCAGAGCTATATTACTCTCCAATAAGTTTTGTGGTATATGGACAACATTTATTTACCATAACATGTATATAGATAAAATACATCTTTCTTCATATTTGAGGTCTTAATGAGATCATCCATTCTGTGAGTATAGTAGGATTTAAAGACTAATGCAAAATTTGAAAATAAAAAAGAATTAGGCACTATGTTCCGCGGGACACTCGACGTGAGACATAATGACAAAAGCCCCGATTATCAATGTAGAATACATATTTTTATGTTAAACTAGTTTTTCTCCTTCGATCCTCTATTTTACCCCTTACGTGGGGTTGAATTTTCAGAAATCTTTGCTGATTTCTATGTCATATTAGCTCTCTGCATCCCAAATTTCAATCCGATCCATCCAGTGGTTTCTAGATCAGTCAGTCAGTCTCTTTTTCCGTTTATTTTTTTAGAATCAAAAACTGTTAAAACTACTTATATTTCCTGTAAGATTAGACCCGACTTGGGAGAATATTATTATGATGGTAGCACCGTGCTATGAACATTTCATATTCACACGATCATTATATTATTCCGACATCTGCAATGTTTATGTTGACATTTAGCATTATGAAAATTGTCTGTTTTATTACCTTCGTTAATAAATTACAGAACCTTCGTATTTTATAAACGATGTAAATGTAAACATTAATTTTCCGTTTTCAAATCAACTCTTTGGTCATAATTAAAAAGTTGATATCTACTTGTTTTCGTAACCGCAAATAAATCTGATCATTATGCTCTAAAGTAGAAATTACCTGAAGAAACGCAATCAATACACGGAACAGAAAAGTATACTGTTTTAATAAAATTAAAAGTAACAATGTTTAGTCATTATGTTCTATTAAAATAGCATCAAAAGCTTTTTCCGTTGTTTTCGTTAAAATTTCTCCCTCTAACCTGTCAGTATAGTAATAAATAGAGCCAAAGTATTTAAAAGATGGATTTGACTTTGATGACACGACAGTCGACACTAAAGATGGATTTAGACCAGCTTTCGCTTTGAAATATTATTATCGTTTCTTTTTACATAAGGATTTGAAAAAGGATTATTTCACAGCTCATTTGGTAACTTCCTCCTACGATATCCTTTCGTGGAACATTCTTAATGGCCTTGGAAGAATGTGTCTGCTCTTTGTAGTAATTTGGGTAAAGCTCTTATACAATTTTGTTTATTAAGTTATATTTCGTATTTGTCGTTGTGTCTTGTCTATCCTCTGTAATAATTTATTGTGGTTCATCGTAAATTACTTGTGCATGTTTTCTCGGTAGGTGTGTCAAACTCTTTAGTAATGTTTCCAATTAATTCAGGATGAAGTGCTTAGAAATTTCACCTTTGCCATTGCCACTGATCATTGAGGTGAAAGGAAAATCAGTTTATGTCAATAAAATCGTGGAAACATACCATTTGAATACAATTTCCACAAGCACAGTGAAAGTAAATTGAATTCGCTTCGGAATTGTTACAGTTGACATCTTGTTTTCTCTTTGTTTTATGGCAATTTTTTATGTTTTTATTAATGTTATAAGTTAGTTTTCGTGTCTTACTAGGTCAGTTGCTTAATAAGTTGTTCTTTTAACTTTTTCCTTTTGTTTTATTAGTTTCTTATATAATCATCCGAATGCGTTTTACAGTTAACGTTTTATGCACAGAAATGTTTGTCTTTTCACTATTATTTAGTACTTTGAATTCAAAGACAAGTATAACTAAGTCACGTCATGTATTTGAGTCGTCATTATTTAAATAAGAGTCAATAAATTTCTTCATCATAGACTGATCAAATAAATTATAAAGTACCCGGTTAACATGAAATACAACTGGTAATACTTTACATAATCAAATGCAACGCATCTGGACGGAACGAAGGCTACCTCCTGTCACACGGCGCGTGCGCACGCAATTATTTTGATTTAAAATGCAATACTACAACAGTCCATTTAGCTTAGCATCACAACTATGCGTTATTTACATGATAAATATGATGTATTGATACTTGTTTCTCGATTTGTAAGCGTTTTACTTATATAAAAGGGCAAGAGCTGGTTGAAGCATCAATATAGAATAGAACTTGATTTAATTGAATAGGCAGAATAAATCACTTTACCTTTCCCTTACTAAACTGACGGGGAAAAGCGAGACGAGCGAAGAGCACTAAATAAAAAAAGACGTTTAAATGTCATTTAAAAAGAAACCAATAACTTTTTTTTAAAGTAAGAAAACTATTCCCTTTCTTTTTTTTTATACTATTAGGTCTCAGAATGTATGTTAATATTTTCTAGTTATTTGGATGCACAGATAAGGAAAAAATAATTTTAAATTTAAAAAAGGCATATAAACATTTACGATTTTGTTTCTGACGTTTCTAAAGAAAGATTTTAATTTAAAAAAATCTATTTCCCGTCATATATTCCCTAGAATAACATATATATTTTTTTAAATCTCTTGCAACAAAGAATGCAAGGAAAAATTTAATTTAGAATCATCATTTCTCGTATTCGCCTTTAGGGATGAGTCAAAAATAACAAATGAATGTGGCTTACCACAATGACAGTTTAACTATTGCTAGCAGTTCAGTATCGAATGTACTTGCGGGGCCTAGTGTGCCACAATTAGTTGTTTTCGCAAAGCCATATAAAAAAGATCGTTCATTTACCTACCACTGTCCAAACCACAAGTACTTTATTATTATCCTTATTATAATTTTTAATAAGTGGTCACAAATTATGATCTATGATTCCAAGGTATACTTTGCCATATAAAAATAATGTAGGTCATCGTCAGTTTCTTGTGGTTTTTATTGAAACTGATTTTCCTTCGTTCTATTTACTTGAAATGCAATGAATGCGTCACGTCAAGTGTCTGCCTGAAATAATCACTGTATTCTTTGTGTGGTACGAAAATTGCTTTTGATAAATGCGCCTCTGGCATTTGATTTAATGCCAACCTACTTATTGGTCATTGTGAATGTGGGGCAGAGGAAAATGAATGCACTGGTATAGCACAATGTGAACAATACTTGATTGCATAAACCGTCGAGGTGTCCTTCCGAAAGCTGTGTCAACTGGACTAAGTGGACTATTTGCTATCTTGTATTCTAAATTATAGTCAAATGATTTATGCGTAGTAACACAAATGAATTAAGAGAAAATATAAAGCATTCCTGATGTTGAGACGTTTTAAGTTAAAAAAAAATAAACCCGGGAGTTTCTGTTACATGTCAGATAGTTTTCTTACCATAAATAAACTGACCGGGGTTCAAACAAAAAGTAGTAACGTCGCCAATACCATATAAGAGAACCCACTCAGTGTCGACACTACTGACCCTAATTTATTACCATGTACTTTATTAACTCGCGGATGTTTCACCATTGTCAAAGTAGATAAAAAAATATTTATTGCTATTAGCACCTGTCTTACGCCGCCCTACATAGTTTAACCTGAAAAAACATCCGCTATTATGATGAGTCATCAATTTGTTGCAATCAAATAATTACCCGGGTATAATGAGTTACGTCAATTTGATTTTAGCGTTTAATTATTCATGCGAGATCGGCTTTTGTTCACTTTTTTCTTCAAAATCATGTTCGCAAACAACATATTTTAAGTAGCTTACGTAATTTAATATTTTATTTATTTTTTAATTATATACCGATGGTGATTTTCACTTTTTGTTCATATATTTGTTGAATGTCTCATTCAACAAAAAGTTTCGATCTTCGACTGATCATTTTCGATATTGGATCAATTTAGGCTTGTCTAAATTATAGAGCATGTAAACACGTAAGGATGACTCAAAGTCAATCAATCAAATGTCCTTCACTGGAGACCCGTCATTGTACTGTTGTAATGACCCCTTTGTCTTTTAGAAGGATTGTCATGAACCCACATGTAATCAGTTTAAATGTGGCTATAACAAATATGTTATATTTCCAACCCTAATGATTATGGGTAGGGTTTGATAAAGGCCCCTAACAAATGCGAGCCGCGTGATTTCATCCTGCCCGCTTTGAACCATGACGTCAGATTCTGGGGTAAACAAGTTGAACGCGTAATTTTTTATTCGTGTGTGTTGATGTTCATGTATATATACCTATTTAATCCATATTAGATTAACGTGGTATTAAAAAGCGCGCATATTGTAGGCTTGTAAATATTTTGCCATACCTGAAAATAGCAGTGAACTTAATGGTTGCAAGAAATTGATGTTACTTGAAAAATTAAAATGTAACGTTTTCTCTCAACATGCAGTATGTTATATTTCACATAACAGTATTAGTGGAATGTTAATCAGTTTAACTGTTATAACACGCAACATTTTGCAAGCATTTGCTAAATTTGACACCCGCTAAACGTTTTATTTACGAGTGCACAACTATTCCGCTTTGCATTAGAACGTACAGATTTGCAGAAACTTAATGCTGATCTTTAGTTATAACATAATATTTTGTAGCATAAATCCTCTTTTTATGTTAATAACAAAGTTATTTCGCAGATTGAGAACTTGTTATATAACATACTTGTTATTTACTTATTTACGCTACAATTACTGCCCGAAGCTAACTCAGTGTGGAATAAAGCTGAAGACATTTAAGGGCCAGTACTAAGGTTTCCAGGCGTGAACATGTCGATTGACAAGGATCGTGCATGTCGTTATGGAACTATTTCTGTACCTGGTCAATTTACAGGGGCTTCGAGTGAGAAGGAACAATGAACTCGGTAATAACGGTCACCTTTACAGCTAACCGTGGTTTTCAATTACAATACTGCTTTTACGTGGCCTACTTCAGATTAGAGTGTCTTAGAAAGTGTCAAAATCTGTTTTGGAATAGTCAACAAATTAGTATTTGTACCACGAAGATTGCAATTAAATTGTTCATTTATTTTGAAAGCAATGATTACCCGTAAAATTGTAAGACTTCTTTATTTTTTTTATAAAGATGATTTATGTTATGATGATGATGTATAGATCTCTATATATTTAACCAACGTCAGTTGGGTATGAGTAACTATTCCTATCTTAAAACGTTGTTATCAAATTAAAATCCTGCGTTGATGACAGCAATAAACTGAATCATTCTCCGGAAACGTTATCATCATGGGAAATACTGAGCGACAATTTATACTGAAATCATTAAAAAAGGTCATTCTATTTTTGTCTTGGGTACGCCAGATAAAATTGATATACATACTTTATGAAGATATTTGTTTGTTGATATAAAGAAAGCTGGAAAATCCAGTGGTGACATCATGTAGTAACATTATGCAGGCGATATCAGCTGCAATGGACTTGATACAACATTTATTGGCCCACTTGTACAATGCACTTATTGCTTGCTGTGCTTTCCAACGTACAGTTATGGAATTCCAACTTTCAGATAGTAGGGAAATCATTTTTAGAGGCTGATTATGAAGTAACTTACACTAAGATAACCTTAAACGATATACAAATTATATTTAAAAAAGTTACGTCATCAGCAATCATCATCAAATCAGCGGAGTCTGAAAAGATTATCCGGAGCAATGTCCAGTCAAAGAAGTAACAAATGATATTCATAAAGTTTTTACTAGTGAATTATTATCTACTAATTCCTAATTGATTTTCTCCTCATACCTAAATCATAATATAATAGCGGTCGTTGACCGGCTAATAACATTTGCAACTGTGGTGGGCCCATGCATGACATGACGTCGCATCAATCATTTACTATTCGGTAAACGGAAGCCGCTAGTAAGTTCGATGATCGACCATTGCGTGAACGATGGTGCGACTGTGATACTGGTACGGTACGGGACAGATATATGACTTAATCCTGGATTGTATTTTGTTGTTCTAGTTCATCTTGATACTTGGCTTGATTACCACAATAGATTATGTTACAAATTAAAAGTTTTAATTTGTTTGTTGCTAATTTCGTTTCTTGAAATTAATGCTGTATTGCAACAGCTCTAGAGATCAAGTGTAATACCGTTTTTTGCAACGTTAGTGAGGAAAATTGATGTCTTCTCAAAATCAAATTTGGTGTTCTCAGAATTGCCGGTATTGGAACACTGATATTCTACGAATTGTTGAAATGTTATCAGTAAAGGAAAAAGTAATTGATAAAAATCTTTCCTCCTAGAGTGAACAAAAACCTTTTAGAGTCGTTTAAATAAATATAAATTACAACCCTAGTTCATAGTCGTCATCGGTCGCTGCTTGTGACTACCCTTGCAACCAGATTTGATTGCGCTCTCACCCCTAACAGTGAAAGTTCAACGAACGTCCTTGACTTGACTTGTTCATCAGGGTGTTAGTTTACTAATGTTATTAGTGTTTAGTTTCCGTATAAATAAGTAATTAAGCCGTTTCTTTTCGTGTTTTTGACGTAGTACTTTATTATTAGGAATTATTATGTTGTATTTACAACTGTAAAGAGTTGACATAACATCAGATAAGTTGTTTTTTAAAAGCTTTGTAAAATTCGACTACACATTGGCGATCTCCCTTGGTATTGCTAATGTTCGTCCATATACGACGATGGCCACTTATCATCATATGTAACGTCTTCCCTTATTTATCCAGTCATTCATTTTTTCGATGAATCCAGTCTGCTATAATGCGTATGAGAAGAAAGAATCCAATATAAAAATGGTTAACTTAGCGCACGAACACAGTACACACTGCCCTGGACTAAACTACACTCTGTTTCAGTGTGTCAGATTTGTTGCATTACTTCTTTCAATAAACGATTGCTAGAAGTAATAAATAAATGTATAAAATTGACATGAAAAGATTATGTCCTGCCCCATCGCAGTCGTGAAGATCTAACCCATAACAAAAGCTGCGTCTTCACAGATTCAAGAGACATGTTCTTATGACGTAAGATCCCTCTTATTAGATTATGTTCATTATCAAACATACAAATGTAATGATTATGATATTCATTGGATATGTTGTCATTAGTTGTTCGTCTGCTCGTTTATCAGCCATGTCTCGTAATATAGTTCGGTTTTACTCCCGCTTGTGCTCACACCGAATTCGTCATTTGTCTAATTTTGTTCGCCGTGGGTGGCGACGATCTTTATGATCACTCCACCATTTAATTAGTCACTTTATGCATCCTATTATTAACCATTATAAGCACCACATCGTTTGCAGACGTTGACTCTATTCATTTCCTGTCATAAAATTATTGAAAAACAAAACAAATAATATAATAAAACGTATGTATTACTTCGTACACATTACACGTGTACTCCTAATGAATTTGGTATCTAACCGATATTTTTCATATATTACGTCTTGGCAAATTCCATTTGGAATTGTATCACATTTGCTGAGAAAATTTTCTGCACGTGTAAGATGATCGCTAATATTTTATCATGAATTGAAAATTTTACTTTCACGTTACAAGAATAAAGATCTAATTTATCAAGACAGATTAACATATTTCACGCAAATTTTCGCAAGGCTGCAGACTGTTTTGCTTTATAGTTCCTAAGTATCAAACTTGAACTCGACTATTCCACCGTATCTGGTGAATGGTTCACAAGTTGGTACACAAGTTCAATTTTCGAAAAGATATTTACGATTCATCTTTAAACTTTGTTGTTTTAACGTTGTTTATATGATTTACACTATGTCTAAATACATCTCAATTAGCATAGTTTATTTAATGATTTGTTTACATTTTTCGTGTCGTAGGTTATCAGGGTGTGTCCGATATGTACACACCAGAAGTCTAGACTCAGGAGTCAACAGGTTTAATGTCACTTGGCAGTTCGACCTTCTTCGAAAACAAACCTTTCTTTTTATTAAACATGTTCTATTGTCTTTTTCTTACTCTAACAACTATTGTAAAAAATCTTTCATAAAAGTGGTAACAAAATCAATAATACTTAGTTATGTCAATTTTTGTAAATTAGACCTGAAACTTACTTCTTTGCTAATCATAACATGCAGAAAGTATCTAATATTTAAATCTTATATTTATATGTTTCTCCACCATATTATGACACATTAAAGTAAAACTTAATGGAGATAAGTGTGTTTGAACCCACCACAGATCTATCGTGCATTTGTGAAATCAGTTTTAGATTTAACGCCGCTATAAAACCGTGGTGTAACTCTCGTTTAAAATAGATTTTAAGTTCACCTCCGCTTATTCCAAAGTGAAATGTAAACATGCTAATTTTACACTTTTTGTATACAATAATTGAAGTTAAACGTTTTAATTTTTCAGCTTAAACGGTTAGTTAGTAAACGTTCAAATTACATTTACTTTTGCAGAAAGAACACCGAAATACTTCTTAGATCCAAGTCCACCGACTAGAAAACGGTCCGATTAATATAATCGGGCGTTCACCATGACTTATCGTAATTTATTGGTTTTTGTCGGTGAAAATGGACCTTACAGATCGTTAGCGTCACTAGATGAGTTTATTTTTACTTTTGGTTATTTAAATTCAATTCAATATTTTTATAAATATTCACTCGTGTTGGTATATTTTTGGTATACTACCACTTTATATAGACCTCACAGCTACTTAATTAATGTCAGTAACAAAGCAAAGGACACAAAGGTCAGACTTTCCTGGTTGATTGCACCGAACTCCGGTCAAGGTGAGAGTGGCGCCAGCCTGGAGCTGAAAATAAAATAAACAATCCAGAAATCATGAATATTTCCAGTAATGTTGTAAAACGCCCGGATGTTGTAAAGGTTAACTTTATAGAAACAGTATAATTTAAAACAAGTTTGCAGAATTCCTTTTTTCAATGATGAATTTCAATGTAACTTCTGTTAAGTACCCGATTGAATTTGTCTTTGGTACCAGCGACGGCTTGTTGTGTTATAATTCAAAGCAGACAGATGGAATGACAGACATGATCTGAGACAGCGCCCGAGCTGCTGACGCAATCTAATGGTAATCGGCGTCAAAATAATATATTACAGGAGTTATGTGGCATTTGCCAAAATTTAATTCTCTGTGACATTTAATACACCTATGTCTTGTAAAATATCTTCTGTTTTATAAATGTTTTAGTTTTACGTGGGTGTTGCGGAAGTATTGGGATTTTTTTTTATATTCAATGTTTATTTCGTTGATGATTCGAATTTTGAATGCTGACGGCCATTTTACGTGAGTTATACATTATATTTCTAGCTAAAGATTTATTATTATAGCCGCGCAGATTCTTTTATCGTGACATTTTAATGTTAGTAAACAGAAAAAAATACTATGTTTTCTTGTGTAAGTCAACATTCTTCTAAAATTTACATTAATATTTAAAATGTAATCGCGCTCTATAAACCCTACAAATTGAGAATTAGGTAACAATAAGTGTAGTTAGTATAATGTAATATACGTTCTACACATAGTTCCTACACCTTTGTGCTGCATTATCAGTTCTCCGACGACGTTCTAGGTTAATGCAAGTCGACAATTATTTGTAATTTAGATTTCACTTTTCATTGTAGTAAATTTCTCATTCCTACTTTTGTTTCATTTGACTTGTACCATCTTCAATCAGTATATTTTCAATCCACAACACAATGGAGTATCATTGCGATAGATATTTCTTCTCTTTTACAAAAAAGATCATAGTAAACGTGATTCCAAAATAAAGGGCGATTGTACTTTACTTTTTATCAATACACGACTCAATGTCATTATACTAGTAAATAACCATAATAAACTTTGCTAGGGTTCAATAAAGTTTATTTTGCATTAGCATCGTTCAATGGACTGTGACTGGTTTTGTCTCGTTGCTTGTATCGCGCCGGGCACGCGCCACAAACGACCGCTTGTATGATTTACAACGTGCTCCACTGAAGGGTACCATTGTTGGCTTAACAGCTTCGACGGCGATTACACAATCGCATCGTTTGACGCTTGTCGAAGGTTATCTCAGTCGGAACATTTGCCGCCGCTACGCTCTGATGTTGACCGATGCAGATAATGCTTTGCAGCGACTTGTATTTATGATATTTCACGTTTCTGACTTTTGTTTGAAACTAGATCAACTGACCAACTTTCCTACTGTAATGACCGCACGCCGTCGTTGAAATTACTGCCCTTTATCCAACTATTTAAAAACTAAGGCGCGGTATCGAAACAATTGAAAACATGTAATATCGGAAAGGTATTCCGAATGTTTCACCACAGTACAATAGCGAGCTCACAGTAATAACAGAGTTCATAGAATTGAAACAATAATTTGCATTATAATTTATAGTAGGACTGTATTTAACTATACTAGCTTATGTTATTTGTACGTACTGGTGCGTGTTGATATTTTCAGTGATGTTGCAATAGTAAATACAAACAACATATTCGCTGGCAAGAGACTCAGTTGTTCCAATTAGCGTTAATCAATTACATGGTGTTCGGAAGATTCAGTATTAATCCACTCGTGATTACGTGACTGACCGCCCAATTTGGTGATTTGCCAAACAGTTGGCGATGCGGATTCCAGAGCAACATTGGAATTTGCTAATTTTATTAATATTGAAATCTATAATATTTGTCGTAGCTTGTATTTGTTTTAGAATTTTAAAATTTCAAGGTTCACGCGAGAATGTAAATCGTTGTACATTGTTTTTTGCGTTAGCGTCATAACTCGTGTCGTGACACCTAAATTATTTTTGCGACGGCACTTTGCGCTTATATTGCTTGAAGAACTTTAGTGTTCAAGTTTATTATTCCGTGGCGTGTCGACACGGAAAACTCTCGTTTGAATGAGTCATTTCACATCTACAGCTGCAGTGCATAATGCAAGTAATGGAGCCAGTGTTTGTTCTTGTCATCGTGCGAACAAAATGCTTTCCTTTTCCAGTACCTACTTAATATTCATAGTAAAGTAAATATTTAAATAAATATATTTTTTCTTTACACAAAAAATAAATGTAGCAGACTCGTTAAATAATGTAACCTGTCAGTAAGTTCTTGAACAAAACTGTATGTACGGTACGAATTGATTTGTTTTTGATACAATCTTTCTAACTAACCTTCATAGTAGCCTCGTTTCTGTCGGAACTGCGAGCAAAATAAAATATCTTTCATATTGTGCAATAAGTATCTTATAATCAGTACTAGATATTTTAATTTACTTTGCACATGACCTAAAAAAGACTTCGATCAATAATTATGGTATTTGATAAAAAGACAAATGTTCCACGCAAGGATATTGACAATTTAAAGCTTCATTCGGCTAGAAACGAAACCAAACAATCATTAGCAGAGAGACTTCAAGACTATTTGATTAAACTCAATGAACCAAACCTATAAAAGATGTTGATGTAAGCAACTAATATTCTGCAGGAAAGAATAGTTTATTGGAAATCTTCTTGGCTCATACAACTAAATTGTATGAACAACCCTCTCCAGAAGCAAGTATGGATAGTGTAATGAATCGTGTTCAAGGTAATAAATACATTATAATAAAGTTTTCATAAAATTGGATATTCGGAGCCAAATTTTTCATTAATAAATAGAAGAACTCAAAAAATTATCAACATACGACATGGGGTTCTTCACAAAGGGCGTAAAAAAAGCTCTTCAAGTTCAGCAATACATCGGCAATCCCCCTGGTACTGACAAATGTCCATAGGCGGCGGTGACCTCTTACCATCAGGTGGACCGTCAGCCTGCTTGTCAACCAATTTACATAAAAAAAATATTTTTTCTGTTTACATCACCATTGTGTGTAGGAAATCATACAGCACAGGGTCTGGCAAGTCCTTCAAACGTTACTCGGAAACTCGCTATGTTATCAAACTCATTATGTTTTGCATGCATGGTAACACCGAGGTCGCATGCTAGCACGACATAGGTTAGCGCGACAAAAACACTATCGCGTCATGCCCTGGGTGAGGTTGTATTACAGTAGCATTTCCTACAATGTACAGGCATTATGTTTATATTTCCTGAAACTGATTAAAAATATTGCGTCATGTTTCAGGAATCAATTGGAAGGAAACGTTGATTGTTGATTCAATTATTAATTATATTGTCCTATCAAAAGAAAAATCTATCGGAACTAAAAGCGAAAATACAGTTCTAGTAAATTAAGTTTTTAATTTGGCCTTTGTCTCATCTTTCAAAGTTTACTTATTGTTGGTTACAATACTTACAATAACGTATTAAATACAAAGGCTTTTGTAAGTAGGATTACGTATTTAACATTTAAAAAGCATTCAATAACATGTTTAAAAGATCATTTTAAATGTAAAAAGATTGCTGAACTTAAGAAGCTCGTTAAAATTTTAATCAGCTCATTATATTTTTTGCATTGTCAACGAAGAGATTATGGTCAAGCAACTTAATTTCTTTAACTCTTAAATTTTCTTTCAGACTTGTTTGATCTCAAGTTTTGGAACTAAACAATTAGTTAGTTTAACAGTTTATTTTTATTATAATTCCTGCTTTTATTATGATTTTTTTAAGTAAGCCAGTTTGACTACATTTGACTTGGAATTTGGATTTGGAAAATACAGCCTATATTATTACTCTATGTGATAGTGTCGCTCATAAAGATATTTTTTTGGGAAGAAATGTTAAATGGATTTATTTTTGTTATGTTTATCCAACATTTTTTTTAAACCCAAGTATCCAGTTTTCGTTTTTATCTATGTCTCGAGACTCCTTTCAGCATTTTTTGCTATTCCCTAAGCTTCAGAATTTGGCCAACCAGGCCCAGTTGAAAAATTCACCTTGATATTTCGTACAGATTCGAGTCAGCTATATTATATCAGTAAAAATGTTGGTACGTACCTAACTACCTACATAATTTTTGCAAATATTTCAAACTTCCGCAAAACATGACCTCAGACCATATGACTTCATTCGACCTTTACAATTATGGTTTAAAAACATACTATTTACGGAAATTAACGTTTTACATCTGGAGGCGAGTTAAGACATTTTTATTATAATGCTCATTTAAACATGACCCGTTTTGCGGAAACGCATAAACGCATAAATTGACCCGGGACCCGGTAAATGCGTAAATTGTTGTTTTAACAAAAGATATGCAATTCACATCGTCTCGCTGTATAATTATTTTCCTTGTATGTAATTTGTGTATTCTTCTAAAATTTCCTGAAGAATACAGCACTTTTGCATTATATATTTCTGTACTGTTTTCTCGAAGATTATGGATTTACGTCAACGGAAAGTTGATTACTTTTAAGACATTATCACCTCTAGGATACATTATTTTCGTCACAATGTTATATTTAAGCTGTTTTATTACCTAGTAATATTATAGAACTCAAGTCGTTACGAAATGTTATTTAATTGTTGTCGCTAACACGCGAAGGACTCTTAACCACTTCTGCTTTTGTTTTGTTTCACTTCTTGTCAAAAAAATACTTTAATAAAGCTCATTGATTAATAATGTATAATCAGAAACCGTGAACATATTACCTATTTAAAGGACGATCAGTACAGCTACAATATTATCAATGACAATACTTATTACACTTCTTGTTCTTTGTAATTCAATTTGTTTGTCAGCCAATCTGTCTCGTGATCTTTATCTCGCTTGACGTCAAACACATTTGTTGCCAACTGAGTCGTTAGACGATTCCAAGAACCAAATTTTCATTACTCTTCAGTCAATTTAGTCACAAAGGAGCCATAATACTTAACTCTTACTTAAATATAAATAGAATGCATTCTAGATGAGAGTAAATTGCAGTTTTGACTTTAGTTAGTTTTAACAATAGACAACCTTGCCTTGTGGCGTCGCGACGGCTACTTTGGCCGACAAACGTCTGTTGCATACCGTCCAGGCATACTCTAGATGCATGCCGTACAACACAATTCTTGTTCTCCGACGTGCTCTGAACTAACAATTAATTACGTTCTCTTGTCCATTTTTGGTTCTATTATAACTGATTTCATTGGTACAATGTACATGATCGTCATTCTTGATTCCTCGTATAGTTTAGATCTCATCACCATATCTAATTTTAATTACAGCAATTAAGTTATTAATTACTTATAATTTCATCATTATCCTTTCCATTCGTTTTACTAATTTTATTGTCATCTTTATCAGAACATCCGTGTTAATTGATATTATTCATAAAACAATGCGTATCATGTGACAAGAGTTGCGCCGAGATCTTCAATGCATTGAAAACCGAATGCTTGCTTGCCAATATATTTTATGACTGACACTCCCGTTGCCTTGCCACTAACTGAACACCAATGCTTATGTATCTTCACCCCGCTGAGAATGCTCTGCTTCGTTCGGCTGTTTGTGATCAATAACAAATTTTACGATTACAATAATTAATCTTGGCGGGATATCGTTATTGTGTTCTTTAATTGTTGATGTAACACCATAGGATTAGATAACAGTAAACCTCTACAAATTAGACTTGTAGGTATAGTGATATCAAATATCGATCCTATTACAAATTTAGCTTAGCTTATCTGCTCCAAGGTTTCACCGTAACTTTAACATTATTTACCTAACATTTGTAGTTCTATGTGGAACATTGGCTTTTGGAGCAGCTAGGCCTTATTATGATTGGCGATCGACGCTAGGGCTGTGGTGACGTAGTGATGTGTCTTCAGCATCAGCGGGTTGGCGTTGGCGCTCGGCGGCAGCGGCGCAGGCAGCCCTGCAACGGCATCCGAGACTCGGGAGCAGACGGCGACATCGTCTCGCGCGCCCTCTCCACCTCCCTCCGAGAGGCAGCAACACTCCAGGTAGACGCGCTCCACGCTCGGAACGTTTGGCTTCTTTTGGCTATGGCTGTTTTTGTGCTGTTTGACAATAAGAATACTAGCTTTGTATAATTAAAGATTTATCTCCGAAATTGGGTTACTTCTTTAATTAAATAGCAAATATTTAATTTTGTAGACACTATCTTGACATCGCTTGGCAACAAAACCAGTGTTCCATTTGTCAAACTTAATAGAGGTGGTTGGTGATATTTCTTTACTGTCATTTTATGTGGATCATGGTCAACATTTTTGTTTTACCTATATTGAACGCCATAAAACGTTCCTAGTATGTGTGCATGCTTGCCTGCTGAGTTGGTTTTTGTTTTCATTCCGTTTTGTAGAGGACTTTTTCAATGTTTTATTATCCTGCGATTAATGTTTAGTGTATGTATATGTTTTTTACTTCATGATTTTTTGTCGTATGTAAAGATTTTCCTTCTAAAGTTTAAAGTCATCAGCGTAATGTACCTACGATATTAATCACTACCGCCTCCAGACATCAGATTTTGTAAAGATCCTAATAGCTCATTCATCAAATGTTAATGGTATGAGTTTTAGGTTTATAATGAATTCAGAGAGGAAATCAAGTTAATTTATCGTTATAAACAGCGCAATGTCAATGTCACGTTTTCCTCCAAACAGCTGCTGAATCACGACATTGCTATAAATAAAGTATTTGACGATCCACTTTATTACCTGCACAAACATCATCGTAAAAGTTTTAAGATCTCAAGTCTAAGACCCGCACTTAATTTTGTAAATACAACTTATTACAAAAATAATAGTATACATAACATTCTATGTGTCAAATGAGAAACAGGTTTCCCTACACATCATTAAGGTCAGTACGAGAACTACAACCTGTTCAATGTAACCTTCACACACATAAATCTCCCAATTATAGAATACCAACATGTGTTTATTACAGAAATATGTAGACCGCACAGATCTGTCAAACTATCTTAAAATTTCAATATTTTGTTGGACCTGTTGCAAAGGTATTCAAAATTCATCGTATGCCGACGTAAAAAAGGAAATACATGATTCTACCTGCAGAATCTTAAACAAATCGTTATTGTATACCTGAAGACATTGAATAATTACGGCCCAAATTAAGAATGCCTCAATAACAAGCACCGGCCAGTTTAGACTCAAAAATATCATTTGCAGGCCATCTTCATAATGTATCTTATAATTTGATGCTTCGCCCAATGAGGCTTACGTCATACTCTCAAAATAGAACGTGGTTGCTTTCAATGTAGAGTTATTGTAGGTTTTTTGCTGCCAGGTTATTGACTTGAGCATTTAGATGTCATGGCAAGGGTATGGTGGAGTGAATACTCGGCACAAATTACACCGATGCGAATTTTGGTTCATAGCAAGTGAAATTGTTAAAGTAATCGCATTTTTTTTAACCTGAGAAAATTCCGTGGCAATATACTTTTCTACCTACGTTTAAATTATTATATACCATGTGATCTATATAACCGATGTCTGCAGTGATAGTATACCTTAAAAAAACTTTTTTTTTTTCACGGTTCACATCACCATCACGGTTTGATTGTTGATGATTCCATGGAACTAATAGGTACAGCGGTCATACACAAGAATGTAAACAAAATTACTGTGAACTGCTGAAATCATTTTAGTAAAATTATTACTGACTGGTGTTAATTCAGTTACTTGTTCATCGATAAAATTAATGCCAATATTTTTTGTATTTTTTTTCCTTCTATAACAGGATTACTTTGTACTTTTTTGGCAAGTAATTTAAATTAATTATTTGGACTGCAAGTAAATAAAGTTTATTTTACATGCCGTATGTAGGTGTTGTGTTAGTGACTGAATACATTCATTACGTAGTAGGTAGGAACCAACAAAACAATTGAAAATGTCGTCATTGTTGTATTTTTAGACACAAACTCATGTTAAAAGGCTATTAAAGGCTACATTATAGTATCGTAAAATGAGAAAGTAACTGGAAATAAGCAGGTTTTTATTTTGGCGATACGAACTCTGTATACGCAGGAAATATTTTTATTACCTCCTGGCTGATGACTGTATTTTAGTTTTGCTGGTCATAGACCTCTTTTAATATAATGGTTATTGTGCGACACTCATTGAGATTTGATAGATAATACTAACGAAACGATTTCTGGATAGACATGTTGGCTATCGCAATTTCCTGACAAAATCAGACTGAATTCCTCTAAACTGTGGTCTTAGATTGAGGAATTTCAGTGATTGTCACCTCTGAAATTCATCTTGGTATAAAATAAAAAGCGAGCTTTAACAAATACCACACAAACGTCTGTAACGTGTACCATAATTCAAGAGTAATCTTCGCGGCGAGCATTTTGCGCTGAGCGTTTTTCAGTCGCTGAGCGATGCGGCGTCGTGAAGTGAGCAATTACAATGACGGTAATTCGCACGCTTTGAGTCCACTCTTAAACGGCATAAATGTGCACGTGTTTAGTAGTATATAGAAATTTGCTTGGCAGCTGAGAAGTGGGTGGGTTAGAGAAACTTGTAAATAAACGTAGCGGTTGACTCGTTGATATTTTTCGCAACTTATGTATTATTCATACTTATGGTCTATCATTATGGAGATTCTTCATACGTATGGATCCATAAGATAGTTCACGCAAAGAATACTTACCTCATATTTATGGTGAATGTGTATTATCGTTTTTTCTGTGATGGTATTCTTTGCTGATTTCAATTTGATTTACCATTTTTGTATTTGTATTTAGACTTCTACTACATTTTCTACTTCTGTCAATTTATCCTTTACTTTAATTTATACATTTATGCAGATGTTTTAGTAATTATAGGCTTGTGTTCGACCACAACCTCAGCATGGTAAGTCCGGGTGTTCCCGACGGTGGTAAGCATAAAAACTAGAAATGTACAGAGAACGATAACTTATCATTTAATCTGTGGTGACTTTTTCTTTTTGAACTTACGATCTTTTAAACAAACTTCTCCTCTTAAATTGAATGACCTCCAGTGAACTTTATCACCTCCTTCGCCAATTAATAAAAAGGTATTTAATAGTCCGTAGTGACCTTGGCGTGTCGAATAGACTTATTAAAACAAGGGCATCGTGACTTTAAACGTAAAATTTGCGAGGAGTCAAAGGTTGAACGTCTTGAAGTTATTGTGCGCAGTAAATAACGGCCTAATGTGTGAGAAGTTAGACAGATACTTAAAAATTACAGCTATAACATGTTCTGTTAATGAGAGTTTTGAGTTATAGGAAAGACTATACGAGCATTAGAAGATGAAATGAACCCTTTGAAAGTTAACCGAATGGATGGTGACAGATTTATAAAGCACAACATGGCAAGTATTTACATGGGCAAAAAATAGACTTTGGCTAATTTAAATTTCAATCACATGGTAATCAATATATTCGATGTTACGGACATGTCAACACGGACGACATGTGGTAGGCCACATAGAACTTAGGAGTTCCGAATGCAGATTGAATTCAATTTACCGGATCAAATTAAACATTCGTATCATTTCATTAGGCATGTTACTTACTATTTATAATTCCAAGCATGTAATACACAGTCTAAATTCTGGTACCATTTAAATTGCTATGCAAGGACTAGATGTAACAGCACACTTGAGTGTTACGAGACGTCTAGGATAAAGAAAACAATTTAAGCTTTGCAGACAGCTCAGCAGACAGCACAAAGTTTGTCTGTGCTCCAAATGGTATAGATTTTAAGACGTCACACGTCTCGTAATTATTAGATAAGCCACGTTGTATTGCGTTTGCGACTGAAAAAAAACAAGTTAAAACAAATCAAATGTCACGCACAGATGACATGTACGCAAACACAAACTCGGAAGTTAAGATAAGAGAATCCCTCACTTTGTTACACCTGTTATTATGACATAATAGAATATTTAGAAAGACTATTCAAACATGAGTGACTATAAAATATAAATTATATGTAAATGGAGCCTCCATTTTGGTTAGTATTCGCTTACCGAATCGAAAATAAACATGTCACAGTTAAATGTAAATATTCTAGTAATTAAAGCAGTAAATAACTCCACTAAGTCACAATTCAGACCCTTTTGCGCCAGCTAGAAATAAAAGTATCTTAAAACAATGGTGAACTCATGGTTCTTTCACAAGGGGCACAAACAAAAGCATATTCATACGAGTACATAGGTACGCAACATATGTATGATCCATTCACACCCCTTCAACTATTTACTCGCTCCACTTGCTACCCTATGAGGGTGGAACATTAAATAGCCAACCTAAGAGTGAACACATTATACTCACAACGTTACTCAACTGGTAAAGGTTAATTAATTTTTTTTTTTACAAGAGAACTTGGTGTTTTCTTTCTGAATTATTCAGACTAGACTCTGATTTCATTGTTCGCGAAAATGAAAATCTTTTTCAATTGACACCACCAGAATTAAATGTTTAGTATTTACTGTGGCAAGAATGGAATTTTAAAATTTAAACAGCTAGCAGCAACTCTTTTCAAAATAGTTTCTTGCACTTGTTTTGTCATTCAGAGAAGTACCTATACGTAGTAAATTTATATGTACTTAGATAGAGTATATAATTAACACAAGTGCTTCATGATTTTTGTTTATGCCATTTTGTTAACAGTAAAGAGGCTCTATGATGCGACCCGTTACAATCTGGCTAGCAACAACCAACCGCAACTGGGTTCGATGTCCGGCGAAAGCTAAGTAGTGATCTCATGGATTCGCAATTCTCGATTCATCATTTTGTACAGTTTTGTCATACTATGTATTGTAAATGTGCACGCAAATATAGTACATCTTTACCGCACCATAAAAGCTATTGTAGTGGCTACAATATTAGGCGTATGGTGTCTGTCTATGATAGTAACTTGTAGAAGTTGTAGGTCTATCAGACAATCAGTCGTTCGCTTTGTAGCAGGGCTTTTGGTAGACAATGGTTTTTTTTTGTACGACTATGGTGTTCGCATCCTATGTAGATTCTGATCTTCTCTAATTATCTGTCGTATTATTTTGCAAACTCCCATATATGAATAGAAACCCATTCGATTGTATAGTGACTCACAAACAAACTAACAAGACACGCATTATTCACAACGTGTAATTTCACTCCGATGCTTGGTCCCGGTATTATCGTCTGAAATACCGGTCTAATGCTTTATCCTTGTCCTTAGCAACAACGCCCTACGTCACCGCACACGACATTGAAACCTATCCCTAGTGGTTGTAACCATAGCCACGAGATGCGTCGGCGCACCCATCCGTACAAGGACTCGAGCTGACGTCACCGACAGTGACCATCGCAACTTTATTGATCAAACCACCTTTCTCCAAAACAACAGAGATGAAAATTGCATGAGCTCGCAATCATTGGATTTGCATTCTGAAGCCTTAGAATTCTGCGTCTGCGGTTGAATTTATTGCATAAGGGAACTCGAGTTGATAATTTGTCGTCGCATGATGAACTGCTCATCAAATTTTATATACCATAAAATGAGAACCAATTCCTTCGATAAAGCACTTCAATATCGACACTAGTTAACAGAACCGCACGTATTCGTTACAACTGCAGTCATTTGATGACAGGACACAATTCTGCAGGATTTTGAAACAATAATGATGACAGAATAACATTTATCTTAGGTAAATATATCCGGAGCGGTGACATCAGCCTATTTGTTGGAGACTTACACTGTCCTCTAACGAGACTAGTATGGATTAAATGTTGCACAACTAATTTACTTATAGATTAGCATATTTGCATCGAAGATATAACCTGATACTTTCTACTTCTTGAATATAAAAGTGTTCGATGTGTTCATCACCAATGCGGTCATAGAGTAATTGCTATTTATTTTTGATGTTGTACTAACCAAAATCAAAAGAAAGCCAATCATTAGCCTTGGTAACATTTCTACCGGAACGGTTAATGGCGGCCGTCATTATATAAACGGAATAAACCACATTCTCCGGAATCGATTTTACGATTAAATGCACTTGACCCATATTGTCCAACGATTTCCGGTGTTCTTTAGGCTTTTGCAGCCTTGATACGTAAATTGTAGGGGCACAAAGGTCGAGTTACGCCGACTTATTATTTTGATTAGCATTCACTTCAATTCTTGAAAATACTTGAACAATCCCTTTCTGGAAAAAGAAGCTCAGCTTAACAATGTAAATAGAATACCTAAGATTCTGAAACCTACTTCCATTAATGATTTTAAACATTCCTGGTAATTCAAATCTTTTATATAATATGCTCTTCTTTTATGCTTTCTACGTAATCCATATAATATTATAAATGGGAAAGTGTGTATGTTTGTCCGTCTTTCACGGCATAACGGAGCGACGAATTGACGTGATTTTTTAAGTGGAGATAGATGAAGGGATGGAGAGTGACATAGGCTACTTTTTGTCTCTTTCTAACCCCCCCACTTCCCTCAAATGGGGGGTGGAAGTTTGTATGAAGCACGCAATTTTCAAGGTAGAAAGCTAAAAGTGTGGTATGCGAACTATTTATGACTAACAAAAAAATTGTGCATCATTCTTTTTTTGGAAATCTGCCCCCAACTCCTTGAAAGAGGGGGTGAAATTTTATTTTAGAAGAAGCTAAAATGTTACCAATGAAAAATTATTTTTTTTTGGAAATGTTCCCCCAGCCCCTAAAATAGGGGATGGAAATTTGTGTGAGACTCTCCGCAAAATTAGTACAGGTTTTATGATACAAACGAATAATAATTTACTAAAACAAATTTAATAAAACAATATTATAACATTAAAAAGCCCAAGGACAAACATTAAAGGTGACTGGGGTGAATTTAGAAAAGCCGTGCTTCTCCCATGGACAATTGTATGTAGCATGTTCGCGTGTATCCAATGCCCAGAATCTTTTCATTCTATCCCCAAATGGAAAGACATAATATCGTCTACAGTATCGTATTCAAATAAAGTTCTCTTCTGTGTTCTAAATCAGGAAAAGGGAACCGTGTTACCCCGAATTTAACGCGAGCGAAGCCGCGGGCAAAAGCTAGTACGAAAATAATTTCTTTTTCCTTTCTTCATTGTTAAAAATTAAGTACTTATTCGTTAGTCTTGTATCCAATAAATGCCAAGCTAACGACATTGAATATTGCTGAGCTAAGTATTCGTAATGAACTATACTAAATAGGTACCTAGAGTCATTTTAGAGCAGTCATATGCAAAACGGGGGCGTGACTTTGCCTGCAGTGCCAAAGTCCCGTGTTCCCTTTGCCAAGTATTTGTGGACTGTTTGCTGAGTATTGGAATGCAAAATACATACATGATCACCATACTGAATGAGTCTCGAAAGCACTAGTCCATTACAGACAATTCATTCTAGAATACACTTCAAAACCTTTCACAGAGTTCCAGTATAGGTACTTGCAAATTGTACCCTACTCTATTTGTTAAGGATTGTTTTTCATCTAAAGTCGTTTACTATGTTATATTTATCAAGTAATGGTTTTAATAGTACAGGTCTTTGGTCTAATATCCTATATTGCACTTAATGAGAAATCGTTGTCATGAACGTCGAGTTTGTTGTTTATCTTGGTTTATTGACTTATCATGTTTGTATTGCTTACTTATTAATTAGTCTATCATTTCCTATATCATTCAAATTTATAGAGGATATACAGCTTATAACTTGTTAAGTGGATGAGTAAATTTTCCTAAAATATTAACTAAATCATCATCATCATATCAGCCGAAAGACGTCCACTGCTGGACAAAGGCCTCCCCCAAGGATCTCCACTATGGCCGGTCTTGCGCAACTAAATCATAAATTGATGTAATACAAGATTAGAACCAGAATATCCATGTCATGAAAGCATGCGAAGAGAAAATTTTATTCGAACAAAGATTAAAATTATTAATATACAAATAAATATAGGGAAAAACACTTTGGGAATAATATTATCCCCTCAAGCAGTTTATTAACACCATTTGGAAAACTACATAGCGTCTAATTGAAAACTTCGCATAATATGAATTGAGAGTGACATGACAGCTCTGGACGCGAGATCATTATTCAACAGTTTCAATTAAACGTGTGTTAACATTGACCTGCGTATGCGCTGCAAATAGATGGACGAGTAGGTATAATTAAAAAAACGCGCACAAGAGTAACACTTAATCTTAAATAGACGAGTAACCATGTTACTGTAAATATGGTGGATATAATTACTCTTAAAATAAGTTATTATGTGTTCAAATAAAAAACACATTAGCAAGTATGAGTAGAAGAGATTTAAAAATATCATGGCGCGTTTTTACAAACAACACATTATTATTATCATATTATAATTTGGTGCTGTTTTAGGTAAGTTTGATTTTTGGAAACTAGACACAAATACTTTAAATTTGGATTACCTACGCATATTCGATAATGGATTGTTCGATTCTCATTAGTTCGAACAATTTTCTTCGAAATGTTGATACTTCGAAGTTATTTTAGTGCGAAGTAACATTACTTCGAAGACGTTGTATTGAAGAACTTTACACCGACAGGCTTGTTAGACCGACAGTTAATTACTACGACCTTACAATACCTAAAAAATCTTAATTTAAATTTAGATTTATTTTCTTTAACATTTGAATTTTTTTTAATCTTTGTTTCATCATCTACTTGCTCAATGCTTTGATTATTGACACAATTTAACAGAACAGTTCACTTACTGCATCAAACACGCCTCTTTAGCTAGTCGTTTCTTGTCAAGATACATCATGTCCATTGAATAACGTTGTATATCTATTGGCTGAACTATCGCGCATGAGAAATGATGTCTGTTACCGTTATCTGTCAGTAGGTTTTATATCTGATGGACTGTACCTACTCTCTGTAACGGTAAATGCAGCAGCATACAATGCCGATGCTGTATTGCCCAGGGGTGGTACAGTTAGACCACGGCTGTATGCGAAAGCAGTGTACCACAATTTCCAGAAGTAAGTGACATTGACGAAGTGAAAAGTTGTCATACGTGACTGCATAAAGTAGGGTTTCAATCTGCGATGACGGCACTATTTTGTGCAAATTTTGCTGTTTACACGAACGGTAGTATGTCACGTGAAGTATCAGGTCATGCTAGGGCTCTGACCCCAGATTCCAGTCGTTGTTTTGCATTATACATTGAGTATGGGTGAAATGTATCGTCAGATGTTTTTACACATGTTTTGATGAGATTGTTGTTGAATGTAGGAATATTCACATTGCAACAATTAATAATCATTCTACATTGAACTTTAGATTAAATAGCTATGAGTATTACTCTAGATGAGAATCGGATTTCAGCATTAAACAGATAAATATTAAATAAGAACACATCCGAGATACTGATATTTTAAAATTAGAATGCTCTCGTTTCGGCGATTATAAACTTACATAAGAAACAAGAACGTATAGCTCTTGCTTAAGAAAGAATCTTCTATCAATGTCCGTGTGATTTTCCAAAATACCCAGTAGTTAACGTTACAAACATGTTCCGCTCCGCTCCAAATACGGCATTCAAAAGACACACTTTGCACGTAATGATTGAATTGAACAATCACTTATTTAAATAAGTCTATATTGGTTCTTAAACTGTTATAATAGGCTTGTAATTTATATAACAAATTTTAGTATTCTCAGTTGAAAGCAGTGAAATTATACGAACCAACGATATGATTACAAGTATTTAACGACAATAAGGCTCATGAGTTGGTAAGTAAGAAATACCTATCAATAGCAAACCCATACACGTGACATTAGACATGAACAATAAGCAACTCGTCTGTTTTGTTAATGTTAAGTCATTATAATTAAGTATTATTTTCACAGATACAGACACAGATTTCTTCCAAATTATTTTCAATTCCAATAGTTTTCCAAATAAACATGACCATGGTGATTGATGACGCTAATATGTAGAAATGGTTTAAGAACAGTAAATAAATAGGCTATCAATATGAAAACGGTGTCCTGAAATATATGCAAAAGGCTCTACATAATAGAGATCACATTGCAGCGGCGCATGCGTCTGCGCATGCCGCGCAACGTGATTTATGCATTTCTAATCGCGCTTGCGCCGCGTAGTTTGCACGGTTGTATAATCTAACAATGTGCCTCTGACAATAATGGTAATGTTACTACGCTGAATGAATCACACGGAAATCTTCGGTTTTATCTTTAATCTATATCAATACTAATAATAAAGGTGAAGAATTTGTTAGAACGTTAGTCTCCAGAGTTACTAGTCCAATTCGAAAAATTTACAATAGGAAGCTACATTATCATCGAAGGTTATAATTTATCCCGGGAACGCAAGTGAAGCCGCGGGGAACAGCTCTTGTATAAAAAACATGTAGATTCTTTTGAAATTAAAAATAAAGAGTCAGGTCACCCAGTCGCAAATTGTTTGATCAACGAAACGTGACCTGTCATGAGAAATATACATATATTTAATAAAGATGTGTGTACCTACACATTTACATAATCATATTTTGAGATCTTAGCTTAACACAACATTTCGCACACAGACAATTCAATAAAGCTCAACCAAAACCCTCTGATACGGTACAGTGTACATAAACACATAAATTATGCGATGATTATTAAATTCAACAAATCAGCTAACATCCAACTCAGAACCTGGCAGGTGGCCCATAACCTGAAGGAAGTTTACTCTATGATTCAGCCACGATTGTCTCGGTTGCCACGTGCTTGCATTGTATGTACATATCTACATAGTAATTTCTCCTTGTTTATGCTACAATTTGATTTATAAAGACCTTGTATCATTTTACGTTTCCTGTTGGAAAATTTTGCTATGATTTAATTTCAGCTCTCTATCTTATTTTATTTAAAATTTTATAATTGCTTACTCAGCAAGAGCGTAAAATTATATTTTAATCAGTTTTGACTGACGTGGCCACGCACTTATATAATTTGCAGATCATTTTCTAACAATATGTCTATTTCTCTTTCAGGTAAGACAATGTCTTCTAAACGGGTGACATCATTTCCTAGACGAAGGTAGGTACTTACGTCGGACTGGCAGTTAATCAATCAAAAAAATTAACACGTTGTCTGCAAAATACTCTTTGGTCTTCCTGAGACGAGGTTATTCAGGGCGATGTACCAGATATAATTACTAAGGCTACCAAATTGAACTGAAAAACGTCAAGCGACTGTCATTTGACGTTGATTTCGTCGACACTTTTGTCTTGACGATGATTTTTTTAAGCAAATGAACCTCTAAGCTTTTGACAAACACTGTCGGTCAATCACCTCGCCATTGGTTACTTAATGTCCAGCG
Organism: Tethea ocularis; assembly: GCA_963555595.1. NCBI lineage: Eukaryota > Metazoa > Arthropoda > Insecta > Lepidoptera > Drepanidae > Tethea > Tethea ocularis. The sequence continues at coordinate 11,867,470 of OY741958.1, forward strand.
ATTAGTCACGGCCAAAAGTAAATATTTGCTATGTACTTAAGGCGTGGTTGGTATGATCCAATCGTATGATTTGCTGAAAACCGCAGCTTTAATATAGTGTTCGTTAGTAAACTTAACATTAGTCAGTGTTTAGCTCATGTACTTGTGGTACCATATTGCGTCATTTCCACTTACTCAAGTTTTCTTAGTGATTTTTTAGACTTATTAGTTACTAGCTGTTTCACCAGTGATCCTGGAAGGAAAAGTAGTCTCAGTAGCAATCAGGGATAATGTAGCTTCCTAAATAGTGAAAGAATTTTCAGAATAGCACCATTAGCTCCGAAGATTATCTGGTCTTGTACATCCAAACAAACTTATCTCTTTAAAATACCAGTACAGATTTATTCAATAAAAATTTTGTACCTTTGTTTTTACTTGGTATAATGGTTTTAAAAACCATAAAAATATACATATTAACTGGAAACATAATGTTAATATTTACATGGCTCTACAATAACGTTCAGAATCACGATGTTCATAATCTATCACAGCTTGACGAAAGCGTCCTAGCAAATTGCAAAATAAATATACCGAATAACTCTCAGATCTGAAATAGATTGTTTACGCCATGTCCGGGCACAATGCCAACGGTCACCTGAAACTTACTATGTTTTGGCACATAATTGAATTTTTATCATCTAGTTTGACGCTTGAGTCATCTGCATTAGGCCGTGACTATAATTTTATAGAAAAAATAATCATATTCGATCATTATCGAAACGGCAATGTCGCTTGATTATTGAAAATCTTTGACTCAATAATGTAAAAGAGACAAGACAATAGTAAATTGTGATGTTATCGCTAAAGAGTTACTTCATTAATCGATATCTTGCATCGAAGCGACTGATCTACGGATGCGATAGCGCGATTATGTGTTAATTATCGTGAATAGTTTATTGTTTCTGTTGTCATGCTTTGAATGTCACCTTTGACACTGATGTCATGCCATTAGTTGTCTCGGAAGTAATTTGTGCTAACTCAGTCGTTTTACCTAAGCAGGTTTTGTTAAAGTTTCGCTCTTTACTCAAGCTTTATAAAACGATTTCTTATTCACTGCAGTTATTAAATTCGTGCAGTATTTTTTCTAATCTTTAGAAGCATGATTAATCGTTGAAGAAAATCGCGTTTATTTGCATCCTTTGTTGCTACGTTACGAAACAAAATCAATTTACAAAAACACTCTCATATGCTCCTTATTCTACTTATCGCCTGCCTGATGCTAGATAACCCCGGGAGCCGGGAACAGGGTCACACACACTAAGCATTCAATAAACTGGTGGCAGCCATCTTTGTGGAACCAGTTTATCTGTGTTTACCCAATGTTATGTTTATATTTGCACGCTCGCTGTTCGATAGTGATAATGATGGATTACACAATAAGTTTTTAGTATAGATTATAGTAATGGTACTTTAAACAACGGTAGATTGAGATAAGGATTATTAGCCCTATCAACATCCTCATTCTTAGCCATATTTACTTCGCCTGGTATTAGCATGAGTATTAGTATTTCTCGCATATTATGTACATCTCCTTACCAAATCCTGCCTAGTGATAGACTTTCAGTTAAAACTAAAGGCACAACACATAATGCTTGATTTCTTAGATAAAATATCATATTCTGCTACTTCACGTTAGCATCCGCATGACAATCCCCGTTTGCTATGAAGTTATGCCAAGAAATTTCTTTAAATATTGAGAATTTGTTTGTCGACCTTAATTATCTTAATAGAGGTTATTTCTATCATCGTAGATATAATATTAAAATATAATGATCAATTAATCAGATGAAGATAACTACTATGTCTAAGCTCTTAACAATTTATCTATCACCTTACCGTGTGAATATACTCAGAGGTCAAATGGAACACCATTTCTAGACGTAGTTGTTGTCTATTCCGCCAGGATTTAACGTCAAATCAATCTTATCAGTGTCTGTGAAGTGCAAGCCTAAGCGGATACGCTCGGAAAACAGGTCTTAGGTCATCTAACAGCACGTGTCTCATTGACGTCAATCAATATACTTTTCTATAGCTTTCTAACCAAACACCTATATGGTTATAGCCTTAATTTCTGTCACTTTTAAAAGCTTTAGCGTTATCTCAATTGAGAGGAGGTTATCGATCTTCACTTCAGCACGTGGTAACGTAATATCAATATTTGGATGCCCATCAACATGTTTATATTCTACATCGTTAATGAGTTTGTCCCTCACAGCTATCGTAGAACCAGTATGTACCGATAACCTACATCTCGATTCTTGAACACGAGTTGTTTACTCCATCGCTCCTAATTGTCCAAAATAGTTTACGTAAACGTCTGTTGCTAAGTTGCAGCCCACATCCATTGTCTGCTCAAATTCATAGGCTACCAATGCAGTATGTTTATTACCCAATAGATTGCCTAGTATATTTTGTAAGTAGTTACGCCAAATTGTTATCGATCGAGTGTTCATAAAAGGATATTTGTAATGATAATTTTACTCGGCGTCCTCGATTATGTTTAGGTTTGTACCTTCGCCCTTTTACGCCACTAACAGTTTTGTTTACTCTTATGGCCGTTTTAGTTTTCGTTGCATAATTGACGATAATTGACTGCGCCCTTCTGTCGTAAGTAAAGCGACCTCATGGTCTTGTTAGATAGTGTTTGGAAATATTTTAGTCACACTATAGTTTTAGAAAAAAATTGTTACTGATAAACAATTACCCACATCTTGGAAGCAATTCGTCATTTTCAGCGAATTGACATCATGCAAAGTTTACACGCGTTGTATAAACTTAATTATGTTGTTTATTCTGATCCTTATTCCAAGTGATAGTGAGTCATAAGCAGAAGCTGAAAGTTTTAGTAGCTGCTAATGTTGTTACCTAATTGCGTAATGTACTCACCGTCAACTAGAGATTTATGCGCTCCTTAGATAACTACATATTATCTGTTGAAAATATTGTAACTTCTGTGTCGACCGTCTCTCGACCCGAATTATTTGCGAGATGTTTCATAGCCTTTATGACGCTGTATCAATCGATAAATTAACTTGCAAATAAATTCAGAGTTGTTTTTATATGCTATAAAAACATCCAGCACTGGTTTTATGTAAGTGTTCTAAAAAACTGTGCGCGTAGGCAGGGTGTCATTCTTTTGAACCGGTTTCCATTTATTTTTGTGTATACTCGATCCTAGCTTAAGAAAATTGGCTCACAAAAGTTTCAACACACACTTCTAGATTTTATTATGTATGTTATTACGTTAAATACTGTCAACATGATCATGAGTCCAATTGCAGAGCCGATTAGACGTTTAAAACGTTCTTAACCTACTTAAAAGTAGTAAGTTTAACTGTAGGGCTTCCACACCTTTACTCCTACATAAGTTCTTACCCAATAATTTATGCTTAGACTTAATATTATTTAATATTTCAATCTTTGTTGAGTTATTTTATTTATAACTAGCTTTCGGCCACGCAGTATCACCCGCGATCCCCTATATTATCCCTTTAGAGATTTCTACGCTTATGCCTACGTCTTCATAGCTCTATGCCAAATTTCAGCCCAATCCAGTGTTTGAGCCATGTCCAGTGGTTTGAGCTGTGCGTTGATAAATCAGTCAATCATTCACGCTTTCCTTTTATATATTTAGATAGATATATTCAAAGAAGTAGATGAAGAAGCAATTGATGAATTTGTATGAATGATGATGTAAAGGAGTGATACAAACAGAACAGCTTTAATGAAGAACCGAATATTCATTAGTCTAATAGAGAAACAGATGTTTCATTTTCAATAACTTAATCAAACAAAATTCTTTAACGTAGTCGTAGAAATACTTCTCCTAGGAGACTTCGCTCTTCCATAACGGAGCATAATTATGATGCCGGTGATGATCCGCATCTAGATCTTTATTTATACTGTAGTATACCTTTTGTTTTGTATTTTGACCTATTAAGTTCTGAAGAAATTTAGTTTATGTATTTCCTTTCAGTAAATAAAATACCGCATGAATACTGATGATGTCACTGGATGTGTGATATCACTATGATCACAGTGCCTTCAGTTATTTTTAAAGTATCGTTAATTTTATTGCGTTTTACCTGAAGATGTGGTAACCTATACAAATATAGTAAATTATTTTTAAAGGTCAAGCCCAATTTTGCATTCAAAGTTTATTCATGGTTATAATATAGCGCTGGTGTAAACAGCTGTCCAAATATCCAAATCTTATACATGGTATGGTTGGTTCTCTAAGTATATTTTATTAATTTGAATACTAGCTTTCCATTCCATTCCTTTCTGTTTATGGTCTATCAATTCAAACTGGTTTCCATTCAAAATTGCAATACTCAGGTCCGGGCAAATCAGGCGACTGAAATTGCATCACCACTGAATCACATTGCAGCCGACATCACCGATTCTTGCGATGATGTCACTTATACCGTCACTACTTCCTTCATTACTAATAAGGATAAAATATATTCATACGCACCAATCCTTATACAACCTTCTACTTTCAGTCCGTCAGTAGACGTTTTGCTTTCTCCTATTTATTTTAACTCACCATCACCAGTGCGTTTGCTTGTTTTATGACATCTTACCGATTAGCATTCACCAGTTGGCGTTAAGACTGGTCTAACTCCTATGGCACATGCGACTTGCAAGGCATCACTTGTACTTAAACGATTTCACCACGCACGCGCCATCTGACTAGAGATTATTGGATAAGCTTAATGCCCAGCCTTCAAATGATTCATGAAGGAAATGTTCTTTGAGATTCTTCTATTATGAAAAAAAGTATAGAGAGAAATAAATAGTGATTCAACACTACTGAATTCTGCTACAGACTTTGTAATTGCTTTTTTAAACCCACGTCCATACCTGCCCACTACTGTATTTTTAAACCTCTATCAATTGACCAAAGATTCCAATGGATTTGTTGATGTTGATGCGGACAATAACACTGGAAATCTATGGCGTCTTACCTTAAATCAAATCAGACGATTTGATGTTATGGTTGTTAGGCAAATACCTTATAGGTTTATTTTGAACGAGAATTTTATTATTATTTTATTAACTATTATTAGCTATTTCTTTTTTACTCTTTCTTAAGAAACAAGGGCAATTATTTCAAATGAAGGAAAACATGTTATCTCTAAATGTTTCGTCAGAATTATGTTCAGTAACTTGTGAAACTATTTTGACCTCTAGAGACTATATAGATACAATACAGGCATACAATAAAAGTATAGTCACAGTAGTTAAAAAATGCTATTTCGGTTGGATTTTTATATAAAGTGCCTTGATACATTCCTACAACATTCATGCTTGATCACATTTAACCTGTTTATTTGTACGGCTTAGAAAAAATATTTAGTGTAAATAATTATATCTCCTGCGTTGCTTTAGATAAGGTCAAAAGATGTTTATTGTGGGGTCATAACTTTTACACCATTTGTAATTAGTGCGAAAGATTTGTTAATCAGCATGAAGCGAAGCACGAAGCAAAAAAAGTTGACATTGATCATCATAAAATTGTGTTTTATGTTCAGACGGATTACGTCACCTACCCACAACTCACACGAAGTTTTATGTCCAAGCAATATATCACACTCATTCCCTCGCTATCTTTACCCATATATTTGTCTCGCTCTAAAACTGGCGGCGACAAGCAGTCTGGTTCTTTCGGGCGGCCATCGCATTGCAAACAAAACCCTAGGTCACGGGCGCTGAACTCATTTTCCAACTTCGCAAACTATTCAATGTGGCTTTTCATTTTTGCGCTCGCGAGTAATTGAACCATGTATGGATTGTTTAGCCTTCAGGGGGAATACTAATTACAGACTTTACTTGCTTGGGTCTCGTTTTCATTAGGGATTTGGTTAGAATAAACCTTTTGAAACCTTACTTTAATATGTCACTTGAGTAGACACTTGAGGTTCTTGTACATCCATCATCACATTCCGTATCAAAATTTAGACTCCTTGTTATGGCAAATCGTGGCATATATTTTAGGTGTTCCTTAATGAATATACGTTATGAGTATTGTTTTTATACCTGCTCCCTTGATCAGCTAACCAGATCCATCAAGGTGAAGGTCGTTTACACAAAAACAAGAAGACCGTGAAAGAGTCCCAGGAACAATGGCTATGTCCGCCCTTACTCATACCTAATAATACAGAAATCTGATAGGCCATACTCTTGACGGGCGAACGTGCCAAGTAATACATTAGCATCTCATTTGAGATAGCATCGTGCCAAGACATGGAGTGAAGTGACCCAAACATTAGAAGCATAGAATGACAAATTGAAATAAAGACGTGACTCTTGATGTTATCGCTTCTTTCTTAGACAGCATAAAAAGCAAATTGAATATTCTATGAGAACTTCAGTGGCTTGTCACACAATCTATCAAAGACCTGTTAGATCTAGTTTCTTTCTATTTACCGTCAATCGAACGGAGTTATATAACTTGTCAATATGTTAATTTAACAGGCTTAGTTGTTAACAGGGAATATCGATTCTCTGGTCAATTAATCAATCATTAATGTTAATTCTAACAAGGCGACGCAAACGGTCTTGAGCAACTAGTATATTACGCATTGTAGCACTACGCTAGAATTAGAATAGAATATTTTTGGACCATATTATGGTCTTTACAAGACATACATAATTCAAAAGATTGTGGAAACAATCAAAACATTAGATGCTACTGCGTGAATTATTTTTAGGGGCCATAACCACCGCATAGATATCTGACTGCATCAACTCATTGCGGTGGTCTTTTCTGTTTTGTTTCAGTTTTTATGGAATCTGAAATAACGATTGACTCACACAGGTTGTTTTATAGTCGTACATTTTTATGGCAAATGCTTTACATACAACCAACTCATATCTATCGTTCGATACGATTGATGCGCCAGTTGTGGCGCTTCTTTTTACGATCCATTTATGGATTTTTCTATTGGTTTATATATTTTGCATAGATTTAACATAAATGTACCTATATGTTTTTTGCAACTTTTTTGTTTTTGCAAGGTCTTTTCATTCATGTTTTAATGTCAGTTTCCTCTCATTAATAACAATACATCGTCAGGGTTTTCTTTCAGGCACGTGGCATCACCTTATTCTCAGAATGAGCATAAGCGTCAATGATTGCCGTGTTGACTGACGGATGTCTTCCTGCCATCCTCTCATCGGGTGAATATATCATTGTAATATAGATCTTAGAATCAATGTTGTTAAAGCTGTTTTTGATCTTTTGTCAGAAATTTAACTTTGTTGTGGTACACTACACGGCTGCGATCGATTTGGCCGCGAATGAGTGTAGGTGTCAACCAAAGCACAGAGCCAAGACCGATCATCGACTCCCACATCTATAAATAGGCACATGTTTAACTGGAAGATATCATCATACACGGCTATATCTTTAGTAAATGGTTTTCCGGAGTTTGCACGAAAAATTAATATAAGAGAGAGAGAGTAGAGGGAAAAGAGACTAGGAAAACGGTAATGTGCCAGAGATGTGAACAAAAATGTTATTGAAAATTAACCATAGAAAATACTAGTTAACAGAAAAACTATTAAAATCTTAGGACATATTTAAATAGTCTCAAGAAATTGTTTTGTTAACTACCACCATCGTCGCCAGCTTATTTACGCTCGCAGGCGCGAGTGCACTTTGGTGGATTTTGTAAGCTCGAACGGATGCTGGCTGATAGCTCAGTGGTAGTGTCAGACAAGTAAGCGTTGAATCATATCTTTAACTGTGGTAGGGTAGAAAAGAAGTCATTTGTAAATCCGTTCATAAGTTATATAAGCTTAGCAAATAGACAAGTCCCACTGAAAATGTTACTTTCACACAATTTTTCACACAAAAATAAAATAAAAATTGCGACTACAGTAGCGTATCAGATATTGCAAGAAAATTAGAAATAAATCTCAACTCTTAATAGATAAATTCTCAGGTATTTGATACTGTTACTATTTCAGTAACACATATTTGCTTAGGCACACAAACATCATCGTTTATTGACACTTGAACAAATATAAGTATGCTATAAGTAGTAGGCTGCTAATGGTATACAATATTTAAATGCAAACGAAGCATTGTAAAGTACCCATCTGTCGAGCACGAACAAAAAGCAATTCATCTCGCATTAACGGAGTGCTGGCAAAAAATAATGACATCACTCCACTTATTTCGCTTCAAGTGTAGCTAAGTTTGAAACGAGTTTGAGTCGTTACGGCTGGCTACAAATTATTAATCAATAATCTGTAAATACAGTTAGAACAACAACTATTTCGACCCAAATGTCAACGTTAGCTCGAAGCCAATCATTACAAACATTCTCGGCAACTATTTTATTGCAGACAATGCCATGTTAATCACGATGTACATACAAAATCCATGTCATAGTAAAGATAGAAGAATTTTTTGCGATAGATTTTTGGTAGTGCATCAAACAATAGGCTATTTACCATCCTACGATAAAGTATATGGAACGATCAGTCAATTTGCTCAAATGTGAAACATAATACTGCCTACGTACGAATTGCGACTGTAATTTCCAAGTCACGTTATATATTCTTGTGAAATATAATAAAATATTTGTTTGTGTTAACTATGTCGATCATATGCATTTTAACAAATTGTTGGTAATCATAAACAAGGTGTCATTACACGGAACAACGACGTATTTTTTTGTATTCAATTTTATTGCGTCATAATTGATTTAAACTCATTTCCTGGCACGTTACATTTTGACTTAATGGAAAAATAATTTAGCTCGTGCAAATTAATTGTATCAACAACATCATTTATCTTTGCCTTTGGCAGGCCTTGTGGCTTTAAAACGCTCGCTGTTCCATATGAATTTAACATTGAAAATCTGTGAGATTTCAGCTGTGTAAGGTAATGGAAATAACTTCGGCCATTTCTCTCGCTCACGCACCGCCTCGTGATTTCGTTCTTGCAATGTTTTGCAGTTTTTTTTACTCACTATTCGAAGAACTGTGGAACGAAACTAAATAAACAGGTCGGTTTTGTATGAAATTTTTCATGGTGAAGATTCGGCTTGAACCTCACGTCACGGTATGATGGAAGCGTTTTAAATTACGGCCTACAGAATGTTTTTGTTTCTCTTAAATTTTCGCATCATGTTTCCCAGTAATTTTCGTATCTCGTGAAGTTTCAATGTTCTTGATTTCGTATTTTTACATAAGCACCACTTGAGCACGCTATATAAAAAATACAGTTAGGTACAAGTTTATTTTTCCCTTTTTGTTATAGGTATACATTCCATTAAAAAAACAGATATAAGTAACCTACCTAGTTATTGTATCCAAGCACCTCAAAGGTATCGAAACATCCCTAAAGTTGCTTCTTAGCATGTCCCAGTTTGTAAAGTAAGATCCCAATATATTAAGTATACTCTTATGGCAATTATTATAATTCTGTTTTTGTTTTCAATCCTCCATACTGTTTCGTAATATGTCTAAGTCTATGAATTTATAATATTATTTTATTGACTATCGCTCTCGCGGTCTCGTCACCTCTATTTTTAGATGTTTTTCAATATCCATGAGTTAGGTAATAACCACTTTTTTGTAATTCGCAAATTGAGTATTCTTGAGGGTCGCTCATTACCGTTAATTTGCATACAGAGTGAGGCTTCATATCAGACCGTCCCATAAGTGACCCTCGAGAATATAATAGGCTCGCTCCGAAAGTGGTTTTAATTAAAAATGATTTTACCCTTTCTAAACTAACAGCTATGTTTTGTGTCAACCCAAGTCTGATACCTCTTAGTTTTGCTCGATCTACATTGATCTGTTATACAACAACTCGTTCTTCCTATCCAATAACTAGATGTTGGACTTTGCTTAGGTGTTGAATATAAAACATTTCGCACGTATGCTAATACAATTTACTTTGTATACTGTTTATTTATTCAGCTATTTGATCGCCCGTTTATAGGTCTATCAATGGATCATTTAACACAATGCGTGCAAATTTGATCGCGATAAAATCAATGAACCGGTGAATTGTTGCATGTACCAACGCGCTCGTGGCATTGAACTTCTAATTCCTCCTTTGAATGAGAATCAATATAATTCTATTGCGTCTTAATTCGTTATTTTAAATATTCATGGCGGTTAGCGATAACCCATCTTGCTCCTTTCCCTCGTTCCAACGCGCCATAATAACAATGGTTGGTCTAACTTCGGCGATGATGTCAGCCTTTCCTTTAACGACCGCCCGGATCGCCTGCAGCATTTCACGAGCGTAAACAACCTTTTTAATTCTTCAGTTTTTTTTATTAAATCACTCCAATAATTACCTGTACCATCAAACAGTGAAAAAAAACGAGCTTGAATAAGAATAATTAATTGCCCCAGTTTTTCCGTTACCATTCTTTATGTTTTTTTTATTACCTACATAGTACATACATTCCTACATAAAACCTTCTACCAATAATATTACGAACTAGAAGGTGTTTACATATTGGAATAATTTCATGGATATCGTTTAGTAGAACCGGTTGTTTTGCAATTTGGCACGCATGCGCGTTTGCTCCCATAACTGCCTTCTCGACCCTTGAAAAAATCCGAAACCAATTATTAACATAATGCCCTGCCAAGAGAATTATTTGGAGAGTGGAATCCATCACGAAAATGATTGAAATTACTCACAGCCCCAGCTTCATGTTCTGTACTCAAAAGATTTAGTTTTGCTTTTTATTTTCCACGGTGTTTTGGCAAAAGCTAAATTACCATCGTGCACGCTTGAACGCTCGGCTGAGCTTCACTCGAAATGTTTATCGTACTATGGAGCATCTACGAATGAGTTATTTAAAGCGAAAATATCTAAAATTTCCGCTGTTTTGTCATAATGAGGAATAACAACAAAAAAATCTAATTAGTTCGTCAGTTAGATTATCAAAAAATATTAGATACTTACGTATTTTTTATTTTATCAAATCAATAAGAAATTACAAAGAAAAGTCCCATCAAAGTGCAGGATTGGGGCTTGTGACGTCATTGTACAACTACTTTTTAGTACACTTTTTGCAGACCGGATTTTTTTTTTTATTTTTTGTTTTCGGATCAAAATAAAAAATACGTATCCAATATTTTTTGATAATCTAACTGACGGACTAATTAGATTTTTTGTTGTTATTCCTCATTGTATCACTTATGACCAAATACAAAAACGCTGCTTACATATAAATAGTAATTAAGTCGGTATCTGACAGTTAGATTGTGCGGGGGTGGGATATCATGTTTTTTAAAATGCCCACAAGTCTAAAGTAGCATTTCAGTATTTGGTCGTAAAAACTATTGGTTTTCAATTGAATAGTAATTATAGTTTGAACATAAATCGCAATCCGCTAGCAAATTACAAGGTTTACTGTACGCGCGCCGGTGTCGTAATGTGCCCCTTACGGTTGTGGGTTTAGACACATTAATTTGTATAATCAGTTGACTCTAAACGTAAAAGATTCCATCTTGCCTCACAATAGCCTAGCCTCACATGATACTAACATCCATCTAACAACTCTAGATATTACCACAGATAAGACTTCATTCCAGAAAGTTCAAGACACTGTTTAAACTAAAACGCAGAGTGAATGACATTGGTACCATAAAATGAAAGTTGTTGTTATATTACCAGCAGTGTTCGACATATAGTTAATTAAATTCATAGTTTTTAAAGCGACTGATAAAAGAGCGAAGGTCAGAGATTAAATTCTTGAGAATGAGTTGCAGATTTTGTTTTAAATTGCTTTTGTATTGATTCGTAACTATCTTTTCTGATTCAATTTTGTCTCACTCAACTCCTAGGTGAGCTTTTAAATCTTACATTTAATATTCTTTATGTATCACTATCAATTCCATCTCATCATCAGTGTCTATATGGTTTATTTTGCTTTCTCTATTATATTAGTTTGTGTATGTATTTCTTAAAAATAAATACTAATATTATAGGTACCTGTTAATGAAATTAAAATTATATCTAACTTTGAAAACTTACTCTTATAATAAGTGAATCAAAACTTTCAACTCTAGTAATTTTTGCTCTTGTATGTGTAATTCAATAACCTCTAATATAATTTATATCAGGACTATTCCGATTATTAGTGCAAAATATCGCATTCCAATAAAATATTTGCTTATGCAAGTAAATTTCCTTTTACAATAATTGTGATGCAAATTTATGGAGACATGAGACTGCAATTGAGTAGTGTTATGCTAAGTGAGTGTATATGTAATAAAACGCTTGGATACTGTGAAGACCAATAAATCCAAATTGCTTCAACTCTGTAGAATTGTAGATGATCCAATACAATATTGGCTGTATTGTATTCTTTTTTACCCGATTGACCCAGGAGGATAATGTTTTTCGAGCGTATTTACGTTTTTATGTCCGTCCGTTACATTGTGTTCCTCCTGTACCCTAAACGGCTGAACATATGATGCATTATATGTCGTTAGATTCTTCTTTATGCTGCGAGTGTCACTAATATTAAAATTATCAAAAGTCTAAATGTGGATTTTTGGCCCCAAAATGTCCCATTTGTATGGAATCGGATGCGAATCCGACTCGCTCTTGTTTCAATTACACTTTATAATTTATTTCACTACAGTATTTTTGTTCACGTTACTTACTTTGTGTTAGTGATATCGTTCCGTCATCTTTAGAGAATTCGTCGTTTCATCTTCATTTCAGAAATAGTTTGGTACAATGTAGAGACATTCTGAAAGCTTTATGTCGGAATTTGTTTCCTTATGGCAGGTTTTATTCGTGTCGTCGGCCCTTTTACACGTGTTGACGATTACTGCCTATCAACATGCGAATTTGTAAGACGTATTCTCATGGTACAAAGAGTTCATGTCTCTTTGTTTATTATATATACTCCATACCTTTTAATTATCACAGTGGCAGCTTCACTTGAGAGCTAAATTCTCTGCTGTCCTTTGTGTGCGCTTGCTTACTAACTTCGATGACATCTACACATACCATGAAGATGACGAAATAAACATGAACAATGTATGTATAATAAAAAGTGTATATTACCCAGTAAAAGAATTTTGATAAGTTTTATTTATTAACATGACATTTATTTATTCTTATTTTGAACTAGCTGTCCTCTGGGGTTATACCAGCGTTACCAGGACAAAAAGGAACCCATATTGTTTTCAATATCATAAGCTATCTGCGTTCCAAATTTTATGCCTTTTACTAGATCTACTCTCTTCATTTATCCCATAGGTACATGATCCAAATAAAAATGAATTTAAGCTAGCATTACTTTTAAAAACCTAAAATTACAACTCATGCAATCTGACAAATGACAATGTGCTTGTTAACGAATATTGTATATCTCTCACATTTTATAAGACAAAGCATCATTATCTTTGTTAGATATGCCAACTAAAATTATGCAACTGCCGATAAATATTGCATAAGGCCTTTGTTGTGACAACTCTGCGTATTGTTACCAAGCTTTTTATTATATACAATTTTATATTATCCTCAATCCTTTGTTCATATTTTTTTATTTTTTCTGGTAATTTTAAACTTCTTATTCTAAGCTGCTTCTAAAGGTATTTTCTCTATGAATTCTCAATCGGCCTCAATTCGGAGGTAAACTATTTAATTTGACTGAATGAGTCAATATTTCACCAGTAACTTTCTACAATAACCATAATATTAGTAGTTTAAGATTTCACTAATTAAACTATCAAATCAGATTGTTTTATGATTAACATGTTTCTAGTACTTTACTAGAAACGTACCTCTTTCAAGACATTCGTTCAAAGATATCTAGGTTTATACGCGGGCTCATTTAGTTTAATTGCTTCTTCCTCTAGCCTCACGCTTCAAATTACGATCTTTATAGACAGTGACATACATTTTTAACTCTACGTATTCTTAGAAATCCACTGTCGCGATACTTTTTTCCTGTGTTATTAACCTCTCCGGGACAAACAAGCTATGAATAATTTCAGCGTCGAAAATGGTACTCATTTTGCTCGTCGCGAGTTGATCAAAGAGCTCTGAACAGAGCAGATTTTCAAAGTGACGTGGATACTAATTGGTCAGATTACAGAGTATTTTATTGTACGACTGACATGCGGGCTAAAGATCTAACCTTACCGCACTATACAGCTCTGTGAAATCCTTTTTGGGAACCTCATTTTTTCTCAACATAAGTACTTACTCCTTTATATTTAGGTTTCCTTCGTGCGACTTTTGTTTGCTACATCTTCTGAGTAAAACAAAAATTAATCGTGCTCCCGGGTTATCCCAACAATTAGCGCAGTTTCATTAGAATCGCAATTAGTGAGATCATCAAATGTGCCGCCTTCGTTTTAATTATTAGGAACAGTTTTCCCTTTGGCACTTGTCATTGTTGCGTTCATTATTTAAAATAGTTTTTCATCTTCACATATATAAAACAAAGTCGCTCCCGCTGTCTGTACGCTTAGATCTTTTACACTACGCAAAGAACTTTGATGGAGTTTTCAGCAATAGATGGATTGATTCAAGTGGAAGGTTTATGTGTATAATAAATGCATATTATAATACAGAAAAGCCGTGCGAAGCCGGGGCGGGTCGCTAGTAAGGAATAAATACAACTCATGTCTGATACATGCTAAAGATAGTTATTTTCTCGAAATAGCTGAGTAACAACTGTTGCAAATTGTAACTAATGGTTGCAATGTCCCGCAGCGATTGCAAGAGTGCAATTGTATGCAAAATTGTTGAACAACTACAAAAAATTACGTATATTGAACTTGCTGTGAATTTGAATAAATATATTTTGTTTAGTAATCTGGTTTGAGCAGAGTTGCCTGTTAGACCTACTAGGTTTTTACTCTTAGAAATTATTAGTCTAACTGTATATAGATAGGATATACTATAGATAATTTTAATTTTATCGCGTTCAAGTTCAGAAATGATTTTGTGCCATGAAAACACACGGTTTTATCGTAAGTATCAATATGGTTTGGAAATTTTGGATGATATAAGGTAGAATGTGATCACTTAATTTTAATTTCATATAGGCTTCAGCTCTAGGTTATATTGAAGACTCATCAAGGGCATATTTGTGAGTATAAATTCGCAGAAACATTTTTTAAACGAAGAATGCCAACGCATCGCATTGTTTTAATTGTAGTCGAAACATAAACAGCTCGTGGGAAATGTGCTGGCAGCCTTTAGACAAGTTCTCACGGGCATTCCCCGTGCTACTTGCGATTTGAGCTTTTATGTTGCGCACACGCATTTTCGACCGGATAAATGTTTTAAGACGACGATAAAACTCCTAATATTATACTATATATATATTCATCACATCACACACGGACAGTAACGTTATATTTTAGTAAAGATGGTTGTTTCAGCGTCTAAGAAGGTAATAAATAGTACAGGCAGAACTTCTATTTCGATCTATTAGATCGTCTATTTCGAATTAGGACTTTAGACCTGCATTATTTTGCTCTATTTTACCCACAACAACATAGTTTCCTTATTTACAATAGTTTATCTTTCAACAACTTGTAATTATACAAACAAATATACATACATATTTGTTCTAGTAGGTAAAACATTATTGATGTTGTTTAATTTCCCTTTTTTTTATGTCACCGGAAAATGTGTATTGTTTCATTTCAACTTAATCGACATTCGAGTATCTTCCAATTATTATGGAATTGATAATTGTAGCACATTTAAAGTGTGTAATAAGAATCTTATTTTACGACGTTTTAGCCAGCACGTTATTTGTGACGTTATGCAATACTGCATGTTTACTATTTCTTTGTAATCAGATACGCTGACGGCTGATGGTGACAAATGTATAGTTATCGCATTCATGTCCAGCGTGTGAGCTTTAGGGTATATTTGTCACTTAATCAAATGATTCTTTACTTTATCATGAGGAATTCTTGAAACTCAAGTTATTATTTTTAAGTAGTCCACATTAATTGTTAACGTAAATAAATATTTTCTTTGTTCTCATAACTTTATCGGACGGAACTATTCGGGTGCAAATATTAAAAGCACTGGTTCATACCTACTACATACGTATGCAACAATGCACAATAATCTAGGTATATATATAAAATATTGTATAAAATAATCAAGGAAAAATGGAACCCAATTACTTCCTGTAATTCCCGCATGCAGTAACACGTGACCACAGAAATAGGAGTTTAATTGAAGTCTAAAATAGTAGCATGTGTTGATTAATGTGTGATTGTTTGTTTCACCACAAACGAAACAGGAATAGCAGGAATCTGGATGCACCAACTAGCCATGCACGTAAGCGTGGTACAAGTAGTCCTTAGTATTCACACAACAATTCACAACCTGCAAGGCATAATGAATGATCGTGATCTAGCAGGCTTAAAATTAAGAGACTTTCGTTACATATTTTCAAATTGCTACAATCTAAAGGAATTGTCAGTTTGCAATAGCTTACCTTCTAAGACTTCTGTTATATAAGGATTTGAATTTGAGTGATTACATTTAATTAAACCGATATCATAAGCAGGACTTAATTGATCTTTTTATTGGGTAGGCAAAAGTGTAATGCAACATTTTTCTATCTACACCCTTTGGTGGTATTAATAACAAGTAATGTTTACTTGTTACTTGCTAGATTGCAAAATACTTACGTCACTATTTCTTCCAACCTTTTTTATAATCATAGTAGAGCAATAATTCTCTACATTACAGCCCACAACGATACTAAAATTGCTAAAAGTGGTCGACCTATAAAAGGAAACCTTTACAAATTACCAACGTATGAAATGAAAATACTTCTAGTAATATTGTCAAGTCACCATTTGGCACGAGACGGGTGTGCCGCAACTGTGAATACGCTCGCTCGTTCGTAATGAGAATAATGATGGAAGCTTGCGCCATAGATCTGTTGGTGCGCGTGCGCTGCTTGGCGATAGCGGGAAATCGCTGATAGGTACTTGCGTAAATACGGCAGCAACTGCTGGTCCTCAGATTAGATTTAGTTGATCGAGTGTTCTGATGTTAGTTTGATACCAATAATCGTAATTTATTATTTATGAGCTACTATGTAGTTGAGTTTCACAACTTATGACGTAATGTAAGTTGTTTGTTAATATAAGGGAAATAAAACTAAATCATGATTCTCATTCATAACAAGTGACATTCGGGAACGATTTAATAGAAATACCAAGTGGGTCATATTGCATCAATAGAACGATGCACGCGAACGTTAAAGACACCATAGCGGTGATTGCGAATGCAACATTGTAATTTTCTCGTGTCACGACACAAACACAGCTACGCTACGAAACATGCATTTGCAGGCGAAGCACTTCATGGAGACGTTAATGTTACATATAGAACCAGTCTTATTATCTGTATTATAACAAACTTGTTTTTAAATTGCAAAATATAACACCAGTATCGATTTAGCTACCAAAAAAATCTATGTTTAATTCATAAACCAGTATTAATTTCATAAAAAGGAAGAACTATGGTAATACTTCATCAAGCTACTTTACATAATATTTCCTGTTAATATCGCAATAACACCTGCTATTTCCAAGTTAGAATTCAATTAGACACTTTCAGTACCTTTTTCGACTGGCGATGGAGATATTCTCGGTGATATTGCTAACAGTCCGTTTGTTCCATTGATAGAGTAACCTTTAGGTCTATAGTCTAGGATAGAATTGTTTTGTAGGAAATTTACACAGTGTTTTAATACAAGTAATTTTAATGCCAAAACGGAGTTTGTGCATGTTTTACAAAAACATCAATAATTTGGTAGTTTTTCTATCATAATTGTCATAATATAATTTAAATAAATGTGTTTATAAGTTAATTAAAATTCTAATTACCGATTGTATAGAAAAACAGTAAAAAAACAAAATTTCGCAACCCATGTATCACACCCAAGCATGCAATATAATATCTCAACTCTGCAATTGAGCAATGTTAAATTAAATGGGCATTTAATTGCTATGAGTAACAAAATTCCCATTTGAATCATTCTAAGAAACCAAACAGGACGAAATCTGGAAGCTTAGAATCGTTTTCTGCGAATTTAATCGGGCTTAAATTTGACCAGAATTATGAGATTATCCTGTAAATCACCAACTTATGCTTTGTTTTTTGCAACTATTGAATATCCATATTGAAAATTATAATAACGGTTCTTTCAATAACAACTCTGAATGATCATTAATCGTTCATGCCCGAATCTTTAAGTATAAATCAATACATGAGAAAAAACAACTACATAAAAAGCGTACATACACTAGTAGACATACGTATATGCTTTAAACAAATTTGACTTAACGTGGACTGCTCGATTGCCGTTTTTGTGAGCCTGGTCATGAAGCAAAAAAGGATTTAGAATTAATCTTCAATGAAGAGATCAAACTAAGTATCTACGCAGTAAATCAGCTTAGAGAGGTCGATGCCCGCATAGAATATGCTGAAGAAATTCGATATGTCGCCTATGTACGCCATGTCGAGCTCATGGAGTGTTGCGGTGAGCGGGTCAGATGTTATACCAAGCGGGAGTTCATTAGACGAATTCCTGGCAACATTTGGTACCATGGCAAAAACTGTTTTGCGTCATTCCACCGCTCTCCGATTGATGGTGGGAGAGCTTTTTTTATTCTCTTGTCGGCTTGCTATGTCCGTCAGTCCGTCACGAGGACATTGACCGTAGTTCTACTATTTAGGGTGTTCGGTTACTGCATTCTCTACCTCAGGATGTTGTTTTTTGTGTGATTTGTTTTTTCTTATTAAAATGTTGGGTCTGTTTGTTTTGGTGATAAGCAAACTGTATTTTAACTAAGTGGTTATTCTATCTACTCTTTCAAACAAACCTTCAATATGTGGTCATATCATTTAAAAAACTGACTATTGGAGGGCGTATCTATTTTGGAATAATTATTGTCTTGCCTTAATATTCGTAACAGCAGATATTAAGTTACCGCTACCACTTTCATACAAACTTTCAGACCCGCATGCCAACACTTTAGAAGTGTAGTGCGATCCATCGGAAAACTTTTTTTACTTCATATTCTAGCAAATAGTGACTCCTGAAATCAACTGTTAATTATTTTTTGGAACATAATATTTTATCGTTCCGATCATTAACAATTCAGATTTTTTGTGAGTATTGTAACTACATCGGGGCTTGCTTTAATTTTATTTATTTTAATATCTCATAATATTGTTGCGATTTTTGTTTTTTCTATTAATATTTTAACAGTTAATTTGAGCTGTTAAAAATAAATAAAAGGAAGCCATTTTTGCGAAGTGATAGCTACTAACATCATACCTTCAACATTCAAATCAAGGTGTGCAGGCTGTGCGTGAGTTGGTTATACTATAGGTACTCCGTATAGATAGCGCGGTGAGCGGATATCGGGCGGACGGCCGACGCGCGCTGAGCACGCGGCGGCGCGAGCGCGCCCAGTCAGAGTGCCGCCGCGCCAACAGACGCACGCTCGACCTGCACGTGCTAACAATATCGTCTATACGACCGGTTCATCACTGAACTTTACGTCGAAATAAACTTTAGCTCGTATACAAACAAACAAATGATGTCAGTTTGCATGTACCTCGTTTGCCCCTGGTTCTTTCTCGTGATCTACTTGGGTTTTCTTATGCTGGACGTGTGAGGCTACATCTCAGTCCGAGTGTCTGTCTGCGTATAGAGCGCAGGCGCGTCACCCCAATCGATACGCTACCGTAGCAGCCGCTGCCGGTCGGTGTCAGCCGTGCGCCGCGCGAGCTAACACGCGGGTGGTTGGTTTGGCGCGCTCCGGTACGGTGCGGTGCGAGCGGGTGCCGCGTGCCGGGAGCGCCATTGGTGTTATGCGGGGCGGGTGCGGCCGCCGCCGGGCCCACTGCTGAGCCAGCTGAGCCGGCCGTCACGATCGCTCCGCACGCGTCAGGCACGCGGCCGCGCGGCGCGCCCGCCATGAGCGCGGCCACGCCGGAGGTGCGCGGCCCGCCGGCCGACGCAGCCTTGCCGGCCGTCGTACTGCCCAGGATCAAGCCGGACCTAGGCCTCAATGATGCGACATTATTCGCTGTATACTGCTTCATCAAAAATTTCATTGGGTAAGTTATCAAGACCCGCATTTCACTTTCCTGTCGCCTCGAGCTTCATTGCTCCTTGTGGTTAGAGTGATAAAGAATATCGACCTGCAGTAAAGCTAAGTTGGTCTTTAAATGTCGCACCCTGTCGCTACTTGTCCGAATCGATATTAGAAAATTACCTTGAATATCTTATACTTTTACAGCATAGATTCTGGTTTAGAGCACATGATCCTCGCCTTGGCATATTTGTTTCGACCAACAACGACCTTAATTTGACGTATGCTAAAGATATTAACCAGACAAAATAATTCTCACCGTACTGACATGCAGGTAAAAGAAATTAACTCGGCAAGGTCAGTGCATGATTTATGATTGACCCTTACATTTAGAGCTGAGATTAAGAAACTTATAAATTACAATCTACCGATTGGTCAAGGAGTCTATGTTGTAATTTATAAACACTGTTATTTATTGAGTCTAGGTTTTTCCTATGTGTGTAGTGTGAGTGAGATGAATGTTACTATTTAATAGAGTTGCTTCATAGATAATAATATGTGGCTTTAAGAGTGAGCTCTTCTTTTGTTGTGGTCACAATATTAATATACTTACATATTTTATGTTGAGCAATACACAGAAACACAGAAAAATTACATTTATTAAAATAGAGTAGAATTTAATTGAGTCGCTTTCCTAAAGTAAACGCGTTCGTCTAACTAAAGTATCAAAATGGCTACTGGCTGAATTCAAGAAATAAGCATAGGTTTCAATCATACATTTTTGAGGGAAAATATTAGTTTACTTGTTACTTTAATACTATTGTTTCTAACAATAAAAAATATTTTTCAATATCTTCGTATAAGATGGTTTATCCGAGCCCTAACTCTTGTTTGTGTAAAACCTTCCAAAATGTCCAAATTTTGCGCCATCCAGTAGTATAATGACAACCCAGGCATATATCTTAAATATTTTTTTTTGTTGAATTAAATTGATTTGGAAAACTCAAGCTCCAAAAATGCATATTCTTGCTCCACCGAGCAAGAATTGCGTGAAACTTGCTTGAAGAAGTAGCTTAGATTTTAGAAATTATGAAAAGTAACTTTCAATATGAAAACAATCATCATATCGTAGGTGATATGATGATCCAGTGGCCGAATTTCCTTAGGGTCGACTCACGGCTGGTACTACACGGCCTAGAGCGGCCAAGACTGCTAGTCCGCCTCTGCTGACATCACTTACCATCTTGAAAATGGCATACGAGTATTATCTCAACCAAGGCACCGATTGTGCTACATTGGCAAAATACGTTGCATTGACTACTTGAAAATATTGTTATTAGCAGACTATAATTTATTCTACGGCAGCAAGCAATCGATTGTTAGAGGATATTGCGACAACATTATTTAACTATCTATTTATTGTTTGTTTTTACAATACAATAGTTCAACCTTGACTGAGTGAGGCGTCGGTTTTATTACAAATGTTTATTATCGGTTAGCAACAAAACATTATTCATGTACATTCCATACACTAATTTTATCGTCTGCTAATACTTTTGTCCATGTTGTCATTCGACCTTAACTGCACCCTGGTCCCTGACATTAAATAATATCTGTTATATATCAAATATTTCACACGTAACACTGTTTTTTATTCATGTTTACACATATATATTTATCAGATTAGATAAGGTTTCGTTAAATACAGTTTTATGTTTCTATGTTACCTTGGGCTTGACATAAGCTGAGTAATATTCGCTGACCACACCACTGTTTACCTTTTTTATCATATTTTTTTACCAACTGTCGACTTATTGTCGGTTTTCCATTTGCGTTTTATTTGTGTCTATTTTTACTTTATAATAATATCAAGTTAGAAACATAGTTATTTTGTTGATACCTACCTTGGAGTTTCTTCTTATCCGTAATTTTGGGCATCTAACTAATCCTTTTAATCGACCGCTACACTATATCGTTCTGTCTGACCCCACATCTAGAGCAAACACATTTTTTGGTTTCATTGGAGCAGTAAATAAAATAGTAAGCTATTACATTACATAGGCACATGAAATTAGTCTCGTAATTAGAACAGTAATTACTTACAATTATATTGAAATTCGTTCAGGGTTCATAAAGAGCCTTAGCGATACGTACGTATACGATACGGCTTGGAATGGAAACCATTTCTGAAAAATGATTATATTAAATGAATTTAACGTTTATGAGTTCTTCAGCGACCCTGCAGATTTACTCCATATAATTTTCCATCGGTCGTAAATAGCACTCTGTCTGTAGCTAATTGTCGGCAATAAAGGGCGGACATTAGCCGTACCGAACTTTGTTAAGAGAAAGTCTTCGTTTAGAAAGTATGCTTTGTTTTGTTTTCGTGTTCAGCAGCTGTGGCCCTTGGTACTGGTGAGATAAGCACCCAACCCATTAGATTATACTAGATAACTTCACGTAGTCTCGCAACTCTTTCCATGGCTAACTGATTTCGATAGACAGACTTTGTAATCAGTGCCAGTAAAATGCATTTGCAATTAACATACTCGAGTTTCCATTTTGCATATCTAAACAGATTGACGTTCTATTTTACAAGCATTGATCGAGTGCATCGGAACGTTGCACGTGACTGCGGTTGCTATGAAATTTCGTTTTCCTTTATTGTTAGGCTGTTGCTATTTCACGTTTAATATCAATCAATAGACAATAATGTTAGACAGGGTAAGTAATTGAATGGACTCCTTCAACTTGCTTACATAACTTGTTAAGAGGAGGCTCTCCGCGAATGATTCCGTCCCGTACTAAACTTACGGAGATAAGCAAGACAGCAGAAAAAAACAATTCCCTTTCTATTGGATTTCAGAATGTATAATAATATTTTGAAGTTATTTGGATGGCCCAAATAAGAGAAAGATTCATTCGTTTTAAAAAAGGCCATATTCCAGATTCCTTTCTGACAGTACTAATAAAAAAACCCAATTTAAAAAAATACTATTCCTCGTCACATATTTTCTAGTTTCACATATATTTTGTACAAATCACTTGGAACAATGAAAAACATAATCTACATAGAATAATAATTTCTCGGATATCGTCTCCTTAAACTATGTAGTCACAGATGACATTGTTTTGAAAAGATCGGTCAGAGGTTGAACTTCGTTGCGAACTGTTGCTTTGTTGCATCGGACATCATCACTTTCACAAGAAGAAAAGGGAAAGTCTCGGTGGCGCCCGCTCCCTTGCGGTCAGATTAGCTCAGGCTATCGTCCGGCGCTAATTCCTCTTGTTTATTTCATTTCACACTGATGGCTGCACACTAATCTTTTGATTTCACTCATTACTTTGCAACTTTTATAAAAAAAATCTCTCGATTGTCTTTGGTCCTAGGACCTTTTGTTATGAAATATTTGTTTAATTCACTAATAATTATATAACGCACATAAATGTAACCTGCATATTTAAAGTTACATAACTTGCAAAGATTATATCGACAAAACGTTTGTTGATTTTATCACAATTAATATGGAACGAGGATGCTTTAGGCTATTCATACTTGTCACATTCTGTTAACAAAATCAATTGGTGTTGCCTTCTATATTTATCTTCTCAGATCTGTTGTTATTATTAAAATGCAATTCATCACGCAATCCATGGGGCATTTTATTTTCTTCATTTTCACAAAGATTGATGATACCATGAAATTTTTTCCTGTTTTACACTCGAGTCGTCTCTTTTTTTGTTGCTTTAATCTTTATTTTGCTCAAAGTCTACTTAAATAGTTTTCACAGTTCATTAACGTTCTTTTTACGATGTTTGTAACATAGTTTCGCATTTAATTAGCTACTAGGCAAAGATCTTGCTGAATGCAAATATTTATACATATCTTTCTTGATTACACTTGGTTTCTTTGAACAAGTGAATGAATTTAGTTTTTAGGTTACTTCATTTATATATTTAGCAAAAGTTCTGAAAATTATTTGTATGAACACAAGTAGTACAATATAAGCTAGATGTACGAGTAAGTCCATCTAGCTAAATGTTAGCCAGCGCACTGTTACCGTCGATCAGCTGTCCATTCTCGCAACGATGCGTTTTGATATGATAGGAGATAGTGCGTGTCGGTACCAATGTACCAACGTAATGCTGTTGCATAATCGACGTTAACAGAACTCATATTTTGTATATCGACGCAGTTCGTTTCGTTATATCATTTAAAAGTAACATTAGTGTTTTCATTCCAAAACATTGCGATGTTTCATTTTAAATCTCTCGTACTTATGAAGCAACTCTTGGTTTCGGTTACGCTTCGTTGTTGTGATGGAACACCATTAGCGTAACACTAATAAATCACGTGATGCATTTAGACCACTCGCGAATGAGGAAGAGAAAGTTTGTAATGAGGTAAAGGGTCAAGCAAAAATATTATTATCACCATCACGAGTTTACGCAACGCGTCTTGAATCTGCATTGATGTGCATACGTAAACCTGTTGCATGTAACTTGCCTGTTGCATTTACTTTTACAATTGCACAAGTTCTTGCTGATACGTTAAACGTATTATCAATAAAAAAATGTTTCGTTAATTTGAAGCAATCACGCAGCAAATGCGTGACATTTCGACGATTAACCAGGGATCTCATCTCGCATATTGATTGACGAGTTGCCTTGACGTGCTACCATGGCGCCACCCTCCAAAACCGCCCCTTTCACGCAAGGACGTCGGGAATAGGGACGCGCGCATACTATTCCACTTGGGGTCTCGTTAGTGTGTATACGTTCATCGTACAGAGAGCACGTTCTCACTTACCATCGCATTGTATTTGCCCGCGAAAGTGTTTTTAAGTGTTATCTATCACGTTAAACACCATTAGGTGCCCTGGAGGATTCTTTGAAAAATCACTTGTGAGTACCATAATTAATTTTACCACCAGCCCTTGCGAGTACTTTCGATACTTAAACTAGGTCAAGCTTCCGCGTCCTCGGCCCTAAAGCTTTTTATTTATGAATGGGCGTGTTGTTTTTCTGCGTTAGTATGGCTTCTGCAGCAGTAGTTTCATGCAATTAGACTTCTTTATTTAATATATCTGCTATGTGAACAAAAATTACGTCACCGTTATGTATAACACAATGGTTTCCATCGATAGAAGGACTGAGTTTTATTATGAGGCCGTCGAACGCATACGACTTCATCACAACCAATTAGAGTAGGATAGAGAAATTGTTACTTATGCCTTAGATTTTGTGTGTGTTTGTTTGAATATCATCATCTCTCCATTAAATCCATTCAAGTATTTCTTTGTGTTTCAAGCATTATGTTTTAATTCATTTGTGTAATCTCTTTTGTCTGTAGAATAATCATTCTCTAAATCTCCGAATAGTAAAGAAAAACACAATAGACATGGGTAATTCTGATTTTGTTCAGAAGAATCGTGCTTAAATAATTACGCGTGCATAATTATAGTGCTTATACAATACATTCTAAACATATTTCATTATAGCCTCGGAAGCAGTGAAATGTATAATACTTCCTCTTCACTATTCTCAATCTCAATTGTATTACAGTCGGAAGTATTAGGGCTTACGTTTGTTGATTACGCTCGGTTTATCTCTATCAAATCTTATTCGTATTCATTTAATGAAAGTCGTTATCTCAGGCAATCGGCAATTTTACTCCTTTTCTGCACTAATTAAGAGCGTTTACTCTGATTTTGTCATAATTACCTAACGGCGCATTTATTACCACATCTATGTACATTTTAGTACAAGCACTAGTTTCGAGTTTCACAACACTATGATATTTTGTTACGAAAATAAATATATTTTTTGTATAATCGCTCTCATTATTTGCACCAAAACAGGCAAAGCAGCTGTCGTCCTCGCCGAAAATAAAACTTAATTTTATACTCGCTCGTAAAAGTACTGCGAACGATCGCTTTTGAGTGTGTGAAGGACAACCCATATCTCCGAAATACCACAAATATATTCATACAAATGTTTGATACAAATGAGTGCTCGAGGGCGCTATAGTGGAGTTTTATAGTATTTTGTGAAGTGCCATCGGAACCCAAGTAACGTTCCTTGAGCTTATCATCTTCATGCTTATCCTGCGCTGCAAAAATATTGCAAATAACATGTTATCTACTAGTAATAAATACTGCTACTTATTGTAGTCAATTTTATTTTTTCTCGCTGTGTGAAAAATGCGTGTACATTTTCACCTCATCTCTGATTATATAGCGGTCGTGTGCTCGGCCGTCCACACTTCCTGTGCCACCGCCGCCGGCGTCAGATGGTGCTATTTCTACCTCTCCATGAACCGGCCCGTTTTACAATTCATGTTCAAAGTCGATTATTTTAAAAGCCAGAGCGGAACAGTGCTTGTTAGTTTTTATTTAAATGAATTACGTGCTCAAGGATCCTCGTCTTTGCGTTCCTCGAATTTCTCACATTTGTTTATAAGTCGTTATTTACGTGTTCCTGTTTCTCTCAAAATAAATATTTTGTTTTTAAAATATGTTATATTCCTCCGTTTTTATCTGTTATATCCTAGGTTCAATTCGATTTCAGAAGTGTAGCGGTGTCCCATTTAACCCAACTTCGTTTTGAACCCGAACAATGCTGGTTTGACCCCGTTTCCTCTCGCAACCATTGTGATCCGATGCAACCGACCTACATTTGCCATTGTTTATTGCTGTGTAATTAGTAGATTGTTCGTATCTGACAGATGATGCGTGATGATTGACCTTGGACATCAGTATGCACTTATGGAGTAGGTAGTGCACTCTTCATCATTAAGTACGGTCTCTTCTCAAAGTACATTCAATTCTTTGTCCCTTGCCTTTACCTGATAATTACCTGAACATCAAACAATGCACTCGCGCTCTTTTGAGCAGGCCTCATGCTAAACTCACACTTCGAAGAAAGTGGATTCTGATCAGACATCAGCAGCATGCGTATCGTGCGTTTCCCACGTTGACGCCTAAATATAAACACGATTATTCTGTCTCACATACACCACCTTGCGCACTCATCGGACACTTATAAAAAGCGGCGGCGAGGTCAAAGCATCGTACGCCAGCCGACAGTGTAGTACCAGCACGCGCGTTGTAACGACGCTCGTATCGATATCGATGCTTTATTATCACGTGCAGCAGTGACGTCACTTGTATATGCAACAGTCGAGCCAATGGCTCTTGGCAAGTTGGTAGCAATTGATTGAGGATTCTTCACTAGTGTGTGTTGCGCTGTTGTGACCGGTCGTGCTCTTTCCGTATGGTGCAGAAGCTGATGGCTGAGTTGAAGGTGCTCATAGGGAAGCGAGCACCGGCCGGGGGTGTCCCCCCCGCGCCGGCGCCGCCCCCGTCACCTTCCCAACAACAGTACACACGGCGCGACCTCAAAGCTAATCTTCACAGGCATATGAGTATAGTATTGGACAGGTCAGTTGTATCACCACGTTGTTTTGGACTCTGTTATATCGATCTAGATATACCTATCATTCTAGCTTAATTTACTTTATAGATTTATCTATTATTCATTAAAAAACTGAGTCGAACTTCAAAATAAACTTCCAGGAGACTGCTACCAAAATACCAAATTATGTAATAATACTCACATTTATTTATAAGTCAAGCGTTATTGTTAATTCTATTCAACACTGCCACATACGACCACGGATTCATGATATCCATGCAACGGCCTATAAATGTGCTGCACGCGACATGAAATTTTAATCGAACTGACAGACACAATTCTTGCACAAAGTTGAATGCAGATCCATCGATAATCCTGTACACGAGTAATAGTTCTACGGATATCGATATGCATGTGATAACAACTGAAAATGACGATGATTTCAACAGCGACAGTAAAATTGATATCACAGCGTGATAGGATTATTTTTATGATCCGTGTTATCTTGCAGCTACATGAATATTATTCCAAACTTTTAAAAGAATCGGCCTGGACGTTATCCAGATTGGCGTGACAAATATTTTGCTGGCTTAACAATATCTTTTAATCTATATCACAATAATGATGCTAATAGGCAACCACTACACTCTTAATAACATTTCCGAAATGGTTGGTAAGTACAGGTCATTAAGAATGCAGAATAAAGTGGAGTAAGGTTGTATGATGGAAATTATTGAAATTGCGAAGAACCAATTTAAAAAATCTTATCCCGAAATGGGAAGATATTTCTCAAAGACGCAAATTGCTGATAAGACATGAAGATTTTATGATATTACAAGTAAATGATCATCAACAAAAGGTAGAAGTCTTTAGATTTCAAATTATATAAAATCATCTAAATAAATGATAATCAGAAAATGTTTTACGAATATGTGTCATCGTAGAAGAGACAAAGAAAGTATAGTTAACACTTAAATTGACCTTAGTCTAAATAGAGACAGAATAGATTATTCAAAACACTACCTCGATCAATTTTCGCAAGGCAAGTAGGGGACTGATATGTATATTTAGCTATGTTTCCATGAGAATGTTTCATAGTTTAAATTGATAGGTCTATATTATCCTCATTTAGGCTGGCTAAACTTATAGTAATAACATTACAAACTCTAAATGTACACAATTTAGTAACAGTTCACGCAAAAAGCTGCTTGCATATGCTCAAGTCTTTCACGAAAGAGTTTTAACCGTCTAATCCTATTCCCTTTTTGGATTTAATCGACTCTTACAAAGAAATGGTTGAGTTGAGACTCAGTACTGATTGAGAGACCAGAATCTATTACTCTTGCTGACATACTGTTGTCATTGATTCCAATTTCATCTGGTATTTGTTAATTCCGCTTTACGGTTTCACAGCGTTCCGAAGGGATCTCATGTTTTCCGCTGATAAAAAGTAGCCTATATTTTATTCCAGGGTATGATCTATTTTCAATCAAATCCGTTAAATATTTTTTGCTTAAAAGAGTAACAGACATTAAAATCCATACAAACTTTCACATATATAGTATTTGTAGGATTAATTTAGCTTTAGTTGCTGACTTTAATCTATGAATTATACCTTTGTAGATCTAGTATACAGTTACCCTCAGGATTTCCGCTCTAGATATAAACTGAACAGTGAACTACTTACTAAAGAACCTATACTCTCACAAAAACAAAGAAATATTTGCATTAACGTAATATAAACATTAATTGTAGTATTTAGTTTCAAAGTCAGTGGAATTTAGTGTGTAGAGGCAGTTTCTGACCTCATGATTCCCATGTTAATATCGGATTCTTGTTGTTTTTATTGGATGGTTAGTAGATTGTTGTGTCTTAGTCGTTTCTTATCAACACACTCACGCACTTGCTTATAGCTTGACTTTCCTTTAATTTGTAGAATGGTGTGTTACAGTAGCAAACCGAAGACAACGTAAAAAGGTTAACAAACGGGATAAAACAGTTAAATATGCACAACACGTAATATGAGATAAAACAAACACAGTCTCACTCAGCTTTACATTTGCGTGCTTTCGTACACTGAACATGTATTTATTTACTTTAATAATTATGTTTCGATTATTAGTTTCTATCTTAATTTGATATAATGGCTATATGGAAGAGCAACACCTCCTATATGGAAATAATAATTTTACTTTTTAGTGTAATGAAATTCTAAAAATCATAAAAATACCTACCACCGACAATTAATCGCGGATGGCCTTGCTTATTAGCCATCGTAATATGTTGTAACTTGTAACAATTAATGCAATAATGCTCTTACCATAGAGTGAGCAGAATTGTTTATTTTTTTTAAGAGAAAATGCAAGCTTTTTATTACAGGAACCTGTTATTCTTTGGAACTGTCTGATTAAACGCTCTATCTGTTCCATGTATTTTCTAATCGCTAGTTGTTGTGTTTTATTTGTTCTGTTTATCAGTACTACTAAATAAAACTGTTGTAATGTTCGCCTTATCATTTGCATTGACTTTTTAAAAATTACATAATTAAGCAGTCTTAAATAAATGTCACCAAGCGCGTCAAAATACAGAACGAAATCGTGTCTATTGGTTTTAAAAAGTTGCGATTAATCTAACTGACACTAATTCAGACCAAGAGGAGGATCGAATAAGATGGTCTGATATGACAGACTTTAAAGACCATCAAGTAGAATTAAAATTTCAAAGTTATGCTAAGCGGCAGAGTTTCCTTTTCGAATTTGAATTAACAGCCTAAATGAGAAAAAGTGGCATAACTTTATCACCTGATTGGATACAATGATTTGCACGCTCAGAGCATTAAACACTCCAGACCTATTTCATATTCCAACACGTGTTTTTGAATCACTCCTTTGATGTGATACTCATGTAATAATAGCTTGTTTACATGCACCGTGAGGCAATTTGTCGCACCAATAATGTGTTCTGGGCGTATACCACCCCGAGGGACCGATGATACGCGGCCAATATTTTGTGTTATTTACAGTGATGCATGTCGAAATGTGTCGAACAAGACTTGGCACATCACAGTGCTTTTTGACATCTGACACGTCGATTGATTACATGTGTCAAATTTATTTAAGTAATGCGTTAATCTGAATCTATTTACGATTATGGTGTCAATGAGATTCGTTTGATAGCTAACAATTTGCTTTTATTCATTTTGCCCACTGACCTTATGCCACAGAATTTGAATGTACAGAGTAAAGATTAGTTTATTCTCATATAAACTGGTCAGCAGAGTATTTCAAGAACAATGTTTTGATCTATATCTTATGCATGCGACAAACGTACGTATCCAATGATTAATTCGTCCAAACGATTTACAACCCGGTTAGTGTTCAAAAATAACAAACATCCAGGGCGGGAAAACCGACGGCCTTGTGCCAAATTAGCTGATCTAAAAACTACAGTGTTAACTCATTCTGGACTAATCTCTTGTGCGAATTCTGAGACGTTCTCAGAGGTAAATCTTTAATGTTATTTATTTATTTTAACTACCTATTTACTTGTGTCGTAATTAGGTTCCAAAGATCACACATCATGTACCTATAGGTACGTCTTTGATGTATTACATCGTACCTTGTCAATCCAACGATAGTAATTCTATTCATGTGACATTGATTGAAAAAATCGTATTTTATTCTTAGTTTATTTGGCAACTTTTTATTCTGTTACACATACACATAACTCCAATATAAAGTTCCTTTTTTTAACCGACTTAAAGAAGGAGGAGGTTAACAATTCGTCGGAATCTTTTTATTATAAAAGAAATCTAATTAAAGTCTAGATGTGGACTATAACCACATTTTGAATTATAATCCTACGATCATCAAAACATTTCCGCAATTGCAAGAGCTATAAATCTGTGTACAAGAATTCGTCGCAACCACCGCAGTCCAATCTAATATGATCATGGGACTCATGCGCACTTGGTATGAAGATGTCCCACCCATGCTTGACCCTGATCAATTAAAATGATCACCTGGACCGAGTCCAGCAGAATGTGAGAATGACACCTCGAAACGCGTTATATCACAACTCTCGACGTCTGTAGACGTACGATGTTCACATATCGTAGTATTATTTACCGCAAATATCGATATCTTCATTAACGTTCGGATTACGGAGGGCGGCGGGGGTGCTTTGTAGTGTTGACCGCAGTCGCATGTGCCAAGCCGCCAGCGCATGGCCACTCGGCGAGGCCGCACAGAAGCCGTGCTATGCTCCACCGTCCAGGTCAATACACTTATTCGCGTGTATACCTTATCGCGTTCCCATTATCGCATTAAACCTATTTCGTTCGCGTATCGATCGTATTAGTCCACTGTCTGAAAGCGGTCTTGAATTTTTCGAGCGTCGAACGCGAGTGGTCGCGCGCGTATCGCTCATCGGATGACATCAGTTAAGCCATCACGTCCGTTGGAAACAATACGCGCTCAGTGTCCGCGGCGTGGCCGTGTCGGACGCACGAGGACCTTCATGGAGGACGGACGTTGCGCGACGTGCGAAGCCCTAGGGCGGCGGAATCTGTCTACGAAGCTGCTTCAGGTGGCGACTGCGCAGGCGCACATGAAGAGTTGTTCACACGCCGCTTCCCCACCCGAACCGATGCACGACTCAGACCTAGCATCTCGCGCAATCGCAGCTAAGCGACGCAAATCAATAGCTAGTTTCAAATTGAGCTTAACACAAGAATCGCAACCGAAACCTACAGCGACTGAACCTCCTCGATCGCCTTTCGCTCGCAGAAATACGTGGTGCTCGTAAGTTTCTTCAATTATGCACATTAAACAATTTCATTCTCGTTCACGATTATGTTTATTTTAACCACATTATTCATTTATTGCTTCTTATGTACTCAACTTGTAAATACAAGTGTACTCGTTGTATCCTTGTATGTCCATTTGTTTGTTGCAGTTATCTGGTCTGTTTTATCATTTCATGTCATATCACCTGTTTTTATCGCCTCTTCAACGACAGTACCTATTATTAGTACCTGCACATTGTTTTCATCATGATTACTGTCAAATCCTTTATCTCGTTTTGCTTAAATATTCTTAGAATAGGATTTTTATCGCGATTATCATCTACTTAGTCGATACCTATCTTATTTTATTTCATAAGCTTTTAACCTTGGGTTAAAATTGCTGGTCTAAAAGACAGTCTAACTCTTTTTTTCGACAATAAACGAAGGTCCCTCACACTGGCTGCCGTCGTTGCGGACATTAATCGATACAACCTTGTACCTATCAGCTCATGGATACAATCACTGACAATAACTAATTTGTACTATATATATATCATGGATACATCTAAAAAAATATCATAATTTTGATATTTCAATATCAGTTTATTTTATTACTTTCGGAGAAGTTTCAAGGAGAATGGTTAAGGGCAACTGCCTTATACTGGAATGGAGCATTATTCGATGCTAGCGGAAATTTCAATTTGCCTTACTCACTGCCCTGTTAAGGCAATAAACACAGAATTAGGAACTCGTCACTTAATGCATTTCTTTTGGTTTTGTTAAGAGCTTTCAATTTAGATCTCATTGGATATGTCCGTTTGTTTTCTATCATAGAAATCCATCCTCTATCTTCTACTTTACTTTACAATAGAACACTGCTTTTCATCCAAATGTTGACTGAAAGATATAAAATAATCAATAATTTTCTTATATTCTATCCACCTGAAACAAATTATAGTTATTTTTTGTCATTATGACTCATTTGGCTAGTTGATGATCTCTGAGCTTATTTATGTTGAGAATGCTAGCCTTGGTGACTTCATCTTCATCAGTGTATCCGCATCTTTTGTCTCTCTCGAACACTATCAAGTACCACTACAACATAATAACTTTATAATTGCACTATTGTGAGTTGTAAAAAGTCTGTTTAAAATCCTACATACAGTTTTTGCCAATGCTACAATCATCTCATGCCGTCATATTCTACGGACAATTACGCTAGTAAAGGTCATATCACACGTTCATAATTATGAATTCTAATATAATGGCAAAGTTATAATTTACAATATAGAAATTATTTAAAATGTTATGATATTGCAAATATATGGTCGTTTAAATTGACAAGCAGATTTAAAGTCTATTGAAAATTAATATTGTATTGTGGTTTTTCTTTGAAACTAGACAAGTGAGCATTATAACCCATAATAGGTAATTTTAAAGATCTTTTTTTTTTAAATGTGAGATTCTCCTAGTATACACAACTTACTACGTTGTGGCACTTGTGGCCGAACAATTTCTATCCATCCAAAACTTTTATTAGTCTCAGATTTATAGATGTACAAAACTGGACGGAGTTCGGTTTATACGAAATTGAAATGTGCCAGATCTTATTGATAAATAAAACATGTACATCATAGTATACCGATTGGTCGAAATGTCGCATAGATAATGACAATAGGTATAAATGCCAGTACTGATTTTACTTACACATAGTTTTTGTGCTTTACTTTTATATAACGTCAGGCTCCGTCTATATTTTTTTTACTTCTACGTCTCGGATATATTATTATGTATATTGTTTTAGATATGGTTTCATACTTTTGTAATCCTATTTGCAGTCTCATCAAATTTGTTTCAAGCCAAAGATTGCACTTATTATTGATCACGAGCACTTCATGACCTGTTGCAACTTCTACAGCTTTCATTTCAATTCTTGCAACTTCTTACGTCTCTGGCATGTCAAATGGATTGTCAGTATATCATTTCCCCTTCTTAATTATGTAACAGTTAGTCTTATCTTATCTATATGGTACCACATTCCATATGTCTAGATCTATCCTCTGATTAATCTGTCACTTGTCGTATTGACCCCGAAATTTTGAAGTAGGTTAACAATTTAAAAATACTAATTGAGACATGCTTGATGATGCATGGCATATTAATTATATGCTGTTTATTTTAAACCGTAAATTCAGTGGTGTTACAGTACAATTTAACGCATCGTAAACCATAAACATTTTCATTTGCGCTCAACCTATGCATTTATTTATGTGCGTAAAGTTACACGACCATTCGTACGGACTGATAATTTTAATTCATTTAATAACAACTAGACCATGTTATTTTATACCAGATTAAGAGATAAATAGTATTCAGTTCCAAGGTTAATGAGTATCACCCTTGTGTCATCATCCAATGTAAAAATAAAAATTGTTTTAATTCAGCTCGTTGCGTTAATTAAATGGTGTCAAATATCATAAACAATCATAAAAAAAACACATATATTTTACCTACATAGAAAGTGATCATTATAACGAATTAGCTTCCACCCTGCGCCTGAGGGATAAAGTAGCCTAGGTATGTGTTCCATACCAAATTTTATAAAAATTGGTCCAGCTGTTTGAGCGTGAAAAAGTAACAAACATACTCACTCACAAACATTCGCATTTATAATATTAGTAGGATGTTTTGTCATAATAATATTAACTGTAATCATGCAATACGTTTCGTAAGTAATTTATAAATTTTATAACGTAAATCGTCATGTTATATAAATCTTAGGATATTCGCAGCAAATTTATGTCTGTTTCTGTTTATTTGTTAGAGGATTGATATAATGTCCCCAACTTCCCACCTTGAATTCTCGCCAAGCCACTTGTCGTACTTACAGGTTGTTACGGTTCTCGGTTTATGCAAATAAGCGTATGTATTGCGGTCTTGTCGCAACTGTGAACAAACAATTGTTAATATTTTCATTCCCACTAATTTCAAAGCTGTCATAAACGATGCTTCAACTTCCCATTTCGTCGTCTCTTTCCGGATATCCGTCAAGGAATATCAGCTACATATAAGTTGCTATAGCTCCTAATCTCTGCTTCTTTACTTACAAGCAGCTCCAAGGTATGGTTCATTGTGAATTTTCGCCATTGTGAATTTTCTCTGAAAAATATTTGTCTCTAGCATTTCATAATCCTATTGCGTGAATCTTAGTTAGAAGTTAGACGAACAATACACGGAAGTGTCTGCAATAATCACTCTAACAATTGTTTGATGACACTTGTCTAGTCTAGCCGTCTCACTGATGCCTTATTGAGACTAGCTTGTTTTCAGAGTATCTCATGCGTTAATTTGAGATGCAATTTCAAGTTCTACATCTCTTGTCTTTGTTCCGGAACGTTGTTCATGACTGTTTGTACCGGTGAAGGACAGCTTTATTTTCTTTAATTATGGACTTAAAGATTTAAACGATTGAGCACCTGTCGATTGTAGCGTGAATACTATTTTAACTACCTTATTTATAGTAAGTCTAGTACCTATACGTGCTAATTTAAGACAATACCTTTTAAAAACTTCGACTTGTTTTTTGTTGTTTATTCATAGTTTTCGTAGATAGCAAATGGCGACGGTCAGATCTAGACAACCTTGAACCTACGCGATAGTATGATTTAAATGAACCTTCAGCATTATATTAGAGGCAAGGTGCGGCGGCTGTTAGCTTCATTCTCGTTTTAAAGTACGGGGCGGGTGTGTCGCAAAAGCGTTGCCTAGGTGTTTCGAGGCGCCATCATCGTAGCCCGTAGTAGGTAGAGTCGTGCGCGCGCCACTTGCTGCGATCCCCCCTCCGTCCCTCCCCACCTCACTGTGACCGGCCTGGTCCCAGTTTGCCGCAACGCGTCGATCCGACTGCCCGTGCGCCATCTCAACCTTTTTTTTTTACATTTTTATACACCTTATACACGCACAGCGGATTCTTAACACAAAATTACAAAAACGGCACCGTTAAAACCCATCACAGGGACTCGAAAGTCCCGCACCGTGCAATCGATAGACGAAGTGGAAACCATGCATACTAAACTCATAAGTGGAAGCTACACATCCATCATGAACAAGCAAGATCTTCTGAGAGAAGTCGTCGTGAAGTACATAGACTACTTCTACCCTGTGTAAGTACCGTTGCTTTATCATTGTCTGCAAAGAATGTGTTGGTCGCTTGACGCATTGCAGGGATCACGTTTTGGCTGCTCTGTCTGTCAGAGTGAGGCGTGAAGGTTTTTAT
Organism: Tethea ocularis; assembly: GCA_963555595.1. Taxonomy (NCBI): domain Eukaryota; kingdom Metazoa; phylum Arthropoda; class Insecta; order Lepidoptera; family Drepanidae; genus Tethea; species Tethea ocularis. The sequence goes on from OY741958.1 coordinate 11,904,090, forward strand.
AGGATTCAGCTAATTACTGAGCCGGTAATTCGGTGAAGGTTCGATGGCAACGTGGCCGAATGCAGCCAGACAAGCGGTTGCTACTGACGTCAGCGCCGCCTATTGAACTTGGGTGCCTCTATCGTCTGACTGCTGTATCGATCCAATGCATTAAAACCATTATATTGCTACTATATTAGATACCATGTTGTTAATTTCAAAGGATTTGAACCATATGTCCTGACCTGAAACAAAGTCTTATAATTATAACGTTAACCATAAGCCCAAATTTTAAGCCAATCATATTCTATTTATAGTTACCACCAGGATGTTTTGATGACTAATTTTTCACGGCCATTACCAGATGTTACCTTCATCAGTTTCAGTTAGGCATAAGCTTTTAAATGAACTGCATACAATGCGGATCCTAGGATCCTACTAGCTAATACATTCTAGTAGATGACTCTAGTTGAGATCTAAACATTTGCTTTGTACTGTTCGCAATGAAGTCATTCAAAACAGTGATGGTGTTTTGTGGAATTCTAGGGAAAGCACCGTTGCGTGACCGTCTCGCGTGACAAGCACTGACTACCTGTACAATACATTTTTCCCCAGTGTCCCACTAATATCCTTTGTGACCAATACTTGAATTGTTCACATCCTGATAACTCTTGATATTTCACGTTATTATTATTTTACGTAAACACAATCAAGCTGCAACTATGATTTCTGTATAATATTTTTTACTATGACTACCATGTGCGTGCATATCGACAGTCCATGTATTTTTCTAATTGAAAGGAACAGCCAGTACCAACATTATGAAACTCAACGCGAGATGTAACGCCATCGAGTCAGCGGCGCCAACCGTGTCGACATGATACCCGTCGATTTCCCTTCAACGACCTTGCGCGTGCGCAGCCTCCTCACTCCATGATACAAACGATGAGAACATTCTGCAGCGATAATGCTGATTATCTGACTCTATTTCCCATTTAGTTTCGTTAAATCACACACTATGTTCGTGGACAATTGAATCGTTTATAACAATAATGCTGATCATTTAATATAAACGAATTGCTTGTCAAATGGTTAATGTTTAAGAGCAAATTCTAAATGTTCCTGGCTTACCATGTAAGTGGCAAATGAATGCCAGTAGTAAGCGAATCAGATCTTTTTGATAATACCAATGCATAAATGTCCAATGTATGACTCACATCGAATTTTCATGCGTGTACTATAATTTCTTCAGTGACCTTTGTTTGCAAGTTAGCATTGTTTTTTTCAACGCTCGAATACAATCGCTAACTTTATTTATGAGTCATTAGGCGCTTTATTCAAATTTTTATATTGTTATCGTAACGATATTGTTTCGTCTGCTTTTGTAAAATATATACCTGATCATCGTTATGTTATCTAGCGCAATTATCAATCGTTACTTACCCTTTTACTCGATTAATTTTGGCTTGGCAAACAACATAAGTTAACCGAGCTCTTTATGGACCCCGCAATGTAATACAAGATTATAATTGGCTGCATATTTAACTACTATCATGTCATCGAGAAGAACGTTTCTGATGTAAATTCATTTAAACAAATTCTTGCCCAATTCTTTTTACCTTGCCTTCCAAGTCAGTCATAAATACGAATCTTGTGTTTCTTAACAAAAGATTTCCATCAAACCGGTTTTGTAATTCAGTCAAATCTTGGACCAGTATATTCAGCAGATGCTATTTTCGTCGCGGTTGATGACAGAGAGCGAATATAAAAATGAATCTTATTGTTTTTGTTTGTCGATATAAAAACGCTATGCTATATAACAGCCTTTTGTTGTTTTATTATAAGAAATTCAAGCCTTTGTTCGAGGAGCTCTGTTTAGAGTGCAGTAGAACTCTACGGGCGAGTGTGATATACGCAAACACGCACGTGCGTGGTGACAAAACGTTTATCTCTTTGTTTGCCGCTCATATTTGGTTAACATCTTTAAACACACTTTTTCATTTGTTTACCGTTTACGGTCTAGTGCTGGTACTGTACTGTATCTCGTTTCTCCATTCGCGACCAATGAGCACCGCACTGACTGATATTATTAACGTTTTTTTTTGCTTATTTCTGTTTTGTATGTTTTAAAAGTATTTTTAGTTGATGACTGTTTTGAAACTTCTGTGTCAGTCAAATAACGTTTTGTTGCCAGGTCCGCTTCGATGATTGACACGTATGAAACCCGTTTGCTTGAAGTATATTTGGCAATAAGTCGTCTTTCATAGATAGGTTGTGAAAGTAGCTCATTTGACATTAAAATTAAAATTACGAGTCTCACTTCCCATATATGGTACCACTGTAGCAAATTAATTTAGAAGACTTGAGAAAATGAGACATGCTCCATTTGACTTTATAATTAGCATCGTTTGGTCTTCACCAAGACATGTCGTCACCTTCGCCAGATACTTTCTCCGCTTCTCCGGTTTCGCTGTCTTATGTTTCTACTTTTTCATGTACCCCGATACCGTTAACTTGCAATTTTGTCAACATCCAATCTTGCGTAATCCCTCACAAAATACCGAAACTTGTTCTCGTCATGAACCGCATAGAGAAAGCCAGATTTTATTTTTATTTATTGTCATTCATTAGTGTTTAGCTTTCGAGATTATATCTCAATCCAAATATTTACATAAGTTTAGTGTACATTAAGTAGTGCTTATTGTGGCTGTGATATTTAAATAAAATGTGAATTCTTTGAGGATAGACGAAATCATTGTTGCTGTTCTAGTCTTGCTGTCCACGATAGTTTTCATGTCTGAGAGTACAGTAAACCAATCGAAATTAAACCCCAGCGAATCTGCCGTCGCCCAATGGTTCTATTCAACTGAAGTATTGTGTTGTTCACCTGATTGACGCGACACGGAATTCGTAGGAGAAAGTCAAGTACGTGGACGTACGTCGTTCTACATGCTAGTTATTGGAAGATTATACCAGCGAGATTGGATCATAATAGATAAGTCTAGCATCAGTGGTCAGTAATGGCATCCTCAGTTGCCGTGCCAATAAGTAGAGTGTGTCGTCATAGAATCTGCACGTGGTTGCCGTCTCAGTGTTATTCACGTGACATGTTGCGGCATTCGTGCACCATTGTTTCGCACTTTTTGATTGTAAATGAGCCTAATGATCGCCATTATCGTGTTCTAATATATGATATTTCTCACATTTTCAGTTACTAATGAGGTTTAAGACCTCTCTAATGACAGTTCGCTGACTTGTAACGTTCTTGCTTCAATTTAACTGCTAATTTTTGAATTTGACACAATAACAGACAGTTCTGCTTGGATCGGTACGGGTTTCTAGGTCAAGTCTTTACACTTGAAGAGTCTCGGGTCAGTAGAGTTACTTGAAACTTGCGACTCACAGTTATAAATTAACTTTGCAACATTATGTTATGTTCATATAGTAAAATATACTTAACTTTGTTTATGTGTCAGCCAATAACCTAAATAGGGTACCTAAATTCTGTTCTCCATTGTTTCCTATGTTGTTACAAATACCGATCAGTTCAACAGACGGGTCACTGCTTTCGTAATATTTATCCACAACGCCTCCAACGTTGGTTAATGTAATCATCCGCACTGCAACCAACGGAAGCTTTTCTCAAAATTACCGGTCCTCACAGTATATTTATTATTATTACCGTTATAATTATAAGTTAAGGTGAATTATCTTTCAATGCGATCGTATGCCCTTGCGCTACCTTTCCAATTGCACCAATGCCTGCAAATGCATACAGAACAAAGTAACTTTACTGTGCTGTGACGTGTGATTGTTCTGCTATTTTCAAACGTGAATGCGTTGGATAAAACGAATTGTATGCGCATGCCGTCTTTGCGATAAACCAATTAACTTTGCGTTTACGTAAATAAATAGAGTCCATAGCTAATTTTGTTTACTTATAATCAAGACATAGGCTTACATAAAACTATTCGGCGATGTTGAGGAAACGCAAAATTATATGGGAAACGTAACCAGCGTACACGTTCTACGCAAATTCTCAGTTTAGCAGGACGGCCGCGCATCCGTGCGTGAATGATTTATAAATTATGTATGTACATAATTATGGTTTTACATATCCCGAAAGCCTATGAACGGAACCTTGTAATTATAACTGACTAGTTGGAGTGGTTGGTAACATGCCCCACCTAGCTCCACCATGACAAACCACAGGTCGTGATTTCCATAGTACAAGCTCTGCTTAGTTTGTAATCCCAATCCCGATGGCCATGTATAAATAATATCCCAGAATATTGTTTTTATATCATAAAAAACAGCCTATAATTAAAGAAACTGTATCTATTAGCATTTTGAGTATAACATATTATTGAGTATTACCATCTAGGCTGTGTGCTTACCACCATCGGCCACATCATCACTGACCACGATGAGATTGTTGTCAAACACATTGTAAAAAATAACATTGAATATCTTATTCATTTGATCTCTCCCTATATGTGATGTTCAACCGAACCGGATTGTTAATGTACTATTTAGCTAATTATGCGAATTTCTCTTTGTTGCAGCGCATCGGGCACAAGCGCGGTGGCCATCGACAACAAGATCGAGCAAGCTATGGTAAGTCTCTACATATTCATTCTAAACATCTATTTAATTAAATGCAGCAATCAAGTTGTTGGAGACATTTTATTCTCGCGTTGAATGCCTTATACGATCAAGCAGTGTATAGATTCTTTACAATGCACCGTATCAAAAACGTCATCACATGGCTACGTGAGTTGCTGCGTTAAATACTCCTTTGTACTTGCCGCCGAGTACTTATTATCATAATTTACATCAATAGCGGAAATAGCATCGTTTAAAATGTCATTGAGAAACATTGGTGACGGTGAACGCCATTTAAAATGTTTAATATCGACTCCATTCTTTTTATTGCTCAGAAATTGTAGCTCTAAATGTATTAACATTACATACTATTTCTGTTGTCAAGTATTATTTTAGAAGCCTCTGTCGTTATTTTTAACAAAAAATTTGGTAAAATCAGTTTAACAAATTTATCGAGAAAGCCCGTTCAATTTTCTTCTTAAATACTTATTAATGCTTCATCCTCTACAGTTCTTCGAAGTGAAGTATATTTTCTATTCAATATACTGAGTGGGAATAGTTTTTGCAGAAATTTTATGTTCAAGACATTAACTCGATGCTGTGTCAGTCGGCCATGATGGTTCCGCATGTTCTCAATCTAAGGGATTCTTGGAATATACAACTGGAACTTTGAAGACACCGGCTTCCATTTGCTAGGAATTGCTTCGATCGATTAAGTGCACACTTCAAGGACCACTTGAACGACTGTTAATTTTCGTACAATCAATGACCCACACATACCTGAAATAATTGGTTTAAACTGACTTATTATTAAATAACTTGACTAGAAGTAATTTAACTTATTAGGAACTAATGGATGTCCGGCCAGAAAATAATGCGCAATCCCTTAAAAAAAATTATCACGGTAATGTCAATTATGTAATGAATTAGTAATAGAGGAATATTACATAAATGATACAATTCCTCCTCCAATCGGTCAGACGATTGACCGATATAAAATAACATAGATATGTTTCAATGTAACAACGCCGCAGTAACAGCGATAAAGCAAAGTGGTACACATTGAAGGAATTTCGACACTGTCATGCTTTTATAAACTGGTAGTTATAATTCAGTTTCACGTTGCAGTTGCGTAAAGATGCAATCTCCCAAGAGCTTATCCGTGTTTATAATAGCAAGCAATGGCCGAGCTGCATAACACCCGTTATTAGATCGGAGGCACTGTTTGAATATCTAATGACTTCCCCTTTTTAATGGCCAGGAAACGCGTCCCGTTTTACCCCCGAGTAAAGTATGATTTGACTTTATTATTGTCTTTATATCGTCAGCATTTTATAATTTACTTGGATGATCTTCTTTCAGACTGTGTTGATACATCAAGTCATTGTGCGGTCACAGAATCATTCGTAAGAAGTAAAGTCGATGTCTCATAATAGATCTGCAAGGTTAACCGCTAAACTTTGGCAACACGAAGTGTCTATTGCATTCCGTTGTGAGTGATTTGATTTAGACCTTTGTGTTAAACCATTTAGACAGTTCTGTGCACTATTTGAAGATTGCTAATTAATGAAATGTTTTAATGCAATTTTTAGAAAAGCTATACTTTATTTAATTTAAAATGGACATTATAATTATTGTAATCTTTCATTAATGATGTAGGTACTGCAACTTTCACAACACAATTAATTATGAAATCATTTCGATAATATTTCAATTTAAGTACAGTTTTTCCAACGGTAAATATGTATAATATTTCTTTTTCATGAGTAGTTCAATGCGTTGCTGCATTATCAAATCTATTGTTTCGTTTATTCTTCGTCAGAGAAAATCTGCATATTCTAGCAAAAGCGTATAATTTACGATAGATTTCTTTGCTTCTATCCAATGCAATAGTGATTGCAATTTAAATCCACTGTCGTGCACTATTGGGCTCATCTCACACAGGCTATAATTAGCCGACGCAGATGGCCTCAAGCGATTGACCTCAATTCAGCCCTAATGCTCACTACCATCGGATCATAGTATTTTTATCACTCCCACTAACTAACACGCTCGTGTAGTTCACCATATAAGTCTTTGAAGTTGTTATCTCGCTTCAATTGATTGTGAGCGAGCGAATTAATCGCTTCCATGATAACATCTTTGTTATTGACTGCCGATTCTATTTGTTGCCATACAATTACATGTTCTATTTTGGTCTTCTGTTATTGTTATGTTGACGTTGTATATCAAATTGGATTTATTAATCTTAAGCTCCCTTATTTAGTCCTTATCGTGTAATAGATTATTGGTGATTAAGATCAATTTGACGACTATACTTGTCATGTATAGTTGCATTATATAATCTTTCTCACGAATCCGTGTTGCAACTCTCCTTCAAAAATGTTATAAAAAGCACGTATCTCTCCTGTCGCAACTACTATGTGCATGACATGTGTTACATAATCCTCCTGATTAATTTCTTGAAATACCTTAAAAACCAGCTCTTGAATCTTTAATGAACGCTAACATCATCAATTGGTATCTTTGTTTTAAATTCATCGAACGTATATTCAACATAATAATACTTGTATACTGTTCTTACTATGTATATACTATTAACTTAACATCTAAAGCATCAAGCAAACGTCGTATGACCAGTATTTAAACCGGTCTACCTTGAGGCACGCCATCTTACACCGCGCGCGATGAATGTTGTGTACACCTGCAGATTGTATATAATTTAGGATTCTGAGATAGGTACAGCTCTGGTTCTCGCTGGTTTTCGTAATATCTCGCCTCCGCCATGTATTACGTCATCATAGTAGACATATGTTTACGCATAAGCGTCCAATTGGTGTGTACCAACCATAGCTCACACCACTGACCCGGTTTCGTACAACTGTTTAAATATTATTTCTTTGATTCTGTTTACATCCAAGCGATTCATCAAAATCTCATGAGGTATACTGGTATATGTGGCGCTATACAATGTCACATTCTAATGGAACAGTTATTTTGTTTTCAACTTGTTTCTAAGATGTCATTAGCAAGTATTATGAAGACGACGGCATTTATTTGTTTGAAATGTTCGTGTAGAAATTTTTATTTGCTCCGAGCGCCTCTGCATGCTAATTCCCTCGTTGTATACGTGATTTGCATGAGCCAAGCGTGACCCGCCGAGACTCAACTGACCAAGAATAGACACGGAAGGAAAGCCGGCCCCGATGCGGCGTTGGAGTGGAGACACGTGTTCTCCTGATTACTCGACCGATTAGTCGACGCCTGCAGCTGGATGGAGACTCCAAGACGTCAAGAGGTCACACGATTTGGTCGCGTGCCGCCAATATCGAGATCGAACGTCGGGTAATTTGCAACTAAGAGTGGCTACGAGAGTGCACGCGCCAGATCGGAATCGCATCACGAAAACAGGAAACGCTGGTGGAGTTTTCTTGGAAAATAAATGTGTACTGTAATAAAGCAATCATGTGCACTATGTAGAGTAGGTCCTCTTGCTGCGTTTTCTGTCATGAATTGGACCCAGAATTTCCTATTCGGTCCTCCTTATATGTTTTTTATTCAACAGGTATATTGCTAACTAGTGCAGTACATAACAATAATTATACCATTAGCCTTATTTGCCATCCATTATCTGTTATTTGCTATACTGACATTGGATTATTTACGAATGCTAAATTCGTCATAATATGTATCATTTTCAAATGGAAAAATACGTTTGCTTATCTGTGGAAATCTACCAGTTTTTCGAATAATCTTGAGATTATTTGGATATAGCGATTTAGATATTGTTGATGGACGTGAAACAGATTGCATTTAGAAATGTAAACATGTTTTTACAAACAAAAATCGCCTTCATATTTACACGAACATCTTATACCACGAATACAAAATGAACGTCGTGATTTTTTTTTAACTTGTAATCTCCATTATTTTAGTATAGATAATGTTGTCAGTCTCTCCGATCTGAATCTTTTTCAACAGATATAATGTGCTTTTGAAAAGCCAAAATTATTGAATAAAATTAGAGCCCATGAAGATTAAAGACTAAAATGTCCTAAAAATATTACTAACATTAAGAGGATCTGGCTCACTCGAATACATACCCAAACAGATGTTGGCAACGAACTTCAGCCATACAATACAAGTTAGGTGATGCTGATATTTATTATATCATAAGCAGTAGCTTATCTGTGAACTCATTACTGACATGTTTATTGACCAATGAGATAAAATCGTTAATTAGTAATTAGGGCTACCGGTTGTTTAGAATTAAACATTAAATTACTGTTGAGATGAGATTTCGTCGACGTCGTCTTGCTTCAATTCATTACTATTTCCTCTTTTTAGTAAATATGAGTTTACTAACATCCGCCTCGCGGTTCCCTCTCACGATCTATTGTTGCATGAAAGAAACAAACAAATAATATTCTCACATTTTTATTGTTATGTTAGTATGGATTTTATTATGAAGATTTATATTTATTATTAAAATTTTCGACCAAGTCGTGTTGTTGACTCGACCTCTTCCTTTAAAGTTGTTTTAGAATCACATTGAAATTTACTTTGAATTATGTTCTTGATGGTAAGATTAAGAATTAATCTTAACTTACCATAGATTGTGATGATAAAATGCACTGACAATAATAGTTTTCTCATTATCTGAAAATTATCGTTTGTAGTAGCCCTGTCAGTCAGTGATGATTCTTACATTACCATCATCACCGTAGGTTAACAGTCCACTGCAGATTACAGATTGACCTCAGCAGAAAATTTTCACTTGTTTGTATAAAATGTTATCGCGACGATAATATAACTACGTCAATACATGTTTACATCAACATTGTTTATTGCACTCTTTTTATCAATACGCTTATGAACAGCAATAGTGGTATTAAACTGACGAGGAAGTTTGATAACAATGTCTGGGCTGAAATTTGTCGGGTCAAGGATTAGTTTGATAGGAATCTCTTTAATGTTGGCTGGACCGTCGATAGAATTGGAACTTAAGGCGATGCTATACGTGAAATGATGATTCTAAAATGCGTTTTTCTCTGTACTCTTTGTTCCAAGAGATTTAGAAAGTTCCAAGTTTTTTTTTTAAATTGGAATTTTTCGTTAGTAACGTCAGAAAAAAATCGTAAATATGCCCCTTCTTAAAACTAAGAATGCATTCTTCTCTTATTGGGGCCATCCAAATAACTTGAAAAATATTAACATGCATTCTGAAATCCATTAAAAAGGAATAGTTTTCTTACTTGTTTCAAGAAAGGCTTAGTTTCTTTTTAAATAACATAAAACCATTTTTTTTTTTTAAAGGACTAAAGTTGGTAGCCTCTGATGGCTGCTCCAACCTTACCGGACAATGTAAAACCATATTTTTTACCGAAATTACGTTTCTCCTGTCTCGCTTGTCACCGCCAGTTTAGTAAGGGACGGAGACATACACAGATAGCCTCCTCTTAAGATTCACTAATCATCTTATAAGACAACAATATTATCCACATAATATTTGCTTGTAAATTGTGTCACGATTATTAATAGATCATTGTTACCAACATAACTGTAACCAACTGCGAAAATATTATCGTATGGTTTCGCTAAAATATGGTATCTTAACCGTATTTAAACATATGGTACAGAAATAACATAGCTCACACCAATGAATATGCGCAGTTCTGATATGTTTGCCAATTTTAACTTTATTTCCATAATAACAGTAATCTTTTCCTCGTTGTGATTAAATTAAAGGTGTGCCATGAATACATTTTCTAAATATTTTCATGTGGTTGTCATTATACACATTTATATACAAAATAACAGTCACTGATCCAACAAGCTTAAATCTTGTCTATTGTTTTAAATTGAAACTTCTAACTTTATTTAATTTAATTTGCTTCCATTTATAAGATCATTGTTATTCAAATTCATACCTATTAAACAATATGACATGCAGTTTTATTTTTAGTTATTAGTCCATAGCGCACTTTAAACTCTGAAATATCTCATTGAAATAGAATTTATAGATGTTGTGAATACCTCTTGAATGTTATTTATTTGTCGGAACAAATCCTGGAATTAATCTAAAACAAACATCAACATTTTCTGAAACGAATGCTGTTGGTACAATGAACTTCCCAACGACAAATCGTCTGTTTAAAATCAGTAAAGCCTTTGTTAGTCATATGAACGCTGTCAGCGGAGAAAAGAATCGAACGAGGAAAAGTATGCTTGCTCGACCACTTTTACGTCAGTTCTTTGGAAGATCTGTAACCAGTTTCTCAAGTCCACGTACAATTGATTAAAGTTCCTCTTGCTCTTTAACATTGCAAAATTTCTTTATTCCTTTCCCTGTGTAATATATCTCAACTTTCATGTAATTATTTCAATGTAGCAAAGATGCTCGAAAACAAAGGAACAAAATATTTACATTTACAGTTAATATTTGTAACAATTTGTTGAAAGTGACGAAACAGAGTTAACGAGAGATGAAGCTACAAGCAAGGTTAAAATTGATAAAATGATCTTAAATCCATATAAAAGGAAAGCGTTACTAATTGACTGACTGACTGATCTATCAAACCACTGGATGGAGCGGGCTGAAATTTTGCATACAGATAGGTATTATGACTTAGACATACGCTAAGAAACAAAACCGATTCATGCGCAAAGCCGCGGACGCCCCCTGGTATATGCGCAACGAAAACCTCCACATCGACTTAGGACTCCCCACCATCAAACAATTTATGAAACGCGCTTCATGCCGCTTTTTCGACACCGCTGTCAACCACTCCAATCCTCTCATCGTACAGGCTGCAACCTATACCCCCTCTAAAAAACGTTAAGAAAGGATTTTTTAAACTCAATCCCTAAGGGGATCGCAGGTGAAACCGCGCTGGTGTTGTTTGAATCACTAATCATTTTTTTGTTACGATAAACTGGTGCTTTGTTTGATAAAAATACGTTTAAACTTGTTTTTATTATACCTATCATATATTTATGTAGTTTCAGCTACTAAGCGGATGTATATATATTAAGCAGATTATCATGAAGTAGTATTGTCGATAAACAATATAAAAATATGGTATTATTGATATTCAAAAACTTATCGAACTGTTTTAAGAACGATTGCTGTAGCAGACAAACTCATTTTACGTAATTGAAAATTTTGATTACCTATGTTGGTATTCAGAAAAATAAACAAAACATTTGTATTATTCGTATCACGCCGTGTATTGAGTTAGTGTGGTGCTGCATACCGGTACACTCTTGTGGCAATCAAAAACTATACGTCAGGTTTTAAAAACGTTTGCCCTTGGTTATGTCATCGCCTGCTGTTTTTAGTTAGTGACTCTGTAAAAGTTCACTGTACTGTTAACGATGACATTGCACTGCTTCTGATTGTTTGAGTCCACTTTGAGTCTCGAGTGCGTATTTCGTACCGTTTAAATCTGCCTTTATACCACATGGCTCCATTACATGTTTTTCATGGTCCATATCGTTATCAAATTACCTTACCTACCTACTGACATACAAATGTTAGCACACATGATAAGTGTTGTTTGTTTTTCAGTATCGCTAATCACCGCTTTCCTGTTGTTTACATTTGCATATATTAGTTCTATTCAAAGACTGCATCAATTGAGTATCAAACGAAGTCTATCAACGAGAACATTGTCGCCCCGTCAATCTGTTGTTGTGACGCGAGACAAAGTATCACTTTAACGGAATCCAGTATTGGCCGGTGTAATTTCAGAAAACAAATTCTCTTAATTGAAGGTCGCAGGCGCAAAACCCACGCGAACCATGCTGAATAAGATTCTCATCGAACCTGCTATTTATATCCTGTTCTAATTATAACATCAGACAGATCAGCACCGGACCACTTTTAGCCAGTCTTCATTCCTAAGTGCATATCTTGAGTCACAATAACGTCAAAACTAGCACGTTGATCTTTTAAAATTGTATTCACAGCTCATTTTTTGTAGGCGTCAACGAGAAAATGTCTCGTATGAAAATTTTATTTGCTCGGTGTAAAAAAACATTCCTCGGTTTAATTTGAAAATACTGTCTACATACATGTTGTCTTAAGACACTGTATGGCTGGCTATGCTTGACTATCCGCATTCTTTTTATCCATTATCATAAAAAAAGAACTATTCATCTTATGATTGGTTTTGCAGTATCGCAATGATCTCGTCGTAATTTCTGATGTGGAGCAATATTAAATGTCTGCTGCTCTATCATTCAACGTACTTTTAATCAAAGTGCTTATGGTTCTTTGTTTTTCTATTGCATTACTTGCAAGAATTATTCTGTCTAATATTAGAACATTGCTTATTGTGCAATTGGAGACAATTACTAGACACCTGGTGGCTTTATTTAAGCAACTGTTCCTAAGTGTATTATTTATTTAATAAACGACAAAGTTGAAACTGCATATAGTACACAAATAATTGGAGTGAATAACATCAACTCATGTTGCATGGTTTCCAAAGAAATTTTGTTTTCGTTTCATTGTATTCTTTCTCTGTTTATTCAAGTGTGTTTTTAGGATTATTTTTGTTGGTGTTATTTATATTCTGATATCATTACTGTTTATCCGTTTTATTAATCCATCGGCGATTTGCTAATGTGCTCATGCTATACTAATTTGAAGACCACGCCGCACTAGGACGTGTTGGAAGACTTTTTATTTGCTCCAATTTAATGTAGAGCAAACGTCAATTACGCTGCACATATATCCGCATGCTTTGAGAGCCTGTAATTATTGTTCCTCTTAATGAACTTCTCGATTTCTTTTATTGGCAACGTTTCCAAACATTCCAACATATCTTTCTTCTAGCGCATACCGTAGGTATAAACTCTGTGATGAAAGATTAACTGCTATTTAATTCGCTAGCTGGTAAATATAAATTGGTTAATTTGTACGTAAATATTTGGCCACAACGTTTTAATGCAAAGTAATATCGTGAAAACAAGGACTCTACTCGATACTCGATCAGTCGGTTGATATCGAAGTAGGTTTTGTTGTCGAGTTCAGGGTGCACGGCCGGCTCGCGTGGCGGTGACGTGTTCACCGCCATTTTATATAGGGCGAGCGCGCGCGCAGACCATCAGTCGCCTGGTAGGACGCGCTAGCGCAACTTCTCAAGCTCCACGTTATCGCCAGTCGCTCTTCAGTCGTTGCCGGCAGTGCACATACGTTCAGTGTCCCTGAAAACTAGTTCTCAGTACAAACATGATCGACGTTGCGCAAAAACAGCGAGATGGCTGCCTTTACGAAATTAGACAGAAGGGACAAAAGGATCCCTGTTACGTGGTTGTGCCTAATACAGAAGTACGTTTATATTTTAATTATTATATTTTTAGACTTGTAAATGATATCGACCTTTCATTTAATATGTCGCGTTTCACAAACCTTGATTCAGTTCGTTCGTTCGGTCGCTCGTTTTATTCCACTTTGTTTTATCGGTGCTATTTATCATTGATTCGCTGCGAATTTCAGGCTTTGTTTACCATTTGACTTCTTATTCTTTTGGATGTTTTTATTTTATTGTTTTTTGATTGTGACTTTTATGCAGGTCATGTTTAATCTTTTTCAATATTTTCTTAATAATTCTAACGTAATGTTCTGCCTTGTTCCAGGATCTGGTTAAGAGCCACTTGATGTTCGCGGTGCGCGAAGAAGTGGAAGTCCTTAAAGAGCGCATCGCTGAACTGATGGAGAGGATCAACCAGCTCGAAGTGGAGAACACATATCTGCGAGCACACGCCAGTCAAGACACACTGGCGCAGCTGCCCTCAGCGAACGGGGCTAAACCATCGGTGCAGCCCCAGGGCCCCCAGCCGCCGGTCTCGTAGACCAGTGGCCCGGCGCCAGTGAACACGCCCGCCGGCCCCTGCCGGCCTCGAGGTTCAAGGCCTCCCCCCTCGGCGCGCGACCCCAGCCGCGGCCGCACGCTGCACGTGGGTCCCGGTCCCGGCCCCGGCCCCGACCCAGGCCCCGGGGAGTCACAATGGCTGTGCTATGTTAATTCGTAGGTTAACAAGGAACGAGCGCGAGTACAACGGTCGAGCGCCGAGGGATGGTGCGCGTCGCACCCGCGAGTCTTGCTGCGGCGCGCATCGCCTGTCTTCAGTCTACGTTAGGTTACAAATCACACGAGTGTCTAGTTAGCGCATCATCAGCGACGCCACCGCTGGCCCCCGAATTGTACCGCCTCGGGGGCGTCAGCGCACCGTGAGCCTTCATCCTTATATTATGCTTCGGATTCATATTATTATTTCTTTTATTAATATTTAGGGTGCAGAATTTCGTGCTAACTGCCATGCTTTTGCTACGCATCTCAGCAACGAGTCTTAGTGTTACGATGTATTTTCGTACATCGTTTATATTTTTATTCGGTTTTAATGTTTAGGTATCGCTATCCGATTAATGTATTCCATTTAAGATAAATGTAAGACGTGTGTTTATAATAAATGTAATGAAATAGTGGAAATATTCCTACGCATTGAACAAGGACTGTAATTGTGTTAATTTATTGTCTATATTTTTTTTGTATGTAACTTATTTATCACGTTTTACTGTAGGTATACATTAAATCGCAAGATTTGTTCCTCGTCGCGTCGACCATGATCGATCGATAATGATCTGTCGATAGTATTGTATCTACTGATTCGTGTGCAGTTTTCGTTTAGTTCGTACTTTTATTAATTATCTACACATTAAGTACCTACTGTTAAAATATAAATGTTTGAATGTATGTTATCCGCAATTGATGTAACGTAATGCCGAGTCGTTTAGATTAGAATCGTTGCGAGCATGTGAACTCGTGCGATTGCTGGCTTTAGTGCGTTTTGCACGCTGAAACCGAATAAAAAGTTAATATTTTTATTCCAAAACATTTATCGATAATAGATGTACCTACTAGCAATTTAACATTGTATTTTTTTAATAATTAAATTGTTTGTATATAGTACAAGTTGTAATAGAATTGTGAGACGGAATGATGTAAATAATGAAAGAATGTGATGAAAGGAACCGATTCCATAGTCTGCCTTCAGAGGATCGCTTCCCATGTAAACGTGAGAGGATATATCTAAAATATATAAATTTAAATATACGCTGTATTTAAGCTGGTTTCATTGTTTAACTAAACGAGCGAACAAAGTGGCTGGTGACAGGTTACGTGGTTAGTTAACAAATGGAGAGGGGTGATGCGAAGCTAGGCTCAAATGTATGTAAAGCCAAAGCAAGGATCGACTGAGCGCGTCCCAGCGTCTCGAGTGTGACTTTTACTTATAGAGTAGTATTTTGTACAACGCCACTAAATATGTGTATAGATGATTGTTTTTCGTTAGGTCTTCGTAATTATTGTGAATATACAGTAATTTACTCCTAAAAGCATTACCCTAGACCTAGAATGAATTATATGATACTGAAATTTGTAAATATAATGTAAACAGAGTATGTCCATTGTAGCTTATGTTGACCAGAATGGTTCCTCATACCCAATAAATGCAAAACTACTCAATTTATTTCGTATTATTTTATTATTCGTATCCTACATTTCCTAACAATAACCTAACCCAGGGCCAAGGCCTAACCCAATGGATCAAAAATATTAGTATAATGAAGTAATTATCATCAAATTATTCGTGAGCAGTTCGGAGAAAATTAATTTAAAATGACTAGGTACATACCACGAAGTAACGAATTATTATTTGTTTTTTTTTTGTGTCCGTGCTAGGTATAAAAAAAACACACCTCCAACCAAGAAAATACTAATCGCCTAACATTAATTACCTGCGATTTCAAACAAGAGTCTATGTCCAAAATATATCTACCAACTCCTGCGTGCAGGTGAAATGTCCAAATGAGAAAAAAGCAATAAATAATGAATTAAGTACGTATAAAAAAATAAAAGTTATTTTTAAAGGCACTGTAGTTACTAGACGCCTACCCTCCGACTCCCACCACCATACCCTAAAACGATATATGGCTAAAGTACATAATATATAAACTAAATAAAACTTACCCAACAAGCCCATACACGGCTAATACTGTAATACAGCCTAGCCATGTTTGGGCTTGTTGTTTTGCTGGGAAGTTTCAGTCCCTACTTTCCCGTTCCATCAGCAGATTGGCTCGATGATACCAAATTATGGCATTGTCATCCAAAGTACATACTTATAGACAAATTAGATTCGTTCACTTGTTACTTATTTACATGTAAAAATGTTACATATTCAAGAGAAACTAAAATATTTTATCAGTAGGTATCAAGTATGTATATAAAGTAGCGCCATCTTCTGAAATCTCACTAAAACATTTCATTTAACTGCCAATTCAACAGTAGACAAGTCTACTAAATTTGGAATCCTGTATAGATGGCTCTGTGGTGGGTTTTTTTAAATATCACCGATTTAAGTAGAATAGGTGGCGCTATCGGATGTTAATTATGTCCATTGATGTTAATTATTCCTCTAATCATTGAATGTAGAATTGATAGAAAAAATATTTATATTACTTATTTATATTAGAAAAAACATGATAATTTAACAGATATAGTCAGTCCCAACCCCCTAGTCAGTTAAGAATGAATACCTATTCTGAGAAATTCGAAACATCTATTGTGTGTTTTGTAGCATGGATATATGCTACTGGACACTAGATGGCACTATCAAATAAGTGTAAGGCAACCATAGAGTAAATAATATACTACGTATAAGTACAACGTGTGATTTATTTATTGTAATATTGTAGTCGTTGTGCTTGAAAAGTTAGTGACTACAAGCACAGAGTAATAATTTAAACTATACCATATCATATAATATAACACATACAACTACAAATAATGGCTTAGGTTTCATCAGTCATTTATTGTGGTAGGGCTACATATTCTACAGATACACATAAATATCATATTGATATAAAAATGATTTTATAAAACGATTACATGAAAAATAAAACGATTTTTTATTTAAACACAGTTTTTAGAAATCAACAAAAATGTTTCAAACATCTTTTTGATTATCCGGTCCGAATATATTAAATTTATTTTTTCACAGATTTTTTATACGTTACGTTTCTAAACGATTCAGAAAAGATCATAAATTGTAGGCTGTTGTATGTAGCTTGCAAGTAGCTTGGTTGTAGCCGTGTCCGTTCCCTCAGTCCAGCTAGTGATATTGCCTTTATTATCACATAAAACAGCACTCGTCTCCTTCTACACTAGCATATATGGTATTTAGCTATCTCACTCTTTTAAAGTAAACATTAGTTTGTATATTGGTTGATTTGTTTGTCATCGCATCGCATCGTCCATCGTCTCGTTTCGTTGTAGAGAGTTTTTAATGATTTTACAATGGACAACATGAGTTTAAAAGAAATACAAAGCAAATTACTACTATGGGAGGCTTCAGAAAATCCTTTGGCGCCGCTTACGCCGGATCAAAGAGAAGCAATACTTGATTTGGAGTCGCTCATACTTGGAGTGTCAACTGATTCAGAAGTTAGTATTTTTACAATTTAGTAGTGGAGAAGAAGGTATTATTTACTTGATATCAATAAAGATTAGTTAGTAACACTTACAATGCAATTGCTAATAACTGGTCAACAGTAAACCTAATTGTAAATATTTGAATTTTAGGATAAATCCGAAGCTGTATCAAACGAAGAACAAGATGGGACTATACCCTCAGTAGACACTACATTTGATTTCCTGGATTGGTACGAGAGTTTATGTGAGAGTAATGTTAAAGCAAATGATACTCCTTATGAAACTTATCACAAACAATTGGAGGATAGGAGAAAAGAATGTGTTGCTTTGAATAATCAGGTAATGTTACTATCTTTTACTATGAATCTTTAAAGATGACAAAAAGCTTCTGCATCCTGGTTTTAAAAGTTTCCAGGATAAAAAGTGTTTCTCAGGACCTGTATGATTGTTACCTTGTGATGAAAGAATAAAGAAACTCACCATTACATAGTCATTAAAGTAGATTAAAGTTACAGGTAAATGTCTATTATAAAAATATCTAATTGTCTAGTTTTATCCAATATCTATGTATATTGGAATTAATGGATTAAGATTATAGGTAATTTTACATGTGGAAGAAACTAAGAAGACTTGGCCTAAATAAATTTACCTGTAACTTCATCTATTTTTGCAATAAAAAAATTAAAATATTATGACTTCAAATGTATTAATAATAGGTAGAAGAGAAGTCTTAGAGACCCTGTAGACTAAAGACTTTCTATTGACAAAAGAATGTCTTCTAGTTATTAATTCATTTGTATTTTTTTGGGTAATTTAGGGTTCCATATCTCAAAAGGTAGTTACTGTTGGAGATCCTTAATTTGAGATTGTCCTTCAATCTGAATTATCTGTATGGAACCCTTGGTGCACAAGTCAGATTTACACAGCTTTTTTTATGTATGATTGAAAAATAAAAATATGTTACTATTTACTTACAGATTGGTGTAACCATGTCCGATTTGGATAAACTCACTGAACAATACAACTTTGTGTCCAACAAAACAAATGCCTTGCACACTATGAGCGAACAGCTGCTGGCCGATCAAAATAAACTGTCTAGCATAGGTATGGAGACTCGTTTTACTCTATCATAAATATCAAGGTCAGGGGTTCCCAAACTGTCACAATGTTGCCCTGGAGAGTGTTGCGGCACTGTCCCAGGGGTATAACAAACCAGTACATGTCACATTCTAAGTCTGCGTGCGGGTATCTTCTTTAAATTACAATATGTAAAGGTAGTTGCAGTACAAAAAAGATTGAGATCCCCTGATCTGCTGTTTCCTGCAGCTTCAGTTGCATTCGTGACATGAAAATAAGCCCTTGGGGATAATATAGCTTCTTATAAGTGAAAGAATTTTCATGTAGCTCTAAAGATTACCTAAATCCAAACACCTCTTCTAATATTTGTATATGTATATGTTATGGTTATCATTTTTTTCAGAATAATTTTATAGTTTTTTGATGTGTCTTATGTTTTCAGTCTTAAATGTTCTTTATATTATACAAGGTACACATTTTTACAAATAGTATAACAATTTACTAATATATTTTAGGTAATTGTCCAAAATCAGAGTAATTTATTATGGACCATAGATTATACTTAGGTATACATAATATATCTATATGAGGTAGAATTGTTCTGGAATAATGTAAATAATGCTAAGTGTTATCTTTGTTTTAATTCAGGTGAAGATATAAAACAGAAATTACATTACTTCACACAAGTAGAGCATCTTTCTCAGAGACTCAGCAGCCCCACTATGTCAGTCAACAGTGAGGCATTTTTCAATGTCTTAGCTAAGATTGATGAGTGCTTAGAGTATATGAGAGCAAATGTGAGTAAAAAAAAAAAATTATTTTTGCCATCATATGCTAAATATAGTTATTTACACCCATACTCAGGACAATCAGACATGTCATGCACATAAATATTTGTCCTGGATTGGAATCAAACCCACTCACTACCTGTGATGTGATTGGACCTACCTATTTAATAATCAACCATACCAACTGCTCAGTCACTGATATCCAACCAAAAGATTCAATAAGCATGGCTTAGTAATTTATTAATATCAATGTTAATTTATTTCAGAACAATTTCAAAGAGTCGCATACATACCTAGTGAAATACCGGCATTTACAAAACCGAGCGATATCCCTCATAAGATCCTATGTGAACCATGTACTGAATCACGCCACAGAGCAGGTCCTAGCGCCTAAAGACGAGGACTCAAAAGACCAGGAGACAATGGACACTGCATATGCTGTGTACTTTGGCAAGTTTCAAGCGGCTGCACCCAAGTTGAGGATGGTGATTAGTGAAATTGAGAGGAGAGCCGAGAAGAATTCTGAGTATGTTTTAGGAATTTTGGATCTATACTCATAATAAAGCTGAAAAGTTTGTTTGAATACTGTTACTGGTCCGATTTGAAAAATTCTTACACTAATAGGAAGTTACATTATACCTGAAGGTTATTAGGATAGTTTTTATCCCAGGAATATGGGTGAAAACGCAGGGGACAGCTAGTTTTTCAGCTTCTCTTAGAATTAAAAACTTAATTATTCTTACTATGTATAGGCCTGGTCAATGATGATGTGTCCAATAGTGGTAAGCACCCAAAGCCTAGAAGGGAATTGGCTCTCAAGTGCAGCTGTCGGAACATACCAAAAGGTGCTTAGTGACGTTCAAGTTGAGGATAGCCAACGTGGACGTGACTAGCAGGCTAGGCAGCTATCATCATAGTACATTGTACCCGGCAGCTACTCGTCGCTGCTGTCGGATATAGAGCGCGAGTACAGCGTGAGGCGCGCGCGCACGGCGGGGGCGCCGACTGGGGGCGCGCTGCGTGCGCAGGCGGCGCGGCTGCAGCGCGACCACTGCTCGCTGGCGCGCGCCGCCTGCTCGCTGCTGGCGCACGCCTGCAGGGACGAGTGCGCGCTATATAAACACTTCTTCGCTACACACTCGCCGGCGCTGCAGTATGTATTTACCTATTAACAAGTTTCTGTCAAAAAAATCATTTTTGGTACAAGCTTTTATTGCCGACTACTCGTTCAAATACTCGTTAAGACGGTTCCAATGAGCCCAAACACGACGGAGTTGTGTCGTTATATTGCGGAGTTCCTATGGCCACCTTCCAGCTCCAGCATCAAATCAGCTCCATGTCGTCATAATATTGCATTGTCAAGCGATTTCCATATTCGTGTAAAATTTCAGCTCAATCGGAAACCGGAAAGTAGGTCAAATTTAACTTCAAAAATTCCATTACAGACAACGGGATAGGTGAAAGCAGGCCTGTCTCACTCCGCGTGTAGGTATCGAAAACGCAAGTACAAGCGGCGGCCGCGTTGCCGCGGCTAGTCCAGAAGGGACTCACGATCGAGCAGTGACGCACGCCGCGCGAGTTTTGTTCGTCACGACTACTTCGCGATCGCGATCCTAACTATCGTTGTTTTAAATATGGAGATTTTATATTTGTTATGATGAAAATAGTTAAGAACTAAGTGATTTATAGGTGTTGGCTCTTAGACTATCTTGTTCGCGTCGTATGTCATTCTGATTTGATACGCACTTATCTACCTACATAAACAAGATATTTAGTTTCATAAGCAAGTTAGTTAGGTACACACTAACGTACGCCGTGTGGATAAAAAAAAACGTTTTCTGTTCTACCTACTACTACCACAGAATAGGTACATAAATAGTATACTACTAGGTTTATTCCAAGATTATAGCTAATTGGTAGTTAAATATCCGGATTAAATTATTTTTATTTGAAGACAACCCTAACGTCGTCAGAAAAGGTAAGCGATACGCGATAGAAAGAGATGCGACTTGTAGGTAAATATAACAGTAGGTTATTATGCACTGTGCCATCTGAAGTGCACTTTATTTTAACGTAGCAAGAGTTCCTATTTCTTTGATTGATTTTGGGGAGTGAATCTTCTGTACTTGTACTATTAAGTATTCTGTGGTGAAAGTAAATAAAAGCTTGTAAAAATTAATACCTATTTTCCCTTTGTCACGATATCACGCGTGAACGGCTGGACCGATTTCGCTAACACTTTTTTTGTTGTGTTTGCTATTGTCAGGAGAAGGTTCTAATGAAAAAATAAATAAGAAAAAATAATCGGTAGGTGTATTCAGATTCATATTTTATACAGTCTAATTCTATATTTAGCGTTCATAAGCCATAAGCATGTCAATAATAACATTAACAAATGTCTCTTTTTGACAGAGAGTACCTACAGTCTCTATGCAATGGTTTATATGAGACCCTGCGCCCGCACATCATTCACATCGTACACTTGGAGACGCTCGCTGAACTCTGCGTCATATTGCGAGTTGAGGTTATAGAGGAACAAGTCAACAACGATCGTGAGTGTTCTTTGCTTAACTACAGCCTTTTTTAATCACGAAAAAAGAGGTGTGTTATGTGTTTCGAGTGTATAGTCTGTGGCATCATAGTTCCTGAACTGATGAACCGATTTTGATTAAGATTTTTTTGTTTGAAAGGTGTCATCAAGAGTGTTCTTAGCAATGCAACATGGAGCAAAATTAATTTTTGGACGCCAAGGGACAGCTTTTCTTCTGATTTCTTAACTGATATTAAGTCACTTCCAATTTAGCAGCTCTCAAAGACTGGCCAGGTTGGCGATTCACAGGTTAACCTGTGCTTGTCAAAAGTTCCCAATTAAAATAATTTTTGAGTAATGATTTATTTGTAGCTCATGATGCTACAGTTGAAAAAAATAACCTGTCTCTTGATAGAATTCCAAATTTAAAATGTCTAGCTTTTGGTAAGGAAAATGTTGTGGTTGGGTACTTTATAAGAACCCGCCTTTCGCCAAGCACCTTCGCCAGCCAGATCGTTGTCAAATTATAAACCAATAGAATAGCTGCAAACTGACGAGACGTAAATTTTGTGCATTCTATTGGTTAATAATTTGACAACGATGATCGTGTATCGTCGTGCCTTTGTTACCTATGTCATCGGCTTTTTGAGCGAAGTTCCCCATGGTACATACTTTTTAATGTTTTAGCGGAAACACTCCACGCTTTGGGCGTGTCGGCCTGCGCGTTACTACAAGATGTACAAGAGAGACTCGTGTACCGCGCACACGTTCACTTCAGAGCTGATGTGTTGATGTACAGCCCTGGGCCTGGTGATCTCGCGTACCCCCAGAAACTGCAGATGATGGAGGTAATATAAAATGAACACGTCAATGAAGATTATGCGCTCGAATACTAGAATTATCTTGAGCTTTCTATGAAAAACATCGGCAGGAAATGATATGAAAGTACAGTATTAGGGTACTTTTAGGGTTCTGGAACTCAAAAGAAATAAATGGAACCCTTATAGGATAACTTGTTTGTCTCTCTGTCTGTTCCAAAAAACTGGACTGGATTGAGTTGAATTTTAGTACACATATGTAAGTCGGTGACCCAAACACGAACGTGTAACGAAAATAAGTGAATTTCAAACATGGGGGCCACTTTTGGGGGCATTTAAGAAAATAAATGAAAATTAAATCAAAAATTTTGAAAAAAAACACATATAATTGTTCTTTAGCTATAGTTTACAGGAAAACCTATGAGATGTCTATGGTATTTAGAGTAACATAGGAAATTACGAAACCACGTACGAGTCAGAATCGCACTTGTTCGGTTTTATTTAGTAAACACTTTACTACAGCCTTCTCACATAAAAAAGAAAGGCCACATTAAAAAAATATCTTTTATCTCCCACAGCAAATCGCCCTATCAATCCAAGAGCAATCACTGAAACGTAGTGATTCCCACAACTCAATGGTGTCTGACATCTCGGCTACATCACAAGAAGTCGCTAACATCAATGTCGAAGCTCAAAGACGACCGCAAGCATCCCCAGCTGACTTACACGGAATGTGGTACCCAGGAGTTAGGAGAACTTTAGCTGCCTTATCAAGACTATACAGATGTTTAGAGAAGAGAGTATTCCAAGGATTAGCACAAGAAGCCATTTCGCTGTGTGTTCAAAGCGTTGACAGTGCTGCCAAGCAAATTTCAACCAACGCAACAAGTATAGACGGTGAATTATTCCAAATCAAACATCTGCTCATTTTAAGGGAACAAATAGCACCTTTTCAAGTTGATTTTGTAGTCAGAGAGACGTCATTAGATTTTAGTAATATGAAGAACGCAGCGTACGGACTAATGCAGAAGCCTCGACAGATTTTCTCGTTGAATAGTAACAATGCGTTGTTGGAGTTTTTATTAGAAGGTACTCCAATGGTAAAGGAACATTTGTTGGATTCGAGGAAGGAAGTGGATAGACAGCTGAAGAGCTGCTGTGAAATGTTTATAAAGGATGCCACTGATATTCTTGTGGGTCCGATGATTGCGTTTTTGGAAAAGGTTGGTATAAATAAAATAAAAATATCCTGGGACATTCTTCACATACGGTTATCTGATCCCAAACTAAGCAGAGCTTGTACTATGGGAGATAACTGATATACTACATAAACTACTTTTTTTTTCTAACATACTGAAATAGATAACTACACCCAGACTCAGGACAAACAGACATGTTCATGCACACAAATGTTTGTTTTTTTTTTTTTTTGAAAGGACTAGCCTAGAAAGTTGGTAGCCTCTGATGGCTGCTCCAACCTTACCGGACAATAAACAAATGTTTGTACTGAATAGGAATCTAACCCACGTCCGGCGGCGCGATAGGTGGATACTAAGTTAATAATAATAGCCAATATCATAAACTATTTTATCTACTCTCATATCGTAATGTTCTTATTATGAAATCAAAATCAGTTCTTTAATGACCCACTTTATGCACACCCGTGTATAATGAAATTAAAAAATTATATTATAGCACAGTTTTCTTCCCAAGATAATGCTATAAAATAACTTTTTTTCATTAAAGTACAAGTATTTGGACATGTCTGGCCACTCATAATGTTTTTTGGGTTTTAATACTTCAATTACTGTCAGTCAACTTGTCAAATGAAATAAAAAAAGAAAAAAAAATTATAAGTGGCCAGACATGACTAAACAATTAAACGTCGTATTATATTCTCTTTGTAAACAATTAGGAATCAATCAGTCAGTACCAATTCAATTTTAGATGCAAATTTACTCTGTGGTCGCGTATGCGGTAGTGAGTTTTTCCCAACAAGGATTTGGGCGCCATGATAATTAATGTTTGTTTAATTTATTGATTTTTTTTTGCATACATATTTTATTTTGGCCAAAAATGATAGAAAAATAGCAGTGATACTAAGGTGAAATAAACTTGGATCTGAAATTGTGGAGGCGGCAGTGGAAATGACGAATAATCGATACCCGTAAGTCATGAAAACCTATGACAAAATATTATCGATTTTTTACCTTTAAATTACATTATTTATATGAGTTTAGATAAAGTACTGTATGATACTGCACATAATTAGGTATTAAAAACTCGTGTGATACTATTAAGAACCTCGCCTACGGCTCGGTACTTAAACTCACACTCGTGTTTAATAACCCCTATTATGCAACAGTATCATAAACTACTATTCTATGTTCTCCAATCCAAAGTAGTTCATAAGTTCCATAAAGTCTGACCATAATAAGAATTTCTATTGACGTTATAAATTGACGTCTTGTCTAGGAATAGTCTGTCCTCATTATGATATATAATGAGGACAGACTATGCCTAGACTAGCCAAGTTAAGGACCTTACAATTTGTTAATTTAAAGATAATTATTGATAAACTTTATCATTATAAGAAAATCTTATAATGGACTATAACAAAAAATACAAATGCATGCAATTTTACATTATTATTAGTACATACTAATTACCTCAAATAAAAACTACTTATAAATGTAAATCATTGTAATTTTTAAAAAATCCCTAAGCTTCTCCCCCAGTAGAAGATTACCAAAAACAGCAGCATGCAGCATTATCCTAAAGGCACTTACAAAAAACTAGGCTTTTTACCAAAGACGTTTTATTATACATTTATTTTCAGACCCAATCATTTCAACCGATCGAGCAGGTGAAGACCCAGCCGTGGGCAATTCCCGAAGAGTTGGCTGTAGTGGTGAAAGAAGCCCAGAGACGGATCAAGGCACATCTCGCATCGCTGCAGCGATCTATGCAGTTATACCTCGCAAATAAAGAAACAGAGTTCATACTCTTTAGGCCTATCAGGGTAAGTGTATTGTGGATTTGGTGGATTACAAAAGAAATCATCAACATATTCCTGCTTGTCTCCATGGTATATTAGTGACATAAGACTATTTCATGAAAATGTTACTTTTTACAACAAATTTAACTCCGTGACATATGTTGATGATTTCTTTTGTTATTAATCAGTAAATATACTACCATTCTAGTCGCAAAAGACATGTTGACTAACTTACGACCTATAACCAAAGATTAAATAATATATAGGCTATAACTGAGCTGCAATTAGCAAAAAACGTAATAAAATTTGAATTTCGCGGTCCAACCGAAGGAATCACCTTGAGCAGCCGATTATGTTGTTTCTAATTTAATCTCACTATATCTTTTAAAATAAACATGGGGATAAAGAAAAAATGTCCTGTTATAATCCAATTGCTTGTTTCATCGTCAATTTAATAGCCATCTTTATTGGCCCTTAGGTAGATGGGATTGTTTTTTGTTGTTAGTCTGTTGAGGCCACACAGATAGTATCAAGGGAGTACCCAGTTTTTGGCCCAGTGGGGGCAAATCAGCACAACACACCATGCGAAGATAATTTCACGAAGCATCAGGTGAATACAGTCTGTAATATATATTTCCCGATAGCTTATTTATTTATTTGTTACAGAACAATGTAGTTGGTTACTTCGTCCAAATAGAACAGCTACTAACAAACGCCGGTTATACTTATGAAGATTCTCTCATAGTCGCCTGCCCTACGCCTGAACAAGTTTCCGTATTCATATCCTCTGCCAGCCTCATCAGCCATAGCGAGCAAGTGTTGCCATATGGAACAAAGGCCAAGCCAAGTGTGATCCGCAAACCCAGTGTTACCAGAGTGCAAGAAGATACAGAATTGAAAACAAGTGGTGAAACTAGTAACACTATTGATGTATAGGATTTAAGTTTTAATAATTAATATATGGATAATATATTATTATGGTTATTAATTTATGAGGTAACATATTTATTAATTTTATTTTACTGGGATAAAAACATAATGCAATATAAATTTATGACCTACTCCCTTTCTTCTCGATTGTTAAGAAATTATGAACTACTAACTTCCGACTCGCGGTTTCGGAATCTAAAGAAATAGGCCGCGTATGAAAAGTAGCCTATATGTTATTCCAGGATATGATGTATCTATGCCAAGTGTTATCCAAATCCGTTCAGTAGTTTTTACGTGACATCCATAAATCCTCACAAACTTTCGCATTTATAATATTAGGTAAAAAGTACATTTTGTTACTAATAAATACTAATGTGGTATCATCAGTCCTGCTTTATCATATTAGAACAAATCGAATTATTAGAGTATCCAAAATAATAATTATGAAAACAAATGTTTATTTACACAGTTTTATTTATTTTACTTATGTTCCTATAATAAATACATGTTTCACCAAAGACAGTGTTTTATTACAATAAAACTGCAGACATTGGGAGGATTTGTTTAATGTATTCTTTTGGTCTTAACTGATTTAAATAATGTTTCTAAAAATGTATTCTAATATCATGTTTACGCCCGAACCCAGTACATTCCAGCACGGATTCTGGTGTAGTCAGGGAGACCTTCAGTGGGTCCGACTGCAGCAACAGCTGGGCAGCGGTCAAACAGGTATTTGTAGCAAACATCACGTACATTCTGTACAGAAACAGATTCAATACGGGCATCAAGTTCATGAATAGGGATACGGCGGTTGTAGCAAAGCATCTGGCGACCAATGTCTTCACAGACTGGGGTGGTACCATCTAGCTGGAGGAGCATATTAGTCTTCAAGAGATTCTTTGCACGCTCAACTTCACCTTCAGTAACAGATGTGCAGAGTTTCATCCATTCCTTCTGGATGTTGTATACCATATCTTCTACTTGAAGAGGTTCACTCACAAAGTAAATGCCCCACAAACCAGTGTCTTTGTAGCAGGTGTTGAATGACTGGAAGCTATGGCACAGGCCTTCACATGATGCAGCACGTGCAAGGTAGGAGGCATTATTTGTACCACCTCCCTGGGAGCGATCCCAAGCTCCAATCAGAGTATTTGCAACCATAAGAGGAATGTTATCAGCATCTGTCCATCCTGCACCTTCTACAGCAATAGCTACATGGGCAAGAGGCATTGAGTCGTCACGGACTCTGATTTCAGATCCAGTGTAACGGCAGGGAGCTAAATCTGGGATATCAATAGCTGTGTTCTTAAGGCTGCTGAAGTGTTTGTTGGCTAGGTCTACCAGCTTCTGGTGTTCCACACCACCGGCTCCTGATAGAACAATGCGACCAGGTTGATAATGAGTCTTGATGTATGTCTGCAAGTCAGCCTTGGAGATCTTCTTGATGTTTTTGGTGGGTCCAAGAATGGTTTGACCAAGAGGAGTGCCTTGGAAAGCAGTGGCATGAAGGTGGTCAAACACAACCTCCTGCAGGTTGCTCTCTACATCCTGCATTTCACGGAGGATGACGCTGCGTTCTCGTTCGATTTCGGGTTCAGCAAGGGATGAGTTTTGGATGATGTCTGCGAGTATTTCGACAGCCGCTGAAACGTCGTTAGCTAGGCACTTAGCATAGAACACTGTCTGCTCCCTTGACGTGTAAGCGTTTAAATGCGCGCCCATGTTTTCTACGAGCAGTTCTAAGTCAGTCTGCGACCTTTTGCTGGTGCCTTTGAAAGCCATGTGTTCGAGGAAATGAGCAACACCATTGTTTTTGCTGTTCTCATACCTGGATCCAGCGTCGATCCAAAGTCCTACGGTGGCGGTGGCAGCACCGGAGTCTTCTGTAGCGACGCGGATTCCATTATCGAGAACTGTGAGCCTTGTCGGAGGAACGTTTACTAGCGCCTGCTTGTAACCGACGGCTGTCGCTAAGGTACGCACCTGATTGCCCTGATTAGAGATTAATCTCAAAGTGGTCGCTACTTTCAACATTTTTGTGCTGTTCGTTGTACTATTTAATTTTTTTCCTCGCTGATTTACGTAATAAATGGGCAATAGTTCTAATACAAAAGCTGTCAAAGAGACAGCAAAGTGTTGCCAGTATATTACATAAAATATATCTTTGATATCTCCCATGATTCTAAGTAGATATCAAAGAGCATATTTTAATACTAGATAATCTGGTATTAAAATATTCTCTAACTAGAATTGGCCGTTGATTTTATTTGATTTTTATAATCATATTTCTGACTTAACTCTAAATACATACTACTAAAATAGTATGTTTTGTATAATGGTATCATAGCGTTACGCATGCGCATAACGCAAGTGAGACGTAATAAATAGGTTTATTATTTTTTTTTATTTTGGCATCACATTCGTGTATTTTGCCAGTGTCAAGTTGAGCAATGTAGGTATTTTTATATTCTTCATGTATTAAATTCTCGTCAATCGTCAAGTTTCAAAGTTCAAGTCATGTTAAATCTTCTTCGAGTCATAGTCAGTCAGTTTAGTTAGGTTTTAGTACAATGGTAGCCGTTCTACTAAAACTTTTCATGGACTTCTTGAGACAACTTGAAAAGCCACTATACACGTAATCATTTCATTGCACTTCACTGGTGCACTTGTATTGATCTTTATTGGACAAAATACCATCGATAATATTAAAAAAAAACTCAAAAAATACACTATTTTATGAAAATAAAATGAAAACGCAACGTCACTTCGCAAATTCCCGCCAAAAAGTCCACATATAGATTTCTTGCCACTGAAAAAAAACTAATATATAGTAACGAACAATATAGTAGTTTTTAGTTTTTTAACCAAATGTATTCATTATTATGTATTTTCGTGCATTCAATAAATAATATTACGGATTCGATACAATTTATATTTAAGCAAAACCATAAAAGATATAAATAATTAAAAAAAAATCGATGACATTTGATTTCTTAGGGTACTGTAGGCCATAGACGAAAGCTATAACAATCTGTTGCTGTAGCGTAGTTGTAGGATCTGTAGGCATCCGCCTTCGTTCCATTTCTCGCAATGTGCTAAAAAAAGGAAAAACATTTTAGTTAGATATAACTAACGTGACGTAGATTATTTTACTTTTTATTGTTTTGATCAGTTTTTTCAATCATTCCTATGGCTTTGGAATATTTTTCATAGTTAATTTTGTCTTGAATTATTATTATGCTTCTTAATTTGTCACTTTAAAATCAATACATACGTAATTTGGGACGTTTTATTCGATTACTCGTGAAATCGTTCATTTTTTATCGCACGTAACGTAATTTCGTGGGATTATTACGGGAGTAATAATGTTTAGTGAAGATTGTTTAATTTCAAATTTCGTTATAGACTTTTGGGAAAGTGTGTGCCGGTAGACATAGGTATTAAATACGGTCAGCGCAAGATGCTATTAGAAAAAATATCTGTGATTTAGTTAAATTCGTCATGACTACAATGAAGAATTCAAATTCTTCGTCTACGAAGCTCGCTTTGCTCAGTCACATCAAGTACGAGCACCTGGTAGCTGGTATATCGGGTGGCGTGACCTCAACGTTGATTCTACACCCTTTGGACTTAATAAAAATTCGATTCGCTGGTAAGTTTTTTGTCGTGTTCCTCGAATGCCATGTGAGTAGTCTCGTGATAATTTTACGAGGTTAATCAACGATAATGATAGCCTTTTTAACGCTGCTTAATGGGTAGAAACTCATTTGAATGATAAGCTATTGTGTGTCTCATGCAACGTGATAATTTATTCACGGCCTTGAACTTCACTTAGTGAAAGTAGAACGGCGGATTTGTTTACAATGCTGAACAATAACTTCCTGATTATTTTCCTCATATCTTAAGAACACAAGTTTCTGTTAATCTCAGCACACATTGAATAGAATTCTTGGTAAACGCAGCCATCCATGGAGAACTTAGAATCCATTTTAACATTATCAGGAAAAACTGGGGTTGCCAGGTGATTTAATCGCTAGGGTGAATATTATCAGTGACAAGCGACTCTCTGAAGAAATAGATGGACATTTTGGTATTTGATATTATAAAGCCTTAGGCATATTAAAATTAATTCTATAGGTTTGTTGTCTAAATCAACACTTGGCAACCCTAGGCCAGAACTCCTCTTTGTAAACTAGATAATTATCCTATCCATATTTAAAAAAAAAAACATTCATCTTTAAGGTGAAAATAATTGTTTGCTTAGAGAAACTTAAAACATTATGCTAATATTTTTTGTAATTTTTTAAGTTCAGTGAAGTAAACTTCATGCCTATATTCTCATATTTATTGATACTAAGCTTAACCCTTGTTAAGATGCAAGAATAGGCCACACAGTGAGCTAAGTTTACTTAGCATTAGGTTATCTTTGGTAGGTGTAGCATTTTTTCCCACTTTCACACCACTTACTGCGGAGCTATGTTCAGTTAGCTTAGCTCGTAAATTAGTGTATCCAATACACTCAGACAAAGTACACAGGCAAGCTGATAGGCATATAAATAAATATATCCTTGGACATTAGTCTCACATACGGTTATCTGATCCCAAACTAAGCAGAAATTGTACTATGGAAACTAGATAACTGATGTACTACATATTATATGTATGTAATAAATAAATAAATATTATATATACTACTCTTTTTAAATACCTATTTATATATCCTACTAATATGTTTGTTACTATTTCACACAAAATCTACTGAACGGATTTAGATGAAACTTGGCATACATATATGTAAATATATTAATAAAAATGGAACTCCAGCAACTGTTTTTTAAGTAATTACTAAGTGCTTTAGTAAGAATGTTTTTTTTTTCACTAAAAAGATCCATCTATTGCATTGAATGTAAATATTTGTGTAGATAAGCTAGGCAGAGCTTGATAAATCAATAGTTACAAGGTTAAAGGTGCAATCTAGCACTATCAAATATTGATTATATGATTGAACGGATATCAAAATTAATTTAGGGACCATACCTTAGTTTTTAGTTTTTTTTAAGTGTCAATTCTCATGCTAGTAAATTTCTATCTACTTGAAGCATGATCACCATAAGGGTGTATTTTGTGTGCAGTGTCCAGCAGCTAACTTTGCCTCACACAATATAACCAGACAATGGGCTTGTCATAATAGTCTAAACAAATGATTTTACAAGAGATTCAAAACTGATCATGTTTCAACTTTGTTGATGATACCTATGTTGATTTGTACTGTACCATAACCTCAAGTAGAATGGGTAAAAATCCATCATATTTAAAAACATTTACATTTTATAGTAGTATACCATTTACATTTAGTACCTATTACATAAATCTGGTTTTTATAGTAACTACAAGCTTTGCTTACTTTATTGTCAGATGCCCGACTGTCTGAAGAATGTCCAAGGATATTTATTTCTAATTTTATACCAATTCTATTTCCAAAATGTATTTTTTAAAGGTGTAAGTTTTCTATAAAACAATAAAAACTGATAAGTAAAGCTTACTTATGATGTTAATATTACAGAAATACTGGTACATACCAATAATTATTTAATACATAATAAAAACAATTTTGAAATCAAACTAGAAAACTAAAAATTACGAAAATAATATTTTTCCTCAGTAAACGACGGCAGGACCGCAACAGTACCGAGATACGATGGGCTCGGCAGTGCATTTGTCACCATCGTCAAGAAAGAGGGCGTCCGAGGACTGTACCGAGGCGTCACGCCAAACGTGTGGGGCTCAGGATCTGCTTGGGGGTTCTATTTCTTATTGTGAGTGTGGTTTATGGACTTAGGCTGTGCGCTGCGTTACGCGGACTCCCGCGCGGGTCCATACAAAAGTGCTGTGCGGGGGCAGGCGCGGGTCCCCGCTTAACGCAGTTTAAGGCCTTAATTCTAATTATGCTAATTATTATAGACCATCTTGCTACAGGAGGGTAAATTGAGGTAGAATGTAGAACCTTTTATTGGATCCCAATATTCAATGTATCCTAGATTTTGCGATATTGATTGATTTTTGACAATACATCCATTCTAATATTAGAGATTCAAAAGTAAAGTCTGTTACTTTTCATGCCTAAATTGCTGAACCGATCGGGATGCAAAATGACACGCAGATAGCCTATGATATAGAGAAGGATATACGGTACTTTTTTATGGGAACACGGGTGAAACCCCGGTGAACAGCTAGTTTCTGATAAGTTATGTCAAATATCAATCAATAATTGTAAAATAAAGAATAACACTGGTATTGGGCATATAAGTTATGTAACCTATTACTTATTATGTTATGTAGGTAGGTACCCCATCCACACCCTACCAGTTGGTCAAGGATAGGGTAGTTGATACTGTCAAAAATAAATGACCAAACACTAACCAATGCATAATACATCTAAAAACACGTGGAAATATCAAATATGTTGTACATTTAATGCTTTTTATGATTTTTAATTACCAGTGGAACCACTAAGAGTAGATGATTTGATGCTGTGAAACTATGACGTCATAATGTAATATTTCATACAAAATTCCTTAAAAACTATCGTTTTGACATTTATTAAAAAGTATCTGATTTGATATGTCAGTCAACTACCCTATTATCGAAATTAGATTAGATGGTAAACCAGTCCAAATATTTTTATCATCCATAGTTACAATGCAATAAAGACATGGATACAAGGCGGCAACGCTCGCACGCCCCTCGGGCCGGGCCTCCACATGCTGGCCGCGGCCGAGGCCGGTGTCCTCTCACTAGTGATGACCAATCCCATATGGGTGGTGAAGACCCGTCTCTGCCTGCAATACAGCGAGGACCACCTGACTGAAAACAAGCGGTACAGGGGCATGGTCGACGGCCTCACAAAGATCTACAGGACCGAAGGCATTCGGGGATTGTATAGGGTGAGTTTGACCTTGCCTTATTATAATTGCAAAATACGTCTACCAGATTTTAGGCCTTTTCTTTTGCTAGCAATAAACAGCACCTCTCATTCATTGTTGAAACAAAATATTTTTTATGATATATTTATTATGTGACCCACATTCAACGGCATGTATATTGAAATCGGGCGATTCAAATCAAAATCAAAATCTCATTTATTCAATTTAGGCCCTGGTAAGGCACTTATGAACGTCAATAGTTACAAACATTACAATAGACTCTACCACCGGTTCGGAATACACTTGAACTGAGAAGACTCCGGCAAGAAACTCAGCAAGGCTACATTTTTTTTTTGTGGATCTTTCTTTTTTAAATTTATGTTATTCCTGTTCCAAATATACATAAAGTTCATACAATTGTCACTTGGCCAGGGGGCCGCAAGTGCAGAGAGAAGCTACTAATTGATATTAATTTTAAATCACCATATTTTTTTTACTATGTTTCTCATGATGTGGTCGAAGGTGGTAAGCACTCAATACCTAGAGGAGAACTGGCTCTGGCACGCGGGTTAGCTACCAAACATAGCATATCAACTACCTATGGTTTTCTCACGATGTTTTCCCTCACCAAAAGCTCAAGACCATTATAAGATTCGAACCTACTGCTATCATCGCCTTACCATGAACTTATTTGACTGTGAAAGTAACTTAATTAAACATTTGCTTATTATGTAATTTAAATGATGTGTAGGGTAAAACCCGGATAGATGCCCCAGTAGGATAGATGCCCCGATGTAATTACTCTAGTTTTGCGGATGAATCGCATGCTATTTTATTTATCTATCGGGAGACATGCCAACTACCACTAAGTGGACCATGTCTCAAGTCTCTGTGCGATTGCATGGGAAGGCAAAGTGCGATCAAAGTTTTTTTCGGGATGGATGCCCTGTTTCTCAGCGGGGCGTCTATCCTAAACGTAATTTATATGGACTAGGCAACAATCCCATATATGGGATAAATGCCTCAAAATGTAGAGGTCCGGAAAAATCGCTAATACTCTGGAAATATCAAAGATAATGTTTTTTACTTTTCATAAATTTGTAGATAAAAAACCAAAGTACTTGCCATTTTAACAAATAAAATATTTTGATTTTTGTACTGGGAGATATGAAATGATTTCAAAAAGTGGGGCAACTATCCTGGTTTCACCCTAGAAATTACATGACATATTGATTGATTTCTATTAAATAACTGATCATTTTGTTTATGATCGGACTAAGGTTATGGGAATTTCGTACTGTTGAATTTGATTCAAAAACTAGCTTGGTAGCGGACGGTTCTTTTACATATTTATATTATTTATTGTGTGGACATCACATCACATGAGCATTTTACATTACAATAGATTCTGTCTGAACGTTTCGTCAAAGATGTCATAGCTTTGAATATGAAAATTGAGAATACACTATGTTTAAAATTTTAAAATATGTATAAATTACCATAACTAGTCTTATTTATAATATATGATGAAAATAACTGTCAGATGGCGAAAGGGATAGTTGTGTGCGTGTAAGAGAGATGTGTTGTTTTCATCTTGCTTACAATTTAGATAATTTTATCATATTTTAAGACAATCTACCAAGGTCTTTGTAGCGAAGCTTCTTATGCACGGATAGGGATGTAAATCACAAAATGTGTAACGAACGTACCATCAATAAAGTTGAAGCATGATCAGTTTTGAGACCTTTTCGCTTGCAGCCAGTAATCATAGTTCGCCCTGTCCATTGTTGACAATAAAACGGTCTCTTGTAAAATCTTTTGTCTAGACTATTTACTGACAATGAAAATCTACTATTTTATGACAAGCGCATTGTGTGAGACACAGGTAGCGGCTGGTCACTGCACACAAAATATACCCTTAAGGTGATCATGCTTCAACTTTGTCGATAGTACATGGATGCGCGTACGCTGCGCTTCTGTTGAGTATTATGACGACACCTCGCTAGATTTTTTTAAATAAAAAGTTAAGTTGAGAGAGTTACGATTATGTGTTTCGACAGCTGCTTTTGAGAGCCAGTTCCTATCTAGATATTGTGTGCTTACAACCATCGGCCAAATTATCACTGAACACGCTGAGATAGTGGTGATAACACAGACCTTTACATATAAGTAAAACTATTTTAACATAGGTACCTATATAATAAAACAAACGGATAAATAAACACATTGACTACTTGTTTGTTTAAAATCATCATCATCGTCTATAGTGCTAACTCTATTTGCATCTATGACGTAATAGTTCACGGTCTGCATACTTACTCGCTAAATGGTCTGGATTAAATATATAAAAGGAAAGCGTGGCTGACTGACAGATCTATCAACGCATAGCTCAAAGCACTGAACGGATCGGGCTGAAATTTGGCATAGGTACAGGTAACTATTATGACGTAGGCATCCGCTAAGAAAGGATTTTTGAAAATTCAGCTCCTAAGGGGATCGCTTCGTGAAACCGCGAAGCCTGATCTGTGGTTTAATAGATCAGTCAGTCAGTCAGTGACCTTTCCCCCTTTATATATTCTGACTAGCTGTTCCAGGTTCCCGGGGTAAAGAAGCCTAAGTCCTTCTCCTTAGGCTCTTTAGGTGCCAAATTAAAAAAGTACATATTTGAGTACTGAAAAGGATTCTCTGGATGAGTCTCCAGTTAGATTATTCAACAGATAAATTCGTTTTAATTTTTTATGTAAGTTTTGTGCCTTAGGAGATTTAATTGAACGTAGGTACTAAAAATACAGAAAATATTCGTTCAATACTAAAAACTGTGTATTCTCTTATAGGTAATATCTACATCTGGTGACTGATGTGATATATTATCACTATAAATATTTATACGTCGCCTCTTATCAACTTTGATTACACTTTTTGTTTTCAATTAGTTTACTTTATTTGTTTTCTACGCTATCAGCTAAATATACTGTATAAAGACTTAACAATCAGCAGGTACCTACCTAAATATTGAATAAAAACGTTTTTTAAGAACCTACGAGTTCTTTATAAATAAGGAGACCTATGTATCAAATAAATCACTCTTAAAATGTAATGCTTAAATAGAGTAGTTGACTGACTTAACAAATCAGCTACTTTTTAATAAATGTGAAAACGATAGTTTATATGGAATTTTGTGTGAAATATTACACTATGACGTCATAGTTTCACAGCATCAAATCATCTATCTACTCTTAGTGGTTCCACTGGTAATTAAAAATCATAAAAAGCATTAAATGTACGACATATTGGTTGTTTCCACGTGTTTTTAGATGTTTTATGCATTGGTTAGTGTTTGGTCATTTATTTTTGACACTGTCAACTATTTCTTTTAAATAACATCAATCGGAATCATATCATTCATGATAAATCTTATCAGCAGATGTAGATATAAGAATATCCGCTTCAGTGATTTCATAATTTATATAAACCTTGGCTTAAATTAAGTGTCCCATAAATCAAATATCAACAGTCATACAGTGGCTAAGAAATATAATAAATATATATATTAAATATATATATACCTAGTATAAAAGGAAAACGTGACTGATCTATCAACGCTCAGCTTACCACTGAAAGGATGCTGAAATTTGGCACACAAGTAGCCATTATGCGGTAGGCATCCGCTATGAAAGTATTTTTGAAAATCCAACCCCTAAGGGGGTAAATTAGGGGATCGCAGTTGAAACCGCGGGGCAGAAAGCTAGTTGAAAAGATATAACAAAGAAACCAGTTATATTCATATATCTTCAGGTTATAACAGCATCTTATAACAAAAATAAAACTTGACTGAGCGTCATCAGAACGCATTTCCGCACTCCTTTATAGGTACCTACATACTTTATGCAACGTACATTGTAGTCGACTTGAACTTTATTTATTATGCCTATTGTTACACGCAACAAACGTAAACATGACGAAACTAAAATCAATTGAGGATTTATTTATATGTATATAATCCTTCAATATCTTGTTATCATTATGAATGATCGTCTCCTTTTCACGTGTGTGCGATAAGTTGATAAATTGGAATGAAAATCATGAAAGTCTTTGTTCTTGTGAATAAAAGACAGATTAGATATCTCGAGTCCATTTTTATCAAGGTTGACTTGTTAGGAAAGGTATAATAATATTTATTTTCAAATATCAAAAAGTGTATGTTGTAATGCGTACCTACCTATGTTGTAAAACTTGTAAAGTGTAGGTATGTTGTATTTTTGATGTAATTTTATAACCGAGTATGTTGACCTTGTAAAATATTTCCATAGAATATAAATAAACTGAACATGATTCATAGAAACTCAAACCACTTATGTATTCAGTTTTGTTCGAAATATAAAACTGCTTCTAATTGAGAAACATACTTACTGGCTAGAACCGCTCTGAACTGGTTATACAAAATAGTTCACAGGTCATTATGATAATATTCAAATTGAGAATGCGATATGTATGTACTCATAATATACTATATATATTGACCAAAATGATTCAGAGTGTCGTCGTGGTATTGCAAAACGTTTTCTATTGCGCTGTGCTTAAATAACATTATACCTCGAATGATTCTTTATTATGTATAATTTGAACAGTCCGAATTGTAGTATTAATAACGATGTACTTAATAATGATGGTTATTGGCCCCGATTCTGTTTATTACAAACTAAACTTTAATATCACTATATCTCTTTCTAATAGGAAATACAAGAAAAGGATGCAAGATATATTAGGTCCGTCAGATTAGTCTGATCACTTATTTCAACGTGAATTTAAATGCGATCTTTATTGGTCACGACTCTTTACCCGTATATTACAACGTCATGAACTAAACTGACAACATTAAAATTCTTTTTTCAATAAGGTTAACATGAAAGAGAGGTGACTTGACAAATATTAGTTAGGTTCGTAAACAATAGAATCGGCACCATTGTCAGAACGGTTGACGTCCGTCTGATGTACCTGAATACGCCTCAACGAATTGTCGATCGTGTCATAAAAATTACGTGAAACGTGAACAAGAAAAACGGTTTAATCGTTGATGTGATGTCGCTACAACATGGTTCTTTAGTAACGTGAATCGGATCAGACATTTAATTTAAAGACAATATTAAAATTTCTAAATTTCGTTGTGGCACCACTGAGGTATATTACTACGTATAGAGAAGACGCCAGTGACGCTACACATAACCACTATCTTCCGTTCAAGTGCAGCCATTCGGCCGCACTTCACTTAGTTGCTTATACACGAAACGCGTAAGCGCCAAGAGAATCACAGCGCTTTCGACTTTTTGGGCACGAAAAAATTACACTTTAAAACCGTTCTAGCGTTTAAACTGTCTGGTTAGACGACTAATTGTTGTTCCAGCGCTGCAACGAATATTAACAAAATGGAGCAAGGCCTTTGCTTATGATAGCTTCTCTATACTTAGTAATATACCTCAGTGTCTGGCACTAAGATTTTTCGAAAACGATAAGTAAACCATAAATCGCAATATATGTACGTACGTTAGTACTCGTTTTTTTATAGTCACGTGCAATGAATTGCACATTGTGAGGTGTAATCTTATTTTTTCAAATGAAAGTAAAAATAACTGATAGTAAGAATGTAATAAACGTGAATAAACAAGACTATTACATAATTTTGTGATATGACGTGTTTTATACAGTCATATAATGATGAATGCGTTATAGGTAATACATATGTTAATAATATATAACAAAGCAATAATGTAGGTACTTAATACTGATTTAAATACGATTCTCAGTCTTATTACATGATTACCACCTTCACATAATCACCTAACATGATGAGATTTTGGCCAATCACAGTCTCCGTAGCATGGCTAGCGTAGACTAGAGATGTCTCGATTCTGTTGGAGGCCATATGCGATACTGGGGCATTGTATAAAAGTATAGTGTTTAATCTATTCGATATTCAAGTATTGTCTGTCTCTGTGTTCTTGTGTCTTTGACACAATATGCAATAAATGTTCCTAGTGAAAACACTGTTTCATTCAATATTTCCATTTGTTTTTCGACCAATAATAATCGCGGATTAATTTTATCACGTCATATTTAAGTTATTTCATTGGCCGAAGAGACTTCTCTAGTCTACGTGTACCGTGTTACAAGAGCTGGTGTAAATAAGGAAAAACATGAATGATAACAAAGCTCTGTTTCCAGGAATGATTTCAAATGCAATTGTTGTTATGTTCCAGGGTTTCGTCCCGGGCATGTTCGGCGTGTCTCACGGCGCTCTCCAGTTCATGACATACGAGGAGATGAAAAATAGGTACAACCAGTACAGGAATCTGCCCATTGATATCAAATTGGTGAGTTGGAGTAAAATTTTTAGATTGGTTTTCCTAGTATGAGTATCCTCGTTACCCTCGTAGAATTGCTGATTTACCTCCATGGGGTAATTACCCCTAGTTTCGGAACCCAGGGACTATTGGCTGGCCGTCTGGCGTCGCTGACAAATAAAAAAAAAAGGAAAAACTAAGAAAGTCGAGTCGTGAAAAGCGACTCTTTTGCAGGCAAATCTTTTCTTTATTGACTTTAAAAACGTTATTATTATAATTCTTATATTTTCCTGTGAAGGTTGAAATTTAAATAACATTTAAAAATAATAAAAGCGTAACGGAAACTACTTGTTATAAACAAAAGCCATATGACAACAAAATTGTTGGGCCAAATACGGACAGCGACGCCAGGCTGGATATCTAAACTTTACTTCCGATTTACACAACTAATAAAAATCATTCATTATCGCGCCATTCAACGTTCAACAAGATCAATTTCGCCGAAATAAACATGGGTAATGTTGGAGGCGCATTCTTTTCGAGAATTATCGATTTTACGAATTTTGCCGATGCTCCATCTAAGTTGTGTCATATTGTAGGTCTCTTGACTTAAATTTTTTGGTAAAGTAGATTTGTAGTATAAAAATTGACATTCTAAATTCACCTACTAATTCTTTGAGCGAAGCTGGTTCAACAACTAGTTTTAAAACAATCTATTTGGCCACCAGATACAAATTCATAGTAACATTATCATATTACTGTTTGCATGTGATCGATCTCACAAAATTATTTTTGTAGAAATGTTTTTGTTTGAAAGACAATATTTTATTGAGATAACCTTTCTGTTTGACAGGGTGCGATCGCGTTTTGATTCGATATGTTCGACCTTGATTAAGTAACGAGGTCAAATACATCAAACATCTCTTGTCGGTAGGAATCGCTAAAAGTTTCGATTGTATGGAATCGAATTACGTTTATTGTATAGAATAGACTACACTTAAAGAAGAATAGCATAAGATAATCACGGTCTGATTATTATCTGACGATTTGAGACGTCATGTTGAAAACCGAGTGCCGTAACCAGGGGACTAAATTTGGTCCGGAATATTTTTAATTTATTCAAGTTAGTTTACCCCCGAAAGGTAAATTAAGTAGCTTAAATTACGAAAAATCAGGCCTTCCTAAACTTCTTTATAGAGGAAAGGAAAAATTCAATTTTAAGACCCAAGGCTGGGCGTTCGATGAGTCAAGACGTTTCATTTTCATCTGGGGGAACAAAAAGGCTGTTAAAGCATTATTTGCTACATGCAATTCATTTCTCGAGTGTAATTCATCAATTTCAGAAATTAATTCATCAAAATAAGTTGCATTATTATCAAACATAAGCTCTTGTAAAAGAAATGAATTGCATCTAATATTGCTCGAGCAGCATTGTTAGATCCACTGGTCTCGAAACCTTTGCTTATTTGGCATCAAATGGCCTTATGATTATTATTATTAGATCAGCCATCCGGCCAACCCAAATAAACGGGTAAAATACACCAGTAATTAAACATTTTGAGATAGATAAAAACTTATGTGTACAAAAGTGTTGTGTTAGTCCAGTAAGTTTGATGCAGCCATCAGAGGCTACCAACTTTAGTCATTTAAAAAAATAGACTAAATTATATTGCACTTTATAATTTAGTAACTATGAGTTAGTTACGTGCAATGTGTTGATAATTATACCTCGTTAACGTTTAGTAATATACACTTCCTTGCAAATTCCAGTGCACAATAATGAATCATGAATTAGTGTGGCCGAGTGACGTCATTCGCTTATTACTACAATAATTTAAATGATATGATGTACCATATTATATTTTACCAGTTATGCTTGAATGACCTGGATATTTGTCTTGTCATTTACTGATTTGATTGAGTTGAGTAATAATAAAGCTGAAGAGTTTGTTTGAACGCTCTAGTCTCTGGATCTACCAGTCAGATTCGAAAAATAAGCCACATTATACCCAATGGTTATAGGCTACTTTTTAACCCGGGAACGCGATTGGAAACAGGTAGTAAACATGGTATGCTCAAGGCTTATATGTAGGCATGTTTGCATGTTAAGACTGCCTTGCATGCAAACACTATGGTTGGATTGATGACATAATCCTTACCAATATTGTATTTGCATCATAAAGAGTTGTGAATGTATCGACATGATCAAACTGTCATCTGTCAATTAACTAAAAAAGACAATATGCCTTTTTTCCAGACGTCATTCGAGTACCTATCGTTCGCCGCCGTATCGAAACTGATCGCCGCTGGCGCCACCTACCCGTACCAGGTAGTGAGGGCGCGGCTCCAAGACCATCATCGCACTTACAACGGCGCCTGGCATTGCATCACAGAAACATGGAGGTACGAACGTATCAGAGGCTTCTATAAAGGCCTAACGCCGTACCTACTACATGTAACGCCCAATATATGCCTCGTCATGCTCATATGGGAAAAATTCACCAACAACGATTGATCATAAAATTGTAAATCTTTCTTTTATCTGATGGGAAATTACGTACACCACTATTTATTGTTTGTTTTTATTTTTTTGTAACTTTGACAGCTGTCACTCACACAGGGTCTATTTTTGACGCGGTTTTTAATGTTTGTCTATGGAGTGTTATGTAAGGTAAGCAATTTAGTTTGTAAGCAGGCGATTTTAATTTATTGTCTTATTGTAATGTAATTTATTGATAATTTTGCATTTTTATTTTCTATTTATTAATAAATATTGTTAACATTATGATTTTTGACATTTATTAATTTTGACGTTTAATTATCGATTTTGACGTTATGTATTGTTTATTATTAGACATGGCAGGCAGGTTTTGGCATAGAATCAGTAAATGGAAACGCTGGCACGTATTCAAGGAAGTAATGATTGCATTGTATTTTTAAATATTGTGTAATAATGTGATTTTACAATTAAAATATACTTTAATATGATGTGAAATTAGTTTTAGGGTATAAAATGTTTCATCGTATTTACCTTAGACCATACAGATTTACTGTGCAATTTCGCATAGATTTGATCAATAAACACATAAACGTAATTTTATGCTACTTCATGATATCTGCGTTATTCTCATCTATAGTGAAATGTGTATGCGAGATTTTGTCAAATCTGTTTATCTAAATTAAGAATCTGTTATTTAGAAAAAAATGTTAATCTGTCTCACGACATATGTTGT
This sequence comes from Tethea ocularis, assembly GCA_963555595.1. NCBI lineage: Eukaryota > Metazoa > Arthropoda > Insecta > Lepidoptera > Drepanidae > Tethea > Tethea ocularis. The sequence goes on from OY741958.1 coordinate 11,947,811, forward strand.
GTTTCTCATTTATTTGTTTTCCAACTAAAAAAATATCGGTAATCTCTTGTAAATAGTAGTAGTACTTTTTCCCATCAGATCTTGACTGAATTTATTTTAACGACTAGCAACACAGAAATCAGTGTTGTCAGTATAGCACAATTTAGTTTTTAAATTGAGAATTTTTTTGTGATAATAGGATATGTACTTAGAACTTTTGTGTTGGTGTCTTGAGTATTTAAATGACCATAAAGTAAAAGACACTTTTTTTGTCAATTTTAACGTTACATGTGTGGTGAGACGACGTTAGGTTCTGTAAAAGATAAATTAGTTTCAACTTGATTTAATACAAAACTAGATGAAATTATTAAGTGAATAATGGTTTTTGTTTATTTAAAATTATACAAGTTAGAAGCTAAATTGTCTTTAAAAGCTGAATTTTATTATGTAACCCCATATGTATGTAGATGAAAAAAAATCTACAATAAAAAAATATAAAAGAAAAAAAAATACTATACCTACCCCTTCATACAAACATAGTACAATCATGCACACATTAGTTCTTGAACATCTTCATTATCTCTAGTTACACATGTAAGTAGGTAAATAATTAATTCTCCATTATTATTTATTCACATTAAAAGCAGTAATTTAGAATTGCATACTTCACTCCTTTTGGCTGTTCAAATACATAAAAATTTGAACGTTTTATTTATATTATAGATGTGATAGTTTCAGTACTAATTCACTTTTGTGGGTTGCCAGCATTAAAATTTCAGATAAATTATGTGGCGGTTTCTGTCAAAATATCTATAGCTTTTATTTGGATAAATATTGCCATATCTAAGATAAAGCTGTTGGTATACTAAAGAAAATCTGGCGATCTACGTACTAAAGTATTTTTATTCTAAAAAGTTTTAATTTAAAATAACACCTAAAGTTATTGAAGTGTTTGGATCAATAAAATTACTTACACCAAATTAAAATGTGATGAATAATAAATCAGAGAGAAAGCATAAATAAGTAGTCGACTTTTTAATGTTTTGTGGTTCTGGTATCATTGTAGGAGACACGCTTGGACGAGTGAAATATAAAAATATTGTATTGAAATTAAAAATCGTAGGATAGATAAATTTATGTAGGCCTATTATGTATTGAAACATAAAAAAACGCATGTTGCTAAATGATAAATAATTCCAACTCTGTTTGACCGATCAGCATAAAAATATGAATCACTTAAAAAGGAGTTCTTTTAAAAAGGTGTAAAGAGATTCTTGCAGGGTTGGCAACGCGAGTGATACAACTGGTGTTGCAAGCGTCTATAGGCTACGGTAACCACTTACCATCAGGTGGGCCGTATGCTTGTTTTCTGCCTTATTAGTATATATTAAAAAAAATTGATTTATATTTATCCTAAGCTTATTATAATAGCAAGCTATTCGTACATCCTAGTCACTAGGACCTAGTGATTACATATCTCTACATAAAAGGAAGTTGTCCTCCGTGTCTGTCTGTTTATCCAGTAACTCCTTCTAACCACGCAACGGATTTTGATACGATTTATAATTTTCATCATATAGATATTTTTTTCCGGGTGGTTTATATGTATAGTACATCACGTAGTATATTATTTATTCTTTGGTACATCTAAATCAAAATTTCGTATGTGTATGTAAATAATGAAAACATTTTTTCTTTCATGGGCAATTTTTTCAATCTATATGCACTCGTGCGAAGCCGGGACGGGTCGCTATATTTTATATATATTAGTATTTTAGAAAGATATACTTTTAACAGAAATCAAAGTAGGAATATTTATAAAGATTTTCTCTCGCCTCGCGTAGCTTTTGCAGTGTGACCAGAACCTTAGTGTTATTATTGTCTTAATAGGTGGCTGGCCACATTATCAATATGTAAGACGTATATAATTACTATATTTTTTTAATTCTCGCTAAAATGTTTCACTGTTTCAAACACGCCTATTCAATTTGTGTAATCGATAAATTATAGCAAATTGACTATGGATTTGTTGTTTTTTTAACTATGTATAGGCCTGTGTTTGACCACAATCTCACCGAGGTCAGTGATGGTAAGGACAAAAAGCCTAGAAGGTAACTGGCTCTCAAGTGCAGCTGCGGGTACTACAAAGTACCTTACCCACCGTGCTATGGTTTCCTTACGATGTTTTCCTTCACCGAAAGCTCAAGCTCGTTGTAGGATTCGAACTCGCGTCCTTCGTCTCGACATTCGACGTCACTACCACTGAGCTATCATCGCCTTTGTTTCTATTTATTTCTGCGTATTCCACGTAATAGGGTATATGCATGATTTTTTTTCGCATTTCTTAACAAAAGTCAAGAAATACGGTAGATTTGCATTTTAAACTACTAATTAGACAGCGATTAGACACCGAGAGAGTGAGAGATCCGACATGGTATGTGACGTCATAGAACACTACGGCCTAATAAACTTTATGTTAAATTCTGTTAGAAGGAGTTAGAGATAAATCTGTGATGGCTTATATCTTGGTTATTTTTATTGTTATTCGAAATATATATTTTCTCTAATGTCTAATGAATAATTTTGCTTTTATTAAAACAATTAAAAAATCATGCATATTCCCTATATGAATAAGATATTTAAAACTGTAATGTTTAAATTAAAAGAAATAATACAAATTCGTTTCGATTCCTATCATAACAGTCTTTTATTTTCGGTAAAATTAGGTAAATCCAAGTGATTTTTACAAGGATAGTTTGAGTTTTCATTTTGAATCAGATACCTGGTCGATATTTTGAGTTACTCTTTTCGAAAACTTTTATGAATTTCTAATATATAGATCAAGGTTTGTTATAAGTCATACCCAAGTTCCCAGGAAAAAATCAAAATCAACATCAAAACTCATTTATTCAGTTTAGGCCCTAATAAGGCACTTATGAATGTCAACAGTTACAATTTTTAGACTCTACTGCCGGTTCGGAATACACTTGAACTGAGAAGACTCCGGCAAGAAACTCAGCAAGGCTTCTTTTTTTTTAAGACCATCCACCGACGCCGGCGGCAGGGCGATTGTATTAATGCGATTGCTATCTCTGGTCCACATAAGCTCCCAGACAGAGATGTAGAGTTGTGAGCATCAAATCGTTCACCCGAGGCCTTACGCCAATTTCGATCTTAAAATCTTCAATTATTTTGCCGTGAAAACATTACAAACTATTCAATTTCAAGACTCAAATAATAATGAGTAAAATATGAATAAGGATAGGTGCGTTTGACATAAAATAATGATATACTTAAAAAATATCTAGTACCTAATTGTTATTAGAAATCATTTTATCACTTTCGTAGTTTTTGTAATTTAAAAGGTAAGTACATTTATAAATTGCTTTAAAATATTTTGATACAATAATGAAACAATCCCTTTTTTTCAGACATGAAGGCTGGAGGGGTTTCTACAAAGGTCTCAAACCAAATTTGGTGCGCGTAGTGCCTGCCACAATGGTCACATTTTTGACGTATGAGAACGTATCTCATTATATGCTGAATCGTTCGAGGGATTTGAAATTAGCTACATAGGTGGTTAAAGAATAAGCTGGTAAAGAATTCAGGGTTTAAATGTGTATAAATCTGGGAAATAGATGTTAAAAAAATCCCTGATTACCAGATATTTTCCAGATTTATACAAAGGTAAATTGTGTTACTGCCAATGGTTTATGCCACATACTTAGTTACTGATTATTACCGTATATATTCAGTACCGGTATTTCGAAAACCGGAACCACCTATTATTACTTTACTCATGAAATCATGTTTTATTATTATTTGTAGTGTTTTTTTTTATTAGGTATTATAACGTGCAAAATTGGTTTTAGAAATAATCATGGCATGAGTTGTATAGAAAAAAAATGTTGAATTGACGTCACAATTAATCCTTTGTGACAAAGAAAAGAGGACCTCAAATTTTATTGTGGAATATTTGATGTATTCTTTAAAAAAAATTTATGTCAGTAGGTTGACAAGCAATCAATCGCCTTTCGCTCTTTCAACTCGAAGGTGGTAGCTAGCCAGACGGGCACTATTAGGTACCCTACCACAGTGCTATGGTTTCACGGTATTTTCCTTCACCGAAAGCTCAAGCTTATTGTAGGATTCGAACCCATGAAGATGATATTGCTGCTAAATAAGTTTAGTTTGGGACATTGAAATCCCAACATTTGAAGACATTAAAAAAATCCTGATAAATTTATTTTCTTTTTTTACAAATCATGTAAGTATGTAACACTCGCCATGATTATTTGACACACTTTACTATCCATTCCTTTGTTATTTTTTATCTGTTGTCAACTTTTTCTGTTTATAAAATATAGCACCAATCCTGTGACAGTAGCCAGAGTGATACAAAAATGAGCCTTGTCTCTTTGTAATTAAGTTCATGTGGTTTAATCTACGATTAAGAATATGTAGATTCAGATGAACCTTATTGCAATGTCATTTGCTCTGGTTACTGTCACAGGCCCCATGCTATATTTTACAAACCATAGTAGGCTTCTTACGCGCGGCTTATTTGCAGAAAGAAATCCTTTGACAATAATTAAGGTGTTTTTCTTTTCTTCGTATTTGCATCCCTGCGTGTTTATATAAATGATTTTACAAAGCATTGGTACAAATTATTATTTTAATTAGTTAAGTAGTAATTTAGACTTAAATTCTGATCAATTTGAAAGAAAGCCTATTGTGAGTATACATTAAAATTAGTACCTATTTATATACCTTTCATATTACCCTTTAAAGGGATTCACATTTTTAATAGTTATTCTTTAAAAATAATCTTTCACTTGTGTTTTTGGGTATTTTTAAGTCTTTTTTATTTAACCGTTTATAACAAGGCTGTATAACATAGTTCCTTGATTAACAATATTTAGGTTAATACAGCCAAAGCTAATGAATGATGAAATAAAAAAATATTGCTTCAGTAAATTTAAAAAAATGGCTTCTCTTTATTTTAATAAGAAATAATTGGAATTTCTAACTTGATAAATGTTTTCGGCACTGTATGCTTTATGCACACAGTAATGTTTCTTTTTCTAGTAAATATTTATTCGTACAAAATAGGCTGTGCTATTTTAGAGTGGCAGGCGAAGGTATATAATTATTATTCTAAATTGATTTGTTTGTTTTTACGAATGTGAATACTGATGTCTGAAATTTGTTATTGATGGATTATCAGTATGTTTACTTTTTTATTATTTTAATAAATGTATAGAATAGAAAATTGAGGTTTTATTTATTTTCAGACTGCTTTTTTTAATTTCATTTAAAAGCAAGAGAACCTTAGAGTTGGAAATTTAAATTTTCTTGAAATAATCTTAACAAAATTAAAATATTTTCTAGGCATCAATCAATTAACCTGATATTTTGTTTTTTTTTACCATTAATTATATTTATATTCACTCAAATCTACGTACCTCTCTATGTTATATATATATCTTGACTAATAGTCAGACCATTTTCAGCTTTAACAATTCAATAAAATAAAGCTTAGTTTAAACCAAAGAATAAAGAATATGTTTAAACTGAATACGACTATCGACGGTTTGTTGCTATGTCTTTCGTCAAGTATTTGTTCATTACTCCACGTAGTTCTTATCAGGACTCCATTACGAGTTAATATCTGAACATAAAATAATCTAGTTATATAAAAAAAAGTTATTATCTCAACTGAATAAAGTTGATTTTACGATTACATAAGTGTTATCGTTAAAGCAAAGTGTTATGGTATTACTGACGAATTAGTGGCTTTTTATGTGAAGCGTTTAAATTTTATCGATAAAAATAAAGTGGCGAATTTGCTAGTACCTAGTATCATATTCTAGTAATTACCTATGTGGTATGATAATGAAGTATTCATAGTGTCGCTCTCTAGTCTATGCTCGAATCATGTGCACGGCCGCACGTATTGCTGGCATAGCTGCACTAAGTCCCCGTGAATCCGAGAGAAGTTTACATCGAAAAGAGCCTGCTGTAGTGCCGTCGAAAAAAAAACATACCGTGAACTGTCAAAGTCGCGCAGCAAAAAGGATTCACTTGAAAATGGTAAGCAGTTTTCTTTTTTATTGGGTTACCTACATTTAATGCTAGATGGCGCTGTGTTAATTCCTTCTCAATAAATTGTTTGTTTACGTACTCGAATGTAGATTATATTTATGCATGGATTTATTATGTGAATATGTCGATGTGTAAAATGAAAAGTTTATGAGTAGTCGGTAAGTTATGTTTTAAATCATAGTATATAGGCTTTAGTGTTTGGGTAAGTATATACCTACTACCACACCATCATAACGCCGCCGTCCTTTTTTTTAACGGACAGTTCTTCCACTACCCCCATGTTTTTATATATTTTAGATATTTTTAATTCTCATTTGTATTTGTCATGCTAAGTAGTGTATCATAAGAGTGTTATTAGAAATATTGAGATTTTTTTAGAAAAAAGTGGTTAAATTGATAATTACATCTGCTACATAAGATAAAACAGAAGTTATTTTCGCAAGGTAAGGTTTTTTTATTGTATGTTGCTATGCAAAATTTTATGGTTTTTTGTGATTATGATTACCTAGTGTGTACTATCAATAATAGTATGTATACTAATTGCTAACTGAAAATACTAATTGCTTTGAAAAGTACCACACTTGAGCCCCTTATCCCTGTACAAATACAGTGTTTTTTGAATACTTACAAATTACTTTTTTTTGAGTTTTTTTTATTTCATTTGTGTTTGGGTCTAAATGGATTCAAAAAAGGAGATGTTACAGTTAAATATTCGCGGTAGGAACCTACTGGGTAGTTATTCGTATAATTTCATGATTGTGTTGAACATAGAAAATGTTAAAACTGCAGTCGGTTGTTCTCAGCAACATGTGATTTTGGGTATCTACCTACTTGACTTGTAAATTAGATTCAAATTTCCTCACATTTACCTCGCAGGACAGGAAGAGTGTGTATACCTTAATCCTATTAAGGTGGAGGCTTCGGTTGGGGCGTTAAATTCAAATATCACGTTTTTTTGCTAATTGCAGCTCAGTTTTAGGTCGTAAGTTATCAACATGTTATTTGCGACAAGAATGGTAGTATATTTACTGATTAATAACAAAATAAATCATCAACATATTCCTCCAAGGTATGTTACTGACATATACGACTATTTCATGAAAATGTTACTAAACGTGATAAAATTTGAATTTAACGCTCCAACCGAAGGTTTACCCTTAAGTCAATCCTGTTAAGATAAATTATATCATTACATAGTATATGTATTTAGGTTTATATGTGTAATACATGCATTCATATTATAGTAAAGAAAAACTAGCTAATAAAATGTAGCTACCCGTGACTGGAGTCAGAGAGATATGAAAATTAACCCTTATTGCCATACATTAAACAGTTCAACTCTGAACTCTATTACAAATTAATAAAGTAGCATAAACTAAATTATTGTAGCTTTACAAATTTCAAAATCGAATCAGTAGTTCCGGAGGTTAATCCACAAACACTCCTCTTTATTGGTATAGCCTACCTATTCTTTGTACTGATATCAAATGAAATGGAAAATAACTAGGTAACGCATCTTCAGTTGGATTAAATGATAAATGATTACTTGTGCTACTGTATATCTACTTTGTTGCATCACGACACGATGCATCGTCGGTTTGATAAAGTTAATAATACATTTCGAAATTAATATGAGTTAATTATAGAAACACTTGGTGTCATCTGCCTGCCCTGGGTGGTTAATTTTGCTGAATATAGTTTTTTTTGCTATGTTACTGCCAGTTTTATCATTTTTTAATTAATTTTAGATAGTAACTTACATATACCTACCCACGGCTTATAGGTACACACGGCCACAGATCAAGCTACACATTTTTGTTGCAAAATACCTCCTATTACAACCCCATAAGGTGCCGCAGTGAGTAGCTTGATCTGTGGCCGTGTGTACCAGGTACCCAACCAAGCAACCCATTTGGAGTCCTTCCGAGCCGTCAAATCGGCATTCACTCCTTCCTAACTGATATCATCTTTCACACCCCTTTTTCGGTATTCCACTTCCCGTATATCCATTTACTTTCATATTCATAGCTTTTTTAGTCTCATGGCTTTCATTTCATGCCTCCTCATAACATCTATATTGTCCATGCCACAACTAATGGTTCTGTCTCAACTTATGATTCATTTACGATTTATTCTTTTGAAATAGATTTTAGTTACCTATAGTTGAAGAGTTTGTATGTATGTTTTAACGCTATCTCAGGACCATTTACGGTATACTTACGGTGTGGTAAGCTACCGTGGCCTAAGGACGCTTGAACACATTACCAACCCTTCTCTCCGATCAGCTCTGACTAAAGAAATAACAGTATGATTTAAAAAAATCGGCCAAGTCAAGATGGGTTCCGTACCATCGTAAATTATTTTATTTTCATTATTTGTTGTTAAAGCGCGGCAACGGAAATACAAATTCTGTAAAAATTTGAACTGTCTCATTACGCTTCATGAGATACAGCCCGGCAGACGGACGGACGGACAGCGTAGGCTTAGTAATAGGACTCCGTTAGCACCCTTTGTATACGGAACCCTAAAAATTAGGAACCTAATGGGCTATTTTTAAATGTATATGTGCAGCATCTACTTTCACTCTTTAAAGAACTGCAGGTGAATTAAAAATATCCGGATATAACTAATTTATAATTCAATTAAATAACCGACAGCACAGCATTATTATTATTATCTATTAGCCGGTGGCGATGAGGACGGGCAGCGAATTAAGATAAACATAATATTTCGATGGCGCGGCCGCTAGAAACAATCTGTCAGAAATTTCTGCAGATTGTTAGGTAGGTACATACTTAGTATAGGCATACTTATAAGTTTATTCTCAGACATTATCTTTACATGAGGGCAAATAATGATGTACAAACAAATACATTTACTTCATTACGTTCCGTAGATAAGAATACTTGTGTTGTGACCGGGACATTGTCTCGTAAAACGAGGCCCGCCATTTTTTTTAAACAAGACAAATATTGTCATTTTTTTTTATAAGGTGTTCTATGGTAACGCTTTTCACAAACTTTTTAGCATAGATTTATTTTTCGTATGCCAGTGTTTTTTTTCGTATTTCCTTGAAGTAAAATTCTAAGCATTCGACTCGATATTTGGTGTATAATGATAAAACAATTGAACAAACACACGGTTCACGAACACTTGCTGAAACAAGAGAAATTGCTCGAGTGTAAAATAAAACCGAAATACAGCAGTAACATGTCGGCAACTAGGAATGGAAGATGGCTATCCCAGGTTCGTATTTTTTTAAGCTAGGCAGTAAACCCCAATCTCAAATGAGGGACTAACAAACTAGATAAACATTAAGTGCAGATTTTTTTTGTATTCGCATGTAAATTTTTTTCCCTGATTTATTTTCTGTTGAAGACTTATCCTTGTTATTTACTCTATACTTTACGACATATCCTGGTTCATTATTACCCCCATAGAACATTAAATCACCTGGTAACCTAGTTTAGTCCTTTTTATATAAGTAGTTTTTAGTTTTTCTTTATGATGTAGATTGTATTTTATTTCCAAGTAAACAAGTGAATAATTTTCCTGGAATCAATTTGAATCTTCATAGCGGATTCGTAAAGTTTTATATTGTCAAACGTATAAAATAGTGTTAAATATATCTACGGATCGATTGAAAAGAAAAACAATCAATCTGAAAGCCAAAATATACTTAGTTTTCATTTCATTTCAGTGTGCCCAGGGACCATAATAGCTCTGTGACGAACCTATTCAGTTGAGTTTAAAACGAAATAAGTACCTATATTCGGACCACAATTTCTTTCCAATGTCGATTCTATTTTCCAAACTTTGATAGGAAATACGACTGCTAATAAAACACGTAGTGAGTCCTTATCATTTCAACAGTGATAAGTGAAGATATGGTGATCACCAAACACATATCCACGATAGTATTACATTACATCCGGTGTTGGTTACAGTATACTTTAGCGAAGAAGAAACCGTTCAAATACTTGAAATGTTTGTACTTAATTCATTAACAATAAGTGATAATGGTTATTTATGAGGTCGTTCACCTTACGGCAGATTAAATATTGTGCCATTGACGACTCGGCCTTTGAGAAAAAAAAAATTGCGAGATTTTTAATACTAGTGGAATAGTGTTGCGTGTACTTAAAATACTTGACGTTACAAAAGAATTGTAACTAAGAAAAGGTATATTGTGAAAATCAATTACTAAAGCTACAAAAAACGGGCATTAAACGATCGACTGGCAAAAAACGCTTGCAATGTGTATAAATTGTTGAACGAAAGTGACCATTTTGTGACATTTTGAATTATGTTCGCTGAAGAGGCTATTGAAGTTGAGCTTGGCGGTCGATTGAGAGTAAGTACAATTATTTAATTTTGAAGTAGGTTAGTTAGATTCGCACTTCATTGGATTGAACTGCAGTCTAGACCAGAGGTTCCCAAAGTGTGCGCCGTAGAAAGTAAAGAGGGACGCCGTGAGTCGACCTTCTACTATTTCATATTGTAGGTTTTAATTTTTGTTCCTATCTACCTTACCTAACTACTTTTATTGTAGGTACCTATTTCTTTCAACTGGATCATTTTCAAAAGCTAGCTAGGATAGGGCACCGTGACAAAATACTAAACTTGTAACTGCGCCGCGGGCTGAAAAAGAACCCTAGACATTTGAAATTGGGAAACAGTATGACCATACAAATCGAAATCTACATTTGACAATCCAAAAACGACGTAAACGTGCACATAATTTTTTAGACTTTTTTGTTGGTCTTGCAAACATCGGTAAATGCAATGAGTAGGTTATAAAAATACAGTACAAATTGTTGTTTACGGGAACATGATAAGATATCGTCACCCTGACTTCAATCCAATTTAAATTGTTAAGTACTTGTCAGAAATTCGAACAAGGCCACCTTGCTAAATTGATTATAATATTAAAATTCTAGAAGCATCGTCTCTTAGGGTGCATATAAATCGATTTGTATCCAAAATTTCGGGAAATCATTATTATTAAAGATCATTTTTTTAAATCGTTTTTTTTGTAGCTGATATTAATATGATTGGTTGGACCAATCTTTTATTTACTTCGGTGCCATGTTATTCTGTGAAATTAAAAAAAAAATGTGATTAGAAAATTATAACGCAGAGTTCAAATGCTAAACAATGAGAAGGACGTTTCCAATGCGGGTAACTAACATTATATCATGGAAACACAAATACCACTTTATTAACCTGGTTATCTACTCTCAAGTTGAAAACCTGTCGCCAATCACCTCCCGGTGTGGTGTGGTACTTGAGAGCCAGTTGCCTTTAAAAATCGGAAATAAATTGGCAATGCCCTATTGTTGTTAATGTCCTTAAAGGCGAGGGCGACATTGGGCAGTCCAGTTCCCAAACATTTGTGGTCGGCGCAATATGTACTCTTTTTCCATTAAGCTGTTCTATATCAGTATTAATTCCTTTCTTACTCAAATGTATTATCTTTCAATCTCTTTGTCGGTCTTTGTCTTCCCGTATATTTATCTATTAGAAAAAATCCTGCAAATATTATGAATTCAAAAGTTTGTGAGTATGTATGTACCTTTGTTGCTCTTTCACGTAAATACTACTAAACGGATTTGGATGAAGCTTGGCACATAGATAGATCATACCCTGGAATAACATATAGGCTACTTTTTATCCCGAGAAAAAATTAGATACCTCAGGAAGAGGCGGGAACTAGTAAATCATATGGCCGATATTGCGAAAAGAGCATAAATAAAATTCTATGTAGAACTTGTCGTAAACCTGTCATTGTTATTAGTTCCCTACAGATACGTGTACGACGATAAACGCATCTATTAAACGTCACAATCGTTTATTGATACTTCCTGTTCTGTCTCCAGAGAAGGAATATTTCATCATCTATTTCTGAATGGATAAGGTCGGATCTTTTTGGAGTACTTATTGAAGGATCAGTTAGTGGGATGAACAAATTATTTTAACATCAATCTGGAGTTAGACAAATATAGTAAAGAAAATAAAAACAATGTTCGGAGGGTCGTATATTCATGGTTTTATAACTATTTACACAGAATATTAGGTAGGTATCATAGTTATCTATATTCTACGTTCTAAAGATATTTCAAATGTCTCGGGGTGTTTCAGGAATGAAGGGACGATTTTACCAGAGTCCTCTCTTCTACATTTTACTTAGCGGTGCCCAACATTATTGCATTTTTTTTACAAATCCTACAGATTCTTTATCAATACCAATTCTGATAGCTTTTATCTGAAAATCCACCCATCCAAATCAAACTACCAAGATATAGAATCATTGCAAGAATACGAATTGGTGTCGTCATTTCCACTTACTCTAGTACTAAGACACCAACTTAGAAATGCTACTTATAAACCGCCAACAAACAACTGTCAACTCTATGCCCCAAGGAATAAATTCCAAAGACTTGAGAGTCAAATTCCGATCGGTATGACAATCGTCAGTAATAGACGTAGGACGTAGTCAATATCAAAAGTAAATACTGTGTCATAAACATTGTGAGGTTTCCTTTCCGTTAGGTATACGATGATTCCGTAGAAATGCTGTAGGTACTAACGAGCTGACGCTGCATGGTTCATCAACTCCTATTGCAGGGTCATTAGGCAATGAGGAACACCGATATGGAAGCTCTATGTTTGGAGGTATTTAAGGCGATTTATTCGCTTCACTAGCCTCGTGACGTAGTGTTATAATCGCTTCAGCATTGAATTTGGTTTGTACACTTGTCTAAGTACAGCAAGTTACTTTGTTTCTGTTTTCCTACGTATCTACTGATTACTTGAGATAACTCGACTGTGTTGAATGTAACTAGTTAATTGATGTGGTATCGATGTTGTAATAAGTTGTCGATTGCTTCGTAGCAGTCTGGATTAACATGTCTACGGTGAGTAATGACACGATTTTACATGATTATGATAAGAAAGGGTACAACTGATAGGTACAAGTAATAGATAAGATGTAATAACTTGTCCCTTGGTTATCTAAAAAAACATCAGATTCCAAAACATTGATGAATTTTCTTTCAGTGGCGCTAATTTATATTGATCGTTTAATGACTTTATGTAACGTAGTAACTGCCTTCTCCGCTGAAAACCTTGTCGAAAATCCGCGTTTCGCTACGCTTGATCAAGGGAGCAAGGCCGCGGCAGTGCGGCTCGGTCTGGAAGCCAGGCCGGCGGCAGTCAACGCGACGCACTCGGACCACCACCATGCAGGACGAGGAGCCTCCCCTGCCTCCCCCCACGCCGTCGCCCGCACACTCGGCGCCCTCGCGCCTCCGCCGCACTCTACACACGCTACGCAAGCCGTTTCGCCCCGGTTCGCCCTTCCACATCGGCTCGCTCAAACGCAGCGGCTCCACCAAGTACTCCGCCTCAGACGGCGAGATCGCGCGCGACGAACGCACGATGCGTAAACGCAATAAGAATAAACGCGAGGCGGCCAGCAGCGACGCCTCCCGCAGCACCGATAGCTCGCCCGGTGTGGACAAGAAGAAAAAGGAGGGCGGAGGTTTGTTACGTCGAATGGGAAGTATCGGTAAAAAACGCGCGGAGGAAATCACCCCCACTTCATCGCAACCGGAAACCGCAGCGTCGACCATAGAGAGTCCGCCGACGCCTCCTCCCGAATCGGAAACTGTGAATCCCGAATCAGATACGGTAATTCCGGATCCGGAGCCAGCTAGCCCGATCGCGGTGGAGCATCCGGTCGCCACCCGGCCGTTTACGAAAGCGGCCTGGAAGAGAAACAGCGAGCCTGAGATGGAAAAGCCCGTGGAGGAGCCCAGCCCGGAGAGCGCGCTGAAGCGCCGGATAGCTTTTGTGGCTCAAGCGTCCGCGTGCTTCTCGGAGGATCATGACGATGGGGAGGGGGGAAGGGGCGAGGTGGGGTCGTTGGAAGAGGCGGTGGCGCTGGCGCGCGTCAGGCTCGCGGTGCCCGCGCCGCCCTCGCCGTCACATTCGCGCGACGACGACACGGAAGAGGAGGGGTACTCGGACGCGATGCCTGCGTACGGAGATCTCATCGAGCCCGAGAACAAAGCTGGGAACGATGCCGCACCGGTGAGTGTTCGTTGGTTGAGTGACATGCGCGGCGGGTGCGTGGTATAGCGGTCCGCACGCGCGCGCGTCAGTGACCGAGGGTACTCCGAGCGATGCGCGCGCGCCATGACCTTCGAGGAGGTGGTTGACGACTGCTACCTGACAGTGTGCGAGTGCTGCGGCTTCAGCGCCGAGACGTCCGTGTTGTTTCCAGTACGTTTTCATTTCACGATAGTTTTCAGCGGACGACACGCGGCGCGATGCCCTTCGTGAGTACTCGCTTGCCTGTCGGTGTGCGCTTACCGCTGCATTTCATGAATCCTTCGATTCAATTACCTGCTGTGTTTGTTCAAGTGCATGTATTGTAGCGTATAGTAGTAAGGTATTGTAGTTGTTTCAATGTCAGAGTACATACAATACAGTGCGGAGTGTCCCATTTAGATTTCGCCGGCGTATATTTTAAAATTTTGCGATCTCGTAATCAGTGAAACTGAATTATTTCGTCTAAGTACACGATTTTGTGTTTTATAGAAAATATTACCTTCCATAACTAGTTAAATGAGAATGATGGAATGTTTCCTAATAGTTGAGTGTGCTTTCTAATCTAAAATCAAGTATCAATTTGAAGTCGTCACATAAAATTAATAAACCGGTACGGACGTCACTTTAATTGATAAATTCCAGGTATAATTATAATATAATGTAATTAATACTAATTATGTCTGTCTATATTATGACGAATAACAAATAATTTCAATACAGATTTGATGAATTCAATGTTGCGATTAATTAACAACTAAAGTTTCGTTTATTGAATCCTTAAACTGAATAATAGTTTAGTTAACTGAATAGGTGACAAATAATCTGAATACCTATTGATGGTGATTGGTGCTACTTAATTCTTTTTGTAATCAAAAAGTCATCATATTTTTTTATTACATTAAGTGATTTATTTCCTTAATTACCTATAGTAGATATGACGTTTTATTCCTGGTATTAATTGCATAACATACCTATTATACTAAAAAAAAATATTTTTATATTGTAGGTACGTAAACCAAATTTTGATATCAGTGAACATTTTGATACCACCTTAACTATGTATGTACAATGAAAAAAACATAAATTATACTAAACTAATACCTAAAATATAAACCTACAAAACAAACAAAAAATACTTTTTAGGATTTCTAATAAATGGTTTACTTACAGTAGTTATGACAGTCTTTCGGTATTTGATAATAATCAATAACAATAATGTGAAATAAAATCTAAATAAAACCTAACAGACTGAATTAAAAACTAATGAAACATACATACTGATTTAGCCACTGTTTTCTATGATACTACATACATTATGAATCTTCTAATACTACATTTAAAAAAAACTGTATAGATCTACTGATATAAAAATGCGCATAAATTAACATGGAATTTTGAGGAAGACTTCGTTTATAATGCAGCTTTGAAAATGTTAAAAAGGTGAAATGTGTAGGAAGTAATGGTAGTATCTAATAAGGTATTAGTTTTATTTAGGACTCTTTAATTTAAATCAAAGTTTATTCAATAACTAAAATTGTTTACTATTAACATAAATCGTTTCCTCGTTAGTTTTTATTTCGCCATATTATTTTTATATTGCGTTGATATTTCTAGAAGTTATATATTATGTCATAAACACGACTATGTGATTACCATAATTTATGAAGATATTAATAGTCTTAAATCGAATGATCCAATCCACCGCAAGCTTGCAGTAGTATCCTTCTGTATCTTCGATTTAGAAAAGTTTAGAATAAATCTGTGATGCATTTCCGTTTCTGGAATAAGCTTTATAAGTGGTCAGTAAGCGGATGAAATTGCGTGACTAAAATCCACGGTACTTTTGTGTGTGTGATATATGATATACTAGCTGTTCCCCGCGGCTTCACTCGTGTTCCCGGGATAAAAAGTAGCCTATAACCTTCAGGGATCTTGTAGCTTACTATTAGTGAAAGAATTTTTCAAATCGGACCAGTAACTCCGGAGATTAGCGCGTCAAATAAACAAACTTTTCAGCTTTATTATTAGTATAGATAGTTATTATAGATTGGACTACCTATCACGCCGCAGGTCCTGGGTTCGATTCCCATCCAGGACAAACATTTGTGTACTTGAACATGTATTTTTGTCTAGTCTGGGTGTATCTATTTGTATGTATTTACAAAAAAAGTAGTAAGTATATTGACGTTGGGAAACATAATGTCGTATCTCGAAAAAACGCGAAAATTAATTATATGTAGTAATTAAGTATGTATATCAGTTATCTAGTTTCCATAGTACTAGTTCTGCCTTTAGCTTTATACCTACTGGCTTTAGCTTTATTGTAAAATATTGATTTTAATTCCATTCACTTTTGTAACAGTTTTACATCATTAATTTATAGGTACTTAATTCATAAATAGTAAACTACTTACTCACTAGGTACTTAAAATTAATTGATAATTATTGAGATTGATAACCGACGAATTTTTTATATTTTTTTTTTATTCGAATTCAATTTATACAATCAATAGGTACCTATTTACTACGGTTGTAAAGAAAACAAAATATATTTTTTTATAAATGCTACTCTAACCAGTTAGATTCTTTTAAACGACAAAAAAGAAGTTTCTCAAGTTGACATTATTTTTTTTATACCTACGACCACCCATAATTTTATCAAAGCATGTATCTCGCCATGATTCTTTGAAATACTTAATTTGCTAAATATTAGTTTGTCGACTAATAATATAGTCATGAATTATTATAACTACATAAAATAAAACCTACGAGTCTGTGTACTGACGAATTGAGATTAACAATTTTTTTTTTTAAATCAAGTGAAGAATGCAAGCAAAGGAATGTTGCTTGCATTCTTCACTTGATTTAAAAAAAAAAAAATGTTAATCTCAATTCGTCAGTACACACCTACCATATGTTTATACGCAACGGGTCAGAAATACTGATTTCTAGTCTCTGACTAATTGTAAGTCCTAGGACTCATTGAACTGTGACAAATTCATAAGACCACAACCGCATATCACATCAGCATTCCATGGTCCTGACTGAGTAGTGTCGCCGTCGGTCGGAGGTCGCACTTCAACCGTGGCTGGCTGGCTGCAGTAACCCGATCCTGGTAGGTTACCGCAGCCCGCGGTCCCAACGGTTTTGCAATCTGTCTCGTGTCAATAACTGGCATTCACTAGACTAGAGGTTCACTATGAGAATATATGACATTTCATAAATAAGGTTTTCACACGTATTCAGTTCAGTAACTTTGTCATACCATGTTAGACTAATACAAAAATATTTAAAAAAACGGCTGATTTCAGAGCTTGCAGGATATAAGGCAAAAGTTGTTCAGTATGATGAACCAAACATTATTATCTATGGATTGGACAGTTTTTTTTACATGTATCTAAATAGTAAAAAAAGCGATAGTTCGATCGATCTTCATTCATAACCAAACCGCTCGTTTCAAGAGTTATAAGTAGTCAGGTCTATTTTAATTTTCAAATTGTATAAAGAAATATAGGCTGATGCAGTCATCAGAGGCTAATTTAAGTCCTTTTAAAAATAAAAAGAATAAGTAATTCCAAATTTTAATGGAAACGCGCGAGGAATTATAAAATAACTCTTCGTTTTCTACTCATCAAATACTTTTTAGGTTCTCAAGAGCCTTTTATCTGTGTTTTCTGGTTATTATGCTGATGAGACTGATATGGTATTAAAAGAATGACAGACGTATTACGCAATATCTAAATTTATCATTTTTCATTATTGGCTTGTTGTAATTTAATTAGTATTTTTTTATTTGATTAGATAGCGATATTACCATTACCAATGCTGATTGAACTTGAACTGTATTAATTTCTTAGTAGATCCTAAAATAGAATAACCACCAGTTCTGAAGTTATTAGGTTACCTAAAAGCCTATAAGCCGATATGCCCTTGTCCAAGTTACGCGGACGCACCGGAAAAATACAAAACTTATAATAATATCATATCTTACCCATATTGTACCTACATAAAGTTACTGGCCACGTAAAGAGTGCAAATGACAAATACTTGTCTGTTATCAGGTGTCCGATAAGAATGTATTTGCTCCACTCCAAGCCACATCATAAATACCCGGTCATCGGACAAACGCGATAGTTCGATCGACCTTCTTATCCAAACCGCTCGTTTCCTGAGTTAGGCATAGCTTTTCTTTTTAAAGTTGCACAGTCAGTTCTATTTTAATCAGTCTATTTTCAAATTTAATAAAGAAGGTTTTAATTCCAAATTTAAATGGAAACGCGTAAGGAACTATAAAGTACAGTTCCAAGTGCGATGTGGTACTATTTGTTCGAGAATATTGAATATCATACGCGTGATTTGCTTTATTGGACTTACTGTTGTGTTTCTTGACGATTTGAATTTGGAAGATTCTGAATCATGTCTCCAAAGCAAAAGCCGAAGAGCAGTGTGAGTCTATATTTTGATAATGTGTAAAACAAATTATAATTATTATAATTGAGGGGCCGGTCGGCGCGTGGAGGTTAGATACCGACTGCCACGCCACAAATCATGGGTTCGGTTCCCATCCAGGACAAATATTTGTTTGTCCCCATATTTACAATATGAATGAGTTATCTGGAATCCATAATACAAGCTCTGCTCAGATTGGAATGAGATTGATATTTATTATTTTTATTTTCTTGTTTTACTGTGAGTGTAAACACATACCTACTTTTTTGGTATTAAAAATTAAATTTAGCTAATGCTTGATGGAAATTACCAAGATAATCTACGTTTATTATGTGCTATTTTGTAATGGGTCGTGCATTTGACACCAATCTCAATTTTCGTGGATTTTACACATATTTCGTCGAGTAACGATTTGTGATGAAGACCCAAAGTCAATCATCATTGATAAATAATACCTATTGTACTGCAATTTTTTATGGTTTTTGTCAACATGGAATTTCAATATTATCTGCAGTTTGCTTTGATTAAATTGGTACAGATTAAAAATAACCTTATTATTTTAAAATGCAACGAATTATTTCTGCATTGATAATTTAAATATCAGACGGTCGGATACACTCATGTAGGTTGAAAATAATGATCTGTATCATACTGATTGACTTTAATTGTCGATAGTCATCTAACTAGACATACCTACTTAATAGGAGTACAAATATTTATTCGTTCTTAGATAGATCAATGTTGTCCGACGATTCTAGATTCTTCATGTGTAGGGAAGGTTTCACTTTATTGTCTCATTTTACTTCGTTTCGTGGTTTACTTACCTACAGCGGGCTCAAGACCTATCAAGGAAACAATCAATCCGATTTTGATGAGATTCTCATACAAAGGTTCCGTATTTACTGTATTGTAGGTACTTAGATATAGTTTAGTGAAAGTCTTATCAAAATAGGATAACCCGTTTCCGTGATTAGCCCATATTATATCTGTGACCATCTATTATTGGTAGAATGAAATTGAAATGGACTATCCTCTTTATAGCTACTTTTTTTTTTTTAAATACCAATATTATAAAATGTGAAAGTGACTTGTTTCTTGATGCTCAACTTATGCTCAACTTATGCTCAACGACGCGCAAACAACTGTGACCTTTTTTTATACGGGATTAAAATGAGCATGCAGGTAGTCTATGGCTTGGAGAGATATAGGCAACTTTTTATCTCGGGAATGCGGATAAAACCATGGGGGACTGCTAGGCAATCAATTAATTAAAATAGCCTATGTCCATTATGAGAAATCTCATCGTTCTCGTTTGGATTTATATTTTTCTGAGACAAAAAAATATTAAATCAAGCACTAGCAAATTTTAATTTTTAATACCAAAAAGGTATGGTATGTGTTTATAAACTCACAGTAAAACAAGAAAATAAAAATAATAAATATCAATGTCTTATTTAGTTTTTTTTTTAATTACTAAAATTGGTAGCATATCACGTCTACATCAACCTTACTGGGCATGTTTACCTACTTTATTGAAAAAATATCAACATAAAACCTAAACACATAAATAACGTAAAAAGTAAGAAATAAAATAAGTTAGCTGTCTGCCTCTGTCTAAATCTACGCTTACTCCTAAACCATGCACGCAACGGATTTTGATACGGTTTTCCTAAAAGCGATAAACGAGGAAGTTCTATGTGTATAAATTGCACCCATGCGAAGCCGGGGCGCTTCGTTAGGTTGTAAAATTATTTAATGTCAGAAGAATGACAAGCAAGCAGGCGGCGGTCCACCTGATGGTAAGTGGTTACCGTCGTCTATAACTATTGTCTGTTAAGCTGGCTCTCAAGTGCAATTGAAATTTAGAATTAATAATAAGTTGTAACTTAATTCAAAATGCTAACACCACAAGATATTTAGAGGCTACATAATATATTTGCTTATGTATTCGAAATTTTAGTGTTCCTAGTGGAATATTAAGTGCTCAATTGATATTTAATTTGAATAATAACTTTCATAATGATATACCTAAAAATTCTTATAGACTATTATATAATAATTGATCTCCTATATATTTATAAAATTTATGAAAAATATTCCTATAGAGTAACGATTTTTCTACGTCTATGATGCATTCAAAGGTACTTACCTCTCCAGATTTATTTTAAGGTACCGACTGAGCGAACGATTAAAATCATTCGTCTAAATATAAAGATTTCATATTTTATATCATACTAGCTGTTCCCCGCTGTTTCACTCGTGTTCCCGAAGATAAAAAATAGTTTATGACCTATTCTCAGACCTTCCGAATATACACTCAACAAGTGTCTGTATGTTTGTCATCAAACACAGTGACACGACAATTTTATACCTATATTAGATTTTTCGGCAAATGTCAAATGACACTGGTGTCATTAAATCGGCTAAATTGAAAAGAAACGAAAATGTGACGTCTGACAGCATCTTATTTGGATGGATGGCAGCGGCTTAAATTCACGTAAATTGATATGAATAATTGATATGTTTTAAAAATGTCATGAATACAATATTAGCTAGTAATATGACTCTCCTCTAGATTAAAGTTTTAAGTTACATAATAAATATAATATTTCTTATATTAACTTTTTTGACAATATGTATATTAGATCTTAGATTAATGATCGGTTTCCGCTACGCTCTAATAAAATACCGCTGGCGTAGGTACCTACTAATAAAATGATGCTACTATAATATAATACAACGCACTGATCGGCGCCGGCATACTTCGCTGTATTCATTTAGTTTTGACCACGACGATGACGTCCAGTCCTTCACAATATTTAGTGACTCCATATTATAGGTCTCCATCGGCTCGCATCTCTTTCTTCCTATCACAAAATGTCACGTGTATTAGGAAAAATACTTCAGAATTTGAACTAATCATCATTTCATAATTCACTGAGTAGAAACCAATGGAATTCAAAAGTAGGTACCCCAAGTATAGTATGACACAACTTAGATGAAGCATCGGCAATCTTCGTAAAATCGATCGTTCTCGAAAAGAGTGCGCCTACAACATTACTCGTGTGAATAATCTTGTTGAACGTTGAATGGCGCGATACTGAATTATTTTTATTTGTTGTGTAAATCTTATCGTCGTGAAGTGTACGAAAACGATTCGCCGATGCTACATCTGAGTTGTGTCATACTGTACCTACTTTTGAATGCATTCTAGGATTGCTTCAGCGCATCGTGCTGCATCAGTAGTCGGTAAACTTACATCGGGAAAATAAATAAATAAACAGTTCTGAAGAAAAGTTTACTTAGCCAGTTAAATATTCCCAGGAATGAAACCGCTGATTTTTTAAAGTATTGGAGTGTAAAAAGTTGATGTTTGGAATGGGGAGGGAAGAATAAAGTAAGATTAATCAAAAAAGAAAATATATTTGACATAAAGATTTTCCATTCTCTTTCAGTCCCACGCATCCCCGAGTGCTGAACGGAGGGAACACTTATACAAGATCCTGGTGATCGGTGAACTGGGTACCGGCAAGACTTCAATAATCAAGCGATATGTACATCAGTTCTTCAGTCAGCACTACAGAGCCACAATAGGAGTGGATTTCGCCTTGAAAGTGCTCAATTGGGACCAGAATACGATTATACGCTTGCAGCTATGGGATATTGCAGGTGAGTGCAAGGAATCTATAACCTAATAAACAAAATTGAAACTTATTTCATGGTATTACGTATCACTTCTTTTTAAACTTTTCGACATATCCTCCGAAGTATTAATAAAGTGACCACAAACAGTTATGTGTATCCACGTATCAATATTAAAAATTTACTTCGAATAACTATTAACGCTGAAACGATAGAAGAAAAAAAAACAATTAATTCGAGACCTTTTCCTATATTAAACTTTTTAGATAAACTATTAAAAAATACAATTAGGAACGGTAGGTAAGATATATTCAAAGCTGTTTGACAGTTTCGTCAAAATGGGGACCATGCAGGGTATGGACGATATGAGTTCATTTTTTAACATTGTGTTCGCTTTAGTTATGTCCTTATTCTGCCTGTTGTTTTTGTTGATTGTGATAATGATTCCTTTCTGAGGTAAATATCTGAATGTATTATCAAGTTTTGTACTACATTCGCACATTCTTTATCAATGTCAAAATAATAAGGAAAATTTTATATCTATTCAGTAATAATCCATTATAATGAATCAGCTGTGCAGATAACAGCTTTTTGAGACCATTTGTATCAATCGCTGTCAATTTAAACACGTTGATATGATAATTTTTATGTAGGCTTTGTACGGGTATCCGGTATTTTAAAATTAATTGCCATGAAGATATGAATCAATTTTAACTCCATTAGTTATATAGTTTTCTGTTTAATCTGTTCGGTAATCCGATAGAGAGCTTAGCGAATAAGTCGATTTGTGAAGCTTTAGAAATGAGGTTTTATTTATTTTGCTATTGGTATAAAGAATGTCCAACAGTGAATTGGTATGGTGAAATTTATTTCTATCACCATCAAAATAGTCAATTTCCCGGTAAATGAGATAACATACATATTTTCTACCTTTTTTCAATAATATCTGTAAGAAAGAGAGTATAGATACTTAGATATTATGTATTCATTAAGGCTTAATAAAGTCCCGCTTCCTAGTAATACAAAATCAGCACCATTCGCGGGCACATGACGAAAGCCTTGTTACCAACAGGCAATAAGACAGGATGATTTCACACGCTTTGCCATATCTCTTATTATTTTCTTTCTTTCTTTCTTATTACAACTTTTGCCACAAACATATTTGGGTAATGTAGGCGAAAAAACCTTAAAGCAACTGTCCTTATTGCAGGTCAAGAAAGATTCGGCAATATGACCCGGGTATACTATAAGGAGGCAGTTGGCGCGTTTATTGTTTTTGATGTTTCGAGAGTAGCAACCTTCGATGCTGTTGTCAAGTGGAAGAATGACTTGGACACGAAGGTGCAGCTACCTGATGGGTCTCCAATACCTTGTATACTACTGGCTAATAAGGTTCGTTTGAGTTTTTTTTCTTACTATATATAGATTGGCTTGTGGTCAATCTCACCGTGGTCAGTGGCCGGTGGTAAGCACACAAAGCTTAGAAGGGAACTTTCTAGTGCAGTTGTCGGAACTGGAACACACAAGTAGGATCTTGGCGACAGATTTACAAAATACCTACTAATAATAAAGCTGAAGAGTTTGTTTCTTTGTTTACGCGCTAATCTCCGGAGTTACTGGTCCGATTTGAAAAATTCTTTCACTAATAGGAAGCTACATTATCCCCCAAGGTTATACTGGCTACTTTTTATCACGGGAACGCGAGTGAAACTGTGGGGAACAGCTAGTAGTTTATAATTGGCTTTTTCTCTCATTTTCATCCACGATTCCGAGACAAAAAGTGGCCTGTGTCCCACTGCATATCATAGGCTATCTGCATGCCAAATTTCATGACAATCAGTTCAGCATGAAAAGGAAAATTACAAACAGACAAACTTACATCCACATTTATAATACTAGTAAGCAAGTCTGGATGATAACGCTATAGTAGATGAAGCAGTAGTAAATAGTGAAAACGTTTGACACTTTCTAATTTACCTTTGTTAATGTAGCTATTTAGAAATTTATTAATGCGTGTCATACATTCGATTTTCTGTCTTTTCAAACATGCTTAGTACAATTCATTTATGTAGGTAGGTACCTCGGGGTCTAAAAAAGACGTTCTAAAAGATTCTTCCGTGTTATTCGTCTAATACTGATATTGTCTTCCTTTTACATTTTTACGTAAATAAGTACTATAGGTATAATCATTTCCATATTTGCCTTAAATTATTGAAAGATATTACAATGTTAAACTATAATTTTTAAATATTTATTTTGTTTTCTATCAAAACATCCAAAATAAACTTTGACGTACCCAAATCCAATCAAATAAATGGTATGAAGCAACATTTCGATCGGTTTTTAATTAAAATACAAAAAAAAACATAGTTATTCAGTCTTAATTTAACAGAAACGAAATAGAAAGAATAACCGGTAAAGTTACGGTTTTAATTTTTGTAGTCTAGTAACATTAATTCAAATCAGAATCTGTTTATGAATTGAATTGCGCAGAAAGGGCGACTATTTTACCAGAAAATAGAGGAATTGCATGAGATCTGCTGTGAATTCAGGAAATGAATTCCTTTTAGCAATATTGCGTAATCCTTCCTTTTTAGACCCCCTGGTACTCCTTCCAACTTGCACGCCGAACGGTTTTGGTCCAGTCTAGATCCTAAATTTATTGCTATTACAACAAACAAAAATACTTGTTAATTAATAATAAAGACACTCTTGAAATTTAATTCAATTATTCAAGTATCTAACCTACCTGTATGATTGAAATAGCCTTAAAAATACTTAGTAGTACATAAATCAGTTTAAATTAAAGTTGAGTTGGAATTTCTTAATTTATAAGTCTATGAGTCCTAAACTAAGAAATTTGTACTTTCTTTAAGCTGTGCCTTGTGACGGCTGCTGGGGCAGAAGGGTTCTCGAGTGGTGACCACGAACCTGAAGACGCATCGTAGGCAGGCCCCCCACAAGATGAACCGATTATCTTGTGAGGGTCGCGGGAAACCGCTGGATACGGATAGCGCAAGACCGTGGAGATCCTTTGGGGAGGCCTTTGTCCAGCAGTGGACTTCTTTTGGCTGATATAATGATGATGAATATATAACTCGACATTTGTTAGGCAATCAAGGGTGATAATAATATAACTCGACATTATTTCTTAGGCAAAACAAGGGTGATAATATTATTATTTGTTCACAGTGCGATCAACAGAAAGAAGGCATTGTCAACTCTCACGCGAAGATGGACGAGTACTGTCGCGAGAAAGGATTCGCCGGCTGGTTCGAAACATCTGCTAAAGAAAACATTAACATTGAAGAGGCTGCCCGGTCATTAGTCAATAAGGTAGGCTGTTTGAAAATTTAAAATGGAATAGAAGACTTTATTCCATAATGTCAACAAACCAGCACAGTAGGACATGATCCAGGGGGGTATTGGATTCATGATCATGATCTAAATGGGTTCAAACCCAAAAGCCTCTATATTAGTTTATGATCGCGGGTGAGCAGCGGTGCAATGCGACGCGGTCAGCTAGTAGGTAGGTACCTATTCTATAAGGTTGAGTTATAACCTTAGTGAAAGGCCCTCCTTCCCCAGTCGTGCTGCTGTTCAAGTAAATAATTGCTATGAGTCCAGCGGCCTTAGCGATTGCGAGGCCCCGGGCGGATAGAAGTGCGAGGTCCTTGTCTTTGTGGAATTAGTTTTAATTTAATGATGATTCTTGCCGAGAAGTGCTAAGTAGTTACAAAGATTAATTATGAATCATGATAAACTAAGGTGCAATAATGTTTTAAAAGAATCAGAAATTCAAAAATTATGTTTTGAAATATTTTTCTACTTGGGTTGTTGTGCAAGTGCGCGAGGCTCCTGCAGGAGCCTGCAGGAGTTGCCCTGCTCGCAACCCCCCAAAGGCCGCCACAGGGTCCAGTCCTGTCTTTGTCAGCCGATTCCATTTTGGTCATGCTGTGCTTATTGATTGTACAATGTTGTTAATATTGATTGGTTAGATATGCGTATATACTTAAACGACTACTTTGTTTATGAATCTACAAATTATCGAGTAGGCAGTCAAGGTAGGTAATGGGTCGACAAAAAAACAAGAATAATGATAGCATTGTGGTCCGCCCTTGGGCTTGGAAATAATGAAACTCGTAATTTTTTAACATTGGCATTGGTTTATCATTTAGGTACTTATTTCATGTAGAAATCAATTCTAAGATGATCCTAGTCCTACTTCATAACCCTGAGCAGTGAGCATTAGGTACCATTACGATGTTAAGACAATTTGAAGCTTAACATAAAACGGTAAGTATTTTAATGCCATGTTGAAATTTTTATGGAAATATTTTAGTGTTGCATTCCATTCTAACTTTTTTTTTACTATATGGTAGGCCTGTTGACCACAATCTCACCGTGGTCAGTGTGACCGATGGTGGTAAGCATAAAGCCTAGAAGGGAACTGGCTCTCAAATGCAGGAGTCAGTACACACCGGAAGAAGCTTGGCGATATATATTCAACTTGATTACTGGTAGCCAGCCAGGCGGGTACCTTCTACAAATTACCCTACCACCGTGCTATTGTGACCTCACGATGTTTTCCTTCACCAAAAGATCCAACGAGATACTAGAAGAACCCACGGCCTGCGGCGATAGGTGGTGTCTTAACCAACTGCGCCAACTGGCCAGTCCATGCCATTCATGCCGGTTGACAATAAATTTTTGATTAAATTTTCCCACAAACATTCATGTCAATTTGATAAAACTGTTTGATCAAATTACTTGAACGTCTATAGCCGGCATAAACCAATTATAAATTAGCAAAAATTAATTCTATATTAAAATTAAAAATAATTAATATAGAATCTACCTACATTAATTTTTCTCTGAATTTTCTTTTAAAATTTATTGGTATGTTTTAATACCTATTTGAAATTATTGTGTAACTGCACTATGACGTTCCTCGTAATATCAAGGCCGAAAAATCAATGGACCGACCAATTAATTCGTTTGTTTTTAAACAATTTTAAGAACCCGTTTCGATCCGACCGCGTCGTTATCTTTATGTGAATTTCTCAAACTTTACTCTATTCATCTACTAATACTAAATAGGTGTGTGTACGGAACCATAAATTATACTTAAAAATTACTCTGATAAGGACTTTTTTAATTTGCATTGATAATATAATTATACTTATTTTAAGAATTCCACAAAAACTTTAGTAGGTAAGGATGGTGCGTTCGGGTATGATCGGATACAGGGTAAGATCGGTTAATTCAATTTCCTGCCAAATTAGGCGACATTTTTTTATTGCTGGTATCACACAACACGGCGCCAATTACCTGCCAGGTACCTCTGAGAGGGCTATTTTATTGTATGTATATGTAACATATTCCAATAAAGAGAAAAAAAATCTAGCACGCTTCCAACTCACTGGAAAAAATTGAAAATAAATTGTCCGAACTTTCCCGAACGCACCATATTTCTTTTTTAGGGTTTTTATCCTACTTTCCTACTAATATTATAAATGCGAAAGTTTGTGAGTGAGTATGTTTGTTACTTCTTCACGCTCAAACAGCTGGACCAATTTTGATGAAATTTGACACCCTGGATTAACACATATCTTCTCACACGGCTCTATACTTTATATCCCTCGGGAACATAAAATCCCTCTGAACGTGAGTGACATCGCGGAACACAGCTAGTACCTACTTACCTGCCTAGCTTAAAAGTCTAGCCTATATCACGACGAGTAGCTCCAAATATTACCTTCTATACGTAAATAAACTTTACCTCCTTATATTATGAGCGCATATTATGGGGACGGTTAAATTAGGGATCTTTTGAAAAAATGTTGAACATACCATAGTTTGAGAACCTTAATCATTAGCCCGTAATTTATTCTCCACTGAGACCTTTCGGAAACATAATATGTTCTATCTACATAAATGTTAGGAAATCTTTTTGTTTAAACTTGTTTTTGTTAGTTATTTTTATGTTATGCAATCCTAACATTTTGATATGTTCTCACATGGTTCATTGCCCACCAAATAGGTTAAAAATGTGATGGTATCTCCGTATAATTTACAGATAAGTGGAGTTTGGCTGCAGATTATGAGGTTTTTTTTTTGTAGGTATAACTAATGGCTATGTGAAGGTATAATCCAGGATATCTTTAAAGTATAATTATTGTATCACATAAACCTAAATAAATTATGAGTGATGACATATAAAGCCTAATTGCACCAACGTCGTATAACACAATTTTTTTTTTTAAAGGACTAAAGTTCCTCCAGTAGCCTCTGATGGCTGCACCAACCTTACCGGACAATAATATAACACTAACCCCGGGTTAAATATGTTACAGAGTCTCTATACAAATTCTGTCACATAGCCATATTTAACCCATGGGTTAGTGCTATAAGCCGTTTTGCAATTGGGCCTTATAATAATTTAAATCTGCAACCGCATAGGCGCAAAGGTTTTTTGTCTATGGTTACTCGCTTGTTATATTTACTCGTCTGTTCCGGGAAAAATTATGTCTACAATAATTATTAAAATTCTTGTATTGTTACAGATTCTTCTAAACGACAAACTACTTCAAAGCAACGACAACAGAGACGGTGAAAAGTTTGCGCTCGACCACAAGATCGCTAATGGTGAGAATAGCAGGGACGGTGGCGGGAAATCCTGCGCGTGCTGACCAATCACAGCGCGCCATTCCAATGGCCTAATCAAAACACGCCAATTGACCAACGCCTATCCTCATTGGTTGAGTAAGATTAAAACTGACCAATCATGTTTGATTAAATTTAAAATATTTGAAACTCTCTATTATGCGCATGGACTCGTGAAATTGTTTATTTTTGACTATTCATTATGACATGTTATGTACTGTTTAATATTTAATTTGTTTTCTATAAAAACCAAATTATGTCGTAAATGTAGTTAAGCCTGAGTGATTACTTAATCGATATTTGAATACCTTATTAATTATAATTATTTTATTAAACAGCCTCAGGCTCTATTTTTTTTATTGAAATCTTATGCGCTTGCGTCATACTTTTTCTTTCGGATAGACGTAGTTAGTATTAATTTTTAGTACCTACAGAAGAATAAATTCAAGTGCCTGCTTACATATCGTTCGAATTTAATAATTATACCTAATAGTAATTCTGTACTCCAAAGTTTTATACGGTGGAGACGTCTAGTGCCATCGACGGCTGAAGTCATACTGAAATAAATGTAATTGTGTACGATAATTAAAATACATTGTGTACTAATTATTGTAGTAAGTATTACCTATTTTTTGTATGCGAGTATGAAGGGTGTTACTGTACATTTAATAAAATACTTATTTAGTAATCATTAGAGTTTCATTTTAAATCTGTCTTTAAAATAAATGTCTCGCGAATGGGACTTGCGTCCCCAAACCGAATATTATGTGAATGTCAAGTAAGCGGTGCAAGGCTAGTTGGTGGACTTGGAATATATTTTTTCTCCACTAATCCATATCCACGTGGGGCCGTACTCACACACGATCCGTTCTGTATTTGGTAGTGTCAAAAACGCTTTATCTCGGGGAGGCCGCTAGGGAAATTTAGGTGTAGCGCCACATCTGCGGAAAGTTCGGCGCTGACACTTCGTCGGCTGAAGTATCGCATCGGACGTAGTATTTGTTTGAAATGACACATAAACCGCACCGAACAGTAGGAATTTTGCGGGCGTCTAGTTTTTACGCTCGGCTGATGTGCCATAAGCTAGTGTAGCGCCACACCTGAAAGGTACGGGGCGGAAAGACCCAATGGCACATCGGACTGACGTAACGCGCTCGCGGAACTTTCCGCGCCTTCCCCAGGTTCGGCGCTACACTTTGATTTCCCTAGCGGCCCCGAGAGAATGCGTTTTTGACACTTGTAAAGCCCGGTTTCGAAGAAGCTTTCCAACAACAAATAGTTTTGTCTGTTGATGTAGTTTTATCAAGGAAAATACAAACAATTGTTGATGGAAAAGGCGAGAGTTCGGTCACTTTACATTTAATTTGAAGGATTTATACTAAGGATACATAATTCCACTCATTTTCAACATCAACTATTTTACATTAATATATACTTTAAATCTTTATAATTTGCATATATTTTGTATGTGTAGTTCTTTGGGTAAAATATTAAACGTCTTTGGCAGCGCGTAGTACCTATATACCTCAACTTCTCAAATAATAGGTACATAGAGCATTATTTGCAACTAATTCGATTTATGATTATGCATTTTTAATTAGTTTACGGTATTTCAATGATAGTTAATGTAGTTGTCGATTAGCTAGTAGCTAAAAGTTACAACACCAAATATGAAGACGAATTAATTTTAAAGACCTACCTTCTAATTGTTGTAACATCGTTATGGTAACGCTCCGGTTTCATTAAGATTGGTTGTGTCGTTAAGGCGTCAAGAGGTACCTAACAAACAAACTCACTATCCCATTTATAATATTAACTAGTGACCGGTGGGTCACTTCGCACGGCTTTTCTGTACTGTAATGTGCATGTATTATACACATAAACCTCCCCCTTAAATCACTCTATCTACTTATTGCTGAAACTGCTTTAAAATCCGTTGCGTAGTTTAAAATATCTAAGCGAACAGACTACGGAAGGGACTTCATTTTATACTATGTAAAGACGAAAATTTAGGATAGCAGTAAGTACGGTTGAATTTGGAACTACTTACATGTCCAGTTATTATAATGTAGACTACCCTTCTAAAACTAAATCGATTTATTTATTGACTTTAATTCTACGCTCGACACCTATGATCAATGCATCAATCAATAAAAATCTTACATTATGTCGGCCCTTACAAGCGCAAGCGTGAGCTTTTTAACAAGTCCGTATGACGAAACTAATTAATATGTCATGATAAGTTAAGGCCAAACTAGTTTTTCTTACCGTTTCTCAGACGGTTAAAAAAGCTTATTCTATCGAGTTGGTTTTTTTGGGTCAATATGTAAGTACCTGTTGCTGTCGGAATAAAGTTTAGATAGAATGTATGTTGTTTTGAAAGAAAACGTACTACTAAAGGAGTAGTTTTTCGGAATCGACATTTCGGATTCTAAAAGCCTCCTTTGTCTTCATCCGTCCATAGAAACAAAGCGAAGTAGATTTTTTAAATGTCGAAGAGTTTTTTGTCGATAATAGGCTAGTATACAGCATCAAAAATGATTAAACATTAACCAATGTATAAATCATCTAAAAACACACGGAAACATCATTTAAGTTGTAAATTTAATGCCGTTTACGATTTTTTATTACCAGTAGAACCACTAAGAGTAGATCATTTGATGCTGTGAAACTATGACGTCTTAGTGCAGTATTTCATACAAATCTCCATACTATCGTTTTGACATTTAATAAAAGGTTGCTGATTTCATTATGTCAGTACACTATTGCAATAGATGTTTTACTTATTTTTGCTGAAATTGATCAGACATTTTCGCTTTGTCAACTTGATACTTAATTTTATTTGAGAATAATGACGGATGACTTTTAATGCATAGATTAAGTGGTACAGTTAGCTTGTTTGTTTTCACTGATTGTTATATACCTCCATCTTTGTAAGTTATAAAGTTTATATCTCAAATATTAATGTTATAATGAAGTTATTTATATACGGGTAGTTTAGCATTCAATTGATCAATGTCAAAAAAAAAACAAAAAAAAAATATTTATAAAATCCTTGCGATAGCATGAGAAAGAGGCAGCAACATAATCAAATATTATTATATACATTGAAATATAGCATAGATTTAGGATTTTTTTATGAAAATGCAGTGACAAGACTAAATCCTAGCAAGCAAAATTAAAAAAAAAAACAATATTTCAAATAAAATAAAATGACCTACAAATATCAGGGGGCACCTTCCATGCTAAAAGAAAAAGTTAGTATTTATTAAAACAAACTTAAGTATAATTATGTGTCTCAGTTTTTATCTATCTCTTTTGTTTGAACAATGATATAAATATTTACCGAGAGTTGTATCTCATTTCAGTGTCGCAATTTACTCTTAGTTAATTACTACTTTAATTAAAGTAAACGTAGTGTTCATATTGTTGCTGTGTTGTTGTGATACGTTTTGACGTGGTTTAAATTAAATGGTGTTAAATAAGGTACGTTGTGTATTTTTATTTAATTTTACTTTTACTACAGTTTTTTTTTACTCGTAAAGTCTAATCTAAAAAGGGTTTTTTTAAAGCTGTTCATCTTCTATATATTAAGACACTGGTCGTTTTTATTGTTTACAAGTGTAGTTGATCATAAATTTTTGTTTTGAAGGATTCCTTGTGTAATATTTTACACGAATCTATTGATAACAAATTTATTTTTATTATCTATAACAAACAGGAGTAGGTTAAAACGCTAGAAATATTTAAAAAATATACCTTTATTTCAAGCGCCTATGAGACGTAATTCTGTATTTTGCATACGTAGCGTATGGGTATTATATATTTAGAACTGAACTAATTGGTTCCATAATTGTTTACTTTCAACAATTATTTCAGAAAACGAGTAGTGAAAACCATATTTGTGACGAAGATGTCGTCATTCAAATCAAAGCTCTCAAAGTGTGGACGCCAGAAGAAAAAACATGGTGGAGGCGTGAGCCCACGAAAACTAAAACCGTCATTCTTAATAACGGTAAAGTTAATGACTCGGTACCTACAAGCCTACGGCCTGTTCATAGCTATTTTACCCCTGACCGTTTACAAATTTCTTACAGAACTCTGAGGGCCTACTCCGAAAAACGATACACGATAGTTTGATCACCGTTGTCAAATTAACAACCAATAGAATTGCAGCAAACTGACGCGACGTCATTTTGGTGCAATTCTATTGGTTAATAATTTGACAACGATGATCGAACTATCGTGTATCGTTTTTCGGAGTAGGCCCTCTGAATATGTGTTTTAAGAATTATTATTAGAAATTAAAAAAATCTAGACTTCAAGACTATCAAAGTAATAAAAGGCAGTGATGCTAATTAAATGGGCGGAATTATGGTAAATCGCAGATGTAAAATAACTGTGAGATGTAACTATGTACCATCAACAAAGTTGAAGCATGATCAGTTTTGAAACCTCTTTTCGCTTGCAATCAGTTATCATAGTTCACCCTGTCAATTGCTGACAATAAAAACCGTCTCTTGCAAAATCATTTGTTTTGACTATTTTTATGACAAGCCCATTGTCTGGTTATATTGTGTGAGACACAGGCACACAAAATACACCCTTGAGGAGATCTTGCTTCAACTTAATTGATGGTACGTCCAT
Organism: Tethea ocularis; assembly: GCA_963555595.1. Taxonomy (NCBI): domain Eukaryota; kingdom Metazoa; phylum Arthropoda; class Insecta; order Lepidoptera; family Drepanidae; genus Tethea; species Tethea ocularis. The sequence continues at coordinate 11,981,414 of OY741958.1, forward strand.
CTAACGGACTATTTTTCAGTTATTCATGGAGATATCGTATAATGTAGGAATCCCTCGCCTAGTTTTCTATCCAATACGACTACGACTACGAATCTGAGGGTCTACTCCGAAAAACGATACACGATTGTTCGATCATCGTTATCAAATTATTAACCAATAGAATTGCATCAAACTGACGAGATGTAAATTTTGTGCATTTCTATTGGTTAATAATTTGACACCGATCATCGAACTATCGTGTATCGTTTTTCGGAGTAGGCCCTCTGACTAATGAGTAACACATTACGACAGTTAGACGCGCTCTGTGTTCTAGGTACCGATTCTTTCTCTTTCTGTTGTAATCGTATCTTTACGTCACACATCTAAGTTTGAAGATAATATGCCCCGTATTATAACCAAAATTGTGTAGTGGATATTAAATGACACTTATGTTTAGTTTCAGGATGTATAAAACGCGGAGAGTTTGCTGCCGTAATTGGACCAAGGTAATCTCTCCATGTATTTAGTTTTTTTTTACAAAAATATCACGTCTCAAACAAACATTGCAGATAAATTGCAGTAAAATTACGTATAGGTATACATAGTAAAAGTTCTGTTTAAGGACCACATTTTGAATTTTTAACAGATATTTTTGCGTTTTAATTTATTGCAACAATTTTAAGTAGGTATAGGTAATATTAAACGGAATTTTGTGATAATATGTTACGTAGATAATATGTTATGTGAATTCGTCTTCTCAGTTTAAATATATTCCGAACCTTTAACTTTCTACGCCTAAACTGAATAAATCATTAGTGACTTTGAATATTGTATGATTTGAAACTATTCAAATCCATAACGGACATTTGTAAATAAGGAAATAATGTAGGTACAGTTCAATACACAGATAGAATAGCCATATCCTCAGGGATATGGCTATTCTATCTTAGCTTTAATCACAAAATTATACACATTAAAATTTACGTAATAAATTAAAAAGCACGAAATATTCGTTGAAAATTCTACATTCACATGACCGTGTATACTTTCCACCATTATTAATATTCCGCTTCAGCTACTCACTCAGACAGTGTTACTTTCCGCAGCGGTGCAGGTAAAACTACATTTCTGGTGTCATTAGCAGGCAAATGTACCTTACAATCCGAGGGTGCCGTGTTCGTGGGCGGTGCGAATGTCAGGGAGGTGCACAGAGCTGTGGAGATAGTACCTCAGTTTGACGTATTCATGGACTGTTTGAATGTTATGGAGCATTTGGTTTTTATGGTGAGTGAGCTTGTGCTGTTGCCGTTTGGATTATCTGTATTTAAATGTCGTGGGGCAGAAAAGTTCTCGAGTGGCGACCACGAACCGGAAGACGCAGCGTGGGGAAGCCTGACGGCCTGACAAGGTGGACTGACGATCTTGTGAGGGTCGCGGGAAACCGCTGGATGCGGGTAGCGCAAGACCGGCCATCGTGGAGATCCTTGGGGGAGGCCTTTGTCCAGCAGTGGATGTCTCTCAGCTGACATGATGATGATGATGATGAAATGTCGTACGTACCTATTTAGGTATTAAATTATTCATTAGACTGACAGGCCAGTTGGCGTAGCTATGTATTTACAAAAATAAGTAGTATATGTATGTAGTATATATCAGTTACCTGGTTTCCATAGTAAAAGCTCTGCTTAGTTTTGGATTAGATAACCGTGTATGAAGAATATGCTAAGATAATTTATTGTAAGTATATTTATTTCTTTATTAGGTAACACAAATAAAGCCTAATAAATATCTACACTCGATAACATCATAAGAGACCCTATGCAAGTAAAAGAAATCTATCAAACATTTGGAAATCATTGCGTTTATGTTCCAGATAGAAATGAAACTAGGCAGTTTCAAGACAGAATCCAACAAAAGGTTATTGGACACGTTATTAAGTGAACTGAAATTAAAATCACATGTAACTACTCCCATATCTTCTCTGTCCGGTGGAGAAAGGAGATTGCTATCATTAGCAACATCTGTAAGTTGAAATTTAGTATTTATTAAGTACTAGCTGACCCGGCAGAGGTTGTCCTGCCCTGAGAACAAAAATAAAACTGGGACCTACCTACCTATCCCTACCTACCCCTACCTACCTTACCTACCTACCCCTGACTAACTACCTACCCCTACCTACCTTACCTATACCTACCTACCTACCCCGAGTGTAATTAATTGATGTTAGTAAATGATTACTATTGCGTTTGCATTAACAACATTAACCGCTTACCATCAGGCGAGCGTATGCTTTTTGTTGTATAAAAAAAACTTGTTAGTGTAGGTAGTCCTAGCTATTTAATTTTTAGAATCGATGCAAGCTACAGCATTGACCTTTGATTTTTATATTATACATACTCGAGATCTAGACACATTATTTTTCCGTAAGAATGTCAGAAATGGATAAAATTCTAAATGTTAAAATAAAATATACGCATTAGTGTCACGCTACAAATTTAGTTTTAATAGTAGTTTATGATACTGTTGCATAATAAGGGTTATTAAATACGAGTCTGAGTCTATAATGAAATTAAAAAATTATATTATAGTACAGTTTTCTTCCCAAGATAATGTTATAATATTAGTTTATGATACTGTTGCATAATAGGGGTTATTAAATACGAGTGTGAGTTTAAGTACTATAACTTTTTTTCATTAAAGTACAAGTATTTGGACATGTTTGGCCACTTATATAATGTTTTTTGGGTTTGAATACTTCAATTACTGTATACTTTTTCACTCTCGTTTTTTTAAATAGATTTTTTGTGTAAAAGGCAGTATTAGAAGCCTTTATCTTAAACTAGCTGTTCCCCGCGGTTTCACTCGCGTTCTCGGAATAAAAAATAGCCTATAACCTTCGGGGATAATGTAGCTTCCTTCCTTCCTTCTATTAGTGAAAGATTTTTTCCAAATCGGACCAGTAACTCCGGAGATTAGCGCCTTCAAACAAACAAACAAACTCTTCAGCTTTATTATTAGTATAGATTGTTTTCTTCCGTTTTCAGCTGCTATCAAATCCCCAAATTCTAATCTGTGACGAGCCCACTACTGGTTTGGACAGTTATAACGCTTTATTGGTCATAGGAGTATTAAAGAAATTGACATTATCCGGCAGAATTGTGATATGCTCTGTCCATCAGCCGTCCTGTGAGCTTTTTAATGAGTTTAATACCCTACTGCTCATGGCTGAAGGTAGATTATTGTTCCATGGTACTCAGGAAGACTGCAAAAAGATGTTTGAAAGGTTTGTATCTACACTGAGTAGTCGTAATGTAGGTTATAATATATTTTCAGTTTCTTTCCCTGGCGTCATCTGCCTTGTGTTTAATTATATTTTAGAAAGGTCTTCTATTTTCACAGGTGCCTTAACCTGTGAAGATAGAAGCTACTGAAATGACTGACGGCATAACACGTAATAAATAATAGTTAAAAGACCAACATATAATAGTGTGAATGTTCATATGAGTGTCCTTACCCTTGAATAAGTTGTAGGGTTCTTTTTATCCCGTGATGACATTAGATCCTTTAGAAAAACGAGTAAAACTGCATAGCAGTAAAGTGAAGTAGCTTGAAACGCCTACATAATGGAGACTCTTTAAGAATTCGATACATTTTTACTGTTAAAAAACGGAACTTCTTTACGTCTTATTTTTTTTTAATTTCTATGTTATCAGTATAAATTTGTATTGCCCAATGAACTACAACCCAGCTGAGTTCTACATACGGGCGGTGTCTACGAATTCAAAAGAGAATCACGTAGAAAGAATATTGGAATCTCATAACGACGGATGTCAGAGTTGTGACGAAACTGGTTCCGAATTGAGGCATTTTCCGTTCCAAAATCACGTGAAATTGTAAGTATTTGAGAATTATTTTATTGAAATTAAAATACATGAAATTATTTAAAAAAAGAGTAGCTGTGATTTGCAGGGTTAATTTTGCCACATTTGCAGATTCGTAGTATGTTTCGGATAGCATTTCGTCGACCTGTCAACTAATCTTTTGTTTCATCTAATTTGACAGATTTGTATGGAGAAGTAATGTAGCCCAATTTTAGGCGAATCAGATATGTTGATGAAATGCTAAAACATACTATGAAGATTGATTTAAGAAACTTTTATTTTTTCTAGTTCACAAAGAAATTGGTTTATACAAGTCCACTTACTGCTATGGCGAATATCTTTATCATTAAAACGAGATATAAGAAATCATATATTACAACTCTTATTATCCGTGGTAAGTACATTTTATTTCTACGGCTTTTACTTTGGATTACTTGGTACGTGATGATGTGGCCGAATGGTAACTATTCCCCCCTTATCTCCGAAACTACTGGTCCAAAAAATGACTGCTGGCTCATAATTTAGTATCCACCTACCCTACCTATTGCCATTTTTGCGATCTATAAATACAGGAAATATTACAAATTCATCGATATTATATATGAACAAATTACAATAATATTTATATTACAATAAATAAGTAGTTTATGGGTCATTTGGCATTTAAGACCTAGGTATAATATAACAATAAAACTGGAAGATTTATTTCTTTCGTGCAACTATTTCTCCTTTATGGGTATGAATATTTATTTACAGACTTATTTTTATATCGTAATCGTTTAAACTTGAATCAATCGTTTAAATTATAATAAATTGTAGGTAGTGATATTTCATATGCCGTGATATTTTTATGTTGCAAGTAATTATTTACGATTACAATAATTAAAATTAGGTAAGTAACTGTTCGGATTTATATTTAATAAATTAATTTTACAAAGTAGGTATATATGTATAGTCTGTTCAGAAAGAGAGCCGTCGCGGCCAAATTGTGAATTAACATTCCGATTTCATATTACAACCATAATTAGGAGCTTGTTTCTTTCTGTCGGCATTTGAAATCATAAAGTTTATAAGAGTTACAGCTGTAATAGGATTAAAACGGAACAGAAGCGATATTGTATTGCCCACTAAAAAACAGCAGTACGACGGGTCTCTTAATGAACAGACTCTACCTCAAGAATCATCCATCTTTTTTTAAGAGACCTTTCTCACTTCATCATCATATCAGCCGAGAGACGTCCACTGCTGGACAAAAGCCTCCCCCAAGGATCTCCACGATGGTCTTGCGCTACCCGCATCGAGCGGTTTCCCGCGACCCTCATAAGATCGTCGGTCCACCTTGTGGGGCCCACGCTGCGTCTTTCGGTCCGGTCCGATCTTACTCACTTATAAGACGTTATTTTGGAGTAAATTAGCCTTAAGTCTAACTGAAGGTTAATAGACTACATTCTTCCAGGTTATCTCTTCAATGGTACTAGGAACATGTTTCCTAGGTATTTCTGGTACAACACAGAGTGGCGTCCAAGACCTGAGAGGGTTTCTGTGGTTGATCACCAGTGAAGTTCTATTTGCCGTATCCTACAACGCTTTGTATGTCTTCAACTCTGACATTGTATTATTCAGGAGAGAAGTTGGCATGTACAGCTGCTCTGCGTTCTTCGTGTCCAGGTTTCTGAGTTTTGTAAGTTTTAATAACATATTTGAATTTAGTAATAGCACAGAGAAGATAATATACTAATAGTACTAGTAATAATTTATCTTGTTTACCTAATAATTGCTTGGATTTTCTCATTTTATCTCAATAATAACCACTCTGGAAATAAGCGAATAGGTGTAAAATCGTTTTAGATACTGGGTTAAAATTAGGGAAGTAATTACTTATATAACTTGGAAACTAAGGCGATGATAGTTCAGTGGCAGTGGAATTCCGAGACGATGGTCGTGGGTTCGAATCCAATAATGAGCTTGAGCTTTTGGTGAAGAAAACAGCCCGCCTGTCTGGTACCCTCAAGTAAAAAAACTGTCGCCAATCACCTTCCGATGTGTTCCGACAGCTGCACTCGAGAGCCAGTTCCCTTCTAGGCTTTGTGTGCTAACTAATTTTACCTCATTGCAATGAGCTTGAACTTTCAATGATGGAAAATAATTATGAATCTATAGTAAACCGGATTTTTAGATGGTACCAACCTGGCTATATAAATTGAAAATCTGCCGCTCAGCACCTACCATCTTCTGGCATATTTGACAGCCCGTTGTCTTCTAAACTTGTGTAGGTTACCAATGTATTGGCAACTCTTGTATTTAATGCTAATGGCCCCTTCTTTCTGTCTACTTGTCAGCCTTCTGACATAAAAATAATTATGTTTCTTTATTATCCATAAGCAAGATATAATTTTTTTAAAATCTTTCTAGTTTAAAAGTTACCTAGAATATTCGAAATTTATTTATCTTATCACAGACAATACAGTTATAATGTTTTTGCAGATACCTCGGTGCGTGGTGTGGCCTATTACATTAGTGATGGTAGCGACATTCGCAGTGGACCTTCCCAACCATGTCATTACGACCATGGAGTTTATGGCAACCTTGATCTTTGGCGCTGTTGCTGCTATGGCCTACGGTTAGTCTTTCATAAGATCGTTTAATTTATTGAATATTATCGGTGGTGTTTTGTCCAATGATATGTTTACGTGTAGAGTGACATTACAAGTTGTCCTAAAATGTGAAAAATTGTACAATACTGGTAAAAATAAGTCTTCTAGAATAAAGTTTGGTTGGCATATTGAAAAGAAATAATATAACTTTTAAAAAAAAGAGAACCGCCTACAAATGCCATTTTTTATCTTTTCCATGAACAGATCCTGAGACTTGGTGACAATGCGACCACCTCAGGAGTATACTCATTGGAATAAACTTTTTTTTTTTAAACAGGTCTCGGAATGGGCGCAGTTTTCACCTCAACAGGGATAATGAGTGATGTGATGCCTTGTGCTGATCTTCCCCTGTTCCTCATGTCAGGTGCTTTCCTCAGGATATCTTCCATGCCCGTGTGGTTGTACCCGCTTAAGTTCATCTCTCACTTCTACTACTCTATGGATGCTATAAGCAATATATTTTGGAGACAGATTGATTTTATTGGTAAGTTTAAATTAAACGTACTATTCATAATATTTTTTTATCGGCTTTTGTAAACGCGGGCTTATGTCGCCAGTGGTAGCGCCAACAATAAAAAAAAAAGTTTTTTACCATTTCACGCGTTAAATCCCTTCAACTATGCCGACCTTACCTATACGTTAATACAAAAACAAAATAAAGCTGCAAAGTAGAAATAGATATGTAAGTTCGTGGGTTTTAGGAGCATAAAAAAGTTCCCTAAACTGGTTTTGTACTATGGCTCACGTCAAGGCATCCATTAATAAAACTGCCCACAGACAACGTTCTATAGATAAACTGTACCTTTCCAATGACAGCTTGGGAACAAGAACGCTTTAAGCGCTTGCTTGGAAAGCGGCCATTCAAATTTCATTGATAGCGATAAATTGATTGAACATTTGAACCTTTCCGGTAGGTTTAACTGTATATCATTTGACAGGTAATTGCTTATATTTGCCGTTACAATAGTTACCTAGCTGTCGCTATATTATACTTCTTATATACTAATATTAAATTAAATGCGAAAGTTTGTGAGGGAGGATAGATGTATAGATGATTGTTACTCTTTTACATAAAAAGTACTGAACGGATTTGGATGAAACTTGGCACATAGATAAATCATACCCTGAAATAACATATATAAGCCACGTAATATCGCGGGTAAACACAAGATCGTAGGGAACGCAGGAGAAACCGCGGGGCGGAAACAGAAGCTGTAACTAATAATACCTATATAATTAATAATGGAAAATGTTCTTTGATTTAGTGGTTTGCTCAAGGGAGTTAGTACAACATGGTGTGAACACATTTCAATCTGTAAGGTCGCACGAGTGATAACAGCATCTTATAGGTTATGGTAACCGCTTAGAAATGAATAAATACCTACTTATTATCTGTTCAGACGGCAGCGTCGCTATTATCGTCTTTCATATCAATCGTGCATCTCTTTTTATAGCCTTAGGCAATTTATTTTAGTTAGATCTCCATTTGTCTACCTGCCTTACGAAGATAAACTAAAAATACAAGATAGTACTGCCGATATAATACGTTTTTAATGTAATATTATTGCTGTCAATAAATTTAAATTAATTTATTGCCAGTTTAAGACCATGCCTACAAATAAGATTTTATTAAATAAATAACCATTTACAATGGTTATTTATTAGGCAGTGCCCCGTATGTCTGTGGTCAACCTACGCTTTTTGTTGATAAAATTGACCACTCTCAACACATCCTTTGTTAAATACGATTGTTTGATGGTTTCCCATGGTGATTGTCTTAAAAAAAGTTATTTATACGGACCAGTTGGCGCAGCTATTGCGCCGCACAGTTCGTGGGTTCGATTTCCATTGTCTCCTGAGTCTGTAAAAAGTAGTAAGATCAGTTAACTGGTTTCCATAGTACAAGCTCTGCTTAGTTTGGGATCAGAATATAACCGTGTGTGTAAAAATGTCCCAGGATATGTTTATTTATTTTAAAGTTTTTTATTTATTTTTATTAATTTATGAATTTGGTCAGATGCCTACATTTTTTTTATAATCTCTCGTATTACTATCATATCCTTAGATCTATACAAAGTAACTTGTATTTTTTTTTCAGAATGTCCTTTGAATTCAACGTCAACCTGCTACAAAGATGGCGCTTCAGTACTGTTGGAAAATGGTTATTCGGGAGACTTCATATTCCAAGATACCCTTGGTTTGTCATTTGTTATCACATTGTGGTGTATTATAGGATATTTTGGTCTGAAGAGGGAAGAAAAAAAAGGCTACGCTTATTGAATGGTTTATTACAAAGAATTGTTTATTATAATTAAAAAATATATATATTTTATTATTATAGAAATATCCTTTCACTTAAATATATCAGTCGACTTATTATATTATAGTCAAATCACGCAAATTAAGGCTTTAATAATGATGAGATTGATTTCCGCTGGCGTCTAGATAGCGTTCTGCCTAATATTTATTTAAAGAACGACGCTCCTTGAATGCGGCTTTACAAAATTCCAATAGGTACGCCGATAGGTATTAGGTATTTGTTACTGTATTTTAAGCAGGTACCTATACCCACGCCAGCGGTAACTAATTAGAGCGTAAGAGACCAATCATTAATCTAAAAATAGACGTTTCTATAGGTAATAATTGCAGATTTTGATAGAAACTATGAAAGTTTAACTCAACGACTAAAATAAAATGTAACACGAGAGTTGCCTTCATCCGGATGAGAATAAATTATTAGATAACCGGTTTTTAGTTTTTTTATGCTAAGAAGGTGTCAAAGCTTCAATGTCGCCTACACACTCACAGATGTTAACAAAATTCGTAAATTAAATTTGAATTAAAATCGTCTGACAATTTTTATGTTCTGTCAATAAAATGTTGAGTAATTTTTTGGTTTCCTTCTGGTGAACATAATTTATGGCTCTATTGCTTCCAATTTATGGCACTATTAAGCTATAAATGTCAATTAGTTACAAATCTTCTTGTAATGGATAATGGATGTTTATCCTACTTACATAGTATTTATTATTCTTCCATTATATTAAAGTTATAATGCCAGAAATAGACATTAGATATACGATAATCGACTGATCGCTTCCGGGTGAAACTTTTTTATCCCAAAAGTACATAAAATTCTTCGGGAAGGCGAGAAACCGCAGGACGGAATTTAGTCTGTAGATTCGAAATGTTTTCCCAACTAACCTTCCATAGATTAAGGTGTTATTACAGTCCTACTCATAATGTAGGTATTTAATAAAAATGAGTCGAATAAATTCTCCATCTCAAATGATTTAAGATTGATATACTTTCTCTTTAATTTACTCGATACTACAAATCCCTTTTTTATTTTATCATGAATATTATTTTAAAAAATCCCTTCCAAAATAATATTCCATTTTACTGCTATTCAAACTAACCCAACTATCTAATAAACAGGTGTAGCTTTACTCCTCCTAACTACCATAACATAAGAAATTAAATTTGCTAAACAATACATTGCGATGAGACATCCACAATTTCTCCAAAAGTTTGATTCTTCATAACCGTAACGTTTTAGAACGTCCTTCCCAGTCCTTATGCATGGAGTACCACTTATGTTCACACAATTAATGCTGGTTACATAATTCCATTGGAGTATGGAAATGCACTCGGTTCCATAGTAGAATCCCGAGACGTATCGTAGCCAGGAGACGTAGGGGGATAAGCTTGCCAGATTGATATAGAGGCCAGCAAACATTATACCTATAAGGTCATATGGTACGGAAATTAACGTTGCCGTTTCTATTTTATCAAACACTGCAGACAGGAATGATCCTGAAATTTAAATGATTAAGAATTGATGATGAAGAATCTATGAATAAACACAAAAAAATGGGGAAGACGAAGGTGGGAAGACTTTATAAAAGCATTAGCAGAAGAATATATATAATAGACCAGGACAGCGATAAATAGAACAGAGAGGAAAACGTAGGAGGCCAAAGGGGGACAAACATACGTAAGTTGTCAATGGCAACTCATTGCATTTGAGTCAATAGCTTTTTACTAAGTATAGGCCTGTGTTTGACCACAATCTCACCGTGGTCAGTGATGATGTGGCCGATGATTGGTAAGCACACAAAGCCTAAAGGAAACTGGCTTCCTAGTGAAGCTGTCTGAACACACCTGTAGGTGCATGGCGATAGATTTTCAACATCAAAGATCCACCAAAAAAAGAAGCCTTGCTGAGTTTCTTGCCGGAGTCTTCTCAGTTCAAGTGTATTCCGAACCGGTAGTAGTCTATTGTAAAACTGTAACTTTTGACATTCATAAGTGTCTTATTAGGGCCTAAACTGAATAAATGAGTTTTGATTTTGATTGACTTGAGTGTGGTAACCAGCCAACCAGGCGGGTAAGCCAGTAGGCCTACTGTCACTACAAAGCACCCTACTACCGTACAATGGTTTCCTCACGATGTTTTCCTTCACTGAAAGCTCAAGCTCATTGTAGGATTCGAACCCGCGTATCATCGCCTCAAATCGCCGCTTAGTTTAATGAAGGCTTATATTATTATTATAAATATCTAGATGAGTAATTGAGCAACATCACCAAAAGTTCATGTATTAGGTAAATAATGTTTACTTTTTTCGAGATTGAAACAAATTCCAATTTGATTCGAATAAATACCAATTCAAGTACGAATTGACACTGACTTTCACCTTTAAATAACTTTTTGTTTAGATCTCGAAGGATTAGGGAGCAAGTGGAGAGCAACAGGCCTTACTAGAGCACAAATCTCTAAAGGAATCAACGGCTACTTAATTTTACTGTCGATAGGCTTGTTTGACCACAAACTATATATAATATATGATGGTATAATTTGTTTTAGTTTCTTCAAAGAGTAATTTCAAGTAAAAAAAACAGGTAAATCATAAAACCATAGGTACCTACTTAAATATTTTTCCTTTTTTACGTTACACAAGAATATACGAAGTAAGGTAGACTAATCGTGTTGCAACATTTTTTTTAGGTTTCTAACTACCCTCGTTTTCGTATTAGTACGGTCGGTAATCGCCTCCTCCAGTTCTTTGGAAGGCTGTTCGCCGTTTAAGTGCTTTCTTCAATAACGTTTCTTAGACATTATCTAATGATATTCATTGATTTTATCCACTGTGTGAAATTGTGCGTAAACTTTAACACCAGAAAAACAAGATCTGCTATGCTGACTACACACGTCTGGACACACGTCTGGACGGCCGGTGGAAGTGAAAGAGGTTAGTGGTAGCATATTTACCTTACCTTTCTATTCAGATAGGTTCTTACTGTGAATTCCCTTTCTTTGGTGTTAAAAATTGCAATATTTTTTTTTGTAAATATGTAGGTAGGTATATTAGGAGGGGAGCGGGGATTTAAGGGTATAAAGATCATGCACACAGGCTTAGAAAAGCCTTTAAATATTTTATTAAAGGTATCTCATGTTTTATTAAAAAAAGACAGCACAACAACAACTCCAATCAAATTACATCCAGCGTAAAAAATACATGTAAATTGGCCTAACATAGATAATCATTATATTCGAGTCAACATCCTAATAATTATATATGATAATACGATGCAAAAAATCAATATACGGGTGTATTTCTACTTCTTTTGATAACCATTAAGAACGCTATTGTGTGAGCAACACAGAACATAATTGCTAAGCATGTGCAATTTCTCCAGAAGTGTTCGGCAGCATATCCAAATCTCATTAAAACTTCGTGACCGGTCTGTATGCAGGGTATTCCTTTTTCATCGTCTTTGACGCATTCAATGTTTTCTATAGAATCCCACTGAAGGATTGATATAGATTCTAATCCATAGTAAAACGCAGACACATATCTTAACCATGAGAAGTATGGGGATACACTGGCTAAATTAAGGTATATGCCAGAGAACATAGTGCCAATCAGGTCGAATGGTACAGATACCAGTGCAGCGGTTTCCATTCTGTCGAAAACAGCTGATAGGAATGAGCCTGGAATTTTAAAAATGGAAGTTCATAGCCAATTTTACAATAAGCAAGCAAAGTACTTAGACTTGAAACTCGCATGGCCTATCGAAACTTGAAATATTTTAATTAAATTTACTTTTTTGCGGCCAATACCTTTATGACAAGATAAATCTATAAACCGTTGAGAATACGAAAATGATTACTAATTAAAAAAAACATATTTATTGAAAATGTTCAAATATCTAACCTTATCTTTAGAAAAACAATCGTTAAAATGAATTAACTACTCGTATAAGTACTATTATTTGCAATATTTGTTAGAAGCACTGCCAAATTTAATAACATAAATCAGGGGGTCAGCACATTAAAAAACATGTGTTAAGCTGATATCAAACTAGGCCAGTTTTTCTACGATGAATGCATATAAACTAAAATTATTCTGGATATAACGTGGGTAAGTATTGGTCGTGTAGGTTATTTGTTACCTGTTAATTTTTTTGTGGCGACCATACGTCGTCTGTCAATCCCATTACCCGACAGGTAAGATTCAACTTTTTTTATGAAAGATATCATGCGAGTTTCAATGAGTTAAGACCGCTTGATTGACTTTGCTTGCTTAATTGATCATCATTATATCAATTTAATTTAGAATTTTGTAGCTCATTCCACTCCAGATGAATTTGAATTACCCTTCCCCCATGCAAAGTTCAGGATGAAGTTACTAGATGATGTCATGAATAACATTGAAGTTCAAAATCATATCATTTTTACCCAAATATGATATGAGAAATGAGAGAAGACCCATTACATAAAGTTCTTAAATGATACCTAACTATAAAGTTACATAGGTATTCAAGACTATAAAAACAAAAATAAAAAGAAAAAAACAAAAGACATGAAGAAAGCCTTGAATTCACAAGTGTTAAGAACCCAGTTGATACAAATAAATTTACATGTCAACTAAACAAAAATCTTAAAAAACTAGAAAGCTTAATGAGGATGTAAATTCCAACGATTCTATGAGATGATGAATACATTAATGATTAAATTCAAGCAGAGAACTATTGATGGAAGGGTTATTTCAAACAATAAGATAGAAAGCGACAGTTATACGTAATGCCTATTAAAAATGAATTGGAAAGATGCTTTTAAAAGTACACTTACCATAGGCATTTGCGTAGTTAGCGCAGAGAACACAAACGGAGCAGAAGCCAACCCAACCGTAGAAACCTCCTTTAAGGCCGGCTACGCCAAATACGAGAGAACCAAAGAGAATAGGCTCTATCACTGCACGTGGTATCTGAAAGAATTTAAAACTAGTTTTTCAAAATCAAAGCCATTTATTCAGTTGAGGCCATAAGAGCGCACTTTTGAAGATCGAAACTTTCAGTAGTTTTAAAACTTATTCTAATGTCAGTATTGAAATGTGAACTTTACAACGTAAGCTGATAAAATTAGACTCCGCTGTTATTTACTTCCTCAAATCAACATCAATATGATAAGTATCTTATAGTAGTAATTGAAAATATTTAACCGCAAATTCTAAAAACAGTTAAATACATTGGTGACACAACTTTTGATGTAATGAGTTTACGATTTGCAAATCAATTAAATTGTAACTAAATGATATTTTAATTATGCAATTTCTAGGCAATAACAATTAATTATGGTTTTTTGCACCAATAAGTATCTATTTCATAATATCAGCTTTAATGAGATCAAAAATTAAGAACTCACCCAAAATATCATTTTTGAGACATAATAAGGGAATGGTGAGTACAATCCACTGGCGGACTCTCGAAGTAAAATCGGCACTTCAGAAGGAAATGTGATGAAAACGGCATATATGAACAAGAAAATAGTCTCCGTAATGGTGAGGTACAGGAGTCCCTCCACGTTCTGGATGTCGCGTTGGTCCAACTCAGCGAAGTGCCCGATGTACGGCACCGATATTATCACACCGACAAACTAGGAAAATGAAATAGAAATATTTATCAGTGAACATCATAGGTGCTCTAAATCAGAGGCTCGGAGGTGCAAACACAAACATGAAACGACCCACGAACGACACAACAATAGAATTGCAAAATTTCAAGCCTCGTCAGTTTTCTGCAATTCTGTTGTTGATGATCATGATTATGATGATCGTACATATTGTTTGTTGAATTCAAGAGCATATGTTGCAAATACCTCAGTTACATAAGGTTATTATTTACATCGGTACTGGGAGCTGTTATAAGTTACATAAATATTGAACGTTAAATGATAGTCCAGTGCAATTTTTGGTATTCATTTCCTAATATCTTTAAAACTTCAAGATTGCATATTTACTTTTTTTTACTATCCTTATGAACTTACCATTAATAACAAAAACTCTGCTATCCATATTGCATTATTGTGCTTTAACTGTTGAAAATTCCTCCACATCAACCAGTAGAATTGGACAAAATAATTAACCTTGACTCTGAAATAAATTGTTACGATTTAGTATATATATAGACTTTTTAAAATGCTAAGATCTAACATTTAAAATTGTATGTTATTAGATATCCTTTACTTTAAAATTAACATAATTTTACCGTTATTGAATTAATTTTTTTTATAATACCAGTTTACTTACAGAGTTAAGTAGCGTTCAAAATATTCATTCTGAAAAGAAAAAAGAACTTGGTTAAAGAAAAATAATATTGTAAACTTATAAAGCTTCATCGATTTACAATTTACAAAATTAGTTTCATCAAATTTCTTAAATTAACAACATTAAGAATTGTTCGATATATGGAATTCGTGGAATATTTTTAACAAGTTTTTTATTTGCATTATGACATTGACTTTGACCTTACTTTATAATTATTTGCATATTTCTCATCTAATACAATTTAAATCGTCTTTTATTATTTCTCTGCCAGAACCGCTTTTAGATAGAATCACATCAATGATGCTACTTTATCATTAAGGTTGTTAGCATTTATCTTTGATTTAGTATTATACAAATAGTATTTCATTACCTTTTCATCTAAAGTACCATTGAAATATTCATTTTCATCTCTAACATCTCCAACCCGGTTGTCTATGTTAGCGGCTATATCTGAACGCTGGTACTCATCGCAAATGCGTCTGATGCGATCCCTGCTTTCGTTTTCTTTATCTGTTTCTATACCTAGTAGTGATACGTAGTATTCTGCAGCGTTGAAACCCAGTGGACATTTGAAGTTGAGACTGGTGACAACAATATACAAAATTGAAGTTTGAAGAATAAGTTGCATTCTCTCTCAGGCTTTTTGTAATGTTTAAGATTTTTCATTCCTTTCATTATTATTACCTATTTAATAACAAAAGTATATTCAATCCTTTCAAAAATACTTACGAAGCAAAGAAGTGATCAGCCTGTTCAATAGTTCCATGGAAGGCTGTTCTCCCATTGGCCAATAAGACAATTTGGTGGAACTGTTCAAATACTCCCGAAGCAGGTTGGTGCACTGAACATATGACCAGTTTTCCACCAATAGCAAGCTTCCGAAGACGTTGGACGACAGCGCTGGCTGCCCAACTATCCAATCCTGTTGTCGGCTCATCGCAGAAGAGAATCGGTGGATCGTTTAGTAGCTGTTAGGGAAAATCAGTTTCCTTACGATGTCACTTATAAGAGGAGTCAAGATCTAATAATTTCTCTATTTTAAAATAGCTTGTATTCTCATATGGAGCAAAATTAAATAATTTAATTGTAATCAATAACAACGTTTCTATATTTTATTTCACATTAGTTCATTGTTTTTGATAAAAGTACAATGATGTCTTGTTATCACTACAAATCTAATATATAAGATGATAAGATTAAATAACATACATTGTTAAATCTAAAAGAGGAGAAATTACTGTCTAGAAACTAATTCTAAACTTGCCTGATAAAGCAATAATTTAAAATACTCCATTAGTAAGATAAAAGCCAACGTACCTGAACTGCCAAAGAAACTCTCTTCCTCTCTCCACCAGATAAAGCCTTTAGTTTAGTTTTAGTACAATTCGTAACTCCGAGTTCACCTAGGAGCTGCTGGATGCGCCTTTTCCTTACTATTTTAGAAGATCTCTTATCCATCATCAGACGAGCCTGGGGTGTTTAACATATTCATTAACTAGCTTCCGCCCCTTGGTTTCACTCCCATTCCCGAGGGATCTTGTGTTTTCCCAGGATAAAAAGTAGCCTTTATGTTATTTCTGAGTATGATCTATTTATCCAAATCGGTTCCGTAGTTATTACGCGAAAGAGTAACAAACATCCATACATACCTCTATCCATCCTGAAATCTTTCGTATTTATACTAATAATACAGTTGAAGTGTTTGTTTGTTTGAACGCGTGAATGTCCGAAGTTTCTTAAGCTACATTATCCCCTAAGGTAATAGGCTACTTTTTATCCCGGGAACGCGAGTGAAGCCTCGGGGAACAACTAGTTTATAATATTCGTAAGATATAAATTCCTCTCCACCGCGTATCGGAGTGTCTTTGTTCTAACCGGGCCGGATGGCATGATGTTATGTCAGTCTGATTTTCAGATTGACAAATATTTGTGGTCTCATTATTTGTTTGTTCTGAGACTGGGGATATCTACTTAAATAATATTTACAGGAGCTATTTTATCTGGTTGCCATAGACTAAGTTCTACTTACTAGGATATTTTTATATCCATTCTTATCACTCTTATTATTTTGGGTCATCAAAAGTTTTGTCATATTATTTACGTATACAAGATTTTATCTTTATTATATGGGATTCCGTTCTCGGCTTCCGCCTTATGAATTTTCACTTTTATAAATTATCGGCCCATCGTCTACGCCTATTAGGTAGCAATCTAAATAAACATATTAGGTATACCCATTTATTACAATATACTGATACTTGTTAACATAACAAAGATTAATGGCCATTTTTAAAACATAATTCTACAGCTAACTTATAGAATTAATACTCATAAAGTGTTATTATGGAAATCCGAATTTAAGAAAGACCTCATAGTTTATGGTAGTGTGAATTGTATAAATATGTAAATGAAGATATACAAGTAGGTACCACGGCTAACACGTTTATTAGATCATGATTTATTTTCACCTGAATATCAGGACAGTCAGTTGGAAAACAATAATTTTTTATGAAGAGTAAATAATGAGGATTCGTTTAACAGCAACTGGCCTTAGCAAACCTTCGGAATACGTTTATTATGAGCCAGCAATAAGCTATGTTGGGACCAATTTATGGTGAAACTTTCGGTTTCATCCGCGATCAGGATCACCTAACTCTATCAGTCCCAAGGATGACTAATAGGTATTCAATAAAACTCGTTTTCAAAAGAAATTTATAACACTAATCTCAAATTATTATGTTATTTAATTCAATTCTACAACTGCTGGCCTTTATTATACAACGTCAGGCCTAATCAAAGTATAATTGATGATACTAAATCGATTTAATTTGCTACAGGTTATCAGTCTACCTGGTGGAAATTTTAATAGGCTTTTTATAGTACTTTATTATCTTACTACCAAGGTTGAAAACCAGGGATATCACTCTCGCGTTCCCGAACCTGCAAAATTCTCTTCACACCCTTCAACCACGGAAAACCACGACTGGGCTCCTTCCAAGCGTTCACGGGAAAAATCTTTTTTGAAAACTCACAGTGCGTGAGGTTCTAATGTGTGAGGACAGACTCCCCGTTCAGCTAAGAGGGATGCCACACGGGCGATGCCGGTGCGTTGCGTGTCGCACACCGCTGTGATTTCAACAAGTAGAACTTGAATCGATTGATTCAAGAGTAGAACGTCGTTCAAAGATTTTTACCGTGAACGCTTGGAAGGAGCCCAGTAAAAAATTGTAAGCAGTTACTACAAAGTCAGACACACATATTCTCAACATGATAATCACTCAGGTTATACTCTACCACCGTGCTATGGTTTCCTACATCGAAAGCACATGCTCTATCAGCGCTACCAATGAGCTATATATAACATTTAACACTTACCATAAATTCCATGTGTTCGGAAACTGTCAGGTCCGCAATAGCCAAGTCTTGCTGTGGCACGAAGCCAGAAATACGTGCTATAAGGTCAGCGCCAGCTAACCTTCCATTGAGCATAAGGTATCCGGTCATTGCACTTTTATCTCGACGACTTATCGCAGCTAGTAATGTCGTTTTACCTGCACCACTGAAAAATATATTATAATTTGAGGAACCCAAGGGATGGACTTCTACAGTGTAGCCGTTGAGAGAATGCGATTCTTACACCGGTAAATATTGCCTTTATCATAGAAACTAGCTAGTTTACCGTAGGCTTACCCGATTTCCTGGCTTATACGAGCCTATAGCTAGCGTTGTCAGGCGTCTGGTTAAAGCTGAAGACAGTCAGGCTTGTTGGTTGCGTGTGCGGCTAAATTAGACGTAATTCGGCTGTTGTTGGGTTGTTTTTTTACTATTGTCATGTATCGGTCCATCAGGTTTTATGATAAACTAGCTGTTCCCCGCGGTTTCATCCGCGTTCCCGGGATAAAAAGTAGTCTATATCCTTCTCCATAACATAGGCTATCTGCATGCCAAATTTTATCGTGATTGTTTCAGTAGTTTAGACTTAGAAAGGTAACAAACAATCAAACAGAGTTACTTTCGTAATTATAATATTAGGTAATATGGATGATAAAAATCCTTGTTTTACTTTTAAAAAATGTAGTGTATTTAAAAGATTTTTTTGAATCGGTCCAGTAACTTTACTTCTTTATAATATTAGTGTAGATGACTAATCTTTCAATAGAAGTTTCAGCGGTTCAGTATTTATTTGAAAGTTCCATCAGAAACGATCGGTCTTTACCGAGATTATCCAGGAATCTACAGTCAGAAACGCATTCATTCGACCGCACTTTAATTGATAACGATCTTCTTACCTGGAACCCATTATTGCTACTAAATTCCCCGAGGATACAAATCCGCTCACTGTAAAAAAAAAATGCAACATGGGAATAGGTATTAGGTACATATAGCTTCCGCCCCGCTTCTCCTGCGTTTCAGACGGATCTTACGTTTTCGCGATAAAAAGTATCAAATGTAATGCAGGTTATAAACTATCTGTGTTCCAAATTTCATCCAAATCCGTTTAGTAATTTTTGCGTGAAAGAGTAACATCCATCCATACTCCCAAACTTTGGCATTATAATATATTAGTAGGATAATTCACACATATTTTTTGTCAGCGAAACTAGTTCTCGAAAATATTTTATAGTCGAACCATTTAAGATTCTATTTGCATAACAGGTAAGCAAACACTAGAACTTTCGAGGAAATAAACTTAAATTTATCTTTAGGGTTCCGTACCCAAAGGAAACCAAACCAGGGCAACGGAGCCCTATTACTAGGCCTCCGCCGTCCGTCCGTTCGTCTCTATCTCATAGAGCGTAAAAGGTAGACTTGGAAGTAGAGTGAAAATTTTCACGGAATGTGTTTCTGTTACCGCTATAACAACAAATAATGAAAATAAAATAATACTTATACGATGGTATGGAACCCTTCGTGTGCGAATCGGACTCGCACTTTTCCAGTTTTTTTTACTGTCGAGCAGCTTCTTAGGTTTCTGTAGTCATCGATAGATATATAAGCTATTATTTATAGTTTTAACATAATAATGTGCATTCGTCCGTCTGTTGCAGCCATTCTACTTATAAACTTCAAGGTCTCAGTCACATAAAATTTATAAACAAAATAATGGGTAAAACTCCTGAATGTGACCGTTTTTTTTTATTAGTTGACAAATGGATTGTTAAGTTTTTAAAATACCATCTTGAATAATTTATTTATTAAAATTTTGGGTAAACGAAATATAGAGGGCTAGACTAGTCGTGTTCCCTTCTCCTATACCTATAGCTAAATCTGTCTTTTTGAAAAAATCTGCAGAAATAGATCAAGGACAGAAGCTACATGGAAATCATATCACATTTTTGAATTATAAGTAGGTAGTACCTACTTATAATTCAACCGGAACCTTGATATGCATGGTACTACGTGCACATGACTTTTTGAAATAAAGTAAATCTTATCATTAACCCATTATGGGTCATCATAATTTAGTTAGACGTGGGAAATGCCGCAATCAAAAATCAAGAATTGAACATACATCAGTCCATAACGATTCCCCTATACCACAGAACGGATAAGTTAATTGTACAAAAAAGCAACAGTCAAAAAACCTCGAGCCAAAACTAGTCAGAGTCATTAAATTCCTACATAAACTTGTACCGGTTACATTTTTTAACTTTAATGATGCAAGAACTTGGTTGTGAAATGATGGCCCTTATCCAAACTGTGGTATTTAGAAACTATGCGTTGCATATTAAGTTACTACTAGTTTTATATTAATATTCAATTATCCGTATAAAGGGCGAGCAGCCGAGGCCCGAAGGCGATGAATGGACCTTATATTAGTTAAAATGTTGATTGACGTCTTTTCTAACTTGTTTGCTTAGATTGTAAGTAGCACCTACTTATATGTCTATTTATTTTTCCAAAATATCTATTTTTAACCGACTAAAAAAAGGAGGAGGCTCTCAATTCGGTTGTGTTTTTTTATGTTTGTTCAGGCATAACTTTTTTGTTTATGAACCGATTTTAATAATACTTTTTACGTTGGGTTCAGTATAGCTCCAAGGTGGTCCCACTTTAATTTTATTATCCTTGAAGGAGGTTTTACTCTTTTTGATAAAATCTGTTTTTTTAGTTATTCATCAGTAAATATACTACCATTATTGTCGTGAATCACACGTTGACAGACATACGACCTATTACTGAGCTGCAATTAGCAAAAAACGTTATAAAATTTGAATTTCGCGGCCTTTTTGGACGACTCTATCACTTACCTCCATTCAAAACCTTCACTTCTTCATACACTGCTGATCTCCATATGCTAGAATTGAGTTTCTTCTTCCGGAACACTGAGAGGTCCTTCCAGGCCAGTGTAAGGTTCTCAGGGTTGTCTGCCATGGAGGTCAACTCATCGTCCTCCCAGTTGACAATCGCGCCCGTGAGCACGTTGCGCGTAGGCAGTTTTAAATTGTAGTCTGTCATTGTTAGGTCATTTGGCACTGTTGGAAGAAGATATGAAGGCACAAATTAAAATAATAATACAAATCTAATGATTTGGATGAATTGTGTATTTAGATATGGTTTTACTTTTTAAGTTTGTCAAATATATACAGGGTTACTGGTTATACATCAAGATCCCGTTATGGGGATCTAGGAGAGGTTCTTCTCTATTAAATTACCCCTTAATATTCCAGTAACCAGTAACCCTGTAGACGTCTTTCCTGAAAAAAAATGGCCAGATACTGATTCCTAATATGACGAGATACCAAGACATGTTTATGATATATCTAGAGCTAGAAGGCGTAATACTATTCCAACATCAATAATACTATCCTGGCAACAAATACTATTTCCTGCTCCTTCGTTTATAGATCAATTGATATAAATTGGGTTCACTTTGACTATACCGACGAATCTTTCGATACTTGCTACGGCTTTACTTCGTCTACTTCTTCGAAATGGCCATGAAATTGCACATTCTGTATCTTTTCCAGCTTCCAGCAAGTGTACCTAACTTAGTAATTGTAAACCAATAGGAATACAGGCAAGCAATTTTAATGTAAAATTGCAATGAAATTTAAAATTTCCAGATACAAATATTCTAGAATCAATGGTAAAAAAATATGACAAGTAGTAGGTATTTTGATTTTAAAAAATAATGTTGATATTACTTCATAGTAGCACGTTTAATTTACTTAATCTGCGGCATAAGTAGGTATAGTATGACACAACTTAGATGAAGCATCGGTAAAGTTCGTAAAATCGATCGTTCCCGAAAAGAGTGCGCCTACAACATTACTCATGAGTTAAAAAATGATCGGCGAAAATTATCTTGTTGTACGTTGAATGGCGCGATAATGAATGATTTTTATTAGTTGTGTAAATCGGAAGTGAAGTGTACGAAAACGATTTGCCGATGCTACATCTAAGTTGTGTCATCCTATACTCTATGGTAAAATAACAAGATTTCAGTCTCGTTTTATTAACATACATAGAATTTCTCATTTTTAAACCGTGGTTCTAAAAATCTTTAAATTAACATATTAAAAACAATGGTAGAGTAGTAAATATTCAAAAGCCGAAGGGAAGGGAAGGACGTAATGTAGTTTCTATTTACCTACCTATGTTGGATACTCAAGAAGGAACTTTACTAATGGAAGTAGACAATAGTAGACAATTGTCTTTGTAACCATATCTATCGAAACAGGTTTCGAGAAATACGATCCTTTGTCAAACCGCGGATACGGCCGCGGGAAGGAAATGTGTTGAGCAATAAAGTTCTAGATAAACTACTTTAATTTTAAAAAGGGATACAATAATAAATATTTTGGGACATTCTTCTTTTTTTTTTAAATACATAGCTACGAAACTAATAGACCAGAGTTCAGATATTGAACAACTTTTTTCAGAGCTGCTTTATTTACTTATATGGATTTATAAAAACGTTAATAGCGTATGTCTGCAATAAGACAATCAAATTATAATGTTGTAGAACATAATTATACGTTAAATAATGGTCGTCGGTAAAATCAAGTCTAAAATCTATGCTAAAGCTTTTTATAGCGGATTTTAATGGCTAAGTTCTAAGTAAGTGGCTAAGATAGATAAATATCTCGCCTCATATTTCCAGTTATAACGAAATTATACTGAATATTTCCAAATTATGCAAATAACTTTATCTAGTCATTCGATCAGAATATCTTTATTATTATCATAATATTATTTTTACCGGTAATTTTATTCACTAATACTACGAGACGAAGGTCGCGGGTTCGAATCATACAGTGAGCTTGAGCTTTCGGTGAAGGAAAACATCGAGAGGAAACCATAGGACGGTGGTAGGGTAGGTACTTTGCACCATCCTCAAGTTATAAATGCACCTTCCGGTGTGTTCAGACAGCTATGCACTTGAGAGCCACTTCCCTTCTAGGCTATGTGTGCTCACCACCATCGGCCACAACATCACTGACTACGGTGAGATTGTGTACAGATACATGCCTATACATCTTATATATATAAAAGATACCTAGTCGTGTTAGTTACACTATTTATAACTCAAGAACAGCTGAACTGATTTGGCTGAAAATTGGTGGGGAGGTAGCTTAGAACCAGGAAAAGGATAGGTAGGGGTAGGTAGGGGCAGGTACGGGTAGGTAGGGTAGGTAGGGGCAGGTACGGGTTGGTAAGGTAGGTAGGGGTAGTTAGGTGTAGGTAGAGGTAGGTCCCAGTTAAATTTTTGTTCTCAGGGCAGGACAACGTCTGCCGGGTCAGCAAGTATAGGTATATAAAAGAAATATGTAGGTATGCATTATCGATGCAGTCTATAGAACCTTTAAGTACGTAGTCTAATGTGGTGAATGAGGCCGGTCGGCTTTCCCCACGTGGTAACGTTATCACGACAAGCTCAGATCAGGTTACGGCATCGGCTTCTAGTCGGCTGTATGTGACGCAGAGAGCAACACCCTGTGTGCGACTTGTCTTGTAGATTATAATTTGAAATGACATGAATGCGTTGGATGCATGTGGGTCGAAAAGCTTTTTTTGTAGGTACCATGAAAAATTGGATCAACTATGAGTACCTACATTACATAATATGTTTATTTTTAACCGACTTAAAAAAGGAGGAGGTTATCAATTCGGTTGTATTACTTTTTTGATTATGAAGAGATTTTAATCATTCTTTTTGTGTTGGTTTCAGTTTCAGTAGGTATAGCTCCAAGGTTTTTGTCTTTAATTTTATTGTCTTTGTCTACTTTCATTCCTTATCACGAAGACATTCATTCCAAGTCCATATGAGGCTTCAGTTCTTTGATTGTAAGAAGATTATCTTCATCGCTTCAATTGTTCGGCCATTACAACGAAATGCCGATTGTTTATGTAACACGCCTAAAACCAATTATAGCTAGACTGTGCTTACATAGGTACTTACAATATACCTACTTCATCAAATAATACATAGGGTCTACTCCGAAATGTCAAATTATTAATTAACCAATAGAATTGCAGCAAAATGACGAGACGTGTCTAGATAAATATTGTGCAATGATTTTATTTTATGATGAAAGTATACATAATTATTTTTAAAAGAAGTTAATTTGATTTTAACGTATTTTTAAATTAAAAAGTACCTTAGTTTTACAATATTTGGGCCTTTGGCATGATAAACTAACGATATAAAATGATGCTTTTACAATAACATGTTTACCTTAATAGCATAGATTGCTAATAATTTACTTTATTATAAATCAAGGCAAATCAAGAATCAGCATGTTAATTGAACAAATTAAATCCAAATAGGTAATACATCCAAAAACTAACCGCGGCGATTAACCTGACTCATAATTTGTCCAAAACTTTCAGTTGTTGGGTTCTTTTTTTGCATCAAATATTTTCTGTAGCCAAAACTATCAAATTAAATACAGCCACAAAAAATATACCTATTTCATAACATTATGCAATAGCACAAAGTAGGCAAACTAGGTACTCACCTAGGTATATGAAAGTATTTTTTAAATTAATTATATTTTCCATTAAATAAATATTGTCTAAGTTACAAGCTATTTTAATTTATGAATAACGCAAGAATACGGATGTTATACCTAATATAAAAAGACATTATAATAATTCAAGAAACAGAGTGCAATAACTATACAATATAATGCAAGAACAAGCTGTATGCCGCGACTTCACCCTCGTTCATGGTATAAAAGTAGCCTCTACTCTAGCACTCGGGGGTAATATAGCTGAAAGATTTTTTAGAATCGGCTCAGTAATTCCGTAGATGTACTGCTACATCCGAACTTACAAACTTATAAATAAAACCTCTTTATAATAAAATAAATGAATTATGAATTGATTGAATGAACTTGATTTATTTTAAATTTATTATATATTTTTTTATTCAAGAAAGGTATAGAGATTTTTCCCAACCGGTGGTAGAGTCTATTGTAATGATTGTAACTATCGGCGTTCATAAGTGCCTTACCAGGGCCTAAACTGAATAAATGAGTTTTTGATTTGATTTGATTCCATAAAACTTATGGACTAGTTTTATAAACGCTGTTTATATAACGCCGGTTAGGTATATTATTTTCATCTGCTATTTTCAATACTTTCAGTGAAACCACATCGTAGCAGACGGTAGATAATGTATGAATCAATTATAGTAAATTTATAAAAAATATATAAAAAAAACTTATTATAGGTACATACTTATTACCCCATTGTAGAGTTACAAAAGGGATGTTTTAAACAAAACGTGTCCTAAAACAAAGAAAATATTTAAACAGACTTACCAAAATACGATTATAATATTTTATCTGCAGCGCAATCCTTTTCTTTATTATTTAAATAAAATGCTCCCACAAAATCATTCGGTTTTTTTTACAAACACGGAACTACACTATTCTCATACTATTTCGGGTTTGAATTGAGAACTGACAACATAACGTGCGTTCCCGCAAAGCCTATACGACCGACTGGACTGGTTTACGATCTATCTATTACGTAGCTAGTTATTCCTTAGAAATAGCTCGTAATGTAAGCTGATTAGAATTCACAGTGGGTTTGAAGATGCGACTCGCTTCAAAAGAAAAGAGCCATGCATGTCTGTTCATAAAATTGTTATCTACAAATCCGAAGGAAAACAGATTTCAGTGTGTACTATAGTAGTCTTTGTGTGTACTTACAGAGTAATCAGAGCCCAACATCTGAACATCTGCCGTATGACATTCTATGACTCTCTAAACTGTTGTAGAGTTTCGCAGTGAGGGTACAGCTTTAGTTAACGATTTAGATTATGGTTCCCGAAAATATGTTATAATATTGTTATCGTCATTTCGCTGTCGATCGTGACTAGTTTACTAACCCCCTGTTCAATTTTTACTTCACTTGTTATTAGGTGTTTTTTTGTTAGGTATAGACATAAAAGCATTGATCAATGCATTTATTTACTTTTAGATATAATAATTGTATCGTGATAATTTATATTCTTCACCTAGGTATTAGTTGTACGCTTTTGCCAGTAGGTAAGTACCTATTTTCACAAATAATGCGCGGTAACGCATTTTCAAATTTATAGGTAGATACTAGGTACCTAGATTGTCAACGTACCTACGTGATTGAAGCATTTTTTTTACTAAATTGAAAGCCTCGAAACTTCATAATAATTAACAAAAACATGAATCATGGATAAAAAAATGATTGATTTGACGTTAACGAAAAAATAGGTAGGTTATACTTACGTAAAAAAATAAATTGGATCTCTTTACATTTAGCGTCAAATAAAAAGTTGTTCTCTAATTAATTAAGTAAATATGTGAGTATCTATAACATCATCAAAATGCACTAAACCTAACAAATTAATTATCTTCATAATAAAATTTACGCTGCCCAGCTAGCTTAAAAATTGCGTTTATAAATTCATGATTTCGCGCTAGAATATGGGCAGTAGAGGCAATATCGACTCAATTTAAATAGAGACTACTTATTTTTCCAAAAAAATATCGAGCTGTAAAATGCACTGCCTCATTGAATTTATTTATTATTTCATTTATTTTATTACATCTCATTAATTTGAATAATTTCTATTTGGAAATAAGTTTTTTAAATAGTTAGCAATTAGCAGCGCTGTCGAACGCTTGTCAAAGTTTTCATTCGTTTCTTGTTCTCGTGCTTCATTTGTTTTTAAATGTGGAAACCTATGATTTTGGACGTTGAGTGCATCGTTTGCAATAAAACGTTGCATAAGATTAATCACGATCCTCGAGGTGCGACACAGAAGATGGGAAAAATTAGTAATAACAATCGACGATTGAGGACACCGAACTGGTCTCTTGAAGAGAAGCAGTTTCTCCTGGAATTAATTATGGAACGCAAGGCGGTGGTCGTGACTAAAAACAACAATGGACCTAATTACTCTGAAGAGAAGGATGTTGCGTGGAACGAGATACTGCGTGAATTAGCATCGAAGTTTGGAAATAAGTTTAGTGTTAGTTCTATAAAAAAAGTTAAAACACAGTGGCAAAACATGAAGCGTATAGCGCGCGAAGAAATATCTCTAAATGGACCTCAGTTGCAAAAGTTTTCAAGGCAATCTCTGGAAGTGTGCACTATCCTTGATTTAGTGAAAGATGGTGAGCTTAAAAGGGAGAATGATAATTTAAATGAAACACTTATTACTAATGTTGAGATTAAAGCTGAGAGTGTAGATGAGTAAGTACCTACTTTTCAAATATTACCTATTTAGATAAATTACTTAAAATGAGTATGTAAATACATACATTTATTTAGCTCCTACATATAAGATGTTTTTTAAGCTATATTAAATTATCCCAAACAAATTAAACTAATTAATTAGTTGTTGTTTATAAATAATAATTACCACTATCTAATATTCCAGGGATATGGAACAACCAAGCTGTAGTGGTATGCATAATACTGCAAAATTAAATGATTCTGAAAATACACCAATAATCAATATGTCTACAAGCAAAGAAACGGCCATGGCTAATAATACTATGGATAAAGTAAATCAAATTAAGAAACCCAGTAATAGTTCCATGCAGTTTGATTCATCTGCTTCATCTGCATCTGAACAGATATCTGAGCATAATAGCTTTGAAATTATTGATGATAATACTGATAATATATGCACTATGAAAAATGCTTCCGCTATGACTGATGACACTTTCATGGAGACATCTAATAATAATAATCCTTTTCAAAAAGAAATGCATGAGTTTTCAAAGTAAGTACCTACAATACCCATCCGTTAAAATTTAGCATCAAAAACATATTTTTTTTATGTGTGTTTGAAGATTTTTTTCTTTATGTGAACATATTCTGTTTGTTGTATTTAAGAAGTAAATGATAGGACTAATTTATTATACAATTTTCAGGTACACTTCTGCTGAAAAACAGCTCAAGATGGAGTCTCTGAAAGAAGAGCGTCAAGTTATAAGGGCTATGAGAGAAACCGCTGAATTAAACAAAATAATTGCAGAACAGAAATTAAAACATATCCTGTGGATTAAGAAACAAGAAATGATGTAAGTTAATAAATATTTTTTTTTTTCTTTAGGATAGGTACCTTGACTCATGAAGAAATACTTATATCAAATTGTTTTTTACATTTACTTAAATTTTTTTTTATTTCAGAGTAGGTACCTATCTAGTATGTATTTTTTTGTTTTTCTGATTTCCTTTAAATAAATACCTATTACTGACATATACGACTATTTCATGAAAATGTTACTAATATACCTTGGAGGAATATGTTGATGATACCTTGACTCATGAAGAAATACTTATATCAAATTGTTTTTTACATTTACTTAAATTTTTTTTTATTTCAGAGTAGGTACCTATCTAGTATGTTTTTTTTTTTTTCTGATTTCCTTTAAATAAATACCTATTACTGACATATACGACTATTTCATGAAAATGTTACTAATATACCTTGGAGGAATATGTTGATGATTTCTTTTGTTATTAATCAGTAAATATACTACCATTCTTGTCGCAAATAACATGTTACGACCTATAACTGAGCTGCAATTAACAAAAAACGTGATAAAATTTGAATTTCGCGCTCCAACCGAAGCCTCCACCTTAAATGGATTTTTTTTTAAAGGACTAAAGTTGGTAGCCTCTGATGGCTGCTCCAACCTTACCGGACAATATGGTTTTTGATGAAACTTGGCACATTGATAGATCATACCCTGAAATAAAATATTGGCTACTTTTTATTACCTGAATACATAAGATCCCACGGGAACGTGGGTGAAACCAAGCGTGACTATGCTTTATACTATAAATGCGAAAGTAACTGTTTGTTACCTTTTCTCACCTAAACCACTAAACCGATTGCGATTTTTGGGACGCAGATAGTCTTATGTTATGGAGAAGTATATATATAGGCTACTTTTTATCTATTATATAATTGGTAACATTTTATTGTAAGAAACATAATCCCACCTCAACCATTTAAATTAATTCACTCTGCATTTTCCGAGGTCAAAGTCCCCAGGCGCTCCACTAAAGGTGCTTAAATTACATAGGTACACGTAGAAGTGACGCTGATTAAAAATTGTCAGGCGAGATGATGATTCTGAGTTTTTCTCTACAAAGATTAAATTTAAAAAAAGGGTATAACATTTTTTTCATACAAAAACATAAAAGAGCTTTTTGATTTGGGATCTTCTCGCGATTAACCGATTGCTTGCTGGCAACACCTTACGTCAATGTCAATGTCTTTTCGTTTTGTAAAACTCATGCTATTTTTCTAGAAGATTTCTTTTGTAAAAAATCGGAAAGTATTGATTTTAAAGGATTCTCGCAATAATAATTAAATCATGAGTTCTATTACTAGAACCAGATCATTGCTGACGCGGGCGTTTGTTAACGTAAGGTGAGAAATTGACAACCGGCAAAATTAGTTACGTAATATCTACAATTATTTCAATGATTTTTATTTGAATGCCAAGTCTTATTTTATTTACTCTCGAATTAATCATCTGACTGATGAAACAACGGTCACTGTATCCAAAAATAGATGATCAGTTCATCAATCGGATGACTGATTTTATTTTATCGTGGCGTCGCATTCTGAACCTACTGCGTATAAAGAAAGAAGTCTAAAATAAACGTTACGTCTGCATCTTTTGTTATATATTCTGCAAGTAAACAACACAAGTATCAGTGTGACTGCGCATTTGGCTTTCATTTGTTCAATTATTAGGTACCTACTTTAATAAGAAAGTAAGTAGCATGGATAATAAATTACCATTCAACATTAAAAAATGTTATGATCATTCTCACAAAACAACTTGCACCACATATCAAAACATTTAGTTTCTAACTGTGTATATAAATGATGTATTTTTATTATTTTTGAGCATATAGAATACAATAAATAACTTAATTACTGGTTCCAGATTTATTGGTGGTTAAAAAAAATAAAGTAAAGCTTTGATATATGGGACTCAATTCAAAACCTTTGTTAAATTTATATTTACTATTTTAGTATATTACTATCTGTCCACCACATTCTAGGGTTAAAAAGTAGCCAACCTATATGTTATTCTCGCATTATCTATGTGTCAATTTTCATCAAAGACTGTTGAGTAATTTCTCTGTGAAAGTGTAACAAAAATCCTAGGTAACAAACTTTCACATTTAGTAATAGTAGTAACTGTACTCATACTTAATAATTTCAGGATGTACTCGGGTGAGCCTGGTTCTGGTGCCGGCAAGGGTGGTGGTGGTGGTGGCGCCATCCGTGAAGCTGGTGGTTCTTTTGGTAAAATGGAAGCTGCACGAGAAGATGAATATTTCTACAAGAAGGTATAACCTTTAGTCCACCTGTTGGTGGTATGTGTGCCTCAGTCACCTGTTAACCACACCAGGGAGATTGTATTGTACCGATGATCTTGTGATGGTTGCGGGCAACTGCTGGATCCGGGTAGCGCAAAACTGACCATCGTGGAGATCCTTGGGGGAGGGGCTTTTGTCCAGCAGTGGATGTCTTTCACCTGATATAATGACTTATGTGTTGCCGACCTATTAAAATATCTAGAAGGAAACTGGCTATCAAGTCAGTCTACATGTAAACCTAATATTTGGTTTAATTGTGAAATAGTAACACCTGTACAGGCTTAGTCAGTTTATTACATATAAACCTTTGTAACTAAAACACATGGTACAAGCTAAATAATAATTATGATGTTATATGTATTTAAAACTAATGAATACATACACATTTAAATGCAATATTTTAAACTAACTGGCCCTAGTGGTTTCACCTACTTTTCCGGGATTAACAGTTGCCTATAGCACTTATAATTTTTTTTTATGTCAGAAGGTTGACTTGCAGTCAGGCGGACCACCTGATGGTAAGTGGATACCGTCGCCTATCACCATTTGCAATACCAGAGGTAATTGCCTTTTACAATGCTAAGAAAGCAACTGGCTCTCAAGTGCAAATGCCGGACCACACTAGTAGGGGCTTGGCGACAGATTATCCAGCCAGATGGGTACTACAACCTACCCCTGTGCTATAGTTTCCTCACAATCTGTCTATGTGCCATGTTTGATGAAAATCTGATTAATAGTGTTTGTGTGAAAGAGGATCAGACATCTGCCTTCACATCCTAACATACTTTCACATTTATAATAGTGGTAAGATTAGTATTGATGTGACATGAAATAAACATAGTTTTAACCATGGAATGTTTTTAATGTTTATAGCAAAAGGAGCAAATTTCAAATCTCAAGGATCACTTGGATAAAGAAATCAGTTTCCATCAAGAGCAGATTAAACGCCATGAGGACGCCATCCGACGCCATAAGACACACGTTGCTGACTTGGAAAAAAAATGAGTCTGCTTACTTCCAACAGCATCATGTCTAAAAGACTAAAGTAACATCTCTCAGATATGTTAAAAACATTTCTATAAATTTGACAATGCTAACTATGTAAGAATGTAAACAATTATGTTTTTTTAAGAATGTTACTTATAATTTTCGCTTTTATTTTGATTAGGTACTAGTCTCAAGTTTTTCAACAGCTATTATATTATCTAAACCCATAATTTGTGTTTTGATTATGAAAGTTTTGATCGTTTATATACCTACCTACATAAATAACATCCCTGTATTTGTAAGTGCATTTCAAAAAGTTCACACATTCTTCTGAAGTCACAAGCAATGCATATAAAAAAAAATGCTAAAATTCGTTTGTAGTTTAGCATAGAGGCGTACCTATATAAAGATTCTTTCCATACACGAAATTATTTCTACATCATACAAGGTAACACAGAGACATCTAGTAGGTTATAAGCAAACTATTTTTATGTGATAAGGGTAAACTGTAGGTACATTGGTTACTCTTATTTTTGTAACAAATATTTCGAATAGATGTCGCTACACTAATAAGTTTTAAACTAGTTTATTGGTAACAAAATTATCAGTTAAATAATTAAAAGAATTGTTAGTTCTGTTTTTAGAGCACAAAACAAATGCGACAGGCAAGTAAAACACTGAGTGTAATCTGATTGTACTGTAGATAGGTACCTGACCTATCATAACTTAGTGCTATCTATATCTACTAATAATAATCTATATCTTTTCTATTTATTATAAAGAGGAAAGATTTGATTGTTTGCATTGAATAGGCTCGGAAACTACTGACCCGATTTGAAAAAATCTTTCACTAATAGGAAACTACATGATCCCCGAAGGTTATAGGCTACTGTTTATCCCGGGAACGCGAGTGAAACCGCGGGTAACAGTTAGTAGGTTATAACCACAAAACGTTAATTCTCAAAGCTATATTACATTGATTGAGCTATCATTTTACATATCTTTTAGCTGTGCTTTTAGCAATTTTTCTATGCTGTTAGCACAGATTTATAAACAATAGGGCTGTTAGTATCTTCACTAAGTTTAATAGTTTTGAAGCTATCTATTAGTTCTATATTATTTATTCTATGCTATTAGGTACATTGTGTGTGAGTACCTATTATAATGCAGATAGGTAAATATGTGGGTACTCAATTACTCATATTATTTATACCTACAAGTATTCTCATAAATTGTTTATTTTGTTTGATGTATGCATGCAGTCGAATACAAACGGTGTCGTCGCCCTAGCAAGCCAAATAATATTTCTGTCCATGCAGTGACCAAATTTAGAACAAGTTCATTCCTTTGTGGAGTGCACTGTGTTAGGGCCGCGTCGACAGACGTTAGTGAACGGGGAATTAGGGGCCCGTTTAGACGAGGCGGTCCCGTATCCTATTATTCTTGGTAAATATAAATTGGAGTGCGTGACGCAAAATAGAGCTCCATCGACCATCGGGCGACGACCGAGCGAGGCACCTAGCAGCCCACACGAGTGAAGCTAGCCACGAACCGCGAGTTGCGGGGCGCGCGCCCCATCGCGCTGAAGCCAGCTCCAAGCGGCACTCAGTTTACTTCTATCGCAAACAGACGCTGCATGTCGATTTGCGCGTCACTCCGACCGTGTGTATGGTGCTAGTGGAATAACATAACAGCAAATAGTTTTGTGCTGTGTTATTATTGTGTGACAGTGTCTCTCTAGTGCGACCGGTCCGGTTCACATTGTTGTGATGCATTGGAGGATATACCTATGGCTGTCTTGTGTAGTCCTCGCAGGATACGTTCGAGCGAGAGAGGTAAGGGGGACCGTCTTAAATGCGGCATTCACCCGGCTTTTTGTTATGTCGGGGGAACGTGGTTCGGATTCGAATTTAACTCGTGGTAACACGAAAGTTGCATTATGATAGTCTTGCCTTGCGTAACTGCTTTCAATGTCAACAGTATGACATCAAAATCGTACGAAGAAAACCGAGCGCTTACTACCTATGAACGTATGTGCTGTTCTCGGTTACCTTGAATGTGCAATAATCGCAGGTAAACAATCGTTATCGTATGTCGTAGGTTGGTACCTTCCCATCGATTCGTGTCGCGTCGCGAGTCGCGTTATTTTTGTTTCGGTATCATTTGACTCGTCTATCGTAGGTATCGAAGTGTGCGCGTTGTAAACACGAATCACGATTGGGACATGAATGGGAGCACCGCAACGCATCGCCCACGTTTTGGGAGAAAGCTGAGATCACTTTACATAGGTACCTACCTGCATAAAGTCGGCTTTGAATGTTATAATTGACCGTGAACCCATTAGTACTAGCAACAGATTTTTCACAGATTTATTCTACTAATTTGGCGCCTAGGTACCTACTTAATGCACGTTTAATCTATTTCAACATGCACATTATTGTTAAACGACCACTTCTGATGACTCTTTAAAATATGCCCACTTCTAATCTAACCTCTTTTAAAGTTTAAGAGCAATTGAAATTGAGTTAACAAATCAAGTAAGATAAGGATCTTTTCCTGGATCTAGCCTATTATAGGTATCTAGTACCTACCTGCTTCCATTCATTTGAAGCAGCTACCTAAACATAATTGATACATAGGTCTACATTCCTTAGAATGAATTGCGTTACGTGAAGCTATGGATGCTCTAGGTTTATCAATGCAAATAAGACTTAAGTAATACATACACGTATCTTTTGCACGTGTACAAACATCGACACTGAAATGTTGCATGTTATCTGATAAACGAGCATTGGATGACCAGGAATACGCGATAACTTAAAAGCATGCAAAATAACCAACACCAAATAGCTAGGAGCTAACACCATTTAGACCATAGAGAAAGATACACCATAGAGACAGAACGCTTATTGTAAAATCATATTAAATTGGAAAAATAATATATATAGAATCGATTACCTACTTGTAAAAAAATCATTATAGAATCACCAGAACACCACCAATTTTGATTACAAAATTTAAAGAACTTATAAAAAATGCTGTAGGTATAGAGAAACTTTGCTTAGCCACCACGTACCATAGAGAAGAATGTAGGTAGGTTAGGTACCTATTATCTTAGTTTACCCGGGAAGAGATGAGGACTCTAACAATACCACACACTTCTAACTAGAAGTTTGAACCGAATTCGGTTCAAGCATGTAGAAGTTATGAAATAAACAAAAAATCACACATTTTTTTTCGGGTAAACGTGTAAAAAGGCTGTTCGACTGATAGCAGAATTTAATTACAACCGTTTTTTTTAATAAATTTAGGTATATAAACCAGTAGATATTAGAGCCTGAGTCGACACTCACAACCAATGTATTAAACCAGCTCCTTTACAATAGGGAGGTCTGTCTCGGACATCTATCATCCATCAAAAGGGACCAAAGCGGAATGTTGCTCTCTGGGTGGGCTACACAGACCTTACCTACATAATTATTATTTTGAACTTGAAAATAGTAACTAACCTACCTACTAATTATTTTGCTTCGTAGCTGGATCTAGCCACAGGTAGACGTTATTTGGGTTGTTTAATTTTTAAGTCTCAATGCAATAATAAAATTTGTCAGAGCGAGTAGACAGATACACAAAGAATGTTCCGTCAATAGAAATAAAAGAGAGTGCACGCCGTGCTTGCAACGGGGATCCGGACCCTGATGCGCTGTGGTAGGTAGCAGCCTATATTAATTAAAGTAAAGAAAAAAAATCACACCCATGATTGATTTATAATTGAATCTGTACCTACGTCGAGTTTTTTGTACTATGCCCCAAATTGTAAGGCAATTAGTAGGTATTCATTTGACATAGGTTTTCGTTAACGTGACAATGTATGAAAAAGATTCACATGTACACATTCTACATCATTATTTATGATAAATGCCTACCTAAAGCTTTTTCGTGAGTCTGAGAGTCCAATAATAAAAAAACTGTGATATAACACAAGTTGTGGTGATGGATATAGGTACCCTTATTATTAGATGATTCACTATCATCGAATAATAAGTGAGTAAATGAATTGAACTTTAACATATAAGTGCCCGAATAACACTATAAGAATATGAAAGCGCCAATATCACAATGAGGTCAATTTTAATAGCTCTGGCATTTCAAACTTGACCAATTAGACATAACTGCAATACAGACGTAGCTTTCACAGGGTAGTTAGTGCCTGGTGCCAGCTGCTTACCACACGGCAACGGGCTGTGTGACGTGTGAAAATAGGCCGTCCGACCCACCCCATTGTTGCTTGAGTTTTTTGTTTCTATTTGACTTTGTTTTAGTTTACCATTATCATCGAACTTGAAGCATAATCTTTTACAAGCTATAATCGTAACTCGCCCTGACATTTTTATGTTTTTTTTTTACTACTTTTATGACAAGACTACTTATTGACTCAGCCACGGGTATCTGATCTCTGAACACAAAATGTAGCCTTATTTACAGTGGTCATGCCTGAAGTTTGTTGGTTGTACCTACCTACATTGTACCTATATACGGTCACAATCCAGCTGTTAGAACCTAGCAACACTACCTAAATGTAATTATGACATAGAGCAAATCTGTTTTTTCGCTTTGTTCACTTGCTATATGAATGTAATGAAAAAATATGAATGTTGAGTTTGATTAATTCATATTCGTCATAAAAAAAAACAATTCAATCACAGTCCACTGCGAGCACCAGCTTTCAGTCTAATAAATGAAAAACCATTACGTTTTTTTAATAACCCTGAGGAGCTGCCATATTAAAATATCCATGAAAAAGGGACAAAGTTAAGAACATCTTGAATTCTAGTAAACAATACGCTGCGTGGCTCATTCGTTGCTTTCCACAAATAATTATTTCTTACTTAAAATTTTGTTTGTTAATTGTTTGAACGATCCATCTTTCGAAAAGACCATCACGTTTTCGTGCCATGAAAGTATTAGGTACAAGCATTTTATCAGATGGATATATTGGACATTAGTTTTCTCCAAAAGCGCATCACTATTTGGTTCCGAATCCAGCACCAACCACAAACTTCTGGCCATCGTGGATGTTAACCATAATCTAAACAAACTCAAAGTTTTGAATGTCAAAAGTATGACGATTTTTTTAAGAACGAGTAATAAGATTTTATAGCTTTAATTATTTTGTCCACAAGGACAAATACAAATACCCTAATTTTTCAACAACTAATACCAGTTTTCAACTACAGGCAATGTTTCAAAAGCGAGGGAATTTTAATCGCCTCCTCAATTAAAGTAGCCAACTATACCCGCTGCTAATTGGGGTGGCTGAAAACGCCTCCGCGGCAAACTTTTACAAATATTTGAACTTCTGATGGAAAATAAATACTTTCCCGGTCCGTCGGCAAAAGAAATGTTTATTGGTTCAAATGGAAAGTTATTAGACAGTTAATATAGTGAGTCAGCTTAGCTCTTGTTACTTTGTTTGACTATGCGTTATATTGGCTAAATATTGGACAGGTTTGGGCAAACGTTTGTCGGTTTAAACCTGGCAAGCTCCTTGATTGGTATTATCATGGCAAAAAAAGTTTATTAAGGTCTGGAAAGCTCTAGTTGGTGAGGGAAAATCAAGGAAAAACTAATTGATATTTTTCTAATGGTTGTAAAAAACGATTAGTAGGGCCGACCATATCTTTTATTTCATCTAATTTGACAGATTTGTATGGAGTTTCGTATTATCCCAATTTTACGCGAAACGGATATGTTGATGAAATGCCATCCGAAACATATTATGAAGCTGCAAATGTGAAAAACAATTGCCCTACAGAAAGCATTTGAAAAATATTGGCCGAGATATTTTGGGCGCTGTAAAATGATTCATATTTTGAAAAACTTTAAGAACTTTGTTTAAATTTTTATCGGGAAAAGTTGGAAAATTTTGTTTTTTTTTAAACATTTGCTGTGGAAACACTGGTCTGTACACGCTAATGTAACAAGAGTAGCCATTTAAAACTTTATGAGCGGTTGATACTGAAATGCGACGTAGCCTTGTACCCTTGTATGCTAGTCGGGCCTCCTAGACTGTAAGTACCTAATACATTCCAGGGCGTAGTCTTGTTATTGTACCTCGACCAGTTAGGAATTATCAATGATGGAAGAACACCACAGTCTGATGTTTTACTAATCGCTACGAAACTGACTGTAGATATCCATCATAATTTGGCTGTCCAAAGAGGAAACGCAGCGGTCGCCTCAAGGTTTTTTTTATATGTAGACCAGTAAGTAGTACCCGGTATAAAAAGTGTCCTATGTCCTTTTGAGTGTCATATGAAATTTGCCAGGCAGATAGCAAATTTCTGATTTACTTTCGCAGTTATAAGTTTTAGTATGGATAGTTTTTGTTATATTTGTTGTAAATATCCTATAATTTGTAAAAAAAACGGTAGGTACTTGATCATAAAAGTTATTAAGTAAAAAAAAATCGTA
Source organism: Tethea ocularis (assembly GCA_963555595.1). Lineage (NCBI taxonomy): Eukaryota > Metazoa > Arthropoda > Insecta > Lepidoptera > Drepanidae > Tethea > Tethea ocularis. The sequence continues at coordinate 12,019,850 of OY741958.1, forward strand.
AGTCTTATTCCAATCTCATCTTTTACATTCCAGCCAACATTATCTGAAGATATATTATCTCTAGTAAAAAAAAAGCCTAACAAAGACAGGGCATATTAAAGAACAATATTCCTTCACTTTTGTGTCGTAACAATAAATCATACAAATTATAAGAAACCTTAGAACTTGGACATCTGCTAACCATCTGATTCGATTGTTTTTTGTCTGGTGGGTGAGTCATTTCATTGATGATTTCATAATATTTACTATAGAAGTGTAAACGATGTTAGTTGTGAAATTATGACGAATTTTGAATTCCATCGTTTGATCATTGGTGAAGATCAAACGATGACAAAACAAGTTAAGTTTACGGTGGTTGTTTTGACAGTGCTTATTAGACAAAAAGAGACACTCTCGTGACTTAAATGGATAAGTCACGAGTGTCTAAACTAGCTAGGCTATGGAGCCTAGCTAGTTTTGTTTTTAAAATTACCCATTGTGAATTAAGACACATTCCTAAGGATTAATACATTTTTTTTATGGAGCCAGCCCTAACTAGGGGAGTGCTATTTAGATAAATTACAAGATTACTTGGCCTTTGATGAATGTTTAAACAATGTAGGTATAGAGAAAATTAAAACCTTTGTGTTCTATGAAAAATATGTAACAATAATAAGAGTAGTCTACAGTGTAAAAATATGTTTTTAGTGTACCAGGTTTCCGAGATATTTGGTTTTAATATATCCATTTTTTTTAAAGGACTAAAGTTGGTAGCCTCTGATGGCTTCCTTCCTCATGAATCAATATTTCTGGTGAAAACCGCATGAAGATCCGGTCAGTAGTTTTTGAGTTTATCACTAACATACAGACGCGACGTGGAACTTTGTTTTTTAATATGTAGTGATAAGTATTCCTTGGTCATTAGCCGAGAAAACATAAGATAGTTGACAGTAATAATGCGAAGGCCAATTAGGTTACACGCTCTTTAAAATGCATGCTAATTATGAAGATGATTACTGACATACATACAACATTTTCTATCTTATCATGTAAAATCCAGGTAGCTATAGCCCTCGCTCTTTCTGTTATATAATGTAAGAAAGTGATGGATATATTTTAAACTGGAGGTTAACAAGATTTGCTATAAACTGTCTCATCTCACGTAATGTAGGGGTTTGAGTTTATATAGACGATTTGTATTAGAACTGTACGCTAGCAGCAAACTCGCCGCCTGCGCATAGGAATATGCGCGAGCCAGAAGTCCGCTGCAATTTGGGTTCAGATTGTGAATCTGAAATTATGAATACAAGATTAGCAACAAAATCTTCAGTTTAAAAACAACATAATGAAGAATCACTGAAAAGCTGAATCGATAGATCGAAGGTATCATAGATAGATCATAACCTGGAATATTATATAGACTTTTTATCACATCAAAACTATTAAATGCTGAATTATGAATCGACAGATACCGCTATCCAAGATTATCTATATAAATGTTTGTAATTACCGACTTATCAGATGTTGGCGTGTGAAAATTGGACCTTACTAAACTAGGTAATGGTTACATCAAAATTGAGAATATAATCTTATCGCATAGCTACTGTATTACACAGTACATAAATCCCAATATACAATTATAATCAAAGACGATTAAAACTCAAATGAAAACGATAAATTATTAAAAGCCAACTAAACTCAAGTACAGTGTAGTGATGTGCCGAGTCGGCTATTTTTGGTATTCGAATATTTTGGTATTCGTTACAAAAAGGATTCGAGTCTGAAGACTCGGACAGGTATTCGAGTACTGGCACGAGTATTCGAATACTTCAGTGGACTCGAGTACTTTTTGAATCTAACTTTGTAGTTTGCTTTTGACGACAAATTCTAATATTTCATCACAAATCGTGTATGAACGCTTGTACAATGTAAATAATCACAGCAGATTATTGTATAATCAGTAATTTAATCATAATATAATCATCCTTTGGTAATTATGTATGGCATGGCATATTAAAGCTAACAACTATCAACTATAACAATTATCAATTGAAAATTTTAACTTTATAATTATGTATATTGTGGATCAGAATACAGTATTTTATATACTCGAGTACGTGAGTACCTGCTAGGTATTCGAGTCAGTACTCGAGTCAGTCTGACTCGGCACATCTCTAGTACAGTGTAAATTGTCAGAAATCTAAAGTAGACAGGGGACAATGTAATCCTAGCGGGGTTATGTAATGCTAAAAGTGGAACGTTGAAACTGAATAAGAGATTTCTACTGCAATTATGTAGTTTGACTTCAAATGTATTATTGTTCAGCACTGTCCCAATTTGAAAGTCAATGGCCATCAATAAGGTTATTCTAATATGCAACAGTAATAAGACTCTAGGTACTCGAACTTAAAACTCATTTATTCAGTTTAGGCGTGAAACGTTTTACTTTCTACCACGTCAAAGGTTTCTTTCATAGATCTAACCGGCGAACCTTTTACAAGTATTTTCAATTTCTAGGAAGGAGATACATATTTAAGTATAAATAATCATTTTCAATCATTTGGGGTCAGCAATATGCAGGAACTCTTCTTCCATTCAGCTCTTCTATCCGTCATATCAGCATTCATTTCTTTCTCTCTCATATCATCTTTCACACAATCCATCCATCTCTTTTTCTATCTTTCCCTTCCCGTATATCCATCAACTTTCATATTCATGACTCTTTTAGTCATATGGGTACTCTTCATAACATGTCATAAAATAAAAAATAAATTCTGCTCTACTATTGTTCGAATATAATAAACAATAGCTCTGACTCTATATTAAGGATTTACCTTTGTTTTATGTTATAAGCTGTGGTTATATGGTTGAGAATAAAGCAGTCCGTTCGCCTGATGGTAAATGGTCACCGCTGGGAGAGGGATTTCCAATGTTGCTGACCATAAAGAGTTTTCACGACTTTTTTGAAGAATCTGATGTCATAGCGCTGCCCCTCCTTTATAAGTTAGTAAATTATAAGACTGACCTATATAACTACCACAACATCTTTCTAATATCGAAAGTGACAATTGCTTTTAACTGATTCATTGTTTAAAAATAGCTTTGTGATTGGTGTCAATTAGTTGCTAACATTTAAGAATATCAGTTGGTGATGGTACTTGCCTCCATTAGATTTGCTTATTTATAAAACATTTGCTGTTTTCCGCGGTTTTACCCTTGTTCTTGGTAAAAAAAGTAGCTTATTTAACTCTCGAGGATAATATAGCTTCCTATTATTTCACTGACTGATTCCCTGCTACATCCGAACTTACAAACATTACCTCTTTATAATATTAGGAAGATATAGAAAAGCTCTTTTTAACAGTCTGTCTATTCAATGTCATGCGTTTCCTTAAGTTTCATCAGAATACTTGACTTCGTGAACTTTTGCCGTAAATGCGTCTCACAAACCTGGCCAATTGTGGCACCGAATACAAATTGCTCCAATCCTATTTAGTTGGTAAATGCGCGGGCGCCGTACCGCAATACGGGTCTTAACTAGCCGCATCCGTATTATGAAGGTACCGTCTAGAACTGTTTGTATTCTTCAAGGTCTTGGCTTTGGAATGTCAGGACTAATTTATCATAAAGAATTTAAAATATTCAAGGATATCCATAAATATATTTTAAACTAGATTCCGCCCCGCGGTTTCACCCGCATTCCCGAGGGATCTTATGTTTTCCCAGGATAAAAAGTATCCTATGTGTTAATCTAGGTTATAAACGTTCAGTAGTTCAGTTTGCACAATGCTGAGTCGGGGCCTATTCCGGGCATCACGCAACATTACATTATTGTATGTTACTCTGTTTTAACTTTTTTTTTTTTATTGTTCAATGTATTATACTGTATGTCATAATGTAATGTTGTGTGTTGTCTAGAATAAATGTTATTTCTTTCTTTCTTTCTTTTTTCTTTCAGTAGTTTTTGCGTGAAAGAGTAACAAACATCCATTCATACATCCATACTCACAAACTTTCGCATTTATAATATTAGTACTAGGATTCAACTTTTAAATTCAAGCAGCTGGTCCTTCGAGCCGGGTAACGTGACCAGACGTTCCACTTTAAAACGATAAGTGCCGCTGTCTCTCGAACGTGAATGCGCACTGTAAAATGTTCCGCTTTCAGGATAATAATCCTTTAACTTTCCACTGACGCAATTTTTTTTTATCCTATCTATCAAAAATGTAGTTCTCCGCTTATGACCTTCATTGAGGAATCTAAATTTGAATTTAATTTAAATAATTCCTTTAAAGTATTCAAATGGCTCTCAGTCAGCAAAGGTATTTAGCTAATTGTTTGCTTACTACTTCAAGTGTCCCACTTCTAAGCAATAAATACTTGGGTACATTTACGCAGTCCTGTATTCTCGTCAGAAATCTTTATGATCCACTAAAATGTTCATAATATTTTATGTATTATTACACAATAAATATCTTGATAGGTAGAAACAAAATCAAACTCTATGCTGTTCATAAAAAAGGTTTTTGTTTACAATCTTCAGAAATAAAATCTAAAAATGTTCTGGAGGTTTATCTGGATTCTTGAAGTATCGGCTAATTGATGCTGTGGTCACATTATAGTAGAGATTGTATTTATAAGCATTCTAATCCATTTGTTATTAAATAACCTGTAATGTCATAATAAATCTGTCTGAGGGTGAATAACTAGGAATATTTATGCTTAGATTCTTGGCGATGAAAATCTTATAAGACTGCAGGCCATTTATTCGATATTTATATGAATTGGTTTTATGTAAATTGTATGTAATAATTATTTGGCAGTTAAGTACTTGTACACTATCGTAGTTACTAATTATTTAATGTTTAAAATCTACATTGCAGATAACCCTAATCGTGAAATAATAAATTATTAAAAAGCATTTAAATCTATGCCCTAACATAAACAAAATATGGTTCAATATAAAAAATGATTTTTTCAATATCAGCAATGTTTTTTTGCAATATTAAACAAAGTAGATGCCATATCATTAAGCAACAATATTTAGCAGTTAATTAGAAAAAAAAACAAGAATATAATTAATCTTAAATTAACATGATCTTCTCACAATTTGACCAAAAGAAAGCAATTCAAGTACATTGCGAAGAAATCAATCAAAACTGTTTGCTTCTCTTAGTAATTGATACGCAATAAAAAAGTCTTATTAAGCAAAGGACGTCTGAATGGTAATAAAAAGAACTGAGGCTGCTTTTGCCTTAGAACATTATCTATCTTCCAATTATCTTATACTTAAAAGCAGGTGTCTTTTAATGAACTTTTAAGTGTTTTAGTTCTAAATTCTAAATCAATAAGAATTTTTTATTTATCAGAAAAATCTGCTTTCTCTGTGTAATGATCTCTCTATATTATTAATGATTAGGTATCCCATGTCCAACTTTGTGGTTCAGGTTGTAGGTACTCTAACGAAATTCTTGAAACAATTTAAGTGGTTGAAGTATGAAAGCGTCATATACACTAGCCTTTATAATATGACTAAGGTTCTTCACGAAAATTCTAGTAAGTATTTGCTCCACTTTATCCAGGATCATCGCTTTGGCTCGGGTCGGCGAATCGTGAAACGGGAGTCGCGCTCGATTTAATGCTCCTACCAGTCGCTTGCTTGAGACTTGAGTCTAATATTCCAATTTTGTTTTATTAGAGAGACCGAGTTGGCAACTGTCAGTGCGAGATAGTTCAGTGGACATGAGAAGCCAATTTTATAGATGGCTGGCAAAATCTTTGTAGCTTTATGTATCTTTTACAAATGATCAGACGGTTCGATTTATTATCAATTTTGTTCCCTTTGACAATACAGTTCCTAACGTGGATTTCTAGTACTTTAAGTTTCTTTAATAATATTCATTACCAAACGGTTGCTCATTTTCTTTGTTTACTTCAATAAACTGGTGTAGTAGATACTTCATTGTAGAACCTATTGCTGATTCATCAGATATAAAAACAAGTATAGACAGACTCCTTATAGATAAGTCGTTAGTCACCGAGACATAGACAGCGAAGTAGCGTAATTATTCGTTAATTTTATTATCGGAATAAACAAGACCTACTTCCAGGTTGTGTACCTGTTTTACCTAGAACCGATGCGATGCGATGCGACAGTTTTATGAACATCATTCATTATGCATGCGACAGCTCACGGTAATGAGGTTCCCATGCTATTGTACTAATATAGATAGCACACAAAAGCACAGTTGCTTTGTAGCCAATGTCCATGGAAATGTAGATAATGTGTGCTAAAAAATCTGGTTGAATTGCATTAGCGCCTGTTAAGATGTCATCCATATAAAGCATCGTTCCTTTTACGTAAGATGTGCGATGCGATAACATTTCGATGAAGCGTGCATGCGTTTCTAAAAAGGTATAGCTTGCCTTACTTATAGAATTTTTGTGTAAGTACTATTGTTATTCAGAAAAAAACCGGCCAAGTTTGAGTTGAACTCACGCAAGAAGGACCCTCCCTATTTGGTAAATATTTGGTGCTGATTTTGTTGTTAATAAACTAAACTTATTTAGACTTACTAAACATTTTTCTAACAAAAAGCACGAGAAAAGGATATAGGTTTTTCAACGAGATCGATTTTTATTTCTGTCAAATTGTTTTCAACTTTAAATTTATCCGGTATCAAAATTAATCACAGTTTACATTCAGAACACATATTTTAATTATTTTTCAGTAATGTTTGTAAAAAAGAGATGTGTTATATGATTTTGATGTTAATCACTTTGTATTTCATCATCATCATCATCATATTTAGGATGTCTGATGAACATATGCCTCCATTGACTTCCACCACTAATAACTTCTATCTTCTGTTGTGTGCATTGTCTGAAGAGACTCAACTTCATTAATGTGTGGAGCTATTAAATAGCTCCACACCTTATCGCCTAGCTGTTTTACTAGAACAGACACCTAAAGAATGATGTATAAGTGACCTACTCTGACATATTGATTTACTTATCTTTGTCTTCCTGCAGACAATTTATTAGCGAGCGTGTCGCGCATTAATATAAGCGTAATCCAAACAATAGTTTAATGTTTGAATACATGAGTACTAATATTAATTAAGTAGGTAGGTACATACTATAATGTATGTTAGAATTCTCGGCACGATGTAATGTTAATTTGAACTGCTGGTGATCATTAGACCAGTAATGTGATTTACTTGTTTTCGTAGTTAATTGCTGTGTAATTATATATCTTATTGAATAGGATAAATTTAATAGGACTTATTCAACATATAAACATTTTTTTTTATTGAAGTCAGTCGATTTAGTCATACGTCTATATTGCTTCCCCTGTGGTAATCTGTATAATAAGTAAATTATACATTGGTTGCTTATACATGGTACGGGACAAACTACGAAACCTTGAAAAAATTGAACATATCTATACAATTTTTATCATTTTTTTGGAAGACCAACCCCCTAAGTGGGTCAAATAGGGTATGGCGGGTGAAACTGCAGGGCGGAAAGGTAGTAAAATATAAGTAAACCTCCGAACACATATCAAATGTAGTAGTAATAGTTCCCGGCTGTCAAGTACTTACAAGATACTCTAATTAATATTGCAGACTATAGCTTCCGATCGATTTTGCCATCAAGTTCGATTGCTCTGCGTTAAACTGATTACCTAACTGGTCCTGCGATTTCATTTTCGTATGTTTTACGGAGTTTGGAAAGGCTGAAAGCTTTTCGAAGTCTATTACAAGCATTTAGGAATCATACGAATGAAAGAGAACTCTTTTTCCTTAAGCCACTTTTTAGTATTTTAAAAGATCTCTAACCTTTGAAACTGAATCGAAATAGGGTAGTTGACATATCAAATCAGCTACTTTTTAATAAATGTCAAAACGATAGTTTATATGGAATTTTGTATGAAATATTACACTATGACGTCATAGTTTCACAGCATCAAATCATCTACTCTTAGTGGTTCCACTGGTAATTATAAATCATAAAAAGCATTAAATGTACATCATATTTGATATTTCCACGTGTTTTAAATGTTTTATGCATCGGTTAGCGTTTGGTCATTCGAGAACTTTTTCGGTATCATACACATGTGTTGGACCACAATCAGTGATGATGAGGCCGAATGTGGTCAGCACACCACAAATTACCCTACCTACCATCGTGCTATGGTCTCCTCACGATTTTCCTTCACCGAAAGCTCAAGCTCATTGTAGGATTAGAACCGCGACCTTTTCAACAGCAATCACTACCACTGAACTATCTTCACCTATCATTATTGTTTCTATCATATCTGCTTTTGCAATATTTCTTAAAGATATAATTATCAAAGATATTACGACAGTCTTAGCAATAAGTCAATTAAAACATTGTTACAGACATAACAATCATAAATCTTTAAAATGAATCCCCAGCAATGTACACAAAATGACGATAAGTGACTGCGCCAACACAAAAACAATTTGATATTCAATCGGCCGATTGGTATCTGCTTTTTGTACGTCGATCCATCTGGCTACAATTTGTCACTAGCTATTTATCAGACGTAATTCACAAAAGGTAGCAACTACACATTATCTTTGTTTCAAATTCACATTGTGATTTCCCTTCCCTGCGAACACCATAAAATTTCAAATAATAGAATGTCGAAAACAAATGACGTTCACGGACCTTCAATATTGTTTTTTTATGATGATGGTGGCAATACGGTGTTAAAAGTGCCATTATAAATCTAGTTTCTGAAAACCGTTGGATGTTATCAGCTCATAGTATGATGATTAAAACATGTGCTATGTAATCAGCAAATAGGTCTACGACTATCTGATGATTCATACTTATTATCCAGGGACATTCTTCACACATAGTCATCCGATTCCATACTAAGAGCTTGTAGGTACTATGGAAATATATATTTATTACATTGTTGTTACTGAATTGCATTATGTTTGAGAATATTTCCAAATTAGAAAGAATTTGTGACGTTGCACCATGTTTTTGCAACTCGTTTCCAAAAATTGACATCACCCAAACTTCTGTTTATTTTCTTCACAATTGTCTATTTCTTATCACAATGGATTAAACTTATGTAGGTAGTTTTAGTTTCGTGTGTTTTTTTACGATGTAATAAATAAGTATTTTTCGCTAACACCTTGGCCACTTTAAAAAATATATAATGGATTACTCTAAAGAAGAATCACTAACTCTTTTTCACCATATTTCCTGCCTGAAATTAAAAATTCAAAGAAAATCTCGAAACACACAAGAAAAGAAGAAGATCTTCAAACGACTGAGCGAATTTTCTTGAAACATAGCTAAGATGACTCTCAAACAAAACAAAAACGCACTCAAAATCGGTTCATCGGTATGTCATAAACCAGTTCTTAACCTTTTAGTTATGAGGGACCATTTGACAAAATTTCTATCTCATCATGGACCACATTACCAAAAGCCCCGTCAACATTTGCTCGCATAGATATTTCGATGAAAACAAGGTGAGGTATATTTGTTTGTAGCGTGACTCTCGGCGCGCGTGTCCACTCGTCACTTGTATATTTTTAGAACTATTCGGATGCTTCCATGGACCACCAGTGGTCCGCAGATCACCGGTTAAGAACCACTGCCATAGACAGACACATAGATACACATAACCTCTTTTATATAGGGGGTATAAAATATATTTTGTCAGTAGATATTTATTCAGTAATCCGCTTGTAGCTTGTAGCCTGTAACCCACTGAACGTAAGCGTAATTATGAGCGTGACGAGCGTAATCCTACTAACTACGTAATCGGCGAGGTTTTAATTGCACCTAACGCTGCGTTATTAATTAACGTTATCAAAATTCTGCTGGAGCGTGGTTAGCCTTGATTTTGATAAGTTTTGTTAATCGTTGTAATTATGGCTTAAAAGGGTTTCATGCATATTAAACTACTAAGTTGAGTCTGCCTTAGCGGCTTCAATGTCTAAATGAAGGTCCTTCGAGAAGTGGACGAAGATTTTAAGTTCTGATTTTCAGATTAGCGGCAGTTTTAAGTGGAGCTTCTAAGATAGAAGTGATAATTACAGCTTATTTTAATTGCAAGGTACTTACTCAATTTAATTGCTTTTATTTTTTTACTTGTTAGATTATAATTGTCAACTATATCTTAAAATTCTGCTATAAATATTGTTACACTGTGCATACATTATATCCTGGGACTTTCTTCACACGGCTATCTGATCCTAAACTAAACGGAGTTTGAATTATGAAAATCAGATAACTGATGTACATACTATACTTATAATAAGTAACTATACTTTTTTGTAAATACTTTTCCGGTATAAATTGACTTTAAATTTTAACTTTCGACGTTCAAGTGCCTTATCAGGGCATAAACTGGCTAAATGAATTTTGGGTTTGAGTTTGAATCGAACCAGCAGTGTGATAGGCATACGTCAACTGGCTCGTCTATACTGTCTACTATCTATATTGTACTATAATGATTCTGTTGTTTACAAATTAAATTAATATTAGTCACGACACCACTCTTTCATATATAAGCCTTATTGAAAAAAAATAGTAACATTTTGCACTGCCAGATTAGTCCATGTTGTCATAATGTAAGTACGGGTAAATGGTCGTGACCACTAGATTTACGTTGAAATAAGTAATCGGACTAATCTGACAGGACTAAAATATCTTTCATCCCTTTCTTATATTGTTTATTATAAGAGATATAGTGAGATTATTTTTGTCTATACTGTGCTATACTGTCATCTATCTACACCTGAGCATGATGGTCCTATAACCCTTTGAAATTCTCGTATGTCCGATAATGACCACTGGGTCCACGCGACGCCACGCCCCGTGCAACGCCACACTGCGTTGTTTCACATCTGCCTGCATTGGTGCGTCGCAAAGTAATTTGTCAATGTCGCTCCCGCTTCGCTGATATTAATGGAAATTTAGCGTCAACCGAACGCGCCTTTGTGCCTTAATTACTAGTGATTGTTTTATCATTGATTTTATTTTTTAATTGCCTGCTGATTGTGTCAATTCAGGTGAAAATATTTTTATTGTTTTCTGTGAGCATTGCCCTGGTGTAATGCTATTGAGACCCAGTTGTTTACTAGGCTCAGTAAAAGTTGGCAACACTGTAGCCACTTTAGTGCACTCCATTTCTCATAATCTTGAGCCTTCCTCATCCAGTACTACCACGTTGACCAGCAGGGTTCATTTCGTCAAAAACAAATCCCCTCGGGAATGTGGGTGAAAACGCCAGGCTGAAACTAGAGCTATAATAAGATTGATGATTATGATACAGAACTTCTTTCTATTCACTGTTTAATCTACCAACAGTAGATAGTTTTTCTGGCTTTGATAGACTTTGCGTTACAAGTAATTATAAATATATCAGGACTCTTTATGTCATTGATGACGTCAAAGGAACCAACTAGGATATCATCTTTTGCCGCTATATTATTCTCATCATTGCGGTCTAAAGAAATGACTGTAAAACAATTTGCGGTTTTCTGCACCTTAGTTTGCAATACGGTTTTTTAACAGTTACTCATTAGATTACCACCAGTTTCAAAGAAACTCATGTTATTGCTCATGTGCAATGCAAAACAAACTTTAGCTACTTTTCCTGTTGTCACTAATTCACACAAAACAAGATAAAATAGAGAGTCATTTGTCTGCTCAAACAAGACCCTACCTTATCTCTAGAGTAGTAAATATTTTTGCTCCAGTTTTTTTTATTATCATTTCATGAATGGCAAATGTTATCTAGTTGTTTGGCCTACTTAAAGGAAGACAAGCGAGCTCTGTAAAACTTCTTAAATCTCAGCGTGCAATATAGATTAGCTGACATAATTATTACGCGTTCGGAATGTAGGGCAAGTCATCATAATACTTGTGAATGAATGTATTTAAAATCGGCCTAGTGCGTGCGAGTCGGAATCGCACACGAAAAAAGTCTGGGGTTGACAAAGCCAATGTTGGAAATAAATTCTCGTGTTTTTTAAGTGTCTCGTGTAAAGCTGTAAAAATGGTGTGCTAAAAATATAAATATATATGTCACCGGAAATGTATGAAATATAGGAATTGTATACAATTCCTGTGTATTTCCCCTAGGAAATTATAATTCAATAATGATACTTGTAAATATATAGAAATTATTGAAAAAAATAGGTTGGGGTTATTAACAAGTGCAAGTATTCGCACAAAAGTACCTTTCACTTACAACCCCCCAAATACCGCTATCCTTACAAATATACCGAATGTAGTACTCCGATAGATATTTAGGAAATGTATGGATTTCCTAGGAAATGTATACAATGACGGACTAGATACTTTTCCGTTAACATATACATTTTATAAAATAAATAATAACATAAAAAACAGTGTATAGCAGATATTATGTCGTATAGTGTATATTTTATATACAATATATGCTATTATTATTCATAGATTTAGAACTTTTTTATTATTTTTATTTAAGTTATTTACTGTTGTGGCGGCGACCGCCTACACAAATAAGCCCACGAGGCTTCCGAGAAGGCTCTCATGTAGGTACCATTATTTTAGTAGGTTATGTATATTGGTTGGATTTTGAGATTTTACTTATTTTTTTATTACATTTTTTTTTGATAGTTCACTGAAAGATTTGAAAATTGATGAGACTAAGGTCCAATTTTTCACTTTCTAATTGACAATTTCTAATTTGGAGATAACAAAAAAATTGGCCATTAAAAGATCAGCGCTAAGATAACCCATGACAACCGAAATTGCTATTAGCAGAATTCCAGGTAAGTACAGGTTCACGCAAAGCATTGTCCGGGCGAAAGTTTTTATTACAGCCGTCTAGACGGCACTGTGGCATTAATAAGCCGCTTCCGCCGCAGCATGATTGAAAAACTAAAGTCAAGTAGACCATAAATAAACATGAAGTGTATAGGAACTTGCCTAGCAATTACTTGCTGACCATCAATGTCTAGTCTTCCTGGATTAGAGGCAGGCATTCCATCATACACCAATTAGTTAAAGCGTGTTCTACACTGCAATTATTGATTGCAAGTCATTTAATGGTTTATGTATTTCTGGTTGTTTTATATAGTCGATGAATATGGCATCGATAGTATTGAATATACTACTACTCCTACTATCACTAGTCTATAATTTATCTATGTCAAACCGTTAAACTATGAACTGGCATCATACTGCGCCCTTGCGCCCTGATTGGTCGAACGGCATATGCCCCGCGCCGCCATCTTTGGCTGTTGTCAAAAATGGCGTATGGTAAACACTGTTTTCGTGGGTTTTAGAAAGAAAGAAAGAAAATTATTTATTTGTAACACTCTAAACAAAAATAGCAACATTTTAAATACCTAGTCTTTTCTTTATCTTTATCTTTACATAGTATAAAATAAAGTCGCTTCCGCTGTCTGTTCGCTTAGATCTTTTAAACTACTCAACGGATTTTAATGCAGTTTTCAGCAATAGATAGAGTTCAAGAGGAAGGTTTATATGCTTAATTATAGTACATAAAAGCCGTGCGAAGCCGGAGCGGGTCGCTAGTTTCCATTTCCAGTCCAGTTTTGCTGAAAAGAAGTTCAGTACCAGTATAGAGGTCCATCACACTGACATACTAAGCCAGTTATGCTCCATGAAGTTGCTTCACGCAAGCACTGATATCAATTCATTAAATCAAAGTCATGTAAATGTCTTTGTTAAGACAAATTGTGTAGGTAAGGTACATCCACCGCAAAACATGAAGTTTTGTCAAAAGATGAATTATTAGATTTATAATTTATTTTGCTTCTCGTCGTGATTTTTTGTTGTTTTTATGAAATGTAATACCTACCTATAATTTATGGCAAAAATGAAATTTGTCAAAGCGGTCGAGCCGTTCTCAAGTGGCAATTGATTTTTATTTATTTAGAAGATAAATACCAATTTTTTAATGATTTGATTGTTTGAAAATACCATAGATTTTTTTCTAACTCCAAAATACTTTGTACCTAATTACTATAGTCAGAGAAGAAGATATAGACCCCGGAATAACACATTGGATACTTTTTATCTCTACAAAACAGAAGATTCCCCGAAAAGCGGGCGAAACCGCCGACAGGAAAATAGTTACCTATAATTATACGTTCATTTCCTCGAAACATGTTAATTTTGAGACAATGTTGATGAACTTCGAATGAACCTTACAGAGATCCAAATTAAGCTGGATCCTTGACGATCCTTAAATTACCTTTACAATTAAGTATATCGAAAGTGAACTTATGACAATCGTGTCCAGAAGTGAAAAAGAATGTTTGTTACTTCTTCAAGCTCAAACGGCTAGACACGCTGGCTTAACACATAGGTTACTTTTATCCCTCGGAAACGCGGATGAAACCGCGGGGGCAGAATTATTTTTCTGTGCTTGCGTTAGCAATAATTTATTTAGTGCCCCGTCATTACAATGAAGGATATGAAATCGTATGTCACAAATCATTTTCATCGGTCATGATTTTCTACCCGACTGCACTAAGTTACACTTTAATGCCTACCGATTATTAATTAAAGATTAATTATCTTGTCATCAGTCACGCATGCGACCATATACATTACTATTTATAGCTCTGACTATTCGAATCATAATTATTTTAAACTTGCTTCCGCCCCGCGGATTCACCCGCTTTCCCAAAGGATTTTATGTTTTATCGGGATAAAAAGTGAACTATATGTTATTCCACGGTTATGATCTGTCTATATGAAAACTAAATGTAAGGAACGTATTCGGATGAAATTAGTCTCATCCGAATCCGTTCCGTAAGCACTGAGCTTTTAGGTTTCAAATCCATTTCATATAGCAAATAAGGCGCAAGGCGTCAAATTGCGGTACCTACACAGATGTACCTTATCCAAATAAGTACACAAGGTTGAAATTACCATATCAGGCAGATGTCTGTGTGCTGCTGAAATGTACGCTAAATATGGTTGACGCGGACGTAATGTGTTAAAGAGGTCAATCATTAAACGTCTGCACATATTTAAACGTTTACACATATAGGTAACTGTGCACCGAATAATTGTAAGCTTTGCTAACTTGAACTATGTTCCATTGTTCTGTGGTTCGTCTCCCGGAGACCTGGAGGTTAGTACAAAAAGTGATTTTCTGGGAAAAGGTGCTCTATCTTCAGCGTCATCCTAGCTCCTCCTTTGAATGCATTTCAAAAAAGTTTTTAGTGGCTCAAAGAGGTTTATTGGTCGTGACTTCTAGGACTATTCAGTCTTCTTGAGTTTACGAATTGCCGTCGAATCGCATTTTAGAAGATTTTGCATTTATTGCTTGTAATGGTGTATATGTCGTGGCCAGATCTTAAAATTTATCACTTCATGATGTGGCCGAACATTTCATGAAATAAAAAATACCCGCTGCCCGCATCACTATATTATGGTCTGGCACATGACTGTTCAAAATGATTACAAGCGAAATTATGAAAAAGATGAAGAAAGAAAGAAAGAAAAACATTTATTTCAACATACATACAAAATTACAGAGAATAACAAACAAACACTCTTTATGCCCATACGCATTTATGAAAATGCGTTTTTACATTGCGTGTGATGATTTGCACAGAGAGATAATGTGCGTTGACCTTAAAGTTTCAGGTATATTTTTGTGCATGGAAAAACGAGAAGGTAGACAAGTAAAAATACGATATTTTGACCTTGGAGATTTTATGTCAGTTTTATTTTTAGGTTCATGGTGAATGAAAAGATCGAAGTAGGTACGTAGTACCAATAGTCTTCATATGATTTAATAGTAATACCTACCTATCTTTATATAAACTTTATTTAAAAAATTACTAAAAAATAGAGCTTTATTTTTTTTGTCTTGATACAGCCTTTGGCTTTAATCTACAAGAAAATAATCTCACAAAACATGAGTGGTAACTAATAAGATTAGTCCGTAACAAAAATAATACAGGAAAATGATTGAGATCCAATTTTTACGTAGTAACTATTCCCCACAGATAAAGTTTCTACTTTCTGAGACTGACTGAGACATGTTAATAATGATCTAATATCAGAAACAACTAATCTTTATCGACGAGATGCTTACTAAACTACGCTGACGAAAATATCAGATAACCAGATTCAAAGATAAACATATTATAAGAAACGTTTAATGCTATCGGTCGTACTTTAATTCACTAGCTGTTTCCCGCGGTTTCGTTCGCGTTCACGGAATTAAAAGTAACATATACCACTCCCAATAATGTAGCTTCCTAATAGTTTAAGAATTTTTAGAATCGGACCAGTAACACCGGAGATAACCTCCTACATCCAAAATTACGAACTTTACCTCTTTTTAATATTAGCGTGGAAGTGTAAATATTCCTTCTGTGGAAAGTTTTATTGTTCCGAATTATTTTTGTGCGTTTTCAATGACACTGAGCGTCGGTCATAACCTATCAGTGAGATCACGTGACATTGGCGACTCGGTCATTCGCAAAAAAAAACATAATTCGATGATCTGCGTTGTGTGTATCTGCGTTCTTACGTTCACCTTGGCCCGCAGTTTTATTGGCTATTATAAAATTTATGGACTTCGTCTACTACTCGTTTTTGACGTAATCAACGACGAGTAATACAGTAAACGTTTATAGCACTTGTGAATGGAGATTGGCGGAGTTTAAGATCCTTTTGTTTATATTATTTTACTATAGCTTCCGCTCCGCGTTTCACCCATGTCCTTGAGGGATCTTATGTTTTCCCGGGATAAAAAGTAGTCTATTTATTATTCCAGGGTATGATCTATCTATGTGCCAAGTTTCATCCAAATCCGTAGTACTTTTACTACTTTTTACGTGAAAGAGTAACAAACATCCGTACATCTTATAAATTACAGTTATGAATATTACGAGTATATCATCTTTTGATTATTATTTATAAAGATTATTATCATTAAATGATTTATTTTAAAAAAATATCACCCTTAAAAAATTGACAACATGTAGGTATTATTTTTCGAATTATCTGCTATTAACTTTTTTGGTTACAATTCGCTACCGCATGCACTTTCACGTCATGTGTCATTAATTTCAATGAATTTATGTATAAAGCAGTCGTTAGTGAATCAGAATAAATTTTATAAAAACATGATATCATCATAAATTAAGTGCGTGTATTTATATCGATAATTTATGTTTTTAATTTTGTTTCAGGTATGAAACGATCATTGAATGCAAGTCTATATTAATTACCTAAGCGTTATATAAAGTAACGTATCTCAAAATAAGCTTATTCATTTGGTAAGTTTATACAAAAACTGTTTTTAAATTAGCGGTAAGATACCGCTTTTCTGCCCGTTGAAAAATAAGCCTCAGGTAATTGACACACCAAGAAACTACTGTAGTAAGCTGTGATTAAGATAAGTATTAGTAGTTTTAGAAAATAAACAATTTCGTCATCGGTACCGATTGATTGAATAAAAGATTACCTCAGAGGACTACCTAAGAAGATTACCTCATACCTTCTTTCATAAAGTCCTCTTATCTGTTTGTCAAGGCTAATAACAACCTTAAAACTTCAAAAGTAGGATTACATACGTTACTTCTTAAGAGGAGGCTATCTGTGTATGTCTCCGTCCCTTACTAAACTGGCGGTGACAAGCGAGAAAGGAGAAACGTAATTTTGGTAAAAAAATATGGTTTTATGTTATATAAAAAGAAACAAAGCCTTTTTTGAAAAAAATAAGAAAACTATTCCCTTTCTAATGGATTTCAGAATGCATGTTAACATTTTTCAAGTTATTTGGATGGCCCAAATAAGAGAAGAATTCATTCTTAGTTTTAAGAAGGGGCATATTTAAGATTTTTTTTGACGTTATTAATGAAAATTCCAATTTAAAAAAAAACTATTCCCCGTCACATATTCTCTAGTTTCACATATATTTTTTCCAAATTTCTTGGAACAAAGAGTACAGAGAAAAACGCATTTTAGAATCATCATTTCACGTATTGCATCGCCTTAAGGGATATATCTTCATTTTGAACATTCGTCAGAAACTAATAACACTAGGTAATTATAAAAAGTATAAACAGAAATGATTTGTATTTGTTTATAATTAATAAACTCAAAAACTACCGGACCGAATTTAATTAATCTTTTACCAGTACAATGCTATATTATCAGTACCTAAATTTTATACATATTAATAATAATCCGGGATCCTACGTAAAAAAAATACTTATAAAACTTCTTATATACAACCGTGGTTTGCTAGTGAAACTACTATGCGATAAGTTAAGATTTCATACGATTTATGGAACCTTATACAATAACATAAGAAAGGTGAGTTCAACACAAAAGCGTACTCCATTATCCCTATTACATATAGATAGAAGCCTCTCCATTTCCGTACTCATACACAGCGTACCGTACAGTTGAGTACAAGAGTGGCTTCTTCACAATGCCGTGGGGTGGGGACAAAGTGTCGATTAATCACTTTTCTTTCGCTAAAACCTCAGAGGTATAGTACAATGGGCCTTTCCGGACTACCACGTACCGCTAATCGATTGTCGATTGAATGTTTTGTCTTGCTCATTCTTTGTTGGAACTGTTTAGTTAGGTATGATGTCTTTTTCTAATGTTAGGTCTCTGTTCTGATTTTATATGGATTTAGTTTGAACTTTTTTTTCTTTGGAATATTAACTATTTAATTTCTAAGATAAACATACCGGAGTTCCTGATTAGCGCTTGACCAATAGAAATAATTTCGGCTTCTTTTGAATTTATTATTACTTTTGTATTTTTTAAACTGCTAAATTAAGTAATTGTTATTGAAAAATATTTGTAAGCACTTAATTGGCGGTTCTTCTTTATGTTTTAAGTTATTATTGTAGTAACAGATACACCAGATAAGTATACCTTCCAGTGGCGAGGGCTGAAATTATGGCGAGGATAAGCCGTTCAAAAAACACCTGTAATTTTATAATTACATTGTATTTTAAACGTGATAAAAGTGGCTTTGCAATGATGAAAATATGGGACTGGGATTCCTAAAAGGTAAGCCGATGGAAAACGGCTTGTATAGACCCTTCGCCACTGATACCTACGGTTCCAATTCAAAACTACTCTGTTACTGAGAAAGTAGTGTGCAGTGTATTAAATATATTTTTTTTCGGCTGTTCCCCGCTGTTTCACTCGCGTTCCCGGGATAAAAAATAGCCTATAACCTTCGGGGATAATGTAGCTTCCTACATTTTTCAAAACTAGTAACTCTAGAGATTAGCGCGTTCAAACAAACAAACTCTTCAGCTGTATTATTAGTATAGATATAAATAAATAAGGTAAGTGTGACGGTAGCTTAATAACTTTAAGTGGACCACTATCTTGTCATTCTGCATCATCTCTGCATGGCTGGGGAAGTACTTCCATCATATATTATAATATAACCAAAATAACTCTTATTCTTCATGGTTTTATCACCCAATTCACCGTGATAAGAATTTTAAGACGGTAGTGGTGTAAACATGAGTTGTAACAACTTTTTGTATGTTGATAACGGTTCGATAAGGCCTTAAAGTTTACGAACCTCTTATCTACAACAGGAGAGTAACTTAAATTGAAGTCAGGTTTCAAACTTAAACTTTGTTAACTTGAGGTTTTACTTGATATTACAGCTTAGTTATAGGGAGCATCCATAGATGATGGTAAATACATTTTTAATTTTGATGTTTTTTTGAATACGAGAATAGGCTTGCGTTTGATTGAGCACAAGGCAATGATAACTCAGTGGTAGGGATGTCGAATGCCGAGACTAAGGTTCGAAACCTGCAATGAGCTTGAGCTTTCGGCGAAAGAAAATATCGTGAGTAAACAATAAATACAACCATGGTTGTAGGGTATTTTTTAACCGACTTCAAAAAAGGAGGAGGTTCTCATTCGACTGTAGGTATGTTTTTTAACACGAGCTACACTTTTGCTGATATCAAAACTGTCAGATTAGAGTTCCTACATACATTGTTATTAAGTATTTTATACTTTTTAGCTTATGTTAATCCAGGGTGTGAGATACCTCCATAGCAAATTTCATCAAAATTTATATAGCCGTTTGAGCGTGAAGAAGTAACAAATTTATCTAGTTTCTCACAAACTGTCACATTTATAATATTAGTAGGATTAATCTTTAGGGTGAATTCTTCAATATGAACATTTTCTTTGTGGCCAGTTCAGGCATAAAATCTCAATGATTACCAAATCAAATGTCGAAAACAATAATTCGCGATTTCAGTATTTATTAGTCCCATAGTTACTATGTAAGATGGACCGACGACCTCGTCAAGGTGGTGGGAAGGGACTGGATGAGGAAGGCCCAAGATCGTGTAGAATGGAGTGCATTAGAAGAGGCCTACACTCAGCATTGGGTGGGAATAGGCTGAAGAAGAAGAAGAAGAAGTTACTATGTATAAAGTACTGCAGTTCTATTCTAATACTATAGCTGTATTTCATCTAAACTTTTGGAACTTACGTAATTTTTTTTGAAAGGTCTAAAGTTGATAGCCTCATGGCTGCATCAACCTTACCGGATAAAAGGAACGGATGTGTTTATTGGTTATTAAAAAATAAAATTAAATGTATTGTTTGCTTTAGTTAGGTACATAGAGCTACATAATGATATGAAATTATTAATAAAAGGAAACGAAAGGCCACGGCAGGGTCGCGGTCAGTATTGATAATAAAATGGATAAAACCACGATGATGAATGAATGAACACGTGTTATATTAGTTTATATAGGTAACAGTGGCGAAGGGTCCATACAACCCGATTCCCATCGTCTTACCTTCTAGAAATCCCAGTACCACCGATACACCATTAATTATTTCAAAGTATAGGTATAGTATGACACAACTTCGATGAAGCATCGGCAAAATTCGTAAAATCGATTGTTCCCGAAAATAGTGCACCTACAAAATTACTCATGAGTTAAAAAATGATCGGCGAAAATGATCTCGTTGAATGTTGAATGGCGCGATAATGACCGATTTTTATTAGTTGTGTAAATCGGAAGTGAAGTGTAGGAAAACGATTTGCCGATGCTACATCTAAGTTGTGTCATACTGTACAATTAATTTTATGTGCTTCTATGTCCTTTTGTTTAGTCCATGTCCTTCAAAAAAAAGAGGCGAGATGGATTTTTCAAAATTACATAAAACATAAGTACCTACCTACTTCATAATGTAAATAACAAATTATTAGTGTTTTTTAAACGGCTTAACCTCGCCATAATTTCACCCCTCGCCACTGATAGGTAATAAATAGTAGGTAGGTTAAAAAGACACGAGAAAAGGTATAAATAAATAAATATCCTGGGACATTCTTGACACACGGTTATCTGATCCCAAACTAAGCAGAGCTTGTACTATGGACAACCAGATAACTGATATACTACATATACTACTTTTTTTTTGTAAATACATACTTATATAGATAATTACACCCAGACACAGGACAAACAGACATGTTCATGCACACAAATGTTTGTCCTGGATGGGAATCGAACCCATGACCAGCGGCGTGATAGATGGTGTCTTAACCAACTGCGCCAACAGGCTTGGATATGCGGATTGGTATGCGGATACAGTAGTCAAAACCGAGAAAAATTATTAGCTAATTTAATCTAATTTTAATAGGTACTCGAAAAATAACCAAAATTAACGTAACAATACTAAATATAACTTTTTGTTAACCGCACAAAACTG
The DNA here is from genome assembly GCA_963555595.1 of Tethea ocularis. Taxonomy (NCBI): domain Eukaryota; kingdom Metazoa; phylum Arthropoda; class Insecta; order Lepidoptera; family Drepanidae; genus Tethea; species Tethea ocularis. The sequence goes on from OY741958.1 coordinate 12,041,600, forward strand.
ATTTTCTTTTAATTAATACGCCTATTATAAATCTAGTTCATCGCGACCTCGAACTACCTACTTATTAATACAACTAAATTCAATGCAAAGGGATGTATAGTATGACACAACTTAGATGAAGCATCGGCAAAATTCGGAAAATCGATCGTTCTCGAAAAGAGTGCGCCTACAACATTACTCATGTGTTAAAAAATGATCGGCGAAAATGATCTTGTTGAACGTTGAATGGCGCGATAATGAATGATTTTTATTAGTTGTGTAAATTGGAATTGAAGTGTACGAAAACGATTTGCCGATGCTACATCTATGTTGTGTCATACTATACCTATCTATATCGACGATTAAAGGGTCTTTTTTTCTAGCGACAATTTGTCCCCAGTAACATTAATGAAGTTATTATTATATAAACAAAAACATGTATAACACTATCAAGATATTCCTAATCAAAATAATAACATTATTTAAAAACTCATAGGTACTTCAAATGATTTAAGTTGCGCAAAAAATTTCAATGAAATTTAGTAAATACCAACTAATTTAAACGAACAATTTGGAATCGTCCATTTTCCTTATTAAAATATTAGTACCTAAACTGTAATATTATTTGATTCGATGTCAATGACAATTTGACATCACAATTTTCACATAATATGATTCTATAATCGTTTAATTGGAGTACGATGTACTATAATTATTGCAAAATCGAATACAATACATGTGCAAAGCATTGAGGTGTAACTCATGAAACTCACTTTCGTGCGACGAATTTCACTTTCCGGAATGTTTTTCGAGTAGGTATTTTCTTATAAATAAGTATGATTCAATATCAAAACGTGTTGATGTGAGCTATAATAGTCAATTATTTATCATTGTTTTTGCATCAATTTAATTGTAACATTATTTGTTCACGCGATTATGATTATTTACAGTTGTTTTGTAGTAATATTTTCATGAAATAGTCGTAGATGTCAGTAATATACCTTGGAGGAATATTTTGATGATTTCTTTTGTTATTAATCAGTAAATATCTACCATTCTTCTCGCAAATACCATGTTGATAACTTACGACCTATAACTGAGCTGCAATTTGCAAAAAACGTCATAAAATTTGAATTTCGCGCTCCAACCGAAGCCTCCCCCTTAAAACTAATTATTCTGTAGACAGCGGCGTTTAGTAGTAATAGTACTAATGGTAACAATTAGGTAGATATTTTTTTGGATGAAATCATATTAAGGTCATACTACTTTTATAACTCAATTTATTAAATAAGTGACCCGCCCCGACTTCGCAGGGGTGCAGTTTACTAATAAAGAAAATGAGGAGTGCCCTATGAATAATATCAAAATTAATTTGAGTCGGAATAGTACGAAACAGTTTTTTTTATATGCCACCGTCATATAAAAAAGATTAGAGTGTCACCGTGAATATGACGGTGGCACCGTCATATTTTAGCCATTTTGTACAAAATATTTATTAATTATAGGTATGTATACATACACAAACACGTTCTTGTAGTGAAAACCTTACCAAAATCCGTTGCGTGGCTTAGAAGAAGTGGAAAAAGAGACAGGCAGATAGCGACTAAAAAAACCGTTCATTAAAAACTTTTGTCAACAAAATAATAAACATTTGTTTAAACCCTAAAATAAATTCACCTGATATGCAATACTACAAATAAACAGTTGCTTTTTACACCTACATCTTTAATATATCTAACAGTTGTCATATCATGATTTTTATGAATTTAGTTAACTAATAAAATAATCTTTAGATATTGCTTCCTACCTATGCATTGTGCTATCAACCTACTACAACAGACAGTTAAAAAAATACTGGCAAATGAATGAGTTCTGAAGAAAATACACACTATCAAATATCCTAAAAATAATCAACCTTTACAATAAACCCTCGTCATATTATACAATAATATTTTAGCGTATAGGTATATATCATAGCTTATTTGATTATAATTTGAAATACGAATATTGAATTGATAACATAGGTATAACCATAGGTAAGTTTTCCTGAATATATAGCGACCCTTAGGTTAAAAACCGTTGGTATAATATAATATTTATTTTGTTTAAAGCCAGGAGACCAATTAAGGCATTTCGAATTATAAAAACAAGTTAAATATTTTCTGTTTGTAATTGAAACTGGGAATCTCGTAATCTGAACCAAACAATAGAAATAAATGAAAGTCATCCAGAAGGGAGACGCGATAATTGCCGAAAATCCAATTCTATCAAAAATGGCCCTCAGTGATGTAATTAAGAAGAAAAATTGCAGACATTTTGTTCAGAGCTACCATGCTGTTTTAACTCACTGCTAACTCGATTATTTTTTGTTAATATATACAAAACCTGTATTGAATAGGTCCTATAAAAACCTGAGCTAGGTAGAGATCATAGGTTAAACAAATGAATTTTATTGCAAAGACTAGCTGTTCCCCGCGGCTTCACTCGCGTTCCCGGGATAAAAAGTAGTCTATAACCCTCGGGGATAATGTAGCTTCCTATAAGTAAAATAATTTTTGGAATCGGACCAATAACTTCGGAGATTAGAGCGTTCAAACAAACAACTCTTCAGCTTTATTATTAGTGTAGATATAAGGCTCATTTCCATATGTCTCTGGCGACTGTAAGTACCCATAGTTCTTATCATAATTAGGTATGCTTGTGACTGCTTACTTTACAAACACGTACGAGATGAATACATGTAACCTAAAAACAACGGGATACGTTAAAAATATTTTAAATATCCATAACACAAATCATATAAACCTATAATATAAGAATAAATTATCATTCGTTTAAATATAAGCTTTAAAACAAACAAGTGCTCACGCTTTGTTAATTCTATGATAAATGCATCATTGGTATCATTCAACCGGTATTATTGCATTCATAATGCTCATACAATGTGTGAAATGAGTTAATTCATAAATACTGCTGTATAAATTACAATAATAACTCACTGAATAATTCAGAATGTCAATGAATTATTTTGAAAAACATTTAAAAATATCGGTTAACTAATTTACATCTGAATTGTGACAAATCAACGACTATTTATACTAATTTTATGAACAGGTAATGTTTGTTTTTTTGAATGTAGAAAATTATCGGAGCTACTCTGGTCTGATTCTGAAAATTCATTAAATATTATGAAGCTAAATTATCCCCAAGTGGTATTGGCTGCTTATCATCCTAAGAAAGTGGGATACAGGTTGTAATAATTATGTATGTTTGTTCCGAGTCTGGGTGTAAGTGCTATCCATATAAGTATCTCTTTACAACAAAAAGTTGTATATCACATTATTAAATTTGGGACCATTTAACTGAGTGTGAAAAATAATACAGCAAGTAACAACGACGAATTTCAAAAGGGAGAATGTAGTGAGTTTTCATGACAAGTTTCGCTATCACATAGTAACGCAGTGGAGTGAAAACACAGTCATCTAAAGTACACCGATAGGAAAGGGTAAACGATATCTCAGCGCCTCGGGGCCTCGGAGTAATGACGTAATGGGCTCAGATAGTCACTTTGTACATTATTACACTTAAAAGGTGTAAGCACCTATTTACTCGGCTTTATTATCAGACAGTGCTTTGTAATAAAAATAGAGCGCGTGTTTTAAAGGTGAATGCTCCAAGTAGCCAGCGAAATTCAAATTTGATTAAATGTTTTGCTAATTGCAGCTCATTAAGGTTACTATTTTTACTGATTAATAACAAAAGATATCATCAACATATTTCTCCAATTTATATTTCATAAAAACGTGACTTTTTCCCTCAAATAGAACTTGGAGAAATATGTTAATGATTTCTTTTATTAATAATCAGTAAATATACGGTCTGTTCCGGCTTGAGAGCCAGTTCTAAACTTTCATAAGGTCGGCAACACAATAGCAATCCCCCTGATATTGGTATTCCCTTACCATCAGGTGGGCAGGGGCACCGCCTGCAAGCTTGTCAGCCTTGTGACTTAAAAAGGTATCATATTTTTCCTCATATTATATTATTTCAATTCATTGTTTTACCCTTAAAGACATTGTACAGGTCAATTGGCTCATTTTTTAAGTTTGTAAGTTATAACTTTAATTAAAATGCTGCGCACGCGCTTCCTGCGCCTGCGATTGCATCTCCAAGGATGCTATTATGTGTTCACGTGCCCGGAATACAATTAAAAGATAATCATTTCGTTTACAATTAATTAAATTCTGCTCTATTTAACACAATATTCGATATATCGAAGTCACATTTTACTATCCTATTATGAGAAAGGCAAGTCAATTCATGACAAAGAAGTTACTGTCATATTAGTTTACTACCCAAAAGGACCAGACTACGTACATGTAACATGAATAAAACAAACAACCTGCCCGCATCGCTGCCCACTATCCATCAAAAAAGATTCGGATTCCGAACAACAAAACCTATTGCCAGTTCAAAATAAACGCAACAAATGAAACTATCGCCAGTGTCAGTTCGTGTCGCTACGTAATAGGAGGGGGAGGGAGACAAATGACAGGTTGACCCTCTTTTATCTGCCTCGAACAGTCCACCCGTCATGTGTCATTGAGGATTAGTCGAAAACTGGCTTCGATAAATTAGTGCAATATAACAGATATGAAAGCTGAAAAGTAGCTGAAATCAAATGAATTATTTGGAAGCATTAGGTATTTGAGATATTGAAAGTGATTTATTACGTATTCGTTTTGATAAGAGATTTAATTCTTCAAATTGAAAATGCCGCGTATAGAAGTGCTCTTCCTAATTAGACATTTTTAAAGTGCCTTCGGTACTTTTCAATTTGTACCTGGCAACATTATTTATAAATTACAAGCTAGAATTGTTTACCTTCTCATTATTTCTCGGTTACAAGTATCAAGTTGAAGATCCGTAGACCACCAGCACAATGAAATTTGAGTTAATTATATTAAAACAATATGAATGCTGCGAGCAATAAGGGAAAACAAAGGTATTCTCTCTCAGAACTGGGACATATAAACTGAAACCTTTTGAAGGTTGTATAATTAATTTTACAAATAACTAGGGAGCTGGAAAAGTGGCTTTGAGTAATTTGTTAGGTCAAGGGTCAAGGTAACTTATCATTTACAATACTTAGGATTAAAGCTGAAAAGCGATCGTGTAAAGATTTACGATTTAGTGTAGGTTTAGGATTTAATTTATTATTATTTATGTGTTTTAAATATTAGTTTAGTAAGATTATTTAGCGAAATAATTAAGATATTTTGATAATGGTGTAAATGTTGGTATGTATTTATGTTGGAGAAGAGAAAATGTAATTTAAGAGACCGCAAACCCTCCTTCCTTAGTTTGGTGCAACCCGCCAAACGTAACGGGAGAAACCTAGGATCTAGCCCAATCATCATTTTGGAATACTGAGTAAAAGAATTACGCAAAAAAATATACGAGAGCTGTATGTATAATGCAATTGGTTATTTCTTAAAAAGTTCATATTGTTTTTCGGAGAAAACCTGCTGGCTCTGACACTGAAGATATTTTTTTTCTTTTATCTACTACCATGAGATGGGATCAAGCTTAACACCTAACAAGGTACAAGATATAAGCCAATTTGTTCCGTATCGTGTGACGAAGCGAAAATTTCAACATAAATTAAGTTTTAGAGGACTTCATATTTCAATTTGCCAGTTCCCTGTAGCTTCCTACTTGAATTCTTTTGATAGCGTTCGCTGTCATAAGAGAAGCGGACCGTAAGTAATTTAATTAGGAATTTTAATATTTTTACGTAAACTTTGTTTGAGTAGCTTTCCATGTTTGAGCCTGTTCAGCTGAAACATCTGAAGCCATCTTAGATTTTGACATAGTTTATTACCTGTTTGGAATTGAAGTTTACAGTTTGTTAAAATTAATAAGAAGTATGTAAGGAATGAAACGTTTGAGTTAAGGGGGATGCTCCAAGGTAGCCCGCGAAATTAAAATTTTATTAGTTAGGTAAGGGTAGGTACGTTTTTTGCTAATAGCAGCTCAGTTACCTATAGGTCGTCGTAAGTTTATCAACATGTGATTCACGACTGAAATGGTAGTATATTTACTGATTAAAAACAAAAGAAATCAGCAAAGTTTTCTCCAAGTTATATATAAGGGAAAAAGTCGCGAGCTGCAATTCGCAAAAAACGTAACAAAATTTGAATTTCGAGGACTACCTAGAGCATTCACTCTAGTTTTATAGTGCTGTATCAAAAATATATTGATGATTATATATATTATATTTCTCAAAACAAGCACCTTTTAAAAGTACTTAAGTAGTTAAAAATATAGGTGTATTATTGTGTTTTTTCAAGGGAAACTGGATACCAATGTTATAGTGTCTTCTGTGAAAGAACTTCAGAGTTCGTCCCATAGGAAAAGTTGTTCTGCATGACAAAAGGTAACAACGTAAAACATAAAATGAAAGCATATTAAAATATACCTACATTACTTACCTTCCCGCTTTTTGGAAACGAGAAATTATTGTCTTCTTCATTAAAACACGTTCCTCCATCATTTTTCGCAAACTTTGACGAGTAGGTACTGCTTAATATTCTGTTTGTTTGATAGCTTTTGTTAAGAATTTAATGAGGAAGTTATAAAAATAATTTATACATTTTTGTAAGTAGGTACTTACATATGCCATCATCTTGCAAAAACTAATGCAACTCTATTCCTTTTTGTAATGGAAAGGTTTTATGTTTTATTAAGCATCTTATGTATTTTCATTGACATTGACATCACAAAAGAATCTATACAAAAAATGTTTCTCTAAGCACACGGGAAACTTGTCACCGCGACTGTTTCGTCGTTTGACGTCACGGGCTTGTTCGCCATACTTAATACAAAAATGTCACCCAGCTGTCGATGCAACGTGAGCGCACCGTAGGGGTGGGTCAAATCGCGAAAATACGCTGTATTTAGGCAGTTTTTTTGACGAATCCTTTCGTCTATTAGTCCTACGAAAAATACATGTTATAGTGTAATTCATCATGTTTCAATTGTATTGATTAAAATTGAAGTAAACATTACTGAAATTGGAACAAAAATATCCTCTCTTGCAATATGCAATTTTAACCTAAATGGGAATTTTTTTACAAAACAGCTTATCCGATATAAATGAATCTTACACCAAATAAAGGATTTATATTTTTTACAATTTGTTTTAGATAAGTAAATTATTTTTATATCAATCATTTTAAAGTACGTTAGTGATCCTCCCATGGACTTGATCATAGAGACGAAACTGTCGCGGAGTCAAAAGTCTCCCGTGCTCGCCCCCAATAAGCGATTTAATAACATTAAGTTCCAATTACAATTCCCAACAACAAAGAATCTAATCAAAATAGACAGAGTATCAATATCTTTTGATCAGATAATATCGAACAATTCAGAATAATTCGATTATTGGCAATTCATTCTTTTAATTGCATTTGCCTGTTCAGAGCGGCTTAAGATTAGTAAGGTGCTTACAGAGAGCACTCAAGCACTTTATGCTTTTGTGGTAACTTTTATTAATAAGCGCTTTAGAATGATAATTAAATTTTCAATTTGAGGAATGGTTCTCCTGGATTGTTTTAGGTTTTATTGTCTACAATTAAGTTTCATTATTAGCTATCAAATATTTTACGATCGATAAACAACACAGATGGTGCTGGTTACATAAAACGAGAGATAGAGGCCTCTTAAATAAGAACTTTATGAAACATATCGATGGTTTGATCGTCACAAACAACCCTGTTGGATGTAGTTATTCCTCTTTTTAATCTATGTCTCTAGTTACTGTTGTTTCTAATATTGTTAATGTTGCAAGTAATATTCGTTTTGTATTGGCCATGAATAAAAACAAATCATATTCCCAAGAGGTTGATACAATTCTGAAATTTCCTTTTATGAATTTTTCAGTGACCTTTGAATCGAGGTAAAAGCATTTTCAAATAAAAAGACAACACATATAAGGTAATATCTATGCTGAGTGCATCGCAATGAAGCCAAATGCCGCAAAATGCAATTTTGAAGTTTCATTCTAAGAAAACTTGGATGAGAACGCTATGAAATGGTTGACTGTATAAAAGCTTTATAAATAAGTTAAAGAAGTTGTACATATTTGTAAAAAATTGATGCTTTGAGTTGACTAGCAGAAATATAAACAAAAAGGTAAAGTTGAATTCAAATAAAAGCTTGAATGCAATTAGTGAGGTATTTAAGAAATCTATGGACGTTTTGTTGCAGGAATGTCTGATAAGGACTGACCGCATAAGATGAAAAAAACCTTAACGTGTATTTACAAATTTCACTTGAAAATAGTCCTTGAAATTGGAGAGTAAGGTTTATATTTGTACCATCTAATTTCCGTTTTCTAGGCTCATTGCCAAGTGAATGTGGGTAGTGCATATTTTTGTCTGTTTTTCATTCAAATTCGTGTTTGAATAGTCTTCAGTTTTTCGTTTTCTGAGTAGGTTCTAGATGATTTTATGCTGTATAGGATTTTCAGCAAAATTAATGTTTTGAAAAGAGATGACCTTGTTTTTTTAAACAAATTCTTCGAAAATTCTTTAGAAAAAACTCGTGTTAAAATGTAGCATTAGCATCACGTAAAACTTTCCTTTAAATAAACATTTGAAGAAAGAAAAATAATACGTTTACGTTTTTATTTGTTTCTTTTATTCTGCTTAAATCTGTTAAATTCTTTATATCTACAAGTATCTTCTCCTATAACATACTCTGATTACAAGGACCGATTGGAATATTCCGTGTTCCGCTCACACCCTTAGGGCCAATACATACAATTCGAGAATCCCTTTTAGTGAAATTTCGAACATCATTTTATGCCCGATCATTTGAAGGTAGTTTTGCGATCGGCAACTTGAATATGTTAACTGAAGATAGCTTGATTTAGATAGCTTTATGGTTCCCTTGTGTATCCCTTAAATTGAAAATTAATCGCTAATCACCGCCTACAGGTTTGTTCTATTAGCTGAACTAGAGAGCCAGTTCCCTTCTTGGCTTTATGTGCTTACCTTTGGCCATATCATTATATACCATAGTTATATTGTGGTCAAATACAGACAAAAAAATAGGTTAAAAACTCATTTAAAAACCCAAAACTACTTCTATATTTAATTCCTCTGAAAATCGTAACTGACGTTTTGACGCCCAATCTGGAAGCAACATGATATTTTGCTCACGGCGATTTTAAGCGTGCTTATGCTAATTTTTAAAGAATTCTCAGTCCTCCATTCGTGTACACCAGGCATTGCAGACTAACCCAACCCGAGCGTGACACTTGTACGTGACTAGGTTCGGTAGCAAATCGATTTATTGAAATTGCCATTGGACGGACATATAGTTGGTAATCCAATCAATCAGCTGGTACTTCAGCCGACTTGTGAAGCCTTGTTAGGTTTTATGTAAGTAACTCGGATTTATGTTTTCTTACTGAAACTTTGTGTTGTTTTTCATCCCTGTTTAGTTTTTTACTTGTTTTTTTTTTAACAAATGTAATAATTGTAGGAAGATTACAAGCCACATAGTGTTCTACAGTAGCCCGCGACTTGGATAGAGCCCATCTGACAAAACTCACAACGCAGGACAGACCATCCTGGCGCAGCCCTGTTCTTGCTTGGGCAAACCACGGCGGAAAACCAATTCCACCTGATATTTTCATTCCAACAAATATATCCTCTTATAGGAGACAATATACAGTGTCGTTTCCGTTCGATGATAATCGGATAAACCATAATTTACCCTACTTTCATAATGAAGCAACACGCTTATCGATCGGTGGGCGGGCCGGTGTTGTGGGACCCGTGCTTAGGTGCGGCAATGTTTATCGACTGCCTAGAGTCAAGGTCGGTGTGTGTTTCCAAATTGATTAAAATTTTATCGATCGAGGAAAAAAACCTTCGTCGTCTAGGAAGTTTATTGTTCATGGATTTCTCACTGAGGTATAATACTACGTATAGAGAAGCTATCCTAAGCAAAGGTCATGCTCCATTTTGTTAATATTCGCTGCAGCGCTGAAACAATAATTAGTCATCTTACCAGACAGTTAAAACACGTAGCGCTGGTGTTATTTTCGCAAAACTAAAAAGTCGTAAGCAATGTGATTTTGATGGCGCTTACGCGTTTCGTGTGGCCGGATAGCTGCATTTGAACGGAACATAGGGGTTATTTGTGGCGTCTTCTCTATACGTAGTAATATACCTCAGTGGGATTACTCTAATATTTTTATTGCCATATTATAACCGAGTGTATTACCTATATATGCAAATAGCTAATTGGACATTATGATGATTGATAATATCGAAATTCGTGTTTTGTCTGATTCGATGAAAACTTGACACATTATGTGCTAATTAATATTTTACAATGAAGTTATTTATGCGCTCCAGATTTATATACATATACAGGACTAGTTTCCGCCCCGCGGTTTAACCCATGTTCCCGAGAGATCTTATGTTTACCCGGGATAAAAAGTAGCCTTTAGCTAGTCCAGGGTATGATCTATCTATGTACCAAGTTTTATGTAAATCCGTTTCAGTAGTTTTTACGTGAAAGAGTAACAAACATCCATACATCCATCTTCACAAACTTTCACGTTTATAATAATAGTAGGATTAGTTTTCAATGAGTAGCCGAACTTTCAGGGAACATTTAACCCAGGGTTGGTCTCATAGTAAAAGTTGTGTGTAAATGTACAATAATCCCTGAAAATATGCCTACGCATTGAAAAGTAATCCTATATATCTATACCTACTGTATGTATTTAGAACATATTAGTAGTATATTATGTAGATAGTAAAACGAACCGGTGGTAGAGTCATTTGTAACTTTGGTCGTTAGGTAAACTGAATAAATGCGTTTTGGTCCGAGTTAAAAATATATTTGAGCAATATTTACGTGACTTTAAATTCTAAGAGCAATATAGTTCTACCACTACAAACAGTTCTTAAAATGCCTGAAGCTAAGGAAACACAAAGGAGGTTTTGTAGAAAAACAGTTTAGTAGACATGTCGCCGCTGAAATGCCACCAGAATTAATTATATCCGTGCCGCTAGGAAAACGTTCTGCATTTCCTTTGTGGTCAACATTCGCAAGTGGACTCTCGTTGGATTGTTTATCAGCAACGACGCGAAATGTTTCGGAGATAAATAAAGAGGAAATGAAAAACATTTATTTTGCTACTGTTTGTAATACTCTACCTTATAACAGGAAATTATTCTGAAAGACAACAGATTCTATAAGCAAGTACTTACCTGTTTTTTATAGAGCGTTTTTATTCTAACCTCAAATGAAGGTTACTTTAGGATTCTCCGATTTTAGCTTGTAGGGCTTCATACAAGCTAAAATCGGAGAATCCTAAATGACATGACACCACTATCAGATGTCGGGAGATGTCACTTACCGAAACCTATGAACTTTCTATGAAGGAATAGGTATATCGTGAGGAATCTATAGCTTGATACTGATTTGCCTCTACTCAAAAATCTGTCGCTCAAAACTTACTGATGAGTTTCGGTAGCTGCGCTTTGGAGTAACTAATTATAAATATCCTGGGACATTCTTCACACATGGTTAAATGATCCCAAACTAAGCAGAGCTTGTACACACGGCCACAGATCAAGCTACACATTTTTGTTGCAACATAGCGTCTATTACAACCGTATAAGGTGCCGCAGTGTGTACACACATAAAAAGGATTTCTTCATTTAAGATATTTTAACTTCCACGAAGTTAGTTTGCATTGAACCAAGATAGTGGCGATTTCATATATAGGGAAACTAATATTTTCTTGTAGAAAGAAAAAAAAACTTTTGGATTAATATTCATAATTCAAGAAATCAAATGTCAATTGTTTTGTGACAAGACAATTGACATTTGATCCAAGACAATGTATCTTACACCAAAGAGATTTAGTTTTCTAGTTCTAATGAAATTGAAGTTCTTAATCCAAAAGTACTTATAACTTGTTCAATCAAGAAAATGCAGAATCAATGTAAGAGATGATATTCTTAGTTCAATGTGATAAAAATGTATAACAAAACAGAACGATCTTGTTTTGAAATTGGTTTTACTTGGATTTTGAAAGTGATACATATCTTAAGATTTTTTTATCTTCACATGATATAAAACAATCTCAGTTTAATTTATTATTATATTATAATAACAAATAAAAGCCTTGCATAGAGAAATAATAGATTCTTTCAAGATTTCAACATTTTTGTGTAAGTTTCTGAAATCTTCTGCAGAAATAAAATATTCTCATTGTAAAATTATTTGTACTAGCAACAAAAAGGGTTTTCTCATTATGAGATAAATTTTTCTTGTGGCAAAACGTAACGATTTTTTACTAAACCGTAACTATCTTGGATGTAGTAATGTTACTTTCTTCTGAGAATTAAAGGGTTTTTATTAAATCGTAATTATCTTGGATGTAGTAAAGTTACTTTGTTCTGAAAAATAAAGATCTCCTTTCAATAATTTGTTCCTCATTGTGAGATTTTTGGCATGCTTGTATAGGTAGATATATATTTGCTTAGTCTAAAATTAAGATTATATTAGTGTAAAAACCATAATGTAGGTATTCGTGAAAATAAAAAATAAATCTTTTTTTTTTCTTTCATACACATCTAAAAAATGTTATAAATTTTCACGAATACATTATGGTTTTTACACTCATATAATCTTAAATTTAGACTAAGCAAATATATTTCTACCTATACAAGCATGCCAAAAATCTCACAATGAGGAACAAATTATTAAATGGAGACCTTAATCAAAACAAGCTAACTTTACTACTTACATCCTAGATAATTACTATATAATAAAAACCCTTTTAGTCCCCGTACAGTACCCTTACTACATCTAAGAAAGATACAATTTACTTTCTTTTTATTTCACACAATTTTTTCGATCAAAATGAAAAACAGGTTTGAATATAATGCAATCTATATTAATAACTGGCTGTACACACGAATAACATCATATTATTAAAGTAATAAAGACATATCTCACATAATGTTATTAATTTACACATAATTAAAAAAAAATAGGAGAAACTGATTTTAAATTCTCATATAACACTTACAACAGTCAATAATATTGATTAATTACAAAATTACAAAATTAAAATAATAGCCTAATAACTATTTAAAACTAAATCGATAATTTAGATACTTTTAACATTATTCTTTAAAAGTTGGCATGCTTATGTCGACAAATATGTCTAACATTATAAAACTGTCAGTACAGTATAATTAATAATAGGTCATTGAATTATCAACACATTAGGTTGAAATATCTTTGTGCAAATTCCCTTGTAAAATTATATTGAACATTTAACTTGTTTGCTTGCAGAAGCCTTCAGCTTTTGTTCTTCTATTTTTGTATGTAGGAATATCACCAGGATTCTAAAATTAAGACAAATGTATTAGAATATTGATTGATCAGATCGTAGCGATATTATAGAAATGACACCTAGATTAATGTATGACAGACAAAATAAAACATAAGAGGTGGATGAATGCATATGTATTGTAATGAAATGATCATTTTCTAAAATAAATAAAATACTTTAGGGATGTACTAGGTACGAGTACCTACTGTATGTATCTAAATGTATAATTTCCAAACCGGTCTAGGCGTCTTTGAGTAATCGGGGATCGAACATGAAAACAAAAGAATATGAATGATTCCAACGAATTGAGAACCTTGTAATTTTTTGAAGTCGGTTAAAAATAAACTTATTGACTTACTTTCACTGTCCGATTTTTCTAAGCCTTGCACAATGCTGAGCAGATTTTCGTTTACTGGTTTTCTTTATAAACTTCTTCGAGGGACACCTTGTCCATTGCAGTAAAAGCATTTATGCAATTTATATTGGCCCTAAACTGCCTCTGCGCGCACATATGGAGTTGCTTGTTATCACTTTCTACTATAGGCTTCTGCTTGCAGAACTTCTTCTTGCATCTTGCTTTCAAGATGTGCACCAACGGCCGGCCGGTCACGGAAAGAATGGACATGGTGGCCGCTCGCTGGTTGCGCGGTATTGTCTTGACAAAAACATATTTTGTCTGCCGTAAACCGTAATTCCTTTAATCTAGAAAATGTATCTTACTATAAGTTATTTCGTTCAATGATATGAAGCAATAGGAATTGTTAAGTTAAGACAACATTATTTATTCCAATTAACATACCATAAAACTACAATGAAAGAAGACTATCTTAATTTAAGATATTATTACTTTGGTACTCAATAAAATAATATTTTCTTGCTTAAATAACATAATTCTTCATTTGAAGATTAAATTTTAATAGATTAAATTGTTTAAAAATGTTGAAATAAGATTTTTTTTTGTTTTTAAACTAAAACTTTGTATATTTGCTTTGAAACAAGTTTTCTTTAAATGTCAAGTAAAATATTTTATTGTACAAAGAATAATATTTTCTTGGTGAAAATATATATGACTTGAACAGAAACACATTCTCTTGATATTAAGAAATATTTCAAGACATTTTTTATTCTTAATTGGAGAAATCCTTTTTATCTGTGTAGCTTGTGTACTGTGGAAACCAGATAACTGATATACCTACTAGGTACATATACTACCTTTTTTCGTAAATACATACTTATATAGATAATTACACCCAGACTCAGGAAAAACAGACATGTTCATGTTCAATTATACATAGTAAAATAAAAAATACTCCTCAACTATTCCCAGCATGTCTGTAGATGCTCAGTCCAGCCGTAGGTACGTAATTTGAATAAGCGATAACTCAACTTGCTACTTCGAGTTAGGTGAATTAATTCCACTTCCGATCCCCAGATGTTCCCAGAATTGTATGTTTCAGTGTAAATATGAATTGTAGAGCAATTCTGAGAAGAGAAGACTTAATACAATTGTTTGGTTTAGTAAGCGTGTAGTGTAGGTATGAAGTGTATTAACTTAGATCCGTATTCTAAGAGAATTTCCCGAATTACTGATCACAGCCGGCCAGTTTTTTTTAAATTTAGAATGAAAAAAGGTTATTTTCATAGAGAACTGCATTCGTTTATATAAAATCCTATATGAAATAATAATGTCATCTATACTAATAACAAAATTCATTCGTTTACCTACTGGACAGATATGAAAAATTATTTCAGGAAGGAAGCTACATTGACAGGCCAGTTGGCGCAGTTGGTTAAGACGCCACCTATCGCGCCGCTGGTCGTGGGTTCGATTCCCATCCAGGACAAACATTTGTGTGCATGAACATGTCTGTTTGTCCTGTGTCTGGGTGTAATTATCTATATAAGTATGTATTTACAAAAAAAAGTAGTGTATGTAGTATATCAGTTATCAGGTTTCCATAGTACAAGCTCTGCTTAGTTTGGGATCAGATAACCGTGTGTGAAGAAATGTCCCGAGATATTTATTATTATTATTTATTACATTATCGCCCCCCATTAAAGGATAGGCTAATTTGTGAGTGAAGCCGGTAATATTCTAATTTTATTATTTGTTATTATTTTCTATTTTATCGCCACTAGTACAATAAAGAGTTATCTATATGTTAAGTTGGGGTCTGTTTTCAGTCAATTTTTTGTCTAATCCTTTGCAGTAATTTGTTTTGTGTTATTTTTTATTTCTGTTACAAATAAATATGTTTTCTTTCTTTATTTAATCGTCATTGGTCTGTTGTCAGGCCCTCGTCACTGCATAATAAGATACTAATTCAATTACCTTCGACTAATACCAAAGCACGGCCATGTTATGTGTGACCACGTGACGCTGGCACGGTCTGCAAATTAAGTAGAAAAACAGATACAAATTTTCAAAACGGCTTACTACTAGCTTCCGCCCCGCGGGTTTTCCTGGGATAAAAAGATATGTTATTCCATATGATCTACTTAATTCCTACACTATACGTTATACCTTGGAGCAGTTAGGGTTGCCATCTCTAAAACCTGCCAACTAGGACGACAAACGTGAAAACCCCGGATTTTTTACATATAGTTTTTTTTGTAAAATAAACTTTTTATTTATTTTAGCGAGGTGGCTTTCAAACTTTAATATCCGGCCGTTCCCCGCAAGCCGTCTAAACTAAGACAAATCCGGGAAAACCCGGACGGAACAACCCTAGGTGCGGGTGACGGTAGTCAGAGATCTATGGAAATAAGCCATATGTCTTGGCAATAAAGTTCATCTGTTTCTACGATTCAGTATTACGTAGATTCAGATGAATGATTCTTCGGGGAACGCGGGGGACAGCTAGTATATAATATTAGTATGAACTATGATATGTTAACTATGTTTATATACTAAGTAAATAAAATATCCTGGGACATTTTTCACACACGGTTATCTGATCCCAAACTAAGCAGAGCTTGTACTATGGAAACCAGGTAACTGATATAGTACATATACTACTGTTTTTTTTGTAAATACATACTTATATAGATAATTACACCCAGACTCAGGACAAACAGACATGTTCATGCACACAAATGTGTGTCCTGGTTGGGAATCGAACCCACGACCTGCGGCGCAATAGGTGGTGTCTTAACCAACTGCGCCAACTGGCCCGTCAGTTGGCGCAACGTAGCGAAAGTACTTAGTTTTAATTTAGAATGTCTCCAACACATACTGTGTAATATCAACAAAGTTGAAGCATCATCACCAGCAGCAAGCAGTGTATTTTGTGTGCAGTGCCCAGCTGTAGTGATGGCAAAAGGGGTGTAGACAAAAAAAAAAAAAATTGTCCGTCATTTAGATTACCAAAAAATATTGGACACATGTTTTTTCTTTAGTTCTGAAAACAAAAAATAATGAAGATACAGTGCGTATAAATATCGCGTGACGTCACGTTTTAGTACACTTTTTACAGAGAAGTGACGTCACAAACCCCCACTCCTGAACTTTGATGCGACCTATCTTTGTTAGTTTTTATTGATTTGATAAAATAAAAAATACGTATCCAATATTTTTTGATAACCTAACTGACGGATAAAATAGAATTAATTATTTTTTACCCAGTCATCATCCCTATTATTGCGATTTCGTAATAATATCATGAGCATGTGAATTCATAAGTGGTAGCATGCTAAGGACTATTGCTATGCTAAAATGACGATAATTGATAATTAAACCTATACGAATTTTGTATGCGAATTAAAGAGCAGTTTAGCCTTACGTCTCCTGGCGACCCTGGCGAGTTTAACAAATATAAACCTTTGTAATAAGTGCGAAACGAAGTTATCAACACAATGTATTATCTTATAACAAATGCAAATCTATCACTATAGTTAAAGTACAGTACAGTACAGTGATGAATTTGCTTCGCATTTCACAGAATTTAGCAACTACTTTAAATTTGGTAAATGCTATTGAAGCAGTAGCATGCTAACAATGAATGCGACTGCTAATTATTCCATCACTACCCAGCTGTTACCTGTGCCTCACACAATATAACCAGACAATGGGCTTGTCATAAAATTAACAAATGATTTAACAAGAGACGGATTTATGGTCAACAATGGACAGGGCGAACAACTGGCTGCAAACGAAAAGGTTTCAAAATTGATCATGCTTCAACTATGTTGATGTACACACGGCCACAGATCGAGCTACACATTTTTGTTGCAAAATAGCGCCTATTACAAGCGCATAAGGTGCCACAGTGTGTAGTTTCATCTGTGGCCGTGTGTACTATCACAAATAATAAGTATAAAGACAATAGGCACTGCAGTCGCACTGGCAAATATTACGCAATAGGTATCTTCGCAGATGTTAACCTAGTTTTAATAACATTCTAGAACATTTACTAGGTTCTCTCTACGATCTTCGTTGCAATTAAGGTGACCTTTTTACTCGTGTCACTTGTTTAAAATAATTTGAACAAGTGTGGTTGAGTCTCGATTTTAGTCAATATAAAATATTACACTGTTATATATTTTTTTATAAATCATCATTTATTTACAACAAATATACAACGTACCTACCTACATTCTACATATAAAAAATACTAGAGGTGGCTCTTGCTGCCGATCAACGGCAAGGTAGCAGGCTATCAGCATTTTCTATGGAAATTAAAATAGAAAATATTATTCTTGATTTAACTTAGTAAGCCAGCCATTTCCACAGATAAGCTCGAGGAAGCTATATAAAAAGTAATAAGTTTGTATTTAACATGGAAAAAAAATTTTTTTGTCGTTCATTAACGCAAAGATTCTACTATGACGATTTAAAAACAAAAACAAATTAAAAATAGACTCACAATTCGTATTCCGAATTCATAATTCGAGCTTGCCTTTGCTTGCCTCTCAAATAGCAATTTACCTACTCCCAATACCCAATACCAAGCTTATAGCTACTGAAATATCTAGCTTCTAGCTACTAAAATACTTAAAAACCTTTGAAAATTCATTGACGCCCTTCATCGTTATGCGAAAGTAAAAGACAGTTGAATTAGAAAAGACCTAAGTACATTGAGCAACACTATCTCTAAGCCTTAGAGATAGTGTCTCGTTAATCTTAGGTCAAAAAACTACTCCACACCTTTGTCTAGCTAGTCTATAGGAAAATACAATGATAGGTGAGATATGTGTACGTTGACATAAATCCAGCGATTGTAAAAATAAAAAAGATTATAGAGCTGTATTCGGATTTGCAGAATTTTGCTCTTCATTTTAACAGTCGAAATTCGGATAACATTCTGTTACGTGACCAATCATATTTCAGTTTTAAAAAATAATTCCTCCAACTTAGATAGCTAATACCCGTCATTAGACCAAAGATAATTCATTATTCAACAATCGTCAATTCTAAAATTGCTTGTAAAAGTAATTAAAACAATAAAAATAATAGCAAAAGGTCTAACACCCCTCTCTTCATCGATCACAGTCCAAGCGGGTTTTAATTATCCGTCCTTGTCTTGTCTGCTGTCACATATAGCACTGTCTCGCTCTGACAGGGGTGGTCCGTGACTAATTGACTGTTTTTAGGGTCACCCCGTGTGATGAAATCTTGTAACCTTTGGACGGATTTGATTGGAATGACTCTCATTTATTTCATTTGAAATTAATTCATTGTGGTTGACCCAACTGAATTTTATTCAAATGTGTTTACAAATTGAAAAGAATAAAATAAGTCGTTATAATAAAATTTTACTATTTCTTTTTCAGGTATGTTTTGCATAGTATCAAGAACTTTCGTGACACCCTGGGGTGCTAATAGGTATCTATAATTTATAAGCAAATAATTAATTAATTAATGTCTCTATTAAACTTATTTAGGTATAACATAGTAGACACATGACTATATAATTTTTTATATGAATTACTAGCTTTCGCTATTGTTTTCCTGGGATAAAAAGTATATAGGTAGTAGCCTATATATGTTATTCCAGGGTATGATCTATCTGCCAAATTTCATCCAAAACCGTTCAGTAGTATTTACGTGAACGAGTAACAAAGATCCATACATCCTCACAAAGTTTCGCAGTAGGATTATTATCTATGTTTATTTGTTCACAAACCTGGCTGGCTTATCGGCGAAAAGTTACTTGCTTTGCGGTCGTCTACAGGATGTATTTTTGGCGGTTTGCACAGGAATTGTTCGATCTGATTCCACCATTTTTTTTTGCCATCGCATCTACGGCGCCGGGAGAATTTCCAACCATAGTTGTCGACATCCCGCAAATTCGGACGCAACGTTTTGCTTCCTTTATCATGCGAAAAGTAAAGGAGTGTATTCATTTCTGGCTTCAGTGTTTTCTGGCACCTATAACAGGCTAGATTGAAAATAAGTGTGTCACTTCTTAGGCTGCGAAATCCTTCATCCCAGAGTGAATCCGTCCAGTGTCTGGGGGTAAAAGCAAGTTAATTTAATAAAAAAAATATATTAAAGATTGTAGCACTCATCATATCAACTCGGAAAGGGATAATATTCTTTGTATGACACTCTCTACTGCAACGCACACTATAATCGCCTCGCCTCGGGACAAGCTCACGAACGGCTTCGTCGAGATAAAACCCTAAAAACCTAACATACACTGACTGACTACGTGACTGAATATGACTTGAAAATGATTTCTAACATGACTTCCACTTTACTTATCAAGAAATAAACATACATGAAGAATAAAAAATACAATGCTCAACTTGACACTGGCATAATATACAAAGTGTGATGCCAAAAAGAAAAAAATAAATAAATAAGACAGAAACTAACTAAAGTTTTCGGCTCATCAAACTTGGAAAATAAATATTTCAATAACTGAAACAGTAGGTATTACATAGAATAAAGATAAGCCAGTTCGACGAAAGTTAATCCCCAGAGTTACAAGGTATCGGCAACTGTGCCGGTTTAGTGCAAAGAGCTAGCGATGAGCTGTATACGAGCTGTACAGCTAAATTATTCAGCTTTAGTTTAAGCTCAGCACAGCTTGGTTTCATCACCGAGTGAGTATCGTAGGTGTTTATACGTACTTTTATTTTCGTCTGTAGGCGATACACGATTTTATACAAAAATGCAACGTCACTTCGCAAGTTCCCGCCAAAAAGTCGGTGTCAAATATTAATAGAGAATCTGTGAAACTGTCATCAGTTTGATACTGACGTTGGTGAATTAACTCGTTCTTTTAGAAATGTTTTTGAAGAAGCTATTTAAAAATATTATCGTATTTCGTACAGGCTGCTGTCATCTCTTTCCCGTCTGCTTTTATTCTTATAAATCTATATTTTGGTAATCTGATGGCACGCTATTCGGATAATACGGCGAGCACAGATGGTTCACAACCGGGATAACTTACAACGAATTTTCATAAAACTTGACCAAACATTAAATCGTCATTCGCTCGTCCCTCGTTCCACAAAATCGCTCTTCTTTAATTCCAATTCATTCGCTAATTCAGCGAAAGCTCGATCCTTGGGATTATTGGCGTTTTGACAAGTTGCTTCAGGCATTCGGCTTGGAATACTGAACTGTCACGAATTTATACGGTCGCCGCTCCATTTACTACTCTACGTATACTTTCCTTAGTTATATTGGGTCTGGGCGTCTTTTGAAGCTTTTGAGGATTAGCATCTTAAATTTGAGTTCTTCTAATGACTCGATCTTTTTTATGCCTCAGCATTTACTATAAACTATGCTGTTCGTACCCGTGTGAAAATCTGAACATAGATTTTCATACAAAAATATCCCGGTGGGTTTTCCAAAAATGCTACCACAACAATGGCAATTAGTTTTTATATATATGTATAGATTTTTAATGCATGAAATAAGCTTACTATTTGCTTGGGCGTACACAGTTTTGGAGCTTGAAGTGGGAATTTCTCATACTTAGTCCTGACTGACCACTGGCTTATGAATGAATACACAACCTAAACCGCTTGCCCTAGCGATATGAAATTTGGAGGGTGTGTCCATTATGAAGTGGGGGCATCCACCAAGAAATGGTTTTTCGAAAATCAACTCATAAGGAGGTAAAATAGCCGATCGCGGGTGAAACCGCATTAGTGTATTTAATTATTCTACATTTTATAAGTATTCGCATAATGAAAGAAGTGAAGGAAATATTTGTGGATTATCCTTCTCATTTACAATGTTTTTTTTAACCCTATCCACAATGTTCAGTTTTAAGTTTACGGGTAAACTCTTTGTTGTGTACACAGATAGTGAGATGTAAAACGTGTTTTCTTAAATCTTGGATATGAAAGCTTGCTACTAAGTTTAATTATAAAAGTCATGAAATTTTTAATGAGTTTAATGATTCTAAGAACGTAAGCAAATTGAATTTTATAGTAAGTCAGCAAGGGAATTAAGTAAGTTAGATTATTCCGGAATCTTTGTTACCTTATATAATCAAGATCTAAAACTTAAACTAATATACCCAGCCTCGATCAGAAATTAAGATAATAACGTGAAGTTACCAAGTCAAACCAAATAGTAATTAGCCCCAGGTTAATTATGGAAATTACCATATTTATTTATTGACCAAAAACTTTTTTTATTTGACGAAAGCCTGAAAGCCATAAGCTACTTAATTTTGGGGGTTTAACCAACTTTTAATAAATAATAAACATTTATGCCGATTGTGTTGATCTCTCTCTAACAAGAAACATAAGAAAGGGATAAGCAAGAAATTCAGTCAACATTATTGGTCACGACTATTTAGGTAGGTACTCGTAAATATGACAGCTAAGCTAGCGTGACAGTTTTGAAAATGTTCTATCCTTTTTCAATAATATTTGTTGGAAAGAGATGACATTAGTATTAGTTTAGTTTGTAAACAACAGAATCGGCCCCTTTGGATATCTATTCATATAATTTAATAACCTCAATCTATACTACTCAATCTTATGTTTGAAATCAAATCAAACTTGTCCAAAACAGTTTCTTGAGCTTTAAGTTATCTTAGAAAGCTTTGCTTATTGAATTCGAATGACGAAAGTTGAATATTCGATTAAATTACTCGTATATAGAAACGACGATTTTAGTTTCTAATAGGCCAGTTGTCTGTATCCTACCTGGCCACCGCAGGTCGTAGGTTTGATTCCCGCCCAGGACAAACATTTGTATGCATGAATATTTATATTTGTCTGACTGTGTACCCTACAATATAAAGTTGTATATGTAGTATCGGCTTTCTGGTTTCCATAGCACAAGCTCTGCTTAGTTTGCGATCAGATAGTCATGTGATTTGCAAACAAAATCGAAGTAAAATAATGGTAACTAAAAACGTCAAGTTGATTGAAGAGATCTCGTAAACCCTTATCAGTATAATCTTTTTGACCAATCTATCGTTGGTCACGTCTGTTTGGGACCTATTTATAGCTCACAGGAAAGTGGGACAGAATGTCGGCTATGTCAAAGGCCGTCAGCTAGGTCACAGAGTGCTAGGTCTCCAATTGCGGTCTCTGGTTAGACTGTCATCCGCGGTATGCAATATCCGTGGCCATATTCAAAATATCGGTCATTGGTATGCAACGCCCGTTGCTCAGTCAATACTGAGCAACGACAATTTACATGTATTCGATAGAGGATTTTTCTGAAATTCTCTTCAATTTCACATCAGGTGAAGATGTTTCAAATGAAGGCTTGTAATAGTACCTCTAATTAAATTACTGTTACATTATTGTTATATGCCAGAACTAGCTTTCGTCGTGGTTTCACCCTCGTTCGCCTATTTTACCCCCTTTTGATAGCAATATTATGGATGGCTAATATGACGTGGGCATCCCTACGTCGTAATAGCTGTCTGTCTGTCCGTCAAGTAGTTTGAGCTGTACGTTAGACCAGTCTGTCAGTCACGCTTTCCTTTTATCTTTTAGATGGATGAGATGTTAATTTAAGGCACTTGTATTGGCTTGATGCCTCCTCTTACAAATTCAGCGGTTCGTTCGTAGCATATTCCAAGAATTACTTGCTCAGTGCAAATTGATTTGCCAGCAGGATTATAAATATATAATTAAAAATGAATCGTGCGTAATTCCATTACGATTCGTAAAATCTAAAGTATTGGGTTCATTATCCGTATAGCGATTATCTCAGAATACCAGCGAAAATAAAATCAACACCTAATTAATTTTGTAACGAGAATTAATAAGTAGTTAACTACTGTCGTCGTCGCTTTAGTTAATGATTAATAAAAATCTGGTTTATAATCGAATTGTATTTAAGCAAATTGTTAGCAGTATGAATATGGATTTATAAATAGCTTATTTTTGAATAAATGGTGGAAAAAAAATCTGATCAACATATTTTTTTCAACTATTTCCATATTTTAGAGCTGTCCTCCGTGGTCTCACCCACGTTCTCGAGATAAGAAGTAACCTATATGTTCCAAGGTTTGGTGCCAAGATTTACCAATATCAGAGTACCTAACAAACATCTTCCCATCCGTTCCTACTACATCCTAACTTCCATTCCATCTTTCACATTTATAATATTTGCAGGTAGAAGTATTCTACGAGAATAAATTTTGGACTCTAGACTTTTATATACCTACAATAGAATAATTTTAGACCTACAGATTTTAAGATGCTTGAAGTTTAAGATCTAGATTACCTATCGATTTTTTTTATACAACGAAGTCTACAAAGAAGCCTTTGTCCCGCTTGGTGAAACACAATACACAATTAGTGCTAATGTCAATACGTTTTGCAATTTATCTCTTTCATTTGTACCCACAAAGATTCGTCTGCCCTTCAAATATCCCGTATCGGCTTCATTTAAAATACAAAGTATGAAACAAGACTTGAAATAAATTAGAAAACAATTCTCGCGCTTAGTTTTACGGTTCAAATCAACAATTTATAGGACATCTCGAGTTCCAGTCGCCTGTAAAATTCACATTAAACATTCAGCTAGCTGTGCCTTTGTGTCACATAAAACTGAAAGCATATTCCTTACGTTGACAACCCTAGCACACGTCCCCTCAGGGCTGCCACATTAGAGTTATTATACGGATTTATTGCGCCTCATAGCGGTGTTTACGGTGATATGTGGAGGTTGTTTCTACTTCGTTTTTAGTTAGCAATAGTTAATTACTTGTTTATACAGTTAATGAAGTTTTAACTATTGTTTCGGTATTTTGTACGGTATGATAATTTTTACAAATTGTCATTGAAGGTTTTCAATAAGGGGTTTTGTCTCGCTAGGCAGTTTCGAAGCAGTTGAGCTTGAGCTTTCGGTGAAGGAAAACATCGTGAGGAAACCATAGCACGGTGGTAGGGTACTTTGTAGTACCCGCCTGGCTGGCTACCACCCTCAAGTTGAAAATCTGTCGCCAAGCACTTTTCAGTGTGTTCCGACAGCTGCACTTGAGAGCCAGTTCCTTTCTAGGCTTTGTGTGCCATCACCGGCCACATCATCGACTGAGCACGGTGAGATTGTGGTCAAACACAGGCCTATACATAGTAAAAAAAAAAAAAAAGTTATATCAACTGCATTAAACTGCAATTTTGCGGCTGGCATGTTTAGACAATTAGGTTTATTGTTAATCGATATCTAAATTGACAAGCGGGATACTGTCTATTTGCAATACCAGGGAACTACCATTATCTTGTTGACTATAATATATCAGTTGTGTGGTTTCCATAGTACAAGCTCTGCTTAGTTTGGGATCAGATCCCAGGATATTCTTATTATTATTTTAATTAATGTAATGGGAAGTTCCATCCACTTCTAAATAGTCCGTAATAGGAACGTCGGATTGATTTGATTATATTTTAGATTCGAAAGATAATTATTATGTCATAGCAAAATTGTATAATTTTATTACCATTGTAATAATTTGTCGATAAGTATGCTAATTAATGTCAAGGACAAATGAATATCAGTTCGCCAGGTGTTGAATTAGAAAGTAATCGATTCTGATTATGTATAAATGATACAATGGAAGCAATTTCATTTCCTACATGATGAGAAACGTGTATTATTAGTTTACTATACGGCTATTGATTTTATTCGTATTATACATGCATGATAATATATAGTTAGTACTATATTATATAGTTACACACAAAAATACAAGTAGGCAGGCGAACCAAAGTAACCGACATAGCCCGAAGAATTGCCAATATGAAGTGGTAGTAGGCGGAGCACATCGCTCAAAAAACCGACGGCCACTGGGGTAGAAAAATTCTCGAGTAGCGACCACGAACCGGAAGACGCAGCGTGAGCAGGCCCCCTAAAAAGGTGGACCGACGATCATGGGAGGTCGCGGAAACCGCTGGATGTGGGTAGCGCTAGACCGGTCAACGTGGAGATCCTTAGGGGAGACCTTTGTCCAGCAGTGGACGTGGAGTAAAGTTAGCTGCTCTGTGATTTTTAGATCAAAATGTAACCATATATTTTTCATTTTTCGAATCCAACTCGTAAATCCAGAGATTAGCGCGTTCAAACAAAGAAACAAACTCTTCAGCTTTATTATTAGTATAGATTTATAAACCACGAATGAATAGACGACTTGTTTTATGAATAAAACTAGCAAGCATAGTTTTATTTAGTTGCAATAACATAAAAACTGCTATTCCGATTATAATAATCACTAAAATAAGCTCATATTTGATAACACTCGTTTCCATTCCACAAATGTGTACAGAAAAGCCCTTTAAAAACAATGGTGTTTATTTTATTTACCATAAATAAATAAATCAATACATTAAAAGATGATATAAGCTCGAGTGGTAGGCACGCCGTTATGCGGATACAGAGTAAACCAGCTTATTTATGTTATGAATGCAGATGATTCCTAACGTGTCATGAATATTAATGTTGGCAGTTACCGGTAATGTGTATTTTAATCCATATGATTACATTTTTATTGAAAAAATTAATCTTACAAATGTCACCCTTTTTTCACACACCCTGTGGGCTTGTTTGCATAAATACTTAAATTTATTCTACTTATGTCCGATTTCTAATGCCCAGCCAAGGTTTTAATTTGTAACTGACACTACCTAGTTATCATAACGATACGGAATTCTTGAAAAAAAATGGCATTAATAATCGCTCTACTACCACTTAACTAAGTAGTTAAGAAAGTCTCCAGCAGAGCAAAACTCACTTGCGATGAAAATATGCAAATTTGCAACATGTTTTGATAGCATAGCATGTAGTAAGCATTTCAGTAAAAAATCTATTGAACATAATCTGTATCACTGCACATGATAGTAAAAGTGATTTATCCTCTAAGGAAAAAGTATGTTTCATGTCGGTTTGCAGTTCGGAAATCATCGTGGAATGCGAATAAGGGGAATACAACACGATCGGTAATTTAAACTTTATGTTCAGTAGTGGATTATTCCACGTCTTTCTGGTTTTCAGATTCATGCAGGTTCATCTTTGTTGGAGGCTCTTCAGTTCAGTTTTGACATTTATATTTGCACATGGGGTTCAATTCAATGAATGCCCTTGAATTTGTAGGTATGGCTTTAATTACGTACTGATTAACGCACATAAACTTTTGATGTAAAAAACGTTAACTACTCTTTTACATGGATTGTATCATATAGTGTCAGTATTAGTTTTATTGGTTGTCGTGCGACACGAACGGACAGTTGTCTGGTAGTCATTTTCAACTATAAGCATTTGACAAACTCCTGCATAATTGATACAATATAGATAATTTATAGATCTAAGTGCAGTGAGGCGGTGATTCAATTGAAATACGCGCAATTTTTTACAGCAATGTGGTGTAGTATTTATCATCGAAGTCACAACATTTTTCTTGAAAGAAAATTAATCTCTGCGATTTTAATTATAAATTATTTTCCTTACTTATTATTATAAATGCGAAAGTGCAATTTGATTTGTAAGTTTGTTTGTTTATCTTTATTTCATATAGCAACGTATCGATTTTTCGCATAGAGACAGGTAATTAGCCGAAGAGTAGCATGGGTTATTTTTACCCTGGGACCATGGGTAAAACTGTGGGTTAAATGTAATATAATTTTAAATTAAAAATAGTCTTACCGCCGAAAATTAAAACATAAATTGTTGTTGGCTGTTTCCATAAGGTCCTATAATTGCTTGGTTAATTTGATAATAAAGACAAGCCAACTCCAAGTAAATAAAAAAATCTTTTCATTGCGCACGAATTTCATCAGTGATTTTTATTCAATGAATTTTAAACCTCTTTCACCACGAAGGTCTACATTATCTGTCACATCTATTATAACTGACTCTCTTTGCAAGAACAGAATTGTCTTCAGTCCATGCATACGATGGAAGGCAATCGACAAACCAATCTGAATATGGAAGTTGAGAGTTGGCACCAGTGGAACATACTATACCTGTTTATGGAATAAATGTAGGCATTTGCAATTTGACGAGCTGATTGGCGTAGTCGGTAAGATACCGTACCTCTCTTGTCAAAGGTCGTGGACTCGATTCCCACTGACTGTAATTTATTCATTTTTATCTAAAGTTAAACTTTCCAGCATGGCTACTGGAAAATGTTAATATAAATAAGCAGTCCCTTCGTATCAGTTTTGTGTGCGTTTGTGTGTGAATAAATAAAGAATAATTTTATCAAATATACAATTAGTATAAATCTATCTTGCATGCTGCTAAGATCTGAATGTTGAGATGCATGCGTGGAGTGACAAAAATAGTCATGTTTAGTAATGAGTATCTAAGAGAAAATAGCATGATATGAGAGGGAATAATCCTCATGATTTGTAAAAGGAGATGTTATGAGAAATGAATGTAATATAACTAAACGAGTTATGAATATAAAAGTAGATGGATATAGTGCAAGTTGAAAAGGAGAGCATAACGACATATAGAGAGGCCGAATGGAAGAAGAGTAGGTACATATTGCGTCGACCACAAATGATTGGTAACAGGGCAGGTAAGTATAACCTGTTAAGCAAATTCTTTAATTGTGAGACGAACATGAGCTAAAAGCTTAGCCAACTTCTAATAGTGATTCTAAACTATGTCTCACATGTCAGTAAGCCATTCGCAGAACTATAACAAATTAATATTCAGGAAAAGGATTGTCTGCGCGCACAATTTATTGTGCGACCAGGCCACGGCACGGAAACACGACTCTACCGCACGCTTGCATAGAGTAACCATTTCGGAATTTGAATAGTCCTGATCAAAAATTGGACGTATGGAGAAATTCTTAGTGCCAAAATTAAGTTCATAATATAATAACAACATCTTTGATCTACCTATGACTGATTCCTTTTATTTCTGGAAATTGTCTCCTTATTAAAAATGTTCACACAGAGAGCGACCCTTACCAAACTGAGATTATTAGCAGCCATCCGGTAATAAAAAACAGAAAACACTATTCCTTGCGGATCAGATCCTTTGACAAGGGTCCATGGTACACACGGCCACAGATCAAGCTACACATTTTTGTTGCAAAATAGCGCCTATTACAACCGCATAAGGTGCCGCAGTGTGTAGCTTGATCTGTGGCCGTGTGTACCAGATATGTGATAGATCTTGTCCCCAAAGCTTATTCTGGTACTCTTAGGCGAGGCTTGTGATTTCTCACTCCCATTCACAGCAGTGTTCGGATAAATTTAATATCATGATAGAAGGTCTAAAACTGGACATGTCTAGTCAAACTCAGACGGATGGTAGCCCTATGCTTGCATAATATCGCACCGTGTGTTTGCCTGTAAAGATAGCATCACTTACATTTAATTGCGAAGAGGCAGCCATCACAACTCACAACTAACTGCGTGCCAGTAACTTGAATTTAAGGGCCCTCATTTATTCATAGGTGCCCGGGTCGCTTCACGCTTCGTCTAATGCGATTTATTTGTGTAGACCCCATGCATGTTTGATGAATATTACAACGGCGAGAGTAGACGTCATGTCAAACGAGCTTTCATATCACTGGCTGTTGAGATAATGTCACCTTGGAGTTGCATTCGGACAATGAGCGGCAGACGAGCGAGAAAAAAAAGATGCAGTAATTTAAAAAGGTTTATGCTCAGAAAATATATGACGCAAATTTAAACGGATTAGAAAACAAGTGCACATCGTTGTCCGCCATGTTGTTTTATCATCAATCAGTGCGCACACCCGGCGCAGGCGCTGACTCAAGACCAAGTGGCCAAGCTCGATCGAACGTACTTCTGACTGTCACAACGATGACATTGACAGCTCTATTCCAGACACCTTGTCACACAGTCTAATTAACGCAGTGTCCAATCAAATAAATTAAATCGTACGTTTGTTTGAATTATCTCTAACATATATAGTTCTTTCACTTATTAATAGACTTTTAAGTGACAAAGAACAGTGACTATTGATGGCAATGTATTTATGAGATAATTTTACAAGTATAGTGCCATCGTGTCCTCGAGTAGGGAATCTGTCACCAAGTACTTGTAAGGGTGTTTTACGGTAGTTATCATATCAGCCAATTTTCTTCTACTGCTTACCACCTTAAGCTACATTACCATGATAAGATTAATACAATTATAATAATAATGAGACGACCGTGTGTGAAGAATGTTCCAGGATATTATTTTAAATATTTTTTGTCATCCGCTATTCGCTTGCTTGTCGTTCGTCGTACGTGTACAGCGTTGAATTCTTTACAATAAAGGAACGTCTGTTTGCCTTTTTCTTAGCTTTGAGTAATATTTCCTAAAGGTATTATTTTGTTTCTATTTTCGCGAAAAAGAGAATATTCAACTTATTCACGTTGAATTTCAGCAATGCTGTTCGGTATTCCCATTTCTACTGTTTTAACATTTCGAGAAACTATTTAATATTGTAGTAGGTTGATCTATTTTGGACGGTTTGTTTTGCCTGATTCTTATTGGAATTCCACTCTACTTGGCACTTTGTGACTTAAACTGGGACTTTTATCTTTGTTGCATTCGATTTACATTTATCCAACCTATTTGTACGATGGAGGCAGGTCTCGTCCCGTTCATGCGGCCCGAGCTGCCATAATCCGACCGTCCCCAATTAGTCGTAACTCGTACTAAAACAGTAACGCCCTGAGCCGAGGTTCGTACCCCATTCGGGGGTGTCCTCAGGCGTGGTTAGGTATCTAAATATTGTCTGGCTGAGAGCCCTCTGCACTCGCCGAATTCTCCGGTAAGGTTGATGCAGCCATCAGAGACTACCAACTTTAGTCCTTTCCAAAAAAGAAAACAAAATAATTGAATACTATTTTACTAATAGGATTTGCCATGAATTCAAAAATATTTATATATAGCGTTCAGCAATATTGCTGCACTAAGGTTTAACTACCCTAGATCCAAAATGTAGCAAAGTACCGACTAATTTCTGCAGGTATATATCCACCCCATAGAAGAACACGTCTTGTTTGTTGTATATACTTGTAACAATCAATTATGTACAATAAATGATTTCTTCTACAATTTCAGATTTATTTGCTTCATGAATATTAATGTCCACCCCTTCATAAAGGCCACTTTCGAATCTCTTAGCACTTTGTTATTCCCGACTGGGAGTGACTGGGAGCGGTAATAATGAACTCTCAACGATAGTTGTTGCTCGGGAATAAATTAAAATAAATACTGTCCATGAGAATTGTGAAAATTGCTATTTTCATCTTCCTACGCTGCTCTAGCGAGCTACAAGCCCTCTCGTCGGGAAATAAGTGTTATCATTTATTGTGTATACTTTCTATTGGAATGTAATATGAATAAATGAAGATACTTTTAATAAATTTCCTTATAGAATGGTGCAACCGTGCAAAATTTATATTTATAGTCCGGTCAAATTAGACCAAAAAATAGGGGTGAGGTTACAAAAATTCACACTCGGCTGAAAATTGGTAGGATTATTCAAAACACTATTATAAATGAAATGTGAAAAGTCTTCATCGATCCGTCAACTGGAAAAATATTTACTCCGGGTCAAAGGTCACAAAACGGGTATTTCGCGATTTTCAGCAAAACTATGTAAAAAGATGTTTTAAAATCGCATCGCAAAACGTCCTGACAAGCTTTCTTCGCAACAGTTGCTTCCTCGACTCCGTTTTTAATTAAACATTTAATAATTAAGTATGAATAATAACAAAATAATCAGTTTCCAGGCTTCGTTGGCTCTAATTACCTTCATCTGTGCTGCTGTTACATTCCATAATTCATAATTCCTGAAGGCAAACCTCGGTTTTATAACTTAGTTCAAGTTTATATTTTGGATATTTTATTATGTTACGAAAGTCTTGGTGTGATTTTACGACAATATCTGTGACGATGGTTTGGTACCTACATAAAATGGCGTGAGTGCAATGTTATTCAGAATATATTATGCTCATTTTATCTCGAAACGTAGGTATATCTATATCTTTTTACGTCCAATACGTGTACCGAAATCATATCAGGTACTAAATTCTACTAATATTAAAAAAGTATTTCTTTGTGTATGTTTCGTTACTACGGCACGCTTGATGATAAGTGGTTACCGTAACCTAGGTGTAGACGCAACACGAGGGATCACTTGGGCATTGCAGACTCTTCGCTAAGGTATGCACTTTCGCTGACTTCAAAACAGTGTCAGATTAAAGTTGCCAAATCGTAATATTTATAACATTATTTTTTTTAAACTGTTGCTTAAAATCATTGGCCCATTAAAAAAAACATAGTAGGCAAAAATTCTGACAATTATATAAACGTCTGGCACATCGTCAGCGCTTAACCTTGCACGGGTCATAACGCTGACCACAACATTGCCTGCATGCTCAATATCACGCAAATTAACTATCATTTCACCAAGGTTCCATTTTTCCCGTTGCCATATTATATTGCCCACATGCGACATACCCCTTATACTTGGCAGGAGTCCAATGAAATTAGGGTCAGCCATAGGGTAAAAAATCTCTGCCAATTCCCAGACCGATGTGTTTTGGCTGAGATAAGCATGCCATAATTCTTCACTAGTTACAGTTGAGCACATTAAGGGTAGCTCGATAAGCATCAGGGTGTTATATCAGTTTGTATTGGCAATTTCTGGACAGATATAGGTTTTTGTTTTGTTTGTAGTGTTATTTTATACTGTAACTTATTTCCGCCTCGCGGAATATTCATTTATTAGCTGGCCCGGCAGACATTGTCCTGCTCTGATAATAAAACAAACTGGGACGTACATACCTACCTATCTACACCTACCTACCTACTCACCCTACATCTACCAACCTACACCTACTTACATACCGCTTTCTTATTTATTTTTTCATAAGAACCATCGAAAATCTACCGAGAGAGTCGGAAATTTGCATGGATGGTATTTTTGTATGAACATCTCAATAGAAATCACCCGGGTGATGCCAGGCACGAGGCAGTTTATAATATTAGTTAGAAGTAGGATATATTCATATTAGAATACGTGGTGATGAATAGCTTACATTATAATACAATCTTGAGGCGGCAACACTATTGCACTGACTGACTGATAACCTCTGACCCTGGGTAGACGCCCTATATGTGCTCATGTCAAAGTCAACTCGATACCACGCGATTAACTGAGTATCAATGTACTGCTAAGAGTATAAACGAACACTAATTAAAACTCAATGGTAAAGAAAAATCCCGATAGATAATTGTTGGCGTTTTTGTCAAGAAGGACTTTTGGAAGTGGCTCTCTAGTGCATTAAGGTTTTGGTCAAGTTTTGGTATACATTATTATTTGATTAGTTTATTTTTTCTTTAAAGACGAAATTTGTGCCAATGTCTACTTGATCCTAGTAAGTAAGCCTTCTCATAATTGTAAAGTTTGTATAAGAATCACGTTCTTTGTGAGTACCAAGCAATAACATTTGCAAATTGCAACGTTAAAAGAAAAAGTGTTCCATAATAGTTCGCATAGTATCGATGCGTGAAATCTTTAGATTTCTAGATCTCTGTAATAAAATAGATAATAATAATGGAAAGTTAACATTTACAGATACAACACGGTAGAAATTAGATGGAATATTCTTGACTGAATTTCCATGGACTCGTGTCTCTCGTTTATCATCCCAGGTTTCTTTTGTTTCAACCTTTTTTCTGCAATTACTCTTTAGTTACGTTGGCTTCTGTCCTCGCCAATTTATAAGTTGGGAGCGATAATTCGTGAAATTCAAAATTAGCTTATTGAAGTATGTATATTGTAGTAGAACTAAATTGCGGCCAAATCTCCAATTCTTCTGATAATTCTATACAAAAAAAAAAACAAATTTCAAATTCATAGCCTAATCTCGCTTATCTGGCCATGGAAAAATTAGCCCTTCATCTTCCATTACAACGTCATAGGATCTATTTTTGGTTGTTATTTACTCGATTGGCCTTTATAAGATTCTATTAGAGATCCTATTCTGAGTTTCTTTCCGAACCGAACCGGTGGTAGAGTCTACTGTAATGATTGTAACTATCGTCGTTCATAAGTGACTTATACCAGGGCCTAAACTGAATAAATGAGATTTTGATTTGATTTGATTATTTAACCTCGGATCTCTCATAACTTACGCTTTATAAAATGAGGGTTCTATAGATTTATGCGGCCTGTATGTAACCTCACAGATGTTGTAGCCTCCAAAGAGGAACGACCTGGGAGGCTAAGCGTTGGCTATTCATTTAAACATGATTACCATACATTACTGGCGTTTCTTTCGCACACTTCTGAACGAGATTAGGTTCTCTTCCAACCTGGAAGTCACTTCTTTTTCTATTATTTCCTTAGTACGGTATCTCCAAATGATCAGACATAAACAAAAATGTTGTCTCATTGATGCTTTGCTATAAATGGGCAGGTGGCCTTTTTACTTGCCTACGTTACTTGTTGCAATAAATAAATACTAATAAATATAGTAGTTTTTTTATTTTTACGTTTTGGTAACTCAGTTGCATTGGTCATGGAAACATTTTCAACATTGTAAAATTTCTAACGATTTAAACATTGGAATTGATTGAAACTGATAGCAATAAAGTTACGTGATTGTCCCACTTCCATGAATCCCTTAGTCTTTGTTTGAATTTATCTTGCCCTTGACTAATTATTCGTTTTACTTCCTTTGTTTTTAATCTCAAAGTAATCCACTGCTAATCACCGGCCTCTCCACCGACAGACCAGTGGCGTTACCGCGTAACAAAATAGTAATTAGGTACGCGGTTGAATTTGGCTAAAATTTCCTGGAGTTCTATAATATTTAGACCCTATGCTGGGCACGGGATGAATCAATGGAGGGATTATACTCGCTTAATATTCGGGAGTCCCAGTAATTTTAACCTTCAGGTCGAAAGCAAATACCTATCCATGCAATCGAATATGAAGCTGATTGACCAGCGGCAGCGTGACTGCTATCTTTGGTTTCACATGCATCTATAAGCAAATCGGCTGCAACATAGGTACTCAGATCATTACAGTGCGACAAGGATCTTTTTATAGTAATATATCGGGTCTATTCGCGCTTAGAATTAAATGACATCGGCAAGAGGGCACTCTTTAACTTTTTAATACTATCTCTCATACAGTTGTAGCACACATATCAACTCGGAAAGGGATCGCCACCGTATCAACTCGAGCCGTTTAGTATTCTTTGTATGAAACTCCCTGCAACGCACACAAATCGCCTCGCCTCGGTACAAGCTCACGAACGGCCGCCGAGCTTACGGCTGGGCGTAAACCAGCGGTCGGCGTCGCCGTCGTACCTAGCTTTGCGTAGATGATACGCTTACGTTAGGTTGACGGTGCGGCGAAAGGCGATACCACATGAGTAAGGCCTTTATTAATCTGTGGCGATACGATGCAAAAACAACACAACATACAACAATGATAAGCGGACAGAGCGAACTCTCAAAAAGTGACTCTTCACAAGATTGCGGCGTTAGGTCCGATTTTGGCCAAGTGATCCTTGTCGCACTGTACATATCTTTGTGTCGATTCTTGGTCCATCTACAATACACCTAGTTTTACTCTTTTTCATTTGTTTGTTTAATCTTGGTCCAAGTTTGGTTCAAACCAATGTAATCTTGGATGTCAAACAAAACTAGGATAGTTATAAAAACACAGCGCGACACAGCAGTACCTCACCATGTCTTGAGACGCTTTCATTCACACATTGTGCGACTATTTATTCCAGCGAATTTCATTATGTTTATATGTTATGTAATAAACTCGTATATCACCAGTCGTATCTCGCGTGTACTCCTAAATTAGATAAGTTTCATTCACTAACAGTATGGTGTTAATACTCTGTTTATTATGTGTGTAATACGCGAAAGTGTATGAACAAAAACTACAGTAGTCTAGACCTAAATTAATATTAGTTTTAGACTGGTTGATAAAGCGTGTTCGAAGCGATGGAGTGCTGGTTGATATTTTTAGAGAACGAATAAATTAAGAGAGGTCGATATCGATTTATTTAGGCCTCTCATTACTAGAGGGTTGGCATGCATGTACTTTACTCAAAGAATTGGTCTTGCCATTAAGTGTGGCAATGTTGCCAGCCTTATTGTCACGCTTCTGCTTGGTTGCTGCAATTCTATTACATAAAGAACAAAAAAAAACAGAAAACCGTTGTTCAGTCAATAGATACACGCGCCAATGGCGAAAATAGGTTTATTTCTATTTAATCCTCTTATACTAAAACATCGGCTATTGTAAATGGCTTTTTCCTATCAAAGTGATATCCTTTCGAAAAACCTAACGTTTTTAGATATTTCTCTGTAAAAAATATATTCGACGCGAAGAATCGGTGGTGGGAACGGTTTTTTAGCATATACGCGTATCTATTCCGTTTTAATCATTTTTGAGGATATTTCATACGAGAAAAACTAAATCCAAATATTGAAACAATCTAGTAGGTACCTATTTACTTTTGACTGCGTGGTTTGCAGTTTTATCTGCGTTATTTTGATCCAGATTCAATCATAACAAGACAAATTAATGGATTTAGATTACAATTCATTTTATGCATACCTAAACGCATCTTAGCAATAATTTCACTTGTACGCGATTTCCTTTGTCGTCTTCCCCTCTCCCCTCTGACGTAGCAGGCGACAGCCGAGTTATCCAGGCTATACATTATCTTTGTGTTTCTACTACTAAAAGGTCCGGCCCGCCTTCGTGATGTTGAGGGTGTGTTCTGGAATTGTTGAAGCTATAGAAAATAGGGTTTAGCGGTGAATGCGCTGACTTGTCTCTTAGTGGAGTTGAAATGGACTAACTATACCTATAACTTAAGTGTGTGTATAATATAATATACATATATAATACGCCAAGTGTTGTTATTTGCTTTCGCTGCTACTGTTTCAATAGAAAACGGAAATGTTTTCTCTGTTTGCTCGCTAAATGTTGCGACGTCATTTCCTTGGAACAATGGAATTTAAATTATTTTAGTGCGTTAGTTAGTGGGTAAACTTAGTTAAATTTATTCGGTGATATTAAATTATTATTCCATAAATTTACGGCCTCAAAATAAATACTTAGTTTATTGCCAGAGTGGGGTCTCCGTTGTAACTTAATAAATGCCTTATCAGAATTGAACTGCATAATGATCTATGACTTAGATTTTTCTTATAGTTTCAAAGTAATCATTGTGACCAAGGGTTGGATCAATATACTACACAAAATATCCTATTTTCAGGTCTATGTCATTCAGTGAGTCTACCCTAGGTCGTAAACGGTAAATAGATAGGTACCTATGTAAGACCACGAGTAAGACAAACAGGTGATTTGGCAATAATCGTCTCTGCTATTTGTCCTTTTTACTTTTTGGTTATGGAACCCTAAAAAGTAACAATAAAACACCTGCCAATATTATTTATAAGCACTCAAACCACATCCGGCGTCAGATAAAGTACGTTTTTAACAATGAAACTCGCGGATAAGATTAATTAATACGTACCCCGTATTCAGTATGGCGCGACGTGATGTGTTAAAAGCCTGCGCATGTAGCTTGCATTAATCATGCATCGTGGCTTGGGCCGCACCTGGGGTCTCGCATTACCCCACGTGTTTTACGAAAATACCTATACGTTACCGGGGTTCCTTTTTTGGGGAGGGGTGTAATAGTATGTAAATAAAGTAACCCTCTTGACTTTACTGATTGAGTTATCAATTTCGATTAGATAGGATATTCCTTGTATGTTCTTTAAACTAAGAGTACGGCAGCAGTTAAAGGTCTATGCAAAGTAGATGTCGGAATCTTGTATACATATATGTCGATGGTACTACAAATTTTGTCAGCGCGATGTAGAATCTAGTGTCCCCATCTATCCTTCGGTGTGTGAACTATCTGTGTCGCTTGATAGGTTTGGCTATAAATATTTGAATTCTCTAATACCCGTAGACTTTGTATCTTAATTTTTAAATAAGTTTTGACGATATTACCGAGTATCGATACTAATAAGTACGGAACTCTCAACATTAGTATCTAATGCAACATTTAACGTTTCTTTATATTTATACAGGCCTTTTGTATAGTCGCCGTAAAGATGTTTACGCTTCCAAACCCTTTATCGCTGTGTGTTTACGCCCCGCCTGTTTATTTACGCGCGCATACCTTCTTTATGAATTTTATTGTGCCATCAAATAAAAAAGAAAAATGTAAGGCTGTAAGCAATGATGGGATATTTTTTATTGCGAGTTTTCTTTAATGTCGACCATAATTTTAGTGGAGTTGAGCTGAGCATGCGTAAAATCTTCAGAGATTTTGAAGTTGCGTGCGATTATACATTATACCATAAAGTCAGTAGCCTACACACAGCGACAGTAAAATTTATTTATTTTATACCTTTTCACCCCATTCATGAAGGGTTGAATTTCTGAAAATAATTTTATCCTCATACAAACTTTGATTCCTTTTTACATTCGCTGGGGTGCGACTTTAAAAATGACGTAATTGTTTCCACTTTTCTTCTCTTTTTTGGGTGCGAGTTTGCCAAAATTCCCTCCAATTCTCTACGTCCAGCGGTTTGAGCTATACGTTGTCTGTCACTCAGTCACCTAAAATAAAGCTTTTAAAACCTATTGATATATTGATGAAGTATCTATAATTAATTTTAAATGTATATATTTACATATTCTCGTTCGTGATATTAATTAATCATGTCAATTATAATTAATTAAATTATGATGTTGATTTAGTTATTATTAATTGAACGCTTTCCTTGACAATGATCACGCTATCTGATTTTTCAGTTACAGCACAACATGTTCTAAATTTAATTTATAATTAATAAATTACATCGAGTTTTACTTGTACCTAATTGTCGCCTACTTATTGTGGGTTCGATTTCCATTTCGGAGTAATTCTAAGCTCGTACGACCATAATACTAAAAAATGTTAGTTGAAAATCAGCGCTGATGACAGTAGCTTTGCTGAACGACTTTTTAGGCGACACATACATAATTGTTTTTGACACTATATTGTGTTCTTTCTCTCTCTCTCTACTTCTTTAAAATGACATCAGAATACGAAACAATATCCTATGTAACGTAATATGTACTTCATATTGATATCAACTTTAGCCATTCCATGGCACAGCACCACTTTCCTTAACGCATTAACTTATATTCAAATGTAACGTAGTGGTAGACAAATATATGTATGGCAAACAGAAAACTTATACCTTACTTCGGCTTAGCGGGATATAACTTATGTATGGACTTGTGGAATTGTTCAAATAATGTTTGCATTATGTGTTATGTTGGTGTTACCATCGGGGTTTGCGTATGTATGCATCCTTTAGCGGTGTGAGTGTGTGTCTTTTTATAGCTATTCCATTTTAAGTGAATTTAATTGGAAACTGAAGAGGAATCGCACAGAAGTTTGAATTTGCTTAATACCTATGTGTTGATTGGAGATAGCTTTTTAAATGGCACAAGAAAACACACCCATAGGTGTTTGCGGAAAGATTGACAACTTTAAAGTAGGTAGTACCTCGACTAGCGGGGGGTACTACATAGTAGAAATGTAGGTAGGTATGTATGTCTAGAATAAAAAAAAAAAACTTTTTTTTACCTTTGAGTGTTATAATATTTGGAAGTAGGCCTTAATGCTTCCTAGTATAATTTTTAACATAATTAGACCTCTAAATATATATGTACTCAAAAAGCTTTGTAGTAATTGACTCTTACACAAATTACATATTCGACATAATATTTCATTGAAAATACATTTAAGTTTTGAGAAATGAAACGCAAACACATTGCTTCGAGCGTATTTGATAACCTAACAAAATACAAATAGCGTCTGGATTCAACGAGTAATGTATGCTTTATAACGCATATACGTCGCATATTTCACTGACATGCACCTTGCATAAAATATCCATTCTATTTGTTATGTATTCCTTTGGAGTGATTGATGGAATGGTATCAGTACCTGTGGATTTTGTTGTACCGGTGTAAGTGATATCGTAATGAAGTCTGAAATCATGGATTCTGTACGTTCTTTTGGACACCTTAGCACGAATATATTTCCCTCCCTAGGACCTCAGTACCTACATATGCTAGGACTTTATAATGTGTTGCATTGTATTTTTCAGTCAGTATATACATATAGTACTTAGGCAGCTACAATCTTTTATTTTCAGCGTAATTATGTTATAGCGGAAATACACTTTTTGGGTATATCGACTGTATATATATATAATCTGAATCATGGTAACGGCTCCAACGATTTTCATGAAATTTAGTATGCAGGCGGTTTCGGGGGCAATAAATCGATCTAGCTAGGTTTCATTTTTAGAAAACAGGATTTAAGTACCAAAAAAGGTACTATAAGTAAACTGTAAATCTATGAAAAGCGCTCTACATGAAAATTACCTTTCCTGCCCACTTAGATATCAATAGAGTAATAAATTGCGCCAAAAAAAGGTATCACATGAGATTGTCAAGTTTAGTAAACATGTCACGAGCATGACGGAGTAAGAGATTGATTTATGTAGCCACCCCACCCATAAACGTCCGGCCGGCAATACCTACACTTGGACATAAAACGGAACGTTGTCATAAAATATATAAAACACATCTGTATCGAGTGTCGGTACTTCAGATCTTCACTTTTTGTCCTTGCATTTTGTTTGCTCATATTTTTCTTTCGACCTTTCCTTTTGACCTTTCTGATGGTCATAGGTTATCTGTTTAAATATATGCATCCTGTTATGCAAATGTGTTTGTTTATGTGTTTAATTTTTCTTCTTTCTTCTTTGTAGTCTTCTCAGTTTACTTATATAAGTGCTTTTATTAATCGGAATAAATGAGATTTGTGTTCGAGTTTTTAATTCATATATATTTTTTTTTATTTTCAGGTAAATACAACAACTTTTGAAAGTACAAAATGAAATATGTGTGAGTAATGAGATTGAAATATTTAATTACATCAGTTGAGTTGAGTTAATATGCATTTTTCTTTTGCTTATTCTCATCTGGTAATTCCGATTTACTGTTTACTCCATGTTATCTTTATAATGAAGTCATATGACATAAAATAAACATATTTATAATTATTAAATTTTACTGATTAAGGCAATTTTGTTATTACATTGATTACATAAACCTCTTTCTTGCATATAGGTATATGTTCTATATAAAAAGCTTCTTCTTCATGATGAAATATTAGCTTAAGAGTTTGTTTCTTTGTTTTAACGCGCTAATCTCCGGAGTTACTGGTACGATTTAAAAAAAAAGGAAGCTACATTATCCCCGAATGTATAACCTTGCTACTTTTTATCCCGGGAACTTAAGTAAAACCGCGGGAAACATCTAGTTTGATATAAAAACTATTTTATAGAAAATAACTAATTAAATAAACCAAAATATACCAGGTTTTGTTGATAACAATAACCTTTCAGTTATCATCAGCTAGTTTATTAAAACAAATGTTAAAATTCTCAGAAAAACTTCCTTATCTATTTTTAATTAACTTAGAACGTAACTAGGTTAATGGTTCTTCAAAAAAATAAAACACGCAAACTAGTTTCCGCCCTGCGGTGTCATCTGCGCAAAGAGAGCTAAATAATGTCCCTTTTTTTACTTTTTATGAGTAGGGATAGTGACTAAAAATCTAATTAGTCCGTCAGTTAGATTACAAAAAGATATTGGACACATATTTTTTCCTTAGTTTCGGAAACATACAATAACAAAGATACAGTGCGTAAAAATTTCGCGTGACGTCACGTCACTCCTGAACTTTGATGCGCCTTATCTTTGTATTTTTTTATTGATTTGATAAAATAAAAAATACGTATATAATATTTTTTCATAACCTAACTGACGGACTAAATACATTTTTTTTTTTTTTACCCAATCATCGTCCCTATTCTGATCAGCTCTCCTAGATGATAATCCTCCTAATTAAATGGCTTCACGAACGAATAGTTTGGCAAACCCCAAATAAGTTTCATGACCAATCACCATTTGAATGTTTGCCATTCAAGTGGCATATGTGGATAACAAGGATATCCCTCGCCCAGCCATACCAATCCGTAGGGATTGTTTTATCCGGAAATTCGATTATCTATATCCCAACGCAATAGTTCCGATTTGGGCTCGTGACTAACTTTGTACCCAAATCCGACGCTTTTCGATAATGGGTATATTATACGTAAAGTTTTGTTGAGAATTCAAGTTCGTGCTATTTTACAATGTTACATCTTTTCAAAAGTCAAAAGTTGCATCAACCGTTGTTTGATATAACTAGCTTCCAACCCGCGGTTTTACCTTATGTTTTCGGGATATAAAGTAGCCTATATGTTATTCCAGGGTATGATCTATCTATGTGCAAAGTTTCATTCAAATCCGCTCAGTAGTTTTCACATGAAAGAGTAACAAACATTCATCCACTCACAAACTTTTGCATTTTTATTTTTGCGCAATAAAAAAGCAGAAAATATTTTTATTTATGGCATAAAAATTTGCTGCAAACATCTCTCTAAAAATCGGTTCAGGAGTTGACAAGGCATTTTCAGTGACCAGTGGTTACATTATACCTGACGCAGTATAACCAGACAATGCGCTTGTCATAAAAGTAGTCAAAAACATATGATTTTACATGAGAGGCGTTTTATTCTCAACAATGGATATTGTAAGCTATGATAATTGGCAGCAAGCAAAAAGGTAACAAAACCGATCATGCTTCAAGTTTGAATGGTACCTAGTGATTGGTTGATTGATAACTTTCATTTCCTTCTTCTGAAAAGGATTTCCAAAAAAAAGAACGAGGCACAACACATCTGAATAACACTAGCCCTGTAAAATAGTGTTGTGCTCTAGAAAGTGGATCGTAAAAACGCAATTCCCAACACGTCAGATGGATTGATTTACGATACGACCCCGTCAAGTGGATCCTGGGAAGTTACACAAAAGGGTATCTCACTAAAGGGCGAACCTTTGTTTAGTAAATAAGATATCACTGGAAAGCCGCGGTTTGGCGTAAATACTTCATTATAACCGCGAAAAATGAAAAAGAGAAAATGTTGCATAAAAATTACTGACGCAAAAATTTGTTTTGATGTTAGCATTCTCAGTAAGATCCTATGGCATAATTTCTTCATTGAATTTGTATTTTTTTATAATTCGGGGGACTGACTTATTTATAAATTGAACATTCTTGTAATGGACATGATTCGGTTTCGATCGATCGGTCGATAGATCGGTTTTTGGGTAAGACTTCTCAGTGTAACGAACCCTAGGGTTAATTTTGTCACGTTTGCTGCTTCATAATATGTTTCGGATAGCATTTCATCGACCTATCAACTATCTTTTGTTTCATCTAATATGACAGATTTGTATGGAGTTTCGTAATATAGCCCAATTTTAGGCGAAACTGATATGTTGATGAAATCCGAAATATACTATGAAGCTGCAAATGTGACATAATTAACCCTACTGTTCCTATCATTCAAGATATATGTTCCTCAACCAAAATTGAAAGTCTTGAAGGTATTAAAAAAATGTTCATATAGTCGCCACAATGACTTCAATAACAGAAGCAATATCGCAAAGACTCAATATTTGTAGTTAGCGGTATTGGGAATACCGAGTAAACTATACCCACTGTTTGTATTGTGGAGTAGTTAGGACTTTTGTTTTACTAGTTTTCCCCCGCGGTTTTACCCGCGTTCCCAATATTCATCGAAAATTCGGTAATTTGCCGTATAGAAATATAATTAATACGCAAACTGACATTAAATGATATTGGTAGTGTATTGATAATTTTTTTATTATTAATCATGGCGCATTTCAGAAGGCTTTGGCATAACTAATTCTCACTAAACTTACGGTAATGACTGTGGTAAAATAGTGTAAACATTATCATAAATTCAATTTATTATAACATTAATTTGATAATATATGTTTAGAATCTGTATGTGACATTTCCAGTAGTAATTATCCCACTAAAATAATAAATTAGATATTTTGTGTAGGTATATGTCACGCTCTTATGTATAAAGGGATTTGAAAAGCACACTCTCTCAATTAAAGAAAAACTCAACTGATTTAATATTAAAATAAAAAAAGGGCTTTGGCTCGTAAATGATACGAGCATCTTTAAATTCCTTCTTTTGGCATTGTAACAGGTCGGCAACACATTAATAGGCGACGGCGATAGGATATGTTACTAGTTACATTTGACCTTTGTAGGTCTTTTAAAGATCGTAAAATACAACAATCATATCGAAGCAATTTTAATGTAACAGTGAAATTATTTATGATCAAATAATTTTGATATAGTTAAACTAGCGACCCGCCCGGCTTCGCACGGTGTGGGGCCGTTTCATA
This sequence comes from Tethea ocularis, assembly GCA_963555595.1. NCBI lineage: Eukaryota > Metazoa > Arthropoda > Insecta > Lepidoptera > Drepanidae > Tethea > Tethea ocularis. The sequence goes on from OY741958.1 coordinate 12,085,828, forward strand.
CACACGGCATGATTTTTTCCGACATTTTCAACAGTTATCGTCGTATTCCAATTTACATAAAACTTTTACAGATTATACACCTAAAACTTCTTCATAAATCACAATCACAGTTTTTGATATTTGCCAGAAAATTGTATATAATAATAATTAGTTGGTAATATTGTAGCAAAGGAACAGCTCGTGTAGAATTCTTATTCGTATTTATTACATAAGCTCCTTTGCACTTAAGACTGCATCCTGTACAACATAACCCCAACAAAATATAAAATGTAAAGTGCAAAACTAACTGCACAGTGCACACTGGGAATTCGCGCGCGGAAGAGAATTTCACATTTATTCCTAGTTACTAACGCCAAGCGCGAACTGTGAAAAGGTAGAGAATAATTTCAACACACGTGATGATTGTACCCAGGGGTGCTATAACTATATGAGTGGCTTTATTGTGATTCACACTTACGGTTGAACGTGAAGGTATGTGTGCACGCGGACAGAATGCAGTTTTACTGAGAAAATACTGCGTAAATTTTATAGGGTGTTGATTTCGAAATGCTTTTGGGAGGTTTTAGCTCTGAAGGTGAAACTAACCTACTTTATTAAGACCAAATCAAGACAAAACTATTGTTATGCCTGAAGAAAATCAGGAAGATGGATAAAATGATACTGGACCCCATAGAAATCCTATATCCAATGACGAACAGGGGGTCAAAAAGGCCGCTCTAGAAATATTGCTGGATGCAATAATTTCTCGAATTTGCAGTAAATAAATAAATAGTTCCAATATTTTTTGGTGAAAATGAAACTAAATAATAATCAGATAATTTAATTAGCATTTCGGAATTTGAGAGATTGCATGTAATCTGTTATAAATTCGAGAAATGAATCGAATGTAGCCAAATTGCTCGAGCGGTCGTTTTAGACCTCCAGACATGTTCATGCACACAAATAGTTATCAAATTCACGATTTCACGACCTGTGGTGTGGGAATCAAGATTCTAATTCAAAGTTAAAGTCATAACTCCAATCAACTCCAATCAGGTATTTGAACTAATTTGAAGAACAAAAAATATTCTATAAAAAAAAAACAACTTTTTCGTATTGTATTTTAATGAGTAAAATGCGTTCTATAAAATGGCACTGCAATTTAAAATTCCCGACGCTAGTTGCTCCATTTTAGGGCTATTCGTGTGTAACATGTCACTAAATCTCATGAGCACTGCAAGTAACGAAGTTGTTCGTTGCAGACGTCTTCTGAAATATGTAGCTTTAAACGTGTTTTATTTTGTCTTTAATATCGTAGGATCTGCAGCATCTGGGCCTTTTTGCTGAGTCTGACGATGTTTTAATGTTTGAGAAGTAATATAATATATTTGGTCATTCTTGTCATCACATCAGAGGTACAGGAGCCTAACTAACAAAACTGACAACTCAGGTCAGACAATTCTGGCGCATTAGAACGAGGAGCTCGTGCTTTTCCTGTTATTCAGTTCGATTTCGAGATATTGTAAGGATGTTTGTTATTATTTCACGTAAAAACTACTGAACGGATTTAGATGAACCTTGGCACAGAGATTGATCATACCTTGAAATAAAATATAGGTTACTTTTTAACCCGGGAAAACATAAGATCTAGCTTCCTAATTGTAAATAAATATATTTCATTAATTTTAATTAGGTCTATCGTATTTTTATTTTGTATATTGCTACTTGTTATTCAAACTAAATCATAACATTTGCTTATGTAGACTGTCATACTAGGTTATCCTTGAGGTTATCGTTATGTCAAATGTCAGATTTCTTGAATCGGATTGCAGTACCCTTGATTTAATGGGTGGTCCTTTACAGCTTGTTTACGTTCATTCAAATATTAAACAATATATATGTGTGTATGTGTGTCACGTGCCAGTTGGGGACACCGGTCGTGGGGTTGATTATTATGGGTTTTTTATTATTATATAACTACTAAATAAAATATCTTCTCGAATGGAAATTATTAATCAACAAAATCATTATTATTCTCGATCCCTGTCCTTGTTTACAAACAAGAGAATTCTTGTAAAATCAAGGACGGTACTTTTGTATAAATATCCACTCGACAATAAATAATAATTGGTATTCCCTAGAATTGTTGTTAGCCCCCTATTACCGAGTACTGACATTGTTAATAATTTTGTTTTGTCTTTGTGATATCATAAGGCCGACCTTTCTTATCATTATAAGTGAATATAAGCTCTTATAGCAAAATAAATCTGACATAAATTTTTATATGTAATTTTAATTTATCTTATTTATTGAGGAAAATGAGGCGTTTAAAATGTTTTTTTTTGCTGTCTTACGGCGGACGAACCGTCCAGGGGGCCTTAAATAACCGCCCGAGCAATGCTAGATGCAAGTCTTTCTCGAATTTACAGCAGATTTATTGGTGAAAATGAAAGGGTTACTTAGTTCGCGAAACTCCACGCTTTTTGTTTATTTATTTAGATTCGTTTAATACTGCGGAGTAGACGTGTTACAAGTAGAAGTTACACTTATCCTGTTTTTGTTAATATAAACACCTACGTGAGTAAAGAATAATTGTTATCTTTCTTCTTACTCATATAAAAATGATGCGTGTTTTTTATTCGCCCGAATCCGTGGCCTGAATCGTTCAATATATCAATTAATTAAAGCAATATTGGTCGGAGGGTAATAACAGCAATACGCTCGTTATTATGTTAAAATATTATATATTTTGAAGAGGCCTTGATTCCCAATAAGGTAAACACTTCTATCGTATTTTTTTAAATATTTCCATACTAGCTTCCGCCCTGCGGTTTCACCCGCGTTCCTGAGGGATCTTATATTTTCCTGAGATAAAAAGTAGCCTATATGTTATTCCAGGGCATGATCTATCTATGTGTTAAGTTTCATCCGAATCCATTCAGTAGTTTTTTCGTGAAAGAGTGTCAAACATCCATAAATCCTCACAAATTTATTAGTTGGATAGTAGGATGTTCTAGTCAGGTTGATGTTTCGGACAAAAACACCAATTTGTGTTTTTTTATACATGCATACGAGCCCTTATCACCATTCACACATCAAAGCTCGTATAGTTTTACAAAGCGCCCGTATACCGCAACGCGCAAGTTTCACAAACAATCGCACTAGTCCAAGTGATTGTGTTTCCAACTCATTAGGAAAGTTGTATCTCGCCGGGTCCACGAGGCCTGTTAACCCTCCAATGATGGACGGGGGTAGTTTAGACCCGTTCCTGCTAATAGCTAGGCGATGCTAGGGTTAGGAAATGGTTTGTTCTTTAGGTAGTCAGGCTCTGACCTGAGGAATTAGGGTCTTTATGAGGGAAGTGGTTAAGGTACCATACAGTCGCAAAACAATTTGGGACCCATTTCAATTTGAATGTCGTATACAGTAAAGAGCTACTATAAATTGTTTTCAAATTGTATGAATGAATTTGGTGACACTTGCGATTTAAAAGTTTTAGAGATTTGTTAAATATAAATTGATTACTATGAAAAAAGTTATCTACTTACTAATCGTAATTTTGTAGAAAATTACCCTACTGTATTTTTATTTAAAACCCCGCGGTTTCACCCGCGTTCCCGAGGGATTTTATGTTTTCCCGGGATAAAAAGTATCCTATTTGTTAATCTAGGTTATAAACTGTCTGTGTTCCAAATTTCATCCAAATCCGTTCAGTAGTTTTTGCGCGAAGAGTAACAAACATACATCCATACTCACAAACTTTCGCATTTATAATATTAGTAGGATGGTCATAAACAAATTTCTGAATCTCATTATGTTTTTTTAACATAAAATTTATTCGTGTATTATAAGAGCATTATCGCCACGTTCTGATCGATATCACCGAAGAACTCATACTACGTGAAAACAATTATATTTTAACATGTAATTTTGGCATTATGCACTACGTGAGACAGCACTATGCAGAGAAAAGAAAAACTACCTGCGTTCCCTTTCTCTGGTATAACGCTGTCTCAGTGATCTTATGATAAATTATTGTCGTGTGTGACTCGCATATAAAGGGTTTTCCTCTCAGATGTGCCAACCGACGCGACGGGACAAGAGGGCAGAACGATTATTTCCGAAATGTATGAGGATGACTCTTGATATTCCGACATTCATATTTCTTTCTAAAAAGAAACAAGTTTTTGTCAAAAAAAAATTTTTGGTACACTTATTACCCACTACATACATACTTTTATTGCCCACTTTACATTTTTGCACAGTCTTCAACTACTCGTTAAGACGGTTCCAATAAGCCCAAACACGACGGGTTTGTGTCGTTTTATTTCGAAGTTCCTATGGCCACCTTCCAACTACAGCATCAGACCCTGGTTACCATATGGGATCAAAGTACTCATCAATAAGAATTATACGAGCTCAAACTCGATGGCACTGTGTCGTTTTATTGCTGAGTTCCTATGGCCACCTTCCAGCTCCAGCATCAGATCAGCTTCATATTATAATAATTTTACATTGTCATTCGATTTACATATGCATGCAAAATTTCAGCTCAGTCGGTAACCGGGAAGTAGATCAAATTTTAACTTGCAAGATTTGATTACAGACAAACATCGGGACAGGTTAAACTAAATAAAAGCTTGTAAAAAGGGAGCATTTCATTCGTTATGATATTATTATTTAAATCTTAGATACATTCTACTATTTTTTTGGAATTCAAATATTGATTTGGAATTTTCGTTCTTATTGCATTGAGTGATCTTGGAACATAATAATATACGTTTACGTAGACTGTCTAGTCTAGAAAGCTGCAGGGTTATTTTAAAACACTCTGATTCGACATCGGAAACAAAATGTTTCAGAAGGCTATTTTAAATAGCACTGGTTTAAGGGAGTGAAGAAACACTTTTAATTACAAATCGAATAAATTCGATAGCTAAAAGATAAAGTGCGTTTACGAAGAAAATAAAATAGCACAAGAATTCGTCTCGGAAGTTTCAGAACAATTGAACACCGGGAAGTGGGTCAAAGTTGACTTGCCAGTTTCGACCTAAACATACTAACATGTGAAGTAAAATAAAAGCTTGTAATAAAAAAAAACATTAATGATCAAGAAACCATTATCATAAATAGATAGACACAACATATTATAGACCTGACCTACAAGATTATTGTGTTCGTTTTAAAATCACAATCTTAAGAAGACAAAAGTAAACATAAACGTAATTGTAACTTTCAGCTTTAGCGTCAATAGGTACTTAATTCTATAAAAACACAACTTTACAGAAAAGAAAATTGAGAAATACCAGTCGAAGAAAATCGTCGTGACACAATGAGGGTAAAGTAACAAAGGGCATCCCTAAGGGCACCTAAGGGCGCGGCATGTGTACTAATGTAGCTAGGATTGCTAGGGAAAAGGTTCCGTCTACCCATAGAGCTTAAAACAAATTTAAGTCACAGTAGAATTAATTTCTAAATGAATGTCCTTTTGTTGCTGATATGTGGTTAATGGTAAGCTTACTATCTTTCCGCCCGTTGGTTCACGACGCATCTTTTCGATTTGTCTTGCAGCAATCAGAATAATTATACCTATATTTATACTGAAAATACTGTACTTTACATTTTAGAATAAATTTTTGCCGTGTATTAGGCTAGTGTTTGACCAAAATCTTGCCGTGGTTAGTGATCATGTAGCCGATGGTCTAGAAAGGAACTGGCTCTCAAGTACAGCTGCCAGTCGGTACACAGCTGGTAGGCCTCGTACAAAATAAGGTATTTCACAATGTTATGAGTACAAAATAACATAAAAATCAATTCTACTGGTGTACTGAGCAAAATATTTTTGGAATAGCATACATTTAATAATAATAGTAAGGTCTGTCTATAGCTTACTAAGTCTGTGTCCGTAAGCCTTTAGAGGCTATGAAGTCACTATTCTAAGGCTTGATGGACGTTAAGCTCAAGATAATTTAACAAAATAGTTTCAAAAGTCGGATCTAACATTTATTATTTTAGTCAATTAGGCTTATGCCATGATTTACGGCTACCTGAGGCTAGTTAGAACAATGTTTGTAGTATAGTTTTAATGCCTACGAAGCCGTAGCACATGTTGTAGCGGCATCGTAGCGGAAAATTATGCGCCGTGCTCGTAGCACGTGCGTACATCTGTGACGCTGTAGAGTTTCGTAGCGAAATTAAGCTACTGAGATTATAATGTACCATCAACAAAGTTGAAGCATGATCAGTTTTGAGACCTTTTCGCTTGCAGCCAGTAATCTTAGTTAGCCCTGTCCATTGTTGACAATAAAACGGTCTCTTGTAAAATCTTTTGTCTAGACTATTTACTGACAATGACAATCTACTATTTTATGACAAGCGCATTGTCTGGTTATATTGTGTGAGACACAGGTAGCGGCTGGTCACTGTACACAAAATGCACCCTTAAGGTGATCATGCTTCAATTTTGTCGATAGTACATACTTGAATTTACTAAAATTACAAGTGGGATATTAGTAGAAAATAATTTCAATAGCGGTTCAATGCAAACTGAAAAATAAATGATTGTTTTTTTATTATTTTACTTTGTGATTTATAAATCTAAATAAACCGCGGGGCGGAAAGCTAGTTGTAATATAAATGTAATATTTATGGTAAAGTCCAATTCATACCTTACCTAGTGCTGTAATAATTTTCTATTTCATATAAATTAATAAACATTTCTAACACAACTCTTTAGAGTGATATAATTAAAAAAAAAACAATTAGCAAGACTACCATTAAGTCATCTGTACAATACAGCTTTTAATCGTAGTAATGTATACAAAACCCGCTTTTTAACTGAACATTTTAATCCCAGAGTGCAAACGTAGGCTTTCGGTGAAACAATATGGTCAATAAAGGTAATTCCTCCAAATGCCGGTGCGCCACGCCCGCTGTATTTACATTTTACCGTAAAAATGTTTATTAATTTTTATTACGTTTACCTACGCTTTTATTTCTTTTCACTAAAGCACACTCTTTATTCTAATTTGCTCTTAATGACGTCGATTCTATATGTGTATATGTGTGTCTGTCTGTGGCATCATGGATGAACTGAGGCGCACCGCGCATCTTTAATTCCAATCGAAAATCATCAAATGAGGGCGAATTTATTAACCTCAAACGTAATCAATTTATTATATTTTCTTCATTATATAAATATTTCAAAAATCTAATAATAAAGTAAAGAAAACGCCTGCCATCCTGACGCTTCGCCAACATAAGATATAGTATACCCAATCTTTATTGTAATGGGACTCCCTTTACATATCGTAATTTTTTGGCGGATCCCTTGTAAAAGAAGGTATAAATAATAATAGATTTGTTGTAGAACTTATTTCAATGCTACACAAATGCGTGTAAGAGAGCACCACTCTTAGGTGATTGTAGCAGGCTTCGCTTTAACCTTGCGTTAAGTTTATGGCTTCTAGCTTGTATTACATATTACTCATAAATGTCTAGGATCTTGGAGTAGGTAAGAGAATATTTTAATTAGCACTAATATCTGTCTTAATTAAACGTAGTTAGAATTTAAGATTGTTTACCTGCTCGCTTTCGGCCCCGAGATATCACTTACTATCCCTTATTGAATTTTGAAAAGTACTTTCTTATTGAGGTCAGTTCAGTCAGGTACTTTGATTACAGATATAAATTTTACCCTTGCGATAGTTTACAGAGATTTCTTTTTACTTGATAAGCTTGTGTTCGACGACATTTTTACTCGGTAAATGACATTGGTACCGACAGTGGTTGTAAAGCCCAGGAAGGAACTGCCAATTGCTGACACTCGTAGGTGCTTGGCAAGCGACAGATTTCCAACTTGAGTGTTTTAGATAGCCAGTGTTCTACAACGAAACAGACAGCGACGGCTTCAATGTATTAAGCAAAATTAATACCCACCAATTTATATGTTTTTTTAATAAACTGATAACATGCCTAAATGTCTGTGATTATTAATATAGGCAAATTTATGTGCCTTGTTATTATTCTAGAGAAGATGATTCTGTAAATACAAGAAGATACTCAATTATTGTACCTACTCGTAAATTATTGTTTACCAAGTTTCTGCACCTTGGGTGGTTTTTACATTAATTAAGTTTTCGTTATAGTTGTATATTTTTGTCACTAAAATACAGCTTATATTGACTGATAAGTTTTTGAGTTTATTAATTACTAGCTGTTCCGCGCGGTTTCACTCGCGTTCCCGGGATAAAAAGTAGCCTATAACCTTTGGGAATAATGTAGCTTCTCATTAGTGAAAGAATTTTTCAAATCGGTTCAGTAGTTTCGGAGCCTATTCCATGCAAACAAACAAACAAACAATCAAATCTTTCCTCTTTATAATATTATTATTAGGATAGAGTATAGACAAACAATAATACACTATAATATTATTGTAAGGAAATAAGTATAATAGATACTTAGCTTCATATAAGGTATATGTTTAACTATATTTATTAATGGATTCAACATTAGTGAGCCACAAAACAACACGTGTCCTCACATGCAGGCTTTAAATTTAAATTACATTTAAGGGTAAGTTGTAAAAGCCATCATTAATGCATATTTATGAATGGGGGAAAAATCTCGACACACAGTCATTAGTAAGACATTATTTTATTTGCCGTACAATTCATAAGCGGCAGGTCAGTTTTGTGATGTGACCAAATAGAATACACTTTATTGTTACACTACACAATAAAATAATAAAAACAGATAAGGAAAAATATAGTTACCTTCCAGCTCGATAATAGGAAACGACACTTGCATAGTGTTTTGTACTACTCCTAATACTTGGCTGTGCGCTGCGTTACGCGGACGCCCGCGCGGGTCCATACAAAAGTCTTCCGCCGCGGGGAAACGCGCCCCGTGCCCTAATCATATATCTATACCAAATTTCAGCATGGTCTGTCCTATGTTTGAGCTGTGCATTTAATAGATCAGCCAGTCAGTCAGACAGATAGGTATTACCTTTTAGATTAAATTTATCGAGGTCGATGGGATGTCAAGTAATAGCAATTCAGACGTTACCAACAATTGCGGGCCATTTTTGCATAAGGGGTTCAGACATCACTTAAGAACGACTCGACCGATTTGGCAGTTTTTTTATGTTGTACCTATTTCTGATGGTCAGGATAACATTAAATAAAAATGCACCGGGAAAATCGGAAATTTTGATGGTATTTTTGTATTAAAAGCTTTTCAATAATATAAATAACTAAAATAAAAACTTTAGGAAACCTCCGACAAGGTCATAATTTTCCAATGGCTGAGCGGATTTTCATGAACATAACTAAGAACACTCTCGATTAAGACACCTTTCAAACGAAAAAAACTAAATCAAAATCGGTCCATCCGCTCAGGAGTTATGATGCCACAGACAGACACACACCCCGTCGTTTTTGCGTCGGGGGTTAAAAATACCTCTTTGTAACGTGATTTGAACAAGTAAGAGTTTCCCATAGCTTGTACCACGTAACTTAGGGCGGTGGCATAATGGATGCGTGCTTTTGACGGGGCACGCCCTCGCCAACTCACTTTGTTCTAAATGTATTGGATATTGTTCATTCTTTTTGTTATCTATGTTTTCCATGTAATTTGTATTTCGTGTTTCACGCCGTATGGTATTTTTGCAGATGTAGGATCATAAAGTGTTTTTCAAATATAAATGCGAAAATGAGTTTCATACTTCTTGACGCCTCAACAATTAAAATTCAAACGCATATTCATACATCTACACGCATTATAGTTTAATGTATACATAAGGCCTCATATAAGGCATTGTAAATAAAATATTTTTGAGGCCCTTTATGTAAAATTATCGCCATACTTATTGGACGTGAAATTAAGCTAGCGGAACTCGTAAAATACGTAAAAAAAACTCATTTACAGAAAATGAATCCGTCATAATACTATTTCTTAACATACTCTATAAGATAAGACTAACCACTACTATTATCTAGGTCTATTACCATAGAGCTTATGCTCTCTACGCTGTTTATCCTACGTGAAAGCTTGAAAGTGTGTATTTTTGTTACATCTTCTCGCTCAAACGGCTGGACCAATTTTGATGAAATTTGGTATGAGGGTAGCTAACATTCTGGATTAACACATAGGCTACTACTTTTTATCCCTTTGAGTTCTTTTCATGACCCATGAATGAGCTACTACATGATAGCTGTCTACCCCGCGGCAATAAACCTGGTAGCAGTATAACTGTATGTATTATTTTATTTACTTAACCTAAGGCCAATAGTTTGGCATGTTAACGATATGCAAATATGCCCTACCAATATATTTGTTCAAACTTTGGTTATCAAATCACACTGTAATAATATTGGAATCTAATTTTTTTATTCATGTCAATTGTCGCTTATCTTTGCAGTAAATGTTCACTCAGCTTAATAGTGGTCATATTTTTATTTTGTTTCAGGTAATTGGAATTATACAACGTCGAAAGCTGTGATCATCGATGTAATGAAGCAATTCATTTAATTAACGCCTCAATCGAATGCTGTAATCGCCCTTACATTACTGCGTTGTGGTCAAATAATTGTGGCCACGCATTACTATGATAGTTCTAAGCACTAGTTGAATCTGCCGATGCTTTTGATTAAACTTTGATTAAGCAGAGTTTCTTGCCGGAGTCTTCTCAGTTCAAGTGTATTCCGAACCAGTAGTAGAGTCTATTGTAAAACTGTAACTTTTGACATTCATAAGTGCCTTATTAGGGCCTAAACTGAATAAATGAGTTTTGATTTTGATTTTGAAACTCTAAATTGACTAAATTATAAAAGAGTGACGGAGGGGCCTCTGAAAACTGACACACGATATCATACTACGATAATCGATAAGGTTGACATGATGATGATGATGATAATAATAATAATAATAACATGTTCATGCACACAAATGTTTGTCCTGGATGGGAATCGAACCCAAGACCTGCGGCGCAATAGGTGGTGTCTTAACCAACTGCGCCAACTGGTCCGTCAATGATGATGAATACAAATTTCAAACAAACTTTGATCTATAGTATTGTAATATGCTATACTAGTTATATACGCACCCAAAAAAAAACATGTTCGATACCTAATGATCCTTGGTTAGGTTTAAAATCTTTATTAATTATTCAATAAGGATAATTATGGTGTTATCGTATTCTAACCGCTTATATTTAATTAATAATCGTTGTAACCACAAACTACGATAATTGTTTCGTATATTGGAAAATGATTACAGCTTTATTTATCCTCAAAGCTAAGGCCATATCAACAATGTAAATCAATATGAACTCAATTACTGATACACGTTGATTCTCTTTTTCGTTGAAGATATCTCTTGAAATCTTAAAGCTTAGGGCTGTCCAATGAAATAAAATGCATGAAAATTATTAAATTAGATAAAAAAAACAATGTAAAATACTAAGACACTATGGGTCAAGAGCCTAAGAATAAATAATAATTATTATTATTACTATTTATCCTCCTTAATTTTGTCCTTCCATATATGATCCGATTCGATTAGTAGTTTCAGAGATCGATGGGAGATAATGTTTTCATAAAATACGGGGCGGAAGTTATAGTTAAATATATGTTTTATATGTGTAAACAATATTGTTATCTTTATGTGTACCTATTTAATATTTGTCGACCCTGATTAGGACCCGTATACACTTTACGCCTCTAACGCAGCAAACCAAGTAACCTAGGTCACGTATCATTTACTCAGGCCGGCTAGGAAGGCGTTGCGTCGGTTCTAGGCACTAGGCGACCAACGCGTCGATGAACCATTTTTATCGGGCTTCCACTCCGTCGAGCGGGATAAACGAGATCGTACGAGTGTATAGGTACAACACAGGTGGATAGGGTTGCCTATTGATTTTAAATAACTTTTATTTTAAAAAAGTACACTTGGGTTATTTTTTCTGATCTACTTTTAATAAAGTGGTCAAACTCAAAACTCATTTATTAATTTTAGGCCATAATATAACCTTTATGTTCGTACATACAACTTGACTCTATTATACCGAGAAGACGCAATTTTTTTGTAAAAAAAAATGTGTTATGGTCGTGGTCTCTCTTAATGTATAATTTGAGTTAGGCATCAAATCTGTCGCCATTCTTCTGAAACTGCTGCCATCCTGTAAGGTTGTTGATAAAGCCTCCAATTACAGCCTCAATTTGGTCAGCGTTGATCTCATGGTTGATCTATCCGGGCTTTAGTATCATCAATTTTAGCCTACATTATTATCAAATCTTTAATAGAAAAAACTTGCGTCCGAAAACAGTAAGGATACGAGGGTTCTCTATACGCATAAAATTTCATAATTTTGTTTTATAACTTTTATGCAACTCCATAGTAGTTCGAAGTAATATTGCCCAAAAGATCATTATGCCTACCTTATCAGTAAACCAAAAACTGTTTATGTACAGTTATACGATACGCGTATTTGAACAGTTACAAATACTTAATCAGTCCTATTGTTTTGCAGGTAATTACTAGGTACAAGAAAATAATCTCTATATTCTACATTCCATACATATTGTTTGTATACATAACCAAATACCCAAGATCTAAAATCAGGCAAACCATTTATCATCTGACTGCCTTCCGAGAATCATATATTCTAATAACCACCTAGACACTACATTCTAATCTAAAACACATTCAAGACATATACTCTATTCAAATTCAATTTCATATCAAACACTAAATATTGAAATTTGTTAGGGCCAACCCTAAATCCCTTACCCTACGAATTTCACTTGAATTATAGCCGCGAACGGGGCGTATTTTAGGGAAATTCGACTATTATTTACCAGTTCGGTTTGTCATACAGTACCGTCGTAGTGCGTACCTCAGCGATACGTAATACGGTTTATTTTACGGTGTATTACCGGCTTTAGACGTTAGGGACGTAGACCTGCAAGTTTAGTGGCGTATGAAGGCATTATGTTCTCAATTTACACGGTCTCTTATCTTTAGTTAAAGGAGATGTTTTGAATTCGTGGGGGCGTTATGAAAATATAAGGGTAGAATCTATTCACTAATGTTCTTAACGAAAACAATTTCAAACTTTTCCATAATCTTGTGAAAGTGTGAAAATAAACTCCTTTATCGGCTAAAGAGATATTTATTTAAACAAAATATTTAAATAGGTACTTTATGTTAAATCTTTATTTAAAATACGAGATGTATTACACGTTTTGGTACACTCACCTGATTTAAGGCGATGCATTCTTCAGCTATCGATACGCGACCTATCGGCGTATCAGCGTCGCGTCGTATCGCGGATCCGCGGAACGCAATATCGGCGGAACTCACGAGCAAGGACGTGACAAGCGTGCCAACGTTCCGCGTAAATAGTTTATGAAACCGATATAGCACTAAATCGAGTTCGTTTGCCAAGATACGCCAAAGTTCAGATCAAGAAATATCGTAAACATATAATATATAAGAAATATATATAAGATCATTTTGGGATAGTATATTTGGCCGAGTGCGGTCTAAATGGTCTTATAATAGTTAAAGAATAATCCCCTAATTCCTAACCGTTAAGGAGTTGTACCTTCTATCATCAGCTCAGCAACATAAGATGATGACTGCCAGACGAAAATATCTGAATAGTTTTAGAAAGTCTATTATGAAAAACATTGTAAGTGCCTATACATTTTGAAAAGTTGCCTCGATTTCTCCAGGATACCATCATCAGATACTGACCTGAGGACCATGGGACCATCTGGGAACAAACCTTTCAAACATAAAAATAAATTTCCTTTTTTGAAGGCGGTAAAAAAAATGTAATTTTCTCCTTCAAAACCTGGCTCCTCCAAGCCACTTGTCCCCTACCAATTTGCGCTAATGGTGTTTTAGTCACATTTACCATTTATGTTTCAGTCGTTTGATTTCAAATCTATATATAGGTAATAAAGCTGTAGAGTTTGTTTGAACGCGCTAATCTCCGGAGTTACTAGTCCGATTTGAAATTCTTTCACTAATAGAAAGTGAACCTAGTAGCTACATATCCCCGAAAGTTATAGGCTACTTTTTATCCCGGGAACGCCAGTGAAACCGCGGGGAACAACTAGTAATAAATAAATCTGAAAAACATTCGCTACTTTTAATGCAATCTATTATATTAAAGTAATCGTTGGTGTTAATTAAAACGTTTCAATGAGTGACATCATATTGAGAGTCGGTTAAATTGGAACCTCATCTACCGAATTAAAGTGCCTTTAACTCGATCAATTAAAGCGACATTCATTCGACAAATCGATATCCGAGTGTTTATTCCGATTACGCCGGGAGTAGATACTTTCGATTTGACTGCATTGTATTAATCGATGTGTCGAAATCAATCATACTTTCAGATACCTATTGATTAATTTTTCTCCATTGTTTTAATGTTAAATTTGACATAAGTTAAGTACAAGGAAAATAAAATCAGGTTAATTTTACGTTTGAATAACTTTTAAGCCCCTGGCCCCTATCTCTTTTTATCCCTTTAGGAGTAGCTCTTCGTTGAAAATATTGATTTAACTTACTTTTTTAATATTTGTAATTTCAAACAAATAAAAGGGGGCCGAGTCTATTTTTTATTTTAAATATTGACACTTCTTTTTTCTTCTATTTTAGTATCAGATGGCCATGTGTAAAGGAATAACCTAAGCTAAGTTCCCAAGCGCTACATTATTTTCGTTAATTTAGCAACTTTTTCACAGTCCACTGTTAACCCCAACGCACGCCAATCCACACCCCAAACCTGAAATGACCCCCGAAATCGATCAGTGCACCCCACATTAACGGAATAATACGTACGCACATCACGCTATTGGTTTCCTGGAAAATATTACGTAACCATCGATATAAGAAATCTAGATTCGCAATCTATGTATACGTATAGATGTAGGGTGACATTTGGTACGAAGGATACCCTGCACGCGTGCCCCTCGTTCAACCTGTCACCCTGTATAAAAAGAGAAACTGACTAATGACTATGGCGCAGTGTTCAAACCGTTGGGTCTAGAAACTTGACACCTTTAGTAGGCAGTCCTCTGTGGGGGTAAAATAAGGGATCGCGGGTGAAATCGCGGGTGAATCGATGAATAAAAAGCCTCAAAATGATAATAATAAAATTTATGATCGCATTTTTATTTCCGGAGTAAAATATTATTTAAAATATATTTAAAATATTATTTACCAACTATGGCTAAAGTTTTCAATCAGTCAAACTGTTCACATTATTAATTTTAGTTTCAATTGTAGCTCAGTATTATTTGCATGTTTTTTTTTTCTAGATATATCTAGTATAATTTATATCAATGATTAAACGCTATCGCAGCGAGTTCGTTAACCGGGAATCGAATCCCGGGGGTGTAGTCCCGCCCTAACTGTACCTGTAAGTACAAACGTGATAGGAATGTAAAACTCCCGGGAAATTGAGGTATAGACTATAAGGAAAGTTTCTGGCACAGAATTATTAGTACATTCATCACCAATTTAGATGTAGAATGTAAATAATTTTGAGAACGCGTAGATCGCATACAAATTTTTCAAATGAAATAATAGTTTTAACTCATTTTATAAATGGTTTAGTATATGTTTATAATAATGTAACGGGTCTATTCGCGCATAGAATATTATCAAAATATAATTTTTAAAAGATAAAGTTTTCTTTTGAAATTGAAAGGGACAGAACTTTGGCCTTTCTAGACGTTAAAGTAATGGCGAGAACAGATGGGTCCCTGGCACATACAGTTTATAGAAAACCTACGCATACTGACAGGTATCTAGATGCATCTTTTCATCACCATCCACGCCACTTACAGTCTGTTGTTTCGTCCTTAATGAACCGAGTTTATGATCTTTGTGACCCTGAGCACTTACAATCTGAATTGTCACATATTCAGGAGGTACTAAAACGGAATGGCTATAAAATGAATAGTAGGCGATCCAGGCGCAAGTATCGGAAGACTGATTTTGATGTCAGCCGACAGTCGGTGTTTATGCCGTATGTGAAAGGGATAACGGACAAAATTGGAACAGCACTGAAGAAGTACTCCATTAAGACTGTATACACTCCGTTATCTAAAACTAGCTGACCCGGCAGACGTTGTCCTGCCCTGAGAACAAAAATAAAACTGGGACCTACAAACCTATCCCTACCTACTCCTATCTACCTCTACCTGCCACTACCTACCTTACCTACCTACCCTACCTACCTACCCTACCTACCTACCCTACCTACCTACCCTACCTACCTACCCTACCTACCTACCCTACCTACCTACCCTACCTACCTACCCTACCTACCTACCCTACCTACCTACCCTACCTACCTACCCTACCTACCTACCCTACCTACCTACCCTACCTACCTACCTACCCTACCTACCTACCTACCCTACCTACCTACCCTACCTACCTACCCTACCTACCTACCCTACCTACCTACCCTACCTACCTACCCTACCTACCTACCCTACCTACCTACCCTACCTACCTACCCTACCTACCTACCCTACCTACCTACCCTACCTACCCCTACCTATCCTATGTCCTTCTCCTGGCTCTAAACTACCTCCCTGCCAATTTTCAGCTAAATCGGTTCAGCCGTTCTTGAGTTATAAGTGGAGTAACTATTTTTTTTTTTTTTTTTTTTTTTTTGAAAGGACATGAAGGTGTTAGCCAGAGGTGGCTATAACACCCTTACGCGGACAACTCGGTGAGCGCTGAGGGCTCTCAACCGGACAAAACAATTTTAGGTAACTGCGCCTGAGGGCACCCCCTGTGGGGTACGGACCTCGGCTCAGGGCGTTACCGGGGGGAGGGGGAGGACATAGTACGAGTTACGACTAATTAGGGGCGGTCGGATTACAGGGAGCAGCTCGGGCCGCTTGAATGGGACGAGACTGGGTAAGACGTCGCGACGTACCTCGCCGTCGAGGACGATACCGAGGAAGTCGGTTTTGTTGAGTGTTTTGTGTGTCGTCGTTTTGTCGAGCTGAGTCGGCTGCAATCTGGGCGAGAGTAGTGGGATCATCCGGCTCGCTGAGGGCTTGCCGTGGACGTCGGATACGCGAGATTCTAGAGGGGGTATAGGTTGCAGCCTGTGCGATGAGAGGATTGGAGTGGTTGACAGCGGTGTCGAAAAAGCGGCGTGAAGCGCATTTCATAAATTGTTTGATGGTGGGGAGTCCTAAGTCGATGTGGAGGTTTTCGTTGCGCATATACCAGGGGGCGCCCGTGGCTTTGCGCATGGATCGGTTTTGTATAACCTGAAGGCTATGGATCTTGCTGGGGCTAGCCTGAGCGAACACAGGGCTAGCATAGGTCATGATTGGGCGAACGCACGCGGTATAGAGTCTAACCTTGCTTTTTAGGGCAAGTTTAGACTTACTATTTAAAAGGAAATGAAGACGACCTTTTTTTTTTTTTTTTTTTTTTTTAATGTGGGGAAATCCTCATAGGATACCCTGCGGCCCCGGGGGGAGCGGCAGGGTTATGTCAGACTCCTACTGACTAAAACCCCACAGTGTTCCTACATGTCGCTGCCGGCTGGGTATACGGGGGCGCCGAAGCATTCGTCCGCGTACCCAGCAGCGACGGCCTGGTGCGAGGCCTCCTCTTCGACGACAACGACATCGTCGGCGACGGTGGGGACCGGAGCTCTTGTCCTCACCGTCTCGTCTTGGATAGCGTGCGGGAACACACGCACGTCTACCCGAGCCCCATGGCGGGCGGCAGACTCCCCCGAGTCCGCCACCCTTGGGCTCATGTGGGGGGGAAGGTGGCTCATAAAGGCCGCCCTCCGACGCCCAGTTCTCCTGCGGCGGATAGCCAGGGTGGTAAATGCCTCCCTGTCACGTTCCGCCGCCTCCTTCGCGAGCATAACGTGCTCGCAGAAGGAGTGGAGTGCGTCCCACGACCTCTCGCTGTCGACTGCCGCGCGAACAACGTTCGGCAGCGAAAGGTCAGTCCCCACTTGGGCGCAGAGCTCGCTGCGCTCGTTAGCCCAGGCTGGGCACACCTCCAACGTGTGCTGGGCCTCCTCCTCGAGGCACCCGTCACAGTGGTGGCATTCGGCGGTCGGCTCCCTCCCGGCGATCCGACACAGATACCTCCCGAAACAACCGTGTCCCGAGAGGATCTGCGTCATCCGGAAGGTGAGGGTGCCGTGCCTCCGCTCGAGCCACTCATCCAACACTGGACGGATGGCCTCGATGGTGTTAAGCCCCGCACTAGGATGCTCCAGCCTGGACTTCCACTCCTGGATGGCGAGCGCGCGCAACTGTGCTCTGCGCCCTTCCACCTCACGTTGTGCCGGCCTCTGGCCCTGGGCCTGCGCCTCCTCACGCCAGAAATAAACTGACGCGAGGGCTCTCGCCTCGAGGTCCCAAGGCAAGGACCCGGCCAGCACACACGCCGCTTCGGAGGAGATCGTGCGATATCCCCGTATAGCCCTGATTGCCACCACTCTCTGCGGTCTCCGCAAGAGAGTGATAATGCAGCGGTTCAAGGCTTCCGCCCATACGGGAGCTCCGTATAGCACCATCGATCGCACGATCCCCAGGTACAGCCGCCTACAAAGGGCGCCCGGTTCGCCGGTGTTCGGTAGCAACCGCCCAAGAGCAGCCGCCGCTCCCATCACCCTTGGCACCAGGCGCCCAAAGTGGGCTGTGAAATCCCACCGACCGTCGAGGATGAGACCCAAGTATCTCATCGTCAACCCGACGTCTATGCGAACTCCACTCACGACGATATGGGCACCTCGAGGCGGCGCCCGCCGAGGCCCATGAAAACACAGGGCCTCAGACTTGCTAAGGGCCACCTCCAAGCCCAATCGTCGTATCCGGCCCACTACTTGCGCCACTCCAGCGGTGGCGCGGTAGGCGGCTGTATCATAACACGTGCCACGGGCAGTGACCAGGGTATCGTCGGCGTAACAAGTTACGTCGACACCCCGGATACACGGTACCCGCAGCACCCAGTCGTACCCGATGTTCCACAGGAGCGGACCCAGAACCGAACCCTGCGGAACACCGCACGACATATCCCGTCGGCCCCAGCCCTCCCGGCATGGGTAGACCACCGACCTATGGGACAGGTAAGCCCCGATGACTCGGCACAGGTACGGGGGCACTCCATGATATCGGAGTGCCTCCCGTATGCAGCTCCAGGGGATAGAGTTGAACGCGTTGGCGATGTCGAGTGACACCGCCAGAACAACTCCACCCCTAGCAACTACCTCCTGTGCTTGGGACTTAACCCGCAACACCGCGTCGATGGTCGAACGACCCCTACGGAACCCAAACTGGCATTCTGCCAGATCGGGGCCAATCCCCTCTAGGTGCTCGACGATTCGCCCCGCCACCACTCTTTCAAAGAGCTTGGCTATATCGTCGAGCAGCACGATGGGTCGATAGGCGGAGGGAGATTCCGCCGGACGCCCTTCCTTACGGAGGAGGACTAGTCGGCCTGTCTTCCACCTCTGTGGGATTATGGCTTGAGCCAGACAGGCATCGAAGAGTCCCCTCAATCGAAGCTCCAGGGCGTCAGGGGTCAGGGCCAGGGCCAGGACACGCCCCGGAATGCCATCGGGGCCAGGGGCCGTGTTTTTGGCACGTAGCCTTAACACAGCCGCAGCCAGCTCCCCCTGCGACACTTCCGGGACCCCATTGGTCACGTCCGGTATCTGCGCTGCAGACTGCGCAGCCATCGCCGGAGGCAGGTGCTCTTCCCTGTGCGGAAACAGGGCGGAAACAACCTCCTCCCGGACCTGAGGCTGGAGACTCTGTGTGATCGGAGGGGCCCAGGGGCGGAGCTTGCCTCTGACAGCCTTGTAAGGTCGGCCCCATGGATCACGATTGAGAGTGTCCAGTGACTCCTCCCAAGAACGGGTCTTGGCTTCGGCTATTGCCGTCTGCAGCGCCTTTTTTGCATCCGTGTAGGCGGCGTATAAAACAGCCATATGGGCATCGTCCCTGCGCCTTCTCCTGCGGTATCTGGTGTACCGGCGTCTGACCTCTACGCAAAACTCACGCAGTCTCGCGATTTCGGAAGTCCACCAGTACACCTGATCCGTGAAAGGACCAAGCCTGGCCCGGGGCATCGACGCGTCACACACTTGCGTCATTGCCTCCCGGAACCAATCGGCTTCGTTCTCTATCACCACAGGTCCAGGCGCGGGCATCCAGGATTGAACTATCGCCGCCTCTTTCGCCATGTCTATGTCAAGGGCCTTAAGCCGCCACGTCGGATTCATCCCATTCGGGGGTCGAAACGGCCTATCCGGTACTCCCTGGAGTAGAGTGGAGACGTCGAACCGTATGTATCGGTGATCCGACAGTGTTTCCACGTCCTCCAGTACTTCCCAGCCTCGGATTCGGCGCACCAGGGCAGAGCTCGCAAACGAAACGTCCACGATCGATCCGCCCTGATACCGCACGCACGTTTCTATCGACCCCCGATTAAGGACCGATAACCCATGAGCCAGGAGCCAATCCTCCAAAAACTCACCCCTAGCATCGGTCGCGGGAGATCCCCACGCCACGGACTTGGCGTTGAGATCCCCAACCACTAGCACCGGGTGAGGATGACTCCGTCCAATTAGGGCCCCCACCTCGTCCATAAAACATTCGAACTCGGCAAGGGTTCTGTTGGGAGAAAAATAGACTCCAATGGTCATTATCTCCCCCAACAGAGCCGCAACAAATCCCCTGCCCTTCGCAATATTTTCGAAAGGAGGAGATCCAGCGGCGCTCCGACGGACAATGGCTACTAGGCCATCTCGGTCCCCAACCCAGTCATCACCAGATGGGATGAAGTATGGCTCAGGCACCACAGCCACCTGTATCCTCCACTGTGCCATGCTCTGGACTAGTAAATCCTGAGCTCTGGCACAGTGATTGATATTCGCCTGCAGTAATCGAAGGGTGTCCGTTATCCCGTGGACATTGGTACCACCCCATCGCTCACTGCCGCGCTGGAAATGAAGACGACCTAACACAAAGGCGGCTCGCGCGCGTACCCGCTTTATGTGTGCTGCAAAGGTTAATCGATCATCAAGAATCACTCCTAAATATTTGGCTTCCTTTTCCCAAGGGATCGGGTCGCCGAATAGGGTGATGGGCTTGGGTGGTGGGGGTCGGCGTCTACGGTCGGTTCTAGTGAATAGAACCGCCTGACTCTTGGTCGGATTGATTTCGATTCTCCATTTCCGAAACCAGGCGCCTAGGGCGTTGGTCGCAGATTGGAGGTTTTTGCTGATGGCTTGAGGGGATCTACCTGATGTAAAAACGGCGGTGTCGTCCGCGAATAATGCTAACTTGACTTTAGTAAATAAGGGGATGTCGCTCGTGTAGAGGGAGAAAAGTATGGGCGCTAGCACCGACCCTTGAGGGACTCCGGCAGTGGAGTAACTAACACGACTTTCTTTTATATATATAGATTACATTGACTCCCCCCCCCGTACCCCAGTGACGCTTACATGGCGCCTACATCGCATGCTGGCTAGCTGAGCGCGGTGAGCGACAACCACGCGACTTTTTTCTAATACTTGCATTTTTAAACTCGTGATATCTTCCGAATGAAATGTCCGAATTGAATAATTCAAAAAGTTATAAAAAGGTATTAAAGCCGTCTTGAATATAAAGTAATTTATTTTGATGAGGATTAATACCAAGGTACAAATGAAGAGCCTTTTCAAGAGGCGGCATATATAAATTAATATTTTAGAATAAAAAACTGCTTACTGTGATATAACTATAATATTTAGACATATGCTGTCGCGACACTTTTTGTAGATAATGATGAGTTCTGCAAAGTCGTAGTAAATGATTTTGTTCTATCATCAATAGTTTTCGCAGCGCACGCGACTTAAGGAATTTTTCAGGTCATTTTTTTACACCTTATGTTACATTATTGGAGTTTTAGTAAGGATCCCTAATTTTTTTTAAAATATAATATAGCCTATGTTACTCGGGGATAATGTAGCTTTCCACAGGTGAAAGAATTTTTGAAATCGGTCCAGTAGTTTCGGAGCCTATTCATTACAAACAAACAAACAAACAAACAAACAAATCTTTCCTCTTTATAATATTATTATAGTATAGATAGCACAAAAGGTCCCGACGGCGAAGGATGTAATACCATTCCAAACACCTGGAGTATATAAGATCGACTGCAGCTGTGGTAGTTCATACATCGGACAGACAAAGAGATCTATCGCTGAAAGAGTGAAAGAACATATCGCAGCTGTAAAGAACTGTCAGGTCAATAAATCAGCGATTGCCGATCACTTATTAGAGTCTGGACCAAACCACTGGATTGAGCTGCATGACCCAAAAATCCTTTCCACCGATCGTTATTTCTATCCTAGAATTATTCGAGAAGCGATTGAGATTAAAAAATATCCTAATTTCAATCGGGAAGATGGTTTTAAGTTATCTGCTGCGTGGAATCCAGTGATAAGTAAGTGTTCGCGCCGCCGTGACTTGCGTTCGAGTAGGTGTGTTGATACAATTAGTACGGTATGCCGTGATCGTGACAGTTATATTTTACAAGACCAATTGCGGGTAGTTGGAGACAACTCTCGCCAAGCAAGATGTTGACCCGCTGTTCCAGTCCACTCGTGACCACGATCAATGCAACTTGATCGAAACGTCGAGGTTAGTCAAAATTATATTTTGATAATATTCTATGCGCGAATAGACCCGTTACATTACTATAAACATGAATTGTGTTCGCGAGAGTTTAAAAAGTATTATGGTTAAGTATATCTTTCATACCTCACGGCCTCACGGCTTTTTTTTAAAATTATATCTACATAATTATTTCTCCGATATTGATGATCTACGTTTTTCATGTAAACCCACACTTTAAATATAAAAAATCTTTTTTTTAAGAACTGTAAATTTTTTCTTACAAATTTAGTTAAAATTAAGTTAAGTAGGTAGGTACCTACGGCTTTTACAATTGTAACAACTCTCGCTAAACTTCAACCTCGACATTCTCACAAGCACAGCACATAGAACTTATTTAACTTTATAGAATACTAGTTTCACCCGATGTCACCCGCGTTCCCGAGAGATCTTATGTTTTCCCGGGATGAAAAGTAGCCTATATGTTATTCCAGGATATGATCTATCTATGTGCCAAATTTCATCCAAATGCGTTCAGTACTTTTTGCGTGAAAGAGTAACAAACATCGATCCAGACATCCATACGCACAAACTTTCGCATGTATAAAATAATTTTCAAATATATATATCTGTCTAAAAACAAGACACTATTACAGCTAAAACAGTTTCAGATAAAAGAAACCTTAACCCTTTTTAAATCGAGTCATCCGAGTTACTCTACCGTAAGACGGTTTTTCTAAAGCACTGCAAGTAGTTTTAAGCACGCCTTAGAAATAAAATTGAATGGAGCTTCTATTCTGTTTATTTCTTTTTGCTAGTCTACGCGGTCTTTCTTGATATTGAAATTGTAGGAGGCGTTAATTTTAACACTATTATAGGTTATTTTAGTATAGGTTAATATCTTACTTTTAATATAAAATTAAAACATTCTTATAAAATTAAAAAAATATATATATCCTGGCATTCACACGCTGGTTATCTGATCCCAAACTAAGCAAAGCTTGTACAACGGAAACCAGATAACTACATACTACATAAACTACTTCTTTTTGTAAATACATACTTATATAGATAAATACACCCAGACTCAGGACAAACAGACATGTTCATGCACACAAATGTTTGTCCTAGATGGAAATCGAACCCACGACCTGTGGCACGATAGGTGCAACTAACCAAGTGCGCTAATTGGCCAGTCATTTGGATATACTTAGATTGTTAAAAAAAACTTTAAACATAGCGCTTGATTCACTCTTAATTCCTTCATTCATTGTCTATTTTATTTGAAATTAAAAATAGATTACCACTGGATTGCAAATTCTAAACCACATATATTGACGGATTAATTTTTAATGAATTTGAAATACAATTTATTTTTAAACTTTTTACGAGTTGCGTTAGCTTGATTTCATCACCAATATGTTGGGCGCTAATTTTACGACATAACAATTTAATAAGTTTATTTAGAGTTACTTTCACTGAAGAAATTAAAATTTGATGCTCACAAGGTACAGCAGCTGGCATCAAAGTCGTAAACTCAAAGTTGTGCATTACATATTTACTCTTTTACTGTTTTTTTCTCGTAAACACTCACAAGTTGTAGCAATTTCCCAGAAGTACTTGCATTCTTGCAACTACAATTTATACAATCGAATTTGTAACGTTACTCTATGTCATAAGGTCTATTTACGATAAACACAAACCATTCTTGAATCATAACTTTTGTTTAGTACTCGTTTTGTGAAACGGACTTTAGATTGTCAGTCACAAAGGCATGTTCACAAAGATTTTTATCTTTAAGCCGTATAGCACCTTATACTCACAATCTTACTACAGCCTTTAAATAGAGCAAACAGAAGCTTTTCCATAAAAGAACCTTCCAAAAATATTCACCAATTAAGCCACTTGTACACCTGCGCTTTTTATTTTGAAACTACAGTTTCTGCAGCTGACGGCTCCGGAAATTCTGGAATGGACCCATGTGTGAATGCGTCCTTCCTGCTCGCCGAGTGCCGCCACTTCCAAATGAGTAGCCTTCTGTTACTCGCGTTATGTTTGCACCTACTAATTTTGAATGTCTTTTTGCCTTGTGAAATTTGTTACAGTTTATGTTCAGTGCAAGTTTTTATTTTGGGACTAGTGTCCGCTCCATAGTTTCTGTGTTCCCGAGCTTATTATGAAAGTGTCCTATATACCGGGTTGTAAGCTACATTACATCGTAATAAAAACTAAAACCATGGAATCTGTACACTATTTTTGACCCATCAGCGTTTTACGTCATTTATCAACAAATTTACGAAATCGTATTTGATATATACTTTTTAATATTGCGTGCTTCTTCTTTCATAGAGACTTTAGAAAAATACTTATGTCACTTTAAATTCCTGTCATTCTTAATAAATTGTTATACCATGAATGCCTTATAATTTTATGCAAAAGTATTTATAAATACTGCGATTTTTTTTAAATATATTACAACAGTTTGGGCTTTACGAGTATACTTATCAATTACTTACCTAGATTATTTAATTTAGTTTCTACAAATTGCATAACAGAGAAATAAATATAATCATCAAAGACTTCTATTGAAATCCAAGATGAGTGACTATTAAAGAAAGATTAGTCGATTTCAAATGCAGTTCTGCGGAAACGGTAACTTCAAAGAGTTTTGTTAAATGCATAACTCGATTCATCACGAGACATCCGTTGTTGATTCCATTAATTGAATATTGGCTAATATGAATACAAATCTAATGTGTTTAGGATTAACATACTTACAAAAATTCTAGTAGTAAAATAAAAAATACAATAAGAAGGTACATTATGGTATACAGATTAAGTAGCAAATAAATATTACAGAAGAAATTTTAATAACTTGATTGAAGAATAATAAATCAAATAATGTCAATGAATTAATAAGTTAATTTTTAGATCATTATTATTATAATAGTTAATTCATTAAAAATGATCTCTATTATCATATGGTAAGCGCTTATAGACACTTGCAACACCGGCAGTATCGCGCGTCGCTGAGAAGGAAAAAAATAAAGCTCAACACGAACTTAAAAAAATATCGCGAATTGTTTAGAATAAATAACTAGAATCTGTCTGTGACAAACAGAATAAACACAATACGCCTCCAAAAGTCCCTTCAAGGCCAAAATCATTCCGTGCCTTCAAAGAATTACAACTATCGTTATTCCCTAATCACTCATTACAAATGTTCTCTTTCCCATCTGTTAGACCAAATGGCTGTTAAAGAAACATTACTAAAGGTTTATGGCGCTATAAAGAATTAAATAATACACTCCTTGCAGCATAGTGGATGCTGGATCCTCTAAAACCTTAAACGACTTCCTTACATCATCGTTACCTTCATTAGGGTCAGGGTTGCCACTAAATGATGCCACAGTATAAGTAAATTGAAGTTCAGGATTTCGGTGGTAAGAGTCAATTTTAAAGTTCATACGGCGCTGTCGTATCGTAGAAAGAAACGCTTCAGACATTGGAGGTGAAATAAAGAAATAAATCGTAAAAAATCTCATTAAAAAGAAATATTAATTTTTAATTAATAGTAATATTAATTAAAAATTAATTCGTCAATGTATGTGGTTTTTTAAATTAAATAGACAGTAAAGAGAAACACTGCTTTTAAATGTGAATCAAGCGGTATGTTTAATGTTTTTTTTATGTACAATCTAACACTTAGATGGTACACACAGCCAATAGGCGCTATTTTGCAACAAAAATGTGTAGCTTGATCTGTGGCCGTGTGTACATAGTTTCTAAGTATATTCAAATATGATTGGTACTGAAGTCAAAGACTGCAGAATATCTATAAAATTTTATCATTTTAAATAAATATATATATGGTAGTAATTATGCTTTAAAAACCCCTTTTTAATATACTTCATGAGGTGACGTCACCGGAAATGCTATACGGGGTCCAATAATTAATAAATGAATTTTGAAAGTCAGAAAATTAATTAAAATACTATTTTATCGTTATTCGGCAACACTTTACCACCCCGTGGTTGGAAAGAAATAGAGTATGATTAAAAAAAGCTCTGAAATATGAGATCAAGTGCCAGTTACTTTATGTGACGTAGTTTCAAACATTGTCCATTTAGATTTAGGTATTTACATCTTAGATTTAGGAGATAGATAAATTATTACTTTGGATTTATTTCTCTATGGTGCACCTAATATTCTACAATTTATAAAAGGTTATTAAATCATTCAAATGATCATTAAATTTAGCAGTAAGTATATTCATGGTCGCCAAATAATAAGCCTAAGTACATGAAATATTTAGGTTATTATTTGAAAACTAGCAACCCGCCCCAGCTTTGCACGGGTAAACCTTCCTCTTGAATCACTCTATCTATTAAAAACCACATCAAAATCCGTTGCGTAGTTTCAAAGATCTAAGCATACATAGGGACAGACAGCGGGAAGCGACTTGTTTTATACTATGTAGTGATAGTGATTGTGAAGTGATGATGCATTTCACTACTGATACAACTAATTTGTACTGTGTACTGGTGTTTATCCATTTAATGTCTACGATAGCTGGTCCGGACATTTAAGGTGACCAGGTGTGAAGATCCTTGGGTGTTCCTAAGACGGCTACAATTTCAAGAAGTTGGAAGGTCTTTCTAAAGTGGTTTTTAAAACTTCTGTTGACACTCTTTAAGACTCTATTATGACACAACATTCAGTACTGATACTTACGCTGATGACAATATAATACTTTGAAATAACTAGTAACGTTTATGTAATGGTACAGAAACGATTTATTAATAGTTTTGTTATTTATTTGATTTCTATCTATTACCTACTGACTTTTATTTTTGCAATTACTACTTTAATCTAGAAGTCGGTAACAATTTATATAAATATCTTGCCAAATATCCTAGAATTTACAAACTATTTTTCTGAATTAAGCCACACAATTTAGTACAGAATATATTAAATTGTGTAAATTGTATAAGTATACTTATGGGTTGAAACCACACGAATATGGTCTTAGAAGAAGACCATTTCTTATTTTTGAGTTATTGCTATCGGTATTTACAGATTTTAAGTTATTGCTAGTTATTGCTTAGCTTTAATAAAAAGCATATTTTTCACAACCCTACACATAACTAATTAACTTCTCTTTTAATTGGACCGTCAATAAAGAAAGCAATTCACAAACAATAACATTGTCCGAAGTGAGATGTTCCATTACAGTAGCTGCATTCGACCCTTCGTCTATCTAACCGACCGATCGTTGCGAATGCAATCACAGATGCGGTTGACCGTCCATTGACGCTGGCATCCGGCAATCGTCTGGTGCAAGCAGGTATCTAGCAAGCTGGAGTGTTGGATACTTGTTTATCTATTCGATTGGAACAAAACCATTTGCCTTACTTTGAGTACGTATATACTGTACCAATGGGATGTCGAAGTTCGTTATTCAAATATCGTTGGGCTTTGTTGATAAGATGTGTTTTGATAGTATATATGTGAAGCAATTTTTCTACTATCTAATTTTATAACAAGTTTTTATAAAACGTATTGTGAGGACAGTGAGCAGCACTTGAGTGCCAGTTCTCTTCTAGCCCTATTACTATCGAAAGAAGGCTCACTTACGAACCCCTCCCCGAATAGTGTACTGTCGCCTTCAAAATACTATGTAGCATAGTGTTGCCGCGCCTGTCGTCCAATGGCTACGCTTGTTACAGTGTGTGCGTGTGAACACCGCTAATGTAATTGCTAGTATGAAGTGCCTACTAGGGTGTGATTTTAGTAAAGATGCGAGCTTATCTAAATTACATTAATAAATACCTACTTATCATGATGTTAAGAGACCCGACGGGATGACACTTATTCCCTGGAAGATTGGACGGCCTTTGGTATGGGATGCCACGTGTGTCAATACCTTAGTACCGTCTCATCTTCCAGAGACAATAAATAAGGCTGATGGTGCTGCCATGTCAGGTTAGATTCGAGCTACATTTTTGAGCCGTTTGGGGTCGAATCTCTGGGTCCGTGGGCACCTGCCATCCAACGTGGCAATGCCGCTAGTTTTCTGGGAACGATGCCTTATGCAGCGACTTTTTCAATGGAGTCCCTTTTATTTAAGTAGTTTATTAAAGTTTATTTATGTAAAAAAATATCTCCACAACTTTCCAGACACTATGTATGTACATAAATGCCTGATAAAAAATGCTTAACATTATGTTTCATTCTGTTTCAGGTAAATATTAAAAAAGAATTACAAATTAATGTAACTCGGTAAGTGAGTTTTCCACCTACAGAGATTTGCAATGAAAATATTTGACTTCACAAAGAAAATCATTTCACTTTGAGGGAAAAGATTTTAAATTTAAATAGGTACAACCAGAAACAAGTATTTTTTTTATGAAAGTTTTCCTCTTTGCGACTCTGTTTATTAAATGTCTGTAAGTACCCACCTGTATTTATGGTTTTATGTGCTTTTTAAATATAAGTAACCTAGCACCTACGGGTCTGTTCCGGCAATTACACTTGAGAGCCTTCTTGGCATTGTAACAGGTCGGCAACACATTGGCAATAACTCTGGTATTGCAAATGGTTATAGGCGATGCTAACCATTTACCATCAGTTGGACCGCCTGCCTGCTTGTCAACCTTCTGTCATAATTTATCAACTTCTATAGGTGCTGTCTCTTTATGTACCTATCTCATTCAAACAAAAGTAGGTATTTAAGAAAAGATGTTTTATTCCAATCGTTTCAATGGGAATAAAGTCGCTGATCTTTATGTGTAAGAATCAATCTAAAATAATTGGGCAGCTTTAAATATTATATGAAGATAGTAAAAAGTTAAGGTGAATGCTACGGTGCTACGCCGAAATTCAAATTTATTCAAGTTTTCTGCTACTTGCAGCTCAGTTATAGGACGCAGTTTGTCAACGTGTGATTTGCGACAAAAATGTTAGTAAAAAAGCTGGACGGTGATTAAAACATCTCTTCAATCATCTTTCAATTCATCTCTCTCTCAATCATCAATAAAACATCAGTATATGTTTGTCCTATGAGAATTTTACTTCATTAATATTATATCTCGTTAAAAGTTTTGGTAAAAGATTGCTAAGTTAATATAAGTCTAGACGAGAATACTCGTATATTTAGCTAAGTCTGCTGTCGAAATTTTGCATTAGGGTTGACATTCCTGTGCCCTTATGGCATCTTTGTCCTCTCTAACCTTTACAATTCAATTCTCAGTCACAATTTAGGTATTATGTTGTCAGAGGCAAAGAAAAGAAACTGACAGATTCTTTTGTTATTGATAGACAGATTCACAGTTGAAAACATTGAATGGAGACAGTCAATACTCAAAACAGTTGAAAATAATTGATGATAGCTTTGACGCGTATATATGAAAAATTACCAATGAAAAACGGCTTACTGAAAATGAAAAACACTTTTTTATTTTATTATTATACTCGTATTCTTCAAGTTTCAGAACGTCTAAAGAATAGACATTCTCAACGACACTTCTTATATTTTTTTCTGTTTTATTCTTTGTTCTATATGCGAAATAAAATGAACCGTATTGACGAGTATTAAGAGTTATAACGGTAAAAGTGTTACATTGAGTTGAATTTCCATTTGAACGGAGCAGCTTTGGCTCCATGGACGAGATATATGGCTTTGAAAAGGCGAGAATTGACACAATATTGTACTTTGAGAGCGGGGCGTAGTCTCCCGTAAATATGTTACGCTTTAAAGCAAAATTCTAAATGTCCATAAAATACTTGGGGGTTGCTTTTTGTCTGTAATTTTCATGCGGCGAAAATCCCATATTTTACGAGGTGGCTTCTTTTATGATGTTTTATCACTGCCTTAGTTACTACCGTCCCGGAAGCGATAAGCTGCTTTATTTTCTTAATGTACCTACCTACACATGATACCATGATATTTTTTTAAGAAAATAAGTATATCTCGTTTCGCTTGCTTAGTTTTTCGGGTAAATATCTAGATACATAGGACATTTTGAAAGACTGAAAATATGATTTAAGTAGTGAAGTAAATCACAAAGCTAACTGCAATTGCAAGATTAAAGGCAATTAAATTTAATAGGTATTTAAATTTAGTAAATACAACTAGCACACGTTGATGATTGTTGTCATGACCCAATAACAAATTTGTCGTGACCCAAATAAGCAGTTTTATGGGTCGTTTAAACCATACCACAAGGATTGAGAGCGAGCCACTCACTTGCAGTCAAGAATTATTGTGTGAATTCAGCTTTAAAATTTATTCACACTCTGCTGACGTAGTTATAGGTATAATGATTTTCAAATAACTGACATAAAAAGTTTGAGTAATAGTTACATGAAAAAATAAACAGTTATAACGTAAAAAAATGGATCGCCTGTTAAGGTGGAAGGGCCGTTTTTTTAGTTTTTAACGGATATTTTTTACAATCATTACAATCATGTGCCTGTTCGAAAGAGTTAGTGTGATGACCAGAATGAAATGCAGGTATGTCAATTGATTTTAAATCGATACGTTGGTTCCTTAATAAATTACAATTACAATAATTAATAATAGGACTAATGTAATATTATATACTTAATATGTAAAATGTAAAATGAATACTAATCATAAACAAACCCTTATTTGCAAATTACGACTCATAGACGCTTGAAGTTGACGTACGTACTAAAAATACGCAGTACATATTTTGTTACAAATTTAAACAGCGGACTATCCACCTTTATACGTAACATCATAACATTTCATACAGTGTCAGTACGGTAGTATAACTTCTCACATTTATTTTTTCACACGATATAAGAAGTACAGTCCTTTTTGGTCGTAACTTATTTAGCGTATAAAATAAAACGACCACAGGCATTTATCCCAAAATAAACGTTGCAAGGCGCGGGAAAAAATTGCATTCGAAAACACTTCGAAAATGATTGATCCATTTCTTTGAGAAACTAACCCCAAGAGAAGCGATGATTTTTTTAACACTATCTAAGTAATTGGTTGAGCTGCCACCACGTGTTGATTCTTCAAGATTATAATGATGCAAAAGGGTGTAAGGGTAGGGCAGGTATTTGCCACTTACAGACGTACGAACAAGTCAGCTTCTGGTCGAAACTGTTTAGTGAGCTCGAGCTCTGATATTGATTTGTGCAAAATCACTCATTTATTGTGAAATTGGACGGACCAGCAATTCCTCTCTTGAGGTTAGTTACTCAATGATTTATTTCAACTTACGGTGCCCGCCCACGTCAGACTTTTTGTAGGACCGATAATCGGGCCGATTTTTATTTGTTCTTATTTCTGACCGACTTTTTGGTAGGACGTGTACGTTGAAGTATTGAAATCAGTACGTGTTATTTTTCTATCGTGAACCTATTATCGAACCCGAAAAACGATACACGATATTTTAATCAATGTTGTCAAATTATTAACCAATAGAATTGCAGTAACTCGCCGAGACGTAAATTTTGTGCAATTCTATTGGTCAACGATAATCGAACTGTCATGTATAGTTTTTCGTAGTAGGACCTCCTTATTCACATTCCTAAGGGAATTAATGACAGTTTAAAACCAGTAGGTACCTAAGTACTAAAGAGGCACGTCGCGTTGCTATCTGGTATTTGGTATCAAAGCGCCATGCCAAGCGGCTACCGGACGCGAGTATAAATCACTGAAGGCCGTTTTAATGTACCCCTGTCAGTACGAATTAATGATGGTGGGCCGAGACCACTGGCGTTCGACCTTCGTTTTGTCATGGATTGTTCGTTAATTTTTTTTGCAGAGTTTTCATTAATTTGTTGTATGGACATTTACAAGAGTGTTTTCTTTTTACTATGTATGTAAGATAGGCCCGTGTTTCCCTACAAATTGATCGTGGTTAGTGATGTGGCCAAAGGTGGTAAACACACAAAACCTAGACGGGAAAGTGCAGCTGTCGGAACACACCGGTAGGTGTTTGGGCTTTTTATTTTTTCTCTGCTAATAATGCAAAAGTAGCTATCTGCTACTGCCTATCTCAAGCTTAGCCCACTCTTGCGCTGACGCCCTCAATTAATCTTCTACAGTTAAGTAACTAATCATTAATAATGTAACTTTTTGTCTAGGTTTAATGTACTCGTAAGTTTTTTTTTTATACTGGTTGGAATTGTAAATACATAGAAGTTTATGTTGCATATAACGATGATATTACATTCCGCCCCGCGGTTTCACTCGCGTTTACGAAGGATAAAAAGTAGCCTATGTGTATCCAGAGTATCAGCTACCTCCATACCAAAATTCATCAAAATTGGTCCAACTGTTTGAGCATGAAGAAGTAACAAACATCAACATCTTTCGCATTAGTATATTAGTAGGATTTATTGTTTTTTTAAATAAGTTTTTTTGATATGGTTTCATGGCGAATTGAAATTTATTTTCAGGTTTATGCTTAATATTATTCGTCTTAAATTCTTAATGTCTCAATTTCATCGACCATTGAAACGTGATACTCTACAATTTCTTACCATTTCTGTTTACAATCTCGTTTACTCGGTGTCTCTTTATTGTTATTGTTAACGGTTCTTGGAGCAATTACATTTTCCTTTATGACGCCTGTTGGTGAACTTTTGACGATGTTTTTTACCCTTGTATGATCAGTAAAGAGAATTTTAAATATTTGGGTTTTTTTTTTAGTAGGTACTAACAGTTTCCACACCTGCGTTCATGTTCATGATAATAACTAAAAATTTTAAACCCTTAAAACACGCTAAAAATAGGTGATGATCTTCAAACGGCTGAGCAGATTTTCTTGGAACAAAGCTAAGAATATTCTCAATTAAGAGACCTCAATAAAAAAAAAAATATCAAACTCGGTACATCCGTTCAGGACCTATGATGCCACAGACACAGATACACACTACAAACTTATAACACTCCTCTTTTTCGTCGGGGGTAAAAGTAATTGGCCCACTAACTATGCAAAAAATTTGTCGATCAAGAACAACACAAACTTTCACATTTATATAATTATGTTTTTTGTAAATTATAACTGTAAACCTCAGTTTTTTTGATTTGAAATTGTATTCCCAAAAGTCGCAAACTTTCGAGTAAGAGATATGAACCGCGCTCTGATCGTTCCTAGAACTACTTTAACTAGTGTCTCCAAATTGGAAACTAAAAGCGAATTATTGAAAGTACTACCTAATTAATTATGTATACCAATTCAAGAACAATTTGCTAAATTTCTTATCACCAGTACGTAATTAAAACTCCGCACTAAATAACTTTTAAGCTTTACATAATTAATAAATAACTATTTACAAGAAATAGACCTAAAACTAAGTGTTTGGATGACTTTGTTGCATAACTTGATGACTCGTAATTTTCTAATATTTCTTCTGCAATACTATCTGTATCTTCGACTAGTCTGAAACAATTCAATTGCTATGTAAAAAATCGTATAATATTTGTTTTTTTTAATAATAAAGATACATAAATGTTAAACTTACTCATTATTATCATCACCTTCATTATTATTATCATTTTCATTATTATTATCACTTTCATTATTATTATTATCACCTTCATTATTACTATCATCATCTTCATTATCATTGTTGTCTTCATTGTCGTTATCAACTTCTAATATTTCATCCGCAACATTATCTGTGTCTTCGATTATTCTGAAAATTATTTAAAAAATCGATACATTTTTGTTTTAAAGATAGGCGCGATATTATTATATTTACTGCATCATATATATGATAAATAATAATATTTCTTTGGGTTGATAAAATGGTAATGAATGACCACAAAAAACATCCACAAATGTCAAATAGAAGTGATTCGGATGCCTCTCAATTAAAGGCATCAAAATTCAACTTTTAAACGTGATTTCACAAGATATTTATTTGTAAATTATACAACAATTAGTCATTGATTGGTATGTTCTACTTACACAATTTCATCTGAAGTATAGTGAATAGAACTTATTGCGTCGATAATGTAATCAGTTACTAATTCCTTCACATCTTCAGCCATGACAAAATCTT
Source organism: Tethea ocularis (assembly GCA_963555595.1). Taxonomy (NCBI): domain Eukaryota; kingdom Metazoa; phylum Arthropoda; class Insecta; order Lepidoptera; family Drepanidae; genus Tethea; species Tethea ocularis. The sequence continues at coordinate 12,120,543 of OY741958.1, forward strand.
CGTGTAAAAACGTTTCTCTTGCTACTTTACGTGCTCTTGCGTTTGGCATATCATTAACCATAGATAACACGTCTCTTTCATCTAATAAATTATCATTAACTGTATAATGCATGGTTACATTAACATTTATTAAACTCAGATCATAATCGGGTGCTGTAAAAGAGCCATAAATGAATAAGTTCTGTAAAAATCCATAAGTCCATCTTCTGAATTTTGCGTCTCTGACATTTTGTCCAAAATGTGCTATTTGTTTCATAGAAGCACCGGCTACTATGTTATTCTCGTCACTGTCATCTCCCTGTAAATATTTATTTTATTAATACATTTAGCTTCTTATAACTCCCATTATATTTATTATCAGTTTTTACTTATAAGATGTGATTGACGTACCGAAATTTCACCAACACCCATTAGATCACATAAGAAATCTAGACTTGAGTCTCCTGCGCACATATCTTCAATCTCACCAATGTCAGATTCCTCTGAATTCGGTGGATACAATTCCACAAAACCTGCGCTAAGTGCCATATTCTGGAATATAAAAAGGTCATAAAATTGGATTATAGTTTAAGGCAATACATTGAAGGCTGAATAAAATTAATAAACTTTACATAGAATTACGTATACAATTTTCGTATATATTGTCAATTTTACAGAGAATTAACAAGTCCAAGATGGCACAAACTTAAACTTACATAAATTATATCGGTGAATCTGGCCGCTTGAGCTAAATCAGCATTAGGAAAGAATTCCATGTACCCCACTCCAGCTAGCAGATGAGCTGACGCAAACTTCGCATTATATTCAGTTCTCATAGAATTCAAAACCAAAAACGTTGTACCTCCTTGCGAATGGCCGATGTAATGTAAGTCCGTCTTTCCAGTTTGCTCTAGAACGTAATCAACCATCGCTGCTATGTCATACATTCCTATTTCTTCGAAAGTGAAATCAAAGAAGTTCATCTTGTCATTAGCATCATCAGGGTTTAGTGTAGCGTGATATCGTGAATTCTTGTTTCCTCTTGCGTTTCCTAACCACACGTCAAAACCGGCATCCGCTAAGTTGTAGGCTGTAAAAGGCAATTTAAAGAATTGTATTTAAACTCAAACCTCATTTATTCAGTTTAGGCCCTGATAAGGCACTTAAGAACCTTATTGAAGTTATATCCAGAATATTCTAGGAATTGTTTCAATTTCACTTTGACATCATAATTCATAATACGAAAGTATCCCTGGTTTATCAGATAAGCGCAGTTATTTATTAAGTATAACTGTTTTATTTTTATTATTATGATAGTTATAAATCCATAAATTTGAGAAATTGTGGTATCGCAAATTGAAACGTATTTATTTGTTACAATCGTATAGTGCGATTGTAAATTCCAAACTAATTTAGTTCAAAAGAACTGAAATTGTCCTTCCGCGATATACCTAATAAGGAAGCAAATATGACATATATTATGAATAATGCTATAGCGAATCATTTATCATGTTTACCATAATATAGTTTATTGAAATTATCAACTTCTTCATTGCTTCTTATCTTTGCATAGTTGATATTCTTGACATAAGGTTCGCCAACAAAAGTGAGATTTGTCAATAAAATGTTTAAATTAATACCTAAATATTCTGCGACATTTTTCTCACATAAAGATGTCATCAAATAATCCACTTTGCTTACTTAAACTTTTATTGCAAAACAGGATAATAAAATCAGAGCTATAGTTAATTTATGTCAAAGATTCAAATTATCCTTACCAATACTGTAATTAGCTCCAAGGAAAATAAAAGAATTAGAAGCTGAAAGAAGTCCATGCATTAAAAAGACCACGGGTCTGTCCGCAGGAGATTCAGAACTGCCCCTTCTGTGTGGTATCCTATGTATTTCCAGGATGTATCCATCGTCTGTGATTGTTTGGTGACTTTCTGCTTGGTAGCCTTGAGAATTGATGTTCTCTACCTGTAAATGTTACCAAGTCTTAGCATTCTTTTAATCATGACCATCATCTGCCTGTTCCTAATAATTTGGGGTCGGCGCAATATGTTGCTACTCTTAATCCATTCAGCTCTTCAATCTGTCATATCGGCTTTAACCCCTATCTCTCCCATGTTATCATCTATCACTAAATCCATCAATTTCGTTTTCGGTCATCCTCTCCCCGTATATCCATCTACTTTTATATTCAAATTATTTACTAAATCCAAATAGATCCTAATTTTATTTAAAAAAATTGTTTTCTGCTGCGTGTTGTAAGACAATTACTTATGTAACTTTGTAAAAAAGCGGTCACATGATACTTACAGTTTCATAGATAGTAAACACCGTCTCTTCACTGATATTGGGTATAACGTGGCAAAATAAAATCACACATACAAACACAAGCCTTCCAAGCATCTTGCTGCTCTTTAAATGATCTGAGTGCGACTTACATCACATTAATGTAGGAATATTTATAAACAGGCCCTTATCTTTATACGCACATACTATTTATTTAACTCCCACCAAGAGGTGAGCGTTTTTTATAGAGGGCTTACTGAATCTTGATATTAGTATAGATACATTATTATAAACCATTTTAAATGATGTTATTTATTATTTTAATGGTTTTATCTTGTTTATAGTTGTAAAAAGTTATGAATCATCTAGTATGGCAGTTTTTGATAATCATTGTTTTTTTCGCGGTGTCACCAACACGAATTTTTCGAGAACTAAATTACTAGAACATTGGTTTTAAGAGGGCGCGTACATTGCGCGAATCGTTAACTAGAGGTAGGTTCAAATTGAGCTGATCTGCGAGCTGGTTCATTGAACCGTCTCACACATCTGAGCCTTGAGCTATTATGATGTTACCCACGTTTATAAACAATTTCTTAAGTAACATTGTTGTTGGTAAAGACAAACATACATTATTTGTAACAACTCAATGTATAGATCTCGCTCTAAGTCAATTAATGATGGTTTAATACCAGCCCTGGGCTTAATTAGTTACATTATTCACACCCCTATCCCAAGAGCGATCCTGCCTTTGTAACGCATTAATGCCCCTAAACTTTACCTGTTAGCGTAACGCGACGCGACATTTGCAGAAACATCACTTCTTCGTTGCTAACGTCTTCTGTAGGCATTCTGGTAATGAAACTTGGAATTATGTCAATATTGCTTGTTATTTGTCTTACTTACCCCGCTGAGAGCCCTCTGTGCTCGCCGGATTGTCCGGTAAGGTTGGTGCAGCCAACCAACTTTTATCCTTTAAAAAAATTGTCTTACTTTAAATAATAGTTCGATGTTTGTAGCTCATCAATCATAAGTAACAGCAAGTCAGCCTTAATTGTTGTCATTAAAACCAACATAGCCTAGATTTAGTCTAACGACTTAAGATTTCTTAAACTGTGACGGAGCTACCAATTCCAAGAAAATAACAAATAGGTTGGTATATAGAAAATAGTTGGTCTTTGAGTAAATAGAATTCGTTTAGTAAATTGAATCCGAGTCATTTCACAGCCATAACTTATACACGGATGCACCTGAAACTAAAGGGGAAGATTTATAACTCTGTGATAAGATTCTGTTGGGCGGTAAAGAGGACGGATGAAAGACGATTGCATGTATCCGAGGTTGAAATAGATGTGTGGAGTGGCAAAAATAAGAACAAGATTGCATGTAGCAGTGAATACAAGGTAACGTTTTGACAGTCGTATATATTATTTACTTTAGAAAATAACATTTTTATTCGGGAGTTTTGAAATATTTTGAATGCCTGAAGTTATTTCTTAGGCTCGACAACAGCATTAAAATGTCTCTAAAAATCTTTATCTCCTTTAATTCTTAGTTCATTGAAATTTTTCTAAAAAAATAGCTGCTCTGCTTCTGCTGCTCAGCCGACCTGTTCTTTGAGCGAAAAAACGCAATACTCTGACAATGGACTCGACCGTCTCAATGACTGTAATATTTCGAAAAAGATATAAGAAAGCGATATCTTACGCCAAAATTATTCTTTACTCAACCCGTTAATTGACGACTGAAATATAACTCGAATCGAAAATTTTGGAAAGCGTGATGCGTTTGAATAATCAGAACTTTTAATGACATAAATAACTTTTCAAGAATACGAAACAAATAAAGTTGGCGCCCAACATAACGAGCTAAGTTCTATGACGACAACTTTGGACAAACGGCTATGGATTTTGGCACTTAAAATTTTAAATGCGATTAAATTTGTGATTCCATTCACGATGGACGTGATAAAATTGACAGGACTGATTACTTACTGAAGTGGAAAGTCTGTGTGAAAATTTGTACAAGCATACTTTGACAACTAATTTTATGACTTTACTTCGCTGTTTTAAGGTATTCAATCGTATACAACACTCGATTTACTTATCTTAGGTAGATGTTCACCAACTAAAAAACGGTCCGATAAATTATAATCTGGTGGTTACCATGAATTTTTGTAGAAAAAAGTTTTCTTGTCGTTTAACAAAAAAACGGTGTAAAACCGCCTAAAAAACAAAAAAAAACGTATCATTGAAGAATAAAAGAGATTTAAGAGATTTTTTTTATTTGATTCCAAAGTTCAATAAAATTAAAATAAGACCACCTTGGAGTTATGATATTGACTGACCCCAAATTGACGCAAAGGGAATCTTTAAAATCGGTTCTTAAACAAAGAAGTTATTTTGTGAACAAACATAAAAAAACATAGATATAATCGAATTGAGAACCTCCTCCTTTTTTGAAGTCGGTTAAAAATTGCGTATCAGTTGTGTATCTATTCCATATACCTATAAAAACTGAAGGTATTATGATAGTTTACGGCACTTATCTTAGCATTTATCATCAGATAGACAAGTGCAAAGATTATCCCAAGATATTATTCACGTAATAGAAGTATTACGGGAAGTCTGTTCAAACTCTACTCAAACTCGAAACTCATTTATTCAGTTTAGTGCCTGGTAGGGCACTTATTACAATAGACTCTACCACCGGTTCAGACTAAGTGATTCGGTGGTTATTAGGTATGTTAGTATACATACATACTTATCGGTCAGGTGCTGTAGAAAGTCATACATACAAACTATCACAGTATACATATACTCAACATGCTTCGTTCTGATTTAACAAAATGCATCGATTGCTCTTCAATTTAAAGTTTAAATCGGTTCAGTGCATTTTCAGGGATTTTTAAATTCAACTTGGAGATTTCAAGAATATTCTTGAAGCCTTTGTTTCTTGGAAAGAATGATAAATTACTATCTAGATGCGAACGGATTTTTATAGCCCATTGCGTTTGTCTGGAGATAAAAGTGCATTGAAATTTGTTTTTCAAAGGTTGTTTTTACCACTTTAACTAATAAATTAAACTTTCCCCAATTCCTGGAAATATAAAAAAAAAAATTATACAACTGTCCAAAGAAGCAGTGTAATGTTTTCGAGGTTCATGTGTATGTGAATTTCTTTATTCACATAATAATATTTCTATATATGGGATATCCTTAAATCATCCCGAGTGACATGGCTATAAATTAGATTTGTAAAAGTCAATCATGTTTTATTTTTTAATAAATTGCGACTTGTTACCTAATAAACAATTTAATTTCGTTCAATTTTCAAATCAAAATCCCTGGAAACCAAAACTAATTAAACAAATTAAAGTTTCTAATAATTAATTATAAAACTTCGACAGTTGGATTTAGTTTGCTGGTCATGGCTGTCCGCAAATCCAGGGCTTACCCGAACCTGTCAGATGAGTTCCTGTATCGGGGATTACACTTAAATAATTAAGGAGGAGGGTTATGACGTCCATTGTGTTGCTATATCCGTGTAGTGCATACATCATTGGAGATTAGGGTAGGTAATTACTCATCATTTAGTACCTACCTACATCAATAGACATAGAGTCTGAAGGCCTACTACGAAAAACGATACACGATAGTCCGATCATCATTGTCAAATTATTAACCAATAGAATTGCACAAAATTTACATGTCGTCAGATTGCTGCAATTCTATTGGTTTCTAATTTGACAACGATAATCGGACTATCGTGTATCGTATTTCGTAGTAAGCCCTCTGTTCGGTTTTCATCCTATTGAAAACGTGTATGCACCAGGTAGTGATCGGGAACAAATAATCAGGGAGTTAATGGATTGTACATCATATAATTATGCCTTCAACACGCTATTATAATTTATAAAGTAATGCCACTTACAAATGTGCTGCTTTCACATCGTTGTCCGGATCAAATATGGCCGTGGATAGCGCGGTACTCAATACTCGAATCGATTATTCATATCGTTTTCGATTACTCGTTAATCATGATTCGTAAATTAAATCGATTAATTATTCATTTATAATTATAATACAATGGTATAAATATCTAATTTTATAAATACACTATTATAACTATAACAATTTCATAAGTTTATTATTTAAAATGTCAACAGAAAGAAACCGGCTCCTAATTAAGGTTATCATATGAAATTAGTAGTTCACCATTTGGCCACGACGGCTCTCTTTCTGGACAGACTATATACTTATACAGGTTTAGGTATTTTTAATTCATTTGCACCTTTAAGTCTGACATATACGACTATTTCATGAAAATGTTACTAATATACCTTGGAGGAATGTGTTGATGATTTCTTTAGTGTTATTTAGTAAATATACCAACATTCTTGTCGCAAATAACATGTTGATAACTTACAACCTATAACTGAGCTGCAATTAGCAAAAAACGTGATAAAATTTGAATTTAACGCTCCAACCGAAGGTTTACCCTTAAGGGGTGAAAATATTCAACTTTTACTGCACACCACGGAATTAATAATACATTGGAAGTGGCATGCATGTTGTTTCTTCGAGAACCAGTTCCCGGCCTATCTGCCTACCTTTCAAACTTGCCGAAAAAAAAAGGAAATCTGTATGCGGAATATGTAGGTAGCGCGTTTAGCTTTTGTCTAGACCCCCAGCTCTCCTATACTGTTCTCAACTGTAACAAATTGTTTAATATCCATCTCGCAAGTATATCACATAAGCGAGGTAATTTACAACACACGAAGTGTCATTTGTTAAGCAAGCCGAGGTGACAGCATGTCGATACTGGCGTCTACGTAGCCATGGAGCAGATTGTAAGAAAAATGTTGCCAAAACATAAAGATTTCTCTACAACATAATATGTGTTTTTTTTAAAGTTTGTCTTTGCCAGACAAAAGATAGCTCGTATGAGATCATGTACGATAGATGAGATAGGTATATTGTTTTTTTTTTACTGTGGCCATTATATTAAATTGTGTCGGAAATAGACAATAACAAAAGCTCTAACAGATGTATTGAATTCATTACGATGCCATGTAATTTTGACATTTCATTTCCGGGTGACTAAGTTATTTAAAGGCCATTTTACTAAAACCCTCGAGAGCCCTCTGCGCTCGCCGATTGTCCGGTAAGGTTGGAGCAGCCATCAGAGGCTACCAACTTTAGTCCTTTAAAAAAAATGTATGTATTACCTACTATAAATAATTCACCCTGAAGGTAATGTAGTATACTAACTTTACTCTTATTTTAGAAAAAGAATTGGGTGTTCGTTCTAGTATTTCTCAATGCCAATTTCTTCGGGTATATCTAGCGTGAAATAATATTAAAAATAACATGTTATGAAATAAGCAGCATTAATTCGCATGATATAATTATATTCTCAGCCTAATAAAATGATAAGGCAAAAAGGAAAATTTTTCGTGAGCGCCTGCGTAATCGCATTGGCAATAAATATCAACGTAGCGAATTGCTCGTAACATTACGTCAATGCTGATTTCGCTAATGGCTGTTTGGAATACGATACAAATTATATTAGAAGTACTCTTCACAAGTCCCTACTGTAAAAAATTGCTTTAGGTATATGATAATTATTATTATGAGTTGTATACAAGTTAAATGATTTAGCCAGATAATTGAGAGCTCTTCTAGACTTTGTGTGCTTACCACCATCGGCTATATCACTGACCACGGTGAGATTGTAGCCAAACACAGGCTTATACATAGTAAAAAAAAATGTATAGTCCATATCTTCGGATTAATAAATTAAAAATTGACAGACAATCCTGTTATTTCGGTCGTGATACTAGTATCTCAATAGTTATCCCCTATACTATACGTTTATGGTAAATACATAACGCAAGAGTCGTAAATAACTTCTATCAATATTTTTCTTGTCAGTCATAAACACGCCTTTATAGAGCCATAAGGGGAGCCTGTTACGATAAGCAGTCTTTATTCATCGTCAGATTTTGAGTTTTCGTAAATAAGCTACAAAACCGATATCTCGACGTCGGAAAAAATGTCAGGTGTTATGTGGCCTTGATAAGGGATAAAGGAATCCGCGTGCTGGCACAAGTAATATTCAACCCTTATTATTGTGTGTTGACTGAAAATATTAGCTCGTTTGTAAGAGTAAAAAAATATAAGTACCTACTAGTTTCTGAAATGTTTTATCATTCTGTTCAAAGAAATTTTCTTACAGGCCATCGCAGTAAGATAATTTTCTTTGCTATATTAAAAAATATTCGTTCTTTCAAATCGAGAAAAAAATTGGAAATGATAATCTCAATGCTAATATCCCACTTACTTCTCTGGACCATAAACATAATAAAACTAATGGTCTGGACGTTATTGAATTTTATAACAGACTAGCTGTTCCCCGCGGTTTCACCTGCGCTTCTGGAATAAAAAGTAGCATATAGCGCTCGGGAATAATGTAGCTTCCTATTAGTGACATAATTTTTAGAATCGGACCAGTAAATCGAGAAATTACCTGCTGCATCCAAATGTACATTTTATTACATATGAGTAGGTATAGAAGTATTAGATACAATCAAATTCGTTGAAGCAAACAATATTCTGAATATGAACATAAACTTTATTTGATACCTAACAGCAGATTTATTAGACAGCACATCTGAAATTTCCCATATGCTAGCATGCCATTTGGTGAAATTGATGATGTCCCAGACTCAGACTAGCTGATGCAACCCATAATAAATGTTCTGTCAGTCTCTGGCACTAATGCATACTAACATAGTTGATGGATCGTCACAAGACAACCACTGGAAGGATGCTTTTGGAATATTTTGATGCTGAAATAGATGTTACTGGTGCTATCTCTGGATAAAACATTACTGGTGCCTATTGTTTACAAACTAAACTTATATTAATCACCTCTCTTTCTTACAAACAGTATTGCAAAAAGATAGGACATTTTTAATGCTGTCAAATTCTATGCCATCGTCGCTAACGGTAATAAAGATGCTAAATTCACAATGCAACAAGCAATCAGATTAACTTGACAGGACTAATTCATTTATCCTTCTCTTATGTGTTTTGTTAGAAAGAGATATAGCGAGATTAGATAAGTTTACTTAGTAAACAACAGAATCGGGGCCAATGTCTTTATCACAGTTACTTTGATGTTTTTTAGCTGTATTTGCTCATAGCTTTAAAGGGTAAAGTTTTAGGTTAGTGAAAACGTATCGTACTCTAAATACTTACATGAAAATCGTCTTCTAAATGAATGAACGAATTTGTATTGAGCAAAAACTTTGATAGAGTAAAAACTATTATATCAAAAAATTCTACTACTACGTACTAAAAAGAAGAATAAAATGTCACATGCCACCAAAATGTCAAAACAAACCGAAAGGCAACTAGAAACGGACCAAAACATGACTATATTCATTGAGGATTCAGAAGAAATACCATGTTCCCATTGTGTTCAACTCAGGAAGATATTCGTTCTCATTGGCGTATCAGCTATCATGCCAATGATAGTATTTGCAGCGTTACTTCTAATTGTTGCTGCCCAAAAACTGGATGATCATATAGAAGAAGCTACATCTTTAATTGTGGAATTCGTCTTTGGGATTCTGTATGTTCAACTCTTCGTTGCCACATCAGTATTGATCTTCAGCCTTATTAAAAGACGTCATCCATTACTGAAGTATCATTATTGGTACTTCTTCTTCCACGTGGTTATAATGGGGATGTTCTTATGTTCTTCTGTCTTTATGACTGCTTTGAATGAGTCGTATGTCATGTCTGGAATGGTGGTATCTGGTGGTGCAATATATTTATATGTTTTATATAATTTCTTGCAATGTAGACAGAACACTTGGACTCTTATGCGGAGAGGTTATTGATTTTGGTTTTTTATCTGTGATATCAATTAAATTTATTTTGATTACTTTTTTGTGTTCATTTTAATTTTTGCTTTTTTCAGTATGTATTTTTGTCTATGCCAACATTAACTGATATGAAATAACCGAATTCATTAAAATTATATCTATGTTTATTAATACTTTTAATTTCTCATGGCTTAGTTCTGTTGAAGAATAGGTTTTTAACTATGAATAACAACACTCATGTTTATTTTAAGTAATGATTATTGTAATAGCTTGCTAATATGTAGCTGCCAGAACAGAGCGGTAGGTTAGGTTTTCTAAAAAAACTTGTCGGTTTCCTGTTGAGTTTTCTTATGTGGGACTCGACTCGACAAATAAGGAGAGCCACCGGAACTAGTTACAAAAATTGTGTCCTTTGTATAATGTTACAATTATTAAACAAAGAGTCGGAAGCAAATTGACAAAATTGTATGAAAAAAATCCCCAAGGATGTATATTTGCATAATAATGATCTAATTAAAATTTCCGTGTAAAGCCTCATCGCCGCCTTAATGAAGTTAATTCAGGCGTTTGCAAGCGTCCCTATTTTGGAGACGGCATGAGCACGAACACTCTTAATCGGATTTATAGCGTACCCTCACATAAACTTCATAAATTTGCACGAATTTAACGGTAACTATTTAGTCTGCCTTTTACGAGCCCACGGGCTAGATATTTCCTCACTTAAACACTGCTAACCACGAATAAAAACTCGAAGTGTTTGTCTAAACAACAAATTGGGGTAACCGTAAACTTTTTCTCATAAAATTATGCTGCTCTAGTGTTTTCCGCGATGTAATACAGAATTTCTTACATCATTTGGCTGTTGAACACTGGAGTTTAATGACGTCAGGGATCTATGTACAAAATATGCTGGTTTCTTATAAGTTTAAAGTTCGAAAGAATTTAACTTTTAACATGCTCTATTCTTCGACGAAAGTTTTAGTTTCAGTAAAGAAATTTGAGTATTTTTCTTGAGCAGTTGTTCACTTCTCTATTTTTTTATGTTGTGAATTACATTACATACAACGGTACATTCATTTTTTATGAATCCTTTATTGATGTCAAAAAGAAATATGCAAAATTTTGTCTATATTCGTTCAAAAAAGTTCATGATTTCAGGGTAGGTACACCAATACTACCATAGTAAGTTCCTTTCAAACTTGTTTCAACGACGTAACGCGATTTTGATATTTCAAACGCATTTTTTTCTTGCGTTGGTGTAGTTTTTATTGTCTTCGTCATTTTTTTTCTAATTTTGATTTTAAAGCTTCAACAGAAAATAAACAATCCCATATCATCGTGATCAACCAATGTGGTACATACGTCCATTACCCCGGATTCTGATAGATGGTCCATAAAGTAAAGAGTGACACGACATGTCAGTGTAAGCACTTTGATGATGTATGGGCCTGAGATCAGATTATGTTAAAATCGCGTCACTACTTACCAAGCAATTTGTATTGTTACGAAAATCTCGCCTCTTGTGTTTGACAGCCTTAAATTGGGAATAAGCGTAATTTCATATACTAATATTAAAGAGACTGCGAATTTTATGAATATGTTTAAGTATATATAGAGGGTAATCTCTGGAAGTACCTACTGGAGGCCTAAAACAGCCGCTCGAGCAATATTGCTATGCGATTCATATCTGGAATTTACAGCAGAGCCAAATGTTTTTTAAATATTTTTTGTGAAAATGCAAATAATTTTACTCAATTAATTTGAAATTTAGAAAAATTACACCATAATCTGCTGTAAATTCCGAGATATGAATTGCATAGCAATATTGCTCGAGCGGCCCTTTTAACCCCCCTGATCTGTTCTAAAAAATCTTTCACTAATAGGGAGCTACATTATCCCAGAGTGTGAAGGGCTGTAATAATTCTAAAGGTTACCTATTATTTGCAAAAAGCTAATATAGTGTAACACAGGGATGACGAACCTTTACGTATCAACGTGCCATGTTTCTAAAATGTTTAATGAGGTGATAGACGTGCCATCAAATAATTTTGACTTTGTGATTAATGGGAAAATAATAATAATAAATACTATCAAATCAAAACTCTTTATTTACTACAAAAATAGGAAAATTGTAGTAAATAAAGAGGCGTAGGGATCACTCGCGTTCGCTCGTCATATCTACTTCACACTTTTTTTCGTAAGTAGTGAATAGTGAATTTTGTGATTAGTTACGTGCCCAAAATATTGTGTCGTGTGCCACGCGTGGCACGCGTGCCATTGGTCATCGCCATCCCTGGTCTAACATACTTATCGCTGTAATTTAAAAAAATAAACTTGCTGAGTTTCTTGCTGGTTCTCAGTTGAAGGCCGAGTTCCGAACCGGTGGTAACTTTTTATACTAAGGCAGCAAAAAAGCATACGACCCACCTGATGATACTTAAGTGGTCACCCTAGCCTATGGGCGCTTGCAATACCAGGGGTATCACTCGCGCGTTGCCCCATGCTGTAGTCTCTTGGGAAAACCACAGTGGGCAGCTCATTCCCCAACTTGAGCATCTGTGGTAGGAAGCTCCTTTGGAACCGCACAGTACGAGAACATTTAGGAAACTTCAGTAAATTTGATCTTCAAGTGCCCTTCTGCAGCCTAAATGGAATAAATAGCCTTGATTTTGACTACTCAATTGTTGAACATTAGATTCAGAAATAAATTGATTGCTTAACAACTCAATGAGTCTTTTGTCGTATAAAATATGATTATTTTTACAATGGACTGAAAATCGACGATAATGAATATTCATGGGACGCACCGATATGGACTATTCGGGACAGTGCAATAATTGTGTTAACGAGCTATAGTAACCTTGTTATAGCCGGCCGAGTCGTGTTGGCGATAATTTACGAACGTTCTGTACGCACGTACCTACCTACACTGTTCAGTCGTATGGAAACGCAAAAAAATAACTATACTCATTTTTATTTTTGCTGCAAGTGCGATAAAATTTTATGCGGAAGTAGCGGACCGTGCAATGTGACCCCTTTATTGATCAAAGGGGTAAAGGTGAACAATTTGTAATCACGTAGATATAATACCAAAATGCGATTTAATATATTTTCGAACTATTTCTTAACAACTGCAATAATTTTTATTTTTACTGCTTTATTTTCGATTCGTTTATCGTACATAAAAAGTCATGTATTTCCAAAATTTTACTTAAAGTAAACTAACTGTCCCCCTCGGTTTCATTTCGCAGGCTAAAAAATAGCCTGTGTGCCAAATTTCGTGATTAGTTCAGCGGCTTAGGCGTGCAAAGGTAACAAACAGATTTACTTTCGCATGTATAATGTAGCTGTTTCCCGTGGTTTCGCCCGTGTTCCTGTGATAAAAAATACTCCATATAATAAGCTATCTGCGTGCCAAATTTCATCGCGTTCAGCGGTCATAAAAAGGTAACACAGAGTTACTTTCGTTAGGTAGGTTCGCATTGAGTAAGTAGGTACATAAATAAATGTCATTTTGAACCGTAATCAAGTTAATATAGCATTGATTATTTACATTTTCATCATCAATTATAATACACTTTCAATCAATTTGCACTCAGCTGTCACCCGGTTCCGGTTCTAATCTCCTTTTTGTTAGAGGCTGCTGACGTTTATGTCTCAAACCATTAATTTCTCGTTCTTGTACATCAGAGCCTCCTGAGTCTAGATGTTGACTAATGACTACAATGTCTAGATAAGTCTATCACTTGATGACAACCCTTGTTTCTTTATTATTTTTTGATAGACCACAATTACTATATACCTAAGTTCTTCGCATACACACACACACACATTTCACGGTTTAAAAAAAAAACTAGTTCTAATTTGTAATTTATTTATTTATGGTTATTGTTTTATTATTATATATTTATTTTGTAAATACGCAAAGGTAAACTACCTTTGCCTACTTACGAAATAAATAGATTAATTTATAGTTTTAATTTATGTATTATATTGTATTAATTTAGTATATAAATATTGATTATAAAGTAATAACTTAAAAAAAGTGAAATGTACACAATTTTCATAATTTCTGCATTCAGCCTTCTTGTTAAATAATGCAAAATCCAACATCTATTTACTAGAGCTAAGTTCAGTCTCTGGGGCGAAGGTTTTCGCATTGAAGCACTTGCAAAACACTAGTTTAGAACTCCTACAAGCTAACGATAAGTCAAACGTTATTCAGAAAAGCTATTGCATAAGCGCAAAGCTCTCAAAGAATAAACGAGTAGACTAAAAAAGATTCACTGCCATAAATATTTTTTAATTAGGTATTTAATTTTAATGATAAAAATGTATTGTCGATGTCATTCATTGAGTTTAGGCCCAAAGACACCTATGCAGGTTAAAGCTACTGAAGTAACAGAGGGCCTACTCCGAAAAACGAGACACGATAGTCCGATCATCGTTGTCAAATTATTAACCAATAGAATTGCAGCAAACTGACGAGACGTAAATTTTGTGCAATTCTATTGGTTAATAATTTGACAACGATGATCGGACTATTGTGTATGGTTTTTCGGAGTAGGCCCTCATTCGGAATACACTTTCAATCTGTAATATACTCCCTTTTAAAAAAAAGGATGAAGCTCTCAATTCGGTTGTGTTTTTTCTTTTTTTTATGTTCACGCATATTTTTTTTGCATATGAATCGATTTTAATAATATTTGCGTTGGGTTCGTTATAGCTTTCATATTAATTTTGTAGTTAGTTATTATAATTTATTTAATACAGAAATATGAAGTTACAAGTATATATTATACAGCTGCTATAAAGCAACTATCTGGCCAATTACGTGGTCCACTGCAATTCGAGGACGATACATCGGGTTCTACAGCCGGGAGCCTGAATAGCGAATACTGACACTTGATTGCTATTCGAAACTTAATTCGTTCGTGGCCGTTGCGAGCCCACATTCGATTGGATAACGTCGAGTGTTTTCTAGTCTACTGCAGCTATTTTATGAGTTTACGTTCAATTATTTATGGTGCATAGAATTTAATGGAATTTTGAATGAATTTTATTATTGCTTTTCATAATATTGAATTGAATTTATAAATATGTTTTAAAATAACACATCACATTAGGCCCCCTTATCTTAGTAATAGTATATGATTAAAAAAATCTACCAAGACCAGAATACGATTGAAACAAGAACAATTCAACAATCTCGTTTTGGCTCCAACTTTGTCATAGTGGCAACCATAATAGCACATTAAGTTATATAACGATAATATAAAGTACCAAAGATGCACATATTAGGCATGCCGCTCACACATCTCAAATGACCGTAACAAGGAACGTAGGCGAGTCGTTCTCAATGCCACCAATTAACTTGGCACGTCGTAAAAACGTGTGCAGGCTTCCTTACGCTACAGGCACATTCTATTCAATGATGGTAAATATTATAGTGTGTAATGATGTCCTTAGGTGAGGATTTTATGACTCACTTGGCGTTTATGTGGCCCTTTTGATAAGTTATTGCATGGTCAAGGTCAAATAGATTTTTTCTATGAAGAAATAAAACAAAAAAAAGAAACAAAAATATTTTTGTATTTTGTTGTAGGGTTAGGCAACATGTTTACCTGTGGTACCCACGCTAGAATACTCTGTATCGTGGGTACAAGAAGTAGCATCCGGTTTTTGAAATGTTTACCTACTTAAAAAAAAAACAAAACTATTTTTAACAACTGAAGTTATAAGAAATAAACGATCAAAATCTGTGTGGTATAATATTTACACAGTAATGGAAAAATGTATTGTACAAATAGGTACTTACTTACACTTATCTAGTGCTTTTTCTTGCTACGAGTAACTATGTAGTTTTTATGCTAATACAAACTGTATTATTAGTGTAAATACGAGTATTTTACTTTGTAAGGCTAATCTATAGGCCAATGTGGCAAAATAGAGATTATTATTATTAATATGAAGCTTTCACGTAAATACCTAGTCTTTACTATCGTCCCGTTTATGGCAAGCATGGCTAATCAATCCCTGTAAACGTGTAGGAAAATTGTCTCAGCCATCACTTCCCGGCACCTGCCCCGAGATTGGCTGGTAGAAATCAATTTACTTTCAGGGGCGGTACCACCCCTAGCTAGCCAATTTAACTTCGATTAAGCCGCAAGAAACGTCTAAAGTGAAAAAAACTACATCTCCGCGAAGGTTCCTTATAAACTGCGTTCGCAAGTTTGTTGTACACTTGTTTAGTTAAAAAGTTTTGTAAATCGATACTTGTCTGAAGTTTAGTACCTGTTGGCTGAATTGAGTATTTTTGTCGGTTCCTAGGTATCAGCGAGATACCTTGCGGGTAGGTACATAGATAGATAATTGTTTAATTCAATTACAAAAAAAAACAACCGCATTTGGTGTAGAGATGGATACTTATTTATCTGTCGTGATTTATTCATCTGTCATGGCACATTAGCGAAACTAGCGGTCCTAAGAAGTAAACAAAATAAGCGTTCCATGGATTTGTTCCTTCGATTCCTATCTGTACTTTAGTATCTGTGCTTACATCGTAGACAGATAAACGAACTTTACATGTAGTATTTTTTGTACCCTTGAAAAACCCGCGTGTAGCTTTAGAACGTGTCTGAGCATCCCGGTTCACGACTCCCGTAGCTTATGTAGGTATCTATAACCTAGATTATCTTCATGAGATAATAGGCATTTACGGAGCAAGCGTCGGCCTCGACATAACTAGAACATTAAAAAAGTGATGCCGGGTTTTATCGTTACACATTTCTACATTTTGATCCCCAAAAAAAAAGTCAAATATAAAAGCTATTTACGATTGAGTATATTTTAATGCTTTAAGCCATGTCTTTAAGCTGAAATCGTCTTATTTTTCTGTAACATCAAAGAACCTCATTCTTTTGATGCCAATCATTTTCCAAAAGCAAAGTATGTCCGAGTTTTTTCCACTAAAGGGAAAATCGCCTTTCCATATTGAAATCAGTTCGTAATCGAGTTAAAGTAAATCAGATTGTTGGGATAACTGTCTAACGACCACAAGTAAATAAGTCACCCGAACCTTTTGCCACATTTTATATACATTAATGCCAACCTTGAGCAATAAACTTTACATAATAATATTGGGACTTGGGTACAAGATAAATGCTTTGATTATTTAGTTCCATTGAAACTATTCAAATGGATTTTAATGTTATTTCAATGAAAATTATTTTAGGGTAAAATATCGTAAGCAATTTCACTACGGCTTTTTTTTGTTATTTATTACTGAAAAGACTGAAAAGAGTGGGATGAATCTATTAATAATTACTTTCATCTTAATATTTAGTACTGGAATGTATTGGAATACCTACTACTGCAAAATATAATTACCTGCCTGTAAACACGTGTAGGTCTGAAGTTTTTTTTTTTTATACTACTAAGGTAGCAAGCAAGCATACGGCCCACCTGATAGTAAGTGGTTACCGTCGTCTATTGCCATTTGCAATACCAGAGATATTGCCAATGTGTTGCTGACCTGTTACAATGCCGAGAAGGCAAACTGGCTTTCAAGTGCAATTGCCGGAACACACCGGTAGGTGCTTGGCGACAAATTTTCAACTTGCTGTTTTGCTTTCAGTTTGCCTGAAAAGAGATCTTTATAGACTCGGGTTAATTTTTTTCAATCTCGATTCATTATTTTCAAATCAACAAAATCATTTGTTTATCCCACAAAATAGGCAAAATAATACGACCCATCGGTTAGTGTAGACTAACGGCGCTCATAACACCATTTACATAGGTAATTAGGTACTCGCGCATTATTGATCCTGCAAATATCCGACTAATATTATAAATGCGAAAGTTTGTGAGTATGTATGTTTGTTGCATGGATGTATGTTAAAACTACTGAACGGATTTGGATGAATCTTGCCACATAGATAGATAATAACATATAGGCTAATTTTTATCCCGGGAAAACATAGGATCCTCGGGAACGCGGGTGAAACCGCAGGGAACAGCTAGTATATAATATTTTCGATACCTTCTTCTATTTTTTGGATATTATACTAATCCTTTCACGCAAGCGATTATCGCTTGGTCTAAGTTTTACCTTGCAGAACAAGCATTAAGATAAGCTTTCTCACACCAGAATTTCAAAAGATTATCTTTGTACGAATCTAGTCCATAAAATTGGATTGTCAAAGCAGGTATCTCGTTACACTAAAATCCCCTTACACTTAAACGTTCTCCGGTATTACCAAAGATTTGCTGAATAGGAAAGTTAGTGGGATCGCCGATGTTTTTCAGAAATGAGCGCTGGATTTTAGAAACGTTTGTCTTGTTTGCGGGATTTTTATTTTATTTGGATTATTTGACTATACAAATATTATATCTACAAGGTAATTTTGATAGCCCATAACTCTGCAAATCAACTGGCATATGAGTTTTTTTTTACAAAGTATCCTACCACCGACCCTGCTAGGGTTTCCTCACAATTGTAGGTTTCTTTCAGTGTCGGATTTCGTCTCTGCATTCGACGCCGCTCGTAGAACCGACGGACGCTGGGGCAGAAAGGTTCTTGAGAGGCGTCCACGAACCGGAAGACGCAGCGAGGGCAGGCCCCCCACAAGGTGGACCGATGATCTTGTGAGGGTCGCGGAAAAACGCTGGATGCGGGTAGCGCAAGACCGGCCATCGTGGAGATCCTTGGGGGAGGCCTTTGTCCAGCAGTGGACGTCATTCGGCTGATGATGATGATTCGACGTCACTACCATTGAGCTATTATCGTAATACCTTCAATTTAATACACACATCGAGAGTCTAATATTAATATGATTGATGTTATCTTCAAAACGATAATTTTTTTTTAACACTTGTTCTAGGACTTCTTGTATTATTTTTACTTATAGCATGCCAGGTATGTAGATTTATCTGAACGATGTTAAACTATGTTTCAGATAAATTATTATATGCAACTATTTTTCTCTGGCTAATATTATAAAAGCGGACAAACCCACGGACGGAAACTAGTCGTGAATAAATCGAACGTTATCTTTTACGCCACATATTTTATTCATTCTATGCTGGGATGTGTATTATGTATCATGTTGCTCGGCTCGCCTGCGGTTACTCTCACAATCCGGAAAAATGAAAATAGTTTTAAAAAGAAACAATTCTAGTTTTATAGCCGCTTTTAGTGTTATGTTGGATAAGAGTTCTCAACGATTATTGCAAAAATAACTTTTAAATAAAATAAACGATTTATAATATTGCCTATTTCAAATCTTCTGTTAATTATAAAAAGTGATTTTGGTTAGTTATATTAGGCCAAATACTGCGATGTGAACAGAAGACTTTATATATCTATATTTATACTAATAAGCTGAAGAGTTTGTTTGTTTGAACGCGCTAATCTCCGGAGTTACTGGTCCGATTTGAAAAATTCTTTCACGAATAGGAAGCCCCATTATCCCCGGAGGCTAGAGACTATTTTTTATCCCGAGAACGTGGGTGAAACCGCGAGGAAGCTAGTATGATATAAGAATAAAAAATAATCCCACATAATTACAGGAGCCTGAGCACTATAATTAAAAAAAATATAATAATTTTAAGTAAAAAAAAACCCATAATCGCATTCGGTAAAATCGTAAATATAATAGCAAATCTGGTTACTCAAACCTGGTGCAGCTTGATAGTTGCCAGCTAACTGGCACCTCAAATAATAATATGAGCATTTATATAATACATAGTTAAACGTTTCAACCGTTGTGAATGAATACGGTTGAATGATTTCCCATGCGAATTGAATCGACAGACCACCAACTGAATTTAATAAATGAACGCGAATGTCGAGTATTAAAATAATATACATTTTAAATTTTAATTATAAAGTAACTTGTATCAAGTTTGTGATGTTCACCGACAAGAAAACGGTCCGATAAATTATGGCGTTTTCCCACGAAAAGGCGTTTACCATGAACTTTCCCCACGAAAATTCATGGTAAACGCCAATCTTTGATTTGATGTCGTTACAAAATTTTTACAGTTCAGTTACTGTATGCATCTAATTAATAAGTAGGTACTACTACGTACAACGGGTATACAAATTCCTTGACTGTATATCACTCGGGATAACTTATGGATTCTTTACAGGTCCTAACTGTAACAAATAAGGACTCGAAGAAATATATTTACATGAACGATGAAAATTTCACTCTTTTTTTAAGTAGTCATGTAAAAATTTGCTTACAAGTGTATTAGGAGACATGTTTTAATAGAGGCAATGTTTTACACCAAGATAATTCATGTTGGTATCCAACAAATATTGGTCCAATATCCAAACGACACTATATATCATCAGGAGTGATCTGGGGTCATAACGGATGGCGATAATGCTCTAACTACTGTTAGGTAACACATTGTACTTCTGACAGTAACAGTGATTTATATACGTTTAGAAGAAGTCATCAAATAATAGACATTCCTTGCAGTTCCGATGTTAAATGGAGAAAAAAAGTATGATTGTAAGTCTATTTTTGATGACAGCACTTTACTGTAGGAGTATACTTGGTATGGCGCCTAAAATCTACAATAAATTACCAAATTAAATAAAAGATATGAATAACATGTAAGAAAGTCCCAGTTTATTGATTTATTATTTTGGTAAGCTTTTATATGCCTGAAGGGATTTCAATAATTTTACATTTAACAATGACTAAATATGCGCTAATTAAGATAGTAATTCATAATCCAACATGAACCTTATTTTATCTATACCAAATAGCAAATTTTGCTTGATTAGATTTTACCGTGGATATGTACATGCGTTTTTCGTCTCCAGTTCTGTATCGATTGTTCGAATGCAGTGTCAGCGCATTATAGTCACTATAACGTACAGCTAAGTACTAGAATAGCTCGAAGTTTGTCTCGTTGACCACCCACCGATCCCAAATGAAGTTAATGTTCCGTGAGAACGATTGAATTTAATTGCTTTTGGGTGGAATAGGAAAATTACGTGGGTTTGTCCTTCCATTGCATATTTTAAGGGTATTCCAGTGACATTATGTGGTAGGCAGTGTTTTAATAAATTAAAGATGTATATTGCGATGCTTTGAAAGCCTTGACTTGAACTACTTGAGTCTTTAAAATGAACAGTGGTCTCATTTTTGTTAATAAAATACCAGGAAAATGAAAAGATGGCTGAAAATTATGTTCATTAGTTTACGTCAGGATGTGTTACATGTATTCCATACTGTTTCCTGCGGTTTTTTATAAGAACTTTATCTTGATAAAATGTAGCCCCTCCATGCCATAGTTTAGTTTTATTTTTATTTATTAGTTATCAAAGAAATTTAAAATAAAGTGATAGACAGGACAAGTAAAATCGTTCTCCACTACATTTTATTACAAGTCTTATACCTATCATTCATTATTCTAGAGATTTTTCATTCAAAAATACGAACCCAATTTCCGATCTTCCGGTTAGATTAAAAAAAAAAATCTTTCATTCAATATTTTTCCTATATGTTTCAATCACAGCGAAAAAGAAATCAGCCAAGTCGAGCCGTTCTCAAGCGATACATCGTCATACAAGTGCCATTTGATTTTTTTAACATAGATAGTGGTCCTGTTGGAAAATATCTCTAGTCCCCTCCATTTCTAATATAATAATATTATAAAGAGGAAAGATTTGATTGTTTGTTTGTATGTTTGTTTGTTTGCATTGAAAACTAGGCTCCGAAACTACTGAACCGATTTAAAAAATTATTTCACTAATAGGATGGTACATTATCCCCGAAGGTTATAGGCTACTTTTTATCCCGGGAACGTGAGTGAAACCGCGCGGAACAGCTAGTTTCTAATATAATAATTGTATATCTTTGATAGTTAAGTATAGACATTGATCCTACTAATTTTGTAAATGCGAAAGTTTGTGAGGATGCATTGATGTTTGTTACTCTTTCACTAAAAACTACTGAACGGATTTGGATGAACATAGATCATACTCTGGAATAACATAAAGGCTTCTTTTTATCCCGGGAAACTTAAATTCCCTCGGGAACCGCGAGGCGGTCAAATAAAGAAGTCGTTCAAAGCCTGTAGTTAAAATAGAATGCAACAATGCCATTGTAAACTTTTTCCTTCGTGTTTGAACGAAATTCGATTTCAATTACGTCTTCATAAATCCCCAGTTCCAATTGTATCCGACATCGACGCGGGACGGTGCATCGGAAGAGAATCGATGTATTGTAATCGATTCACCCACTCGATTTCACCGAAACCGAGCTAAGTTTGATTGTCGATTACCGCTAGTGCAATACGGCTAACTTCAATCGATTTGGCTTTGAGATAAACCTTACAGAAGGATATGTTTTGTAGTTGTTATTTGTTACTTTTTTAACGTGTATCTACGTAGTTTGGTATGTTTATGCTCTTATGAGAACATTATTGTTATTTAAGGCGATGGTAGCTCAGTGGTATTGACGTTTAATGCCGAGACGTAAGTCGCGGGTTCGAATCCTACAATGAGCTTGAGCATTCGGTGAAGGAAAACATCATAACACGGTGGTACGGTAGGTACTTTGTAGTACCCAGCTGGCTGGCTACCACCCTCATGTTGAAAATCTGTCGGCAAGCATCTTCCGGTGTGTTCCGACAGCTGCACTTGAGAGCCAGTTCCATTTCTATTTTCTTTCACGGACCATTTTCTAGTCAGTGAATATCGAAAAATATAGTGGGTAATTGCTATAGCCAAGTAAATACAAAACCTAACATGCATGTCATAACTTTTAACGATCCCGCCTATAACATGAAATGTAACAGCGCGAGCACTTCACAAATCCTATCGATAGATTTCTGATTTTTGACCATTTTTACGACGAAACTTTCGACGTCGTAAAAATGTTGCCCGACGAAAATATTGTTTGTTTCCAAACTTTTATGGCTGTGGACGATAATTGAATAAGCTGGAGGTCCATTTAATAATATTTATGATGTGGTACATCGGTCGAGGTATTAAGTGTTCATTACAAATGTTTTTTGGTTGGTACTTGCTCGAAAAGTTTTGGCCACAAACCGATCCAGTCATTGATATCAACAGAAACATTAAGAAAGTTACTTCTGCTAATGCAGTTTCTACGTCGGATAGTGACCTGATAATAGACGAACTCCGATCCTAACTAGTTTTAAAAACTATTTATGTAACTAGTTTTAAACCCTATTTCTTCGTGGTATCTTGTTTATCTAATTATTTCATCCAATTCATTTGTAATTTTAGTATATTCAACATTTTGGAAAGTTTCTAACACCTGCTCATCAGATTTCAATGTGATTTTCACGAGAAGACTCATATTTTATTAGGCATAGTTTACGGATAATCTCATCGAAATTGGATTATCCATTTCTGTGTTATACCCTACATTTTCATGTTTTAGAAACGCCTTGAATTGACTTCTTGAAACAAAATGAATATAAATTAATTGATCAAGAATAATATGTAAAACCCCCGTAAAATCTTATCTGGAAGCTATTTCTGATCACTAACTATAAACATAGTATAGCATAGCAATCCAATTTACCAAAGCTCACGTCCGACCTCCTAATTGTTCCTGCATATCGAAGGTCTATGCTTTATAACAATAGTACCGACGTGATCGGAATATCTAATACCTGGATTGGCTTTAGTTGAGTTTCCAAACAAGATTTCATTACAATAGCAAATTCAGATTTAGCTTTACGCATTATTGAAAGAGAAAATAATAGTAAGAACATTATGACTTACATGTATTTTGTGAATTAATTATTGTGTCCATATATTTTTGGAATATAATGTTGGGTGCGCTATAAAAAATTGTTGTTCCAAAAAATAATTTAACTAGGAAATAAATTTACAAAATTCAATTGGAATTAAAGTGAGTCTGTAAGTCTTTTTTTACAATGATAGACTTTATTTTAACCACAGACATACCAAGGTGGAAGACAGGTGGTAGGCACACATAGCCTAAGAAAAATACAGGCTCACAATTTTCTCGGCAAGTGCTTGTGGATTTCCTAGTAGCGTTGTACACACGGCTACAGGTCAAGCTACACACTGCGGCACCTTATGCGGCGCTATTTTGCAACAAAAATGTGTAGATTGATCTGTGGCCGTGTGTACGATCTTGTCCATAAACGATAGCCTAAAAACGTAGTATTATATTTTCTTTAGATAGACTTAACTTATTGTAGGCGTCGAACCAACACTGATCTATTGATTCGTATCCATGGAATTCGACGTCTTAGTGTAGCGCCATGCCTGCGGAAAGTTCGGCGCGGAAATTTCCGCGACTGAACTATAGGTCGTAGTATTAGAGCGCTTACTTTCGGCTGATGTGCCATATGTTACATAAAAAATCTGCGAGCGTGTTTAGCGGAACTTTCCGCGCCAAACTATCCGCAGGTGTGGCGCTACCCTTAAATGTAACACATAAGCTATTAAATACAATCTTCTAATTGGTTCTCCTGTTTGTTTCAGGTATGGTTTTGGAGAGGATTGTTACATAAATACCAATATCTGTGGCACAAAGGCGATCATGATCGCAAAGCCAAACCACTCAATTATATGGCTATTCACCAACATATTGTGTTTGAACGTATTATGTAAGTTCTGGAGAGGAGAGTGGAATTGGTTGGTTTGGTTGGAAATTAGACTTAAAATTTGAATCCCATGGCTGTATCGATATATCTTTGTACGGAAATACGACAATGGTGCCGATTCTGTTGTTTACGAACTAAATAAATTTAATTTCACTATATCTCTTTCTAATAGTAAATATAAGAAAGGGATGCAAGATATTTTAGTCCTGTCAGTTTAGTCCGATCACATGTGAATTTAAGAGCGATCTTTATTGGTCACGACTATTTACCCGTATATTACGACGGCATGGATTAAACTGACAGCATTAAAAATGTTCTATCTTTATTCAATAAGGTTCACATGAAAGAGAGGTAGGTGATTTGTCTAATATTATTAAGTTCGTGAACAACAGAATCGGCACCATTAGAACACCAATACATCACTAAAATAAATTGTTGGTTGGTATTTTTTTTAATTCGGCGCTTGCCGTATATTCTTACCTAATATCAAAGAATAAATAATATACTACGTACTACTAATATTAATTTTGCTACCAACGCAAGCAGAAGAGAAATTATATATTTTTTTAAATCTCTTCCTGTATGTAGGTACTCGAATTGCAGCGATCATAAATGGATTGACGGCATTATATTATACGTTGAAATAGTTATGCATATTTCATACAAATTACGACGGTGGCATGTACGGACGACCACAAGTCAAGGTAAACACTGCGGCACCTTATGCAGTTCTAATAGGAGCTATTTTGCAAGAAAAAGGTGTAGCCTGATCTGTGGCCATGTGTGCCTTTCAACCTGACATTTTGAGATGATTGCTCCGTCAAAATATTTTTTTTTCACATTCATTTGATTACAAATTAATGATTATATTGACTATTCAGAAATTTGTTGCTAATACTACCGCAGTTCTACAGCAAAATAATTCGTTCTTAACTTCCTAAGCTACTATGCTACCTTCAGTATGTCCCTTAATGTAAACGTATTCGCACTTGACAATAATAGTTACATAGGTAGACTAGTTTAGTGGAAACTAGTTACATTTGGCGACCACTACTCCGTCGTTAGTGAAACGTGATCAAGTCCTTTGGGCATCCAATTGAAGCGTCAACAATCCACAATTTGGTCCACATACCTACTGGCTACAAGTTCCAGTTCAACCCTGACTCTGTTTAAGTGTTGATTAAAACGTACTGGCTGACCGGCCGCTTTGATTGCCAAATTATAATGAACCTTTACTGAAATTTATTATGCTTTTAACTTCTATGAATAGGCCGTCGTGTAAATGCAAGCCTCACGGATGCATATAGACTAGCTGTTCCCCGCACGGAATAAAAAGTAGCCTATTTCCTTCTCCATATGATAGGCTATCTGCATTAAAAAATAAATATAATTAAAAAAATAATAATTATAATATAGGTACCTACATATTTAGAAAATGTAGCCTTGCTGAGTTTCTTGCCGGCTCTTCTCATGAAAGGCCGTGTTCCGAACCGGTGGTAAATTCTGTAAATTTGACCTTCATAAGTAATTGAATAAATGGCTTTGACTTTGACATGTCAAATTTCATCATGATTGGTTCAGCGGTTTAGGCGTGAAAATGTAATAGACGGAGTATTTTCAATTTATTGCAAGGCGAGCCTCCGTCTAGTTTTTAACGTCCTTCAAAAAAAAGAGGAGGGGATCAATTTGGTTGTATATTTTTTTTTAAGTTTTTGTCACGCATAACTTTAATAATTCTTTTTGCGGTCGCATATTAATTGTATTGTCTTTGAATGAGGTTTTACTCTTTTTTTTTAAAGTTAATTATATTATTTTATACCGCTATCCTCTCGGTCTCTATTGTCGTCAACATCATACAACTGAGTTATCATCGCTTCAATAGTAGATCTTCAAACACGAAGATATACCATCTCAAAAGAATATTAACGTGCGAGGGCGCGTCTTAATCAACGGAATCCGATAGGAGCCGAGGAGCCATTATAGAAATTGGTTCAGCTGAGACTTAACGTTACATGGCTTGGGATCAGAGAGATAAGGGTGGATGTACTTATACAGGCTGTGACATGAACAAGTTTTTATATAAAAGGTATTATTTTGAGTTTTATTGAATATTATCGGTGCATTTTTTTCCAATAAACATCAATACAAGTGCACCAGTGTATTGAAATGACTAGGTACGTGCATAGTACATTTTCAAGTTGTCTCAAAAAGTCCGTGAAAAGTTTTAGTAAAACGGCTACCATTGTACTAAAACCTAACTTGAACTTGTACGTGGTAGGTATATTATTTTATCCATGCTTGAACTGACCGACTATGACTGATGATGATATAACATGACTTGAACTTTTAAACTTGACGATTGACGAGAAAAGAAATACAAACATTGCTCAACTTGAAACAATTGTGATGCCAAAAAAATGTATGCAAGTAACTCTGAACCAAATCTAAACCCATCCTCTCAGAAGCGAGATCAGTATTATTTTTGTTCCGCGTTCGTGTGTGCCACTTAAGGGTATACCTTCGGTTGGAGCGCGAAATTCAAATTTTATCACGTTTTTTGTTTCTTATAAATCAGTAAATATACTACCATTCTTCTCACAATTATCATGTTGATAACTTACGACCTATAACTGAGCTGCAATTTGCAAAAAACGTGATAAAATTTGAATTTCGCGCTCCAACCGAACGTTCCCCCTTAATTCTAAAATACCTACTGAGTATTAAACTCGGCTGTCTTAGCTTACCATAATTATCCCGCATATGTAAAAGGTTGAATAAATCCTTTACACATGACCTAAATTTAGTTATTTTATTTACGAGTACGACCCAAAGCACTATTGACCGTACGATGACTGCGACCCTCGCTTTGTTAAACCAAACCTAACATGTACAAAGTTAGTATAATCTCTATGTAACTTCTTCACTGCTTTTAGTGGTCCCTTAGTCGGCCAAAGCTCCTTTTTGTACGGTCCCTCGAAGTGTCTTTTAGGATTTGCTCCCTCGGGGACCCTTTTTTGTCATTTTTCCCAAGGATAGCCCGAGTTTCGATTATATGTTCAACACTATTTAAATAAATAAATATCCTGGGACATTCTACACACACGGTTATCTGATCCCAAACTAAGCGGTGCTTTTATTATGGAAATCCAGATAACTGATATACTAGCTACATAATATTACTTTAAAAAATTATATATACTTTAATAAATAATTACATCCAGACTTAAGAACAGACATGTTCACAAATGTTTGACCTGGAGGGGGATCTAACCCACAACCTACCGCGCCTGTAACACTTTTAAATATGCTAATATAGGAGGAACATGTTTTAACTGTGACCTACTATAATTTACTTGAAAGAAAAAAATAAAGAAATCAATTTAATTTCTACTGCAAACACACAATGATATCAATAGGTAAGAAGATTATACATAGGAAGAGGGCATACATATTCCTTTTTTTATATTTTCTCCTCTCTTTGATAATGTGTTTCTGAAGATCTCACCCAGCGATTGTCTTAAACACCCATTTTAGAAAGACCTCTATCAACCTTTTTCAACTTTTCCTTGTGCCTTCAGATTCTTAACTTCAAAAGAGAGGATAGAGCTCTGTAAAAACTGGCCGAAGTTAGTCGTGACCGCGAGTAAAATCTAATTATCAAGAGAAGGATGTGTTTACCACAAATATACGTTTGTTTTCACATCGTATTTAATTAAAAGTTGTTGTTATTTTTTGTTAGGGAGTTAGATCGGTTAGAGAGTGCCGCAGGGCTGTTTTTGATTTTGTTTGTTTGTTCATGGGTTAACATTAGTAAACGTTTTGTGGTGAAAGTGGAATGTTTGTTGGTTTTTATTACGTATTGAAGTTAGCTTTTGATTTAGAGGGACTTAAGTTTTAGATTTCTCTTGGTCCACGATTCGCTTTAATGTTTAATTAATGTTTACTTTTAATTTTGGACCCGTTTACCGCTCATGTTTTTGTGATGTTTGGTAAATGTTTACCCATAGTATAAAATTATTAAATTTATATGTATAAGTCTTTGTATGTCCCTGCGGTTTCACTCGTTAACTCGGTTTTTTTTTATTTCATTTGTAAGGTATCATACCAAATCGAGAATGTTTTTAGCTATGTTTCTAAAAAGTCCGCTCAGCCGTTTTCATTTTCGAAGGTTTTTTGTGTCAAGTTTCTCTTTAAAATTTTCATTTATATTATTCATTGATTTTATCATCATATAGTATTGGTATATATAAGGACCGAGAAAAGCTGCAATTTTAACATTACAAACAGACTTCAATTGTATTTAATTGTTTACTTAATATCACGTGCTATAGTGTGTTTATTCTGGCATAACATTAAATTACAATTTTCATATCGTTTACTGCAAACAAATAATAAATACACAAACATATATTTTGTTCACCAAGTAAATATTTTCCCCAAATATATTTAAATCGTAAAAATATAGGTTTTATTTATTTACGCTCGCCAAAATAAATCCGCGATAAACAAACCGAAATATCGACGGAGAAAAATATGAGTATGATTTGGAACAGCCGAGCGGCAGCGCTGTCATTATAAGAATTTATATTTTTGTGTTACAAAAGTGCGCTCGAGCGCTTTGTGCAAGTTGGCACTAAGTACCAAGCACAATTCAGATTGAAGCCTCCGCGCTTTCAGCGATTCAAAATTTACGTATCAGCGATTGGCCGGTTTTACTCTCATGTTTCAATCAGCAAGAGATATTAGATACATGTAAGAATGTTTCTAGTTTCTCTAAAGGGAACGAAACATTTATTTCAAATTTCCCAAACATATTAGTCAAACGATAGATTACTTTAATTGAAAAACGAATTAATTAGACGATTTAATTTGGCAGTATTAAGTTAATAGAACTTATTACTATCAGACGGCATTTCAAATCTGTATATTATATAAAATACAAAGTCCATGAATTACCTGTTTTTCGAAAATCAAATCCAAAGGGGGTAAAATAGGGTATCGTGGGTGAAACCGCGGAGCGGAAAGCTAGTATTATTTAAATACCGCTTTCCAGTAGCCAATAAACAGCTCACATAAACCCCTTAAATTTAAGGTAGCTCTACATTAAGTCACTATTCAGTTAACGAAGCAAATGAGTTTTTAGGCCAACCATTGTCAACCTAATGGCCTCACGTTCTTAAGAAGTCATTAATAGACCTCAAGAGACATTAAAATGTCCCCATACAACCCTTTCTTAAGGTTATTTAAATGGATCTTCTTAGAACATAATTATAGCTCGTGAAACTTTCAGCGCGTTTCGTTTAGGAGCTTTCATAAAGTTTTGAACTCAATTCGAGTTCTACAAACGAGTGAAGATGGAGTGTTCGACAGTGTGATATGATGGTTTAGCAAACCATTATGTGACGGATTCGAGAATATAGATGAGTGATAAAATGTGAGTGTTGATCTGTCTAAATCTGATAACTACAAAGGGAATCACGCGATAGAGTAATTATTAAATAATCTTAGAGATTTTGAGTCTTTCTAGGTCTGTAAAATCTTTGGTGAAAATATCCAGAGTCGGTGGTCATCCTTTAGCAGCAGATGCCTCATTCGAAAGGCTTTTTTGCGTGTCGTGATATGGCACCTAGGTACCTATGAGCGTTACAATTTACAAGACTCGACCACCGATTTATCCAGCCGTTGATTACCAAAGTAATTCGAAGATATGATACCTCGTCCCGTGTTTTAACTGCAAAATTGTTTTTTTTTTTGTATGAAAAAAAAACATAATGTTTAAAAAAAAGTCGTACAACAGAAATTTACAGTCTTGATGAACCAAAGTCACCCTAAAGAGGTATTGCGTTAGGTACCAGTGAGCCTGTATATTTAGTCAATGGTGCCGATTCTGTTGTTTACGAACTAAATAAATTTAATCTCACTATAATGGATGCATTTTTGTGGCGTTTGGTGTTGAAACACTGGGGCCGTGGGGCCAAGATGCCCTTCTTTTGTTTAAAGAGGTCTCCCGGCGCCTTATTGAGACCTCCCGTGACAGGAAGGCTGGTGTCTATCTAGCACAGCGGATCAGCATTGCCATTCAACGTGGCAATGCCGCCAGCCTTCTTGGCACGTTCACTCAGGGCAGTGTGTAGTGTGTATGTAGATGTGTACAAGTATAAATATTAAGTCTTATGATTAATAAAGAACATTCATAACGGAGCACTCGTCGTGTCAATAACTTCCCACATTACATGGCGACCCTGCCAGTAGGCGCACTATAGCTATGCGCCCGCGCCTGCGCTCGCGCCCGACGCGACGCGATGTTGTATAAGACAATGTGAAGAACGAAAAATCAAATATTAAATCAGGAAGAAGGAAGCAAGAAATTTATAATATGAAGAAAATGAAAATTGTACAAATAATGATGATAAATACGGAAGAATGAAAAAATTAAGATAAAAAATATGGAAGAAAGAAAATTTAAAAAAATGAAGATAATTAAATATAGAAGAACGAAAATAAATTAAATATTATGAAGAAAGAAAAACTTCAATAAATTAAATATTATGAAGATGAAATAAATAATATATCAAGAAAGAAGTAAAATAATGTAAGAAGAAAGAAAACTTGAAGGAGCGGTGTCCAGGGTAATCCCGGCCCACGGAGTCCAGGGTATAGCCCGGCCCAATCATCATGATGTGCAGACCACCTTCGTGTCTACGTGCATCACTCACATCGTGGATCGAGTTTAGGAGTTGGGAGACACACGACGTGCATCCGAAAAAATAATTATATATGGAAGATTTTCATATCCTTTTAAAATGGTAAAAAAAAAATATGTTTAGCTACTTTATACAATATTTACGGTAAATAGGTTATAATGATTTCTTAGTAATTTTGGTTGATTTAATTTGTTGAGTTGAGCGGTTATAGTTGTTTTATGACGAATAATGAGGGTTAATTCGATTTTAGACGCAGAAATTTTATACAATTTTATTTTAAAGGGTAAATAATAGTTAATTTTAGAAGGGATTTCGTTTATTTTTTTTATTTTTATTTCAATATTAATATAACAATGTCAGAAAAGTTTGATTTTGAATCGGCTATTGCCTTATTGCCAGTTATGACAGGAGAAGAACAAGTAACAAGATCATTAATTGATGGAATAGATTTTTATAGCAGTATGTTAAATAATTGTTCACAGAACTTATTAATTAATTTTGTTCTTAAAACAAGATTGTCTGAACATGCTAAATTTCTTTTAAAACAAAAATATGTTAATGTAGAAAGTTTAATAAATGATATGAAAATATTTTTGTTGCCGAAAAAATCACCAGATACCTTACAGACGCAGTTATTAAATTGTAGACAGGGTAATAGGTCTATTAAAGAGTTTGGTACAGAATTGGAAAACATTTTTGTAGATTTAACTTTAGTACAATCCGATGGTGATAGATTTAAAATTGAAGTATTACGTCCAATTAATGAAAAAATGGCAATTAAGTGTTTTCAGATGGTTTAAATAATAATCATATAGGTATAATTGTAGCTTCCAGACAGTTTAGTTCTTTATCACAAGCCATTCAGACTGCAATAGATGAAGGCAATATGTCAGTTAGTAGAAAACTGTATTTTATACACAAAGATCAATTTTGTCGTAATAATAATGTAGGTAAAAATTATAATCATTATCATGATATTATAAAAGATTCGAGTTTAGTTATAAAACCGAGTACGTCATACAGTCATCCGGTACAAATGAACGGTCAGGTTACGCACGATCAGCAAACACACGCTGTAGCTGAGTCCAAGTGTAGAGAGTTGAATAATTTAAACAACGTTGATTTGAAATTTGATACTTACTCTGATTTAGATGACTTTGGTATTAATACGTTATTCGAAGATGAGGTAGAAAATAAATATTATGACATTGTAAATGAATTAGATTTGATAGAAAGCAAAAAGGAAAATAGGAATTTAAAGAGAATAAAATATAAGAAACCTAAGGGTTGCGTAGAGATATTATTTAGAAACTTTTTTGAGGATAATATTAAGGATAAAAAATGTTTTAAGTCTAAAGAAGGTATTTGTGTTTATGTTCCTTCGAAAGCAACTTTATATGTAGAGAATGAAGCACTATCAGTAGGACAGTTGCTAGCGGAAGATTTAAAATTGTTATGTAGAGATAAAAATATAAAGGTATTGATAGTTAATAAAGATAAATGTTTAAGAAGTAATATAAAGAAATTAATACGTATTATGAGAAAATATGAGGTAGAATTGCCAAGATTACAGATAAATGATAAAGTAGTAAGAGTTGAAAATAACGTGAGTAGTAATAAAGAAAATAAAGAGAAAAATGATAAGAGAGAAAAGAAAAATAATGTTGTTAGTATATTATCGCCGCAAACAGGTCAAAATATTGTAGAAGATGATATAAAAAACAAGTCTAATGACAAATGGTCAGAATTGAGACAAATGAATAAAAATGATTATAATAGTGAAGATAATAAATATTTTAGTAAGATGATAGAAAATGAGACGATTTTCTTAAATAATTGTATAATGTATGATAGCAGATCGGTAGGCATTACTTAGTATAGAAATAAATAAACAGTAGGTATAGATTGTATGTAATGATAGGTATGTTACTAATGGAGAAAGGATTTAGATATTATTTTTACTTTGACTTTTATATATGTTTACTTTTGGTTTGTTTAAAGTATTTGAAACATGAACTATCTATGTTTGACATTCCAGTCTCAGATAAAATTACTTAGTTCATTGAATTTAATTTGATATGTTTGTTTATATTCCCACATAGTCAAAGCTCAATCATGTTGATGAATCAGTATTCATATGATTTTTTTAAGATCATTTAATATTATGAATAAGAATACTTATATTTTTGAAATTTTATTGTTATATCGTAATCATTTTTTTTATCAATTAGTATGGTTTTAATTTTCATTTCTTAAAAAATAAGAATGTATTTTACATTTTATTTTTTTTCTTTGAGGGGAAGGTGTAGTGTGTATGTAGATGTGTACAAGTATAAATATTAAGTCTTATGATTAATAAAGAACATTCATGACGGAGCACTCGTCGTGTCAATAACTTCCCACATTACAAGTGATCTGGCACAACTTTTCTACTTGTAAATATTTTGTATTTTGTAAATTTAGTGTTAGTTATATTAGTAGTTATATTATTTTTTTGTTGTAAATATTTAATGTAATAAAATAGCTAAATGCAATTAAAAATACAATAGCAATCAAAAAAAAAAACTCACTATATCTCTTTCTAATAGTAAATATAAGAAAGAGATGCAAGATATTTTAGTCCTGTCAGTTTAGTACAATCACACATTTCAACGTGAATTTAAGCGCGATCTTTATTGGTCACAACTATTTACCCGGACATTACGACGGTATGGATTAAACTGACAGCATTATTATATCTATAAATTTCATCAAAATCGATAAATTTTTCTATCTATTTTCAATAAAGTTTAAATGAAAGTGAGGTGACTTGTCTAATATAAGTTAAGTTCGTAAACAACAGAATCGGCACCAATGTCCTTTCAAATTAAGTCAAAATAATATCCTAGGACATTCGTCACACACGACAATGGAAGCTCGCATCTTAATTATTGGATTTGTCACTCGTGCGCGTCATAAATACCGCTGTCGCGTGCTAATGAAAGACAAACACACACCCGGCGGCGCCCTCAGTTAATTACTTATGTTAAACTCATTTCCAACTTGTGTTTGGCCGGAACATCGACTAAATGTTCCTTGGTTTGTTGTTTGAGAGTTATGGTATTTACATAACCCAGTTAGCGAGTGGTTGCAAAGATCCGCTGACATGGAACCGATGATAGGAAAATTATTGGAAGATCAACAGATATTTTATGCTGGTGGGTTACTTAATTCAATGAGTAACTTTAATAACTTCTGATATTTGCACTTGGGAATATCGAGTCTGAGGGATTTTTTTAACCAAAATGGTAAGCTTGGCTGTCGCCCGTGGCTTCACCCACTTTCCTGGGATAAAAAGTCCTACTAATATTATAAGTGTGAAAAGTGTGTTTGTATGGAAGTGTAGATGTTTGCCTTCACGCGACTAGCTACCAGTGGCGAAGGGTCCATACAAGCCGATTCCCATCGGCTTACCTTTTAGAAATCTCAGACCCACATATTCATCATTTTAAAGCCACTTTTATGTAAAATACACTGTAATTAAGTATAAAATTATCGGTGTTTTTTGAACGGCTTACCCTCGCCATAATTTGACCCCTCGCCACTGCTAGCTACTGAACGAATTTTGATGAAACTTGGCTACATAATATTTTTCTTTAAAAAAAATTATCTTGTTGGGTGCACACACGTTCGCAAAATCCATTTATTTATACGTGTGTATAAATCCTTAACTGCAGACCGATGCCAAGTTTTTAATTGAATTGATTTTTCCGATCGTAGAAGAAGGAGAGTTATTGTACAAATCTGATTGTAAGTAGAAGTAGAAGGCAAGGAAGATAATGTGAGAAAGACTACTTAACTTTCGACAGCCGTAGTCGTTGAAATTGGACCGTTATCTACACTTATCTAAAGAGAAAAGATTTGTATTTTTGTTTGTAATGAATAAACTCAAAATGGACCTATTTTAAAAATTATCACTGAGTAGCATAGGCTATGTTTTATTTTAAAATAATTAGGGATCCCTACGAAAAAATACCCCTAAAGTAACCCAAGGTAGTAGAATTCCTTACATCACGCAGATTGCGGGTGAAACTGTATGCGGAAAGCTAATAAACTGTATTTTGTAAAGGACAGTCAATAAAGCGACGTAAGCGCAATGCTGTCCAACGATCCAATTTGTAACAACTTTGTGAATGCGAGGCACAATCACGACATGTGTTCTACACAATATGTAGGTACAGTAGACAACTGAGGTAAATTAACAACACGGCATTTTACCGGTTTGCTGCTGCACTTGTGTTTATTGGAGTAGATTTATTAGGCAATACCTCGTTCTGTCTCTGAACACTTTTTGCGCATATTTCAACAAGTATAATTCGCAGACAGTAGAGACGCCTACGAGTACTACGAAGTGCTACGAATGTAGATAATTTGTAGCACATCGTAGCCTTGTAGGTATTGGTGATTTGTTACAAATAATCATTGCATTTTTATTATACTTATAGTATATTTTAATGTAATTTGATTTGCTTTAGTAAATTACAATGCGCCCGATGGATAAAAACCAAGAAAACTAGTGACTCTCAAGGGTAATTGCCAAAGCACAATAATTAGAGTTTACACACAAACTTATTTAACTTGAGGTAGCTAAACTTTTTTTTTTTTTTTATGTGGTGAAATCCTCATAGGATACGCTGCGACCCCGGGGGGAACGGCAGGGTTATGTCAGACTCCTACCCCCACAGTGTTCATACATGTCGCTGCCGGCTGGGTATACGGGGGCGCCGAAGCATTCGTCCGCGCACCCAGCAGCGACGGCCTGGTGCGTGGTGCGAGGCCTCATCTTCGACGACAACGACATCGTCGGCGACGGTGGGGACCGGAGCTCTTGTCCTCCTCACCGTCTCGTCTTGGATAGCGTGCGGGAACACGCGCACGTCTACCCGAGCCCCATGGCGGGCGGCAGACTCCCCCGAGTCCGCCACCCTTGGGCTCATGTGGGGGGGGAAGGTGACTGGCCTATACTTACAATATTATATTTTTTTATATTCTCAATAGAGATAAATACATGTTCTCTTGTAATATATGCTCTATGTAATACATTGTTAGGTATAAATTTGTTTACGAGTATCGTCTCGTGTCACGCTCCGTAATCACATTGAACAGTTTATAGTGTAAATGATGTTACTAGACAATGTGTCAGCACATTCATCATTTGTCTGTCGCTTCACATAATATTCCCTGTGGACTAGTTAACGCTGATTTGATGTCATTTAACTAGCCTCCGCCTTGCGGTTTTACCTGATTTCCTAGGGATCTTATGTTATTCCAAGATAAAAGTAATCTATCTGTTATTTCATATGATCTGTCTGTGTTACAAGTTTTATTCAATTCTGTTGAGCAGTTACGGAGATGAGTGGTAGCAAACATTCGCACTTACATAATATTGCACTACTTGGCGCTTTTAAATTATGGTCAATACTTTATGAGGTGTCGTAAGTCTGTGGACTCTCTCACTGGAATTTCGAAAAAAAAATGAATCGATAATATAAAATAAACCCTTTTATCTACTCTCATATCGTAATGTTCTAATTAAGAAATCAAAAACAGTACTTTAAGCACTTTATGCACACCCGTGTATAATGAAATTAAAAAATTATATTATAGTACAATTTTCTTCCCAAGATAATACTATAAAATAACTTTTTTTCTATTAAAGTACAAGTATTTGGACATGTCTGATACTTCAATTACTGTCAGTTAACTTGTCAAACAAAATAATAAAGAAAAAAACATTATAAGTGGCCAGACATCAGGACTAAACAATTATAATTTTAGATGCAAATTTACTTTGTCTGTGGTCGCGTATGCGGTAGAGATCTCAAATTAGGAGAATTTCCCCACACGGATTTGGGCTCCATGATGATTAATGTTTGTTTATTTTATTGATTTTTTGCATACATATTTTATTTTGGCCAATAATGACAGGAAAATAGCAGTGATACTAAAGTGAAATAAACTTGGATCTGAAATTGTGGAGGCGGCAATGGAAATGACGAATAATCGATACCCGTAAGTCATGAAAACCTATGACAAAATATTATCGATATTTTACCTTTAAATTACATTATTAGATGAGTTTAGATAAAGTACTGTATGATACTGCACATAATTAGGTATTAAAATCTCGTGTGATACTATTAAGAACCGAGCCGTAACACTCGTATTTTAATAACCCCTATTATGTAACAGTATCATAAACTACTATTCTCGTGCCACTAAAACTAATCAGTTAATAATTAACGCTATGATTTTGTCTACCTGTTTTTCAATTAATTTTGTAGTTTACAAGAAATAAATATTATTGTAGTTTTTTGCGCGAAACACGGTTGCGAGAGGCAGCATACGCCGCTTGGATAGGTGTGAGAGTGTCCGAGCGCGCAATGTCAAATTCATAGAGCAGGGCCTTAATTCATACTTCGCTTTAATACCAAACCGATATTTTAAAATAACATAGTTTCATAAAAAGTAGGAATGTATTTTCAATATTGCCAACTATCCGTACTTCGTATTCATTCAAATTGACTGGGGAGCTCGGCCTTGGATCGCGTGAACTTTTCAGATTGGTCACTCCGCTGTAAAGTTCATTGTATGATGAACTCTAAAGAGTTCCGGTACACACTACACACCCGTCCAGTGTCCACTGTAATGATACAAGTTCACGTGTTGTCGATATTGCTTTCTGAGTTGCTGGTGGACGTGGTTATATATATTTTTAACTGCCGACGAAAAATAGTGATGTTATATGTTTGTAGTGTATATCTGTGTATGGCATTATAGCTCCGGAATGGATGAACCGATTTTGATTAAGTGTTTTTTTCATTTTGAGCTATGCGCTCAGATCACCTCGAGGTTTTTAGATTGTGTCGGGGGTTTCTTTACTTTAATCTGAAAACTAATTAAAAAAAAGTATAGGTACTTATCGCCTTATTTAACCGATTTTGAATACGCAAAACAATTTGCTGTAATTAAAAGTTGTATAAGAACTAACATGACTACACATATTTGAAAAAAAAGCGGAAAATATATCCTAGAAAAATTCCTTCACAATCTTCCTGTAACCTTTATTTTTTATCTCGTCGCGTGTCACATCCAGCCACCTGCGCTGTGCCTCGATATTTTGCATACAGAATAGTTTTACAATTACCGCACCCTTATACAGGCGTCAACTTTTTAATTTCGTTCACGGTAAAATGTAACGAAGTTATTTAGGCTGTATGGCTACTGTTATAGGCTTTAAAGGATACTTTTCCAAACAAAAAAACTCCGGTGTTCACGATAAAATTGATTTCAAGTGCTTTGTTGAAATTTGATTACCGAAACTCGACGAGATGTGTGCTTGAATTGTTCCCCAGTTTTTGATCTATGCGATACCGCGTATGGGTAACTTCTTTTTAAAGCTGATTTGTTTTCCAGTTATTGTTTGTTGTTCGTGTATATCGAAATAATTACGGTATAGTTTGAAATGCTATTTCAGCGCGAATGATGTGTATGTATAATTTGATTTATTGTATTTTATTTAATTTTATTTACTTTTTATTCACATTTATTACCAGTATCTACTAGTAGTAATATAGGTGCCCGCTAATGCGTATAATATATGTAAGTATATTTTAAATACTTTGAAGTTCAACCAGACGGTCTTCATGATAGTTAGAATTGCAAAATATCAAATATAACTTTATACCAAATATATTATTTATACAACAAAACCCAAATCGTAGTACGATTACATTAAAATATTAATCCAGATACTGAAAATCAAATTCAATATTATTATCACATTCTACACCAAGTCATCGATCATAGATTTATACCACCTTCAAGCTCCGGAACGGAGTCGCAATAGCAAATACCCAAAGTTTCCTATAACTTGTCTTTAAAAGCCACGAATTTAAAGGTACCTTTCGTGTGCTCCTCGCTAAAGTTTGAGAATTCCTTTCGACTTCCACGAGATCGCAAATGGCCAAAGTTCTATTGTAATTAACGGTCGTATCACGTTGAACGTCGACTTAAGAACTGTCTTATGACTAATTAATTGTCTAAAGAAGAAGATGATCAAATTACAATTCAAAATTATTAAAATATTTGATGTTCCCTGTGCTTTCATCCGCGTTCTCAGGACACTTTTATTTTGCACGAAACTCTCTTTTACCTCGCGAATTGTATTAAAAAGGGGTTTTTAAACCATCATACCTATATCCTACTTATTTTCAATGAAAACATATATGTATGACATTCTCAAGACCTTTCTGCAGCTTTTGACGGAACTCAAATATTTGGAAATACTTAGAAAGATAAAAAAAAAACATTAAACAAACCGCATGATTCACCTTTAAAGCCAATGTTTCTCTCAATATTGTATCAAATTTGAAATTAAAAATACATCACAAGATTTCAAATTCTAAACCAAATAGATTGACGGATTCATTTTTAAAGAATAGTAAATACACGCGCTAGATTGATTTTACCTCCAATTTTTATGGCGATAATTTTAGGTCATTACAGCGCCTGTGCAATAATACAGAATGTATTTAAGTTTGTATCAAAACCAGCCTCAAGTTTCCTTTAAGAATTTTTCGCTAGTTTGCATAGCTTCGAGGCCCACTCGAAAAATTCACTGTGTATATATTTTCACGATAGTTTATGGTATGAGAGGGTATTATGTGAACAAAAGCCGAGGAATAATAGCCAATATATCTTTAGTCTGGTCTTTCGTTTGTTTAAAACAGCTCTTGAAATAACTTCGGTGGTAAACAAAAGTTTGAGCGCCACTTACTCGTACTTCCCAATATCGCGATACGTATTGATCGTCTCACGCTTGACATCCAAGTTTTCCCATTAGAAGTTTGGGAACCGTGAAAATTATTTGCTTTTCAAGTCGTCGCCTCCTTATGCTTTTTATAACCAAGCACTCAATCTGACAATGGAAGTTGGGATTTATTACAGGAATTTCGACCTTAATGGAAAGTGTATAAAAGTTGGAATTACTTTTGGATTTTATGACGTTAATGTGTTGAAGGAAAATAATAATTTTATCATGAATTTACTTACTTTATCAAATGTTAGAAGCTTTGTTAACTTTTTATCGTGGACGTTCTAACTTATTAATTTTATGACGTATATATAAACTTCTAAAATTTTCCGTACACAAACAAAATCACTAATACCTACTGAATATTTCTTCTTGAATTACAAATCATGTTTACTCATTTCCATAGGTGACATTAACTGAAAGCACTATAAGCTTTCGCATAATCCCTTTGAGATATCTATGTAAAGATTATCGTTACATATAGAAGAATAGGGTTAATATAAGTAAGCGAATTCATCAATTCATGTATAACTCAGGGGCGGCCTTAGCAATTGCGAGGCTCCGGGCGCGTATTATGCGAGGCCCTTTGTGGAATTAGTTTTATTGTTGTTGCTTGACAAGCAATGCTAAGTAGTAACAAAAAATAATATATTCAAAGATAACAAATTATTAATAAAGATAAACTATATAAGGTGCAAGAATCAGGGATTCAAAAATGATGGTTGCGACTTTTTCTAAGATAAACATTATTCAATTATTTTTCTACTTGGATTGTTGCGCGAGTGCGCGAGGCCCCTGCAAGAGCCAGGCCCCAGGTGGTTGCTCTGCTTGCCACCCCCAAAGGCCGCCCCTGTGACTCTTATAACTTCGTAATGGTAATGCTCTGGCTCCTAAAATTTTTGAGTTTGATGTACACTATCCGTATTCGGCATAACCCAAACTAAATCACCCTGTATACTTTTGGTTATCAAAGTTATCAAATATGTTGAAGAAGAATTTTTGTTTTAAAAGTTAGAGCAAGTACCTACTATGCAATACTAATGTATAAAGAAGGTAAATTTAAAATGACTACATAGATATTGATAAAAGAGATTGTTTCGATAGTACATCATAAATAATATCAATCACTTTCTAATAAATTTCAAACCCCTCGTCTGAACCTTTACAATGATGATGTATCGATGGATTTGCTTACCTTTATTCTTGTATCTATTAAAAAAAGCGATGAAATATTCTTTATTGAATACTAGACGGTACCCTCCTAGCCGGTACCCTCCTAGCCAGTACCCTCCTACTGGAAGTTCTGCAGGCAGTACTACAAATCTTTACCTTACGTAATTATACATGACAAGCTGTTTCACACGCTTTCACCCATGTTCCTGGAATATAAAAAAAACATATAACACTCGGGGATAATGTAGTTTCCTATTAATAAAAGAATTTTTAGAATCGGACCAGTGACTCTGGAGATTACCTGCTACATCCAAACTTACAAACATTACCTCTTTATAATTGTTAGTATAGACAAAGATGGCGGCACCGTCGCCTGATATTGTCAGGCTGACTGCAAAACTACCAACAAAATAGTAACATAAGCTGGCAACATTAACTTCCGCCCCACATACGCGACCTGCCGTTGACCTTTGTATTGGCTGCATTCCACCAGTTTTCATGTAAATTACACGGAATTATGTAGCGCAGTTATAGTATTAAAATAGTAATTATATCGTGGAACCGCAAACTATGCTTTCGTAGACATTCTCTTTGTTTTGGTTGTATAAAGCAACTAGCGTCGACTCCGTGGTTTTACGTGTACCCAAAGGGTACAATATTTTCCCGGGACATGACGTATTTGTAGTCTTTATTTTCTCCGCTTATGAGTACCTATTGTTTCTCAAACATTATAAGGCTATATTTATACCTACAAATGTTTCTTGGATACAAAATATCCTTCTATCCATGCCATAAGCTTGATACATGCCAAATTTCATTACTTTTGGTAGAGCCATCGAGGTGTCAAGAGTACCTCTTGTAACAAATAAACAAACGCACTTTCGTATTTACTTTACCAATATAAAATAATAGTGAGATACCAATTAAATAAAGTAAAGTTTTTTTAAGTGTGAAAAGCTGTATATTTTTTTTAATGCCAGAATGTTATACGTCAAATTTTAACGTCAATTCTTAGTACTTACAACTAAAGTTACTAGATACTTTATGACGAAACTAAACTTTATCTTTGACCACTTTGCTGTTTTAACGACGCGGTCTGATACTAAAAACTTGGAGCAAGTACTCAAGTAAACGTTAATTACTAATGAAATATGCAATATATTACCGGTGTGAAGTTAGCAGCCAAAAGTTGGCAGCCAATATAATCCGACCAAATTAAGAAGAATTCTAAAATTACCCTATAATGAGCTTATTTAACAAGGA
The DNA here is from genome assembly GCA_963555595.1 of Tethea ocularis. Classification (NCBI taxonomy): domain Eukaryota; kingdom Metazoa; phylum Arthropoda; class Insecta; order Lepidoptera; family Drepanidae; genus Tethea; species Tethea ocularis. The sequence goes on from OY741958.1 coordinate 12,163,342, forward strand.
AAATTGTTTAAAACAGTATAGAATTAAAAAACAGGATGATTTAAGGCCTTTCAATCATAAAATAATCGATAAAGTTACATAAATTCGGAATTTCAACATTTCTGAGTATTTTGTATAATGGCCGGCTCTGAGCGTTCAAACCAAACAAAAATTGATAATTTATTCAAAAAAATATCATATTCTTAGCAAAAGATCTGAAATAAAATATTTCCTGTAAGTTTCAGACCAATTAAAACAACCTCAAAGCACTCGGAATACAAAAGTTACAGGTTGTCTTTCGAAAATAGAGAATATTTTATCCAAAATATAGCGGTATCGCTCCAGCTGTATGTTTATATTGTAAATACATATGAAAACTTAATAAATAATATTGTTTTATGTACTTGCCGAGGGGACTACAAGGCTATATAAGACGATAACCAATATAGTATCGAAAAAATCCTTAACATGACTTTGACGGTCGGTTCAGCTCTCAAGATGCAGCCCTGTCACTCTACAAATGTGTTCAAATTATAGGTATATATCTTATCTTAGTAAATAATACAGTCTCATGTACTTCCGGAGGGGATTACATGGGTCTATGTCACGTAAGCCAGTATACCATACCGAAAAAAATCTTAAAATATTTTCGATGACTGATTAGGCTCTCAAGATGCAACCCTGTCACTCTAAAAATGAGTTCAAATTATAGGTATGTATCTTATCTTAGTAAATAGTACAGTTTTATGTACTTCCGGAGGGGACTTAATGGCTCTATTACACGGCAGCCAGTAAGACATTGAAAAAATTCTTAAAATATTTTCGATGACTGATTAAGCTCTCAAGATGCAACCCTGTCACTCTACGAAGGTTTTCAAATTATAGGTACATATCTTATATTAGTAAATAATTCAGTCTTATGTACTTCCGGAGGGGATTACATGGCTCTATTACATAGCAGCTAGTAAGACGTCGAAAAAACTCTTAAAATATTTTCGATGTCTGATTAGGCTCTCAAGATGAAACCCTGTCACTCTACAAATGTGTTCAAATTATAGGTATGTATCTTATCTTAGTAAATAATTCAGTCTTATGTACTTCCGGAGGGGATAACATGGCTCTATTACACGGCAGCCAGTAAGACATCGAAAAAATTCATGAAATATTTTCGATGGCTGATTAGGCTCTCAAGATGTAACCCTGTCACTCTACAAATGTGTTCAAATGATAGGTATGTATCTTATCTTAGTAAATAGTACAGTTTTATGTACTTCCGGAGGGGATTACATGGGTCTATGTCACGTCAGCCAGTACCATACCAAAAAAAAAACTTCAAATATTTTCGATGGCTGATTAGGCTCTCAAGATGAAACCCTGTCACTCTACGAAGGTTTTCAAATTATAGGTATATATCTTATCTTAGTAAATAATTCAGTCTTATGTACTTCCGGAGGGGATTACATGGCTCTATTACACGGCAGCCAGTAAGACATCGAAAAAAATCTTAAAATATTTTCGATGGCTGATTAAGCTTTCAAGATGCAACCCTGTCACTCTACGAAGGTTTTCAAATTATAGGTTAATATCTTATCTTAGTAAATAAAACAGTTTTATGTACTTCCGGAGGGGATAGCATGGGTCTATGTCACGTCAGCCAGTACCATACCAAAAAAAAAACTTAAAATATTTTCGATGGCTGATTAGGCTCTCAAGATGAAACCCTGTCACTCTACAAATGGGTTCAAATTATAGGTACATATGTTATATTAGTAAATAATTCAGTCTTATGTACTTCCGGAGGGGATTACATGGCTCTATTACATAGCAGCTAGTAAGACGTCGAAAAAACTCTTAAAATATTTTCGATGTCTGATTAGGCTCTCAAGATGCAACCCTGTCACTCTACAAATGTATTCAAATTATAGGTATGTATCTTATTTTAGTAAATAGTACAGTTTTATGTACTTCCGGAGGGGATAGCATGGGTCTATGTCACGTCAGCCAGTACCATACCAAAAAAAAAACTAAAATATTTTCGATGGCTGATTAGGCTCTCAAGATGAAACCCTGTCACTCTACAAATGAGTTCAAATTATAGGTATGTATCTTATCTTAGTAAATAGTACAGTTTTATGTACTTCCGGAGGGGATTACATGGGTCTATGTCACGTCAGCCAGTACCATACCAAAAAAAAAACTTAAAATATTTTCGATGTCTGATTAGGCTCTCAAGATGGAACCCTGTCACTCTACAAATGTATTCAAATTATAGGTATGTATCTTATTTTAGTAAATAGTACAGTTTTATGTACTTCCGGAGGGGATAGCATGGGTCTATGTCACGTCAGCCAGTACCATACCAAAAAAAAAATTAAAATATTTTCGATGGCTGATTAGGCTCTCAAGATGAAACCCTGTCACTCTACAAATGGGTTCAAATTATAGGTATATATCTTATCTTCGTAAATAATTCAGTCTTATGTACTTCCGGAGGGGATTACATGGCTCTATTACATAGCAGCTAGTAAGACATCGAAAAAACTCTTAAAATATTTTCGATGTCTGATTAGGCTCTCAAGATGCAACCCTGTCACTCTACAAATGTATTCAAATTATAGGTATGTATCTTATCTTAGTAAATAGTACAGTTTTATGTACTTCCGGAGGGGATAGCATGGGTCTATGTCACGTCAGCCAGTACCATACCAAAAAAAAAACTTAAAATATTTTCGATGGCTGATTAGGCTCTCAAGATGAAACCCTGTCACTCTACAAATGGGTTCAAATTATAGGTACATATGTTATATTAGTAAATAATTCAGTCTTATGTACTTCCGGAGGGGATTACATGGCTCTATTACATAGCAGCTAGTAAGACATCGAAAAAACTCTTAAAATATTTTCGATGTCTGATTAGGCTCTCAAGATGCAACCCTGTCACTCTACAAATGTGTTCAAATTATAGGTATGTATCTTATCTTAGTAAATAATTCAGTCTTATGTACTTCCGGAGGGGATAACATGGCTCTATTACACGGCAGCCAGTAAGACATCGAAAAAATTCATGAAATATTTTCGATGGCTGATTAGGCTCTCAAGATGAAACCTTGTCACTCTACAAATGAGTTCAAATTATAGGTATGTATCTTATCTTAGTAAATAGTACAGTTTTATGTACTTCCGGAGGGGATTACATGGGTCTATGTCACGTCAGCCAGTACCATACCAAGAAAAAAACTAAAATATTTTCGATGGCTGATTAGGCTCTCAAGATGAAACCCTGTCACTCTACAAATGAGTTCAAATTATAGGTATGTATCTTATCTTAGTAAATAAAACAGTTTTATGTACTTCCGGAGGGGATTACATGGGTCTATGTCACGTCAGCCAGTACCATACCAAAAAAAAAACTTAAAATATTTTCGATGGCTGATTAGGCTCTCAAGATGAAACCCTGTCACTCTACAAATGGGTTCAAATTATAGGTATGTATCTTATCTTAGTAAATAATTCAGTCTTATGTACTTCCGGAGGGGATAACATGGCTCTATTACACGGCAGCCAGTAAGACATCGAAAAAATTCATGAAATATTTTCGATGGCTGATTAGGCTCTCAAGATGAAACCCTGTCACTCTACAAATGAGTTCAAATTATAGGTATGTATCTTATCTTAGTATATAGTACAGTTTTATGTACTTCCGGAGGGGATTACATGGGTCTATGTCACGTCAGCCAGTACCATACCAAAAAAAAAACTTAAAATATTTTCGATGGCTGATTAGGCTCTCAAGATGAAACCCTGTCACTCTACAAATGAGTTCAAATTATAGGTATATATCTTATCTTAGTAAATAATTCAGTCTTATGTACTTCCGGAGGGGATAACATGGGTCTATGTCACGTCAGCCAGTACCATACCAAAAAAAAAACTTCAAATATTTTCGATGGCTGATTAGGCTCTCAAGATGAAACCCTGTCACTCTACAAATGGGTTCAAATTATAGGTACATATGTTATATTAGTAAATAATTTAGTCTTATGTACTTCCGGAGGGGATTACATGGCTCTATTACATAGCAGCTAGTAAGACATCGAAAAAACTCTTAAAATATTTTCGATGTCTGATTAGGCTCTCAAGATGAAACACTGTCACTCTACAAATGGGTTCAAATTATAGGTACATATGTTATATTAGTAAATAATTCAGTCTTATGTACTTCCGGAGGGGATTACATGGCTCTATTACATAGCAGCTAGTAAGACGTCGAAAAAACTCTTAAAATATTTTCGATGTCTGATTAGGCTCTCAAGATGAAACCCTGTCACTCTACAAATGTGTTCAAATTATAGGTATGTATCTTATCTTAGTAAATAATTCAGTCTTATGTACTTCCGGAGGGGATAACATGGCTCTATTACACGGCAGCCAGTAAGACATCGAAAAAATTCATGAAATATTTTCGATGGCTGATTAGGCTCTCAAGATGTAACCCTGTCACTCTACAAATGTGTTCAAATGATAGGTATGTATCTTATCTTAGTAAATAGTACAGTTTTATGTACTTCCGGAGGGGATTACATGGGTCTATGTCACGTCAGCCAGTACCATACCAAAAAAAAAACTTAAAATATTTTCGATGGCTGATTAGGCTCTCAAGATGAAACCCTGTCACTCTACAAATGGGTTCAAATTATAGGTATGTATCTTATCTTAGTAAATAATTCAGTCTTATGTACTTCCGGAGGGGATAACATGGCTCTATTACACGGCAGCCAGTAAGACATCGAAAAAATTCATGAAATATTTTCGATGGCTGATTAGGCTCTCAAGATGAAACCCTGTCACTCTACAAATGAGTTCAAATTATAGGTATGTATCTTATCTTAGTATATAGTACAGTTTTATGTACTTCCGGAGGGGATTACATGGGTCTATGTCACGTCAGCCAGTACCATACCAAAAAAAAAACTTAAAATATTTTCGATGGCTGATTAGGCTCTCAAGATGAAACCCTGTCACTCTACAAATGAGTTCAAATTATAGGTATATATCTTATCTTAGTAAATAATTCAGTCTTATGTACTTCCGGAGGGGATAACATGGGTCTATGTCACGTCAGCCAGTACCATACCAAAAAAAAAACTTCAAATATTTTCGATGGCTGATTAGGCTCTCAAGATGAAACCCTGTCACTCTACAAATGGGTTCAAATTATAGGTACATATGTTATATTAGTAAATAATTTAGTCTTATGTACTTCCGGAGGGGATTACATGGCTCTATTACATAGCAGCTAGTAAGACATCGAAAAAACTCTTAAAATATTTTCGATGTCTGATTAGGCTCTCAAGATGAAACACTGTCACTCTACAAATGGGTTCAAATTATAGGTACATATGTTATATTAGTAAATAATTCAGTCTTATGTACTTCCGGAGGGGATTACATGGCTCTATTACATAGCAGCTAGTAAGACATCGAAAAAACTCTTAAAATATTTTCGATGTCTGATTAGGCTCTCAAGATGCAACCCTGTCACTCTACAAATGTATTCAAATTATAGGTATGTATCTTATCTTAGTAAATAGTACAGTTTTATGTACTTCCGGAGGGGATAGCATGGGTCTATGTCACGTCAGCCAGTACCATACCAAAAAAAAAACTTAAAATATTTTCGATGGCTGATTAGGCTCTCAAGATGAAACCCTGTCACTCTACAAATGGGTTCAAATTATAGGTACATATGTTATATTAGTAAATAATTCAGTCTTATGTACTTCCGGAGGGGATTACATGGCTCTATTACATAGCAGCTAGTAAGACATCGAAAAAACTCTTAAAATATTTTCGATGTCTGATTAGGCTCTCAAGATGCAACCCTGTCACTCTACAAATGTGTTCAAATTATAGGTATGTATCTTATCTTAGTAAATAATTCAGTCTTATGTACTTCCGGAGGGGATAACATGGCTCTATTACACGGCAGCCAGTAAGACATCGAAAAAATTCATGAAATATTTTCGATGGCTGATTAGGCTCTCAAGATGAAACCTTGTCACTCTACAAATGAGTTCAAATTATAGGTATGTATCTTATCTTAGTAAATAGTACAGTTTTATGTACTTCCGGAGGGGATTACATGGGTCTATGTCACGTCAGCCAGTACCATACCAAGAAAAAAACTAAAATATTTTCGATGGCTGATTAGGCTCTCAAGATGAAACCCTGTCACTCTACAAATGAGTTCAAATTATAGGTATGTATCTTATCTTAGTAAATAAAACAGTTTTATGTACTTCCGGAGGGGATTACATGGGTCTATGTCACGTCAGCCAGTACCATACCAAAAAAAAAACTTAAAATATTTTCGATGGCTGATTAGGCTCTCAAGATGAAACCCTGTCACTCTACAAATGGGTTCAAATTATAGGTATGTATCTTATCTTAGTAAATAATTCAGTCTTATGTACTTCCGGAGGGGATAACATGGCTCTATTACACGGCAGCCAGTAAGACATCGAAAAAATTCATGAAATATTTTCGATGGCTGATTAGGCTCTCAAGATGAAACCCTGTCACTCTACAAATGAGTTCAAATTATAGGTATGTATCTTATCTTAGTATATAGTACAGTTTTATGTACTTCCGGAGGGGATTACATGGGTCTATGTCACGTCAGCCAGTACCATACCAAAAAAAAAACTTAAAATATTTTCGATGGCTGATTAGGCTCTCAAGATGAAACCCTGTCACTCTACAAATGGGTTCAAATTATAGGTATATATCTTATCTTAGTAAATAATTCAGTCTTATGTACTTCCGGAGGGGATAACATGGGTCTATGTCACGTCAGCCAGTACTATACCAAAAAAAAAACTTCAAATATTTTCGATGGCTGATTAGGCTCTCAAGATGAAACCCTGTCACTCTACAAATGGGTTCAAATTATAGGTACATATGTTATATTAGTAAATAATTTAGTCTTATGTACTTCCGGAGGGGATTACATGGCTCTATTACATAGCAGCTAGTAAGACATCGAAAAAACTCTTAAAATATTTTCGATGTCTGATTAGGCTCTCAAGATGAAACACTGTCACTCTACAAATGGGTTCAAATTATAGGTATGTATCTTATCTTAGTAAATAATTCAGTCTTATGTACTTCCGGAGGGGATAACATGGCTCTATTACACGGCAGCCAGTAAGACATCGAAAAAATTCATGAAATATTTTCGATGGCTGATTAGGCTCTCAAGATGAAACCCTGTCACTCTACAAATGAGTTCAAATTATAGGTATGTATCTTATCTTAGTATATAGTACAGTTTTATGTACTTCCGGAGGGGATAACTTGGGTCTATGCCACGTCAGCCAGTACCATACCGAAAAAACTGTTAAAATATTTTCGATGTCTGATTAGGCTCTCAAGATACAACCCTGTCACTCTACAAATGTGTTCAAATTATAGATACATATCTTATCTTAGTCAATAGACCAGTCTCATGTACTTCCGGAGGGGATTACATGGGTCTATGCCACGTCAGCCAGTACCATACCGAAAAATTTCTTAAAATATTTTCGATGGCTGATTTGGCTCTCAAGACACAACTCGGTCACTCTACAAATGGGTTCAAATTATAGGTATATATATTATCTTAGTAAATAGTACAGTTTTATGTACTTCCGGAGGGGATAACATGGGTCTACGTCAAATCAGCCAGTACCATACAAAAAAAAAACTTAAAATATTTTCGATGGCTGATTAGGCTCTCAAGATGCAACCCTGTCACTCTACAAATGTGTTCAAATTATAGGTACATATCTTATCTTAGTAAATAGTACAGTTTTATGTACTTCCGGAGGGGATAACATGGGTCTACGTCAAATCAGCCAGTACCATACCAAAAAAAAACTTAAAATATTTTCGATGGCTGATTAGGCTCTCAAGATGCAACCCTGTCACTCTACAAATGTGTTCAAATTATAGGTACATATCTTATCTTAGTAAAAAGAACAGTTTTATGTACTTCCGGAGGGGATAACATGGCTCTATTACACGGCAGCCAGTAAGACATCGAAAAAAATCTTGAAGTATTTTTGATGGCTGATCAGGCTCACAAGATGCAACCCTGTCACTCTACAAATGTATTCAAATTATAGGTATATATCTTATGTTAGTAAATAGTACAGTTTTATGTACTTCCGGAGGGGATAACATGGGTCTATGTCACGTCAGCCAGTATACCATACCGAAAAAAATCTTGAAATATTTTCGATGGCTGATTAGGCTCTCAAGATGCAACCCTGTCACTCTACAAATGAGTTCAAATTATAGGTATATATCTTATCTTAGTAAATAATTCAGTCTTATGTACTTCCGGAGGGGATAGCATGGGTCTGTGTCACGTCAGCCAGTACCATACCAAAAAAAAAACTTAAAATATTTTCGATGGCTGATTAGGCTCTCAAGATGAAACCCTGTCACTCTACAAATGAGTTCAAATTATAGGTATATATCTTGTCTTAGTAAATAAAACAGTTTTATGTACTTCCGGAGGGTATAGCATGGGTCTATGTCACGTCAGCCAGTACCATACCAAAAAAAAAACTTCAAATATTTTCGATGGCTGATTAGGCTCTCAAGATGAAACCCTGTCACTCTACAAATGGGTTCAAATTATAGGTACATATGTTATATTAGTAAATAATTCAGTCTTATGTACTTCCGGAGGGGATTACATGGCTCTATTACATAGCAGCTAGTAAGACATCGAAAAAACTCTTAAAATATTTTCGATGTCTGATTAGGCTCTCAAGATGCAACCCTGTCACTCTACAAATGTATTCAAATTATAAGTATGTATCTTATCTTAGTAAATAGTACAGTTTTATGTACTTCCGGAGGGGATAGCATGGGTCTATGTCACGTCAGCCAGTACCATACGAAAAAAAAACATAAAATATTTTCGATGACTGATTAGGCTCTCAAGATGCAACCCTGTCACTCTACAAATGTATTCAAATTATAGGTGTATATCTTATCTTAGTAAATAATTCAGTCTTATGTACTTCCGGAGGGGATAACTTGGGTCTATGCCACGTCAGCCAGTACCATACCGAAAAAACTGTTAAAATATTTTCGATGTCTGATTAGGCTCTCAAGATACAACCCTGTCACTCTACAAATGTGTTCAAATTATAGATACATATCTTATCTTAGTCAATAGACCAGTCTCATGTACTTCCGGAGGGGATTACATGGGTCTATGCCACGTCAGCCAGTACCATACCGAAAAATTTCTTAAAATATTTTCGATGGCTGATTTGGCTCTCAAGACACAACTCGGTCACTCTACAAATGGGTTCAAATTATAGGTATATATATTATCTTAGTAAATAGTACAGTTTTATGTACTTCCGGAGGGGATAACATGGGTCTACGTCAAATCAGCCAGTACCATACAAAAAAAAAACTTAAAATACTTTCGATGGCTGATTAGGCTCTCAAGATGCAACCGTGTCACTCTACAAATGTGTTCAAATTATAGGTACATATCTTATCTTAGTAAATAGTACAGTTTTATGTACTTCCGGAGGGGATAACATGGGTCTACGTCAAATCAGCCAGTACCATACCAAAAAAAAACTTAAAATATTTTCGATGGCTGATTAGGCTCTCAAGATGCAACCCTGTCACTCTACAAATGTGTTCAAATTATAGGTACATATCTTATCTTAGTAAATAGAACAGTTTTATGTACTTCCGGAGGGGATTACATGGCTCTATTACACGGCAGCCAGTAAGACATCGAAAAAAATCTTGAAGTATTTTTGATGGCTGATTAGGCTCACAAGATGCAACCCTGTCACTCTACAAATGTGTTCAAATTATAGGTACATATCTTATCTTAGTAAATAGTACAGTTTTATGTACTTCCGGAGGGGATAACATGGGTCTACGTCAAATCAGCCAGTACCATACCAAAAAAAAACTTAAAATATTTTCGATGGCTGATTAGGCTCTCAAGATGCAACCCTGTCACTCTACAAATGTGTTCAAATTATAGGTACATATCTTATCTTAGTAAATAGAACAGTTTTATGTACTTCCGGAGGGGATTACATGGCTCTATTACACGGCAGCCAGTAAGACATCGAAAAAAATCTTGAAGTATTTTTGATGGCTGATTAGGCTCACAAGATGCAACCCTGTCACTCTACAAATGTATTCAAATAATAGGTATATATCTTATGTTAGTAAATAGTACAGTTTTATGTACTTCCGGAGGGGATAACATGGGTCTATGTCACGTCAGCCAGTATACCATACCGAAAAAAATCTTGAAATATTTTCGATGGCTGATTAGGCTCTCAAGATGCAACCCTGTCACTCTACAAATGAGTTCAAATTATAGGTATATATCTTATCTTAGTAAATAATTCAGTCTTATGTACTTCCGGAGGGGATAGCATGGGTCTGTGTCACGTCAGCCAGTACCATACCAAAAAAAAAACTTAAAATATTTTCGATGGCTGATTAGGCTCTCAAGATGAAACCCTGTCACTCTACAAATGGGTTCAAATTATAGGTATATATCTTGTCTTAGTAAATAAAACAGTTTTATGTACTTCCGGAGGGTATAGCATGGGTCTATGTCACGTCAGCCAGTACCATACCAAAAAAAAAACTTAAAATATTTTCGATGGCTGATTAGGCTCTCAAGATGAAACCCTGTCACTCTACAAATGGGTTCAAATTATAGGTACATATGTTATATTAGTAAATAATTCAGTCTTATGTACTTCCGGAGGGGATTACATGGCTCTATTACATAGCAGCTAGTAAGACATCGAAAAAACTCTTAAAATATTTTCGATGTCTGATTAGGCTCTCAAGATGCAACCCTGTCACTCTACAAATGTGTTCAAATTATAGGTACATATCTTATCTTAGTAAATAGTACAGTTTTATGTACTTCCGGAGGGGATAACATGGGTCTACGTCAAATCAGCCAGTACCATACCAAAAAAAAACTTAAAATATTTTCGATGGCTGATTAGGCTCTCAAGATGCAACCCTGTCACTCTACAAATGTGTTCAAATTATAGGTACATATCTTATCTTAGTAAATAGAACAGTTTTATGTACTTTCGGAGGGGATTACATGGCTCTATTACACGGCAGCCAGTAAGACATCGAAAAAAATCTTGAAGTATTTTTGATGGCTGATTAGGCTCACAAGATGCAACCCTGTCACTCTACAAATGTATTCAAATTATAGGTATATATCTTATGTTAGTAAATAGTACAGTTTTATGTACTTCCGGAGGGGATAACATGGGTCTATGTCACGTCAGCCAGTATACCATACCGAAAAAAATCTTGAAATATTTTCGATGGCTGATTAGGCTCTCAAGATGCAACCCTGTCACTCTACAAATGTGTTCAAATTATAGGTATGTATCTTATCTTAGTAAATAATTCAGTCTTATGTACTTCCGGAGGGGATAACATGGCTCTATTACACGGCAGCCAGTAAGACATCGAAAAAATTCATGAAATATTTTCGATGGCTGATTAGGCTCTCAAGATGAAACCTTGTCACTCTACAAATGAGTTCAAATTATAGGTATGTATCTTATCTTAGTAAATAGTACAGTTTTATGTACTTCCGGAGGGGATTACATGGGTCTATGTCACGTCAGCCAGTACCATACCAAGAAAAAAACTAAAATATTTTCGATGGCTGATTAGGCTCTCAAGATGAAACCCTGTCACTCTACAAATGAGTTCAAATTATAGGTATGTATCTTATCTTAGTAAATAAAACAGTTTTATGTACTTCCGGAGGGGATTACATGGGTCTATGTCACGTCAGCCAGTACCATACCAAAAAAAAAACTTAAAATATTTTCGATGGCTGATTAGGCTCTCAAGATGAAACCCTGTCACTCTACAAATGGGTTCAAATTATAGGTATGTATCTTATCTTAGTAAATAATTCAGTCTTATGTACTTCCGGAGGGGATAACATGGCTCTATTACACGGCAGCCAGTAAGACATCGAAAAAATTCATGAAATATTTTCGATGGCTGATTAGGCTCTCAAGATGAAACCCTGTCACTCTACAAATGAGTTCAAATTATAGGTATGTATCTTATCTTAGTATATAGTACAGTTTTATGTACTTCCGGAGGGGATTACATGGGTCTATGTCACGTCAGCCAGTACCATACCAAAAAAAAAACTTAAAATATTTTCGATGGCTGATTAGGCTCTCAAGATGAAACCCTGTCACTCTACAAATGGGTTCAAATTATAGGTATATATCTTATCTTAGTAAATAATTCAGTCTTATGTACTTCCGGAGGGGATAACATGGGTCTATGTCACGTCAGCCAGTACTATACCAAAAAAAAAACTTCAAATATTTTCGATGGCTGATTAGGCTCTCAAGATGAAACCCTGTCACTCTACAAATGGGTTCAAATTATAGGTACATATGTTATATTAGTAAATAATTTAGTCTTATGTACTTCCGGAGGGGATTACATGGCTCTATTACATAGCAGCTAGTAAGACATCGAAAAAACTCTTAAAATATTTTCGATGTCTGATTAGGCTCTCAAGATGAAACACTGTCACTCTACAAATGGGTTCAAATTATAGGTATGTATCTTATCTTAGTAAATAATTCAGTCTTATGTACTTCCGGAGGGGATAACATGGCTCTATTACACGGCAGCCAGTAAGACATCGAAAAAATTCATGAAATATTTTCGATGGCTGATTAGGCTCTCAAGATGAAACCCTGTCACTCTACAAATGAGTTCAAATTATAGGTATGTATCTTATCTTAGTATATAGTACAGTTTTATGTACTTCCGGAGGGGATAACTTGGGTCTATGCCACGTCAGCCAGTACCATACCGAAAAAACTGTTAAAATATTTTCGATGTCTGATTAGGCTCTCAAGATACAACCCTGTCACTCTACAAATGTGTTCAAATTATAGATACATATCTTATCTTAGTCAATAGACCAGTCTCATGTACTTCCGGAGGGGATTACATGGGTCTATGCCACGTCAGCCAGTACCATACCGAAAAATTTCTTAAAATATTTTCGATGGCTGATTTGGCTCTCAAGACACAACTCGGTCACTCTACAAATGGGTTCAAATTATAGGTATATATATTATCTTAGTAAATAGTACAGTTTTATGTACTTCCGGAGGGGATAACATGGGTCTACGTCAAATCAGCCAGTACCATACAAAAAAAAAACTTAAAATATTTTCGATGGCTGATTAGGCTCTCAAGATGCAACCCTGTCACTCTACAAATGTGTTCAAATTATAGGTACATATCTTATCTTAGTAAATAGTACAGTTTTATGTACTTCCGGAGGGGATAACATGGGTCTACGTCAAATCAGCCAGTACCATACCAAAAAAAAACTTAAAATATTTTCGATGGCTGATTAGGCTCTCAAGATGCAACCCTGTCACTCTACAAATGTGTTCAAATTATAGGTACATATCTTATCTTAGTAAAAAGAACAGTTTTATGTACTTCCGGAGGGGATAACATGGCTCTATTACACGGCAGCCAGTAAGACATCGAAAAAAATCTTGAAGTATTTTTGATGGCTGATCAGGCTCACAAGATGCAACCCTGTCACTCTACAAATGTATTCAAATTATAGGTATATATCTTATGTTAGTAAATAGTACAGTTTTATGTACTTCCGGAGGGGATAACATGGGTCTATGTCACGTCAGCCAGTATACCATACCGAAAAAAATCTTGAAATATTTTCGATGGCTGATTAGGCTCTCAAGATGCAACCCTGTCACTCTACAAATGAGTTCAAATTATAGGTATATATCTTATCTTAGTAAATAATTCAGTCTTATGTACTTCCGGAGGGGATAGCATGGGTCTGTGTCACGTCAGCCAGTACCATACCAAAAAAAAAACTTAAAATATTTTCGATGGCTGATTAGGCTCTCAAGATGAAACCCTGTCACTCTACAAATGAGTTCAAATTATAGGTATATATCTTGTCTTAGTAAATAAAACAGTTTTATGTACTTCCGGAGGGTATAGCATGGGTCTATGTCACGTCAGCCAGTACCATACCAAAAAAAAAACTTCAAATATTTTCGATGGCTGATTAGGCTCTCAAGATGAAACCCTGTCACTCTACAAATGGGTTCAAATTATAGGTACATATGTTATATTAGTAAATAATTCAGTCTTATGTACTTCCGGAGGGGATTACATGGCTCTATTACATAGCAGCTAGTAAGACATCGAAAAAACTCTTAAAATATTTTCGATGTCTGATTAGGCTCTCAAGATGCAACCCTGTCACTCTACAAATGTATTCAAATTATAAGTATGTATCTTATCTTAGTAAATAGTACAGTTTTATGTACTTCCGGAGGGGATAGCATGGGTCTATGTCACGTCAGCCAGTACCATACGAAAAAAAAACATAAAATATTTTCGATGACTGATTAGGCTCTCAAGATGCAACCCTGTCACTCTACAAATGTATTCAAATTATAGGTGTATATCTTATCTTAGTAAATAATTCAGTCTTATGTACTTCCGGAGGGGATAACTTGGGTCTATGCCACGTCAGCCAGTACCATACCGAAAAAACTGTTAAAATATTTTCGATGTCTGATTAGGCTCTCAAGATACAACCCTGTCACTCTACAAATGTGTTCAAATTATAGATACATATCTTATCTTAGTCAATAGACCAGTCTCATGTACTTCCGGAGGGGATTACATGGGTCTATGCCACGTCAGCCAGTACCATACCGAAAAATTTCTTAAAATATTTTCGATGGCTGATTTGGCTCTCAAGACACAACTCGGTCACTCTACAAATGGGTTCAAATTATAGGTATATATATTATCTTAGTAAATAGTACAGTTTTATGTACTTCCGGAGGGGATAACATGGGTCTACGTCAAATCAGCCAGTACCATACAAAAAAAAAACTTAAAATACTTTCGATGGCTGATTAGGCTCTCAAGATGCAACCGTGTCACTCTACAAATGTGTTCAAATTATAGGTACATATCTTATCTTAGTAAATAGTACAGTTTTATGTACTTCCGGAGGGGATAACATGGGTCTACGTCAAATCAGCCAGTACCATACCAAAAAAAAACTTAAAATATTTTCGATGGCTGATTAGGCTCTCAAGATGCAACCCTGTCACTCTACAAATGTGTTCAAATTATAGGTACATATCTTATCTTAGTAAATAGAACAGTTTTATGTACTTCCGGAGGGGATTACATGGCTCTATTACACGGCAGCCAGTAAGACATCGAAAAAAATCTTGAAGTATTTTTGATGGCTGATTAGGCTCACAAGATGCAACCCTGTCACTCTACAAATGTGTTCAAATTATAGGTACATATCTTATCTTAGTAAATAGTACAGTTTTATGTACTTCCGGAGGGGATAACATGGGTCTACGTCAAATCAGCCAGTACCATACCAAAAAAAAACTTAAAATATTTTCGATGGCTGATTAGGCTCTCAAGATGCAACCCTGTCACTCTACAAATGTGTTCAAATTATAGGTACATATCTTATCTTAGTAAATAGAACAGTTTTATGTACTTCCGGAGGGGATTACATGGCTCTATTACACGGCAGCCAGTAAGACATCGAAAAAAATCTTGAAGTATTTTTGATGGCTGATTAGGCTCACAAGATGCAACCCTGTCACTCTACAAATGTATTCAAATAATAGGTATATATCTTATGTTAGTAAATAGTACAGTTTTATGTACTTCCGGAGGGGATAACATGGGTCTATGTCACGTCAGCCAGTATACCATACCGAAAAAAATCTTGAAATATTTTCGATGGCTGATTAGGCTCTCAAGATGCAACCCTGTCACTCTACAAATGAGTTCAAATTATAGGTATATATCTTATCTTAGTAAATAATTCAGTCTTATGTACTTCCGGAGGGGATAGCATGGGTCTGTGTCACGTCAGCCAGTACCATACCAAAAAAAAAACTTAAAATATTTTCGATGGCTGATTAGGCTCTCAAGATGAAACCCTGTCACTCTACAAATGGGTTCAAATTATAGGTATATATCTTGTCTTAGTAAATAAAACAGTTTTATGTACTTCCGGAGGGTATAGCATGGGTCTATGTCACGTCAGCCAGTACCATACCAAAAAAAAAACTTAAAATATTTTCGATGGCTGATTAGGCTCTCAAGATGAAACCCTGTCACTCTACAAATGGGTTCAAATTATAGGTACATATGTTATATTAGTAAATAATTCAGTCTTATGTACTTCCGGAGGGGATTACATGGCTCTATTACATAGCAGCTAGTAAGACATCGAAAAAACTCTTAAAATATTTTCGATGTCTGATTAGGCTCTCAAGATGCAACCCTGTCACTCTACAAATGTGTTCAAATTATAGGTACATATCTTATCTTAGTAAATAGTACAGTTTTATGTACTTCCGGAGGGGATAACATGGGTCTACGTCAAATCAGCCAGTACCATACCAAAAAAAAACTTAAAATATTTTCGATGGCTGATTAGGCTCTCAAGATGCAACCCTGTCACTCTACAAATGTGTTCAAATTATAGGTACATATCTTATCTTAGTAAATAGAACAGTTTTATGTACTTTCGGAGGGGATTACATGGCTCTATTACACGGCAGCCAGTAAGACATCGAAAAAAATCTTGAAGTATTTTTGATGGCTGATTAGGCTCACAAGATGCAACCCTGTCACTCTACAAATGTATTCAAATTATAGGTATATATCTTATGTTAGTAAATAGTACAGTTTTATGTACTTCCGGAGGGGATAACATGGGTCTATGTCACGTCAGCCAGTATACCATACCGAAAAAAATCTTGAAATATTTTCGATGGCTGATTAGGCTCTCAAGATGCAACCCTGTCACTCTACAAATGAGTTCAAATTATAGGTATATATCTTATCTTAGTAAATAATTCAGTCTTATGTACTTCCGGAGGGGATAGCATGGGTCTGTGTCACGTCAGCCAGTACCATACCAAAAAAAAAACTTAAAATATTTTCGATGGCTGATTAGGCTCTCAAGATGAAACCCTGTCACTCTACAAATGGGTTCAAATTATAGGTATATATCTTGTCTTAGTAAATAAAACAGTTTTATGTACTTCCGGAGGGTATAGCATGGGTCTATGTCACGTCAGCCAGTACCATACCAAAAAAAAAACTTAAAATATTTTCGATGGCTGATTAGGCTCTCAAGATGAAACCCTGTCACTCTACAAATGGGTTCAAATTATAGGTACATATGTTATATTAGTAAATAATTCAGTCTTATGTACTTCCGGAGGGGATTACATGGCTCTATTACATAGCAGCTAGTAAGACATCGAAAAAACTCTTAAAATATTTTCGATGTCTGATTAGGCTCTCAAGATGCAACCCTGTCACTCTACAAATGTATTCAAATTATAAGTATGTATCTTATCTTAGTAAATAGTACAGTTTTATGTACTTCCGGAGGGGATAGCATGGGTCTATGTCACGTCAGCCAGTACCATACGAAAAAAAAACATAAAATATTTTCGATGACTGATTAGGCTCTCAAGATCTCAATTATAGGTGTATATCTTAGTAAAAAAATCAGTCTTATGTACTTCCGGAGGGGATTACATGGCTCTATTACATAGCAGCTAGTAAGACATCGAAAAAACTCTTAAAATATTTTCGATGTCTGATTAGGCTTTCAAGATGCAACCCTGTCACTCTACAAATGTGTTCAAATTATAGGTATGTATCTTATCTTAGTAAATAATTCAGTCTTATGTACTTCCGGAGGGGATAACATGGCTCTATTACACGGCAGCCAGAAAGACATCGAAAAAATTCATGAAATATTTTCGATGGCTGATTAGGCTCTCAAGATGAAACCCTGTCACTCTACAAATGAACTCAAATTATAGGTATGTATCTTATCTTAGTAAATAGTACAGTTTTATGTACTTCCGGAGGGGATTACATGGGTCTATGTCACGTCAGCCAGTACCATACAAAAAAAAAACTTAAAATATTTTCGATGGCTGATTAGGCTCTCAAGATGAAACCCTGTCACTCTACAAATGGGTTCAAATTATAGGTATATATCTTGTCTTAGTAAATAAAACAGTTTTATGTACTTCCGGGGGGGATAGCATGGGTCTATGTCACGTCAGCTAGTACCATACCAAAAAAAAAACTTAAAATATTTTCGATGGCTGATTAGGCTCTCAAGATGAAACCCTGTCACTCTACAAATGGGTTCAAATTATAGGTATATATCTTATCTTAGTAAATAATTCAGTCTTATGTACTTCCGGAGGGGATAGCATGGGTCTGTGTCACGTCAGCCAGTACCATACCAAAAAAAAAACTTAAAATATTTTCGATGGCTGATTAGGCTCTCAAGATGAAACCCTGTCACTCTACAAATGGGTTCAAATTATAGGTACATATGTTATATTAGTAAATAGTACAGTTTTATGTACTTCCGGAGGGGATAACATGGGTCTATGTCAAATCAGCCAGTACCATACCAAAAAAAAACTTAAAATATTTTCGATTGCTGATTAGGCTCTCAAGATGCAACCCTGTCACTCTACAAATGTGTTCAAATTATAGGTACATATCTTATCTTAGTAAATAGAACAGTTTTATGTACTTCCGGAGGGGATAACATGGCTCTATTACACGGCAGCCAGTAAGACATCGAAAAAAATCTTGAAATATTTTTGATGGCTGATTAGGCTCACAAGATGCAACCCTGTTACTCTACAAATGTGTTCAAATTATAGATACATATCTTATCTTAGTAAATAGAACAGTTTTATGTACTTCCGGAGGGGATTACATGGGTCTATGCCACGTCAGCCAGTACCATACCGAAAAATTTCTTAAAATATTTTCGATGGCTGATTTGGCTCTCAAGACACAACTCGGTCACTCAACAAATGTGTTCAAATTATAGGTATATATATTATCTTAGTAAATAGTACAGTTTTATGTACTTCCGGAGGGGATAGCATGGGTCTATGTCACGTCAGCCAGTACCATACGAAAAAAAAACATAAAATATTTTCGATGACTGATTAGGCTCTCAAGATGCAACCCTGTCACTCTACAAATGGGTTCAAATTATAGGTACATATGTTATATTAGTAAATAGTTCAGTCTTATGTACTTCCGGAGGGGATTACATGGCTCTATTACATAGTTTTTGGTATGGTACTGGCTGATTTGACGTAGACCCATGTTATCCCCTCCGGAAGTACATAAAACTGTACTATTTACTAAGATAAGATATGTACCTATAATTTGAACACATTTGTAGAGTGACAGGGTTGCATCTTGAGAGCCTAATCAGCCATCGAAAATATTTTAAGTTTTTTTTGTGGTATTGTACTGGCTGACGTGACATAGACCCATGTTATCCCCTCCGGAAGTACATAAAACTGTTCTATTTACTAAGATAAGATATGTACCTATAATTTGAACACATTTGTAGAGTGACAGGGTTGCATCTTGAGAGCCTAATCAGCCATCGAAAATATTTTAAGTTTTTTTTTGGTATGGTACTGGCTGATTTGACGTAGACCCATGTTATCCCCTCCGGAAGTATATAAAACTGTACTATTTACTAAGATAAGATATATACCTATAATTTGAACACATTTGTTGAGTGACCGAGTTGTGTCTTGAGAGCCAAATCAGCCATCGAAAATATTTTAAGAAATTTTTCGGTATGGTACTGGCTGACGTGGCATAGACCCATGTAATCCCCTCCGGAAGTACATGAGACTGGTCTATTGACTAAGATAAGATATGTATCTATAATTTGAACACATTTGTAGAGTGACAGGGTTGTATCTTGAGAGCCTAATCAGACATCGAAAATATTTGAAGTTTTTTCGGTATGGTACTGGCTGACGTGGCATAGACCCAAGTTATCCCCTCCGGAAGTACATAAAACTGTTCTATTTACTAAGATAAGATATGTACCTAAAATTTGAACACATTTGTAGAGTGACAGGGTTGCATCTTGAGAGCCTAATCAGACATCGAAAATATTTTAACAGTTCTTTCGGTATAGTACTGGCTGACGTGGCATAGACCCAAGTTATCCCCTCCGGAAGTACATAAAACTGTTCTATTTACTAAGATAAGATATGTACCTATAATTTGAACACATTCGTAGAGTGACAGGGTTGCATCTTGAGAGCCTAATCAGCCATCGAAAATATTTTAAGTTTTTTTTTGGTATGGTACTGGCTGACGTGACACAGACCCATGCTATCCCCTCCGGAAGTACATAAGACTGAATTATTTACTAAGATAAGATATGTATCTATAATTTGAACACATTTGTAGAGTGACCGAGTTGTGTCTTGAGAGCCAAATCAGCCATCGAAAATATTCTAAGAAATTTTTCGGTATGGTACTGGCTGACGTGACACAGACCCATGCTATCCCCTCCGGAAGTACATGAGACTGGTCTATTGACTAAGATAAGATATGTATCTATAATTTGAACACATTTGTAGAGTGACAGGGTTGCATCTTGAGAGCCAAATCAGCCATCGAAAATATTTTAAGAAATTTTTCGGTATGGTACTGGCTGACGTGGCATAGACCCATGTAATCCCCTCCGGAAGTACATGAGACTGGTCTATTGACTAAGATAAGATATGTATCTATAATTTGAACACATTTGTAGAGTGACAGGGTTGCATCTTGAGAGCCTAATCAGCCATCGAAAATATTTTAAGTTTTTTTTTGGTATGGTACTGGCTGATTTGACGTAGACCCATGTTATGCCCTCCGGAAGTACATAAAACTGTTCTATTTACTAAGATAATATATATACCTATAATTTGAACACATTTGTTGAGTGACCGAGTTGTGTCTTGAGAGCCAAATCAGCCATCGAAAATATTTTAAGAATTTTTTCGGTATGGTACTGGCTGACGTGGCATAGACCCATGTAATCCCCTCCGGAAGTACATGAGTTTGTACTATTTACTAAGATAAGATATAAACCTATAATTTGAAAACATTTGTAGAGTGACAGGGTTGCATCTTGTGAGCCTAATCAGCCATCAAAAATATTTCAAGATTTTTTTCGATGTCTTACTGGCTGCCGTGTAATAGAGCCATGTTATCCCCTCCGGAAGTACATAAAACTGTTCTATTTACTAAGATAAGATATGTACCTATAATTTGAACACATTTGTAGAGTGACAGGGTTGCATCTTGAGAGCCTAATCAGCCATCGAAAATATTTTAAGTTTTTTTTTGGTATGGTACTGGCTGATTTGACGTAGACCCATGTTATCCCCTCCGGAAGTACATAAAACTGTACTATTTACTAAGATAATATATATACCTATAATTTGAACACATTTGTTGAGTGACCGAGTTGTGTCTTGAGAGCCAAATCAGCCATCGAAAATATTTTAAGAAATTTTTCGGTATGGTACTGGCTGACGTGGCATAGACCCATGTAATCCCCTCCGGAAGTACATAAAACTGTTCTATTTACAAAGATAAGATATGTATCTATAATTTGAACACATTTGTAGAGTAACAGGGTTGCATCTTGAGAGCCTAATCAGCCATCGAAAATATTTTAAGTTTTTTTTGTGGTATTGTACTGGCTGACGTGACATAGACCCATGTTATCCCCTCCGGAAGTACATGAGTTTGTACTATTTACTAAGATAAGATATAAACCTATAATTTGAATACATTTGTAGAGTGACAGGGTTGCATCTTGTGAGCCTAATCAGCCATCAAAAATATTTCAAGATTTTTTTCGATGTCTTACTGGCTGCCGTGTAATAGAGCCATGTTATCCCCACCGGAAGTACATAAAACTGTTCTATTTACTAAGATAAGATATGTACCTATAATTTGAACACATTTGTAGAGTGACAGGGTTGCATCTTGAGAGCCTAATCAGCAATCGAAAATATTTTAAGTTTTTTTTTGGTATGGTACTGGCTGATTTGACGTAGACCCATGTTATCCCCTCCGGAAGTACATAAAACTGTACTATTTACTAATATAACATATGTACCTATAATTTGAACCCATTTGTAGAGTGACAGGGTTTCATCTTGAGAGCCTAATCAGCCATCGAAAATATTTTAAGTTTTTTTTTTGGTATGGTACTGGCTGACGTGACACAGACCCATGCTATCCCCTCCGGAAGTACATAAGACTGAATTATTTACTAAGATAAGATATATACCTATAATTTGAACCCATTTGTAGAGTGACAGGGTTTCATCTTGAGAGCCTAATCAGCCATCGAAAATATTTTAAGTTTTTTTTTTGGTATGGTACTGGCTGACGTGACATAGACCCATGTAATCCCCTCCGGAAGTACATAAAACTGTACTATTTACTAAGATAAGATACATACCTATAATTTGAACTCATTTGTAGAGTGACAGGGTTTCATCTTGAGAGCCTAATCAGCCATCGAAAATATTTCATGAATTTTTTCGATGTCTTACTGGCTGCCGTGTAATAGAGCCATGTTATCCCCTCCGGAAGTACATAAGACTGAATTATTTACTAAGATAAGATACATACCTATAATTTGAACACATTTGTAGAGTGACAGGGTTTCATCTTGAGAGCCTAATCAGACATCGAAAATATTTTAAGAGTTTTTTCGATGTCTTACTAGCTGCTATGTAATAGAGCCATGTAATCCCCTCCGGAAGTACATAAGACTGAATTATTTACTAATATAAGATATGTACCTATAATTTGAACCCATTTGTAGAGTGACAGGGTTTCATCTTGAGAGCCTAATCAGCCATCGAAAATATTTGAAGTTTTGTTTTTGGTATGGTACTGGCTGACGTGACATAGACCCATGCTATCCCCTCCGGAAGTACATAAAACTGTTTTGTTTACTAAGATAAGATATATACCTATAATTTGAAAACCTTCGTAGAGTGACAGGGTTGCATCTTGAGAGCTTAATCAGACATCGAAAATATTTTAAGAATTTTTTCGATGTCTTACTGGCTGCCGTGTAATAGAGACATGTAATCCCCTCCGGAAGTACATAAGACTGAATTTTTTACTAAGATAAGATATATACCTATAATTTGAATACATTTGTAGAGTGACAGGGTTGCATCTTGAGAGCCTAATCAGTCATCGAAAATATTTTATGTTTTTTTTTCGTATGGTACTGGCTGACGTGACATAGACCCATGCTATCCCCTCCGGAAGTACATAAAACTGTTTTTTTTACTAAGATAAGATATATACCTATAATTTGAAAACCTTCGTTGAGTGACAGGGTTGCATCTTGAGAGCTTAATCAGCCATCGAAAATATTTTAAGAATTTTTTCGATGTCTTACTGGCTGCCGTGTAATAGAGACATGTAATCCCCTCCGGAAGTACATAAGACTGATTTTTTTACTAAGATAAGATATATACCTATAATTTGAATACATTTGTAGAGTGACAGGGTTGCATCTTGAGAGCCTAATCAGACATCGAAAATATTTTAAGAGTTTTTTCGATGTCTTACTAGCTGCTATGTAATAGAGCCATGTAATCCCCTCCGGAAGTACATAAGACTGAATTATTTACTAATATAACATATGTACCTATAATTTGAACCCATTTGTAGAGTGACAGGGTTTCATCTTGAGAGCCTAATCAGCCATCGAAAATATTTGAAGTTTTTTTTTTGGTATGGTACTGGCTGACGTGACATAGACCCATGCTATCCCCTCCGGAAGTACATAAAACTGTTTTTTTTACTAAGATAAGATATATACCTATAATTTGAAAACCTTCGTAGAGTGACAGGGTTGCATCTTGAGAGCTTAATCAGCCATCGAAAATATTTTAGGAATTTTTTCGATGTCTTACTGGCTGCCGTGTAATAGAGACATGTAATCCCCTCCGGAAGTACATAAGACTGATTTTTTTACTAAGATAAGATATACACCTATAATTTGAATACATTTGTAGAGTGACAGGGTTGCATCTTGAGAGCCTAATCAGCCATCGAAAATATTTTAAGTTTTTTTTTGGTATGGTACTGGCTGATTTGACGTAGACCCATGTTATCCCCTCCGGAAGTACATAAAACTGTACTATTTACTAAGATAAGATATGTACCTATAATTTGAACACATTTGTAGAGTGACAAGGTTGCATCTTGAGAGCCTAATCAGCCATCGAAAATATTTTAAGTTTTTTTTTTGTATGGTACTGGCTGATTTGACGTAGACCCATGTTATCCCCTCCGGAAGTACATAAAACTGTACTATTTACTAAGATAATATATATACCTATAATTTGAACTCATTTGTAGAGTGACAGGGTTGCATCTTGAGAGCCTAATCAGCCATCGAAAATATTTCAAGATTTTTTTCGGTATGGTATACTGCCTGACGTGACATAGACCCATGTTATCCCCTCCGGAAGTACATAAAACTGTACTATTTACTAACATAAGATATATACCTATAATTTGAATACATTTGTAGAGTGACAGGGTTGCATCTTGTGAGCCTAATCAGCCATCAAAAATACTTCAAGATTTTTTTCGATGTCTTACTGGCTGCCGTGTAATAGAGCCATGTTATCCCCTCCGGAAGTACATAAAACTGTTCTATTTACTAAGATAAGATATGTACCTATAATTTGAACAGATTTGTAGAGTGACAGGGTTGCATCTTGAGAGCCTAATCAGCCATCGAAAATATTTTAAGTTTTTTTTTGGTATGGTACTGGCTGATTTGACGTAGACCCATGTTATCCCCTCCGGAAGTACATAAAACTGTACTATTTACTAAGATAAGATATGTACCTATAATTTGAACACATTTGTAGAGTGACAGGGTTGCATCTTGAGAGCCTAATCAGCCATCGAAAATATTTTAAGTTTTTTTTTTGTATGGTACTGGCTGATTTGACGTAGACCCATGTTATCCCCTCCGGAAGTACATAAAACTGTACTATTTACTAAGATAATATATATACCTATAATTTGAACCCATTTGTAGAGTGACCGAGTTGTGTCTTGAGAGCCAAATCAGCCATCGAAAATATTTTAAGAAATTTTTCGGTATGGTACTGGCTGACGTGGCATAGACCCATGTAATCCCCTCCGGAAGTACATGAGACTGGTCTATTGACTAAGATAAGATATGTATCTATAATTTGAACACATTTGTAGAGTGACAGGGTTGTATCTTGAGAGCCTAATCAGACATCGAAAATATTTTAACAGTTTTTTCGGTATGGTACTGGCTGACGTGGCATAGACCCAAGTTATCCCCTCCGGAAGTACATAAAACTGTTCTATTTACTAAGATAAGATATATACCTATAATTTGAACCCATTTGTAGAGTGACAGGGTTTCATCTTGAGAGCCTAATCAGCCATCGAAAATATTTTAAGTTTTTTTTTTGGTATGGTACTGGCTGACGTTACACAGACCCATGCTATCCCCTCCGGAAGTACATAAGACTGAATTATTTACTAAGATAAGATATATACCTATAATTTGAACCCATTTGTAGAGTGACAGGGTTTCATCTTGAGAGCCTAATCAGCCATCGAAAATATTTTAAGTTTTTTTTTTGGTATGGTACTGGCTGACGTGACATAGACCCATGTAATCCCCTCCGGAAGTACATAAAACTGTACTATTTACTAAGATAAGATACATACCTATAATTTGAACTCATTTGTAGAGTGACAGGGTTTCATCTTGAGAGCCTAATCAGCCATCGAAAATATTTCATGAATTTTTTCGATGTCTTACTGGCTGCCGTGTAATAGAGCCATGTTATCCCCTCCGGAAGTACATAAGACTGAATTATTTACTAAGATAAGATACATACCTATAATTTGAACACATTTGTAGAGTGACAGTGTTTCATCTTGAGAGCCTAATCAGACATCGAAAATATTTTAAGAGTTTTTTCGATGTCTTACTAGCTGCTATGTAATAGAGCCATGTAATCCCCTCCGGAAGTACATAAGACTAAATTATTTACTAATATAACATATGTACCTATAATTTGAACCCATTTGTAGAGTGACAGGGTTTCATCTTGAGAGCCTAATCAGCCATCGAAAATATTTGAAGTTTTTTTTTTGGTATGGTACTGGCTGACGTGACATAGACCCATGTTATCCCCTCCGGAAGTACATAAGACTGAATTATTTACTAATATAACATATGTACCTATAATTTGAACCCATTTGTAGAGTGACAGGGTTTCATCTTGAGAGCCTAATCAGCCATCGAAAATATTTGAAGTTTTTTTTTTGGTATGGTACTGGCTGACGTGACATAGACCCATGTTATCCCCTCCGGAAGTACATAAGACTGAATTATTTACTAAGATAAGATATATACCTATAATTTGAACTCATTTGTAGAGTGACAGGGTTTCATCTTGAGAGCCTAATCAGCCATCGAAAATATTTTAAGTTTTTTTTTTGGTATGGTACTGGCTGACGTGACATAGACCCATGTAATCCCCTCCGGAAGTACATAAAACTGTACTATATACTAAGATAAGATACATACCTATAATTTGAACTCATTTGTAGATTGACAGGGTTTCATCTTGAGAGCCTAATCAGCCATCGAAAATATTTCATGAATTTTTTCGATGTCTTACTGGCTGCCGTGTAATAGAGCCATGTTATCCCCTCCGGAAGTACATAAGACTGAATTATTTACTAAGATAAGATACATACCTATAATTTGAACCCATTTGTAGAGTGACAGGGTTTCATCTTGAGAGCCTAATCAGCCATCGAAAATATTTTAAGTTTTTTTTTTGGTATGGTACTGGCTGACGTGACATAGACCCATGTAATCCCCTCCGGAAGTACATAAAACTGTACTATTTACTAAGATAAGATACATACCTATAATTTGAACTCATTTGTAGAGTGACAGGGTTTCATCTTGAGAGCCTAATCAGCCATCGAAAATATTTTAGTTTTTTTCTTGGTATGGTACTGGCTGACGTGACATAGACCCATGTAATCCCCTCCGGAAGTACATAAAACTGTACTATTTACTAAGATAAGATACATACCTATAATTTGAATACATTTGTAGAGTGACAGGGTTTCATCTTGAGAGCCTAATCAGCCATCGAAAATATTTTAAGTTTTTTTTTTGGTATGGTACTGGCTGACGTGACACAGACCCATGCTATCCCCTCCGGAAGTACATAAGACTGAATTATTTACTAAGATAAGATACATACCTATAATTTGAACACATTTGTAGAGTGACAGGGTTGCATCTTGAGAGCCTAATCAGACATCGAAAATATTTTAAGAGTTTTTTCGATGTCTTACTAGCTGCTATGTAATAGAGCCATGTAATCCCCTCCGGAAGTACATAAGACTGAATTATTTACTAATATAACATATGTACCTATAATTTGAACCCATTTGTAGAGTGACAGGGTTTCATCTTGAGAGCCTAATCAGCCATCGAAAATATTTTAAGTTTTTTTTTTAGTATGGTACTGGCTGACGTGACATAGACCCATGCTATCCCCTCCGGAAGTACATAAAACTGTACTATTTACTAAGATAAGATACATACCTATAATTTGAATACATTTGTAGAGTGACAGGGTTGCATCTTGAGAGCCTAATCAGACATCGAAAATATTTTAAGAGTTTTTTTGATGTCTTACTAGCTGCTATGTAATAGAGCCATGTAATCCCCTCCGGAAGTACATAAGACTGAATTATTTACGAAGATAAGATATATACCTATAATTTGAACCCATTTGTAGAGTGACAGGGTTTCATCTTGAGAGCCTAATCAGCCATCGAAAATATTTTAATTTTTTTTTTGGTATGGTACTGGCTGACGTGACATAGACCCATGCTATCCCCTCCGGAAGTACATAAAACTGTACTATTTACTAAAATAAGATACATACCTATAATTTGAATACATTTGTAGAGTGACAGGGTTCCATCTTGAGAGCCTAATCAGACATCGAAAATATTTTAAGTTTTTTTTTTGGTATGGTACTGGCTGACGTGACATAGACCCATGTAATCCCCTCCGGAAGTACATAAAAC
This sequence comes from Tethea ocularis, assembly GCA_963555595.1. Lineage (NCBI taxonomy): Eukaryota > Metazoa > Arthropoda > Insecta > Lepidoptera > Drepanidae > Tethea > Tethea ocularis. The sequence goes on from OY741958.1 coordinate 12,191,530, forward strand.
TGTACTATTTACTAAGATAAGATACATACCTATAATTTGAACTCATTTGTAGAGTGACAGGGTTTCATCTTGAGAGCCTAATCAGCCATCGAAAATATTTTAGTTTTTTTTTTGGTATGGTACTGGCTGACGTGACATAGACCCATGCTATCCCCTCCGGAAGTACATAAAACTGTACTATTTACTAAAATAAGATACATACCTATAATTTGAATACATTTGTAGAGTGACAGGGTTGCATCTTGAGAGCCTAATCAGACATCGAAAATATTTTAAGAGTTTTTTCGACGTCTTACTAGCTGCTATGTAATAGAGCCATGTAATCCCCTCCGGAAGTACATAAGACTGAATTATTTACTAATATAACATATGTACCTATAATTTGAACACATTTGTAGAGTGACAGGGCTGCATCTTGAGAGCTGAACCGACCGTCAAAGTCATGTTAAGGATTTTTTCGATACTATATTGGTTATCGTCTTATATAGCCTTGTAGTCCCCTCGGCAAGTACATAAAACAATATTATTTATTAAGTTTTCATATGTATTTACAATATAAACATACAGCTGGAGCGATACCGCTATATTTTGGATAAAATATTCTCTATTTTCGAAAGACAACCTGTAACTTTTGTATTCCGAGTGCTTTGAGGTTGTTTTAATTGGTCTGAAACTTACAGGAAATATTTTATTTCAGATCTTTTGCTAAGAATATGATATTTTTTTGAATAAATTATCAATTTTTGTTTGGTTTGAACGCTCAGAGCCGGCCATTATACAAAATACTCAGAAATGTTGAAATTCCGAATTTATGTAACTTTATCGATTATTTTATGATTGAAAGGCCTTAAATCATCCTGTTTTTTAATTCTATACTGTTTTAAACAATTTTCCTTGTTAAATAAGCTCATTATAGGGTAATTTTAGAATTCTTCTTAATTTGGTCGGATTATATTGGCTGCCAACTTTTGGCTGCTAACTTCACACCGGTCAATATATTTACAACTCCATGCTTGAACAAAGAAAGAAATTCACAATGCTTCGGGTAGACCGACTAATAAAAACTTTTTTATACCGACTGTTTCGTAAAAATAATGGTTTTAATTTAGTTTGCTGTTTTAGATTAGACTCTGGCCTTGGATGAAGACAAAACATGGCTTGAAATAATCCATCACAGAGGGCCTAATGGTAATAAATATTCATGAAACACTCCGCGTATTTTTTGTTCTTTTTAAAGAGGTTAAGAGCTCTTCGGACTAAATGTATTGTTGTATCTTTTTTGCTGACCTTGGCAATAAAATTTTGATACAATGAATTTTTTAATAGATCTTTTTTGAGAATTAATTTAATTATAACTTAAAATATATCCGAATTTCATCAAAACAAAAAACAAGTCAACAATTATAGGCATTGAAACTTAAATTACTATACGTGTAAAAATACATGGTGCAGTTCTAACACAAAGCGTATTAACTTTTTTTTTCTTTTATGATGACACAAAATAATGTCGATAACACTATTTCAGCTCCATCTGCCGTCTGTATACTCGTATAAAACGTTTTCTTTGGTCCGGCGATTCTATCTGAAGAAATGGCAGTGGTTGTACTTAAGGCAATCTCAGAGCTTAGCGGCCGGATTATATTAGAGCTAAGAGCCCTAAATAATCCCTATTGAATTTTATGTCCATCCCTAGTGGCCGGGGATTTCCGTCCAACTTAAGAGTTGATATTTCATGATAGCTAGATGGTGGCTTGCTTTATATAAATTCTAACTATACCCAGTGGTTTCAAACGAGTTTAGCGAGATAGGTACAACCATAATCTTACTCAGTAAATGGGCTATCTAACGTTAATAAAAAAGTTTTATTCAGATTGGCTAGTAGTTTCGGAGATTATTGCGTTCAAAAATAGAAATAGACTCTTGTCTAGAGTTAAAACTTCTACTAAACTTATCTTATCCAGGAAATTGTTGTTGACTATAAAAAGCTAACCACATTTTGTTTGTTCTTAGTTTTTCCCGTGATAAAAGTTCTCGACATATCAAGATTCTTTGAAATATTGATTTGAATTTAAAGTGTCTTTATTATTTTAAGTGTTTACAACAAATGCATACAAAATGAAACTTATCCTATATTGTAGACAGTAATGGTAGGTTTCTTTAATGTATAATGTCGAGATACTTGAGTTTTTGTAATTCAATATTAAGTTGAAAATTATTCTTTATTCATTTGAGCTTAGGTGTCAGTGCTTGTTCTCCTCGGCCTTTGATGTTAATTTAATTATGTAAGGTGCTGATTTGATCACCAAGGATAATATATAGAGATACAATTACACACATCAATGCCCGTCCATAATAAAAAAGTTTACTTATTATTAGGGTTATTTGTAAAACACCTGCAATGCTTTCAGGGGAAGTACTAATTAATATGAACCACTTTTGATATGTGGCCAACTATGCTGAAAACAAAAAACTAAACTTTTCATAAAAAAAATATATGTTTGGTTTTTTTTTTTAGATTTCAGGGTTGGATTTGTAGTACTGGTGAGTACCTACAGTGGTATGAACTGTTAATATGGTTACCCTTTGAAAAGTAATCAGCAAGCCGATATGTATTATAAAAAAATCATTTGAATAGTTTAATAATATGTTAATAATACAAAAATATACCCCGACATTTATATGTAAAAAAATTACGATACATTTTTCAAGTAAGAATTCCAAATGCCTACGCTTTATACAGGGTCACTGATAACTTACTCAAAACCACTTATTGGCGACATTATTGGTGTTTATGACTGTCATTTTTTTTGTAATTCAATGATTCAAAGTTTTGGCATAAGTTATAGAGAAAAAGATTCTTAGTCTTATTATGTAGTAAATAAATAGAACAATCAGAGATGCAAGTGACACTGCTAATTATACAAAATGGTATGCTACTCAGGGCACCACGTTTCAGTTGCGGTCGTCGCACCGTTTCTCTTTTGTTTTTTACTGTTTTACATGCATATTTATGTTGATCTGTGGCCCGTTGATTTTTCATCTAAACTTTGCCGCTTAATTTGCATTCTAAAGCGTTTTCTGAATTAAGTACTAGTGATAGCGAGCATTCTAAAATGAGATGAGCTGAAATAATTTATAATGTTGCTATGGGATAATTTTACATCTGTATCTGTATATTTTAATTAGAACAGTTTTTTTGTGTAGACTTATCAGAGGAGGTATTCAAGGTTTTATGGGAATTGAAAAATCGGCGCTTAAATCAATAATGTTTAATTTTATATATCAAAATCTAATTTGAGTAAATAAATCTAAGTGAATGCTTAGACAGTATAAGCTAGTATAATAAACCATGATATACCTATTGAATTCAAGAAAAATGAATATTTAGAAATTCATAGAAAATTTTCTCAATAATAAATTGAAAGTCTAAAGCAAATATTTGATTTCCATATTATTATTTCAACGCTCTATAAAGAATTCTAAGAAACGTTTCCAATAATTCTGGTTATATAAAGTGGCTATAAATATCAAAACTGTCACGAAGAGAACTTGTAGCAACATAATTATAGTACAGTAGCCATGTCCCCTTAAAACACAACTTATTAAATTAAACAGTGCTCCTTGAGTTTCCTAGGAGCTCTTATCTCGGGCCCGACTCGGGGGCCATTAAAACTTGGGCCACAGCGGCAACACTGACACAACACTAATTGGTTGGAGCGACCACTTTACGATAAATTAAAAAATATTATTGACTTGTGCACTTTGATATAAATAAATCACCATTTTAGTTCCATCTCACAAGCATTTTATACTAAAAGTTGGATTATAACATGTTTAGTTACTATAAACAACAGCTCAAAGACAGGCCAGTTGGCGCAGTTGGTTAAGACGCCACCTATCGCGCCGCTGGTCGTGGGTTCGATTTCCATCCAGGACAAACATTTGTGTGCGTAATTATCTATATAAGTATGTATTTACAAAAAAAAGTAGTATATGTAGTATATCAGTTGTCTGGTTTCCATAGTACAAGCTCTGCTTAGTTTGGGATCAGATAACCGTGTGTGAAAGAATGTCCCTGTCCCCCTGTCCCTCAAAGACTTTTTTCTCTATTACTACTTCTCGAATAAAACACAAAACATAAACACTACATCATGACACTGTCAAATGAAAGAAAAAATATGAGAATCGCCTACGCTTTATTGCTACGAGAACGCTACGAGTACACTACGTAAACGCTACGAACTCAACTACGTGACTACTTGCTACGACCTTGGTGACAAATAGACGGACGCTTTACGTTCAAGTCCGCTATGAGTCCGCTTATGAATAATTTAAAAAGACGTTTTTCTAGTTACTTTTTTAATTAATACATAATTAAACAACTGCCCGTAAAAAAAAGTTATTTATGTAATGTGTCTGTTGCCTGTTTTTTTTATTCCATTATAATATTATAATCCGTATCATATTATCAAATAAAAGTACTGGTCCATTTTTTTTATAAGTACTTTAGGTTCATGTTTTTTAATTTTTTGTACTAGGTAAGAATATCTGACTTGTTTGGCAGACTTTATATTTTATTTAAGTAAAAATACCTAAAATTATATCTTTATTTTTCAATGTTGCATAAACGCTAATGAAACTATGACTTTAATACAAAATAACATCCAAATACACAGGTAGTAGGTAAAATATATGAACTCATAAAATGTATTATTCCAATTTAGCGTTGAAATTGAAGTTACACACACAAATGTTACGTACGTGAGGAGTACCTACACGCTACGCGTGTGAAATGATATATATTTGCGTGTGGGACGGAGATAAAATAGAACAGTTGCGAGTTATGTAACTAAATACCTATTTTATATGCAAAATTTGACGTTTAACCTATACTGTAGAAAGTACACGTTTTATGTTGGAATTTTTAAAAAGAAATAAATTATTTATTAATAAAAAACAACCAAAAGTAATTGATAGTCGAAATGTAGCTCGAAACTTTTATATCGTAAAATCGAAATAAAATCCAATACAAAACCTATTACAGTTATATCACAAACTCTACCAAAGAGCTTATTGTTAAAACGAACACTATAAAGTGCAAGTGCACTAAATAACATACACTAGAAATAACTGGTTAAATCCGGTGCAGCGGAGCAGATTGGGCAAAGTGCTCCGCCTCGGGCGCGACTTTGCCCAACTTACGTACAATAGACCGTTTAGCTTGCCTTGTTAGTGTTATACGTACGTGATGCGCATGCTCAATGCTCATGTCATTATTTTTATTCACCATAAGTTTCAGCCTGTGACTTCATCTGCGTGGAATTAGGATTTAATTTTCAACCAGTTTCTTCAAACTACAATAAACTATTATACGCATATTTTTTCATACTAGTAAAAAATAAAATTACTTGAGAAAGTAGATTTTTGAAATAAAATAATTAAGTAAAAACAGAGTAGGTAATATAGGTAATTGAATATTTTATAGGTAATAAGTATATTCAACTTAATAACATAATTAAGTCATAATAAGTCTAAATTTTAGTTTTAATGTCTATAGTTAAGTTACGTTATAATTCATAGTGTTATCTTGTTTTCTATTATAATGTCGAATAAAAAAAATAAATTAGCATAGTAACATAATAAGTTGTGTATTATTATACTAAAATAGGTATTCATGATTAAAATAATTAAAAATATTTTTTCGTATAAAAAACCATAGGTACTAAATTACGACAAAAAATATAGAAGTAATATGTTAGACACGGCAAAGAGAGCTAAATCGTACTCCACTACTTATTGCGTATGTATGAAGTCCAATGTAATATGCCCGCGAGTGAGGTCATTCATATATTTTAACGTAAATAAAAAAAGTCACCATTGTCCGCTCTATTGCAAGCATAAGTAAAGTAGGCGGCGGCGACCACTTACCATCAGGTTGACCGTCTGCCTGTTTGTCAACCTATTGAATTAAAAAAAAATGTAAGTATAATAATTAAATTAAAACTATTTGCTAAATAATGTTTCATAATAAATAACACTGAAAATTGTTTTACATAAAGCCTAGAAAAATATTATTGTACATACCCATCTACTTATATAATTATATCTTTAGTTTTTTATAGAATCTTCCTCATGGAATTTCTGTAACTGACACCTTCACCCTTCTTTGCCCTTATTTCCTGTCTGACAATCAAGTTGACAGCTGTCAACTTTTGACAGCATCTTTTATTTAAAACTCTTCCTTAAAATTTTTAGATGTTATTTATACCACAATTTTCTAAAGGCTATATTAATATATAGTCGCCACTCGAGGACCTTTTATCCTATGTTAAATTTATAAATATATAGCTGTATTAGAAGTAAGATTAGATAGATTTTACCTAAATGAGTAAGCTGCACTTTAAATATATGTTTTTCTATAAATAGACATTATAAGGTCTCTGATCATGTCAGATGACTAGCTCGCAGGCCGGGCCGACAGAAAAAAAAACTTTACTTATTTATAAGTAATTTATTTATGTATTCCCCGGACAAAACTTATTCTTTAATGTGTATAAGATACTTATTGTAGGGTATTTACTGAAGTGCCAAGTTTCATCCAAATTTGTTCAGTTATTTATGTTATTTGTGATTGAGTCACAAACATAGCATGTTTATATGAAATATTAACAATACCTATAGACAAATACCTTAATTACCTAATAATTAATCAATGACGAGATGAGATGAAATTCTAGATTCTAAAGCATTTCGACATGTATGATATATTTATAAGTATACACACAACTCAATATAAAGCCTACACTTTAGCTTTCAAATTATTCACTTCAGGTAAAATTACGCTATTAAGCCCTCCATGATTGAATTTATATTAAAGCTCTATTTATTTGGAAAGAACCACCTGAATACAAAATTTATATGTGTATTTACCCTATATTTACGTACCTTGTATGTACGATGTTTGGATAGATTTACGGCGCCCTTCAGAATGTCAGAGAAGTGTGCTAACACACGCATGCTTTGGATATAAGAATTAAAACCGTCCACCTGATATTTTAAATATGGAAGTGTTTGATTTATCCTTCTTTCACGCGGTAACAGAGCAATTTTATCGATGTGTTTTATTTGATAGAAACTAACCCAGGTAGACCGCATAGCGAAATAATGCACGGAAATAATAAAAATACTTTTAGTTACATTTTTCAAGTGGGCGTGGCAGGCCAAATCCTAAAGTACCCATCGTATAGCGAAAAATGCTGGAGTCTCGAGGTAAATTTTGATAAAATCTAAAACTGTATATTTAATTGGAATTTCAGGGAATAAACTTGCTTGGCCGTGAATCGATTTCCTTGATATCGAAAAAAACAACACAGCCTGTATTATTTACCTTACTTTCCTACTGCGTAATAAACGCGCATCAGTGTACAAACGTAATGAAAATTTCCAAGACATTTCAACGATAACATCTCACCACAGAATCGATGTAGGACGCTCACTGAATAATAAATCTCATGTAGGTACTTGTAATTTACACAACAGTAGGTAAACCCTATTAATATTATATTTGAGTTTTAATTTGTATAGATTCTTGCTTAGATAACGCCACGGTATTATTTATTGCTACAAGTTTTTACTAATTTATGAAATGTTTTAAGGCGATGATAGCTCAGTGGTAGTGACGTCGGATGCCGCGACGAAGGTCGTGGGTTCGAATCCTGCAATGAGCTTGAGCTTTCGGTGAAAGAAAACATCGTGAGGAAACCATAGCACGGTGTTAGGGTACTTTGTAGTACCCGCCTGGCTGGCTACCACCCTCAAGTTGAAAATCTGTTACCAAGCAACCAACGATGTGTTCCGGCAATTGCACTTGAGAGCCAGTAATTGCCTTAGCGGCATTGTAATAGGTCAGCAACACATTGGCAATACTTCTGGTATTGCAAATGGTGATAGGCGACGTTAACCACTTACCATCAAGTGGACCGCCTGCCTGCATGTCAACCTTCTGACATAAAAAAATGTGTTAATAAGATGACATACCTTTCGAGTTGAACATTCTTGGAAATAGGTATGCAGATTTGTTTGTAGCAAAAGGATAAATCTTGGTCCAGATCAAGAACGATGAAAAAATGTCTAATTAACGCGGAAATGCAATGCAAACCGTTTGCGTGCTGGATGAATGAGAAGCTTTGTATCAAATCCGAAAGTCAAAGTAATTTTGATTTTAAGTACTTCAACTTATTTTTTCATTGTATATTTATTCATAACTAGCTATTCCTCGTGGTTTCACCCACATTCCCGGGATATAGATTAGCCTAATAACTTTCAGGGACAATTTAGCTTCCAATTTGTGAATTTTTGGAATCTGAGATATTAGCGCATTCAAACTTACTCTTCAGCTTTATTATTAGTATAGATCGATTACTCCAGTACGAATATATAGGTAGCTACGTTTTTAGGGCGAGTGAAGGCTTTTACCAGGGATTATCGCTACACTTGAAACTTAGTAATGGTAGTAATCAGGTACGGTCGCCCAAGAAAGTGGTGTACCCTAAGGTTGAATGTAGCTTGCAGATTCACAAGTGATAATGATTAATTTCACTTGCATTTTGTTTACTGTTTGTTACGTGACAGCTGTTCTTAGTTTGAACCTTGTTGTAATTTTCTATGACTAGGAAACTAAATCAAAATTTGTACCTGAAATTTTGTAGGATTATTATTAACGATGCACACTCGGGCTGAAATACCATTTCAAAATCATCCTGTAGGCTGACTGTCTCAATTATTTTGTTTTTATATGATAGATGATGAATGAAATGTAATATTATACAACATCCTTATACCGAAACGTTGTCTAGAAGTAATTACTCTAGCGATAAGACCGTCTGTTATTTGTCACTTTTTCTTCTATGTACCTATAATTACTTCAAGTTTTTGTTTCATAATGCCCGACGCATTATGAACTTTTTGTGTGACTACATAAGTTTAGGGCATCAATTGAGCTCACGGAGGAATTGAGCTACTCTGTGGTTCAACTGCTAATTATAAGCAAATGTACACCATATCTGATGTTTTCGCGAGTTTCAGGTGTTTTATACACTACCCACGTAGTGTAAAATAAATTAATAACATTTATCTACTCTCATATCGTAATGTTCTTATTATGAAATCAAAATCAGTACTTTAATGACCCACTTTAGGCACACCCGTGTATAATGATTCATTATAGTACAGTTGTGTTCCCAAGATAATGCTATAAAATAACTTTTTTTCTATTAAAGTACACTTTGGACCTATCATCAATCAGTATCAATTCAATTTGATGATGACAATGTGACAAATTTGTTGACTTGAAATTTAGAGGTAAGAATTTTTGGGAGTTGGCAACACGGATTTGATTAGGTATATGATTATTGTGTCTGTTTATTGTATTGTTTTTGCCTACATATATCATTTTGACCAAAAATGTCACAATTTTTTTTTTTTTGCAAAATTGGTAGATTTTTTTTTTAATTACATTATTTATATGAGTTTAAATAAAATACTGTATGATACTGCACATAATTAGGTATTAAAAACTCGTGTGATACTATTAAGAACCTCGCCTACGGCTCGGTACTTAAACTCACACTCGTATTTAATAACCCCTATTATGCAACAGTATCATAAACTACTATTATATATCATATTGTTAAATAGCTTATTGTAATTAAAAGAATTTCTTATATTAGACAGTTACTTTGAATATATTGTGTGTTGTTACGAGATCACCCATCATAAACCTCACCAGTCCATATTTCAAGTATCACACCGACCGCATACTCAAACTTTATTCATTATTTCCACAATTCCACGTCATTTCCCTCATTTTCCGCATATTGAGTGCAACATTCATGAATAACCCTCGGAATTTCACCAACTCAACTCTCAGAGCTAATTCAGTGCAGACATTAGTAAACATCGCGTACTGTAGTGTACCTACTTGTGTTCGTGACATGCAATTCTCACTATTGCCCCGTCGTATTAAGGATCAGTGGGTGTTACGTTTACACTGTAGCTCGTAGTAAGCGTATAAATACTTTGGGCCATGACATGAGCGGAAACTAATGTACGAACCAGTGGTAGGGTCAAATGAGACGTTCATAAAGTGCTTTGAGTCATGAGCACCAGGGTCTTAATTACCTAAGTTCATCAATAATAAAATAAAAAGTTCATAAAAATCCACAAAAAAAAGAAGCCTTGCTGAGTTTCTTGCCGGAGTCTTCTCAGTTCAAGTATATTCCGAACCGGTAGTAGAGTCTAAAAATTATTGTAACTGTTGACATTCATAAGTGTCTTATTAGGGCCTAAACTGAATAAATGAGTTTTTGATTTTGATTTTGAATTCAACTGTTTATTTGACTAATGTAATTTTTAATTAGTCTGTTATTTTACTACTACTAATAAGGTATAGTCATTCAACATGAAATATAATAAGAGAATAAACCACAAAAAGAAACTGTTGTAAGATAAAAGGTTATTATTAAATAGGTACAAGCTGTTTCACCCGCGTTCCTAGGATGAAAATAACCTTTATGTTATTCCAGGGTAGATATATCTATATTCCAAGTCTCATTAAAATCCGTTCAGCTGTTAAGGAGGTGAGTGGTAACAAACAGACACACACATAAACAAAAACTTTCGCATTTATAATATTAGTAATTTTGAGTCGAACACATACAAAAAGACAAATGTTGGAAAGATACATTAGTAGGATCTTATTGAAACACTTCTCTACATGTTTAATCGTTATAAACCCTTTCTCCTACTGTTCCACTTGTGATGCGCATTTCATGGCCGCACCGTCAGTAGCAAGTGACGTCGACACCAGAGACCTTACTCGGAAGATTTACACGTCTTGCTGACTGCAAATGAATTCACTAAGTGCTACCGAAAATATGTTCGGCGTTGACGCACTAATATATAAATCCTTGGGAACGATAACATATCTGTGATTTCTTAAACTGAAACTGCAATACCTGGAAATGCTGTTATGTTACTTTGAAATAATTATATCGATAAAAGTGATGCAAATGTGATGAAAGGTGAAATTTATCGTGGAGATCCTTGGGGGAGGCATTTGTCCAGCAGTGGACGTCTTTCGGCTGATATGATGATCGTAAAAAAGATCTCAAAGAGTGAAATTTAAATTTAAAGCGGGCAAGAAATACGGACGATATTTATAAGCTTTTTATAATTAAACAGCGATAAGACGGAAAGATTCGACATGGTTGTCACGTCATATACTATACCGGCCATATAAACTCCGTGCTAAATTCTGTTTTGCTGAAAGAGATAGGGATAAATACTGTTTCTTAAATGAATCAGCTTTTAGTAAAGCAAAATAATATCATGCATATTCCCTTATATATTTCTAGTCAAGAATATCTATTATTCAAAGCTACGTTACAATATAAATAAATCCGTATAGTATTTCAATTCGTATAACAATAAGCGAAGGTCGTACAATTACAAATCATTTGTCCCAAAGGTAAAGGCCAACTACAATAACATTAAAATAAATGGTCCATTAAAGTTATAAATGTTTTAATACAAAGTTCGCGATTAGAATTTGTATATCAGAAAATGTAAATTTCCTTGTAACCGGGTTATACCTAATACAAAATAAGCCTCCATCTGGCCTCATTTATAGTCCCTTATAGTTTCGTGTTATTCATGAGACGATTATAATACTGCGTGGGTTTTTTTCCGTATTTCATTCTGATTATGAGACCCTATTAGCTTTTTAGGGATTTTTAGAATACATATAACGTTTTTTTACCAAAAATATAAGATACTCTTTTGACTATCATTGATGTATTTAAGGTGCTCGAAAAAGTCCGCAGAATTGTATTAAAAGTTTTCATAAATTTTTTGCTAATTGCAGTTCGTATGTTTGTCAAAATGTGATTAGTGACTCAGAGATATGGCTATAAATTTATCTAAACATTTATTTAGCATTTAAAATATTATAGAAAGGTATATTGGTTCCTATCCGTTAGTTATTGATAAGGGACCAATTTGTGGGTTTAAATAGTTTAAAAAGCATAATGTAGCTTCCTCCGTAAGTTACAAAAATAAACATAATTTTGTGGTAGTTTATTTTCCTATACTATACCTACCGATAGAGTGTAAATTTGTTTATGGTTTTAAATAGTCATCCATCCGTAAGACCATAAATTTTGATGATTCATCTATTAATAATTCTATTGTATTGTTTCAGGTAAGAATAATGAAAATGAAACGAAAAGTCTGCATTACGTCGAAATTTAATTAAACGCAAACAGAACTGAGTTTTCTTAACGTCTGGAGATTAGTTTACTTACAATTAGTTAAATGAAAGCATATTCTATTATATATTTGTTTTTTGCATGGGTTTAGTGAACTCTGTCTGTCTCAAGGTTATTTTTGATATAAATTCGTTCAAATAATAAATTTTGTAAATACTTCTGAGTGAATTGAATCTTCAAATATGAAAGCTATATATTATTTATATTTATTGCGTTAAATAACTTTTCATAATTTATTTTCTTAACTGAATTAAAATAATTTAACTAAAACGTAGGTATTTTATTTAAGTAAATTAACTGAGATTGAGCTTATCCAATCATTAGGTACTATTACAATAAAAAGCGTAATACTTAAATAATTGAAAATTTGTCACAAAATACGTATTTCAAAATAATCTATAGTCTGACCGCAACCACTGAACCGCGCTTTAGGCACGCGCGGGGAGGTAGGGAGTGGGAAGACTAGTTGCCGCCGTGAGTGATGACGGCAGAGAAGCAACTGCTTTGCCCCCCCCCCCCTCTTTTCTCAAAAAGCCAAAAATAATAAAATAGAAGATAAACATTTTTTACTTAACGAACCACAAATCATAGACACTATCGTAGTACCTATTTTGTTTCAGCTGCTAAACCATCGACGTCATGAATATGCAATGTTAGAGTTCGTTTGGATAAAGATCTTTTAGGGTTACCGGTCCGGATTTATCCGGGCTAAACTCAAAGAATCGTCAAATAATAACATGATTCCAATTGTAATAAAAATTGTTTAAATACTTACTAATATTCAGACCCCTATTAGGTAATGTTATAAAAATATTATTAATATATGTTTAATACAGTAAGACAACATTATAATGAGTAGCTGAGTTTCTTGCCGTAGTCTTCTCAGTTCAAGTGTATTCCGAACCGGTGGTAGAGCCTATTGTAATGATTGTAACTATCGACGTTCATAAGTGCCTTATCAGGGCCGAAACTGAATAAATTAGTTTTGATTTGATAAAATATAGTTATATAACATTGGAAAGAATAACAAGATCAAATAAATTCAATCTAAATCTACTTAACTAAGTACAGTATGACACAACTTAGATGTAGCATCGGCAAATCGTTTTCGTACACTTCACTTCCGATTTACACAACTAATAAAAATCATTCATTATCGCGCCATTCAACATCCAACAAGATAATTTTTGCAATAATTTTTTAATACATGAGTAATGTTGTAGGCGCACTCTTTTCGGGAACGATCGATTTTACTAATTTTGCCGATGCTTCATCTAAGTTGTGTCATACTATACCTAACTAAAGCCAGTATATATGAAATCAAACTAAATGTACCTACAGTAAATATAAACACAATCTTCGCTACGTATTTAATGAATCCGGATTTTAACCACATGCAACCGGATTAATCTTTTTTATTGGCAACCCTGTATGCACGAAGCCTTTTTGTGAGCAGTAGCTTATCTAGACTTATATTCGTCGTCATACCATGGCAAAAATACAGGCTCGTGACAAATCGATTGTTTGTTTTGATACTACATTAAAGGTTAAACGTAGTGCCCCAGTGTGACGTAGCTTTTTGGCACTATTTACAACGTGGCGTGGTTGCGCCTCGCCTACATTTCTCTCTCGTATTTTATGATCTGTTTTGTTTCCGACTCGATTTTTCATTAGCCAGTTATGTAGAGACTGTTCAAGTAAAATATTTTAGCGTTTTAATTTATTATATACATTTTAAGTACCTATTCAAAATAATTTTGAGACGTATGTCAATTGATATAATCTATGTATTCATTTTGCTTCTGAAACTATTAAATTAAATCCTTACACTTATTTATAATAGGTACAAAATTTTCATTAAATATTCAAACTGCGGACCCTCCACCTCAATTTGAAATTAGAATAGGTTTTGTATGGACTTATCAGAGGAGTAGCTTAACCAAGATTTATCTTAGTGATTGAAAATATAAATGTCTTCAATTTTAATGATTCTATAGTAAATTAAGTGGCAGTGGGCGGGGCACATCGCTCGTAGAACCGACGGCCGCTGGGGCAGAAAGGTTCTCGAGTGGCGACCACGAACCGGAAGACGCAGCGTGGGCAGGCCCCCCACAAGGTGGACCGACGATCTTGTTAGGGTCGCGGGAAACCGCTGGATGCGGGTAGCGCAAGACCGGCCATCGTGGAGATCCTTGGGGGAGGCCTTTGTCCAGCAGTGGACGTCTTTCGGCTGATATGATGAGTAAATTTTCGTATAAGATTCTATAGTAGATTTTGTAATCACCCATAGCGTTTAATATGCAAAGTTATCGGTATATTGACGCAGTGTGGCGGGTTTCTTGATATACATTTAGGACATGTATAATTTCAGGACAGGACCTACTTCTATCTCAATTAAAACCGTTTGAATTTTTTAAATTAATTAAATAGAATAAAGGTACCATAGAATGTCGAAATAAACTTTTATAGCGTGTTTGTGCCTACATGAGCGTCGGTCATGCGACCCTTTCATCGGCCGCTTAAAGAAGGATTAATTAAATTGAATATTTTCGCTAAACGGCTCGTCGAAACGGTTTAGATGCCCGTTTATACCCAGTTCGATTGTTACAAACAATTTGATTGAAACTTTTTACGTGTTTACTGATTGGTTTTATAAAGTGGGATCAAATGTAAACAAAATAACGTCTGTTTTTATTTATTAAATCATTCAATATTTTTTTTAATAGTGATGTTTATTATTTTATAACCATATTTTGCCCTAATGATATGAAACAATCATTAGGCCAAAAAATCGCCGGAATCGTACTGAAAACATGACCCTTCAATAAAAACTTCAAGTATGCCACAACGTATCCAGACAGTTCCCGTTTGGTATTTCACTTCACTTTCTCCCTGGAAGCTTTCCCACACTGCTAGCAAATAATGGTCTAAAAATACAAACTATGTCAGTGGGAGGTCACTGCTGTTAAAATATATCACGAGCAGAAAAGAAAACAAAAACATTTCTCCGTAGGGTTGGCATTTCTTTCGCAATAAAAACATGATACTATGTTCAATTCAACAATACATGTAGCCCCCGGTTATCATTATAGTTACAATACTGTAGTTCTATAATTCCTTTAGTAAATCTATGGACGATAGTTGTTACAATATTTTTCTAATGGTCATAACGAGGTATCTATCTACCTGGGTTTTAAAGATAGGATCATAATTTAGTGCTCAAATAATATCGGAACTTTTTTTGATACTATGAAATTAGAATGATGTATAACATAAGACAAAATGGCGAATTAAAGTAGGTATCTACTTTAAAAAAATTACAAATATTTATTCAAACGTCAAGAATGTTTTACTTAGCATATAGCATATAATACACTAGCTGTTTCCCGCGTTCCCGGGATAGAAAGAAGCCTCCGGGAATAATGTAGCTTCCTATTAGAGAAAGATTTTTTCGAATCGAAGAGAAACCAGAGCGCGTTCAAACAAACAAACTCTTCAGCTTTATTATAAGTACAGATATACCTAGTAAAAATTATATGACGCTTATGAATATTTTATTTTGTAGAAAACATAAAAACAAAACGAATTTCGAATTTACAGTCTCTAAAATACATTATCAATATACATATCTGCTTAATACATTAAAAAACATAGTTATTCTTAAAATTTTCATTTTTAGTTACTGTTCTTATCTTTTTTTAAATATTTAGTGATACCGTATCAGCGTAATTACATAGTTATTAGCAGATTACACAAACGTTCGCTTCCTACTTAGCCAAACATTTCACATCAATAGTTCAAACCATGTAATCAATCAGCTTATTACAATAATTGATTGCTGTATTCGATTAGGCATTATGTTCTGATACAGGGTACATAACGTTTATTATGATATATTGGTTCGATTAGCGTATTAACTGACGTTAATATTTGGCAGTTGCAGAAATTATTTTTCACTTTGAAGATAATTTCGTCCAGTGGTTTGAGCTGTGCGTTGATAGATCAGTCAGTCATGCTTTCCTTTTAAGTATTAGATGACTTATAGTATAGTTATGTGATTCATAATAATTTTTAAACTTGTACACACGGCTACAGATTAGACTTCACCTTTTTGTTGCAAAATAGCTTCTATTACAACCGCATAAGATACCGCAGTGTTTACCTTGACTTGTGGTCGTCCGTACGTTTGTGTTTTGTTACACAACAAAGTAAAAGAACAAGAAAAAGTAGAAAGTTAACTTGAAATAGCCCGAATTCAAATAAAGAAGCGTAAACTGTCCTTGGTAATCTGTTTTACGCTGGGAAACAATATTAGTCGCAGTCGACGAAAGCAACTTTGACCGGCTCATTGTAAAATCAACTCACAGCATCATTTCGCATCGCAATCGAGTGAATAAAAAAAGTTAGCCTTACAGAGGACGTGGGTACATCACTAACGAACTGACTCCGGACGTTCGGATTGAACTTCATAGACTATGCAAAAGTTGCCGAGGGAATGTTTCAAACGTTTGTATTGCAACTCGATGGGCAATTTGATATTTTATTTACGAGTACAGTAGTACTTTTGA
The DNA here is from genome assembly GCA_963555595.1 of Tethea ocularis. Classification (NCBI taxonomy): domain Eukaryota; kingdom Metazoa; phylum Arthropoda; class Insecta; order Lepidoptera; family Drepanidae; genus Tethea; species Tethea ocularis. The sequence goes on from OY741958.1 coordinate 12,208,424, forward strand.
GTATACTTTGCGATTTTGCTAGAGGATAATATACCAACTTTTTATCATTTTGTTGCAACTTGCTGGTACGTATTGATTTATTTTGATGATCATGTGCTTTTAAAAAATACGATAACTATTGAAATATTTGTGCAATAAAATGTGTTTATGGACAAATAAAATCACTTCATCTATACTAATAATAAAGCTGATGAGTTTGTTTGTGTGAACGCGCTAATCTCCGGAGTTACTGGTCCGATTTGAAAAAATGTTTCATTAATAGGAAGCTACATTATCCTCGAAGGTTATAGGCTATTTTATATCCCGGGAACACTAGTGAAACCGCGGGGAATAGCTAGTTTATAAATAACACATTCCTCGCAACGCAACTTAGCTCAACTGGCGAATGCGCAGCCTTAGGTCCCTATTTGGCCACCATCTCACCATCTTCGGTGTCGTGACCGATAGTAGTACGCATACAAAATCTAGAAAAAACTGGCTTTCACATTCAGCTACCTGAACATACCAGCATATACTTGGTACCAGATCTTCAACTTGCAAACTTTAGCCAACCTGAAAAAAAACAGACAGTCTAAAACATTAAAATATTATATCTTTGTTGTTTATTTTGGTTATTCTTCTTAATTAAATGCTAACTTTTGAATGTACTCTCAGTAGCTACGACTAGTAGCGTTGGCTTTTTCATTTCGGCATTTAAAATAGCATAGATTCATCTTGATAGTAGAACTTTTTTTTATTACCCAACATTTTAAATTGAACAACAAAAGCGCATTCCACTTGCGGTCCTGCGTATGACTCCAACGAGGCATCATTGAAAGCAGTTTTCCGCTCATAAAACTATATCCCGTTAGTACAGGTAAGAATGCCTTGAGAACTAAGTAGAGGTCATGGTGCAGCGGAAAAGCGATGTTAGTTTTATTATGTACTAGATTTGTGTTTAAATATAAAAAAATGCAAATATAGGCAAGGAAAAACTATTTCCATTCATGAAACTTTTATATTTATCTAGTTTTTTTAACAGAAGACTGACGGAAGTAGTCGGTCCATCTATAATGGCTTTGTGGAAGGTTTGCAAATACGTTGCCAATCTTTACAATGCCTAGAAGACAATTAGACAATTTAAAATTTAACTGCCCAAAAATATTGGTGATCAGCTCTGCTGTCCCATTCCATTTGTATCCAAGCAAGAGCTAATACAATATTAAAATTATCAGATATATACTTCCTCGTAGCCAATCAGTAATAATTCAAGTCAATACATTTTATTTTTACTACTCATTGTATCGACATATCAACGAAAGCAGAACGCAAATAAAAAAATCAAAGGTAAAAAACTCTCTCCTCTATATTTTCACCAAAACAGCAGCCTAAAGCGCTTAGTGGGCACCGAGGCTTGCTTTAATTAAAAATACCTACGAAGGAGGTGGCGGCCAACTTCATTTACTGCGCCACGATTAATTGAACCGGAATAAAGCCTTCCAGGTGCCTGATAGTTGGACTCTTTGTACCGGGAAATAGCAGATGGCACACTTTCCGCTTCTGTTTTTTCATTTGTGACAAGTTTGACGATGTTTTAGAGTTTTTATCTTTTTAGAAATCAACCTAGTGAATTGTCTACTGACGTTCTAGTTTAAATGGAAATTTTGGCCATTTTATTTTTGGCAGTCTCCCTGATTGGATCCTTTAAAAAAAGGTTACTCACTGCTGTGCCTTGTATCTAGTCTTCGACACAGATTATATTTTCTTATTTTATGTAGGTTTGTTAGTTTTGTTTTATTTAGAAATAAGAAAATATTGTCCAATAATCTGAGCATATTTAAAGCTCTGTGGTTGATTGAACCCGACTAAACCCTTTCAGATGCTGATAGAGTTGCTCTCTTTGTGCTGGGAAATAGCGGATGGTTTTGTTTCGAAACATTGCCTCTTGTTCCTAATTGCAGATGGAATAGTACCCAATGACAAGTTTGTAAGTGCTTTAGAATGATACTTTTTCTTCTTCCCAGTCGTTACGCTCTTAGCAGAGCGGTCGTAGTCACGTAGAAGCGTCCACTTCGGTGGTAGAGGACGCAGCTCTTCGCACGATCTCCCATCATCTCTCCCTGTTGGCAGACTGTCTTGTACAGTCAGATACGCGGCCTCTCATTGCATAGGTGACCTGCCGCGTGATCTGACTTCTACCACTTTTCCTTGTACGACCAGCCGTTCCATGGAGTCGTTGACTTATACATACTTTTTACTGGTAATGATTTGAAAAGAATCATTGCTTTCCAGGACAAGGTACTTTCAATTCTACTACTACTTTTAATTCACCTTCAATGTTTTATGGGGTAGAAATACCTATTTATTAATATGAACAACTTTTACTATGGATAGAACTCTGAAATCGCGATCTCAAACTCTTAGAATGCTATTAAATTATTATTATTTTGATTTTAATTCTTTTATTATTTATGCAATCTAAGCATGTATAAAATTCTCGAGGCGGCCGCTGCTGCCGATCAATGGCAAGGTTCCCAGGGTTACCTCTTTGGATGGCCAAGCTAATGCGTTGGCGGAAAATGCTCCCCATCCGTCGGTCCCCCGAGGCCTCAATAAGTTTGAATGTTAATGTGATAGCAAATCGGCGAGTCTCGGAATCCCAAGGACCATGGTGTCAACCGCAAATGGAAAAAACAACTTTGAGCCAATAGAAACGTATTTTTTTGAATTTTAAACTAAATCATATAATATGCTGAAACAATGATGACAAACCATTCCAAAAGATGTAGAAATTATGCCTGTAGGTAATAATTTGTCCCTCAATTCCTAATAATTAAATTTAGCCACAAAAGGACCATTCATTACGTCGCGTGACTTCTAACACCCAATATTAGCTGTACAAAATGTTAAAGGACCGATTTACATATTCGTACGAGGGCGAGTGTAACTAAACCACGTATTACTAACTTGGAATAGAATTAAGTACCTACGGGACACAGCGCTGTGATATTTAACATAATTCCAACGGAGTTCTCAAAGCTGGCAGACAAAAGCAACTTTAATTAAATCTGCACTGCGCTCGTGTTAAAGCGTATTGTTTTAAGCGATGATAATAAGCGGATATCGCTGATTGAGCAAGCTGCATTGTTTCCAACTTCTATCATAAAATTGTTTTATAATTTGGACGTGATCGCGTTCGCTGCTGGTTTTAATTAACTTTAAAATTCAGCATTTTACTCGTCTGGGCTTCTTGATGTGGGCTAAAGATGGAATTTGAAATGTAAAGCGTTCAGCGCTGGATGAAGCGTCGTGTCCGTGCCCTGTCTTTTCTTTTCAGGGTATATGTTTTGCAACGCCACGCTTCTATACATTTTGTAAGAAAGGGACGCGGAAGAGACATATGTCTGCGCCCCGTCCTCGTCTTACGTCTTTTTTGTGTGTCCAGCGGCTTAGATAACAAGTAGCCTTATAGGCTAGGCATCACTTGGGAATAGTACGCTTCTATTGGTGAAAAAATTTTCATAATCGAACCAGTCCTCGTAGCTTGGAAGATTTCCTCCTACATCCGAACTTACAAAACCTCTTTATAATGTCAGTGTAGAGTAATCACTATAAAGCTATGAACTTGAGGTTGAATTTCAACATATTTTTTTGTACATCTCTACGCTATATGAAGAAGTTTCCTACCAAATTGCATGGTTCAAACCAATGGTTCTGGACTGTTCCATCTTTATGTATTAGATTAGACATAGATTATGTACACGGACCTTTTGATATTGATAATTGAGGGTTAACCAGGTACAAATTCATTAGTGGAGTAATTGTTCAGATTAGTGGATAAGCGGTATCCAGGTCGGTTGATTGATACTAATCGTTATGTAACATCACATTATATGGAATATTGAACGCATGCTATTTGGGATTCAATTGTCAAGTGCCTACGATATATTATAGCTTAACTTCAATGATGTTGTTATACATTACAGACAGTAGGGTAAGATAAACGACAATAAAGGTGTAAATTGCGTGTAGATAACTCGAATAAATTTATAATGCGGTCGCTCACCGAGAACATTGTGTGAAATTACCGCAAGCTAATTCCTCGGGGGATTTGTTGGTAATGAATTTATTTTTGGATATAATCGTAAAATGATAAAAGATCTCCCTTCTTACCAAATTAGAAGATTGTATACCCATTACCACACGCCATAATGCACGAGCCGCTTCCAAGATACACGAAATATATTATTATTTATACATTATTTACAATTATTTACAACAAATATACAAACTATATATAAAAAAAATCCTCGAGGCGGCCGCTGCTGCCAATCAACGGCAAGGTTCCCAGAAGGCTGGCAGCGTTCCCTCTTTGTATGGGCAAGCTAACTAAGTATTTATATATTATATATACAAGAAAAGTTATATGATAAAATAACTGTAAAAACTTTACCTACAGCGACCAAATAAATCTACTCTTCAGATCTATGAACAGATCCAATAGAGTTTCAATTCGCAACACGTGCGAGCGTGCCTTCATCGTCTTAATAAAGGAATCGTTTATCGCCTTTTCCTTTTGTTTTAAGACGCTTGTCTTTTTAGAAGGCTCTTTCTTCTCTTTTAGAAGGATATTTTAATTTGGAGCGTACAATTCTGCATTTAAAGTCAATTTTCCAGCGACACACGAAGCTAAGACCTACGCAAGAAAATCATAATTAACTTCATTGAATTTGACTCGGTATCCATAATTTGGAACTAATTTCCGTTCCGCGTTTTCACTCACGTTCCTTAGTGATCTTATAATTTCCTGGGATAAAAAGTATCTTATATAATTATGATCTATCTATGTGGCAAGTTTGTGCCATGTAAATGTGATTCAGTCACGAACATCTAAACACCCCATACCTTCGCATTTATAAGTAGCAGACCCGCCCCGGCTTCGCACGGCTTTCTCGGTTTCTGTACTATTGCATGTATTATACATATAAACCGTCCTCTTGAATCACTCTATCTATTGCTGAAAATTGCATTAAAATCCGTTGAATAGTTTTAAAGATCTAAGCGAACAGACAGCGGAAGCGACTTCATTTTATACTATGTAAACATAGTGAGATTATTCTTTTACTCTTTCATATCATTTCTCCCGCGTTTACTCCTGTTTGTTCCTGTTTTTACCGATCCCGTTTCAGTGATTTTTTAGATTAAAATATGATACCATTTTACCTTGGGAATGAAGGTAAATTAAATATCTGTCCTCAAAACCATTTAGTAATTACAGATTAGATCAAACACAAACCCAGACACGTAATTAATATGTAATGATAGTACCGCTAATCAATTACTCGAAACCTTTTCCCGGTTTATTTAACACTATTGTTTGACGTACATTGTTTACTTACGGAACCTCGACCGAAACGCAAACAAAGACAAGTCGGAACGCTGGTACAGAAACAGTTTCAAAGAAAAATCAACACGTCGAGAGGTGAGGTCTGAAAATAGAATGGCGGCCGCAGTCGGCAAGTCACGTCGGTACAAAGAGATGTAACCGTTTACACGTCTGATGCAGGCGGTGCGCGTCGCATTCCTTGACTGGACCACAACATGTGGAATCTTTGAAAAGATGGTTGGTGCCTGTATCTCTACGCGTTTTTAAGTGTTATAGGGAATATGCATTTCTTTTTATTTCATTCATTTATGAAACAGTAGATTTTTTTTTCGAATAACTATAAAAGTATGTCTGTTTCTAGCAAAACATAATTTAGCATGACCATAAGGCCGTATGACGTCACATGTCGGAGCTCTTGGTCAAATCGCTGTCTAATTAGTAGTTTAAAAAATATCAATGTGACAAACCTACGTGCAAAAAATGTCGTCATTAATTGAAAAGCTTGTACGTGTAGGTACTTACTTACTAAGATATTTCGTACACAAATATATAATTATACTCCCAGTAAAATAATGAAATAAAGAGAGTATTATGAAAATAGAATATAAGGTAGGTACCTCCATTCCTTAGTTAGAATTTTCTTAGAAGCCACAGTAAAACTAATTAGGAATTTCAAATTAGCAATCATACTACATAATACATACGTTTCTACGTCTTTTAGACAAACAACCTTTACTTTGTTACAGCATGGAGATTACTGCTAGAGCACTCGCATTTAGTTTTTAAAATAGTATCATGATATTATGATTATACAGAGTGATTTTAGTTCGGTATTATAAATAAAGAAAATAACAAAAGATGTCCTCCATATGTTCAAACTTTTTTATTTATAAAAAATAGTTTAGCATTAAAATAAACTAAACGGAAGCTATAAATTACTAATTAGATAATTCAAAAAAAAATTTGGTTGTCAATGAACTAGTTGCACATTACATCTGCTGGAAAATCATGCGTTGTTCAGTACCTTTGTATTTACTCACAAGAAGAGGTACCTACGTCGTTTTTGGTTTAAAAAAATAATAAGAAAGAAAATACAAGCAAAAACCTATGTTTCCGCCCGGGATCGAACCGGGGACCTTCTGCGTGTTAGGCAGATGTGATAACCGCTACACCACGGAAACTATGCCCATAAAGCTCAAATTATGGATTTATACTTACATATGATAATTTTCATAAACTATCAGGGTGTTATAAGTCAAATAGTCCACCGCGGCTTCGCATGTGTCTATTATAGTGAAAAAAATGTAGTCTAAAGTAAATACCAGTCAAAATCTTAACCCTCCTTTATTGCTTCGCCTTCGTCAGGTAAAAACAGCAAAGTTTATTAAACAAATTGTACTTGTAGTCCAACACAGCAATAAATTGTTGGTCAAAGCATACTTGAATGCCGCTAAATTTCATAGGAAGCCACGGTACGGTTATTATGGAAGGGGGAGGGGGGGAGGATTATTCAGAGATGTTCAGTCGTCTGCAGTAGCTTTGAGATGCTATTGAAGCGCTTCTTGCATTCCGAACGTTCCGCCATGAATTAGGTTCGAGTTATATTTGTAGCTTGACTTCTATAATATTCGATAGTGTAGGTATTCGGTATTGTCTGACTTCCGTTTGTCGAGCACGAAATGTGGTTTAGGGTATTTACTGGATATTTGGAATTGTTTGACATTTTGTATTTCAACTTATTGGAGTAACTTCGCAAAATCAATACGAATGCAAGTATTAAGTTAATTTTGCTTACCTATATAGGAATAGGTAAAGGAACATTTCGTTATTATTGAACTCTACATAACCCTTCTTACAATAATTGTCTGTAGGGCAACATTTACTTTATTATAGATTATTGTCACGACACAAAGATTCAAGTAGGTGTTTATCCAAAAAGTTTGATAAGATCATGCTAAGTAATGTAAGGGCTCCCCCTTCAATAGTAACTTCATCTATTTCTACCTAAAATCGCATTCTTTACATATTCTAATACTAGATCTTGCCTCGTGGTTTTACCCGCGCTCCCGGGATCATAAACTTTCCTGGGATGAAAATCCTAAGGGTAATATAATATTATTCCAGGACATCCAGAATCCATTCAGCGTGCCTGCGAAGTAACAAATACTACACACACAGCCACACACCACTTTCACATTTATTCTTCATCTTCATCATCATCATGTCAGCTGAAAGACGTCCACTGCTGGACAAAGGGTTTCCCCAAGGATACCCGGACCCGGTGGTGCGCTACCCGTATCCAGCGGTTGCCCGCGACCATCACAAGATCGTCGGTCCACCTTGTGGCTTGTGATTATTCCTACTAATACGATAATAATAATTTCTATTGTCGCTCAATAGAGAATACAAAATTATAATTTCCGTTGAGAACAACCAAAATATCTGTGGGTAGTCTCGTTTGAGATTAAATTTCAGTAAGCTGCAATTGTAAAATTAAATTATGCGGAAGCACCGAGAGCGGATGTTTCCGCACTTCCGCCGGGAATCAGTTTAGTTATGTTATTATTTCAGTTATTTTTAATGCAATTTTATTGTTCAGATTGTTTAATACTCGTGTAAAGTTGTGCAATTTATCCATGATACATTTTATTTTCTAATTTTTTCTCATTGTGTATAGTTTAGAATTATTGATTTTATAATAAGCTAATTTAGTGTATACTTTTTGTAGATCAATTTATTCTAGGGGTACTCTCAAAAAGCTACTGAACTGCTGATATTTTTGAAAAACTCTTTCATAATCATGGCCAGACTATAAATGAAACTAATTTTATCGAAAGACGTGAAAAGAGTACTTAAAGGTTTTTCTTTTTACTATGTAGGTAGTAGGCCTGTGTTTGACCTCAATTCACCATGGTCAGTAAAGATGTGGCCGATGGTGGTAAGCACACAAAGCCTAGAAGGGAACTGACTCTCAACTGCAGCTCTCAGAACACACCAGAAGATGCTTGGCGACAAACAGGCAACAGATAGGTCGGCAACACACCGGTGATGTGATGTACTCGGTGATGACCATCAGGTCATCTACATATATGTACTTGTACCTGTTAAAATAAAAAGAATAAAAAGAATCCTCTTACCTGACTCTAGTGTTATTCGCAGAGAATCCAAAAGCCGGCTCAAATAAAGGGAACTCAAACAAAACTAATGTTTTTTTTGTATCTCGCCCAAAAACAAACGATGCGTTCACAAGAAGTAAACAAGCAGAGGTTTATTGCGGATTTTTGTGCGCATTTTTATATCAGGCAGCAAAGAGTTTTCGTTTATAATTAGATGCAAGTATCGTTGCGGGGATTTCAAATTTATATCCCCTACTTGGTGCTGTTTCGTGTTTTGAAACTCGTAAAGTAGAACAACGTAAGGATATTTCGTGCTACATTTTTCCTGTGAATAAATAGGTTTGCTTCATCTTTGTACTTCTACAACACACGTTTTTTGTAAGCTTTATATACTAGCTTTGTGCGCATCGCAGTTTCATCCATGATCTGCGTGATGTAAGGAATTTTATAGGTAACTTTTTCCTGCTGAGTTGTACTATAAGAGTTTTAGTAGGAATCCCATAATTTTTGGCTCTCTATCCAAATAAAAGTCAAACCCGCAAAACTTCGGAAATCAAACTACAGTAAACAAAAAAAAACTATAAAAACCTGCACGCTGTTTATTAAAACTTCTCCTTTTTAATCATTGTAAACTATAACTATTCTCATCACGTACCTAATACTAGGGTACTTACTCGATTATCCTTGAACGCGGTAACCAAGTACCGTGAACTTAGCAAGTTTGAGCTTAGTGTAGTGTAGTGAACAAGTTTGGAACCAACAATTAACTCACAACTTGAGTAAACTTGTATACAAAGCAGCGCTCGTGTGATAACACCTTTAAATGTACCTATACAATGTAAGATATTCATCAAGAAGTTAAGCTTAAATAATTGATAGCTTAGTGGCAGTGATGACGAGGATCGTGGGTTCGAATCCTACAATGAGTTTGAGCTTTCGGTGAAGGAAAACATCGTGAGGAAATCGTAGTACTTCGTACGTACTAGTTTACGAAACTTGTAGATACAGTCTGGCTGGATACACGGTCAAGTTGAAAATCTGTCGCCAAGCGCTCTAACTCAGCTGCACTGGAGAGCCAGTTTCATTCTAGGCTTTATGTGCCACCTTTGGTCACATCATTACTGACCATCATATTGGTCCGGAGTTTACCTTTTTTTTATATATTACTAAGGCAGCAATCGAGCATTCGGCCCACCTGATGGTAAGTGACTCCCGCGTTACCGACCCCAAAAATCTTTTCACACCCTTCTTGAAGAACTCATGCTGACAACCCCAGAATTTATATATTTAAGTTAAATAACATAAAAATATTTCCAAATAAAAGTAGTACCTATGTGTAGTCTACTCGTGTATGTAAAATACGTTGGGTTCAGATGGATGTATGAGAAGAAAGAATGTCTCAAGATGTTTATTTATGAGACGTCTTGAAAATATACTTGAAGAGAGAAAACATAAAACTTATTTTCAACATTTTCAGAAAAGGCTATTTTTTAATCATTATATTAAATATTTAAGTGTTTGACTCTTGTCGGTGTAATTTCTTCCATTCTTGTGTATTATTTGCTACTTCCTGCACTTCCTTATGCGACACGACGTCCAATTTAGCCTTCAACTTTTCACTACATATTCAATTAATTTTTGGTACGTAATTTTAAAATTTGAGTTCTTTTCGCTAAAAAATTAAGTCTGTTTCAGCTAAATATAAATACTTTTCAAATAAAATTTAAGTGTAGTACTAAATTAGAATGGGAAGTGGATACGTTTTGCATGATTTTCAGTCGCGTACGCGTCCGGCGCTAAGCGCATCCTTACGGAACAATTAAATTCAATGAGAATACATGAATTAGTTATACTAGAATCGACATAAGCGTTGTGAAACTGGTAGCATTTTGATGGAACCTTAATGAAACCTTGTTTTTTTTTTGACCCAGGGAAATCCTCATGGATACCCGGCCGTACTCAACTTAACCTTAAACCTTGGATGAAGTTTAATTAGTTCTAAACTAGCGGTACGTTATTTAGATTTAGAGTTAAAAACTAGTTACATCTTTAGAAATGGTATTTTTAGAGATGTTATAAATAGCTATCTCCTGCGATTTCATTCACGTTCCCGGGTTTAAATTAGAAAGAAGAAAGAAAGGAAATGAACTATGTGCCCCGTTAAAACCAAATCCGTACAGTAGTTTTTGTGTGAAAGTGACAAAAAGACTTTAACATTTATAATGAACTCATTAGCCTGATTTTTGCAATTTATGCTGTATGCTCTCAAATTTCATAATTCCCTTGATGATACGTACCTACTTTCTTAAGAAATAAGAAAAAAAAATTAACCATGTACCTATCTTAAATGCAACTTAATTTCCAGTATTACTTTACAGCCATGTTACACACCACAGAAAGTAATTTGAAAGCGCTTTGTCACAGCGCAGTGTTCATATTTTGTAGCGCGTCCAACTGACGAAAAACTTTCGAGTTTGTTACCGAAATAAATCCGCGTCATTTTATGTAGCTTGGATTTATTGATTCACTCACTTTTACGAAACATCTTTATAAAGTCAGAATTAGGTCGATTTGTCGAAACAAACGACTCACTGAATGTGAAATAATAATAATAAAAACATTTATTTCTCTTCACAAAAGTAAATATAAAAGAGGTAACGTACTATGTTTTGTGAGTGACTGGGGCCTAGTATAGATTTTGTAAATGCAGTACATGGCGATTGTCTATCTCCGATTCCGATTACGAGGTCCCTCGTAATCATCTTATAATTTTGGTATTGTCTATCTTAGGTGAAAAACAACTAAACTGCGATTGTAATTACTTCTCATAATAATTAATCATTTGAAATTAGTCATCGGAATCAAAAAAGATAGTCAATACCAACATTTTAAAATGATTACGGGGGACCTCGTAATCGGAATCGGTGATAGACAATCGCCATGCTGGTCACCAGGACCCCACTCCACGGATTGTTAATACAACTTCAATCTTATATTAACAAGATAAGGTTTAACTTTAACAAATGGGTAAGGTTTCTTAAAAAGTAATCAGATCGCAAACAAGCATGCAAGCATATAATAAGTATTAGTTATACATATTCTTGTTACAATTATTTCTAAAAATTTTGTTGTATACAAGTATACGTACAACTAAAATTCTAATTACAATTTAAACCCCAATTTTCGTGCTAAAGAGAACTGGAACAAAAGGGCCGCATCGTACACGTCAGTACAGTCAAACAAACTGAGTAAGCCAGTGTTGGGATCGGATTTGACGCGCTATCGAGTATCGGTTGCCAGGACCGATTAATCGGTTTATTTGTTTCAGAATGCGGTGAGGGAAAACAAGTGGGTCCAACTTTATCACTTACTTGTTAGTTTTGAGTTAATAGAGTTTTTGTGGAGTTGAGTTGGTGAGGTGAAGTTGAGTTATATTTGGGTTCAGATTTGAGGTTTACTGATAGCCTGAAGAATTGTTAACCGTATATGATGTATCAGGGGATGTATTTATAAAAAATATTATTATTTTAATTTATAGAATATGTCTATAATTTGGTTATTAGAAAAATACCTGTCAATAAATAAATATAGTACCTACTTTTGTCTAACTACGATTTTGTGCAGCATATTTCCAAGGATGTAAAACATGCTGGTAACATTTTATGTATCCTTCTATAATTGGTGGGGTGTTCAATATAATGTTGTGCACTTCTAGCGTCGCTCGTGGCTGCGAGGCGTAGCGCCTGCACTTGTTTCTCTTGCCTTACAAGTTTATTTCAATCTAAATATATAAAAGGAGAGCGTGACTGACTGACTGACTGATCTATCAGCGCACAGCTCGAACCACTAGACGGATTAGGATATTTATTTATTTATCTCTACAATCCAAATATGCCCATACACAACCTATCAATCAATATTCTACACCCGGTACGTATTTAGGACAGTCGTTTCAATAATAAAGTTACAAACAATCACACGTTTGATGCCCGGTCCCGCACTAACCACGACTAATGGCATGTCAACGTCAAAACATTTATGATTGCTTTTCCCTTGGCATTTGGCAGTTTGTTTCGTTCTAGTTTCTGCATATTTGAAATCGATACCGTTTTGCTACGTGTGGACGACATGTTTGTGATGTGAGGTGAGGTGTTTCACAATATATTTTAGTTATTTCACCTGTGAGGTCAATAGCTATATCTATATATTTTAATATCTAAATTCAAAGTAAAATCTAAATTTTCTAATGTTCTATGTGTGTTTCTAAAAGGCACGTACCTATAGGAACTTCCTATAGGTACGTGCCTTTTCTGAATAGACTTTTCTTCAAATAGAAGCGGTTTTTTTATTGCCTATGATTGGTAAGGGCACCTTATTTTAACGCCTCAGGATCTGGATCTGAATTTTAAACGGTAATTACGTTTTAAAACATAAAGAAGAATAACAGAAATAATTAGTGAAACAACGCGGAATCCAACGCCATCTTTATTATTTACAAGATAAAAACAAATATTTTATTATTGAACTACGTGTACCTAACACACGGCCACAGATCAAGCTACACATATTTGTTGCAAAATAGCTCCTATTACAACCGCATAAGGTGCCGCAGTGTGTAGCTTGATCTGTGGCCTTGTGTTAGGTACACGTAGTTCAACAATAAAATATTTTTGGATTGCAAATGTGTCTTAGTTTCAAATAAAGACGTTAAAAACGGTAATGGGAGGCAAGTGTTGAAAACGGTGCTAAGTTTCTGTCACCGAGCCGCAGCTGGCCTGCAAGTGATGGCGTACCAAACAAGCGCTTACGTTTTGTCGCACTCCTGTGGTACAAGGCATAAGATTTGTGAGGACCATCTTTGCATATGAATTTAGTCGGGACGAAACATAGAATTTTTTTTTATTCTTTAGCTGCATTAGGATCTTTTGCTGCAGTATGCAGAGGGTTTCGGGGGAGATAATTCGATCTAGCTAGGTTTCATTTTTAGAAAACGTCGTTTAAAAAAAATCGAGCAAAGCTCGGTCAACCAGGTTCTAACAGTTTAAGTAATTAAATCACTTCACATTTAACGATATAGTAGCGCTAATAAAAAGCTAATAGCAGCTGCCTCTGCTGCGAGACTTAAATTTTTTGTACTTATTTATTCATGTTTTATTAAAATTACTCACTGAGCCATCCGTACAGAAACAAAAAACCTTTGATCCGCGACCCGCTCTCAGCTTATTTTCTGGGCCGAAAATTTCACAATTTCCGTTATAACGCCTGAACTAACTGCAAATTAACTGCGAATGTGAAACCTGCTTTACAGCTGAAATTTTCGAACAAACCATGAATAAAACATTCGACAATGGACGAGTTTTTCATCGCTAATTTTTATACCAATATTGATATTCATGTAAAAATATTATATCTTTTTCACAATAAATATAAGGATATTACAATGACAGGTTTATTTTACTGATATTGAGAGAAAATATTGTAAAGTTTTATTGACAGTTTAAATTGTAATGAAAAAAGTGGGTTTAAAGATTGCCTCCCTTAGTGCGATTAGCTTGAGTCTATTGAATGCAATGGCCATTCTGGTCATTTTGTGCTTACCTACGGCCAAAAAAATATCCCGAGACATTCTTCACACGTTCATTTCAACGCAAAGCAAGGCTTTTACCTCTATGGAAGTCAAATAACCGACTACGATAGTAATCGTACGTAAGGAAACATGTTACGTACATACTTTTTTACATACCCATATAGTGGATATTTTTTGCCAACAACTGGCAAAGGGACTTGAAATCACGAAAAAAATTACAAACTTTACATACATTTTGTTTGACCGATCAACATAGATGTTTTGTATGAAAAGTTTGATTTTGTTGTGGTTATTAAAAGTTGTTTTTAATGACGAGTACAATAATCTCTAAAAATTTCGAGATGGCAAAAAAATCACCCAGTTTAATTTAATTTATTATTATTATGTAAGTATAGGCAATGATATATTAAACTAATAGATATGTTACGTTCATAGTAATTTGCATTTTACAACAGCAATACAAAACTGCACACATTGACAAGTTTCACGTATAAATAAAACAAAAGATACGAAGTAGCACATAAATGAAAGAGAGCTATATTTTAGTGAGTGCGACACACTCGTGATTACGCTCACCGCAGCTAATAAAAAGATTTCCCAATTGGGCCGTTTTTAAGTCTTCACAAACACACGCGCTTATAACATAACTGCTTCTCGTTTATTTAATATCATTGTGTATAGGCCTATATTGATCTTGGCAGACCATTTCATGAAATTTCGGCCATGAAGTGTTCAATTCAAAGATCTAGCCACGACGTAGAGTATGACATAACTTAGATGAAGCATCGGCAAAATTCGCAAAATCGATCGTTCCCGAAGAGTGCGCCTACAACATTACTCATGTGTTAAAAAATGTTCGGCGAAAATGATCTTGTTGAACGTTGAATGGCGCGATAATGAATGATATTTATTAGTTGTGTAAATCGGAAGTGAAGTGTACGAAAACGATTTGCCGATGCTACATCTAAGTTATGTCATACTGTACCTATATTTTATTTCCACTGAGCAACGGTTCGACTATCGACTCCAGACATAGATATCAAAAGTCATTAAGGCCAAATGCACTTTGCAAGCTCAAACGTAGAGACTCGATGCAAACAATATAAGAATATTGCAAGCATTTTCTGGGAGCACACGTACGTTTTTTACATGTCGCAAGTATGCTGTAAAACTGAAATAATAATATCATATTACGATTCTAAGTAACATTACATATTACGAGTAAATAAAGCTTAAATTCTAGGTTCCAATATAATACTACTGCGAGACTTTGAATTTGGCCCCCTATTTTCTAGAATTCTATAATATTCTGTCATGTCTTGAGAATGTCATTCATATTTTTTCATTGAAAATAAGCATCTATATAGGAGATATGATGGTTTAAAAACCTCTTTACCCCTTGCGATAGGAAGTAGCCAACCACCGTTGGGTATAATGTAGCTTCCTATTCAAAGAATTTTTCGAATCGAACCAGTAACACCAGAGATTAGTGCGTTTAAACGAACAAACAAACTCTTCAGCTTTATTATTGGTATAGAGTTATTTAAAAAGAATGTACATATTGTATAAAGATTAATTCTTACAATAATACTGAATCAGTTCAGATGGTCTGCAGTTTAAATTTAATAGAGAAACTCTTCCAAAATATTGGGCCAATATGGAAATAAAATGGTTTCTTCATGTAAAATTTTAGTTTCTTTTTGTAATTAAATTATGCTCGTTATACTAAAAGGACTTTACGCGTTTTTAATTTATTCATTATACTGTAGCTAATTGGGCTTTTAAAATATAGTATTACCCAATGTACTGATGTATTTTGTTACAGTCTGATATGAATTTGTAATTTTCTTTCTATCATTTCGACAGGCCAGTTGGTTAAGACTCTATCTATAGCGCCACAGGTCATGGGTTCGATTCCCATCCAGGACAAACATTTGTGTGCATGAAAATGTCTGTTTGTCCTGAGTCTGGGTGTATTTATCTATATAAGTATGTATTTACGAAAAAAAAGTAGTATATGTAGTATATCAGTTATCTGGTTTCCATAGTACAAGTTCTACTTAGTTTGAGAACAGGATAACCGTGTGTGAAGAATGTCCCAGGATATTTATTATTTACTAGGTTCTGCCCCGCGGTTTCACACGCATTCCCGAGGAATCTTATATTTTCTCGGAATACAACCTTATGATATTCCTATTTATGATCTTTCTATGTACAGAAGGACAAATCAATCATATTTTAATAGAGTTTTTATTAAATGTTTCAGGTCAAAGAAAAGACTGTTTTAAAACTTGTTTTTTATTTCATTTCAGGTAAGCAACAAGCCGTGTTTTGGACTACTGCAGAACTTACTAATGAGCAATCAAAGTAGGTTTACCTATAACCAATATTTTGTAATGTTATTTTTCCTATAAAAACCTTACCTATGAAATAAATCATAAGTTTACAATATCATCGCGTGGAAAAGAAACAAGTAGGTAAGGCCTTCAATATTTTTCACGTTGGCTTCAGTATCTGGGTGTAACTATCTAAAAAAGTATGTTTTACAAAATGTATATGTAATATATCAGGTATTCGAATCTCCATCTGCTTAGTTTGGGATTAGATAACCGTGTGCGAAGAATGTTCTGGGGATTATTATAATATACTTAATCAAATGGCAAGAGGCCGGATGGTATGTCTTTGATCCCATGGAGTGTCGGTAAGTCGTTGGTGTGGGATGCCACATGTGTTGATACACTTGCGCCATCTCACTTGCCAGCGACTTGTAGAGTTGCAGGAGCGGCTACGGCTGGTGCGGAAAATTCCAAATCCAAAAAATACGCTTCTATTGGCCCAAATTATTTATTTTTGCGATCGAGACCATGGGTCCTTGGGGGTCCGAGGCTCGCCGATTTTCTCGAACATTATCTTCAAAATTAATTGAGGTCACAAGGGACCGGCGGGCGGGGAGCTTTTTCCGCCAACGCGTTAGCTTGGCCATACAAAGAGGGAACGCTGCCAGCCTACTGGGAACCTTGCCGTTGATTGGCAGCAGCGGCCGCCTCGAGGAAATTTTTTATATATAGTTTGTATATTTGTTGTAAATATTGTATATCATAGAATAAAGAAAAGCTTAATCAAATTTACAAAAAGAGTAAAAGCTCCACCTTGTAGCTATACTGAACCCAACGCAAACAGAATTATTAAAATCCTTTCATAAGTAAAAAAGTTATACGTGAAGAAACATAAAAAAAATAAACATACTACTGAATTGAGAACCTCCTCCTTTTTAGGTTAGTTTCGTCCAAACATTGGACAATTAACACCTTGTGAAGACAAGTGAAACCGTGGGGAACAACTAGTAATAGGTACTTACAAGTTATAGTACGTGTCATTTGGTTTCTATAAACAAGCTTTGCTTGGGGTCAGATCGCCGTGTCGTGTGTGAAAAATGTTTCAGGGAATTTATTCAAGAAATTTCATTGTTAGCTCACAGGGGATAAACGTGGAAAGAAAAAGTAGTATCTTATATCAAAATCTAATCATCAGTCGTTTAATAATTCACCAAAAATACTGTCCGAATAAATCGTATTTTTATTCGGTAATTTCATCCGAATCGCGAGTGTTGATTCCGTTTTCATTCACCGTCGTAAAAAAGTGTGTTTTCCGCATATTTTAAAAGTTACCAGGTTCCGTAAAAGCAATTTGCTTTGAAGGCATTTTGGAGGCATTCTTAGTCCGGAACAAAGGATGGTACGACCGAGACGCAATATTGTCGTTACGGATTTTTCAGGAACGCTTTTTTAAGGGTCTTCTTATTATTATTCGGCAAAATGAGTTTCTCGTACGTATCTAAACATTGCGCTGTGACACGTAGGTTTTAATAATGTAAGGGGTTCAATAAATTTTATTTCAACTGAAAATATTATATAACTGCTGCATGAGAAGGAATTAAGTACATATACAACTTCTGCTGTCTAAGAGCGAACATAATAATGCATAATAATTCGCTGCGTATGTATTGAAGATATGCATAATAAACTGGGTATTTTTTTTGGAAAGGACAAAAATTTACTTCATCAACCATAACGGACAAAGCATATAATAGGCCAAAAGGGTAATAAAGTATACTTTTAAACAAGTTATAAAAAAAATAAAGTGGAAAACGAAAAATACAACATAACTTCAAAAAATTTAAACAAACTAGCTTCCGCCCTACGGTTTTACCCGCCTTCCCGAGGTATCTTATGTCTTCCCGGGATGATAAAAAGTAGCCTATGATCTATATATATATATGTGCCAATTTTCATCCAAATCCGTTCTGTAGTTTTTACGTGAAAGTGTAACAAACATTCATCCATACTCACACTTTCGCGTAGGAAGTAGGATTACTTGAGCAATATTATACGCTCCAATACCTATATCTGAGTACCTATTAGATTACTGGAGTACTAAAATAGTTATCTATCATTCCAAGCAAAATCACCATAAAAAACTTTACGCCACCTTCTTGGTCATACCAAATTAATTCCCTAAGCTTTATTATAAGGGCAATAAAAATAATAATTTATCATAATTCCCGCTGAGTTCGTCCGCCCGCCCAACAATTTACTTCCAGACTCTTTTGTTACCAACTTTGTAGTTGTTAGACAATATTGGAACCATTTTTTTGTATGCGAAACTTAGTCCTACTTTTATCTTTTAAATTACTCCATTTGAATAATAAACAATTTTATATCGAATATAAAATTTGGTCAATTAATTTTCATAAATTATTTTTCTTTTAGTTTCTTATTAGAAAGTTAGATCAGTATTTAAATTGAAATTATTTTTAACCGTTAAAGTTAATATTTCTAAGAAAAATATGCTAAAACTTTAGCAAAGTTTTTTGCGTATAGCACACAATATAAAATTGTTGAATAAACATTAAAAGGTTTTTCATTTGTACTGTTATGAATACTTTTAAATTAGTTTTCATATAATAGTAGGTATCTAGACAAAAATAAAACTTTTAAAATATTATCTCACAAAATATATCAATAAGTAAATCGTTCGATATATTCTTTTATTTAATTCAGGTACTATATTTTATTTTAATATTGATCTATCAAATATATTCATATTTGCATTATAGGTCTCAGAACGAGCTTCTTTTACAGATTCATAATCGCAAATTGTATTCAGTACAACCATAAAAAAAAATAAACGTAATATAAGCGTACCGTAATCCTCATTATTAAATTCTGTTGATTACATTGCAATTCTCGCTACTCCTATCTCTCCTCTCCATTTAGAGTAAAAACAGAAACGTCTCCCCTACAGTAAACTGTCTGATACAGTGTCTAGACGTTAAGCAAAACACAGGGCAAAGGTACTTGGATACACTGTTACTACTAATCACTTAGTCCTATTCTCAAAAAGTAGATTTATACATATTTTGTTATAACAAAAAACATGTATAGTATTTGCTTTTAATAATAAATAAATATAAATATCTCGGGACATTTCTTCACACACGGTTATCTGATCCCAAACTAAGCAGAGCTTGTACTATGGAAACCAGATTACTGATATACTACATATACTACTTTTTTTTTTGTAAATACATACTTATATAGATAATTACACCCAGACTCAGGACAAACAGACATGTTCATGCACACAAATGTTTGTCCTGGAAGGGAATCGAACCCACGACCAGCGGCGCGATAGGTGGCATCTTAACCAACTGCGCTAACTGGCTTGTCATAATGAGACTACATGTATTGTAAAAATTGGGCGAACAACAGTAATAAATCTTTTTTAGTCTCTTTTCGTGGCCAGTTATAGCTAACCTTAGTATTTATTCGTCTTTGGAAATGGATACAATTCAAGGCTTCTTCGCTTCTTTTTTCCTTCTAGGCCTTGTGTGCTTACCATCTTTAGCGAAATCATCACTCAGCACAGTGAAATTGTGGTATATACAGAATTTTTAAAAAAGGAGTTAAACAATGAGTCGGATTGACGGACAAACAAACACAGATGCCACAACTATAGGGTGCTTGACCGAATACGATAATCATCAATAATGATAAAAGTGAATAAATTACTCTAGATTAATGCTTAGTCACAGAACCATAGATTAATAAAGAGTACTAAAGTACACAGAACTAAAAATAGCGTCAACTGTCTGATATTTTACTAAGAAGGTTTTGACAATTGGTCCACTATTGATTTTCGTTTAGTTTTTTCCGCGTGAAAAGTTACAGAGTGCCGGGTCATAACAACCTTTGATCCACTTATCGCCTCGTTCTCACTTCTCTACTTCAAAAGTACTCTTCAGTCAGACACAGTTGGATTACATTGACGGTTTCGTAGTGACGTCATCCCTAAATTTGTGAGAAAGTTATTTAAATTCTGGGCTTTGATGACGAGTAGAGTGAATCGACTATAACTTAACAAGCAACTTTAACCTTTATATCTAAGTTTATTGACTATGGTAATCGCTTGTCACCAGGCAGGCGATATGCTTGTTTACCGACTTTGTAGGTACCTACCATAGAAAAAAATACCCAACACAACTGATTTTTTGTATGACATCGATATATCACATCCCCCGCACGATTTTATATTTTTATTCTTGTTTGGTTTGACTCTTTTTGTCATTCGTGCCTATTCGTTGGTTTTTAAGTAGGCACGAAGCACGATTCCCAATTTATTTGTAGTCCAATTAATTTATTGTAAATTTTCCGTTTATAGTTACGAGTTGAATTCCTAAAATATCATGAAAAACCAGATGAGACGTTGATTTCAATACATAACTGCTTATGATTTTAGCTAACAGTTTTTTGTTTTCTAATTTTGAATAGGCTCCGTTTTTTTTCCTGTACATAAATTGTTCTTATTTTAAATTCTCAATTGTCAAAAATATTGAAATGTGATTTTTACTTGTATGGTTATCCAAAAGGATAGCTTTTCCTTCAACTAAACAAGGCTTTCCTATAACTCAGTCCTACAAAAGCTGAAACACAATTTCAATAACAAAATTGGGTACCTACACAATTTTGTTATTGAAATTGTGTAAGTGAATGTGTGCAAGTTTCGGTACTACCTCACTCACTCAATATCAGATCACTAGCTCAACAGTATAAATTCACAGCCTAGCTTCACAAAGACGGCAGGTTTGAAGGCTTTACTTGCTTTTACTCCCTTTGATGTCAGGCTGAAATATCCATCCACGTTACACGACTTATTTGCTCTACAAAGGCCTTGAAAAAAGTAAAGTTCCCAGTGAAAAACTGTATCGGTTCCGTTTTTGATTCTGTGGATTACGATGGATTCAAACTCGGGGGTGTAATAGGAGGATAGTTGATTATTTTTGAACACATTTATCTGAAGGAAGTTGCGCATGATTTTGTTTGGAGTATTTTTAAGTCCTAATATTAGTTAGGGGTAGTTACCAGTGGCGAAGGGTCCTTACAAGCTGATTCCTATCGGCTTACCTTTTAGAAATCCAAGTCCACATTTTCATCATTTCAAAGTCACTTTCATCATGCTTTAAATACACTATAATTATAAAATTACAGGTGTATTTTGAACGGCTTACCCTCGCCAAAATTGCACCCCTCGCCACTGGTAGTTACTATATATATTTTTACTGAATCAAGTGAATGGAATGGCATAAGGGACTTAAATCAATTTTGGCAAACAGGTAGATCATAGAATAAAATCTAGTATGTATGCAGAAATCCAACCTGTAGACAGATTTTATCTCCTTGAAATGAAATAAAAAATATTTATATTATTTATAAGTATATATATATTGTTCGGGCTAAAATACCATTTTCAAATCACTCTGGGGTGTTCTTTTAGCTTACTAAAAGAACACCCCAAATATTAAGATACCATAGCGCCACAATATTTTAATTTCTATGCAAAAATTGTAATGCAATATTTGCGCAACCTACATACCGTTGCTATTAAATCTTGCGTGTATATTTTGCACAGCCACCAGTCTCATTTCCATCCAATCCTCCAGTGATTGGGGCGCGCACAATGGCTCGGAAGAAAACAATCTTTGGGCCCGAACAAGCCATCGCGTTCGTATTGTTGTACCAATGGAGTACTCGACGGAAAGGATCCACTATATTGTTTTTTTTTTATTTACTACGAGAACGAGGCTTTTTACCTAACGAAATTTCAATTGTTTTGTTATTTATAGGCAGCGATAAAATGTTAGTGGCTCCAATGAATTGAAAATGTTTGGGATTGAATTAGAAGACCGAACTTGTGCTATGTAGTATTCTATTCTTGTATTTTTTTAGATTGCATCTGAAATTGGAATACAGATTAAGCAAAATCTATTTTAAAGATAAATAATCAATGAATGTTTTATTATTTTATGATCCGATTACGTAGTTTTTTAATATGTAGGTACATTTAATTTAATCAGAAGTTCTGAAGAATCTAGTTACTGTTTTATATTCAATTTATTAAGTAAAACCTATTTTATTTAGTAAAATTTTCATACAGATATATGTAGATTACTCTCGTCAAAAAATAAGAAACAAACTGTTATGTGATTTTTTTAAAAAAATGATCACAACCTTCTGAACCTTCCGTTATTGAAGTTGGCTAAAAAGATTTTCCTAAAAATGCTTGCGTCTCTTGTACATTTCAACTTTTACAGATTCTATAATAAAATAAAATGACCAAGGCACACTGCATTTATCATGTTGCCAAATCAGGGGAGCATTGGCACGTGTACACTACTTGAAAGAGCCCAATTCTACAGTTAAACAAGTCAACCGGTACGCCCTCACAACCGGGCGTCAACAAGTTCAGTTGTTTCAGACGCCAGATTAATTGGAGTCCTGATTGCAGACGCCGTACACGTGTAGGGATACCATATCCAAATCAAAGATTTCCTGACAAAATCCCTGATTTGTAAGTTTTGAAATTTATACGCGCGTATGCGTCTTGTAAAAGGTTTCACAAAATAAGTTACAGATATCCTCCAATGAAAACTAGAATACTTTATTACTAGAATCGTACCCGCGATCCAATGATGTGGATATTTGATTTATTTTAGTTGCAAGAATAATAAAAAATACATAAATTTAAACATTCTATCTTTCTCTTTCAAAAAATCCTGACACATTCTGTTTTTTCCTGATTCACCGGCTTAGGGCCTTAATTTCTGACAAACATGTCAGAAATTATACGGTACCAGACGGCAGGAATATTCCTAACAAAGAATATTCCTGCCGTCTGGTAACCCTATACACGTGTATGCCAGAATAATTGTACCTATGTTATGTTCATCTCAAGGACTTTATTCTGTTAAGGTACAATT
The DNA here is from genome assembly GCA_963555595.1 of Tethea ocularis. Lineage (NCBI taxonomy): Eukaryota > Metazoa > Arthropoda > Insecta > Lepidoptera > Drepanidae > Tethea > Tethea ocularis. Next base: position 12,231,808 of record OY741958.1, read on the forward strand.
TGATATTGAGATTTATATAGAATCATTTTAAGATTCAGACGTAGACATTGTAACATGTCTACATGTTCTTTTAAGATGTCGTTAAGGCTTCTTTATATTATTGTAATCAGAGTACGTAGTTTAAAAAAAATGAAAATCTTATAATTAAAAAGGAATCAGGAAAAAAAAAATTTACTCGCTCTATCGCATAGTTCTATCTCTTTTGGATGCGGGTCAAAAAATTGCGAGTAACCGACGCGATGGCTCTCGTACAAAACGCATGTCCCTGGATATATTGTCGTACATAAACTGCAAAGTAAACCTGGCCAAATTTGCCATTATATTTTGATTTCAAATCACTTAGCAGATTGAGATAGAATAGAACTGCAACTTCGCTACGTAAAACTTTTGGAATTACCCAAAAAAATAAGTTTTAGAAATTACTGTTACCAAATCAGATGTCTAATAAGTTGAAAAACTTTATTGGCAGCATTTTGACGAAGTTTGAATTGATAATGATGAACGTCGCAGTTGCCCTGATCCTTTCATCTTATCCACACAAACATACAGCGTGACTGGACAATATTTTCCTGGTGTAAATAAATTATTCTGGGTCAATTAAATTTCCCACAGTGGATACGGTAAAAAGACGTTACATATTTTTTTACTATATAGAATTATTTTATTTTATACGGAAGGCGTTAATCAGTAATCCTACAAAATGTCTGGAGTCTAAGCACTATGGTTATAGAATCGCCAATAGTATGTCGCTTTAATCTTTTTACTTTCAATAAACTTCGGCTGCAGTCTTTGTTGAAGTTTTTGCTCGTCCCGGGGGACCCCCAAAAATATTCAACGTGAATCAGTCAAGTTCCGCTTTTTTTCTTCGGCAATTTTCCTTTGTTAACAAAATTGAATTCGCATTCATCGTTTTATTAAAGTAACTTCGTTTATATTTCATTGTTAACAATGTCCATAAGAATATGCTGAGAATTTTTAAATTAGGATAATATTATGTTTACGTGTACGACAACCATTTATATTATGAGTATAATAATAATAATAATAATCTTTATTAGACCAAATTAAAAATACACTCGCTTAAATTGAAGTCTCTGACACTTAAGATAGGCAAAGCCTGTATACTAAGGGTCAGCTCCTTCCCAACATAAATAAGACCAAATAAACAGTGTTCAAATTATTTCAAATACTAATTGTTATTATAACATAAGATAATGATAGAAAAAGGGTCATGCAACATTATGTGATATAAATGTGTATGTGTGGTGTGTGTGTACCTATGTGTATGTGGTTTGTATGTGTGGTATGTATGCGTGTAAGTATATGAAATATGTATGTGTGGTGTGTATGTGTATGTATGTTATGGATTATTATAGAATACTAGATATAATTTGTTCAGTATCCTCGTAACTAAACTTACCTAACCATTCTACAATTTTATATTTAAGTTGAAAATTACTTAGTGAAGAACAATTTTTATATGTGGATCTAAAAATATTGTACAAACGTGGGGCAGTGCAGTCATAGAGTCTGCGAGCAAACGTGCTTTTTACTAAGGGTTGTGGAAATCGAAATCTTCTATTAGTGCCCTCTGGTACATGTGGAACAGTTTTACGGTGGTATCTTATCAAGATTTGGTACATATAGAGTTTTCTAACGCTGAGTATACCGGATTTGAGGTAAACTTCTGATGTTGGATGCCTATATGGAAGGCAAAGCAGGACTTTGAGAACAGCACGCTGCGCACGTTCAAGAGCAAGCATGTGTGTTTTGGCTGCTCCGCCCCAAGCACATATGCAGTAACCGATAACGCATTGGCAAATTGCTTTAAAAGTTTGTATTAAAGTTTTTAAGTTTGCAACACTCCTGAGGTTTTTAAATATATATATAAATTTCCGTGTTCGAGAAAGGTAGTAGGAGTACAATAGGTGTTCTTGAAAAGATTTCAGAGGAGTGGTATTTTTTTCATGTTTCTTTTTATCATTTGTTCATCAGCTTCATAGACGACATCATCTCCACGTGACGTAATTGGATGATCCGATGCCGTTTTGTCTCAAAGAAAACTCACAAGATCTTTGTCGCAGTCAAACAGATACAGATTCGAAAAGTTTTCATTGACTTGTATTTTAACATTCTAAGGTGAATCGAAGCATATCTAAGTTTCAAGTCCAAGTTTAATTTGGAACCCATAAAGTTTGTTTTCGATAAACACAGCCTATGCTTAACCTTACATTATTTACCTTTAACATATCAGGTAAAAGAAAACCTTACTCTATAATATATTATGAGCTGAAAGATCTTCATATCATTTACCTATATCATCTCAAGTAAGTGTGAAAACAAGAAAAAAATAGAACGTACCTACCTACCGTCTTTTGTGTATTTTCCATTACAGCAAACATACAATATCAGACCTCGTTATATTTTTCTCTTTATCCTATATATAGGAGGGTTTTCAGAATATACGTGTATTCTCGAAGATTTCTTTGTTATTATGAGTATTTCCAAATTCTTCTAGTATTATAGTACCGACGTCCCAAAAAACGTGGGAATCTTATTTGTTTCTCATTATTTTTCTTTTTCCATTTTCGTGTTGAGTTGAATATCGAAGGGCGAAGGGACATCAGGTGGCAAATAATACAAAGGACCATTTTTTGTTTAGTACAAAAGCATTGAGAGACAGTGAATGTACGACAGGTATAGATAGAATTTAAGCATGGTAAATACCTTTACTAAGTATTTTTAAAGGTCATCCATCCTTGCCCCTAATCCTCGAGCTTTTAGCTTTAAGAAGACAACTCGTGTGTTTAAAATTTTAGGAATTAATTTTGACTTCATTAAAAATAAATACGTACCTTATTTTAAGTCTTTAGCAAATTCTATGAAATTGTAATAATTTAATTTTCTCCCCATTATAATAATATTCCAAGAAATGTTGGCTCTTCTAAAGAGGTCACATTGTAATTTACGTTTTATGATATCAGAATAAGCTACTTGCTCCGCCAATGGTATGACGTCGACGAAATAGCTTAAAATTCGAGGCTCTCGCTTTTTGAAATGTAAATCAAAACCCCGAAATGCCTTCCAATTTCCCTTTGATGTGTTAATTTTATATTCGTGAACCGTCCGCACCACAATCTCTTATTGACTTTGCATTATTTAAAATATTAAATCCACTTCATAAAATTAATACACTATTGATATGGCAGGTAATAATTACCAATAATGAGAAGTGAAACAAGTCTGGCTTTAATAGAATTTTCTGAATCATAAATAAAAGCTGACCGAGATCAGCACACGAGAAAGATTATTCCCCTATTGTCGGGACCACAAGCCTATCTTTTACGATATAAAGATAATATTATGGCCAGGTAAAGAGACTCGGATAACATTGTCTATTGGGAAAACAAAGACACATGGTAACGGGTTTTATTTTTTATGTAGGTATACGCTTATAATTCTCGTTACAAAACACAAAGCACTCCATTAATAAGAAGCGACCTCATTACGTACTTTGACACATGTGTTAGCTAAGAAATAAAGTTGAAATGTAAAATGTTTGCGAGAAGTTTGTTGGCGCCCAACATGGGGCCTCGCTGGCAATTGTAAATGTGCCCTCGCATCAGTGCCTTTATGGCTTTGAGAATTCGTAAAATTTAAAAGTTAAGTTTTAAAACATTTTTCATATAATTTACGAGTTTTCGCGTGCATATATTTTATAACCAACTTAAATTACAATTTCGTAGGAGGATTTTGAAAACTGCATTTTTTTGTTTGTTCGTATTATTTTTTAATTAGTTATAGTATATTTTATGGACATCGATTTTCAAAGCAAACGATGAAATAAAGGCTAAATGACATAAGAGTCCGTAACAAATATCATATAACTTTCTAGATTACTTCCTCGTAGCTTCGTTTTCCCTTTGTCTATTAATAGGGTCGCATGTAACAAACGAAAGGACATGAAACGATTATCCCCAGCCTTTTTCTCGTTAAAGAAAAACAGTATGTTAGGGAAAACACTCAAAGGGAACTATTGTTTGCGGGATTCAACTATTCTTTGGAGAGACTAGATTGTGAGCAGAGATTATCCTTTGATGGGACATTAAGCTTCAGGTAATGCTATCATTATATTGATGATGTAGCTCTAGGTTTGATCAAGTTTTATTATAAATTATGAAACACTAAATATTTGATCGTTATTGAAATTAAAGAGTGGTCTTCATAATTTGGCATGGTCCTTCTAGAATTCAAAAAAAAATATACCAAAAAGTAAATAATATTGAATTATATGTAACATGATATAATTATGACATCATAGCAATTTCTAACGTGAAGCCGACCAGATAATAGATACGTAACCCCGAGGACAGGTTGGGTTTAAGGATTAATCTAGAAATTCACTGTACCCTTAATAATTCTACTATTTGTGAAGATATCATAAGGTAGATCATTTGAGAATTGAACGCTATTTGCGTAAGTATATTTTTCCCCAAAAACCAGCCAAAAATAAGAAGTCTGACATCCTTGTTATTATAGCTATGCTCATTGTATCTAACATTTGTAATGAAATAAAAGACTATCACATTTCAATCAATATACGAAAGCATAGAATAATTTGGTCAAACATTTAGTCCTATGTTTACTAGTAATCGAAACACAGAGAGCTCAAAGGCTCCTAAGCTCCACACTTAAAATGCTTTCAGTAGATCTTAAGCCTTGAGAAGGGTGGGAAAAATAGAGGACATTTAATACTGAATCTTCATTAGACGTGCTTTTCCCTTGGGAATAGGAACAAACTGCATTTGCTGCTCTTAGTTCTTTGTGTTGTTTGTACATGTTTTAAATATCACAAAGGAATTTTAAATAAGGTTTTGTAATGTGACAGTATTTTTTCATTATGCAATGCTTCGTTTTGAAGCCCCGACGAAAAAGGAGGGTATTATAAAAGTTGCTAGTGTGTATCTGTGGCATCATAGGTCCTGAACGGATGAAACGATTTCGATTGTTTTTTTCGTTTGAAAGGTGTCTTAATCGAGAGTGTTTTAGCTGTTTCAAGAAAATCCGCTCAGCCGTTTGAGGATCATCACCTCTTTTCTAGTGTGTTTCGGGGCTTTTTATTTTTAGTTACAAAAACACTATTATTAGCCACAATGACCCGACTAAAACCTATAAATATGAACTAAAATGACCGTTATAACACTAACAACAATAATGGTGCTTGAGCGGAGGTAAGTTATCACGTAGCTCCCATACGTCACGGCTCACAAAGCATGGAGAAACGTAATAGGCTTTAAATAACACTTGAAGCGCCTCTCGCCCGCGACAAATGACGTCATATTTCTAGCAGGTTTTAATTTAAATTTTTCACGTGAATTTATTTTGTGCCGTGCCTTCTAGGTGTTCATACACATTTAATCAGCAGTTTAACCAAAGAATTTAATTAAAAATGTATGACAGTATCGAGTTATCTTATGATGATGAAGACCGGCTGGGCTATTGCGCATCTTTTGGTGGTAATCGTAATGAACACCATAAATGATTTCATTTAATAACGGGCTACGACGAAAACCATTTTGTGAGCATAATCATAATTTACCACGTGGAATATGTATACCGTCTACACCTGTCGATTACTTACTAAATACCCGAACTCAAATAGCTAAGTGAAGTGGCATAAGATCTCATATCTAAATTTCCAGAAAATAAGTCTTTATAGCTTCCATGAGGCAAATGTCAACTATCTCTTATGTGATACACAAACAAGCTAATAAACTATTTCAAACATACAATCTGAAGCACCTGTTTCCGAGACGAATAATCTAGTATGGCTAAGAACTACCAAGGCTTTTGCCTAGCCTGTGATAAATCACTAAGCAACTTAGTTACTCCGCATTAACAATTAACACTGCAAATTAATTAACATACGTCAGTACCTTGCTTCGCTTATTTGTTACGGAGCAGGTGTGTGTCATTTGTTCTCGTGATTGCTGTGTTAGCCTCTGGTTTGCGAACGAGTTACAAGCGATAGCGGAAAGGAAATCCTTTTATCGGACTGGATTCCTTTTTGTTACATATTATAAAAAAATAAATAAAATAAAATAAAATCCATTTATTTCGGACAACTTTGATCCATATTATTGTTAGTAGATTACACACCTTACATAGCTATGTTAGTTTCAAAGATAATAAAATAAAATAATAAAAATAATAAAAAAATATGACGAAAGAGGACTCACCGAAACGCATCTTTTAGATGAAGCTCGGTGAATCTCCTCATCATGCAGCTATTTGCTTTCTCTGCAATAACCTTCAGGACTCTATTCCGGCTCCCCCGAACCCGACGCACTATTGATGCAGACTTTTTGCGTATTATCGCAAAAAAGTCATCTGTTTTCGCGTCCGCAAACATACCTGAAGCACTACAGTATCGGGGGAGCCGCACCAGTGCCCTGAAGATATTATTGTATTGTACCCGCAGGGCATTGTAGACTTTCTGTGTGAAATTAGTCCACAGGCTGCTCGTGTAAAAAGTCTGGCAGAAGGCCTTGAATAAAGATATTTTAACTTCACAAGTACTACGAGCGAACCTCCGAGCCAGCATATTGCCTCGTACTGCCAATGCCCTGCGTTCTCTTTCAATATCCAGATCATCTGTAAGGGTATCAGTTACAATATGACCTAGATATTTAAATTGAAGCACACGTTTTATGAAAAGTCCATTCAAAGTCACAGGTGGAACATATCCTGGCCCTTTCTTATCACATTTAAATACCAAAAGTTCTGTTTTGTTAGGGTTATACTTGAGACCATGTCTTCTCACAAAGGATTCACATATTTCAAGCAGTTTCTTTAAACCACCAATTGACGGGCTCAATAGCACCATATCATCAGCATAACTAATGTTATTTACACTAACATCATCTATAAAACAGCCCATATAGGTGCCACTAAGCTCGACAATCAGTTCATTCACATACAAATTGAATAATCTTGGAGAGGTAAGCCCCCCCTGCCTCACCCCGCAGTCTAAGGTATACGTATTCGAATACGCATGCGCCCATTTTACCATATTTGTCTGGTTTTTATACCAATAGGAAAATATTTTCACAAGATCAGGGGGGGCGCCCTCATCTCCAAGTTTACTCCAAAGTAAATCATAAACAACCAGATCAAAGGCCTTAGACAGGTCCATAAAGCAAGCGTACACATTCGTTTTTCTTTTAGTGTAGTACTCCACAGTATGCTTTAACGTTAATATAGCACTCTCAGTTGACAGCCCTGGACGAAAACCAAACTGGTTATCATGTAACTTAATGTACGAACTGAGGCAAGAGTCAAGCAGACTGTCGAGCACTTTCGCTATAGTTGTTGCTAATGATATCGGCCGGTAGTTATTTATATCTGATGTATCTCCTGTTGCATTCTTAACTATTGGTACAACCACGGTTTTCATCAAGTTCTTTGGTAAGTAAGAGTGTCTGACGCAGAAGGTGAACAACATCGACAGTACCCTGGGCAGGTGCACACCAGCATGCTGTAGATGTTCAATACTGAGTCCGTCATGACCAGGAGACTTGCCTCTTTTCATATTGTCTATTATTTTGGCCACCTGTTTACAAGTGAAGTGTGTATGCGAATCAATGGTCATGCGGTTCCCAGCACCATATAACGGTTCCGACATCGCGATTGGGGACTCTATCGTAAAATGTTCCCTAAAAAGATCGGCAATATCCTTCGGCTCACACACTCCCCCAACACTCACAGGCAGGCTAGGTTTACAATTAAACTTTTTTGTTTCCTTCCAGAATTTGTTGAATTTCTTTGAGGAATGATAAGATGCTAATTTGTCCATCTCAATCTGTTTGTGATGGTTTTGACACGATCTAAGTCTAGACTTAAAAATGCTACGGTCATGTCTCATTTTTTCATATATAGCCCCACTTTCAGGTTTACCCCTCAATACATACAGTTCAAAGCTGTGCCTTGCCTGCCTATGAGCTGCCAAAACATGCTTGTTCCAACCCGCAACACGTTTCCCCTTCCATAGCTTAGGCTTGACAATACGACTCGTTTTTGCCGCCTCACAGAGAATATAAACAATATCATTATACAAATTGTCTATTTCACGCTGATGGTCTGAATTAAAACACATTTTATCAGCACATTTTTGAAAAACTTGTGGGAAAACTATCTTTTTTAACATAGTATTACAAATTTCATGGTATTTGGCAACTTCTTCATCCTTTCTTTCTCCCCAAATCACATTATTATAAAAACTGTATGGTTTTTGTATCTTAGCTGTAACTATACCTAGATTACATTCAATTTCAAGCGGGAAATGGTCGGACCAGTATACGTCGTGATTGGGTTTAATATTAGCTACAGTCTGCCAGGCTGCTTTTGAAACAATACTAATATTGGATCCGATTCTATTGTTTACGAATTGAACTAATATTAATCACGTCACCTCTCTTTCATATAAACCTTATTGAAAAAAGATAGCAAAATTTTTAAAGCTGTCACATTATCCATGCCATCGTAATTTGCGGGTAAATGGTCGTCAACAATATAGGTCGCGTTTAAATTCACGTTGAAATAAGTAATCGAACTAATCTGACAGGACTAAAATATCTTTCATCCCTTTCTTATATTTTTTGTTAGAAAAAGTTGTAGTGATATAAAATTTAACATAACTAAATACATATGTTTTTGCCATGAAATATCTCGTAAATGACAACTTTATACCTGTCGCTTCTGTTTATGAATTGTACCAAAAGTACGAGATATCCTAGTAATTTACTTTCCGCCGCGCGAGGAGAAAATTTATTTTACGTGCGATTACGTGAAATTTACTAAAAAGTCCAAGAGCTGTATAAATAATAGCAATAAATAATAGACACAAGGCAATTCTATCGTATACGTAATAGTAAGGGATCCCAAATTCTAACATATGGACCACAATCCCATAATCATTGATTTCATAATTGCGAAAGCGTGCTATCGTTATTCCTTACGAGCGAAACGGGATCTCATCATATAACTGACCCTATAGGCCTAAAGCTAAACTTTGCTTTAGAGGCCTTTGTCCCCTTTCATTCAGGCCTCCTTTCAACCCATGTGGCGGGCAGTTTCCAAACTATTATTTTATTCAAATTCTCTCCATTGTCACGACCCGCTTATCCCATGAAATGGGTACGAGTGAAACATGTATATTATACTGTCTCTTTCTATCACTGAAATCTTTTAAGGAAAAGGTAAAGAGCTCGAAGGATGGAAATGGGATGCTGTAAAATATGTCAGTATAATCCAAGATGGACAGCTGTGTGCAAGAGCGAACAAGGAAAGTTCGTGATATGGGACCAAACAATTTTTGGGTTGGTATTTTGAGAAAGAATTTATTTATTTAAATGTATCTATACTTACCTACACTCAAGTATGCTGAACCCCAATTGTTACTTTATCAGTAAAAGATAAAGATATAAAATAACTAATAGTAGTTACGGCCTCGAGGTTTCACCCATGTTCCCGAAGAATCTTATATTTTCCAAGAATCAAAATCAAAATCTCATTTATTCAGTTTAGGCCCTAATAGGGCACTTATGAACGTCAACAGTTACAATTTTTGACTCTACTATCGGTTCGGAATACACTTGAACTGAGAAGACTCTAGCAAGAAACTCAGCAAGGCTTCATTTTTTGTTTTTGTAAATAAAAAGTAACCTGCATGTTACCTACCTATCTATATTTATCCCTAGTTTCATCTAAATCCATTCAGCTATTTGTGCGTGATTCAGTCACAAACACCTAAACTTTCTCATCTATAATAAATCGTAGATAGATAAATATGATGTACTAGGAAACAATATAATAAATATACGTATGTATACGTATAAAATAAACAATTTATTCAAATCCAATACAACTTCAAAGGATTTGAAAGATATATTCACAAAAAAAAGTCCCACGGGTATACGGCGGACTCTATGCTACTCGCATAAAGTAGTTTTTACACGCTCCACTGGTTTCTGGCACAAACGAATGACGGCATGGATAAGGGACCATCCTGATCTTTCAGCTTAAAATATATCAAATATTTCAATTTTGCTGATAGCTGCGTGTGGTACTTGGCTTTGTACTTCGGACTCGTGTCTATTATTTGAATTGTTTAACATGTTTACTAATAAAGTCGAATTTCCTATACTTTTCTTGTCTGCTTTTTATTATTATTATTACAAGCTTTTATTTAACTTCACTTGTTAGTATGTTAAAGTCGAAACTTGTAAGCCAATTTTGACGTGAGTGTAAAGTGTATTCCGAACCGGTGGTAGAGTCTATTGTAATGTTTGTAACTATTGACGTTCATAAGTGCCTTACCAGGGCCTAAATTGAATAAATGAGTTTTTGATTTGATTTGATTGACTCAATTCCCGATGTTCAATTGATCTGAAACATAATGTAGGTAAGTCCGATGACAATACAATTATTTATGGTGTCATTAAATTGGTCTGAAAAAAAAAGCTTGTCCTTAAAAAGATCTTTCAGCTTTAACTTATTTAATTCGTGCGATTGGTAAAAAATCCTGGGAAATAATGATGATCATTTTATTACACATTTATTTAATTTTTTAATCATAATAAAATTATATTACTCGTACATGAATCCTTTTCAATTGCTACCGAATTTATTATCTTGATGGCTTGGAAGTTATTCCAAACTTCCAGGTGACTGTAATTTTCCCTTATCTGTGGTCGTTCATCCAATTTCAATTTGTTGTCTCCTAACATTGGGGGAAACTCAAAAACTTGGGACTAATTTCAAAACTCATTATATTCTTTACATTAAAATCATGAAACCATAACGTGTAACTTTATATTCGAGTTTGTCTACATTGGATGTGTCTAAATCAGTACAAACTAGGGTAAATAACTTTTGTGTGGTAGTATCTACGTGCCTGACTAGCCACCACCCTCAAATTATAATAGTATTAATAGTATTGCACTTACGAGCGAATTTTCATCAAAGGTTTGTATGTTTACAACATCTGGCATCTTCACATACAATGGTGATATTGTGGTCAAATACGAGCTTACTGTCATAAAAAAATATAGAAATAAAATATTAATGAAATTTATATTAATTTTGAGTTCTAAGGGAACCTTGCCCAACGGCATTGGCAGCAGCGTTCAGCACGAGTTTTTTTTAATATGTAATTTGTATATTTGTTGTAAATAGTTGTATATAATCAAACAATAATATACACACTTGTATTATAGTGCATATTTGTAAAGGAAAGGCTTGAATGTAATATCCTTTAGTGTACACCATATAAATATAAAAAAGCGATAGGAACAATCGCACAAAAAAATTACTGGCCTTATTGCTTAAACTTATACATAGCAGCAGATAAAAACATCGCAAATAAATTCTAATAGAATTATATATTAAAACTTTGTCATTACCTACATTACATCAAGTACTCGTGTACATAAGACATGTCAAATTAATTGTAAAGTACCTACTGCGCTTAATTGGAAACGCCAAAACTGAAATGTTTATGTACACCTATAACATGATTTAAGTGGCATGTAAATTAATATAGGGTAATGTAATTCACTAGCTAATATCATCAGGTTAATTATACTATGTTTGCCGCGTGACTGAGCGTTCTTGTTTAATAATTAAGCTTTTATTAGAAGGAGAAAATTTAATTATGCCACATTTGCGTGGAATCATGAATATATAGTGTGACTTGGGTTCTTCATTAATATATTTTTTGATCCTAAATTCTGTATACAATTTTCTTTTTAACAATTTTAAAATCTACGTTAGAAAGTCAAACAGAAATATTGAATACTAGCTGACCCGGCAGACGTTGTCCTGCCCTGAGAACAAAAATAAAACTGGGACCTACAAACCTATCCCTACCTACTCCTATCTACCTCTACCTGCCACTACCTACCTTACCTACCTACCCTACCTACCTACCCTACCTACCTACCTACCCTACCTACCTACCTACCCTACCTACCTACCCTACCTACCTACACTACCTACCTACCCTACCTACCTACCCTACCTACCCTACCTACCCTACCTACCCTACCTACCCTACCTACCCTACCTACCCTACCTACCCTACCTACCCTACCTACCCTACCTACCCTACCTACCCTACCTACCCTACCTACCCTACCTACCCTACCTACCCTACCTACCCTACCTACCCTACCTACCCTACCTACCCTACCTACCCTACCTACCCTACCTACCCTACCTACCCTACCTACCCTACCTACCCTACCTACCTACCCTACCTACCCTACCTACCTACCCTACCTACCCCTACCTATCTACCTACCTCTACCTGCCACTACCTACCTACCCTACCTATCTACCTACCTCTACCTGCCACTACCTACCCCTACCTACCTTACCTACCTACCTACCTACCTACCCTACCTACCTACCCTACCTACCTACCCTACCTACCTACCCTACCTACCTACCCTACCTACCTACCCTACCTACCTACCCTACCTACCTACCCTACCTACCCCTACCTATCTCCTTCCCTCCCCTCCTATGTCCTTCTCCTGGCTCTAAACTACCTCCCTGCCAATTTTCAGCTAAATCGGTTCAGCCGTTCTTGAGTTATAAGTGGAGTAACTAACACGACTTTCTTTTATATATATAGATTACATTGACTCCCCCCCCGTAACCCAGTGACGCTTACATGGACGCCTACATCGCATGCTGGCTAGCTGAGCGCGGTGAGCGACAACCACGCGACTTTTTTCTAATACTTGCATTTTTAAACTCGTGATATCTTCCGAATGAAATGTCCGAATTGAATAATTCAAAAAGTTATAAAAAGGTATTAAAGCCGTCTTGAATATAAAGTAATTTATTTTGATGAGGATTAATACCAAGGTACAAATGAAGAGCCTTTTCAAGAGGCGGCATATATAAATTAATATTTTAGAATAAAAAACTGCTTACTGAGACATAACTATAATATTTAGACATATGCTGTCGCGACACTTTTTGTAGATAATGATGAGTTCTGCAAAGTCGTAGTAAATGATTTTGTTCTATCATCAATAGTTTTCGCAGCGCACGCCACGTAAGGAATTTTTCAGGTCATTTTTTTACACCTTATGTTACATTATTGGAGTTTTAGTAAGGATCCCTAATTTTTTTTTAAATATAATATAGCCTATGTTACTCGGGGATAATGTAGCTTTCCAAAGGTGAAAGAATTTTTGAAATCGGTCCAGTAGTTTCGGAGCCTATTCATTACAAACAAACAAACAAACAAACAAACAAATCTTTCCTCTTTATAATATTATTAGTATAGATAACGCTTGACAGATTAGCCGTCTCGAAACAAAGTAACTTTGAGCGACGGCGGCGCTCCAATGATTTATCAAGCGTTTCACTTTAATACCTCGATGCGAAAATACGCTTTAAAAGGTGGCCATTAGCAAAAAAATACTGTAATTTATCAACAAAAACATCTACTGAATGTCGCCTAAATTCCTTTAAATCCCAGCTCTATTATTATTCCGCTTTAGCCTACCACAAGGGAAATTTGCGTAATCCCCTAGCGATTTTTTTAAACTTTGTATAAGTATCGTAGTGCTCTATCTGTAGGTATATTTAAAAAAATACGTCGTCCTCACAAACATAGCAACAGCTTCTAACAAAAGTAGGTAGGTACTTCATTAAAAAATTATGAATAAACCAAATTTCGGGATTCTTTTGATAAAATAACGAAGATGCTACCTCCGCCTAGCATTGTTTTATTCTTATTTATTATTTCGAGAGGTTTTTGAAGAATACTTCTACTTGTTTTCTACAACATAGAAAAAAAAATTAAAGATCTTTTGTTACTTTAAGAACCGAGTTACCTGAGGGCCTACAACGAAAAACGATACATGATAGCTCGAGCATCGTTATCTGTTGGTTAATTTGACAACGATAATAGAACTATCGTGTATCGTTTTTCGGAGTAACCCTCCTGGGTTCTAGAACACAACATAAAACGGCATTGCTTTACGCAAGACGGTCAGTAATCCCGGTAAATATTAGGTAGTATTACGAGGCTCCTCGTAAATTAAGGAGCTTGCAGACGATAAGTGCCGGGAGACTTTGTCATGGTGTCTGCCCAAAGTAGGCCCTTTTAACAGGATGAAGTCTCATTAAGCTGTAAGCTGTAGTATAGTACAAATTTCCTATATTTTTTATATTTATATTTTAATTTTATTAACGTTGGATTGGATACACTGATTGCTGAGAATTATAATATTTGATAAATCGGTAAAGCATTCAAAATAAAAAAATACTCATACGATCATCTTATCTCCATATATGATCCTGCGCGTACATCTAAGGGCCAAAATATCTTATTATCAGTTTATTTACCATCAATTTACACTAAAATATAGAACACTGCTCAATTTAAACTGTAGGAAACGTCAAAGATACTTAAAAATATCAATACCCTGTAAGCCAAGGCTCTTACGTAAAAGGAAAACCTTTGGCTTTATTCCCTTTACAAGGAAACCAGAAATTAATGAAATAAGGTTCGTTACCTTCTCTCACGCCCTCATGATTCGATTAATCCGTGTCATCATTCAATTTGTTTCTTTCTCTTGCACTTAGTTTATGTGTACGCGTCAGAAACAAATACGTTTGACCTACTGACATGGTTGCTTCTATCGGAAAAACGGAAGGAATCTCTTTATTGCTTATGTGGAACATTTCCAACACGTGACTATATGAGCTGTCCTACGAATAAAATTCCCGGAGATTTTTCATATAGGCACTTCTTCTTTAGGCCTACGTAATTGATTAAATATATTGTGGTCGAGACTTTTATTGTTATTGGACGTGTTTTGAAATTATGAGCAATAGAGCTGTTGAAACGATTAACTATTTACCTAATAGTTAATGTCGCTAACTATTATTTACTTTTTATTGAAAATATAGTTGTACCTGAGGTTAAAACATATGTTCAACAATTAAATCATCTTTATCTTTATGTTCCGCGAATGTCTATATTAGAGTATTTGAATGTAGAGATTCTTGAAAGTTGCAGACTATTAAGATTAGTAAAACTAATTTAAGCACGTTTGCATCGTTAAAACTACCTTGTATTTTGAATTTGCTCTGATGGCATCGTAACTGTAAAATCGTCTTCGACATTATTTCCTTAACTTGATTTACATTCTAGGCACTGATGTATTTCTGATCACCTCTACTATCGTCTAGCTAGGTACAATAGCGACAAGATGTCAATAACGTCTATAATTTCCCTAATAAACTGAATGTCTCTACCTCTTGAACTTTCTATCTATAAAATTTCTTAAAGATGTCAGGTACTATAATACAAGTGAATTTATTTTGCCCATGTTGTTGGAAAACATATCTTTCAGGAAGCACTCGAAAAATTCTACCATTCCTTTGATAATAATATAACTTGTATGTTAAGGAAAAACGTTTGCGAAACAAAAGCAATTTTTTCTCCATTTAAAAACAACAAAGTTTCATATTACTGGAAACGCTTGGCTTGTTTGCAAAAATCATCTTCATAAAAAGCCTAAAAATAATTCTGTTGGGGATTGTATTCCAAAGTTTTTGGCGTCTTTTCTATCGTTTGTAAAGTTCCCAAGTTAGAATGGAAAAGAAAGTGAGTCGTTTCAAAGTAGTTTTGAGTTTTGGCGCCCAACGTGGGGCTCGCAAGATTGAACTAGAAAATATTTTTGCTTTCCGTAAATGACTCTAAAAAAGCGTGTCTACGTTTTCAAATAATCAAAAAATAGACACTCAAATTTTTCGACAGTAAGTGTTTGGCTGACACAAAGCTAAGGAATATGTCCTTGATTAAAAACCATTCACTCTGGATTACGGGCAAATAATTTGGAAAACTTGCACCTAAAAACTATTTGTCATTGGGAAAACAAGATTCATCTCGTTTCTGTCAGTATTCCCTCCCTTTTCCGCTTCGTTTAACGCAATGAGTCCGCGGATTACTCTCATTAGACATAATTTCTTCCTCTTAGACGTTTAAATGTTATTTTGCAGTTATGAAAACCCATTTTCTTGATGCAGCAAACGAGATATAGTCGTTCTAAATGCAAATAGAGTACTGTCTTGACAAAGAGAGGTTGTTCTCAAAGCCATACATTATATCAAAGTTAAAACCCCAGATTTAAAGATAACTACTACAGTATGACGAAAATGAGCAAGCCTGCCATATTTTTCATACCTAAAGCATCCCTTGACTCGGCTCACTATCATAGAAAAGGTTTTACTTGATAGATAAAGTCACAAACGGGCATGGTATGTTTTCAACGATATGACTTGCCATTGGCGCGACCAAAAAGTTGTAAACGAAGCAATTTTTTTTTGGAAATGACTAACGTTGGTAGCCTCTGATAGCTGCATCAACCTTACCGGACAAATCGGTTACGACTAATTGGGAAGGTCGAATTACTAAAGCGAAGGATGCCATTACACTTGCCATTATTTCGAATCTAGAAAACAAACTCAAGACATTTCCAAAGCCCCCTTAATTGGTATTCAAATTCAACATAGAAATGGTACAATTTTTTTTAAATAACGGGTATAAAATGTAAACCTTTTCCTGAATTTATCTTTAAATATTAATGAGTTCCAAAATATAAATGGTATTTAAATACCTAAACATAATTAATTCAATGTTTAATTCATATTTCTGGTTTGTTTCAGGTAAAATTCCGGTGGTTATTAGAAGAAAATTTCACAATCAAGTTAATCTATTTGACGAAGTAAAGCATTATATTTTAAGTAAAAGAAGCCTTACTGAGTTTCTTGCTGGAATCTTCTCAGTTTAAGTGTATTCCGAACTGGTGGTAGAGTCTATTGTAATTATTGTAACTATCGATCGACATTCATAAGCACCTTATCAGGGCCTAATTTGTTACGGAAATGGCACAGAAGTAAAGGTAACGCTTACTAAAATATAGAAGAAAAAATATTTAGTCAAATTGAAATCACAGCTTCACGCCCAAAATAAGTCTAAGAAATGACTAAGATATGACACCCTGAACACAATAACCTCGTCCACATATTAAAAGGTGATATTTTGCTGTCTAAGTAAAAACCCTGTCTGGTTTCCAAATATCTATACCGACGACAATATTTAATTAACAATGTTGCTCTACATACCCCAAATTCCATTTCGTTCACCCCATCAAGAAAAATTAAACACGCCGTTTTCACATAACGAGAGATCCTAAAATTCCGGGTTCCTTCAGCTGCCTCCATTCCAATCTCACAATTACGTGATAAAATTGAAGGCTTTTTTACTCAGTCAAATTCGTTTCACTTAAGCTTCGAAATCTCTTGGGCGATGCCCGAGGCACGAGGCAGCCTTTAATAGGCATTAGAATGTATCTTACGGAATCAGCCCGTGCTCATTCAACCTGACTCAATGTGCCTTGGATTTGTAATTTAAAATCCTTTCTGAGGAATCCAGCAATCTTAAGCAGTTCCATTGTAAGATATCATTCACCATAACTTTGTTATTTCATTAGGGTAAATCAAAGATTGTTATTAGTATTAATTTAGCGATTTCGGTAATTCTTCATAAGGCAAAATTTTATTGAATGAGATTTTTTGTTAAACTTGACGATAAAACGTTTCTTTAGTACTATGTATTTTATAATTGCTTAGCCCTGTGGGTTTAACCGCTATCTCTTGTTTTACCTTTTTAGAGGTAACATTTTGAATAACCTTTCCTATGCCTATGTGTAAATATAAAGAACCTGTCTGCAGAATTTACAGACCCTACAATTTAAACTTTGCATTGATACTGTCAGTAACTCAAACAATTTAGGTGAATTTAATTTGAAAATAAAACACCATACCGTAGATGACCTTTATAAATTTAATAAAGCAGCACAAAACACCGACAAAGCACTAAATCAAAATAACGAAAGCGAAACAGTTCCGTGAAACGTTGAAAAGGAAAAATCAAATGATTGTTTCAAAGTTGCGTTCAGTTTCGCTATAGAATAGAAGCGGAGTGTAACGTTTTTGATTTACGACTAAAAGATTGCTTCATAAATCACTGTACCCAACCCTGACACCTAGCGTCGGAAAAATTATACAGAAAAAAAATTAAAACGATCCGAGACAGACAAGTTTTATTTATGATGGACAAAACGCCAGCTGCCAACCTAGAAGGCTATTAATTAATTCATTCAATTAAAAATTAGCGTTCTCTTAATAACTAAAATATTTTCTATTTTCACTACAATTCGTTCGACACGCAAGCGAATAATTTGACTTAAAAAAGGTTAAATTAAAATATTATTATATATTAAATATTATGAGAATATATAATTCTCATAATATTCATTTAAGCTTTTTAGAATTCCTTAAAACTATCTGAACAGACGCTATTTATATTATAGTTGGACATCCAATAGAATAAATATAACGAAAGCATTCGTTCAATGAAGTGTAAACGCATGTTCTCAAAATTCAATAATATTGTGTCGCTATAGAATTATGAAGTACATACCTATTCGTTGTCAGTTATTGTAACGCAGACATTTTATACTCCAATCCCGTCTGGATGTCTTTGGAATTCTGCAAATTGAAAAGAACAATTTATAAAATGTTCCATTCATCGAATTGTCATCAACTTGACTAGCTCTTAAAATGATGAAGATTTGAACCAACATTAATTAGTATCACAATAAAAATATTCAGAGGATATTATAAAACTTTAAATATTACTGTTTCTGTTTCTGCAGAAAGGAGAATAATTTATTTTCCCGGCGGGACATTCTCTAGAGGCATCTTTTGAAATACTCCTTTAACGGCACTCATACTAATTATATTTAATTGCAATGTCGTCTCATCAAAGACAGAGTATGTAAGTTATTTATTACTTCTCTAATTGAATTAGCTACTTCATGTTTTGGGGCATATAAAATGATGATTTCTATGTCTCGTTTATATCCAATCGATACGAGGACAATTCAATTGCGAAGTAAGAGAAAAATCGAATCAAAATTGGTATAATTCTGTAAAAGCCTTCGACACGACAGCGCGTCTTGACCTAATTTAAGGCGCGTTAGTCAGAGGCCGGTCGGCCATTTCCCGGGCTATTGGGCCCAAATGCTACCCAAAATCTCGCTATACTCCGCAACGGCTTATGACATCTAATTTCGCTGACAAAAGGGGAATTTTATGGCCCTCGTTGGCATTTAAATAATAACTAAAGCTGTGTTCTTGAACAATATCAAATTTGGAAAAAAAACGTAGATCTAGAAACCTAAATTGCTAAGCGTGAGTGAAATCAAGCACATTTCATACGGCATTGGAGTCGAGTTGTTTAATTAACCGTGCTAGCTTGTTCGGGACTGAGCAATTGTTTTATATTACCTATTAAATTATATATTATCGATATGATAAGCTTATGTATAACATATGACTTGTGGAGGTGAAATGTTTATAAGTTTATGAACCGTCGCGTCGACTGGGTACAAATAAAGTGGTCCCACGCTGGGCGCCAGCCGACCGGAACAGTCTCGCCCCGAACTAGCTTCAACGCGTTTATTGTTATTGTGTTTCTTCTGTTAGTCTTTTCTTTCTCAGACGTTCCGACAGCCAGCTGAATAGGATTGTTTTTATCTACTTTTGAGATGTCTTCCAAGAGTCAGAGAACTTTTGAGAAACATTTTATGAAATGCGATATTGCTGTTGAACGTAAAAGCTTAGATGTTCTAGATTTTTACATATAAGTTACTATGAAATAAAGCTACTTAACTCGATGGAGAACAGTTACATTACAATACGTATGCATTGAGAACAAATCAGATGGATTTCCCCAATAATTAGAGGTCCGCTATTATTTCCCAGAAATGACAGTCGTAGTTCAAACAATATAAACTAACATTAATTCACAGTTAACGTCTAAAATTATATTAATAGCCAATTTCAGTTTGTGAATTGCTTTGTAAATTAATTTAATACCTTTATAATAGTTTGAAATGGCTATCGAATCCATGTGGCTGAGAATTTACTGCAATTAACAGCAATTAGAAATAATATTTCAATTAGCTTGTTTTAGGCGCTTTAATTTTTGTTTCACGGATAAATAAATATTAGGACACTTAAATTACATTACCGTCGCCTATCACCATTTGCCATACCAGTTACAATGCCAAGAAAGCAACTGACTTTCATGTGCAAAGCCGGAACACACCGGTAGCTGCTTGGCGAAAGATTTTCAACGTGAGGGCGGTAGCCAGCCAGACGGGTAGTAAACATCGGGAGGAAACCATCGTGCTATGGTTTCCTCCCGATGTTTTCCTTCACCGCTCATACTCAATGTAGGATTCGAACCCACGACATTCGTCGCGCCATCCGATGTCACTACCACTGTGCTATCATCGCCTGGATCAATTTTGAATACACATTATACTCATACAAAATAATACTTCCGCAGATATAGGGGTCTATAATAACGTACAGAAACCATGGTTTCGGTATTCGTGACGATATCTCTTACACCCAGTATACCTACTTGGATAAAGTTTAACCCTAAACAAACGATCAATCAGGAAAGAATATATACATGAACGAAGCAAAATGACTGTCTGATAAGGCTAAAAAGGTTTTTTGAGCCGACACGAAGACGTTACGGTGCCTAATTGGCGAGAGGGGGCAATTACGCGGCCTAACGACCGGTAGCGCTCCGGCAACGACCGACGATAGCTGCTCTGTTTGTATGAGCAACCATGAGGGCCTTTTTAGTCACTTTTACGCTGATTATCTATACTTTTTTATTATAAATCTTTTTAAAATTAATATTAGCACTATAAAAATTATAGTTTTGGGCTAAATAAAAAGTAATTTCTAAAATAGCAAGTATTTTTGGTAATCATCACAAAGGCGATAGCAAATATTTTGGTTATTAATATCATTGTTGTACTTTCATTCCTTTAATTATTTACGACAAATAATTCCAAAATTTATTAGACTCGCTGACTTGTATACTCAGTATTTTAATTGTTATTCTCTCATCAAAACTTAATAATATATTTGTCAAAACAAAAACACAGCACAAATGTCACTTTTGACAGCCACGCTCAAGGCAATAACAGTTTAGGGTAGGGTCGTCGTAATCTCAATATGGCGCATGTAATGAAGTCACTGATGACGATTCTCGAGACATCGTTATTGCGCTAACAGTGATTTGGCACGCGTTTTAGCACGCTCATATCGATATTAGCGATTCGGAATGCAACCTAGTAGTTACTAAAAAAATATATCACGTCAATCCATTGTTTATGAGAGAAATAAAAGAAATGTCGAAAATAAAGTATCAACGTCTACAGCGAGACATTTTATTTTGCGGAGATAAAGTAGGAAACTTGCCACTGGTTTTCAGCGGCTCCGTGGAGAGCCGTCCGATAATGTTCAACAACTTTCAGGATTTAAATACAAATGACAGTTGCAACGGCCAGTCTCATTAAATAAGCTTACTTGAGATGCTGTTTGTGGAACATTGTGTAATTAAGACTGAAAGAATAACATTCTCTTTTCGTCTATGCTAAAATTGTTTAGTAAGCTCTAGCCAAGTCAGCAGAAAATGTAATCACTCTGACTTTAAAGAAATCATCATCATCTTTAGTTTATAAGTAGCTGTCTAGCAACACAGACACCGGAAATTAGTTTATAGTTTATTTATTTTAACCCAAACACTAACAGAATTTATAAAAAAGATAAATCTGTCTCGCGCAGCAAGTCTTTTCAGATCCAATTTGAAATATATGGCCAGAAATATATTTTATACGATGTACAAATAGAGTATTGGCGCAAAGTTGTTTTGAATCCAGTAGGTACATTTTTTTGGTGGTTCAGTATCAGTAAGAGAACACATTTCTATTAATTTTTCAACACTCTTTTATTTTTTTATCAGACCTGAAATCGGCAAGGATGGATAGAATAATACGCGGTCAGTAATTCGCGTGAGTGACTACGTAGTGGTTGGCGAACGACGAGCGAGAGACAGCAAGCGCACAGCTACTCGAACATGCGAGACGCCGCGCGGCCTTTACCATAAAATCAGTTTCAAATTAACATCATTTCATGACATCTTTCGTAAACAATAACTTAATATAAACAATACATGTTCATTAAAATTACCTTTAGTTTATTTTCTGCGTATTGGTTAAAAAAATATCTGTATGAAACTTTAGGGTCAACCCCAAAGTTAGGGTATCTCCCTTTGGAGGCAGTGATCCTCATTTGCCGATCACTAGCCCGGTGGGATTTTAGCGGTAATCTAACATTGTTGGGTTAGGCTCAAATTACAGCTCAGTGACGACCCACTATGTATTTACTTATGAGTCTTGATTAGGCTGTTTGGGTAGTTTACCGCCAGTTTATCTCTGCACTTCCCATCCCTAGAGGTTCAATTTTAGGCAGGTTGGTGCTTGATGGATGATAAATGTCTGTATAAGAATGAGTACAAGTGCTAGAGAAGTTCCTTGATTTTTAGGGTTGTGTATTTTAAAAGAAAATACGGAATCCTTATATTATATCACTTCATTGTCTACTCACATGAAGTAAAGACCTTAATTTTCAGGAGCTAGTGGAGGTATCAAGTTGAAATTA
The DNA here is from genome assembly GCA_963555595.1 of Tethea ocularis. Lineage (NCBI taxonomy): Eukaryota > Metazoa > Arthropoda > Insecta > Lepidoptera > Drepanidae > Tethea > Tethea ocularis. The sequence continues at coordinate 12,254,491 of OY741958.1, forward strand.
ATATCAAATAAGGTCAGGAAATAATTAAGCTATTGATTTGAATTAATTTTCACCAACTCCTAAAAATAAGCAACTCAAGCAAGAAAACAATAATTTCAAATTCAACATTTTTAAATGGTCAGACTTCAAAACTATTATTTCCTCGAAATAAATTCTAATACTATGTTGCAATTCATTTTCGCAACAAAATGTTTCTTGTCTTTTTCGAAAATCGCCATTTTCTTGCTGACGCTGACTGTATTTTTGTTTTTCAAAAAGTAAGAATTAGTCGCACAGGGGACTGTCCGTTGTTCCTATCTTATGCAAGTGGTAATTTAGATTGCAGTGGCTTGTAATTAGGCCCAGAATCAGCCGTAAATCTTAAGGATTCTACACTTACCTATATCAAAAGTATGTTCACACAATCGCTCCTATTAGCATGATAAATACAGTCTAATATAGACAAATTGAATGAAGTGGAACATCGCGACACAAGTCTAATATATAGGTAACATAAGGTTGATATTCAATAATACCTTCCGCTTGTGTGTACATATGTAGGTCAGTTTCACTAACGAGGGACCATATAAATACGGGAAATGTACTGGGGCTCAATAGATAAGCGTATAGCGGGATTTCGGGAACAATTTGAGGACCAAAGAATGAGTTTCTTGATTGAACCAATATTGCATGTTTAAAAAATCTATCAAAATCTACAAACAATACCGTGCACGTGTGACATATCAAATGTAATGGCTCGTTGTGAATGTGAATCTCATTTTTTTTTAGTTATTTAACAATATAGGCGTATAATAATAGTAACAGGCGTAGTAATAACTGGGGGTTCCCCCTCCCCCCCTAATGTCCGGAACTACTGGGCTAAAAAAACAGAAAATAGTTCTTTACCTATAGATTACAGGAAAGTCTCGTATTTAAAGTAAGATAGAAAATTATCTTTACAGAACCCTCGGTGCGCGAGTCACACTCACGTTTTTTTGTTAGAACCGCTTTACTTCCACAATAAATGTTAAATGCCAGTAGCCACCACACCCAGCTTATAACTTAAACCTTTACCTAAGTTACATGCACGTATAGAGCAACTGACCCAATGGAGCGACCAACATAACCCGACCCCCTCCCTCCGCTCGGTCCACAGTGATATATTCCACATCCGGACAATCTTTTGGACAACGATAGGTCATGGTTATTTGGGCAAAAACCACTGTCACCTCGCTGGAACCAATCGAATGACATTCGAAACGTTTTCATTTGATTTCGTTTGAGAATCAAATACGAATGTCATGCTGAAAACTTTTATTTATTTTTCACTAGCTGTCCCCCGCGGTTTTAACCGCGTTACCTGGATAAAAAGTAGCCTATTATTATTATTTGGGTTTTGTGGCTGTTTCAAGTCTTTACAGAGCTTGTATCACTGCGACCTGTCTAGATCTATTGTGATCGCCACATAAATTAAATGGTGCAAGTGGTGCTTCCCCAGCAAAGTATTACGTAGGTATAGGCATAAAAAGTAGCCAAGAACTATCTTTAATATTTGACTGACTGATGGTCAAATTTATGAATAGCAACGAGAATCGAGAATCCTTAATTATTGAGAAGAAAGAACATATTCCGTACAGTTGAACCGAAAGTGGCTTTATTTTGCGAGACCCTTAATTTAATCATAAATCGATAATATAAGGCTAACTCTGTCGAATATTCCAACGACGTTACTAAAATACCCATAACTCATATTTTATACCCAAATTACAGCATTAACTATAAATTAGACCTTACAGTACCCCAGTACTAATCCCTAATAACTATGACCCATATACACGGGTCATTGAAGCGAGCCAACGCGTCCATAATCTCATAGCGCGTATAAAATGTAATAACAACAACCTTAACGACTCGCAGCTCGTTCCGAAGCAGTTGTTAGTGGATGCAATGTCACCCAGGGCATTATTCCGTTAATATTCCCTTAGCGCTACGGATTTCCATTAAACTTTGTACATTTTAAACAGTTGCCTTTTGCGCCCACTTCAAAATTCATCGCATATTTTAAAGGCTCACAAAGAGGGCTGTTTAACTTTTTGAGCCGCTTTAAGGACGCCGGCCGCATGGCAAATCGTGTTTTACTTAGAAATACAATGAAAATAGAGCTAACTTTCGCCACGTCGGTTATTCTGTATTTTATTAGTCTACTAGCCTATCTTGAGAATTGCCAAACTTAAGTGGCAGTGGGCGGGAGACATCGCTCGTAGAACCGACGGCCGCTGGGGCAGAAAACTTCTCGAGTGGCGATCACGAACCGGAATTCGCAGCGTGGGCAGGCCCCCCACAAGGTGGACTGACGGTCTTTTTAGGGTCGCGGGAAACCGCTGGATGCGGCTAGCGCAAGACAGGCCATTGTGAAGATCCTTGGGGGAGGCCTTTGTCTAGCAGTGGACGTCTTTCGGCTGATATGATGACTAGCCTATCTTGAGTTTGAGTGAAATTGTCTACGAACGAATTTAAAAAAGTTTACAATCTATAGTATTGTATGCATGTAGTATAGTATGGTTTAGATAGTAGTTAGGAACTGAAAGTCGATATAAGTCGATATATAATAAATATTGAAGAAAAACACTTTATCAAAGTCATAATCTTAAAGCCCTTAAAATAATAACTCTGGCCACCCTTCATTTATTCAAATTGGAAATACGAAATTTTCAACCAAATCGTGAATACGATCCAATTAAAAAAGTTTGTTTCAAAAAGATGATTTGAACTCGGTTTTAGGAAAATTGCTATTATCTACAATTTATTTAATTGTAATGAAAATTGGCAACTTCCTATAATCAGTATGACGTTATTATACCAATTTAAGTTTCATAAATTGATGCAAAATACTGTAAATAAAGCATGTAAACGCGAACGAGCTATCAATATTAAAATGTGTGCAACACAAATACACTACATTCGAGAATCCATTGTAACTTCTAATTTTAAGAACACCTCACAATCTAACCTTCCACTTCCTCCACTAACATTACATTATATACTTCCAGAAATATCTAACTGCTTCGAGAAAAGGATGGTACGGCCGTTCGATCGGCCCACCCAGCGCGGCAGCGCACAGATAAATAATTATAATAAGTACTAAAGAACACGTCAAATTACTTCCTTGTCATTACAATTAAAACTCTAAATCATTGTCCATTGAAATTAAAATCACTTGAGTTATTCACTTTGTAGCGTTCCACCGACTTATTAGGCCGATTCCGAAGCTGGCACATTTTTCATCTCTTATGTTATTTTTTAAATTTCGTATTCAGAATACTGCTGGAAATGTAGCTCCACAATTACTTTCCCAAATTCCACCAATCCACTAACGCCAATTAATGACTACCCAACTTACCTGTGTGCTAATTGATGCTCGAAGACCAATTTGGTCGGATTCGGACAAATTGTGAGCAGTCGATGGGACGTGTGACCACACCCCTACCATCCCTTACCTTCGTCGTGTGCTCGGTTACTAATGGGGGTAATCAATTAGATTGATTGAGACTGCTAAACTGTTGCTATTTATTCTGCTAGCCGATAACGTCTTTTCGAGGGTGGTAACATTGTAGTTATCAAAGGTTTGCTCTGCTTTAACTCATAGACCCTAGTTTCCCGACGCGAGAACGACGTGGTGTTATAAATTAGACATTTCTATGTGTGTGTGTGTGTGTGTCTGTGGCCTCATACCTGTCACCAAGCACCTTCCGGTGTGACAGCTACATTTGGGAGCCAGTTCTCAGTAGGCTTTGTGCGCTTACCACCATCGGCCACATCATGACTGAACACAGTGTGATTGTGGTCAAACACAGACCTATACATCAAAAAATTAAAAAAGTTACAATATATACTTGTCAAAGTCTATTCGATATATACCTACTCCTATTCTATAACAGAAATTCAGAAAATGCTAAAATAACACAATTTTGTCCTTTACCTTTACCCGTGTCATTATGATGACTATCCCTTTATGTCCCAACATGGTCTATTTCAAATAGGTATCTGTATTCACAAGCAATATTACACTGTATTCCTTTGAAATAAGTATCATTTAACAAACATCACAAATAAACTTGCAAGTCATCTTCTATATAAGATTTTTCCGTGTCCCAAACAGGTGTTTCGGGATGGTATGGCAAATGGAAACGTGTCTGCTATTTTAAGCTCTATGTCTAGTAATGTTAAATCTAAATCAGCTTATAAGTTATAGTGAAATGTAGGTATTTCACATTGCTTTTTCATATTTTTCACGTAGGTATAAGGATTTTTTTTGTAGTATTTTTCTCAGCACGTGTCTGAAAATAAAGCGTTTTTTTTATTGTTTTTTGGTTGTAGAATCATAATTTATGAACGATATTTTGTTAATAATCACAATAACCCCAAAGCTTTGTTTTGCTGCTTATTACATCTTTGTTATTTTTTGTAAATACACATTGTAGAATTAACATTAATTTGACTCGAGGATTTTCAAACGAGTATTTCCTTTTGATAGGTACTTTATGATAACACCTTCAAGCTCATTTACATTCATATCATGCTATCTTTCGATTAAAGATCCAACTGATGATATATTACTGTACTCTTCTGTCGTATGTACTCATTTGACGTACGACAGGGATAGATAGAAGTTTGTTAGGGTAGTATATAGAATGTGGGTGCTTTATGATGATAAATAACATAATAACCTCACGTAAGCTTCATGGAGCTTTCATAGACTTACAAAATCTGTTGCTATCATAGATTTTTACAGAAAGAAAGAAAATATATTTATTTGAGACAGAAATAAAAGCACAAAACAAAGTTACTTCAAAGAATTAGACAGAGGATTGCCACAAATCGGACACCAACTCAACATGATGTTAGCTATACGTACTTTAAGTGTAGGTACTATCGACAAAGTTGAAGCATGATCACCTTGAAGGTGTATTTTGTGTGCAGTGACCAGCTGCTACCTGTGTCTCACACTATATAATCAGACAATGCGCTTGTCATAAAACAGTAGATTGTCATTGTCAGTAAATAGTCTAGACAAAAGATTTTACAAGAGACCGTTTTATTGTCAACAATGGACAGGGCGAACTATGATTACTGGCTGCAAGCGAAAAGGTCTCAAAACTGATCATGCTTCAACTTTGTTGATGTTGTTATACAACGTGTTACGGAAAGGTCATATTCATCCGAAAGGGGTGATGATTACATCAGGTATAGATTCTCTATGCAAAGTTTCCACGCAAAATAAATTACTCAAAGAATTCATACCAAACTTTTGGTTTCGTAAGATTATCGAAATCAAACCATAACAAACGTGTCACCGCACTACGAGGGTCATTAACTTTTCACGTCATTTCCTACTATTGAAGTTAAATCTCTTTCGCGATCTGTGCGCCTGGTACACGCTGTAGTGTGACGCCGCGCCGGCGCCGCCCTGTGTCGGCGCGGCGGCACCCTTTGTCGGCGCGGCGGCAGCCTTTGTCGGCGCGGCGGCAGCCTTTGTCGGCGCGCCGACACACGAGTATTATTAAACAACTGACGAAGCTCCGAAGCTGTGGGGAAGACCCGAAAAATAAAACTTCTACTTTTCTACTATCCTAGTAGGGTAGCTGGCCCAATTATTGTACATTTTGAATTTATTTTCGATTTTTTGTTAAAATTAATTTACTAATCAAGTCAGCCTATCGCAGTCCACTGCTGGACATAGGCCTCTCTCAAGTTGCGCCACAAACAACACAAGGTTTCCCGCCTTTTGCATCCAGTAATCGTAGCGCCGCGCAGTATCGCTTTTCCCCCCAGCTATCTAATAATAATTTCAAGAAAACTGTCATAAATTTAATACATTGAAGCACACCGATTAAAGAAGAGTTAGGCCAGGGCATCAGTTAATTAATAAAACCTATGAGCTGTGTTGACAAACGAATCCGATAAGATAATTTGATGTGGACTGTGGGGGTGGTACCTACATAAGTACATAGTCTTAATTTGTAAGTATTGATTAATCAAAATAGCGACAGATAAGTTGAGTATTGATTCGATTTATTTATTTATTGAAGGCTACCAGCTAAGACTATCACTACGACTATGACTATGTACCTGCAACTGGCTCATTTACCCTTAATATCATTGTGTGTGTAAACCCCGATGAAATTAGGGTTCAGTTATTATTGTTCGCAAATGCTGTCCGAACAACTCTCGTTACTCATGAGGTCCTGGTACTTTTAACAATTTATTTCCATAGTTTAATACATTTTTGCGGCTTATTTTTTTATTGTGTTTTATTAAACAAATAAAGACTCCGTACTACCTACTAAAAGCCAAAACCCATGTCTCAGTCAAATGGGCCCGCCGACAAAATGTAAACTTCTGATACGTTTTAAATGTTTTCAGTTGTAATTTAGTGTTGTTATCATCATAATTATCCACTCTTTACTGTCCCACAGCTGGGCACGGACCTCTTCTCAGAATGAGAAGGTTAAGGTTAGGTTAGTCATCACGCTGGCCTTCTGCGAGTTGTTTAGCCGTGTGCGTGTTAGAATGGCAAAAACTACCAACATAATTTAATTTTAAAATCCTATCTATTTAAATAAAAGCGGAACCCACTGCACACTAGCATTTTATTTCTACCAGGAGACACATAAGTTGCATAGAGTAAAGTTATTTAGGGTTCATTGAATAAATTATGTTACAAAATCTTTTTTCTGTAACATTTCTAATTGCATAATCTTTTAGTTAGTTACTTACTATGGTAATAAAAAAAATCAACATTAAAAGGATCGTTCATATCGTTATCCTTTATCCCGTTTTGTTGTTATTGTGAGGTAAAAAAATGTGGCAGAAAGTTACTATGTGCATAATTATTAGGCACCTACATTTACATGTTCACCGAAAGTCGTGAACTAGGTACCTACTCCGTAATTCTTGTTACTTTTCTTTAAGTATTATTATTATTACCTACAGCCTAAGTTTTAAAATAATTTTCCAAGCTGCAAACAAGCATTTGCATTTGAACTTGTTTACAAACAATCCTAGTTTTTTAATTATTTAATTTAAACTAAACACAGAACCCTTTAGCATTATTTATGTACCAGGACACACATAAGTTGCGTAGGAAAGTTATTTAGGGTTCATTTGAAAATAAATTATGTTACGAAATCCTTTTTCTGTTCTAGGTTCCATTAGGTTCTTTCGCAGTATTTACCTAAGCAATTAATTTCTGGTAGAGTACCTATGTATGTCAACCAACATAAAAAAGAAATGTTGGATACTCAAATTCTGTGTCTGTGGTTTAATTTCAATGATTACGTAGATTCACACATTACATACTCCGTTATGTTTGTTATTAGATTGTTTTACGTAGATAGGTAACTAAGTATTATTTACTAGTCCCTACTAATCCCTTCATTAAGTACCTACCTAAATTCAATATCATTTTCAAGCTAACAAATGATTTACTGATGATTGATTGATGATTTGTTAATTTTTAAAGGATTTGTATTTTAGCTTGTTCACAAACATAATCAGTTTTTGTCAGAAAAAGTGAGTAACAAAATAAAATATCCGGAACCCATTATACAAAAATACCAGGGGTAAGAGCATAAGAGGTTTGTTTTCACAGGTGAATGTATCGTGAGTTACCTACTTACACCGATCAGCTGACTTGGTTGCTAGTGATGTGTAAATTTCAAGTTGAAATGTTTGGGTTTTTGGTTTCATTCCTCATATCTTCCTAACCTGTAGATATAGGCTTTAAAAACCTTTGCAATATAGTTTATTATGATCCAAAGGAGCCGTGCACTTGATATGTATATACCCTTTCCGTAACAGCTTGTATACATACAACCTTAAAAGATGCGTGTCATCACGTAGGTAGAAAAATTTGTTCATTTTATGAAGAGCACGTTACGCGTTGTATCGTTTGCTACAGATAAAAAATCTGCCATAAAACTCAATAAGTAGGTACCCAAGCGATCCCAAAAGCGTAGCTAACTCAAAAATGGATGAAGGTATCTCAATAAAAACGTTAAATGCAACATTAAAACGAGTTTACGCGGTAATGTCATAATAAACCCTTGCAAAGTACGCGTAGGTCAGTTTGGGCTACATTATCCCGGGACAATAAATAATATTTCTCATTATCCGGGCCGGCCAGGCCGGATGGGATTTACGATAAACTCGCCCTGTAATCATGGAATACTTGAACAGCCGGATCAGAAGTTAAGCTTAGATTTGATAGGACTTCATGAAAATATTGTAAAATGTGATATTGATGTCATAATTAATGATATTGGTTATATATTTAATGTTACTAGTTTTATAAAAAAAATGTTACACTATGAACCAAAAAGCATACGGCCAAACTGATGGTAAGCGGTAGCCAATGGACAGTTCGAGTGTATGGGATAGATGCTTCTCAATCCTATAAGTGGCGTTTCATTGATCCATAAAGCTAATGTTAAATAATTCTGACCGCAACAAATTAGTATGACTTCCGAATGCGATAATATGTATTATTTTGAATTTTGAATAAACCATAGCGAAAAGTCGTTCTCGTGACATCTTCCGGAGAATAACGCAACCTCAACATGCAAAGCTTTGAAAGCGCGCGTCCTACCATAGAACCTCAAAACGATACCTCGAAAGCCTCCCGTATCCCGGCATCTGTCGGCCATTGCTGGAACGTAGCACATGGCGAACATTCCCGACTTCCCCCGACCCCTCATCCCCTGCAAAAAGCCTATCGATCGCCAACCGTGCAGCCACTACAACTTACGCTAACCCAGAAGCACTGCCAGAAAATATCTAAAATTATTATAGTTTATTAAATAAGACCTAGGCCTAAGTGATTCACTTGATACGCAATCCTTCGCACTTGTTCTAAGGTGAGTGACCTATTAACATATTTACCAATACGCCATTCATGCTCTGACCCATTCATGGTGACGTAGAAGAAACAAAATCTTGTGATTGATGGCTTATACCTGTCGCATTATGGTGTTTTCTTTATTTATCGTGTGTTAAAAAATGTTATTAAAAAGTGACGTGAATTCAGGTCAGGTTTGAAAATTTTGTGTGAAATTGCGTTTTTTCTCGAAATAGGTCGAAGCAGTTGACACGTCATCAACTCTGTGAATACAACCTTTATGTTTCGTAACCATTCATTGCAATTTTTACCTTAAGTAAGGGAGATAGGGAATTGAATTCTACATTACATTTTCCAAAATTTTTATGACACTCCCAAAATCCATAAACGCAATACCTAGTTGGTTTAGGAAAAATAAAGTGCAGCTGTTAGAAAATGGGTGGAGACCAGACTGAAGAAAGTAACAACATTTTATTTATTTGATAATCTATCTGATCTCTTAGAAAGTATTTATACGAGTTTTAGTTACAAATTATATTATGTGGTAGTGTTTTAGCCAAGTTAAGCCCGATGTGACACAAAAACACTGTAAATTTACATGTACCTGTGAAGGTCTATTTGAATAAAAAAATATTACATTACATTTCCAAATTTAAAATAAATTGCAAAAATATTCAAGAGCTTCCTTTTTCAATTCCAGGACGGGGTTGCCAGCGAAGCACCAATAGACGAGACACCTATCCAGCTACAAAACGACGGCCCTCTCACCTCTGACCGGGATCTGTTCATCGACGATGATGGATCAGGCCTAGAGACCGACGAGAGCTCCGGATCCGGGTGGGGAGCCGGCCCCGGACCTGACGACGAAGACGGCCGAGGATCAGGTGACCATGAGAACGTGCCCGGGGATGACGAAGACTACCCACCCTACAAAGAAACTACACCTGTGCCGACCGAAACTACAGAATCTGACTTCTACGACGAATCATTTGGTCGTAAATCCGGGGGTTCGGAACCTGTGATCACATTGAAGAAGTCGGAGTCAGATACTCCGGAGATATCTGTCATCTCGATCACTACGTCCACTGACTCTCCGTTCCTACCAACAGAACCCAAGCTGTACAATGTAGACATTCGTGAGTAGTGGCTGAAGCATGCCAGTTTTATTTTGCGTACATTCATTTTAGTTTTATAACTAAAACGTCTTCATTGATTTTGGTATCATAAGATTGCTGACAATCTTACATTTTTAAAATAATGAGCAAATTTTTTCCAAATATACCTACCTACAAAATAATAAAAACCGGCGTTACAGCGGTAAAAGAAATACATCATCTGTGAAAATTTCAACTGTCTCTCTAACTATTACGGTTCAGCCGGGTGACACACGAACAGACAGACAGACAGCGGAGTCTTAGTAATAAGGTCCCGTTTTACCCTTTAGGTGCGGCACCCTAAAAATGATGACGTTTTGGTTTGTTTCCATTATATATAACTATAAATATGTATTTTTATAACAGAATAGTTGTAAATCGTAATGCTATGCGTCACTATGTTGACGGATTATTCAACAGTGAAGCAAAAACATCCTATTAACAATGGGACAACACAATAACAGAACTGTGACGTAGCCTTGAATTAATTATCATATTTGTATGTACAACGCTAATTACTAGTCATTTACCCCGCCAGTTTACTTCTTAGCTAGCAGTACGACAGTTGGCATTACAGTATTAATAAAAATTAAATTGAACATTATAATATTTTCTTACTGCTTTAATGAAATTGACAACCAAGGATTTCGGTAAGTGTTTAGAAGTAACTGCTCTTATACAGCTCTTGTAAAAACATAAATAATTATTTTAATTTTATTTATCTTTTGCATGACTTCATATCAATCATGCAAAATATCCTCAATCTCGAATCTTATTACTTCCATTGTATTATTTTGTGATTTTACCGGTTTCTAGCATGTAATTAGGTAATATAGCCCTAGATTGTTCTTACGTCATAAACCCATTAGCTTAGCAAGGTTTATCAGTGTTAATGACACAAAAATCTAATTAGTCCGTCAGTTAGGTTATCAAAAAATATTAGATACGTATTTTTTATTTAGTTCCGAAAACAAAAAATAACAAAGATACAGCGCGTTAAAATTTCACGTGACGTCACCGGTCTGCAAAAAGTGTACTAAAAAGCAGTAGACCGATGACGTCACAAGCCCCACTCCTGAACTTTGATGGAACTTATCTAAACTCTGGAATTTTGATAAAATAAAAAAATAGGTATCCAATATTTTTTGATAATCTAACTGACGGACTAATTAGATGTTTTTGTCATTATTCCTCATTATATTGGTATTATTATTGATGTATTTTAGATATTTTCTTTGATTCATTGAATGCTTCCTGTTCATGCAAATAGTTCATGTCTATCCTTATCCAATCCAAAACCTTAACTAAAACTGGTGTCTTCGTCATCTTATGTGATTAGAATAAACTCAATCTTTCATTGAATTAATATTGAAACTAATCTGTATTACTAATTTCGTGATACTAACTTTATACCTAAAATTACTAACCAAATAAACGGACTACTAGGAATTTTGATCAATGATGAATATTATATAAACCACTGGGTAAATCTCTATGTCAATAACAATAAATATAAATACCATGACTAATGTACGTGACGTAATGTTTCAGCGAATACAAAGAGCAAGCCCATCGAGGGTGTAGTAGAGGAACCGCGCGGCGCGGGGGAGGAGACACCCTCGCGCCCAGAGCAGACCGACATCAGCATCTCTGGAGAAGAAATAAACCCAGCAGTAGTAAGTACTTTATAATATACCTACTACTGCAATTTTCTTGTTTTGCGATCTTCCGTACGCCCCGCGGATTCCCGAGGGATCTTTACGTCTTCTCGGGACGTAATACGTTAGTCCAGAATATGATCTATCTATGTCCCAAGTTTCATCCAAATTCAGTCAGCAGTTTCTACGTGAAAGAGTAACAAACTTCCATACATAGCTAACTTAGTAATAATAACCTATTGCCACATCAACTTACTATTTTTGTTAGACTTTTAGAATTGACTTCATGACAGACGCTTATCACATATATTTAACCTAAATATCTCATAACCAATGTTTCAGGACCAGGATCAAGTTGGCACACACGTAGACTCAGAGTCACGACCGCCCGACAGCGTGGTCATCATGAATGCCAAGCCAGAAGACCGCGCTACCAGCTTCTTTGCCCAGCCCGGCATCTTAGCTGGTCAGTATCTACAAATTATTATTATGCTCATTTTGGACCAAAAGAAAATCTTAAGAATATGGTTTAGTAGATTTAGCATAATATTGGAATATTTTAGTATGACAGAACCTAATGAGTCTAGAGGTCAAATTAAATGTGTCACGATTTACTATATCAATATATCACGCGAAAGACGTCCACTACTGGACAAAAGCCTTCCCCAAGGATCTCCACAATGGCCGGTCTTGCGCTACCCGCATCCATAGGTGTCCCGCGATCCCGAGATGGACTGACGATCACAAGATCGTCAGTCCACCTCGTCGGTCGGTTTGTGGTCATTACTCCCCAGCGTCCGTCAATTCTACGAAGGATATGCCCCGCCCACTGCCACTTCAGTTTGGCAATTCTTCGGCCTGTGTCGGTTACTTTGGTTCGCCGACATCTCATCATTTCTAATTCGATCTCGCAGGGATATTCCGAGCATAGCTCTCTCCATTGCTCTTTTGGTGACCTTAAGCCTTCTTATGAGGCCCATCGTAAGCGACCACGTCTCTGGCAACAGGCACTGGTCGAAGACTTTTGACTTGACACACTGCGTCATTTGAGACGAGAAGATATTACTATATACTATATGCCACATTATAAATATTATTGCGCATTCATTGTTTGGAATTCTTTCTAATGAATATTTGTGTATGTTTCAGCCGTGATAGGTGGTGCAGTCGTTGGTCTGCTATGTGCGATCTTGGTGGTCATGTTCATAGTATATCGCATGCGCAAGAAGGACGAAGGTTCATACGCATTAGATGAGCCGAAGAGAAGCCCTGCAGCAGCTTCCTACGGGAAGGGACACAATAACCGCGAATTTTATGCGTGAGACGGCACAGAACAAACTATGCCACGTGTTTATTAGTCGGCTACCAACCGAGGCTGACAGTGCCCGGGCGGCTAGCCGATCTACTTTTAAATTTTTGACAGATGCATTCCATTACACGATACCAGTGTAATGATTTTAAATTATCAATCGAATATTATCAAAACGTGGCAAATGTTCCGTGAACAAAAATTACACGAATTTTCTTTTTAGATATTTTCACGTATGGATTGTACAGTGAGATGTACGACGAAATAAACATTGTATGAAGTAAATGAAATGAAACGTTAAATTCAATTATCATGTTTGAGACCAAGTTTTATAGTACTTTGAAAATGTTGTTTGATGGAATATAATGAAATATCAATGTTTTTAAATCTAAGGTTGACTTCTCTCTGCAAGACCAATGTGGTTTGAATGTTGATGTATTTCTGTTTGATGTTGAGCGGTCGATCTTGTAATGTTCACATAACTGTAAAAATAAATTGTGCCATCCGCTTTTCTTCAACTGTATATTTGCCAATTCTCTTTGCATAGATTAAAAATATTTAAAACAAGTCTCGAAATATTCTATGGACATGTCCAATAATCTATTATTTTTAATTTTATATAACCAATATGCAGAAATGCTTTTAGTGATCAAATTTTTACTTCAATAAATTGTTGAGTTTAATGTTCTCAAAATTGCACTCAATATTTTTCAAATAATCCGTGACTTGATAAAAGCATTACCCTGTCCCCAGATCTAAAGCTTTCTGAGAACTGGCAACTGAATGTGAAAAGAAAAAAAATTACAGTTATCAAAAATAAACTTAGAATATTTGAGTGAATTTTGAAAACAAATCATTAAAGATACAGTCAATTGTGTTTCTTTTTTATTAATTAATTTTAATTAATAATGTGTCTAATTTATAGTAATTTACTATCATTTGTGGGAATGCTTTTGATTTGACATTTTATTATTACTTTATTATTACAATTAATTTCTTTTAATCTCGTCATTTTTTATTTTTAAGATGATTTCTGAAATAAAGAATATTTTATAGGTTGTGCAACGATTTTTTTATATTACTAAGAAGCTTGTGTTGTATTTTATACACTATGTGCCATCTTCAATAATAGTCTACGATATTTTTAAAGGCCTATATACATATACGAATAGCTGACATTTTTTTAAGGCTTTTTATGATTATTTTAATTGTAAAATTAATACCATTCTGTAGTTAAAAATAGTGACTATCTAAGTAAGTACATAAAACAAATTGAATATATTATTTTATAAAAAATATTTGCGTTGCTTTCCTTTTATTAAAACCAATTAATGTCATTGTTGAAAATTAAAGAAGCATTTTTTTCTTAATTCAGTCACATTTTCTTGTATATCACAGCTATTCGTAATGGCCTCGGTTTCTTGAACATTGTTCAATTTATAAATTAACTTTCTCTGTCAATTAATTTATTTTAATCATTTATTAAAATAAACTAAAAGATCATTGTAAGTAATTTACGAGACCATTGTTAATTATTCAATGTTTTTTATTTCGATAATATTTAAAATCAATTAAATTTAGGTGCACTATTGGGGATAAGTAAACTATGTGTGTATAATATTGTGAAGAGTCAAAATGCAAAAGAGAACATTTCATTAGGGTTATTGTAGAATGTTGAATGATGCTCTTCGGAGTGTTTTTATTTGGATAAACTGTAAATACCTACTTATTTTCTTAAACTAAACAAAAAAATACGGGAAGAATAAACAAAAAAATCATATTTGATAACTCGAAACTGGATTTGGTACCACAAGTCACGTCACGACCTTTTCTATGCAAATGGACTAAATATAAAATCCATAATATAAATTATATAAGAATACTGTGCAGCGAATTATATCAGGCGCTGTTTCATACAAACAATAACAACCGCGTACCCTGGACGCTGCCCCATGAGAAAAATATTGAATGTACATTTTTTTTATCATTTACGTAAAATAGTTTGCAGTTTATCCAAAACAAAATATAATCCCAAATACATTCCTATCGGGTTGCATACATACATCGTAAGCTGTAGGGAGCGTTAAGATTTAGTGTAAGTTTGTACATTGTAAATTCTTTTAGACTTTAAAATTGAGTAATTTATATGATACGAAGAAATAAAATAGAATATTGTGTAACCAAATATAACTAACTAGTATATACACGTTCTTGTTGCAGCTTTGTTTTTATAAATGTCCTTGCTTATTACATCTGTTACGATTTAAGAATAATGGAATGGCGTAACTTCGATGAAAATAATAAAAAATAATTAATCAATCTCTTGATTAGATGCAAAATACTTGGCTCCTGCACTACCGGGCGTAATTTTATAAAATCTCTAAATAATTTATTTAGATTGTACGTCGAATGTTACCAGTCCATTATTTTATTTCATTTATCGTTAAACTCAATATGAAGCATTTACATCGATAGGTACTTATAGAAATTGTAAAGTTTTTATAAGTATCGATGCACATATTAACACGTATGTATGAGATTCCATCCTTAACAACATATTTTTTATACTGGTAACATTAACTATAAGTCATAAAATATATTATTTTTATTAATCGATAGCTATTCATTCCGCAAATAAAAATGCCAACGGGCATCATATCTCGATATTTAGTATACCTACCTATTGTATGTTATTGTATTTACTTATTAAATATCTTTCAATTAGATTATGTACCTATGCCATAATTAATTGTTATTTATACCTCTATTTAACAAAGAATTATGGCGAGATCCATAAATTTGTAAAAGAAAAAGATATTTTAGAGGGGCTTATGTGCCGGTATAGGCTTATCTTACAGGTCACCGATAAGTTCTGGATATCTTAGCTGACAGATATCTGTTAATACACTCTCTTCAACAATGAATAGAATAGGATGGCCTGTAAATATATCTGTCAGATAACATATCTGGATCTTATTAGAAACCTGTGAGACAGGGCCTTTATGTTTCCCAATATTGAGTACCTACTTGGATACATCAATGTTTTATAAACTCAGTGTAATTTAGAAATAAGAGATTTTATTCTCATTTCATAGTTTTATTAAAAGCCTCATCAAATCATTCCTTAGGCATGGAAAAAAAGAGGATCAGTTTATCCTCATTCTAACTTCTCTAAAAATCTATTTTTTTTATATAAAAAAATATGCTATGATTGTTTCAGGCTTAGTTATAAAAAAGTTTTTGCCTTGCGAGCATGGATTGTCGATAAGATATCTATCTCAAATATTCTCTTAGAGCTAGGTCGTTTTTGTCGAAAGAAATAATAAAATCATCTGTCGGTCCGTCCATGCTTGCTGGACTGATACTCATGACAAAACAGTAAAAATAAATAAATATTTATCATTAGTTTACGATTATTAAAATTAACAGATAACATTTGTTGAAAATTAAGAAATAGTTGCCTCTAATTGCGTCAATATACCTGAATAAATCAACCTTAAAACCCTTTTTTGGCAGTCGGGTAATTAATAATATGACTCCTTGATAAAAACCTAAAAGGAACATATAGATTTTTATTGCAATGTCACATGAGTACTAAATTAAAAAAAAATGAAAGGCATAGAGGCTAATTAATAAATTTAGATTATTTTAAAATGTTTTGTTTTATTAAATGTAATCTTATCAATGATCTTTATAATAATGTTGTTTTTATTTACATTATTTACCTGCTCATAGAACAATAAAATGGTTTCTTTTTGACTAATGTGTATTTAATTAGGTAGGTTAGGGTAGGCATATACATAATCGATGTCCACCGTGTAAATAATTCTCCTTTACACTTAGGTAAATATACAGGATATTATGAACAAATATTTGTTGTTTTATTTACCGTATTCAATTTCCTGTTTGATTTTCACAAAATCAAGTATGAGAGTAATTCGCACACCTTCTTCTTTGAGCGATCCATTGCAAAACATAATCGCATTGAGATTTCAATATATTTAATTTCTCAAAATATTTTTTGAAATTAAATATAATGCAATAATTATGTTTTTGTTTCACATAAAAAGGTAGAGCAGTAAACCTTAAATGATTTTATTTTTATTTTTTATCTACAAAAAATGAAAATTAAAACATACACAACAAAAAAAAATGTAAAACGTAACGACTCGAAGTGTTTCAAAGACATGACATGTCAAATTTTGCTTGACTTGACAGATTCAGTTTCTTTTCTTTCGAGCGAATGAACGTGCATAGTTGATTTAGGTATGGATTTTACTGACAAATCTAGTAAAATACGTATCTACTACTAAGGTATTCAAGGACATACTAAAGTTATTCGTAATAACTTATTTATTAATAATCTAGAATAGGTATAGTAGGTATTGATATCTTGATTTATCGAGAGATATCTCTATCCTCATTTATATAAATGTAGCAGAAACAGAAACACTGCCAATTACCCTCGTAAGGATCTAAACTCGACTGGTGCGACATCTAGTTCTTATTTCATTAAATATGTCTAGGTACTTATGTCAGTATACGTTGCTTTATGGCTAGATGGCGCTACAAATCAGATAGTTATTGTGAAAAGCCGAAAATACCTACGTAATAATTTAGACTTGCACGAAACGTTTTACGAGACTCATCACTCATTGTTATTTTTTTTTGTATAACCGCATAGGTATAGCTCGAATATTAATTAAGTAACTAGTAGACCTAGACTTTTTTTCGGGAGAAACGCAATTTTTTATTTTATATCTTAATTTACATACAAAATAAAAAAAAAACTCCGTCATAATATTCATTGAAAAATTACAGTTTTATTGTTACAGTTTCGAGCATACAAAAACAATCCTGTATAAAAAGTCTGTGCTCAACACCGCAGTGTACACACGGCCACAGATCAAGCTAAACACTGCTGCACCTTATGCGGTTGTAATAGGAGCTATTGCAACAAAAATGTGTAGCTTGAACTGTGGCCGTGTGTACATGACGCTTGCGTATATACGGAACACTAATTAATCGATAACAGTACAAAAGCGTGCCTGTCAATAACATTTCTTTTACATCTTCATATTTTTGACGTTTAATAATTTAACTTTTTGCCGCTGTAACGGGTCCATAAAAATTTTACCTACACTCTTGACATCGGCTTAACATTATTATCGTATCTTTTAGATATTTTAGGTAATGATAGGTATATTTTGGGTATTTACTACATATTAAAACGTGTTTTCTTTATTCAGACGCCTGCACAAGGATTGAATTCCTATAATGCCATCGTAGATCGTAGACTATCAAGGTTATTTCTTATTTGTTTCAAGATAACAACAGTATTACGGTACTATAATGATAATTTCAACACTTTTTCGCAAGGGCAGCGTGGCCGAGTGGTCTAAGGCGCTGGTTTTAGGCACCAGTCCGAAAGGGCGTGGGTTCGAATCCCACCGCTGTCAAAAACCTTTTTGATATTTACGTTTTTATTTATACTAATAAGTTTAAGGAGAATAACAATAGGATTAAAAATATTTATAATATATAAGAGAAATCAACAAAATACGAGGGATTTTGTTTGTAATATATTATTTTAAACGTTTTATAAAAATTAAACTTAGCTAGATCGATTTATCTCCCCCGAAACCCTCTGCATACTAAATTTCATGAAAATCGTTAGAGCCGTTTCCGAGATCTCTAATCTAATAGAAATCTAAAATCGATAGATTTAGAGTGGGTATCTATTCTCATGTATCATTAGTAAAGTTTTATAAAAAAAAATTGTAATAGGTATCTCTAGAGACAAACTCGATATGTACTGGAACTCGATTCACGAATCGAGTACGTAATTAATCGTTGTCATAAAAGTATACCTACACGATATCCTGCGCAAATTATTTACATAAACATAGAGTAGAATTTATGATTCAATCAGAGAAATCATGTAAAAAGTATTGTGATTTCGAAAAAATTAAGATAAACCATAAAATAATAGGTATTGTATTGTATTGTAGGTACAAATGATAATTTTATCCTGGGAAAACATTAGATCCCTCAGGAACGTGAGGCGAAATTTGTATTAGAACATGTACCTATTAGATAAAAAAATAATGTACAAAAAAAATTAACGACAAATAAACAAAATACAGGCTTTGCGAGAATGTATATAAAACTTCCGCAAGGCGGCCGTTGTTGATGATTAACTTCCATTCAGTTGTCTTTAGCAACGCTGTTATGGTACAGTCATTTCATCATGTCAGCCGATAGACGTCCACTGCTGGACAAAGGCCTCCCCAAAGGCCTAGTACCTAGGTACTTAATAAAAAATTGGGATGTGATTCATCTGAAACATTACATTACTCTGTGCAATTTTTGTTTGAATTCGACCTTGTTAGCTGGCAGATAAGATTGCAGTTGTAATGTACAGATTTTTTGTCAACGGCGTCTCTAGAAAGAAAGAGTTTGATTGAATACAAACAACGGTTGGTGACAGAGAAAGTAAAACATAATTGAATATTTATATTGTATCAATCAATTACACCTCACACTAACCAGACGCAATCATTTGGTAGATTTAGGCTTCATTAGAGAAATCAGAAAGCCAGTCAGGTTTTTTTTTTATAGTTTAACAAGACTACAAAAAAAATTGCTGGGTAAGATCATTGATAATGGAAACTCCACCTTTTCACGAATCAATTGGGGATGTATTTTGATTAGTTTACCATTTCTCTTTCTTCGTCACGGTACTTGCCGTCACTAACTCCCGCTATAGATTACTAACTAGCTATACGTTATTCCAGGGTATGATCTATCTACGTGCCAAGTTTCATCCAAATCCAGAAAGAAAGAGTAACAAACATCCATACATCCTTACCTACATCCTCACAAACGTGTTTGTGAGTAGGTATCGTGTGTGTGTGTGAATGTAATTATTTACATTTTATGAAAATCTATGTACAAAGCAATAAATTAGTGTGCACAAAACTCAAAATTATAAAAAGTCATTAAAATCATGATCTGGAAATTGACAGATTAATGATAGTTGAAATAAAATGTCGTCCCATTTCTTGATTAGTAGTATTTACAAAAAATACGTTTATTTTGAAGCATATTTAAAGACTAACGAGCTCCGAAACATTTTATGGAATCAATTTATTTATGAGATATTTATATGAAGCAGTTTTATTATACTAGTTATTATTTAGAGTCTTTGTCCTAACTAGAGCAATCTTTAAGATTTTGCTTTGAACGTTTTCAATACAATTTAATTTATTCGGAAAATCATCATCGATTAAGTTTTTCTTTTTCTACAACAAAGTACACAACAATCAAGCATGCAGTAATTACGTTATTGCAGTACAAACTATACATATGGACGCTAAGTACACCCCGTGCACACCGATATACCTGTGATGGTAAATGGCTAGGCCACCTTCATCCTGATCCCCACCATAGCCTTATAGACGTTGGTAACTAACATAATACAGACAGTTATTAAAAACTAAAAACACCTGTAGGCAATATTCGTAAAATCGATCGTTCCCGAAAAGAGTGCGCCTACAACATTACTCATGAATTTAAAAATGATCGGCGAAAATGATCTTATTGAACGTTGAAAGTCGCGATAATGAATTTTTATTAGTTTTGTAAATCGGAAGTGAAGTGTACGAAAACGACTTGCCGATGCTACATCTAAGTTGTGTCATACTGTACCTATCTGCGAAAAAAGTTCAGGATTGTTTTCCTATCATTTCTCATTGGTTCCAAATTACATCTGAACATATAATTTTTGTAATCACCTTTTAAATCCCTTCATTTTGATACCCCACTGGTTTGAGAGAAATATTTTTTGGGCCAAAAATTCGCCATTTTGATATAGGTCTTAACCTAAGTGGACTGACACACGCACAATAAAGTCGAAACTAACGAAATATCATTCATCAAAATCGGTTCAGCCGTTTAGTAGTTAGGAAGGAACATAGGGACAGACATAATACATACAGGTCAAACGCTCAACCCTCCTTTTGGTTTCTCTGCAGTCAGGTATAAATAGCCATATGTTTTTTTTCCTTTACAAAGCCTAGAAAGCTCTACCTTTCCAAAAAAAGTTTTCCTATGCATCAAAATTCTCACAAACTGCATTCTCTTAGTTAAATAATCTCACTAGGTATCTTACCTACTTTGTGTACAGTAAATTTGTATAGTTTACAAGCCCAAACTAGTTTCAGGTGGATCCCGTTGCACAAAAACCTATTATCAATCTTCAACTCAAAATTCTTTATACTAGGGTTCCGCAATTTTGTTTAAAAGATGGAAGATTACCAAAAAACTTGAAGCATATCCTACAGATAAAATAAATCTCTGCTTAATGAGATGAAAGTCGGAATTCATGATAGGCTGACTACATAATATGATTTCCTGAATAATGGAATCGGTATATATAAAAAAGTATTTATTAATTAAGTAAAAAAACGCTAACCATGAAATACAATCTCATAGTGAGAAAATTCTAAAGAAGACGAAGACTAAAGAAATAAGACAAAAAATACGAACACAAATAGATTATGAGAATACTTACTGTAGTTTTATAACCGCTGCACAAAATTCAAGGGTCAGTGCACTTAACACCAACTTGCTAAAAGCGTTAACAGTGCAAGAAATTACAATAATATCTAACCTGTGTCTTACACATTATAATTATTGAAGCATTTTTTATTATTCATAGGTATAACTTACACCGCCTTATTGGGATCATAGAGCTGATACGTCGATGCTCCCTAAATCTGTATCCAAATTTTTAGACCAATAAATATAAACGAAAAGATCGAAATATATAAATTACTCAGTTCATTAAAAAATTGACAATAAAGCCAATAAATAACATGAAGAACAGGAAACGCTGTCATCGGACATCAATAAAATATGGTGTCATCCGCTAAATTCGCAAAGAGACGTCACTCATTTATCTACCGACTATCAGATTAATTTATGACTGTCAGACCGGTGGTTCTAGGTGAAGTTCAACGCTTATGGGTCAGTCGTGCGCAGGAGTGGTGGTATAGACGCGGAATATAAAAGCGCGGAGAAATGCTCTCACCGCATCCACTCAATCGCATCCTCTCCTACCTATCTAATCAACTCAATCTAAGATGGCGGCCAAGTTCGTAGTTGCCGTGGCGGTACTCGCCCTGTGCCACGCCAACCCTGTCATAATAAACGGTAAGTTATTAATTTAACATTATATAATATTTTTTACAATTAATAGGTACTAATTGTTCAATCTTGCTATCAATTTAAGTATTTTTTGTCTTTTTTCCAATTTCTATGAGACTAATGAAAGATTTTTTACATTACTCTTTAATATAGCGTATTAAGAATCTGTACAAATCAGTGTATTTTTTTATCATTGAACATAATTCAATGATAAAAAAATCCGAATTATTTAAAATCATAACCCTATTTCACTCAACATCAACTAAAGAAAGAAAACAATCGATGTAACTTAATAATAATTTGTCGGCAGGTGTACTATACCGTGACGCACGCACCTACTCTCTGGGGCAAGCCACCAACTACGGCCCTGGTGCCAGCCAGGCCTCGGCCAACATCAGCCCATCCGGCGGACAAGCTTACGGCAACACCTACAACACTGGGGCCTCGCAACTCACTCGCAACGACGGATTCGTGGATGTTTTCCCTGGACAATCCGCCGTTCGAGCCGAAGTCTACGATACCCCCACACCCACATACGGCTCAGCTAAGGCAACTGCCCAAAACGGCGGATACTACCCTGTACCTGCCCCAGCGACAGTGATTACTTATGAACAAAACTTTGAACATCCCGGTCAGGTCAGCTATGAAATTCCTGTCTCTGGATCGTTGTCAGCAAAATCATCTGCCGTCTCCAATGGTCTTACTGACTCATCTGTATCGTCGGCTAATTCGAACGGTGTTGGTCAAGCTCAATCCTCCGCTCAGACTAACAGAGGTGCCGGCACATATGGCGTGACTTCATCCAATGCCAACACTTATGGTTCTGGTTTTGGCTCCGCCGCTTCGAACGCCAATAACGGATATAACTCAGCTGTAACCGCTGCAAAGTCCCAAGGTTATGGATCAGCTAGCTCTTCTGCTCAATCAAATGGTTTCGACACAGCTGTTGTCACAAACGAGATTCTAGAACCAACCGTTATTGTTGCTAAGACTCAAGGTCCCAGCTACGGATCAGGTTTTGGATCAGCATCTTCGATTGCCAACGTTAACGGCCAATATGGAAATGCTGCCGCTTCGGCTAACACAGGTAACGCTGCCAACCAAAGAGGAATCCACTGGCGTTTCGGCACCCTCTACGATACCCCTGCTGGATCAGCTCTGGCTCAAGCTAACACCAACGGTATCGGTGGCGCTGCCAAATCCGCAGCCAACACCCAAGGTTACGGCGCAGCTAAGGCCAATGCTGACGTGAACGCCGGTTATGGAGCCGCCAAGTCCACTGCCAACACCAATGGTTATGGATCTGCCAATGCCAACGCTGATGTCAACAACGCTGGATACGCTAAGTCTGGTGCCAACTCCAACGGGTACGGGTCCGCTTTGTCTTCCGCAAACACTGGCTCTGGTTACGGATTGGCCAAATCTTCGGCAAACACTCATGGATCAGTGTACGGCGGAGCAAGAACCGTTGCTGACGCACGTACTAACGGCTTAGGCTCTGCGTCTTCATCTGCCAAGTCCCAGGGTCTGACAGCCGCCTACAGAGTGGCCAACTCTGCCGCCAACTCGTCTGGCTACGGCACCGCACAGGCCAATGCTCTCAGCGCATAGACAACAAGTTTTGTTTAATAGAGCAAGTACATCACGACGACTTCCGCTAACGAAAACTTGTCTTGATGTTTTTGCGAAGCGCGAAAGATTGCTTTTATTTATTTTAATTTATTGTGTCGATTAAATTTTTTAACTGATGATATTTACATGATGTAAAATTCTAATTATTTTGATTATGAAATAAACGAGTGTCATATCCTTATATAGCGATTACTTTATTCACTTACCTAAATACCTACCTATGAGAAAAATAAGCCTTAGATTCTTACATTTACAATAATTAGCTTGAATTAATATCTCATTATGAATTTTATCGATGTCGTCATCGTTATAAAGATTTTTAACCAAAAAGTTAGGTAATACTATCATCATCTTTCAATTTGACAAACTATACCTATAAAAACTTCTATTTTCATAAGACTTTTGACTATAACCAGTAAGTAAATTAACAGTTTGATGACAAAACAATTTAGCTTTTGAAACGATAATAAGATTTAAAACATATATGCTAAACAGTACCAGTATATCCAGAGACTTGAGTCCAGACAAATAATAACATCAGATAGCAAAAAAACAACCTAACTAATTATCGCCATGCACTAAAGAAACGTAACTACCTACCATTTGCGCATTCGCGCGTGAAAACAATAGGGTAGTTGACAGACACATCAAATCAGCTACTTTTTAATAAATGTCAAAACGATAGTTTATAAGGAATTTTGTATGAAATATTACATTATGACGTCATAGTTTCACAGCATCAAATCATCTGCTCTTAATGGTTCCACTGGTAATTAAAAACCATAAAAAGCATTAAATGTACAACATATTTGATATTTCCACGTGTTTTTAGATGTTTTATGCATTGGTTAGTGTTTGGTCTTATTTTTGACAGTGTCAACTACCCTATTGCACCCGCAAATATGACGATATGCGTAAGGCGCTATGTAGAAGCACGGCAGCCCGTAGCCAGTACCGGCGTTAGGGTAGGGCGCGGTAGGGCGATCGCCCAAGGCGCCAGATGTAAAGGGCCAGGCCCACCTTTATTTCCGGTCGGTCATGAGCGAGTCCTGCTATCTCGAGTCTAAATAAATTCTCAAGTCTAAAGATGGCTATAATGGCTTAAAATCCCTTTTGTAGGCGGGAGAAGGGGGGGTGGTGGTGGGGTTATCACATCTCGCCCAGGGGCTAAAACCGGCACTGCCCGTAGCCCAAACACCGCCTTGAATGGGTGTTGTAGCTTTTCTGCACCCACCGGCTGCTCGTTTACAGCAACGTGCAGTATTCTCAGAAGAACATTATTTATGCCTTCAAAGAACATATGTAATAATACTATGTACAGAACAATACTAGGTATACGTTCCACTTTATTGTGATGGTAATCTCAGGAGGCATTTACATTTAATTAATAAAAAATATATAGAAAAAAAAACGGAATAGAACATGGTGAATCACAGTTTCCCCTGCATGAACGGCTTGAGATACTTGTGGAAGCTCTGGTTGACGGGCTCTGCGTTAAGGGGACTCTTCATCGCTTCCTCCATCAGCCGCTCGTACACGCGGCCGTCGTACGCACCCAACGTCGAGTTCAGAATCTAGAATATAGTATGTTACTATACAAATATACATATAATATTTGTTTAACTATATAACCACCCAAAATTAATATAAACTTTTTATTTAGGTACTATGAAAACTATACGAACCTCATCCCTAAAATCAAAGGCGTCTACTAAAGCCACAGCATTTGTTCGTATTTGGCCAAGAAGGTCTTCGTACCTCCTCTGTAAATGGTCTACATCGCTTTCCGATATAGAGGTATACTGAAATAAAGAAGAAAAACCGGTAAATATAGGTATAGTTTTTAGGGAAATAAAAATTGTTAACAGAAAGAGCTTATTTTCTTTGGGATTTTCTAAGAACTTGATGCTAGCATAGAGTAAATAATATACTACGTACAACTGCTAGTATTTCTGATACAGTAGCTCTACTGCTTTAAAAACCAATGATACCGTATAAAGGTGTGCAAAAAACGGTTAATCGTTTACAATTAATACAAGTGATTAAACGTTAAACTATAAGTTTATAGACATGTAGCAATAAATCAAAACGAGTTCTAAATAGACTACAAAACCAAATAATAATTAATCGTTGCGGTACCTTTAAATATGACAAAAAATAATGGCCAATACTTTCACCTCTCTTTACTAGATCACAAAAATCGAGCGAACAAAATTAAACTGCAGTCACGACCGCTCGATGGAAACCAGTTTATCGATAACGATATCGATCAATCGATGTATTGACACCTGGCCACTATTGATCTATTAGTTTTTGCCAATCGACGCGAATGTTGACCTCGTACGGTACTAACTGTACCTGTGACCTTATGACGTTATTATTGATGATTATCGGAAAATGTAAAGGATGTGTTGAGGAATCAGTGTCGCATCATAGCGAGTGGTCGCGATTGGCTCGCGATGACGTGATACTACGACGGCGGACCAATGAGGGATGAGGCGCTGGCGTGGGGCGGCTCGTCATCATTAACGAACAAAATTTTGTAACGTAACCGTATTCTATTCCCTTGTATGTACGGGCTGCATATACTCACATTGTTAAATCAAAAATTTAAAATTATTACATAATAATTATTCAAGGAAAAGGCTGCATTTATTTAACTTCCTGGCTACTACCTCAAGACACTGAGAGAAATACGCAACATTTCTTTTGGACCTTCAGCACCGGATCATCAATTACCTAAGTTGAACCAGACGCTTTTCGCAAGATTACAGTGCTTTTGGTAAGGCGCGCCAGCCAGATTATCCCAAACCTTTCCCCTTCACGTGTGTAATACTGTGCTTTTCTAAATTTCAGTGCTTTGCAATTGTGCTTATCCGCTAACACGTCACGTCACGGTGGTGTAACCGTTTCGGCCCTTCACAGGGTTAGTTAAGTGCTTATAACACGCTGTTAAAACTGTGAGTATTAAACCTTTTCACTTGTTCACACAATGGCTACATCAGATCAAAAGTTAGATTTAATGATGAAAGATCTCAAGAAAAAACGCGGATCAATCAAGTGTCGGTTAACTCATTTTAGAAAATATGTGAATTCATTCGAAGGTATAGAGTTAACAGTTCATCAACGGGCTGAGTTAAAGTTACGCGTAACGGGGTCGCAAAGTTTGATGAATGATTTTAATCACGTTCAGACTCAAATAGAGGATATTAGCCCTGAGACTGCCATAGAAAAACAACTTGAATCGCGTGAGGAATTCGAGCAAGAATATTATAATGTTCTAGCCCTCGCTGAATGTCTTACCACATATGATGAAAAGTCAACAAGCATGTGTGAACCACCAACCACAAGTTCCAATTCTGTTAAATTACCCACTATTTATATTCCCCGCTTTGACGGTTTATATGAACACTGGTTGGAGTTCCGTGATACATTTTTATCTTTAGTACATAACTGTGGAACTATTACAGAAGTTCAAAAATTTCACTATTTAAAATCATCTTTAACTGGTAGTGCTAAGTCGGTAATCGAGTCTATAGAATTTTCCGCCGATAATTACAAAGTTGCTTGGGAGTTGTTGATTAATCGATTTGATAATACCAAGTTATTAGTACACAATCATATAAAATCTATATTCACAATTCAATCATTAAATAAAGAATCCCCAGTGCAATTACGCAAACTTATTGATACCATTTTAAAAAATCTTCGATCTTTAAAGCTTTTAGGGGAACCCACAGATTATTGGGATACATTAATAATTTATATTATTGTCACAAAATTAGATCCCACCACAGAACGGGAATGGGAACAATACAAGTGTACTTTACCTAAATCTAATGACACTACGAAACCTACACTCAAGTTAAGTGATTTATTACAGTTTCTTAGGAATAGGGCGGATATTTTGGAGACACTTATAGTCTCACACAGTAGATCAAACATGCATAGCACGAGTGATAACAAAAAACAGGCAAACAATCAGTCTTTAGCTTCTAAAGTCCATTGCAATATAGCTTCAAATAAATTAAATAATAAATCGCAAGATAAAACCACGCGTAATTACAAGGCCTGTTTAATGTGTAACGCACTACATCCGATATATTCATGTCAAAAGTTTTTAGATCTTAGTGTACAAAATAGGTTACAATTTGTTAAAGAAAAACAGTTGTGCATCAATTGCATGCGTCCTGGGCATACTGTCGAGACTTGTGTATTTGGTCCATGTAGAAAATGTGATCAAAAACACAATTCTTTAATTTGCGATGCGATAAATAAAAAAGAAAACATAACGTCTACAGTTACATTTGCATCGGGCGAACAATCAGCTGTTCCCACAAATATAAATACCGATAGTACGCATACACATTCTTTTCAAACGCAAACTACTCACACAATCAATCAAATGCATTCAATGCAACCGGTTTTGCTTTCTACGGCGATTGTAGAAATTCGTAGCCAGTCGGGAGTTTACCATCAAGCGCGCGCGGTACTCGATAGTGGCAGCGAACGGTCATTCATTACACAAACATTATGTGATAAACTAAAACCACAGATTATACAGTCCACTCAACAAATTCACGGTGTAGGAAACTCAATTACACAGTGTTCGCAATCCTGTAAGATTGAGCTTCAATCACGCACTGGTAGTTACACTGCACGCATTCAGTGTTTAATTTTACCACAAATTACATCCAAGTTACCTATGACAACATTAAATATAAATATGTTTAGCATACCTGATAACATTGTTCTTGCGGATCCGATGTTTCACGATAGTCAGCCGATTGATTTATTAATAGGCGCAGATTTATTTTGGGAATTAGTCAGAGAAGGTAAGATGCGACTTAAAAATGGCCCTTATCTCCAAAATACGTATCTCGGTTGGATAGTGTCGGGTTCAGTTCAATCTATTACACACAAACAAACGAAGCATGTTAGCTGCAATTTTACGCAATCTATTGACAGCGACACATGCTCATTAGATCAATTATTACGCAGGTTTTGGGAAATTGAAGAATTTTCTATTAATTCTCACGAGTCGGGCAGTGACGAAGAGCGCGCTTGTGAGAACCATTTTATTCAAACGACTTCACGGACCACCGAGGGGCGGTTTAAGGTTAGATTTCCGTTCAAACAATCACCAAGATTGCTAGGTAACACTCGTACGCAAGCTGAACGTCGTTTCTATGCTTTAGAAAAAAGGTTACAACGCAATCCTAATTATAAAAAAATGTATAGTGATTTCATACACGAATATATTGACCTAGGTCACATGAGTCTGATACACACTTATAGTACACCTCATTATTTTTTAGCACACCACGGAGTGTTTCGAGAACATTCCACAACCACCAAATTACGTGTAGTCTTTGACGCTGGTATGGTTTCCACTTCAGGTTTGTCATTAAATGACTTACAAATGGTCGGGTCAGCAATACAAGGTGACTTAATCGCAATTTTACTTAGATTTCGTGAAAATAGGTACGTAGCTTGCGCGGACATAGAAAAAATGTACCGTCAAGTACTTATAGATAATAATGAGCGAGATTACCAGCTGATTTTGTGGCGCGATGATCCCTCCGAACCGTTAAGAGTATACCAATTAAATACTGTTACATATGGTACCGCTTCCGCACCATTTTTAAGTTGTAGATGCTTAAAACAATTGGCACATGAGTGTGAGGTTCCGTACGTTAAAGAAACTATTAACGATAATTTTTACGTAGATGATTTAATTTGCAGTGAAAATAGTATTTCAAAATTAAAACAAATTTGCGAAGATACCGATAAGGTTTTAAAATCAGCATGTTTCCAATTACGAAAATGGATTTTTAACTTTGAATGCGAAATCCCTGACTATGAACAAAACATTACGAAACCGCTTGCCTTAGGAGGCGATAACGTTCAAAATAAAACATTGGGCATCGGTTGGAACAATAAGTCGGATGAATTAATGTTTTATTCACAAATTAAACATGATACAAATAATGTTATAACGAAACGTATTATATTGTCGGGTGCATCTCAAATTTACGACCCTTTAGGTATGATTAGTCCAGTTATAACTATCGCTAAAACGTTGCTACAAAAATGTTGGCTATTAAAACTTGAGTGGGATGAACCGGTTCCGTGCGACGTCGCGCAAGTATGGGATCGATTTATTAATGGCTTATCATTACTTAGTAACTTACGCATACCACGCTACGCGATGTGCACCGACCCGGTGTGTATAGAACTACATATATTTACAGATGCCTCACAAATAGCCTACGGCGCTTGCGCTTACATTCGCACGATTAATAGTAATGAGTCAACTGTTACAATGCGTTTATTATGTTCTAAAGGTAAAGTGGCTCCGACTAAGCCTACAACTATACCTAGGTTGGAACTATGTGGCGCCGTTCTGGGCGCACGATTATATGTGAAGATTAAGGAATCTTTGCGTTCTAAATTCAACAAAGTCGTGTTCTGGACTGACTCAACAATTGTTCTGGGGTGGTTAGGAATGCCAACTAATTTACTTAAACCATACGTTCAGAATAGAACCGCAGAGATTCATAGCTTAACGAAAGATCATCCGTGGCGTCATGTATCAGGGAAACATAACCCAGCCGATTTGGTATCACGAGGAGCACGCCTAGACGCGCTTAGCACTTCATCATTATGGTGGGAAGGCTCTCAATTTTTAAATGACTTAAAGTTTGAACTACCTAATTTAACAAATAATAAATATTCAAACAGTGAGTTACCCGAATTAAAGTCAAATATTGTTTGTCATGTAGCTAATTTCACCAATGACAATACTTTATATCCGTTTTCCAGATATTCTCAGTACTTAAGGTTGAAGCGTGCGGCAACTTATGTATTGCGTTTCATACATAACACACGCAACAAAACCAATAAGCGGACAGGATTATTGACAGTAGATGAAATTAGTTGCGCAGAATTAACGTTAGCCAAGTTAAGTCAGCGAGAATCGTTTCCAGGCTTGTACGAGTCATTATTAAATAAAGAAAATGTAAAAGGTAGTGCTCAGTTATTAAAATTAAATTTATTTATTGATAATAATGATTTAATACGAGTCGGAGGGCGTATTCAGAATTCACTCGATTTTACCTACGACAAACGATATCCAATATTGTTGCATAGTAAACACCATTTCACAGTTTTATTATTTCGACATGAGCACCATCGGACATTACACGCCGCACCACAACTTCTTTTGTATACGTTGAGAGAATCATGGTGGCCTATCGGAGGTCGTAACTTAGCAAAAAGGGTAGTATATGCTTGCATAAAGTGTGCTCGACTTCGCACTACTACTGTTAATCCTATAATGGGAAATTTACCACGAGAACGACTACAGCCAGGGTTTCCTTTCCTACGCTGTGGCGTCGATTATGCGGGGCCAGTGTTTGTTTTAAACCGTAAAGGTAGGGGAGCTAGATTACAAAAGGCATATATATCTATATTTATATGTTTTGCTTCTCGTGCTGTACATCTCGAGCTTGTGACCGACCTTTCATCAGATGCTTACTTATTGGCGCTCAAAAGGTTCATTTCTAGACGTGGAAAACCTATTGAAATATACTCCGACAACGGACGCAACTTTGTCGGCGTAAAGAACGAATTCGCACAATTTTTAAAATGCTGTTCTGACGAAATTAAAGAATATGCCATTTCACAAAACATAGATTTTAAAATGATTCCGTGTTATGCTAGCCATTTTGGGGGCTTGTGG
Organism: Tethea ocularis; assembly: GCA_963555595.1. NCBI lineage: Eukaryota > Metazoa > Arthropoda > Insecta > Lepidoptera > Drepanidae > Tethea > Tethea ocularis. The sequence continues at coordinate 12,286,073 of OY741958.1, forward strand.
GAGGCCGGGGTGAAAAGCTGTAAATTTCATTTGCGACGTGTAGTGGGTAATGCACATTTAATATTCGAGGAACTGAGCACAGTATTAACGCAGGTTGAAGCTGTCCTCAACTCCCGACCTCTAAACCCTATGTCCACAGATCCACACGATTTTCTCCCTCTAACTCCAGCTCATTTTCTGGTTGGCCGTCCGCTGACTGCACCTGTACCTGCAGATTATCAGGAAGTTCCAGCCAGCCGACTTACCAGGTATCAGAGGGTCGAGCAGATCCGCCAGCACTTCTGGAGCCGCTGGGCCAAAGAATATGTGTCAGAGATGCAGACCAGAAGCAAATGGCATCAAAACAAAGGTGAACTGAAGGAAAATACGCTAGTTCTTATAAAAGACGATAATTTACCGCCGTTGAGATGGAGCTTGGGACGAATTATCAAGACGTATCCCGGCAAGGATGGCGTTTCCAGAGTCGCCGATATACGCACTGCGAATGGGGTTGTGAAACGGGCATTCTCTAAGATTTGTCCACTTCCCTTACACGAAGAATGATGACACAAGATTGTAGCTGCCGGGAGCCTACACTATCCCTTTACTGTTGGAACCTGCTGCTTCCAAGGCCGGGAGCATGTTGAGGAATCAGTGTCGCATCATAGCGAGTGGTCGCGATTGGCTCGCGATGACGTGATACTACGACGGCGGACCAATGAGGGATGAGGCGCTGGCGTGGGGCGGCTCGTCATCATTAACGAACAAAATTTTGTAACGTAACCGTATTCTATTCCCTTGTATGTACGGGCTGCATATACTCACATTGTTAAATCAAAAATTTAAAATTATTACATAATAATTATTCAAGGAAAAGGCTGCATTTATTTAACTTCCTGGCTACTACCTCAAGACACTGAGAGAAATACGCAACAGGATGTATGGTTGTATTATTCCAATGTAATTCAATACTTTTTGAAATGAACAAGTAAATTTTAATGAGCATTGAATTAAATAAACAAAACCACAACGATGGAACATTTTGATCAAAAAAACAAGCTTTAGTGTAGCGCTTCACCTGCGGAAGGTTCGACGCTAAAAAATCCGCAACTGAAGTATCGGTCGTTGTTCCTATTAGAGCGCATTACCACAGTTTAACTATTCCCTACCAGTTCGGTATCGAATGTGAGAAGAGGGGAAGAGAGCGACACGAGCTGCCTGTAAACACGCTTAGTTTGCAGGCTCGATGGTTTTAAACTCACACTCGTATTTTAATAACCTATATTATGCAACAGTATCATAAATTACTATTAATGACTCTATTAAAATACGATTCATTAACATATTATGGGAATTGAGAATTTCAAGTAGGTAACATAAGACTTAATGGTAAACCATGAGTATATTTTTGCTGTAAACGAAAAGAATAGGTAGGTACTAGTGTAAACGATAAAGCCATAATTCAATATTCAACGATAAATTCCTGTCGGATGCGAAAAGTAACACCTATGTTGATGATACGATTGTAGGTCACAAGGTTGTAACATTTCATTTGCTAAAACTATGACCGAATAGGGGCAAAAGAAAAATCTAGTTTTTATATACCTAAATAAAACTAGTTTCACCCGCGATCCGCTATTTTACCCCCTCGGAGTCGAATTTTCAAAAATCCTTTCTTAGCGGAAGCCTAAGTCATTAGCTATAAGTATATGTATGATAAATTTTGTGTCCAATCTGTCCAGTGGTTTGAGCTGTTCGTTGCAAATCTGTCAATCACGCTTTCTACTTTAAGCATGTAGTACATTATTTTATACATTAAAATAATCAATAGTTTTTGCAGCGCACGCCAAGTAATGACTTTTATAGGATTTTTTTTGACCTAGGGTTATCATTATTGTTATTTTCGTAAGGATATCAATTTTTTTAATAAAATAAAATCTTTTTTTTAAATTAAATTCGCCGATGGTGTAGCTTTCTATAGGTGAAAGAATTTTTAAAATCAGTTAAGTAGTTTGACCATTACATACATACAAAAAAATCTTCACTGTATATAATATCAGTATATATATATTATTGTCAAGCTCAATCAATACCATTATTGAAAGTAATAAATAACTGAATATGATATTCCACAATAATTTACAAATACATTTTATTATTCAAAATCTGGATATTGATCGATACATTAACTTTTCGTAAAAATAAAATCATTTTAAGTATAAATACAAAAGCGAGCAATCGATATGAATTCATTATTAAGTTCGTGACATGTCGTAAATAACTTCGGTGAAATCGTTAAAATATCCTGCTTTGAGTGATCTTCCGAAGCCGCCGAAAAAATTTACATGATTTTTGATTTGATAACACGTTATTATTTTGTCACTCACCATGTAAACATAGCATGCTTGAATAGTGTAAACTATGACATTCAGGAGCTTCAAACAAGCAAAGAAATTATTTAAAAAAAAAGCTGGAAGACATTTCTATTAGAAATAAGCAGTCAAAGGGACTGCCTTTGTATCTGGCTTGTCTTTACTCTTTACTTGTCTGTGTGTGTACATAAATAAATAAATTTAAAAAAAAGATTCCAACGAATTGAGAACCTCCTCCTTTTTGAAGTCATTTAAATAGACTCAGGGGGCCTCCCTGCTGCCGATCAACGGAAAGGTTCCCAGAAAGCTAGCAGCGTTTCCTCTTTGGAAGGCCAAGCTAACCAGTTGGCGGAAAAAGCTCTCCGCCGCCGGTCCCCCGAGGCCTTGTTAATATGGATTATACATATAATTCCTGATTCAAATAAAGTAGGTACGATCTAGACTTTCTAGACTGGTTTTTCAAGAATCAGAATATCACATAAATAAGATCACATGTTACATAAATTTAGAAAATAATAAAAGTGTTTGATACCAATAAATTTTAAATAGAGAGCAATAATTATACCTACATTTAGCTCCTAATTATAATACCGCTATGTTCAATATAATCTCATCTAGTGGCATGTCTATAATTTATAGTATTGAAAAAAAAACGATCTACATTATTTATTACTACGTTTTACAAAAAAATTGTGTTTTTGAGTTTAATTACTTTTTCACTGCGGGAAATTGTTGTCTGAAACATTAGACAATGCTTAACACCAATTTTTTTGTCAATTAGAAAATTAAAGCTTTATTATTTTTTCTTTGGCATGTACACACGGCCACAGATCAAGCTACACACTGCGGCACTTTATGCGGTTGTAATAGGCACTATTTTGCAACAAAAATGTGTACAACATTTCAGGACAACATTTGTTTTTTTATTTAAACAGGTCGCTCATTTCTTCCAACCATATCTCAGGTAGGTATAAACTGTTCGATGTACTATTATTATTCATACGTTACTTCCAACCATCTTACTTGTATGTCTTAGCTATCATGCTATGAGTATCTAATTTAATTTTACATTAAACGTAAATAGACCCTAATTCAAGGGCTAAAATCTTTTCCTTAACCCTTCTTTACATTGATTGAAATCCCTCATAATTTAACTATTCTTTCTCTAATCTAAAAAACCTATATTTTATTCATTAACGGTTGTCTATCGCTATCTGGTCATCAGTTCCCAAATTCTTGATAGGTCAATTTATCAGTCACGACTCCACTGACACTTGCTCTACTCTGCTATGCTATTCTCTAACGTTTCATTCGTCAACGAGCACGCGCAAAGATTCCGCGTAAAACGGACTTCTCGTGTGATAGCTTAGTAAAGGTAGAGACAGAAAACAGTGACGACGTCGAAATCGTCGTCGAGCTTGTGATATTTAATTACAGAATAGCACTGTAGGGTCTAAAAAGACCGCTGGAGCAATATTGATTTCTAGCTTTCGCCCCGCGGTTTCACCCGCGTTCCCGAGGTATCTTATGTTTTCCCGGTATAAAAAGTAGCCTATATGTTATTCCAGGGTATGATCTAAGTATGCGCCAACTTTCATCCAAATTTGTTCAGTAGTTTTTACGTGAACAACAAAGATACATACATATTCAATATTAGTAGGATTTCCCAAATTTGGAAATGCTAGAGGAATTAATTCATTAAAATTAATTACATTTTCACCAAAAAATATTGGAACTAGGTACTTAGACCATATTATAATTCTCATAACAGTACTAAAACCCTCCGACAATCTATACAATTGTAATAATACTGGCAGTTATTTTAAATTGTTCTTGCATTCTATTTAACTCACTTAACTAACCGTACTCTATGAATTGATACGTATATATAAGTACACTGTAGATGCTATCTGTATCTGTTGAACCGTTACCATCTAAGCCGAAACCTGGTTACGTCCAATCTCAGTTATTTTTGTTATTATAGCCATAGAGTAAATAATGTAGGTAATGAGAACGAACACTTTGGTTATTGAAATATCAACATTCAACACATCAATAGATTTTTTTTTAAATTAATAATTAAAAAAAAAAACATTATTATTGTGTAGAAAAATACAGACCGAAATTCTTAATGTTCTACGTTCTTTAAAAAGTTAAAGTCATTCATTCAGTTTAAGCCCTTGGAATATATGTAATTGTACATCTGGTTAGGAAGTCCGCCTTCGATTGAAAATCACCGGCAAGAAATTCCATTTTTGTATTACAAATGAATCAAGATAAGTAGGCAAATCACATCGCTCGTAGAACCGACGCGACGGCCGCTGGGGCAGAAGGGTTCTCGAATGGCGACCACGAACCGGAAGACGCAGCATGGGCAGGCCCCCCACAAGGTGGACGATGATCTTGTGAGGGTCGCGAGAAACCGCTCGATGCGGGTAGCGCAAGACCGGTCATCGTGGAGATCTTTTGTCCAGCAGTAGACGTCTTTCGTAAACCTAAAACACCGATGATTATAGCTGCTGGAACAGGTTGTAGTAACGTTTCGTTTCTAAACTTACCAGAAGTAGATCTCCAAGTTTCTCCAAAGTCCAATAAATGGCGTACATATCCACAAGTTGATGGAGAACTTTCTTCAACGGCTCTGACAATGAAGATGCAGTTCTTTCCACCTCGGCCTTGTGGGTACGTAATATAACTGCTCTGCAGTGCGCCTGGAATAAATAAGTAAGGGATATAATCAAAATTTAGGTAATTAAACGATCCTCAGATTTTCAAACACTTCTGCTTAAAATCCAAGGAACGAAACTATAAAAGAGGTCCTAATCTGAATCATATTTATACTGAATCTAATGGTATCATGACTTACACTGTCAATTCAGAAAAAGGTTCTGCAGCCGTTAAAAAAACGATTAATTCATGATAATGAGGCATTAACATATGAACAAATGTTTATTTCTACTTTAAAACAAAATAAATAGCAATCTATGTTGATATATAATCAAAGGTTAATAATAGATTTTCTTCTAACTTCCTCAGTTGTTATTTTACCGCTACATTTCTACATTAACATAATATTTACATAATGTTATTTATCATTAACACGTATTACAGCACAAGAATAGGTGTATATGTATACTAATTGAATAATACCATTAAAAAAACATGGATACATAAATTATCCATCACCATTATCATCCTGATGCCTACATTAATCAAAGTTTACCGCTAACCAAAAACCTACTATTTTACTGCGATAGTAACAAAAGTATCGTTTTTTTGCCATTTTATTTTAAACTCTAAAAAAGCTTACATTGAGATGACAATTTTCAAACCTGTGTTGGATTCCTCATGCGGACCAACTTCCATGGAAACTAACTCATGAAAATGGCTCAACTAATCCCATAGAAAACGTGACAAGCCCACCACAGAACTCAATTTTTTTTACCGTTAGTTTTAAATTACAAGTTTGCTAATGAAAAAGCACTAAAAAAAGGTAGAACAAACCTCGGATACAGCTACGAGCTGCACAGATGTTCTGTTCCACGCATCTTCAGGTGATAGGCCAGATTTTTTATACTTCTGGATGTTCGCTACCGCTGATACTAATTTGCTGAAAAATGCAGCAGGAAGTAGGTATTCATAACACATTGAAAAAAACTATAAAACCCGACTGCGGTACAAAAAAAGATCGGGATTGCTTTTTTTATATTGAAACATATACGTCGTACCTATATATTTTGTAGTCACTTTTTAAAACCCTTCGTTTGAATACTCCACTCGATAGGTTAGGATTTTTTTTTTAAATATCCTCCATTAAAATTTTAATATACCCACTGACAAGCGCAATAAAGAAAAAAACAAAAGAGTAAAACAATTAAAGAAACTTACCCCGAAGCAACCCTTTGAAAGCCTTTTATGATTCCAATGACAGAATTTTCCCATTTCGTCTCTACACTCTTATCTTTTAAATACGCCATTGTTGGACTCAACGGCTTACCATTGAATGCTTGTTCCCAAGCTTTTACCAAGGACCTTAAAAAAATTATGTCTTTGTTGATTAGACCTGTTATTACAGTCATTATCTGATCAGTGGAACAAATCATCAGGTGGACCGCCTGCCTACTTGTCAACCGTCTGACATAAAAAAAATATATATGTCGACGAGGATTCGACTAAAGCCGATTAGATTAATTTAAGAACGACAAATGTGTGTGGACTACAAGCCAATGTCTAGAAGTATCGCGACTCGCATAATCTAAACCAAGCTCGGACTTAACGCTTTTCCTCGATGTGTAACAACCTTAAAGGTCCTTGATCAAACTCCACCAGTGAACTGAGCTTGTGAAGATTGGGCTATAGGTTTCTAAAGTGATCTTAAACATGATAACAAATCAACTGAAATCGATTAGAGACAGCTAATACAAAACACTTGTAGTAAAGTAAGAATAAACAGTTGGACCTCACAAAAAGATGTACCAACCTAGCAGTCTGCAACATAAGTACAGTATTCTCCCCCTCATAAGTGCAGGCGGCTGTCACCAGGCCGTATATTGTGGGTAGGTTTGAAGATAGCATGTAACCGTGTCCGCCGCAAGAGAGTCTGCATCGCTCGATCATTGCTGCACAATCTGAGGAGCTCACCGCCTTAAGACAACAAGCTAGGGCGTGGAGCTGAAACAGTGATATATTATTCTGAGAAGTGAGACCTAATAAACCAGTCTTTCTCAATGTGGGCGATAGGGCTTTGGGCGCTGGAGGCCTGCAGAGTTAAACTCCTAATTACATATTACTTAGTTCTACGTGGTTCTACTCAGAAATTTACTATGACTAGCTTGTGCCCAACGGTGTTAGTTACCCGCGTTCTTAAGGGATCTTATATTTTCTAGAGATAAAAAGTATCCTATATGCTATTCCAAATTATGCTCTGAGGGTAGAGTCAAATTCCATCACGATTGCTTGAAACACCGTTTAGACGTCAAAACACATCTCAAAAACAAATTCTCTTTCGAATTTATATCACCCAGGATTAGGATATCTGACTTAGGCAACTGATTATCACCCTTAACAAAGCAGAAGAACTCATATTATCACGAAGCACTCACCTCCGGTAAACCATCACCTTTACCAGCTTGTAAATCTTTATTAACCTTCGCGTATACATCCCAAAGCCATTTTGCAGTTAGGCTAATCGCATGACACGAGGCAATGGCTATGAACAGCTTATGTTGTTGAGTTACGTAATCTAAGATCTGGGGTTCAGGTTCACTGGAATATTGAAGAGATACTACCTTAATTATTAAGAATATGTTTATTGTTGCCTCAGACCAGACCGATAAAAAAATATTTGCAAGTCTATGATTGTTGCTCACAAAATTTGTACAATCAGGTGAACGATGCGCGAATGTATTAAAGAAGAACACTATAACGCTAAATTTAATAAAGTATTAAAAACTTACTGAACCACAGGCTTTTTTTACGAGTATTTCAACCCTAACTAAACTATAAAAACAAACCTTGTATATAAAATTTGATAATTTCCAAAATTATCTAGATGACACTTTATATTGCTTTAGACTACTAACTTAACTTAGTGCTTTTAACTCCGAGTCAATAAACAGCTCCGAAATAATAGACATGAGGATAGTCACACCTATTTAAAGGAGTAGCAGTAAAAGTGTTTATTCTCACTTGGGCTTTGGCTGAGATTGTCTCCTGACAGCAGAGTACCTCACAGCTATGGTGACAGCCCTGGCGAGGTGATTTGCAACAGAGTTTACTATCAATACCCTGACGTAAACCATGGTTCCATACGTTAGCTTAGTGTTAGGAGATTTTTTGAAGATCCCTTCCTAGAAAAAGGTATCTTATTAAATATGCATTATAAAATTATTTCATGATCTATTGGGATAACTAACAAGTATCATATACGTTTAGGCTTTTAGCCTTTTTTACTTCTTTATACCACTTTATTGAGCCTTATATTTACAAAGCGATGATAGCTCTGTGGCAAGGACATCGAACGCCTTGTCGAAGTTTGTAGATTCGTAATCGACAATTGTTAGTTCATTGTAGATTAGGCACGATGGCTGAGTATTTAGTTGAACTAGCCTGACTATCTGACTACCCCTCAAGTTGAAAATCTATCGCCAAGCTCCTATAGGTGTGTCCTGGTAGTTCCAGTAAGCCAGCTACCAAGTTTTGTAAATGGAATGTAACACATCGGCCTGGTATTGCTAATGTCTATACACAACGGTAGCAATCCATCATCAGGAGGACCCTCTGCCTGCTTGTCAGCCTTCTGAACAAGAAAAAAATAAAGTCCTTTTTTTTACCACCTCACCTTTGTAATCTGAGCGTTTTTCATCATCATTCTATCTCTTGGTATCCTATGTTCTTCAAAGCCCAAAAATCCATTGTTCACAGTGTTAAACCCGAGTTTGGCTCCTATTTCACCCAATTTGATACCAGGCAGTGGCATATGTGTGTCTTCATCTCTCAACTGTACCATAAATGGTTGAATACCACAACTCTTGTCGTTAACGTACAAATGGGCCATGACTATGCAGTAATTTGCTGTGTGTGCCACTTAAAAAAAAGTTTATTTAAGTATGGAGTACTCTCATGGGGACCTAAATCCTAAGAGAAAATAGAATGTCAAACAATCTGCATCTAAGTTTGATGTGACAGGTATATGCCGATACCGTAATTTTACATAAAGAAATCAACAGTTACAATAAAGCTCAGAGTCACTTATAAGATTAATTAATAAAAAAGTTCAAATAGGAATCGAAGGAACAGATAATGTCAAGTTACTTATAAACCAAGATTTTTGTAAATACAATTAAATCTCTATCACATTGTGATTGAGACTAAAATCTTGAGTCAATTGTACCTGCTCATTCTGCTTCACTTTTGGCAAAGAATGTTGTTTTTTTTTGTATGGTCTATAATGTTAGGTTAGTATTCAGCAAAGTCAAGAAAAGCTTTGGGCTATATTTATTAAAATACTTTCGCACGTGAAAAGAAGACTAAAGTATACTTACAGCTTCCTGGCCACCACTTATAAGCTGTAAGGGTAGGACTATGCAGAATAATCTCTTCCGTTCGAGGGTCATACGTGGCAGTGGTTTCTAAGCCTCTGATGAAGGTTCCATGCCCTAGCTCAGTCTGAGAATGTAAAAACAGCCATATTATTGCTTCTAACATTTAAAAAACTATTCCTCGTCGTATATTCTCTAGTACCTATAACTTTTTCGAACAAAGAATGTAGAGAAAAACGGATTCTAGAATCATCATTTATAGGATATGGTCGCCTTAATGTATTTGTTAATAGTAATCGTTGTTAGATATATAATATCATACTGATTGTATCTCGACTATTATATTATTAGTTCATTACAATTTTTATTACCTATCTAAGTATATATCTAATCTAATTTATATAATCTAAATCTCGGAAACGGCTCCAACGATTTTCATGAAATTTGGTATGTAGGGGGTTTCGGGGGCAATAAATCGATCTAGATAGGTTTCATTTTTAGAAAACACAATTTACCATCCACGGTCATCCAGGTACTGTGTAATTATATGACAAAAGTTAGAAAAAAATCCGATAGAAGGGCTAAATGGAAGAAGAGTAAATATTGTGGTGACCCCAAATGATTGGGAACAGAACAACTATACCTGAGCATAAGTCCCGATAATTTCCATCTTATTAGCTCTATTCAACCAATATTTCTGCTGCTCCTCATTGGCCTGCCCAAGAATGGTTGGTATGAACATCGCATAGTGGAGAGAAAATGGAGTATTATCTTTAAAAACTGCTGTCCATATTAAGTTACGGTAGTTTGCTCTGAAAAACAATAAACATACATACCTACTTGAAAAAACTTCTAAACTAATAGACCGCAAATTGTATTATTTTCTTATTTCAATGTTAGTAATAGAAGGCACCTAGCACCTACTTAGTTAATGATGCTACTAAAATCTGTCATTGACTTTTTTATAGCCTACCTTGCCATCTCCATTGCACTTTGATTGGGATCTTCAGTATCTTTAAGAATTCTATAGAATACGACTGCCTTGCGTATTGCATTTTCGTATTTTTCTTTATGACTTAGATATTCTTCTGGTGTTTCATCTAAAAGTCCTTTTAAACTGAAGACTTTGCTTTCTGTAATACATCAATAAATTGGTTATAAACTCTTCACTTCAGAGATTTTAATGTAAGGTTAAAAAAATTGTATCCGAAATACACATAAGCGCCTATTCTATTTCTCATAGATAAGTTCTACTTTACTATAACTTGATCATTTGACATAAGAAATCGAACAGGCGCTTAACACCTCATTAAGTACTGTCAAAGTAGCTAATTTTAGATCTTAGTTTTTTGTCTACACTTTCGAATTTAAATCACTCACAATTAATCCAGACTATAAATTCTTACCCAGCTTCCTTCGTTCTTCAGTATGCTTCACGCCTCCATCCAAGTAATTAGTCAACTCTTCAACTTTAAAACTACACTTTTTCCTCTCATTAATTAAGTCTGCACTGACGTTTATCGCTGCCATTTTGACATCACAAATTGACACTTATTTACCTACAAGCGAGTACATAGCGAGTAGGACTTTGACTTAGATATCACTTGTTTTGCCTTTTATTATCGTATTACTGATAGATAAGATATGAAAATACTGCTTGATAACGACTTTGTTTATTTGTTAATGAAACCCGAATGACTATTAGTTCATAACGTAAGAAGTAGGTAATTAGGTACATTGGTACAGTTGCCCACAAAAATATCGCAACATTCTGAATTCTGGTAAGTAGATACCTACTTTTAATTCATACTTTATTTTAATTTGGTGTATAAATAAAAAAAAATGGCTAAATTTGTAGCTATGCGGAAAACTCGAGAACACCTGGACCAAGCATTTTTTTTTTAAATAGGTACTTTTCCTTTGAAGTCCGTGGAAGGTTCTTATGACAAGGGAAATTGGGGATGTTGCTAAAAATGCTTTTTTTATGAAATTTTTTAATGACTTAAGTAATAGGTACCTACATACTTGAAGTACCTACAGTGTATTGTACCCACTTGTATATTACAACCTGTAAATTGACTCAAGAAAGTTCCATAAGTACTTAATGGAATTTTCTGCAGTCTTAACTTTCCTTATTTAGTGTTCCAGATGACTGAATTTATGTCCGTATTACATAAATATTACACCAGTTGGTTAGCAGACATAAAGTACATAGACATAAGGTAAATGAATGATATTGATTCATAGGTACCTACAAAATTGGTAATTGGTTTGTAAAATGTCGTAGTGAAGAGACGTATTTATGTATGAATCTACCTAATATAACTCGTATTATAGAATGGTGAATATTCTTAGTTACTACGTTACTAGTGACTCGCCCCAGCTTCGCACGGGTGTACAATTCTTTAAATTTCATGGCTTTTCTGTACTATAATATGCAAATATTATAGATAGACCTTCCTGTTGAATCACTCTATCTATTGCTGAAAACTGCATTAAAATTCGTTGAGTATTAAAAGATCTAAGCGAACAGACAGCGGAAGCGACTTCATTTTATACTATGTAACGAATTAAGCATCAAGGATCAAGCGTAAAAATTAACAAATAAAGGAGAACACAATATCCACAGCCTTTTAATCGCGAATGACAACAATAAATAACAAATCTTAATGCAACAATATTAAAATCACAGTTTCCCCTGCATGAACGGCTTGAGGTACTTGTGGAAGCTCTGGTTGACGGGCTCAGCATTGAGAGGACTCTTCATCGCTTCCTCCATCAGTCGCTCGTACACGCGGCCGTCGTACGCACCCAGGGTCGAATTCAGAATCTATGTGATAATTTAATTATTTATATAGGCTGTTTTTTAAATAAATAATAATAAAGAAGTAAGAATAGGAATTATTTGCAATTTGGCTGATTCTGTTGCAAATAGCACTAAAATAACAAATCCCCATTTATCCCCCGACGAAAAAGAGTGGTGTTATAAGTTTGAAGTGTGTATCTGTGTGTCTGTCTGTAGCATCATATCATGTAGCAACCGATAAACCGATTTTGATTCTGTTTTTTTTCGTTTGAAAGATGTCATAATCAAGAGAGTTCTCAGCTATGTTTCAAATAATAGTGGATTAGATTTCACACGTCATATTTATGTGATTTAATTGGCAGAAGATAAAATCTTATAAAGTCTTTCTAGTCTACGCTTGTCATGATGAGGCAGAGTATGACCTATCTCTTCATCATCATCATGTCAGCTGAAAGACTTCCACTGCTGGACAGAGCCCTCCCCCAAGGATGTCCACGATGGCCGGTCTTGCGCTACCCGCATCCAACGGTTTCCTGATCAATCTATGTGTCAAGTTTCATCAGTAGTTTTTACGTGAAAGAGTAACAAACATCCATACATCCTCATAAACTTTCGCATTTATAATATTAGTATGATCATCGGTTTAGCGTGTGACGTTCCCGCAATATTAAGTAATTTAATAAGTATAATTTAGATAATGATGCACTAACTTCGTCCCGAATGTCGTATGCGTCAACCAAGCCTACAGCATTGGGTCTTATCAGCGCCAGTAACTCCTCGTATCGTTGTTGTAAATTAATTATATCCTCCTCTGATATTGTTGAGTACTGAAAATAAACACACAAAACATTAGCAAATTAAATAAATAAGTCCAGTCCAAGGGGCGGTCTTTGGGGGTGGCGAGCAGGGCCACCGCCCGGGGGCTTGAGCATTCGCGCATGACTCCAAGTAGAAAACTCGTTTTTGAATAAAATATATCTTAGAAAAAGCCGCAACCTTTGTTTTTGCATCCCTGATTCTTTTAAACATTAATGCACCTTAGTTTATCGTGATTAATATTTTGTTATCTTTGTGTACATTAATTTTTGTTACTAACTTAGTATTTCTCATCAAGCCTGAGGCCCTGTCTTTGTGGAACTAGGTTTAATGATAGTCAGTAAAACTTGTTCCACAAAGACAGGGCCTCGCACAATTTACCCGAACAGAGCCTCGCAATGAGTAAGGCCGCCCCGCCACCTATTTAAACTCTCCAATTTATATTGCTCCCGATTTAACAACTCACCCGCATCAGATCACCAGTTTTCTGCAACGCCCAATACATCAGATAAAGTTCAGTTAGTTGTCCCATGACAGCTTTAACATTAGGGCTGGAGGTAGCTGTTAATCTCATTGTTTCCTTCCTGTAGGTGTTACACATGACAGCTCTGCAGTGAGCCTGGAAACGACATTCAAATGAATAAGACTTTTGATAATCCTCTTCTTCGAAAATAGAACGAGAAAAATCAAGGAATCTTTTCACTTCCATCTGAGGAACCTCGAAATGGAAATTTTTGGGCCTTCTTATTACCATGAAAGGCTAACTGGTGGATTCTACCGCTTTGCTATGTAAAACTAGACTAAACTTTATCATTTGAATAGTAAATTTACTGCGTAATTAAGCAAACCAAAGATCAAAAATGATTACTACCCTGAATATTATTCAGACCTACTCGATTGCCATTTGAAACGGAAAAAATTATTTTAATGAGAATGTAATCACTCCGTTTTATGCTGATGCCGTGTCAAACGCAGACTTTATTTACCACGGCCTTATACCAATGAATTCCGAAAGGAAGTCTGAAATTGGAGAACTCATGCCATTTGATTCGGCAAACTATCCAATCAAATCGTCATCCGAATCGAGTCTAAACGAGCAATTCATTTTAAGGACATGCGAATTTGGTTACCTCGGCAGCGGTAACCAGTTGCACAGTCGTCAGCTCCCAGGCGTCCTCAAAACCGAGTCCAGTCTTCATATGCTTTCTTATATTCATGACGCAACCTGATATTTTTCTGAAAAAAAACAGCAATGTACTCTTAGTTTAATCCCTAACTTGGTACGGGATAATTAGATCCCATCTAGAAATAGGATACGCAATCTGATGCTCAAAGAATAAGTAAAAAAAACGTCCAAAAACGTTCATGGTCAAAATGCTTAAACTCGCAACGAAAATGATTCGAATTTTATTGGATTCGAAAGTCAAAGAGATTCATTCGCCTCCAAATGATCATTATCAGTTACCCAGCAGCAACTTCTTGAAAAGCTGCAATGATCCCATCAGGTGTACTATCCCACTTTAGTTTGCTTCCTCTGAGGTTTCGTTGCAAATACGAGACAGTAGGAGTTACTTCTTTACCGGCTTCCGCTTGTTCCCAGGCTTTCACTAAGAATCTGGAAAGTAAGAAATGTTTTTCAATACACAACAACGTAGAAATATATATTATTAATTGCCACGATGCTAAATAACATAGTTATAACCTCTACGTTACAAGCTAATTCAAGGAGATTGTCGTTATTTATTGATTTTATTTATGATGATATAAAAAGCTATTTTAATCAATTTATGGCATACGACCTCCGTCAGAACCATCCATTTAAAAAACGCGTAAACGTCACGTTTACTATTTGACGCTGAAAGTAGTATTTTTCAATCTAAACTGTTCTAATTTCAAATTAACAGTCAGATAACATCACAGAAAGTTTACCATGAATGAATAGGGTAGTTGACTGACATATCAAATCAGCTACTTTTTAATAAATGTCAAAACGATCGTTTATATGGAATTTTGTATGAAATATTACACTCTGACGTCATAGTTTCACAGCATCAAATCATCTACTCTTAGTGGTTCCACTGGTAAGTAAAAATCATAAATAGCATTAAATTTACAACATATTTGATGTTTCCACGTGTTTTTAGATGTTTTATGCATTGGTTAGTGTTTGGTCATTTATTTATAATTATGACTCTACCGCCAGTTCGGAATACACTTAAACTGAGAAGACTTCGGCAAAAAACTCAACAAGAAGTCTTGTTAAGTTTCTTTTTAATTTTTACTCCTCATGCAAACTAGGGATGTTTGAAAGCTCAATTACAAAAATGTAAGTCCATCTTACCTCGCAGTTTGCAACATCAGAACTGTGTAATCCCCCTCATACGTCCTTGTGGCGGACACGAAGGAGTACAAGAGCGGCAGGTTGGAAGACAGCATGTATCCATGCCCACCACAAGATAGTCGGCATTGCTCGATGAGAGTCGCAGAGTCTGTTGTACTGGTAGCTTTGAGACAGCTGGATAAAGCATGGAGCTGTAACACATATTAATTTTAAAGGAGTATTTAAAGTTAGTTTTGTTTAATTTACTAATGCCCAAATCTTTGTTTTGTAGTAGACTACTTATCACATATAGGATTTTATCACTTTGATGTGTAATACGCCGGATTACAAGATACTCTTTTCTTAATAGTTCGGGACTACTGTGGGTCTGTGGAAGACTCCGCCTTGAAAACTTGTCACCTGTATTTCTAACTGCTTGAGTAATCAAATGTCTACATTAGTCCATACCTCTGGTAAGCTGTCATTATTGCCTTCACGCATGGCAGCCAACACGCTCGTGAACGTCCGCCACAACCAGTCACTTGTCAGTTGCAGCGCGTGCGCAGTTGCTATGCAAATGAACAGCTTGTGTTGCTGTGTTAAATAGTCTAGGATCTGTACTTCTGGTTGGCTGGAAAATAAATCAGTTGAATATACTACTCGGATGAATATTTTGAAATGGCAACTTTTTGACACATAACAGTTGAATATCCCACATATTTATTACTAGCTGTTCTCCGCGGTTTTCTCTTGCATTCCCGAGACCTTCGGGGATAATGTAGCTCCCGATTAGTAAAAGATTTTTTTGAATCTGACTGGTAGATCCAGAGGTGTTCAACAAATAAACTCCTCCGTTTTATTATAAGTTATTAAGGACTATGAGGTCTTAAACAAACTGCAGAATACAGACAACTGAATATACGTACTCTGGTCTTGGCTGACACTGCCTGCGTACGGCAGAGTATCGGACAGCAATAGTGACAGCCTTCGCCAAGTTAAAGGCCACTTCGCTCACCAGCACTACTCGAACAAACACCATTGTCCCATAGGTTAGTTTCCCATGTCTGTCTACTTTTACATATGTGCCATCCTAAAAAATATCATATAGATGTAGAACATTGAGGAGTTTAAATGAATCTTCTTTTTGAATAGTAGTACTAGTACCTACGTAGTATATTATTTATTCTATGGTAGTACCTAGGTAGTATGAGGAAATATAGTAACTGAAATTTAGAAAATAATAATCAGTGATAGCCCTTTCCTATCACTGATAAAAAGTACTGAAGTGCACAACTTAGATGTAGCATCGGCGAATCGTTTTCGTACACTTCACTTCCGATTTACACAACAAATAAAAATAATTCAGTATCGCGCCATTCAACGTTCAACAAGATCATTTTCGCCGATCATTTTTTAACACATGAGTAATGTTGTAGGCGCACTCTTTTCGAGAACGATCGATTTTACGAAGTTTGCCGATGCTTCATCTAAGTTGTGTCATACTATACGTGTTGATATATGCAACGATTTTAGATGGCGAATAAAGCAAAATAGAATATCTCATTTATCAAAGCTATTATACACTAACCTTCAACACCTGGTTATTCTTCATCATCATATTTTTTCGGGGAATCCTATAATTATCGAAACCGATAAAGCCGTTGTCAGCTGTGTTGAATCCCATCTTCGGTCCTATTTCTCCCACCTTAATACCAGGGAGAGGCATATGGGTTTCTAGATCTCGAATTTGAACGATGAAGGGATGAACTCCATGACACACTCCTTTGGTATACAGTTGAGCCACCACTATGCAATGGTTAACGGTTTTGCCAACTAAAAGAAAAAAGACAGTGGTTGGTGGAATGGAAATTTTTGAGATACCATAACTGTGTAAAAACTTACGTCCTCCAGCCCACCACTTGTAAGCCGACAGTGTTGGAGTGTGAAGGATGAACTCTTCGGTCTCAGGGTCATAAGTAGCGGTGGTCTCCAAGCCTCTGATGAAAGTCCCATGGCCAAGCTCCGTCTGGTATAATAAACATCAAAATATAAAAGACATCTTAATTATCATCATGTGACTGTAAACTGTCGATAAAATGTGAATTGTACCATTCTGCTTACAATATAACGTATTAATTTTCGATAGTTTATAATTTATCAATTTCAAACCGTCACATTGTGAACTGCAAGCGGACTGCAAGAGCTGTGGGCATAAGTTATGATGTATTACGATGAAGTTGCGTACTTATACATAATTTCAGTATTATATGTAAATAAATAAGAAAACCAAATTGCAATCAGTTCACAAGGATTCAAATTGACTATTCTATTGTCTAGACGAAGACCGTGAACGTTGTAAAATGTAACTGATAGTAGGAATTAATTTTAAACATTAGAGATCTACTTTCAAAATTATGGATTTCTTCTAAAGTATTGAAACGAATTAATAATCTACATTCTACAACTTCCTGTTGAGGGAACCAGAGGCTCTGTTACTTTCAAGCAACACGATTTCCTTAGAAATCTATAAACCATATCTACCTAATTATCATGTACTTATATGCATACTTACAAAATTCGCACTCTTTATATTGACTAAACTACTTCGAACATTGTCAGACATGTAAGATGCCGATTTTTAACGAACTCAGTAAAGCATCTGATTTTATTGGCCATTCTCTACTTCTATAACAGCTTTTAAATGTTAATTTTATACAGGCAGCTCTCAGTACAAAGATTAGAACGTGATAATATTTAATTTTTATTTCTTACTAGCTTCCGCCGTGTTTTCACCCACGTTCCCGAGGGACAAAAAGTAGCCTATGTATTAATCCAGGGTGTCAGCTACCTCCATATCAACTTTCATCATTTGTCCAGCCGTTTGAGCGTGAAGAAGTAACAAACTCACTCACTAACTTTCGCATTATAATATCAAGTAGGATTTTGATCATGATAACGCCCACTATTATCAACATTAAAAAAATCACCTGCGCATATGTCCCTGTGATCTCCAAGTTAAGGGCTCTGGGCAGCCATTCCGCCTGCTGCTCCGGAGTACACTGACCAATAATGGTGGGCACGAACATTCCCAGGTGTAATAGTAAAGGAGATATCTCTTTGAAGAAAGCATCTGCTGTTCGACGAAGACCTGGCGAAGAACTAAAAAAAGCTGGTTAATGGAAATCCTTAAAAAGTTAAATTGCTTGCTCTGAATTTTTACTGTTGATAGTTGGATTCAATATTTTTATTCCCATACATAAAAAAAATATTGAACAAATTATAAAAATTTGCGACCACGAACCGGATGACGCAGCGTCGACAGGCCCCTCACAAGGTGGACCGATGATCTTGTGAGGGTCGCAGGAAACCGGGATATAACTATTACTAACAGTTTTTGTCAGATGGGTTGCTTTGGAAATTTTTGAATATCGAACGTCTTAATGAAACTAATGGTTTACTCTACGGATTTACTAAAGGTTCGATACAACCGGTTAATTACGAGTAACCTTGTATATCTAGGAGTACGTTGTAATTTTATGCTCACTTTTACAACAAAGTCTTTTGATGGGTCCATAATAATAATAACCTTATGACTCTGGATATTTTAATTAGCTGACTCAACACGACAGCCAAAGTTAGTAACGTCTCATTACTATGTAATGCTTTCAAATGTCAAGCAAAGGTCACTATAGTCCGACGCGATAAAACGAAAGTGAATTTAAAAATAAACATGAAAAATACAGGTATTATGGCTTGTCGGAATAAATAGCTACAAATTTACGATTATCCTGAAATCATAGATGAATTAACTATAATAATGCATAAACATACCCGAGAGCTTCCAATCCAGTCAATTCAATCAACTCTTCTCTCAACATTTTGCTGAAAATAACCGTTTTTCTTACAGCATTTTCATATTTCTCTTTTGGGCCCATACATTCTTCTGGAATCAAGTCTTTTGAAGCTCCTCCATTTAGGGCTATGTTTTCTGTTGACGATTAAATTAATTTTAAAAACTATCTGTGTTCTAAATTTCATCCATATCCGTTTAGTAGAAAGAGTCAAATATACATCCATACTCACAAACTTTTATAATATTAATATAGTAGGATTATTGTTTATGCTATTATTAATATTTAAACTTTTAGTCGATTAAGTATATATTTTAGAAACATAAATCTTTTTAATTTTATTTTTTATTTTGACTCTATCTGATTTACTTTCATTTCATTCATACACTCATTGCATTGCGAGATATTACAACTGACTTATCTAAGGTACTTATTTAATTTTTAAAAAGGTAGCAAAGCAAGAATAAAATAAAAAAAATAATCTTACCAATTTTCTTCCTCTGTAACGTTCTTTTTTTCCCACCATCAATTATATAAGTAACTTCTTGAATATCAAAATTACATTTAAATCTTTCCCTTCCTAGATCTTCATTCACTTTTCCTAAATCTTCAACTATATCCATTATTACTTTTATTACTTTACTACTTAAAGTTTCATCACTAAATACACAATGTTTTCAAGACAGCGCGAGTTTCACTACTGATTCCAACGTCAGTAAAATTACATTGGTTAAGTTCAATGCCTGCTAATAATAATACCTACCTATACAAAAAACATAGTATTCACACAAATTGTACAATATGCAAATAAACGTCGCTTGTTATATGCGCTTGCGACGTTTTATCCCCTATCTGTACCTTTATCAGACGTATTTATAGTTGCAATTTTGTAGCCGTCGCTATTATATGCACTTACGACGTTTTATCCCTTGTCTGTATCTTTTGCAGTCGTATTTATATTGCAATTTTATCATCCAGGATTTAAGTAGGAGATTAGATATAAGATGCATATACCTATAGTTACCTGATGTGCTATAATGCACCAACGATGATATGATTATTAATCAACATAGCAACAATTTAAAATTTTATTCTCTCGAAAACAATATTGGGATCAGTCTCGTCCCGTTCAAGCGGCCCGTCCGACCGCCCCCAATTAGTCGTAACTCGTACTAAGTCCTCCCCTTCCCCCGGTAACGCCCTGAGCCGAGGTTCGTACCCCACTCGGGGGTGCCCTCAGGCGTGGTTACCTAAATGTTACCCGGCTGAGAGCTCTCTGCGCTCGCCGTTTGTCCGGTAAGGTTGGAGCAGCCATCAGAGGCTACCAACTTTAGTCCTTTAAAAAAAAAAAAAAAATGAAAAAAAAAATACAATATTGGGAACACCGAACCGGATGACGCAGCGTGCAGGCACCCCCACAAGGTAGACCGACGATCTTGTGATGGTCTCGGGAAACCGCTGGATGCGGGTAGCGTAAGACCGGCCATCGTGGAGATCCTTGGGGGAGCCCATTGTCCAGCAGTGGACGTCTTTCGGCTGATATGATGATGATGATGATTGGGAACACTCCATTTCCAGTTTTATGAGCTAACTACATCGTATAATGTGAATATTATCATCTTAATATTATATTAAGAAATATTATAATCATATCAACTAGTTTTCCAGTCTGGTGAATACTAGCTGTAAGCACTATTTTTATCTCAAAACCTAGTGGAAAGTATATTATTTCGTTTTTATAAACAAGTCGGCCGTTGCTTCGAGTGCATCGTCTATAAATAGGTTGCTAATTGCTAGGTTGAATGTGCTAACATTCAACCTAGCAAACAAATTCTTCAGCTTTATAACAAAACAGTGAAAGAAAAGTAAAACAAATCCTATTTATAGACGATGCACTCGAAGCAACGGCCGACATCTCCAAAATGACCGGTCCGATACGATAAATTATTTCACTAATATGAAGCTACATTATCCCCGAAGGTTGTAGGCTAGTTTTTATCCCGAGAACACGGGTGAAACTGCGGGGAACAGCTAGTAAATTATAATAAGCATTTAAAAATACCTATTTAAAATATCCTAATAGTTATCAGAATGTTTTCAGTATTTCCAGATCTAATAACATTAAGATTCTTGTATGAATATTTGTTTCGTGTAAGTATCTCGGAAACGCCTCTTACGATTTGTATGAAAATTAAACTTTTGCTTTTGTTTTTGCTTAAAGTTTGAGGCTTAGAAGAAGTAAGCGGAGAAACAGACAGAGGCTGACAACGACGTTATTTTATAGGTACTATATATTTAGAGATACCTATAGATTTATAGCGAAATAAAATTATTTTTAGTATTTTGAATAATCAGCACGTCATAATAATTTAATTAATCTATTATTTACAACTAATTAGATAGCTAAATATACTGCGTTAAAATCGGGCTTTATAATAATTTATTTATTTTATTGGGGTACTCTAAAGGTAAGGTTTCCTCCAAAAGCGGTGCCACCATGTAGCGTTAATACAGCGGTGAATGACGTCACTAGAACGTTGTCAATGTTAACCAAATGGCGCGGTTTCCTAAAGAACGGTAATTGGCGGCACCGCTTTTTGATGTTACGGTGTCAATTACCGTTCTCTAGGAAACCGCACCGTCGCTAGATGATGGCACCGCTTTTGGAAGAAACCTTACCTTAACCCATTGATGAATTTTATCCGAATGATCGACTAGAAAATGATCCGATAAATTATAATCGGGCGTTTACCATGACTTTTCGTAGGAAAAAGTCTGAAATTAGAACAGTTTTTGTAAAAAATTATCTACTGGAAGGATAGCTTAGCAAGTATTGCCTATATTAATAGATAATTAAACAAAATTACAACTTTGTATAAAAAAAATATTTTAATTCCCACTAGATTACAATACTTATATTATTATGCTCGATAAATCACAAATTGTTAAGAGTCATTTACTCTCATTCTATCAATAAATGTATAAAGTATTTACTTTTATAAAATTATTAAAACTATTTAGAATATGTAACATAATCACAGCTTTGCTTTTTGCATGAACGGCTTTAGGTACTTGTGGAAGCTCTGGTTGACGGGCTCTGCGTTGAGGGGACTCTTCATCGCTTCCTCCATCAGCCGCTCGTACACGCGACCGTCGTACGCACCCAGCGTCGAGTTCAGAATCTACATACAAAATTAAAACAATAATAACTCCCAAATGACGTTCATAAGTGCCTTACCAGGGCCTAAATTGAATAAATGAGTTTTTGATTTTGATTTGAATGAGGTTCTACTATCTGGTGTAAATTGCCCTAAATCATCGGGCTTCAAAATCTATGGAAATCATTGAAAAAATTGTGTTTTTAATTTTTTTTATTTTTGATTGGAAAATAGATGTTTTGTATACCTCATACCTATTCGTCATTGGGATCCGCTAAGATCAGACATAAAGGCATCATGCGTGTTCTAAAAAATATTTACCTCATCTCTAATGTCGAATCCATCTACCAGACCAATTGCATTGGGTCGGATTAATGCTAATAATTGTTCATATCTTTGCTGCAATTTCGTGATGTCATCCTTTGATATCGTCGAATACTGAAACAATGCATAGATAAATTAAATTCATGTAAATGATGTGAATGCATTAAAATATGTAAAATTCTAGTTAAATCTAAAAAATAAGCAGATGACTCCACAGCTTTTTCTGGGATTTGAAAACAGAAAAACAGTTCTATATTCATAAAAAGTAATAATAATTTTCATAGTACAGTCCTAATTCTAACCATAGAGTCTAAAAATATGAAGTTTTGCATTAAATTTGAAATTAAAATTATAGGTTCAAAAAATAAAATTTCAAATTCTAGACCACATAGATTGACGGATTCATTTTTAATGAATAGTAAATTCATTTTTTAAAAGAGTTTTTTTACGTTTTTACGAGTGGGCTATCTTGATTTCACCTCCAATATGTATGGCGATAGTTTTACGACATGACAGGGCCTCAGGAGTCGTCATTTGACAGTTCGATTGTATGTGGTATAGAGGGTTCTAACGCCCCAAAATTTTAAAAGACGTAACTAAAAAAACATGTTACCATTAAAAGATCTCCTCGTTTCTCCAACGCCCAGAAGATCATATATAGCTCTACTAGCTGCTGTAACACTTGTGCTAAATTTGGAGATACGGTTGCAGATATGCGCTGGACTTCCTTCCAAGACACCTCACAGAGAATTGCGCGACAATGACCCTGTAAATAAAAGATTTGATGTATATTCTCACTTGCCCAGAGTGAATCAATCGGCTTTTTCTGGATAAGTTGCTACATCCTCGACCTCGTTATAACTTCTCTTTGAGGTTTTTTACTTGTGTCTTTTGATTTTATACTTTGTAAATAGGGTAGTTAGCTAGTTAGTTAAGATTCAATTATATTTAGTTTTATTAGATAATTTATTCCAATTAAACTATTTTTTTATATTTATTATAAATGGTTACTTTATATTTATTAATGAATGATGTTCAAAAATTATTTCGAGACTAGAATAATCGAATATAATTTAAATAAATTGATAAGATTGAACCTTTGACTTTACAATAAAAAATGTAAAATTCCAAATTAAAATTGGTTGTCTTTTTTTCAATGACAATGAATAATAAATATAAAATAGTGAATTTAATTCTGAAATTGCGTTATTGTACATACCTCACTAGCATTAACAAGTTGTACTGAAGCCAAATTCCACGCGTCTTCATAATCCATTCCTGTAGCTTCATGACCCTGAAGTGTATCGCATGCAGCCTTTGTTTTCCTACAATTCAAATATTAACCAGGGTTGTTCAATATACCTACATCATATTCCAGAAATTAGATTTTTTTAATATCGTCAGTAGAATCGATCGCCATGAATTTAGTGCCAAAAGATCAAAAATAATAATGTTTTATCTATATAAATATGTATTTACAAAAAAAAAAAAGTAGTGTATGTAGTATATCAGTTATCTGGTTTCCATATTACAAGCTCTGCTTAGTTTGGGATCAGATAACCGTGTGTGAAAAAAATGACCCAGGATATTTATTTATTATTTATCTATAATTTGAAGTGCAGTATTTATATAAAAAAAAAAAAACAAAAAAAAAGATTCCGACGAATTGAGAATCTCCTCCTTATAGAAGTCGTTTAAAAATAAGGATAATGTCTTTTAATTTATTTTATCAAGAAGATTTTTGAGAATGGTACGACTAATGGTTAAAATTTTCTCACCCAGCAGCAACAGCTTGGAAACCTCTGATGATCCCTTCAGGTGTGTTCTCCCATTTGACTGAACCATTGTTTTTGACTAGATATGCTACGGTTGGTGTCATCACCTTTCCTACTGTTGCTTGTTTCCATGCTTTCACTAGGTACCTGTAATAAATAAGGATTTATAGAAATACTATAAGGTGGCTCATTACGATGAAGATAAGACTACATGGTTTTAGTAGTTTCTCTCTGCACTTGCATCCCCCTAGCCAAGTGGCAATTGTATGAAGTTTATGTAAAGATACACAGAAGATAGAAGCATTGCTAATTAACCCGGCAATAGATGAATTTTGAGTTTATGTTTGAGAAACTTTGCTCCTTGTATTTGACGACTTAGCGCAATCTTTTTCAACTCAAAAAAAAAATCTATGTCATCAAAATCAAAACGTGCTGTGAAAGTTCCAAAATGTTTTGAAATCGACGTAACCGAACTATCAAACGCAAGTAATCCCCCAATAAAGGTAAAGAAGACTTACCTAGCAGTTTGCAGCATGAGAACGGTATACTCCCCCTCATAAGTGATGGTGGCGGTAACAACGCCGTTGATAATAGGCAGATTAGAGGAGGCCATATACCCGTGGCCACCGCAAGCCAATCGACACTCTTCAACGCGCGCTGTGCTGTCGCGACTGCAGACTCCTTTGAGGCAGCAAGCAAGAGCGTGAAGCTGGAAGTGGAAATTGTTAGTAAAGCTAAAGACTAAATGAGGCCAGTATCAGATAAATTATAAGGAACACATCTAAGCAAATTAGATACCTACTTGATAGTCTTTTTAATCGACGAGAGCAACTGGAGAAGACAATTATAGTCATTTTCAGATATAATAAGCAACTTTGTAATAAGCTTAACTAGAAGAATCTAAGTGTCGAGTAAAACAATTTACTAAAATTTAAGAAAACACGATTAAGAACCTACCTCTGGCATCTGATCCATATTCCCTTTACCTATGTCACTGTTTACTTTGGAGTACGTCTCCCAGAGCCACAGCCCGGTCATTCTGAGCACGTGCGCTGTGGATATTGCGATAAACAACTTGTGTTGTTGCGTTACGTAGTCTATGATTTGTGGCTCTGGTTGTCTGAAAAAAATGACAATTATGAGCTTTACTAGCTTAGGTAATATTCTTCAGATGATCAAGAGCCGAGTTCTATGCTTATAGTATAATTGCTGAAAAAATTCTAAGTTGAAGTGTAACAATTCGTTTCCTGGATTGGCAGCCACGGGAGCTCGTCGTCTATCAGTATCTTACCCTGGCTTCGGTTGCGACTGGTGCCTGACTGCAGAATACCTGACTGCTATGGTAGCAGCCCTGGACAGTTCGTAAGCTAAATCTGTCAGGATCATCACTCTTACGAACACCATCGTGCCGTATGCTGCCTTATCATTTTTTGACTTGACGTAGGTTCCATCCTGTAAAAATAATCATTGGTAGAGTTTACTGTAGCAAATTGTTCGAGTCATAGATCCCCCCGTGTATGGTGACGTAAAATCAACAACATATAATCGCATTATCGCTGCTACAATAATAAAGGTGGATTAGTGTTTGATAATAATAAAATGTATCGATCAGATCCTTGACCTTTGGACTATATAATAAATTCTTTCTGATCAACATAAAAAAATTTGTTAATACGAAGCTAAAATGGATGTAATGTAATTTCTTGGAACCTACCTTTAAAACTTGAGCATTCTTCATTAGCATATTTTTCCTTGGTATCCTGAAATTATCGAAACGAAGAAAGCCGTTATTCGCTGTCTGGAAACCTAGTTTTGGTCCAATTTCTCCAACTTTAATGCCGGGTAGAGGCATGTGTGTTTCTCTATCACGAATTTGCACGAAAAATGGATGGACACCGTGACATTCACCTTTTGTGTATAGTTGAGCAACTACTATGCAATGATTTGCCGTGTGAGCCACTGGAAATAAACAGTTAATTTTAACGATAATACGAGTAATATTTGCTTAAACATAGCTTTTGGAACTTTTATTAACGACTTGATCAGCCCTTTTAATCATAGGTCCGTAATATTATCAGGCCGGTGGCCATCATTGTACTCTTAGGGGTCCAAAAAGCTCTGTTACCGGATCAATCAATCTTCCATCAGCACAGAGCCAAGAAAAAATAAGGAAGCTGGAAATTTAAACTCACATCCCCCTGGCCACCACTTGTAAGATGTTAGTGTTGGGCTATGAATAATAAACTCCTCAGTATTAGCGTCGTATGTAGACGTCGTTTCTAATCCTCTGAGAAACGTGCCATGACCCAGCTCAGTCTGCAAACATAAATTATGAGAATTTATAACACTCTTTGCCTAACCCATGGAGCAAAATTTTGTTAAGTCGTTGCCAACTTATGTTTCCTCCGTTTTGAAAATCAATCTTCAATACAGAAGAACTGGCAATCTCATGTCTTCCATGTGTCATTCGTAATCATGTATCCTTAAAATTTGATATCTTCACCTGTGCATAAGTGCCAACGATTTCCATGGCCATTGCCTTCGGCAGCCACTCCTGCATCTGTTCCGGGGAAGACTGGTTGAATATTGTCGGCACAAACATGCCCAAGTGCAACATGAACGGAGATACATCTTTAACTATTCCCATTTGAACCTTATACTTGTTTGATGGGCTGTAAAATACAGAAGAAGTTTTATAATTTCACTAGCGGTTTCGCTCGCGTACCCCGGATAAAAATTAGCGTATAACCTTCGGGCATAATGTAGCTTCCTATTATTGAAAGAATTCTTCGAATCGTACCAGTAACTCCAAAGATAAGCGCGTCCAAACAAACAAAAAAACTCTTCAGCTTTATTATTAGTATAGATGTAGATAGATAAAGAAGTTTTTATTGAATGGCATAAATTGTCTACATAGGTATATACTTGGTATGAATTATTTAATGAAATCTAAAATTACCTAACATTTATATCAAAAGACGAAAACTTTACCTACCGCTGACCCAATTTGAAGTATTTGACCCAATTAACCTAACTGTGAATAATGTCGAATATGGAAATTAACTATTGTCAATTAGCACGACTGTGCTATAACTTTTTTAGATGTTTACCTTCCTGTAGTTTAAATTGACTAACCATCGTTACAGAACAGAGAACCGATAACCGATGGGGAAAATGAGGTCTTGTCTAGAGACCACGCACAGGCAAGCGAAGTGTGGGACGCCTCCCCGCTAAATGGACCGATGACTACGAAACCTGGCGAATGGCGGGTGGATGAGGAAAGCGAAGGTGGAAGATGTGGCAACTGTTGGGAAGGGTCTAAGTCCTGTGTTCGTCTACAGGCTTATAATGATAATGATAAACTGTAATTACCTACATAAATTAAAAAAAAAAGATCCACCAAAAAAAAAAACGCCTTGCTGAGTTTCTTGCCGGAGTCTTCTCAGTTCAAGTGTATTCCGAACCGGTAGTAGAGTCTATTGTAAAACTGTAACTGTTGACGTTCATAAGTGCCTTATTAGGGCCTAAACTGAATAAATGAGTTTGTGATTTTGATTTTTTTGAATGATAAGCTATAGTTATCGCTATAGAGAGATCAGACCGTATCCAAAGATTAGTTAGGTTAAAAACAATGAAAGGTTTTTTTCTTTTAACGATTAATCTTGTTAACTATGAATCAAAGAAAATCTATCTTAATTTTTTGTAAATTTCTTCAAAGAGATTTTGCAAGGGGCCACCTTGGTGTTACAAAACTCTAGACAGGCTACAGTGACGCGAGCCGAACAAACTTTCCTCATCGAATACCTTAGTTCCCTTACCTGAAAGCATCCTGAAATGATGACTGACTTTTTCCAGCGTGCTTCAACATAATCTCCATTAGGATACAAACTTTCCTGATCGAATTCTCGTATCTCTCTTTATGACTCAAGTATTCTTCTGGTACATCGTCTCTTAGCTCTTTGACACTGAGTACCATATCCTCTGTTAATAAATGGACTGGTTTAATCAACAAGAAAGAAAGAAAGAAAGATTTAATTTAACAGCCCAAAAGATAACGAAAAAATATAATAAAAATAGCACGAAATATAAATGTGCATCCAGAAAAACAATAACTCTAGGGCTCTACGTACACCCAAATATATGTATATATTTTAATTTTATAGTATTTTTACTACAGTTAACACGTTTTGTTATGTTATGGTGTTTCACCATAACAAGCTCGTGGTAGAAATAGTGGAATTTGGCGCGGATTCAGGATTTGGTTTAGGGAGAGGCAATCTTAGGTCATTTCGCTTGCATTTATCTTCCAGTAAATTGATGATCCCCGAAATTGACACTTCACTGTAACTAAATACGGGGCACTGTAACAACCGTGTGGAGACTTGGATCGACGGTTAACGCCTATAGTTTAAATAACATACCAATTTTCTTTCTCTCCAAAGTATTCTCTTCCCCTTGATCAATGAGATGGATCAGTTCTTGAATGTTAAAGGTGCATTTCTGCCTCTCTCTCACCAGATCATCGTTCACTTTGTTCTCGCCGCCCATCTTGACACACGTCCGAACTGTAGGGGTTTAGTACATACAATGAAAATATATCTTATGTTATCACAGTTCGTAATATAGATATAGCAGTAGTAGGTTGTTAGGTAATTTGCAATTTTGATAATTCAAAGATTATAAAACAGATCCTTTAAGGTCAATGTTCAACGACATAAAAATTACCTACGAAAATTCATGGTAAACGCCCTATTATTATTTATCAAACCGTTTTCTAGATTGTGAACATCGGCCTTAGTGCAATACCAATTGCTTGATGTTAATATTTTACATGAACAAGAGCGTTCCGAATAGTTCCGATCCCAAACAGTGCTCGTTCTATGGAAACCAATTACGAGTATATGATAAAGAAGTATAAAATATCATTGTCCCTATAAGTAATTACTACATTGTAAATAGGAGTATAAGTAGTACTATTATGTATAAATTATGTGATATTATATACACCCGTCTTATTAATAATAATAATTATTGTGTTTATTTTAGTGATATATATATTTAGCTAGATATAGCGATTTCTATTAGCACTTTTTTTTTCTTTATAAAATATAGTATTGTAAATGTTGTGGATGCATGTCATAAGTGTAGGTACAAGAACCATTGTTAGTAATAGTTATTTATGAAAGTTGTGTACAATACGCTGTTTGTGTTCCTTAATAAATAAATAAATAGATATTAGCTACAGGCAGACTTCTACGGTCAAATTTGCGTTCGTACGCTTTTCGTACGGTTAATTCCATTCAAACAAAAGTACTTTTGACTGGGGCGGCGGAGCTGGAGTCTGCTGTAACACTTTGGCTAAGTACACGATGAAGATGAAAATTAGAGGCAAGAAATAAAGACGCAGTGAATTTTATCAGGTAAAAAAGACCACACCGCCAAATGATAATCGAACGATATCACAAAGTTATTCAATAACAAAGATAAAAAGTTACTAGGTATATAATATATAAATAATAACATGTATTATATTTTATTTATCGTAATCATCGTATTTTAACCTAACAAGGTAATATGTCAGCGCACCATTGTTCAACAAACAGCTGTTTTCGTGGGTTTTATTTTAAAATGATATTGATTTACTTGATCTCAAATGCGCATTTAGGTACCATGGACGTATAAAAAAAGACGGACAGAGTATGGCCTAAACATAAAGTGAAGCATAGCAATGGCGGCGACGCATCCATGTGTGAGTCCCAGAGTTGCTCGCGACTGGCGGCCGACTGGCTTACTATGGTGAGAGTGTGTGCGTGTCGCATTGTATGTACAAGACGGCCGGCTTACTATGGTGCTTCAGTTTGCTGGTTCGTAAAATGGCGTCCGTCTTTTTTTATACGTCCATGTTAGGTACTATAATTGACTCCGACACCGACCAATCAGGGACGATTCACGATTACGAGTGATAAAACGAACATATTGTGAACCCTGTTCATAAATGCAAATACGTTCACTTTTTTACGGTTTGACATGGTTGTATTGTGAGCTATCGTAAATTAATAGTACGTCATATTGTAGGCGGTATGGTGCAGTTCACAGTTTATCGCCAGTTTGCAATTTTGCGAGATATTTTGTGAACTGACAGCAGTCACAATGATACGGTGACATATATATACATAATGTTTTATCAATTTTTGATTGCACCTCTACCTAAGTAGGTACTTATTGTGAGCTTATTGTATACCAGACAACACATTTCATTAGCTATAGTTTGTACATAATATAATATTATTTATTCTATGGCTATAGATAACAAATGAGATATCATTTGCAACAATAAAGAGTATGAAATATTTTTTCAATAATGCGCCATCTATTGGTAATGGCTTATACTTACCTACACTATAACCTTTTCTTTTTTCACGGAGACGGAAATAGCCCAGTAATAACTTCTTTTTAAAAATAACATTACTTACTTACCTGTTTACAACACTCGACAATTCCAATATTTAATCACAAAAGCACTTTAAAACACATTACATCACTACAATATTTCACTTATTTACGTAATTACGCGTCTTGTTGTTATCACAGACTAAACACAACTAACATACAACTAACAACTAAAAGGAAGGTCGTCGCGTCGGTTTCGCAGCGCTGGGGCTAGACAGACGGGTTTTACTTACGAATCACGCATGGGTCATCGCATTTAAAGACTTGTTTTTGTTTATTTTATGATTATGGTTTGGGGAATACAAATCATGAATGTATAAATATAAGTATATATCGTAGAAAATCTACAGACAAAGATACAGTTTTAGTACTAAATTTATATGGAAGATAAACTTTAAACTATGGTCTAAATGTGAATAGTTTCTAACGAGTTCATAAGGAATATAATACTTAATATATTTTGTTAATGAATGTTGTTTTTTTTCCAAATCAGATATTATACTTAGGTAAATACCTACCTACAGATAAGTACATTTACATACAATAGATAACAGTGTTTGTAGTCTGACACTTAAAAGTATTGTGAAAAAGAAAAAACTGATAAACGAATATCGAATATTTACTTAGTTTCATATTTAATAATATTAAAACCATTTCTAAAAAACATAACAATCTTATAAATTACCCATATAGCAGTAAATATGACTCTTACTTATCTATTTCTATATAAAATAACTTGATCGTAGTAATTTTGTACAATCAATTATGTAACACATATTTAATTAGTCTTATTTATCATTATCAATATAGGTACATATATCCTAGCTAACATATGTAATGCATGTATCACAGTTTCCCCTGCATGAACGGCTTGAGGTAGTTGTGGAAGCTCTGGTTGACGGGGTCCGCATTGAGGGGACTCTTCATCGCTTCCTCCATCAGCCGCTCGTACACGCGACCGTCGTACGCACCCAGCGTCGATTTCAGAATCTAAAACACACAGCAAAGTCATTCAATATCAATAAACAAAATTCTGAAACTACTAAAATAGCTAGACTAGCGACTATAGATGCTTGCATTATGCGGTTATCTAAATTACCGACCAATCTCTGCCTTCCCCGTTGAACTCTGGCGACCTTACTCAGGCGCAGGAATACAATACATTTAGTAAATGGGATCACTAAGGCTAATAACCTTGATGATTTGTCCATACAACTACCTACTCAATCTAAGCTAAGGGATATAAATTTAAAATCTGTTAAAAATAGTAAAAAAAATCTTGGTATAAGATTCACATAATATCTGATGAGCCGTTTTGTCCAAATTGTTAGATTTAAGTTTAAATTACATGTGACAGATTATTTTTATTTTTTTTAAAAATCGGTGATCGGTATACGTATCCTTTAATTTTATTCAATACAATTGAAACACAGTGAACTAAACTGTAAAATATATTTTTGCAGGACAAATAGACGAAAGGACTCGTCAAAAATCTGCTCTAAACCCATCGTATTTTTGCGATTTGACCTCAGTTCCAGCTTTTTGGCTGCGATATTTTGTAAGTTTGCGGTACTGTCGAGTCCATTCTCTTAATACCTATCTTCATTCATAAAGAGTATAATACAATGTCGAATGGAAGTACACTCACAACATCATTAATATCAAAAGCGTCTACAAGCCCAATGGCATTAGGTCGAATATCGCTCAGTAGTTGCTCGTACCACAGCTGCAAAACATCCACGTCCTTCTTCGATATGCTTGTATACTGGAACAAAGATATTCTTACGATTAACTATCATATATGGCGTAACAATAGTGCTATCTGCGTATTATCTCTTAGCCAAGTAAAGAGCACTTACCCTGAGCATATCGCTAACTTTCTCTAAGGCCCAGTAAACAGCGTAGAGTTCAACCAGTTGAAGCAACATGCGTCTAGCTGGTGCTGACACAGTTGGATTGATTCTTGTTACCTCCTCGTGGAATGAGGATATGATGATCACGCGGCAATGAATCTGGAATCAAACTCTAAATTTATCAAGTCGAAGTCATTTATTCAGTTTCATTCAGCTCTAGGAATGCACAATTGAAGGTATTGAAATTGACACCGCTTTGTAAGAGCTGGCAAAAAACTCGGAAAGATTTAATTTTTTAAATAGTCGATTTGGATAATTTATTTTTTTACGTGAATTATTACGATACACAGCATTTTAAATCATCATCATGCCATAGACAGCCTTTAGGCAATCTGCTCGATATAAGCTATTCGGAATGGGTTACATACGCCCGCCTGTGCAAAACTCGATAAACAAAGTTTGTTGCGAGGCAATTTTT
The DNA here is from genome assembly GCA_963555595.1 of Tethea ocularis. Taxonomy (NCBI): domain Eukaryota; kingdom Metazoa; phylum Arthropoda; class Insecta; order Lepidoptera; family Drepanidae; genus Tethea; species Tethea ocularis. The sequence continues at coordinate 12,319,295 of OY741958.1, forward strand.
TTTTTAAAGAGGGTCGGAAACTTTAGGACTTAAGTTTCCGAAAGATAAAACTGTCTTGTAGCACTGACAGTAATTGACCCGTGACTCATATTTGCTATCATTAGTATCAGGTATTGCAAAATATTCACATTATTCTAATTAGAAATAAACCCGTGTAGCCCACCCACAAACAGTGATGTTTGACATTTGGTAGACCTCACGCTACACTAGCGCCTCTAGCGGCAAATTAATACTCGATAGCCCTCATTGCGCCAGTACTGACCTCTGCTGCGGTAACTAACTGCACGGAGGTGCTATTCCACGCATCTTCGTAACACATGCCCGACTTGATTCGCTCTGTTATTACCTCCACACACGATGCAATTTTCCTGTTTGAACATTACAAATATCTTACATAAGCTTTGTTACGGCTTAGTCTAAGTTAAACGTGGATATTATGCGGTTTTCAAAATGTAGATCATATTATTAGTCAGAAGCATCAATCCGAGGTAAAATACTCTTACCTTATTACATTGTTCAAAATTATACTAATTGTTTTCAGTACATAGGCGGACTCGACAGCTCAAAGATTTTACAGCGTTTATGTATTGAGAATGCTAACTTTTACTGCGGTAGGTACTCATTTATCGTGGTTTATAATGATACTTAATAAATAGTTCTAATGGAAATACGAACTTCATTGCAATTGTCTGGAACCCTCGTATGATTCCATCGACCGTGTTGTCCCACACACCATCGAATCCCTCAGCCGTGGCGCTCTTCAAGTAAGCGACTGTCGGTGTGAGCTTTGCACTGTCAATCTGACGCCATGTCTTTACTAAAAACCTGAAACAGAGCCGTAAAATTATGTCATCAACTATCCAGTTTTTCAGGATTCGATATTTTCAATAAATCTTTAAATAGTTCTGACATATTGATCAGCATCCCACCGATATTCTCACGATTTGGTCATTATCTTGTTACGTGTTACTCGTGTGTTCCGACAGCTGCACTTGAAAGACTGTCCTCGTCTAGGCTTTGTGTGCTTACCACCTTCGGCACAATCGTCACACAGCGTCGTATTCGTCGTCGAGCTTGTGACATTGCCTTACAGGATTACCCCACAGTACTCACCTAGCAGTCTGTAACAGCAACACAGTGTTATCACCCTCGTATGTGCATGCAGCTGACACCAAACAATAGGTCTGTGGTAAGTTTGAAGACATCATGTACCCGTGGCCGCCGCAAGCGAATCTGCAGCTCTCCACTAGTCTTGTAGTGTCTGATGTGCTTACAGCTTTTAGGCAGCATGCTAAGGCGTGGAGCTTGAAGTACATATTTTTTATTGTAATGAATATTTTACACTTGGTCTACTGTCGGTCATGTTATTTTTTTTAACTCAAAATGTCTTCAGAAACTATCTACTAATAATATGCTGAAGTCCGTAAATCCTAATATCCTGAGTTGTCTGTATCCTAGGACCTTGTTCTTTACCAGTGCAATGTGTTTGTAAGGCCGATCTATCAGTGACGTCTAAAGCCGGTGAAGAAAAACATCGTGAGCAACCATATCATGGTGGTAACAATCCTCAAGTTGAATATATTTCGTTAAATTGTTCCGATAGAAACACTCGAAAACCAGTTCACTTTCAGGCTTTCGGCCACATTATCACTGACCATGGTGAGATTGTGGTCAAACAAGCCCTGTACAGCCACTGTCACAATGTAAAAAATACTGTGTAGGTTCGTACAGCGTTACCTATTGGGAATCTATCCTTAGCTGCACCCCAATACGCTTTTACGCAGCTCATGACGTCATTGAAAAACTACTGCTAGAGCACCTGGACTTGTGTTTCAAACAAAAACAGCTTACCTCTGCTAGCCTCTCTAAGTTACCTCCCACAAGCTGCTTAGTAATATCACTAAACGTTTCCCACAATTTATTTGCTGAAATCTTCAGTGCGTGACATGTGGCTATACCTATAAATAGCTTGTGCTGCTGGGTCACGAAGTCCATGATTTGGCATTCTGGCTCACTAAAACAGAACGGTACTACTCGTATTGTAGTTTTTCAGCCCATGGTTTCACCCGCGGTGCCCTACTTTCCCCTATAGTAGCAGATATTTGGGAAACCCTTTCCAAATGGATGCCTACACTTCACAAGGAACACACCTCGAAATTTTCAAATTTGTTGTCCAAGCGGTTGGCTATGTGTTGTTGAATCAGTCAGTCAGGACAAGTAATTATATGTATAGATAGATTGTCCTATTGAACTGAATGATTAATTACGTGATACCTACAAACCTCGAGGGAGACGCCGATTGCGTGAGTGCAGTGTGGAATTAAAAATGACGGTGCTGTTTTAGTAGGCAAATGGGTACCACGTTTTTATACTACAAAACACCAAGCCCTATAGCATGGCAAGCGTAGACTAGAGAAGACTCGAGACCAATAAAATTTGCGGATTCATTTCATCACGTGATATTTATGTGATTCAATTGCCGAAGATTTGAGTCTTCTCTAGTCGCTTAGCATGCTACGGGGACAAGGGATAATCACTCGGGCATTGCTGACCCTGCAAAAATCTCTTCGCCTTCAGGGACTTTGCTCAGACTTTACCGTACAAAGTCGGTATTTAAAATGCAATTTTCGAATCTCTCTGAGTGTGTGTTAAGCAAAGCCTAAGAGTACCTAATTGACGACTTACCAAGAACTTGGTTACAAATTAAAACACACTGTATTATGTAGGTTTATACCCTAAGTAAAGTCTGAGCAAAGTCTAAGCACGCTCTATAGATATTAGCCTAAGACCGCCATGCTGTACTCCCTTTGTAAACCTTTTATTAAGGATACGTACTGTTCCTTCAGCTGTGACTGGCGCCGCACGGCTGAGTATCTGGTCGCTATGGTAACTGCTCTGGTCAAATAGTTTACTGCATCAATCACCACCACTACTCTGACAAACACCATAGACCCATAATTTAATTTGCTGTTCTTTGATTTCACGTATGTACCGTCCTGAAATAATGTGATTTATATTTTTGAACTAACTAGTTACCTACTTTCTATTTTCTATAATGTAGAAACTGAGCGGCAAAAATTAGGTAAATCATGTATTTATACTAAAATTTACAAAATTAGGAATACGTACATGAGAGGAAGTTTGAAAGTAGCACCAATGAATGATAAGTTGAGAGGGAACCGGTTTATCCTGGTTCGGACATGTTATGAGAAGGGATGAAACCCATGTGACTAAAAAAGTCATGAATATGAAAGTGTTATGTATGATATACAGAAAGGGAAGACCGTGGATGGATTGTGTGAAAGATAATATGTAAGAAAGGAGTGAATGCCGATATGACCGATAGAAAGGTAGAATGGAAGAAGAGTACATATTGCGTACTTCTTTTGCATACATAATGTCCGATCATAAAAACATCCATTGAAAACGTAATGCAGTTCTTCAGTAGTGATTCGACAAATAAATAAATTATTTTAGTTTATTTATTTAAATTCTACAAACTGTAGGTACCATACCATGACTGGCAAAACCAATTAGGTAGGCGTTGTAAACTTTGACATTAAAGTTGTTTAAAATTGTAAATTCCCAGTAAATTTGCAAAACAATTTAGTGAAAACACTTTGTTTAAATGATAATGGCATAGATATAACTACTAATTTGACAGCTTTAGTAAATATTTTCAATGCTTTATCGAGATTAAGTTAATTGTTGTCTGTCTGGACGTCGTACATCCACTTACCTCCAAAACTTGAGCATGTTTCATCAGCATATTCTTTCTTGGTATCCTAAAATTATCGAAACCCAAAAATCCGTTGTTGACGCAGTTCAGGGCCATTTTGGCTCCAATTTCTCCGACTTTGATCCCCGGCAAAGGCATGTGGGTTTCTTCATCTCTTAGTTGAACTATGAAAGAGTGGACGCCATGGCATTTCCCTTTGGTATACAGTTGTGCTACTAACACGCAGTAATTTACTGTTTGACCCACTGTAAGGATGAGATTCTGAATGATTAACGGTACTGTCACCTCTGCAAATGGAAAACTCTTGCCCAGTTAAGCCGGAGCCCCACTGCTGCGCACGCTACGCATGGACACGCTATACACGTCGCCCACTTGGGTCCATTGGTCTGGCTGCGTGTGTCAATATTTTCACAGGAACCAATGCACGCACACGTAAAACGTTTTGGTCCCGTGGGTACATTGCACGATTCTCGTCTCCCCCGCTCCCCGCTCCCCCTCCCTATAGATACGGCATTCGCCCGTAGCGTGGACAGCGTGGGTCGCAGTGGGGCTTTGGCACTTTGGGATAGATCACGCGTGTATCAGTGACGTCATTTCGTGCGCAACGTGCTCGTGCACTACTGTGGAAGTATCCACCCATTTTCATACAAAGCGTTTTTGTACGTGTGTAGCTCGACCGTGCGCACCAGTGGGGTTCCGGCTTTATAGTTACGAGTCCAGTAGATTTAATTGAATTTATATGAGACTTGCAGCTATGATTAAACTCGTTTAATTAGAGGTTGTTTAGCCGAATATACCTATTAATTATTGTGATTGTTAAGCCATGTTTATGTATACAAGTGTAGCGTGACTTCATAACCGCAGTCACTATTATGCTACTGTTATTTCAGAAAGGATATACTACTACATATACTTGACATTACAATCTTTTTATAGTATTACTTACGTCCACCCGGCCACCATTTGTAGGACGATAGAGTAGGACTATGGATCACGAACTCCTGGGTGCTTGGGTCATAGGTCACCGTGGTCTCCAGCCCGCGGATGAACGTACCGTGACCCAACTCCGTCTAAAAATCGTTGTTGCTAACATATATCGCTTCATTGAAATATATATTGATAGAAACAAAAACTAGAATAGCAGTCTTTCTCAAAGTGGGCGATAAAGCCCCTTGTGGGAGAAAATTTAATTTGACACAAGTAAGTACCTATGTTATAATTTGATTAAAAATTTATATAAATTTTATAAAGTTGTCAATAATACAAATAGTAAGAAACTCTCGTTAAAATTGTAAGTATAAACTCAGAAACAGGATAGGTAAGACTAAAATAACATGCTATACGTAAATAAATTCAATTAACCATCATCAATCATTACTTGTATCATTAGATGTGGTAAAGTAAAAAAAATTGGAGGGCGCTAAAACTAAAGTGGGCGGTAGACGAGATAAGTTTGAGAACCACTAGCAGGAGTCGTTAAGTATTATCGAGTGTTATAGCTTTTAGAGCAAGCCTCAAGCCCTTTTCAGGCCTCATCATCTTCAGCACAGTGTCGTCTACTGCCAAATATAAGGTTCCCCAACGTAATCTTGGGCCGCTTGCATGCAGCCCACACGCAACGACTCTATCACGTTTCTTTTCGATTTCATCCAATGACGCACTACGACGAAGACCATGATGATTTTCAATAAAGGTGTTCGTTAATAAGTGTATTAGGTACGAACCGGTTAGAGTCACAGGCCCTGCCTAATTTAGGCACCATGCAGTCACTCGCAACGTAACGGTTTTTGTTTTATTTTGTCTCAATGTTTCTATTCTTTCCTTTAATTACTTATTGTGGGAGAAATATTTTTATGAATTCTAAGTGTCTGAATAAATGAGGTTTGAGTTACAATTAGCACCAAAGATGCGCGATAGAGCCCAAGGTTAAATAAAATTAAACTAACCTACCTGAGCATAGGTCCCTATGATGCTGCAATTCCAAGACCTGCTTAGCCATTCGGCCTTTTGCTCCTCGGTGCCTTGGCTCAAGAACGCTGGTATAAACGCAATGTAATGAACTCCCAGCGGTGATCCATCGAAGCATGGACCCACTGTGAGCAGGTCGGTCAAAAACTCTCTACAATGTTATCAAACTTTTACTAAAGACATAGGTAATTACTATTCAACCTCAAGATGAATATATGAAGAGAGGCCCCGAACGAGGACATAGCCTGATTCGTTGGCCTAAAGTCGCAGGGTTCTGGGCTTTACATAAGAAACTGTATCTGAATCTGCATCCGAATCGAAACGAAAACTTTCTGATATCTATTTAACTCCCAGGAGCTATCAAAGGCTATTGTATAGTAGTCGAATGACAAATAGAAAAAATTGAATAGCAGAAAGATGGATTGCGTTTACAAAGCAATTGCGGGAAATCGTCTCAGAAGTTTCGAATCCGTGTCCGAAGTGAATTTTCGAATCCGAGTGATCTAATCACAGCAAAGAAGTCGGGCACCCCCATCTCAGGAATAATCAGGAATAATAATTGAGGAACACTACCTACTCACGAAACTGGAAATGTCCACTGGAGAACAACCACAGAGTAATGAATACACTTTCTCTCGGAACCTACTATGGGTCAGGGCCACATGAGATATAGTAGGTAGGTAGACAGCTGTGGTAGTGACGTCGAATGCCGAGGCGCAGGGCGCGGGTTCGAATCCTACAATGAGCTTGAGCTTTCGGTGAAGGAAAACATCGTGAGGAAACCATAGCACGGTGGTAGGGTACTTTGAACCCGCCTGGCTGGCTACCACCCTCAAGTTGAAAATCTGTCGCCAAGCACCCTTCGGTGTGTTCCGACAGCTGCACTTGAGAGCTAGGCTTTGTGTGCTTACCATCATCGGCCACATCATCACTAACCACGGTGAGATTGTGGTCAAACACAGACCTATACATTAAAAAAAAAGATACTATCTATCTATTGATCGCTCATGAAACTTACCTGTAATCAATCAGATTGGCGCCTGCACTCAGCTGTTCACGTACCAAGCCAAACACAGTCATTGCTCTCTGCACCGATTCCTCATACTTCTCTTTGTGACTGAGGTACTCTGTCGGTGTGCCTGACATCAACTCCTCAGCTTTGCTTAGCAATATTTTTTCTAAAAATCATTACTTAATGTGTTTTACTTATCCGTAATCATTCATGCTATAACCAAGCTAATAAAAAATATTTTCAAAGGCGGATAATCGGCGGGTACTACAAAGTACCCCACCACCGTGCATGGTGCTGTCTCCAAAAAGCAGCCCACCAGGAAGAAACTAAGGAGCACTCGAAATATTCACGATTATTTTGAGTTGAGAATACAAGAAAATTCTCCCGAATTGTAGGTACCTATACCGATTTTCACTTGGCAGTTTTTGTTTTTGTTTGGCAGTTCCCAGAGCGGCATAATTGAAACCTGAACATCACGAGAATAAAGGGGATAATAGCTCATAATAGCTCAATAATACCTTTTCTTTTAGCTATCGGTGAAGAAAAACATCGTGAGGAAACTATAACACGACCCTGCCTCAAGTTGCTAAGCACATTACCGGTGTGTTCCGGCAGTTGCTCTTGAGAGCGTACTAAACATTATAAGAAAGGTCCGCAACACATTGGCAATCCTTTTAGTAGGTATTGTATGATGACTTTAGGCGACAGTAGCTAGGTACTTACTTATCTATCATCAGATGGACCTGCCTTCTGACAGAAAAATAATTAGAAGTAGCACCTACTTGCTAACATAAAAGTGTTTTTACTTGTTAGTAAAGGCAAAGAATAAATAATATACCTACTACGTGTAAAGGTTACGTACTTTCATATTGTCATTGTGAGACCTACAAAATTACAACAGATAAGATAAATAAATAAGTTTGTTTGCATAGTGATTGGTGCATCATAATATTTATTCAAGGCATTAACACTATGCACCTATGCAAATTTATATGCAACCTTGAATTTTGGTAGTGTAGGTACATAGGTACCTTAACACTCGTCATAATGGATGTTCTAACGGTATAAACTTGCTGTGTAAATCACCAGTAACTTTTTTTTATAGTGGAAGCACAAAAACAAGATCGTTATAACTAGCATAAATATTTTACCTCTTTCTCTCCTTTTCAATGTTGTTTCTAGACCTCCATCGATGATATTCGTGAATTCCTCAATATCAAACGCACACTTTTCCCTCTCCCTTTGGAGGTCCTTATTAATATTATTCATTGTTGTTTTCATTTGCTTATTCAATTTTAAATGACGCGTAATGACACGACTTGCGGCAGACAAGTTTTGTGTAAAACTGGCGCGGCGGCCGGCGAGGCGAGGCGGCCCCTGGGCTAGCCAGACTTTAGGTCACTCGGGTTGGACTACCAACGACTTTATTTTAGTAGGGCGACACGGAGGGCAAGAGATAGATTTATTCCTACTAGGTCACATTTACGAATGATTACGAACTTAACAAAAGCGTATTCAACAAAAAAGGACGAATTAAATGAGGTCACTGTTCGACGTAATTCCTGATTTATTAATGTTCCGACCGACGAGTACGGATGCTTCTAATTTTCAGTTCCACACTCATTACAAAAAACAATATTAGAATAATAGAAACATGATTGCGTATCCTTGCAGTTTCTGGAATCCTGTTTTCATGCACATACCTACTCGCTAGTCGCTGGACTACTTATAATAGGCCAGAGCCCCTTCCTTACTAGCCCCTCCGACCATCAGATAGCCAAAACTTTTGTTTTTATGGTTCTGTAGTCTACAAGGAATTAGTTTCGCTATGTCTGTCCGTGGCTTAGCTCAGAGACTCTTATTATAATTAGAAATTAGAAAGCAAATTTAGCATGCGAGGTACACATAGGTATACCTAAGTTGTAAATTAAAATCTTGACAAAAACTTTTTTGTAGTGTCTGGATAGGTTGTTGAAAAATATTACGGGCAGCTGTTTTTGAATATATTTTTTTGTATTCATTTTTTTTTTAACTTATATCAGAGACATTCTTTTGTATTGGAGCGAATGCTTTGTGGATCGTATTCTATATTACCTTTGCAGTACGTGACAATTATATGTTACGGCTAAAAGCATAAGTACGGTTACACCTAGTTCTAGCCGGCTATAATCGTAGCATTATATTCTCTTTGCCGGCTACACCTAGGTACGGCCGCTAGCAGCTCGTTAAACTTAGGTAAATAAAACAATCTCATTGACCCAACAAATAGTTTATTGGCTCATTTTTATTAACAAAGTGCTATGGTATCACTTCTTGGCGGTGACTGCGGCCTCGTCCTCCCTCGCGAAGGTCTGTAGAAGCTCTTCCTTCTTAGCGGCGATACGTTCCTCGCGCCGCTTACGCGCCTCCTTCACCTTGTTACGGCGGGCCTCAGCCTGGTCACTGTGGATAGATATAGGTTTTTATTACTGGAAAATGATGTAACTCTCTGTAGCAAATATTACAAGACCATTACACTGTAAATGCTTTAGGACTAATCCATCCTACTTTTCACTAATATTATGTAAAAATAAATAAATAAATGCTAGTTTGAAATGCTTACAAGCATGTGAGGATGTCAAAACGTTTGATGCTTTCATACAAAAACCACTGAACAGATTCTGATGAAACTTGGCACATGGATAGATAAAGCCTTGAAATAACATGAAGGACTGCAGGTGACAATTAGTATTATTCTCTGCAGTTTCACTTGCATTTTCATGGTTAAAAATATATTTTAACCTCTAACAACTTCATTGAACAGGCTAGGTGATGCAATTTTTTTCTACTCAAGTTGTTCCTGACATAAGCACATTTACAGTTCTGTTTTTAGTATAGTAACCTGAAACACTATGAACATGTTCCAATATTATCTCAAAAATTGTTACTACAGATTACCTACACCACCTACATCAAATTAGCATATAAATAATATGCGTGTTATTGTATTGCTTATTACGCAAATAATTTTGACATTGACTTGTTTTTTGTAATTTACCCATAACAACATACTTCTTTGTTTTTGTGTGTGCCTTGACATTGGCAGTCATTCAAATGACGAAATCAGAAATAACAAACATGAATTAGAGGGTCAAGTCAAGTGCATAGCTGATTATCACAAAATTAAGTATCAATATATCTAATCCCTAGTGCCCTAGACCAAATATCCCAAGATGATGCCTAAATATTTCATAGAATAAATCATTTTGTTGCTTTACAATAAGACTAGGAATCTATTCCTACTCTGTCAACAGAGCGAAAAATAAATGATCAATCACTACCATAGTATGAAACATCAAAAAACACATGGAAACATCAAATATATTGTAAGTTTAAAGATTTTTAATTACGATTGAATCACTAAGAGTGGATCAATTGATGCTGTAAAATGATGACATTGTAATGCATTCATACAAAACTCTGTATGTAGCTGATTTGATATGTCAGTCATAACCTTATTATACATTTAGGTTCATCTTTTCATCATCCAGGAATTTGTATTTGAAATAGGGTGTTAACAACAAATAAGGTTAATAAGTGCTACAGTATAATATAAAAATCTATGTTTAGGTATGAAAATTAACTACAGATTAACTAATTGACGGCTCCAACTCGGAAATCTCTGAATTCTTATTTATAATAAAATACCATGATTGCAATGATTAAAAAATCTTTGAAAGAAAATTACCTGAGCATCTTAGTCCTAGCCTTCTCAGCCTTCTTCCTGTGGATGTACTCCATGAGTACACGCTTGTTCTTGAACACATTACCCTTCGCCTTCATGTACAAGGCGTGGTACAGATGCCTGTCGATCTTCTTGGCTGTTCTGTACTTTAGGAGCAATTTACGGAGAACCCTTTGTCTTTGTACCCACAGTTCCTGGAAACAAACAAATATTCACTTTGTGAAAATAATTGAATTTAAATTGTAAGAAATTTGAAGTATCCAAACAACCTTGAATATGAAAGAATCAATCAAATCAGGCAAAAATTAAGGAACATTTATTTCATTTTAAATGAAGCAATATTATTTATTAAAAGTAATTTATATTTATTTAAAAATAGTACAAAACACAATATTATTCAATAATTCTATTACACTACACCACATATGAATCAAATTTGCAAAAAAACATAATTTCCTAATAATGGGAAGTGATGGAAAAACTGAATAAAAACTGAAAGATGTGATGAAGATTAATGTGGATGGGAAGAGGAAGAGGAAGACGAAAGAAGAAACAGATGGAATAAATGAAAGAGTAAGAAAATAGAAGGGCTGAATAAAGGAAAAGTACAAGTTTTGCTGACAACAAATAATTATGGAGAAGGATTGGCTGAAAATAAATTACCTATGTTTAAGTTTAACAGAAAAACTTGCACAAATTTTATTATTCAAAAACTCCTGTGTTTGTGCAAAAAATAAATCTACTTATAATAAAGCTGAAGAGTTTGTTTGTTTCATGCACAAATCTCCGGAGTTACTGGTCTGATTTGCAAATACTTTCACTAACAGGAAGCTACATTATACCCGAAGATTATAGGTTACTTTTTATCCTAGGAACGTGAGTAAAACCATGGGGAACAGCTATCATAGATAATTAGATGTATAAAACTGAACAAAATACTGCCTACGTTCAGATGATAATAAATACTACTGACCTTTTGTGGCATTCGGGCATTAGCTGTACCTCTTCTTTTACCAAAACCACAGTGACGCCCCTTCCTACGCGCCTCTGTGTTCTTACGGACACGGGCACGGGAGTGCACTGCTACGGGTTTCTTGATCACCAGACCATCCTTGATCATCTTACGGATGTTCTGTCCTGTAAGTAAAAAAAACATGTTAAAATTTGTAGTAAATTTTTTATAGCAGCAGGCTAGTTGTGTAATTATGGCGAGGGTAAGCCATTTAAAAAACACCTGTAATTTTAGAATTACAATGGTGCCGATTCTGTTGTTTACGAACTAAATAAATTTAATCTCACTATATCTCTTTCTAATAGTAAACATAAGAAAGGGATGCAAGATATTTTAGTCCTGTCAGTTTAATCCGATCACATATTTCAACATGAATTCAAATGCGATCTTTATTGGTCACAACTATTTACCCGTACATTACGAGGCATGGATTAAACTGACAGCATTAAAAATGTTCTGTCTTTTTTCAATAAGGTTAACTTGAAAGAGAGGTGACTTGTCTAATATTAGTTAAGTTTGTAAACAACAGAATCAACACCATTATTCATCTTGAATTAGTAGATTTAATGGCACAATTACATTATGGTGATACAAGAAACTTTTTGTATAAAGTTTGGTTACTAGTAGTTTCAGTGTATAATCAGTTGTTTTTTAATATTTTAGCCAAACATTTAAGACCCTCACAAGATGTCCCAATCATTATAGCTCTGAGACAGACCATACTATATTAGAACAAACAACCTACAACTTCACTAGAATGGCAAATAAAGTCTAAAATCAACCATGAGTTATATCCTAAAAGAAGTAGTCTCCTAAAGTGTTTCTTCCATATGTTGAGTCAATAACTACCTGAAAATGTATGACGGAAACATTCTGCCAATATTTTAGATATCTCCAAGATACTAAAATCACTTCAAGTCAAAGCATGAAAGAAGGATCATCTCGGGTAATGATAAAACAATAACCTAAACATCAATTGTGAACCATATTTTTACAGTATGTAAGAATACATTTCAAATTATGTAAAAATATTGGCAGAATCTTGTCTTCATTCATCATCATCATGTCAGCCAAAAGATGTCCACTGCTGGACAAAGGGCCTCCCGCAAGGACCTCCAAGATGGTCAGTCTTGCGCTGTCTTCATTAAACTTAATTAAGTACATAATCATTAAATTTAAATTATTTTATCGACAAAAAATATCTAAATTTCAACATTGTAACAAAATATGTAAATGCCACTAGAAAATTGGAATTACTGGTCATTTGGAATTTGGAATATACAAATATTTATATAATTAAAAAGTTTTGTATCCAGCCGAAGTTCACGGCTATGTTTACAGTACACATAGAGAGCGTGTAGGGTGCTCCATATCTCAAGTAGGTACTTACTTGAATTTGTATTGGCGATTTCATTGATCTCGTTTGGATCAAGCCACACCTTTTTTTTGCCGCATCGCATAACAGAGGCTGCAAGCCTCTTCTGCAGTTTGAGGGAACTGAAATAAGAAAAATCACAGATGACCACATGGCTTCAACGTTCGCCGATGCGGCAGCACAACATTTCTATACTCTATCACCAAATTTCTCGCAAAATATACATTGAGCATGTTTATTGTGCATCAAATATCACAATATTTTCGTAAATTCTGTATAATTTTGAAGATTTTACAATTATTTAGATAAAACTAACCTCATCCTGACACGATGAGATCCAACGCACACAAGAAAGAAATATGGCTGACTTTTTAGTGATGTAGGTAGTGGGTGATGGATGGATGTGATAATAGATAATCAATCGAGTATTTAATTTAATCGAATAGAACGCTATCAACAAATTAAAACTATTATAGTCAATCGACTACATAAATATAAATGTTATGTATTATTTTATATTCAGAATCATAATTAGTGTACGCGGAGCATGGAACGGAACTTTAATTTATAAGTGTTAAAAGTAGTACATAGTTTTATTTTAGTTTAGTATCAATGCTTTTTGTAATGGTTTTTTTGCGGTGTAGTATATTATTACAAAATCAAATATCAATCCACAATAAAGTATAAAGGGAATATTAAAATTGGTTAAAGAGTAAATCGCCCATTTCACCCGCGTTCCGGAGGGATAAAAAGTAGCCTATGTGTAATCCAGGGTGTCAGCTAGCTACCTCCTTACAAAATTTTATCAAAATTGGTCCAGAAGTTTGAGCGTGAAGAAGTAACAAACATACAAACTCTCGCACTATTTTATAATATTAGTAGGTTATAACGAACTACATTACTACTTCACTAATTTGATCCTAGAATTTGATTGATTGTCGATGGTATGTCTGATATTGCCAGAATAGTAAGTAATCGACTGATCGTATCAAAATTAGTTTTTATTTTCCTAGATAGTAAGTAGGTAGAATATGCTCTTAATCCTCCCTGTGAGTATAATATTCTATGCTCTTAGTTCTAAAACTCGAGTTTAAGTTAGGACTTGCGTACGATCAGCTATAACCTAACTATTAGCAATAAATTATTATAGATATCTTTAATTGAAAATTACATTTCTTTATTTACATGGTTCACATTTTTAACCACGATTGGAAAATAAAATTTAGTACATTTTTATTTATTAATTATTTTTAATGAATAAGTTACACATTAATGATTAAAACTACCACGGTCAGTATTTATTATTAAGGTGGAGGCTTCGGTTGGGGCGTTAAATTCAAATTTTATCACGTTTTTTGCTAATTGCAGCTCAGTTATAGGTCGTAAGTTATCAACATGCTATTTGCGAGAAGAATGGTAGTATATTTACTGATAAATAACAAAATAAATCATCAACATATTCCTCCAAGGTATATTACTGACATATACGACCATTTCATGAAAACATGACTTAACCAAACTTAACATAGTGAAATAAGTTGATTTCTTTTGTTATAAATCAGTAAATATACTACCTTTTTTGTCGCGAATCGCATTTTGACAAAGTTACAACCTATAACTGAACTGCAATTAGCAAAAACCTTATAAAATTTGAATTTCGCGGGCTACCTTGAAGCATCCTCCATAATATAAAATAGGAATTTATCATTACATTAGACATGGCTTGCTTAACTAAAAGATTTGTATAAAATGATTCACAAGATACTCAATCTCTGTTTACGCAACACTGTCAATAGCATTTCTTGTGTCTTTAAAGCTATTGCTAATGGCATTGTCCTTAATTGCCGAGCTACATTCTTGCCGAATGTATCAAATTCATCAATGATTTCGTTAGCAAGGCAAACTGCAGGTGCATTAGCCTCAGGTGGTGGGGTATCATTTGACCTAAGCTTGATAAACACAGGCTTGGGATTACACTCAATCTTGGTATCTTCAGATCGGAACATACCCAAGCCAAAGGTCCTGTTATCATCTTGCCCATCATCCTCCTCATCATCATCATCCTCTCCATATTTGGTATCCTCTTCCATATCTAGATCAGATGTGTTTGAGTCCTAAAAAATGTTAATTGATTACATTTACTTTACTTCAAATAATATCAGTGAAATGAATAGTATTGCACAATATAATAAATTAATCACTAATTCTTATGATTAAGGTGAAAAACATGTGTAAAAATATTACATGATATTCCTGTGAGTTCATAGGGTTTTGTAACAGCACTTGTAACATTCTTAATTTAATTCCATCAAAGTCATCAGCATTACAAATAACTGGTCCTGTACCATCACTGTTTTGTCGCCATTTTATACCTTCTCTTTTCAATTTTGCTTTGATGTTACATATATACTGTAAAAACAACATTAAAATACTGTTGTTATTTAAATTAATATAAAAATATGAATAGAATTCTAAGTGGAGATATATAAATGGCAAAGGACAATTTATATTTTCATCAGATTTTTAGTGGTAAATCCTATATGGTAGAAAAAAATCTTTACCAATATCACAAAGTTTTTTTTTGTTTGTAACAAAACTACTGGACCAATTTTAAAATTCTTTCGCCAGTAGTATGCTATATCTTAACTGAGTCACAGGCTATTTTATTTTTAAAAAAAATTGTCTTTCCTACGAAAACTCCAATAATGTAACACAAGCTGTAAAAAAGTTGAAACTACAATGTAGAATAGCTTGTCAACTGCAACCCTATTGTTTAGTAATCTGAGACTGCATCCTAACTGCAGCATAAAGCCTTGCACCTTGCTATAGTTTATTTTTTTATGCCAGGGACAATAAAATAAATAAGTCTCCTGGTACAATCTGTAATCACCTGTAAAATTATTTACCTTGGCCCATTCATTGGGTTCTTTCTGTGTACCTAATGAATTGAGATGTAATGTTATTTTCTTCCATTTATTTTGAACCAGATCTTTACCCTTATTTGTCTTTTTGTATCCTCTAATGACTTCTGGGTTTTTTTCAAAGAATGTGCATAATACCTCAGTTTGTGCAGCTGATACTCTGGATTTTACTTCTGTTCAAAAAAAATTATAACCAAGATCACAGACTTAGTAGAGATGACTCAGAATATATTAATTAAACGGCTCGCCTTACATACCTTTAGGCATTATAAAATTACGAAGACATAAAACAATATTTTAAGACATTAATTTATTCCCAGCTTTTATTATTTTTCTCCACGGGAGTTGTTTCATTTCAAATGTTGATTATCTATATGAGGAATGGTTATAATAACTTTGTGAGGAACATTATTATTATTTATAATAATACCAAAATAATTATTATTTTTGTTTTGATTGATATATTCCAATTCCAATTTCTTGTTTATGGCTCCATCCATAGTATTAAATTCTCTTTGGCTCCATCGAGTGATCGATTAATCGACTTTTTTTTTCTTTTTCTTTTAATTTTTTTTAACTTTTATTTTGCCAGGGTCAAGTTGAGCAACGTAGGTATTTTTATATTCTTCATGTATTAAATTCTCGTCAATCGTCAAGTTTCAAAGTTCAAGTCATGTTAAATCTTCTTCGAGTCATAGTCAGTCAGTTTAGTTAGGTTTTAGTACAATGGTAGCCGTTCTACTAAAACTTTTCATGGACTTCTTGAGACAATTTGAAAAGCCACTATACACGTAATCATTTCATTTCACTTCACTGGTGCACTTGTATTGATCTTTATTGGACATAATACCACCGATAATATTCAAAAAAACTCAAAAAATACACTATTTTATGAAAATAAAATGAAAACGCAACGTCACTTCGCAAGTTCCCGCCAAAAAGTCCTAATCGACTTCTTTTCACAGTTTTCGCTGTCATCCACACTAGTGAGGGATGGGCGTTGAATCAACGAACTAGTTAAATCAACCGTTGATCTCATGTCAACGTATTAACGTTAACTGTTTAAATGAATCATCTAGTTAAATTCGTCAACGGGATATACGATTTTAACTCAACTGTTAGGGGTCAACTAGTTGAATTCGTCAACGAGATATAAGATTTTAACTCTTTTAATAAATCAACTAAGTTCGAGAACGTTAACGCAACGAAAAAAACTAACGTTAAATAAAACGACGATGGTCTTTGAACTCTAAGTAACGAGAGTAATAGTTGATTTATGAACAACATATTTTTTGGAAGAAAATAATGTCAATATTGTTTAATTTGTTTTTATAAATATAAATAAATTCAAAATAAAATTATAATAATATCAAGTCAGTAGATGTAGAGAGAGAGACTCGTTGAACGTCTCGCAGCGTTGAATAAAAACCGTTCAATGAATTAACAGTTTACGTTGCAAGTTGACATTAGTAGCACATTGACTCGTAAACGAATTTAACTAGTTGACGAACGAAAATCAACGTTAACGTTGCGTTAACCAAAAAACCGTCAACGAACCATCACTAATCCACACGTCGTCCGACCCAAATAGTAATAGTAGGTAGTAGTCAGCTAGTGTTGTCCAAATTAGTTATGTATTTGGTTCAGGTACATTTTCATGTTTTTAAAACCAATGAAAAAATAATATAATATTATTTAATTATATTAAATTAATTTATAATAATAATTTAGTATGTTTTTAACTTACCCTACACTTACAATCAATTATACACATTATTATATTAGTGCTAGACATGGCTTAATAAAAGATTTATAAAACATGATTAGCACTCAGTCTCTGTTTACACAATACTGACAATAGAATTTCTTGTGTCTTTAAAGCTACTGCTAACGGCATTGTCCTCAGTTGCTGTGCTACATTCTTGCCAAATGTATCAAATTCATCACCAATTTCATTACCAAGGTAACCTGTAGGTGCATTAGCCTCAGGTGGTGGGGTATCATTTGATCTGAGCTTGATATAAACTGGATTGGGATTATGCTCAATCTTCATATCAATCTTGGTATCTTCAGATGGGAACATATCCAAGCCAAAGTTACTATCATCATCCTGTCCATATTTACTATCCTCTTCTGTTTCTAGATGAGATGTGTTTGACCCCTAAAAAGTTGAAACTATAAATTGATTACCTTCATTACTTTTAAATTGTATCAGTGAAATAAAATAGACTGCTGGCCTATTGCAGATTACACATATGTAGGTATTACTAATATAAATACCTGTTATTGATTGATAAAAAACCATTTATGGATTAAGTAGTTTCAAAAGGATAATTTAAACTATACAAACAATAATCAACTGACATATGTCTCAGGCTCAGGCACTAATGATTTACATCTGTTGTAATAAATTTAAATGCAGAAAACATCCATTAAAAATTCAAAAAGCACCTTAAGGTCTAAAATACCAGTAAACAAATTATTACATGAGATTCCTGTGAGTCCCGAGGATTTTGCATCAGTACTTGTAACATTCTTAGCTTAATTCCATCAAAGTCATCAGCATTACAAATAACTGGTCCTGTACCATCACTGTTTTGTCTCCATTTTATATCTTTTTGTTTCAATTTAGCTTTGACGTCACATAAATACTGGAAAAAAATGTTATTAATGTATTATGATTTGTATTTTATTAACCCCTGACAAAAAAAGAAAGGTATTCAGTTTTAAATATATAATTTTAGATTTAAAAAATAAAAATCAACCTTTTTCAACTGTAACACATCCTTGCTGGATGAATGCACATTGCAATAGTATATTTTTTTAAACCAAAGACAAATTAATCATCTGTAACATTATTTACCTTGGCCCATCCGTTGGGTTCTTTCTGTATGCCTAATGAATTAAGGTGTGTTGTTATTTTCTTCCATTTATTTTGAACCAGTTCTTTACCAGTAGTTGTCTTTTTGTATCCTCTAATAACTTCTGGGTTTTCTTCAAAAAATGTGCATAGAACCTCAGCTTGTGCAGCTGATATTCTCGGTAGTCTGGATTTTATTTCTATGTTCATGAAAGAAAATTTTTAAAATAAAACCAAGTGAAGCATCCCGACTCAGTCAAAAACTAGAGTGTTAAAGTGTTCAGGTTTTATGTAACGAATAAAAAATGCTGTTATTTTTACATACCTTTGGGCATTTTAACATCCTTTAAATTATTGTAGTCCTTGATCTTCGTGCTTTCATTACATATCTTCAGGAGCGTAGTTTTATTAAAAAAAAATCATATGTGGTTCAAGTTAGCATTAAGTTGCGTTTCATAATTTTTCATAAAGTTTACCTATTTCCAAAAATAAATTATCTATTTGTTTTGATTCACCTCCACAGATTAATGAATAAAGTACTAAAGTACAGATAGGATAGGAGCCGAATGAACAAATCTAATCCAAGGAACGCTTACGCCTGACGCACATCAAATTATATATTTTTATCATTGCAATAAAAACTCTATACCATTGTAATTAACACTAAAAACACTTGAGATATTATGGCGTTCCACAAAAGATACAGTAAGTACACAGTCAGTAGTATTATATTCTCTACGGGGTGATTCCATCGGTTGGAGCGCGAAATTCAAATTTTAAGAAACGTTTGTGTTGTGAAAATTGTTTTGTCGAGTATGGGAAAAGTTTTTTCGATTTGTGACATTTCTGATATCCTAATCTAACTTCGCCGAATAGAGCCTTTTGATCCTTGTCTATCCTAGAAATACAAGAAATGCAAACAGATTGGTCTTGACGTGTAAAGCCTCTACAGTATTTTTGCAAAGGAACTGCTACGCAATGTCTATAATTTTTTTTAATGATCTTCCGGAGTCCATTAAAGAATTGCCTATGACGAAGTTTAAAGTTCAACTTCGGAAGTGGCTTCAGTTCCATAATTTTTATTCCATTACTGAATACTTTACACATTGCAAGAAAAATACGAGTCACAAGTTTTATAATTAATAATGACATACTTCTAATTAATCTAACTATTAACATTTTATTTGATAATTTGAATTTCTGTTAAAATTTGGCAAATTTTTGCATGCCTTTTCTGGCTCATGTGACCACTCTTAATTATTGTATTTAACATCCATCTGTACACATTACTGCAAATAAATTATTATTATTATTATTGGATTGAACCTGTTTGAAATATCGCCGATTTCTCGCTGATTGTAGATATATATTTTTCAAAATCTGTATATCAATGTCGATAGCAATAACTCAAAAAATAAGGAATGGTCTCTTAAGACCATATACGCGTGGCTTCAACACTTAAGGTAGCTGCCCTTACTAACCCGTCTCAAATTTCCACCCTGTATAGCACCATTATGTATATTATATTGCTGACGAAAATAACGCAACGTCCTGAATATACTACTTAAAAATTTGATTCTAAACCTCAGTACCTCTAACCTGATACCTACATGTGTGGGTACACGAATTTCGGAATGGTTCTGTAAACAGATTTGCAGAATTCAAGTGCTTTCAATAAAATATTATTTAAAACAATGTATAAAAATGTATTGTAAAACTTTTACATAAATCTCATAATAAAATCTCTGTGCACAGCATTATACTATATTTTTTTTAAGTAATCCAACACCTTATAAACGAAAATATTACATTTATAGCATTGTTTGTTCATTTTGTTGTAATTTAAAATTAACCGCACCTAAATAAAACATTGGTGCCGATTCTGTTGTTTACAAACTAAATAAATTTAATCTCACTATATCTCTTTCTAATAGTAAATATAAGAAAGGGATGCAAGATATTTTAGTCCTGTCAGTTTAATCCGATCACATATTTCAACGTGAATTTAAGCGCGATCTTTATTGGTCACGACTATTTACCCGTACATTAAACTGGACAGCATTAAAAATGTTCTGTCTTTTTCAATAAGGTTAACTTGAAAGAGAGGTGACTTGTCTAATATTAGTTAGGTTCGTAAACAACAGAACCGACACCATTTACTTATTATATTAATTGATTTTCATGGAATTAATTCCATTATTTCATAATTGCATCAATAGATGCAATTCAAAATATATACCATACCCCATCTAGATACATAACTAATAAATTGTAAAAATATTTTTTCCAAAATAAAAATCACATAGGTAGTCTTCCTTATTCATCATTATATATAGCTAACATATGTTATGAATGTATCACAGTTTCCCCTGCATGAACGGCTTGAGATACTTGTGGAAGCTCTGGTTGACGGGCTCTGCGTTGAGGGGACTCTTCATCGCTTCCTCCATCAGCCGCTCGTACACGCGGCCGTCGTACGCACCCAGGGTCGAGTGTAAAATCTATTGGAGAAAATATAAACAGTGATTTTGAATAGTTATATAGAAACAAAGGACAATTTTATCATACTATTTTTACAAAATTATTTTTAAATCACTTTCAATTCGTGGTAAAAGTACTCATGAATAAAAACAACTTTTACTAAATCCCGAATATAAAATGTACTTATTTTGTTTGAGGTTGAAGTTTTGTTTTTTGTTAATTAGGTTATTGCATTCTTAGGTCGATGTTCACTGAATAGAAAACGGTCCGATAAATTATAATTGGGCGTTTATCATGAATTTTCGCAGGAAAAGTCACCAGTTAGTGAACCAGTCTAACATAAAACCCAGCTCATTGCTAATTTTAATTACAAAACAGTTATATACAAACCTCATCCCTAATGTCGAATGAGTCGACCAAGCCGACGGCGTTAGGCCTCAACTTGGTGAGCAGTTCCTCGTACCAGTGCTGCAGTTGCTCTATGTCGCGCTCCGATATTGATGTGAACTGTAATCATGAATTATTTTAATATCATCATCATAATGTCAGCCGAAAGGTAAGTTCATGTATTACGTAAGCACTATGGGGGGTGGGGGGTCTTTGTTTTGCTTATTTTGGATGACATGGGGGGTAGGGGAGTCTAGATGATGATTACGTCATCGGTAGTTATTTACTTTTTTCCACGAATGTTTTAATATACTCTGTGAGATTCGCCCAATAAAAAAAATCTATCGACATACCATTCATCATTAAAATATAACTAAAATCTAAAATTGAAAATTTAAAGAAACCCCCGAAACTCACTAGAAAATTGGTCATAACTTCGAAACAGCTGAGCGGATATTCTTGAAACATAGCTAAGAAAACTCGACTAAGACACTTTCAAACAAAAAACTAAATCGAAATCGAGACGGCGGACATGGGACGGACATACGTACAAGTCAAATACAAAACCCTCTCTGTTTGGCTTCGCCGCAGTAGGGTAAAAATAACTTCTTACCCTTAACAAATCACCGACGCATTGCAACGCCCAATACACGACGTACAAATCAACCAACTGAAGGAGCACTTCACGTAACTCTGGCGATACATTCTTCACCAAATTCTCCGTTTCTTCAAAGTATGTTGATAGTAAGAATGCACGGCAATGGGCCTGTGGAAGAGGAGATATAATAATTGTGTCGATTCTGTTGTTTTTGTCTCTTTCTAACAAACAAGTTTCTGTCAAAAAAATCATTTTTGGTACAAGCTTTTATTGCCGACTGTACTTTTTTTTGCACAGTCTTCAACTACTCGTTAAGACGGTTCCAATGAGCCCTTGAATGAAACACTGGGTATGTGTCGTTTTATTACGGAGTTCCTATGTCCAACTTCCAGCTCCATCATCAGATCAGCTCCACGTCAACATAATATTGCATTGTCATGCGATTTGGATATTCGTGCAAAATTTCAGCTCAATCGGAAACCGGAAAGTGGGTGAAATTTAACTTGCAAAATTCCATTACAGACAATGTAAATGTTCCAGACAGGAAAGTAAATAAAAACATGTAAAAACATAAGATAATTTCACCCAAACTATTAGCAAGTTTATATTTACCACAGAAGCCTGAGTGAGTTGCACTGAGGTCATGTTCCAGGCATCCTCGTAGGAGAGGCCGGTCTTCTGCCGTTTTTCAATGTTAGCCACGCACAGGCCGATTTTACTGAAAATAAAATTATGACAATAAATTTAAAGTTTTTTTACTAATCAATAGGGGATATGCATTTTTTTTATCGCATTTCTTAATAAAATATGAAAATACGTCAAAAAAGATGTAAGCAAGACAGCGATTAAACAGAGAGATCGGATATAAAATGTGTGTGACGGGTTTTATAAACTCCATGCTAAATTCTGTTTTGTTAGAAAGAGATAGGAATAAATTGGCTTATATCTTGGTTATTTTTATAGTTAATCCGAATTTTATTTTTCTTACTGTTTCATAAATGGATGAGCTCTTTCCCTATTGATGATGTAAAATTATGACGTCAGAATGCAGTATTTCATACAAAACTGAGTATGTAGCTGATTGGATTAGGTCCGATTTTCAATCAATACGTAAACGAATAAACTTTTCCTAGATGAGTCTATTGAAATCGTTCTTATTCCAGACACCGCTTATCTGGCCATTGTAAATTCAGCGTTTAGAGAGCCAACTAACCCGGCTGCGAGTCTCTGGAAGCCAGCGATGATCCCTTCGATAGTGTTGTCCCAGGGCGGGGAGCGGCGGCCGGCGCCCACCTTGCTCAGGTACGACACTGTCGGCACCAGGGTGTTGCCGCCCGACGCTTGCTGCCACGCTTTCACCAAGTACCTGTTCAACAAGAACAACCATTTGAAGAGCAGCTTTTGGATTTAATGGATCATACAAAATATAAATTTCAAAGAGTCACCTACTCGGTGGCAAAATTACGAGAGACAAGCCAGTTGACGCAGTTGGTTAAGACACGACCTGTAGCGCCGCTGGTCGAGGGTTCAATTCCCATCCAGGACAAACATTTGTGTGCATGAACATGTCTGTTTGTCCCGAGTCTGGGTGTAATTATCTACATAAGTAAGTATTTACAAAAAAAATGTAGTATATCAGTTATCTGGTTTCTGCTTAGTTTGGGATCAGTTACCCGTGTGTGATGAATGTCCCAGGATATTTATTTATTTACCCTTTACATGAGAGCATCGGCTCATAGTAATGAGACTGATCGCAGATTAACATAAAAAATACCAATGTAATATTACCAAATATTAACATAACCGCAGCAACATTATGTTTTACATTAAATATTTTATAAACCCCGCATAAAGTATTGTATAATTCGGCTTTGTTTCCACGTATAATGAATTAACCATTTTAAATTTAAATTCGCTTTGAATAATTGCCGATTCCTTACACAATAGTTAACTAATTAGTCAAAGTAATTCTAGTAATTTTTTTAAGTATAAGCATGTGTACAATCTCACCATGGTCACTGATTATGTGGGTGATGGTGGTAAGCACACAAAGCCTAGAAGAAAACTGGCTCTCAAGTGCAGCTGTCGGAAAACACCTGTAGGTGCTAGGCGATAGATTTTCAACATGAGGGTGGTAGTTAGCCAGGCGAATACTACAAACCACCGTGCAATGGATTCCTCACGAAAAAGTATGTGTATTTTATTTTTTTAAACATGACAATATTTTGCAGCATTGAAGCACCTTAAAAACCTGTGTAGGTATGTCTCCTCGAACTTATACCTACTAATTACAAAATAATAAATACATTAGTTTGTCTACTGCGCGCAAAACATGTAACAAATGTGGGTAAGTGTTATGTAAGCGTAGCTCCCGGTACCGCTCATAATAGGTACAATTTTATTTTACCTTTGCACTCGAAGCAATCAAAATGTTACAGGGTGGTGTATTATATGTCGTGGAAATCAAATAAGTTGTAATTTATTCCGCTAGTTATTATAATAGGGTAGTTGCCTGACATGTCAAATCAGCAGCAAATAAATGTCAAAACAATAGTTTATATGAACTTTTGTATGAAATACTACACTATGACGTCACAGGTTCACAGTATCAAATGATCTACTTTTAGTGGTTCTACTGGTAATTAAAAATTATAAAAAGCATAAAATGTACAACATATTTGATGTTTCCACGTGTTTTTAGATGTTTTATGCATTGCATTGGTTAGTGTTTGGTCATTTATTTTTGACACTGTCAACTAGCCTATTATATCGTTTCTAAATGAGTGTTACCTTGCAGTCTGCAGCAGCAGCACGGTGTTCTCCCCCTCGTAGGTGCAGGCGGCGGTGACGTGTCCGTAGGTGAGAGGTAAGTTGGAGGACTGCATGTAGCCGTGGCCGCCGCACGACAGCCGGCACCGCTCCACGCACTCCCCGGCGTCACTCGTACTTACAGCCTTCAGGCAGCATGATAGTGCGTGCAACTGTCGCAATACAATACAATACAATACAATACATCTATCAATAGGGAATATGCATGATATTTTTTTGCCTTAATAAAAGCTCATTCATTAAAGAAACAGTATTTCGGATAGCTGTTCCGCGTGGTTTCATTCGTGTTCCCGAGATAAAAAGTAGCCTATAACCTTCGAGAATAATGTAGCTTCCTATTAGTGAAAGAATTATTCAAATGGGTTCAGTAGTTTCGGAGCAAACAAACAAACAACACAAAAAATCAAATCTTTCCTCATTATAATATTAGTATAGAAGATACTATATAGATAACTATAAAAATAACCAAGATATATCAAAGCCATCAAAGATTTATTCCTATCTCTTTCTAGGAAAATAGAATTTAAAATGGAATTTATTTGGCCGTCATAGGATATGACGCCACATATTATGTCCGATCTGTCTGTATAATCGCTGTTTAATTAGTAATTTAAAATGCTTATATCTTTCGTGTTTCTTGGCCGATTTTAATTTCGCTTTTTGAAAACTCTTTCGGTATATAAAAATGTGAAAAAAAAATGCATATTCAAATTTTTTATTTATCGGCATTTTACAAATCGGCGAACGCGGATACTCTCAACTAAGTTTTAGACGGACACGAACGCTCAGGACGAAACCGGGGTGAGGATGGATTTTTCAAAGTTACCGACTAATTGGGGTCTGTTGGATTAATACTTTTGCTCGGGCTCTTGAACAGGACGAGTTATCAGTAGGGCGTCGCGACGGTTCTCGCCGTTAAGGACGATATTGTGGTCGGTTTTGTTTTATTTTTTTGCTACGTCAGCTCCGATCTGAACAAGGGTGACGGAATCGTCAGGCTCGCTGAGGGCTTGTCTTGGTTTACGGATGCAGGAAATATAGGAAGCGATGTATGTTGCGACCGAATGACGGTTGCGGTGATTGAGGGCTGTGTCAAGAAATGTACGTGAAGTGAGTTAAAAAAAACTGGCTAGAAATTTAAATCAATTAGTTAAACACGACACGGTTTTATTTTCTGGTATAAAAAAGCATAGCAGGGAACTGGCTATCAAATGCTGGTATTTTCATCTTAAGGTAAGGTTGGTAGTCGGCTAAGCGCGACCAACTACCTAATAACTACTAATATTTCTTACCTCTGGCAACCTTTCCATATCCCCAGCGTCTAACTCAGCGGTGACGTTGTTGTACATGTTCCACAGCCATTCGGCGCTAAGTTTGAACGCGTGCACTGACGCTATGCCAATGAATAGTTTGTGTTGCTGGGTCAAGTAGTCCAGGATCTGAGGTTCCGGTTCACTGTCATAAATTCAAATAACTTATAGAATACGTCATATTAGGAGGGATGCGAGGGAGTAACCCTGTTAAGTTGTTAGTGTTAAGCTGAAGTATTATTATTAATTCGGCTTTCCTGTAATTCTGATATGTATTTAAACCTACATTATGTATACAACTGATTATTTTGAATCATCATGTCAGCCGAAAGACGTCCACTGCTGAACAAAGGCCTCCCCAAGGATCTACACGATGGCCGGGCTTGCGCTACCCGCATCCAGCGGTTTGCCGAGACCCTCACAAGATCATCGCTCCAACTTGTGAGGGGACCTGCCCAGTTCATGGTCGCCATTCGACAACCCTTCTAACCCAGCGGCCGTCGGTTCTACGAGCGATGTACCCCGCCCACTGCCACTTACTTGACAAATCTTCTTTTGGCTATTTTGGATATGTTTCGATAATTGAGTTATTTGTTATTATAATTAACAAGGAAAATATTTTTTTAAAAACAAAACATTTTATTTAAAACAGGAAAGACAAAGCGAGCGAAATCGTACTCCACGATTTGATATGTAATTTAGAGAGTTATTTATAGGTATTTTGAAACGGTATACGAGATAAAAGTTTCATTATGAAATATCCTGAAATCATTACAATTTTTTTTCTGCCAGTCGTGAAGAAATACATATGTATAAAAAAAATCATAATTATGTATTTAAAAGTAAATCATATTTAGGTACCTACTTACTTTTTATAGCATGCAAAGTGGTCCAAATATTTTATACATATTTATGTCTTTTGTCATTATTTATAAGTAATGATTAAATTTATTTAAAATAATGAAAATATGTTAAAAGTTCAATCACACCCATTTTTTACAATGACAGGAAATCCATCAATTAATTCACTTTTAGTAATCTTTTTGAAATAAATCATAATTGTGTATAATTATATAAATCCTCCTTGGTATAATCAATTAATAATAATACCAGTAGAATCAAACTGGCAATGTATTATTCTGTTATGCAAGACATATTTTAATGCAAATTATGAAGTTTTTTTTAAAGAGTAATTGCTGATTTTATTGCCGCCTCTTTAGAAAAAGCTACCTTCCGAACCGTGCATTAGAGTCTGACCATTCATAAGTGCCTGTGAAGGTCTATTTGAATAAATAATATTTCATTTAATTTAATTACTCACTTAGGTTTCGGTTGCGACTGTCTTCTAACAGCTGAGTAGCGTGTAGCTATAGTAACAGCTTTCGCCATATAATTGCACATATCGTTCACTAACACTACCCGAACGAACATCATGGTTCCGTAAGTCAGTTTTGAACTCGGAGCGTTCACGTATGTACCATCCTGAAACAAATTTAATGTTGTAAGACAATAAGGTTGAGAATTTAAAATTTACCTATCTTCATAAACTATTTCCTGATCCAAAGTGGTTCAAACATTTTTTTAATGGAACCTGAGCGGCGGGTACCTAGTGAAAATCCATTTTAATAACATATAACATAAATTATATAAAATGTTGAGATACTTGATGTAAAAAAAAACATATTTTTTTTCAATATATATTTTAGAACTGAAATATTTCAGAAATTACATTTTAATATCTTTTCATAGGACACTTTTATCATTTTAAATAGTGTTACTCTAGATTGGCCTAGAAAACATATGAAAACATGGTCTTGCATAGAATTTCAAACCGTAACGGATACCTCACCTCCAAGACTTTGGTATTCTTCATCAACATATGATCCCTGGGTATCTTAACGTGCTCGAAGCCAAGGAAGCCATTGTTGGTGCCGTTCATGCCAAGCTTGGCGCCAATCTCGCCAACCTTTATACCAGGGAGAGGCATGTGAGTCTCCTCGTCTCTCAATTGTACAATGAAGGGGTGAATGCCGTGGCATTGGCCATTGGTGTAGAGTTGGGCCATTACGATGCAGTAGTTGGCCGTGTGCGCCACTGCAGGAAAAATACGTACAATTATTATTATCGACGTATGTGTAAAGAATATTTTATTTATTACACAGATTGCTGGTAATCTAACTATATGAAAAGAAAGCGTTACTGATTGACTGATATATCACTGCACAGCTCAAACTACGGACATTTGGCATACAGATAGCTATTATTATATGAGCTAGTAGGCATCCGCTAAAGGATTTTTGAAAATTGAACCCCTAGGGGGGGTAAAATAGGGGATCGCAGTTGAAATCGCGGGGTGGTAAGTTAGTGTAGTATAAACAAAGGTAGACATGTTGTGGTAGAAATAAAATTTTCTTTCTTTGCATTCAAAAATTCTCTAAAAAAACTATTGTTATTGGTAATACATATCTAACAAACATTATGTAAATAAATAAATAATCTACTAACAGCCACATGAAGATATTATATCGAATGATCGAATGATAACATAATCATTGAATAATCCCATGCAAAGTGATTTGTAAAATATTTAATCACTTTTATTATTAATCAAGGCAAGGCTACTTAGATAGATAACTCTTTTCTATATGATACTTAAACTTAATAAAATTAATGTGGGATCTCTTTCAGACAATTATAAAGCAACATTTTTTTAATAGTATATTAACACGTAACGCTAATATTAGGCTATACTCAGAACTAACATAGCGAACCCAGGGCTGGTTAAGTAGTGCAATATAAACGTGAATAAAAATAAATTTTATAAACAGAACTCCAAAATGGTTTGCAAAGGCCAAACATCTAGGCTTAGATTCGGTATTATAGTGTTGAAATCAATTACAATTGAGTTTAAGATAATATTGAAACGAAATACAGGATAACAATTACTAATAAGGAGGGCACGCTAAAGATGTCACTAGCAACCTGGACTGACTAGTATTCAATAAAAAACCGGTAAAAACTCTGCAAGGTCACGGTCACACCACTTATTTTGAGGCATTTTTTATTGCAGTCGTATGTGTAGCATTAATCCACATCCACGGGGTAAATATGTCTTTTTTTTTTTTTTTTTTTTTTTTTTTTTTTTTTTTTTTTTTTTTTTTTTTTTTTTTTTTTTTTTTTTGAAAGGACTAAAGTTGGTAGCCTCTGATGGCTGCTCCAACCTTACCGGACAATCGGCGAGCGCAGAGAGCTCTCAGCCGGATAACATTTAGGTAACAACGCCTGAGGGCACCCCCGAGTGGGGTACGAACCTCGGCTCAGGGCGTTACCGGGGGAAGGGGAGGACTTTGTACGAGTTACGACTAATTGGGGGCGGTCGGATTACTAATGGCAGCTCGGGCCGCTTGAACGGGACGAGACTGAGTGAGACGTCGCGGCGGTCCTCGCCGTCGAGGACGGTAGCGTAGTCGGTTTTGTGTAGTGTGTTGTGTACTTTTACGGGCTTCGTCAGCTTCGATCTGAGCTAATGTTATGGGGTCATCCGGCTCGCTGAGGGCTTGCCTTGGTCTAAGGATACGGAGTATACGAGAGGGCGTGTACGTTGCGGCTTTCACTATAAGAGGGTTGCGGTGATTAACGGCGGTATTGAAAAATCTGCGTGAGGCGCGTTTTATAAATTGTTTTAACGTGGGGAGACCTAAATCAATGTGGAGATTTTCATTACGCATGAACCACGGGGCGCCCGTGGCTTTGCGCATGAAACGGTTTTGAATCACCTGAAGGCTATGGATCCGTGCAGGAGCTGCATGTGCGAACACAGTACTAGCATAGGTCATAATGGGGCGGATACACGTGGTATATAGTCTAACCTTGCTTTTGAGGGCAAGTTTAGACTTATGATTCAATAAAAAGTGGAGGCGCCCTAACACAAAGGCGGCGCGCGCGCGGACCGCTTTAATGTGGGCATCAAAGGTCAAACGATCATCGAGAATTACTCCGAGATATTTGGCTTGCCTTTCCCAGGGGATTGGTTCACCGAATAGAGTAACTGCCTTTGGAGGGGTGGGGGTACCTCGATGGTAGGGTCTGTAGAATAGGACCGCCTGGCTTTTGACAGGGTTGATTTCGATCCTCCATTTCCGAAACCAGGCGCCTAGGGCGTTAGCCGCGGTTTGGAGGTTCTTAACAATGACTGAGGGGGACTTACTAGAGCAGTAGACCGCGGTGTCGTCCGCAAATAGAGCTAGCTGCACTTTGTCGGTCTTTGGCATATCACTCGTGTAGAGTGAGAATAGCAAGGGAGACAGTACCGAGCCCTGAGGGACACCGGCACCGATGGGGTGAGGGGAGGAGAGTGCGCCTAGAATGCGATATCGAAAGTGGCGATTTGACAAATAATCTCGTAAGATAAGCACGAGTCTATGTGGAACACCTAAGGTGAATAGCTTAAAGATTAAGCCATTGTGCCACACTTTGTCAAATGCCTTCGCGACATCGAAGAATAAGACGCCTGTCATGTTACGCTCTTGGTACTGGGAAGAGATGTGTTCAACAATACGATGTACTTGTTGAACACAAGAATGTTTGGCTCGGAAGCCAAATTGTTCGTCAGGGATGAGATTATTGGCGTCGGCATATGTTTTGAGGCGGATATAGATCAGTCTCTCATACATCTTGCCCAAGACATTTAATAGGCTTATGGGGCGGTAACTGGAGGGCTCGGACCTGGGTTTGCCGGGCTTATGGATTCCAATTACATGGGCCTCTTTCCACTGATGTGGAAAAATATTACAAGAGAGGGCAGCGTTAAATATGGATGTTAGCAGTATTATGAGGTGGGCGGGGAAGAGTTTGATCACTTTGTTAGTGATTTTGTCCGAGCCCGGGGCCTTCCGCGTGTGTAAGTTCCTGATGATCGATTTGACCTCGTCAGGAGTCGCGGGAGGAAGGGGGTCATCCTCTTCGCTGAGAGGGGGGGGTGGCAATGGGAGGGCGGCTCTCCGTTCAACTTCAAAGTTGACTTCCTCCAAATGACTCGGGTCTATCGGGAGGGTACTGGGCGTGCACTGAAACTCTAAGCTTTCAGCGAGGCATTCTGTTTTATCATCGTCATCGAAAGCGGGAGGGAGATTGGGCCTATTTAGTGGGGGCATGGGTGCTACCGTGTCCTTGGTAAGGGCACGAGAAAGCTGCCAAAAGGCTTGATGAGAGGGTCTAATGTCTGTAAGGGTCTGGTCCCAGCGAACCTGACGTAGCTCTTCAATGCGTGACTTGACGTCACGCTGGAGAGCACGCATACGGATGCGGTTGTCCTCTGAGGGGAAACTATCATAGGCGCGAATGGCGGCATTTCTCTGCCTCAACAAGTCACGTACGTCATCGGGCAAGCGCCAACGTTGATCGCTGTCCGCTGGCACTGTCCGTGAGCAATCGCTAATTAACGATTGCACGTGGCTAGTGAGTGAGTCAATTGCGCCGACAGCCTCATCAGCGGTGTTGAGGCTATCTGGGATCTGATCAAGGTGGACGGATGTGGTTGACTTGAGGCTTTCACTCAGTCTATTCCAATTTGTCACGACCTTTGTGGGGGGGGCTTGACCTGCATCTGGGGAACCTATGCGCCCTGCTAATTCTAGGATAACAGGTCGGTGGTCGGATGTGAGCTCGTGTAGCACTGTTACGTCATGTACACGTAGGTTTACATTGCGTAACAATGCCACATCGAGAATATCAGGTCTGTGTGTCAGTTGGTGGGGATAGTGCGTCGGGTCGAGGGGTGCGATAATATCTATATCTAGAGGGTCAAGGAGGGACTCTAATAGTCTACCTCTGGGGGAAGTTGAGTGACAGTTCCAGAGTACATTTTTCGCGTTTAGGTCACCTGCCAGAATTACAGAGTTACCTAGCGCGAAAATAGACTCTAGATCCGTTTTGAGTGGTGAATCATTACGGGAGGGAGATATATATGCTGATACTATAATTATAGGTTGGTGTCCTGTCATGCCAAGCCTACAAACCGATGCTTCAATGCACTGGAGGGAGGGAGGCGGATCCATGGGGGAGCAGTACAAGGACCTTTTGTAATAGATAAGGGTGCCTCCTAGGGCAGAGTCAATCCTATCATTGCGAACTACTTGGTAGTTTGCAATTTTAGGGTCCCTATGAGAAGTAAATATGTCTATGTGATAGAATTTATAAAGAGAATTAGCGCTATACGACGCTCAAGTGAAATTGGACCTTAGAATACTAAACTAAAGACCGGTCTTTCGTTGTCGTTTGACTTGATGGTTGATATTTACATAAGCAGTTGGTACTTACGTCCACCAGGCCACCATTTGTACGCCGTGAGCGTTGGACTGTGGAGTACAAACTCTTTCGTCTTAGGATCGTATGTCGCCGTCGTCTCTAATCCGCGGACGAAAGTGCCGTGGCCGAGTTCAGTCTAAAACGGAAACATAATCTTACAAACACTACTACAGAAATATCAACTCTAGTTTCCTGATGTGTAAGGACAGTTTTCCAATGAGGAAATTATGATAAGGAATTGCTAGGAATGTCATTTACTCGTAGTTAGACAATGGTGTTATGATTTATAATATCGACATTATATTGGATGTTTACGTAAAACTAGGAAGAGCATTTTTTTTTTATACTACTAAGGTAGCAAGCTAGCGGCCCACCTACACGCAACCTGGTAAGCGGTTACCGTAGCCTATAGACGCTTGCAACACCAGGGGTATCACTCGCGCTTTACCGACCCTGCAAAAATCTCTTCACATCCTGAAGGATCCCATGCAGGGGAGTACATCCCCTGGGAAAACCATGACTGGAAACTATCTTTTCGCTAAGTATATAAAGTTAAAATTACCTATTTCTGAAGGTGTCTATCTGTGGGCTCCACTCATCTCCGTTTTAATGGAAACCGGTCCTTACACGAAGCCAGTGACTTTCTATGCTTTGTGTGGTTAGTCTTCAGCCTCATGATCATTATCCACGAGATTGTGTTCAAAATCAAGTAATAAACGAACCTGAGCGTAAGTGCCAATGATATCAAGGTTGAAAGCCCTTCCGATCCAATACGCCTGCTGCTCCACGGTCGCTTGGCCCATCAGCGTTGGTATGAACATCACATAGTGAAGTGTTAGTGGTGAGCCGTCTTGAAGGATCGCTGAGCCGAGTGAACCACCGAGGACTGCCCTGTTTAATGTCACGAGGATTTATGATCTTCATACTTACGTATGGATCGCAGTGGCAACATGATTTGTTTTTATAAGGCAATTTTAAATTTAGAAGTTTTTGAATAGGCTTATTAGAGAAAGAGCTTTTCCGAGACAGACACATTACATATTATGTGAACCCACCTTTCAACTCAATCGCTTCGGTAATTTCGAAGCAAATTGGCAGTGACACGAGTGATCCAGTACCATGACGTCATTACAACGCTATAAAAAATGCGGATTGGACATCTCAATGACGAAAAGTAACAAAAGAAAACTAGTTTGGTAGGCTAAGTAATTAATACACAGTAGGTATGTTAATATCCTAATTTGCGTGCATTCACATAAAATACTCATATTTGTCTGATGCCCACAGTCCACATATGATGATCCAAAGACTTGTACAATGACTAGTAAAAAAAATGCAAAAGTTTTTGAGGATGTATGTTTGTTTGTTACTTTTTCACGTAAAAACTATTTAGCCCCAGAGGGCTTTTACAAGTGGTAGGTATAGATGCAAAATACTCTTACCTAAAATTCTCCATTCCAGTGTTTTCCTCTTCTTGCCATCTTCTGATCATTTTAAAGAGCAGGCAAGCTTTCTTTACAGCTAGCTCATATTTTTCCTTGTGGCTGAGGTATTCTGAGGGCACTTCATCAATGTGGATACCCTCTTTGAGGACCATTTCCTCTGTAAATATTTTATAATGATAATGTGATGCACATTTAAGGTGATGATAGCTCAGTGGTGACATTGGGCTTAGTCATTGACCATTTATTTGCACATGATCATCTCAGATGCACAGATTAGATGTCTATTAATACAGAGCAAAATGTACATCATTAAGAACAACTTTTACTACGGGACCAACTATTTTCTCGAAAAATAATAAATGATGATTGATACAGGGTTACTTTTTAATAAGTACAATATACTTAAAAAAATTGGCTATTTATGAAAAAGCTAACTTGCTTTTTAGCATATATTAGTTTTTATTTTATAATTACACTTTTTGTTTGAGACATTTCATCCACTATTCAATCAAATCCCTAATAATTATTAATATAAGGTGGCAGTCATCACGAGTGGCAGTTCAATGCACAGTAGCAATAATATAAACAGATAACAGATGTAAAAATACCTACAGCATCAAGTTAAACATTACACTTGGTCTCAGATTATGAATGAACTTTGATCTTTGGTATAGAAAGCAATAGTAAAACATTATTCATAGTACAAAATTGTATACAATCTTTTTTGTTCTTTGTCTTTCTTTTACATAATAATGAATCACAGTGATTTTTTGTCTATTCCAGACTTTAGTCCCATAGGAAATGAGGAAAAATATTTAACTGCAAATTAACCTGTTGTTTCACACAGGAACTGTGAGCCAACGGATTAAAAACACCAATGATGCAAAAACTGGGTCAGAGAGTAGCATAGTAGAGTGTGTTTGTTAATTACCTTTTGTTTAAAGATTGCACTTTTTCTAACTTATTTCTTCAAATTGTTTCATATTTTAAAGTAATAAATTACTTTTTTCTAGTGTGTTAATTTAATTATACATTTTAAATGATGTACATATAAATTCCTAATTATGAGCTCATAATTGTTAATAAACATAACTTATGTAAAAGATAAATGAAAAGAATACAACAACAAGCTCAATAAGTTTATTGCTTCAGGTTTTATAGAGCAGGTACTAATAGGCTAATAGCCTACAAATAAGTGGATTGGTTTAAAAAATATTGTTTCATTAAAAAAACTTAACAAACCATGTAATTACCTCTCTTTTTTCTCTCCTCAGTCAAATGAGGACCTCCATCGATCAAGTTTGTCAGCTCAGTTATATTAAACGTACATTTGTCCCTTTCCCTTTGCAAATCCACATTTACTTTCGAATTGTCTCTCATTTTTAATTAGAACAAAAAGCCAGCGGTAATTTACGTGTCTGCGTGTGCGAGAGGTAGCGCGGTAACCAAGCGGTAACTGGCTCTTGACGAAAACGTAACACCGTCAGAAACTACAGAACAAGTTTTTGTGAAATTGGCACGAAGACTCGGTTATCGACGCGATTAGTGGCACTGGTGGTGGTACGGTGGTTTACTTTGTTTGTCACTAATAAACGAATGAATTACCTACATAAACTTGGTCTACTAGATATTTCGCGTTGCCTACCAAAAATCTTATCACTCACTACCTATTAATTTATCTTCAAACGTTACGTTATTTAATTTAAATTAGGCGTTTATCTGCGTTTATCCGTAAAGTTTCCAAAATTAGGAAACAAAACAAAGTTTAAGTTTGACGGCTGACTGACAGGACATTAGCGACGCGCCGATCCGATTCAATCTTTCTGAAAATCGGATTATGGGCATACGATCTAATCGATTTTCAGATCAGATCCAAACCATGTGATTGGCATCAAATACGTAATGATTTGATATCTACAATACGTACGCAATCGCATTCTTTACTTTGTCAAAACGAAAACACTTGTCAAAAATCTTTATAGTCGCTATCAACAAGACTCGGTGCTCATGACGTCATCCTAGTTGATCAATGGATGTTTGACAGTTCATAGTTGTATTTAACTCTAATACAGTCTCCAAATCCAATGCTTGGCTATTTGTATGAGTATATTTGTGTAGGCCTTATGTCTATACATGGCAATTATTTGCCGAGACAATCGTATATTCATATTTAAATATTGTACACATCCATACATATTTTCCTGCGATTTTTTTTTCGATGTTTTGGATGTTGGAAGTCGGATCACGACGTTTTAGTTCATTACAATCCACAAAATCGGATCGAGCTTAAAAAATGTACATCCCTACGGGACAGATGACAATGACATACATGACAGAAGGACAACGTAGGGCTGCCAGAGCCACCTCACTAAAAAGTAGCTAGTTCAGTGCTCAAAAGTCACCTTAATTAACTTAAATCTAGAGTATAATATGTTCCTTGACCTAAATTCGTATAAATAAAAGTCACCGATACTATACCACTAACATTTTCTGACTTCAGTCAGTGACTGTTTATAATATTCCTTGGATATAAATCGCCAAAGATCAAAAATCGCTAAGGTGGCAGGTTGCTACTCTTTGGTTGCTACTGGCAACACTAGGTAGGCATTTGTTTGAGTCAAGGATATATTTTATTAAATATTTATAAAGCCTAAAAATGATCTATTTTACAAAGACTACTATTGTTTATGTATTGGAAATGAATTGGTTAATATTTTGTTAAACTAGCGAGATCACGGATCTTTATTTGTTTACAACTGTAAAGTAATCAGGGAGCTGAGCTGAGTGAAGGAGTTTTTGTGTACCTAAGATATATACAGTATTATTTATATACATTCTTAGTAATTAAAATTTCCTAATGGAAAAATTATGTCGGGCTTGTCTAGCTACTAAAGAGTCATTTACTTACACCATATTTGAAAATGTATCTCCAGATATTTACTCCTTCTGTACTTCAGTAGAGGTAAAGATTTTTATTTTAGTAAAGCACTGTTTATTAAAAACAGTGTTTTTAATTTACAAAACTTTTTAAATAAATTTTTAAAAAGTTTTTAACTGAACCATATTTTGAGCTACTACACAAACAGGTTTAAAAAAAAATCTTTCCGTTTTTTAATGTTTTCTTTGCTTCTCATAGTGTCCCTAAGCATAACCCT
Source organism: Tethea ocularis (assembly GCA_963555595.1). Lineage (NCBI taxonomy): Eukaryota > Metazoa > Arthropoda > Insecta > Lepidoptera > Drepanidae > Tethea > Tethea ocularis. Next base: position 12,356,417 of record OY741958.1, read on the forward strand.
AACACCTAAAAACCCACCTCTAAGGCTACTCTCTGACCCACAAGATCCAGCATGGAACCTGTCCCTAAGACTACATTCTGACTGCCAGTTTGTTATCCAGTCTGCCGGCGCTGTCAAATAAAATGAAAATCTAGGAAAGTTGTGAAAAGTAACTCTTTTGCAGGAAATCTTATCCTTATTGACTTTAAAAACGTTATTATTATAATTCTAATATTTTCCTGTCAAGGTTGAAATTTAAATAACATTTAAAAATAATAAAAGCGTAACGGAAACTACTTGTTATAAAGAAAAGCCATATGCCAACAAAATTGTTGGGTCAAATACGGACAGCGACGCCAGACTGATTATGGGATAAAATTGTCACCCATATTGAGCTTATTTATTTTTTTATTAATTACAGATTGTCCAAGATGAAAAGCTCCCTAAAACTTTATGCAACAACTGTTATGAACTACTTACAAAATACACAGATTTCAAACACACATGTATTCAGTCTCAAAATACTCTGCTGGAGCTCAGAAATAATATTAAACATGAGTCAGATGGAGAAGCAAAGACTCACAAAGGAAATGTAGATAATAAGGAAAACTTTAAATATGAATTGACTGATGTATATGTAAAAATTGAGGATGAACCAACATTTAATGATAGCGATGGTCAGTTTTATTGAATTTGGATATAGGAAAACCCATAATAAAAGTTTAATTTTGCTAATTACTTTACAGATATACTAACAGCAGCATTTCCTGAAGACACAACTGACAATAAGGTAGTCAAAATACGTAAAAGGTTTGCAAACAAAAGTATTTTTAGATTCTTATTTTGTTAAATCACTTTTAAACATTAGTAAGGCAATAGTAGTTAGTGTGTGAGTGACTTAAAAAGGCTGAGGATCGGCATATAGTAGCATAAATGTGTCCAGTGCTGGATTCTAAGTACATGGCTTAGTTACAACTTTAACAATTAATTTTTTCAGGAAGACAAAAAAGTTTGAAAAATTAAAACCAGTGAAACTCAGAAAGGATGAGAAGAGAAAACATTTTATATTCAATTGTGAATTGTGTGACAAGAAGTTCCATTACAGTGAGAGATTTGAAGCTCACAAACTTGAACATGAAGGGAAAATGGTAAGTGATACCATTATATATACCTAGTCAGGTCATAAATTCTGTCACATGTTTAATATAAAATAATTGAAACAAGTTTATTCATTATGTAACCATTTACCTATATACCAAAATGAACTTAACAAAACATAGATTCTTATGACACTAAAGTTTATTCAAAATGACCTCCGTGATTTTGAATACAGGCCTTCAATCTGCGCGGCCAGTCGTCTATCGCAGCACGAACGAGGTCCATGTCAATATCGGCGGCTGCCTTAATCAAGGATGTCTTGAGTGACTCCAAATTGGGATGAGGCTTTGAGCACGCCTTTTCCTCCAAGTGTTGCCATATCTTGTAATCTAACGGATTCAAATCTGGACTGGAGGAGGGCCAGTCTTCGTGCCGGATGAAGTCGATTTCACGCGCCGCCAGCCAGTCTTGTGTGCTCTTCGCTCTATGAGCTGGCGCCGAATCTTGTTGGAATACCCAGTGCCTGTTATTGAACATGGTATGAGAAACAGGTTCCACAAGGTTCGTCAGGACTGTATTTTGATACACAACTGCATTCGTTTTTACACCTTTCTCACAAAAATGTACCTCTGTTAAGCCCCAATAAGAAACTCCCAACCATACCATGAGCAAGGATGGAAAATGACCTCGTTGGACACGCGGAATACGGTTGCTCGCTTCTTCACTACTGTGTGCGTACACCTTATCATTTTGTTTGTTGTAGCTCTCTTCTACGGTAAAATTTTTTTCATCCGAAAAAAGAATTTCCCGATATTTTTTTCCCGCGTACCGCTTCAACAAAACGCGGCATCTCTTCAGTCTCAGGTCCATTAGACGAGCATTCAAACGATGTCCTGTTTTTCTTCGATATGACCGAAGCCCTAAGTCTTCATTTAACACCCTTTTCACCGTGGTTCTGCTTAACCCCATCTGAAAGGCCAACAGTTTCTGCTTACGTTTGGGATTTCTTTGAATTCGCGCCTTCACAGCTTTTATCACTGCTGGAGTCCTAACAGACCGAGTGCGACCACTTCTTGACCTGTCAACTACACTAGAGTCTTCATTGTATCGTTTGATGGTACGATAAACGAATCTTTTGGTTATATTCAAATTTTTCAGTATGTCAAAAATTTGAATTGGCTCGTAACCGCAACGATGCAACGCAATAACTGCAACACGGTCTTCTTTAAGCGTCCACTCCATATTTAAAAATGAGTAAAATTCTAAAAAGTATGCATTTTTATTTTCATGAACAATTCGAAATTCGAATTCAATAAACTTTTTTGTGGCCAGCATTCTAAAAGAAAAGTTTTTACTGTGTGACAATACTTATGACCTGACTAGGTATACTATCCTTCAAATATAACTATTTATTATGCCTATGAAGAAACTGAATTTAATCTCAAAGTTGACTGCGATCTTGATCATCATCATAACCGCCGAAAGACGTCCACTGCTGGACAAAGGCCTCCACCAAAGATCTCCACAATGGCCGGTCTTGCACTACCCGCATCCAGCGATTTCTTGCGACCCTAACAAGATCATCGGTTCACCTTGGGAGAGGCCTGCCCACGCTGTGTCTTCTGGTTCGTGGTCGCCACTCGAGAACCTTTCTGCCCCAGCGGCCGTCGGTTCTACGAGCGATGTGCCCCGCCCACTGCCACTTTAGTTTCACAATTCTTTAGGCTATGTCGATTACTTTGGTTCGCCTGCGGATCTCATCATTTCTGATCCGATCTCGCAGGGAAACTCCGAGCATAGTCCTCTCCATCAATCTTGATAAGTAATAGCTTTTAATAATTACAGGCACCAAAGCGTTGTCTACCCTGCAATAAGACCTTCATGACATGGAGTGGCCTGAAACGGCACAATGAGTCCGAACACACCATTGTTAACTTAGAAAGCCTTAAGTGCAGAACTTGTGGGAAGGTATTTAAAAGTCGACAAACACTTAGAATGCATGAGAAAAATCATGGCGAGAGGAAGTTGTGTGTTTGCGATGTGTGTGGCAGGGGATTTACATCTGCTTATATTTTGAGGGTAAGACAGTTATTCGCTTGATTAGCTCCTGATAAAGAAGCTTTATTTTAAGAGTTTTAAAATGGACACAACAATGTGGTGATACCATTAACATATTATTTAATACCATTTACATAAATCAATAGCTTGGCTAGTTAAATGACAACCAACACAGCACACCTAACCATAATACAAATAGTACATAGACGGTGCTATCCAACATTGCATAAGATATAGGCTTTAAACCGTAGATTTTTATTACCGTAATAGAGTCTATAGGAGTGGAGTCTTCTTAAAAATCTTATGTCCTTCAATGCTAGATTAAATGAACTATTATTGTTAATGTACAACTTGGATGTTTTTAACTGAATTAAATGACAAAAATAATGTTTTAGACACACCTAGAAACTCACAACCTAAACAGAGAAAGAAGTTTCGCATGCGAGCACTGTGGAAAAAAGTTCTACACCAACACAATACTTCTATCACACGTTTCCCGCCGCCACTCCGGACGCCGATTCATATGCCAAATATGCAACTACCCGTTCACAGACAAATACAACTTGGCCAAACATTTGCTAATACATGACGGGAAGAAGTTGTACAAATGTGATATTTGTGACAAATCTTATGCTAAACATTCTTCATTGGTAGAGCATAAACGCACTCATTCGGGGGAAAGACCTTTCCCTTGCAGTTACTGTCCTAAGAGTTTTCTTTCAAAGAGGCGATTGAATGATCATCATAATATACATATGGGTGTCAAACCGCATGTATGTGGGGTCTGTGGTCATGGATTTACACAGAGAGGAACTTTGAAAAGACATATGAAAGTTCATGATAGAATTGTTCCAATACTAAATTAGAAAGCAATTATGGAATTGTACAGTTCTTTTGAATTAGTTGAATAAAACAATGTATTTATCAATAGAATTTGTACTTATTTTCTTATAAATAATATTGTTACTGTTTTATTATTATGTATTTATAAATCAAATATTTTGAGATACAATTGACCGATTCCAACTTTGTCTTTTCTTTGAGTGCTATTAACACACTTCTCTTTTAACATCAATCATTTGAATTTATGTGTAAAATTGAGCTTTTTGAAGTTATTTACATTTATGGCAACATTTAAAAGGAATATTATAGATTTTTTCAACAATTATTATTCTGAGTAATTTTGGTTGGGTTTATTGGGCCAATACTGTATAATAGTGTACATCATAATCAGTACAATAACAGTAATAATATTGCGATCTCTGAGAACCTTCTCATACGTAGAGTAGCGTATCAATAGCAATATGCTTAGAGCCATCAAACGTCACTATGCCACTGCGTATATGCAACCGATATGGGTGTAGCATCTGTTACCAACTCAGCTCTTAACAATATACTCTCCTCAGCTGTCTTGCCGTGCCCGTGACTCTTAATGTGACGGTTTAGAGCACATTTTTGAATGAAGGCCTGGTTACAGAGCAGACATTTGTGTGGCTTCTCTCCAGTGTGAATCATCCTGTGGTTTCTCATGTCTTTGCGCGCCATGAAACGCTTGGGGCAAATGTCGCAGGCGTATGGTCGTTCACCTGCAAAAGGTAAAGGTATAAATTATTTGCTATCTCTTTCCCACACACCTTTTAGTAGTTGCTTGGCATTGAAAGTAATTATGGTGTTGATGGCATGGAAGTAATCCCCTATTTGTAACGTTACAGGTCGTAATTTCGTAGGACTAACATGAGTTTGTATGTACATGTCTGATATTCCATGATATTTATTTATATTTGGTGTTACTATACTTCACCACGGGTTGAAATTTCAAAAATCCTTTCTTACCAAATATCTTCATCAGTGGTTTGAACTGTGAGTTGATAGATCAGTAAGTCAGCCAGCCATTTAAATTACATTAGAAAAATCAGCTCACCTGTATGTGTTCGCAAATGTACGACTTGAAAACTTTTACTCTTGAATGTTTTATCACAGAAATCACACGAGAACGGCTTATCTGTCGAATGTGAACGCATGTGCTTGAAGAGATCACTCTGAAACATAAATAATATTCTAGAATCTAGAAATCGATATACTTTACATAAAAAGAGCAAGAAAAAAATGAGAATAATAGGATTTTTTCCGAAATAGCAGGGCTAGTCTAATTTATAGCATCTCTGTCTACTAGGTTATTCACTTTTTGACGTCCAAAGGAAAATTTACTTTATTGATTTACAATAAGGTTAATTTCTTAAACCAATGGTTAATTGTATGATGATACAAATGAACCTAACATCACAGCAATAAGGTTTATTATCCTTTGGTATTCTTCAGTGTAATCTAAGTCTTACCTTGACATAAAACCTCATGTCGCATAAAGAACACGCGATATTCTTGACGCCGCTGTGTCTAATGAGATGTATCTTGAGGTTCCCAGGCTGTGCAAATTTCTTGCCGCATTGCGCACAACCATAGTTCTTCTCTTTTGTGTGTGTTTCTAGATGCGTCTAGAAAGAGCAATAATATTATAATTATAGGGTGTGTTAGGAAATGGAATGGATTTAACAATATCTCCTCATTGTCACAAACAAAACTATGGAATTATTATTTTACAAAAGCTAATATAAGAAGGCTATTCAAAAGTTATATTTTGGAAATTTAACACAACTCACTAAAATAGTGAAAATGGACAAAGTCCATTCGCTAGTCCTTCATTCATATTGAAGGACCTAAAGGACCTAACTACTTAATAAAAACACAAAGCTCTTTTACTTTAATTTTCTTTTTAGGGTTCTGGAATTCTAAACAAAAAAAACGGAACCCTTATAGGATCACTCGTGCGTCTGTCTGTCTGTCCGAAAATATTTTACCAGAAGTTCTGACGGTGACAAATACTTGTTATAGGCCAAGCAATAATTTCAAACTTACCTTCAAATTATAGCGCTGCACAAACCTAGCATCGCATATGTGGCACACATGCTTCTTGACCCCTGAGTGTATCAGCTCGTGGTTCTTCAACACATTGAGGTAAGCGAAGTTCTTGCCGCATGTAAGGCACTGGTACTTGCGGACACCCGTGTGAGTGCGCACGTGGCTGTTCAGGTTACGTAGAGTTGGGAATGTTTTGTCACAGTGTTCACATTTTATGTCCGGCTGAAAGTTTGAGAATTGACTTTATTTGTTGGTAGTTAAGGTCTAATTGATATTAAGTGGTTGAAGAGAATAATATTATAAACTATCTCGCAACACATGCCTGCACACATTGCTGGTCGGGATGGCAGAGGATTTAAAATGTATCAATTGAATTTAATAGTTATTCAATTGAAATAAGGTATATATTTCAAGGCTCAGTGATCACTCTCGGAGCATTGCAGGCAATTTTCATTTATGACTATAATCTTAATAGAATAGTCTTAATTTATGACTACAAAATTAATAAACAGCTTCTTGACATTTTTTGGGCATAATTATTGTATACCTTTTTACCAAAATGACTTCTTAAGTGAGCTTCAAAGTTTTCATATTTCTGAAAGGACTTCTCACACTTTGGGCATTTCATTCTGCTTCTCTTCTTTAGAGGTCTTGGTAAACCTCTTTGACGTCTTCTTCTTATTCTGAAAATAATGTCATTAAGTTTGTGAAAGTTTGTTACTTATTCATGTGGTATAATCTAAATACATTAAAGGAAAATGTGACTGAATGACTGGCTGATCTATCAACAAACAGCTCAAGCTCAAACCACTGGACAGATTGGGCTGAAATTTGGCATACAGGTAGCTATTTTGATATAGGCATCTGTTAAGAAAGGATTTTTGAAAATTCAACCCCTAAGAGGGTAAAATAGGGGATCGCAGGTGGAACTGCGGGGCGGAAAACTAGTGGATGAATAAAAGATTACATTTTTATCTAGAAAACTAGATTCTTTGGGAAACTTCCTCCAGTAGGCTTCCTCTACCTTCAAGATCAAAACAAAAACTTTAATTAGTGTCTATTTGACAAAAACATTAATTATCATATGTCTTTTTATTTAATTTTTTATATAATTGTCTAGATTTTGCAAGAAATAAATAAAAAAATTGTATCCAACTTTATTTATTTAATAATTTATTAAAAATTATATTCAATAATATTCCTTTTCTTTATATTTATTTAATTTTGTTATTTATTCATAAGTCTATGGAAGGATATACTGTTTGTCAGACACAGAACCACTTACTTAATTTCTGGCTGTTCCTGCGGCACTTCTGTTGCACTATCATCATTAGTAGATGCATCAAGTATGGGCATAATATCACTTATTTCCAATAAGTTTACATCAATTATATCATTTTCATTTGGACCACTCTCTAACTTTATGTTTATTGGCTGTGGATAAATATTGACAAATTAAAAAAAAAAAAATAAGTAAAAAATAAAAAAATAGGCTTTGAAAACTAAATAGAATATTTTCTATCTTTTGGTATAATTTTATATAGCTATGAAAAGGATGTATGTAAACCTCAACACCTTTTTTGAAATAATAGTTCTTTGAGAGCATGCAGATTTCTAAAGAATCCATTATTAAAATAAGCAAGAACATTAAATTTAAAATTACAGATTTTTTTTTAGAGATGAGGTAGAAAGGATTTTAAATACCTGGGCATCAAATTGCTGTTTCAGTATCATATAGGACCTTGACACCACTTGTTTGAAGTAATACACTTTATTCAGTAGTTCTACACATGTCTGACAGATTTGCTGCGGATAATGGTCCTCTTCTGAAATCTGTAATGATTTAGATTATTACAAAGTATTTATAAACCAATTAATTAATAAGATCTTGGTCATTATTATGGAGATATTTGGTATTGCCAATGTATTACCAACCTTTACAAAGAGTAATAGGAAACTGGCTCTCAAGTGCAATTACCTGAATGCACTGGTAGGTAAATGTGACAGATTACCTAGTGGCTAGCCAGGCGAGTATTGCAATGTAAGCCTACCACAAAATTGACATGGTTTCCTTACAATATTTTCCTTCGCCGAAACCTCAACTTGTTGCAGGATTCGAATCTTAGGCATATTTTGACCACTGAATTTTCATATTGCGTCAAAATTTAACTATCATAAGTATTTACCCTACCTCGATTGATGTGCAATATTTGAATACTTCAGATGTGCACACTGAGAACAAATCCTTGAATGGTCCCGTTTCTGATAGGCAAGCCCTGCATATCTTCTTGAAATCCAGTTCCTTTGCCATTCCAAATAAAAATATTACGTCTTTTTTACTTTACACCTTTAATAGATAAATGAAATGGATTAACATAGTTCTTTACAAAAAAAGCTTGCGATCTTTAATGCAAAAACAGTACACGATACGATACTTTGCTAATTTACAATTGATTTGCAAATTACAAAAACAGTGGCAAAAACATACCTACTTCTAGTTTTTTTAATGGTCATGTCAAATTGTCAATCATGTCATCAACAGACAGCAGACTAGACTAGGGTTGGCGAGTTGGCGATCTAAGATTGATTAATCGATTTTTAAATCTATTTAAGTTCTACTATTTGTCAAAGGAATTAATCAATCTGAGACTTGAGACATTAGAAAATGTTTCCTTTGACTGAGGTTAGGTATTAAATAAAAAAACTGATTAAAGCGATTATTAAGATGCTTTTTATTATTCATCTGATGATTCTGGACCCCTCGGGGAATAATTTTACGTCACATTTAATTAATGTGACAAATATTTCGCATTTTTTTACAAATATCCAAAAATATATATTTATGGAATCTCAAAAATACTTCAATAAACACTGTATTCCTATTCATCATATTGTGGTAACCTTGCCTGTGAATTTACAGTGGATCAGATGTAAAGAAAAAATATTTATGTTTTTTTTTTAGGCTAAAAATAATTAATTATCTGACGCAAAATTCTAACGCTCATAAGATAATCCATGGTTTCAGGTTTTCAGCTTTCGTTAAAATGCCACTTACACCCGGTATATCGGATATCGATACAATCAGCAGTTGCGTACATTACGATACGATAGATCGATACAAAGCGACATATCGGGCATCGCTATTATTCGCTATGTCATTTGGGTTGGTTGGAGCAGCTAGGCAGCTGGTAAAAAATACGTCGGTTTTTGACTTTTGAACTTGATATTTATAAATCATCCGAGTCATTCTTCACATTAAATTAGTACCGTATTTCTGTTTTAATTAGATTAAAAGTTTATCTAAATATTATAAAGTATTTGTTCATCTTAATCACAGTTCCACTGACATGGAACTGAGCGGGTGGAGCGTAGCCAAAGCGTAGCGCACCGTAATTGGCCAATCACAGTACTCGAAATCCCCACTCCGTATCGGTTTGATTCGGTGTGATTAGCCAATCGACGACGGTCCGCTCGCTCTGCCTCTGAAACATATCCGCATCAGTGGAAATGCATCCTAATACCGTTGGGTCAGTGGAAACGAACCATTGACTACGTCTGTGGATAATAGCTTGGATGGACTGCGTCAGTGGAAACGCACCCTAACCTACCTTACGTATCATACGAGTAACTACCTAGTAGGTACCTAGGTACAGGTCTTTATTTTTGGTGGAACAAATTCAAAGGAAACACATATTCTCTTTGTATTCATCTCTATTTACCTATGATGGAAAAGAGATTAGGAGACGGTTAAGCTAATCATATCTATGCCTTTCTGAAAAAAGCTTTGTGTGTATGAATGGTACCTATGTCTGTCTGTCTGTCTATCATTAATCTCCAAAATAGATTTTAATGCGAAGTTTTGCAGGTGTTACACGGCATAGTATGTACGATAGTACGCAGTACATTTACGTAGCGTACCTACTTCCATTTTCCGGCAGAAGAATTTTGAATGCACGATAAAGTGATACTGAAATTGATCCACGTCGAGTTGGTAAGAATATCATAAGTGTAGATACACAACAGTTTCTTTGAATAATAAAACGCTTCGTTTTACACGATTGATTATTCAGGTATTATGAAGAACACTAACTTCGAAGCATATGATACGACTTTGTATTTGTCATGTCATCGAAGGTATTGTTAGTGTAGAATTGAATGACTTGTCAATTATGTTTACAGAAAGACACGTGTGTAGTTATCAACACTCACACATACACCGTATGTTAAACAAATGTATAAATAAAATAACCGATCGTAAAAAAAACATTTAAGAATAGTCAGCTGTAAAATGTTCATGTCAGAAGGTTGACAAGCTGCAGGCGATCCACCTGATGGTTAGTGGTTAACGTGCCTATACCATGAAATAGCCGAACATTAGAAAGCCTGGAAGACAACTGGCTCTCAAGTGCAACTTCCGAAACTAAACGATAGATAGGTAGCCGACTGACCGACAGATATTTAACTTGATGGTGGTGGTTGGTACTCACAGCAACTCAATTTTTACATTACAACCATAATTTAGGAGAGCTAGTTTTTTTCACTAAAATTATAAGTCTTGTGTATTATGATATGAAATAGCTTGTAATACAAAAATGTTGTAATGTTGTTTATAAATCCACTTCATAGCATTTATAAATACGTTTTTAAGTACCTACATAGGTAGATAAGCTGGCAACGCCTGGCTCCTTATGTGCATGTTAAATTGAACGTTATCGTCATATTTTTAATGTTAATTATTGTTGCACATAATTATTTTTGATAGCAGGTTTTGATTATAGATATAGCATTTACCCACGACATTTACCTAACTATTTAATATTAACGTTATGTCAATAACATACCATAATTTGTCAATAGAATAAAATAGGTCTAAGTATAAAATTGTCGACTAAACTCACTTTTATATTATTTCAATACAAACAGATGCTCAAATTGAATAGGTATCGAAACAAGTTTTACCAATAATCTTACTTACTGTTAGGTGGCATACATTAGTCAATTAAAGTAGGTAGGTAGGTAGTGCGTGTTAATGCTCAGATTGCTCAGCTACCAGGCTACCACCGCAGTCAGCCGGGGCGGCTTCATTCATTTTGCACTCTCTCTGTGTTTATGTTAGTGTTTTTTAGGTTAGGATTCTTAGTTATAAGATAAGTCGAAGTAAAAATACGAGTAATAAGTAGGTATGTGATAAATATAGTTCAGTATATTTATGTGAAACTCATTAATACGTGTATTATGTAATTCGAGTACAATAACGATTCGTTCTTGACGGATGTGTGTATCAAATCGTTTACAATGTTGAAGCTGATAAGGATATTTTTTAGTTACAAGTTTGCAGTGCCACGATACGCTAGTTAATTTTGTTTACGTTAACAAAAGTAAAGTTAATTTTAAAAATGAGCAGCATTCGTGAAATTGACGAAGTGCCAATCGTAAAAAAACCTTGTACCGAGAGGATAAATAATCTAAACGAAATCTTCAACCAAGAATTTGGATGTTATCCTTCATTTTTTGTAAGAGTGCCCGGTCGCGTAAATATTATTGGGGAACATATTGATTACTGTGGTTATCCAGTGTTGCCCATGGCTTTAGAGCAAGATATACTTTTAGCTGCTGGACTAACGAAGAAAACTGTACTAGATTTACGGAATATAAATAGTAAATACGTTGATTTTAAAACCTCCATAACATCAAATGAAGATTTAATAATTGAACCAGATCCTAATGGTAAGCCATTTTGGTACAATTATGTGCTTTGTGGAATAAAAGGTGCGTTAGAATATTTAAACGACAATTTTATAAATGGGCTCCAACTTTATGTTGATGGAAACGTTCCGCCTGCCTCTGGACTTTCAAGTTCCTCGGCGTTAGTCAGTGCATCTTGTTTATCTTTTTTGTACGCACAGAACGTTTCTTTGAGTAAGACTGAGATAGCATCATTATGCGCAAAGAGCGAAAGATATATCGGAACTCAAGGCGGTGGAATGGATCAAGCTATAGGATTTCTTGCGGAAAAATATAGTGCTCAATACATAACATGGGACCCTTTGAATGCTACACCGGTTGCTCTTCCAGAAAATGCTGCGTTTGTTGTGGCTCATAGTGTTGCTGAAGCGAACAAAGCTGCTACTAATGATTTCAATAGACGAGTAATAGAATGCAGATTAGCGGCTAAAATACTAGCAACTTGTAAAGAATTAATAACAGACAGAAAAATTATAACGCTAAGCCACTTACAAAAATTGTTGGACTATAATTTGGAAGATATGGTGAAATTAGTTCACGAGTTCTTGCCAAAAGATGTGTATTTAAAAAGAGAAATATCAGATATATTGAAAGTAAGTGAAGATGATATGAATGAATTGTATTTAACTCCAAACACGAGACATTTAACTGAATTCAAATTGAGACAACGAGCACTCCATGTTTATGAAGAGGCCAAGAGAGTAGAAGAATTCCGCAAAATATGTTGTACTTATTCATCGAGCAAGGATAAGTTGAACAATGGAACAAATGGATTTATTTCTAACGACAATGGTTCTGAATCTAATATAATTGATATTCTTGGGAATTTATTATCGGAAAGTCACCAGAGTCTGAAGACTCTTTACGAATGTTCGCACGACAATTTGGACCGTCTGGTCGAATTATCAAAGGAAATTAACGTTCATTCTCGTTTGACTGGTGCAGGTTGGGGGGGATGTATTGTAGCATTGTGCCATAAGAATATGGTAGATGAATATATTAAAGCTTTAATAGATAATTTTTACATGAAATATTGCGATATTGATGAGACTAAAGCTCTTGCATATGTTTTTGCAACAACGCCAAATCAAGGTGCCGAAATTTACATTAATTAATTAATTTTGTCCATAAGTTTAGTTTACCAAATAAATTACGCAATTTATTTTATTGCCACATTTAACCTTGTAATTTATAGTCGTAGTAAGTAGTATGGTGCTTTTAAAGTTAATGCTTCGGTTGGACCGCGAAATTCTTAGTTTATTTTTATTTCAATTGAAAGTTAAAGGTGAGTTTGTCAACGTGTGATTTGCGACAAGTGTGGTAGTATATTTATTAGATAGATAGATAGATATTACTTTATTGTCACACCACAAAGATTACAAATGTATACAAAAAAAAAAAACTTAACCTAAACAATGAAAGTGTCACAATGGGCGGCCTGATCACTAAGAGTGATCTCTACCAGGCAACCTTTGGATTTATTGTTTAATACCAAAAGAAATCATAAACATATTCCTCCAAGGTATATTAAATTAGTGGTATATACGACTATTTCATGAAAAAATGACTATTTACCACAAATTTCGCGGGCTATCTTGAAGCATTTCCCTTATCTATGTTTAAAAAATAAAATTCAGTCAGTAAACCTACCTATTTTTATATAAAATTTATTTTAGTTATGTAATAAATTGTTTAAATATGGCTGTCGCAATACCATAATGGTCAAAAACGACACATGAAAATGCACCTAAGTTCTGCTGAGATTTTTCAAAACTACCGTTTATTGAAATCAGCGATTGAAACAAACAGTCAAAAGTAAAAGTATTGACCATAAAATAAACTAGAATTGTATAGTAAACAATGTATCGTGTGGAGAAAGAGCGGGTATTTAATTTATTTTAACTACTTATGAAATATATTGTGTATACCTATTATATTTTTATCATTTCTGCTAAATCGTTTATTGATATTGTATAAAATCAAATCAATTATACCTAATATAAAATTAGTCAATAAAGCTTTTCAATTGCATTTGGAATCTATAACTTTATTTGGAAATTTTGGATTGCCCATTCAAATAAAGAAATAAAATAATAGTAAAACCTACGAAATATTCGTTAAAATTTCAAATTTCATCTTAAATTAATCTGCGTTTAAATACGTATGTTAGGTACATATTTGTTATTTAATTATTTTCATTATTGGGGTCGGGGCATGGCCGCGTGGGAGTAGGAAGCTGGTCATATGGCAATAATGAATAGGCCGGGTCAATGTACCTATCTTCTATTCTGTGGGGCACTGCTATAGCTGAAAGTGCGCATCGTGATTTATAGGTAGGTACCTACCTAATCTTCAATATAAAATTGTATCATTTCACTAACAAAAATTTATCTGATAAAGTTTCGCTGATTTTTAACCCTGAGCACAGAGTACATAATAGTACTGGTACCCTGAATCACGATAATATTGTTGTAGATAAAAGTTTGTAGGTATTTTCCAACTTACTTTACAGCACTTGAAATTCAATGAAGGCATTCGACCAGTTTGTAAGGGTGCTCGGGCCTAGGCGTGGACATTAATTTATACCATCTTATTAAGTACTATTATTATTATACTTTTTAAGTAGTTACTAAAGTATTTATTTTGCATTTATTTATTGTCGATAAACCTTAGCAATATAAGTAATTCAATCAATACCTATTAGATATGTTGTATGTATGTATGTACATACAAATTGTATTTTTTCAAATAAAATCATTACAAAAATAGTTTGTATTTATTTATTCCATACATCAATATAAAAGCTTTTCATGTTGTAGTATGATATCGACCAACCGTATCGTAAACGTGAATGTTTGTATGTATGCATGTTTGTTTCTCTTTCACGCAAAAACTACTGAACGGATTTGGATGAATCTTGGCACATAGATAGATCATAACCCTGGAATAACATATAGGCTACTTTTTATCTCGGGAACGCGGGTGGAACCGGGGGGCACAGTCAGTTATAAATATATTTAATATTTATTATATAAAATATGACAACTCATCGGAATCGACATCAGAAAGCGTTTCCGATTCCGATATCGAATCCGAGTGTTTTAAAAAAGTTAAAAGATTGTTAGAACCATCCACGCCAACTGGTATTGCGAATCTACCTACGTAATAACTCTGTGAAAAATAATTTCCTGATTCTACGGCGACATATTTATATAAAAAACAACTTACATTTAAAATACAACTCTGTAAACGCGTCGACGGCAGCCGTAAACGTGTCGACGGCTGCCGGTACCTCAGCCGCCGTTTGCAACATGCCGCTCGTGTGTAAGAGCTCTTACGACCCATGCATGGTATGGTCTGGTATTAGAAGTAAATAAATGATGCTCTAATCTAGCTCTTATCTCGTAGTCTGTGCTATTTATCCAGTTCACGAATCTCAGAAACACTATTTTAACATTTTTTATAATGAATAAAATTAAAAATATTTTTTTATTAAAATAATATTATTATTGAAATTAAGATAGATAAACCTAAAGCTCCTTCACAAACAGAAAAAACTAAAAAAACTATCAATATATATATATATCAATTATTATAAAATAAATTAATATTAAAAAAAAAATACTCAAAACAATAAATTCTAATCTTAATAAAACAATTAATAAATGTTTATGTTTAGAAACAAAAATTAAATCGAGAAACATGATAATACAATATTATTTTTCCAAGGCACTGGGTGGGTACAGCTGATGCAATATTTATCTGTAACCGTATTCGTAAAATGTACACTTTGGGTACATTCCGAAACATGCCGTAATCGATCTTAGCGCTCACATCGATAATTTGCGTTCCGATACGAATATCACATCTATAAGAGCTGTGAACTGTCAATGATTCGGAACGCTTGTGAACGCGCTGACAGTATTTAGAACTAAAATATTCGAAAAAGGGATTAAAAAATTAATGATCAACGCCTTGGTACTCCCTAACTTCAATTATTAGACTCCCTAACTTGAATACAGTGTATTTTTATTTGTTATTCTCACATAAAAACCTTTGTCAAAACAAAAACACAACACAAGTGTCACTTTTGACAGCCACGCTCACAGCGATAACGTTTGGACCATGGTCGTCGTAATCGCAATATGGCGCATGTAATGACGTCACCGATGACGTTTCGCGAGGCTTCGTTATCGCGCTAAAAGTGATTCGGTACGCGTTTTAGCGCGCTCACATCGATAATTATCGATATCATCATCATTCGGAATGCAGCCTTTGACGTCTTTGACCATCACTTTGACATTTAAAAAATTTGCAACTTTCTATAATGCTCGAGTCTGTTTTTTAAATTTATGAAGATCAATTTTAACGAGAAATTTATCTTGAATTACCTAGCTTTTATCATCATAGTGTGAGCTCAACAGATCCTATTTGTTCTGCGACTTTCCTGTAAGTATTAAAACTAATTTAAACGTCATTCTTCTATTTGTGCGTTTTACATGAATAATTAGTAAAAATCTTTGATTTACACTTATTTTATAGCTTACCAAGGACTAGCAGCTATGATTATGTCTAAGGTATACATTATTTTACAATATTTCTGTAAGATATGACACCTTGGCATTTTTGAGGTTATACTGCTATGCAATTTGTCTTAAATGTTAGAAAAATGCTTGATCATCAATATACCTTTCTTGAGATGTAAAATTTTAGGCACCATGATTTACCATATTGTAACTTGTCTAAACATTTGTATAATATTATAATTGAATCACTTTTTATCAGGATTCAGTATTTTGTGTTGTAATAATTTCACTTGCAAAGTAATAATACAATATGGCCAGTTTTTTAACTTGTCGAAAAATATTTGTGGTAATGTGTTGTTCTATTGTCCTTACACACTCATGTATTTCAATTATCATCTCACTCTATGTGCCGTCTCCCACTTTGTTGATTTGGACCTAAATTAAAATAAATAATCCACACAATAATCAATCCATGGCATGTATTCACTGCATGGAATTGTGTGAAATATTCCAAATACCTATATGTATACATAAAAATTTACTTTATAACTAAAATATGTGTAACACAATTATCTAGCATTGCTATGCCAATAAATAATTTATCGTGATTATAGGATGATACTGAAATTAATCAAGATCTTAAAACAGAAGACAGCACTTTAACCGCATCACAGAAAAGAAGAATAAGAAGAAAAAGACTACAAGCTTCTAGAGCCGTGCCTGAATCAGAAAGTGATGAAAAAATAGATATTATATACATAGACTTTACAAAACCTGAAGTAGCAAAGCTTACTTTAAAGGACAACCAAGATAATGGAGATGTTCTAAAAGACGATCCAATACTAGATTTCATTAAATTAAATACAGAAATGTCTTCAAAGCAAGTTTCTCAAATGAGGGATGATGTTATTGCCGCTAGAGAGGCAAAGAAGCTAGCAAAACAGAAAGTAAAGAAGAACTTACCAGAAACAAATGCAGTTATGGATACTGTACTTAAAGTAGAAATAGTTAAAAAAGATAGTCCTGTGAAAACAGAACCTCAAAATGAGTCTCTGAAAAAAGAGCGACCTACTGAAACACAACCTAAACCCCTAGATCCTGTACAGAAAGTTGAGGAGTTAAAGAAAGAGGTAAAACCTGAAGCTAAAAGTAAAGATGAAGTTGATAGAGCAATTGTGAAGAATGATGTAGGAGTATTAGAGAGTGAAAAGGCTAAGGAAAAAATAAAGGCTGAAAGAGAAGCAAAGAAAGCTGCAAAGCAGGCTAAGAAGAAAGGAGCAGCAGGTGGAGATCAGCCTGTAGCTGCATGTAGTGTAAATAAGGATATAACAGTCAAGGATGTGGTAGATACATTGACTGATATTGTAAATGTAGCTAAAGAAGTGCAAGAAGTCTCTGCTAAAGTTAAGGCTATTGATTTGGAAACAAAGAAGGTAATTTTAAATTATTTATTTATTTTTAAAGATTTTCTCTATAATTATTATCGGCAGGCTGTATGATAAATTACTGAAGGCACTAATCACTGTAGTTTTTTCCATGCACATGCTACATGGTTTGGTAAGAAGTTATATTTGGTATTGCTTGTACCAGCAATTACCATCAGATTGGCATCCTTATTATAGTCTGACCGCAACCCCTGTACCGCGGGGAGGTGGGGAGTGGGGACTAGTTGCCGCCGTGAGCGCTGACAGCAGATAAGCAGCTTTGTCCACCTGTCTCACCGCTCGCGCACCTAAGGCGCGGTACAGCGGTTGCAGTTAGACTATACTATAGTTAGTATGCTTTACCATTACAGATTATATTACTATCAGTTTTTTTTTTTTTATACTATGTATAGGCCTGTGTTTGCCCACAATCTCACCGTGGTCAGTGATGATGTGGCCGATGATGGTAAGCACACAAAGCCTAGAAAGGAACTGGCTCTGAAGTGCAGCTGTCGGAACACACCGAAAGGTGCTTGGCGATAGATTTTCAACTTGAGGGTGGTAGCCAGCCAGGCGAGTACTACAAAGTACCCTACCACCGTGCTATGGTTTCCTCACGATGTTTTCCTTCACCGAAAGCTTAAGCTCATTGTAGGATTCGAACCCTGGACTTTCGTCTCGGCATCCGACGTCACTACCAATGAGCTATCATCGCCTAATTCTATAAAACTTTGGCGATTGGCATTCTTATAAAACTGTATTCAGTACATTAAGGGCAGATTTCAACACTTTCCGCATAGTCTTGCATAGTCTTATCTGAGGTTTATCTAGCGGTGAAAGTAACTTTGTCTGTTACGTTTTCACGTCTAAACCAATGAACTGATTGTGATGAAATTTGGCACACAGATAACCTACGTACTAAGTAATCAGTATAGACCAACCATTGGCTCATTGTGTATATTCTCTCACAGATTGCCAAGTTACGTAGGTTAAGAAGAGTTCTTAATAACACATAGCCTATGACATGCAGAAGGACATAGGGTACTTTTTATCCCTGGTACGCGGTTGAAATCGCGGAGAACAGCTAGTAAAGAAATTAATTATTTCACCAGCCAGAAGAAACCAAGAGTAAAGCAGAACTCAAAGCTGAGAGACGCGCCAAACAAGAAGCTCAGAGAGCGGCTAAACAGGCAGCCCAGGAGAAAGCAACGCCCAAGGCTAAGACTGAGCCAAGTGCAAAACCTGAGGAATCTGTTCAAATTACACAGGTAAGTAAGTCTACATGACTACTTTGTTGAAAAATTTGGTTCGGAATACACTATTAACTACTAAAGTTGTTTTTAAAATCAAACAAACAAAACTGATAGTTTATGAATGGGATAATAGATAACCATTGATGTGGTTTTCCCTGTTCAACTAACAAACTGTAACACCTACTTTAATCTCAATAAAGAAAAATAGAAGTAAAGTACCTCAAATTTTTAATGAAAATCTCTCACAACCACTAAAATCTATAACAAGAACTATCGATAACCTGTTAGAGAACCCATTTATTGAGGAAGATTCTAGACCAGGGATTCAAACTATTTTGGGTAGGAGACCCCTCTTCCAAAATGGACCGATACCTCAGACCCCCATAGCCAAATTACTTTAAAAATCCCATCTCTAGTGTTTTTCCTATTGATATAAAATACTTACTTTAAAAACTTGGTAAGTATTGCGGTTGGTTATGTGAGTAGACTTGACATCATTTTCTCATAAAAAATAACAAAAAAATAGACATAAAATTTAGTAAATATCAAGTGTAATTAATAAAAATTATGTACGTAAAAATACTTTAATTTGGTATTTATTAAAACCGTAAAGTAACACAAACTATACAGTGGTGCCAATTCTGTTGTTTACGAACTAAATAAATTTAATCTCACGAGGTATAATGAGATTAATAAGTAAATATAAGAAAGGGATGCAAGATATTTTAGTCCTGTCAGTTTAGTCCGATCACATATTTCAACGTGAATTTAATCGCGATCTCTAATGGTCACGACTATTTACCCGGCATGGATTAAACTGACAGCATTAAACATGTTCTTTTTTCAATAAGGTTAACATGAAAGAGAGGTGACTTGTCTAATATTAGTTAAGTTCGTGAACAACAGAATCGGCATAATTATCTTAAAAGATTCAAATAAGAACTTGTGTTAACTAATAGGGGTCTATTTTTAGACCTCGTCGACCCCTAAAGTCAGTTTTCGTTTGTGTCGACCCCCGGGAACAAGATGCCGACCCCAAGACCAATACCGAGTCGATATCGACCACTATGAGAATCCCTGTTCTAGACTGTATAACATTAAGTTAAATTGTAAACAGCGGGATTAATAATATTTTTAATTTATAGGAAAAATCGCCGAAGCAAAAACCAGTTGAGAAATCGAAAAAACCCCAGAGTGTACACAGAGCCAATTGGTTTCAGCACTTGAATAACGAACATGATAAGGAGTCATTGAAAAAGATACCAATAAATTCCAAGTAAGTGTTTGTAAACTATTCAGCTTATGTATAACATCCACTCGGGTACAGGATAACCACACTCTGATGTTACATTGGCTAACTTTGACAATTAAATTCTAAAGGGACACATGTCGTATGCCATTTAAAGTGTTTAGTACTTCTTATTCTATATGGTAATGGTATTTGCAAAACCTACTGATACATTTATTTTTAATAATACATAATACGTTAGCAAGGGCACAGCATGGGTAACGCTTCGGTGGTATGGTGTTTGCAACCTAAGCTATAGGATATATATTACCAAGAGGATTCTTAAAGAACCCTTTCATAACATCTGGCGCTCTACTGTGTATATTTTATGATAATCGCAATGAGCACCATTATTGAAAATCATCCAATAAGAGCTCACCACGCACACAAAATGGTCTTCGGCGTAGATATTATTATCATCATCATGTTGTCGATTGAAAATCTAATTAAATTTATTTGACGTACTATAGACTACCTAACCTACGAATGAAAAATATTGTTAGAAAATCTGCATGCCAAAAATATAATTCAATCAAAGGCATTTGAATTCTACATTTATCACAGGGCTCGCATTTGGGACTATGGCCTTTAAACTCCTCTAACTAACGTACGGTTTTCCTTGCATTATATGATGTTGATGTAACCTCAGAACGCGTTCAACTTGTAATATGAGGCCAATTGAAACAATAAATGTTGATAAGGCATTTGATTGTTGTGTATTTTATTGCACAATTTGTTACGTTAGATTGTCAATGTAAATAATGGGACATTCTTCACACACGGCCATTTTAAATGCACAATATATTGTTGGTACTTAAAGATAATGATAAACAAACAGATTTTTTTACATCGTGGATGTATTTTGTAAAAATAAAGCTATGCTATGACTATTCTGTTTGCAATGTAGATTAATGAAATTTTCATTTTTTTTTATGGTATGATAAAAATACTGTCGAATTGGGGACCTCCTCCTTTTTTTTAAGTCGGTTAAAAAAACAAATCTATAAATCTAGTATTCAGTTTTTGAAATCGGTTAAAAAAATGTGTGAATTATGTAAATTTTACGGATTCTCTATCGAATTTGGGATTTAGCCATATTTACCCCGTGAAATAGTTCTATTTATTAGTCCTACCTAAGGCAACATAATGGCCCGCCTGGTAAGCTGGTAAGGTTATCGTAGTCTGTGCTTGAAACAACAGGGTTATTGACTTGATGAGCTCTGGCGACCTTACTCCACCCGTAAGAACACAACATTAAAAGCCGGCGCCGGCCATAAGTTATTTGGCTGCGGTATTCTGTAAGCTGGAGGTAATTTCCCAGTCCATCTGCCCTTTGAGCAAAAACGCTACGTTCTCTATTCGGATTACTTCATTTCTTCATGATCATAGAAATGTTTTGTTTACAGTCTGCATCCGGCTATAGTAAAACTTGGTGTACAGCTAGCGTCACGGGTGGTCACAGGTTCCAATGCAAGATGCATTGCTCTTCTAGATGCCCTCAAAAAGGTGAGTTGTGGACTGTTTACTTTTCAATAATCATTGCGATTTCAAAGTTATTCTAATTGTAAAAGATTTGATATGCATGAGGATTTTTTCTACGACACCAGCACCGGAATAAGGATACATTTTAATGGATACAAATATTTTTGTCCTGATTTCGAAATTCAAAATGACCTGAGGCGTAAAATCGCAAGGTCCCTCGTCCCTCCCGGTGTGACGTATGTAATAACGTACATAAATGTTTTTAAGTTTTTCGTTGGAGTTCATATATTTCAGATTTATAAATGTGACGTCACGAAGCTGACACCCTTGCCCCGTCTCATACGATATCACACTTTGTGGACCCTTTAACGGAATTACTTTATGGGTGCTTGTTTCATCCTACTAATCTTACCAATACTATAAAAGCGAAAGTTTATGAGTATGGATGTATGTTTGTTACTCTTTCACGTAAAAACTACTGAACGAATTTGAATGAAACTTGGCACATAGATAGATCATACCCTGGTATAACATAAAGATACCTCGGGAACGCGGGTGAAACCGCAGGGCAGCTGCTAGTAGTATATATATACGGCGGTATTCGGGATATAATATATTTACTCACAAATGAGTGTATATAGATGGTTCGTGATTACACGCTCCCCGCGCGGACGGAGTTCGGGCGCGGGCTGGAGGCGCACCTGGCGACCAGCGTGGAGTACCTGTGGGCGATGCGGCGGCCCTCCGCCTCGCAGACCAACGCGCTCAACTACTTCAGGCACCAACTCACACAGCTGCCCAATAACGTCGACGAGTTTGATGTAAGTTATACAAAGATGTGACCCTCCGCCAGCTAGACAGTTTTTAGCCATAGGAAGTGATCATGTCTTTTTAGGGTTCCGTACCTCAAAAGGAAAAAATGGAACCCTTATAGGATCACCTTATCGTCCGTCTGTCTGTCAAGATCCTTTTTCTCAGGAACGCGTGGAGGTACCAAGCTGAAATTTATATCAAATACTCAGGTCTACTATCCCTTAGAGTTGTGAAATAATCAAACTTCTAAGCCGACGCAATCAAAAGATACAGCCGTTTATGCTCCAAATTTTCGACACTCGCAAGGGAATCAAAACCTACAGGGTACTTCCTGTGAACTTATAATCTTGAAATTTGGTACGATGCAACGTCTTATAGCACAGATAAAGGAAAAATTGCGAAAAGCATACACTCAATTTACTCAAACGCCTCTTTACATCTGGCGCCCTGGGTGGTAATCCCCGAGTGCTAGGCTACTTTTCATCCCAGGAAAACAGGTGAAACCGCGAGAAACCACAAAAGTATTTAATTACACTGGTTCTTGAATACCAATTAATATAATAATTGTCAACAGGCAAAAAAGACTCTGCAAGAGGAGATAGACACATACATTCGAGAGCAGATCGACAAGGCGGGCGAGGCGATCAGCATCGCCGTCAGGAACAAGATCTCTAACGGAGACAATATACTCACATACGGATGGTACGTAATACCAAAGTATTCAATAGGCTAGTTGACAGTGTCAAAAATAAAAGACCAAACACTAACCAATGCATAAAACATCTAAAAATACGTGGAAACCTCAAATATGTTGTACATTTAATGTTTTTTTATGATTTTCATTACCAGTAGAACCATTAAGAGTAGATCATTAGATGCTGTGAAACTATGACGTCATAGTGTAGTATTTCATACAAAATTCATATAAACCATCGTTTTCACATTTATTAAAAAGTAGCTGATTTGATATGTCAGTTAACTCCCCTATACTTATTGCAATGGAAAACAGCCTGAAGATGAAAGATGATGAAGATGTTGCTGTAATTACACCTATCAGCTACTTTAGTTCACATACCGATAGATAGATGGCGCAACGTGAATCTACATCGCGCTGGCAAAGTTTATTAGACCACTAGCTTCCGCCTCGCGGTTTCACCCGCGTTCCCGAGGGATCTTATAGCCTATGTGTTAATCCAGGGTATCAACTACCTCCATACCAAATTTCATCAAAATTGGTCCAAACGTTTGAGCGTGGAGAAGTAACAAACATACAAACACACACTCATAAACATTAATATATTAGTAGGATTGTCATAACAAAGTCACTGGTAACTGATACAAAACCTCTTATCTTTTGTTATACGATTTTTTCTAATTCAATTATTTTATCACGCCTATCGCGCCGCAGGTTGTGGGTTCGATTCCCATCTAGGACAAACATTTGTGTGCTCGAACAATGAACATGTCTATTTGTCCTGAGTTTGGGTGTAATTATTTATATAAGTATATCAGTTGTCTGGTTTACAAGCTATGCTTAGTTTGGGATCATATAACCGTGTGTAAAGAATTTCCCAGGATTTTATTCCCATACCATTTTTTTTATTACCATTGACAATTTCTCTTTGATATTTTTAAACTTTAACATGTATTTATCGAACTGTAAGTTTATTGTAAGTTACTTACAAAGTCCTTTGTGAGCAGTTCATCACTAATCGAGCGTATACTCCGCGAGGCGTGGGAGGCGGGCGTGCAGTTCCGCGCGGTAGTGGTGGGACAGCGAGTGAACCCCGCCGCTAAAGAAATGTTGCGTCGGCTAGTTGCTAGCCACGTACCCTGCACCTACATGGACATCACTGCGCTTAACTTCGCTATGAATAATGTAAGTATCTGCATGCCATCGTTTGACAAAAACAGTAATACATACCTATTCCGTGTAAATTTCAACTGTCTATCTACTACGGGATTTTTAAGGTCGAGCAAAAAACGACGAAAAAGAAACCGTTTCTTTATTTTATCTACTCTCATATCGTAATGTTCTTATTATGAAATCAAAACCAGTACTTTAATGACCCACTTTAGGCACACCCGTGTATAATGATTCATTATAGTACAGTTGTGTTCCCAAGATAATGCTATAAAATAACTTTTTTTCTATTAAAGTACACTTTGGACCTATCAATAGTATAAACGATGACAATGTGACTAATTTGTTGACTTGAAATTTAGAGGTAAGAATTTTTGGGAGTTGGCAACACGGATTTGATTAGGTATATGATTATTGTGTCTGTTTATTTTATTGTTTTTGCTTACATATATCATTTTGACAAAAATTTTTTTTTTTTTTTGCAAAGTTGGTAGAAATATTTTTTTTTTAAATGACATTATTTATATGAGTTTAGATAAAGTACTGTATGATACTGCACATAATTAGGTATTAAAAACTCGTGTGATACTATTAAGAACCTCGCCTACGGCTCGGTACTTAAACTCACACTCGTAGTTAATAACCCCTATTATGCAACAGTATCATAAACTACTATTATGTATTTTTTATTTATTCATTTAATTCAGAAAACATATGGGTTAGTAATAAGACTTACATACTGTGTTAGTAACATTAAACTATTATAAATAAAAAATAATTTAGAAACCTGTGTCCACCAAACCCGCAGCAATGCAAGCGGGTCCAGTGCCACAGAAGTGGACAGTCACACTTCTCGCCAATTAATTTCAGGATTCCGTTGGCGCTCCCGCGTATATGACGCATTATCCTACTATCCGTATTAGCTTCTGCAAACATACCTGACGCGCTACAGAACCGCGTGTTTAATTTTTAAATTTATTTAATTTCGATTATTTGTTGTCATTGTGGCATCAGTAGAAATTCTCTAAAAAAAACAACTAGCTATTAGGGTTCATGACATACAGCCCGCTCGACGCGCTCGGCTGAGTGATACACCTACACTCTATAGTATAGACATGTATGTCCCGGTACCCGGTACCCGGTACCCGGTACAGATAAGCAAGGTGGTGCTGGGCGCGAGCTCGGTGCTGGTGGACGGGTCGGTGGTGTGCGGCGCGGGCGGCGCGCAGACGGCGCTGGCGGCGCGCGCGCGCAACCTGCCCGTGCTCGTCGCCTGCGAGACGCACAAGTTCGCCGACAACGTGCACACCGACGCCTTCGTATACAACGAGATCGGTTAATACATACACATACTACACTACTAACTACCATCCAAACTATATACCTACACGTGACACAGCTGCACTACAGAGCTGGTTCCCTTCTAGGCTTGTGTGCTTAAGGGTAATTTTATCAAGTTTTTTGCTAATTGCAGCTCAGTTATAGGTCGTAAGTTATCAACATGTTATTTGCGAGAAGAATTGTAGTATATTTACTGATTAATAACAAAAGAAATCATCAACATATTCCTCCAAGGCATATTATTGACATATACGACTATTTCATGAAAATGTTACTCATATACATAAAATTTGAATTTCGCGCTCCAACCGAATGTTCCCCCTTAACTTACCACTATCGGAAAGAGTAACTAACATCCATACATCCTAACTAACTTTCGCATTTAAAATATTATTAGGACTGACTAGTTTATAATATTCCCGAGGGATAAAAAGTAGCCTATGTGTTAATACCAAATTTCATCAGAATTGGTCCAGCCGTTTAAACGTGAAGAAGTAACAAACATACTAACACACAAACATTCGCATTTTTAATATTAGTTAGTAGGATACAATAAAGGGGTGGCCCCCCTGAGATTGGTTAATACTTTGATTAACTAGCATCCAATCCTTGGTTGGTCACTATAATTAATATGAGTCTTAATAAATTACATATTTTTAACTAGCTTCCACCCTGCGATTTCACCCACGCTCCCGAGGATCTTATATTTTCCCGGGATAAAAAAATATCCTATGTGTTAAGTTTAATATATCTATGTTCCAAATTTCATCCAAATCTGTTCAGTAGTTTTTGCGTGAAAGAGTAACAAACATACATCCATACTCACAAACTTTCTCATTTATAATATTAGTAGTATTTTAGACAGCTATGTGATAAGAAATGACAATATTCTTTTTCCAGGCGATCCGGACGACCTAATCGACCAATCGGACGAGAACTCCCCACTCAAAGACTGGCGGTCGAACCCTAATTTGACTCCTCTGAACCTAACTTATGACATCACACCACCCAGTCTCGTCACAGCCGTGGTCACGGAGTTGGCTATACTGCCCTGCACCAGCGCGCCAGTGGTGTTGAGGTTTAAATTGTCCGAGTATGGGGTTTAGACAAATGTATCAGTTATATGAACCTATCGATATTTAAAATAAGATTTTATATTGAAAAATTTAAAATACGTGCATATTAAATTATTCATCAATGTTTATAGTTTATTTTTTTGGAATTGTTAAGGATCATCAGCCGGCCACGTAACTTTTGGTGGTAATCGTAAACTCCATTAATGATTTTATCCAATGACACGCTACGATTAAAGTCATTTTGTGGGCGTGGTAAGCCCTCATTGGATGATTTTCAGTAATGGTATTCGTACCACCAAATATACGCTGTAGAGCCCCAGTACCCCTACCATGAGTTTACTAGCGACTAACGAACGGTGAAACAACTTGTATGAAGTATTATAATACAAGATATATTCCATAACGGTTCACGAGAGGCGCTGGTCGTATCGTTATACTCACAGAACAATTAAACTGAAATTATTTTCACGCTATCGATTACGTTACCGTAGTAAAATTATGGTAGGGAACCATACGGACTTGTATTATGCTCAAAAGAGTTGTGTGAGTTGCGGTTCAAAATGGCTACAGCCCTACCTTTAAATTTCGCACGTATTTTATAGCCATTCATATTTTTTCTCATATCTTTCAAGATTGAAATATTGTACTCATGATTCTGAAGATAATTTCACCCATTGCATTGTTAAGTACATTTCCCATGTAACAGTAATAATCTGATATGCAAATTAGCTGACAATGAGCTTATATGAGATTCTAGTTTACGAGGAAGATGAACGCGAGTGAAACCGCGGGGGACAGCTAGTCAAAAATAATACTGTATGTATGCAGAGTGTACCATATTATATATACATATATACCTATACATCATATAGATAATATCCAGTTTCAAAGACATGTATCCACAACCTTATTAACCCTGTATAAAGTTGTGTACTGTATGTATTCTCTTTGTGCATGCTATGCCATATTGTCATGATACCAGTCTTCCATTTTACTTTTATGTGAAATCAGTGAATGACAAGTTTCATGCGTGTATATTCTTTTGAAAGCTCTATCTTAAATTATTAATGTAACCTATTTTATATTGTAACAACCGTAGATGGGTTAAAAAATTGGTATTTTAATATGTTTTCAATTATGCTAGTTTTTCTGTAAATAAACTTTCTACAAACAAATATGATGTTAGTTTTATGCTTAAAGTAATTATTTTTCCTTCAATATTGTACATAATACCTTGTTTATTTCTTACTGACAATTTGGAGTTAAATATCATAAATAAACTCAAGGCAAAAATGGTATTTAGAATGATTTCTATTTAATAAACTTTACAATAAAACATCAATTTTATTAAAAACATTTATTCTGCACATATTCATTTGAGACACACAGAAATGCAGGGGAACTAGATAGTTTGCAAAATATTAATTATTATTATATTAGAATATTATGTAATAAAATGAAATTATTAATCTTTATGATGATGTTCAGCCTTATGAATAGAAAAATCTAATCTAACATAAATAATTACACATAAGAATAAGGCATACAAGAAACCGACAACCAATAGAGGTTCTTGGAACATGAGGAGACGAGGGAATGTGTAACGCAGTTGGAAATCTTGTATATGATTCTCAACTAGATTAGTTTTAGTGAAGGATATGACTGGACGGCCTTTAGTATCTAAATATGTGTAGTGCAAGGTATCAGGTAGTCTTGTCACAGCATATGGGATATTAACTTTAACACCAGTGGAACCTTCTGGCAAGATGATCTTAGTGACTACTTCGTCAACTTGCATGTCATCAAAAATGTGGTCAATCACTCTCATCTTAAGCAAGTACTCATTACCAGTATGGTATAAGTATTCATAACTTGGAACATTGTATCCAAGAGTATAGTGGGTTCTCCAGCCACCAAACAGTGGGTATCTCGGCCTCAAGTCTAATTCAACAGAGTCCTTCTTAACTTTCATGT
This sequence comes from Tethea ocularis, assembly GCA_963555595.1. Lineage (NCBI taxonomy): Eukaryota > Metazoa > Arthropoda > Insecta > Lepidoptera > Drepanidae > Tethea > Tethea ocularis. Next base: position 12,385,254 of record OY741958.1, read on the forward strand.
TGGATGTAGAGATGTTTCCATTTGTGTCACGGTAGTAGACATCAGATGCTGATGAAGGCAGGAATGTCTTGTAGGCCCGTACACTAGCTGGGCCACTGTGATGATCTTGCTGGTAGTCATAGCGAGAGAAAGGACCCTTGAGTTTTGCTCCTGTGTGCTCAATTTCAACTAATTCTTCAATGGCTATGTTGCCCCAGTGTGAAACCTCAATAAGTCTTTCAACACGCGTCACAGTTAAAAATGGTGAGTTATTTTTGTAATGTATACTCAGCTCTTTTTCTGTGAAAGGTCCAATGCTAGAATATGGTCCATACTGAATGTTACCATCTTGTTGAGAGAACGGTTTCACTTTAGTGAAGGATTCTACGCTCTTGGTGTTAAGGATCACATTGGTTTTCTGTGACGTGACATAATAAGGCGAATAAATGTATAAATTGCTGATGTATTTGACTAGTTGGTCCTCCTGTTGTGTGATCGCAGTTGGGTATGGCTGCAAGAACTTTGTGAAGACTTGTTCGATCGTCACAGACGCCGTCGAGCCAGTGTTCAGGGCGTCTTTCAGTTCGACACGCCAGAACTTTACATATTGATAACCTTTTACAGTCGTCTCAACGAGACGCAGATCCTTATTACTGCTGTCCTTCGCACCGATGAAAGCTAAATTGTTTTTCGTAGAGGCTTCTACGGCTATCAAGAAGTTCTTTACCGGTGATCCAGTGTTCTCCAAGGTTATTTTCGATGTAATTTTCACGAGTTGCGATGAGATGTCTATAGTTCGGTCGGTATTTTTAATTTTTATATCACTTGATACGAAGTCTACATTCACGCTTTCGCATGATAACACAATAAATAGAAGAAATACCAAAGAAATCTTAATTTTAGCCATCACCACCGCCGGTATCATTTTGCTTTTGACATTTGACAACGCAATAAGCGGAAGTACACGCCACCTCTTCAAACAGGATATAGATTTGCTTTCTCTAGTTTCTCTATGACAGGTAATTCGGATACACACTAAAAAGATATCTCATCAGAAAAATCGAAACACTTCCGTTTATGGACATGTATTTCAGTACCTAAATAAATTCCTTGGAGTTGTCTCTCTTTGCAGTTTGTTTGCAGTTGTTGTTGTTTGCAGATAACAGTCAAATTATCATCACTTCACTTCTTTTTCAAAATGGCCCCATATGTGTTTATTTTACACAATTCTGCCAATGTCAGGGTGTCAGAGGATAAACGACGGAGATTGATCGGTGAGAAAAAACAATAATAAATAAAATATTTTTTCCAAAATGGCGATTATGACCGGTGGTGAATTGACCTAAAACAAAAAAAAGACAACACTAATATACCACACCATGTTAATTATATATATGTTAGTATATAGTAAACAACACAAAAACAATAATAATATCACAGTTTAATTTTGTTAACATTAATAAATCGAGATAAAAGGTATACAAAGGGAGAATCTACAAGAGATAATAAACATTTCATATTAGTAGGGCGAGGAATTTTGGTTGGTAAGATGTTGTAGAGGGAAAATTGTAATTTAGGGCAAACAAAGAATATGTGATCAGTAGTGCCTTCGTCCAAACCACATTCACATAGAGAGTGGTCCCTCACCCTAATTTTGTGCAAGTGTACAGGAGTACAAGCATGACCTAGGCGGAGACGACATATAATGGATGAAGTACTCTTACTTAATTGACGATACTTAAAAAACCAAGGCTTTACGGGAATGTTAGGCTGAATATCACCATAATATTTGCCAGTTTGTTTTTTAGTTGATTTCCATAACATGTCCCAGGATCCTTCCATACGAGGTTTAGCAAGCGAACATATATCATCACTAACAATATGGGAATGTTGAGAGGAGCCTGTCTGTATAGCATTTTTAGCACAGGAGTCGACAGTTTCATTTCCTGGAATACCACTGTGGCCCGGAATCCAAGCTACATTCACATTTATCCCACGAACAAAGCAGTTGTATAAAGCTTCTCTAATTTTGAGTATAATTGGAAATTTTGATTTAGAGCGAAAAGGGTTAGAAAGAATAGACTGGATACAGCTTTGGGAATCAGTAAAGATGACCGTGTTATTCAAATTGTGGGAAAGGACATAATTAACAGCTTCTAATAGTGCAATAGCTTCTCCTGTAAATACAGATGTAATTGGAGGACATTTGTAACTTAGAATTATTTTAAATTTGGGAATCCAGACGGCCACACCAACACAGCCCTCATCAGAGGTTTTTGAGGCATCCGTAAATATAGGTAACCAACCATTAAATTGCTTATTCATCGCCTCCCTAAATTGTTTTGTAGCCAGTAAAGAGTCCTTATCAATACCTATATTCAAATAAACGGTAGGGCGATAAACAAGTGCCTCGTAAGAAATAGTGAACAGCGGATTGAGTGGAAGCTGCATAACTGGATGCGTGAGGTTGGAGATTGATGAAAAACTGCGAAGGAGACAAGGAAGTTTGTTGGAAGATAATTGAGAAGACATATTTTGAAGTTGTCGCAGTTTATCAGGAAGGGGGTGAGAAGAATTTTGGAATAGTTTAAAAAAGAATCTATCACATAAGTACTGCCTACGAAACTGAAGAGGAGGTTCTACGCACTCTATCTGCATTGCATTGATAGGTGAGGATTTCATTGCTCCTAAGATGATGCGTAGGCATCTGGACTGAATTTTAGTCAGTTTGCCGGTGCCCGACATGTTACAGTGATCTAAAAGGAATGTTCCGTAATCCATATGGCTACGAATAATAGCATTATATAATAGTTTTTGAGTGTAAGGATGGGCACCCCACCACACACCAGAAAGCGCTCTTAGTACGTTAATTCCCTTTTCACATTTCTGAGCAATGTAACTGAAATGAGGAATGCCGGTCATCCTAGAATCTAGTATCATGCCTAAAAATTTAACCTGGTCTTTTAAAGGGATTTCCTCATTCTTATATATAATATTAATTAATGGGGTTATTCTTTTTCTTGTAAAAATCACAGCACAACTTTTAGCAACCGATAAAGATAATCCATGATCTGATAACCACTCTCCAAGGTACTCAAGAGCAATGTTGATATTGCGGGCAGCTTCTACACCAGATTTAGATGAAGTGAATAGAGCCAAGTCATCTGCATATTGAAGTACCTGACAAAAATTATTTACTGAACTCTCAAGGTCATAAGTGTAAAGGTTATATAATAAAGGGCTGAGTACTGAACCTTGAGGAAGGCCTCTCCAGATAAACCTGGGAGGTAAGGAGCCTTTCTGAGTTCTGATTATGATGGTTCTAGCCATCAAGTGATTGCAGATGAACCTAACCATCTTCTCAGGGACACTCAGCTGAAGAAGTTTATTCCTGAGAACCGGAAGAAGGACATGATCATAAGCAGATGCTATATCCAAAAATACTCCTATAAGGTACTCTTTCCTACTAAAGGCCAAATTTATGTCAGTTGTTAATAAACTTAGATTATCCATGGTGCTCATGCCTTTTCTGAATCCGAATTGACTCTTAGCTAAAATTCCCCTACTCTCCATCAGCCATTCTAATCGGTTCCGCAGTAAATGTTCCATAACCTTTGCAAAAATAGAGGACAAAGCGATAGGTCTTCTTGAATTAGGATCTGAGGGATCCTTTCCTGGTTTAAGGAGGGGGATGACTATTTGTGTTTTCCATGGTTCTGGGATTAAACCTTGGTCAAAAAGAATATTAATGAGATGGAGAAAAGTTAATTTGGTTTTGCCATTAGCCTTGCATAGGAAAGAGTAAGGAACTCCATCTATTCCTGGAGAGGAGTCCACTAGACCATCAAGGGCCCTATGGAGTTCATTTAATGAAAACGGGGAGTCCATTACATCGTGTGAAATAATCGGTACAGAAGGAGAGGGAAGTGCGTCAATGAATGGGACGGTAGGGGGTGCTAGTTTATTCGCAAAAGAGTCTAGCCATCTATCAGGGTCATTCGTAGACAAGTTTTCAGCTACCATAGATCCTCGAAATCTCTTAATCTGTTTCCAGACTATAGATGGGGGCGTGCGTGGAGATAATGATTCACAAAAGGAAAACCAACCCTGTTTCTTCTTAGATGACAACAACCTACGTGCACGAGCAGCTATATGCTGATAAGAAAGGTAATTCTCCATGGACATTGACGAGTTGTAAGTTTTCTCAGCCTCGTTTCTTTCGTGAACAATAGCCGTACACTCAGAATTCCACCAAGGCGGAGACTTTTTAAATGATTTTTTCTTTTTCACAGGAATATGAGCATCGGCAGCAGATAAAATAGCCTCTACAAACTTATCATATAAATTCAGGGGGTTTTCATCACTTATGGAAGTGAGAGAATCCAGCTTAGTATCTAATACAGAAGCATAATTCAACCAATCTGCTTTTGAGAGTCTGTATTTTAAGAGAGGAGTGGGGGTATTTAGAAAAGATGACCTAGAAGGAAATGAAATAATGATTGGGAAATGATCACTTCCATAAGAACAATCAGAAATATTCCATGAAAGAAGAGAAGATAAAATAGAAGAACAAAAAGTGAGATCTACTACACTTTTTGGATCTTGGGAGGGAAGAACTCTACGGGTAGGAGATCCATCATTAAGAACACATAGATTGTTATCATCCAAAACATCTAAGATAACTGAAGAAAAAGAGTCGGAATGACTAGAACCCCATGAAACATGATGGGAATTAAAATCACCCATCACAACTACTGGAGGAGGAAGAGAAGCAATAATGGAGTGTAGTTCAGGACCAAGGGAAGGATGGGGATGAGGAATATAAATAGATAAAAAGGTCGTATTTAATGTTCTAACTGCTACTGCATTAATATTACTGCTGTGAGAAGGGATATTAATTTGTGAATATGTGTGAGATTGTTTTATCAATAAAGCACATCCCGCATACCCGTCATTTCTGTCATCCCGCAAGCAGGCAAAACCCGAAACCCTAAAATGGGATCCAGGGACCAACCATGTTTCCGAAATGGCAACCACAGCAGGAGAAAATTTTGAAATTAAAAATATGAGTTCATGTTTTTTATGTCTGACACTTTTAATGTTCCATTGCATTATTCGGACACAATCCATTATTGGTAAGTGAAGCGATTTGAAAAAGTTTGTTTGCAACGTGGGACGGTAAATTTTCGTTTTTGTTGGAAATTAAGTTAAGTATTATGGATAAAAGAAGATCCAATAAATTTTCATTAGAAGATAAAGTAGAGGGAGGAGAGGAAGGAGATTGAGATAACGCACAACCGTTAGGTAGTGATGAAGGAACTTCCGATGTTAGAGCCCTATGAGCCTCTTTATCATATCCTACTCCTAGTTGAGGTCGAGGTCTCCTGTTTGCAAAAACTGTTTTTCTATAAGATGTTGTTGGGAAAGATTGTGGATCTCTATTAGATCGGCCTGTATTTGGAGGAGAGGAAAACATCTCTCTTGCAACTTCAGAAAATGTTTTACATACTGAAGGAAATTGAGTTGAAGCTTCCTCGTAAGAAATATTATTTTGAGACATAACTGATTTAATGTTTTTCTGACGATCATGCTCAGGGCAACATTTATTTGTCGCAAAATGTTTACCGGTGCAGTACAGACAAGAGGCTAACTCTTCAGCTACATTGCAGCTATCTCCAGAATGAGCCTGAGAACAACGGAAGCAGCGAGGGGTTGAACGACATTGAGCTTTTATGTGACCAAACCGACAACAATTATTACATTGAATGGTGGGAAATTGGTAAGTCTCTACTGGCAAGGAAGTATGATAGCAGTAGACATGAGCAGGTAAAACTTGGCCATGAAAGGTGAGAACAACACTCTGGGTTGGTATCCATGACACTTTACCATCAATGAAAGTCTTTCTATTCAGTCTTCGTGCCTTTAAAATGTATCCACACCTATCAGGAAGAATCAATGCATCAACAAGTTCCTCCATTGACCACTCCACCGGAACATTTCGAATCAATCCCATACGGGTGATGTTGTATGTAGGTATATTTGCAACATATTTGTATTGGGGTAGTAGTGGACAATCAAGGAAACTGTTGGCATCAATTGATGACATGAATTCAACTGCTATTTTGTTGCGACCAACCTTTTTTACACCATCTCTACAAATATTTTTAATTTTATTAACATGAAGGAATTGTCCAAACTTGAGAGGTCTAATTGATGTCCCAGCAGAGAGGTCTGGTTCAGATCGCGAAACATGAACTAAAAATGGACCTTTATCATCTTTTTCGTAAGCCTTGAAACCTATTGTCAGGCTGTGGTGCATGTACACTGTCTGTATCGACGCAGATGCAGTCTCAGGATCTATTATTGTTTTCTTACGATTTACACTGTTTTCATCGTTCTCTGAACGACGCTTATTATTGTTAGTAGGAGTGATAGTCGTTTCCTGGGTGAAAAGTGGGGGAGACGAGTCCACTACTGACGCACTATGTCCATCCGGAGGATCTGGGGGTTCAGGAGGAATATCCATACTTACCGAAGGAAGTTAATGCACCTTTTGAATAAAACACACACAAACACTTAAATAGGAAAATTCAACATAAATTTCAAGTGAAAATTGAATTAAATATGATAAATTATGCAAGTCAATCTCACTAACACGTGTATCAACTTACAACTCCCCCGTCGTTCTCCCAAATTATCATCAGTTATCTGTGCGTGCAGTTGTCACTTTGTCAGTTGTCCATAGATTAGTATCTCTGCTGTTCCTTGATCTCTACTTAGTTTGTGCCATAGATTAATATGTCAGTTGTCTGTAAGTCGATTGATGTGATGATTGATGAATGCAGTTTGTAGTGTTAGTTATATCCTCTTTGGAATGCATGCAGTTGATATCTACTTGGTTGTTATTAAGCACTTATGCAGACCGCGCGACCGTCGTGAATTATTATTATCGTGCTAATTTATTTATTACTATAAACTGAGAAGTTTTCTTAAAATAAAATCCTTTTCTTGGTCCCTATAAATTGATTACACTTAAACGAAGTGTAACTGGTGATTATTGTTGAATCTTCCTCGGAATAACTACTTGTTGCAATTTACTTTTGAGAATCACTGGTGCAGGAAGTTCCAGTTAACAACGATGATACGCCTATTGGTTCGCATTGGCCTTGTTTTGCTTGGTAAGTGAATTAATGTTACGTATTTAATTTCAAAACACCACGACAGCGTTACTAATGAAGTATTATTTTCTTTCGTAATTCATGGAATGCTATTGTTTATTTGATACGTATCTGATGTTCAATGTATGTAATTGTTCCAGTTTTTAATCAGTTGTTGTCTCCTGTGTCCGCGTTTCGTGGCTACGCAGCCCGAGGCAACGGCGGCAAGACCGACAGAGGCTCCAAAGTTCCACCTCAATCTAATACTTTTGGTGGGACATCCTCAGGGATCCCTTCACAAAACGGCACTCGTCGAGGTTTGGGAATATCGGCTTGGGGCATAGTTATGGTAATAGTGTCTTTAATACTGACAGGAATGGGTTTTTATTACTTTTCCATTTGCTACCCTATTTTGTGCAAAAAAAATAACAAATATGACATGATGGCCTTGCCTACTATGGCATAGAAAATTAATATTATGAATATCATAAGCATATCCAGTTAATTGCTAAAAATGCAATATAACTTAAATAAATAAAGGTTGTGATGAGGTCAAATAGATGAATAAAATATATCTAACAACAATTTTTATGAAATAAATTGATGTAATTTTTAGCTTATGTAGAATCTAGGTGCTAAAATTTTGGATTGACTTAGATTACACATTTAAGACTGTTCTGAAATCATTTTAAATTAATAATAAAATAGGTATACATTTTGAATATTTAATGTATTCAAAATAAGTGAAGAGATGGAGCATCTAAAATAATGTGATTGAAATTGTTCTGAACAAAATACATTTCCTGTGCCTTCATCAAAGTATTAAACAAAAAATACCTCTACAGATGCCATAGCTAAAATATGGTAACATCAAATATATTAATATTCCCAAAAACTTTCTAAGGTAGCTAAATAAATACAACATATTATAGTATGTTTATCACAAAAGTATTATTTCGAGTTTTAATTTATGCTATTTTGAAGCATTTTATACTCATTAAGACTAAATGGAAAACATAATCATTCTCGAGACATAAGTATGATAATTAGTTAAACAAACTGAACTGTCATTGTTAATTTATGAGATTAAGTGTTATCATTAAATTAATTAACTGATGGAGTAAACACTATTGATACATCCAAACAGTAGTTCTAGAATATATAATATAGTACCTACCTACATATTTGGGTAGGTATATTTAAATAATCAATCAATCAAAGGCTATATTAATTATCAATGTTGCCTTAGTTTTTACTCAAACAGTATTATGTAATGTATTACGATAAAGCATTTAAGTATATTCCTATATTCATTGTACAAGTAAAGTACGACAAAATAAGACTGTTTTTCACGACTTTTTGTTGTAAACCTATTTAGTATTAGTTCTTGTTGTTTTTGTAAAAGGTAATGCTCAAACAAATACATTATACGTAGTAATTCAATTTGTGTTTATTTCTGCCCACTCAAATGATTCATAGCTTTTTAATCAAATTGATGAAGCATTTTGTAAAACTCTGTATGTAGACCTAATTATTTTAGCCTTGTCAAATGATATTGTTTAATTTGAATACATTGTACTGTTACTGTAATTGACACAAGCGGAGCATGTACTCGTATAGCATAATGCAAGACTTGAAGAAGAAGATGATAATGCTCATCAGCCTCTGAAATCAGATAGGTAGGTTGCCTGTCTATGCTAGCCAGCAATAGGCATACATCATTTGAAGGTCAAAATATAAAAATCTCATAACATTATACCTAAGTAACTGTGGATAAATATTTAAATGTGTTCACATGGGGAAAGGGAATTAGCAAGTAGGTTAGGGACAGTACCCAAACTACCTGATCTGTTAGGGGGGAAAGGGGATCTTTAAAAATACCACGCTTGGTTTTTTTTCGACCTATTGAAATATGGCACGCAGCGTTTAGCGCCTTTTAAACTCACAGTTGGCACAGAGTCATCGTGAGTTCGTAGTCGTACCGATATATTATAATACAAACGTGAGCCAAATTTTTTTTAAACTTTGTTTGCAAAAAAATATTTAAAACCATATTTCTGAATTACTACGTGAAAACTCGAGGGGGAGGGGTGGGGGGACTTAGCAAATACTACCACTGAGGTGGGGAGGGGGTTCAGAAATGGGTGTCATGAATATGGGTACTTTAGCTAGCGTGTCGCATCGCTTATTGGGAACATAATGAAGAAAAAATAAATAGAGTACAAGATTTATAATTTTTTTTTTATACTACTAAGGTAGCAAGCAAGCATACGGCCCACCTGATGGTAAGTGGTTACCGTCGCCTATCGTCATTAGCAATACCAGAGATATTGCCAATGTGTTGCTGACCTGTTACAATGCCGAGAAGGCAAATTGGCTCTCAAGTGCAATTGCCGGAACACACCGGTAGGTGCTTGGCGACAAATTTTCAACTTGAGGATGGTAGCCAGCCAGGCGGGTACTACAAAGTACCCTACCACCGTGCTATGGTTTCCTCACGATGTTTTCCTTCACTGAAAGCTCAAGCTCATTGTAGGAACCCACGACCTTCGTCGCGGCATCCGACTTCACTACCACTGAGCTATCATCGCCTTAAAATGTAACAGCACTTCTGTTACATTGTTACATGTTAACTAAAGAGCGTATTGTAATTAGTACCTAAAAACCTAATTATGTTACGTTTGGATTACATCGTGAGAGTATGCATGTGCAAATAAAAAAGAAAATGATTATATTAAAAATTTAATAGGGGTTACTTTTACAATTAAAATTATACAAATTGGAAGATTATATCTAAATGTTTCACTGGTTTGTTTTATCTAAAACTTAAGTTACAGTCAGAACAAATACATTAATTTTATTAATTCTATGACATTCAGAAGTAAAAATATATTCAGTCCTTCAAACTTACACGCATATCTCAACAAACTGTTAATAAAAACGCGCCAAAAATATAATTATCTAGACATTGTGATTTTCCATAGATATGTAAAGTATTTGTAGAAAAATAAATGTTAAAGCAATGTATTGAAAAGATTGAGATGTAATTAGCCCATACCTAGAGAGCTTAGGAACAAATCTGATAACGTTTAATTTCACTACTATTCAAGATTCTATTTATCTCTCTAGAAGGAATCTTCACACTTAAAAGAAACAGCTGCATAAGCCATATCACACTATCAAAGATGAAATTACCATTACATTTTTAAAGTATACATAAAACCTTTTATTTCAAGATTTAATTTCATTTTTAGTTGAGTAAAATTATCCGATTAAGTACCTGTAAATATCATATTGCATTTTAACGGTAACCTTATTAAAATAATATAAATATTGATTGAAACTCGTTGATATTGAATTAAAATTGATTGCATAAATAATTAAAGATTTCCACTCACTACACAACCATGCTATGAGAAAATATTTACATCTGTCCAGTCAGTCACACCTTGGCAGTAGGCAAGCATTGATTGGAATTTGCTTCCATGCTACCTTATTTTTTTAAATTTTGAGACATCACTACCATTCCAAAGATAAATTATTTTCTTTTAAAATACATTCATTGTCAAGCATAGCATGGTCAGGCATCGTAACTTTCAGACAAGAAATCACACTGCACATAATTAGGTTTACAGTATACAATTTACTTATAACTCGTCCTTCTCAAGGTCGACATCGGAGAGGTCAATTTCCTCTTCAGGGGGCAGTTCACCGTCTTTGCCATCCCAGGGGTCGGTGGTCGAGATCTTGGGCATTTCTGCGCCGCGTACTGGCGCTGTTTGACCGCGTCCGAAGGAAAGATCCCTGCAAATTAGACGATCCCATTGCTAAATATGCGATTGAATAGGAAATCAGATATGGTTTCAGTGTTTGAACACACAATACATAGTATACATAACTTTGAGATGCCATGGAAATCCATGTTGGATTTATCAATCAGAACAACATTAAGAATATGAACGATTTTAACAATAATGGATCCATCCGCGAAAAACTACAATCTTACCATAATTAATGATGTTGTAGTCTATGGTGGTACAGTATTACACAACTGAGATGTCGCATCGGCAAAACTCGTATTTCCGATCACTTCCGATTTACTCAGCTAATAAAAATCATTAATTATCGCGCCATTCAACGCTATTGGCACAATATATTCCCGCGTTAGTTCGACCCAAGTCAGCATTGGGAATGCACGTGAGTTATTTATTTCCTACACTTCAGGACAATTTAATGGTACAACTATTTATTTTATTTTCACTATGACTTCGTTAAAACGTCGTAAGCCGTATAATAGTCAAAGTCGTGAAATTATTTTTAATGTTTATCAATTTCTGAGTCAAGAGGCCACGGAATGTAAAAATATAGTTTTTGGGAAAGATCACTTTCAAAATCTTCAAGAACGAACTGCGAAAGCAACTACTTTACTGTCCTAAATTTAAATGACTCATCATCATCAGACAGCGACGAATCGTTTGACGACAAGAGGCGCTGTTGAGACTGGGGATATAAGTATGGATGTCGAAGGCGTTAATTTTGATTTGAGACATTCATCCTCCTAGCCGTGTACCCTCCATATCGAATATATAAAAAAAAAATTAACAAATAATACATACTTTATAAACGTGATCACTTATTTTGGAAATAAGTGTATAAACATCTACGCATCAATTTTACGAATGTATTCGATTATTTAAATTTACAAGTTATTGCGTTGGCAGAAAGATAATTTTCGCCTAAAGTACTAATAAGCATGGGTAATTTTGTAGGCGCACTCTTTTCGGGAATGATCGATTTTACGAATTTTGCCGATGCTTTATCTATGTTGTGTCATACTGTAAGTGGGTGTAGGAACATAACGACAAACTCAACAAGGCATTTCCTACTAATATTAAAATGGGAAAGTTTGTGATGTTTGTTACTCTTTCACGTAAAAACTACTGAGCGGATTTGGATGAAACTTAGCACATAGATATATCATACCCTGGAATAACATATAGGCTACTTTTTATCCAGGTAAAATATAGGATCCTCGGAAACGCGGGTGCAACCGCGGGGCGGCAGCTAGTAACATAATAAATCAACTAATGAGCTATCCTCGTCATAATAAAAATTCTAATGAAGCATTTACCTCAAGAATTCGTTGATACCAGTCTCGGAGAAGGATCCCCTGAGTGTGGAGAACTTGAGTTTTTTAGCGTTGACGACCGCCATGGCCGGGTAGCCGAACCCTCCGAGCTCGAGAGCCTCCTCAAGGGACGTCTGGGCACCGGCTTCAGCCCAAATCCAACTGTAATTACATGCATTCACAATTTATTATGTGGTACATTGAAATATTCCGTGATTAGTCTTTCTTACCACTAAAGTAAAAAACGGAACCTTTATAGAATCACTTTGTTGTCTAATTAACTCTATTTTTTCAGAAACAGGGAATTTAATATCAAATACTAAAGTCTACGGTCTCATATTTTGATACTCGAAACTCACTCGTCGATACTTATAGACTACTTAAACTTCCCGTTGATCTAGAATCATAAAAGTACATGTACTATTTTAGTATGGAGGCTGCGCTTTTATTCCAAACTGCTATAAACCGAGAAAATATTATATTTTGATAAAAGAGAAAGTACATAAATTAAGGACTCACATGTGACATGACTGTTATTCATCATCATATTTTTCAAACTAACATCTTTATTTTGTTTTTCGAAAATTACATGTATGTTATACCATATACGAAAGATTTTTTGTTTCGAAACAAGTAAAATGTATTCTTCGCAATTTTCAACGCTAACCTCCGAACCGGAACCTACAGAACTGATTCTAAGATTATAAAAACATGTCTACAATGAATTTTAGTAAGAGGTAATGTCCTCTAAAAAGGTGTCCATGGAAATAAAAATAAATAGTGTCTGTACTCACCCCCACATCTTGTTCTTGTACTTGTCCCCGAGTTTAGTGAGTATGTTGATGTATTGGTTGCGGCAGGCCGCGTTGCAGTCGAGGATGTGGGGCAGGATGGACACCACGCACAGCGGCTTCTCGCTGCACGCCTTCAACGAGCTCTCCTCTACCACCTGACATTACAATACAATACAATACATACATATATACCTTGGACATTCTTCACTAACTTTTTAGATAATTACACCCAGACTCCGGATAAACAGGCATGTTCATGCACAAATACGTTTTTAATTTTTCATGTCTATTCCCTATGGTTTGTAAAATATAGCACAAGTGCTGTGGTAATTCAACTCGGTCGCGTACAGTACAGTTATGAAAATGAATCATATGACATTGCAATAAGGTTCTTAATCATAGAATAAACAGATGATGATGATGATCTATTGATGAGATGATGGCTAATTTTCGTATCACTCTCACTACTGTCACAAGACTCGTGCTATATTTTTAACCGCCAACGCAAAAACGACGGCGTGTTATTTATAAGTATGATGTATGTCTGTCTGTGGCCTTATAGCTCCTGAACGGATGGACCGATTTTGTTTTTTTTTTTTTTGAAAGGCTACTTAATGAGAATGTCTTTAAATTTTTAATTTTAGTTATACAAATTGTAATTTACATTCATTTATTGATGTTTCGACATTCATTACGCTCTGTGATAAGTACCTATATGTATAACATAACATGACAAGTGTAGTTCAAAACCATATTTATAAAACACGATTTACATAAATCAAAATAAACGGTTATTTATAATAACAAGAGCACTGGCAATAAAATTTAACTACATATTGCGAGCTGTGGTAATTCAACTCGGTCGCGTGAACTGCACTCGTTATAATTTCAAGCATTTATCGCCTTGTAGACTATCAATATTTAGAATAAATTTAATAAAGCGAATTAATCGTTAAATGTTTACCTTAAATCTGCTGAGATTTAAGGTAAACATTTAACGATTAATTTTGGATTTTGTAGCCTAAAGCTAAAAGCTCTTTTTTGAGGGTATTTTGAGCAGGTGGTTTTTGATTTATGTGGTCCTAATGGTAAGTATATAAACTTTTACAATACCAGGTAATAGGCGACCTGTTAAAACGCCTACACTATTTTTGTATCTTAGTGCGGGTAGCCAGAGAGATATGAAAATGAGTCTTATTATTTTGCAATAAAGTTCATCTGTTCAATCAAGATTCAGTAAAAATAATAAAATAATATATCCTGGGACATTTTTTCACACATCTGATCCCAAAATAGAAAAGAGCTTGTACTTTGTACAGTATATGTAGATTCAGGTGAACCTTATTGCAATGTCATATGGTTCATTTTCATATCTCTCTGGCTACCCGCACTAAGATACAAAAATAGTGTAAAAGGCAACTGGTCCTTAAGCATGAGTGAGCAAATAAATTGGACTTTTGCTATTGTTCTATGGGAACTTATTAAAAGTATACATACATATTATTTGCTGTACTTATCTTAATGGAATTTGATGCCTTAATCAATAAATTATAGTTACCTGTATAATTTCTGGTGGGGCGACATTCTCAGCAACCTTTTCCAATGCGTAGGAGACGATGTCGCTGGCTGTCCTACCACCGTTGTAGTCTTCAGCAGAATCCATGGTCTTCTTGCCTGATGGGAACAGCTTGATGGTAGGGTAGCCTTGCACTTGGAAACGTGAGGCCATCTCTTGGTGGACTGTTGCATCGAGGGCCCCTAGTTTCACCTGTTGATGTTTACATAAGTTGAGTGACTTAGATTGGGCTTCTGGGCATTATTACTTGCGTAAAGATTTATTTAAAAAAAAAACTACGATTGCATTACGGAAAATTCTTTATTCCTTGTTGATATCACTAAAAACATTTTTTTTTGCTAAAAAGGTCCAAACGTTGATGAGTTATGATTATTTTCTTCTATATGTATTGATCAATTATATTTCTCAAACATGTGTTTGAGAAATCAAAAACTAAATAAATATCCTGGGACATTTCTTCACACACGGTTATCTGATCCCAAACTAAGCAGAGCTTGTACTATGGAAACCAGATAACTGATATACTACATATTCTACTTTTTTTTTGTAAATACTGTATAGACTCAGGACTCATTCAAACTATTAATTTGTAACAGATTTGACATCGAAACTCGTGCTTACGACCTACGCATGTATTTGAATATTTAACTAAACATGTGGGCTATTTTGTAATTATGGTAAAATGGTTTTTGTTATTATTGCAATAATAGCTTTTGTTGAATTTACCTACAAGACTTTTGGCCTGATACATAATGATAAGTGATTAGAAACTTTTTTAAAAACAACAAAAAATATATGAATAGCTTCAAATTAATTATAAATTGTTTTATCTAGGAGGCTATGATATAATACAACTGATAATACTTAGTGGAAGATTCGTTTTGGCATTACCGAATTGGACGTTTATTTAGATAATAACAAGTTAATCAAGTATTGCAAAGATTTGTGCGTATGTACATTAATAAAACGTCCATACTAATATTATAAAATATGCGAAATTAACTCTGTTTGTTTATTAACTTTTCACGCCTAAACCGCTGAACCGATCGCGATGAAATTTGGCACGCAGATGGCGTATGATATGGAGAAGGACATAGGCTACTTTTTATCCCAGAAACGCTGGTGAAACCGCGGGGAACAGCTAGTTATCTATGTATTTTTCTTTAATGCATAGACCTACATTTTGATACTTGACTAACTCATTTCAGCAAGGATTAAAGTGTATTATATACCTACCTTATTTGTATAAAAATAATTTACCATTAAATAATTTCAGGAATTTTATTACTGAATACGACATAGTACTGGCGATAAGGAGTCGATAAATTGCCATTGGAAACGACACGGGCGCAAAAGCATTTGTAATTGCATGAAATCGATTAACATTTAAATAATCTGGAAACAAACGCCAATTTATGAATCTGGGAACTTGCGGTTTCTCTCCAGTAGAAGACTGGTTAGCAAACCAGTGTTGTATGTGATATAATAATTTAGTGAAGTGCATTTAAACTGTAGCCTATAAACGACTCGCGAGTTCCTCCTCATAGACATCAGGCGTTTTTCCATTAGCCAGCCCAGCACCGGCATGGCCGTGCACCGGCACCGGCGCCGGGGTTTCCTTTTTCCACTGCGCCGGTACCGATGCCGGTTTACGCCCGGTGAGTTACACGCTCACACGGCTACAATTCATATAAATATGCAATACACATGCAATTTTGCCGGGCCGGCACCGGTGGGAAGTTTGCTACCCCGGCGACGGCGACGGCGCCGGCGCCGGCAGGACTCAATGCCGGGCCGGCGCCGGTAAGTAAAAAAGCGAGCCATACATTTTCATAAATTTTTGCTTCCCCGGCAACGGCACGGTGCCGGTGTCGGTGCCGGGCCGGGTAATAGAAAAACGCCCATCCTATCTTGTTGAAACTTACGTTGTAGAGGGCACCCCTTGGGAAAAGTACGGCGGAGAGCTCATTCCAAAACCTGAGCGTAGGCGGTAGGAAGCATAGACCGTAGCTTGTCGAACGTTCATTTTATTATTTTAATAGTTTATTTTCAGTTGTTAACATAGGCTATTTATATTTTGATTTTTTTCCGTAAGTTTTATGTGTACTTTTACGCTACTTAGACGAAGTCTGGTCCCGTTTGCTAGTGTATTATAAAATCGTAACTATGGTCAATTTTACTATTTAGATAGTACCTATCATACTATGGCTTCTTTTACTTTATGCCGTGAACCACTGGTTATACCTATAAAATATCTATAAAAACGCTACAAAGTTTATGAAAAGACTACCTTTTTTTATGGCAATGTAAAGGATAAGCCATAAAAACGACAATAAATTCGTGAAATTACCGTCTCTTAGAGTAAGTATATTGAAAATGGTATAAACTAGGTCAGGTCAGCCGGGCTATTGCGTATCTTTTGGTGGTAATCGTAATGAACATCATAAATGATTTCATCCAATGACGCGCTACGACAAAGACTATTTTATGGGCGTGGGGAGCAGTGGCGTAGCTAGGTGACAAAGGGCCCTGGGGCAAAATAAAATAAATCCTGGGATGTAAATAGAATTTAAAACTTGTCGGAAATTTCTTTGTATTTTTTTTTAATGAGTTGCCTGGATTAAAGTTTTGTTTCAACCTATTTTATTCCGAAGGTGCGAAAATGTTCGCATCCAGTCAGGCGGCGCTAAAAGCCAGTTTGGAGGCGAATCTTGTCCTTATTGAATTTAAAAACGTTATTATTATAATTCTTATATTTTCCTGTCAATGTTGAAATTTAAATAACATTTAAAAATAATAAAAGCGTAACGGAAACTACTTTTTATAAACAAAAACCATATACCAACAAAATTGTTGGGCCAAATACGGACAGCGACGCCTAACTGGATAAGAGGTTAGCTAATCAATAAAAAAAATCATTAAGAGGATTTGGGGGCCCTCCCGGGGCACTGCCCCGCCTAGCCCTCCGGTAGCTACGCCAGTGGTTGGGAACCCTAATTGGATGATTTTCAATCATGATGTACATTAGGTACCTAATTTGATACATATTTGTTTACATTTCATTGAAATTTCAGTGGCTTGGATGCAATTTAAGAGCAATCTAATTGTCCATCATTGATCCGAGGTTATGGATGACAATAGGGTAGTTGACAGACACATCAAATCAGCTACTTTTTAATAAATGTCAAAACGATAGTTTATATGGATTTTTGTATGAAATATTACACTATGACGTCATAGTTTCATAGAATCAAATCATATACTTTTAGTGGTTCCACTGGTAATTAAAAATCATAAAAAGCATTAATTGTACAACATATTTGTTTTTTCCCACATGTTTTTAGATGTTTTATGTATTGGTTAGTGTTTGGTCATTTATTTTTGACAGTGTCAAATAACCTATTATGATAACTTACTTTGCCCTTAAGCTCAGAAGCTGCCTTAGCCCATTGCGGCTCCAAGTTCTTGCAGTGTCCACACCAGGGTGCGTAGAACTCCACCAACCACAAGTCCTCGCTGTCAATCACCAGCTCCTTGAAGTTGCTATCTGTGAGGGTCACCACGTCAGACTGCGGACAATAAGTCAAAATATTAATAAAGTAGTATGTTAGCAAATAAATAAAATTAATATCCCACCTCTGTCCCAAATGTCCGTGAATGTAAGTTTTATTTTCAAACTTATGTCAACTGAATACAATGTAATTTAGATTATTTGATTGAAACAAGAAGATATATACTTGTATAGTATCTTAGTCGAAAATCAGCCTTTATTGATGCTTGGGATCAATAAAGGCTTATTTGGCCATTGAAAAGCAGTATCTAGCAGTTAATTTGTAAATATAATTGTTTCTGTATGTATGGATTTATCAGAAGAATGGCTTATCCCAAGCTCTCTAGTTAATCTATAAAAATCGGACCAAAAGTATACAATATTAGGAAAATAAATAAATTAAACTAATTATGGTCACTTATTCGCCACTCAAAATTATACCTTAATGACAAGAAGGTAAGAACAGTTGGCCTACTAGGCCACATCATCACCAACCACGGTAAGATTGTGGTCAAACAGAGGCTTATACATAGTAAAAAAAACATATGAATGACGCATAAGTTTTCTGCATTCAAGGTATTGAAGAAAGCAGGTCAGTATTGACTTACGTGTCTTAATACCAATGGTAAGTTATATAAAAGTGAGTGGATGCGTAGGCGCAATGTGTGGGGGCGACGAACGTTGTGGGACATTATACAAAAATCTATATTTACTTGTACACAGAGAAGATAAATCTTTATACGCATGATTTTCTAGAAAACTCTATTTAACACAATGAATATAATATGATTGAAGATTCGAGTAGAAATTAAGATTTTAAAAATCATTTTTGTTGTCACTAAGACAAGACAGGGTTGTTAGCAGTCCTAGATTTGTAAATAGGCCGTATAGGCCGCGGCCTAAGGGCGGCAGATTTCAGAGGACGCCCTTGTTAAAGGGGCGGCTGGTACTTCACGGGTCTAAGGCGGCTAAGACTGCAAATCCGCCACATGTCAGAAACAATAAAGACAAAATGGACATTAGAAGCATGGACTATAAAAAATAATATGAGAACTGGATTTGAAACCTACCAAGCCTAGCCAAGTTTCAGGGCTGACTGTTTTGAAAAAATAAATGACTTGCGAGTCTATGATGTGTAAAATTGGTTGTAGTGGCTTAAGAAAATATTTAAGAACAAAATTCCTTAACTAAAAATAGATTAGTTACAGAGTAAACAAATATAGTGATAAGATAATGTGTCAATGCCCCTCATTCTGCTTGTGCCTGTTTATTAAAGAAACTGATGCATATGTTGTGGCCAGATCTTAGAATTGAGCACTTCATGATCTGGCCAAGACATATACATTAGAGAAGAGCAGCCAAGTGTATATTGCAGTATATATCTGTTCCAATTCCTAGTTTAGTATTAGAAAAAGTTTATTTAAGTAAAGGCCAAACAAAACCATACAAGTATATTATTATTAATTTCCTATAGAATAAATGAATACCCTTTGTAGTAAATATCCCATAAATATTAAACATTTTTTTAAGAAACAAATGATTAGATTATGTTATTTTTCTTCTTTATTATTTTATATGTTTTTATAATTTTTGGTGGTTCTATATTGGACATTCTTCTAAAAAGATGTGACTGAAGGAAATCTACAGGCATTTTCTTGAGGGGGTGCGTCACAATATGGGGGTGCTCAATTTGCTTCATTTTCTTGTCCCTTTTCACTGGTTTCCACGGAATATTGTGACCATATAGTTTTTTATTCTTATGCTGATTGAATAATTATACTGACGTTAAGGAATAGATTGGTAAAATATGATTACATTCTTATTATGGGTGGGGTGTGATAAGGCCTACACTGAAGTTCCGCTTGGGGTGCATTGTTTCCCCCCTGCCATCCTATCTCCTTTATAATAGTAGAATGGTATAAATTTAAAATTGTCTAAGAACTAAACACCTAGTTCATAGTATGAACCTAATTTTAAGTCTGTCTGAGATGGTAGTTATATATTCTAATTCCGTGGTTTTAAGATAGCCAGTTTTTTCTGTTATATGAAGATAGAAAGTGATGGATATATTTAAAATTTGGATTTGAATAGAATTACTTTAAACAGTATTTTATAAAAATGGGGAATAAGGTGCATCCACCAAAGTTGAGCTAAACTGCAAGGAATGTGTTTTTATAGACCAATATAATCACTTTATTTAGAGATGAAATGATTCTATTACCTTATTCCCCCTTTTTATAAAATAAGTACTGTTTTTAGTAAAATCCAACTTTAAATATTGTAAATAAAGTAATTTTATTGTTGCATAAAAAACACATTCTTTGCAACACAGCTTAGCTCATCTCCAGTAGATGCCCACCATTAATCTAAACTAGTGCCATCATAGAGTAATTTAAAAACAAATATTTTTAAGTTTAGTCATCTGTTACATAACCATATAATTGTATGCAATTACTTCTACACTGTAGATCTAATTAAGATTTCTCATATGTAGGTAATTGAACAAGGTATGTATATGGATTAAAACATAGTTCAATTAATATTGTAACTTGTCATATGTTGACTGTTATACCTACTTCTTTATTTATTTCTCTTCTTTTTCCCACAGCCATATTATCAAGATTAATAAATAATATACCTACAACTTATTTTTTTATTTTAGCTCTTAAAATACCATTTTATTTATTTTAGACACAAAATAGTACTACTTTCCTACACTTATAAACCATATACCTACTTTAAATGTATTGTGAAAAATGTCTAACACCTAAATATGTTTATCATAATTATTCAATAGAGCTTGCAAATTTTTCAATAGTTTTACCTTGTCAGGGGTGTCACTGGCTTTCTTTCCCAGGTTTCTGTATGCCTTTTCCTTGGCGGATTTCAGAGCTGCATCAACAAATGCCTCAGCTGTTCTCTGGCCCTGATATGGGGTGTGTTTGCTGCCTGTAAAGATCTTGATTGTGGGGAAACCAGTAACACCATATGTCTGAGTGAAGCTCTTGTGCTGATCTGCATCTATAGCTCCCACTTTAGCTATACCCTGAGGGAAATAGCATGGTTAACTTTAATTTTATATAAGTACTTCATTAGCAAAGTGATTTAAATTGTTCTAGAATATTCGAAAATTATAGAATACATGTTTCATTTGTGTCAGAGTGTAAAACTTTATCTTTATATTATTAGTTATTGTTTTATAAAAAAAACTATTCACCTTCAGCGCACGGGCAGCTTTCTTGTATTCAGGCACGAGGCTCTGGCAGTGACCGCACCATGGTGCGAAGAATTCAACAATCCACACCTCATCAGAATTTGTAACTAATTTATTGAAATTGTTCGGAGTTAGTTCCACCACGTCGCAGGACGAATCATAAAGAGCGTAAGATCCGGCCACGCACAATAAAACACCTGAAATAAAAATAAATTACTTACCAATTACCGGCACACAAAATAGGCATAAAAACCCCGTAATAAATTGCGACTTCACGCTAATTGAATGTTTTTAAAACATACCCAATATGTACGAGAGCAACATTTTGCGTGATTTAACGCCACTTAGGTTTATAAAATAATAGAAAAGTGCAATATTTTAAGAGATCGGACAATAAAGACTTGCAGAATTCGATGAAATAAACACGTCAATTCTTGATTTCTTTTTGGTAGCCGCTAAAAGATACGAAATATTGTCAATGGATTTCGTGTATTCGTATGATTGGCTCATTTATTTTTTCCGCTTGATTTCCAATTCAACATCCCCACCCCACCCTACATTGAATTTATCAAGTGGGCGCGTAGACCACAAACAATCAGTGCCACGTTTGGTTGGAGCGCGAAATTCAAATTTTATCAAAGTGATGATTTCTTTTGTTATTAATCAGTAAATATACTTCCATTCTTCTCGCAAATAACATCTTGATAACATACGACCTATAACTGAGCTGCAATTTGCAAAAAACGTGAAAAAATTTGAATTTCGCGCTCCAACCGACGCCTCCATCTTAATAGAACTCATCGATTTTGAAAAAAAGAAAGCCAGTATTATTACTCCATCTCATACCTATTAGTGTCGCATCACATGAAAAAAAACATTCTGTATTTATTGGCCGGCCGCTTCGCAGGAGTTTCGTTTAGTTTTTTTTTTTTAATTTTGGCATCACAATTCGTGTATTTTGCCAGTGTCAAGTTGAGCAATGTAGGTATTTTTATATTCTTCATGTATTAAATTCTCGTCAATCGTCAAGTTTCAAAGTTCAAGTCATGTTAAATCTTCTTCGAGTCATAATCAGTCAGTTTAGTTAAGTTTTAGTACAATGGTAGCAGTTCTACAAAAACTTTTCATGGACTTCTTGAGACAACTTGAAAAGCCACTATACACGTAATCATTTCATTTCACTTCACTGGTGCACTTATATTGATCTTTATTGGACAAAATACCACCGATAATATTCAATAAAACTCAAAATACACGATTTTATGAAACTAAAACGAAAACGCAACGTCACTTCGCAAGTTCCCGCCAAAAAGTCGTTTAGTTAGTTTCCTCATGCGGGGTTGCAGGACCACAGACAACTACAGGGAATACCGGATTGTCCGGAGTCCGGATAATAAGTATTGAGACTGTGAATGGGCCGCTTGCGTTTCCATATAGAATATTCATTCCATTCTATCCATAGAGAATAATAAAAAGAATGTGTACTGTTTTAGAAAAAATACTGTTTATCCAGATGAATCACATCGATTTATTGAAATTTAATTAAAATAATGAAGAAAATAAAGTAATACGTAAATCAAATTATATAAAATGCTAAGCTGCAGTATATATCGGATATTTAATTGTAATGGTACTTATTTTACATGTTTATGTCCATGTTTGACAGGTTATGTTCGCGCGTTGCTTGTTGTTTTTGGGTCAATTTAGGCGGGAAATCTATCGTAGCGTAGAGGTAATCGGACTGAGACGGTAACCAAAACCGATTTTTATTTCAATTAAATTATATTTGCAGCTGTTAAAATTTTTAGCAGAATGACTTCTCACAACACAAGGCCGTTCACAGTCTTCGTTGAAGGCAATATTGGAAGCGGCAAAACAACGTTTCTCGAACATTTCCGTCAATTTGAAGATATTACCTTGCTGACGGAACCAGTTGAAGAGTGGCGTAATCTTAACGGGTGGAATCTATTGGTAAGCATTATTATCTATCTAATCTATTAATAAATAAGGCAATAAGTGGAAACGAATAATAGTTTCCGCCCTGCGGTTGCACCCACGTTTCCAAGGTATTGTATGATCTATCTATGTGCCAGTTTCATCAAAATCCGTTCAGCCGTCCGTGAATCGCAACATGACTTAGTTAGTTTGTGATCTAGGTTTTAGTAAGTAGTACTTGGCAGGATTAGGTTAGTACTCCTAGCCCATTGCCCCATCTGTGCTCTGGGTGTGTGGTGATTAAACCTGCCTATTATAATCCTCTATAGCTACCTATGAAGTCAGTGCTACTACAATTATCTAGTTGGAGTAGGTACTAGACTTTGCTGAAGGTTACCTTTCTCAAGTACACTGATAGAATAGTAAAGTAACAATATTTTTATTATTAATCCACCCACCTTTCTGCTTCCTTTGCTTTCTAACTAAATTAGTGTTATTACTATTTGTTGGCCTACCCAGTGTCCAGAACTGGTATTTTAACTTCTTGGGATACAATAAAGAGTTCAGAGTTATATTTCAAAATCAATTATATTTTATTCAAATAGAATGTTGTAGGCACTTATGAATATTCTGTGTAACTCTGACATGTTTTTTGGAAGGTTGCATTTGTTGTGAACAATTGGCAATATTCCTAAATATTATTCATTTAAATTCTAGTCTATTGTATTGTAATTATGGACTATCTATAAAGTATTACTGATAACAATATATCCTTGGTTAGGCACTGTATAATAATAACATTATTAAGACTCGGGTATAAAACCTAGATATGACATAAGTACCTATATAATATTCCTTTTTCCCATTCAAAAGGCACCTTTAATAAGTACCTTACTCATTGTTTGAAGATTTATTCTTGTTTATTATCAGTTGAAAAACTTTTATTTAACACACTCTCTAATTTTGACTTATTTAGAGTATTTATTAGAGTACTAGCTGACCCGGCAGGCGTTGTCCTGCCCTGAGAACAAAAATAAAACTGGGATCTACCTACCTACCTCTACCTAACTACCTACCCCTAACCTAACTACCTACCCCTACCTACCTTACCTACCTACCCCTACCTATCTACCTACCCCTACCTAACTACCTACCCCTAACCTAACTACCTACCCCTACCTACCTTACCTACCTACCCTACCTACCTCTACCTACCCCTACCTACCTTACCTACCTACCCTACCTACCCCTACCTACCTTACCTACCCTACCTACCTACCCTACCTACCTCTACCTACCCCTACCTACCTTACCTACCTACCCTAACTACCCCTACCTACCTTACCTACCCTACCTGCCCCTACCTACTTATCCTATGTCCTTCTCCTGGCTCTAAACTACCTCCCTGCCAATTTTCAGCTAAATCGGTGCAGCTGTTCTTGAGTTATAAGTGGAGTAACTAACACGACTTTCTTTTATATATATAGATTTACTACATAAGATACATTATTATTTTTTAATGCCAAATCATATGTTATATTTGTAGGTATTTTAATTATTTTGTTCATCTTACAAATTACTGTATGAGTATGTGTGGTCTTATTTGTTGATAACAACAAATTTTGTTGTAATGTAAATTCTGCAAAATTTCAGGACTTAATGTACAAAGATCCTGCAAAATGGGCAATGACCTTCCAATCCTATGTATCTCTGACAATGCTAGACATGCACAAGAAGTCCACACCTACACCGGTCAAGTTGATGGAGCGTTCACTGTACAGCGCCCGATATTGCTTTGTGGAACACATGATGAGGAGTGGGACATTGCATCCAGCCCAATTTGCTGTCCTCGATGAATGGTTCAGATTTATACACAATCACATTCCTATTGAGGCTGATTTAATTGGTAAGGGGTTTATTTATTTTATAAATCAAGTCACTTGCAGGACTTATCTCCCAATTGCCTACCATTCAGGGGTAAGCCCTTGAATTGACATAGACTGCTGATTATAGTTGCATTCATCAAAATATAAATATGTTTGGGTTATTGTCAAATTTTGTGCAGGTAAACGTGTCCCAGATTTTTCCAGAGGAAAATATTTAATTGTTCAAAATTATGATAATTTTAACAATTAATAAAAATAAATTAGTTTATTGAAATGATGTAGGTACTGTCGAAACATGAAAGAAAATATTAACTAAATGTGTAAAAACAAAATTTTCCACTTTTTATTAGTAACAAAGTGGTAATTACCGGGACGGTAACAGAGTTGTAAATTTT
This sequence comes from Tethea ocularis, assembly GCA_963555595.1. Taxonomy (NCBI): domain Eukaryota; kingdom Metazoa; phylum Arthropoda; class Insecta; order Lepidoptera; family Drepanidae; genus Tethea; species Tethea ocularis. The sequence goes on from OY741958.1 coordinate 12,410,868, forward strand.
GCAAACTCCTGGCTATACAATATGGAAATAACAGAAAACACAAGAGTAATATGTCAAGTTCATACCCTTACAGACATTAGACCCTCTCATCAACCCTTTTGGCAGCTTTCTCGTGCCCTTACCAAGGACACGGTAGCACCCATGCCCCCATTAAATAGGCCCAATCTCCCTCCCGCTTTTGATGACGATGAAAGACAGAATGCCTCGCTGAAAGCTTAGAGTTTCAGTACCCTCCCGATAGACCCGAGTCATCTGGAGGAAATTAACTCTGAAGTTGAACGGAGAGCCGCCCTCCCGTTACCACCCCCCCCCCTCTCAGCGAAGAGGATGACCCCCTTCCTCCCGCGACCCCTGACGAGGTCAAATCGATCATCAGGAACTTACACACGCGGAAGGCCCCGGGCTCGGACAAAATCACTAACAAAGTGATTAAACTCTTCCCCACCCACCTCATAATACTGCTAACATCCATATTTAACGCTGCCCTCTCTTGTAATATTTTTCCACATCAGTGGAAAGAGGCCCATGTAATTGGAATCCATAAGCCCGGCAAACCCAGGTCCGAGCCCTCCAGTTACCGCCCCATAAGTCTATTAAATGTCTTGGGCAAGATGTATGAGAGACTGATCTATATCCGCCTCAAAACATATGCCGACGCCAATAATCTCATCCCTGACGAATAATTTAAATAATTTGGCTTCCGAGCCAAACATTCTTGTGTTCAACAAGTACATCGTATTGTTGAACACATCTCTTCCCAGTACCAAGAGCGTAACATGACAGGCGTCTTATTCTTCGATGTCGCGAAGGCATTTGACAAAGTGTGGCACAATGGCTTAATCTTTAAGCTATTCACCTTAGGTGTTCCACATAGACTCGTGCTTATCTTACGAGATTATTTGTCAAATCGCCACTTTCGATATCGCATTCTAGGCGCACTCTCCTCCCCTCACCCCATCGGTGCCGGTGTCCCTCAGGGCTCGGTACTGTCTCCCTTGCTATTCTCACTCTACACGAGTGATATGCCAAAGACCGACAAAGTGCAGCTAGCTCTTTTTGCGGACGACACCGCGGTCTACTGCTCTAGTAAGTCCCCCTCAGTCATTGTTAAGAACCTCCAAACCGCGGCTAACGCCCTAGGCGCCTGGTTTCGGAAATGGAGGATCGAAATCAACCCTGTCAAAAGCCAGGCGGTCCTATTCTACAGACCCTACCATCGAGGTACCCCCACCCCTCCAAAGGCAGTTACTCTATTCGGTGAACCAATCCCCTGGGAAAGGCAAGCCAAATATCTCGGAGTAATTCTCGATGATCGTTTGACCTTTGATGCCCACATTAATCCGCGCGCGCGCCGCCTTTGTGTTAGGGCGCCTCCACTTTTTATTGAATCATAAGTCTAAACTTGCCCTCAAAAGCAAGGTTAGACTATATACCACATGTATCCGCCCCATTATGACCTATGCTAGTACTGTGTTCGCACATGCAGCTCCTGCACGGATCCATAGCCTTCAGGTGATTCAAAAGCGATTCAACCGTTTCATGCGCAAAGCCACGGGCGCCCCGTGGTACATGCGTAATGAAAATCTCCACATTGATTTAGGTCTCCCCACGTTAAAACAATTTATAAAACGCGCCTCACGCAGATTTTTCAATACCGCCGTTAATCACCGCAACCCTCTTATAGTGAAAGCCGCAACGTACACGCCCTCTCGTATACTCCGTATCCTTAGACCATGGCAAGCCCTCAGCGAGCCGGATGACCCCATAACATTAGCTCAGATCGAAGCTGACGAAGCCCGTAAAAGTACACAACACACTACACAAAACCGATTACGCTACCGTCCTCGACGGCGAGGACCGCCGCGACGTCCCACTCAGTCTCGTCCTGTTCAAGCGGCCCGAGCTGCCATTAGTAATCCGACCGCCCCCAAATAGTCGTAACTCGTACAAAGTCCTCCCCTTCCCCCGGTAACGCCCTGAGCCGAGGTTCGTACCCCACTCGGGGGTGCCCTCAGGCGTGATTACCTAAATGTTACCCGGCTGAGAGCTCTCTGCGCTCGCCGATTGTCCGGTAAGGTTGGAGCAGCCATCAGAGGCTACCAACTTTAGTCCTTTAAAAAAAAAAAAAAAAATCAAGTTCATACTGTGTTCATCATATTTCAGTATTTGCTGTAGATTTATACTCATGATAAACAATTAAAATTCAGGACTTTTTGAACTCTTAGTTACCTGCACAAAATTTAACAATGACCCGTTAACATAATTAATTTAAAAACAAATATAAACCCTTTTTTCGAGATATCAGGCTTGATGCACGGGAGTCCAACATGACAGAATTAAAAGGGTTTTTTATATTTCAGTGTATTTGAAGACTACTCCATCCATAGTATATGATAGGATAAAGAAAAGGGCACGGTCTGAAGAGCAATGTGTACCACTGTCTTACATTGAAGAGTTACATACTCTGCATGAAGACTGGCTTGTTCACAGAGTCCATGCTGAATGTCCTGCACCTGTAAGTTATCAATAATCTTACTAATAATTTTTTATGCAAAAAACGGAGTGATGTAGCTTGAGCTTTCGTTGAAGGAAACATTCTGAGGAAAACATAGCCACACCTGCAGCATGTTCCAACAGCTTCACTTGACTTACCTTTGGCTAATTATGTTTTTTATCATTACTGACCATGGTCAAACAAATTAACTCTAAAAAATAATTATGCATACTGAGGTTTCTCTTATCTCGAGTTATGCAAAATTCTGTGGTAGTGATAATTAGTTTCTAAAAATGAATATTTTTTGTTTTCAGGTTTTAGTATTAGATGCTGATCTAGATTTATCTCAAATAACTGAAGAATACAAGAAGAGTGAGCACCAAATATTAAGGAAAGCAGTAGATGTGGTGATGAACTCACCTAACAAACTGAGTCCAAAGAAACCCATCTCTGGTTCACCTATCAAAATTATGCCCCAATTCCGGTTATAATGTAGAATTTATATTTATAATTTATTTATTTACTTTTGTGTGTCATATGACATATATTCAAAGACCAGTCTTTGTCTTGACTCAAAATCAATTTGTAATTGATTATTATTTGATTTATTTTTAATTTTTACTTTTAATTCTAGTGTGTAAGATTATGTGTACAAAAGATCACAAAGTATGATTGATTTACTGATGTTTATTCAGTAATATTCTTATTTATTTATTTCTGATACATTATTTTCAGCTGGGGTTGTATGACTAGGACAAAGGCCTATATTCAAGGCTCAGCTAAATTTATTTTGATAATAATTATTACCAACTGGCTACTAAATAAATGATGTACCTAAATGCACCTAATGGTGAGTTTCCGTAGTGCTTGTGCTCACAAACGAGCAAAGTGATACGCGCGCCTGACGGTGGTCCATCATATACCTATTTTTGTAATGATTCAAAAAAGAATCACATGTGTATATCATTTCAAATCATTGTATTGACTGCAACTGATTTGTAGAGTATTTATTACTGCTAGTAATTTTTATGTTGTGTCTTGTGTCTTATTTATAGATTTTCTGTAATGGAGCTAATTCAAAATATTTGCTGTTTCGGTTCGTATTCTGCTAAATAACAACTTCGAAGCTATGATATATTTTGTATTTAAAAATTCACGTTGTGTGTTTGTCACAGAGAGTTTGGTTTCTTTAAAACAATAATTGTTTATAAAGTGTAAAGAAAAGTATTATGTGATGCATTTAGCAATCTATTACCTGCTTAATATTAATTTGATGCCTGTCCATGTAAATAGATATCTATCTGAGACTATGTTCTTGTTAATGGGGTTAATTTTCTAAGATTAAAAACACTTTCAAAGTATTTTATGTATTGAAGAATGTACCATGGTATGGCCAATTTTTTGTGATAATAAAGATCAGTTCTATAAATAAAAAGTGTTAATTAAATCAATCCTACTTAACATCTTATTAGTATTATAAATGCGAGAATGTTTGTGAGAAAGTATTATTATTACTTCACGCTTAAACGGCCAGACCAATTTTGATGGGTATGGAGGTAGCTGACACCCAGGATTAGAACACATAGGCTACTTTTTATACCTCGGGAACGCGGTTGTAACCGCGGGGCGGAAGCTAGTAAGATATAAATGCGAAAGTTTGTGTGTAATTCAGTAACTACTGAATGGGTTTCAATCAGATCATACCTTGGTGTGGCACTTCCTGGCAGAGCCACCATCATGGATCTGAATTCCTAATCTGTTGCTATTTTGTCCTAGAATATCAGATTTTGTCGCGCCCTGGTTCAAAAGATATAAGGGTTTTTAGGTAGCCATGCCAGGAAGCATGCTTCCTGACAGGCCACCTCATATCTCAAGAACTAGAGCACCTAGCGAAGATCTGTTTGCTTCCAGAATTTGTCATTAATTTGTCCAATTTTGTCTTCGAATATCAGATTTTGACCCTTATAACTTTTGAACCAGGGCGCGACAAAATCTGATATTCGAGGACAAAATAGCGACAGACTTGGAATTCAGATCCGTGATAGTGGCCCTGCCAGGAAGTGCCACACCATACATTGGAATTCAGCTTGGAATATACAGGGTGGAATTTTGTAATGCCACCTGGAGGGGAAGTACTCTTAATACTTTAGATAGAAAATTTTGCTCAAAGGAAACATTCCTTTATTTTTGAAAAGAAAAAAAACGGCATTAAAGATTTTTAAAAATTCGCTTGCCGCACACGGTAATCGAACCGACTAAAATCTGTAAACACCGTGCACCGTGTACTTTTATTGCATTGATTGTTAGGGTCAATAAGGATGAAATCTCTTTAACAAACTTCATAAATTGAATTACATGAAAACAATGAAATTTTAAATTAATTTAATTATGTACAAAAATTTAAACTAACTAATTAATTGCTCGAAATGGGCTCCATTTTCTTGGATACACAAATTTATTCTTCTAACGAATTCATTTCTAGTTACCTTCAATAACGTATTGTGGTGAATGTTATAAATCGTATTCTGAACTTCAACTCTCAACTCGTTTATATTCTCATAACATTTAGTGTAAATTTGATTTTTTACATATCCCCACAAAAAAAAAATCTAAAGGGGTGAGATCTGGTGATCTCGCAGGCCATCTGATTGTGCCGTTTGTACCAATCCAGGTATTAAAATGGTTATTAATGTAGGCAGTAGTGATTCTGCTGTTATGGGCTGGAGCACCATCTTGCTGTAGAATTATTTGGTTTCGCTCTTCCTCGGGGAAACCATTTAACTCGTTTCTTAATAAATCGAGTATTTCTAAATACTTAACAGTGTTTAAGTGACCTTCGTATACATGGACTAACACAACCATATTTCTCATAATTCCGCACCAAACGTTGAAAGAAAATCTTACTTGACTGTTAGTTTCATGAACACGAAGAGGATTCACTCTAGACCAATAGTGATTATTGCGGCGATTGTACATGCCGTTATTGCTGAAGTTGGTTTCGTCAGACCATACAATGTTACTCAAAAAATTAGGGTTACGGTCAATTTCTCTCAGCATGTTTTGACAAAATTGTAGTCGTCTCTCACAATCCCCAGGATGCAATTTTTGTACCAACCGACCATCACGATAACATCTAAACTTATACTTTTTCAGCGCTTTAAGTATGCGAGTGTGGGTTGTTCCAATTACTTCGGCAGCATCTCTGCTTGAAGCCTTCGGAAATGCTTCGAAGTATGTTAAAATATTTAATTCAAAATCAAAGTTGTTTTGTTGAAGAGGGTGCCGTCGCTTTTTGAAACTTCCAGTGTTCTTTAAATTATCTATCATTCTTTTCAGTACAAATCGAGTTGGTGTCTGACGGTCTCGATATCTCTCTCCATACCACCGCAGAGCACGATTCACATCTTTATTATTTAAAAAATAAGCTTCCATTAAATCAAGTTGCTCTTGATAAGCCATTTTTACCGTGAAACAATTATGAAATGATTTGTAAAAACAATCAAATGTGAATAACAGATGAAAATCTATTTTCAAATGTAACATTCCATATTTAAACTACGTCATACACGCAGTTATGTCACATCTAAGAAAGGAGTCTGCATTACAAACACGTGCAAATTGCAATCGTCTTATCTAAATAGTAATTCGTCATTTCGATGGATAAATGACGTCAATGATAATAATTAATGAATAACATAAGCACACAGATAGATCTTTGAGTAAAAGTGCTTTAACTTGACCGATTGAATTAATAATTTAAGATTTCATTGACCCTAACAATCAATGCAATAGAAGTACACGGTGCAACTTTTACAGATTTTAGTCGGTTCGATTACCGTGTGCGGCAAGCGAATTTTTAAAAATCTTTAATGCCGTTTTTTTTCTTTTCAAAAATAAAGGAATGTTTCCTTTGAGCAAAATTTTCTATCTAAAGTATTAAGAGTACTTCCCCTCCAGGTGGCATTACAAAATTCCACCCTGTATAAGGTATCTTTCATCCCGGGATAATATTGTGTTACGTACGATCAGAAGAGCACTCAAGTCAAATTTGTAAGTAAGCTATAAAATATGATTAGCCTAACATCAATCTGCTGTACGTACGTGGCACAGAGAAGTTTATATACCATGTGGTGTGTAAAGCGCTATAAATGTAGCACGTAGTGACCTTTGGATGTAGCATATAAACGTCGAGTTTCATAATAATTGTTGTTGGCAATACTTATTCCAAATAAAATACTGTCAATCTGTCAACCAAATATTTTTTTTATGTCATTGTCAGGTGTTTAGTTTACATGCCGATAAAAATATAGTAAATTTAGGTCAGTTTTTATATAGAAATATAGTTATTTTATCATAAATAAGTTATTACTGAGTATAAATGTTATCAAAGAGAAAAATAAAATATTATTTGTGATGAGTTCATGTTGCGGTAATGAGTTAATTTTTAATTCGGCCATAAGCGAAGTAGTGTCGAGCAATTTGGAACAAATTATCAATTTAATCAATATTGGAGGTAATTCAGGGGCTATCCTCGGTGCTCTCGTTATAATAGGGGTTGTGTTGGTCCTGACGACTCGGAGATTCGGTGTCAAGTTCTTGTCGCAAGCGCGCTAACAAACAAACAAGTCCAGATTATTTGAAAGTAAAAGTTATGCTATCATTCGACGGATTCCAGTAATTTGTACGCAATTTGAGGTATGTATGAGTATATCACATTTACAAAATAATAAGTACATAACTGCAACAGTTAGTCTTTCTATAATTATTTTCCAACTCTAACACCTCACCATGAGTGATGATCATTTAGTTCATAAGGTGACAATAAGTTATGAGAAAGATACTGGGCCTTTTCATTAGTATAATGCAATTATTAGTTATTGCGCCCATAATGTGAGTACTACATTTTAACCTGTTGATTTGCAGTTCCTGTAATTCCATTTTTTTATATGTAGCTAGGAGATGGCTATGTCACTATACTCAATGTACCTCGGTGCTGCATCTGTAGATTTTGCCAGGGTACAGCGGAATATATCAATATCTATTGATATTGCATTATTTTGTTAGACTAGTCGAATGGCATGTGACAAAGGGCCAAACTTAAAGATGTAAATAAAAGCTCAGTGTGGATGATTTTTATTCCAAACATTTGAATTTGACTTTGACACCAAAAACCCTTTTGTGAGATATGGGCCTCCACAATATAGCTTAGTATAGATTGATCTAATTATTATTAGCCTGTGAAACTACTTGAATTTTGGTAAATAATGGGCTAATCATGGAAACTACAAATCTATTTTTGATAAGACCTTAGTACACTGCCTATGCCTATAAAAATATTGAACATTTTCATAAAAGGCCCATTTAGACCAGAAAACCGCACCGTGGTTATGCTATGGCTTGACTATTGGAACCATGGATATAATAATAAACCTAGTTATATTCAATAAATTAAAATTAGCTATTTGTGATTTTTAAGTGCATTTGCATGGAAATCATATCACATTTGATATAAAATATCAAAGGAGATATGACTAAATTATAATCTCACAAAAGATTTGGCATCCCTATTTTTGACCACCATGTTATCTGTGAACTAGACTGTTATCATTATTTATATATGTTATGAACGGAAGTTTCAAAAGGATCTCTGAGTGATAATTGACAGTGATAAGACCTTTCACTCTTAAAATCATCTAATACAATAAATCATTTTGTCCTAATTAGCACACTGTAAGAGTGATTTCCTGTGATAAATACTGAAATAAATAGAAAGATAACAATTTACTACAGTTACTATTATTTGGTAAACAATATTTTAGTCGTAAATAGTAGGTACTAGCTAGTTGTTCTTACTATACTAGATGGTTCCGGATACCCAAAGCTTTTTTTATCATGCCTCCCCACTGTCTCAAATGAAAATCCTCGTACCCTTCCTAGACACACCAAGTGGCCCTGCCATGCAATTGTACAATATGATAAGGGTAATAAAGTCCAAAATAAATATATTTTATTATAAAAATATTGTTTTCATACACTTGTGAACAGTCTATCTGACGAGTGAGTGTGATTGGCTTGCATGTTTTTGACAAGATATCCAATTCTGGGTTCAATAGAAAAAAGTGCACAACAACACTTTGCTTTTGTTTAGCTATTGCTAGTGAGCAATATCCCTGTCTGCGCCCTTTCCATGTCTTCGCGCCTCCCTAGTGGGGCTTGCTCCCCAAATAATGCAATGAGAGCTTGTAAAATAACTACGACAAGTGATTTATGTCGCCAAACAAGCTATGTTATATTACATATCTTCAAATAAGTTAAAAAAGCTCTTTTTTTTAGCTAATATTTGCGTTTAAAGTAGAGTGGAGTGTATCGTAGAGACAGGTTTAGCCATTGAAAGTGAGCGCGGCCGGGTGAGTGGCGCTAGCTTATCGCACTAATGTTACCTCATTCAAGTCACCCGCTTTTTCACTTTCCTTTACTATAGAAAGCGTGAAAAGTCACATAAGATATTTTTATTAATTATTCATTTCTACCTTGTTAATCATAATATATGAAGTTATATAATTGAGGCACCTAACTTATTAACTTTGGTAGTTAGATGTGGTGAACAAAAACGTACGAAATTGAGGTTGCATTGTCAAATCGGCTAGTGGTTCTGTAGTGTCGCGATATGATATGGACAATTTTTCTGCTAACTTTGTCATCTTAGAATAATCTAGGTCGTTTCAAATGATGATGATGGTTTTATAAAACAATGGAGTGTCATAAAGCAATATCACGACCATGATCATAACAAAAGATCGAACGAAGATATAATGATGTATAAAAATTCCACTTAGGATATGGATATGATATGACAAGCACATTATCTCTCGCTCGGAGCAGAATGCGTACCATAGCCCCTTCCGCGCGCTTATGCCCCAGTCTCTATTGCCCACGACCAAAAAGGACCTCATTTGGTCGCCTTTTACGATAAGGAGGGAAACATCGAGCTGCTATTCTAAGCCCCAAATACAGGGTCCGGCGCGGCGTTTGAGTGGGATCTGCCCACTACCGATCGTGCTCAGTAGCCTCCTTCTGGACCATAGTGGTCCCTAAGAAAGCTAACATAACCAGGTCCACCGTCATACACCTGAACGTAGTTACTTAATGAATTAAAATTAGTGATGATATCAGAAGAGTTTCTTTTATAAGCTCTGACTTTTAACCGGTTTTTATGAGCAAGAATAACATTCGTTCTAGTGACATACTGACCTCCATGTATGCCTGCGAAATCCTATTATCTTTGATTGCTTTTTTGATAATGTCTCTTTGCTAGATCAAAGGATAGTAGTAGTACCTAGTATTAACTCATTTGTAGTGTGTTTATCTATCATCAGTATCATGGGATTGCTGTAGTAGGTCAATCACCGGTTACCGGATTTTTTCCTTTCGTTCCATGAAATGTTTCTTTATTATTTGGGGACCATGCCAACTGTCAGTGGCAATGTTTCAGCACCATACGTCACTACAGGTTTTGGTGCTGCTCTCTTTCCGGTTTTACCCACCGACATAAAGAAAGTTCACATGTGACCTACAGAACATTTTGCAAGTCAGTGAAAATGAGATTATTGTTTTCCTTTGATTCACGAACTAATGCTGTTATTTAGACCTTTTTTGCCGTGCCAAAAAAATACAGCTTAGCGATATAAGGAAAAACAGCTTCGTTATAAATGTCTTCGATTTTAAAAATGATAACATGATGTGTAGTTTTGCACACAAAAAAGATAATCGCGAGCGCCTGAGAAATTTTTTGTGCACTTCTGAGAAAACACAATTTTGGAAATCTTGTGCCGTGCTAGTAATAGGCGCAATTTTATTTGTCAGGATGAACAACTAAAATGCCAATATTCTAGAAGGTTCTACGATACATCACAGTTAAGTTTGACATTGCCCTCTCTTATCATTAGATACCGGGTAAAAAAAACCACTTCAACCAATCAGCACCAATATGCTCCATTGAATAGTCAAAGACATTTTTACAGAAAGGACAGGATGATCAATTCGTCATTTACAATTTGTATAATGTCAATCTGTTTCAATCACGACATTTGCGTACAGTTAGAAGTGTATTTCGGCTACATCCAATAGGTATCATACGAGATATATGCATCTTTTACTAATAACTTCGTCTTTTTCATTTAGGGCTGATATTAGATAACGAATTATCTTTTTTTTACTATTTTTTGGGCCTGTGTTTGACCAGGTGGTATGCGGTTATTATAGGTATCACTCGCGCGTTGCCGACCTTTCCCGACCCCTCCACGCGTTCATGCTCTTCGCAGGTTTACGTTATTTAGTAGCGGTAGTTATTTTGTAAGACGGAAGTACTTCCTCAGTCTTAGAGCGACAATTGCTATGCTTGTGTTGTGTCCTACATAATGTGTTCTCAGTATCACTCACATCCCCAAAATTATCTTTGTCTTCGTCAGAACTTTAAGGGCTGCTTGCTTGTTTTATTGTATGTGTAATATACATCAAATTCTAGAAGAAAATATTATTTTCTCCAACTATGGGACAAAGCTAAACTGACTGTACATGAAATAGTTCGATCTAATAGAAAATTGAATGGTGCACTATTATTGAACTTCTGGGAACTATTATAAATGATGTTATTTTCAACTGCGCAATGCTGATTTTGTTTTTATGACTTGATTTCTAATATTTTCATTATTAAATTTTTACAATCATGATTGTGCAGAACTATTTGATAAGATACAAAGCCCATAGGACCAGTTTAATGAAGCTAAAACTTGGTAAAGACTTATTTAGTGGGTTATAATTTGGTAATTCGATTGTGATGTTAGACAGAATATCCTTATTAATTAAAGTATCACTATATATATATATATTTTCAACAATAGGTACATAAAAGAGTAAAATTCAATTCAAACGCCAATATTTTACCGTTTGTTGAATCACAAATCTTTAGGCACTCTACTGTAGCTCACACACACATGTTTATAAATAAAACATTGAGATTATTACCATAATAATACTGTTACATAACGGCGTTTATGTACTTTTCCAAAAGAACCTATTACATTATTTTCATATGGAATATGTAACGTGCGGACACCGAGTACCTATGACAATGTCAAGAAACACCAAAACAGAAATATCATATCAATTCTCACTGTGATCGGAACTTAGAAGAATGTTATTAACAGCTTAAATCTTGGTTCCATTATATATGTACTGTACCTATATATAGAGACATCTTGAATCGATAATTGATTCAAGAGAGAAATTCCATTCTCGTTGTATGAAAACGGAATCACGTCATTTTTCTGCAATTAGGCCTGTTTCTTTCTTAACTCCTTCTTAAATTTAGAACCTTCAAGTTGAAAATCTGTCTCCAAGCACCTTTCGGTGTGTTCCAACAGCTGCACTTGAGAGCCAGTTCCCATCTAGGCTTTGTGTGCTTACCACCATCAGCCACATCACTGATCCCGGGTCAAACACATAAATATCAAGACGAATATTTTTTTTCTCACGAAGTCTATTGGGTCTATAAAAGGGTTTTTTAAACCATCATATCTCTTAAATAGATACTTACTTATTTTCAGGTTGTAGGGGGGGAGCTATCGTCTAAGCACGTGCGATCCGTTTAACAGTAACTTTATATGTCTTCTTGTTCATTTAACAGCTCTGCTAGTTGGTGCGTAAACTACCCGTATCTTCCCTTTTTGTTTTAGTTTAAGGTAAATTGTAGTATTTTAGCACAGTATTAGAGTCTAATATTATTCGTAGATTAGAGGTAAATTAGCTTCACGCATTAATGATACCTACGCGCTGAGTTACTTCTCGTGACCTCTTTTACAGTTTACAACATACGCCAGGTGAATACCTAATTCAAGGTTTTTCTTCACATCTGTTGGTTTTAAAGTTTTATGATTAAATATTATTGGGCCCTATTCTGTTGATCACAATGGCATAGACTAATTTGACAGAATTAAATATATCCTTTTTCAATTATGTTTGTAAGATAGAGGTGAGATGTTATTAAAATTAGTTTATAAACAAATAAATTTAGTGTTGCTTATCAAAAGGATTACTTTTATAAGTTTTGTTGTCAATAGATTTATTTTAAAATGAAAAAGTAAAAAGAAAATCATTCTCAAATATATATATTATTGTAGAAAGCTGGATAGTGGTCAAAGGAGAATGAGCACATATGTGTGAAACGTAGGCTCACCCACATACAGGTCATCCCACGGCTGTAGGTACCTACGGCCCAGTTGGAGTTCTTCAAATTCTGTTGATAGGAAATTTTACTGAAACAACTTCCCACCCAACTACAAAATCTAAATAGGTTTTACGTTTATTTATAAAAATAAGTACAAATACTTATTTTTTAGATAATTTAATACTAGTGTCTGAACCGAGCATTAAACTCGGAAAATGTAAAAAAAACATAAATCTGTATTTTTATGCTGGCGATTGAAAGGTTTGATGATAAGAATCAATTGTCTCTAAAAATGAATAGAATTTTCTTTATGATGCTTTCTTAATATTAGGTATTTTCATTTGAAAAAGAAATAGTAGTCGAATAACAAGTCTTCTTGTGAATTGTATTGTATGTTAGGTACTATCTTTTATAATTTTCTTTCCTGACGTGCAAACTTTACGGAACGGAAATGTCAATAACTCGTTGAATAGAAAAACAAAATGTCATTATAATCAGTCACGTAGCATTAGCTTCTTTGTAAAATATTTTTTGTTTTAATTAACAAAACTAAATTCGAACATTAAGCGTTATTATTGTTACTTCCAAGATTTTTTACAGGATTTCTTTTGTATCTAATTTTAGGCCTCTATTACTTTGTCAGAGAAATATTATCGTCGTATATTATGTACATTCGCTGCCTAAATTATATTCTACTGACTGAAAGTCAATAATTTGAAGGCATTTTTTTTATTATTCTCTCACTTTTAATTTCATATGCAATAGTATTTGCGACTTAGATGAAACACCAGACAAATTTTATGGAACAAGTAGAATCTAATGACATAATATATGAATTAATATCTTTTAAGATTATGCTAATATCCACTTATTTCCTTGACTGTACCTTCATCCATCCCACAATGTTTATTATTACTAATATTACGTACGAATAGTAATTAATGAACATAATGTAATATGATCATATTTCTTGGACAGCTTAATGACATCCTATGAAGTATCGTACAGTTGGCAGCGCGCATTATACCAAATTTGCTTTTAATCGTGGGTGTTAACCAAGCAGTGTGTAGTGCCGTGTACATTAGTTAAAGCGACATAATGATATAAGGGTAGTTTATTCAGCACCCATATACATGTGACACAGAATGATGAGAGCAGATAAAGCTGTTTATGTAACAATATCGACTGTTTTATATTCCGCATTAATATTAACAGTTTACATGCGTCATAATGCCCGATATTTTACTAACAGAAATCCCGACTTACATGGATTCAGTTTTAAAATTCAACGAGTCACTGTAGAATATACATCAGTGGCCTGATTTTACGTGCTAAAACGTGCGCTATTGCATATGTATACCACTCTTAAATGTTCACTTCTCGATACCTCTAAAATAAATACCCGGTCGGATTTATATGACGAACAAGGGCATAAATCTGAATGTAATCAAAGGAAAAACAATTTGCAGTACCTACACGTCTCCTTTTCAAACGATATATGGATATGGAATTATGGAGCTAAAGTAATGCGAGAGCAAAAAGTGGTTCGTATCTTGAAACGTCTCTGACGTTGTAAGCGCTGGTTGTTTCACCATAATTTTGCTTTAGTCGGCCCATAATTCCTTTACTTACTATAAAGAGTTGGTTCGTTATCGTGTGAAATAAAAGGAATTTGCTATTGCATGCCAAATCGCTATCATAATTTGGATAAGGATGTACTTCTTCATTGACCTTGATAACATACGTTGTATACCCCTTCAGAGAACTGGCTATGAAGATTCTGATCTGAGATCGATTGAGACCGGCATTTCTTTCGTTTATTTTTGAATTGCGTTTCTCCACTGAAGCGGCAATCAATAAAACATTTCGACAAATCCGATGCAGCAAGCGTGACTTGAAATCTATGGTGATCTCCGAAGGTAAAAGTGACGCTGTTGGAGTTTCAAGAGGCGTCGGAACTAGGAACACATGCCACGCTCAACGAGCGAAGCCGGAGGGACAGTAGAGTAGAGTGACGTCAGTGAGCGGTGACTATTCGGCCAGGCTTTTCGGCGGGGCCCCCACCAATACGTTTTGTTTACAAGAGCGACGCCTGAGCGCCGGCACTCCGTCCGTACTCGGCCATCACGCGGCACGCGGCGTATCGCGATATAACATTATTGCCGGTAAAACCGTCTACAATACCGACTGATAAGTGATGCCCCCGAAGTGTTGAGGCCCCTACACTACCGGTTCCAAAGCAAACGAAAAAACTGGAGCTATTATAAACCTTGTCGAATTAGATATTAGATCATATCCGCGGAATAAGTCGTGCATCAAGTGTTTGCTAAGGATCTGCATATCGCCGAATATCATCGTAAGTTACTAATTACAAGTTTTCTTTTACGAAACCAGTTCTTTTTTTTGGAATAACTTGCATCATTATTATGAAACGTATGCAAATGTTCAGTTTTGAAATAGTTCAAGTACTTAGAAGTCTTGAATAGTTGATCTACGTTGTTATGTTTTGTGTTTGGCATGCGTTTTAATTAGGCGGCGATACTGAATGTACGACGCGAAGGTCTTAATTTTATGTCACTTGCGTTCCTTTTCGAAACCAAAAACCGGTTGGGATCTTTTTTTAAGCTGGTGTAATAAAATTAACATATCAGTGACAGAGATCAGAGTACGTGTATAATGTGGTATACCGGTACAAATATTGGGCTTAAAATTAGGGGGCACTCCGGCCAAGTCATTACTGCGATGTATTGTCACCATTATTTTAGCTTGTTTCAAAGATAAAATGAGTTTTGACGAATCATTGATATTCCCGAATGAATGATTCCAGATGGTATCTGTTCTATAAAAAGAGGCAATATGTCGTAGTGCTGCATATCTCTCCGTTTTCTATCGCGATGTTGACACGTTTTTGTTTACACAACATTTGATCTAAACGTTCGCTATCATTTAGATAAAGAAAAAGTATTTGGTTTGCTTAAATACTTAAAGTACCTTTTGTCCTTGATGCCTTAAATAAGTAAAAATTTTACTCAGTAAAAATGGTGATATTATTCCTTTTGGAGTCTTGACATTTTCAAATCTACATGCAGAGACGCATTGAAATGTAAATTGTGGAAAGCCATGGTTATTTCTTTCTTCTTGTCAGCTTTAGAGCCCTTTAAAGAGGTACATCCAAAATGTATGTATAATCTTACCACCCTTTTCTTTCGACCTCCAGACGTTTGACCTTTGCCTGTTTAGGCCTTACTCATAACATTGAATTGTTTTCTTCCCACGTAATAAACAATACAGTCATAATATTCAACATTATTGATAATTACTTTCGCCCCGCGGTGTTACTCGCCTTCCCGGAGAATCTTCCTTCCTGGACTGAAAAGTATTCTATATGTTATTCCAGGATATGATCTACTTGCGTGCCAACAGATTAGTTGCCAAGTAGTAACTAACAATATAATATTAGTTAAGATAATTCAAAAGTCATTGGAATGTTTTTTCATTAATCACTTGGTCCTTTCCTTAGTCTTTTAAGTCTTCCTGATTGGTTCATGATAATAGTTCAAGAGAGAAATAAAGAAAATAATAGAGAACTTAGTTTCAGACCAAACATGATACTAAACGGTTTCTTGGAAGTGAATTAGGCTGATAGAACGTTTAATTTGATCGTCCTACAAGAGATACAAGAATTGTTGGCTCTATTCCAAGAGGCTTGTAACATCTATGGCCTGAATATTATGGTAACGCCAATTTTTTCCTCCATATGTACTGTTTGGAAGAACAAACGCATTCATGTTAATGTAGTTGTTTCTTGTTTCAATTGATAATTCTTCTCTGTATTGATGACTAGGAGATATTTTGTATTATTAGAATATTGAAAGTAAACGTGTTCCTGAAATGGAATGGCATGATTTGGCTCTTCTAATATTAGGATAAGTAAGTTTTTCTGGAAATATATGAGGTGACTTATGTTATGAATACTTGAATTTTCAAAGTTTTCTCTTTATATACCTATATTAAGGTCCTATAATAATTGTAGGGTTAATAATATTTAGTTGAACACTGTGAGCAAGACCGTAGATAACTCCTTGACGTCTTATCGGTCGTTGACCGAACTGTGCAATTAACTTGATTTTAATTATATGTGTATTTAAAGTAAATGACAGCTCGCCAATTAATCTTTCAGCTTGAATTCTTATGGATGTTGACCAGAAAGGAATTCGACGAAGATAATCTTCTCTGTTTAAGTGTGTTCTGAACCGGTGGTAGAGTCAACTGTAACTTTCGACGTTTCTCGTGCCTTATCAGGGTCTAAACTGACTAAATGATTTCTGAGTTTAAGATCGGTTGAGGTTATTCCAAAATGTCTTTAGTTCTTCCTATTACAACTGCTTTGCTTTCGGTTTACACTATTCATTTCCTGTGTGTATAGATAATTTTATCAGAATAAGGTAATATTTTACTATTTATATTGGCTAAAAATATTTTGATAACATATGTAAATTTGTCACTAAAACAATGAACTTATTGAATTGTTCAGTGAGGCACTTGGTTCGTGTAAAAGTAATGAAGTGTTATACATTGCTTGTTACTCACTCAACAAATAACAATGATACAAGGTGGTTATAAGGATAAAATCTGTTGTTTTTAAGAGCACCAATCATGGGATCACTGTCGAATGTATAGTAAGAAGTTGTACCTATTCACTTCTACCATATACATCTTCTTTTGATCTACTGATAGTACCTGTGAACTTCCCATTCCACATGGGAATTTACACTGTTTTGCTAACAACATAAAGATCGAAATATCTGGACTTTGCATGGAACAAAACAGCGCTTGCATCGCGTCATGTATCTCTCTGTAAATTTTTTCATGTATCTCCCTCAATGTCGTGTCCATATCTAGTTACTGTCCCCTGGTCGATGCAGTTTTAAAATATAGAATCAGTCTTATCCCGTATAGAGTACTTACCCTCAAATGTACTACACCAAAATGTTATTTATCGTCGTAATATGTTACAATCTATCAGATTATTGTCTTTATCTAATAAAGTCAAGTGCGCTAATCAAAATACTTCAGTTTATCTTTCACTCGTACTACGCTAAATCAATATGTAGGTCGTTAGTTCCACTTCTGTTTCCGAAGCGATGAAAGTAATTATGAAGTTTCGCTTTCATCTAACCTGTTCTTGGTTACAGCTTGATGTAATTCTCCATGTTCAGTGTCTGTAGACTGCCTCATTTTGAATCTGTTGTGGTCTCCGAAACTTGCTTTTGTGTTTCGGAGTCAAGGACAATTTACTTTAAGGATTTCGAAAGTTGGATGAAATCCAATAAAAACTGAGGTAAGAGTAGAGTCAAAATGTTTAATGCAGGTGCTGTCGCTTTAAAAGATACAATATTTCAAGTTTCTTAGAGCAAAATGCACATTGTACATCAAACATTTATGAAAGTGATTTATCAGGATCGAGATAGCTTAACCTACGTTAATTATCTACATTTCATTATAAATTTTCGGCCTAAATACCTGATAGGTAAGGTACCTTTCAGGTAAGGCAATTTTCATACATAGGTTTGTTTAATGAATTTTCCGTACAATGCTTTGACAATGTTCTTGTATGGCATCTTTTCGTACCGAAAGTAAAAGTTAACTTTCGGCATCTCACTCAGATGAAAGTAATCCGAGTGGCTAGCTTATATTAGTTTCGCTCTCGTCCGTTTCTAGAGGCATACTTAACTTTACGTTTTATGTTAACGTAATAAGTTGACTGAAAATCGTTTCCATACAAGGCTAATTATTACATCATTAGCGACACTATATTTGTATCTATTCGAGTATTGTACATTCCATATACTTATTCTGATGTGGTACAGTGTGCAAAAAAGCGAAATTTAACCAAATGCGATTACGTAGATGCGATAGAGAAAGTTATGTTATACGGCCCCAGTGCGTGCGCTTGGCATATTTACGCGATGATGACGCACGCGTTGCGAAAAGTTCGGAAAAATTTGCAACAACCGATATTACTTATAGGGGTGATGGCATCCTTTACATTGGAAATGGAAATCATTTCAACAAGCTATTGCTAAAGCTGAGCGGAGGTGTGTCGCAAATGATTAGTGATGCTACTGTTGCATCTGTAGCGATTAGTGCATTCCACAATCAACAGTATTGTAACTTGAACGTAAACGCTACTCATCTAGATGTCATCTGAAATTGAGGGCGCTTAGAGACTACACTTAAAGCTCCGCACTCATTCATTGAAAGAGAAATTGGTGTCATCACGGCATCCGTACATTGAATCGCTGGACCGTACGCCCGGTGCCAAAGTAAAAGTGTTCCAAAAAATTTACGTCGCGAAATTACATTGCGATTTCGCCGTAACGAGGTTATAAATGTGGGCCAAGTAACAGCTATTTGTTAGAATTGATAGTTTTTTGTTAGTTACATTTCGTATCCGGCCGGTACCCGCCCGGGGTGTTAGTTCATGGTCATTGAAATTTTCTGTTTCCGCCCGCACCGCACCGCACGTTGATTTCGTGTGAGTTGTGTATCCGTTGATTTACGAATTTTGTTTGACCATGACTAGGCAAGGTTTTGATATACCTAGTACAATATGTGCTGTAACACGCTCTCTGCTTACTTGTACCTACGTATTATTAAACTGAACTTCATATTTATCTTGACTAGATCTACAGGTATTCCATGTCATTATAAATGACACAGCGGCGCAAACGTCAATGGTGTTGAATTACAAAAAATAAAATATATTAAAACTAGTGCTCATAAAAAATGCGAGAAACAAATCCTTAAAACCAGCGCACCTGATAAC
Source organism: Tethea ocularis (assembly GCA_963555595.1). Taxonomy (NCBI): domain Eukaryota; kingdom Metazoa; phylum Arthropoda; class Insecta; order Lepidoptera; family Drepanidae; genus Tethea; species Tethea ocularis. The sequence goes on from OY741958.1 coordinate 12,430,416, forward strand.
ATTACTTGTCAATGCCTAGGGCCTAGTCGAATGGAAACCGCAATGAAATCGATCCACTCATTTCCCGAGTATATATATTATTATTTGATCCCTTCTATGACATATTATTAAAGGTACGTATAAATTGTTCCAACCAGACTTTATCAATTTACATATAATTCACGCCTCAGTTATTACTGCAAGTTGCTACTCGTTTTCGTACATTATTTACTGTGATAAAATCGTCGATGTTGTTAAAATTGATAGAAATCAAGCAAATTATATGATAATAAACGTTTGTACTGCACCTGGCCCCATGATGGTTAATTTAATTCGGATTAAAATGTAGTAAGCGGATAAGCAAGTAAATAGAAATATTCAAATAATTCTGTAGAATGTGGTAAAAACTAATAACTTTATTAGACTTGGGTGGGATGAAGTTACATAAAATCCGTATTGTATAAGAAATGTCTAGATCAGATACCTACACACACAACGGTCACTCAAGGAGAATCTTTATATCTTCGTCTTTACCGTTACAAGGATATTCTTGATAATTTTCCTCATGATGTACCCGATGTTATTGTAGTGTCAAGATTCAGAGTATATAATTCTGATCCTTATTGAAAACATACTAAGATTTCGAATCAAAAGAAATTGTCTCGTTATCTGATGGTTCCACAGTCCAATCCACGTGTAAGTATCTATATTATTGGAAATGCCATTGAACTTGGCGGTGAAATGTTCATACAAGTTTGTTTGCTTCAAGTTAGACCTGGTGATAACCTCGTAGCTGGGATGGGTACTGGGAAGCGTTTGAAATTTTATATTTAGATGATAAACCATGACCCATCTTGGCTTGAAATGAATTTGTAGAAATAAAATAAACGCTTTTGATAAACTTTATGCTATCGTTACATAATATTATTGTTTTACAGAAAAGTTATAATTTCTTTATTAATTAACTGATTAAAATATAAATCACTCATTTCAATGCTTTTAATTTTATAAAGAAACTAACTTGGCGCCATAAGGTTTCACCCGCGAAAATCCTTTCTTAGAGACACAGTCACACCAGTCACCATATAGCTATTATGACCTAGGCATCATATGTGTATGCCTATTTCAGCCCGAAACATCAAGTTTTTAACCTATTGAAGAGTCGCGTAAACTGAAAACTTTATTATTTACTTTTCTTTGTTTAAATAGCTGTTTTTTCTGCTTATAAATGATAAGAATGAAAAAAATGTCACTGACCTGAATGTTTCACATGTTTTTGTCAAAATTCACTTTATAATATTTTATGTGTTATTTGTAAGGAGACTCTACTTTTTGTATATTTGTGATCCCGATATTATTTCTACTTTTGTCTTCTGTTTTCTAAAGTATACTCTTCAATGGGTTCTCATGTTTTATCTTTCTGTCCACTATATTTTGCCACATTATACAACGATTAGATTATGAGCAAATCGAAGCTTTTACAAAAATTTTCAAGAGTTGGAAAACCTCCATCATTGTTCTTGTTATAAATTATTTGTATATTTCACAGCGTGTTGGTTATGGTATGGTGCATAGTATTACAATGCTGTAATAATATGCAGCATTTATGTGTATTTTATATTAAATCTGGTAACAAATTATAAATTGACAGTTTTAGTGCCAACTTTTTACCTTGAGGCATTTTTATATGTTGTGCAAGTATTGTAGGAGGTTCGAAGATTTTTATTAGTTCGAGACATAGGTATATACTTATTGTAATACTTTTTAATAGAGCAAACTAAAGTTTGTGTACTTTTACTTTATTTAAAAGAGTAACCTTGTCAATCAAATACCTAATTATTTGGGGTTTAAACAATCAATGTTCATGTACACAGAAACCCACTTGTTCGTTCTGACGTTCTCTTTCATTAAGGGTTTACTGGAAGGAATGTGGAAAATAAACTTTTTTGGGAAAGTTCTCCTTTGTACTAGGTTAATGTATTTTATTACAATGTTAATGTAGTATAGGATAGGAATTAATTAAGTCCAACCAAGAATAGCGTCAAAGAAGTATGTTTATTTTGTTTTGTTTGTGTCGGAAGTGGTCGCGGATAAGTTGTTTGGCCAGCCAGGAGTGCTAGGATACCGGACAGGCACCTGTCTTATTTGTTTGGTTTAGTGCACTGTGCGTGTGCAACCCTGCGGCTGAGTACATATTTTTGCTGTTCGGACAGGTTTTGAGTCCATTTACGACGATATAAAAATCTTCCATCGTGTTTCACACTAAAGGCTTTATAAGTTGATTTATCTCTAGTGTTGCGGTCAACATTTCAATTTTAATTTATCTTATTTTTATGCCCTTATTGAGTATATTTGCTCCTTGTTCGTTTCTACGAATCAAATGTCGATCGTAAAATAAAGAAGTACCTAAAATATTAATGGATATTGTATTGTAATAAGGGAAAATTATTTTAGATATGATCCCATTCATCAAATTCTATTCAGCTTTAGTCAAAATTAATGTGATTGATATAGTGATTTATAGGTTATGAACTTATGAGTCATAATCGTAAAAAAATAGTCTCTAATTCAATTAATCAGGTCCTGACATCAGTTCAGAACCTTTGTACACCAATCCATAACCAAACTAATATTTTATGTTATTTTTGTAGTTACTTACTTACATGACTTGTTTGTAAATAAAAGGCACATCTTCAGGGCTAATATTCTCCAAGTAGGTGTCTTTGCACACACAATGCTTGCAGTCTCTTAAAAAGTGGTGTGTCAAGATTTCACCGCGCAAATTCAAGTGTTCGTTGTATGCAAATTATTGATACCTACAGTCCCATCAGGAGGCGTTTCGTGTGCCATGCATGACATTTTTATCATCCCGCCCAACACTAAAAGTAATGACATTCTCTGTATCACTTTCACTACACCGTATTACTATAAAATTTAACATTTCACAACGATTTGTTGGTTGGTATATTTTAAAACTACTTCAGTTTTATGGGTTTAATTTTCTTTACTTTGTTTATAAATCCGCAGGAGTAACAAGATTCAAAACTCACAAATGAATCTGGTACCACCATACTTAAAACAATCTATGACGCTTACAGTAGTCTGTTTTATCATTTTCAGAAGTATAATCTATTAACACCGATCGGGATGCTAGTTCACTTTAATATTATTCACCGTTATCTATGGTTCCTTACTCTCATCTATATCTGGTATAATCTATATCTGCTATAATCTATTCAATATTTGAATTGATATTGCCTTCAAATGTGACATCTGTTTCATCATTGCTGAGGCTCGTTAAACGATTACAGGGTAGGTAGCGTTTCGTTTCTTCATTTACACGTTCCACTTTGTCCAATAAGCGGAGGTGAGCAGTGTCAAATTGGTAGTACTAGTGATTTGTTACCATCGACCTTGTCTCATACCACGTCACTATGTGCCAACGACCAGTTCACCATTATTTCGTATCGTGTGCTATGGATATTATTTTAAACTTCAATCAAGTTAGTTGGCTTTGATTTTTTGTTCCTGTGATGTGTAGTCCTTGAGTCGAAAATATCTCTTGTCCTAAAATAGAATTGTTTACTTTGGCTTACCGAAAGGTTTTATTAACTAGCCGTTTTGGATCTCGCTTAAAATATTCTACTCTATAGTTTGTTAAGTGAGTTATCCTCGTGTAAGCTATTCATATTCTATTGTCGATTAGCGAGCCTCTTGACCGCCATGTTACTTGCGATGGCTTTGGCACGAACAACTGTGTATGAGATCAACAATGTCAAGGCTCGGTTATGTTATATCAGTGTTGCGCAATAATCTTGCTATCATTTGCTTTGCTACACATCACTTGGTCAATATACAATACGTGTCACGATTTTTTTTATTTAGAAATGTATCAATGTTTTTGAAAGTAATCAACAGTGGTTTGTACATACATCAAAGTCTTGCTCTGTGTTCGTTAATCGCCCCCGCGTTACAAGCAGTTTTTGTTTCATTATTCAATGATGTTCCGCCGTGATGATTTATATGTTTATTTTATAGGCAGGGTGAGTACTCAGCTCGTCAGCCGTGTAGAGCGTGATTGTCTTCTAGACAGTAGTAGCTTCTAACTTTTTATATCATTAGCTTGAAATAATGTGTTGACTTGTTATACTCGTAAAACAAATCCATAAACATGAAATGAAAAAAATGAAATAATTAAGTTGTTTATGTTCGTTTCAATAATTTATTACTACTAACGATCCCAAGAATTGCAATTTATATAATTTAAACGATATAGGTATGGAAAACAGGTTAAAATTGCTTCCTAAGTTTTAAAAAATATTGCCAATATACAAAGAGCAGTGAACCACTACACCTTAGAAGAACGCAGCAAAGCCCCAGGGTGTCGCCTGTCTCGGCTTGTTTTATGCAGGCACACCTACTCGGAAGATTTGCTTTACACGACTGTCTTCTTTCGTGAGTTATTTGCATTAATCAGGCTCTCTTTTTATTTTCCCTTGTTTATTATTTTTCTTCGGGCTTCGATTTCGATTTATGTGTATCTTTTTTATTTTATCATTTATAAATAACTTCTTACGTTTTGTTCTTTGTTTACTTTTAGTTTTTGGTTTTGGCCATTGAGAATTTATTTCTAATTTATTCAGTATTACTATAACTCCAATTGCTATATTAGTTAGTTGATCTATTATACGGTTACCTATTGGTAATACCTGTGTTACTCAATTTTTCAAGTATCACAATGCAAATCTCAGTATCGGTTACGTATAATTAACGAACGGTACACTTATCTGTACGTATAAATCATTTGTCGTACAGACATTTAACAGCTGCTGCAGGTAATTAATACGACTATTGAGATCAATTTGATTTGCAAATACGGGTATAGCTAGCGAGAAGGTAAGAAGGTCTTATGAACTATCATTGGGTTCGCTTAAAGGGCTGTAGTCTGTTAAAATTACTGAAACTTGCTCAAAGAAATCAGTTGCGGGTATCGGATAAATATGGATTTTAAATATAAATTTATTCTTCACTACTGATCCCCCAATTTTGATTGGGTTCTATTAATATTGTACGAAATTCAGATCAAAGGTGCACCATGCTAGTAGATCCTTTAAGTTTTATAATTTTGGTCATGTAATCATTAACAATTTATTGTTAGAGTCATGAATAACTATCTGCTAGGTAGTTAATTAATGGCCTGTAGGTAGAATCCGGTTTAATTTAATTAATAGCCAGGATAATTTAGATATTTAGTGCCTAGTCTAGCGCGTATGTACATTCGGTAGTATACGGAACCTGATTAATTAATACACCTGAGCTTTGCGTGCTGAGTTATGCATAAATCATTACTTACTTAAGTATCTAAATTGTTGCTTGTTAAATTGTCTTCAAGGTATTCTTGGTAAATATTTCATAAACCATTGCTTCGACTTTTTTTTGAAAGAGTACCTAAGCAAAGGCTTCTTATAAATTCGCAAACAATAGTGTCCATTTACCTTCTCTTTGGGATTAAGTACTTACCAATGAGAAAATATATATCTACTTACTAATAATAAAGCTGAAGAGTTTGTTTGTTTATCCGCGCTAATATCTGGTGTTACTGGTCCGATTTGAAAAATAATTTCACTAATAGGAAGCTACATTATCCCCGAAGGCTATAGGCTACTTTCTATCCCGGGAACGCGATTGAAGCTGCGGGGAACAGCTAATCAATAATAAAATACTAAACAATTCAAAATCTTCTAATGGTATGATCGTGTTGTCCTTACTGGATATGATAACAGAAATTATTTATTCTTCGAGTGGAATAATATTGGCTGTAACATGGACGCCCTTCGGAAGTTTTTATGGAGCTATCGGATTTCAATTCACATTTATAAGCTTTATTGTCTACGTCGATTTCAAATACAAACATATTGGCTGGAGCGAACACTATTTAAAATTTGGATTACCTAACTTGATGGCTGTTTTCTGTTATATAACTTCCTCAATATTTCTACGGGCAGGTAATAAAATAACGAATTTATACTGGCTTTGCCTTCTCGTTTTCTTGTGCTATTTTAGTTTTCTTGAAGAGATTATTAACTATGTTTAGCTGAAATATAAATTCTATAAGCCCGTCACTCGGTTTTAATACATCGGTATCACTACATAGTATAAAACAAAGTCGCTTCCCGTCTGTCTGTCAAATTCGCAACGGATTTGGATACGGTTTTTTTTAAATAGAGTGATTCAAGGGGAATGTTTATATAATATATAATACATGCATATTATAGTACAGAAAAGCTGAGAATATTATTATTAGTATTAATATAAAATGTAGCAAGGTGTATTACGATTTCTTTTGACATTGTATTATAACATTTCTATTATAGATATATTTCAGTTTAGCTAATGTCGTGACTGTAAAATCAGTACTTATCGTAAGGTTTTTATATAGGTATGGTATATGTAATTGGCTCTGAATATTTAGGAGATGGTCAACGGGTATCTACAAGGAAAAAAAAAGCGGTTACCAAAAATGTATGTACGTTTAAGAGCATTTATAAATGCATTAGAATTAAGGCAGGTATTTTTGAGAAACAAAAAACAGAACCATAATTTATGTATGAAGCAGTGAAATATGTTAAACCTTATTATTTTGGCTTATTATCATAAGATACTAAGAAAATGAATAATTTAATAGGAGTTTTGGACTCGAATGACATTCATAAAAGTTTCCAATTAAGGTTTTCTATTTTTGCTCCGGTCACATACAATACAATATACCTACCTATGTGTCTTGGCGTGCATAGTAAAACGTACCTTATGGTAGTCAACTGGGCTTCAATTGAGGATTAATGTTGAGTGTATAGTAGTCTCATCGGTAGCTAGGGTTGCCATTTATTTATTAATATTTGTATTATTAAAATACACTACATTTTAATAATACAAATTACAGCAAGATAAAAATTATAACAGTTAAAGATTGCAAGGTGTGACCTTATTACCGTAAATTACCTATTGCAACATTTCAGCGAATTCATGAATTTCAAATAATCTCCGAATTAGAGCCTCAATAAATCTGTTCAATAAAGTCTGCAAAAGGAGATTTTATTAAATTCACAAAAAAGTAACTAAAACCTAGGGAAAAATAATTATATACAATGTAATATTTTATAGTTAAAAAAATATTATGAATCGACATTGTTGTCTGATGTACCTATTTTCGCGTAAATATTTTTTATACAACATCATGTATAATTACGTTGAAAAATGTTGATTTTATGTACCTACCGTTTTTGCGTGCCTAATAATATTACCATTGTTAGGGTTCCATACCTCAAAAGGTAAAAAAAGGAACCCTTATAAGATCACTCTCTTGCCCGTATGTCCGTGTTGCACCACCGATTTTGTCAGGAAATCATTGAGCTGGTCTGATGATGGAGCTGAATAAAAAAAATATTTAACTTTAAATTTAAACACAATTACATGACATTTAGGTATGGTCTCAAAAATATTTGTATTTGGAATACAATTCTTCTCCAACAATAGCCATGGCTGCTAGAGTGGTAACCCTATGGACAGCAGGTACGAGTATCTGCTCACTTACCTTGACCGCGCACGTTGTCCTCTCACTTATAGAACTATCATAGACGTCTTCGATGCGCCTGCGCTGCGTCGTCGCTTCACGTCGCTAACGATCACCCGCTCTATGACTTATGATCCTCCGTCACGAACTGTGTCCTCGTTAAAATTACTTCAATTAATTAATGAGGATTTACTTCAATTAAGTTCTAAACTAATTTCAGTGGTATTAGATTATCCTGTTTATGTAGTTTTCTTATTTTTATACTGTCTAAAATCTTTTATACGATTTATATATGCATTCGTGAAAAATTCATGGCCACGTCCTTATTTTTCTCTTTTTTGAATCTTTCAATACCGGATACCGGTCTCGGTTGATATGAATTTCAAAACGTATGCATGAGTCCGTGAATGTGTCTGTTCCCGAAAACGTAGGGCTTGCTTCATCTTTTTGTGTTTTCATTATGACATGAGGATGAATTTTGATGTGGGTTGACGTTGAAATTGTTCTCCAATCTCCAACGTTGTTCATTTTATAATGTCACTGTATTTTAAGTGAGGACACAGTTTTTCATTTTTCCTTTTTTATTTCAGTAGAGTTATTTACGTCAAATCTGAGAATAACGCCCTCTCAATATTGAAGAAGCGTCAGTTAAATCAATTAGTGCCAATATATCGTCGGGCGCTCGATCCGTGTGAATCATTGGCGCTCAATCGTACTAGGAGATTAAATAAATCGTCATTTATTGTCCCCGCGTTGTCGTTGTGATTGTAGGTATGTATGTGTGTGCCTGCAGGGTTGACTTTCGTACAATATTGCCGCCAATTAGATAGTGGCGTCTCGCAACACAGCTCTCGAGAGACTGATTTACTTCAGGATCGATTACACAGAAATCCTTATTTCGATTTTGGCCATGGCCAAGTAATATTTGAAACAATATGTTACGTATGTGAAGGATGCTGATTCTTTTAAATGAGCCGAAAACAAACTTTTAGATTAAGAGGCATGGCTGTCGCTGTGTGCTCGGTGTAATAAATAAAAATGTTGGCTGGATGTCAAAGAACCATGTCGTTTCTTAGAAATGCAATACTTACGCTTCCAAAAGATTCATCCTACAATTGGTTCAAGTAAGTACTATACTAGTACTGACTAGTATTCGAGATACCTAAATAGGGCGTTCGATGTAGGGTTGTTCGGAAAGTAACCTGATTCACGAGTAGTTTATTTGCCGCGTCCCGTTATCACTGGTGCGATAGCAGTTGTTCGATAGCTCCAACGTTGCACAAGTTTCGACTGTTTATCTCGGAATGCAGTTCACCATGCGCTTCACTTATCGATAGTCGTGATAAAAATTGCCATTTTGACTCATCCCTAAATGTTTCTCCGTCGAATTGGTATCGCTCTTCATTTTTATCGTCGCCTATTAGTATTATCTTCTAAAATAGATAACCTTCTGGATGTAGTCGCCGCAGTGCAATAGTGCGTCGTGATCCGCCGGTGTCGCCGCTGGTCATCGGCCCCCGCTGCTGAGTTTCGCAAGTCCAGTTAACCGTATGAGTCGATCACATTAATATTCTACGGTTGCTGTTATTGCGAAGCTAGCGCGTGTGTGTCCTCAGCTCCCGTATGTATAATTATTTACTACAATTTTATAATTCTCACCGATTAAATCTATCTATTTGATTCCAATAAGAATCTTTATAGTTTGAAAATCAAGTTGCGTGTAATTGTAAACAGAAACGAGCTTAATAAAGCTTCCCCGAGAGACAAAGACATTCCGTAGCGTCGAGACGAGAGGGAATCTTCTGTGAAGGGCGGCGTGCAGACGCCTTTCATCGTGTGTAAATGCGTGCCGCACAAAAAACGGATAGACGGCCAATAAAAACCCCGTGTGGGGAGAAGCCGAGGGGCGGGCGAAGCGGGTGCACTGCGCTGCGCCAGTAATTGCATGTTGCAGTCTGTCTCCGCCGCGGTGGGTGCGCGCACGCAGCCTCCACAGTCCACACCACCCCTGCATGCCACGTCCCGGCTCTCGCTAGCGGGTGAACGACTTCCCTAAAAAGTATGCTTGACACTCGCCTCAGGCATACTGATTTTCTTCGTTTCGCGATCGTTAATCACTTTGTACGTGGCCGGACCGTTATCCGGAAGCGTCAGCATCGTTCGAGCTTCGCGTGCGTTTGTTTCCGCTCGGGCGGTCTCCTCGACTTGGATTAAGGGTTGTGAAATAGTATTGCGTTACTCGCTGCCATTAGATCATGACGTGAGTTACCGGCAAGTTATGCAATGTTGAATAAATAGTTAAAATTGAAATCCTAAACGATATTTTATATTGTTACAGGGCGAGCGTTGTCGCGACAGTATCAGCGGGCGGGGAGGCGGGTGCCCCGGGTCCAGCGGCCGAGGACGCCGCCATGAAAGACGTGGAAGCCACACCAGAAGAGCAGGAACGCTTAGCCACAGGAAATAACAATGGATCCCTCGACTGCAAACTGCCACCCTCCCGGACGCAGCAGGACGTCCAACGTTCCGCTTTCCACTCGACGCGAGTTTTCATGCTCGTCTTCCTATCGGGATGGGTACTCCAGGGCATGTTCCTTACATACTTTGTGAGCGTCACGACAACTGTGGAAAAGTTGTTCAGAATAGAATCGAAGACTATTGGCACTCTGCTTGCGGCGACAGAAATCGGACAGATATGCACTGCGTTATTTCTTACGTATCTGGCGGGTCGTGGGCACCGGCCGCGATGGATCGCTTGCATGATGATGGTTCTGGCTGTGGGTGTGATCGGGTGCGTGTGGCCGCATGTGCAGTATGGTACGCCACTCCTAGACGAGCACATGGATGCGTTTAAAGTAGTGCCATTGTGCCACACCTACAACGACTCTTCTGTGCTCTGCAACAATGCTCAGTTCGAGAGTAATGCCAGGCTCGAAGCGATCACGGGAGTTGTGATTCCGTGGCTGTTCGTCTGTCTTCTCATCGTGGGCGTTGGCCAGACTGGTATAGCTACCCTTGGGATACCGTACGTCGACGATAACGTCGGCAGCAGACAATCGCCACTTTACATGGGTGAGTGAACATATCTTACGTAACATATTGTATCAAGTTTATTAGCACTTAATTGCCCTTAATCACTCGGATCGACGGAGCGTAAGCCCTCAAACAAAAGCTTGATGATCAATCGATTCATAAATATCGATTGTCGATTAAGATCGTCGGCTTTGATTGTTAGCGTTTTGTGAGCAATAAAATCGGCACGTAAAAGTGTATAAATCATAGCCGCCGCCGCCCACCGAGCCGCCCACGAGCTGCTCTGCCGGCCGCCCTCTGATGCCTTGCGTAATTAACAATCGAGCTAAGTGCAACTTGCACTCTTACTTGTAGCAATTTTACTGAAAGTACGTCCATTTAGTATTTTTTTCATTTTCTTATAAAATATGGTAGCGGATATTTAAATTTCCCAGACAGTCACAAAAATTATTCATCTCAAGGGAGACCATGGAAAATATTTCTGCTATTGTAAGCAGCTCTTATTTATTGGTTGCGTTTTGATACAGCGATAAAAACCGAACAATAGATGTTTGGGTGTAGTGTAAAAGTCCTCGAGAAAAAAGCGTGTTTTATGCACGCGTTGTTGTGTCTGCATCGTATTGTATATCTTTATGCGTCTACTGCGTTCATGTGCGTTGCCTGCGATAGTATACGAGGGGTCCCACTGCTAGCTGGGCGGTAAGTGAATAAATATTATTGCTAGTAGGTTTTAGGTAGTTTAAATAGTGTATCTTATGTTTTCCACCTATAATTCATTTATTTACATACAAAATATACTTTCTTAAATACTAAAAAAGTGAAAAAATTTAATGACTAAAGGGATTTAATTTAATGCACTATACGTAACGAAAAATAAGCGTCGCTGCACATTTTGTATCAACGCGCCTCAGGCAGGCGGCATGTCCATTTGCTATATCGGTATTTAACGGTTTATCAACATTTTAACAGTATTTTATTTTTTAATTGACATTTTCATATCCTAAAACGCAACGGTAGTTTTTGGATAGAGAGGTAAATAAAAGTAACAAATGGTTTCTTCTATTTTCAATGTTTTTCATACTTAAGGTTACAGTGTAAATAGGGTAAAAAAGTACTTTATTTAGGTATATAGTAGTTAGTGTATTTCACATTACATTGTGCACTTTATTTACACGACCCCCTTATCTCCGAAACTACTGGACCTAAAAATTTGAAAAAAAAAATACAGAAAATAGTTCTTTACTTATTGGTTACAGAAAAACCTATAGGAAGTCTGTGGTATTTAAAGTATCTAACATAGGAAATTACGGAACTCTCGGTGCGCGAGTCAGACTCGAACTTGTCCGGTTTTATTTCAAGATAGCACGACATTTAGTTTTATTTAACTCTTCATACATTTGTGTTCGTCTCACAGGTGTAACGTTATTGTTTCAGATGACGTCAAGTTCTTTAGGCATAATATCCATTGATGAAAAACTATACAATTGCTGGGCCGCGATATATCAGCTAACTGTTATTCCATTATAATCATAATCGCATCATTGTCTTTGCTAAAAGACGTGTATTTACGTATAGTCATGTCCCAATTTGAGTTCTCATTAGTTCCACCATTGCGGGTGATTGCGGTGTTGTTGCCGTGGTTGGCTTTGAAATCTCACCATATTGACAAAGGTTGATTTATTCTTTCAATAGAATACAAATAAATAAAAAAACTATGGTAATTTTTTTGTAAGAGTCGGGCAGCGCTCTAACAAATTGTTTACTTAAGGGTAAACCTTCGGTTGGAGTGCGAATTCAAATTTTATCACGTTTTTTGCTAATTGCAGCTCAGTTATAAGTCGTAAGTTATCAACATGTTATTTGCGACAAGAATGGTAGTATATTTACTGATTAATAACAAAATAAATCATCAGCATATTCCTCCAAGGTATATTACTGACATATACGACTATTTCATGAAAATGTTACTCCAACCGAAGCCTCCACCTTAATACAAAGTATTTTTCAACAAATGCATGTCCTATTTAAGCAATACGAGTGTATTACCCCCGTAATATGGTAAAAAATAACCACAGTCTGTATATTTCCTAAAACACTTCATCATCCTCATGTGTGGTGATCGATGAACGCGTGGATCAGTGACTCAGCGTCCTAATTTTCATTGCGGTTTTGTGGTTATTATTAGAACTTTACTCGTATTTAATTTGCGCTACGCAGAAACGTTGGTACATCCGCTGCGGTTTTTACTAAAGTGATACTTTTTTAAGTATTTGATAGGCTTGCATATAATCACAATCCTATCATTTTATGTGATTATATGGTCGATAGTGATAAGTCTATAAAACCTAGTAGACGACTGGCTTTCAAGTAGTTTATAACTAGTATTGAGTTATCTAAAGAGTTTAAATAGTACCAGTGTAAAACACCTAGTTCCGCTCTCATAGGGTACCCACCCTTGTGACGCATCGGCCTTGTACCAATTTTATGTTATGGATGCTGAAAACAGTTCAGTTATTTACGTATGTGGAAATTTCTGTATTAAATTGTATGCAATGTAGAAATTGTTAGTCATAAAATAAACACAATTATTTCGTGAATGCTTTTTTACGGTCCAAATTATTGTGGTCCTGAGAAAAGAAAATATATTTTAGAAGTAGGTAATTATTGTCGAATTAATATTATAAATTAAAATGTTTGTGTGTGTGAGTTTGTTGCCTGCCACTCAGCTACTTTACTGGCACATAGATCATACCTTGTGTAACATATAGATTATTTTAAAACATAAGAATGCTAGTTAAAACTGCGGGGCAAAGGAGTATTTATTTGGGTTACTGATTGTTCTGATAATTGCGTGTACTCTACTCATTTGACACTATTGATGCATTTGTTGCTCGCTCTATCTTTGGTTTATTGTCAATTTAATGCCCTACTTAGTATACGTAAGCATTTTCTTAGAAAATTAGTATTTATAAATGCAACAATAAGGTTCTTTATTCAATTATAATGAATGGACCAGTTATAATGCGTGTAACAGAATTATGTCATTGCCAATCGTTATCTCGGTATCCGTTTATGTATCAATATTTATGCTTACGGTAGGTGCTAATTTTGACCTGCGGTTTTGTCCGCATTCAAGGAGAGCTCGTGATTTTCTTTCGTTGGGTAACAAGTTTGCCGTACGTGCTCGATTTTAGCTTATTCATCATGTCAGCCGAAAGACATCCACTGTTGGACAAAAGACTACCCCAAGGATCTCCACAATGGCCGGTCTTGCGCTACCCGCATACAGCGGTTTCCCGCGATTTTAGCTTATTGTCTGAGATTATTTTTAAACGATCAGAATTTCCTAAAAGATGGAAACAAAAAATGGGGTGATATTTAAAGGAAAGGAGGAAGAAAAAGATATGTCCTTTTCTATAGCATTGCCTATCTGCGTGCAAAATTTCATCGCGAATGGCTCAGAAGTCTAAAGCTCTATAGTCCTCTAAATTAGACATCATGAAAAGGAACAAACATACACACAGGCAGAGATTAGTGTCGTATCTGATTCGCTAATATATTCTCCAATTAAATCCAATTAGTGTTAACGATTATTGACCTAAATAGGCTATCACTCTAACGCGTGCTCCTCAGATCTTATGGCTCTAGTTTTGTAGCCAGATCTATAGTACTAATATTTTAAAGAGTGTAGGATTTTGTGAGTTGGTGTGTATACGATCCTACTGATCCGATTCTAAAAATTATTTCACTAGTAGGAAGCTCATCTCCCCGAGTACCTACCGAGTAAATGCCCTAATAGCAGTTCCTGAAATTAGCACGTTCAAACATACAAACACTTGAGCTTTATAATATTAGTATAGATATTGAAGATGTGTTTACGTATAACGTAAAAGGACTGGTAAAACTAGTAAATCTAGCATAGCTAAAGGCCATAGCTGTGTGGTGCTGGAATTTTTATAACGTGCCTATATCTATATAAAATTGCCTACTTACGGGTACTTCATACTACCGGTCCACCTCGTTTTCACGTCAGTCTTCAAAGGCCCTTTTAATTCAATTAATCAGTACAGTATCTAGGACTTCTAGGAAATTGTGCGCTCCAATAACTAGGTCTTATGTGTATGCGTATTTATCTTTAATTAACCTCTTTAAGATATTTCATCCCTACTCTAATCATTGACAAAGTCTTCAGAACTTCAATATATACTAGTTTCTGCCCCGCGGTGTCACTCTCCGGACAATAAACTATCTCTATGCAAAATATCTGGTCTATTTGCGGAGTGAATAATCAACTTTTAACAAAAAGAGTCCTTCAAACACAATAAATAAAAATAATTTTAAATGCGACCACCTTAGACCTATACCGAACCCAACGCAAATATAATTATTAAAATCGGTTCATAAACAAAACAAGTTATGCGGAAACAACCATATAAAAAAACATACATCCGAATTGATAAAAAGTAGCCTGTAACCTTCAGGGGTAATGTAGCTTGCTGTTAGTGAAAGCTTTTTTCAAATCGGACCAGTAAGTAGCTCCGGAGATGAGCGCGTTCAAACAAACAAACTCTTCAGCTTTATTATTAGTGTCAACTAAACTACCTAGGTAATGGCAATATTATTTTAATCAATCATTTAGTTGGAATTTAACATCCTGATGAAAATATTAACAATATACAGTTGAAAGTTGATGAACTAAATCTAATTCACATTGTATGATACATTCTCATCACAAGTAACCTGTCAGATGCGTTAGCTATTTCAGTAGTAGGTTGGTCAACTATGTCAGTGTGTCGGGACGTCTCGCTCGCGACAATTTAGCTTGTTGAAGCCGATGCACTGCTCTTGTGCTGGCCTAATTTCCTCTTATATAATTCTTGATGCATGTGACGTTCAATGACCCTGAGTGCTTATTTATACTGTCCTCTCTCAAGTACCTGTGAAGTAACATGTCTTCTCAGATTTAAAGTTTGAGTTTAATATTATTAAGTACAGGTCCACCTTTTTGTATAGGTATCTCATTCTTGTTTTTACCAGTTGATGATAAGAGCCATAACTATAAAATTGGCAGTTATATTCGCGAGAGAAAAGTAGGTACATTTTTAAACATCTTATTAATCTATGCTTCAGAATATATTATTATATCTTTACTCCATTTTGGTTTTAATAATGGTATTCTGTAAGTTTTCTAAACAATTTTGTCTCATCTAATTTGTAACTTAAGTCTGATTTAATACCTTGTTGATCATAGCAACTTAGCAACTGTACGCATGTGGTATAGGTTTCCTTCTCGGGCTACTTTATCCAGCTGTCAACTCTAGCTCGTAAACGGAAAAGTTAGAGGCTTTAAGTTTACACAATTTATGTACAACTCTTTTACCCACGACGTTGAGGAATTTGTTGTAGGATATCGCCATGATGCATGGGCTTTGTACTTGTTCAGTGTGTATATTAGTCGCTTACATCTTAAATTGCAGTTAGGTTTATAAAGCTGTAGATGTATTGTGCTAATTTCGTTAAAATATACTTCTTTCTATTATAGTACTTTTTATGTGTAGGGATTGTATTGTATTATTTATCATCTCATTACGGATTTTTCCCTGCTTAGATTCTCTTATTTCGGGTGATTCTACTCACTCGATTTCAATGTATCTTCAATTCATGCATCGAAAGAATTTTAGTATTTTTTTTTCGGAAATATAGTACCGCTTTCAAAATTAGAAACAACATGTTAACTTTTTCCTGAAATAAGTAAAATTTTCAATTGTATTATCTATATTCCAATAGCTATATCAGCATGCATTAGCACAATTTGATCAATAATCAACACAACAAGCAAAACTGTTATCGAGGTGTTTATGAATTTTGATATCTTGGCTTAAGTAAATCACCTAGTTATTGCATAATTATTTGTGAACCGAGAGTTATAGGTTGTTTAAATTTTAAATTCTCACATAGTTTCATAAAAAATCGAACGGTCCACTTAAAATCAGATAATTGTTAATTGCACCACGGCTTATATGGTTAAAATTACAGTTATGCTGTTGAACGAGAGTTATGTTACGCCCCAAATCGCACTGCGTAGCGCTATGCACTTATGCAACTTTTTTGTGAGTGCGCTATCAAATTGCGTTGTAATCATTTGTTGCGGTGCCTTGTCATAGGTCAGTTACTTGCAACATTCCGAGATTAGATTACTAACAAAGATTAGATATTATAACGTCAATTGTTAATTTTATCATTTGAAACTCTGACATTAACGATGTATTAGTATACTTCCATTTCCTGTAGGCATAATTTAGCTACAGGAAATCTTTCTCATTTATTATTTGAGTTTTGATGTTTTTATTTAGAAATCACAGCTTCAGATTCATTGTTGTTTGGACAGGTGTTCTTAGAAACGATAGACGTTGCGACTGTACGTTCATGTGTTTTCCAAATGAATTAGTCATACTTATAAAAAACTATTTTGTGTTTGGAGAGCGTTGACCAGTAGGTACGATCGATCGGGATTTATTGGTTGGTCATTAAAAATTTCGTGACTTGTTACGTGGTATTGTATCATATCGTGTCTTTGAGATGTAGATAATTTTAAATTGTTTAAATTAATCGTAACTAATTTGTTGTGTTCTTTCTTTGAGTACTTCAAACTCTTCTTACCTGTAAACTATGTTTATTTCTGTGGTTTTGTAGGTGACTTGAGGCTTCCAATTTATATCTTAATTAGCCTCGTTATTTTGACTCTTTATGATTATTTTTGTTAAACTACTATTTCTATATTAGGTGTATCAATAGTGATTGTGACTGGCTGTCAGATGACCTTATTTACAGCGGCGGACATAGCAAGGTTATCTCTGCGAGCCCTGCTGCCTTTCATATCAGTTTATATTCGTATTTTTTCACGTATCTTTAATAGACTCTCCTATTCGCGAACATGCGATCATACAATGTCGAGACGTGATAAACTGCATCTATTTGATTGAAAACAGCGCATCGAACGATCGATCCTCAAACGAGTTGTGCGCCTGCGCATCGAGTAACTTTTAATGACGTAATTCTTCATTTTTTGACAATCATTGGGCGTTAATTCGAGAGAGCTGTACTTGAACGATGTTAATGATGCATTCGAAACCGGTAACCTGTAGGTACTCGCCGGGTGTACCGGGACATAATAAAAAGTTGTACCGAGTCGTGGTCGTGGGCACCGGCCGTTTTGAAAAACGATCCTGACGAGGCCATTATTTATTACAAAAGCGCATGATGATAATAGTATGGTATATTTTATTTTGTGTCCAACGTGAAGCACGCGAGCTGAACGCACGCCGTTCGTTTTTTGGCAACCGATGCGGTTGGTTTCTGGGAAGATTTCTTTTGGGGACCTAAGTACCTGATTGTTTTTCGGTCACTCACCTTACAGCTCCTTTGTTATATTATTATAACAGCTTTTAAATTAAATTTCGAAATCTGGGACAGTTCTCTCGTAACTCGAGGGCATCTACGACCTGAGTCAAAAAGTTGTTGTTTAATGTAAAGCAAATATTATGTTTTAAATTATTGTTGGTTTTATGAAAAAACGTTGGCATCTAGTCGGTGGACGGGTGTCTGCATGTAGCTTAACTGGATCATTACTAATTCTCGGAACACTAAGCGATGGAGCGACAATTTCTACAGCATCCGAACGTGCGCTTATTTTCTTATTACGTATAGCCACAGTGAATGCAACAAATGCAGAAGCGATCGTTGACAGTCGCAATTCCTCATACGATAATTTGTTGTCTGGTTCAACGACCCTCAATTAGCCCCTGAGCCCTAGCCCTATTGAGATAAACGATTGCGTTCCATTCTGTGTACCGGAGTCCATCTCAATTTGCATAATGACCATCTCCGCCTCTGTGATTACGCCCATTAATATTTAATACATCATTAACTGACCGATAATAATGTTTCCTCGAATTAATTCAACATTCTTCTTTGATTCTTTTATGGGATGACTTAGACTAATGCTCTTGCAGCGTTTCGTGCTTAGAACGATTTCAGTGAAGCATGTACTGGAAAATATATTCCAATACGTGTGTTATAATAGACGTTGCTAATGTAATATGATTTAATATCTCGTGAGAACAGCGACTGCGTATCTATTATGTTGTTTCTTATAACATGTTCATGCAGAACGAGTTGGTTTCCTTTTAAGGCATTGCCTTTCGATACCATTTATTTAACAAGATCGTATAGTTCAATACATATTTTTAAATATAAATCAATTTCTGATTGTGTCTGTGCAATACAATAACAGTGTGTTTTTTTGTCAACAGCTATAACTATCGGCATAAGAGTGATCGGGCCGGCTCTTGGTTTCTTACTTGGAGCTCTTTGCACCAGAGTCTACGTGAATCCACTAACTGAACCAGGATTTGACGTTAACGATTCGAGATGGCTCGGAGCTTGGTGGCTTGGTGAGTACAATGCTTGAGATTAATTTTCTAACAAGAATCTAAAGCCGTTTATGCTACATACCAAATTGTCAATATACATCGTGTTTTTATTATTTGTTACTTCAACCTGTTGGGTTTAGTTGCCGGTTCGACGTGTAGTTACAACTGGGACTGCATAATATCCATTTGTAATTAACTTGTCTGCCAATGGCGTTGCATTACCCTCACAATGCACTCCGTTTCACGCAAACGCATTAATTGTTCGCTTCGAGAATATCTTAACAGCGGTTTGAGTATAATGGAATATGATGAATAAGTAACAAGGTTTTATTCAGAAATCAACAGGTTTATTGGCATTAATTACTGTTATACTTATAATTTTTAATTGCAGATAAATTGTTAATGTAGATATCTTTTATAGAGTAATGTTAAATTTGTAGTGAGGTACATATTTTTCGTAATGAATACATAAAACCAAGTTAATAAATTTGTGTCGATTATATCCTTTGGGAGAATTTTGAAAATGGCGACATGTAGGTACTTCAATTCCCATGAAGTACCCTTACATTCCATCGCGGAACTGGCGTCTACCGTTAGCAAAGCGGTTGCACAGATTTGCGCGCAAAATCCACGAAGAAAGCACGCGCGTGACCCAAGTACCAATCAAATGCGTGCGTTAGACCACCATGGAACTTTTGCACTCGAACAAGCGTTAAATTCTCTAACGTCCTCTGGTTAAGGTTGCGAATCTATTAGTATTTATTTTGGCATGCGAATAATAACGTCGTGCCCGGTAGAAATCTGCTACAACCGTGCGTCGAATGGTAATTAGTGAATTCGCGAATATACGCACTGAATGATTTCTGCGTATTTCCTCATTGTTCAATGAATGAAGCTCAGAATTTTAATTAGCAATTTTAACGGAAATTTTATTCAAAGTTACTATTATAGTGACATCTTCCAGTTCATTACAAGCGTGTGAAGATAATAGTAATTTATATGTTGTTGAAATAATATTTGATCTCTGATTATTGCTATGTTGTCAGTGGCTTATTTAATTGTCATTTTATTAGTATTGCTGGCCGACGCGTAGACACACGAATCGTGTAGTGCAAGTGGTGCAACATGTTAATCACAACTCATTACGACTTCCCTCATTCGACTTCAATCATAGCACGATTGCATTCTAATTGCTTCTCAGAAGGGGTGCGCGAGATAATCTTGTGCATTTCATCATTGTTCATTGTTGGTCTTTCACAATAACTAGCATTATCGTACTTTTAGATTACTTGTTTGATTTTGTACTTATTCAGGCCCCCAGATAGTGATGAGTTTGCGGTGTTATCGTGGAGTCGCGCGCGATGCAATTTCCACTCGGCTTTCGCTTTTTTCTCAGTGAGTGGTCGCGTTGCCGCGCCGCCGCCGTCGTCACGCTGCGCCGGCGCACGCTTGTAGATTATATAACGCGTCTTACATCACGGCGCGTCACCACAACTAAAATAAGCGCTCTATCCACAGCCGGTCACGGCCAAGGCTGCGCGCCTTGTTGCCGACAATTATGCCGTCGTCGCTGCCCGTAATGAGGATTTAGTGGGTGGACACGCGACCGCCGCCTTGCTCACTTTTACTTTTAAACCGGTTTTGGCTTAACCTTCGTCTTCTCTCGCCGGGTCCACCATAAAATTTTCAATAGCCTCAGAAGGGGGCTGCTATTTTTGAGAAATTTATTTTCTGAAATTATTTAGTCTATAACTTTATGAGCACTATGAGCAGGTATTGTTAAACAATTCCATATTATGTTTGCATCTATAGTCCATACCTATCGTGTCTAGCGAACGCCCTTGACTGAGCGTCGACCGGGCGACCTTGTAATCGCGCAAATGTTTAATGTTTAAATCTATCGGAATTGTTATTGATCTTATCCTGGAGTCCGCAGGTGTTGAAGAACAGTTGGTCTCTGCCTTTACCTAATATAGTATTTCCAAGATTCTGTTGTAGCTATTGCTCCTACCTGTATCTTGCTTGTAGGTAACACTCAATATCATTATTTCAATCTGCTGGTGCTTCTTCAAGTAATTACGTAGATTAATGGCTACATTTTAACAACACCAGAGAATTTCATAAAATGAGTATTCGCTTCCAACATTCTTTTGCCAAATGTATAGGTGTGCTACATGCGATTCGTCTCGCTCGGTGGCGCCATGCAGAGCGTGAAATGCTTGGCGAATTCTTATCTCCTGACTAGAAGTACTAACGGATTAGTCGGTATCTGTTGAGTATACCACTTCACACTCACTCCATGATAATTCGTGTAATTAGAATATTCCATACGAGATGGTTACCTACTGATTTTGCGAACAAACAATTATGACTCGACCATATAAGCCAGCCACGAATTTTGTTTGCTAGTTAGCGATTTTTTTCGTTATGTCGATGATTTTATTTCCTTCGCAAGTTTTGTTTGCAAGAATAATAGAACTGTTTAAGGAATTCATTAGATTACGAAATTTATGCGAAGCGCACAAACGGACTTGTTTGCATTGCATTTTACTACGGTAATGATAATAGAATAATAAATTACGGAGACTTTTATGATACTGTTGCATAATAGGGGTTATTAAAAAACAAGTGTGAGTTTTTAATCCCCAATTCAATATATAAATAATAAATGTATTAATTAATTTGGGAAAAACCCCTAAGTTGGGTTCTCTATTTGATTCGCGACCACAGACAAAGTTTTACATCTAAATTGAATTGATACCTGTTTTTTTTCCCCAAAGTTTACTTTAATGAATATTATAGCTTTATCTTATAAAGATTTTTTTTTTAATTTATCGTTTTTAATTTCATAATTAGAACATATGATATAAGAGTAGAAAAAGTTTTAAAATGTTCTTCTTTATATCCACAGGTATGGTGTTCATATCCAGCTTCATAGTGATCTTATCAGTGCTGATGTTCTTCTTTCCGCGTCAGATCAAGCCACAAGCGATGCCGTTACCGCCCAAGAAGAAAAAGGACAAAAACGAACCGTTATTTAAAGGTACATTTTTGACCACAACCAACTTATAGATGAGCATCTCTTATCTTAAAGTATCTCATCTCATTAGAACATAGGCAACAATACATTAGACATTACCAGCAATGCGTCGTTGAAATATTGGATGAACTCCAGCTCTTAATGATTGGTCTTTGTTTCACGGAAACTGCTTTCAACTCGTTGTTTACTTTTTTTACAATTAGTTGCCAGACGAGACGACACTTGAATCTCATCCAATATGAACACTACTTACTTGCCGTGTCTCATTTGTCTGGGGTTTGTCTATTTTATACAGGAATTCAAATTGTGCTACTATTTTTAGTGGTCCTTGAATAAAATTAGCAAGTATAGTTGTAAGATTAAACAGAAAATATACTTATAGGAGTGTAGAGACTAGTAGAAAAAAACAGCTATTTCTTAGAACACGAGGCATCAAGCCTATAGCGTGGCATCGTCTTTATATGTCTTTGAATTTGACTCAGTTTACTTACAATGCATTACCGAAAAAGACATTTCTGTCGCAAACTAGTATGTAGTTTGTTCTGGCAGTTGCACTTGAGCCAGTTGCTTTTTAGGCATTTGTTTGGCAACACATAAGCAATATCCAGGATTTACTAGTAGGCATCTATAGGCGACGGTAGTCATTTACCATCAGATGGACAAACTGCCTGCTTATCAGCTTTGTGACCTAAAGGAAAAGCTTTGTTTGTGTTAATTGCCCATATATTCCTAAAGTTGCTCTTCCTCCATTGTGGCTCTATTATTGGCAACTTTTCCCTTCCAGATTTCTTCGCAACGATCAAGCGGCAGCTAACAAATGACATTCTAATGTGGCGAACAGCAAGCTCCGTGCTTCACCTGATGCCGATCAGCGGCGTGTACAGTTTCTTGCCCAAGTACCTCGAGAAGCAGTTCCGATTGCCGACGCATGACGCCAACCTTGTCTCGGGTGAGGTACTACACAGAACAATGTCTTGAGTATTGGCAATACTGCCGCGAGATGGGGTAATGAAATTACCACTTGTTTTGATGATCTTTGTGAACGCGCAATGCGGTGAATTGGTGATAGCTGTTTGGAAATTCTGATCAGATAAAACATAAAAAGAAACCCGCATTTCTGACTTTCTGTCTGTTCCAAAATTTGGTACTCTCAAAAAATTGCTGTAATTTTAATTTGACTGGTAATGTTTTCTAGGTCTTGGTGGTATTTTGGTGATGGGTCTGGGGATCATAACGTCGGGTGTGGTTATCCTGAAACTGGTCCCTACCGCGAGACAAGTGGCCGCTTGGACTGCCATCACTGCTGCCATTTATAGCGCTGGTAAGATTTCACAGCACTTGTTTTGCTTTTAGCGAAAATTATCATTGCTTTTATGTTTTAAAACAGTGTATAAAGCGGTTTCTGAAAAATAATTAAGGAAGTTTGAAAAATAGTTTTAAATCTGAGTATTATATTTTCCAGGCATGGTGATCCTAATGTTTGTGAGTTGTCCAGAGGAGAACTATCGGTTGCTTAGCAACAGCAGTTTGGAGTGCAGCTTGAGTTGCTACTGTGATGATGCGCCTTTCAACCCTGTTTGTGGGCAGGTAAACACTCCTACTTACTAGCTTCCACTTTTATCTGGGTCCCTGGGTTAGAAAGTACCTTCTTCGCCCTATCAGATATGCTTCTGTTAAATATTAAGCCGTCTTGGGAAAACAACGGCGTGGTGCCACAACCTTTGAAACCTCACAGTGATAGATCATTTTGATTCTTGTTCCTTCTAATTTAAGCTATATTTGCTTACCACCTTATTTGGCTATCTATATTAACAAAAGAAGCATAATATGTTGTTTATAGGTTAGGTTCGTGTGATGTTTTTTGTACTATTGAAAAAATATAAATGAAATTTATCAGAAGTGGATGCGGAAATCGTGCGCATAGTTCAAAGCGGGTCACTAGAAAAAATGCAAAGCGTGTTTTGATAAAAAGTAATATAATTTTTATGTTGATGCTTGGCAGGACGCATTCACGTACTTGTCACCGTGCCAGGCTGGGTGCCAGGCCAGCCACCAATTAGATAACAGCACGTGGCTCTACTATAACTGCTCCTGTGTCGATGGCAACGCTAGGGGAGACAAAGCGCTGGAAAAGTAAGTATTTGGTACTTGGCAGGACGCTTTAACGTACATCGTCGTGCCAGGTGTAGAAGGAAATAAAACTCTTCTTACTAACCAATTAAGTAACTAAAACGTTTAACCTATTTCTTTGAAGTAAAGGAGAGTTTTAAAATTACTTACGCTTAAACGGAAAGGTACCCAACTGTGCGGTTCCGATTTGATTTATTATATTATATGTTAGAGAGTAGTCTAAAATAAAAGACGTATTTTAGCTGCCCAATCTCAACTTGTGAAATTGTCTTCCAAAGTACTTAAAAGTTACTAAAACCTCTAACTTCTGCAGAAAGTTTTGCTATCAATTTTTAATCATCCGCGTAGAGTAGAAAAATACAAAACCTAAAAGTTGTATGTAAATATTAAAAATAAACGGTGACCTATAATGGATCCCTGAAGGACACCGAACTAACACCGACGGGTTAAAGTCTAAACCAATGACCCACTTCTGTGTTCGACTTATGCCATAAGGCTGGAACCATCCCCAAAGGTTACCCCTTATCCCACTTGAAGACAATTTGTCTAAAATAATGTCATAAAGTAGTAGTCATAGACTAGGAGAGTCCACCCTGTCAAAAGCTTTTCAAAAGTCTTTACGAATGCCCTCAATAATATTTATACGAAAAAATTACTTTTAATGATCTAACAAATGTAGAAGAGAAACATCTAAATCTATATCCGTCTCTTTCCAGTATCAATAAGTACGAGCTATACAATACATCGGAGAACGTGCTCTCTGGTCACGGGTTCGCGGTGAGCGGCGAGTGCGGCGGCCCTTGCAACCAGATATACGTGTTCATAGCGGTGTTCGCTGCTATTATGTTCGTGCACGCCAGTGGGGAGGTCGGGGCTGTCCTGCTCATTATACGATGTACCGATAAGTTTGGTGAGTAGTCCAAGAGATACCTAACTAACTACACTCGAGAGCAATGAAACCGGGTCACTTAAACTCCATACTCCTATGGAGTGGCCAGCACGCAGCTTAGCTCCAACAACAACATAAAGTAGCTCCAACGAGCTCATAATTTCAAAACCAATAACAGGAATATATGGATTAATATTATATATGCGAAAGTAACTCTAAAATTACTAAGGAGCTGAAATAATTTCCCACTAATAACGGGCAACTGACTAAGGGCATAATGTCTCGGCACTAGGGAAGGCCTATTGCTACGATGCTAGTTTTTACTATTTTTTTTATTTGAGAAATCAACAGCAATATTTTATGAAGAAGCATACAGATATTAAAGAGCAAAATAAGGCCAATTATAGATTTCTACAGAGTTAGCAACAATAAATTTTGAGAAAAATATAGGCATACAATAACAAATGCAAATTCTTTCAATGGGATCAATAAATGATGGGGTACATTCCGAAACATGCCATAATCGATCTTAGCGCTCACATCGATAATTTGCGTTCCGATACGAATATCACATCTATAAGAGCCGTGAACTGTCAATGATTCGGAACGCTTGTGAACGCGCTGACAGTATTTAGAACTAAAACATTCGAAAAAGGGATTAAAAAATTAATGATCAACGCATTGGGACTCGTTCGTTGGGTCTCCCTAACTTGAATACAGTGTATTTTTATTTGTTATTCTCACATAAAAACCTTTGTCGAAACAAAAACACAACACAAGTGTCACTTTTGACATCCACGCTCACGGCGATAACGTTTGGAGAATGGTCGCCGTAATCGCAATATGGCGCATGTAATGACGTCACCGATGACGTTTCGCGAGGCTTCGTTATCGTGCTAAAAGTGATTCGGTACGCGTTTTAGCGCGCTCATATCATCATCATTCGGAATGCAGCCATGGTGTATAATTGATTCCACAGATAAAGCAATGGCAATGGGCGTGATACAGTTCGCGATAGGCGTGTTCGGCAACGTGCCGTGCCCGATAGTGTTCGGGGCGGCCGTGGACGCCGCGTGCCGCCTGCGCGACGCCGCCTGCGGGGTGCTCGCCGCTTGTCTCCACTACGACAGCGACAGCTTCAGGCATCTCTATCTAGGTTACTATACTCTTACACGCACATCACGAACACCTTACGACGACCTTAGCTTACAATCCTACAATCAATAAATAAATATTCTCGGACATTCCTCACACACGGTTATCTGATCCCAAACTAAGCAGAGCTTGTACTATGGAAACCAGATAACTGATATACTACATATACTACTTTGTTTTTTTGTAAATACATCCTTATATAGATAATTACACCCAGACACAGGACAAACAGACATGTTCATGCACACAAATGTTTGTCCTGGATGGGAATCGAACCCATGACCAGCGGCTTGATAGGTGGTGTCTTAACCAACTGCGCCAACTGGCTTGACGAGCTTTCAGTGAAGAAAAACATTGTGAGGAAATCATAGCACGGTGATAGGGCACTTTGTAGTACCCGTCTGGCTGGCTACCACCCTCAAGTTCATAATCTGTCGCCAAGCACTTACCGGTGTGATCCGGCAATTGTACTTGAGAGTTGCCTTCTTGGCATTGTAACAACGCATTAGCAAATTCCTCTGGTATTCCAAATGGCGATAGGCGACGGTAACCACTTACCGTCAGGTGGACCAACTGCCTGCTTGTCGACCTTCTGACATAAAAAAAAGTTACAAGTGTCTTAGAAAAATGAACCTTATAACTGCAGTATCATCATCATCAAAGACGTCCACTGCTGGACAAAGGCCTCCTCCAAGGATCTCTACGATGGTCGGTCTTGCGCTACCCGCATCCAGCGGTTTCCCGCGACCCTCACAAGATCGTCGGTCCACCTTAAAATACCTGCAGTATACGGTTCATAATTAATAGATGAACTAATGTAAAGCAATAGGATTTATTTTGCTATGACATTTTTTTAGACCGCCATTTAGTTATGACTTATGATTACGAGTACCTTTCAAATTTGATGACTATTTTGTCTAGGTCTTCATGATTAGTCATATTAAATAAGTTTCAGTCTTAACTCTAGCGATTAAAATATGTTTTCGCTTCACTATATTACCTAATATAATATCGTTCCGATAGGTCTGTCAGCGGGTCTAATGTTCTTGGCGTTTATTATGGACCTGCTGGTGTGGAGCAAGGCGGGGCGCATCGACATGAACCCCGGCGACGCGCCCCTGCCGCCGCCCCTGCCCGACGCCGCGCCCCTCACGCCGCCCCTCGCGAGGGCCGCCACCACCACCACTCCCACGCCCACGCCCACGCCCACGGACACACAACTCTGACGACCAGCGCTCGCTTACGAGTCTCACTTTTAAGGTACATCTTGTGAATAATCTTGGAACTCAACGCTCCGATGACGATACATACTGTATGTGATCGATACGACAATTGTCGAGTTGCCGGATTTGTGTCGTTAAATAGTAGAGGATTTTAAACGAATGTCACGATTTCAGCGACGATTGAATTTTAAGCTCTACAGTCGAAGGAATGACGATGAAAGTTGTTTGTCCTCTTTATGCCTCCGAATGGAGTCGCTTTTTCCAATATTTTAATGAAATATTGATGAAATGTATACGGTGATGTATACCCGATTATTGTTTTTGGTTACTTTCGGTTTTTATATTTTATCGTACATAATTTATTTTACTGGCGTAGGAGCCACTATGAGCCATATACTAAAAAGGACACCGCATGTACAGAATTTTGTAATGAATTATTTGGACAGACAAAATTATATTTTATTGTATATAAATACTTAGCTATTGGAAAATCTATTTTGGTATATTATTGTATACATTTTTGTTCTACTTATTGTTTTTTTTTATAGCCAGTGTTTTAATTACTTCTGAATGTGACTGAATAATGAAATATAATTTTGATTGCATTTTATACTGTATCTATGCATTTTATACACTAGTTGTCTGTATATTAAGCATATTATTTACTTGTAACTGCTCAATTTTATAAACAATGCATAATAAGTGGACGAAATCATAATAATTATCCGTAAATGCCATTTAGGTAACACAGACAAATACATTTAATCCTAAAGCATGACTATTTCTTATATTTAAAAAAAAATTGTGTATTTCCTTTCTTAAGTCCAGTCCCCTATATTTTATATTTAATAAAATAAATATTGCTTTATTTTTCACATCACATTATTGTTAATATTATATTGAAATAAGTATGTACCTTTCATATTAATCACATATTTCTGGGACTGAGTTGTTATAAGGCTGGGTATTCACTATATTGCAATAACATTTTTCTTCGAGATTTTTTTGTTTTTAATTTTCAAAATGTTTTTTTTTTATATGAAATTAAATCACGTGGTTTGTATGGTATAAACATGTATTTTTTAACTGTATTTAAAGAGGTTTTTAACGTACAATGTTATTGTAAACTAGTGTACACCCAGCGCTGCATATTTCGATTATTGCGAATTACATGGCTAGTGATTAGACATTTATATTAGATTAGTGCAACATTTTTTTATTATAATTATTACAAAACAATTAACAAATTTTTTGTAAATATTATTAAATGAATTAAACAATTTGTAATCACACGATAAATTAAGTATGTAGATGTAAGCATTTTTAAAAATAAATTAGAATAATTTTCTGCTATATTTATAATACGATTACGATCAAATTTTAAGGTGTTTTGCATATATTTTAATCACAGGAAACTACAGTAAATCTACAATCAAAACATTTGGCTCTATGTTATTGAGTTTCAATACTGATTGATTTATCTGTACTAGAATTTCGTCGTGCTATGGTCCGTCGTAGATTAAATAAACCAAATCTATTTTTTCTTCGTTATTATTTTGTATACATGTCTTTATGTCAATTTGAATGATGCCTTTCTATTCTACCATCTCCATAATAAAATTCTAACAATGACTGACTTATATCTTACGGCCTAAGAGATTATAGGTGAAAATATATAGAGCTATCAGATACAAAACAACAAAATAAATAGCAGTAGACTTTTGCGTAACCCGTACTGACCGTAAGCAATTCTTTTTTATTATATCCTAAAAGAGAAGGTAAACATAACGAATTTGTAGACAATTATTACTATTAAAATTAATAATCTTAAGTTCTGGAAATTCTTGAGAATTGGCCATCATACGGTTAGATGACCATAACTTTAATAAAATAAATTTTATATTTTAAATAAAAGTGGGCCGAGTGGGAATTAGTAATATAAAAAATTATATTGATTTTGTTATACAATGTTTCATTCAATCTCGATCTATTTTCTTCTCCACTTTTTTTGTAATAAAATTTACTTATACATTTGTAATTTTACCGTTTACTATGAAATTTTTGTATCAAAATTAATATTCTTTACTATTTTGTTAACGAAGTGCAATACAACTTTGAATAAGTACGATATTTTATATAAAAAATGGCCGTTTTGCAATATTCGTTTTTTTTTCTAAATTATATATATTTAGCCATCACATTTTGCTGTTCGTATATACCTAAGTAATATATTGTTTGAATTTTTTAACAATATGTTCCATACTACAGTGTATGTATAGCTAAAAAGAAAAAATGCAGCAGTTACACATTACTCTATGGTACTGCTCTACTTACAACGAATTTATGATACCAGTGGCATGAAATATAAAGAATCAACATTCAAGGTACTTGTGGTTCCTTACTTACGTAAAAAGTGCATTATTAGAGTGCAATTTTTTTTAGAGAAATATATTTCTTCATTTATATATTTGTTAATGGTAAATCATATACCTAACTTATCGTTATTCGTATATATTATTTGTGTTGATATTTTAGACGTGTTTGCCCCAAATATATAATACGATTTTCGTGTAAGAGAATTGTTAGTTTAATCAATCGGTTACTGGTACAGGCGTGCCCAAAAGTGTTTTAACTTCATTTTTTGCAATAAAGTGATAGTAGCTGATTTTTTTTTTTGGATAAACCAATAATGCTTAATTTTTTTTCAATGTATTAACAATTACAAACGTTATTAAACATCACATACAGCTTATATATTAGTAATAAAACTACTGTCACACATTCGATAGACTGCGTTACGTGTATTGGTTTCTATTTAGTTAACATAAGCCATAATTTTGTATATTATAATCTTAGCAACTGTTTAAAATTATCTTATAATAATTTTTGTAAAACTTCTCATTGGTAGCTTTTAGGCTGAATTTGTTGTTTGTTGCTGAATTTTTACTACATATATTATTAAGATAAAAAAGTGTAATTTTCTCTTTGTAATAGTAAACACAATTTTACTAGTCTATGTAGTATTAGCGAATAATACCTCTGGTTTTTAGATGTAAAGCTACTATGACTTTTACCAACACTTTTTTAAAATAAATATGCCTTACATTGGTTATGTTATAAATTAGTTCAAAATGTATCTAAAAGATTTTATAAAATTATCACTGTCAAAGTGTCATTAGATATTGTTACGACTATTAACGGCCGCACTCAGAGTCGTCAATCAAGTTTAATGATTGATTATCCCTAGACTTGTCCCTTTCTATAGCTTTGAAATAAACAAAGATGGATATAGGTACTTTAATCTGTCATTATATTCTATTTGACGTCTCTGAGTACGGCTATTAGTCAACTAGTGAAATTAATGTGAATTAAAAATATGCATAATGTATTCTTACATACCTTATTTAGGAAATAAAGATGTGTCCATCAGATTCCACGTTGCAAGGAATTTTTTTAATTTCTTTTGTAATCGATTAACGTAAGCAACTGGTCATAAATAACTTGTATCCTACGAAATACCTGTAATGAAAATTACGCACAGTTATGTAGCGAAAAATATACTAATCATGTTTATATTTTTGTACGTGATTGTACTCGTACGTCGTACGAGTGTGGGCATAATTGAATTACTATATAATAGATTAAAATATAATTTGTAATTGGATATTTTATTACAAGAAAACAATGTCCGTCTGTAATGTATGGATATATTTTTTTTATTCTGGTACATTATTCGGTACAGCTGTTTATTAACATAATAATTTGTAACTAAGTACAGTGTAGATTTGTTATTGTGACGTGGGCTCACATATTTTTTAATTATTTGTAAATAAACATTATTGAGAGACTGTTGAATTTTATTTGCCTGCTCCATCCATGATCAATATATTCTTATTATTATAATACTTCCTATTATTTATTATTATATTTATTTCATCGAGACCATATAGTTTATTAACGGTTTAACCGGCGAAAAACTAAGGAGAAACAGAGGCATTAATTAGAGAGCATCGGTCTATAATATTCGGCTTCTCGGGCATTGTAACAGGTCGGCAACACATTGGCAATACCCCTGGTATTGCAAATGGCGATAGGCGACGGTAACCACTTACCATCATCTGACTGATTGTTAACCTTATGACAAAAAAAAACATTGGAGGCTATGGATCCGTGGATCCTATCCAATCACATCATGATGTGTGATCTTGCAGAATCTGGTATGAATTTCAAGTTACGAGCAAAGTGAGGGTTTTCAAACTGAAGGTATGGTCAGCCTAGCCTCTGGTTAAAACTGGTTTTAAAAATACAATGATCTGTGTTTTTATCTCCACCATTGTTTTGTTAGGTCGAAACGGCAAATCTATTATTTTTTGAGCGTGTCGAATATGAACGATCGATTTATACGTGTTAGGGATCCGCGTTCATTTTCGTAAAAACATTTTGTATTCAATGATTTATAAAAAAATATATATATGTAAGGTTATCTTTTAAATGCTTTTAATTAGGTTACGTTATCTAGGTACTTTATTTTTATTTTTAGTTTCAAAAACCTGATTTACTACTAGGGTGGATATCTATCGATGAGCGAACTCTCACTCAAATGTAGCAGTTCCCTTCTAGGTTTTGTGCACATCTTCAGCCTCACTTACCATGATTAAAAAAAGTTTACAAAAAAACGTATTTATTTGACTCTGGTCCAAAAGTTAGGTCACATTCAAAACCATACCCAACATGAATATTCTAGCAGGTAGGTACTTAGGTACATAAAAAATACCTGAGTTAGATCGTTAGTACATAATCAAGATAAATACAAAGTTAATAAGTTTTTATTTACAATTAACTTTTTCGATGGGTATTGTGATTAACGTATGAATCACATTTATTATTGTTACAACCTACCTACCTACTCGTTTATTTTTTACCGGTTAGGTAAGTACAAAGTAATACGGAAACCGCAAGTACTTAGGAAAGAAGTAAAATTAAGATTTTTTCCAATGAACAATAAAAACAAATGCGTGGGAACAAATCTTGGCTCTGTGCTACAGCCGTTAGCAGTACAAGTAACTTAAAGAAAGTATTAGACTCGGTCTACGACAAGTAACTTTTCACGGTCACGTGACTCAAACCTGATGACCCTTGACAAAGGACATAGACAAGTAGAGGGACCATGAGGAAGGCAGGCAGCAAGAATTGACTTGAAAAGAGCTATATATCATAACACTAGTCTACGAGTACCTACACTAACATTATAAACAGGTTAAGTTTGGATGTTCTTCCGTACTTCGTGGGATGTAATCTCCGGAATTACTGGTCCGATCCCAAAAATTATATCACTAATAGGAAGCTGCATTATCTCCGAGTACTATGGGCTACTTTTTACCGGCTTTGCTAGTAGGCCAATTTTCCAAAGGTCATCCTGGCTTTATTACTGATTAATAACAAAAGAAATCATCAAAATATTCCTCCAAGGTATATTAGTATAGTAGTTTATGATACTGTTGCATAATAGGGGTTATTAAATACGAGTGTGAGTTTAAGTACCGAGCCGTAGGCGAGGTTCTTAATAGTATCACACGAGTTTTTAATACCTAATTATGTGCAGTATCATACAGTACTTTATCTAAACTCATATAAATAATGTAATTAAAAAAAATTGAATTTCTACCAACTTTGCAAAAAAAAAAAAATTGCTATTTTTGTAACATTTTTGGTCAATGATATATGTAGGCAAAAACAATAAAATAAACAGACACAATAATCATATACCTAATCAAATCCGTGTTGCCAACTCCCAAATATTCTTACCTCTAAATTTCAAGTCCACAAATTTGTCACATTGTCATCGTCAAATTGAATTGATACTGATTGATTATACTATTGATAGGTCCAAAGTGTACTTTAATAGAAAAAAAGTTATTTTATAGCATCGTCTTGGGGACACAACTGTACTATAATGAATCATTATACACGGGTGTGCCTAAAGTGGGTCATTAAAGTACTGATTTTGATTTCATAATAAGAACATTACGATATGAGAGTAGATAAACATTTTCATGAATTAGTCGTATATGTCAGTAATATACCTTGGAGGAATATGTTGATGATTTCTTTTGTTATTAATTAGTAAATATACTACCATTCTTCTCGCAAATAACATGTTGATAACTTACGACCTATAACTGAGCTGCAATTAGCAAAAAACTTGATAAAATTTGAATTTCGCGCTCAAACTGAAGGTATACCCTTAAGGGGGTAGTCAGTTTAAAGTGGATATTCAAAGGTAACCCTGCCGTCGTGGTCTGGGAAGTAAGCTATTAAAATATATCTTCATCGTGACTTAACAACAAGTTACCAATGACCTTAAATCACCATGATTCTTGTTAGATTAATTGCGTGACATGTAGAGATTTATTGCTTGAATCTGTGACATTATTTACGCAATTGCACGATTAATATGTGTTCGGTTTTTACCAAGAATACATGCTTACCTAACCTGTTTATATATAATAATATTTTTATCGTCATCAACAGCCAGTCTTTAAAAACCTAACTAATTTAGGTTGTAGGTATTGTTGAATATTTTTTTTTCTAATAACGTGGGAGTACATTTCACGGTTTAATGTTTTCTAGTGGTTTACTGCCAGACATACCTATACATATTTATATATGTAGTACCTATCAGTGGCGAGGGGTGAAATTATGGCGAGGGTAAGCCGTTCAAAAAACACACTGTAATTGAATCACAGTGTATTTAAAGTGGGATAAAAGTGGCTTTGAAATGATGAAAATGTGGGGCTGGTATTTCTAAAAGGTAAGCCGATGGGAATCGGCTTGTATGGACCCTTCGCCACTGGTACATATCATATGTAAACAATGACAATTAAGAGATAAACGCGATTTTCTATGATATTGAGCGTCTAATTTAAATATCTATTTAGGGCAGATATTCTTACTATTAAATTTATTGCAATAATATTTCAATTTTGTCATATTTTTTTTGTAGTGATCAACCTTCCACGTTAAGTTTTTTTACTAAAAACACGTAATTACAAAGTCAACTTCAAGCTTAAATGAGCTTGAAGTTGACTTTGTACTTACTTAGTTGAGGCAAGTTGAGGTTACTATATCTTTGGTTTTAACAGCGTGAATATGTAAACTGGCTCTTACGGGTGGAACATGGGTCAAATCGCGAAAATATTTTCGTCTATTAGTCCTACAAAAAATATATGTTATAGTTTAGTTCATCATGTTTCAATTGTATTGATGAAAATTGAAATATCCCTGAATTTGGAAAAAAATATCCTATCACAAGCAATTTTAACCTAAATGGGAATATTTGACAAACCGGCTTATCCGATGTAAATGAATCTTACACCAAAAAAGGAGATATTTTTTTAAAATTTTGTATTAGGTAGTTACAATTATTTTTATATCAATTATTTTAAAGTAATAAATACAAATTAAGCATAAACCCAAGGCTCCCCTCTAGATCCCACCCACGGACGCCTAATCTTGGATTGAGTACTTATTTGTATGGTGAAATCGTCAAGGTCATTGGCGTTAGTCAATAGAAAATCTGTCAGAAAACTGTTGTGCCGATGGTTATAAAGCTTGGGTATCAATCAAGCATACCAAATCTCTTTTTATAACTATTTGTTCCAACAAAAAGTGATTTACAAAACGGCACACCTTTGATTAGCGATAAAAAAGTAAGTACAGAATATCGAAAATACGTGAATTGCAAGCTGTAATAGACAAAAACATCGTCAAGTGTGATATTGCTAGCAGCTTTAAAGGATTCTGGCTGGATCATAGTCTCGACTAAACCGATATTATATAGGTACTTACCTAACTGGCTATCAATATGTTATTCATATAGAAATAAGAGTTTTCTGTGATTTCATTTTCATAGAAACGAATTAAAAATGAAAATAAGGTTTAATATAAGTCATATTTAGAGCCCATATTGCTCCATACTTAATTAAACCTACACATTTTTTTTTGTTACATTAATTGCAATATGGAAAAGAAGAATGCCTTGCCTTTTTTTTTTTTTTTTATTTTTTTTTATTTTTTTTTTTGAAAGGACTAAAGTTGGTAGCCTCTGATGGCTGCTCCAACCTTACCGGACAATCGGCGAGCGCAGAGAGCTCTCAGCCGGGTAACATTTAGGTAACCACGCCTGAGGGCACCCCCGAGTGGGGTACGAACCTCGGCTCAGGGCGTTACCGGGGGAAGGGGAGGACTTTGTACGAGTTACGACTAATTGGGGGCGGTCGGAATACTGTAGGCAGCTCGGGCCGCTTGAACGGGACGAGACTGAGTGGGACGTCGCGGCGGTCCTCGCCGTCGAGGACGGTAGCGTAATCGGTTTTGAGCCTTGCCTTGCTGTGCTGAGTTTCATGTCGGAGTCTTCTCAGATTAAAGATATAACCGGGAACTATGCTGGTAGCAAAGTAAACTGAATAAATAAGATTTGAGTTTGACTTACGTTAAATAGCTAAAATCATAAACTGCGAGGAACCCTAAAAATAGGTGACAATCAAAATTCGTTGATTCGGCGTAAACAGCCAGGATGACTGGAGTCTTTGTACCATGACTTGGGTGTCATATAAAACGTTGTTGATCCGGTTGCTTGGTCACATTCCCGGTGGACATTTGCAAACATGGTCCGGTTAGCTCTCCTAGTCCTTGCGGCGGCGCTGATACTCTCCTGCATGGCTGCACCAGGTATGAACATTTTATTATTACTAAATTGTTCATATTTTAGTTACCTTGTGGTTACGAACTTTGGCTACATAATTACTGACTACTGTGAGATGAACACAGGCAGGGCAAAACAAAAACATGGTATAACATTCTTTGGTATGACTGTCTACCTAACACTATAAAAAAGTACCTAATGCATTATTTTTTTAACATAGTCATGACAAGCCAGTTGGCGCAGTTGGTTAAGACACCACCTATCACGCCCCTGGTCATGGGTTCGATTCCCATCCAGGACAAACATTTGTGTGCATGAACATGTCTGTTTGTCCTTTGTCTGGGTGTAATTATGTATATAAGTATGTATTTACAAAAAAATGTAGTTTAAGTAGTATATCAGTTATCTGGTTTCCATAGTACATACGGCCATAGATCAAGCTACACACTGCGGCACCTTATGCGGTTGTAATAGGAGCTATTATTCAACAAAAATGTGTAGCTTGATCTGTGGCCGTGTGTACAAGCTCTGCTTAGTTTGGGATCAGATAACCGTGTGTGAAGAATGTCCCAGGATATTTATTTATTTTATTTATAGAGGGGTCTTGGAACGAATTTCTATTACCTTTGGTACATACTGATGTTTACAGTGGGCAACCATTTATTCTACTGGTATTAGAATTTATCACCAAGTGTGAAATTTTATTGGAACTTAGTTTATATTATTTTTTTACTAGGAGAGCGTGTAAGGCGGTATTACCATGACGGGGGTCTGGGTGGGTACGGCGGCGACGGCGGCATCGGCGGCGGTGGTTTCGGCGGTCATGGCGGCCAACTTGGCCACGGCTTCGGCCAGTGGCCGTCAGCATCGCAGTCCTTCTCCAAGTCCTCAGCTAGTTCCAGCTCCGTGTCCAGCGGGGGAGCTTTAGCGGGTAAAAAGTAAGTGCATTTCATTTTTTTTCTATTGGTATATACCTATGTTACGGCTGAAAGCTCAAATACGGTTACACCTAGTTCTAGCCGGCCAATTGTCCAATTTAAATATAGTATATTTCATCATTCTCTTCAAGAACGGCACAAGGAAGAAGTTCGTGGTTAGGTATTTTTTTGTTCTCAAAACAGTTTTGCATAAACCATAATTACATAAGTTTAACCAACGGCTACCGGCCGTAGGTGTAGCCGTCTAGAACTAGGACTTTTTATCGTAACATACCTATATAAATAGTGTTGGTTGGTGTATATAAAAAAAACTTCGAGGCGGCCTATCATCAAGGCTCCCAACAGGCTTGGATGGCCTAGCTAATGCGTTGGCAAAAAAGCTCACGCCCGCCCGGTCTGCCGAGGTCTCGATAAGTTGAGTGATAACGAGCAAATCAGAGAACTTCGGACCCCCGGATCCATGATTTCGACCGTAAAAGGAGTTCAGTGCATGATCTAATTTTGCTTACTTTGTTGCAGATAATCGACATTAAAAGACAATAAAAGGTATTATGAAGAGTCCACAATCCACTGTAGATAACGAACATAGTGTATTATGTGATATTTAAATTAAATTATTAGGTTAATTACTACAATAAAAAATTGTTACTAAATTATTTTAGATAAATTTTATGAGGAATAAAATATTGTTCACAATCCAAACTGTGTTACTTTTATACAACTGCAAGAAAAAAGGAATAATGAGAAGTTTTGTGAGAGTTGTGTGTATGTTTGTTCGTTTCTTTTGAGTTTCTAGCATAAGGTTTTTTTTTTTAACTATTTGGAGGCTTGTATAGGTATTTAACCATAGTCTTGGTACCTTGGTCAGTGATGATATGGCCGATGGTGGTAAACACAAAAAAAAATGCCTAGAAGGAAACTGGCTCTCAAGTGCAGCTGTCAGAACGTACAGTTAGGTGTTTGGCGACAGATTTTTAACGTGAGGGTAACGTGGTAGTCAAGTCAAGGGGCACCACACAGTACGCTATGGTTTTCTCATGATATTTTCCGTCTCCAAAAGTTCAAGCTAATTGGGTAGTTTCCTGGCATATCAAATCAGCAACTTTTTAATAAATGTCAAAACGATCGGTTACATGGAATATTGTATGAAATACTAAGCTATGACGTCATCGTTTCACAGCATCAAATGATCAACTCTTAGTGGTTCTACTGGTAATTAAAAATCATAGAAAGAATTAAATGTACAATATATTTGATGTTTCCGCGTGTTTTAACAGATGTTTTATGCATTGGTTAGTGTTTGGTCATTTATTTTTGACGCTGTCATCTAGCCTATTGTAGTCATTCAACGTCATTACCACTGAGCCATCATCGCCTTAAAATATGTTTACAATGTATAATCCTGTAAAGAATGTAGTTATAATAAACAGCTTCGCACGATCTTCGAATTTCTCGGCTTTTCTGTACTATAATATGTTTGTAGTATACCTTACCTACCTCTTGAATCA
This sequence comes from Tethea ocularis, assembly GCA_963555595.1. Lineage (NCBI taxonomy): Eukaryota > Metazoa > Arthropoda > Insecta > Lepidoptera > Drepanidae > Tethea > Tethea ocularis. Next base: position 12,469,017 of record OY741958.1, read on the forward strand.
CTCTAAAGCCTTTGGTTCGGAATGGTAGGTTGGCTTTTCACCTGATGTTAGCGTTAAAATGATACGAGGACCTCGGAGCAGTATATATATATAATATTATATTTGAACGTACAGTATTGGTACAAACTCTATTATAAGAGAAGCTATACTAAATTAAAGACCTGTTCCAGACCATCGTAGTATTAAATTCTCTTTGCAGACCATGTCTTGGAAAATCAATCCCTTGTCTTACTGACAAGCTACGTTTGAAAACTAACAGTATAATAGTAGTTTATGATACTGTTGCATTTGTTGTTGCGGGTTATTAACTACGAGTGTGAGTTTAAGTACCGAGCCGTAGGCGAGGTTCTTAATAGTATCACACGAGTTTTTAATACCTAATGTCATAAAAAAATTGAATTCCTACCCAATTTGCAAAAAAAAAAAAAAAACTATTTTTGTGACATTTTTGGTCAAAATGATATGTGTAGGCAAAAACAATAAAATATAATCATATACTTAATCAAATCCTTGTTGCCAACTCCCAAACCTTCCTTCCTTCCTTCATTCTTACCTCTAAAGTTCAAGTTACAAAATTTGTGACATTGTCATCGTCAAATTGAATTGATACTGATTGATTATACTATTGATAGGTCCAAAGTGTACTTTAATAGAAAAAAAGTTATTTTATAGCATTATCTTGGGAACAACAACTGTACTATAATGAATCATTATACACGGGTGTGCCTAAAGTGGGTCATTAAAGTACTGATTTTGATTTCATAATAAGAACATTACGATATGAGAGTAGATAAAATTATTTCTTTATGTATGGCTATATACAAGTTTGAAATTATAAAAGAGGTTGGTAGCATTAAGCCACCACAACTCTATCTATTGCTGAAAATTGCATTAAAATGCGTTGAGTAGTTTAAAAGATCTAAGCGAACAGACAGCGGAAGCGACTTCATTTTATGATTTTTTACCTCAGACGTTTTTATAAATGAGTTTTGAGTTAAAGTTTATCTTTAGTAGCTTTGACTGTAGGTACCTAGAATATCTATAATTCATAGTATAAAGCTGAAGTGTTTGTATGTATTGAGGAAGGTTACGAGTTATATTACATCACGCTAAGGAGAGTCAAAATTCCTATAAGCCAAAGTTATCTAAAGGAAATTGCTGTCTTTCTTTTGTTCTCTTGTGACGTGTGAAATAAAATGTATTATGTATATTTAAATAAACTCTTTGAAGATAAAAGCACAAAAAGCTCGTTGAAACCTCCTGCCTCCAATGTAGGTATCATATTTCAATAACATTACGCAAGTGCAAATGCGTAGCAAATGAAAAAAAAAACATTTCTACGAAGCACGTTTTTTTCTGTAATGTACCTACTGCTTTAATTAAATAACAGTTTAATATATCATTAAATTATGTGATTTACGTGTCGAATACAGTGTACCATTAATAATTAAAAACTTTGTTCTATATATATATCAGTATTTTGTAGAGATGTATGTACATACATATACGGGATGTTTTGCAGACGGTTGAACATACATTATACAGCGGATAGGATAGGATAGGACCAAACAATTGGACCCAGGCCCCAGAATTTGACACGCAACAAAGAAATGACGAATTTCAACTTAATTAAATATACTTGGTTATGTATATTACATAACAGTGCAACAAGAATGTTTTGGCCGTTGAATGACATCAGCAGGAAGGCATTCTTTAACTTTTAATCTAATAATATGCCGAAAGTAATAAGAAGTAGGGTCACTATAACAAGCAAAAACAACACAACATACAACAATGATAAACGAACAGAGCGAACTCTCAAAAAGTGACTCTTCACAAGATAGCGGTGTTAGTTCCGATTTTCGCCACGTGCCAAAACATCCTTGTCGTACTGTACAACCTTTTTTTTCACAAAGTCATCACGCAAGCATACGGCCCACCTGTAATCTGCTTTCGAAACTCCTTTAGGGTTAAAAAACTCATCTACGTACTTATACCTATTTGTATGGAAATTTGGGTCGATTTTTGAAATCGTCTAAAGAGATATCTTTCATAAATTTCATTTTAAAGTAGGTAAATAAAGTGACGAAATCTTAATAATACTCATAAAGTATTTGTGTGGATGATTGTTACTCAATCACACGGCAATGGAATGGATTTGGGTGATATGGAACCAAGATCATTATCCAAGAATAAATAATATGTATTAGGTACTTTTGATCCCGGAAAATCAATATCGGAAACGCAAAAAGAAAATAGCGTAATAATAATTTCATGATTTATATATAAGATATTTTACTTACACGCCATAATTCTTAAAAGTTATATTTATGTACTTTAAAATTAATCTATTAATAATTAGACAGAGGGTTGGTTCTGATTGAAAGCGGAAGCTGAAGCGGAAGCAGAGGCTTTCGAGAAGGAGTGTCCGCCGCGACGATTCTCTTTCGATGTTCGACCGTCTCTATTGTATGCCACTTCACGACTGTTGCCGAAACTGTAAACAAGACTTATTTATTTCATTAAAAAATATTGACAAATATATTTTATTTGTACCAATTTTATGACTGCTACATTTGGTGCAATCTAGCAAACACCAACCATTCACCAGTGGGCAGTTGCGCTTAAGGGCCAGTTCCTTTCTTGCTCAGGGTGTTATTGAGAGATTATGTTTAAGCAGTTGCTCGTAGAACCGACGGCCGCTGGGGCAGAAGAGTTCTCGAGTGGCGACTTCGAACCGGAAGACGCAGCGTGTGTAGGACAAGATGGACCGATGATCTTGTGAGGGTCGCGGGAAACTGCTGGATGCGGGAAAGCGCAAGACCGTGGAGATCCACGGTCTTGCGCTTCAAAGACAAAAACCTCCCTCAAGGAGGTTTTTGTCCAGCAGTGGACGTCTTTCAGCTGACATGATGTAGATGATGAGATGCTCATCAGTAAAAATTGTGCTTTCATAAATATTATTTTTGGAGCCTCGCTTGTCTTGTTATCAATGCAATTTCATTGTGTATTATTTGATTAGCAAGTATGTTTCAGACTTTACCCTCTTCCAAAGTCGCCACCACACCCGCCTGCGCCATTCTCTTGACTAACGCTTGCATCTCGCTCATCGCTTCCGCGATCGAATCCGCTTCTGCCTGCGTACTCGCTGTTATCAAAGCCGCGTCTTACCCTTATGCCTGAAATAAATTTGCAGCGGTAGATATTTAATTAACCAATTGAGATTCATACCTTCTTGTTAACAAAGGTTGTCTGGTATAGAGATCGCTGTTAGTGATAAGGCCGTTCATTGTAACACACTGTATAATTTTTTCTAATTTTTGTTATGCTCTTTTTCGTAAGACCATTAATTATTGTATTAATGTACCTATATTAATTTGCTCTTGAGACATGTGTTTTAAATATAAAGTTCAATGTTTTTGCTTCAATAACATTAGGGTTAATCGGTGTCTTTTATTGCTGTCAATAGTTTGACAAGTAGGCAGACGATCCACCTGATGGAAAGTGGTCATCGCTACCTATAGACATTTACAAAACTTGGGGTATTGCCGATATCTTGCCAACCTTCCACAGATTACATATGAAGGTAGTTCATAAAAAAATACGAAATCAAAATGTTCACTTACCAGGAACCACTAAAACGTTGATCAATAGCACGATAACAACAAACAGAGCTATCCTCGCCATTTTAACAAATATATTCCAATGGTCATTGTATATGCTTTTATATGAGTTGAGTGTGCACCAGACAGGATGGGTGTACAAATTAACGCATCGGATACGTCACGGTCACGTCTAATGTCATGTTTTGGTGACACACCGTGATGGACAGACAAAGGAATGGCTGGTTCACAATTCACGTGTAATTCGGGTGTCAGAGCAAGGTTGATTTCATACAATACCTACGTTATCAATGTCTCGGAATGGTGCATTTTTTGCTGACATCAGATTACCAAAAACATGGTTCGCGAACAACAACAAGGTTATTCGTGGAAACTGCAGATGTCTATCTAGCAAGAGACACGATTTTTGGGAATCCATTGTTAATCGAGCATTTTAACACTAAAATTGGAATCTGGCGTGGCTAGTTGAATCTGCTTTGGTTTAGTTCGAGGAAATTGTCTGAAGAAATATTAGGCAGCTAATTTGTTACTTTTATAATTCCCTGGTTTACCTTGCTAGAGTTGATGCAAGTTTTATATAGCTTCATTTGCTAAGAAACACAGTTTTTAGTTCCTACTGAACGCAAAGCCTATTTTAGTACACTTCTAAGTCTAGTTCTGTGAACTGTAATTACATAAATTCAAAAAAAAAAGATCCACAAAAAAAAGAAGCCTTGCTGAGTTTCTTGCCGGAGTCTTCTCAGTTCAAGTGTATTCCGAACCGGTAGTAGAGTCTAAAAATTGTAACTGTTGACATTCATAAGTGCCTTATTAGGGCCTAAACTGAATAAATGAGTTTTTGATTTGATTTGATTTGATTTGAATTAATTGTGTTATCTTGCTAAAAACATAGATTTGTATTTATAAACACCGTTTCTAATTCATCGATTTCTTTTAACGATCGGAACGTAGTGTAGTGCGGAAGTAATTTTCTTGTCACAGGTGTTATAACGCTAGCTTTTTTTTAACTATCAATTATTATCTAATTTAATTTTCATTCACAACACTAATTTGCTCAATAACTAGAGGCCGGTTCTCTTAGTCCGCGTCTAAGATCGGTCATTTGCTTCAGTTTTTATATTCTGTTATGTAGGTTTTTTATTCACGAGTCTCATAAAAAAGTACTGGTTAAAACTTTCAAAAAGAATTAAGGAAGTGACGTCATATTTTAACTCAGTCAAAGGATCTTATCGATTGTTATGTAATGATGTATAATGTATACTTACTTATATTTTGCAGATTGTTTCTGGTTTTAAAATGAAAATACATATTTCGTGTTGGTCTTTTATTTATTATTATTGTTTATTTATAACATAACATATGAAGGTGTAGATAAGAGTAAACCTAAAGGATTAACTTTCGATATTATGGAATAAATTATACCTACCTATCATTAAAAGTAAATTCCAAATGATCTTAGGTACATGTCACTATTTTTGAACTACAAAATTATTGTTATGAATTTGTATAAAGGTAAATCATTTATCTATAGTAATAATAAAGCTGAAAAGTTTGTTTGTACGCACTAATCTCTGGATCTACCAGTAGGATTCGAAAAACTCTTTCACTAATACATTATCCCCGAAGGGTATAATGCTACTTTATATCCCGGGTCAGGAATAAAAGATTTTTATTTTATTTATAATTTATTATTAGCTTGAAATGTCAAAAATAAATTCTTAATAACATTTTTTTTTATCTTTCTATATCATTATCTCTACTGTTAAATAACTTAAAACCGCAACCAATATAACTAGGAGTTAACTATATCTACAGTCGAAACATGTTTAAGTGAAGTTTTATCACTTATACTTTTTTCCGTCGTCATGTCCTTTGCCGTGTTTGTCTCCGTCTCCACTTTTGCCTTTCCCGTGACCATCTCCACTTTTTCCTTTACCGTCTCCACTTTTTCCTTTACCATCTCCGTGGCCTTCATCGCTTTCGCTGCTGCTGCTGCTACTGTGGCCGCCATCATCATGTCCGCCTCCTTTATTTTTTCCGCCGCCGCCACCGCCGGATTTTCCTTTACCGTCGTCACCTGTCATCAAATGAAAATGAGAATTATTTGATATAAAATATAAAAAATACATTTATTGCAATTAACTAAAGGTACGGTTTCCTCCAAAAGCGGTGCCGTCTTTAAACGAACGCAATATGATGGCAGCAAAAAAACGGCCGTAGGCACGTGGAATGTTCGAGAGTTCGACGGCCATCTTTCACACACTATTCGACACCGTCAAGACGGCCGTCATGCAGGTGGCGGCACCGCTTTTTGACGTTACGGTGTTAATTACCGTTCTCTAGGAAACCGCGCCATTTGGTTAACATAGACAACGTTCTAGTGACGTCATTCATCGCCGTATTACGGTCGCTACATGATCGCTTTTGGAGGAAACCTAGACTTAAACAGATCAAATCATAATAAAAACAAACATAATTTAATTTGATATGCCATCCATTTATTGAATTAGTTATCCAACATTATTACGGCCAAATTTTCTGTCTATTGCTTAACTTACAAGGCAAGTACAGGTTGTAAAACTGTTTAAAAAGAAATCTATAAGTCCATGGATATACCTACTGTGTATGGGACACCAAAAGTACCTAAGATGCGTATGAGTAGGAATTATGTAGGTACATCATGCATTTTTGTTATTGTGAAATTTGTTTTTTCAGGGAAGACTATTATAGATAAACTTAAAAAGGAAAAACCTTATCGACTCACAATATTCTATTCGTTAGAGCCGTTTCTGGAATATATACTTACACGAATTGCTCGTTTAAAGTTATAAGATATAGGGTTATTATATTGACATACAGAACTTTATAGGGTTTCCACACAATAGTAGCCAATAGTTATGAACATGAAAAGCTTTTTCTATGAGACTAATACTGAAATCATGAATAAATATTAAAATTTTTCGTTGAAACCGGATTTTGAGTCGGAGTTATAAGTAAAAGTAACTCATATCGAAGAGCCTGCTTCAATTCCTTAAAGTACTGGAGGTGAATAAAATGAAATTTCAAGTTACGACACTGCTTCAACTAAGTTATAGTGCATGTTACACAGTATCTACTTAGTGATAATGTTTTACGTGCCGTGGATACGGTGTCATATCCATTTTGTGTAGATTAATATTTGATGGCTATTCAGACTCACCAGGTCTTGCAGAAACACAAACTGCAACTACTACAAGAACCAATGCAATTATTGTTAAATTCTTCATCTTATCTTCTGGTGTGTCTTCGATCGACTAGTGAAGAATCTTCACTGAATTCTCTTTAAATACTTTTCCCATTACAATCTTGTTTAAAAACAGATTCGAAGTAAAGGTTAAGTAAAAAGCAGTTTAATTTGTTCTAATATTATCTCATCTAACGTTTGTGCCTGCTGACCTTCAGTCTGATTGATTTTGGCATAACTTTCAACAATGTTTTCCTTTCACAGCTCTACTGTTTTTGTTATCGAATACTCATGAATCATACATCGTAGGTACATACAATATATTATATCTACGACGTAATATGACTTGATCATAGCCAATGAACTTAAAAATTTTATACATGATTATTTTTTGTATGAAGGCATCAGCGATTTAATATCCGATCACCTATAGGATAGAAACAGTAGCGCATTTGCAGTCTTAGCTGCCCTAGGCCCGTGTAGTACCACCAGCCGACCCTTTAACAAATGGAGTAGGTGTCCTCTGAAATATGCCGCCCCTAGGACGCTGTCACCTCTAGGCCGCGGCCTATACGGCCTATTAACATATTCAGGACTGGATAGAAAGGTTCTCTAGTGGTGACTATGAGCAGAAAAGTCAGGCAACCTCACTAGGGGAACCGACAGTCGGACAAGACGCGCTGGAAGTCAGCGGTTAAACGTGTTCTTTGTGGATATCTAAATTCAACAGTAGACAACCTAAAACTATATTATATTTCTTTTTGCATTAGATACTAGCTTATCATCCATCACCATCATCTCTTCCCAATTGGAATGATTTCAATAAATGTGATTTTCTTCTATTTCTACCTTTTATCCGTTTTTTGGTCTTCCGTTTTCGGTATATTGACTTACGTTAATTTATTTCTCTTGAACACCTCATAGGTACAGAGGACCCCTCACTAAGACAGTAATTTTTTCAAAATGCCACTCGAGAAAGACCTCAAAGAAATAAAACCTAAAGCTATTTTATGTTTTATGCTTGGAATATCAAATTTATCAGACGCCAGACAAATTAGCCAAGAACAATCACAAAATGTTGGAAAAAACTTTTTAATTTAACAATGAATAATTACGTTTTTTGTATGTAAATGGCGTGTTTAACTTTTTGTTCAGACCGAATATAACTGAAATTAAAAGGGATCCCTGAACGTTACTCGTTTTCTATACTAGGTAGGTAGCTACTACAACATAATTAACGTAGCAACGTTGCATGCCGCAATGGGCGTGGGTTCAGAGCCTACTCGAGCTTTCATGAGGAAATCTTGGTAGGTACAGCAGTAAGGTATTTAGAAGAACCCGTTTGAGAGGCCTCTTCAGTTAAAAATCTTTGACGAATCACCTACCGTTGTGCTGCACTCGAGTGCCAGTTCGCATTTAGGACGATAGATAAACTTTTTTTTTATCATGGGGAAATTCTCATAGGATCTCCAGCCACCCCGGGGGGGAGCGGCTAGTCTATGCTGAACTTTTACTGGCTAAAACCTCAGATGGCGATCCATCTGCGCGGTGCAGAACGCGTACCTTACCTACTCACTCCCCCTCCACGCGCGGCGCTAGATAGCCTGTCCCGGTGGAAGTGTGATACTTCTATCGCACGATGGATCGTGACCACAACGACCCTTCGTCCTCCTAACCTAACCAAATTTGACTGCACTTATCATAGTGAGATTGTTGTCGAACAATTGCCTTATGAAGCACTATTTATATAAAACTAGGACGAGCTAACAAGGGATGCTAATATTTTGGTTTTAAAGCTCTTATAATTTTAATTCATACTTTACATAAATAAACAATGAAATCATTAATATCCGAAGATGTAAATCGAGACAAATAAGCATTTCTCCAAGTATAGTTTCAGCCTCAATATAATCTTGCTTTTTTTTATTCAGTCCCATCATCAGACCAGCTCATGATGTATGGATGTTTGTTACTCTTTCACATAAAAGCTACTGTACGGATTTCGATTAAACTTGACACATAGACAGATCGTACCCTGGAATAAAATATAGGCTACTTTTTATCCCAGGAAAACAAAAGAATCCTCGGGAACGCGGGTGAAACTAGTAATATCATAAATCTGGGTTTAATGGCTTTTATGAGAATAATGAAAAAATATAATAAGAAAGAAACATAATATATTTGTAGACATACATATATGTACAATCATTATGGCAAAACTAACACTATATTATCACATGCAGCTTTTGGAATTTTCTTTTTTCAGGTGTTTACGGATGAAGCCGCTTAGCGTCTGTAACAACAAATAATATATGATATAAAACATTTGAAAACCACGATACAGCCCGTATGTAGTTGTGCGAATTGTAGATTATTTTAGTCTATAAGAAAGTATTTCTTTGATACTAAATTGCTCTGAGTAAGAAATCTTTGTAAAGTTGAGAAGCATTGTTACCGACATTAGGAAATAGTGATTTAGAAAATTACTTACCCGTATCCTGGCTTGACACCGCCAAAGCCGCCAGCGATCGAGCTAGAACTAGCGCTGGCACTAGATTTGGAACTTGCTCCTGAGAAGCCACCACCACCACCTCCTGTATTGCCACCGCCGTGGCCGCCACCGCCGTGGCCGCCACCGCCGTGGCCGCCACCACCGTGACCGCCACCGCCGTTGCCGCCACCGATTCCACCGCTCAGGGCGCCGCCGCCGCCACCTCCGTTGCCACCTCCATAGCCACCGCCGTTGCCACCTCCATTGCCACCGCCAAATCCTCCGCCGCCACTTTGACCGCCGCCTAGGCTACCACCATGGCCGCCTCCTATGCCACCACCATTGCCTCCGCCAAAGCCGCCTCCTTGGCCACCACCATTGCCTCCGCCATGGCCGCCTCCTTGGCCACCACCATTGCCTCCGCCATGGCCGCCTCCTTGGCCACCGCCGTTGCCACCACCGCCGCCTCCGCCGAAGCCACCGCCGCCGCCACCACCTCCTCCAAATCCACCACCGCCGCCGCCACTTTGTCCACCATATCCTGAAATAAAACAATAATTAGATTCCTTATGTTATTTATGTAGAACTCTTCTACTTATTTGAAGAATTTAATTAAAATTTTCTATAAAAAAAATGCTTTTTTTTGTTATTATTTGGACCCACAGTATAATTTATCTATATATAGCTTCTCAATCATAGAAGATAAGGACAAAATTTATTTGAACAAGACCAAGTACAAATTATAAAGCTAGTATATATGAATGTATGTATACCTCCTGGTGCGGCATATGTGCAAGCAATGAGCCCTAAGGCCAAGGCGACTACTGCTAGTCGCGCCATCTCTCTGAACTCAACTGTGCCCCACACACCCTGTCGTACCTTTTTATACAACATTGCTTATGTCATGTTTCATGAGCGCGCTATATTTGCGAGTCTCTTCACTTTTTGCAGCGCGCCCGCAAGTTTTTTGTACCAAATGTTTATTATTAAGGTTCCGTTTTGGTTTTTTAATTTGAGTTAATTGCAAGTTAGTGATTTTATGTACGATTATAAATAATGCTAGTTGTATTTGGGTACTAGATTTTGAAGGTTCAGTAGGTACAATCTGATGTTTCACGATTCTACAGAACACGGTATTTCTACATTGTCAAGGAATATGAATCTACGACTGTATTTTTTTTACTATGTATATGGGCCTGTCTTTGACCACAATCTCACAGTGGTCAGTAATGATGTCGCCGATGGTGGTAAGCACATAAAGCCTAGAAGGGAAGTGGCTCTCAAGTTCAGCTGTCGGAACACACCAGTAGGTGCTTAGCGATAGATTTTCAACATGAGGATGGTACCCAGCCAGGCGGGTACCTACTACAAAGTACACTACCACCGTGCTATGGTTTCCTCACGATGTTTACCTTCACCGAAAGCTGAAGCTCATTGTAAGATTCGAACCTGCGACCTTCGTCTAGGGCTAGGTATTTGACGTCGCTACCACTGAGCTATCATCGCCTGTTGGTATTATTATCTCAGATATTTGTTACCTATAAATACTACAATAATTCGGCCATATTACCAGGATAAGCAGTAACGGTCGAGAGAAACTTTATTTCGAAAAGGTTTCGAGCACGAAGCTAGTACTTACTCTTTGCACAAAATGCATGACATAATACATGTTGCCAAAAACCGGTCCCAGTGGCGTCAAAGTGTCCTCAAGAAGTATTATGTAAGGTTATCATTTATATCACCCATTTAAATGAGGGACACGTAAGGAAGACGAGGTAGACCCTCAACTTTGACGAATCAACCTTTTTTGTTTTTTTTTATAAGCCAGTTGGCGAGCACATGATCCGCCTGGTAGTAAGCGGTTCAGATGTGGACACTTGCAACACTCGAGGCAACATTGCACCTGAGTGGAGCATTACTCAGTCGTGATCAACCCTTCCTACATTCCCTGTAAGGTACTTTTCCAGTTGACATTTGTATGTGAAAATATGAAGCTCTTACTGCTAACAAGATTGCATAATGTGAAATGAAACCAATTTTGATTTATTTCACGGAACCCTTAAACAATAATAGTAGGTATGCCACATTTTTTATCGTATCGTATCGCTAATAATTTCATAGTCATCGATAGTTTTTATATAGAGCTAGTTGATCGATACCTATACATATATACATCGAAGTATATGTATTGTAAACAAACGTATATGAGTACATTATCCATTATATCATAAATGTTTATATTATTTTTATATTTACATCTGCGAGTAAGTAGGCACTCACATATCCTTGGCAGTTACTAGGAAAAGATTTTTTGCTTCAATTTATCGCACAAATCGATAACGTAGGAAATATGAAGTGCGAAATAATGTATTACTTCTAAGAATTTGTTGTATTGCAGTTTGTTTGGGTATGTGCGTTATCGTAGAGTTTTCCTTATACTTACGAGTAAACAATGGCCAAGCTTTAATTGTATTTTACCTAACTACTGATGAAATCAAAAAAATATGGGGATTTTTTTATGTGTGGTATTTTCAATACGCAAGAAAAATCTCAATAAATATATTATGTTGATTATAGATAATATACCTTTTTTGTATGGTTTAGAGTCCATTTTAATTACTTTTTCCTGATTAATCGTGACATCTAGTATCGGAATCGGGATTTATTGATTTGTAAATAAATCTTAACATACAAATAATCACTCACACGATAACAACATAGACAATCATCAGACTGTCGATATATTATGACCATTAAACTGGTTTGAGAATTAAATTATGTTTTTTTTTACAATGTAGGTATACCTAGGCCTTGTTTTTGTCCACAATCTCACCATGGTCAGTGATGATGTGGCCGATGGTTATAACCAAACAAAGCCTAGAAGGGAACTGGCAGTGCAGCTGTCGCAACACACCGGAAGGTGCTTGACGACATGTTTTCAACTTGAGGGTGGTAGCCAGCCAGCCAGGCGGGTACTACAAAGTACCTACCCTACCACAAAGGTGAGGCAATTTTGGCGATTTTTCGACTTCTTATCTCATGTGAGATTTTACAAAATGCGTTTTTTTAGTGTAAGTATATACTTTAATATGTGTTTGATTGCGTTCAAAAATGGATTTATATCGAAAAATATAATTTGCTTAAAAAATTACGTGATAAGGTTTGCCAAAACCCCCACCACCCCCCGAGAGATTGGGTGAGATTCGGCTTGATCCCACCCTTAACGCCTCACGTAATCAATGGATGCCCCCTAAAGAGATGTAGCTTCTACGTACATACTTATTAAACTTAAGTTTTTGTTGTAATAAGTCGGTATTCAAGTTATACGAACTTATGTAGGTATTTCAAATGTTTGAGGATGTCAGAAAGTAACTGGTTAGGTCTTTCTGCGGATGTTTTGGTGTCTTACTAGGTGTTCCCCGCGGTTTCACTCGCGTTGCCAGGTGGTTATAATAAAATCCTCGATGCGGTCGCTACTTACTGCCGATCAAAGGCAATGAAAGCTTGTTTTTGCTGAGTTTATTGCCGGCTCTTCTCAGCAAATACAACTTTCCGAATCGGTATTAAGTGTCAAAATATACATAAATGCCAGCACAAATATAGTATTGGATTTACAAGATATCTTTCATATTCAATAATAAATATCAGATTGATCTGACATTATTAATTGTTGCAGTAGATATTTGCATCGCTTGAAAAAATAATTTTCGTAACTACCTGATTGAATATTAATGCATATGTTACCGGAAATTCCTAATTATAACAATAATGATACTTGGAAATATATAGAAACTATTGAAAAAAATAGGTTGGGGTTATTTTTTTTATTTTGCATAGAATAGCAAGTATTCGCACAAAAGTACCTTTCACTTACAACCCCCCAAATACCGCTATCCTTACAAATATACCGAATGTAGTACTCCGATAGATATTTAGGAAATGTATGGATTTCCTAGGAAATGTATACAATGACGGATTAGATACTATTCCGTGAACACATACACTGTAAGATGTAGTGAACCTTGGACATGCTGCAGTTCTTAATATTTATGTTGGGATTTCTCTTACATTTACCTAGTAGATATTATAAAAAGTATTTGTAAGAGACTGGTGCCTGCCTACACTTTATTTTCTCTTCAATCAAATCAAATCAAAACTCATTTATTCAGTTTAGGCCCTAATAAGGCACTTATGAATGTCAAAAGTTACAGTTTTACAATAGACTCTACTACAATAGTTACTGTAATCAGTATATTATTTATTCTATGCTGTAATCCTGTAATTACAGGTATCTCTGTCAGCTACATAGTTCACACACCGGTGGATAGATGGCACAACAATCATTTACATCGCGCTGGCAGAGTTGTATAGGATTCCGTCTCCAAGCACGAAGACCCAGCCTGGCGGAAAATCTTCCCCTTCCAATGGAGGAATCATCCACCTTTTCGTGGTTTGACCCAAGCCTATTAACAATAGCCTATTAAGATTAACAACACTTACGTATATTACAAGTAATTATTATATTGAGTAAACATTATAAAATTTTAGTCTCAATTAATTTATCGCTAACAGATATGTTTCTATTTATACAGAACAATTTTATTGATTGTGCATTATAACATAATTATAATAACAGGTTGAAGTGTTTGCTTAATCCTTGGTCTGTTGATTGAAGTCATAAAGATGTGATGGATTTTGTTTATTAAGAAGATAGTCATATTATAAAATCAAATACTTACAATAGCTCTATGAGAATAACTTTCGAGATAGCTAAATAAACCTAGCTTATCGATATTTTAAACTTATCCGAGTCCATGCTCACTAGGCAGCTATTACAAGAGTACCTAACATCGATCATGTTTCTATATGATAATAATAATAATAAAAGTATTTTTTTTGTATTTGTTTTATTTGTAGGTATACTACCTGTGTAGTGTTGATGACATATCAAATCAGCATCTACCTACCTATGACATCAATTTTGCATCATGAATTAAGGTGGAGGCGTCGGTTGGAGTAACATTTTCATGAAATAGTCGTATATGTCAGTAATATACCTTGGAGGAATATGTTGATGATTTCTTTTGTTATTAATCAGTAAATATACTACCATTCCTGTCGCAAATAACATGTTGATAACTTACGACCTATAACTGAGCTGCAATTTGCAAAAAAACGTGAATAAATTTGAATTTCGAGATACCACCGAAGGTTTATCCTTAAGCTACTCTTTATTCAACTGGTACTTAATTTAAAAATAATTAAAATAATTGATGTTTTCGCTTGTTTTTAGATTTTTTTATAACTGGTTAGTCCTACGTAGTATTATTATTTACTCTGTGGTCCTACTCATATGTGAGTATAGGTACGTATGGAAGTATAGATTAATAATACTTTTTAAACACTCGCGAACACAATTCATGCTTATAGTAATGTAACGGGTCTATTCGCGCATAGAATATTATCAAAATATAATTTTGACTTACCTCGACGTTTCGATCAAGTTGCATTGATCGTGGTCATGAGTGGATTATATTTTGATAATATTCTATGCGCGAATAGACCCGTTACATTACTATACTAAGTATAGATTAATGTTTGTCAGTCTTTCACGTAAAAACTACTGAACGGATTTGGATGAAACTTGGCACATAGATAGATCATACCCAGGAATAATATATAGGCTACTTTCGTCACGGGAAAACATAATACGTGTTAAGGTGAAACCGCGGGGTGGAAGCTAATGTTTCATATTTTTTTTTTATAGTCAAATAGCCTACCCTCTGTGCTATGAGTAGATAATGTTTAAAATGGCAAATAAAAAACAAATGACATTTTCATAAATTAATTTATTGACTAAATAACCTTAATTAAGACTTATTATTATACAATCAATATGGCCGACGTTAAGATCATTCTGTGACTTAAGAACATTTTTTTTTTGTAGAATTAGTGTTATCCGTAACTGCCAGCGCTTGCTGAAGCAGAGGCGTGAGCGCTGGCTGAGGCGTGTGCACCACTATGACCTCCTTGGCTACCACATCCACCACCACAACCACCACCTGCACCTCCTTGGCTAAGACCACCTGCGCTTGCGAGACCACCGCCGAGGCCACCTGCACTTCCATAGCCACCTGATTTTCCGTGGCCTCCGCCTAATCCACCTCCATAACCACTGCCAGCGCCACCTCCACCACCGCCTCCAAAGCCAAGTCCACCGCTAAGACCAAAGCCACCTCCGAGACTACCACCACCACTGCTGCTGCTGCTATAGCCTCCATTGTTTCCATTGCTTCCACCGCCGGCACCATTCCCGAAGCCTCCACCACCTCCAAGTCCTCCGCCGCCTCCAAGGCCTCCACCATTGCCTCCTCCAAGGCCACCACCATTGCCTCCGCCTAGGCCATGACCGCCACCTTGTCCACCACCATTTCCACTATATCCACCGCCGCCTCCTCCAAAGCCTCCACCGTTGCCTCCTCCAAGGCCACCACCATTGCCTCCGCCTAGGCCATGACCGCTACTTTGTCCACCACTATTTCCACTATATCCACCGCCGCCTCCTCCAAGGCCACCACCGTTACCTCCTCCTAGACCACCACCATTGCCTCCTCCAAGGCCATGGCCGCCGCCTTGTCCACCTCCATTTCCACCATATCCACCGCCACCTCCTCCTAGGCCACCACCAATGCCTCCTCCTAGGCCACCACCTCCTCTGAAGCCATTGCCGCCACCATTTCCGCCAGCGTTGCCTCCATGGCTACCACTTCCAGTACTTCCAAATCCGCCGCCGCCACTTGTGCCAAAACCTCCACCACCACCTCCATTGCTTCCATGGCCACCAAAGCCACCACTGTTGCCTCCATTGCTACCGCTTCCAGATCCGGTTCCAGCTCCACCACCTGAACCACTTCCAAATCCGGCACCACCACCGTATCCTCCTCCATTGCCACTATATCCTCCGCCGCCACCATATCCACCATTTCCCCCTTCTAGTGTGCCTGTGAAAGCGAATCCTCCGGATTTTCCATCTTTTGATTTAGTGGATATGAATCTATTTGTTCCTCCGCCTGAGCTGCTACCTCCTCCGAGGCCATTGCCTTCTCCAAGGCCACCACCTCCTCCGCCTCCAAGGCCACCACCTCCACCAGCTCCAAAGCCACCGCCTCCTCCTAGACCGCCGCCGCCGCCACTAACTCCAATCTTTCCAATATTGCTGAGGCCAGCGTGGACTTTGCCGATGATTTCACCGACGCCTTCGCGAATGCCATCGAGGCCACCACCGAAGCCGCCACCACCACCGGCACCGCCACCACCACCTCCGCCGAAGCCGAATCCACCGCCACCACCGCCGCCGTAGCCGAAACCTCCGCCGCCACCGCCTCCACCACCCCCGCCGTGAGAGCCATAGCCTCTGCGTACTCTCACTGTAAGAAAAAAATATTGATAAATTTTGTATGTTACGTTAAGTACAAAAGATATTAGGCCTTTACACTTAAGACACTTTAGAGATTCACATAATTTTTACAAGCTATTACTTGTTTTAAAATCACATGTCAATTTTAACCCGGTGCTCAATTGATCTGAAATTTGGTACACATACGTAAGTCCGATACAATGGCAATACAATAATATGGTGTCATCGAGTTGGTCTGAAAAAAAAGCTTGTCCTTAAAAAAATTGCTTTAAATTTTAATTTCTTACATGAGACTTATCGAACTATTGAAATATGGAAGTGAATTATCTTTACCATCTATACAATCTATATATCGGTAGAATACCTAGAATGCTTAAAGGAGTGGTAGATAACTTTTACTTTGGGACCAACTGTGAAATCATGAAAATAACCGTATAGGCTTATAGGTAAGCAGCTGAGCTTTGCTTCAGGTAAACCATCCAGGAATTATTTTGGTATAATTTAACCAACAATACATTTGACTCAAAAATCACTAAAAGGTCTTTTTACAATATGAATTAATGACACACCTATAGGTACATTAATAATGTTAGTTAATTGAAAACCGTGGGTAAACACTATCAATAAACAATGGAAACTTCCGTGGAATGTTGCAAGATAACAATAAATGATTACCTGATGCATCTCCAAAGCCTAGAGCTAGGCAGAGGATGATGTAAGCACGCATAGTCCGCTTCATACCTCTCTATTCACTTAACTGATGTTTTTAGTAACTTAACATCCTTTTATATCATTATTATAACCGAGCGAGCATGTATTAGATTAGTAGAAGTATACGTATCTAAGAGAACAATTATTTTTTATTAAGCATGATATTTCCAACAACAATTTATGAATCTGATTGTGGTTTTTTGTCGATCCTCGTTTAGTAAGAATTGGGTTTGTTAGAAATATCAAAGGATAATTCACGCAGCGGGGTACATCATAGATTAATCTCCTAACTATTGGTAGATTTTATATTAAAATATAACAAGAGTAGTATGTTTTGATGTAGATATTGCTGAAATAATCATAGCATAGTATATGTCAACGAGCAGTTCCCGGCAGCTACACTTTAGGATCAGTTCCATTCCATGGTGAGGTTTATGTCATCGGTGCTTTTGAACAGACGACAGATTTTGAACTTGAGTTTGGTTAGGCATTCAGACGTATACGACAAAAACTTACCACCGTGCGTGACTAACTCAAATATATGTATTCAAACGTATTTCGTTATTATTCTGTGATAGTTATATGTATAGATTCAAGAGTAAATGCAATAAAATAAATTAATTCTGCTACTAACCTTTATATTATTAGATAATATTGATGTGTATTTGTTCCAGTTAAAGGAGAGTAGGATAATACATCAATACCATTATTATAAAGAGGCAAAGTTTGCTTTTTTGGATGTACCTAGAAGGATTCAGAGTTACTGGTCCGATTCTGAATTATTTTCCACTAATAGGAAGCTAAATTATCCCCGAGTGCTGTAAGGCTACTTTTCATCCCAGAAATACGAGTGAAACCGCGAAAAACAGGTAAGTAGTTTACTATATAGTGACATAGTCACCAGCTTTGTTTACAGAATAGACAAATTTATACTAATAATAAAGCTAAAGAGTATGTTTGTTTGAACACGCTAATCTCCGGAGTTACTGGTCCGATTGGAAAAATTCTTTCATTATAAAACCGCGGGCCACATTATATATATCTACGGAACCCTAACAGAAGTATTAAACGAAGAACAACATTATGATATTTATAGTAGACAATTAATTGGATGCGGCTATGATAGTTGTTTAATAGCTTATAAGGTTTTCTGCGTAAAGATGCAAGAATCGGTCACGATATGATAAATGCAGTACATTGGATGCTAGACCACATCCGGGTGTGATCCTTGTATGCATAAACATATTTTTTGTTTACCTAGAGTATTTTTTTTTTTAAAGGACTAAAGTTGGTAGCCTCTGATGGCTGCAGCAACCTTACCGGACAAATCGGCGAGCGCAGAGGGCTCTCAGCCGGGTAATATTTAGGTAACAACGCCTGAGGGCACCCCCGATTGGGGTACGAACCTCGGCTCAGGGTGTTACCGGGGGAGGGGGAGGACTTTGTACGAGTTTTTACCTAGAGTATTTACTACCTACTGTTACGGTTGTAAGTGTTTGTTATTAATGGAATTTACAAGGTGAATTGGGCTATAAATTTGGTGTATATGTTACAAAAAATGAATAGAATAGAATATTCTTTATTGTACACCTTAAACAAGTGATGACGCTATGTAATATGTATAATGAGTGTTTACTTTATACAAAAACTGGGTTTGTGGATTTTTAATGTAGTTCTTTTAATGAAAAAAAGTTTTTTATTAAATTATGTTATAGGTATGTAATTATAAAACTATTATTTAGAAAACAATAGAGAATCTTTTAAAAGGAATAGGTAATTAATTAAGATTTGATGTTAGGCAACCTTAGATGGCACGACGAACTAATAAAAAATATCATAGAAGGAAAGAGAGGAAGAGGAAGACCTAGATTAAACTATATAGTGTGATTGAACAAGTGAAGACAAAATTGGACGTCGGGTCATATAAGGAGGTGCAGGAAGCAGCAAACAACAGAGAGAAATGGAAGAAGCTACACCGACGAGAGCCAAGCTCTTAAATATAGAAGAAGATGAATAAATATTTAAAGTGATGATGTTATTTAATTTAGCTAAGTGTACCGCTGTGCTATCGTTTTTCACGTTTTCTATCACCGAAAGCTCAAGCTCATTGTTAGATTCGAACCCGCGACCTGCGTCACGGCATTAGACGTCACTACCATTTAGTGGTAGTAGGTCCTTTTTCGGCCATTTCACATATATTATGTTTGAGGCACTATACCAAATCACCTCCATATTCTACGTAATATGACGTAATGGGTACTTATAAAAATAATTAAATTAACATTGTTTACAATATTTAACTATGTTTTTACATACGTGAATTTGTTTTTTCTAACGAGATGGGATGGGATTTTCATGTTTTGTTTGGCTGAGCAGTTCTTTGCGATCGTGATGCTTGTTTTTATACATCCGCTAGTTTTTGCACTCGCGAGATAATTATCAAAAGCAGCAAAGAAAAGCGGATTCCCCGGTTCTGTCACTAAATTAAACTCTTATAAAATTATGATATTAGTATTTCCAAGCATTTTACTTGTTTTCGTTTGTTTTTCTCACCTCTGTACCGCTAGTGAATCATTAAACCTGTTTAATATACATACAAAGACTATTGTATCATGTAATTAACACGTACATTTTGCAACTATTTATCAAACGTATGACTCAATTTCTTAATAATTATTTTCAATTTAAATTCATAATTATGCAAATAAACTAGAATGTCAATGATGTTTACTATCATATAATATCCTTAGATCTACTTATTATTGATTGATCATGAACTCGTTCAAGGATAAATCATTAGTTGTAGCCGCGGCATCTTGTATCTTGCGGTTGCACTAATTTAATTTTAGATTCAAACCTATATCTTCTAAAATAAATCTGATTACAAATGCCGCCGATAGATGGCGTTAAAATAAAAACTACATTTCGATGTAAAATGTTTAATAGATCTGCATGATAGAATATATATTTAACTATAATATATAACAACATAAAGATATGGAATTTACACTTAAACCTAAATATTTATAGTTTTACAATTTTTGATCTTCTGGTCTAGGTGCGCCGTAAGCTGTGGCATGGCTGGTGGCCACTCCACCTCGGCCGGTGCTGAAGGCGTTGGCGACGGCAGTGGGACCTCCAGAGCCACTGGCTGACCTTCCTCCATAGCCGAAGAACATTGGGAAAAAAGCACCAGTGGGTATCCTTGGTGGGTAGCTTTCTTCATCTTCATCGTCATAAGGCTTCTTGACTTGCTTCCTCCCCACTACAGCCTTCTTAGGTTTCGGAGTGGGTTCTTCTTCGACTTGCTCAACTTCTGGCTCTATTAGTTCAGGAACAACGATGGCTTTGACAGTAGTAGGAATAATTTCCCTTTCGGTCGGCTCGGCAATTTCGGTAGCTTCAGTAACGATGGGGATTTCGGGTTGTTGGGGGTAGTACACTTCGTTCTGTTGTGGGGGGATGTTGAAGTTAGTCTCTGGTGAAGTCTGGCGGCGTCGGTCTGGCAGATAGTATTGGCCGGATTGTTGAGGAGCCTGTTCTTCTGGCTTGAACATGAAAGCAGCCATGCCGCCGCCTGCAGCGCGAGGGTTGTAATACGGGTTGTAATAACGGCTCATGACCACGCCACCGCGTGTGTTGTCCATCGACCCGTACGAAACTGTAGAAAAATATTTTATTTATCAGAGATAAATAGCGATTGGCTAAATATTGAGCTAACTAATGATTATTACTTTTGTCTATAATTAGATATTTATGATGTGACACAAACTCATAGAGAAAACTGTAACTTTTATAGGATATTTGTCACGATTTAAAGGTCGATACATAAAAAAAAATACATCTAAAAAATATTACACTCACGGGTATCCATATGTCCATAGTAAGGGGAGTAGGGATATCCATTAGCTTCCCACAGAGCGCAGCTCAGGAGCACCAGACTATACGCAATATTCATTTTGAAACTTTTTTTACACTTTTGATACTCTTTTAGATTAAAGGGTGTTGTGTGGTATACTGCTATCGAGTTAGTGGTGATTGGACACAAGGTTCGCGTTATATAGTCCAGTCTGTCTGGACTCATTGGGATGCAGGACACGGCCGGCGGCTTGCGCCTGCGCACGTTTGGACCGTCATTTTACACTATTCGACAGAGTGCTCCAACCGTTATGGAAACTGGACATCCTAGTGAAGATCTGGTGAATGCTCGACACGTATCTCCTCTACATTAGGTGAACCGTTGAACTTTTTGTTTTGGTCTTTTTTGCACAAATCTGCTTGCACCATGTTTCTGGTAGGATGACTCAGATTTTTTAGTGGAAGTATAGATGTGAATTATAATTCAAAAAGTTTTTTTTTTCGTTTTTCTATATTGCTCAGATTCATGTTATAAAGGGTTACATTTTATTTTTTTCGAATAATTCTTAACATTCATTATCAATAACCTTTTCTAATTTATACTCTCTGGATGGATACGGATTTTTTTAATTATTAACAATCTATTGTATTTTTAACTTGAATCGTTTCGTCCTGCATAATTTGATAATGATTCAGTATCATTATTATTTATGTTTGGTATCAAAATTTCATCGAAATGTCTTACAATGCTGAATTATCGTTACTGCTGTATGCAATAATGATAATTGATTTAAAAAAAAAGTATATCATCATCATTGAAGATGTATTTATTTTTGGCTTCTCATCATGTTTAGTGCTAAAGTGACAGAAGGTGGTAAACATAGGAAACTAGCTCTCAAGTGTAGCTTTTGGAACTTCTTGATGATTTTAAACTTGCGGGTATTGTAGTCAGCCACACGGAGACACAAGTGCCCTACCATCCCAAACTACTAATTATTTTTTATGTATTTACTGAGATTTTGTGCTTCTTCGTTATCTGTCTAGAGAGATAACCTCGTCACAATTTTGTGTAACTTATTAAATCGTTTGAAGTGTTAGATGCTACTGTCGTCTGAACAACGTCTTCAGCATTACCTTTGCAATGCTTGCTTCTAAGCCCTCATTTTTATTTATTAGAAATAATTCTAGATTTTAACGACGGCGCAAACTACCTTTTGTATGCAGATATAAATAGTTTTCGTGCTGTATAATCATGTGAATTTTCGCGACAAAGTGCTATAAATAAGGTAATATTAAATCCTGCACATTATGCTGCGCTTGCCACGGCTCTGAATAATCTAAGCCCTACGTGGAATGACAAAAGGGTTCATTCATGACGATTTATAACACTTGAATCCAACATTTACTAGATTTTTAACTTATTCTTGGAAGTCGTTTAAAGGATAATATTTGTTTTGTGTTTGTGATCGTAATATGACAGTATTGTAACTTTTAAAAGAATCCCTTTGTGTGGAAAATCTTTATTTATTTCTCAATCAACTTAGATATCATCCTTACCTAATAAGATGATAACTAAGATTTATGTTTCAAGATAAGCATTTTATATATCCTGGATATTACTTTTACAGCATGCCAAATGAGTCCCGACAGTTTTTTTGGCAGCCATCGCTTTATTCCCTAAAAAGCACACGCAAAGCTCCGTAACACCAACAATGAACACGCCGAAATTTATGAATACTTGACTATATTTGTATTTGAAACACGTGAAAGATTTGAGTACACTAGTAGCAGCTTTGTTGATACGATCTTCTTCAGTCGGTCCTCCACTTACGCTGATAACATCTGTGCCCACGGCATAAAATCTGCTAAAGTGCTCATTACAGTCAAATTTGTTTGCCTGCACGTATGGTGATATAAAATGGTGGATTTATTCCGGAAACATATTGTATTGGCCATTAGTATGGCCAGCAGGGCGGGCTGATTCATGCTCCACATGACTGTTAAGTATGTCTCGAACACCTGTATTCAAAATCATAAGTTTGCGGACTTGACTTGTGTCACGGATCAAAGAAAAAATACACAATATACCTTGGCAGTTTAAATAGTTGTGACTACAATACAAAATTACAATTTGTATGTATCGGTCATATCTGGAATATTTAGTTCAAACAGCCGCAGCTACTGGAAATGAAGATTGATTGATATCATAGATTTGGGGACGAGGAATATTGATTTCATAGAGTTTTGTATGCTAGTTAAGATTTTGGCAGTTAAATTATATCTCTATATTATTATCAATTGAATCTATCGTTTCCAAAAAGTGTAGTAGGTACATGGTCAGTTTGAAATGTATGCTCTAATTATGCTGTACGCACTACCTGTATATTATAATAAAGGTGCTAAAGTTCTAAATATTCGTTGTAAAATGTGTTCGGCGAAGTGCACATGCATGCTTCGCCTCGGTAGCCATTCAGATTGCGATTCACCTGTCAGATGGCGCGATACGCTAGCAAGTAGATGGCCTGATATCGCTGCTAAAGAGACAGTGCCAGTGCAAGGACCTCCCAAATCTAAAACAGTTACATTCTACGTATGTAGCTAAGTACTTTAAAAAAATCACCATTGACCTGAAAATATATCACTATGTTTTAACTCCTCTTATTTAAAGATTTTGTTAGAGATAGCAAAACTGACCGTATCTAGGCTCGGGCTGATAGTAACAGATATTCAGTTTAGTTTAGATACATCTCATTTACTTACTTACAAATCGTTTCATGTAAATGAACAAGTAACAATTTATTGAACAGAAATTCTACTAGAGCTTTTTTAGAGCTACAAGTTCGATCGCTCTCCAATCAGAAAGGCGAATTCTATATAGGTAAAATCACCGAAGTACGGCCATTTATATTGGGTAGGCATTGTCTAGGCGGTTCTGTTATAACGTTTCTACTTTCCACGAATGCAAAAACAATACTATTACTTGTACTTATTTAATATTCAATAGGTTGTTCGTATTCGGAGTTACATATATAGTGGCAATTAGTAGATGAAAATTATGCGTTTATTGATCGGGTCGTAGAAGACGTCCTGCTCTGATCCGCTATCGGATGAAGATATCTTATAGTGATAGATGACCCTGTTTTTGAAGAGCACCTTTTGAGGACGAGGGATTCTTGGTCGATTTCGGAGATATTCTCTTAATTTGTATTATAGAGACACATTACATGAGTGTATACTGATAGATAATATTAGAAAGAACGGAACTTTTTCCGCTAATACATTAGCTTGGTCATCCAAAGAGAAAACACTGCCAGCCTTCTGGGAACCTTACCGTTGATCGACAGCAGCGGATGCCTCGATGATATTCTTATATGTAGATTGTATATTTGTTGGCAATAATTGTTCCCAGGTTATTCTCAGATGCTTGAAAAAGAGAGCCCCTAAAGAAGAGTTGCAGAGACTAAGAAACAGACTGGGGAAATATCTCCACTAAACAGTATACAGCAGTTAACCTTCATGTGAGTGAAATAAACTTGGATGTTGCAAAAGCAGGTAATAGGCTACGGTAACCGTTTACAACCACTTTAAAAAAAATACATTAGCATATTTTTTTTAGACTTAGGTCGATGTTCACTGATTAGAAAATGATACGATACATTATAATCATACAATATTACCATAAATTTTCGTAGGAAGAAATCATCGTAAACGCTCAATTATAATTTACCGAATCGTTTTCTTGTTCGTGAACATCGACCTTAGAAAGTTACTTACCAAATATTACAAAATGTAAAGTTCCACGGTTTTTCATGAAAGTTTACTTGCTTGATCGTAAATTATAATGTCGCATGTCGGTAATTCTTTTAGCAATAGAGCTCAAGTCCATTTTTAACTTTGAAATCATTTCACATTCATCATGTGAGTTATGCGAGGATGCCTCTCACGTACTTAAATTTACATTCACGTTCAATTCTTTCGCGAAGAGTTTCAAACATCCAAAACATTTTTTGGATGCCATTTGCTTTAAGCTTCATATGCAAATGATTTATAGGTGGTTTATTTATCTTTTTCTATCAAGTGTATACTTATTTTTAATTTTGAACGCTTTCTGTTGTATTTTTTTGATGTCAGAAGGTTGACAAACAGGCAGGTGGTCCACCTGATGGTAAATGGTTACCGTCGCCTATCGCCATTTGCACAACCAGAGTGTTGCCGACCTGTTGCAATGACAAGAGGACAACTGGCTTTCAAGTGCAAGTATTTAGCTTACCATAAAATAGGTTCTTCAACTTTTAAAAGCCGTGTTACTGACATTAATCATGAGAGAAAAATAAAATATAAGAGTTGCTTCCGTAAAAAATATGACTACAAATTAAAAAAATAACGTTTTGTTACATCCACTCAGTTTATCAATCTAACTAATGGTAAGGTATATGTAGAGGCCATTTCATTCCAATATTTTGCATATTTTCCAAATTGGAACTCTTTGACGTCACAACCCTTTCTTGTCTACACTTAGTCTGGCGCCGACGGGGCTATTGAATTCATATCGAATACATCTTGACGTCAAAACGTACAGACAGATGGAGCATTTTCCTGTTCTTTGTATTGTTTTGTCCTGATCTGGGCATTTGCATTGAACGCCATACATACGTGCCTAAGTTCATGATTAATTTTGATTTGTAGATACTAGATCGATACTCGGTTTGAATTCTCTATATTTATCCTCGTACGTAGTAGAGTTTTTATTGTAGCATAACAAGCATGCATTATTAAAGTTTTATTATAAAACAATGCTGATTCAATGTCAGTTTTTTTTAAAAGCATTATTGAAAAAGGATTGACCGCCGTTATCATTTACGAGAGCATAGTCGGGATCAATTTTCATGGCGATTAATTTGAAAACAACTACATTATTTGACAGGATTAAAATATATATCTATTCTTGCTGTTCCCTACGATTTCACTCGCGTTCCCGGGGATAATGTAGCTGCCTATTAGTGAAATAATTTTTCGAATCGGACCAGTAACTCCGGAGATTAGCGCTTTCAAGCAAACAATTAAACTGTTCTGCTTTATTATTAGTATTGTTGATTTTGTTGGATGGACTTATAATGGGATTCATTGAAATCAAATTTAAAATAGACATTTTTAATATATCTTTTTTTAATTTTATATTGTCCTTTTATATGTGTGTCAACTATTTTCTCACTGCGATTGAGTATTTTATATTTTTAATAACTCTACATTTAATATTGTTTCTATCGGTACATACATATTTCGTACAGGCCTACATTACGTCATTAACATCCATTAAAGAGATATGACGCACCGTCATACTGAGTGAACAGTACACCATCGACAAGTCATGTGCTGATCGGTTCACACTCGTCCCCATCAAGAGATGTTTAAAGTTGGGAATGCCGCGGAAGACGTTTTGTATTCCATTCGTCTTGCAATTTTTAATTTATTACTTCATTGATAAATCTCTAATAAAGATGCATAGTGCGTTCGACAAATTTTTATTATTCCCCGATGATAAAAAATCGATATACCTATAGTAACAGCTGCAAGTGCCGGAATATAAATCCTTGACAAGGTTGCTGAAGTTTGTCTAAGTATATAAGTCCTTTGTCGAAGCTAAGCCATAAATATCGCTTAAGACAATAGGTAACGACCGAGCAATTAAATGAATATTTCATTATTTTTTTTTCACACAATTTGGTTCATATTGAAGAAAAAAGAAACACGTGTGCATTTTAATAGATTTTATTGCTTAGAACATTAAAATATTTTGTGTTATTGTGCTCACAGATTACCAATGAGGTCGACTTGTTTACAAGTTTATAATTGCAGACATGATCTAAGATGTAAATGAGCACCTGCCATCATTCGGGTATAACAATCTAAACTTAATATTCTATTATTTTTAAGTACACTTGGCACGACGTTGTAATACCGAGAACTGGTAAGAATACCTGCATAAATGTCAATTTTGAGCTCTCTAAGTGGCGCCAACTCACCCTGCGAGATAACCTGACATAGTTTAGCTCATGAAATTGAGATTTTTCATCTTCCGTTTATATCGTCCTCTGCAGACTACACTATGCAAGCTCATTATGCCACTAAGGTCCAAGTTCACCAACTAGAAAACGGTCCTGTAAATTATAATCGGGCGTTTAACTTGTATTACTTTACGTAGGAAATCTCATGGTAGGTGGATTATAATTTGTACCTAAATACAACAATAATAAATCAATTGTTTTAATTTTAGTATAGTATTTTTATATTTTATATTTAATTTTTATTTTATTTATTTAAATCTTTACTACTATGTAGTTCTTATAAATCTTTTAATTGCTTATTAGCACCTTTAAAAGTAGTAGCATTATCACAATAAATATCAGAAGGATTGCTAAAATACCTCATGACAATAGAAAAAAGTTAATAAATTAAAAAGTGAAAGTTTAATAGGTATAATTATACTCTTTCACGCAAATATTTTCCTACTACTGAACGAATATTGATGAAACTTGAGACATAGGACGTTATCTACGTCCTATGTCTCAAGTTTCTCCTTGGAACGCGAGGACATAGTATTTATATAAATGTGTAGGTACCTACATTGTTAATTAGAATATACGAATATGCTTATGCAAGATTGACTGTTTAAAGTATAGGAGCCTAGACAAACTGACTGGCTAGACGATATTCTAATAACTATGTACACTCGTGCATCTACTTAGATAAGTAAAAAATCAAGATACGATTCTTTTTGGTCAAATTACTGCCTAATAATCGTAAATACGAATAAGATACTTAGTCTGAATTTATTCGAGCTCTATCTAGCAATTGAATACAAAATGCATGCACTTTTTTGGTTATTTAAACTGTCGTTATTATCGAGATTAGAATAACGTAAACATTAATTTTGTTAATTGCTTTTAAATACATATATGCTTTAAATATTTCATTAGATACGTGGTTTTCTCAAGGGAGTACTGAACGGTGGAAGAGAGTGTTGCAAGCATCAATGGATTATTCAGGCTAAAAATATTCCGTACTTCTAGGTAAGTATGTGACTAATGTCTTGGTCTTCTCCCACACTCTTTTTGTGATAAGTTTACAATATATATTTTTTAAAATTTAAAGTTATGTTTAACCACTATCTCGTCTCACCGTGGAGAGATAATGTGGTTGAAGGTGGTAAGCTTCGATCAATATATCAATGGTGGTAAGCAAACAAAGCCTAGATAAGATTTGGCTAGTGCACTGTCAGTTTTTCAGAAATAACTCTTGTACCTACTTCTATAGTCGGAAAGCCATTTCTATTTCCAGAGGTGTAGGTAAATAAGCATGCTAGATCTTAATATCGTATAAATAAAGCTCAGTATTGAATGCACAAGGTCGATTTTTACTGGGTTTTAGCTATAAAATTTAATTAAACCAAGTTCGCGTAGTAACAAATCACATGTAGCTCGTGCATTGGAATTGGCCTATAGTTTTCTAAGAAGCCGAAGCTCTTGGCGTACATATCAAGCGGGTACATCGGTGATGATGCGCGTGCGACGCCTAGTACTGCATGCATGGAATATAGGACGAAACAGAAAACACGATCATTATACATGTATTAAATTGTATATATTTTTTTTTGTAAAATGAGTTTCCTTTTAATCGACTAAACTTTAAAAGGAGTTATAGCGAGGACAAGGATTTAGCACGCTTGTCCAGAAAATGCCTATTCACTCTCGCCATGAAGATAAAGGTGTCAGAAAATGTCTCTGTAAGTTTCAAGCATTGGCTGTTCGTATAGGGAACGAACGAACAACCAGTTGTTAATTATTGTATGCCAGGTGCTTCATACATACAAATTATTAAGAGCTTAACTAATATGAAATTTGACAAGTATACCACAGTTGTTATCTTGGTGGGACACGGGTTAGGTGTACATAGGAAGGACCTATATAATAGTTATGAGTCCCTACAAAAGTTAGGGGTACTGAAAGTAATTTTGTGTGCTTTCCCCTATTCAGTTGATTATACTGAACAACAAAATAACTATATAATGTTCTTAAATAATTGTTTACATAATTTGACATTTTATAATGATTTATTTTTATTTTTTGACACTAATAAGTTTATTAGTGGACTTAAAGTGACTCAGGATTTGGTAAGCTTGCCTAGAAAATCAAAAATCCTGATTGCTACATTGATAGCCTATAATATTGATATGATTATAGTAAATATAACAAACAGTAGGCTAAGTGACAAAGCAGTATTATCTAGTAATACTAATAATATTGTGATTAACTCTTTAAACATTTAATTTCGACAAAAGAGAAGCCTAGACATAATATAATACTATTGCATCAGAACATTAATCGCTTCTCTGGCAAAATTTATGATATTGAACTATTATTAGATAAAATTAAAGTTGATATTTTATGCTTTACCGAAACTTGGTTAAAGGCTGATATGATGCTATTTAATATTAACAATTTCACAGTCGCCAGTGCGTTCAACAGAGTGTCTGCCAACGGTGGTGGATCCATTATTTTATTAAATAATAATATTAAATTCAAGAATCGTACAGATATATGTAGTCATTCTGTGGAGCGTGTATGTGAGGTAGCATGTGCAGAGATTGAAAGCTCCATTATCGTATGTGTTTACAGACCACCGGCTTCTGACTTTTCATTGTTTTATTCTATAATAGAAGTTATTCTTAGTAAACTGTTCAAGTCTAAAAAGTCATTAATAGTTTGTGGTGATTTCAACATTGACATTCTTGTTACTTCATCTGAAAGAAACAATTTTATTTCTCTTTTTAAATCTTTTAATATGGATCTTTTGTTTAGTGAACCAACTCGGGTAACAGCCACATCTTCTACGTGTATTGATAACATTATAACAAATGAGAGTGTTCTGGAAAAGACATTAATTAATGGTATTCGCTCGAATCACTTGGCTCAAGTTGTTAAATTGCCTTTTAAGTGTCAAACTTCACCTGTACATAGAACATTTAGAACAACAACTAAAACCAAGTTAGAGAAATTTAATAATCAATTAGAATTGAAACTCAGTAACACTTCATTTGAATCCGACGATCCAAACAATACATATAAAACGTTATTTACAGCAATTTGTAATGGATTTAATAAATGTTGCCCAGTTAAATCTACTATGGTAAATAATAAAATAAAGTTCTGTGACTGGGCAACTAAAGGGTTAAAGGTGAGCAGGGACAACATGTATGAACTTTATCATAAAAAATCGTATACAAATAATGAAGAATTTCATACATATGTTAGGAATTATTCAAAGATATTCAAAATAGTCTGCAATAAAGCAAAAGCTATGTTCATTGCCAATAAAGTTAGTAATTCAACTAATAAAATCAAAACTGTCTGGAAAGTCATAAATACGGAGACTGGTAAAAATAAAAAGGAAGATGTAACATTCACACTTAAAATTAATGATAAACTTATCTCAGATAAATACGAAGTGGCTTCGGCTTTCGAATCTTATTTTTCAACGATTCCTACTGAAGCTACGAAGTATCTTGCATCGTCCCCAGTGAAAGCGGAGTGTCTGCTTACAAATAGTTTTACCAAACATATTCCAAATTTTTTGTTTAATTTCATTGATGCTAGAGAGATTTTAAGCGCTTTCAAGTCTTTAAATTTGAAAAACACAGAAGACTTATGGGGTTTATCAGTTAAAGTCATCGGCTCAATTATTACTAGTATTGCACCTATCTTAGCAGGTATTTTTAATCAATGTATTGATAAAGGTTCATTCCCTGATTTGATGAAACAGAGTAAAATCGTTCCCATTTTTAAATCCGGTAGCAAAAATAATCCTTCCGATTATAGACCTATCTCAGTTCTCCCAGCGCTAAGCAAAATCTTCGAGAAAATAATGCTGAATCAATTGTTAGCACATTTCAACAATAACCAAATTTTACATGAACACCAGTTTGGTTTTACAAAAGGGCGGTCTACGACTGACGCCGGAGCTAAACTTTTGAAGCATATTTTCGATGCTTGGGAGAACTCTCAAGATGCGGTTGGCGTATTTTGTGATCTTTCCAAGGCATTTGATTGCGTAGATCATCACACCCTAGTTTTAAAACTTCAACACTATGGCGTTCGTGGAGTGGCACTAGATCTTGTAACATCTTATCTGTGCAGTCGCCAACAAAAAGTAGGTATTAGCGGTACTACGTCTTCAGGGTCTTTAGTTAAAACAGGCGTACCGCAAGGATCAATTTTAGGCCCATTTTTGTTTTTGGCATACATCAATGATCTGCCCTATATGGTAAATGAATTGTGCGATATAGTTTTATTTGCAGATGATACTTCGCTAATTTTTAAAGTGGATAGAAAAGACACAGAACTTACGCATCTCAATAACACGTTATCCACTATATCGAAATGGTTTGCGGCCAATAATCTCATGCTTAATTCCTCTAAAACTAAGTGTATAAGGTTTTCTCTCCCCAATGTTGTTAGGAATGACAGTCATGTCCTAGTCGATGATGTTAGACTCGAACTAGTTGATAAGACAGTTTTTCTCGGCATAATATTAGATAGTAAAATACAATGGGGTCCTCATATAGAAAGCTTAGCTAGTAAATTGAGTTCCGCTGCTTTTGCAGTTAGAAAAATTAGAAATATAACAGATGTGGCTACAGCTAGATTGGTTTACTTTGCGTATTTCCATAGTATAATGTCCTACAGTCTTCTACTATGGGGCTCTGCTGCAGAATTGGAATCTATCTTTATCTTGCAGAAACGGGCCATTCGTGCAATCTATTGCTTGGGTCCTCGCGAATCCTTACGAAATCGGTTTAAGGAATTTGACATATTAACCTTACCGTCGCTATACGTTTTTGAAAATATTATGTTTGTCCGTAAAAATTTAAATCTATTTGACACAAACAGTAGCCGCCATAACCTAAATACTAGAAACAAAGATAAAATTGTTACACCTAGATTCAGGCTAGCGAAAGTCAATAAGTCTTTTCTCGGGAACTGCATTCGCTTTTATAATAAAATCCCATATGAAGTAACTAAGATGTCTTATAATAAATTCAAAGAGCATGTTAAACATAAGTTGATCGACAAGGCCTACTATAAGGTGGCTCATTACATAGAAGACAAGAATACATGGTTGTAGTAGCTTCTCTCTGCACTTGCAGCCCCCTGGCCAAGTGATAATTGTATGAAGTTTATGTATATTTAAGACAAAAACTGTAATTACCTACATAAATTTAAAAAAAAAAGATCCACCAAAAAAAAAAACGCCTTGCTGAGTTTCTTGCCGGAGTCTTCTCAGTTCAAGTGTATTCCGAACCGGTAGTAGAGTCTATTGTAAAACTGTAACTGTTGACGTTCATAAGTGCCTTATTAGGGCCTAAACTGAATAAATGAGTTTTTGATTTTGATTTTTGATTTTGATGAAACAAAGTGCTATCCGTATATGGGATTTTATTGAATGATGACGAAAATTAATGACTGTATGCATAATCTCTTCAGGGGCTATGATCCATACAGATCCACAGATCTACACACTATAAACATATAATGTCCTTATATGTCCTTTTGCGCCCTGTCCTACGAGTACTACTATAATTATTAGTAATCTGGGGGCACGCCAAGTCAGCGGCACGGCCGTACCATCCTTTTCTCGAAGCAGATCAGGCCATTTAATTATAAAGGAAGAAACAAACAAACTTGTTGTCTTCGGTGTAATGTAAAGTACTTGTTACTTCTTATTGTTCTTGACAGTGCCTTCTGGTTAGTTTAGTACTCTGTGGATGCTAGTAACGGAGCCCGCGGGCCGCGGTGATCCTCTCAATTCGCCGCGTGATTGTATTCAAATATGGTATTATCATGTCAGTTTATATCTATACATGCTGTTGTTTTTTATGTTTTCACTTGAGTTTTTTGGGAAGAAAATGTTTCATGAAAAAAATCATGACAGAAAAAAATATTTTTTTCTGGCTTATTAGCAAGTTTTGTATACCTGAAAAATCTATGAAACAAATTTTGACGATTAGGAATGTCAAAGAAAAATAAACCTTATAATGTAATAATAAGGTTTATTAAGGTAACCTTATATTTAACAGATAAACCATGTTACCTATCTCTCTTGTTAATAATAATAAAGACCAACAAAGTTTGGACAATATTTTTACCATTGTTTTTCATTCTTCTTTTCTTGTAACGAATTATTTTAATGCGCACAGACACCCTATATTACATTTATTTGGATACGCACGTAGTACGTTATTCGTAGCGCGTGCGCGTCTCATTGCTATGCGCGTGCGCACTCGCGACTATGAATACGATTACATATTGGATTTAGCGCTTTTTTCGTGTTACGCTGACATTGAGACGGAAAACTTGGTGGATATACCGAGATAAATATATAACACGTTGTTAACTGATTGTCTCGGGTACTGATCACCGGACGTACTCAAATATTTATAGTAAGATTAAATCTAGACTAAACGTTACAAGACTTGCAGGGCTATACAAATTTATTAGACCAACATAGTTGATTATTAGAAATCCCGCATTATCTAATACTAGCTGTCCCCCGCGGTTTCACCCACGTTCCCGGAATAAGTAGCGTATGTTATTCCTATGTTTTCAACCTACCAAGTTTCGTTAAAATCCGTGAAAGATCACGCAAAAACGACTAAACGGATTTTAAAATATCTCATATTTATATTATTATAGTATGACACAACTTAGATGAAGCACCGGCAAAATTCGTAAAATCGATCGTTCCCGATAAGAGTTCGCCTACAACATTACTCATGTGTTAAAAAATGATCGGCGAAAATGATCTTGTTGAACTTTGAATGACGCAATAATGAATGATTTTTATTAGTTGTGTAAATCGGAAGTGAAGTGTACGAAAACGATTTGCCGATCCTACATCTAAGTTGTGTCATACTGTAGTAGGATTATTCCATGACTTAATAGAACTACCTAACCTACCTGACAAGCCAGTTGGCGCAGTTGGTTAAGACACCACCTATCACGCCGCTGGTCATGGGTTCGATTCCCATCCAGGACAAACATTTGTGTGCATGAACATGTCTGTTTGTCCTGAGTCTAATTATCTATATAAGTATGTATTTACAAAAAAAAAGTAGTATATGTAGTATATCAGTTATCTGGTTTCTATAGTACAAGCTCTGCTTAGTTTGGGATCAGATAACCGTGTGTGAAGAATGTCCGAGGATATTTATTTATTTACTCTGTGTAAGTTACCTGGAACCATAGATACCTACTATAAAATATTATCCATCATTATACTGGTATTGTTAACTTTAGGTTATACTTTTTATATTATTTATTTTTTATATTTAACGAGTAATTGCATCCCAGGAAAAAAATGCATTGTATATTCTACAGAATATTCATTTTCTTTTTTTTGTTTTATCTCTTCCCGAGGGGTACCTGTAAAATGGACGCTACTTAGTCTTCTTATCTGCAGTAAAATAATATAATAGAGATATTTTATTATTAGATAATTATAAGTATCATAATAGAGAAATATATAAAAAGTAAAATAAATAATGTTCATAGATAAATACAGTTAACAGTTACTAAACAAAATAAATTGTTTTTATTTTTAATTTTGTTAAATATAAAGTTGGTGATAATCTTGATAAATTAAATGTACTATGTACTTATATATAAATCTTCTGAGGTTCTTCCTAATAATTGGAATCGTTGGGCTAAAGTGAGCGAATAGTGTTCAGTTTTATTTATTTTATTATAAAAATTTCACATGTGACAATAAAGTATAAAAATAAACAATTATATTTTATCACCAGTTTTTCCTGAAATTGCATAGGACCTATTATCCGTATTAAATATGATTGATTTGTCATTGCCACGCGAGACGTATATTTCCCATCATTATCACACTTTGTATTATAATGTAGGTAGTTGTCATTGGTGACTGATTAGTAATTGATTCCTGTCTTCGATATATCTAAAGTAGCTGGATAGGTATCTCAATGGTGCCGATTCTGTTGTTTACGAACTAAATAAATGTAATCTCACTATATCTCCTTCTAATAGTAAACATAAGAAAGGGATGCAAAATATTTTTGTCCTGTCAGTTTAATCCGATCACACATTTCAACGTGAATTTAAGCGTGATCTTTATTGGTCACGACTATTTACCCGTACATTACGACGGTATGGATTAAACTGACCGCATTAAAAATGTTCTCTTTTTTCAATAAGGTTAAAATGAAAGAGAGGTGACTTGTCTAATATTAGTTAAGTTCGTAAACAATAGAATCGTCACCATTATCTACCTTTGTTTATTAATATGACTTACTACTGATATTACAATATTACTAGCATTCCGTCTGTGGTTTCCCTTTCTAACCCTTTTTGTGGTCGATTTTCGGCAAACGCTATATCATAAATGATGAAGCCACCTTACTTACATAGTTATGTGATCAGTGATGATATTCTCTGTAGTGAGAAACATAATTTCTTGTAGATTTTCTGACGCTGAATCTAAATCTGGCAACAGAATTGCTGTAGGACCTCAGGATTTTGAGATATGATTATCTCAATGTGCTAAATATGATATTTGGTGAAATTTGAAGTATTATTTTGAGGACAGTAGTATCGAAGTAAGTACTGTAGCGAAAAATCGAAGTCAGCCTTTGTTATTTTATATGTATAATAGACTACCCCGTGAGGAGTTGAGTTTTGAAAAAAATGCCTTCTCTTTCCTAGTCCACGGATTTTGAGCTGTGCACTGATTTATTATTCAGTTGTTTTTTCCATTATATACCTATATATTTTTATATAAATTACTATTATACTCCTTCATTAGATGCTTATAGTTTATCGAATCATTAATTCTTTCTATAGCGGCAAAATACCTGTAATGAATATATTTGTAAGAATGCACACGCCTGCTTTGAATGTGTTTGTTCATAGATTTTTAGTCTAGTGTTGCTATTGGTATGTATATAGGCACTCTAACTAATGAGGATTATACATACTACAGAACTTCATAAATCAAAATCAAATTCAAACTTTTCGAATGATTTTTGTAGATAAAAATGAAACATGAAGCTTTTTATTTTTATATTCGATATATTTTTATTGGTATAAGTATTATATTTAACATTTTATTAGTTGAATGTATATGTTAACGGAAAAGTATCTAATCCGTCATTGTATACATTTCCTAGGAAATCCATACATTTCCTAAATATCTATCGGAGTATTACATTCGGTATATTTGTAAGGATAGCGGTATTTGGGGGTTTTAAGTGAAAGGTACTTTTGTGCGAATACTTGCTATTCTATGCAAAATAAAAAAAATAACCCCAACCTATTGTTTTCAATAGTTTCTATATATTTCCAAGTATCATTATTGTTATAATTTCCTAGGGGAAATACACAGGAATTGTATATAATTCCTATATTTCATACATTTCCGGTAACATATACAATAAAAATATAGAATTAAAGCTACTTCAATGAAATAATTGCTGTGAGAAGGCAATTCTTATCTACTTTATTTGAAAGCTAAACCTAAAAACCTTTTATACTTACTATTATATTTATACTACGCTTTTAATTGTTGAATTTAAAACATTACTATAACAAAGATAACATTTGAGACGTATTACACACTTCATGTTTTTATTCGTGATCCATTTATGTAGCCTTTTTTTAATTTTTGCTACAAAAAATGGATTAGAAATAAATCCCATTTAACTATCAACGTGATATCCTGGTCAACATCCAATTTTATTATCTTCCACGAAAACTACTAGAATACAAAACAATGCCAAATCCAGTGATATAGTGGTTACCCATAGATTAAACATGCTCGAACAAATAAATCTGTCTTTTGTCGACTACGTGGACAGTAGATAAGTTTATTGTTTTAGATGCGCTCGACCTAATTCTAGTGGCGCCTAATATAAAATATTCTATGGTATCATGCCAATATTAATGTGTGCTGTCGAAATAAATAAGATGCTATAAGTAATTTTACTTAGAAACTTAGGAGTAACACATACACAGTG
Source organism: Tethea ocularis (assembly GCA_963555595.1). NCBI lineage: Eukaryota > Metazoa > Arthropoda > Insecta > Lepidoptera > Drepanidae > Tethea > Tethea ocularis. The sequence continues at coordinate 12,506,433 of OY741958.1, forward strand.
CGGTCGTCAAGAGAATGCATTTTGACATCTGTAAATAATGGCCTTAGGCTGCGCATCTACCAGGGGGCCAATTCCGCTAAATTACAACGGCTGACATCCAATTTCGATTCAGTTAAAGTTCGTTTCCAATCCAATTCTAAGTATACTAAAAAACGGTATTTCACTCAATAAACGAAACTGTAGGTACCATGATTGGATTACGATTAGATTGTAATCGTTGTTGCCCCTGGCAACCAAAACAATTTTAATCCAATCAGATGTGTCTAATGTTTAGTGGAATACCACTTTTATAATTTTTGATCGAACGTCAGCTTTAACTCAATCATGATTGGATCTCGATCGTTGTTAGATTTATTATTGGATAACGAAAACGTACAAAAGCTGTCATTCAGAAGCGATCCAATTGTAACCTAATCAAAATTAATTAGTGGAATTTGATTGGCCCCCAGATTTGTGCTAAGCACCAATATAATCACTTTATTTAGAGAGGCTAGGTAAATCCAGTGATTCTATTTCTATACATCTTTGGTGGATACTCATCACAGAAACTGCTTTTTTTTATTTTGATAAGTCTTTCACAAAAGGTTTCAGTATTTTTTTAGGCATTATACAGTAAGGGTCCTATTAAAATCAGATGTCATATCCTTCTGCCAATTGTTTAGTTAACTATAACAAAACTAGAAATATTGATAATAAAAAAGAAATAGGAAAATTCTCAAAGCATGCGTTGATGTCTTTTGTAAGAAAGTATTGTACAAGATGAACATAGCAATGTAACAGTACGTTTCTACTTCACTCTACAATAAACACCGATGCTCAACAATAAACGGCGAATGTTTACTGGGGTGCTATTCTGTAAGGCGATATCACAAGCTCGACAACGAATTCAACGCTGTCACTGTACTCTGTCTCTATCTTTTACTACGCTATCACGTGAGAAGTCAGTTCTACGCGGCATCGTTGCGCGTGCTCGTCGACGTATGAAACTTTCAAGAATAGCATAGCAGATAACTTCCTGTAACAAGTCCTGTAATAGGCTAGATGACAGTGTCAAAAATAAATGACCAAACACTAACCAATGCATAAAACATCTGAAAACACGCGGAAACATCAAATATGTACATTTAATGCTTTCTATGATTTTTAATTACCAGTAGAACCACTAAGAGTTGATCATTTGATGCTGTGAAACGATGACGTCATAGCTTAGTATTTCATACAATATTCCATGTAACCGATCGTTTTGACATTTATTAAAAAGTTGCTGATTTGATATGCCAGGAAACTACCCTATTAGTCAGGCTGTGCGTAACCACTGCCCAACTAACATCTCATCATGTCGGCCGAAAGACGTCCACTGCTGGACAAAAGCCTCTCCCATTATAGGCGGAATGCCGTAAACAGCGTTGACTTGCGTCTCTTTTCAGAATCGAGATTTATCACGAATAGATTTTATTTAAAATCGAGATAATTACGATAGGTCTAGAATTAATCCCATGTGACCAAGATGTAACTGTTATTTATGCAGTGAATCATAAATAGATACCTAACCTCCCACGATACCTGCCTTTATTTTATATGTAGCCGGTTTGACCTGAAATAAATTATTCTACCAATTCCTTCAAATATAAATTACTAATGATTGTTTGGTTTGAACTCTTCTGTAGCCTATCATTACGTAAGATTATGGATTTTTATGTCAGAAAAGCTGACGCTACTGACAGCAGGCAGGTGGTCTTAGTTTTGGGATGTGCTTGACCTCTATATAGGTATAAATATGTATATAGAGTCACGAGTGTGAGATTTTCTTGAAAAAAATCTCACACTCTTTCTTTAGTTATCAGTCCTTTTATTTAAATTCGTTCTTTAGTAATCCTATAAAAATGGTTGTAAATATTACTATTGTTTTCTGTTCAGATGTACCTTTATTATTTTATTTTTTTACCATATATAAGCCTGTGTTTGACCACAATCTCAACGTGGTCAGTGATGATGTGGACGATGGTGGTAAGCACACAAAGCCTAGAAGGGAATTGCAACTGTCGTAACACACCAGAAAGTGCTTGGCTATAGTAGCATTGTAGGAGACTTTTCCTATTGCCTTTACTCATCGTTGCCCTACTTGCTTATCTTTTTGAAGATAAAGCTGAAGTTATCTTAAAACCTAGTTAAAACGAATAAATACAACGAACATGTGAAGAAACCACCTCTAACAACTTTTATATCACATGAATTAGGTATTCAGATAATGCTAACGGTCGAGATATTCTCAAATCAGGATATTCAGCGGTGAAATAAATGTAGATCAGTTTATTGTATTAATTTACAAGAATTAGTTTAGTTTTTATTGACATAAACATTTATTTGATACATCATTTATAAATCTGGTTTCTATAATTCCACATAAATATTCGGCATCAGGTGGGCTAAAACGGCCACTCGAGCAATATTGCTATGCAATTCATATCTCGAATTTACAGCAGATTATGGTGTAATTTGTCTAAATTGTAAATTAATAATATTTACAATTATTTACAAGAAATATACAAACTATATATAAAAAATTTCCTCGAGGCGGCCGCTGCTGCCAATCAACGGCAAGGTTCCCAGAAGGCTGGCAGCGTTCCCTCTTTGTATGGCCAAGCTAACGCGTTGGCGGAAAAAGCTCCCCGCCCGCCGGTCCCCTGTGACGTCAATTAATTTTGAAGATAATGTTCGAGAAAATCGGCGAGCTTCGGACCCCCAAGGACCCATGGTCTCGACCGCAAAAGGCAAAAATAAGTAATTTGGGCCAATAGAAGCGTATTTTTTGGATTTAGAATTTTCCGCAAATTAATTGATTAAAATAATTTGCATTTTCACAAAAAAGTATTTACAAAAACGTTTGGCTCTGCTGTAAATTCAAGGTATGAATTGCATAGCAATGTTGCTCGAGCGGCCGTTTTAGCCCCCCAGGTTATAAGAAATGCTATAAATTAATTACTAACATTCAGAAACGCTAATGTGTAACACAGATGTAAAAGATGATAAAATATTTTAATGGCATAGATAATATAATAATAAATACAACATTAAATTTTTTGGGCAATAAAGTCAAATTTATATAATTCTTGCTTATTAAATATCAATATATATAACGCCCGATTATAATCGTTTTCTAGTCGGTGAACTTGGACCTTAATACTATAAAAAAGATTTCTAAATCTATGTTAGGTTCATCTTGCTGAATATTTCATACCAAAAGATCAATCATGAAAATATTTTCTTTTGCAAACAGGCCTTTTGATTCCGCAAGGTAGATATTTTTTGAAAAAGTTTGAATACATTTTTTGTAATTTATTTGCGATTTTTGAATAGTAAATATTTAACCTAACATAGGTTTAGAAAATATGCACCCAAATTGTAAAAGGAGTTACATTTTGGAACAAAATATACTAAGCGTACAAATGTGATTTTACATTCACGGTTTTAATATTTGCAAGTCGGAGGTTCGGTTCGGATTCTCATCCAGGACAAAAATGTATGTTTATGGCTGTTTGTCCTTATTTGTAAAAAAAAGGAGATGCAATATCTGGTTTCCATAGTATACATGCTCTGCTTAGTTATGGATCAGATAGAGATAGCCATGTGTGAAAAATGACCCAAAATATTATTGTAATTAAGGTATATCTCATATCTCTATGATTTTATGACTAGTTATTCTTCAAAGCTATCCAATTAAAATCTGCATATTCTAATGAATCAATCAGTTGATTTTGGTCTCGGAGACGCGGGCTCCGTCCTGGAGGTTGGTCTTGGTATTGGTGCGAGCTTGACGACCGGGCGGGTTCCTCACTTGCAGTACCGACTCTACCACCACTTCTTCTATGTATTGGTTGTTTTCTAAATCTGGAAATGAAAAATATATTTTTAAAAACTTTTTTTTTTAGCTGTCCAGACACCTTATTGATACTACCAGTTGACCAAAGAGCTGTAAATAAACTCAAAATATCTGTGAACTAAGCTAACAATATTCGAAGTGTTTTGAGTCCAAAAATTCTTTGACTTTCTTAACTCTCTATAGTCCTCGAATGTATTAGTTTTATCGATTATAAATAACATTTAAAAGCAAATCATTTAGTCCAAAATATTCTTCAATTATTCGATAGCTTATTGGAAATAAAAACTCAACATCTATCCATAGTACAAACTCTGCTTGTTTTGTTTGACAATGTCCCAGGAATCTATATAGGTACTTAGTATATTATTTATTCTACTCTAATAATAAAGCTTGTTTGTTTGAACTCGCAAATCTCCGGAGTTACTGGTCCGAATCGAAAAATTCTTTCACTAATAGGAAGCTACATTAGCCCCGAAGGTTATAAAGCTACTTTTTATCTCGGGAACGTGGATTCCCCAGGAGACAGCTTGTCATAAAATAATTAGAAATGTGTTATTGTTACAATTCATGAATTATGAAAGTGTCTATTAAAATTGCGTAAGCTGAGAATCTTTATACAATGAAATTAGAACAGAACTGTGACTCACAATTATTAAACTGGTTTTTGTGCAACATTATGTTAGTGGGAGTCTAACATTCTAATGTTAACCACTTTTGAAACAAGACTTAAGGTACATCTTTTAAGAAATATTCGTTATTTATTTATTGATAGACTAATGTATTAATTACAAATAATAATTATTTACAATATCTAAATAATAATATTAGTGTTAAATTAAAATAACATTTTGATTAAATTACTATTTTATGTTACAAAAAAAATCTGGGGAACTTAAAGGTAAATAAATAAAATAAATTTAAACACATATCGATTGTGTTAGTCAATAATAGACCTTATATCATCATAAATCCATGTTATAAATTCATTTATTTCAATCTCGATTCGAATGCTATGATTTACCTACTATTATCTTAGAATCGATCCCACGAAAAGAAAAGAAAATGTCAGCCAAATATTTTTTCAAAGCTTTTCATTGTTTCGAATTACCTACTAAAAGGTTTTGAAATCAAAATAAGTTATATTTTAGATAGACGGACACTGACTGTTTTCATTATATCTTATTTGTTGTTGTTGTCGCGTTGTACAAAAGTTCTCATACAGTCATTTATATGTAAGAAATAGAACGATCCTTCCGCTATGAATCATGTCTCGACCATTTACGTCAGTGACTCACTATTCATACAAACTACTGATGATTTAAACACTTGAAGAACAATAGTTGTGGAAACAAACAATCAAGTTTACTTGCCTTGAAAAGTAGCCTACAATTCTAGCGTCCCAATTTTCCGTCCTTTAACAGACGAAGGACAAATCGTCTTGGTGATTGGGATGTTAGTAAATACGCGAGTTGGAGAGGACGGTTTAAATATTTCTGTAGGATCAAACTCGCAAATCAACAGAAGGCGTTAGGTTCGATTGGTTAATACTAAACCTCTAAATTTGTATATAAAATGGTATTTTAGACTTACCGGGGCTTCCACTCTGCAACGAAGAGGTGGCAGGGGCTCCAGAGACGATCGCCATGGCGATAAATAATAACGCAAATAGCAGGAACGCTCGCATGGTGGCTGGTACAGAGACGCGTGCGTAGTTGACACTGCGCGGGCGCCGCTCTGTCACTGTTGTGTCGTACACAGAGTCATTCTGTAACTTCATGACGAATTCGTTTGTTTAGTGACACAATGAAAGTATTTAACTAAGGGCAAGGAGTCAAGGTTCTTTTGACGTTTCTATAGACATTTCTTAGAATAACATGGTTATTTTACACTTGTCAAAATAGTCTCCGAATTACATTCATTGTTGATGAGAAGTTGATTGTGATCTAAAGTATGTATGTGCCGTCTAAGTTATTAAGTTATTGGATACATTCATGTGATATGCCTTAAAAAAATCTATTAGTTAAAATGTTTAGTTGTGATCAATTGTTAGCTTACAATATTATTTTTCCTACAATAATAAGAATCGAGTTATTTTAAACGGCCAAACCTGAGGTGGTTACCGTAACCTATAGACGGGATACACTAGAGGTATTCAGAGGACCCCGCGAAAAACTCGTTATGCCCATCTTACTTCCTGAAAAAACCTCTCCACACCCTTCTTCACCATTTTTTATATTACTTAAGATGTTACTTGCAGTGCAGTGCAGAATTGACCACATTAAGTTGCATAATGTATGAGTAGAGAGGGCATACGATTTCCAATTCCTTAAGCTCTAGGATTCATTGCATGAAATGTAGCGTTGAATAAAATTTTTATTTATTATCATTGGACTATGTAAAACTTAATAGTATAATGTAATATTTATAGTCTATCAAAAAGAAAAAAAATCTAAGGCTAACTTACGAATGCGATAATCTATGTTTAGCGCAAAATATAAAAGTGTAAATAATAAAAAATATGTCTCCCATATTCAAAGTCACAAACAGATTTTACCTATTTATAAATATACTAGAAGAAAACCCGGCTTCGCTTGGGTGAAATAATATGACTCTTAATACACATGTAGATACCTACAAAATGTTGATAGATATTTCTGTAGTTATCGGTTCTCAAGGAATATTAAAGGCAAAGCAAGGCATTCGTATAGCATCATTTATTTGTGTTTAATTATTAAATACAATTTTCCGTATATAAAAAGTACTCTGTGATCACTATGCAAAACTAAATGAACACTGAAAAATGTACATTTCTTTCGACTTTCGTTTAAATTTGCAATTATTGTAGTTTCTTTTGCCAATCGGCACATTTTTGCTAATAAAGTCTCAACTTTACTGCGCAGAGGTTATTGCAAAATTACTCATACGGTTGGCTTACAGCTATACTCGCTTCGTTGACATTTTAAATGAGATGTTTGATATAAATTTATAATTTACCTTGATTTAAGTACATTTATAAATTTTGATTATTTTCTAAATGTCTTATATCTGTTATCAAAACAATATATCGTCTTTTTTGTAGGAAATTAATCATAACTACTTCGAGTTCCAGTCCAGATTTAATTTCACATTTAGTCTCGTCCTCATGATTAATTAACCAAAAAACCCAATATAGATTTTGTAGTCAATTCAATATAGCTTTTTTTTCTAATCCATTAACATGTTTTATTAAAATATACTAATAGCATCAATGTTTTTAAATAATTTACGAATATATTATTTTTTAATCCATGTATTTGTTTGAAGGTAATATCCATAATTTTAGGATTATGTATCTTTATACAGTTTTAAGCCTCAGGATTAGATTAGTTAAGTTAGGTATTTCTTTTTTTTAGGTTGATGGAAGGAATCATAACAAACTTTGCGTCTAACTAACCTATTAGATTACTGGAGTACAAAACTTGTTCTGTTAGTTTTGGTTTCCGATAGCTTTATCTATGTGAATAATGTCCCGAGGATATTATTAATGTTTAATCAAATGCTACGACTGCGACTGGTCAATAAATAAACAATTCTGCAGTCAATATCCCCATTATCGATTCCGCTGCACTATACAAAGATATTAACATTTTTATGCTATACCACATAATGTTCTAGAATAATACTTTTTTCGAATTCTCTTCAGGTTAACGTACTTTTTATTGATAGTTTAACTAGATCACTATCAAACTAAAATGTTATTACAAGACGTGATCATGGCGCGCTTAATTTATTTACGATCAGCGCGCGCGCAGGTTTTTCGGCTAATTTGAAAAAGACTATGGTATCCCATCTTCGCCCAAGATTTGAACGTCACCTACGTAGAATAATATTTTATTCTTAGAATGTTTAATAGTTATGTATTTTTAGATTTGGTTTTTATATGTGAAGTTAATTTTAACGGGGCGTAGTACTTTCGAGTACTTACCTACATATTTCAAAAAGGTGCTTATTTTTATGTATTATCAAGCAAACTAATATAAATCACTATAGATAACTCCCTTAATTATACTAATTACAACGCAAAGATAATAGACAATATAAATTATATATTTTATTTATCCAATAAAACCCATCATCGCCAATAACTGACGTACGGACTAAAATTTGGGTACAACATAGGCCTAAAATCATCTGTTCTCATATGAAGAGATTTCCTAATCATATCGTTTACAAACCACGGATTCAAGTTCCTCTCTAACATTGGTGGGTGGAAAAGAATATCATTCATTGGATACTGAGGAACAGTTGGCCAGGGCATCTCTGGAACATTCCCTGACCTTGCTGACGAAGACACTGACACGGAACCTGGGTAAACTTGAATTGTACTGGATAAGCCATTTGCTTGCTTCGTTAGTGATAAAGGAAACATAGTTTTTCCATCTTTTTCTTTCATTTGTAGAGGATAGAAGACACTCATGTCAGTATTGCCATCTGAGTCTATAGACGGGAAGAATCTGATGCCTCCCATTGAAGAAACTCTTCCATTTCTTGATGCGATGCCGGAGAAACTTGCCACGCCGACTATTCTGTTCTTTGTGCTGGGTTTAAGATCCGTTGCCTTTGTTTCAGCATCCACTTTAGCTACAAAATAGAAAGATAGTAGCATTAAAATTAGAACCAATTGTCATTGGCGAAATTGAAATTTTTCAAAGATTATTTCATTTATTGTTATTAGTTTCCGCCCCGCGTTTCCGCGGGATCTTATGTCCCCGAGAGATAAAAAGTAGCCTATACCTATGGTAATCCAGGGTGTCAGCTACCTCCATAGCAAATTTCATCAAAATTAGTCCAAAAACGTTTGAGCGTGAAGAAGTAACAAACATACCTACTCACTCACAAATTTTCGCATTTATAATAGTAGTATTTATTTAGTAGGATTAATTATTGTCTCAATCTTAGATCATGACGTCAAATACGAACGTGCGTGACTCACAATTCTATTAAAAGCGCTTGAAGCTCTTAAATCGATCAAAAATATTTAAATGTATTCATAATAATTAAATTATATTTTAATATGAAATTAAAACAGTTACCTGCGTTCACAGCAGCTACGCCAACCACGTATATCAAAATATAAGAAAGATTTGTCATCCTGCAAGTCCAAACTTGAAATGCAAGTCAACCATCGAATCCCTACCTTATATTCCGTCGTAAAATTACAAGTTTTCTTTTAATAGAGTTTGAAACGGTGCTTAATTTAGATGAACCGACAACAGATCTGTTTTCTTGTGTTATAACTATAATTTCTTTATTATTAAAGTGTTGATGTCAAATATCGGCGATTAGGAGTAGCTGAGTCGAAATAATAATATGGCAGCGCAGACGAGCAATTGTCTATAGCAATTATGAAGGTTTTTGCTCGGGAACCGTGATCGCGATGTAGCGGTACTTTTAATAATGTAAAAAAAAATTGTAGGTAATAATCAGAAAAGCAATTTGTTTTTGCTAAGATGTGCTAAGTATATTTGAATAGACGTTTACACGCTTAAACCGTTATTTGTTATGTACGATAATTATATAATTTATTATCAATATTTGAACAATCGACTATGAAGTTTATTTGTATATCCTTAGAGGGAATCTCTTATTTTCTTTAGGATTATTTTTAATTTACCTTGCGTTTTATGAAGGGAAGTCTCATCAATATAAACTTTTAGCATCACCTATTGGTGAATTCTGATTGCTGGATTTGAGGGTCTCTTCTAGGCTTTGTGTGCTTACCACTTTCGGCCACATCATCACTGACCACGGTAAGATTGTGGTCAAAAAAATGGTAAGTATAAAAATATTTTTTTTCCAGTACTTCATCTGTAGTTTTAGATATTTTTATTTAATCTTGTTTTTTACATGCTCAGATTTATTTTCATAGCGAAGTTAACGAGATATTACTTTGGTTACAAAAAGCGTATCGCATAGTGTTAACTACCGATTACCATACGATCATTTACACACCGATAAGCGTCAATTATTAACGGCTTCGGTTGATTTACGATATTAAGACGTATAAAATATTGAGCTATCATTTATCAACAATATACTTTTTACAGACAGTTAAAGGGTAGCTTTATGATATGTTTTAGAGCAAAATATTGTTGATAATTTTAATTCCGATATAATGTGAAAATGTTAATGAGGTCAGATGTATTGAAAAATTGCATCAAGAACTAAGTAATATTCTCCTTCAAATACAAATGAAACGATCAGAAAGACAGAAGACACAAGTCATGTAAGTAAGAAATTTAAAAATTGTTATCATTTCGTAAGTAAGGCTTACGTCACACGAAAATAGAAAACCGTATCCTGAAGTTGTTAGTATTCAGAAAACTAATGATGCTGTAATGGGTCGTTTTAAGGGTTCCGTATTCGAACAGTTCCTTGTCATTATAGTTTTGTCAGGTCCGTCCATCTATCCGTCTGCAATAAAGGTTCTCGAGTGGTGACCATGTTTGTCAGAATACCGCAACCGAATAACGTTTTTGCATGTGCGTGTTGGTGAGCTAGGTCGCCAAAGTTTAAAGGGGGGGGGGGGTAAGTAACGCGTGAGTGATGCTGTTTTGTGAGATGCCTCACGTGCTGCAAGCATCGGCTACGGTAACCGCTTATCACCAGGCGCTTATTACCATCACGTGGGCTGTAAATATAAGACATATGTCCTGTCCAATTTAATAAAGTGATAGCTTACTCTTAAATAATACTACGCGTGAATAAAATAATAAGCACGTACGAATTTGAGATTTAAAAATTATATTAAGTTCAATGACTTACCAATGGCGGAGCAATGGTTGAAATTATCTAATTCATACAATCTTATATAAGCCGGTGGATTGAAAACTCAGCTTCATTTCTACACTCACTCGTTTTGATTAAAACAATCAGTTATATTAATAAAAATGTTATTCCCTTTGCTTTTCGCTTTGACATCTTATGGAGTAATTGCATCGCCAGTAATTTTTAAAGGTAAGAATTTATACTGTAAGAGTACTAGGTATATGTCCATACTAATAATAAAGCTGAAGAGTTTGAGTTACTGGTACGATTTGAAAAATTATCTTTCTACTGGATAATTTTTATCCTGGGAACGCGAGTGAAGCCGTGGGGAACAGCTAGTATTTGATATAGTCATAATTATATTATATCTGATAATTTTTATTATTTGCAGATTCATCCCCTAATGGAGAAGCTATAGTGGCAATATCTGGTCCAGATATTGAAAAATACATTAATCTTGAATTACCAAAACTATCTGGAGCTACAGCATCCTCAACTATACACAACTCAGGAGATAAATATTTAAGTAGTTTCAGTATAGCATCCCCTGGAAAAGCCATAGCTGGTACAGGAAGGAGTTTTGTATCAGCAGCTGCTGTTAATCCGTTCATGACGCCCTTTTTCGCGGGCCCTATTAATTTAGATGGATTAAATGATTTTGCGCTGAACAATTGGTTGAGAGGTTTCGAAAGTTTCTACGATCCGAGTTTTGCCGGTAGTGGGGAGGTGATGAACACTGTGACAGCTATTAATGATAATGGCCATGTGTACGGTAAAGTCAACTCTGTCAGTTTTGATAATAAGGCAATAAATGCAAATTAATGTTATTTTTAAGGTAATTAGATGATCTGTTTAAAAAAAGAGCAATAAATATTTGAGTCGAACTTTGTAGCAGTCTTTTATTTTTTACAGTTTTCCAAAAACAAAATTTTCAAAGGTAAAGAGACAAGTGAATATCAGTCGTCTCAACTTTTACCAATTTTCACATTGTTACAATATTGCAGTCTCAATAGTAGCCGCCAGTGTTGATGGCGTGTGACTGCGCAGCCTGGATGCCGGGAGCGTTGATGCTGGTGGCACCACTGTGCTGGAGAAGACCTCCATTCTGCTGGACGGTCTGGGCAGTGCTCGCTCTGTAATTGCCGCTGCTCTCTGAGGCGGAGACAGCTGAGCCGTAGTTGCCAAGTCCGTTACGGCTCTGTGCGGAAGACACAGCTGATCCATAGCCATTCTGTGCTATGGAAGTAGCGGTTCCATATCCGTCAGCGTTTGCTGAAGAAACAGCCGATTCATAGCCGAGGCCGCGATAGTTCTGGGCGGAAGAAATGGCTGACTGGTAACGAGCTGGGCCATTGTTCTGGACGGCGGACACGGCTGATCCATATCCATTGGTGTTCTGAGCAGAGGATATGGCCGAACCGTAGTTGCCAAAGTTCTGAGCTGAAGAGACGGCGGATCCATAAGAGTTGCGAGCTAATGCGTTGTTGTATGGCTGGTAGGCAAGGGGGTAAGATGATGGGGCGGCATTAGCGATGCCTACACCGCGAGCGTAAGCATTGCCATCTGAAGACCCGATGCCTGCTCCATAAGCCTGGGCGTCGCCGGACTGGAAGGAAGCGCCGATGCCAGTGGAGTGACTGATGCCACCGATGTTACTGCTGAAACCGCTGCCGAAGCCATAAGCAATGTTGGGGGAGCGGCCGATGCGCATGACCACACCGGGGAGTAGGTCATTACCTGTAATACATAAAATTAAATGAGTGAGAAGCAAATAAGGGTACATATACGCTGACGAGGGTCTAAAGGGATTATCAATGTTATTTCCAGTTCTAACTTAAATATAATGACTTAAATGGATCATCTGAACGTTATTCTAATCTTTAATAGGTACATTAAAATTTCATAATAATTCAAGTTCAATAGCATGCATGATTACATCATTCACTTACCGAACCAGATGGGCACGGCGTTGCTGACAGCTAGCGCTGCAATTAGAATGATGAACTTAGCTGCCATTTTTCTTATTGTTTAAGATGCTGAGACCTTTCGTCGATGACTATGGGATACTTGTGAATCATTTCTTCGTGCTTATATACTAAAAGCCCCCACTCGAATGACTGGGTCACAACTATACACCCAAAAGCCATTGACACTCATAAATAAAATTTATCTATCAACTTACGGTAAATAACTTTGATGTTCCAGGTGATCTGATATCATAAATTTGCGGACGGGTACTGGGTATCATCTTTAATTGATATTCGCTTGTATTTACTTAATTGACATGTTGAGCGAGCTCATAAAAATTAAGTCAAGTCGTCATATCATAGTTTAGATGGGAATCGTAGATTGATGATTGTATTGATTGCTGATGACTTAATATTTGATTAGGGATTAATAATTTTGTAAGATTGCATCGTCATAGTATTTTTGATTGATTAGGTACATACGGCCACAGATCAAGCTACACATTCTTGTTGCAAAATAGCGCTTATTACAACCGCATAAGGTGCCGCAGTGTGTAGCTTGATCTGTGGCCGTGTGTATTACTCTACTCAACTTATCTTAAGTAAATCTTTGATGAAATTAACCTCTTTGAGAGTAATGTAAGACAATCGAATATCAGTACTATTTTTATTTTGTTTTAAATAGGTTTTACAGTGTCTGTTATAATATACGGTCTTGGTCTTAAATTAATTTCAGTACAAATTTAATTATGCGAATGGTATGCTATTTAAGGTAAACACTACTTGCATTTAATAAAAAAAAAAAAAAACTAATGACTAATTGCGAAAAACTAACAAAATGGACAATGCGTAAAGTATCATCGTCATCATAATCATGTCAGCCGAAAGACGTCCACTGCTGGTTAAAGGCCTCCCCCAAGGATCTCCACGATGGCCGGTCTTGCTAAAAATAAAAAAGCATAAAGTAGGTATTCATATTTTTAATCTACATTAATAATAAAGCTAAAGAGTTTGTTTGAACACGCTAATCTCTACACTTACTGGTCCGATTCGAAAAATTCTTTCACTAATAGGAAGCTACATTATCCCCAAAGGTTGGCTACTTTTTATCCCGGAAAAGCGAATGAAACCATGGGGGGCAGCTAGTATATTATAAAGATGCAAAGTGTATTTATTTCGATGCAGAATGTAATCATCGGAGTTATTGGTCCAATTCTGAAAATTCTTTCACTAATAGGAGTTTACATTTTCCCGAGTACTATAGACTACTTATCATCATCCCAGGAACACGGATGAAATCGCGGGAAACAGCTAGCATAAAGATAATTTTAATGAGATTCGGCTTGACCCCCTCCCCTCCCTAAACTCCTCACGTAATTAATGGACGCTCCCTAAAATTAATCTAAAGCCCATAATCCATCTCCAGCATGAAAATCACGCCGATCCATTGCTTCATTACTGTGTGAAAGAAGGACAAACCAACAAACACACTGTCACTTTATAATGTTAGCAAGGATCTAATCTGCTCATAGTTTCTGGGAACCTCTGGATAGAAGTGGATCAGGACTCTCCAGTATTCAAATTTAGGGAATAGGTAAAGTGGGGCAAGAGATCACGTTTTTGGTATATAGGTAGGTATAAGATGTTACAAATAATTTCAAACATTATACTAATATTTAAAAAAATAATTATACAACAAAGTCGCCAAACAAGCCTAATAATTAATTCCAAAAAAATTAACTAATCTTGGTTTCTCCTTAATTTCTAATGGTTTTTTTTATTCTGATAACATGGCATATTTAAATGGAGCAATTATCGAAAATTACTCTGTTTATGTGATTAAAGCGAGCTAAACTATTTCCCTTTATCGATAATTTGTAAAAGTTCTTGTTTCTTACAAAATAAATAGTTCAAAGACCCCAATTTATAAAAGGAATTCCTCAAATTATTGAGGATATGAGCCATTAGAATCGTCCTTTCGTCTCATTTAAAATATAGTAGAACGTGTGAAATCGAAATGGACAGAACATAATTGCCATAAAACGTCAAGATTTATTGCTATGGCAGCAGGATTTTGAAACAAAAAAAACTTAAGGATTCATCGTAATGTTTTTATTATATCAATATTGGTAAATATTTTCACCAAATTATTAAAATAAACAGCAGGTGACGAAATCTTAAAATTAATTAGATTCGTTTTCTAAAAAAAAACAGTTGGTTTCTAAAAAGTTGAAAATGAAAAAAAAAAAATCTAATGACTACTAAGAGATTATGCTAATACATTTCAGTAATTTAGATCGACACAGGTCAAAGACCACGAGGTAAAATCTACACCGAATGGAATCAGGTGACATCTGGTGAAAAAACTGGATTTGTATAACAATTTACATACTATCACAGATGGAAAAAACATGCTTTGAATTAAATTAATTCATTTCATTGATATAAAATTATCATAAACTGCGTACTTTCCACTAAAGTACAAGCTTATTATAACAAAAATCAAAGAGAAAAATAAATATTCCTAAAATCTAAATCGCATTGTTACAATTCATGCCTTCCTTTCAAGGGTGTCTTCACCTTCTCCATGAATATGCCCGCCTTCGCTATCGTTCTCATCATTGAACCCTCCATAGGGCCTCTGGAAGCCGTAGCCATTGTTATTTCCTCCTGGCCCATAGTAGTTCCCGTTGAATTGGTTATTGTAAGATCCTTGCCCATTTCCATAGTAATCGGGATTGTAGCCGCCATAACCTTGGTTACCATTGTACCCTCCATAACCGTTACCGTTATAGCCTTGGTAACCATGGTTACCGTTGTAGCCACCGTGACCATGGTTAGGATATCCTCCGTTATATTGGTAATTGTTGGGGTAGTATCCATGTGCGAAACCGCCGCCGCCTTGGTTGGCCGAAGATTGGGACTGGCTAATGGCAATGTTCACTGGGAGTTGACCTGGGTATCCTTGGTTACCTTGCTGGTAGCCGTTGTAGCCTCCATGGTTTCCTTGGTAACCCCCGTACCCCTCGCAAATACCATATTTCCGACATAACTTCTTTTTATGCAGAGTACGAGGCACTCTAACTAGGCTGTCCGAGCTGCTCTCAGCTGACACATCTGTAATAAGAAAAACGTTAAACAAAGGGTAGTATCAAGGTCAATTATCTAACGGTATAGACATCGCGAATTTTATCGATGGATCGTGACATCAGAAGATTATAGTTTATCGATCGAAATTATTACCTTCGGTCAGGGCTGGACTACATCCCAAGACGGCCGCAAAAAAGATCATAATTCGAAAGTTAGCCATGTCTACTGTGTGCCGTTATTGTGTTATTTTTTTTGCGGGTCAGAACAGTTTTATAGGTCGGCATTGCGAGGCCATCCCCCACGCTCCGAGACATTGAAATTTTATTTGGAAAAAATCCCACGGAAGTAAACTGTAAACAATCGGTAAATAATGCAAATGATTAGTATATGGAGTAGTCGGAAGGAAATCATTTGTAATGATATAAACAATCACAGGTATGCAGGTAGGTAGTTAATATTTTTTTTAGACGGTAGATAAGTGTCTGTAAAAAAATAGGTTGTTTGATTTTGAGCCTAACAATTTCCAATATTTAAACATTTGAATTTCCGTTTCACGAGACTTAATATTCTAAATCATCTTGTTAATTATAATGATTTAAGAGTAACAAGTAAAAAATCTTTATTGATTTATTACTGCAAAATTAATAAGTTGGTATAACAACAATAAAAAAACTGAGTAAGGAATAATAGCTGCCAATTATATGACGAACAGACGCATAGAATATAAGCAGCCTCGAGCATCATGCGATTATGATTTATAGGAATATATATAAATCATGTACCATATATCTTTGATAGAGATTATAAGGAGTCTATAACTAGCTTCCGCCCCGCGGTTTCACCCGCGTTCCCGAGGTATCTTATGTTTTAAAAAGTAGCCTATATTTTATTCCAGGGCATAATCTATCTATGTGCCAAGTTTCATCCAAATCCGTTCTATAGTTTTTACGTGAAAGAGTAACAAACATTCATACAAACTCACAAACTTTCGCATTTAAGTATAATATTAGTAGGTTTTTTTTTTTTTTTTTTTTATACTACTAAGGTAGCAAGCAAGCATACGGCCCACCTGATAGTAAGTGGTTACCGTCGCCTATCGCCATTTGCAATACCAGAGATATTGCCAATGTGTTGCTGACCTGTTACAATGCCGAGAAGGCAAAATGGCTCTCAAGTGCAATTGCCGGAACACACCGGTAGGTGCTTGGCGACAAATTTTCAACTTGAGGGTGGTAGCCAGCCAGGCGGGTACTACAAAGTACCCTACCACCGTGCTATGGTTTCCTCACGATGTTTTCCTTCACCGAAAGCTCAAGCTCATTGTAGGATTCGAACCCACGACCTTCGTCGCGGCATCCGACGTCACTACCACTGAGCTATCATCGCCTTATGGGTTTAACATTAAAATACACACGAGCAACTTCTAAATTCGCCATCTAACCTGGATGCCAGAGGTTTACTGGAACTTTTAAGTCATAAAACTTGTTCAGGCTACAGGAGCCAGGAATTTCGTAGGATGCTTTGTTTGATAATGATGCAATTTAACGGCTAACCAACCAAAATCACCCAGTACCCATGTTTTGAATATAGTTTGTAGTTTATTTATGAAAAATCTAGGATTTGTACGCTTGTTTATGGTATATTATAAAATATTTTTACTTGTTGAGGTCCCAATGGCCCATTCTTCTGAGCTTCCTTAGCTTTTTCTAGAATAGACGGAAGTGCAAAAATCACGTTTCCTTGACTTTTGCGATTTAGCATTTATAATGGAGTTTACCTGATACCTATAACTGAGGTAACAAGGCCCTGCGTAGGTAGTTTGATTACCAAGGCGCGATACCACTACCAGCTATACTATCAACGTTTACGACGCTACGCTACACTTTACATTCGTTGGTAAAGGCGTTTAGTTTTATATTACTTCTTACTAATCTATATTAGTAATAAAGCTCAAGAGTGTGCTTGTTTGTTTGAACGCGCTAATCTCCGGAGTTACTGGTCCGATTTGAAAAATTCTTCTACTAATAGGATACATTCTGCCTGAAGGTTATAAGTTACTTTTTATACCAGGAACGCGAAACCGGGGAACAGCTAGTATTACCAATAAACGAAAGTTGTGTGTTTGTGTATGTTACCATTCAGCTCTGCTACTACTGAATGGATTTGCTTGAAACTTGGGACATATAAGATTTTCCTAGATAACTCTGGAACCCGAGTAAAATTACAGAGCTATAGTATCTATATATATAAAAGAAAGTCGTGTTAGTAACTCCACTTATAACTCAAGAACAGCTGAACCGATTTAGCTGAAAATTGGCAGGGAGGTAGTTTAGAGCCAGGAGAAGGAGGTAAGGTAGGTAGGGGTAGGTAGTTAGGTTAGGGGTAGGTAGTTAGGTAGGGGTAGGTAGTTAGGTAGGATAGGTAGGTAGGTAGGTACCAGTTTTATTTTTGTTCTCAGGGCAGGACAACGTCTGCCGGGTCAGCTTGTTTATTATAAAAGCGAAAGTAAACCTGCCTGTTTATACCGATAAACTAGCAAACTGGTTTTAGCAGAGGGGTTCCTTAGTTCCCGAGTATGGGATTCTTTTTATTCCAAAGATCCCGATAACCACCCTTCTTCTCATTTACCTATAGGTGTTTGAGGTCCGCCTTTACTGTCCTCTTCTTCCATTCTATTGCATTAAGTTTACCAAGTTCGCGCAAATATACACTCCATTCAGATCTCTTTGTACCGTTGCCAACCAAGCAGGGGATTTTCGTATCCTCCTCCTGTTGTGGAATCTTTTCAGGCTAATATAATCATGGCTTTCAGGACATATTTCGTGGTATCAAATGTAAAATAATTATTAAAAAATACTTATTTACTGATAAAAATAAAACGTAGATGAAATTTTTCTTTAATGAAATAATATTTTTATCTTTTTTCGCAAAATATATTGTATTCGTCAGCATTATGTAGCTTTTTCTGGGCAACAATCATTATATATCTTCGCAACCTCAGTTTGTGTGAACTTGAACTCCAATGTTTTGCGGCAGATAACTTACGAATAATATCGCCTTATAAGATAATACCAGTTTCTAGTCGTAAAAGATATCAAGGTGCAAGTGTTGATTCACATGACACAGCTCTTCAAGAAAATGAGTAAAATATTATTTTGTTTTTCAATTCACATAATTGAAAAACAAAATAATATTTTAGTCAATTATACATGAAATAAATATAAATAGCTTCCCCGCGTTCCGGGGATCCTATGGTTTAAGTTATTCCAGGGTATGTTTATGGTAACAAACTAACTATATGTATATTCAATAGTAACAAACCAGTAGACAGTGTCAAAAATAATCATTATTTATTATTATTATCTGTGCAGGACGACGTCAATGATTGTCTCAAATAATAATAGAGTACATAGACAATTAGTATTATTAGATAGTGATAAGTGATAAGGACAATATCATGTTTATTTATAAATTTATAATAGTAGGTAGTATGTAAGAAAATAAACAATATTTTCGAATTAGAAATTATAATTAGAAATTTATAGCTAATAAGAATAATGTAATATTATTATCTATGTATAGTAGGTACTTTCTAGATTATTCTCGATAATTTTGTAAAGTGCTCGCCCGCCCAACCGCGCTGTAATTGGTTAAAAAAGACGGCCTCTGATTGGTCGACCAATCAGAGCGCTTACATTTCGTTAGCAAAAATAGTATATAAACAGCGCAGGTTTTGTAGGCCAGCATTCACTTCCCTACGAGCAGTCAAGAAGAAAACAATAGAAGAAAATACTAGAAGAAAACACTGGAAGAAAATTCTGGAAGAAAAATTATTGTACTAAATTGTGAATAAAAGTTCAAGAGCGTGTACGACCG
Source organism: Tethea ocularis (assembly GCA_963555595.1). NCBI lineage: Eukaryota > Metazoa > Arthropoda > Insecta > Lepidoptera > Drepanidae > Tethea > Tethea ocularis. Next base: position 12,526,053 of record OY741958.1, read on the forward strand.
GTTTTGCTGCTTTGAATTACACACCATCCGTACCCCTCTACAGTGAAGTACCCCCCAACCCAGCAATAGCAAGTGTGCGTAGTGCACATTTTATGGTCCTTCGAGCCGGATCTTGGGGGTACGTTTGGGTACGGAACAGCGTCTAGATATTCATCGGCAACATGCCGGTCACACGCTCTGAAGGAAGAGGACGTAAGCAAGCCACCGACCAGACGCCGTCGACGTCAGAAGCCACCACCGAAAACTCGGCAAGCGGCAACAGTACGGAAGCGGGAACGGCCTCTACAGCTACGGGTACTGCCACCACGGAAGGAACAGAAGAAACTACCACCACCTCCGCGACGACAGCGCCCTCTGCCGCCCCCTCCGCCGAAACAGCAACGCGCTCCGCCGCATTGACGCTGCCTGTCGACGCACAAATGAAGCCCCCCGTGGGGAGGGGGGTGCCCCCCCCACCCAAGGGACATCATGAAGAAACGGAAACGGCTACAGTCAAGAGGAAGGGAAGTGCACCCGGTCTGCCAGTGCCGAGCGGACTAAAGATTCCCCGCGCCCCTAACAAGAAGGGGGGAGGGGGGGGATCTACATACAGCAAGAGTAAAGCGCACAAAGTAGCGAAAGCCAAGGAAGAATTGCTGCGACTTCAAGTGGAACTAGCTGCAGCACGCCTCGCCGCATTGGAAACAGAAGACTCGGAAGAAGAACCAGAAGATGTCTCCGTCTATTCGAAGACAGAAGTAAACGAACGAGTCGACACCTGGTTGGAGAGTCAAGAGACGCGACCTGTGTTGGCCATCACCGATACACCTCACCACATAACAGAAGCACCGGTGACCCAGCATACAGAAGACAACAGAAGACATACAGATGTACGTCAAGGGCCTCCAGAACCACTTCATCCACCGGCGGGAGCACCGCCCGACATGACTGCACTAGCAGAAGCAATCACCCGCGCCGTCAAAGCAGCACAGCGACCGAAGTTCATCGAGCTACCCATCTTCAGCGGATCGCATCAAGAATGGTTACCCTTCCGCGCCGCCTACTACGAAACAGAAGCAACATTCTCCGTCGTGGAAAATACGAATCGCCTCAGAAGAAACCTGAAGGGAAGAGCCAAGGAAGCAGTAGAGGGACTTCTCATCACCAGCGCGCATCCGGCAGAAATCATGAAGACCCTGGAATCAAGATTTGGAAGACCGGAGTCAATAGCCATGATGGAAATGGAAGCACTCAGGGGACTACCGCGCCTCACCGAGTCACCGCGGGACATATGCATATTCTCAACAAAGGTCTCCAACATCGTGGCAACCCTGAAGACACTGAGCTGCATGAACTATATGTACAATCCAGAAATAACGAAGACGGTCGTGGACAAGCTAACCCCAACGCTGCGCTACAGATTTTACGATTTCGCGACGATGCAACCAAAAGAAGACCCGGACCTTCTGAAGATAGAAAAGTTCCTGAAACGGGAAGCGGAATTGTGTGGGCCATACGCACAACCAGAACAGATCACCCCACACACTCCGAACACAGCAAGTAACAGCGGTCAGAAGCGTCCACAAAGGGTTCACACAGCAACAGAAGATAAGAAGACATCGTCTCCGAGGTGCCCCGTGTGCGAAGACACGGGCCATACAGCAAGCGACTGCGACCAATTCAAGAAGGCTGATTCAAATGGAAGATGGGACTTAGCGAAAGCAAGACACCTCTGCTTCCGCTGCCTACGATACAGAAGCAAGACCCACACCTGTCGTCCTAAGACATGCGGCGTTGACAACTGCAAGTACTTCCACAACAGTATGTTGCATCATTCGAAGACAAAGGAGAAGGTTGACAGTGAGGGCAAAGAAGAAACAACAGCAAACATCAACTCAGCCTGGACAGCAACCAAACAGCAGTCATACCTGAAGATCATGCCAGTACAGATAGTGGGTCCAGCCGGAACAGCAGACACCTTCGCGCTCCTTGATGATGGATCAACAGTGACACTGATCGATGACAACATCGCGAACAGTATTGGAGCGCAAGGACCTATCGACCCACTTCACATAGAAGCAATCAACGACATGAGGACTACAGAAGCGAGTTCAAGAAAGGTTACTCTCACACTGAAGGGACCTAACAAGCGAGAAGAAAAGATCCAGGCAAGAACAGTGAAGAGCCTGTTGGTGTCACCACAACGTATCTCAAGAGAGCATCTACTGGAGTGCAAGCATCTACGAGACATGAGCGACATCCTATCCTACGAAGACGCAAAACCAGGAATCCTGATAGGTCAAGATAACTGGCACTTATTGCTGGCAACGAAGACCAAGAAGGGCAACAAAGACCAGCCGGTCGCGTCCCTCACGCGATTGGGATGGGTCCTGCATGGCAGCTACACCAGGACACTTGGAAGAAGTGTGCAGCGAGTCAACCACCTGGCAGAACCATCAACAGAAGACCTGCAAGAAATGATGAAGCAGTATTTCGCCATGGATGCGCTGTGCCTGAATCCGAAGAAACCCAAGTCAGACCCTGAAGAGCAAGCCCTACAGATCCTGGAGAAAGCAACAGTGAAAACAAAAGAAGGAAGATATGAGACCGCTCTCCTCTGGAAGAAAGAAGATGTAACACTACCGAACAACTACGAGAACTCCCTGAGACGCCTCTACAGCATCGAGAAGAAGCTCGATCGTGACCCACAGCTGAAGAAGAAATACACAGAACAAATGGAAGCCCTGGTCAACAAAGGATACGCTGAACCCGCACCTGCAGAGAAGACAGAGAACAGAACGTGGTACCTACCCCACTTCGGCGTGATAAACCCGATGAAGCCAGACAAATTGAGGGTGGTACATGATGCGGCTGCGAAGACAAAAGGAGTAGCGCTCAATGACCTGCTACTGAAAGGACCGGACCTTCTGCAGTCGCTGCCAGGCGTCATCATGCGATTCCGAGAACATGCAATAGCAATAACAGGAGACATAAAGGAAATGTTCATGCAAGTAAAACTGAGGAATCAAGATAGGGACGCACTTAGATATCTTTGGCGTGGGGATCGCCGAGATAATCAACCTCCGCAAGAATACAGAATGACTTCACTGATCTTCGGTGCATCAAGTTCGCCATCATCGGCCATTTATGTGAAAGACCTCAACGCGAAGAAACACGAAGACACTCACCCAGAAGCCGCCGCTGCCATAGTAAAGAAACATTATGTCGACGATTATCTGGATAGCTTCGACACCCACGAAGACGCGGTGCGCATCGTGACAGGAGTGCGAGAGGTACACCAAGCAGCAGGGTTCGAACTGAAACAGTGGAAATCGAACTCCGCGACGCTCTTGAAGGCCATCGGTGAAGAAGAACAAACAGAAGAAATGGAGCTGTACAAGACAGAAGAAACAACAGAAAGGGTCCTGGGCATCATATGGAAGCCGAAGAAAGATGAACTCGCATTCAACCTGAACCTGGTGCGAGTACCCCAAGAACTTATCAACGGCAAGACGCCTACCAAGAGAGAAGCCCTAAGAATCGTCATGTCTCTTTTCGACCCACTTGGCTTCGCTTCACCGGTCACCATCAGAGCGAAGCAAATCCTACAGGAAGTCTGGAGAAGAGGGACAACATGGGACGCTGAAATAGACCCCGACCTCACGCAACAGTGGCAAGAATGGATGAACCACCTGAGGAGTCTACGCGACGTGACCATACCGAGAAGATACCTGCATTACAGCGACGCTACGACTCTTCAACTCCACGTGTTCACCGACGCAAGTGAGTCCAGCTATGCAGCAGTCCTGTTCTGGAGGATGGTTGCTCCGAACGGTGAGGTCTACGTTTCGCTGGTGCTCGCGAAAGCCAAGGTCACCCCCCTGAAGCTCATCTCAATACCGAGGCTGGAACTTCAAGCCGCAGTCATGGGGACACGCCTGGCCGAAACAGTGATCGAAGAGCACGAAAGGAAACCCGACTCCAAGACCTTCTGGACAGACAGCAAGACGGCCCTAGCGTGGATCAAAACGGGATCAAGATCATACAAGCCATACGTCGCGCATCGGCTAGCAGCAATAGAAGAAGCATCGTCTGTCAACGAGTGGCGTTGGATACCTACGAAGCTCAACGTGGCTGACGACGCAACAAGAGACGTACCAGCCAACTTCGGAAGAGAGCATCGGTGGTACAAAGGTCCGGACTTCCTCTATCAAGATGAAGCCTCCTGGCCAGTGGAACTCACACCAGCATCGACTGAGCCCACTGGGGAAGAAAGGGTGAACGTCGTCAGCTGCACCAAGGCACAGAAGATCAACGAAGCGGTCCCGGACGTCAGAAGGTTCTCGAACTGGAACAGATTGCGCTACGCGATGGCCAGAGCTCTCCTCTTCATCCAACTCTGCAGAACAGTGAAGCACAGCGTCAACTATAAAAAGACTAAGAAGAATAAAGAAGCCGACGAAGATTGGAGACGTGTAAATAAACCTGTACAGAAGAAATCCAATCAGAAAAGTAAAGAAATCGAAGAAAAGAAATACCTCCCGGTCCCTGCAGAACTCCTCAAAAGAGCTGAAAAACTTCTCATGCGCTCTACTCAGGAAGACAGCTTCACCCAAGAAATAGAAGACATCAGGAGAAAGAAACCGATCGCCAAGGACAGCAGACTACGACAACTGAGCTTCGACTACAGAGAAGGAATCCTGCGACTAAGAAGCCGCATCGAAGCTGCAGAAGGAATAGAGGAAAACACCAGCAGTCCCATGATCATAGATGGCGATCACCCGATAGTAAGGCTGTGGATACAACACACCCACCGCCTGATGCATCACTCCGGCGTCGAAGCTACAGTCAACGAGTGTCTACAGCAATACTGGGTACTACGCATACGCCCAGTCACCAGATCCATAGTGAAGAAATGTCTGCTCTGCAGAATGAAGAATCGAGCGCCCCCATGCCCTAGAACGGGCGACTTACCCTTGTGTCGGCTTGCACATCACAAGCGAGCTTTCACATACACAGGGGTCGACTACTTCGGGCCGCTAACAGTCACGGTCGGCCGCACCAACCAGAAGAGATATGTGGCCATCTTCACCTGCTTGACAGTACGGGCAATCCATCTCGAGGTCGTCGCATCGCTCACCACAGACTCCGCGATCATGGCCCTCAGACGCATGATTGCACGACGCGGGTGCCCCACGCAGATCTGGTCTGACAACGGCACCAATCTTCGAGGCGCAGACAAGGAGCTGAGACAGGCGATCGACGAGGCAACAGCGGCAGAAGCAGCGAAGAAGACGATATCCTGGCGCTTCATCCCACCTGGTGCGCCATTCATGGGAGGCGCCTGGGAGAGGATGGTACGTTCGGTGAAGACAGCCCTATCAACGACCCTCCACGAGCGACGGCCAACAGAAGAAGTGCTCGCTACCCTACTGGCAGAGGCTGAGTACACAGTCAACAGCCGGCCACTCACACACGTATCAGTCAACCCTGAGGATCCAGAGGCCCTTACCCCAAACCACTTCTTGCTTGGGGGACCAGGGCGAGTGCCGACGCCGGGAACCTTCGACGAGAAAGACACCGTGACGAAGACCAGCTGGCGCGCATCACAACGACTGGCTGACATCTTCTGGGCAAGGTGGCTACACGAATACCTCCCCGGACTCCAACACCGGCGGGAGCCCCACGGCAGAGGACCCCAGGTGAAGATTGGTGACCTGGTCCAGCTCACAGACAACAACCTGCCCCGCAACGTGTGGATCCGCGGCCTGGTGATAGCCACTTACCCGGGACCCGACGGCGTCGTGCGTACGGTCGACGTGAAGACCAAGGGAGGAGTGCTGCGAAGGCCGGTGAGGAAGATGGTGGTCCTGCCGATAGAGGACGTCGCTCCAGCACCAGGACCAGCTACGATGAAATCGTACGGCGGGAGTAATGTGCAGGACGACGTCAATGATTGTCTCAAATAATAATAGAGTACATAGACAATTAGTATTATTAGATAGTGATAAGTGATAAGGACAATATCATGTTTATTTATAAATTTATAATAGTAGGTAGTATGTAAGAAAATAAACAATATTTTCGAATTAGAAATTATAATTAGAAATTTATAGCTAATAAGAATAATGTAATATTATTATCTATGTATAGTAGGTACTTTCTAGATTATTCTCGATAATTTTGTAAAGTGCTCGCCCGCCCAACCGCGCTGTAATTGGTTAAAAAAGACGGCCTCTGATTGGTCGACCAATCAGAGCGCTTACATTTCGTTAGCAAAAATAGTATATAAACAGCGCAGGTTTTGTAGGCCAGCATTCACTTCCCTACGAGCAGTCAAGAAGAAAACAATAGAAGAAAATACTAGAAGAAAACACTGGAAGAAAATTCTGGAAGAAAAATTATTGTACTAAATTGTGAATAAAAGTTCAAGAGCGTGTACGACCGGTTTTGCTGCTTTGAATTACACACCATCCGTACCCCTCTACAGTGAAGTACCCCCCAACCCAGCAATAGCAAGTGTGCGTAGTGCACATTATCTCATTTATTTCTTAAATATCTTATAAATTACATTTTTAAATATAATCTATAAAAAATACATTTAAAAATATAAAAAAAGGAATCCAACCGGCATCGAGAACAGGGTCCTGGATACCGATGGTTAAGGCTCCAGTGAGAGGAACTTCCTCACTATGCGTGCCGTCTCCAGGAGCACTGCCTTCTGAATTATTATTATTATGGAATCATAAAATTTATATAACTTAATTAATAATTTTTAATTATTGACTTATTTTATCATTTGATGCTATGAAACGTCATAGTCCGGTAGTCCATACAAAACTCCATATAAACTATACTAGCATTTGGCATATAATAAAAAGTACCTGGTTGACCGAGCTTTGCTCGTTTTTTTTTAGACGTAGTTTTCAAGAAATGTTTTCTAGCTAGATCGATTTTCCTCCACCAAAACCCTCCATGAAAATTGATCCAGCCGTCCATACTAAATTTCACGAAAATTGTTCGATCCGTTTCCGAGATTAAGATTATTTATTTATATACAACAATTGCTCGTTTATTAGGATCGAATACCTATTTTATATCGAATATCTGATTTTATATGTCAGGTTACTACCCAATTGAGTAAAAAACTTCCCTCTTCCCTCTCTCGTATATAACGTAAAAAATATTATGTGGATTCGAAAAAATCTAACAGTAAATATACAACGCATATTTAATTAAAGTTTAGTAAAATTTTGTGACTGACTATTAGCAAGGGGCATTTAAATATATATTAGATTCAATAAAACATATTAACGCTGCTATAAATGTTTGGATCTTTAACATTAAAATTACTTAATAACGGTTTTGAATTTTATTAGAATTTCAACTTTATTTGAGTTTACTTTTCGCCGTTATCTCATTCTGAATGGAGACAAATCCTAAGAATTAGTAGCTACATTATAACAGATTAAGTTAACTGCTTTTATGTATGAGATTAGCTGTATTCTGTGGTTTCTCTCGCGTTTCCGGGATAAATAGTAGCATATAGTAATCTAGCTTCCTATTAGTGAAAGTTTTTTCAGAATCGGGTCAGTTTTCCGGAGACCCTATAAATAATTTTAAAAAACATGTCGATGAGCGATTCAAACCACTACAAACATAGCACAATGATATATACCTATGTCTGTCTAGGGTATAAAATAGTGGATCTCAGGTGAAACCACGGGGCGCAAAGCTTGAATAAAAATAAGCTATAAATAAGACAAAAAAAAACAAACTAATAATGAGTCTTATGGTTATTGTTTTCAGATGATTTAGTACTCTACCATTTGTCAAGATTGATCACTATTGTGTTATGTCGGTACAACACTATTCTTAGTTAATTATGCTTACTTGCCTAAGACTAATGAGGAGCTCTATAGTTGTATCTATGTCACCGGAAATGTATGAAAAATAGGAATTGTACACAATTCCTGTGTAGGTATTTCCCCTAGGAAATTATAATTCTATAATGATACTAGGCAATATATAAAAACTTGAAAAAAATAGGTTACGGTAATTTTTTTATTTTGCATAAATAAGAAAGTATTCGCACAAAAGTACCTTTCACTTACAACCCCCCAAATACCGCTATCCTTACAAATATCCCGAATGTAATACTCCGATAGATATTTAGGAAATGTATGGATTTCCTAGGAAATGTATACAATGACGGATTAGATACTTTTCCGTTAACATCTATAAAGATTATAAAAGCTACAGAACGTATTTTTAAACAACCGTGGGTTCTCAAGGTAGTGCAGTATGGGGTTCTTCAAGGAGGGTTTGATGAGATTTTTACAGGAATACCTCTGTTTGCGGTATTCCAAGTGATTATAGGCTACGGTAATCGCTAACTATCAGGCGGTTCGAATGATTTTTTGCTACATTATTATTAAAAAAAGGCATTGGGCTCTTAAGGGTGAAAGACACCGCGGCGGTAGGTGCTTGGCGACAAATTTTCAATTTGAGGCGATTAGGTACTACAATGTATCCGAACTTTCTTGCTATGGTTACAATACGATGTTTTCCATCTCCAAATGATTTTTATATGATTTTTTTTTCACCGTACAACCCGGCGAGCGCATAGGGCTCTCAACCAGGCAACAACATTTAGGTAACCACGCCTGAGGGCACCCCTGAATGGGGTACAGGGCGTTACCGAGGGAGGGTGCTCTACCTAATAAAAAAAGGTGCCACAAATAAATTAAAATGATAAATAAAACTATATGAAAAAGTTTTTATTTATTTATTAACATCATAAAAATAAAATAAGTAGGTACCTACTTATTGTATAGTATGTACTAACTTAAATGTAATTACTTTTTATCCGAAATAATGATGTTATGAGCACGTGAGGCATATCAATAAAGACATTCATATCATCAGACCAAAATCAGAAACCAGTTTAATAAATACTAGCCCGATAGTAGTTCCGACAGCTGCACTTGAGAGCCAATTCCATTCTAGGCTTTGTGTGCTTACCACCATCAGCCACATCATCACTGACCACGGTGAGATTGTGGTCAAACACAGGCCTATACGTAGTAAAAAAATATATTGTGGTCACGTTTACAAGCAAGAATCTAAATCTATACTAATGATAAAGCTGAAGAGTTTGTATGTTTGAACGTGCTAATCTCCGGTGTTACTGGTCCGATTTGAATAATTATTTCACTAATAGGAAGCATTAAATAAATGTTATTTCTTCTTCTTCTTCTTCTTCATTATCCCCGAAGGTTACTTTTTATCCCGGAAACGCAAGTGAAACCGCGGGGAACAGCTAGTTCGACTTTACTTTCGGAAATTTACTTCCCACTCGACCTAGCCTTTGCGACGGCGACGGCGATTGCGTCTCCCGTACCACTTTCTGCGTTACTTATCGCCGAACTTTCCCCAGTACCACCACAAGTACTGCATCCACTACCCTGTTGGATTGCTCCTGATTGGCTAGCTCCTGATTGACTAGCTCCTGATTGGCTGTCAGCCACAGTGTAGAACTGATATTGTGGTGGTGGAGGAGGAGGTGGCCAGTGTCTAGGCGGCGGTGGTGGTGGCGGCCAGAACGGCGGTGGTGGTGGTGGTGGTGGATATGGTGGCCCGCAGTATTGTGGTGAGCGTTTTAGACGCTGTACTAATGTGTCATGGGCTCCAGCTGGAAAAATATACAGTTGTTTTTTTTTTCATGCAATAATACCAACGTCATGATAGAGGTTGCAAAAAGTTTGATGATCAAAGTCAAATTGTTAATTCAATTTAGCCTCAAAAGGGCACTTAATAAGGTCGAATTTACTGAAGTAAACAGTTCGGAACTCGGCCTTTACTCGGGGAAAGGGTTGCATGCGACTATAGGCTTCAGTAACCGCTTAACATCAGGTAGGCCACATGCTTGTTTGCCGACTTTGTGGAATAGAAAAAAATCGAACCGAATAAAACACTCTTAAGTGTTCAAGGTCTGATGATTTGAATTTACAAAATACATTGACTAATAAAAACTTACGCTGAATCTTCGCCAAGGTAAGTTGTAGCACAACAAAAGATAGGAGCAGGACGCCCATCCGCGACATGATGTCAATTTAATTTGACCAATATCAACAGATTCTACATTTTTATACGAACCCAGAAATCACTCATACCTATATAATTAGTGCAGTGATAAGTAATTGAGTATACATAGATGGTAGGTGTGAAAACAAACATGTAATATAAATTGTCCACTAGGACTTGTGTACTTTGAATTAGGTATGTTATATACATCAATGGAACTTTTTTATATATTTATTACTTATACAGGTTGTTTTTAAGTCGTTTTAATCATAAATTCAAAAAAAGATCCACAAAAAAAGAAGCCTTGCTGTCTGCTGAGTTTATTGCTGGAGTATTTTCCTTCCAAGTGTAATCCGAACCGGTGGTAGAGTCTATTGTACAATAAGGATGATGACTGGGTAAAAAATAATTAATTCTATTTAGTCCGTCAGTTAGGTTATCAAAAAATATTGGATACGTATTTTTTATTTTATCAAATCAATAAAAACTTACAAAGATAGGTCGCATCAAAGTTTAGTAGTGGGGGTTTGTGACGTCACTTCTCTGTAAAAAGTGTACTAAAACGTGACATCACGCGATATTTATACGCACTGTATCTTCGTTATTTTTTGTTTTCAGAACTAAAGAAAAAACATGTGTCCAATATTTTTTGGTAATCTAACTGACGGACAATTTTTTTTTTTAGTCATCACCCCTATTGTGACATTCATAAGTGGCTTATTAGGGTCTAAACTGAATAAATAAGTTTTGATTATGATTAAAACCGTACTTGATCAAAATATATCATATTTGTATTTTTTTTTTCTTGATTATAGACAGTTGGTTCCATAATAAAAGTTGTCCATATTGCCGAGTACCTACCTACTAAAGCGATTAAAATGACCTGTACAAAAGAAAGGGGTGTTATTAGTTTGTAGTGTGTATGTCTGTGGAATTATAGCTCCTGAGGTGGTATTTATGGTTTAGGTACTGTCCCGCAGTTTTTCTCGTGTTTTTAGTGTTATAGTGTGTTCCCGATAAAGTATTCTCTATTCCCAAACAAGGAGTGTTATGTTTTCACTGAAAACTTTTCAGGGTTTAGGTATGCATGTGGGTTTTTTTTATTCCACCATAACATTTAAATGTTTGAACAGATTTGGATGTATTCGAGGTTTTGTTAGAATCATTACATCATTCCGAGTGACACTGGCTGTAATTAGTTTACTTTTTTAAGAGGCAATAATGATTTATTATTTTTTGTATTTGCAACTTTTTACTGATTAGGTCTAACTGTGTATGTGTAAAATTTCATACATATTCGTTCATTTAATACTGCAGAGGTTATTAGCCTTTTTTCCGGGAACGTGCGTCAAATCGCGTGGCAAAACCTAGTTTATAAAGAACAATTTTTAACCGACTTCAAAAAGGAGGAGGTTCTCAATTCGTCGGAATCTTTTTTTTTTATGTATGTGCCGTCGATTACTCGAAGACGCCTGGACCGATTTGGAAAATACTTTTTTTATTTGAAAGGGTATACTTTACAGTTGGTGCCCATGGTCATCAGGTCAGGATCTGATGATGGAATCCTGGAGAAATCGAGGAAACTCTTCAAATTGTATAGGGACTTACAATGTTTTTCATATACTTTTTAAAGCTATTCAGATATTTGCGTCTGGTAGTCATCATTTACGTTGCTGAGCTGATGATGGAAGGTACAAATCCTTAACGGTTAGGAGTTAGGGGATAATTCTTTCAATATTATAGGACCTTTTAGACCGTTAGTTATATCATTTGATGTGATGATGGAAGGTACAAGGATAACTTATACTAGGTCAGTCATAAAACATAAGAAACTAAAAATTGTAAAATAAAAAACTTGTAACAAAAAATAGAATGACTTCAAAACACTAAAAAGCATAAAATAACCATGTAGGAACTCTAATCAACCTGCTTATAGTGTTTTGAAGTGGGTTCTATTTTTTATTTATACGTACAGTGAATGACGAGCTTTATATTGTGTATCTAAACATATGTATATTTCCATTCGCATGTGGTCTTGATGATATAACATTGATTTAGAGCAAAACGTGCAGTTTCTTATAGGTATTTTGATTTTTATTTATAATTCTTACGTCCGGTAACGTGACATTTATAATTTCCGAAAAACACTTTAAAAGGGTCAAATTGATACCAAACGTTTTCCACAGTCGCATCTCGCAGGTAAACTTCGAGCATAGCTCTCTCTATTACTCTTTGGGTGACCTTGAGCCTTCTTATTAGGCCCATCGAAAGCGACCACGTCTCCTCTCCTCACAATTGCTTCTTTTGTATTTATAATAGATACCTATGTAGAAAATGACTAGACCCTGAATAGGTACCTATCTTGGAGTACGCCCTGCGGCTCGCTGTGAGTCAATAAATAGGCAATTTGACAGTTGGATGGGCTTAGGAGGTAAAGTAGGGGATCGCGGGTGAAACCGCGGGGGCCAGCTAGATTTTCTATATATCTACTATGTATGAGTAATACTACCTACGTAAATATTTAAATACGTATACAATGGTTTATAAATAACTAGGTATTTTCAAAAGTTATTTTTTTCATTTAAACATCCTTTATGCTATCGTCATATTAAACTTTTACTTTTTCTACTTTTAATTTTATTTTTTTACTCTGTATACTTTCTGTAATTCTGAGAAAATAATTTCTAATATTATAATGAAATTAGAAAATGAGGCTGTTTAAGACATTTAAGTAGATATTATGTTTGATCTCTTTTAGGAATTTATCTAGGGTCAACTGCAGGGGACAGCAGGGTCAGTTTTGTCACATAATTGTTCATAATGTTTCGGCATTTGGCGGTTTAGCATTTCATCGACCTATCCTGTCAAGTATCTTTTGTTTCATCTAATTTGACAGATTTGTATTGAGTTTTGTAGTAGACCGGCAACAGATATGTTGATGAAATGCTATCTGAAACATATTATGAATGAAGCTGCAAATGTGAAATAATTAACCAAGCGGGAATGACGGTTCAATAAAAAACTATATAATTTCCAAAATATATTTCTTAACATAAATTATATTTTATTTACAATAAATCTTTGAAACTTAAACAATCGTCGTAATCGAGCAAAACAAAACAAAATCTTAACCGCCAATGGAGACTGCCACAGCTGATCCGGAGTGACTCTTAGCGTTACTAAGAGCATAGTCACTCTTGCCGCAAGTACTGCATCTATTTTGAGGAGCTTGTAGACCTTGAGCAGCCTGCAGACCTTGGGAAGCGAGTCCGAGAGCTCCATTCAAGGCTGATTGACCAGACTCTGAACCTGAGCCGTGACTAGAACTGCTTCCTTCTTCCCATTGTCCACTACCACCACCAAATTGCACTTGGTGTTCAAATGAACTGGACTGGCCGGCTTGGTATTTTCCTGAAGCACCAAATCCATCGCTGCCTCTGGTGCTGCTTCCAGCATAACCTCTGCTACTGCCAAAGCTACCTGAACCAGATCCTGAACCAGATCCCGAGCCTGATCCCGAGCCTGATCCTGAGCCAGATCCTGAGCCAGATCCTGAGCCAGATCCTGAGCCAGATCCTGAGCCAGATCCTGAGCCAGATCCTGAGCCAGATCCTGAACCAGATCCTGAGCCAGATCCTGAGCCAGATCCTGCGCCAGATCCTGATCTATGACTAGAGCCAAACCCGGAACCAAATCCAGAACCCGACCCTATACCTGCTCCAAATCCACCTCCGCCTTGAAAATTTGTTTCCTGTTGTTGGGTTTCAGAAAATCCTCCATTAAAGCCATTACCACCAGACGGTCCCTGTCTACCAGGGCTTCCCGGTCCACGTAATTGGCCTGCACCCTGACTGAATCCACCATCATTTGAACTGCCTCTTCCCGATCCGAAATGGCTTTGGTCGCTGCCACTTTGCAAGGAATATTGACTTTCACTCGATTGGAACTTTCCTCCGAAGCCACCGCCATTGTCACCACCAAAACGACCGCCGTGTCCGTGGCCATGACCACCACCATGACCGCCTCCAAAGCCGCTACCGCTCTGACTGAGGCTTTGAGATTGTCCACTGAATCCCGAACTTTGGCCGTAACCACCGGCTCCAGAACTACTAGCTCCAGCGCCAACACCAGCGCCCTGTCCAGCGCCAAAGCCAGCACCTTGACCTGCTCCGGCTGATGAAGAAGCTAATGAAAACGCTTGGCCGGAAGATTGTGTCCCACCTTCAGCGGCCGCTGCGGCCCCACTGAACACTCCTTGTTGGGAACCATCAGCGTTTCTTGCAAGACCGCTCCAGTTTTGAGTACGGAAAAATGGTGGTGGTGGTGGTGGGCCTGGGGGTCCTGGTGGACCAGGAGGACCAGGAGGACCAGGAGGGCCGTTATCACAAGTATTGCAGCGCCTTATTCTCTTAGGCGGAGCGTGGGGGTCATCTGAAACAATACAAAGTGATAACATTAATTTACTGGTTTTCAATAATTCGTTTACTATAAACTAGTGTTTAGATCTAGGTTTTCACGTTTGAAATATAATAACATATGCAGTGCGAGGCCAAAAAAGGCACCCATCTCAGCATATGCTGCAACACTAGATGCTACAGCGCTGATCTTCAGACGGAGCCAAAAGTGAAGCCACAAGGTTGAAAAATGATTTTAAAATAAATATTAATACTTTTATTATTATGATGACAGCTTTTAATAAAATATTGATAAATTTACTTTAGAATATTGTGGGAAAAATCCAGAAGGTGTGTGTATTTACCTTTGTTTTTAATGAAGGCACATTGGGCCGAGAGGACGGTTACAGCTAATATTAAAACTAAAAATCTAGCCATCTTGTCGTATTATCAAATCGATTCTGAAGCTAAAGTTGAAAATCTCGAACATTTATAGGTAAAACACATCCTTTTGGGATGTGATAAAGATTCCAAGAATAATACCATTTTTTGTTAGGTGACAGTAAATTGATAATGTAAACACTTCTTAGAGCAACAGTAGGATATTTATTCAATTTATTTGTATTGCACACAAAAATTTGCAAAAATGTACTCGGTACAATCCAGCGAAATTAGATTTCAAGATTACGTAATGTTTGTAGATCCTTTCGAGCATATGTTTTTTTATCAACTCTATCTATCCATTTGGACTTGTGATTTCATTTTTTTTTAAATACTAGTACCTGGTTGACCGAGCTAAGCTCGTTATTTTTAAAATGACGTTTTCTTAAAATGAAACCTAGCTAGATCGATTTATCTCCCGAAAACCTCTACATACTAAATTTCATGAAAATCGTTGGAGCTCAAGATACAGATTATATAAAAGGTAAAGTAGAAGTACAGTGAAAGAATACATCGTCGGGAAACCTTACGGCATGGTGGTAGGTATTTTGTGTACCCTGTTTGTAAACCTCAAATTGAAAATGTCGCTAAGAATTTATCGATGTATTCTGACAGTTGCACTTAAAAGCCAGACTTCTCTTCTTTTCTAGGCTTAACGGTCCGATAAATTATAATCGGGCGTTTTCCATTCGGGGTACCATTTTAGTAGGAAAAAGTCGACGTAAACGCCCGATTATAATTTATCGAACCGTTTTCTTGTCGCTGAACATCGACCTTCGTGTGCTTATCACCTTCGGGCATATCAATCATTTGCCATAGTAAAAGTGTGTGATGTTTTTTTTGTAGTTTGATAACCTATTTCTAATGAAATAGCGTTATAATTTTCATGTAGACAATAAGTAAGTACTATAGAAGATAATTTGCTCGTAATGAATCGGTATATTAATTGTTTTCCTCCCAATTTTCCTGCTACTAATCAAGGACTTAAATATAAATCCTTCTTAAATCTACACTATCAAGCGCTAATTTGTCGTTATTGAACCTACCTATATACAGGTGATTTAGATTGGGTCTGTTAGGCCGAATACTGCGGATAATATACATCTTTTTCCAGCGGCTGATATGATGATGATGATGATCCGCTAAAAAAGGATTTTTGAAAATGCAACCCCTGAGGAGGTAAAATAGGGGATCCGCGGGGCGGAAAGCTAGTTATCAATAATCCTACAAAATTTCCTCAGTATTATACCATTACGAAGTTATGTCAATTTGAAGGTGACGGCTACATATTTGTTCCTTTTGGTGTGGAAACTCTGGGGCCTTGGGGACCCGAAGCGCGGCGATTATTTAAAGAGCTCTCGACGCGCCTCATAACGTTGTCCGGTGACCAGAGGGCTGGTACTTACCTCGGTCAAAGGATTAGCCTTGCGATCCAGCGCGGTAATGCTGCCAGCCTTCTGGGCACTTTACCCACGGGCAGCGATCTGAACTCAATATTGTATTTGTAATATTGAGTTCATAAATATATAACGGAATAGGATATTTTGATTTTGTATATATATGATACTTCTTTAGTTTTTAGTTAATATTTTAGTTTAATTTAATGTTTTCGTGTAAATAATTGTAAATATATAATAATAAATTTGAAGGTTAGCATAAATATCTGGTAAAAGCTTTTAATCCCAATATGAAACATAGTGATGGGGCGAGATTGCACTTGAGAAATCTATACGTATTTAGTTAGACTTACGTTGAAGTTTAAATACTAATTTGAAGTTTCCCACATAAAGTAATCTCAGCCATTCCGGCAAGCTCTGATATAATACACTGTTTTTTTTATTGAGTAAATATTATTACAGTATTTTGGTTTTACATTGTAAATTAAAATGCATTTTATTAGATGTCGTAAGCAGCTTTATTATTTTGATGAAATTTATTTTTGTCAAAATCATCACACTAACTACATTTTTTTTCCATAACTCTTTCTCGTATCTTATTTAGATTCGAGAACAACCTATTAACATATGTCTTCTGATACCTATATGCAAGTTTGTAACATCAATTGATACATGATACATGCTAGATACAAAAGTATAGCTAAGTAGATAACTACTTCATTAGTAAAAATAAGTTTTTCAAGCATCTCACTTTATTCGTGTTAGAAAATCAGAGTAAAAAAAAAAGGAAAAATATAATATAATTATACAGGTGGGGCGGCGGAGCTATTATTATTATTTTATTTCTATGGCTATTCTCAATTCGAACGGACATACATTTTTATACATATTTTTAACGATCTATTTTTAACAAAAGTGTGCTTTATGAAACGGTTTTATTATTATTACATAAGTCAAATTAAACAAAAGAATTCTAAAAAATAAATTCTTGCATCTGTCAAAATGACGAAAAGGCGGGATGGTTATGGCGTAGTACATCTTCTTACTCTTTTCTGGAGCATAAGTGTTGAACAGGATCGAATCGTCGACTAGTGTGTGTCACGTAATTTATCTAACATTACTAATTTAAGGTACAGAAAACTTTATTAAATCTCTACAAACACATACTTATTTCAATAGCACTCTATCATAAAATATTGCTTTACTTTTCACTAGCACTGGAACCAGCTATGGACTGAGCTGTACCACCTCTGCTAATCGAAATACTTTTCGAGATACTAATGGATCCAAGTCCTCCACCAAATCCAGGTCCACCACCAAATCCGGGTCCACCAACTAATCCAGGTCCACCACCAAACCCGGGTCCACCAACTAATCCAGGTCCACCACCAAACCCAGGTCCACCACCGAATCCAGGTCCACCAACTAATCCAGGTCCACTACCGAACCCAGGTCCACCACTGATTCCAGGTCCACCACCGAATCCGGGTCCACCACCGAACCCAGGTCCACCACCGAACCCAGGTCCACCACTAATTCCAGGTCCACTACCGAATCCGGGTCCACCACCGAATCCAGGTCCACCATGGGGAGGTCTAAAGGCACCAAAACCACCACCACTAGCTTGAGCGCTTGCTTGGGCGCTCGCTTGCCCAAAGGAGTTAAATTGCGGCGAGCGACGAAATCGACCTGAAAATAATATTTATTATTCATGAGGCATTCTACACATTTGACTAGCATTAGAAGTGTAATACTTGTAACTCTTCATTCCATTACTAATATGAGTCTTAATAGGTAGTACCTAAGGCTGTGCCTTCGCAGCTACCTAACATATAAAATAGAACAGTATGTTCACTGAAATGAAAGACAAATTCATATACACGAAACTAGACTTTACCTGCATCGATTTCTAGGACTAGGATCGCAAATCCAACACATAATAAACTAGCTCGTGTCATGTTACTTCTTACTTTACTTCAGGTACTGACTCTAATAAAACAATACGCGAATATATATCACATCACCAAATCAAACAATTTGAGCGTTACTGAGAAGTTTAAAATACCATTTACCTACCTACTTAATTGGACGTCTAAATAGATACCTACCTGTTGAAGGTAAAATAATACATATGCCCATGATAATAAGTCTATAGTGGAATCATTATACTTTGGTTCTGTTAATAGTATTTGATCAGCTACTGGTATACAGGGGGTTTACCTTCAAGGGGTAATAAAAATGCAAAGTAAATATGTATTAACGTTTTTAGTTGTACAAACAAGTTTGAACTATTAGTATTTCGATGAAAAGATTTTATAGTTTTTAGGGTTCCGTACCCACAGGGTGCCAGTAGAACCCTATTAAAAAGCGTCTGTCTATATCGGCCGTTCGTTTGTCAGCGGGCTCAAGGTATCATGAACCGTAATAGTTAGATAGTAGAAATGTTTTACAGAATATGTCGCCGCTCTCCTCAACAATAAATAATAAAAATAAAACAAAAACGTGATTATTTCAAAGTTTTGCTCGTCCTTAACAATCGCTGTGTCTCATGAACAATAATAATAGGTAGACAGTGTATTTCTGTTGAGGCTATGACAAAAACTTAATGTACGGATCCCTTCGTATGCGAGTCCAACTCGCACGTCGTCAATTTATCTGTTTAGGCATTGGATGATTTGCACTTTTTTAAGAACGCTTGATTGATTATTCGTAATATTGATATTATATAATATAAACTATATATACATACATAATATTATAGGTACAGGATGGTTTGATTTGATATTTGATGTTATACTAAACATATTATATAAATTCGGGACTAAGATAAAGCAGCTTTTACTCAAAACTAATGGGTATCTATACATAAAAAATACTCAATTAACAATGTCGATCCCGTTTCCGACGACTTGTCAAAGGCTATTTTATATAGCAGTCGGATAACAGATCGATAGCAGAGAGATGGAATTAGAATGTGTTTACGAAGAAATTATAATAGAAATTGCGGGAATGCGTCACGGATTTTTTCGAATCCGTTTCTGATGTAGAATTTCAACCTATATATGTAGTGTTTTTTTTTTACTATGTATGTCTGTGTTTGACCACAATCTCACCGTGGACAGTGATGATGTGGCCGATGGTGGTAAGCACACAAAGCCTTGAAAGGAACTGGCTCTCAAGTGCATCTGTCGGAACACACCGAAAGGTGCTTGGCTATAGATTTTTAACTTGAGGGTGGTAGCCAGCCAGCCGGGTACTATAAAGTACCCTACCACCGTGCTATGTTTTCCTCACGATGTTTTCCTTCACCGAAAGCTCAAGCTTATTGTAGGATTCGAACCCGCGACGGTAATAAGGTACCTATTGACCTTGTTAGTGTAATTTAATGTGAGTAAATCTATAATTACTTGAAATCGATAGAGATGTCCTAAAACGACGATTTATCATTATAAAAAAACACATTTATTTATGGATTTTGTATGTGTTTTTTACATCAGAAGTTTGACAAGCAGGCGGGTGGGCTACCTGATGATGATATGTGGTCGCCTATTGCCATTAACAATAAGTACCACATGGTATGGCAATGTGTTGCCAACCTGCAAAATGCCAAGAAAGGAACACACCGCGGTAGGTGCCAGACGGGTACTACAAAATACCCTACCACCGTGCCATGGTTTCCTCATGATGTTTTCTTCAAAACTCACGCTTTTGTAGGAATCGAATCCACGACCGTCGGCATTCGACGTCATTACTAACCACTGAGCTATCATTGACACGAACATGTATGTTTGTCTTAAGTCTGGGTGTAATTATCTATATAATTATGTATTTAAAAAAAGTTTGTATATATGTACATGAGATATTATAGTATATCAGTTATCTGGTTTCCATAGTACAAGCTCTGCTTGTGTTGTTGTTACCGTTCTGTTTCTTGGGATCAAATAACCGTGTGTGAAAAATGACCCAGCATATTTATTTATTTATTGCCTCAACAAAGATAATGTAGTATTTTCCAAGCAGGGTTTTACATGCAGTTAGCATTACAAAAAAGTTGCATTTAGAGACAGTGATTTTTTTATATGATATTATTACCGACAGTATTTTGATTACCTACTTACATAAAAAAAAACATTATTTCTATAAAATAATTCTTGCTTCTGTCAAAATGACTAAATGGCGGGAACGGTTATGGCATGTACATACACATTTCTGGTGATTATTATAGGTATTGAATAGTGATAAGTTTTCCTCACGTCATATATTTTACAATATAACAATTAGTAAGTTAAAATAAAATAAAACTTTTATTAAATCTCTACAAACACGTAACGCACTTATTTAAATTGTACTTCATCATGAAAATGTTGCTTTACTTTTTACTGGCGCCGGAACTGGCACTGGACTGAGCTGTTCCACCTCTGCTAATTGAAATGCTCTTTGAGATACTAATGGATTTGCCGTTATTTTCACCAAATCCGCCACCACCTCCAAATCTACCATTTCCAAAACCACCTCCGTTTCCACCGCCTAATCCAGGTCCACCGCCTAATCCAGGTCCACCTACTAATCCAGGTCCACCACCGATCCCAGGTCCACCAACTAATCCAGGTCCACCACCGAACCCAGGTCCACCACTGATTCCAGGTCCACCACCGAATCCAGGTCCACTATGGTGAGGTCTAAAGCCACCCAATCGCAGCGACGGAGGTCCCCCGCCTCCAAAACCACCACCACTAGCTTGAGCGCTTGCTTGGGCGCTCGCTTGCCCAAATTGCGGCGAGCGACGAACGCGACCTGAAAATATTATTTATTATTAATGAGGTATTCTACGTCACTTGACGTCTCCAAACTCCCCAATCTCAGAGTAATGATCCTAGCACATAATATCAACTGGGAAAGGGATCGTCACCGTATCACCTCGCCGTCAACCTAACGTAAGCACGAAAGCGGATCGGCAGTTCCGGGAGTTGATTCGACTACTCGGGACGACGAACCGTAAGCTCGGCGAAGCCTAGCCGTAAGCCGTTCGTAAGCTTGTCCCAAGGCGAGGCGATTACGTTACGTTTCCGATAAGTGTGACAAGAATAAACGGCTCGAGTTGATACGGTGACGATCCCTTTCCGTATTGATATTGCTAATATCGTCAAAAATAAAGAAAAACAAAAGAACGTTTAAACATAGGGACAGAAAATACTATCGTTGGATATACTCGTCGCTGTGTTCGTAATTAAGGCGTAGAGAGGTAATACTACTTCTCTGTAAAAAATAAAATTTGGTCTTTCGCAGCTATCTCCCAGCAGTAACAACAGTAGCATTTACACTGATATAAAAGACAATTTAATGTACACGAAAATAGATACGAAAGATAGAAAATAGAATTATACCTGCATCGATCCCTAGGACTAGGATCGCAAATCCAACACATAATAAACTAGCTCGTGTCATGTTACTTCTTACTTTACTTCAGGTACTGACGTCTAATAAAACAATACGCGAATATATATCACATTACCAATTCAAACAATTTGAGCGTTAACGCGAATTTTAACACATACATCGTAATTGGCCAGTCTAAATTGATACCAATTGAAGTAAAATTATGATACATAATGCCGATGAAATAAGTTTACATCACGAATCATTTTACATTGGTTCTGTTATTAGTATTTGATCAGCTACCGGTATACAGGGGGTTTACCTTCAAGGGGTAATAAGAATCTAGAGTAAATATTAACGTTTTTAGTTAAACAAACAAGGTAGAACTAGGTATTAGTATTTCTATGAAAAGATTTATGGTTTTTAGGGTTCCGTACCCAAAGGGTGCCAGCAGAACCCTATTACTAAGCGTCTGTCCGTGTCCGTCCGTTTGTCAGCGGGCTGTATTTTATGAACCGTAATATGTAGAAAGTTGAAGATGCAGAATGTGTATTACTGTTGCAGGTATAACAAAAAATAAAATAATTTACGATTGTACGGATCCCTTCGTATGTGACTCTGACTCGCACTTGGCATTTTTTTCTGTTTAGGTACAGGATTATATGATATGATTTGCTTTTTTTTAAGAATGCTAGAGTCATTATTTGTAATATTCATAATTATATATTAAGTTTCGGTTTATTTAGAGTAAATACTTAATGCCAAAAGGAGTATTTTTTTTTTATGAAAATTAAAAAGTCACCTGACATTAAGCTTACGTCATTGTTATTGACATCTCAGTATTAAATATTTTATTCTCGAATATTTTAACAACACTCAGATATTCTTAATGATAATTGGTTTAATTAAAAATAAATTGTCATGGCGACAACAGAGACTCATAAAAAGTCTCAATCAACTCGCTATCAGAGACTTGCGAACGTTCTCATATGGAAATGCTATCTACAGAGGCAGTACGTATTCGATACTCATTCCTCCATGAACCCCTGAAGCCCCTTCAAAAACTTAGTACAAGCTCAATACCTAATCTATGTTATTTATTTTATAAATATTCTAGCGTAGCGGTTACATACTCTTTGATAAATATCTATGGTGTTCCATGGGTCACTCCCGGTGCCTTAGGGTTGGCAGCTCGAGTAATAATCGAGCCTTCGACCAATAACAATCGCGGGACGCGGATTAATTCCATATGATTAATTCATGTGCTTTCATTGACTGAAGATTCGAATCTTCTCAAGTCTTCGCTTGCCATGCTATCTGGGGGCCTGTGCTGTGAGCATCTAAAGTGTAAGATAGCCGCTTGCAATGGCATCAGGACGTTTGTTTTGCTATTTTATTTTATAAAATAAAGTTCGGCAAGCTGTTACTGTAGCCTATGGACGTTAGCGACGCCCGGGACACAGACTATTAATTAATCCGCGCTCCCGTCCCGGCCCTTCCCGGTGGTGTAAGGTACTTGCCTAGTTGAGCTGCTCTTCGAGCGAAAAAGCGCTATGCTCTACCAATGGCTCTACCTCTCTCAAAATCGCTTTCTCAGTACCTAGTATATAAACTGTATCTACACTGCAGCCTGCAGGTCATTTTGAGCTTGCATACATCCAGTTGTTTACCTGTTCAATTTTTAACCGACTTAAAAAAAGGAAGAGGTTCTCAATTCGGTCGTATAGTTTTTTATGTTTTTTCACGCAAAACGTTTTTGTTTATGAACATTTTTATTTTAATAATTCGTTTTCGGGTTTAGTTTAGCTGCCATTTTAATTTTAATTTTAGGTTTTACTCTTTTGGTTAAAAGTTAATTAGATATAGTTGACAAATATAATTACAGACGCAAATGGAGGCTACTGGTGGTCGAGTCACTCTTCGGTGGGATACTCTGCCTTATCGCCGTGCTCACTGCCAAGCATGTGTTCCTGACTCCGCTGGAAGATGAGCCTGAACCTCCACTGGGCTCCGCCGACCTCCTTGCTTCACTGAACACCAAGAATATATTGGGATACGCGCCAAATACGGCTCCCTTTATCGCTATTATGAATCGTGCGGCCTCGTTATTGCAAATTGGTAAGTAAGAAAAATTAAATTTAGGATCGTATTTACTTGAAAGAAGCGATTTATGTCAGAAGGCTGACGTACATTTGATGGTAGGTACTTAAGCAATATATACCAGAGAGGAATTGCCAATGTGTTGCCTCTCTAATTTTTGTGCCTAAGTGTCCAGACTTTAAGAGAAGTAGACTTTTTGCTCATAAGCCGTTCTGCTATATTAGACATTTAGGTAGTTAGACGTCTTGCTACTTAATAGACGTATTGATCATAAAGTCTACAAAAAAAAAAAAAATTTTTTACTTGGTTTCTTGCTGTCCTGTTTTTCTTGTCGTCGCAAAGGTATCAACTGAAAATCAGTTCTAAAGTATTTATTCTACCTACAATCACCAGAGAAAAGCTGAATCGTAATCCATTCCAACTTCTTACATTATGATTGAAATGTCTTTAATTGATTTTATTTGTTTATCTTTGTAATTTTGTTCGAATGTAGATATTAAAATAGGATACTACCCGGTCGAAATAAATGATTTTATTTTTTTTGTCTTGTATTTTTATTTGTTGTATAATTTCAGATATTATAAGTGAAACTTCAGAGGACGAACTTAACAATAAATTGTATATCCAGGCCAAAGGTACCCCGATAGAAGATCCAGTTATATGGGTGATATGGCAGCCAGAGGTATGTCTTCATGTTATACCTATAGGTTAGGACGTAGCTATAGGTAGTTATATTATAAGTTGAAAGGCAATGGGCAGGATATTACAATATGACACAACTTAGATGAAGCTTCGATAAAATTCGTAAAATCGATCATTCCCGAAAAGAGTGCGCCTACAACATTACCCATATGTATTATTAGTACTTTAGGCAAAAATGCGCGATGATGAATGATTTTTATTAGTTGTGTAAATCGGAAGTGAAGTGTAGATATACGATTACACGTACGTACATACAGAGGCACCTTTGTACATAGTCTGAATATAGTGATGATGAAGGTATTTAAGCCTACTATCAGTTTCTCGAGAATCATTATTATATTTAACGCCTGCTAATATATATTTGCAATAGCCAGTGAAGGCGTTTTCAATATTATTTTGATAGGCATGTAGGTGAGTTCTTGAAAAATTGACAACATTTTAGATTCGAAAAAAGTAATTTTAACTTTTTTAATACGTAACCTCCTCCTTTTTTGAAGTCGGGTTAAAAAAGAGTAACAGTCTCTTTTTTATTTTTTTATCACTTAATATATCTGATTACTTAGTAGGATCAATTAGCTGTCTGACTGTTTACTCTTTTCAATACATACATATTATAAAATAAGGACCCTTGCCGCGGCTGTCTGTCTGTCGTCTCTCTAATTGTGAGAAACTCAAAACTTACTGAACGGATTTTCATGCGGTTTTCACCAATAGACAGAATGATTCATGAGCACCTGTGCGAAGCCGGAGCACTTCGCTAGTGTTAGATACATAGTTTATTTATATCTTTCTATGTAAATAAAGGATAAAGGCGTATGGAAATTCAGTATTCGAAGCACGGAGCGCGCGAAGTACGCTACCGGCACGGGCAAGGCGTATAGCAACCCTCACCTGAGAGCTGGCTTCCTGGCAGTGCAGATGGCCATCAGCCAGGCCATCCTTGAACATGTCAGCGGCGAAGAGCCTAAGATTGAGGTAACTATAGAACATAATAATATAGATTGCTTTTTATTCCGGGAACGCGGGAGAAACCGCGGGGGGACAGCTAGTCATTTATTACATTAGGTCTACATTAGGGCTGTCTCTGTAGTAAGTATTACAAAGTTCTGAAAATATGGGTTTTTGAGGATGAAACGTGAAAAGGTTTTTTTTAGGGCACTTATCTATCATGGCATAGCCGATTTGATATGGTAATGTAATCATTATAATTTTGCTCGAAATTAAAAGTAATTATTCTATTTTGTTTTTGGACCAAGGTGATAAAAATAAACTCTTATTTATTAATTCACCAATATACTTCATACCTACTACCAACATAGTCAACCATGTAAACGACTTACAAAATATAGAAATTGAAAAATGTTTCAAAAAGCATATCCTGCCGAAACCCGGGATTGAACCGGGGACCTTTAGATCTTCAGTCTAACGCTCTCCCAACTGAGCTATTTCGGCTCTTGTAATCAATGTTGAAATTATCGATAACTAGCGACAAAAAGATAATAAATTATTATTTTCCATGAAGTTGTCAATTATAAAAAAAAAAAAACTCCGAATCGTAGGTATATCTGAGTGACTTGCATATTATATGTATGAATTATTTATTATCTAATCATTTGTGTGATAAAATATTTAAAAAAAACATGACTACAACCGAATTGAGAACCTCCTTCTAGAAGACGGTTAATTAAAAATACGTGTTAGGAGGTCCAACCCCCCCCCCCCTTCTTCTACGCAATTATATCTACCTACTTGCGTGTTATACTTTATGGCGTAAAGTGAAATGGAATAAGTACCTAAGTCTCAGATTACTAAACAACCTATTGTTTATAAATCTGTGACCTAAGTATTGTTATTCAATGAATTGTCAGACTGCACGGTTCGGAAGGATGATTCTGGGAGGCTCATCACCATGAAGTTTTCTGTTGACTATAAAGAGATAGGTATATAGGTGCTCTGTGTAAATCGTTGCAGCTAACCCTCGTATCGATGCCAGTCTCCCCACTGATGCAGGAAGACCGAGTGAGACAGACTATATCGGAGATACTGCTCTGCTTCACCCTGGCTCTGTTGCCTCCGGTATTGGAAGTCGAAGCACTAGTTGTCAGTGAAACTGATACCAGATTCAAGGTATTTTGAACTATTAACATAGGAATATCCTCCTTGGAATGACATAGGTAGGGTATGTCTCTATTATTATTCCGATAGGGAACATTACGCAAAGCTGTGCGCAGATGGCGCCACTAGCACATACAGTAAACAAACCGCCATTGCGTGCCATAACGCGTGTTATTTCAACACTATTATATGAAAACTATTTGGTATAATTGCATCCTACGGCCATTCAAAGAGGATGATCTGAAAAATCTTCTTCGGGAACGTGGTTCGAGTTTCAAAAACTGTTTACTGTTTGTGCTAGTGCTGCACTCTGGTGCCAAGACAATGCAGTAATAGATACTCCCTATTAGCTGTCCCGCTGCGATTTTCATCCACGTTCCCGGGAGAAAAAGTTTATACCTACGGCATAATATTCCTCTCGTTATTAAAGGTTATCGACGAACCAAATTAGGTCCGGAAGTATCAAAATATGACACATAAATGGCCGTATTTTTATTTAAGCGCTAACGAAAAACAGGGGTGTTATATATAGTTTATAGTGTGTCTGTTTGTGGCATAGCTCCTGAACGGATGAACTGTTTTTGATTCTGTTTCTTTCGTTTGAAAGGTGTCTTAATCAAGAGTGTTCTAAGCTATGTTTCAAGAAAATTCGCTCAGCCGTCTGGAAATTATCTCCTCTTTAGTCAGTGGTCAGGGGTTTCTTAAAAAAAAAATTGTAGTTATTTGGCTTTGTTTCAGCGAGCTCTTCGTATCCGTCAAGTGGAGTACTCGGTGATGTACATCGGTTGGCTTGTGTACGCGTACCTGACAGTGTTGCCAATCTGCCTGCTGGCTGCATTCACCATGATCCTCATATTCAGATGGATACACTTGTTCTACGCCCTCCTCATTGTGATGGTGTATGTGACAGTCATGATCATGCTCGCCTTGATTATGGCTATGTTTCATAATAAAGGTTAGGTGTTTGTCATTACCTAAAGTTTAAGGATCTTGTAGTTAGAACATGGTTGTAAAATTTATAGGTATTCTTTTGTAAAAAAAAATATTGTATCAGATCATCTATATCCAGATACCTATTCAGAAATGTTTTGTTAACTAGGTAGGTATCTTTTAGTCTTGAGGGCTCACCATTTTCGGCTACATATCTCTTATTACGGTGAGATTGTTTGAACACAATAATAATATAAAATAATATCTTTATATTTGAGTCACAAAAAAAAGAAGCCTTGCTGAGTTTCTTGCCGGAGTCTTCTCAGTTCAAGTGTAGGTATTCCGATCCGGTGGTAGAGTCTACTGTAAAAATTATAACTGTTGAAATGTTGACATTCATAAGTGCCTAATAAGGCACAAATAATATTAGGGCCTAAACTGAATAAATGAGTTTTGATTTGGAGTCAAAAAAATTGTACAAGTTTTGCTTTGAGTGGAAACATGTTTGCGTTTGAGTTTTTTGTGACCAAACAAAAGCTTTTAAACAAATGGTCAAAATTCCGTTTCCAGCTTGGATAGCATGCTTATGGACTACCCTGTTCACATTACTGCAGATGTATTTGGCGGAAATGATGGTGCAGCATGAGTACGATCTCGGCCACAACTTGGTGACGTTTCTACTTCATATGATGATACCACCGTTAGGACTTGTCCACGCTCTCAATCACTTCGCCTTGTTGCAGACTGGACGTGAGTACTTAGTTTTGAAGTTCTTTATTCTTAACCAGATTCCGCCCCGCGGATTTTACCCGAGTTCCCGAGGGATGTTATGTTTTCCCGGGATAAAAAGTATCCTATGTGTTAATCTAGGTTATAAACTATCTGTGTTCTAAATTTCATCCAAATCCGTTTTGTAGGTTTTACGTGAAAGAGTAACAAACATTCATCCATCCATACTTACAAACTTTCGCATTTACTTATAATAAGTATTAGTAGTTAGGATTATATTGTTATAACATGAAATGAAATGTAAGTAGATTTGAAGCCACAGTCGAACCAAAATCCGGACGGGGTCTTGCCTAGTCGAAATTAAACCATAATTATAGTATGACACGCTACCGTCCTCGACGGCGAGGACCGCCGCGACGTCCCACTCAGTCTCGTCCCGTTCAAGCGGCCCGAGCTGCCTACAGAAATCCGACCGCCCCCAATTAGTCGTAACTCGTACAAAGTCCTCCCCCTCCCCCGGTAACGCCCTGAGCCGAGGTTCGTACCCCATTCGGGGGTGCCCTCAGGCGTTGTTACCTAAATATTACCCGGCTGAGAGCCCTCTGCGCTCGCCGATTTGTCCGGTAAGGTTGTCGCAGCCATCTGAGGCTACCAACTTAGTCCTTTCAAAAAAAAAAAAAAAAAAATATAGTATGACACAACTTAGATGAAGCATCGGCAAAATTCGTAAAATCTATCGTTCCTGAAAAGAGGGCGCCTACAACATTACTCATGTGTTAAAAAATTATCGGCGAAAATGATCTTGTTGAACGTTGAATGACGCGTTATTGAATGTATTTATTACTTGTGTAAACCGGAAGTGAAGTGTACGAAAACGATTTGCCGATGCTACATCTAAGTTGTGTCATACTGTACCTACATGACTCGTAGCTATGTGTCATTAAAATCAGTATTGGCAACAAATGACAACCGATTAGCATACTTATTATATTGTAGTGTGGGTATAGGTTTGTGAGCTGCTTCATTCACTGATAAGGCTAAGGTTTGTCCAGAAGTCTTTGTACGTCTACTCTAGTGTGAGGCATTGCTCTTCGGAACTTCTCAAAGTAACTCTTTTTAGGCAAAAAATATCAGTTGATTAAGGCTTCATCATGTCAGTCAAAAGACGTCCACTGCTGTACAAAGGCCTCCCCCAACGATCTCCACGACGGCCGGTCCATCTAGCAGTTTTCCGCGATTAAAGCTTAATGTTCATAAACCTTTTTTGTAGGTGGCGCTATCTCCAGTGCAACGGACGTTTCTCTATATTACACTATAGCGTCGTGGAGTTTGCTAATTCCCATATACTTTTCGATCCTGATGATGCTACAGAGAACTATAGGCCAAGAAAGGGCGATTGGTGGGCAGGTTTCTTGGAAATCTGTCATCTTTAAGAAAGTCGAAGTATGTATATATTATGTTAACTTACATTTAAATTATCATATGCATATATCATTATAAGTGTTTATGTTTCACATTGTTCCATGATATTGATTATTTTCAGGATGTCAACAAACTTCATACCATTATATCTCCCACCGGCAAAGAGAGAGATAAACTCCAAGAAGTAGATGAGTTAGTTGCTAAGGCTATCAGTTTCCGTAATGTTACCAAGGTTATTGAATCAAATATTTAACTGTTTCCCGAAATTATCATGAAAATGTAGACGTATGGCGTACTAATAACGTCACTGTTTGAAGAATGATATACCTAAACCTGTCCCTTTCTATCGCTTTTCAATAAATAAAGATGGAGATACTTTAATCAGTCATTAACTTCTGTTTGACGGCTCTGAGTACAACAATAAGAAAAGACAAGCCAACCAGTGTATTTATTGTTCCAGAGCATTATGGGTGTAAAAGTACTAAACAATATAACATTTGACATCTATCGTGGGGAATTCACAATGATAATTACGGAGCGAGTACAGGAGACTTTATTGGTCACTTTAGAAGATTTGCTTTCTGGTAATTATAAAAAAAAAATTCATTTGATAATATGTCGACGAGGTTGTGTGGTTCGCGGGAAACCGCTGGATGCAGGTAGCGCAAGACCGGCCATCGTAGAGATCCTTGGGGGAGGCCTTTGTCCAGCAGTGGACGTCTTTCTGCTGACATGATGAATATGCGACATGAACAATGTTATGGTCTGAAAGTTAATTAAAAACGTTAATTTTCAACGATAATAACTGTTTACAATTTGACGTCTCTAAGTACAACAGCAAGAGAGTTGCGTTATTTGTAAATTAAATATATATATCCATCACTTCCTTACGACATTTAAAAGAAAGAGTCGGGACTATCTTAAAACTTAACCATGTCAATTGGAATTGCTATAACCAATGTTCAATTATAGGTGTAACGCACACGGACAGTGGCACAATAAACGTATTAGGACATCACTTGAAATCTGGGAAGAATTACATGAGAGTTCCCCATATGATGGGCTATTGCCATAGCTCTACTGTCCTCGTTAAAAATCTTACCGTCGAAGAACATCTGACAATGTTTCTTGAGGTGAGTTGGTTACGTCATGCAGTTTGCCCATGTTTGGAAAGGAAAGGTACCCAACTGTCCTGCTCCGATTTGATTTATTTTGATATATTTTAGAGAGTAGTCTAAAATAACAGACACGTATTTTTTACCTGCCTAATCTCAACTTATTGGGAGAAAATGTCCTCCAAAGTACTGAAAAGTGATTAAACCCTCTAACTTCTGCAGAGAGTATTGTTCAAGCAATTGCTAGTATATATCTAAACGATCGTTTACCCACAAGGTGGACCGACGATCTTCTTATGGTCGCGGGAAACCGCTGGATACGGGTAGCACAAGACCGGCCATCGTGGAGATCCTTGGGGGAGGGAGGCCTTTATCCAGCAGTGGACGTCTTTCGGCTGATATGATGATGAAACTATCGTCTTGACATTTTAAAAGTAGCTGATTTGATAATATGTCAGGATTTTATTTTTTTAGATCTGTCTTGCTGATGAATCAAAACAGTACGTCTCCCAGTACGGTCTCATTCGCTCCCAACGGCTCTTAAAGGAATGCAATTTGGAAGCTGTTAAAAACGTGTACATACAGGATCTGGACATTTATTATCGCGCTCAGCTGTGCTGGGCAATTGCTGTACTTATAGAGCCGAGGGTGATTTATTTTATTAATACGATCTCATTTATTAAGAGCTGGGGTGCTATTCTGTATGGGAATATCACAAACTCGACGACGAATTCAACACTGGCCCTGTACTCTGTCTCTGTCGTATACTAAGTTATCACGTGAGAAGTCCGTTGTACGCGGCATTGTTGCGCGAACTCGTCGACGAACGAAACGTTAGAGAATAGCATAGCAGATCTCCATATGCTATTATTTAAAAAAGTGCAAATTGATTTAAGTCAACAAACGTTGCTGAACAAATCAAAATTTACAAAAGACATTTTAATTCCATTTTCACCAAAAAATATTGGAACTACCTACTTAAGAGTCTAAAATCAAGAAATGAATTGAGCCACTCGAGCGGCCTTTAGACCCTATATTATACTTAAATATAGTTTGTAGTTTGCTGTAAGTTGTAAAAGTCTTTGTTTATTCTAGATTGTGATTATGCCCTATTACGAAGATTCACCAAGTTACAGACAAGTTATCAAAGATAAAATAATGGTAAGTTATATAAATTTACAAATGTTTATATCTAAAATATTCGAAGCAAGATCCTAAATACACAGCCCTGGCGTATAAGAATCAGTTGTATATTGACTATATACTTAAGGCACCTTAAGGTCCTTTTTCAAAACATGTGACAGTACCTTTACTCTGTTCGCTTGTATGAAGTGCCTAGTGTGTGCTGAGCGGGTATATTAGGTGTGTAACGTTGTTACAATCTGTTCTTTTCTACTTTCGTTTTGGTTACTGCAATATACAAAAATTGCTTCATTGCCAAATTTCTAGAGATTTCAAGGTTGATAATTTGTGATCGCAACAAAGCTACTTAAATCCATGTACCGGTGCTCAGCTGAGTCATAAAGACAAATTTTATTTGCAGCAATACAAAAAGTACATGACACTAGTGAAGCTAACGTTCAGGAGCATCCACCTGGAGTATGCTGATCGGGTATTCTTGTTTGATGACAAACGAGTCGTTTTTGGAGGAACACCAGCTTATATGTTCTTCAAATATGGTACATTACTTGTATGATTCAGCCTGTTTAAAGAATTTAGGAATTCGTTAGTACGATGCTTAAATTTCAGTCTCAGAACTGTCAGAACCCGTATTAAAATAATACTACTAGGTTACCCTCGTAATTTTATTTAAGAGGTAAGCACATTGCATTATTTTTACTCAAATCGCAGCTCGACTGGGGAAAGACCTCCATACAGAATATCGCAACCAAATAACATTGTTGTGTTCCTGCGCGTAAGTAAAGTCGCCATAGCATATCAGGGTTTTGCAAGCGTCTTTAGGCTAAGGTACTTACCAACAGGTAGGCCGTATGCTTGTTTGCTGACTATGTGGCATAAAAAGCATGATCCTAAATTCAGCAAGGTATCTGTTGATCCATGTAGCACCATAACCATAGTTTGTTAAATTACAGTATCTTTATCTATCCAAGGTCGCGAATACCGTCTCCGTTTAACACTAAATACTACTCAAGAAAAGACAGGTGATGCAGAGCTTCTTGAAAGAGCAGCACAGGCCAGAGCTACAGTCAGAGCTCATCTGGGCTCGCTCCTCATATTGAGGCTACCGACGACTCCAACAGCGAATGTCGCAGAGTTTCTCAAAGATTTGACGGACAATGCGAGGAAATATGGAATGTCATCCATGTACATCAGCTTGGCGGATTCAGAAGAAGTCTGCAAACGGTATTTTTAACCCCCGGGGTGTTATATGTTTGTTGTGTATTTGTTCTAAACGGATGGACCGATTTCGATTTTTTTTTGTTTGAAAGTTATCTTAATCGAGAGAGTTCTTAGCTATGTTTTAAGAAAATCCGCTCAGTGAGTTTCGGTGGTTTCTGTAATTTTAGTTATTTCCTATAATGTAATGGCTTGAACCATCGGCGAAGGAAAACTTCGTCAGAAAAGTTTTGTGTGTATTTATTTAGACCCTGGCTCATACCCTATAGTTGAAAATCAGTCGCCATGCGCCGACCGATGTGTTCCATCAGCTGCACGTCCACGAGAGCCCTAGACTTTCTGTGCTTAAGATTGGTCAAACAATCCAATCCACGCTGAAAGAAGTAAAGCGTTTGATCTTAATGAGGTCTAGGTTACTGAATTAAACATTTTGTGCATTATCAGGGCTATAAGCGAATCAAGACCAGGCCACGTAGATCACGAAAACCATGAATCACATCAGTATAGGAAAGAAGCATTAAAAAGACTTGCCGGTAAGCTGTTGATACACTAGTATTTAATTTTTTGGCGATTGGCCAGCTCATAAAGGACGATGACGAATCCTAAAGTAGAGCACGCTTGCCCAGAAGAAACTATTCACTGAGACATTGAAAGTCCGTAGATTGTAAGTCAGAAAACATAAGCGCAGGAAGCAAGTTCCACTTTTTCTGTTACAAGTTTTTATATATCTTTAGGTAGGTACTAACCTAATGGAATAATTTGTAAGTATTATCAATGTCTTAACATATTATGAGAAGCGACTGCTGCTGGCAGGCTTAAACAAAACAATATCAATAACATGAATTCGAGAATAGGTTTTCAGAACAAGTGAAATAGTATAACTTTTTAATTTATAGAACCAGTTCCATGGAAGAGAAAAACAACCAGTTTGGGAAATATAACGCATTTGCGGAACATTGCGTGGAAGTATGTCACCTTCTACGTACATTACAGACTATTTCTCATACTCACGGTTAGTAAATATAACATGTATCAAGCGACCTGGCTGGCTACCACCCTCACGTTGCAAATCTGAAGCACAAAGAGGAAGTTGCCATCCAGGCATTGTAATCCTTCCATATTGTTAATGTACATAGGCACTTACTTGTTTTTTTTATTTGAATTAAAAAATATAGCTTATTTTTTATTTTTACTTGTTTATCCGCTTGCCTGATTATTATTAGCCTTCCGACCTAAAAAAATGGCACAAATGCCCATTTATTATTCCTGAATTGAAGGATTCAGGAATACTGGACTTTTTCTTATCGACATAAATGACTTGATTACAGATAATAGCAGCAATCATCATAGGAATACTTATTGGTCTAACACTATCCGTTTTGCTGACAAGTTTGTATGAATACAAGAAGAGAGTGCTACAAGGCCAGGTAATTTTGACGTAAATGTTTACTCTCTCTGATATTTTTGGTACTCTAAATCACAGAATCTTAGAAATTTGTGTCATAACCCTACCGAATTTATTTATTTTATTTACATAACATTGCACGTATTGTAATGATGAGCTCTATGGGACAGATATGGGACAGATTATCATATATTTTTAGTATTATAGTCTATTGCAAAATACTAACGAGTAGGTTAATAAAGATAGTAGGTTACGTATGACCAAAAAAATATATAAAATAAATGGGCGTAGGTACATTGAAAAAAAACTGCTAAAATATGATTACAGTTTGGTTACATGGTTTTCAGTACATAACAAAATGGTTAAAAATAAAAATTGCAGATGCATACATATACAATTAGTTTTTATTATAGCTGCTGACGGTCGAGCGGTTGGAAGATAAGACTACCCTCGTTTTAAGACTAGATGAATCCGAAGAAGCGATGTCAATAGCCAATGCGTTAGTTTTGTGTCTGGTTATTTTGATAATTAAACTGGGTAAGACTTTATTAAAATACTGTTTTTTTACAGTTATGTATTATCTGAAACAAGTGCTACGAAAAAGGAAATTGAGAGGATATTTTATACGGCTCTATCGCACACAGAGGTAATCTAATAATCTATATCTGTATAATAATAATAAAGCTGAAAAGTTGGTTTGTTCAATAAATGCCGCCAACAGGCTACATATTATTGCATTGATATGCAGCAAGAACAGTGTTGGGTACAGCCCAGAATCTTGAGAAACGCTGGCATTTATATCCATGCTATCGTAGCGACTACCATCAAAGACCCATTTGCATTATCCCTTAAGAAGCTTGTATGCTGGTTACTTCGTCAGAAGACTCTGATGGCCAGCTTGATGGCTCTAATGATGTAGTTTTTGTTTATTCTCGTAGAGTCTGACTGAATACCTGGTCACCCGCGCTATCGACTCCCCACAGCATTATGTCTACATGTATGCATACGGCATGGACGTTTCAAAGAATGACGACGACACTATTGTGGTAAGAGTACCTATATACTTTCCATTCGGCTCTTGTACGCAATAGTTAAAGGCATTTTAAAAGTTTTGGCTTGCGAGTAGGTTAAAACTAGAGTTAAGAGTACCCTAATCATGAAGCTGGTGAAGTTCAGAAGTCAGCCTTTACACGATAAGAACCAGAAATTAACCAACAAGGTTACCAACATTTTTATATAATCAGGCTATTTGGCAATTTTTGAACACATCCACAAAATGGTTCACAAAAAAGCAGCCTCGCTGAGTTTCTTGCCGGAGGTGTATTCCGAATCGATGGTAGAGTCTAATGTAAAAATCAAGGCCTAAACTGAATAAATGAGTTTGAGTTGGGCAAGATAATTAAATAGTAGGAATCACAATCTCAAGTCAGATTGCCTTGAACACTTTTATGTTCAGTTTAATTTCATATTTTAGTCTTAATAATTTCAGATGCAAGTTCTGTACAGCCCAATGCATTACGACGAGGGTGCAGCGGCTCGTTCATTGGCTCGGGCTTACATGGCGCTAATACGCCATTATTCTAAATCTGTAGATGCCAGCATCCAAGTCATTGATGATCCTCTGTCTTTGGATCTAACACCGGTTAGAATGTGTTATATTTTAATATTTCATTTCTGAATTTTACGGTTACTACTCTAGTGAGCTCTTATTCTTAATTTCTCACGAAGCCAAAAATAAACCTAACAGCAACTGCCCAAGCCTAAGTTTGAAACTGGGGGTACTCCACGAAAGAGTTTCCGAGGTTTGTTAAGGTGCTTCCAACGGTTCTCTTCTATAGCACTTAGAACGTTTTAATGTCTAGATCCTTCTCGTCCAGTTATCCTGTAAAGATCGTTTAGACAAACAAACGAAAGTTATTTGTCATTTCGAAAAAAGAACAATAAGATTTCGGCGAGCTTAGATACGCCATCTAATCAAGAATAATATGAGAGCTGTCCTTTTCTTATGTTTTTGGCATCAGCTGAAGAAGAAAGGAATCCTTTTTTCCTTTGCAGTCAGGCGTTCATTTAGTTTCCAATTAATTATCCACGAAGTTATCTTAGTCGTATTAGTTCAATTAATACAAGTAGTGGATTATGAAAGACCGTCCATTGTGAATGCCTATGTTCAACAGTGGACATTTCTAGACTAAATATTAGAATGATAGAGCGTAGAGCGAGGTAGAGCACCTAGAAGATAGATCGAAATCTAAATCGTTAATTTGCGATGACACTTAGAAAATTTTCAATAATTTGGGCTGTAAAGTGTTTGGGTTGTTTCAGTGGATGAAATCCGCATCAATGCCGCCAATTGTGATCCAGTTTTTACTCATTCTATTGATTTCTCACATAATACTACTGCCATCCAACGAACATGGACTCATTAGGCATATGCAGGTGTGCTACCTTCTATTATAGTTGATAACTATAATCCAATGGAACCGTTATTAAAATGCTTGATCGCTTTTTAGAGTCATGCGATGAACTTTTCTCCGGCTCGATACTGGTTCACGCTGTACTTCTGCGACCTCATTCTGTACTGGATTATGGTGATATTATTGATGACTTGCACGTTTACCGTCATGTACTTGATTGTGCCGAAGCAGCACTTTCAGTATGGAGATCTTTGTAAGTATAATTTCCAATAGCGGTCAGCACTTGGCATATTAACTACGTACCCATGATAAACTACACGTTTAATCTGTCTTTATGCAGGCAAGTCATCATACTCACACATGGTTGATTATTGTTTTAGCCTTTTATTTAGTTTTCTTCCTATTCTCCTTTTCCTTGTTAATTTAGTCAAATAACTGAGTGGATTACTGGACTGGACATTCAAACCCCATCGTGAATTTAACATACCCTGAATAACTTTTACATGAATAGCGAAAAAAATATGTTTTACAGCGATTTCAGAATTTTCCCATTGTAAAAAAAGCATCGGCCTATAAAAATATGACTTTACAGATGTAGGGTAATAATATAATCTCGATTGTTTTTAGTGGTTCTTCCCTTCATGTTTGTTCTATATGGAATAGCCTGCATACCACAAGCGTACATCTTCAGTTTGGGCTCGAGAGGAGCTCTTAATACTATGTCTTTTGTCATCGTCAATGTTGTTTTTGGTAAGAAATAAGAAATACATAATTCTTTCGTGATTTTACTAACATTGTCCGAACGGAAGACTAGCGTTAGTTAGATGGTAACTAGCAATGCTTACTTCGAGGACCTTTTTGTTTTTATCACAAGTGAATATTTTTTCTTTCTTTACTTAAACTAATACTGATTTCATAAGCGTAGTTACTTTTGTACTGTTTTCTTTTATGTATGTAAATATTTTGTCACTATTCTTACTACAGGGGAAACTACAGTGCTCGCGAAGATATTCTACGGCGACGCGCTCAACTTCGCGTTGCTGTTCATGAATCTCTCCCCTCAGTTCAACTTCGCCTACGCCTACGTCAAGATTAAGCAGATATTCCTCTACAACAGCGAGTGTATCATCTTCAACAAAGAGAGCTTGTGCTCCGGGAAGACTATGCATAAATGCTGCCGTGAGAATTTACTTTCATAATTTTTCTAGCATAGGTATACCTACTATAAAAAACTGAAGTAGATACTTGCCTAGGTTTTCTACTATCTACAACAGCCAATCAGGTTATTCAGAGCTGCTCTAGTGCGGTCCTGAATCGATGTTTTCTAAATCGAATATCGCTACACGATTGAAGTTAATGAAGACTGCATTTGTAGCATTGTTTAATAGAGTACCATCTGCCCACTTCTAACCTAAGTTAATCTAGGTAAACCTAGGTAATATTTGGCTTATGTTAAATTTATTTCAAGCTTGTTTACTCTATCAATAATAAGCTGATGGTTTTCTAAATATATCAAATAAAAACAGCTTCAGCAATTTTATAAATATCGTTGTTATCAATCGGAATGGTAACCATAAAGGTTTGAATAATAACAGCACCGAAATAACCAAAAGTACAAGTACCTACATTGGAAATATATATGTCAGACAGACAGAGACACTGTCCTATGTCTTAAGTTTTTACGTCATCGCTAGTTTAATCACAAAATATCTTTTATAGAGAAATGCGGCGTGCTTCAAAACTGTTTTGAAAGAAAAGGTTATCTCAACTTTGAATCTGGTATTCTAATGGAAATGATAGCCACAGTTACCGACGCAGCAATATTTATGACTGTACTCCTACTCTTAGAGTACAAGGTGATACAGCGAATGTGGCGTGCTTTCTCCACAAATTTGTACGATGATGAACCTGAGGAGACCGAAGTGACCGACAGGACATCATCGGGCGTTGAAAGGGAGAAGAACGACGTTTTGGACAAAAGAAAGCAGTTACAATTCAAAACTAGTAAGGTTTTATTATACTTACAGGTGATTTTGGTCCTTCTGGTCAAAGCTTTTACTCCCACTCTGAAAGTAGGTACCTACCTAGTGAATGGGGCGAGATAGATGTTTTAGGTGGTTATAGTTTCTATGTAAATATTTGGATGTTGTTTTTCATTCAAAAATAGGTATGATTTTGGTGACCTGTATAAGCTGTTATACTTTACGTCCTTTCGGCCTACTACTTATAATCCCTATCAAAATCATCAACTACACCAAAAAGATACTCATCGACACCTATGACGTAATATATCTCTATTCTAGAGGAAAAGGTGGACACTTTCGGCGAATATCTTCTAGCACACAATGTGACGAAACAACAAAACGGCATGTACACAGTTCGCAACGTGTGCCTTGGACTGGGGAAGGGGCAAGCCTTGGCGCTGTCGGGCCTGAAACGACACGGCCGATTAGTCCTGTGCAAAATGCTGGCAGGCTATACGATGCCGAATAAGGGACATATATACTGCATGTCTAAGTGGCAATTGGATAGTGACCCTCATATGGTAAGTCTCTAAAAAATCTATATATCTGCCTAAATACAAATTTACAGCTGTTCTAGCTAGACAAAATAAAATATTGCATTCCTCAGTATGCCCGTCAAATTACTATTAGCTGCAATAAAGAATCGCTACCTCCTTGGATGACGGTGCGTGATGGTCTGGAACTAATGGCGGTGCTGCGTGGTATACCTAAGAAATATATACGTGAAGAACTTAAAAATTATATCGACGCGTTGGGTAAGTTACTTATTACACCTCCCTATTTGAAATAGCCCGAGGCCAAATAAAATTCTGTGGAAGCGAAATTACAGTTATGTATGATTGATTTAACCTGTAGGTACCTCTCCCTATTTATTTTGTCACCAGAGCAAACAAATTAATATACTAAATTCAATCGATATTATAATAATTATATCTAATATGATTTAATCTACTACTAGGTGCTACTAGCAACAACATTGAATATTTTAAAGATTTAAGCAGCGCCTCTAGTGAACGGTTTTGTAACTAAGTACTTTATAATAGCCTATATATTATTTATTCTTTGATAATAGTATAGAGTAACTAATAAACTGATAATAGTAAGAGAGTACCTATCGATTACTGGTTACTCCTATGTGATTGGGGTCAAACGCAAGCCAATAAAATTAAATGGTTAGCGCTTATGTTCCAAAAAACCTTCGAATGTTTAAAATCTGTCGCCAAACACCTACTGATATTGCAGCCGCATCTGAGAGCCCTTCAAGGCTTAATGTGCTTCACCACATGGTGTAATTGTAGTGAAACAGGGCTATATCCACGATTAAAAAACCATGTACCTACACAGAACTCCAAGAGCAAGCAGACATGCTAATCTGCCGGCTGCCACCCAAAGATCGGACTCGGCTGTACTTCGCAGCGGCAGTGATCGGAGCCCCGCCGGTGCTTGTCCTGGACGAGTGTACCGCCCACCAGAGGGTCTCCGTGAAGCGGGCCATGTACCGCATCTTGTATTATTTGAGGAAACGTGGACATGCTATATTTATAAGCTCTAGCATGTAAGTTATTGATTTCGTCTAGTCTTTGTACCTAATAGTGTTGGTTGGTAGGCTCTGCTCTATATGGATGTTACACATAGAGTTAAAACATACTTAGATCAATGTGGTATACATTGATCTAAGTATGTGGGAAGACCTGTCTGTGGTAAAGTTATCAATTTAATTTTTGGGCAGCCAATCTTTTTGGTGTTGAGAAAAATACTTTGAGATCGCACCTTTTCAAAACTGTACCCTTTAGTTCGTTATTCTGTTTTTTTTTGTACCTACCGTGTATGACGAAAATCGATTATCAGCAGGCAACAGTAGTTAGTATCATCATAATTTTTGGTGATATGCAGTATGCTCCGTAGGTACTTTATGTAATTACGTAAATAAGTTATTTAACTAATCTGAATCTCCATGTTCCAGTGTGGAAAGTCACATGCCAGTGACAAATCGTCTGGCGATCATACTGGACGGTCAGATCTACGACATCGACAACGTGGACAGCTTCGTGGAGCGATACAGCAACAAGGGGTACACAGTCGTCGTCCATCTCAAGGACGAGGTGGACGTCACGCACATGTTCGCTAATTATTTCAACAATTTTGTCATCAATGATAGTTCTGAGGTTTGTTTTCTATTATAATGATGTCTTTGTTGCACGGTGGTAGGGCACTTTGTAGTACACGTCTGGCTGGCTACACCACCCTCAAGTTGAAAATCTGTCGCCAAGTAGACTTCTTGGCATTATAACAGGTTGGCAATACCTCTGGTATTGCAAATGGCGATAGGCGACGGTAACCACTAACCATCACATGGACCGCCTGCATGCTTGTCAACATCCTGACATTTAAAAAAAATTAGGATATGTCAGTTATTTCTAAGCATTAGGTACCCTATTTACGTTGTAGCTTGGGGGTGGCGGGTTATTTTAGCCCCGTGTATAATCTATAATTAGAGTTGAAAGCAACACTAAAATATTTCCATACAAATAAAAAAAATATTACCAATTCATTTAGCATTGAAAATATTAAAATACGCTTCAATGCAACGTACTTAACTCTTACTGACCAGACCAGAGCTTAGCGAGTAGGTAGGGGCTTTTGCAGAGATTTATGTTAACAAATTGCCATAACTTCATAATGGAAATACTGAAGCTCCTGAATCTATTATTGATACCTAATAATGATGTACACACGGCCACAGATCAAGCTACACACTGCGGCACCTTATACGGTTGTAATAGGCGCTATTTTGCAACAAAAATGTGTAACTTGTTATGTGGCCGTGTGTACACTTTCCGCAGTTGATAAAATAAGATTGACAATCTGTATAATGTTGCAGGTTCTGGTCAATATACAAGTGATGGACCCAGGCCTCACCCTCTCGACGATATTCGAACAAATGGAAAAGCTTCAAGCTCAGTACCAGCAAGTCTACTCTTACATAGTGTGTACTATTCCAATAGATTATATTTACAACTCCATTCTCAGCTACGAAGTCGGGAACAAGCAAGGAGCGCAAATCTTTTCGTGTTCATATATAAAGAAAATCTTATCAACAAGAAAGCTGATCAGTCCAGGTAAGGAAGCTCTGGGAAAATTGATACCTTTCGAGAAAAAATATGATATAACAAAGCTAACTGAGTTACCGTGGTCTGTCATATTTCAGAGATAGAAGAGTTTCTTAATTTTTAGAAGTGTTAAGTTTGATTAAGCATGACTTGTTATTTTGCAGTTTTCTTTTAATAGAGAAGTTACGTTTAAGTTGAAGAAGTGTATTTTTTGATAAATATATAGGTAGGTACTAATGTTTGTTTGAACGCTCGGCTCTGGAACTAACAGTCGGATTCGATAGTAGGAAGCTATAGTCTGACCGCAACCGATGTACTGCGCCTTTGGTACGCGCGGGGAGGTGGGGGGTGGGTAATTGCCGCCGTGAGTGATGAGTGCAGGTAAGCAACTGCTTCACCCCCTCTCCCCCCCCCCCCGTCTGGAGCGGTTGCGGTCAGATTACAGCTACATTATCAAGCTAATGCAACGCCCTCAATTGTTAGCAAAATGATTAGTGTATTAGTCGGTTAGTCCTTCTTTCACACAGCAATGGATCGACGTAACGTTTTCATTTTTATAGGCCAAAGACAAAAACAATATAGGCAAATGACATACGCTACTATTTCCCGAATAAGTGAGTGAAACCAGAGGATGGAAGCTAGTAAATAATAAAAGCTAGTGTTAGTAGTTAGTAGAATACAGTTTATTTTTTATCATTATTAACGACTAGAATAATACTGATGTAAGATCATTTAAATAAATACATAATACCTTACTTATTAAGGCTATGATACAC
This sequence comes from Tethea ocularis, assembly GCA_963555595.1. NCBI lineage: Eukaryota > Metazoa > Arthropoda > Insecta > Lepidoptera > Drepanidae > Tethea > Tethea ocularis. Next base: position 12,568,926 of record OY741958.1, read on the forward strand.
ATAATATTACAATTAGGTATGTAGTTATAACAAGCGAAAGGTGTTGGTACCTAATGCCATGGTGATTTGCTAAGCAAGAAGCTATATAGAAGTTAGCACACAATTACAACACATCATATTAATGCTGATTCTATTGTCTAAAAACTACACTAATTAGTCTCACTATATCTCTTTCCAACAAAAAGGATAAGAAATTTGCATGAATTTTGTTATCAAAATCGGCCAAGAAATCGGTCTTGTGATAAACTTCATGCTAAATTCTGTTTTACTAGAGATATAGATAAATCTTAGTTACTTTTATAGTTATGGAAAAATATTTTTTTTTCTAATGTAAGAGTATATGAATGAGCTTTAATCAAACCAAAAAAAAACATGCATATTTCCTTTTACTTCTCAGTTCAAGTGTATGTGGAACCGGTGGTAGAGTCTATTGTAATGATTGTAACTATCGACATTCATAAGTGCCTTACCAGGGCCTGAACTGAATAAATGAGTTTTTGATTTTGATTTGTTTTCAATGTGAATTTAGTTGCTATCAAAATTGGTCACACCTATTTTCCGTTATCTGACTAGACACAGAAGAGGTGTGACATGGTTAAAATTAGTTTACTATGATTTGCAACACAATCAGCACTGGAAGTATATGTTATGATGTACATGAATACATGCACAATGCCTAAAAAGGTGACATATTATACTATACAGCCAGTGCCGGATTAACCATGTAGCAACAGTAGGAAATTGCTTCAGGCCCCGCGCAAAAGGGGCCCCATGTATCCAAACCAGTCCACCTCCACCTAAGCATAATTTTTAGAACATTGTAACCTAATGTATTGAGTCTTACATTTTTATTACCACTTTATACTTGAAAACCCATAACGGGGCCCGTGACAGATTGTGCTATGGACTCCATATGGCTTGCTTAATCTGGCACTGTATGCAGCTGTCCATATGATGTGACTATAAGCATTGCATGGTCATATGCATAAAACAGGGGCAACTCTAATGCAATGTAGTATGTGATCTATGAAGCTCAGCTGATGAACCTCTAGCTTGAGCCATCATATTCTCTATCCTATTAGTGGTCTCGCGGACCATAGAGAACTCTGACAAGTCCGGAAGGTCTAAAACAATGTGAGCAGAGAGACGTTTGTAAACAGAGTTTGAATCTTTTTTATTTCTCCTAGCTTCCTCATATTTTAATTGTTGTTTTAAAAATATAGATTGTTTCAACATTTCTTGAATGTTCTTAAAACTGGTTACAGCACCATCCATTGATTTCACAGCACTGAAAATTAATAATAATAGTTTTATATACAAACAGGTGATAAACAGGTTTGATTATCATACATTTGTAGTACAGTTCATTAATAAATTATTCATCAATAATAATAATTTATAAAAGCTCCTAAAAGTATGATAATCATAAATTTGTAGTAGGTACAGTTAATTAACAATTGATTGATAACTACACCCATATGTTTGTCCTATTTGGAAATCAAATCCACAGTTTGTGGTGTGATAAGTAAGGTATCTTACCAACCATATTAGTTGTATTAACTTTAAACACTAATGATGATATGATATGATTTAGATAGCTAACTTCCAAATCATATCACTCCTGCACTGCATAAATACCACAGAGACCAATTAAGTTAACCAGTAGACCAGACCAATCAGACTATAGTAAACAGGACTGAGCTTAACTTATGTAGGCAAGTCCCTACATAAAATAAACAGAGTGCATCTTTAATTGCAACCACATCAATATACTTACTAACTTATTGAATCTCACCTCAATGCATATTCAACGTCATAGCAACGGCCTTGCAACTCATGTTGCAGCTTGGTAACTTCCACTCGTCTTTCCACCATTGGAGGCAGTGCCTTTCTCACATGCTCTTGAAGCCTGTACAGAGCCAGGGAAGGCTCATTAGCTACTATATGCATGTTCTCTGATATACGTTCTGCAGCTACAAGGGAAGATAAAATATACTGACTGCCGATTCACAGTAGGTTTGTATTGTATAGGAAGTTTTGGTACCTACCCTTCTTTGCTTTTGCTTCTAAGTCTTGATCTCCTTGATAAACAAATGCCATAGTAATAAAATTCTAAATGCTATTTGTATACAAAACACAAAACTGTACTGCCTGTACTGTAAACAGATTGAATTAAATTAGTGTTGCCATCTCCCAAAATTCAAAAACACCTAAATATGCCCGGCGCGCCCTCATAAAATAAGTTTAAAAGTAAATTAAATAAAGCAGTGTTATTTTGTCTGTTTATAAATTTATTTAACAATATATCAAACCCCGACTTTTTTAAAACATACACAAAATCTCCATAAAAAAGTATTTTCCCCCAGTTTTGTTATGCCAATTTTGCCAGATCTGATGAAAAATCCATCTTAATGGTAACACTGTTATTGATTATATTTATTCAGTATTATCAGATCAAACAAAATAAAATTTCGGTAATAAAACAAAATAAAAAATACGGTAGAACTGGAATAAAAATGTCGGGATAAAATCGGAACATTTAAATGTAAACAAAGCAAAGAAAAGCATTTTTATTAATTTGATGGATTTTTGTTCCTCATACGATTTCCTCATATTTTTACAAAATGAAACCAAACTTGAATAAACCGTACTCTCGGACTAACTCTAGAACGTTCGTACTGTACATACATTAGATTTGTATTGGAAATCAATCAAAAAAATAAAACGTAGTGATTAATAATAACTTTGCTGGCAACGCTGAACTACTTGTCATCAAATATACTTGTAAAGGTTTTTACTCTTTAAGTGTCCCTGTCCCATAACCTTGTTATTGTTTCGGTTTTATTTGCTAAATAATATTTATAGTTGCATTTATATATACTTTAACCTTAATAAATTGTCCATTTAATAGCCTTTATACTCGGTAGGTAGGTCAATGGGTAAGAAATCCGTATTAGTGAACATTGTATACTATGTTATCTTACGCTGATAGATAACAGCAGCGGTATGCAGATAAAGCCTAGCACTGCATATTTATTTTTATATTTCACATGAAAATTATTGTACAACTTACACTATCAAGTTTAAAGAAGATAGAATTTTTAAGAGTTTTTAATTCATGATTTTTAAATGGTAAGTATTCTTATTAAAATAAATACCTATAAGTTGATTTACACGTCCAGTGATTTACTCGTCTATATAAATAAACTTTTTACCATAATGTTATTTTATGTCTATTCAAATATTATTTCCCATTATTTACAGGAACAAACAGTTTTAGAGAGATTTTTGGGAACATTATTTAATTTAATGTTTCCCCTCAAAATGCTACTCAAATGTTATTCTCTTTGCATTTTAATGGTGGACATATCATGGGTGATGTTTAATGCAGTTTATGCTGTATTGCAAGCCATTTATGAAGTCTTTAGACCACCTCCATTGAAATTAGTCCGGTTGGAAACTGCTTTGGTAAGATTAAGGATAATTTTATCAATATGGTCTTGATAACATGATTGGTTTTTAATACATACCTAATAAATCAATATAATGGATTACTTAATGCAAAGGTGACATTTATATTAATTGTGAAAAAAAAAACTATTTATTTTAAATATTTTTTTTTAAAGGAAAAAAAAATATCATAATCAGATTAAAGAATTATAAATTTTATGAGAAAACGATAGGCATGTTGGGTTAGTAAACATTGTCAAAATGAAAGCAAAGCGTAAGTAAAATCCAATTAATTGTCCAACGAGGAGCATGGGGTCGCTTCATTGGATTCGCGTGTTAGTTTTGAAAAAAATGCATGAAGAATAAAAAATTGTGAAAACTTTTTCTTTACCATTTCAGGTTATTGGCTCTGGTAGAGGTGTTGGTCGTGAAATAGCTATCCAACTGGCTGATTTAGGTGCAATAGTTCTTTGTATTGATAAAAACAAAGCTACGAACGAAAATACTGTAGAATTTATCAAACGTAAAGGTGGTTCAGCAGCCAGTTATGAATGTGATATAACTAAGAGGGAAAATGTACAAAGCTTAGCAGTCCAAGTGAAGAAAGATGTGGGCTTTGTCAGTATGTTGTTTTACTGCTGTGGAATACCAAGCCCAAGGTCTTTGTTGACACAGCCTCCTCAAGATATACATGATACATTAGATCTGACACTAACTTCATACTTTTGGGTAAGAATGAAATCTGATTTTTATAAGTATGTATACATATACCCAGAAAAGCCGCACATTAAGAAACCAAATTTCAACAAAAAAACAAAACTTTTTTATCATTAAATGATTCTCACACAAGAGTACATAAATTCTAGAAGAGAACTGCCAGATCCTCGCTAGACAACCGATTTTCAGCATAAAGGTAACCAACCAGATGGGCACTACTAAGTACCTTACTGTGCTATGGTTTCTTTATGATATTTTCCTTCCGCGGAAGTTCAAGATTTGAAATTCACTTAGAAGACAAATATTAAATTGCATTACCTACAGTAATAAAATAATATATTAAATCATGCTTTTTCAGCTCATTGATCAATTCATACCAGACATGAAAGCTAAGAATCACGGACACATAGTGGCACTTACTTCTGTAGCGGGATTGAGTCATATCAAAGATCAGATGCCGCTTAGTGTGGCTCAATTCGCTGTCCAAGGTCTGGCAGAGTCATTAATGGAGGATTTGAGAATTAACAAAATTGATGGTGTGCATGTAACGCTAACACACATTTACCCATTTATTCTAAGTGATGAAAGTTCTGATCTTAGGCTGCGGTGAGTAAAATATAATTTAATATCTCAAGTAAAGATATTCAAGCGGTTAAAAACTTGTACTTTGTCAATTAGTCTATTTATGATAATAAAAATATAGTTTCTTAATCAGGAATTCATTTCAATTATTTAATATAGACATTATTTGCATGTAAATATTGTATAGTTTAGTAATAAATATAGTAGCTAAGTCGAATAAACGATAATTTATGCACCTGCCAATAACTGAATTTTGTTTTTAGGATACCTAGTTACTTTGGGACAATTGCTCCTAAAGATGCTGCCACGTCAATCCTTGACAGTGTTCGGCGTAACTATCCTGAAGCATCAGTGCCGAAGCATTTGCTTTGCTTAGGCCATCTTCTGCGGATTCTACCGAGAAAAGCAACAGTTCTCATTAGAGATTTACTTGATACCGGAGTAGATTTTGCATGATAATTTATTTAAAAAATATCTAAACTACCTACCTACCTACTACATGGCGCTAATTTCGCAATTTTTGGGATTATTGTATTTTTACGATTAATATTTTGAAGTTTTTATCTTGTTTAAAATTAAGTATCGCTCATTTAAAAAAATGTGCCTTTTATTCCACGTCATAATAGGTATATTAATTTTGCTTCAACAATAGCAAAATGATTATTATGAAATTGAAAAAATTAAAGACTTACTTTTAATGGTTCCTATTTTATGATTAAAAATGTATAATATAATTTTTAAGATTTTTCATTTTAAATTGTGTAGCTTGTTGCTTTTTTTTTCACCGGTTAAATTTCAAAGGTTTTTGATAAGGTACTTGATTTATTATAAGCTAACAAATATTTCCATTTTTCATTAAACGTTTTAAATTATGATTTTACTAAAAAGTATTAGTAGATTAAAATATACTTTCGCACCCTGCAGAGGTATCGATAGATTATTTGATTGGTTTAAAGGACTCAAAGGACCACTAATGTAGGGGCGTAAACCCTACATTTTAATATGTTATTGCTTCAGTGTGGGATGATGCCCTCACCATCCTCACACTGAAGTTGATGAGAGGCGGAAGTGATAAGTAAAACCACATGAGCGAGTGCTGTAGGGAAACATAGATTTATTGTTCTTCTTTAAGGTGGAGGCGTCGGTTGGAGCGCGAAATTCAAATTTTATCACGTTTTTTGCTAATTGCAGCTCAGTTATAGGTCGTAATTTATCAACATGTTATTAGCGAGAAGAATGGTAGTATATTTACTGATTAATAACAAAAGAAATCATGAACTATTCCTCCAAGGTATATTAGTAACATTTTCATGAAATAGTATAGTCGCGCTCCAACCGAAGCACTAATGAACCCTGAATGATTATCAAGTTATAAAAGTGCATTGTATGCACTTTGACATTTAACTATTTAAAAACAATTTCGTAGTTTACGACTGCTCGTACATACTGGCAACGGAAAAAGGGAACGAACAAAGATTGATAAAAACGAAAAGTAAAATGATAAAATATAAAAGTAGACATTTTCTAATGAATGAATTAATTTTCTGATGCTTGTATTTTAGATGAACGTGAATTTGAAATTAGAATGTTATGGTATGTATATTTTTAATATTATATAGCGTACTGAAACAAGGGACCTAAGAACATTATTTATTAATTTTATTATGGTAAATATAATATTGTACGGTCATTTCATATTAGTTAAAAAAAAACGTGAAACTTCAATAGGTACATATCTACTTTTCGTAATTTAGTTTTCTACCGTAATCATATTTTAGTGTATACTGGCAATTTACACACTTTTATGTCACACCCATCAGTAAACTTCACAAAGTTTACGCTACACCAACACCAACCACTGGCTGGCGCCACTTGTGCAGTATTTTCGTTTTAGGAAATTGTTTCTGTAAATTGCGATAATTGAAAACAAGATTTTTGTCGATTTAAAATTAGTGCTTTGTGTTTTCATTCAGAAGTGTTCATTTATATCCACTCGATTCATTATTGTGCTGGACAAGACTCGGAAGATCGAGTTTTGGTAAGTAAGTTTTACACCAATATTGAAACATTCCATCGTAGCCGATCGATAATAGAAATCGCATGTTTTATATGTGTTAAATTAGTTACTTCGGTGATGATCCACTTATATTTTCGTAGGCTTAACATTAAACCATACTTTTGCAATGTTGAAACTTGCTGACCCATTTAGAATACATGTTTGAAAGGCTACTTTCTTTAGTCACATTATTTGGTACGTTGCGTAGTACATTTATGTTTTTGTAATGCTACTTGTAGCAACGAAGTACGATTCTATACAATATTGAGAACCAACTCATAGGTTTATATTCCTCAAAAATAAAGCAGTTTGTGTGGTAATTGTTGAAAGTATTGATTTTTTTAAGTAGTGTTTTTTTCAAAATCAAACTCAAAAATCATTTATTCAGTTTAGGCCCTAATAAGGCACTTATGAATGTCAAAAGTTACAGTTTTACAATAGACTCTACTACCGGTTCGGAATACACTTTCTATACTACTTTCTTACAGCTGTTATATTAAATTTTCCATGAGGGTAGAATTTACCTAACTTTCCTGGATTACAAAAGTATGAATAATTTAAAGATTCCATGGGTCTGTATTGTATTTCTTGAGAACAATTTTAGGTTTGCTTTAAAACTGGTTTACCAGAGAAATTCCTGAGGTTATTATGGGCTCTTGACAAGAAAAAATACCTTCAGAACCGGTGTTAGTGTTAAGTAGATAATTTCAAAAATTCAAGTATTTGTAGGAAGTTTTCTAGGGCTTTTCATAATTCATGGAAAACAACCCCTCACTTATTAGAATAAACTTATTAGCACATTCAAAATGTGTTTTAAAGAAACACAATCTTCTTCATAAATGCAGTTTTTAATAGAAATACCAGTGAAAAAGTGTCAGTGAAACTTGAGACCATGTATTTAAAAAAACATCAGATGTTTTCATTACAGCAGCAGAAGTCTACCCTAAGAATAAAGTTTATTATTGAAACAATGGTACAGACAACTATACTAACTATATATATATATAAGTCACTATTCTGATCATTGTTTTGAAACAATTCATACTAATAATAAAGCCAAAGAGTTTGTTTCAACACGCTCATCTCTGGATGTATCAGTTGTTTTAAAAAAAGCTCACCAACAGGAAGCGACATTATCCCCTAATATTATAGGATATGAATAGGCTACTTTTTATCACAGGAACCATGAGTGACAGCTAGTAATCAATTGAATTGAACAAATTTCATGTTTTGTGAGTTTTGCTGTTCTGTGAGGTTCCGTAACATAATTGGAACAAAATAGAAGCTTCATCATCGCTGTCTGATAAAGAAATGTAGAGCATAGTGTTCAATTAACTAGTTGTTGTGTTCCTGTGCTTGAGTACAGTCACCAGAGCTTATCAGGAAGGGTTGGCAATGCATGAAAGAAAGAAAGAAATATATTTATTCATGACAAAATAACAGATAAAGAAAATAATGTTACATTAAAAATAAAGGACTGTCACAAATCGATCCTCCAACTGAGCATAAAGTTGGTTATTGTAGGAATGTACAGATAACCAATGCTGGTCTTCCATTGGGGTATGAGTTACATCCTACTTAGAACTGTAACTATTTGGTTTATTTTTTTGGCATTGCTACCATCAGGATGCAGTATCCTTCTTTGTTAAGGCTATTGCAAAAGTTTTATAATTTTAAAATAACAATGAGATACCTACAACATGCCATTGAAAAATCAGCCATTATTAGTGTAGCTGTTATTTGGATTTCAGATAATAATATGGAAAACAAGTTTTTTTTCACAATATTTTCGTCTGCAAGCATTAACAATATTGATTCATGAAGACCTACTAACGACGTTTACCAGAGTATGAATGTTCAATTTTTTCATGGTTTCCATTCCCCGTTTTTTGATTAATTGCTCCTTAATGACACAGGGCATTAGCGGGCCGCAATTTGTTGTTAATTTGGTGGGGATCCTAGCCATTCGGAGATTTGATCTTATTTATCGAAAGGCATTATAATCGACAGAGCTTCGCGCATCGTAGATTGATTCGTCAATGCTTAATCGCCTGAGATATCCTTAACCATAAATGAAGTGGTTTTCTTTTATATCTTTTTTCTTTTGTTCGTTTTACGAATTACTCTTTTTGCGCTCTATTGTTGGAAAACCATAGTAAGATAAGATAGTATTTGATGGTGAAACCAAGTATAATGTACCAGTGGTAAATCACAAGTGCCTTACCAACCGAGGAGTAATTTGATTAAATAAGTTTTCAAGTATTTTTTAAATCAATATCGCTACAGTAATTATGACGAACCTGACATATCAATTCAGCTATTTTTTATTGAATATCAAGACCCTAGTTTTGTATGAAATACCGGAGAATGACGTCATAGCTTCACAGCATCAAATGATCTTAGTGTTTCTACTGGTAATTAAAATGGATTAAATTTACAACATATTTGCATACATCAAATATGTTGTAAATTTAATCCATTTGATGACTTTAGATGTTTTATACATTGGTTAGTGTTTGATTATTTATTTTTAACACTGTCTACTCTACACGCCTATTTATTAATAGATAGGTACCTCCGGAAACTGAAGTGAAACTCTGTATTGTTTTATTTAAAAAAATACTATTGTGACACAGATTTCGTGAATAATCGGTAAGTAGTAATTTAGGACAATACCTAAGTAGTGGCAAGGCAGGAAATATCAACAGAGTTTCTCAACCAAACAGTAGGTATTCAAAACGTTTAAATGCTTCCATTTTATATTAAGGTGGAGGCTTCGGTTGGGGCGTTAAATTCAAATTTTATCACGTTTTTTGCTAATTGTAGCTCACGACCTATCGTAAGTTATCAACATCTTATTTGCGACAAGAATGATCGTATATTTACTGATTAATAACAAAATAAATCATCAACATATTTCTCCAAGGTATATTACTGACATATACGACTATTTCATGATACTAGCAAAAAACGTGATAAAATTTGAATTTAACGCCCTAACCGAAGCCTCCACCTTAAGTAAAGGAGGTTGAATACTATATTAATTTCATATTCGTAAATACACCGCACAAAGTAAATAGTCTTGGGTAAATCGAAATAGGGATTGGGCTATTTTACGACTTATATTCTGTGCGGTTGTAAAAGATGCCATGCGAATAAAGCCGCGGCTGCTTTTCTGCAAATATCATTAAAATTCTTTTCACGGTGTGCCTGTGTAATTTGCTAGGATGTGCCTTGTTTCATGAAACCCTCGAGTTCGGCTTTTTACTACCATGTGTTGTAATTTTATTGCGGGCTATATAAATTTTGGGTTAATTTGGGGCGCGTACATGTAACGATATGACGGGCACTACGGTCTAATTACGTGTAATTACTGATGTTTATGCTCGTGCAGTTGGCTGCTGGGCATCGGTTGCAGTTGGCAAAAGGGATTCTTAAAAAGGATGGACAGGGGGGCTAAAACGGCCGCTCAAGCAATATTGCTTTGCAATTCATATCTCGAATTTACAGCAGATTATGGTGTAATTTGTCTCAATTGTAAATTGATTGATTAAAATGATTTACATTTTTAACAAAAAAAAAAACAAAAAACATTTGGTTTTGCTGTAAATTCGAGATATGAATTGCATAGCAATATTGCTTGTGCTTCCTTTTTAGACCACCAGTACGTAACCTAAACAGAAACTTCTTTAACTCGGAGAATTTAAATTGTATTTGTAATGAGGACCACTTGAAAATACAATGTATCAGTACACAATTATGCTAAAATGGTTTCCTTCCAGTGGTGCCGCAGGTGTTTGCTCGGTCGAGATCGTTTTTCCAAACTGCGGTTTTTCCACCTTTAAATTTGAATAAGCCATTATTCCTCGGGACGGTTTTCTTATTGGACGGCCGGTGCTCTTGGTAAATCTCACAGTTACAAGTTTCAGACGATTCGTTCCCCAGCGCCGACCGACTAGTGACGCCTATTAATTGAGTTTCTGTAGACCTCTCTTGAATTATATTTTCCTTGATTGTTTCTTTAAGGGTTTTTATATAATTAGGTACCTACAATATAAACTTTATTTCGTTTGATTATCAAATTCGGTGGTTAATATTATCGGTGTCTTCAATATATGATAAATCTAGAGACGAATAGGACCTTTTCGTCTCTAGATTTATCATTTTCTTTAAAGCTTTTACCGCGAATTACCTTACCATTAACTACTTTACTTGGTGGACGATAATTTTTAATTTGAGATAACTCTAAATGAGGGTAATCACATATTGAAAAAAATCAAAATCCTCCTCACATATTGAAGGGATGCGTTGCTGCAAGCTCTGTTTCTGAAGCAGATCTTAATGTTTATTTGACAAAGTGCATCACTAAGACATCTCCACGGACTAAAAAATGCATTCGTACAAAAAGGCATTTGTTACTTCGTGGACATCTCTTTAAGAACACTACTGAGTACAGTATTTTTTTTTTTAAAACCAATTTAAATTCTCCTGTTGGTGCTGCAGAATCAATTGGAAAGTCCATTAATTATAAGGCTCAAATATATTGGACATGGCGTCTGTGGTCGTCCGCGTCGCAGTGACCTAGATCAGGTAATTGTTTTATCTCTCGGACGCACGATGCTCCTGTAATTAAAAGCCAGCCAGCTTAGGATTCTATTTACTTCATAAAATTGCTCGACGAGTATGTGTTACTATTTATGAAGGTTAAACCTCTGTTGGGTCTTTCTGATTTATAAAATGAATATTGAGTTTCATGGGATTTTCAATTATGACGTTTTTTATACAATTAAGTCCTCAGAGTCTACTTGGTGGTAAGCGGTTACCGTACCTTTAAAATACACTATTATACTACAGTACCTCCCATGAAAATATTGACAGATATACCCAGTGGGACATAATGACTAAAGCCCCGATAAACCTGCTTCACAACTTTGAAGACAACGCCAATATCGTAGCATAGACTCGTGAAAGCAGTTAACACTTCGTATTTCTTTCAACTTTCCGATTGGTAAAGGAAAAAAGCCAACGACTGCCTATTGGAAAAGAGAAGTTAATCTACAACAAATTTGTTTGTAAAATTCCGTAATTTTTTGTCCGTTCCCCTTATTGAAGTTTTCTTTGTAACAGATACAAAGTGCTACTAATTCAGAGGCTATGAGCTGGAAGATTGTTCGTTTGATTAACTTTCAAAGGTCTCGCAATAGAAGCAGAGGATACGACTTGTTTCCACTTTATTTTGACTCTATTAACTCATAACAAAATTGGTTTATTATCATTATTTGTATCTGTAATCAGAATCTCCGTGACCTAATATGATATAGTAGATAAAACTTGATCTTTGAATTCTTAATAAATTGAAATCCTTAATCCTGTTTTCTTATCCTCAAAGTGTTTCTTGCCAGTTTTATTTATGATATAATAAATTTATTATTCAGCTTAATTATTCCATAGTCGTAAATTACTTAAGTTTGCGTTTAATATTAGCTAATTCCATTCTTCCCCCCTCCGCCTGCGCCGTCTACACGGTTTAATTTGTATTTTTTCTCGTTATAATCATGATTTATTTATTTGTACTACATTATTTAAATAAGAAGTAAGTTTCGTACGTTGATTAAAATTGCTGATATTGTCCCAAATAAGTAGAAACATCAATGAAGAAAGACATATCTCATATCTTCCAAAATAATTTGGGAACGAACGACGGCAAATTCAAAATTACACGTGTCATGCCAAAATTCCCGCAGGCAAAGGTTATAAACATTAATTCACTAAATTATAAAGTAAACCGACCAGTAAGTACTTGGCATAGGCACAGCATAACAGCGTTGATGAGTTCGCTGTTTTACTATACCCGCAAAGTTTTATTGAGCACTGAACTTTAATTACGCATGCATGACTTGCAGATACCGTACGAGAAAACCCGACCGACGACAAAAGCATCCCATGTTAAGGAAAACGCTCCTTGCCGTCCGACCCGTCAGTCAAACACGGGTCTTTGTGGAACCACCAGGAGCTTTGTTCAAACCACAATAGGTACAGTTTCACATGTGTACACAATAGTATTCGATCATTTGTTTCACGTTTCGGAATGTTATATTATTATTCTGACCCATCTAATCTCCACGTCCCAATTTGCAGCCCACGGTAACGTTCCATCGTAATAAATTGTTTTGGGAAACATCCCCAAGATTAATAGTTGCCAGCCTCTTGACAGTTGTTAAGTGAAAACTGCTCTTAAGTTTGCTAGTAAATTGCAGGATTTTGGACGGTCATTCCTTTAAAAGACTATACCTGACTTGTTATACAGTCAGGTGATATTTCTTTAAGTCATCTGAGAAAGTACAGAAACATGTCTCTGCTTGGCATAAAACATTAACATCATCAACGCTGGCACTGACATTGATTTTGCCAATGCAATGATCTTTCGCTTGCAGACTTTTTGTACAATGTTTCCTATGATAGCACTTTTAATGGAGCAGCATCAGTACGTTCACAACTCATTTTAATGTCGTTTGAACCGCAACAGGAATGAACTTAAAAGCTTTTATGTTTTCCGGGCAATGGCTTCTGAACGTTACTTGCCGCATAAATTATCAGTGCCCTAAGTAGTATTCTCGAGCGATAAGCACCAGATCGAGCTACATTACATTTTTATTTTAATATTTACCGCATATTCGACGGTATGATCTATTAATTCCTTTAACTAACGCTGAATTTTCATAGATATTATGAGATAAATTGCTACAAGCATAAAGTAATTGCTCTGAGGCGGTTTAAGAGCAGGTGTACTTGAAAGCGACGATGATAAATAACGTCTAAATAAACTCCTTGTAAAAGTCACACTAAATAATATGACTTGCGTTCCGAGATGAGAATCGTTATCTCCCTCACCCGGAGGTCGCTCCGTGAGATGTATTGTTTAAATTCATCGTGAAACAGTAAATTCATAGACGGGTTTTGTTTAAACATAACAGAAGCATTTATTTTGAACAAACAAGCTGCAAACGGCGTTGGAGTTGGGATTAACGAGGGTACTAGGCTTGCCGGGTAATGCTCCAAAAGGGATAATCCAGCTGTTTTTATTCCCTGTTAGCTGATGGATGGACTAACGAACTTTGCTTTGACGGGATTGTTTTGAAATCGCGCTTAGTGGGGCCGGGACGTTTCATGGAGAAGTGTTATGTTGACTTTAAATGTCTGTAAATCGATGATTTTTTTGAGAAATGTTATCGTTGGATGACATTAGCAAGGCATTCGAACTTGAAAGTTTTTATGATTATGAATCGATCTGAATTTAGGGTTCCAGAAGAAAATTATCGCCATATTATATCTCTGTCAGTTTTTCCCGACCATTTTGAAATAACCTATGAAGTTATAGTGATTACGTCAACATTAAGCGAACAGAAACCTTGATTACGCTATTAATATAACTCAATAATGTTTTATTGTATCTGCATATGGTTATCTGGTAAACGTTTAATATACTACTATTCGGGTTGAATACAAAATTTTGTTTCATATTCATAAGCATCGCGTATCTGTCTTATCGTAGTGGCAGGCGCGATGTCGTCTCAGGAAATAAAGCGGTGTTTCCAACATTAATGGCTGAGTGAGAATGTTTCTCTGCTATAATTTAACAACATCTTGTATGTTACCCGTCGTAATTTTAGTGTTAGAATGTAGAATGCCTCTCATGTCATGTACAGGATGATATGAGATACAAGTGTTGTCGTGAATTAGATGAAGCATTCTCCTGTTAATACTTGTGTTAGGCACGTTATTAGGTACTTAGTTTCTGTGATGTATTATAATCGAATGAGGCCTGTCATATCTGAACCGTTGTAGACTTAAAGTAAGGATTAGGGTTTTCGATCTTTCTTTTTTATTTGGCACTGTGTACCAAGGAGGTGTAGGATGAAATATTGCTGTTGTATAGAAAAGTTAAAATTCAACCAAAATGTTTGGAGAAGGTAATTTATTGCTAAATACGTAACAGCTACTAAGCCTTATTTAATTAGCACGTTCCAAATAGTATACAGACATGATTATTAAATACATTTCAGAGCACCGTAAAGCCTTTCAGTAAATTTTTCAAATTTTGATGTATTATAAGTATTAGTTTCGCTGTCATGCTTGGTCTAGTAGTGTCCAAAGTAGCGTTTGTAATTAAATTTAAATATGTAAACGGACTAATGGCCCATTAAAAGCAGTAATGATTTGTCTGGACTTTAATGTTATAACGGTACGTTATTTGGAATTAATGGTGCTCTATATTTATCATTTGCTCTGACATGGGACATCTTTGGTTAAATAATAGCGGCCGTGTTCATCAGTATTCAATACTTTACTAGACACTAGTCTACTAGAAAGTCCATGATTGGTGTTCGTTTAAACAATATATACTTCCCCCCTGACTGTAAGGGTGCTAAGTGGGTTATTTCTTTTATTTCGAGTGGGCCTGCTCGTATTAATCATTATTTCTTGAGTGCGAAACCCTGTCGCGTGGAAGTGGCCTACACGGTAATATTAGCTTAGATCCTATAGTTGTGTCGATGCAGTATGAAATTTGAGTACTGCGGTGTGTAGCTACTCTGGCAATACTCGACGGCATACTTACTTTTTATTCATATGTAAATGTATACCTTTCTGAAGGTAGTCCATTTAATGTGGTACTTTACTGCTGGCCTAGTATGCCTATCATTGATATTCTTGGCACTAGAAGATGTGTGTGTTAGCTTGGTATCTTGATAATAGCTACCTAACTTAGTATTAAGACTAGCTTCCACCGCGCGGTTTTATCCGCGTTATAAAAATTATCTAATGTTAATCCCCGGTTCATACATTTTTGAGAAAATAAATACGTCGATCCGTAGCTTCATTGGCTTCACTAGTAAGAGCCTTTCCACGCAAACAAAAGAGCAATGTAACAAACAAGTAGGTATAATCCTGATATTGCAGGTTTCGAAGTATCAATAATACATTTAATTTGCTCTATTTGGTTTATTAAAAGCATCACATTTCGTGGAATTCCAAATGAAAGCTCATTGCCCATTCAATTTGATATCGAGCTCTTATAATCCAACAACAAAAGTTAATGGTATTAAAACTAGATCCACATTTCCATGATCCAGCTGTGGTTTCGCTAAGCATCTATTCTCGGCCCTTACAATGCGATGCAATTGACACCAGGCCAGCTAAACGAAGATTTACTGAACCAATGAATACAGTGGGGCCATTGTGCTACGACTCTGCTGGATTACAAACACGTTTCATCTTGGATTTGGAATCCATTCTATTACCCTGGAATGGAGAATTGAAGATATTTTGAATTGTAGGTATGCTGCTAAGCGGTTGATTGATGTTTTGTTGGACATAAATTATCTTCTTTTGGGGTTGGTTCTGGATTACAAATTTCTGTATCTTTGCTAAACAATTCTATTCACTCTCGTTTCTGATAAAGTGCAGAACTTAAACTTGGGTATTTGTCTTGTTTGTTTTACTTACCGGGGTTAGTAAATCAGGGTAATGTATAATTTTGATACACCAAATAAATGATGGTATTGTTTTTTTTACATTATATTTGGTAGACGAGCTGTTCATGGTCAGTTTGCCTGCCTATACGATAGTGTCGGATCCATGCTATTTGTCAAGTAGGCCCTGAGGGTGATAGCTTTATGGCACTGCTATCTGCTGCCAGTTGTAATTCTTAATTTTGTGATTTATACGACAGTTATTGTCAAATGCATTTGGATTATTCACTGCTATTGCTATATTGTAAAAGGTTTTGTTTTTGTACCTTCTTCTAGTATACGGATAATAAATTAGAAGATTACAGAAATGTGTTTTTTGATATCAGATTCCCATAGAGGACGATTTTGAAACCGACGATAAAATACATTTTCCCAGAAGCCTTTAGCTTTGAAAGTCCATGGGTTGTTGGAGTCAGGAATCACTGTTCCGTCGTAAGGTTCTTAGCTTTTTAAATGATAATGAATAATGTGTGTACATGAGAATAAATTAATTCATAAACACTGCGCTTGTGCTTGCATCATAACAGGCTGCATGATGCAAAGCTGAAAGATTCGTATGTTTACGAAAAATAAAATTGTTAAATAAAAAGTAGGTACTCGTACGTTTTCGATCAATGTCTAGAAATGTATTGTAAGTGCAAAGTCTCATATGTCAGTGATCGAGTGTCTATATATCACAAAGTTCCATTAAAGTTCTGCAGTAATTGCCTCAGAGAACCATTGTTGTGAGATTTGTGATGTTAAAGCTAGATATCTTGACGTTAGAATTGTAAGCTATATTTATCTGTCTCATTATGTTCTAATTCCTGTTTGGATACGGTTCCTAGGATTATTATTATTAGGTAATAACCTTTTCCAGAATATCTAAGGGTTTATTGCAAAGTTACCTTTATTGCGGTTGTTAGGTTAGGTTTTAATGGCACTCTGATAAGTGGAGTAGGAAAATGGAGTCTGAAAATGTCAAAACATACACTGAAATCTTATTTTAGCTTGTGTATATATCAAGGAAGTAAGCTTTACTGACTTACTCTTAGTCGAAAAACAGAATCAGCTATTACAAAAGTCATCGCTATAAGTTTGGGGTCTAAGTATAATACGGATTCCATGATCCTGCTCATACATGTTTATGCGAAGAAACAGTTCGTTTGTTTATATTGTTTACGTGTATTAGATGTATCCCTCGAAATCTTCCAGGATGTTGAGGTAGTTTATTATTATTGTTATTGATATTGCACGTTCCGGTTCGTAGAGAAGCCATTGTTAATCTAGTAAATTGCATCTGTTTCATATGTTCTCGTAAAGTTACGTTTTATGCCGACGGTTTGTTGAAATCTGATATACATGTTGAATTTATCCGAGAAAAAATTGGAGAGGTTCATTCAAGCTTTTTTTATGTCAGAAGGTTGACAAGCCGGCAGGCGGTCCACCTGATGGTAAGTGGTTACCGTCGCCAATCGCGATTTGCGATACCAGAGGTATTGCCAATGTGTTGCCGACCTGTTACAATTATTGTTTTTAATATACGATATGCTTATGTTCGATTAAAATCCTTAAAATTGCATCCATGAAAAGAATGCTTAATAACTGAATGAAGCTGTGGATGTCACCAAAGCAATTTTAATTTTAAATTCAATATTATACATTCTAAGCATTTCCTTTTTAATCGCAACTATCAAATGAACTAGCTGAAAGTTGGAACAACTTCGGCTATGATTGTAAACTAGTCGGTCGGTATATTCCGACAAACTCCGAACTTGCTAACTACTAGCACTTTTAGTAAACAATGTGCTCTTTAATTTCAACATAAATTTTCAAGTGAAGGTAATATATTACTGAGTGCAACGAAGTTTGGATCACTTTATAGTCGAATATTATAAAGATTAATGGCTACAAACAACATTGTCCTTTTATTGCAATTTAGCTTATCACTTTATGGTTGTTCTCTCCTTTGACTGAAAGGGCATTGAAACACCCAAAGCGTCTTCATAAGATATTGCTAAGTTCAATTATATTTCAAGAATAGTACCAGTTTTCAAGCATTTGTTATTTAATTTCATGCGTTGTTTTCCTGGGTCTCCTTATCTTAATTATTCTCAGCCTTATATTGTCATGGTGGAAAATACCACCCATTTTAAAAGGCAACAAATTCAAGAAGCTAATTTATTTTTATCGTTATGACCTGCAATAACGGAATTTAAAGTAATTTGGCTCGACGACGATACAAAATTGCAATTATTCTGAAACGGTAAAAAATTTGCTCGAGGGTAATACTCGTTATTTATTCCCAACTTTGCCCCGTTATGGTAAAGAAGTTAGAACGCAATATGATTCTAATCTGGAAAACACCTCCGGATACACCCTCTAAAAAAGCGCTTACCGTAACTGTTCAATTATCCTACTCGTAAATATAATCCTGCAATGTTAAATAGTTCGCTTTCCAATTTATCGGTAAATCACGTTAGTAAACTTTGAAGTTGGAATCAGGAAGTGTAGCGATGAGGCTCATAAATGTAATTAACCGTTGCATTGAGATTAAATTTGTTAGCTCCCTGGTTTACTGTGATCGGCTATTGAAGCCCGGATAGTTTACCGGCAGCCTTATTGTGTAACCATATTATGGATAATAAGGTATACAAATTTACATGTTAGAGTACCGTATATGAATAACTAACAGAGGATTATGGTATTAATTAGAAATACCATATTCCTCCAAGGTATATTAGTGACATATACGACTATTTCATGAAAACGTTACTTTTTACAACAAATTTAACTCCGTGACATATGTTGATGATTTATTTTGTTATTAATCAGAAAATATACTACCATTCTTGTCGCAAAATACATGTTGACAACTTACGACCTATAACTGAGCTGCAATTAGTAAAAAACGTAATAAAATTTGAATTTCGCGCTCCAACCGAAGGAATCACCTTAATCTAGAGTCATCATTTCTTGCATATCTCCGCCTTATCAAATCAACACACGAAACTACAGAAAGTCGCGAAATTCCTGTAAAAATTCTCGTAATAAGTGTTCTGTCTGGCATAGTTTATAAGTAGTAAAGGAGGCTTTACGCGGCTTAGTCGACTCGCTTTGTGGCTGCTCTGCATACTGCCACTTTCGTGCTGATATAAAACTGGATGCATTTAAAATGTAGTTGAAGATACCTGCAGATTTTAAGAGAATCAGATGTTAAAAAATCATAACAGGAGTTGTAAAATGAAGATATTTAGAGGATATGGAGATACGCAATGATAAGAAGAATTTGAAAGTGTTATTATGTATGTTATGTTGGTAATAAACATCTCTTCAAACTTAAAGCGATCGAATTATCACTTGATTTTCAAAACTTCTGAAGAAATTAGAATAGAAAGCTTTGAATAGCTTGGTCATTGAAAATTGTGTAAACATTTTACGTTCGCTTCTTTGCTAAGTGTTTCAATGTTTACGGTACGGTTTTCAAATAATGACAAGCAATCAATGGAAGCAGGACATCACTTATTTACCTCTCTGAACTTACAGCATTTAAGAACTAAATATTTTCTCTCATTTCCTACACTACATTTTGAAATCTTTTGTTTTAAAACACCTTAAAAGAAAAGCTGGCATGTCTGTTTGTACCATTTTCTTTAAACTGAAAGTAGGTCACTCATTATTTCGGTCAAGGCCTGGATTTTGCAGTCTTTTTTACCTTCACTTTCACGGATTCCTCTTAAATCAATTCCACTGTCTAAACTTAACTTAAGTGCAGAAACGCATAGTAATCTTTGAGCTTTATTTTGAAATTGGTTTATTCAATTTGTAGACTTAAATGATTTAGCGTAAATTCGAGTTCTTCTTCGACTGAAATGCTATGTACGGCCGTCACATGAACTTCAAAGTTCTGCATTCAAAAGTTTTCAACTAAAAGTAGCACTGTAACTGGCGACAACTGAAACGAGTTCCCGCAGAATATTATATGATAATGGATCAATTTGTGAGTAAAGATAATATGAATAAGATATCACAAAGCTTTGTGCTGTGTCAAAGATATATCTCATTAAAACACGTGACAGTCTATAGATGTTGAATATTCTGAAGAATTTATGATAAAAGTACCAGATAATGTTATCATTGTTATAGGTCTTAAATAAAATAAATATTAATGAAGTAGTTAAGTAGTATCAGGTGTTTAAAAGAAAACTTTCGTGATAAAACCTGTGAATAAAAGAGCAATGTTACCACAAATGAATCAAATTAAGAATGGCCACATATTGGTCCTCCAACTCAGCATGGTGTTGGTTATACTATACTACAGGAATATAGTTCAGTACTATATAGAATAGATACACCACAGAATAGATAATAGTACTAGCGTAGATACACCTGAAACCTTACGGAAAACCACGTCCAAAACATTACACTTTTCAGCCAATCACCAATTAAATAACAAAAGACGGACAATACTGCAAAATAATTGTCAATAAAATACAGGTGTCAAGGTATAATTGCGATTTTAACGAGGCGTTTGCGACAAATTATTTCCTTATTCATTACGAGTTAATTTGGTTCATTAGCAATTAATCTCAGTACCGGCTGGCACAGGATCCATTATTGGATTTTCGTGTGTGTACAATATTAATAACAGATAAAATATGATGATAAGGTTACTGAATAAGCATCGTTAAACCAAAATAATTGACGTTGATGGGGAAATTATCATGTTTACAAAATCGCTAGCTAGCTATAGCGATTTCATTAAATTCTTAAGGTATAAATGCGAACGTTTGTGAGTATGGATGTATGTTTGTTACTCTTTCACGCAAAAACTACTGAACGGATTTGAATGAAATTTGGAACACAGATAGTTTATAACCTGGATTAACACATAGGATACTTTTTATCCCGGGAAACCATAAGATCCCTCGGGAACGCGGGTGAAACCGCGGGGCGGATGCTAGTTTATACATATTTCTCGAAATATTTATGCTAAAATAATTTCTTTGCGAACATTTGAGTCTTCAACATGTTTTTTGTTTCGCAAATAAAGTTTTGTTTCGTACAAAAAATATGCCTACAGCATTCTCTCTCACGCGTTTCCACTTTGTATGATTCCAAGCGTCCATTTGCAAAAACATGGGCCGAAATCTCGCCGCTTTGAAATGTTATCTTTACGACGAAAAGGACGCAACATCCGGTCCTTTTAGGTTTTTGGCGCTAAACAGCTATTCCTCCGGTGCAAGTTATCAGTGACTTTATGCTTTCCTACTGGAATTTTTCGGTAAATGAGATGAGAGCTCGTGAAAAGTGGTGATAGGCGAGTATTTAGTTTTGGTAAAATTAACGTTCATGCTTTGGGTGGACACCTAAAAAATGTCTTTATTAAATTGACTCATTGCAAGTATTTATAATCGTCCGAATATGTAGGTATATAAAAATTTATTACAACATAATAAACATAAGAAAAGACATGTCTCCTTATCAGAAAAACGAAGTGGTTCAAAAATAAAATTATTTTAAGCTCACTTTATTACATATCATAGTCCTTTATAATAATGAGATCCTGTGATGAAATAGCCTGTGACGCGAGCAATATAAAATCAGAAACCAATTATTAACCAACAATCACTAAGGATATGCTAAATTCATATATTTTGCCTTCTGCGTAAATATCCCATGTTGCAACTCATAAAATATATTTAGTGTTTTTTTTATTACTAATTGTATTTTTTGTTCCAGTTTCCCCGTTGCAGTTCTTAACTTCTTCATTGGATGAATGTAAGTTACGTTTTGTTTTCTCACTAATTTACCAAAATCTACTTCAAATCAAAATCAATCAAATCAAAATCAAAAATCATTTATTCAGTTTAGGCCCTAATAAGGCACTTATGAATGTCAAAAGTTACTGTTTTACAATAGACTCTACTACCGGTTCGGAATACACTTGAACTGAGAAGACTACGGCAAGAAACTCAGCAAGGCTTCTTTTTTTGGTGGATCTTTTTTTTTTTATTTATGTAATTACAGTTTTAAATATACATAAACTTCATACAATTATCACTTGGCCAGGGGGCTGCAAGTGCAGAGAGAAGCTACTACAACCATGTATTCTTGTCTTCTATGTAATGAGCCCCTTATAATAGGCCTTGTCGATCAACTTATGTTTAACATACTCTTTGAATTTATTATAAGACATCTTAGTTACTTCATATGGGATTTTATTATAAAAGCGAATGCAATTCCCGAGAAATGACTTATTGACTTTTGCTAGCCTGAATCTAGGAATAACAATTTTGTCTTTGTTTCTTGTATTTAGGTTATGGTGGCTACTGTTTGTGTCAAATAGATTTAAATTTTTACGAACAAACATAATATTTTCATAAATGTATAGCGAAGGTAAGGTTAATATGTCAAATTCCTTAAACCGATTTCGTAAGGATTCGCGAGGACCCAAGCAATAGATTCAGTCAGCTGGCTGATTTATATTACTAAGATTATTAGTATAATGTGCTTTGTATTTATAATTGCTGTTGATAACAAACCTCATTTGTTCTGTAAGTTTTAATTCCATGCTTAACGTTCGTATTAAGGCACGTGTTGTAGGTGTCGTCTAGCTAATGATGTTTGTCAGGCGAGTTGGTAATTAGTTGAAGGTTCCTGACTTTCTGACTTGAAAGAGTTTGTACCAACAAAGATTTGGACCAGACATTGGTGCCAATTCCGTTGTTTTATGAACATATCTAATATTAGTCAAGTCACCTCTCTTTCATGTTAACCTTATTGAAAAAAGATATATCTTTAATGCTGTCAGTTTAGTCCATGCCGTCGTATGCGGGTAAATAGTCGTGACCAATAAAGATCGCGCTTAAATTCCCGCTGGACTAAGTGATCGGACTAATCTAACAGGACTAATCTTATTACAAAGAAATATAGTGAGATTAAATTTGTATTCAATAGAAACCGGGCCATTGTGTACCTACAAAAACCGTATGGATAATGAAAATGGCTTATAGTTAAGGTTATTCTTTTAGATGCCTTCACTCGAATATGACTCCACGACACAGTTTACGATATTTTGTTGTATTTATATAATGTTAATTCAAAAAAGAATTGGCTTTGCGTTGCGTGCAAGCTATTAATTCCTTTTACAATGTAATATTAATGCGCCATTAGCTTTAACCTCCCTTCTACCTCCCCTTGTCATACTTATTCTAAGTTGTCACGCCAAATTAAGCATTATTTGCTCTTCACTTATATCTAAAAGTTTCTGAAATTAAAATACATTTAAATCACCAAACCCATGAACATCACTTAACATAACTTTAAAAGAAATCGTTCAGTCATTGGTTTGAGGGGAAATCTCTTAGAATACACGCTCGGGTCTAAATGGCCGGGCAATTAAGTCGTGTGCGTGTCGAGTGGCCTTTATCTGATTCACTTAAAATACAGATAGGCTTCGAGTGGCAGGTTGTGCGGCATGGAATGAGCGCAATATTATTTTATTGGCAACACTCGAAAGATATACCTATAGATATGCTGGCAATTATTGGACAAGTGGTATTACTGTACTTTTTATATGACAACAGAAATAAAGAAAGCTCAAGTATTTTAATCCTTTTGTAATTGGTTGTGTATGTGTTTTTTGTAAACCTTTATTCTTGTTTATTTTCGGTATTTTTCTAGTTACTTTTATTAGGTGATTAAAGCTTTGTCTGTCGTCAGTTAGGGAATTTACACGAATAAAGTTTGCCATCGTCCTTTAGCAGTACAATAATTTTCAACCTGCCTAATTGTAGCCACAATTCCCTTGAAAACGCTCGAAACTTATTTCTTAAGTAATAGGTATCGGCCGCCTTTCTCCCTCGGAACAATAGGGACGATTCCCTTCATTATAGCAACCACCTCTTAGCAATTTTAAAGACACCTTTTAAGAGCACTCCAATTTAGTGCTATTTTTGCCAAATTGTCGATCGATAAATCTTTCTGTCGCCACGTAGCTATAGGATCTGTAGCTTTCATTTATCAGCCTATTCTTGTGGGCGATCGTCGCTGTTTCTTTTGTCTTATGTGAGGTTACCTTTATATTGCTTGCTTCCCTGCGCCATTGTGTGATTTATCGTTTTTCTGCTCTTACACCATGCCTACCAACGGTTCCTTGGATAGTGGATATACTCGTACGTAGTAAAAGATACCATGGTTTTCTGCTGAATATTTATTTCATGATAATATTAGCCTTGTCTAAATATCAGTTTAACAATTAAAAAGTACCAAAGACTTGTCTTAAAGGATATTGTCAATATCAACTCCGAAAATACAATATAGGTACAATTCGTCGATAACTGAATGTTATTTATCGATCGGTAGTAAAGTATAGTGTGCTCCAACTTCTCCATCAAATATATTATCGCCTATTCCCAGTGCAGCAGATGTTTGCGTTTTATCCACAACCGTTTCGCATTTGTAGGTATCGTAAATAATCTTCGAGATCTCTATATATTTTATTCATGCGATTTAGTCCTCACGTATGGTGTGGTTTTTTGAGGATTACATCAGTTTTAGGGAGTCAGTACACTTATCAAATCGGAAAGGGACCGTCACCGTATCGCCTTTCGCCGCGCAGGCAACCAGGCGTCAATCTTACGTAAGCCAGCCATCAGAGTATACCAACCTTAGCTAGGCGACGACGGCGACGCCTAGCCGTAAGCTCGGCGAAGCCGTTCGTGAGCTTGTCCCGAGGCGAGGCGATTAGTGTGCGTTGCAGCCAGTTTCATACAAAGAATATTAAACGTCTCGAGTTGATACGGTGGGGATCCCTTTCCGACTTGATATGTATGTGTGATCTTAACCTTTAAGATCAGCTGCCGGAATAAAGTGAAATGTTATTGATGGCGGCTTTACTTCGGAATACGGATAACATTGCTAAATTATAACTTAAATTGATGGATGAGAAACAAACTTTACTTTATGAAAATATGTTTATCGAGTTATAAAATTACTAGCTTACCGTCCCTTGGTTTCCACTGCGATTCCCTATTTTACCTCCTTAGGGGTTGAATTTTCAAAAAATCTTTCTTAGCGGTTGGCATCGTCTTAATAGCTATCAGTATGCCAAATTTCAGCCCGATTCGTCCACTGATTTGAGTTGTGCGTTGTTAGATCAGTCAGACAGTCAGTCACACTTTCCTTTTCTATATTTAGATATTTTAGATTATGTCTACCACTGTATACCTACCACGTCCTGAATATACATATGTCATCGCTTGTCATAAATATGATGTATGCCACGAGAAATCACTTATGTTTCGTATCTTTTGGTATACAAATGTGTACACAAGTATGGTAAGTATTCCATAGGTATTAGATAGTCGTAGGATAAACTAAAATAATGGCTTCACATCTGAATGGAACTTTATTTGGTAGCTCTGTCTTGGTGATAGTGTTTTAATTTTCAGGGATTATTGTACTTATCATTATGAACAACTTTTACTATGGTACCAACCCTGAAGTCATGAAAAAAAATCATACATTTTAACTGAACAAGATAGATCTTTTTTATGTAGCTCAATTCACAATAAATACATTAATTCTCCCATAAATTTGTAAGGGAAAGAGAGATTTCCCGAAACTCCTCAAATAAATTCAAATAAAATGAGGAACTAATGGGGAATGAGCCATGCCACTGCCACCCTATGGCTGACTAATGCACTCGCACCCTCCATGCGTATAGTACCTATTTATATTTCACCTCTACATACGAGGGTGTGACTGAAGGACAGACAGACACCTACAATTAAATTTGTCCTGTATAATGTTAGGCTTAATAAGGTAAAAACTTTCTACTTTGCAAAATACTTTGTGGACATAACATAAGGATTACATTTTATAACTTTTTCCACTGCTAAGACAATCAATCAATAAATTGACTCAAGACATTTTATGTTTAGCTATTAACTCGTAGTACCTATTCATAAAAAAGTTTGTATGCTCCAAAATTCTATGTCTTTTTCTGACAACTGAAGTTTTGTAAACTATGACTGTAAAGTGTAAACACTTTTTTAAGTTCAACAGTGTTTATGAATATAAGCCTTTTCTTCTTAAATGTGATAAACATAGGTACTTTGTGTTTGAAATGCAATTTTACTAAAGGACAAGCAAATGGTAGAGCTTCATTGCGAACTGCAAAACGGTGAAATATTTCGAGTGAATAAATGCGGAGGCAGTGGCCGTGCTTTTCCACATTTTTTGTTACTAAACGGCTCTCTGTTTTTCCGGGTATAATACGGAAATAATTTCAACACTTTAAGTGTTTGCAAACTACTTTTATATTGAAGTGGAGTTAATGTAAGGGGTTGATGGAATGAATTTGCGAGGGCACTTTTAGTGTGTCAACTTTGCTTGAAAACCTTGGCGGTAATTTGTTCTGAATAGACAAATAATTAGCTGTTAATTATTGGTGTTTAAACTTTTGGGGTAACTTTACCTCAATCAGAAGTGATTTTGTAAAACAAGTTAGCATTTAAAGCAGATTTTTAAGGTCATGATTATAAACTACTACATGATTTAAAAGCTCTCCGTATGTAAAAATGTCTTTTATTATTTCCACTGAATTTAATTTGCTCTAGGAAAAATGAATTGGATCCCGTGCTAGCTGCATTTCCTCCAAGAAACCAGGAGCCGTCGCGATGCGAAATTCATTTATCAAGTATGCCAGTTGCTTGATAGAGCCTAGGTGTCACTAATGGACTGAAAGGAGTGAAATGTCGTGTCGAGAGTAATATCTAACTTGCAGAATTGATTGCAAATACGTATTGTGATAGGTACTACATTTTCTGTGAGAGATTGATAGAAACTTTCCAAAGTTAATAGTCAACGCTATCGCTAGTTAAACTATGATCAACTACTGAAGCTACTACAATGTTTTTCGTAGAACTATTGACAAACTGCATCAGTATTGTTTTTGAAATAGCCTCGGTATGCAATTTTACATGAAACATTGTCTTATAGGTGTCACAAAAATGTTTCTATTGTCTTCGATCCGGCCAATGTCTCGAACTTGATGGAATTTTTCCCGTCTCGAGTTCTAATAAAAACAGGATCAAACTTCATTTTGTCTAAGCGACAACGAACGCCCGCGCGGTGTATAGCTTTCGAATTCAATTTGTGTACCTCCTAGCTTTGTTTTTTACGCTTTATTTATTTCCTTATCAGTTTTCGTTCATTACTTTGCCAAGCTCTACCTAGCTGTATCTGGAACATAATTTTCAGTTGGAATTATGTGTAGGCACGTGAGCTGTATTTATAAGGTGATCATTGGAACGATCGGTTTATGTTACTAGCTCTTCTGATGTTTCCTTTTTTTGTCTTGATTTCCTTTAATAATGCTTCTTCCATTGCGCGCTGACAACTTTGGCCCATGTTTTGTAACCTTATCGATAACTGGTATATTATTATTACATACATACATTTTGTTAAATGCTTTCCTTATTATCGTTAGGTTTTATCTCATTTATTTATTTATTTATTTATTTATTAATAGGCACAGTTACAGACAACAGATTTAAAAACACTTAGGAAAACGAAAATCACAACAAATTACAAATATAAACCTGGAGTCCAATTATGACTGTACACAGCATCTAACAATAACACATTTACATTGAATTGATCTTATAAAAAACACATTAAGTACAAAAAAAAAGGTAAGTAGTAATAACAATTCAAACAAACAATTAGACACAAATTAATACAAATTAAATTAAATCAGATGGACAGTTTTCATTAAGTAGGGCCTTTTTAAATGCCTTAAAATTGCTATTAATTATTTCCTTTATTAACTAAACTAACTTTCTTTAACCTAAACTAAAACGCATTATATTAACACATGTATGAATGTTTGAATCTTTCAAATCTTTATCACTTCTGCTATATTAACTTTAAAATATTCGAACGATAGTTAATTTCACAATATAAAATGCAGCTGCTTCAACCCGGAGCAGGCCAGTAAATTCCATTTACTACGCTCAAACATTTCGCCCGGATAATTGTAAGAAGTAATTTAGTTTTGCAACAGAGCGTTGTCCGTATCTTTCGTCAACATTTATTTCGAGGACCCATCCATTCACCTCTCCCTTTTGCTATCCTTCAAATTTACAACCACTTAATTTGCAGTTGGAGGCGTATTTCAAAGTTATCAAAGTTCAATTTTCTTTATCTGGTATGAAGACCACAATAAGGCTCCTCGAGGTTCAAATTATTACGACCCTGTCTTTGCGTCCCTAACATTCGTTTTGTCAAGTATTCTTATTTTGCTTTTAACCGCTGCTCAACAAAGTTTTTTATTTCATTGCTTTTGTTCTTTGTCCTCGCTGTAATATTTTCCTGCTGCTTTAAAGCGGGTCCTTTGTGTAAGAAATCTCCATAATATATGGAGGTATCTTTTACTAGTAATGTCTCCCTCTATAAATGAACTTTATACTTTCACTTATAATTTACTAAATAATTAATACAACTACTGTTATTTGCCCTTGATGAAAAATTTTATAAAATAATGATACGCTGCGATATCGAATCAGAAATGATGAGATCCGCAGGCGAACCGAAGTAACCGACATTGCATGAAGAATTCCCAAACTTAAGTGGCAGTGGGCGGGGCACATCGCTCGTAGCCGCTGGGACAGGGGTTCTCGAGTGGCGACCACCAACCGCAAGACGCATGGGCAGGCCCTCACAAGGTAGACCGATGATCTGGTGTGGTTCGCGGGAAACCACTGGATATGGGTACCGCAAGATCGGCCATCGTAGAGATCCTTGGGGGAGACCTTTGTCCAGCAGTGGCGTCTTTCGGCTGTTGTGATGATGGGTATGATGACGCTGCTTATATGCCACTTTTGATGAGTTTCCCTATAAGTTTGTAAATTATTGTCATACAATCTGTTAAATCATCGTCGGTATTCATTAGGCTTCTTAACAAAATTAATATTGAGTCATATTTATAGCATCCTCCATCCTCCATCCATGCTACTTATGATAGTTTTAATTAATAAACACTTTAAAACAAAAGCTGTGCCTTTGACTTTTCTATTTAGCGAACTGTTAAACAGAGATTCATGTAACTTCTGGTTCCTCTAAATCAGTCCGAAGCCAGCTGTCAATAATTACCATCGTATATCAGTAGCAATGTTCTCTGCAAAGGCTCTTAGTCGTTTCGCCGCACTAAAACCGGTCGCTTCGGTATATCGATATTGCAATACCTAACTGTATACTGTAGTGTACTATGGTTAGTTAAGCGCAGTTAACTGGCTGTTACACGTCTCGTTCGCTCGTTGTTGGGTACACTTTAATGTTGTGTACTTTGCTTAGTGTTGTTTACATGTATTTGTGGTTTGTTTTTCTTTCCATAGTTATAGTTTTGTGATGTGGATGTTTTACTACAACGATCATACGTTCCGGATTATGGTATGACTGTCTTTGCCTTATTGAGTTTCTTATAATAAGGTTTGAGTGTAAAATTTTGAACCTACCGTTTGACCATAAAGAAATTATATTCTATCAGTGATTCCCTTACTGAATCATTGTGGGAGATTATGTGTGGTGGAATGTTTTCATGGCTTTCACTATACTTACTCTTATTTATATTTTATTATAGTTTTGCGTCAACATGAAACCGTAGATATTTGCGGAAGCAAGTCAGTCTTAAACATTTTATTTTTACAAAAATGTGGCATTGACTAAAAACCGTTCACATACAGGTTACAACATTTAGCACAAGATTGCAATTACTTAGGTAGACATAATAGGTTGTTTGTTTATCCCCAAACCATATACCTACCAACCAGCCAACTACAAAGTTAATACTGTCGCGTGGAAACGAATTAAAACTTTAATCATATCACTAGAAGGTTTTATGAACCGCATTAAATTGTACGCAGTCAGTTTTCCAGCTAACAAATACTGTGTCATATAGCAATGGCTTGTGCTCGAACCGAGTGAGATGTCGGTACTGTGTAAACTTGGCGACATACTTTGGGGCACGTTTAGTCGATGCACGTATCGGGAGTGTAATTTGAAAACTGTTCGATGCTCACATTTGTGTTGATGATGTCGTAGAACTGTTATCTATGGTTCTAATGACGTGCAATTATTGCTGTACTTTGCATATAATGCTATTGAAAAAGATAATTGCATCGTAAGTAATCGTTAGAGGTTTGCAGGTTCCAACATTGACACATTTTTTGGAGTGTCAAGGAATTTCAATATTATTTTCTTGAATTGATTTTTAGAACATAGTAGATAAGTAGTGCCAATAATTTAGGTATGCCATTGTCTTTTTGATAAATTGTTGTGGTCATTTTAAGAGCAACTTAATTTACGTCGAATATAAGCATTTTGACTTCTTTGACAGGACCAAATATAATTTTATTTTTCGTTAAAAAAAGTTATACTATGACAAATTTTGTTTAGTTTGTAAATAACAGAAGAACGAAGAAGCAACACCACTGACTGTGGCTGGCAAAGAATTTAGTAATGAAACTTATTCAAATTCAAATTGAAAATTCCAGGGGCTTGTCAAAATAACCGGTTCTAATGAAACGCTTTTTGCTTTATCTGCAAATATTCATGATAAGATTGTAGGTTCATTACAAAGTCTTCCTCGACTTAAAGTATACAACTTTATTCCAGTTAGTTCGAAACACGAACTAAACTCAACCCGTCTTTAATTTGCGCCACGTCACGTCAGGTTGAAGGTTCAAAGCGAAGGCGCATCACACCACTGTTTACACTGCTTATTTGTCCAACGAGTTAACTACTTCCACTCGACAACGAATCTTATAGCCAAGAGTATAGAATATATTATTACTTGTAACATGTTTTCTAAAGGGCGTGCGTGTTATAGATACTAATATATTAGTATCAGGTCATCGGTTCGTGCAGTTCCATGAACAGCATGCAAGGCCTGTGCAACAATCGATTCATTGTTGCCTGCGCAGAGTTCATTAGCCACTTTATTCAACGGCTTTTATTTTGTTAATGTCGTTAGAATTTCACCCTTTGATTCTAATAAACCTTCTAAACTAAGACTTTAAACACTTTCTTCGTTCAGTCTACTATTATAGGCTCTGTAAAAGTCGGCAGCACTTTGCCAATTCTCCTGGAATTGTAATTGTCTAAGGCATCAGTGGTCAATTAATCAGTTGGACTGTTGATTGATTGTCAGCATTCTGATGTAACCTTTATGGATTTTTTAAAGTTGCATTGCTAAAAGTACTGAATGTAACATAGTATCTTTGAAGAGAGATACTTCTTTTTTGTATGAAAACGATACTGACGCTGAATAGGATATATTTATTTTCAATCTAAAACGTGATTCGAGTGTTATATTTTCTCACGAGTCTTTCTCACACAAAATGTAATCTCTTGCTTATGTTGTAATCCTTTCAAAAGCGCATTCTGACGCACTCAAAACGATTTCTGCTAAGCCGCTATGCTTACGCTTAACAGTGGATCCTCCCTTTTTAAAGATCAACGCAGAAAAAAACGAATAATAACATTAAGGTTAACTAGTAATACAGGATGAAGTGTAAGTAACCTATAACATTCTGTGATGATACAATTTCATGAAAAAATTTGAAAATATCATAACATTTATCCTACGAGGCCGAGGATGAAATATGATTCTGCTCACTAAAATTCAGATCTGCCCTATGTACCTACCTAAATTATATTGAATTGCTACTCTTGCTTGACAGAATGTTTTTATGATTTGGTGTGGTTTGCGTGCTATACTTACCTTATATTTGTATCGATTACATCTAAATACACTTTAATTCTCATATTTTTATACGGAGTCCTCATACAGGAGCACGTATTATTTAGCTTTCGTGCCGCGTCTACTCGGGCGTGTTATAAAATCGGATTCCCTCATCTGGCTGTGCGCGATAACTCCGTCACTAAAACCTATTTTTGTGCCATTGTTAAAGTTAAGCTCGAGTCACAAACTTTGAATTTCACCGCTCATTTACGAGAACTTGGCACTAGACAGAACCTGAGATAGAATTGCCAGTGTCTGTTTATTTGATCAGATTGTAGAGACGAACCAGCACAAATAAGATTTTATTGATTTGTTTGTTTATCCTGATATGTCAGGTCAAGTCCAACCTCCTATCATATTATGATATGATAGCAGATGATCATATGATATGGAATTATGATTCATTCATGTCGATATTACGGAACAGATTACATTATATTATTTTCCGTAGACTCAACTTGAAAATGTGAATACTTTTCTGATACTTCCGTTTATCAATGTCCGTAAAAATAACAGGAAAGATGTCGTAAAAAGCGGTAATAGGATTCCAAGCTGAGCTCTTTGAGAGTCGACTGAATAAAGTGTATTGGCAAAAATGATTTTTCCCGTAAAAAATCTAAATGTACCTACATATAGACCTTTTTTATTTCAAACAAAACAAATATTTTAAATGTGTATCTTATGAACCACATAATTCAGCTTGCTTGATTGTTTAAAATAGGTTATTGAATCCAGATTCTGGGCCATCTTTTCAACTTTCTACAATATCTATATTTGCAGCAATTAAAGTCCAAAGTCCACAAGTGTGTCATGTATCCCTGGTAATCGGATTAGAAGTGTCTCTCATACGCGGAGGCATACTTAATAAAGTTTCGCCCCGCTATCGCTCATAGTTCACTCGTTGGCGTAATTTGTTCCCCGAGTCTTATTAAATTCATAAGTATGCTTCTCCAGACTTACTTTACGGTGTAAGTTACCGGTTCCACGAGATATTGCGCGAGTTGATGAGCAAATTGCACGGCTATACGCTTTTACATGTGTTGTTGCGTAATCTGTATTAATTAAACCAGTTTAAGTGATGTGTATGTCGTGTTCCGGCCCGCTGAAGAAGGTGGTGGAAAGCAAGTGGATGAGGAAGGAGGAACGCCTTAGGAGACGTCGTTCTTGTCTTGGACCGAAAAGACGCTTTGCTCTACCTCTCTTGTCGAATAAAATATGATAACAATGAGGTTGAGGAAAAGCCATGATTTGGTCATTCTATTATTGATGCAATTACACTGCTATAATTTATTGTCGAGTAATAATTTCATGCTTTGACAACATTGTGATTTGTGATGTCTCAAGCGTCCCCTACACGACATTGGCTAGCTTTCCGCTTGTTACTTGTTACCGCAAGCAATAAATACTAGTCTGTTGCGAACACCAGAAAGTCTTGAGCTGTCGCCAACTTTTCGGCAAACATGCAAATTCACAAATGTTCCCCGCGTCTTCCAGCCGGTAAAGAGTTACGTGATGAATTGCAATGAGGAACTTTATAGGGTTTTAAATGTATGGAATGATTATATCTTATCGAATCAAGAATCGAATCGAACTTGATATTTTGTTAAGAGGTTTATTCTATCGCTTCCCTTTGTCTTTGGTCAAATATCATAATTGGGTACTAGTTTTTTTTTTTTAAGCTAAGTCACTACTCGAATTACCGCCAAAAAGTCGTGGAATATACTTAATCAATCCAATAAATTTCCATAGATCATATAACGAGATCGCCCATAGACGTTCTCTTGCGTTTTGGCCTAAACAATGATACATGCTGAGCCCTGTCGCGGTTCCAAATCCTTTTTACGAGTCCATGTTCAAACTAGTTTATATCACCAATACATTTTATCCACGTCAGGACTGCGCGTCCGAAACGCCCCGGGAAGACGGATGTACTCAACCGGTTTTATTTGCTGGAACCGGATGAAATTCCTCGGAAAAAAATATTCTGGCTGAAGTTGTATTGGTGACAATAAGTATCGTGATTATAATGGATATAAAATTAATCGTAATGACCAGATTGCTTAATTAAGTGTTATATTTTTAATCAAATCCGCTTCAAATTAACCCTTTCTCGGTTTATAAGCCAATCGTAAACGTAAAATTTTACTGAACAAATTAAACCTGCTGCTAAATCACACTTTCAGTGTTGAAGCTGGCGTAATCATATTTTTTTTATGTTTCAGAACCGCTAAGCTTATACAGAATTTTATGGTAACCACAATAAAATAGGAACTAAATTACTTAACTGTTTTATCCATTTAATTCGGAAAAACATGTCTTCAATGATTAAGTAAGGGAACTTCTGCACGAGTAATCCAAAACAAAACAGTATGGACGTTGGTTGATCCCTTCGCCGCAAGTTGTTTAAAATTCCATCCCTAATCCAGTCCGGTTGTTCAGAAGATAAATACGGAATTTAAATACACACGCACACATATTTGTCATGCAGTCCCGGATGAATCCACAAAAGCGTTGTGTAATCCGGTTAACCGGTTTGGCGCGCTACCAGGCGCCAAGTGACGCCTGCTAGTGACAGCTCACAGCAAACAGCTCTTTGAGAACAACTCTGATTTTTTCCAAAGTGAAGAAAAATAAAAGTCCTTATATATAGTCGGAGCTCAAAGACAGAAATTTCAATTGCAGTACTACTATATTTCAAAACGTAGGAAAGTGGTGGGAAATATTTTATCATTTGCGGCCCAAATGTAACCGCAAAGCGTCGCTGTGAGCCGGTTATCCGGGTGCATATGCAGCATTTATGTGCGGATGAGGGTAAGCTTTTGATGACAGATGCTCGTGCATTTGTGTGGACGTCTTATTTACGTTCCTAGTTTATGAAAGTATTATATTTTTTTTTAAATGCAGACATGCATAACATTTTTAATTTACACCCGGTTATATTTTAGTAAGCCTAAGCATATAAATTAGTCTTTCGACAGGTATTAACCCGGCTAGATTTATGACGATGATAGGTCAGTGTTAATGACGTCGAAAGGCGTGACGCGAAGGTCGTACGTTTAATTTCCTACAGTGAGCTTGAGCATCGGTGAAGGACATCGTGAGGAAACCATAGCACGTGTAGGATTGTAGTGCCCTGTAGTTAAAAACCTGTTGTCAACTTGTACCAGTGTGTTCTTGTACCTGCACATGCGATATAGTCTCCTTGTTTGTGTGATCATTACATTGCGTCATATTATCACTTACCATGGTTGGTGATTATAATTATGGTTGATCGTAAGCTTTAAGGCGACGATATACGAGAAATGATGATTCTAGATTAGGTTTTATAAATAACATAAAACAGTTTTTTTTACTAAAAGTGCGCCTCACCAGTCTCGCTTATCCCCGTCAGTTTAGTAAGGGACACAGTCATTAGCGGAGAGCATCCTTTTAAATAAAGTATAAAAATATTTTTTTCAGATTATTCCAATTAGTGTCATCATACGTTACGTACGGCCTTCCATATTCAGCCATTGTGTCCTCTGCAGACTATTTACGATGCTCAAATTGCATTATGTTCTGTTAAAACAAGCAAATAGTTGGACGTTTTAAATAGTAAAAATGTTATATCAAGAAAGAATTTACGATGTAGTGGTGCCAGAAATATTTCTGAATTCACACAAATAGGTAGATAGCAGCGCCAGAAATAAAAATTGCATTAAATTTACTTCCAAAGGCTAAGGAGCAATGACAAAAGATCTTATACAACAAAGCGTAAAAAATAAATAGCTCATATGATTCCTATAAACTGAACAAATGTGATTTAATACAATACACCATTCATAAAATAGTTTTAAGTATTACCATAGCTCAAAATCTTGTTGAAATAAGATATTTGTGAGATTGCAAACTGCACTCCGGTCGGGCAGTCGGAGTCGACGATAACTTGAATCTACAGGGATGAGGAAGGATTTCAGACGGGCCATTGTTGACGCTCCAGTGCACTCGGGACTCCTAGTTCTACCAGTATGATTTGATTTAATCCCCAACTGGCTGGTCATTTTAGTTTGAAAGTTACATTAATTTGAAATGGAAGAGCGAGTTATATATTTTTATTTTTAAGTAAGAATTTCATTGATCCGTTTTTAAATGCAAGAACAGTTTTGGTTTCGGTAAGAATTTCTCGATTGTTTATTGGATTTTTTTTTGTGTTTTCTTGTGATGTTAAAGTAGAACATAGCAAACAGATTCACTTTGTTACTTGCGATGCGATTTGGAAAACTATAATAATAGGTAATTCATACAAAATAATAATACAAACTGAAAATTATCTCTCACAATGAAATACACTTTTATATATTCTTATATCCGTATCTACTGTCACGTAGAAACATTCCTGGTCGTTCCCTTCTATCCCCAGTGTTAGTCGATAAATTGTATTGGGGCCATAAATCCACCCCAAGCAATACCATACCAACCTCCAACCTGGGGGTGTAAAACTGCGAACGGCTAATGGCACTCTTAATGAAACTTTTGCGAAAACTTCACATAACTTTCGGGGTGGTTTGTTGTATTTTTCGCCGATATTGTTGATACTGGTTATGTGTTGTGTGAAGTTTTTGACTAGTAATGTGTATAGAGATAAAATAGTGCAATCCGCGTCTAGACATGAGATAGCATTGATATTCTTCTTTTCTGTAGAATTAATTCAAAGCTAAGCAAGATTATCTAGGATTTTCATTTCATGTTTTTAAAGGAGGCTTAGAGGTTTTCTTTGAAACTCAGCTGTAATAAATAGCTGGTATACATGTCTGGTTTGACTTCTTTTGCATGCAACCGTTTATTTATACGCTAACAAAAGTGCTCTAAATCCTTCCAATTAATATTTAATTAATATATGTCTCTATATATAGACCTCCAAGTATAGTCACGTGCTTTACTTATAACTGAAGTATTTATTGCGCGAATTTGAGCAACAAATTCAGGTCGAATGTGGGCGGAAAAAGAACGTGTTACCCAAAATATGGGTTCTCTTGAAAGAATCAAATTTACTGATCCGCGTGAACCGATTTGCAAATGTGAAAAAGATACATAAACTTGCTATGTAAAAATAACGTTACTCGTGAGATTACGGAGGACGGGTAGGAAATCGTAGAATCTGGATTCACAAGGGTTTCCATTATGGCGTACGGTGACAAGAATTTTCCTAATGAGGGATACGATGGTCTCGACCTGGTATCGGATTCTAATCCTTTTTTGTTACATTATGTGAAGGGTCTATGGATAAATTAGACTATTTGTATTTAGTTTGGTGAGCTTGTATTGTGCTACCTACCTACTGCATCCTGAAACCACATTGGAATAATAATACAACAAAGAGAACCCATTTTGGGGTAAGTTTTAATGTATTGTCATCAACTACTCTCCTCTCAGTAATATCTAGTCAATTTTATTAGCTCTTACAAGTGTGTTATAATTTTACTTGTTACAGTTTCTTCTTTTGGTTTAATATTTTGATATATCTTGGAAGGCAAGATGACTACATTATATGGTGCGGTGTGAAGAGTACCTAAAACCCCACGTTGTGACAAGCTTCTTGTAAAACGGTTTATCCCGTATTCATGCAACAGCTATGCATCGTTTCGTACTAATTATATTTATCTGACACGTGACATGATGTGAACG
The DNA here is from genome assembly GCA_963555595.1 of Tethea ocularis. Taxonomy (NCBI): domain Eukaryota; kingdom Metazoa; phylum Arthropoda; class Insecta; order Lepidoptera; family Drepanidae; genus Tethea; species Tethea ocularis. The sequence goes on from OY741958.1 coordinate 12,606,715, forward strand.
GAAGAATGAGACGGAGGGCGTTATGACACTGATTCGGTTATACGAGCACTGTAGTATACACATTCCTGACATTAATTTACCTTAAATAAGGGTATGTGAATGAAGCGCGACGACAGAATATTCACAAAAGCCTTCAGCGGTGCAATTTCAAATCTCGTACCAACAGACGCGCGTACCAAATGGGGTGTAACGTACAAATCGACTTGCTCACTGCAGATGCGTTGCTGGCTGCGACTGACAGATATCTGCGAGGGAATTTAGGTCGCAATGGATGCCGTGCTTACCAAATAGGTCGCAGCTACTCAAGCATCGCTGAAGTGTGACGTCGTTGGTACGGTGTCTGCTACAGCTACAGGACTGTTTTATGCCAAAGTTGGTATTTTTTTTTTAGATTATTTGATTTGAAGACTTGAACGTTTTGTATACTAAGATGTATTTCTATTTCTTTTTTGCGACTTATCTTATGACTTCTATTTCTATCTCTATCTTTTTCTTGCCAGCTGTATCATGTAGCTTAATAATGTTACTACATTGGCGAGCATATTATTCCGGAAATTAGAATATGTGACATGTTAATATTTTGCATAGACCTCTTATTTTTTTATATTTGTATTTAGGGTCCGGAAAAATATGAGAGGTATCTTTATACCGATTATTACTCGTATTGGCAATCGGTCTGGTTACGTATGTCCAAAACAGAATAATCAGAGCGTAGAATTCGATCAATTCGTCACACTTGTACACAGTGGTTGTATTCAGCCAGTAACTTTATTACTGCACGCCTATCATTCACTACGCACGCCCAGCGTCAGTTGGAGTTCATTTGTTATATTTCTCCCATTGTATTACTTATAGCTAATATCGAGGAGGACGTAATAACTAATGTTCTGTGGAATAATAATGAGGGTGCGGAATATATGGGCAGTTGTGTTTTCTTTTCGGAGCTCCGTCTGTCGGTAATATTCCGTAGATGACATAGTATTTTGGTCAATTTAGAATCTAGTACGGAATAGGAACGGCATTATATTGTTCATCGTCGTAACTAGTCGACATATTCTATAGATTTATTTTGAATAATAATTCAGAGCTCTTCGTCAATTTAGTAAGAAGCAGCAGTGATAATTAGGGAGATAATAAGGTTTTAGTGTTTTGTAAAGTTCACACATATAATGATAAATACCTATCTATTTCCCAACAATGAGGAATACCAACAAAAAAATCTAATTAGTCCGTCAGTTAGATTATCAAAAAATATTGATCCGAAAACAAAAAATACCGAAGATACAGTGCGTTAAAATTTTCCGTTCTGCAAAAAGTGTACTAAAAAGTAGTTGTACAATGACGTCACAAGCCCCAATCCTGCACTTTGATGGGACTTATCTTTGTAATTTCTTATAGATTTGATAAAATAAAAAATACGTATCCAATATTTTTTGATAATCTATCTGACGGACTAATTAGATTTTTTTGTTGGTATTCCTCATTTAAACGCATCCCACACTTTTAATAATAAAAAAGTATGGTAATTACTTGGCGGTCTATTGTCATTCGAACAAACTGAGAGTGCTTATATTGGAGTGAGCGCTTTATAAGCGAGGAGCGCAGCCTGCGAGTGTATAATTAATTGAGGCAAATTTGCATATTATCACACGCGAAATTAAACTAATACTTACTTGGCCTATCGGAGATATGAAGCCTCTGTGCAATGGCGGGAGGAGGGACTTCTCATTAACTATATAAAATAATGTTTCCTCTCATCTAATCTTAACTTTTACTCCTCAAAAGCATGTCTTATTGTTGTAAATATAGGCCTCTATTCCTGTGAATCCTTTATAATTTCACTTATTTATATAACACCGAATATCGTCTCTTCATATAGAATCGAAAAATGTTCATCAATTGAAAAGAGCTCAGACGATTAAAGTATTAAAATACTTAAAAAAGAAATTCAATTGGATATAAATTCAAAGAGTAAAATACCTCATTACAATCGAATATCAATGTCTATACGTCTGCCTGTCAGCCCTGACGTTCGCAAACGAAGGCAATCGCTCGCCCTCCACGCCGAGTTCCAACTCGCAAATTGTTTTTCGTTGAAACTTTATCAGGATTTAATGTGAAATGCTTAAAATCATTTTTATGTGTTGCAAAATTTTAGTTTCGGATAATAAAATCCATGATTATAGAGAAGTTAATTCAACTTTAATAGTAGCCAGAGCTACAGACAGGTCTCATCCTAAAATGTTAAATATTTCAAAATTCATCACTGCCGATCTGTTTAGTTACGTTTACTAATATTGGTAATTCCCTGATTTTGCAAATGTTTGTAGGTGGCAGAGACCACCACGTAAACTATCTCCCTTTTCTCGACATTTCGTAATTTTTCTTTGATTTGTTTTTGAATTGATGAACAATAAGTCAGTAGCCCGACTGACTTGCTGAACCGAATGAAACGTCACAAATATGATTAAAATCTTAACGTAGAATGACGTAAGAAATATTACGTAAGTTTTACAATTAGTGAATACATTTCTCTGGCTGTTCTAAAATCTAAGACATCTTTTCTGCTTTAAGACATAGCGATACGATACCCTTTTCATTTAACATTCAAACAACATTTCAGTCTGTTTCTCTACCCAGCAAATGTTTCTTCAACCAGAAAAATCATGTGATCCCCGGAAAGTTTTCTTCAAAAAGTATTTTCTACGTCATTGGTCGCCCTACTCTCAAGCAAACTACAATATTGAAACTGTTGTATACTATAAGAGTACCTACATTCATACATCATTCATAATATGTGTAGTGAATGTCGATGTTCTCTGTCGTGACTTTCAGTCGAGTCGTTTGTTATTATATGAAATTTATTTGGTAGAAATTTAAATGTCGCTTTCAAGACTTTTGTCTTTATATCGTGACAATGTTCCATATACATATTATTATGTTATGTTAATCACAGTATTTTATGTGCATAATATTATTTGAATAGTTATCTCGGTACCTTCTTGTTCTTGTGTCGCTTAAAGCTCTGTCACGATTAAAAGCCTTCCCTTCTGTTCATATTCTGCAGGTTCTTTCATAACTAAATGTAGGTTGTGACTTGTGACCTAGTTGTAGTCAGGCTATCAACCCCTATGATGATAGACAAACAACTAAATAAACTTTTTAACTTATTACACCAACGGGAAGATTGCCAATTGTAGAAACTTTCGTAAAATTAACTGAGAACCATTGTTTCGAAACTTCTAACATTTATATGCTGAGAGAAAAGTATTATGTGTGTCTTACTTAGATGACATAATTGTATTAAATCAAAACGTTTTTACTCATGCAAAGAAAACATTCACCTTGAAAATTGGGACGTTTGATAAAAAAATACTTAACGTCGACAGCACACGGATACCTACAGCTAAAATAAAGCACTGAATTCCTAAGTGACAATGAGTCCCTGTCATGAATTTTATAATCGGCTTTTCGAATGTCAAAGTACAATCCAGGAAAATTTCCGTTATCAGTGTTCCCCGCTTCAATATATTTTCATTAAGCCGCGTAGAGTGTCGAGCTCAGGCGACGATGGCGACACCTACTAATTTATTGCAACGCTCTAATGCGGAATTTAATAAGGTCGGAGTTGTTTAAATTTTTGACACCATTTTGGAAAGGGGATGTTGACTTTGACTTGCTTGAATGTGCGAAATTTTTTCATGAAATTTATCGCATTATCTTGGCTGGTTAATTTGGGCTTCATCACGTAGTAGGTTCGTACTAGAGTTAATTTAAAACAACTAAAGCCAGAAATATTTTGGAAATAGGTACTCTTTCTAATTTCGAATACCTACCTAAGACTCAGCTCCAGAAAGAAATATCAAATCAGATTTATATTTTGTTTTAGTATAATATTAAAAGTAAGCAGAAACAAAATACAAAAGATTACATCACTCGTATAAAGTCCGAATAGAGTTTAGTTTTGTTTGTAAAAATCGGACATGGCTAACTCTACGCTTTTTAGATTGGATCTCTATCGTCCGTCCGTAGAGGTTTCGATTCATAAATAAATATGGCGTCGGGACGCCGCCATCTTGGCGCGAGTTAGGCACCCGGGTTGCGTGAGCGGCATTTGGAGTGTACATTTTACTGAAAAGTTACTATATACCTACATAATGTAATCATAATGAAGTATTAGATATAAGTAATTATTGCATCATTAAATTTGAGAAATTATCTTCCGCTCCTTAAAAACTTTTCCGGCTTTGTTCCATGTAATACAGATGCTTTACTTAGGGCTGATTTTTCAATGGCCAGATAAGCAGGGCATTAGTCTAGTTATTTAACGACCAATAAGCTGTAAATCTGAATTAAAACTATAATTGGGAAATTCGTCTTTAAAATCTGTGTAAAATCAATCAGTTTACATAAACGATTCAGGTAACAGAGCGCACATCAATACCGGTCGCATCAGGGATCCTGCGAACTCGTTCGAGGTTGAAATTAAATGATATTCCGGTATCCGATCATGGGGATCATTCCATTAGTCCCGAGTCCCGAGTCCTGTCCCATTGCCAACAAAGCTAACAGAAGTAACGAATTCAAATTGCAGTGTTCTTACAGAATCTGATTCCAATTCCAAATTAAGTCTGTCAGTTTCGGCATAGTATTTGTTTAATTAAGCGTTTTAGTAAGTAGCTGAAAATTGGTTTTTATAATGCAATTTTAATAACAGAATACACACGTAAGATTTTACTTAAATTTAAATTATTAAAGGTTTATCTTACAGCATTTTAGATTCGATAATTATATTGCAAAACAGAATTCCATTTTATTTTTGTAAATACATGTAAAACTGTAAAAAGTAGGTACCTATTATGTATGTACAATAGTTTCAAATGGATGCTAAAACGTAGCGTGCTAAGAATGTCTTTATGCTAATGTTATCGTCTGTGGAACATAATTTTAAAGTAGGTACAGTACAATACAGTAACTATTAATTTATAAAAACATTGTAGTTAATTCATGTTTTTATTCTTGCTATTTTCTATATAAAGAAAAGCTGGAAAGCTGCGATTGACGGCAAATTGACAAGCGCCAGAGAAAATATGTTGGTTATGATATGTAATTTCCTATAAGTATACTTGAATATAATGTAATTTAGATTCTATTTGACTTTCAATTGGGTTACAATTTACATGTAGAGCTTATAATAATATACCTAATAACTATATACAAACTTTTATACTTGCTTCGCATCTGCGCTGTATTGGGATGCTTTTTCGTATTTTTTGAATTTTTACAAAAAAAAAACACTTTTAGAAAGTCATTATTAAAACCACTTACACACTACAGACTGCAATAAACGCGTTTCGCTCAGCAATGAGCAGTGGGCACGCGAAATGCGTACATTTTCTTGAATGCGTGGGCGACGTCAGCCTCGCCGCACCCCAGGGGAAATCACGATATGACAACCATCTCCGTTCAATCGCTTACCGCTCGAGAATCGTAACGGCGATATAAACTCCAGTGGATAGGAACACTTATTTTTTACTTAAGAATTGATATTATAATGGCAAATGAGTAAAGTAATAATGGTGTGTAAAGTAACTAAGCTGTAGACAAAATAGATAAGCCTGTTTTAAGAATTACAGGTTAGCAATTAACACAGAGACATACTACGTTAGCAATTTTAACATGATGATGAGGTGTGTCTTTTTGTTGCACTAAGCGTTTTTTTTTTAAATCAAGCTGTCAAAACGGCTATCATAGCGTGCCTGCCTATGTCTATATCTATTCTTTTCTTCTTCTAATTAAAGCTGAAGAGTTTGTTTGTTTGAACGCGCTAATCTCCGGAGTTATTGGTCCGATTCGAAAAATTATTTCACTAATAGGGATTATGAAAATCACGGGGATAATGTAGCTTACATTATCCCCGAAGGTTATAAGCCACTTTTTGTCTCGGGAACGCGAATGAAGCCGCGGGGAACAGCTAGTATTTTATAGAGGTAAAATTCGAAAGTTTGTAAGTAGGATGTAGGAGGTAATCTCCGGAATTACTGGGCCGATTCTGAAAAATATTGAATAATAGGCTACATTATCCACGAGTGCTATAGGCTACTTTTTATTTCAGGAACATAAACAAAATCCGGTCATCTTTTATCGAATAAACGCAAGCATTATATCTCCCCAATTTAAAATGTCAAAGTAGTATACGTTTTATCTTGGTCTAACTTCTGAACATACCAACTCCCTCTTGGTACCTTACTTTACATTCTGCGATGGCGCTGAGAACGTGTGCAGCAGTATGGCACGGCGATAAGTTCCCTAGATAACAAAGTTTTTATTGCATTCCGAAGTGTTTATATTGCATAAATTATAAGTAATGCTTTATTGGATGCTTTGCGGTGTAAAAGCAATTAAAAATGTATCTTAGAACTTGTGTTTTAAAGTGCATCGTAGAATATTAAGTTCTTCGTTTGTTTTACTAACTGTTCGGTAGGTTGTTTCGGACATAAATCTTTCATTTTTTTATTTGCAATACCAGAGGTATTTGTGCCGACCTATCTCAATTAGAATAGATCATATTAAATTCTTTACAATGACTTGATTATCTTGATCCATGTCATGATTTACACGCTAATTAACAAAATTCAGCTAAAGAATGGCGTATCCCTCCTATCAGAAAATCCTTCCCTGTCTTCGCGACACTATGTACCTATATTTTTCCCGTGGCTGCCCATCACCATATATCATTTGGGATTAACCCTCCTAGACCTACGCCAGTTTATCTACTATGCGCGACTTGAACATTTTCCCCCAACGTCTGGGTCCTTGACCCCCTAATGACGCCTAAACTTTGTGAAATATTCCTCAAGGTAGGCCCGTTTTAGAATTACGCGTCATGAATATTTTATCGTTATCAGTTTCGTTTTTGTAGATGAATTCTGTTGCGCAACTGCAGCGGTTTTCATTATGTTTCTGTATTTCAGACTTCGATTAATAAATACTAAGTAATAATAAAGCGGAAGAGTTTGTTTGTTTGACCGCGCTAATCTCCGGAGTTACTGGTCCGATTTGGAAAATTCTTTCACTGATAGGAAGCTACATTATCCCCGAAGGTATATGCAACTTTTATGCCGGGAACGCGAGTGAAACCGCGCGGAACAGCTAGTTCATTGAATAACTTTATTTATTCTTTGTCAGGGATACCAACATAGAACCCATAAGAATATTCTTACCTCTAATGATCCCAGAATTTATGCTTTTGATAACAGTTCATTCAAACAAATGTGCTGAAACAATTTCATAAGGCTACCCTAACATTTCTGTTTCGAGTGTAGGTAGGTACCTATATAAAAGTAAATCTCTCAAGTTAATCGCTTAGGTCGTCGAACAGTTAATGAAGTGGGGTTTGCTTTATGCGGCTGTTTGGAAGGGAGGCCACGTGTGGTTGAAACGACCCAGTGCCGAAATTGATTGTGTGTGTAGACTTTATTGCCGTTTCATTAAAGTATATTTTTGATGTAAGATGGAGACTGACTGAATAGGATGTAGGGTAAAGACCACCAATAGGAATAGCTTCTGATAGATTTTTAATTTTTGGAAGGAATTGACAATATGCATGACTTTTTTTTATCGCATTAACAAAATATGGAAATACCGTAAAAAATACGTCAAAAATTAAAAATATGACGATCATGTAAACTCCATGCTAAATTCTGTTTTGCTTCAAAGAGATAGGAATAAATCTTTGATGGCTTATATCTTGGTTATTTTTATAGTTATTTTCCTTCAGCTTTTTATATGAATGTGCTTTTATTAAAGCAAAAAAAAAAAAAAACATGCATATTCCCTATTTATATCCTTAGCAGTTAGCCTACATGTTATTATAAAAAATATAAATGTATTTATTGTACACAGATTTTTTTAATTATGAGAAACAAATATGAAAACCTTAACTTTATCCAATCCTACCAATTCACTTACGAAATCCATAAACATATCTGGAAGTATTTAACGAAGTGCTATTATAATCAACAAACCATAACCAGAGCGCGTACTCAAACAACGTCGTCGGTCATAACCGCAACAGACGCCATAAAAAAACCCATCAAATTATTGCATGATTAACGCCCTTGCCTCCTCGACTGTTACGTTCAGAAACATGCTGTAATTAGAACTCGTCAAGGTGTAAATTCAGGTGGTTACATCACACGTCACTCGATATACGCGTTCCTGAACGAACGAGCTGTGTAATAGCGTTTAATCTGACAGGGATGTCAGTTTGAAGTTTATGCAATTTAAAGTTTGAAATGTTCAATGATATATTGTACTTTGAAGTATCCGCCTGTCTGGCTACCACCCTCAAGTTCTGAGAAAATCTGTCGCCAAGCACCTTCCGGTGTGTTCCGACAGCTGCATTTGGGGGCCAGTTTCCTTCTAGGTTTTGTGTGCTTACCACCATCGACCACACCATCACACCACGATGAGACTGTGGACAAACACAAGCCTATACATAAAAAACAAATCTTGTCTCAGTTAAGTAAAATACGGTTTTGTGATATACATCATGTGTACAAAATATAGTTTTTAATTTTATTCAATAACATTTAAAACATTAAAATTGAAAATCTTTAATTGGCTGTAAGATCTACATTTAATAAGAAAATTGTATTTTACTTTTAAGAGCTGTGGATTTTGTAATAAATAAAATAAAATAACATTAGCTTAGTTAGACCAATGACAGATACGCAGAATCAGTGTCGTAATTTACTTCTCATACATAATATAACATAACTTAGTATTGCCATCCTTACTTAAAGAATAGCGGCAAGCCCTACATTACAGTATTTACTGTTTAAGCACATCTACTTGAAACTGCATATTGAAATACTTTGATCTACATAATAGCTTCTTCAATTACCTATATACATTATGTTTGTATGTTCATAGGATGTAATATGACAATACTTAATAATTAATTACGCAATTAACATGATTGGAGTGTTCCTATTAGTTGTTCGAGTGATTGTGACAATATTGTTGAACTAGCTGTCCTCCGTGGTTTCACGCGTTCCCGGGATAAAAAGTAGGCTATATATTATTCCAGGGTATGATCTATCTATGTGCCAAATTTCATCCATATCCGTTCAGTAGATTTTACGTGAAAGGGTAACAAACATCCATATATCCTCACAAACTTTCGCATTTACTCGTTTGAGTAGGATAGTAGGATGTAGATTTATATGAGACGAGTATTTCGGTATAGATTAAGCACTCACTAGATTGTTCGTGGTGATTACTGACGCTGTTGACGGATTAAGACAGAATTTAGCACAATCTGTTTATTTTTAATTTATGTTTACTACGATACAAAAGTAATTTAAAAGTTTGCTGATGGCTTCCACAGATAAGTATCCTGATCTAATTATATTATTATTATAATTTTTTTGTATTTGCACAACCATATGCCTACTTTTTGTTATTAAATTATTTACTTTATATTATTTATTAATATCTAACAAATGTATACAATTTATTTTCAGAAAAAAAAAAGTCATATTCAACTTTATTTTTTTTCTTATTATTATTATATTGCAAGAATATCATTTTATAAATATAGGCACCGTTCATATGTCCGTGAATCACCCGTGGCTTCAGCCGAAAATCAGCGCCGAAGTTATCTTCAGCACATGCTGAGCTGGGGCCATTTGAACCCACAAGTTCACATTGTATGTATATATAGATATTGTTTTGTGTATATTGCTTTTGTCTGTCTGTTTTTACTTACGTGCTGTATTTGTTGTTATTATGTTTCGTGTGAATTGGTGTGTTCAATAAATGATAACTTATCTTATCTTATAAGTAGGTATCACTATATTATGTCGACTCTTCTAAGTTAAAAAGTACACATACTTACGCTTAAAACTGGGTGTTTCATTGGACTTATACAATATTCGAGTAACACGTTTCCACCAATTAGGTTATGACTTCATATCTCTACTTCTTGCTTGCGTGTTTTAAAATAGGGTTGCCGAATTGATTTTAGGATTTATATTTACATATCACGGAGAATAATTAATGGCTAAATATTTAATGAGTCGGGAAGTATCCACAGTTTTAATTATACTGAACCTTTAAAATAAGAGCATAGCCGGTACCCTAACATATAAAACATTTGAGCCCCGGATATTATGTCAAAATGAACCTCTCCAGTCGAAATTAATTAAGTACTGTTATGGTTATTTATAACGTTTCAGAGTCAGGTTGTTGTTATGTATTATGTGTGTTAATATTTTCAAGTTATTTGGATGGCCCAAATAAAAGAAAAAATCATTCTTAGTTTTAAAAAGGATTATTTCTGACGTTACTAATGAAAAATTGCAATTTAAAAAGAAATCTCGTCACATATTCTCTAGTTTAACATTTTTTTTTTAAATCTCTTGCAACAAAGAAAGCCGAGAAAAATTTAATCAAGAATCGTAAATTCTCGTATATCGTCGCCTTAAAATATGTTTTCGAAGTATTCTTCACTTTATATTTTATGAACGAAAAATTATACCCAGATTATTAGAGAAAATCAAGAAATGTAGAAATGATTCAACGTGGTAATAAAAATAGTATCATATTATCTTTATTTTTATTACTTATCAATTCTTATTTCTATTCGGACAAAGAAGAAAGAACGTTATATCCATTTCAATATGTAATAAAATTGTATTGTTTCCCCATGTACATACACGAACATAATTTTTGGGTGTATTTATCAGCATAAGTATGTATTTATAAAAAACGGTAGTATATCAGTTGTCTGTTTAGTTTGGGATCAGATAACCATGTGTGAGGAATGTCCCAGGATATTTATTTTAAGAATGATGTGGTTACTGACTCGTCATCGGGCAGGTTGAATTTCATCAAGTATTTACTGAAGTGACATGGCGGTTCCAAGATACAAAATAATCAATATTTGTCAAAGGAAAGAGATAATTAATTGAAACTACAAACACCTACGTTAAGAATGTTGATCAAGAGTCACGACCTTATAAAGCCAGGTAGGTACATATCGACAAATTTTAAGCTTTAATTCCCATTTCAATTCAGAGGGACAAAGTTGCTATAGGATATTCCCTTTGCAACACAGGTCAAAGGTTATTCAAATTAAATGTTATTCAAACGGTTGCGAACCCTGCTAGGAATCGATGGCGTCGGGCGTCGGGCCGGCCGTCGACCGCGCGGCCCCGCACCTAGCAGGCACCGCACCGATCTTATCGTCACGAACATGCCTTATGGCGAGGCTACCTGATTTGTGAATGAAGTTGATAATATTACTGTGCCGTGACCCCGCTGAAGGATGGAAGACCTGACGCTATGTTGTGTAACAGCTTTATAACGGCTGAGTTATGTTAAGTTGTCTTTTTATCATTCGTTCTTATGAAGCGAGAATTCTTCCACGTCCAAATCTAGTCTATTGAATTAAATACTCTCAAGACGACATTTTAAAAATATCGCTAAATGCTAGTTATTAAAATAACCCGAGTGGAAGTACAACTATACTCGTATACAATTATTGTATGTGTATGTATGTGATTGTTATATGTGTTGTGAGTCTGTAAATACCTTCACAAATACATTTCAAAACGTTTTATTGAGGGGCGCGCCATGTTATCGTAGTTGATCTAAAAAAATGTGTAAATATGTTAAAATAAATAATAATTTGTTATCTTAGTTTTGTTTCTTGCAATTATGAGTAGATGCGGTTGGAAACTAAATTGTTCAATTCTCGAGTAAAGTTTGAAGGAAGTAGTAATTTCATCCTTCGTCGCCGCGTCGGTTGGAAACCCGCCGAGTGGCGGAAACTGTATTGTTTCTATTTCTAAATATCCGATGATATTGGTTGAAGCCAGGAACTAGACTCTTGAAGAAACGAATAGAATACATAAAAAAAAACAATATAAAAAAGATACTGTGACCTTAATCTTATTAAGGCTATTGTTATCCTTTTGTTTAAATTAATTTTAAAGAAACATCTTAAAAATTTATTAGGTACTTACCTACTCAATATTAATATTATACTTTAGCTGTAAAAACTTTAATGAAAATCATAACTTAAAATTAAAGCTTAAACTCGAGCAATAAAGTTAGCAAAGTGGTTATGGCTCATATTAATGGTAATGAAGTAAAAACAGTTGCACGCGCAAGTTATTTCTCATTTCCAAGTTAATTTGCTCTGTGACGTTAATCTGGATGCCGTTGGAGAATATAGCAATTAAATAGTCAGTCGATATTTCACAAAAAAAACATTAAGAATTTAATGTTAAAAAAGTTTCAAATGGATGTAGGTACGTACGTTTGTTTCAGAAGCATTTTCAAAGAATACTGTAAAAAGCTACGTTGCTTTGTGTTTGTACTTTAGGAGGAAAGTAACTTGCTGGAGAAAACAAGTTATATAGATGCAAAATAAAATGAAAAAAATGTGCTAGCTTTGCAATTATCAGATTAGGAAGGACTATGAAAAAGCTGGGGATTTCAAAGTATTCTTTTGATGAAATTCTAATTCTCGACTTATTTGGTGTTCTTGGATCAAGTGTTTGAAACCACATTGATAGAAAGAATAGAAAAACAAGTTACACTTCGAACTATAGGTATATTCTAGTAGGTAACTACATTCGTATTGTTTTGATTCAATCATTATTCCTGTTTGAACGGTTTCGATGCATTTCATTTACTGAAGCATTTTCATATGATTTCAGATTTCATACGTAGGTACCTACTAGAATATACCTATAGTTCGAAGTGTAACTTGTTTTTCTATCAATGTGGTTTCAAACACTGGATCACTGAAACGTATGGAATTCCAAGAACACCAAATAAGTCGAGAATTTGAGTTTCGTAATTTCTTTGTAAATTTACTCAGTAAGTACGGCTTCATGTTTGTTTAAATGTTGGCTTTGTTATATTCTTCGAATTGAAATTATGATATTGTATTTTAATGATTCATTGTGGTGAGATCTCAATACATGCTACATTGGTGTTTCACATCTTAATGAGTATTCTGTATATTTAAATAAGGCGAATGCACATTTAATTAAATCTATTGATTTAATATGACCTTAAAAATTAAGTTGAAACTTTCACTTAGTTCTGTATGATTATTTATTTTATATTGTTACAAAATATGTGTTCTGCATTGATACGCATTGGTAATTGTTGTCTTGGTAATATCGGTAAATACAGCTTTCTCGTGTGATACTGTCAAGTATGGAAGTTCGGTTAAGTGAGAGCATAATCTTAGCTTCGTCTTAGCTGAATTCATTAAACGTAGATATTGTTTTCGCCCCATAAGTTAGGTAGAATTTTATCGGGAATATTCTCGGAAGATTCGGGCATTCGGGATTCGCTATTCGCTTCATTTCTCTTAGAAGCAAATTTCGGGCATGTCATAAGACTATTTATGATGAATTGAAGATTGATGGAGTTTACAAAATAAACATACATTCTGATATCAATGTTAAGTCAAACATAGCCCAAGAAAATCCTATTACATCTTATAAAGGCGGCATGTAAAAGAAAATGACAGCCATTAAAATACAGTCTGATAATGCATTGCAATTTCCATTAACTGCTAGGCTACAGTAACGGAAAACGAGAGAGCGCCTTTTTACCACTCGAAATGAAACATTTCAAAAGACTACTGCGACCTACTCTTGCTGTTCATTATCATGGTGGAATACCAGCTGGAAAAGATCCCCAGACAAAGGACATTTGAATATTAAAAGCAGCGTTATACGACCTACATATAGGACGGACAAGGGTTCGCAGTAACTATGTTGAAATTATTACAGCGTCGTTGGATCTGATAGTTATCATAGTATCTTTCTTTGTTTCTTCACGTAACAGATATTAGCTTCTAAGATCCATTTCTGGATATGTTTCTACAATATTTTTCCAAGATTGACGATGCATTGTTGATTCGTCTCCAGCATGCTTTACGTCTCTTCTTCCCCACTTCTTGTCGGGTGGTCTCGTGATCTAGTCATATTGTCTAATCAACCACACGTGAATCTGTCGCCAAGCACCTTCCGGTGTGTTCCGTCCGACAGATGCACTTGAGAGCCAGTTCATAACTGACCACGGTGAGATTGTGTCAAACACAGGCCTATACATGGTTAAAAAGTCAGGCGGTCCTATTCTACAGACCCTACCATCGAGGTACCCCCACCTCTCCAAAGGCAGGTACTCTATTCGGTGAACCAATCCCCTGGGAAAGGCAAGCCAAACATCTCGGGAATAATTATCGATGATCGTTTGACCTTTGATGCCCACATTAAAGCGGTCCGCGCGCGCGCCGCCTTTGTGTTAGGGCGCCTCCACTTTTTATTGAATCGTAAGTCTAAACTTGCCCTCAAAAGCAAGGTTAGACTATATACCACGTGTATCCGCCCCATTATGACCTATGCTAGTACTGTGTTCGCACATGCAGCTCCTGCACGGATCCATAGCCTTCAGGTGATTCAAAACCGTTTCATGCGCAAAGCCACGGGCGCCCCGTGGTACATGCGTAATGAAAATCTTCACATTGATAAAACAATTTATAAAACGCGCCTCACGCAGATTTATCAATACCGCCTTTAATCACCGCAACCCTCTTATAGTGAAAGCCGCAACCTACATGCCCTCCCGTATACTCCGTATCCTTAGAACAAGGCAAGCCCTCAGCGAGCCGTAGGACCCCATAACATTAGCTCAGATCGAAGCTGACGAAGCCCGTAAAAGTACACAACACACTACACAAAACCGATTACGCTACCGTCCTCGACGGCGAGGACCGCCGCGACGTCCCACTCAGTCTCGTCTCGTTCCAGCGGCCCGAGCTGCCATTAGTAATCCGACCGCCCCCAATTAGTCGTAACTCGTACAAAGTCCTCCCCTTCCCCCGGTAACGCCCTGAGCCGTTCGTATCCCACTCGGGGGTGCCCTCAGGCGTGGTTACCTAAATGTTACCCGGCTGAGAGCTCTCTGCGCTCGCCGATTGTCCGGTAAGGTTGGAGCAGCCATCAGAGGCTACCAACTTTAGTCCTTTAAAAAAAAAAAAAAATGGTTAAAAAGTGAACAAATATTTGCATAGTCTAGTCTCAGCTTCAAGTGTGAAGATATCTTTAGCCAAGATATCTTTTAGAACTGGTTTCATCCACCTGATATCGTAGAGAACTCAGTATTTTTCGTCATTTTCTCTCAGTTAATGGGCAGGATGCAAGTGAGATTGCCTTTCAGCATTTTCAGCGAGAATACTAGGTTTTTTAAAAAACTTCATTACACCTCGTTTCTCGCCTGAAGCGCTAAAGGGAATGACTTTATAAGTACTTATATGTACGTACATTCTAGCTTTGAGTAACGAATTTCATGACAAAGCTTTGTTATTTGATATATATGTATACATATGAGTATAAAGTCGTGCTCTACCTGTAAGCAAATCTTCAAAAATGTAATCTCATTAAAGACATTTATTAATTTAAAACGGAACACGCTATTATAAACCCTAAATCAATTACATAAAGCCTAACGACCGAAATATTTCGTATTCAAGTCTTACAGTCAGTATTGATTATAATGCGACTACTGTTCCACGCATACCTGTTACAAACATTTTTTTAAAAGCCTTAAAAGAATTTATAGCGCACTAGTTTCAAAATGTTTTTTGTTTGTTTCTAAAAAAAAATGAATCTGAAGATTTGTTCCAGTCACTTCGTCATTTGAGACAGTATTTTATGACTAATGTTTTGGGATGATGCCTTATAACGATTTTTGTTGATAGGTGACGATTGACGTGTGTAAATGTCATAAAAATATATATATCCATATTAATAAAAACATGGAAAATATATCTAGTTTTGGAATCTACGGAACGTTAAAATTGTCGCACGGAATTTTCTATTGTATGTGTGGGGGAGCAGAGGAGATATTGGGGTGTATATCCCCGGTGTTTACCCTGCGGCTTAATGATAAACATTCGAGTCTGTTTTACAAACTGAATTAGATTTCATTTTTTTGACGCCATATGGTTATTGCTTCTTTACGCTCTTTTATTTTTATTTTAATGTGATATGAACTTAATATTTGCAGAATGGTTGACAGACAACACCTTCACAATAATGATTAAATAAAAAACTAGTGTTGATTGATATTTATAACCGCTTAAGGTATACTTGCCTACTTCGAAAAATATACAACGAATAAAAGAAAGAGTCATTATTATTTGCCCCAAGTTTATTTTTCTTTCTGTCGTATAATATTACGTTACGCCGATTACCTACGAATAGAAGTAGGTCGGGCATAAAGTCTTAGCATTCCGCAGTATACAATTAACTGCGTTTTTATTGTTCCGCTATTTTCCTTGATTCAAATATTATAACTTGCCTATCGGAAAACGAAAATGTTTTAACCACGGCCATGCGAATCCATCCCCTACGCAGGGTTGACGCGCATGCGCGGAATGAGTCAGTGCGCCGCCCGTCGCAGTCCGTTGTCAGGCGTCGCCACCGCCGCCCGTAGCACCTCTACGAGCCGTAGCCCGTAGCACCAGCCGTAGCGCGTAGCCTAAACCCTATACCTGCAGTGACGTTTGCAAAACGTTATGAGTAACGTTTAAAATATTGTTATACATTTATAACGTTGTGTAAAAAAAGTGTTGAATATATGGACAGTGCTGCAATGGTTTGCGTGCAGTGACTGGATTTCATTATCTTTGATTGTCAGATAAAGTTGGAATTTTACTGTTGCTGTCTCATTGTGATGTAAGTTTTCATTTTAATTAAATAATTATTGATTCATTTGCTGTAATATTTATGTGTTTCGTACGTAATTGTTAAAATTACCACTTTGGTTATGGTCTATCTTGGGTTTCTTTCTAGCTTGTAGTTGATTTGATGTTCATTTGATGTACTTAGTTGTTAAGTAGTGAGGTCACGTCATGGGTTAATACGATGATAGCTGAAATGTTATGGAGTATTATTACAATAATACACGTTTACATGAACTAAACTTTTACGTATATTATGTTGTTAAAATATCTCAATATTATTTAAATAATTGTGTTGCAAAACCTATCAGACTAACTTTAAATACGTTACGTACGTATTTGCTATTTATTTTTGTTAAACATAAAAAAAAAATTGTAACGTAAAACGTTATTTCTGTTATAATGCAACATTTTTTTTATTATATTAGGTATATGAACACATAGTGCCCTTCAGAAAAGATTAATGTAGTGATTCACATATGCTACTTTTTTCTCTCTCAGGTAATCCGTATATGAATGTACACTGTAATAATAAATAAATACATATGATGGTGACGTAGACTAAAGACGTAAAATACATGTATTCAGTCAATAGTAACTCTACTATTGGCATTTTCAGGAGCCAGTGTTGTTACACCTAATGTTTGTAGGTTGTCGGTCCTTTATTGGATCCTTTGTTATTTATAGGTTACCCAACTCGAGAACCAACACAACAAGAACGAGTACGTTTTGGATATCCATATCTACATCTTGCTAGCTATGTAATTATATAGATTCAAAAGAAAGGTCCACAAAAAAGAAGCCTTGCTGAGTTTCTTGCCGGAGTCTTCTCAGTTTAAGGGTAAACCTTCGGTTGGAGCGTTAAATTCAAATTTAATCACGTTTTTTGCTAATTGCAGCTCAATTATAGGTCGTAAGTTATCAATATGTTATTTGCGACAAGAATGGTAGTATATTTACTGATTAATAATAAAATAAATCATAAACATATTACGCTAAGGTATATTACTGACATATACGACTATTTCATGAAAATGTTACTAGCTGCAATTAGCAAAAGACGTGATAAAATTTGAATTTAACGCCCCAACCGAAGCCTCCACCTTAAGTGTATTTCGAACCGGTGGTAGACTCTATTGTAAAAATTGACACTATTGACATTCATAAGTGCCTTATTAGGACCTAAACTGAATAAATGACTGAGTTTATCTAAATGTATAAAAAGTAAGCACGAATGTGTGACTGTCGGACTGACTGATCTGTCAACGCATAGCTCAAACCATTGGACGGATTGAGCTGCAATTAGGCATGCATATAGCTATTACGATTTAGGCATCTGTTAATAAAGGATTTTAAAAAATCAACCCCTAAGGGGTTAAATTTGGGGTTGTGGGTGAAACTGCAGGGCGGAAAGCTAGTGTTCTTATATGAGCTATATTAGTATTGACGTGGCAAAAACATATGTATCGCATGCTTCTATAATAAGAATAATATCCTGAGATATTTTTCCTTCACATACCTTCGAATCTATATATTACATATTATAAATAATTACACCGCCCACGGTTTCCTGCGATCAAGATAGCCAGTCGGCTACTATAAGATCCATTCCCTAAGCTATGGTTTTCTCATTATTCCTTCACCTAATAATCAGTCTTAATGTGGGATTCGAACCTTGATAAAGAAAGAAAAGAAAACATTTATTCTGGACTACACACAACATTGATAACATTTATATACCAAACAGACATGCAGTGAATGAAATCCAAACAAAATGCGGATTTGAAATAAAACACTGCAGTGTAGACATATGACGACTTGCGCTGAAAAGCTGAAAGCCCACTGTGTGGTTATTTTTAGCGAACACCGTTCCCCGAAACGATTGTTATACGAACGAATAGCGTGTTAAGTGTATAACTATACTGAACGCTGGATAACGTTACTTTTTGTCGTCTACGTCAGCGGCAGGGTTAATTTCGTTAAGTTGTCGTATGTTGCGAGCGAATAGAGACACTCTGCTCTCTAGTGCTGCCAACTACACTATTTGTTACTTGACAGATTTAAATTAAATGCTTCACTTTCATACGTTTAAGTAACGAGTTGTCTAATGTGTTCTTGAGCAGAGACTTATAGCTCAACATTATGCAATCTCGTATCATACTGCTTGATATTCATATGCATAGAAGTGTTCCCGTCTGATTATGAGACTCATAGCACATACTTCATTTAGACTTCACTTCCAAACATTTGACTGATTCAGACGAAACCCCAAGGCAGAATAAAATCGAAGGGTGACTCATCTGGCATCCCCTACGTTATGTCGCAGACAATTCGATAATTAATCCAAATAATCCACCCCCGCACAATGGCAGATGTAATCTAGTGAGATCATGGAGTAGGGTCTAAACGTACGTGAGTCAGGATATATGTCTCCTGGATAGAACAGCTTTGAGTGAACTATGTATCATATTTTGCAGTATTGGTCCCGGTCGGTCTTGGCGTTTAATACAATTGTACCTATCTCTGCTTCAAATAGTGTTAAAGTCGGTGCGATGGCTCAGTAGTAGTGACGCCGAATGCAGTGTCGAGTCGTTTTCAGTGAAAAAAAAAAACTCATGACGATAGAGTACTGAGACCTGGCTGGCTACCAACCTCAGGTTTACATACTGTCATTAAACAACTGCCGGTGAGTAACGGCAGACCTTGTAGGCTTTATGTGATAACTACCTTCAGTTACACTATCACTAACCCCTTATTCAAGGCGAATAGGCTCTTTTGCTGTTGATATGATGAATTTTGTACATAACATAGGATAAGCGCTTCTTGACTTTAACAGAAAAGGCAAGATCGATCAAACATTGGCAAACTAGCAACAAATTATCATAGCTTCCATCGCATGAAAACTCAGCACCGTCTGTAAGGTAATCTGAGACCTACTGTTACAAGAATATAAGCCATATCAGTTCGAATTAATCTGGTCCTACGAGTATGTTCACCAACTTTTCCCGTAGAACCTAGATTTCAGATAAGGATCTCTTTGAAGTAACTTTGCATGCCTGAATTCTAGTTACCAGTTTCTAGCTAGCTAATAATTGTGAAGACAGTATATATAGAAACTTGCGAAATTTGTTGAATAAATTGATTTAATTAATTAACAACATAAAAAAGTCCTACCATTAAAAATGTGAAATACACTGTCCAAAGTAACAAATAGCTTTAAAGCATGGAGAGGGATGTAGGTACTTATACTGGGATGGTTGGTGAAGCCGCGCGCGTTTTTTTCTATGTTTCGTAAAATACATTTATACCGAGGTTTCACTCGCCTTTCCGGGATAAAAAGTACCCCATGTCCATCTCCATATCATATCTATAGGCTATCTTCGTGGCAAAGTTTACCGTGGTCACTTCAGCGATTTTGGCGTGATAAGGTAACAGACAGACAGCTACTTTCGCATATCATTATATTATATGGATGAATTTCATGATACCAATTTCACTATATCCGAAATCCTGTTTTCGTTATAGGTACCACATTATCATAATATAATAAAAATCAAGTCAAGGCAATTTCTAGTGAAAATATATATCCATCATTGTGTCAGTAATTTTCTATGGGATCGAGTGTGCGTTGGTACGTAAAGGGGGACTTACTAAAGCAATTATTGAGGTGTATTGCGTTCCAAATGCCATGGATGTTTTGGGATCCAACTAATACCACGTTATGGTGTATTATGATTAAGGGGAAGATCTTGTGGTACCCTTATTTTGTGTATTTTAAATGATTCGATTTATATATTCCATATTTGGCTGAAAAATGATTTTTATTCATTCAATAGAACAAGTTTTTAAAAAACAATAATATCATGTAATTTAAATGAACTTAGTCATCTTGACTGAAATTTAAAAGATTTATTTATAGAAAGTTATAATTATCTATATCAACGAGTCAATAATGCGATAGTAAAATGTTAAAATGTGTCGCCAAGCCAAGTTCCTTTGGCTCTGTGGGCTTACTTTCGGCCCCATCATCACTTACCATGATGAGATTGCAGTCAAACACTAGCCATCCATAGTTTTTCATTTAAACTCACCTAAAATTAATTAAATGAAGCTAACCAAATGTGAAATGCAATAACAGGGTAGACGTTTAACAAAATGAATATTCCGGCTTTAATCGAGGTGGATGGAACGAATGCTACCCCGTTGGAACTGTTGATATTTGAAATGCTTGATTTTTTAATTGTTGGTTTTTTATTTCCATATTGTTCCTATGCTTGAATGTGCTGATTGTTGTAATGTAATTTAAGGCGATGATAGTTTAGTGATAGTCACTTTGAATGCCAAGAAGTGAAGGAGCTTTGTGAGGAAATATAATCACTTTGCTTACGATTTTAAATCACAAACTAACGAAGTATTGTTATAAAATCGAACCAAAACCATCAAAAGGTGGTGTTCGAAATTAGAATCACTCTTTACTCACTTTCTTTTTCCTTTTCGTGCTGGAGAAGTGGAGAGGTGAAAAATTACTTTGTTCACTTGTTGAAGAAATAACGATGGTTTCGCCTCTTTAGTCATCATTAGATGTGTGTCACGGAAATGGCAATAATAGGTAATAGTAAATCTCAATATACACGTATCTTCCTTTTCTTTCCCTTATGTGGACCGCAGTATGTTTCTATTTTCTACATCAACGAATAAGTGAATGAAATTTTGTAAACACGGTTCTTCTAACTGATATATGCCTGTGTGTGATGTGAACAGTATTAAAATAATGCAATAAAAAAACAAAATTTACTATAATTATAACGACAACGTTAGTACATTCAATACGTACTATCTAAAAATACCATTGATTTTAGTATAAATTCTACTCGTATCGTATACGATGTTATTAGACAATATGGTTGATATTAGTCAAGCAATAATCTAGAGACACGATGAATGTCCCCAAGACTCAGCGCCGACCGGTGTTATGTCGTTGCGGGACTATATTGCGTCAGGGCAGTTCACCCTGTCGACGGCAATATACATTGTTGGATCGAACTTGTAAGAAATTAAATCAAATAC
Organism: Tethea ocularis; assembly: GCA_963555595.1. Taxonomy (NCBI): domain Eukaryota; kingdom Metazoa; phylum Arthropoda; class Insecta; order Lepidoptera; family Drepanidae; genus Tethea; species Tethea ocularis. The sequence continues at coordinate 12,628,562 of OY741958.1, forward strand.
CTATTGATGTTTCTTAAATTAAAATCTTATTATTTTTGTCGCGACAATCTTTTAATGCAGACTTTCTTTCGAATTGGATAAAATGTAATCTGGTCCACACATATTTGGTGCATATACCTAGTAGTTAAACCTGAAATATGCCCTTAGTATTGTAAACGTGAATACAATTTAATGTTAGTTGAAACATAAATTAAAATAATAAGTCGTTATTTATTATACATTTTTTCGAGAAAACTACTAAGTGTTGTTGAAAATTTCATAATACGCAGATTGAAGGAAAATATCAGAATCACTTTATCTACGGGGTAAATTCAAAATGAATTTAAGGCATGGTTTTGCAACATCCAATATCCTCAATTACATGTTTGATAGCTGTATGCCATTTGGCAGAGATATTCAAACAGGAATCGATATATGTGGCACACTGCCTCTCGTAGCGATCAAGCCATCCCTCCGACTCCCTGGCCACATGCGGCTTGTTCGACAAGCTTTCTATCAGTATGTCAAACCGCATGTTATGCTTAAAGTCGTTAGTACGGTCATTGACTCCCCTGCACACAGCGGGGTGGCACAACCTATTTCAATTGTATGAGCCCTTTCTGCATAAATAAGTTCTTCGACAATCAGTCCTCGTGACTCATCATTTTGTACTAATGGACTTGGGAATTGAGTTTCATATAAACATTGATTAATATTTAAGTTTGAATACGATGAAAATGGAGGATATATAGGCGTAATACTTACTGGATTTATCTTCTCTGTTCTTCTTTAACCTGACACCTATAACTTGGATGTCTTCAAGGACAGAGTAGATAGAGTATGTCGATGACCAAACGTAAGCCGATTTTACAAGAATTAAGTTAAATTCTGCTCTGGACTAGTTTAATACTTTACACGTGAAGATTACCTACATATTAATAATTATTAATTATTTCTTTGTTACAGGTAAGCCAAACAAACTAATTGAACTTAGTTGGTAACTTGCTTGCTAAGTATATTGTTTCATACGTAACATAACAAGGTAAGTGTAGACATTGTACGTCAATTTTCAGTTATACCTACTTCTTACGTGACGTAATTTTCTCGTATTTATTTTAACTAGCTTCACTGCGGTTCCCGGGATAAAAAGTAGCCTAGTAACATAGGCCCATAACCTATCTCCATGCCTAAAATGTCTGTCGCTCTGTCGCTCGATCGAAATCGCTGTCGATCTGTCACTTTCATATTCAATAATAGATATTCAGCTCAAACCTACACGACAATGAACGTTAACCTATACAACTTAAGGAACTTTTCTCCGTCGATAATTGTAAGGATAACTTCTGGATATGCTGACACATCTTATACACATTAAAATCGAGGATATAAGCAACATGCCTCTAGAGGCCTCCCTCCTCCCATATCCACCTCCTAACTCCCACCCACCCTCGTATTATTATGAAACGCGAGTTTTCAAGTCTCAACAGTAATATAAAGGGATTTCTATGTTATAATAGAAAAGGCGATGTGACTTTGTACAGACGTCTTCAGACAATTTTATTCAGAATTATAAGGAAGGGCCGTATATGTCGTATTGTTGTTGAATTGGAGCCCTTTTCACGTTTATTGGGGTATTTGTAATGAAATATTTTGTTATTTGTGCTGGGCTTATAGGGATGTATGATTTCAGACTCGTGGAAAACTGTGTTTTAAACTTTTTTTTTTACCACACCATTTTACCAATTTGTAAAAAGTTTACAAAGACAGTCATTAAAACCTTTTTGGTCGTTAAACTTTTAAGGCATATCCTTTGCTTTAATTGAATTTTAATAGTTGCAGCTTTATGAAATCTAGAGTTTTCTTTGTTACTTAATTATGATGGATTCAAGAAATACGAATTTAATCAACATCATGTTTTTGTGAGAAACATCAAAGCTTGTTAAAAAAATCATGTCTTTAAATTCACAAAATACACCGCGATTTCAGAAGCAAATTTCATTAAAACTGAATAATAGCCTTAATACGGCACTCGTTTGATCCTTCTATACAGTAAGAAAAAACAAACAACCGCTCTTGCTTAGAAATAAAGTGCTAATAGAGCGGTCGGCCGAAGTTCTGTCCCCAAGAGGGCAGAAACTCCGCCAAGTTACTTTATGCAAATTAGTTCCAGGCCTATGATGCTTCTTGATGGAAATGGTTTTATTTTATATTTTGTTCCTACATTATTAATACAGCCTCTAGTATGCTAATGAAGTTTTGCCGTAATTAATTAAATATTGAGACTAGAAAATACAGTATCAAAGTATAGTACTAAAATATAGTATCAGTATTAGTCTTGCTTTTACAAATTACTTGAAAGCTAATAAGCTTCATGAACAACAACTAAGAACACTAAAAGCTTACAAAGAGCTTAACGACATAAATCAGAAACTGCAAAGTTTATCTAAAGACAAATAATTTTAAATAGTTTGATCCTCGCTGCATTCCCTCGAGACGGTTCCTTATTTAGAAACTGTCCAAGTTTCAACGTAAATCAATTCGACTTTCTCATTTCCTCGCAACTTGGGGGCAAATGAGAAAAAAAAAACAGCAGACGCCTTTATTACCTCCATGGGAATGGTGAGAGTTTGTGGTTCAGATATGGGAAAACAAGTGAGACTTACAAGAAATTTATGCGATTCTATTAAACGAATATTATTGTTTTTTCTACCTTAGATGATTTCTAATTTTGTTGGTTTTGGTTTCTGAATTCAACATTCTTATTTACATATATCTGATCTTAAAAAAGGTGAGAGATTAACTTTTCCTTTGTGTGTATTTGAAACATCCTTACTATCCCTTTTTTTGACCGCTTTAGCTACATGCGGCACCAAATACATTAACGCAGTAAGTACTTCAGAGCTACTGCTACGTAAAAAGGGTTGGCTCATATGTCTGCACGTCATCCGGACGTTATAAGCCGAATATTTATTCGGGTTTACGAGTATCTCGTATCCCTCTCCCTTATCTACATTCATTGCATGTTTTCATTGAAATAATGTGCGCAGGATTTACGGTGTGATGGGAGTTGAGCTTGTACGGCGAATTGAAAATTAATTACGTTAATGTATTTTTATTTTTATCATAAGTAGGAAGACTAGGTTGTTGTAGTCGGCTACTTATTAATTAAAAAACTAATGACTACAAATGAATAATTCAAAGCCGACAGTTTAAAGAATAGTATATTAATATTCTATGCTATGTTGCTCTCTTTATTATCCTATTCGGACGTATTGAGTTATTAGCAAACATTTTCTCCCATGAATTGCAATTTATTGCGAGCCCTTGTCGTTATTTTTTCTACGTTTTCATATTTTCTTTGATTCTCGAACAATCAAAATTGATTTAATAGGGCACTGAATATTGGTTTTATTGCTCGTACGTTTTCAAATGGAAAATACGTACATTTTTGAATTTATATAACTCTGGTTTCCCTTCAACACGAATAAATCTTTCGCCTTTTGAATTTATCATTTTGTTGTATTATTAAGTTACTGAAAGGCCTAATTTGCTGCTATATGTCTAAAATCTAATGAACAGTGTAACCTATTAATAAAACTTATGTTAGTCAGGTTCACAACTTGTCTCTTATTTGGGATCTTATTTTTTCACGGAATAAAAAGTAGCCTATGTTATGACCGGATACAGAATAACCAACCGGACGTTAAATGTATAGCGAGCTGTGAAGTGGTCCAGAGCTATATTTACTTGGGCTCTAACATCTCTAATACCGGAGGCTGTGAAGATGAGATTCGAAGACGCTGTGCAGTTACCCGTTCAGCTGTTGAAAAGCTCACTAAGATCTGGAAAGACCGAAGAATAACCAGAGCTACTAAGGTTCGGCTTATGAGAAGCCTAGTTTTTCCGATCTTTCTTTACAGAGCTGAGACGTGGACATAGAGACTGAAGGAGCGGAGGAAAATCGATGCACTGGAGATGTGGTGCTGGCGGCGGCTACTGAGGATCCCGTGGGCAACGCACCGCACCAATGTGTAGATTTTGGATGAGCTCAGGATAAGGGAAAGACTGTCATCAACTGTACAGATACGAATCCTGAAGTTCTTTGGTCATGTTACTCGCAAAGAGGACTCAATGGAACGTTTGGTAGTTCAAGGCAGAATGAATGGCAAACGAGCATGTGGTCAGTCCCCGACTTGATAGTCTGATTTTATAGTGTCTACCACACACTCCACCATGACCGAGTGTTCCCGCAATGCTTGCATCAGGGCCGAATGGAGATGCATTGCAAAAGCTGCCACTCAAGACCTACCATAACCATAAACACTGTGGCAAGAGTGTCCGACTAGGAAGAAGAGATGTTATTCCAGGGTAAAATATATCTACGTGCCAAGTTTCATCCAAATCCGTTCAGTAGTTTTTACGTGAAAGAGTAACATATTTCCATCCTCACAAACATTCGCATTTATAATATCAGTAGGACTGTCTCATATAATGAGTTTTTCAATACAAGTATTAGGCATTAAATAGCATAAGATTCCTTAGATCTGGAACTTTAAAGCCAAATTCCAGAAATCATACATAACATGTTATAGGTAGGTAAATAAAACGACCAGGAAACGTTTGTTTCCCCTAAATGTCCAACAAAATATGTGTGTCATAGTTGTGTGAACAAGCAATACATCAACTGTAGCGGAAACACGAGATAATCTGTTAACACATCGCAGTCGATTTATTATCATCAGTCAACCTGTGGGTGGATAGACATTATTGTCAAGGAGTTTTATTGGGAAGCAAATAAAATGATTGAAGTATGGTTATTTCAAGTTATTTGCATACTTGTATATTTTTGGCTATAATTTCCTTAAAAACTAAGTTATAATTAAAAAGTCATATAAATAAATTTAAGTATGCTTTTTTGATATAAGTATACTACAAAGTCGGCAAATGGTGGTCCTTATTTACTTTTATAAGGCATTTGATTATTTTACTCCTTAAACCCTAAAAAATAAATAGTTCAAAAGAACATTATGCAATTAACTATGCAGCATACATACAGTAGTACATACATCCAAATATTAAAAATAAAACAATTGCATGCAAGTGTTGAAACTTAGGGCATTTAAGTGTTGTCATCATTATACCCACCGACTTCCAAAAATAGACCATTATTACGTTTACGTGAGTGAAATTATACCGGGTGTAAGTGAGATCTTATGATAATGATATGGGGTTCTACAAGGATCGATATTTGGTCCACAATTGTTAATATTTCATGATGGTAAACTAGCTTATTTATTTCATAAAGGTACTTGGTTGCTCATACACTGATTACTGTCGGCGTAACAATAAAACATTTTTAATTGACGGTTTAATGCGACATTTATAAATGGCAAGCATTTTGGGAGTGACATTGAATCGGCTTGATGTTTCGCAATAAATAATTAAATTATTCACATCACGTTACTTATGGCTACTGCCATTTTGGTGTGGTTATGTCATACACGCATTATAAAACATTAGGGTATAATGATATACTTTATTCGAAACATGATATATTTCATGTCTGTAATCAACTAATACCGTATGAAGATATTTTTTTTTCATGTGAATGTGATTGCCAATTTTTCGAAAATGATTTATTTATAGGAAGCCCAACAGCTGATTGTCTAATACAAATATTCTTCAGGAAGCCAGTAACTGTCTTCACGACTGCTTGCCTATTAAATAGTTTTGAATATAGTTTAAAGCAAATATAGATTAGAAATTGTAAGTCTAGGTAGGACATTTAAATTTCATTCGTTTATCGAAATATATTTGTATAATGCAAATTCAGTTTCTAGTCTAACTGGATTTGTTCATGCAATCTTCTTAATGGTATCTACCCCGTTCTCTATTGAATCGCAAAGGTTAGTTATACCATCAACATCAATTTTGATACAATCAAATTAAAACTGTCCATGGGCCCATTACACACGGTCATCCAAACAGTCGTTACCCGGACATTAAAGTCGTTTAAACGAATTAACTGTAAGCGTAAAGTCGTCCTTATAATTAAGCGGGAGAGGAAAGAGTAATGTAATTTTATTAAGGCACTTTGCGTTATAAATGTCGAGAAGTAAATAGACTTAATGAATGGTCTTTTTTGATTTGGCCTAAGGAAGAATGGTGGATGAATTTATTGTTTAGTTGTGGCCGCAAAAAAAAGTCGTACAATTATTTTAGACCCAAATGGTTTTGCTTTATAAAATGAAGGTATTGTAATTTATTTATTTTGGTATCATGTTTTGCTATGGATTAATTCATCTCTAAAGTCTTTGGACAAAATATAAATGGACATCAACATAAGGGAGGGAGCAGGTGCCTGATTATGTTACTTTTATACTTTTTTATCCTGACTATGTTTACTTGTTATCTTATAATTTTTTCTATATTTTTCTTATTTCAACTTCTTCATTCTGACAGTTTGCAGAAAATGTGTTTTCTGATAAAGCCTAAAGTAGTCTTTATATATTTCAAATTCCTTATTCACAGTTGTCAAAGGACGTAACGAACGACTTAATCATTTGATTTACAGCAGGATTATACAGCGCAGGTAGGCTGAGCATAAAATATTGGTACTTAACACATGGCTCGTGCTCTATTGATTTATGTTCTTTTAACATTATAATTCGCTGTATTTGTAAGTGTTGAACTAACTGCTATTTATTGTACGTTTTATTTCATCTTAAATGTTATAAAATATAATTACCTAAGTTAAGAATTTCCGGTTGAATTTTATCGCTTTATGATTTTCTTACAGTTTGTTACGTAATTGTGCTGATTCTGTTAACGAAACTAATTTAGTCTTACTTTTAATAAAAAACATAAGAAAAGCATATAAGAAATGTAATTAGTCCAATTGCTTGTTTAAATTCAATTCAACGTGAATTTAGTCATTTTTATTGGTAACGCACTTTTTATTTGAAAGATTCAAATATTACTGTATCTTCTATCCTTTTCAGTAATGATTTTATGATAAAGATAACTAGAATCACTACCATATTTCCTGTTTAATGTAAAGTGTAAGCTTTTACACGTTTCTAATAACCAATACATGATCAATCTAACCAACAATATATATCACGTGGAACTGTAGAACAATAAGGCTGCACTGCAGATTAATACATCTTATGCAGTGCTCGCTCCCATCGGGTCAAGAGCCCTCAGCCATGTCAAGGACCAGTCCGGCGCTTCCCGCACCACTATTCAGAAATGATTTTAAACAGTCCATTTTATATTAAACTTTACTTTCCTCGCAATTAAGGACTAATTGGAGATGGCGAGAGTTAAATTTTTAACTGGAATTTGCTATTTATTTAACATAAGTTTTTGATATCTTGACGATTACATTTTATCTTTACGGTTACTCCAAGAATATTTTTTGTTTATTCCTTCTGTAACAAATAATCTTGATAAGTATTAATTAACTGACCTAGTATATCTAGAATTTCTGTAAGATTATTTTGGTCCTCGATCACTGATACCCCGACATCACTATTTAACGCTAAGACGATCACGATTGAGAGTTAAAATAAAATAATAATATATGTATCAACATTTCAATCAACAACTACTAATTGTAGTTTTGAAACTTTCAATAAAAACTAGAAACTTTCAAACAACGATAACACTTAGAAGGCCGAATAAAAGATCTTGTCTCCTTCTGTTGAGTGAACATACTGAAGCGGCCAAAATTTTATACTTAACCGCAAACGTGGAGCGTTATGCGCCCTAAGGCTTGTATGGCGGTAATTAATGGGAAATGATAATAATAAAGGGAGTGGACTGTATTTTTGAATCGTTAGGCACACTGGTATCATAGTACAACGACGAGCGAATACCTAAAAGGTATAGGATATTAAGGAATCCACGCACCTGATGCTCCTCCTGGGTCCTGGATTGTCCTGGGCACCTATAGCACGGCTCTTAGCCGTCAGAATGAAGCACTGACCACTGATTATGTAGGTTTGATAACACACGTATATTGTATAGTATTTATTATATCTAATTTCACGTACTCGCGGTAGTTTTAGGTGCAATAAGTTTCACTGAGATGCGTTCTTCAGCGATTTAACCTTGACACTGACTTTTAGGTCGTCAGTTCAAATGAAGCTAGTTGTCAACGTGGAGGAATAAAGGAATATGGCGGGGGGGTGAAAAGGATAGCATCACTCAATATGCCTATTTTACCATGTGTGCGAAAGTGATAGACTATATTAAGAAAAAATGCAATCAAATACATGAATGCCATATATGGCGCTAACATTCCTCCGGCCTTAAAGGGTTGCCTTTAAATATAATTATAATTAAATATGCGGTTAAATATAAATGCGGTAATATGTATGTGCGGATGTTTATGTGCGGAAGAATATATCTATATACAATATATATGGTAATATGGTTTTTTTACTAATTACTATAACTATTGGGTAGGAAGGGGACATAACTTTACTACCGGACGAAGGTAGCTTCCCTTTGACGTTTTTATTGTGACAACTCGAGTAGTGCCATCCTTAGAAGGATGAACCCTTTCCACAACACCCAAAGGCCAAGAAAATGGCGGAGCATTATCCGTTTTGATAATCACTACTGTTCCTTCCTGTATAGGAACAGAAGGGACATTCCATTTAGCACGCGACTGTAGCTGGTGCAAGTATTCCACGCGCCAGCGTTTCCAAAAAGACTGAACTATACTATCCAATAAGCTATGTCTTTGTAGTAAGTCCTTCGGATTAACTTCGGGCGCGGGTAGCGATGACAGTGGCACAGTTTGCAAAAAGTGAGCCGGTGTAAGAGCTGAAGGCTCTGCGGGGTCACTACTCATAGTTATTAGCGGGCGCGAATTAATAAGAGATTCTACTTGAGCGAGTATAGTGAGAAGCTCCTCGTATGAAACTATTTGCTGTCCAATAGACTTAAATAAGTGTGTCTTTATAATTTTAACCATACTTTCCCAGCATGCGCCCCAGTGCGGCGCAGCGGGTGGAATGAACTTCCAATCTACACGATTCTCAGAAAGTTCTACCTCCAGATGAGGGCGTAACTCATCCAAGAATTTGTAGAGGTCGCATAGATAAGAGCGTGCTCCAACGAAGCAGGTTCCATTATCTGAATACATGCATATTACAGGTCCGCGTCTAGAAAGAAAACGTTTGAACGCATTTAAGAAGCTGACAGTACTGAGATCTGTCGCTATCTCAATGTGAGTGGCACGGGTTGTAAGGCAAGTGAAGATACACAGCCAAGCTTTACGGCTCTTCACCCCCCGGCCACGAACCGGTGTGTACTGCAGAGGGCCTGCATAATCGCACCCAACATGCGAGAAGGCTTTATCAACTTGATTAACACGCTGACTGGGTAAATCAGCCATAAGTGGAAATAAAGGACGCGGTTTCGACTTAAAGCACACGTTACATTTTTGAATGCGATGGCGTATAATGCGCCGTGAAGCCAAAATCCAAAATTTATGCCTCAATAAGGACATCAGAAGCTCTGGACCAGCATGCAAATGCTTGCGGTGATAGTAGTCAACTATCAAATCAACTACATGGTCGTGACGCGGTAAAATACAAGGGTGTTTATGCGTGTATTCCTCGGCAGAATTTGTCAAGCGACCTCCGACACGAATAATACCGTTACTGTCGAGAAAAGGGCTTAACTTATTTAAGACGGGTGAGCAAAATTTTGATTTAATTAAACTACATTTTTCGTTAGAGAAATAAATGTCTTGCACGACGCGAATTAATTTATTTTCTGCAAAATCTAAGTCTGCGGCCGATACAGGATTACCACGTGGTAATTTTTCCATGAAACGGTAAAGGTAGACAATTACACGTAACAACTTAGAATATGACGAATGTCGTAGCGCAAGCGTATAAATCGGGGAATCCTCTGGACTAGTCGTGAGGACGTGCGCCTGGATACGCTGTTCAGGCGCATCCGCGCATTCATTGTCGTCGAATTTATTTAAGGGCCATTCACTTGGGTCGCAAGTGACCCAGGAAGGTCCACTGTACCATAAAGGATGGTCAACTAGCTTGTCCGGGGTGAGGCCACGAGACAAGCAGTCTGCGGGATTTTCAAAGCCAGAAACATGGAAGAATCGACTCGCGGGAATATTTTCTGTCAGTTTTACAACCCGATTGGCGACAAAAGTCTGCCAGCGATGTGGAGACCCGTTTATCCAACATATCACAACCTTCGAATCACTGAAGGCAAATACGTTATTAACGGGATAACGCGGGCTTATAATGTCTAAGACTTTGCGAAGTAGCTGTGACAACAATACCGCGGCGCAGAGTTCCAATCGTGCAACAGAGACAACCTTTACAGGTGACACTTTAGATTTTGCGCACACTAATTTTACAGTATATTTATTGCCTGCGCGGATTTGTATGTATACTACGCCGCCTAGGGCGCGTTGGCTAGCATCAGCGAATCCGATAAGGTTGACTTCACAACCCTGCACAATGCCCAGATGTCGTGGAATACACAGTTTGTTAAGCGAGGGAAGCTCCATACAAAACTGCTTCCAACTACCGACAATATGGCGGGGCGGTTCGGCATCCCAATCACACTTTGCGAGCCAAAGCTCTTTAATAAGAAGCTTGGCGTACAAAATGGCGGGAGCCACCAAACCCATGATGTCCCACAACCGTGCTATCGCGGACAATATCGTGCGCTTAGTGCACTTATTATCAGGGGCGGCGACAACAAAACGAAAACAATCACAAGATCTATCAAAATATAGACCCAGGATTTTATGTGGAACAGACTCTTCGAACATTTTGTCATGAGAGCATTTATGCGTATCTGGTATGTGTCTAAGGACCGCTTCAGAATTGCTTGACCATTTGACTAGGTCAAATTGACCCAGTTTGAAAAATTGGATTAACTCATCACTAATCGTGATGGCTTGCGTAATAGACATGACAGAAAGAACTATATCGTCCATATAAAGGAACGAAGAAGCAGCAGCGGCTGCGGCGGGGAACTTATCTCCTTCATCAGTGACCAGCTGACGGATGACACGCAAAGCGTGATATGGACTAGACTTTAGTCCGAAACATACGCGGTTGAATTGGTATACAGTAACTGGATCGCCAGTACTAAACCGATATAAAATTCTTTGAAACCTACGGTCAGGCTCGCGTAAAACTATTTGAAGGAACATCTGACGACAGTCAGCTGAAAGTGTCACTTCAAATAGGCGGAAATTTATGAGGATGCTAAACAAGTCTCCTTGTAAATTAGCACCTGCGTGGAGAAGATCATTGAGTGAGTGACCAGACGAAGTCTTACAGCTGGCGTCAAGAACGCAGCGCAGTTTAGTCGAGGATTTGTCTTCCCTGAATACACCATGATGTGGGATCGTATATGAGGGTCGAGCGACGTCGTCATTACTTATATTAATAGGACTAAGGTAGCCCTTATTTATATAATCGCGTATAACTTCATTGTAAGCGGCGCGGGTATGAGGCGAAATATCTAACTTACGCTCTAAGCAATTGAGACGTCTAAACGCGGCGGTGTAAGAATCACCTAATAGACATGCGTCATTACGAAAAGGTAAGGCGACGACGTATCTACCACTTTCTTCTCGAACGGTGGTAGCTCGGAAAAATTCTTCACACTCAAAATCATCAGGACTTAGAGTGGGCGGCGCGGATACTTCTTCAAGCTCCCAAAATCTCTTGAAGAGCGTGTCCATCGAGTCATGGACAACGTTGCAACACAAGGTTGAAAGATTGTTTTGAACGATCTGTGATGTAGGCGCGGAACCCATAATCACAAAACCTAAAACAGTTTGAATCGCGGGTGGAACATTAATGTAGTTACTTTTAACTATTACAGGTAACAATAAATGAGACAAAGTTGACGCACCGATTAAACAGTCGACCGGTCCGGGAGTCGCGTAATCTTTGTCGGCGAGCGGGAGCGACTCGAGATGTGTGAACGCATCTTTATCTACTGCCGCCGATGGCAGCGAGTCGCTTATGCGATCAATTACGAGCGAGACGAGATCAAAATTAATATTTGTATTAAATCGCGAATGTAATCTCAAATTAACTGAACCCTTAACTTGCTTTTCGGAACCACCAATACCTTTGACCACCGTTTGCGACGGCGTCATATGATCTAATAATCCAATACGCTTACAACATTCATAAGTTATGAAATTACCTTGAGACGCGCTATCCAACAAACAACGTATTATTTGAGGTGTGTTGTTCGTATCGTATACTACCACTTGAGCCGTAGCCAGCAACACAGTAGAACAGATAGATGTACACTGCCGGTTATCAGTCGGTGAATCAATGCGCGTGGGAAGCGAGGCAGCAATGGACGTTGTACAGAGCGATAGATCGCTACGTTGCGTTATGTGCGGATGACGCGAGTCAGTCGCGACGGGGACGGGTTCCCATGGCGTAGTGGTGAGATGCGCGGCTGCTACAGGGTTCGTAACAGGTTCAGTAATCGATTTAGCGTTATTGAAATGCAACATAGAATGGTGTCGCTGATTACAGGTACGACATTTCAATTTAGACGAGCAATTAACAATTTTATGCGTACGACTTAAGCAGTTAACACATGCGTTGTTATTTTTTATATGCTTAAATCGTTCAGCAGGCGAAAGTTTTTCGAACGCGGTACATTTATAGTAGTGATCGTGAGTAGCATAATTACACAGCGAACATTTGTCTGAAGCCGAAGTTGTGACGTATGACTGTGGATTCGGCGGACTAGTAGTCTTAGCACGGGGCTTAGGACTGGACCTATTTGAATGGTTACAGCCACCTGCAGATGCAGACTGTGTTCTCTCGTAAATGCGACACTGACTCTTAATAAAATCAATGAAATTATCAAGTGTGGGCACTTTTGTATCACGAGAATACATTTGAAACGCTCGTACCGTTTCCGTATCAAATTTTTGCGTAGCTACATGCAGTAATACAAAATCCAACAGATCATCGATTTTCAATGATTTTAATGAGTTAATAGCGACAACAAACCTATCGATAAACAATTGGTAATTAGATGCAGATGGGGAACCATTTAATTTAAGGTTGAGCGCTTGATCTAAATAATTAGATCCTAATAGCCTGACATCTTGATATTTATCGAGAAGTGTTTGGTAAATAACTTTATAATTTTCGGCACTCGGTATTATACCAGCAAATGTAGACTGGACGGTAGGTGACAGTTTTCCTATTAGATAGTACAGTTTGTCTGCGTCTGTAAGCGAAGAATTATCGTGCACTGTGGCGTTAAAACTAGCGTAAAATAACGGCCAGTTATTCAAATTACCATCAAATGACATAAGCTGAATTTCTGGTAAACGCGTCTTAGCTTTGGGAGTTGTCGAGGGCTCTGATGTAACCGTGGGTTTCGTAAACTTCGACTGAACCTGCCTGATATAACAATATAGGTCTTCGAACGAAGAATAACACTGATAAGAAGGAGTAGCTTTGGGGTTACTCTCCAGAAGCGTCTCATTATACTCATCGAGGACGTTGTGGAAACTAGAACGTATATTATCAATCGTCACGCACGAATTCAAAAATGTCTCTTGAGACTCTTCTGAAGCTTGAGCCACTTTCGCTAATTTATAAACATCATTGATTCGTTCATAAAGAGCGTTTCGTTTAGCTTCTAGAACAGTTAAGCGCGGGGTACAAGGAGAAGCAACCTCCCGTTCGCGAGGCATAATGATATTAGTTTATCACAGAAGTACCTATTAAAAATACAATATGTACAACTAACTACCGATATAGCAAACTGCACGACTACTTCGTAGTATTACGGCGACTGCCTACACAGCTATAATATATGTATATAAGTATATAAATACCTAATATTAAACTATATAAACTATATTTTATAAAGGCGCGGGATTAAATTATATTATAATGAAATGAGTACGTGAATTCATAAATATATAAATATAAAATAAATATCACTTATAATGTATATGCCTAAAGGGGCGGGAACGTATTTATATAAGTAGTCCAAAGGCAACACTTTTATAAGGGCGGTGCGTATAATATAGATGTAATGCAGTTAGCATCTACAGAAAATACATGGATATCAAACACATAAAATAAATTTATTATTTTTATGAAGGTAAGTGGATAAAAAGTCGTGGATAACGTACGTCGTACGGATTGAAATTGATACGTAATAGAAATGAAATTCTATAAATAGAAATGAAAAAGGTACAAATTTTAATAGAATCCAGTGAGATGGACCAAATGAAGCGGCCAAAATTTTATACTTAACCGCAAACGTGGAGCGTTATGCGCCCTAAGGCTTGTATGGCGGTAATTAATGGGAAATGATAATAATAAAGGGAGTGGACTGTATTTTTGAATCGTTAGGCACACTGGTATCATAGTACAACGACGAGCGAATACCTAAAAGGTATAGGATATTAAGGAATCCACGCACCTGATGCTCCTCCTGGGTCCTGGATTGTCCTGGGCACCTATAGCACGGCTCTTAGCCGTCAGAATGAAGCACTGACCACTGATTATGTAGGTTTGATAACACACGTATATTGTATAGTATTTATTATATCTAATTTCACGTACTCGCGGTAGTTTTAGGTGCAATAAGTTTCACTGAGATGCGTTCTTCAGCGATTTAACCTTGACACTGACTTTTAGGTCGTCAGTTCAAATGAAGCTAGTTGTCAACGTGGAGGAATAAAGGAATATGGCGGGGGGGTGAAAAGGATAGCATCACTCAATATGCCTATTTTACCATGTGTGCGAAAGTGATAGACTATATTAAGAAAAAATGCAATCAAATACATGAATGCCATATATGGCGCTAACACATACATTAAAACATCCAGAATCCGTAGCACGAACCGCTCCTTGCGGACTTTATAGAGGATTGTAAAATCTGCTAGATACGGAGAGTGCTGTAGTGGAAAGTTTAAAACTCGAGGTTTGCCACGATCGGCGCGCTAAAGTAGCAAGTTGCGCCGTTCCAGAAAATGGGTTTATTTGCTGGACAACCGATGCGCGAAGAGCGATTTCAATGCCTGCCAAAGTCGCAATTATCTTAGGTATTCATAATATAAACTGGAAGCTGTAATTTGTCCTCCTTTACTAACTCTTCTCGTTTGTTCTCACTTCATAGTTCCTTAAAAAATAAATAAAATCCTCAGACTGATAGTAACGTAGAAAAGGATTTTTGGAAAATCCACCCCCTAAGGAGGTAAAATATGGGATTAATATGGGAAAAGCGGACAATAAATCTTATCATACACAGAAGTTTCCTGTAACATCAGTGACAGTAAATAATATAAAACCACTTATGAAAGTTATGCCCGGTCGTCGATCGTTCAAAGGCTTAAATTATATGACGGAGCATTGAGAAGATTTTCCGCTCAGTATTAATCCTTGGGATTGTGAAATAGTTTATGATGAGAAATATGGTAGTATTAAAGATAGTACCTGCCGGGTAGAGCCTAATTAAGCATATGGCGAGTTCCCGACGGAAACTATCTCAGCAAGCGAAATATACGAGGGTGCTTTTATGGCTGGCGCGGAGGGTCACAGTTATGTCTCCAAGTTTTGTTTAGTTTCGTTATGAGTCTAGACATGGCAACATGTAAATGGGATGGTAAGGATACTTTGTTAATAACACAACACAACTTTGCCAAGGTCTTACAAATTGTTGAATTAAGTAGCATTTGAAGATGTTGAAATATATTTCCAGGGTTATAAGTAACACGAATAAAGGATACAATTGAACAAGATACTGCACTTAATCAGGGTCTCTACAGCGTAACTTTGGTGGTAATCATAATGAACACCAATCATTATTGAAAACCATCCACTCACCATGTCCACAAAATGGTCTCCGTCGTAGCACACATTGGATGATATCGTTAATGTTGTTCATTACGATTACCACCAAAAGATACGCAATACGCCTGGCAATTGATAATTGCATAGGTATAAAAATAAAGGTTCAGCGTAAGTTACGATATCCAAACCGTATTTTGCATTAAATCTGAAGTGGATTCGCTAACGATACAGATAACGATAATCTCTTTCATCTTGTAGGTGAGATAACTTTTACGATAATTGTTATTGGTAAGAATACTTAAGCAACGAACCTTTAGCCAATGCCCTTAACAACAAAAGTAATTAATGAACAACTTGGACTAGTAGCCACTGAAATATTAATGCGCTGAACTGGCTAGGTTATATTGCGTGAAGAACTTACGTATATTGTACCGCTGGGAGATCATATCACCAAGTAAACGAAGTTTGATAGCTGAATTTTCAAATACAGAGAGCAGGACAGCTTTACAGGACCAGATGAACTGATCTAATGATTGCTTCTTCGTATACAAAATTAAAACAAGCATATTAAGTTTTTTAAACCTACGAGACGAGCTTTGGCACTTGATATGTTTTGCTGTTCATGAATTATCTCTAAAATATTTAAAGAAATAAAGTATATCAAAGGATAATAAAACAACACATGACTCATTAATTTAGAGAAATATATTTTTACGTACCAATAAGTAATCCCTTTAGGCATATCAAAATAAAAGGCGTGTATTATTCAAATAAGAGGATATTTTAGTAATGAAGTGTCAATCATAGGCGTACGTGTTCACTGTTACATGTCTGGAGATCATAAGACTTCAAATAAACAAAGGAAAAGCCTGCTTTCTTTTATTTACGGGGAAACAATTTCGACTTTGAAGATTCGACTACATTTATTTATTCTGATAGAAGCTGTGTCCCTTATGTATTTTGTCCATGATAGCAATTTATTTTGTATACGGAATCAAAACTTAAGTCTCGAAAGTACGTTATGTACATCATAAAACTATTTTTTTACAAAAAAGAAATGAGTTTATTTCGAGAAGAAATTTCAGGATGCTTTACAAGTTGGAGGACGTGATCTGGTGTAAGATATGAAAGCTTTTCGAGAGTAGTCTACGCAGTCGCTACTTTCATAAGAGTAATGTTGGCGTAAATATCGAAAACGTATCAAAGGCATTTTAGTCACGTCTGAGCTAAGAATAAACCTACATACTTCAATATTACAACATTGTAGTAGCTCTTAGTATTGCCTACGAGGAGATATTTCTAATATAGACTTTATTGCAGTGGCATATGGAGTCACTATACCCATTGTACATGTACAGCCTACACCTTTTATCATTGAAAAATTATTGGTATTGATAAATTATTTTCATTTCAAATTGTTCTCACAACAGAAATGTTTTATCAGTCAAATGTGTAACCTATTTTGAATTTAAAACGTATCAAATTACCAAAGTCAAACAACTCAAGACACCCTTACCTACATTGTAGGAACATTTCGCAAACCTTCTAATTTAGGGAAACTATTGCGTCCATGCCGATTACGGTTTCACCTCCAAGAAGGACTCAACCCAAGTTTAATTTAATTAATTCTGTGTTCAAGCATTTATGGAACCAGAACTTAGATATTATTGATTATATTTATATATTATAACTGTTTATATTTAAAGATTAAGATGTTCGTCTATTTTATTCAAATATACGAGTCTGTTAATAAAATATCACTAGCTAGCAGTGGCGAGGGTTGAAATTATGGCGAGGGAAAGCCGTTCAAAAAACACCGATAATTTATACTTAATTACAGTGTATTTTATATAAAAGCTTTGAAATGATGAATCTGTGGGACTGGGATTTCTAAAAGGTAAGCCGATGGAAATCGGCTTGTATGGACCCTTCGCCACTGCTAGATAGTACCATAGTGTGGGAACCATAGCCCTCCTCGCCCTATTAGAAAGTGACGAGGTTTCGTACTGTATAGTCTTCTGTTTATATTAAAAATGTATAACCATCAGCCGCGGTCGGAGGATATTTTGGAATATGGCTTTATTAGTTGAAACCCCGATTTAGTACTATCCACTTCAATGTAAAGTTTGGCGATGATAACTCAGATCAATAATGCAAATAACCATTTCGATCTCCGATCAATACGTACAGATTTATGTATAACCTGAGTACAAGCATTCCATTAACTGCTTTCATAACTCAGCATAATGTATGAACATCTACCGAATCAGAATAAATATATTTCTAATGAAATCATCTTTTTAATTTACTTCTAAAATTTTATGAAGCCTAATTTCGATTCTGTCATATTCTTTTAAGGCTTCTTCGTTCTTGTAAGATTGACGTTAATTGGCTATGGAAATGGATTAGTTTCAGTCTTGATTGACGAAACAATCCTATTAATATTATAAATGCTAAAGTTTGTGAGTATGGATGGATGGATGGATTTTTTTTTTTACTTTCGCATAGGCCTGTGCTTGACCACAATCTCACACTGGTCAGTGATGATGTGGCCGATGGTGGTAAGCACACAAAGCCTAGAAGGGAACTGGCTCTCAAGTGCAGCTGTCGGAACACACCGGAAGGTGCTTGGAGACAGATTTTCAACTTGAGTGGCTTGGTGAAACCGCGGGGCGGAATCTAGTTAACTATATTTCTTGTTTTATGTTACAAAGTAGTTGGTCAGTTAATTTTTAACATGCTGGTCTGACAGCTACAATCACTAAACTATTGCGGCTACCTACGCATACCCTTTGCTCCTTTTCAGGTGTTTTAAGTTTATTACGTAATAGGGGTTTGTGCTGTTTTTACAATCTTTTAAGATAAATTATGCTGGCAGGATTTCGTGAATTTAAGAATGAAATGTAAATGTATATGTATGTAGGTGGCAAACGTTCGTTTCCGCAGTTTTCAAGAAGGTAATTGAACACCACCTACCTCTATCGACATCCAGGGGCTGAAGACAGGTTCAGGCAATAAACGGTATTCAATTTCGAGTCCAGGGTAAGAAGATCAGCACGGCTAGATCGATCACATTAGTTCAATGTTCGTGGAAAACTACACTGCACGGCAATGAGGATATGGCACAGTCACTCTTGAGAGGAGATGAACACAACCTTCCTTCTCAACGTCAAAACGATACCTGCTTACGCGGCTCGCGAGCCGCGGCCACCATCGAAAAAGGGTTGGCAGTGAATTACCAACTACCCTCAATTCAACAGCAGAAATCGAACATACCCCCCACCGAAATCAATATGATTGATTTCCCTAAATGAATGAGAAGTGTTGGGTATAAAATAAAATATGTAACATAAATAAACTTACGAAGCATATTTGTATAGTATGTTCTAAATGTAAAGTGTACACGGTACAGTATTAAATAAACTTACATACTAGGTAAATAAATAAGTTGATTGTTGTGATTAATTTGCATAGGGTAACGGACAGACCTTGTTTGTAGGTCTCTGGATTAATCCATTTTTAGTACGCAAAGTCAGGACGCGATTAATTTTGTCTACACCACTGTGCACCTTTTCAACCCGAGCTAAATTCCATTGGAGAGGTTTAGTCAGATTTGACTTTAGTAAAACTAAATCTCCAACCTGCAAATTGGGTGGAGAAATGAACCACTTCGCTCTCTGCTGAAGAGTATGAAGATAGTCATCTGACCAACGCTTCCAAAACGACTGTGAAACCTTCTGAATGGATTGCCAACGTGACAATCTATTCTGAGGAATATCCTCGAAGTCATATTCTGGAACAGCTAATAAGCTTTGTCCTATTAAAAAATGACCCGCAGTTAATACGTCAAACTCGTTTGGGTTGTCTGATAAAGAACAGAGAGGGCGTGAATTTAGAACAGCTTCAACTCTGCAGAAAACAGTAGTTAGCTCCTCGAAGGTAAGAGATCTGTCGCCTACAACACGATAGAGGTGATGTTTCGCAGACTTGATTCCTGCCTCCCAGAGTCCTCCCATACTCGCTGCATTGGGTGGATTATTCCGCCATTCTACGTAACGTGATGTTAGACCGTTATTTATTTTCTCTAAATCATCTTTAGAATTCCAGAAGTTTGCGACTTCCTTCAAATGTTTAGCTGCCGCAGTAAAATTGGTGCCGCAATCAGAATATAAGCAACTGCATAGTCCGCGGCGAGCCACAAAGCGATCGAAGGCAGCTAAAAAACAATCACAACTTAAATCTGTGAGTACCTCTAAGTGCACAGCTTTTGTTGAGAAACAAACGAACAGACACAAGTACGACTTGTTTACTTTCGCATTACGCCTCAAACTTTCCTTCACAAAAAAAGGTCCACCTAAATCACAACCGACATGATTAAATACCTTATCAGGTTGTAGTCTAGGCGCGGGTAAATTACCCATGACGGGCTGAATTGAACTTGGTCGGCATCGAAAACAAATTCTACACTTAGATAAAACAGATCGGATGATGCTACGAGCATTAATTATCCAGTAAGTTTTACACAATATGCCTTGTAACGTACGAGGCCCTGCATGTAAATATAATTTATGAAAATATTCAATAATTAAATTGATCGTGTGACATTTAGGTAGAAGCACAGGATGCTTTGTATTATAAGGTAGATCGGACTGCACGAGCCTACCCCCCACCCTGAGGAACTCATGAGAGTCGACGAAGGGTGAAAGTTTACGTAGTGAAGCAACATATTTATGTTTTTTTAACGATGATATTTCGTTATGAAAATGATTTAATTGAATCACTCGAATTATAGAATCATGAGCAATCTTCAACTCTGAAGATTTGAGAGGCCCAAAAGTCCTAGTAGATGATTTTAACTTAAGATTGTTTATAAACCTATGGCACCAGGCCGTAACGCGTTGCAATCTATTAAAAGATGAGTATTTATTAAAAGTTAATTCTAAGTCAATTTTAAAATTAATATTTTTATCGTCACATGAACTTAAAACAAAAGTATCGCAATTAGTTTTTAAGTCTGAAATTTTAAAATTGTCCTTAACATAAAATGCTTTGATAGGCCACTTTTGTTGGTCATCATACAGCCACAATGGACCGTGAACCCACTCCGCAGCGCCATCCACGAAGCGAGCCGGCATCGCACCGCGCGAACACACATCGGCAGCATTATTTTCACTGCTTACGTGAAACCAACAATTAGGCGGGACCACTGCGGTCACCTGACTAACACGGTTAGCTACAAAAGTTTTTAATTTATAAGGCGGTATTTGGAGCCACGCTAGAACGTTGTTTGAATCACCTAACGCGATGACAGAAACCTTAAAATCAATTAAGTTTTGTACGACAAAACTGACTAATTTTGAGAGCAACACGGCCGCCTCAAGTTCAAGTCTCGGTATTGACAAAATTGGATTAAGAGGCGCGACTTTAGATTTACTCGTCAACAACCTTACCTTCACGTGACCATCTTTATTAGTGCTACGTAAGTATATGCACGCTGCATAGCCGCGCGACGACGCATCGCAGAATGCTATCAGTTGCACTTCGGTGAAGTTAGAAATTAAAACATGACGCTCAATTCGCAAATTACCTAACGCTGCTAACTCGGTAATAAATTTATTCCACTGTGAAGTCAGCTCAGGTGGCAGCTGATCATCCCAGCCAAGACCAAGTTTCCAAAGGTCTTGCATTATACACTTAGCGACGAAAGTACAGGGTGAAATAAAACCTACTGGGTCAAATATACTCGCGAGTAGTTTTAAAACGGAGCGCTTAGTTTGTTTAGCGTCAGTCAAAATATAATTAAAAGAAAATGAGTCACACGAGGGTAACCATGTCAAACCTAAAACCTTGAGAGATGACGATATCGTATCGTCCTGAAAGTTGATAGCAGAAACCTGATCCGATTGCATTCTTGTTAGCAACTCTGGACAGTTACTGGCCCACTTCCTTAAATCAAAGCCACCACATTTAAGTAGGGAAATTAAATCGTCTTGCAACGTGCAAGCTTCATTCAAACTCTGACAAGACCATAAGACGTCATCTACATAAAACCCTTTTTTAAGCACCTGTGCTGCCTTGGTCCTTGGCTGCTCAGCATGAGCTAGCTCATCTGAAGCCAATTGGTGCAAAGTGCGCACCGCGACAAACGGTGCACTACGAAGGCCGTAAGTATTTCGAGTTAACTCGAAAATACGAACTGGTTCCGTAGGATCGTCACGCCAGAGTATGTGCTGGTACTTTCTGTCAACAGGATCAATGATAACTGCTCGATACATCTTGGATACGTCCGCAGTAAAGCAGACATCGTATAGGCGAAAATTTATTATTATTTTAAGTATGTCCTGATGTAGTTTTTTACCGATTAAAAGTGCATCATTGAGCGAAGCACCAGAACTAGTTTTGGCAGAGCCATCATAAACTACTCGCAGGGGCGTGGTAGTACTCGACGGACGTAACACACAATGGTGTGGAATAAAATAACCTGAGGGTTCAGTACCTTGGTACGGCACCATATGTCCGAGTGACTCGTACTCCTTCATGAAGTCAACATAGGCCTTACGAAGGTCTGGAGACCTAGCGAGACGGCGCTCGACCTGAGTGAGTCGCTTGAGAGCAGTATCGAATGAGTCACCGAGAGGCTTATGCTCAGGGTTCAATAAAATCGGAGAAACATACCGGCCGACTTCATCGCGATAATGTTTTTCAACATATATTTTTTCCGCTAATAATTCCAACGGAGCAATAGGAACTTCGCACGGCAAAGTTTCCACTTCCCAAAAACGTTTGAGAGTTTCATTTAAAGAATTTTCTTCGATAGTGTAGGACACTAGCGATGTTGTAGACGCTACAACCTGACAATTATTGCTAGAGGAATTCATCTCTAGTCTTCCCGTTACGACATAACCAAAAACGCTACTTAACGCGACTGGAACATCGGTGTTAATAATCATTTTCTTACCATCATAAATATAAGGGAAAATGTCACTGCCTAAAATAATATCTATCTGAGATTTTCTATAAAACCACGGATCGGCTAACTGTAAATTTTTATAATCATTAACTACATTGTTAGGTATTGGAACGGTAGGCAAGTCGGAAGTCAAGTGAGATAAAATAACAGCACTTAAATTAAAATTGGGAGTCGCGCAGTGACGCGGCTTTATGGTTAACGAAACCATCCCTTTGTTTTTTACATGTTCACCACCTAGACCACAAATATTGTATGGGCACTTATTAGCAGCTAATCCTAGTCGTTGAAAACAGTCATGTGTGATAAAATTCGATTGCGCGCCAGAATCAATTAAAACGCGGCAAGCTTGATAGTTGTTAAATGAATCTAAAATATGTACAACAGCTGTCCCTAGTATAACAGCATAGTTACACGTAGATGCTATATGGTTGTTACTGATAGCGGGCGCATGATGACTCATTTGAGTTTCGCACGGCGAGGGCTCGGACGAGACAGCGCGAGCGGCAGGCGCAGAATGTGAAACCAACGGCTTTGGTTCGCTTTTAGTCGACTCCTGGTGCAATAACACATGATGCGGCTGTTTACAAATATAACATCTAAATTCACTTTTGCATTCATTCGACAAGTGATTAATTTTAAGGCAATTGTGGCATAACTTTAATTCCTTAGCACGGCTAATACGTTGAGTGGTGGTCAATTTACGAAATTGATCACACCTGAAAATCATATGATTTTCACCACAATGTGAACACGACAATTTTTTATGAGATGAAGTTGCGTGTGAATAATTATTTTTACCCTGCCTAGGTACAATAGGTTTACTACGTTGATTTGACTGCTGTGCACTTGAACTGACAGAATAAGACGAAGAATGATTTAAAACTTTAATTTGATTTTGAACAAAGTTAATTAAATCTGTAAATGTTGGAATAGTTCTTTGATCAATGTTTTGTTCAAAGGTTTTACGTGTATGGGGATCTAAAGCCCTCAAAGCAATGTGACACATCACGTAACTACTTAAATTTTCAATATTTAACGCTTTAATAGCCTTGTACGAATGGTCAAAGTGTCCTATGAATAAATTTAAATTATCCGATGATTCTTTTTGTAACGGCGAAAAAGTTAACATTTTATCTAAATACCTACCGACTAACATCCTATTATCTTGATATTTATCAAGGAGACTTTGCCAAACTACCTCATAGTTATTCGCAGAAATTGGTACACTTTTTACAATGTTCAGTGCAAAACCCTTAGTGCATGACAATAAATAGTGAAATTTATCTATGTTTGGAATACTACTTTGATTGTGAACTAAAGAACAAAATGTTTCAAAAAACGTATTAAAATTTTCAATGTTTCCATCGAACGTAAACAGTTCCAACTTTGGAAGCCTTGGTCGAGATTCTACAGAGCGCAAAGAAGTTTCAGCCTTAATGTAATGATTACTAGGCTCAAGTTTCGATGCACTTAACTTCACTCGGAAATACAAATCATCAAAACTTTTCAATTCATGACTACGAAGGCTTGATTTCGAGTCATGTTCAAGTTCTTTTTTTAAAATTTCGAAAATTAAACTCTCGAATGAACTGCGTAATTTATCTATATCACAAATTTGAACTAAAAATAATTCTTTAGAATCGGGATTCGAAATATCTTTCGACAAATCAAACAAATTTTGTATTTGCTCAAATATACGTTGCTTTTTATGAATCAACACGGTTAACTCGGCACTTTGGTATGCCTCAGCTACATCTTTACATTCTTTACTTTTGATTGGAGGCGCCATTTTGTCGAACTAATTACGCAGTGTGCGTGGACAAAGGAATGTTTGTAAAATAACGAAAAATAACCAATATCCAAGCAAATTAATCACAAACAGACAAAATATAACATGTACGATATATATATGTGTGTGTATAATGTGAAAATATATTGATTTGAAGCTACCAGCGAAAGATTAAAATGAGATTTTTTATTTTATGAAGGTGTCGCAATGCGAAAATGAAGTGACTACGTATGATGAAAATTAACAAAATAGGGATAGTAAAGAACGTCTTTACTTATAAATAACAAGCTACGAGCTAGTTATGACAAAGATCTGTATCTGACACGGTCAGAAAGAAATTAAAGAAATATATTTACACTAACTACGAGTTAGGTAGGAAAATTACTAGCACGGCTAGATTAGAACTACGAGTTCTAGAATTCACAAATCCTATCCGGTAACTGAAGGACCAATTAGATTGTGCTGTTTTTACAATCTTTTAAGATAAATTATGCTGGCAGGATTTCGTGAATTTAAGAATGAAATGTAAATGTATATGTATGTAGGTGGCAAACGTTCGTTTCCGCAGTTTTCAAGAAGGTAATTGAACACCACCTACCTCTATCGACATCCAGGGGCTGAAGACAGGTTCAGGCAATAAACGGTATTCAATTTCGAGTCCAGGGTAAGAAGATCAGCACGGCTAGATCGATCACATTAGTTCAATGTTCGTGGAAAACTACACTGCACGGCAATGAGGATATGGCACAGTCACTCTTGAGAGGAGATGAACACAACCTTCCTTCTCAACGTCAAAACGATACCTGCTTACGCGGCTCGCGAGCCGCGGCCACCATCGAAAAAGGGTTGGCAGTGAATTACCAACTACCCTCAATTCAACAGCAGAAATCGAACAGGGTTCGTTAATTATGACTTTATAATGCGGCCGCGGTATGCCGGGCGCGGTAAAATGTTTGCCGTCGACCAACACGCCGCGCTCTGTGTCTACAATACATAGATGTGGGTACACAAGTGTGCGCATTGTTTGCTGGAGCATTTTGATTAGCTCCCCTCATTTAGTCCCATCTCTATAATGCGAAGCGGGGAGAGTGTCAACTATGGAAACTGTTTTAATAGAACTACCTATGTAGATTCACGACTTCGAATAGGTACTTTACTTATCTCTTTAATTTGGAACAACTGAAAAGGCGACAGTTGCTCTGGCACGATAAATCGATGATTTTTATTGAGATTTTCTTGCAAAAACGCAATCGGAATTTCTGACTCTCCCGGTGGATAAACTTTCTTCCCTACAAATTGTCCTGACAATTACATACACAAAAAAAAATTGCCTAAATAGATGCAGCCGTTGTGAATTGATTGTGAACATACATTTCAGCAATTGATTTTTATTTACAAAACAGAGTGGATATTTAAATATGCTATCTTATAGAAACCTCTGTTGGGTTCGTCATGTAGATAAACTTTTACCATGACTACTATAGTTTTCGAAAAAATAGTACCTCAAAGTATTCACCCGATATTTTAAGTAAGTAAATGTGTAATAAATTTACTTTCACGAGAAGAATGTAAGGTTGGAATGATTATAATTTATTTTTAGAATTCTGCTTGAATCGGAGTGGTTCCAGCAACTCTAGAAATAAATAAATCTCTTGGAAATCTAACCAGATGTAGGCACATATCTATTACTTTGAAGAAATATTCGATATTTAGATTGTTGCTGCTGTTGCCTTGCCAGCTTCTATCTATCTTTTGGTGATAATCGTAATGAACATCATTAATGATTTCATCCAAAGATATGTGGTAGAACCCAAATTTATTTGTAAGTGTTTTAATGTGTGACATTTCGATACCTTGATTAATTAATGTAGTGTTAGAGTTGTGGGTTTAAAGGTTCTACGAATCTGCTGTGTGGGATGTAAATGGATACGCGAAGGTCGAACCAACGACCGAGTGAGTATGTTTATAGTCTAGCCCCGTCCCTTTCTATAGATCATAGGTTCCCAACCTTTTATGGACTGAAATCTGAGAAGTCGTAATTTATCGCTCTGTATCGACAGTAAAGGGATGGGTTCTCTGATCTTCATAGAAATATGGACCTAAGATTCGATTAAGATGTCGCGATAATTCCGCACGTTGGGTTTAGCTGAATGACGCCGTGATACTAAATTCTTATTCGGACGCAGAGTGTATTTGGCAGCCATTGCTAAAAAATCGTAGGGATGCAAGTTTCTCACAATGTTTTCCTTTACCACAATGCATTTACTGTTCTAATCCAGCTTTATTCGTTAAATCGCTTTCAACACTGAACGCAGATCGCACCAGTGCAAACCGACAAATGGTTCCACAGCAAATAAACATTACAGCGGAGCAGGCGTGTGCTTGAGTGCGATTCTCTCGCATTTATTGCTTCATTTAAAGGTTTTTAAACCAGATAAGAGCTTTCAGTGTAGCCCTTATTAGAGCCCGTGTACACAAGGGAGCGTGTATTAGAGACAGCGGTAAAGCGTCGTACTGTTTATTTTTCTATCCTTTTTATGGCCTAACGAACGGGGTATGAGTTTTTTTCTGTGCCGACTGGGTCCAATCAGTTGTCTGCGGGCAACGTGTTCAAGTTTGATTGCTTTGTTGCTTTAAGTATGCAGTAAGGCAGAAACGGTTTCTGGTTTTATTGTTTGCCTCGTTTAAGTGGAAATTTTCGTAAAATGGCGTTTAAAAGACTATGCTACTATATAAATTAAGTAGTAAATTTCGTAAATTGTATTTGTTTCAACCTGTTGTGTATCTGAATTGTATGTTATTATGCTATGCTACGAGTAAATGTAGTGTTTACTTTAAAACTAAACAACACAAGCTTAAATTAAGTGAAACAACCCACATAATTACTAAAATAATGTTCCAATTACGCACTATAAAGCGATTGTTTGCGTGTCCACAAAGCCCTGTTTCTCGGCTGACCTCGATCAAGACCTTTTACGCAGGTAGTACGTACATACATAGTAAAAGGAGTGTTACAACTTTGGTTAAAAACTCAACTCAATTCAAAACTAATTCATTCGGTTTAGGTCCTAAGAAAGAAGGCTCTTATAAATGTCGAAAGCTACAAAAAATAATGTTAGCTACTGATATGTTTATCACCATTTTACAAGTTCAAAAATACATGTAATATTTTGTTCCTAGTTTTGTTATGGTAAGCGGTCAAATTTTCTTTATAACGCCATGCTGTATATACTTTCTTTAAACAAATACCAAAATTGATTGTATTACATACTATAGTCACTTACCTTATTTTTGTTTAAATCTGTATTGTTTTATTATGTTTTGTCTTTTTTCCCTCCATGCTAAAGTTTTGAATTACTCTTATTTTATGAATATATTTGACAGAACAGTAATTGGTCGGGCATGTCCAATAGTTGGTTTGATATTATCTATCACCTACTGTCTTACTTCAATGTGAGCAGTTCAACACTTGATGTACTGCATTTGTTTCATATTTTACTGTGATCGTTACGCAAATTCCATTCTCTGAGGCGGAAACTTTGGTACCGAATCGCATTTTCTACCAGAAATGCCATTTGGGTGTGTCACTAAACGCAATTATTTTTGTGTGCTAAAAACATGCCGACTCCTCCCCGCAAGGAATACTAATCGCCTTCGACGGAAAATCCGATTACCTTTAAGAAGCGACGAGCCTTGGCACGGAGTAGTGGCAAAGTTTATTCAGCGTTCATTCAATTCCTCGGAATACCTTTTTGTTCTACTACATCCAGTTTCTTGGGAACATTTTAAAGGCATTTTTTATTTCAACGTAGCTTATTATCTGTTGTGCACACTGAATATGCGTATTGATTGCAGTATCAGTTATTTAAACAGATATATAATTATTATATGTCGTGATAATTTGTAAGCTTCCTTATTAAACTTGTTTCGGAACAAGTACCTATTATCTACCTATCTATCTATCTATACTAATAATAAAGCTGAGGAGTTTGTTTATTTGAACGCGATAATCTCCGGAGTTACTGGTCTAATTTGAAAAATTATTTCACTATTAGGAAGCTACATTATCCCCGAAGTTTATAGGCTACTTTTTATCCCGGGAACGTGAGTGAAACCGCGGGGAACAGCTAGTCTAAATATATAAAAGGAAAGCGTGACATGGCTGATCTATCAACGCACAGCTCACTGGATGGATCTTGCTGAAATTTGGCATACATATAGTTATTATGACGTAGGCATCAAAATCATTTCTCCAGTTTATGCTCTAATAAGGCACTTATGAATGTCAACAGTTACAATTTTTAGACTCGACCACATCCGCGAACAAAGGATTTTTGAAAAATCATCTCCTAAGGGAGTAAAATAGGGGACCGCGGGTGAAACCGCGGGGCGGAAACCTAGTTGCATAGTAACAAAGGGGATGAAAGGGAGCAGAATGGTAATCATGTACGTAAGAGAGTAGGTATTGATTAAACCAGGCTTAGGACGTGGCGTGAGTGGGTATTTAGTTAGTATACCTACGTCTAGACTTCAGACAATCAATATTTTAAGTAAGGGTAAGCTACTTACTTAGTACTTACATTTGATGATGTTTAACTAATTTTATTTTAAGTATTGATTTATTGGCGGCACTCATCAAAGGTTTTTGACATATTGTTTTGTGCTTGTGTCTATTTAATAAAGTGATTAATCTACCTGTAGGTGCTACCATGGACTTAAAAAAAACTCATGGACAGACTGACTGCGAACATAAGTCTACGTACACACACATAGGTACACCAATATGTTGCCGATTTTTGACATTCGCGTACCTAGTATTTTGTTTCATATGGACACACATACCTACGTACGATATATTGTGCGTCATTTTTAACAAGAGGCGACTCGATCCAGTTTATTCATTAATCCATGGGTACTACATACGTTTACTTCTGGTTTGCATAACACAAGTTATCCATTTTGTCACAATTTTTAACTACAGATTTAACTAGATTCCCCCCCCCCCCCCCCCCCTCTCCATGATATCAAAACAAATCAGCAATAGGATACACCCTGTTACAAAATTTCGTAATGGCTAAGATTAGGGTTGGCGCTCAACAGTCGACATGTAACTTGATGTTCAATGGGGCAGGTTATGAGGCCATTATTACATAATAGCCGCGTTACCATGACAACGTAAATATTAAACATTGTTTGGATCAAGGAAGAAAATTCACGCTTTTCAAGAGAGGAGGGCTTGGGTAAGACATCTAAGTATTTCGATCCTTATTATGACGTGATTAAGAGTCAGAATAGTGAAACTCTTTTAAACTATCTTAATTTTGTGATTAGCGTCTGAGATGATTACATTGGTTCCTTATTGATAAATAACGGTCATTTGTAAGAAAGGAGGTTTTTGTCCGGTAAGGTTGCTGCAGCCATCAGAGGCTACCATCAGAGGATATCTTTAGTCCTTTAAAACAATTTACAGTTCCATAATATATTTTGCATTATGAATACATAGATAAATATATAGCCATAACCCTGAGTCGCAAATCACACAATTACGACTCACAAGCGTTTAAAACTGACGTAAAACTCACAATATTTCATGTGTTTTACGTCAGTTAAAAATTAAATCTGCGGACCATTCACATGGGCAAATAATTGTTTCCCGACATCATTCTTGCATGTTCGCGGTAACCAACTGTTCTGCTGGTCGGAAGAGCAGGAGCTCGGTATGGATATTTAAACGGATAATGTGACGAATAGGTACTCCAAATTCGCCTGAAGTAAATAATGGAGAGTGGCGGTTTTATAAGCGGCAGCGGGTGCAAGATTATTTATAAAAAAAGTAGAGGATATGGAGCGAGAGATATAATAATGTAGAGGCCTGAGTGGAGCGAGGGGTTCAAGCCGCCCAAGATGAAGACAGCTTTATCCTCGAAGTGCATAATCTACTCGTCATCTACTGTGAGACAATAAAATACGGAACTATCAAAATAACACCAAACACCGTCTTGTGTTTCATATTATTTACAATCACACTTGATGTTCTGCAGTGCTGGTGGCTAGTTCGATTTTAGAATAAAGTCTCCTCACAATGTCCGTAATATAAGAGCTTTCATACATTTACAATGCACCAGAGCGGGTCATAATGAAATTCAGTAGGTGCAATATTATTGCCCTGCTAGACCTCTAGGCTCTAATGACATACTTTAGTTTAGGTTTAAATGACATATAATTTGACGGTGGCGAACAGGTGGTATGTTTTTTTTTTATTCCTAGTATTTTGTATCGTTGTTTTGTAGTAGCCAGTTACGGTCGTAGCCCTATATCTCTGCGGTGGGAGGCTAACCACAATTTCTACATACCCCTGAAGTGTATATCGATCAGGCGATGTATAAGTTAAACTTTTGTTCAAGTCGTAACAAAAGGAAATGTAGTGTTTGTCAAAATTGTATTAAGGCAAGTAACTAATGTATATCCAAGAATTGATGTATATCAAAATTAGCACATTATTTTACAATCAGCCATAAAAGCTATACATACCCACATATAAAATGGGAAGAGTGATGGAAAGTCCTTTGTAATAAATTGTTCGTTGCCGACATAACTTCGCTTGCATCCTCATTTATGATGCAAAGGAGAGGATCTTGCATCCGACGTCTATTTCCTGACTCTTTCAATCTAGGCAATTTCAAGACTAAAGTGAGAAGGGTTCTTCTAGATTAAAGTGTTCTATCATCGGCTTAGTTATGGATATTACAATAAAATAAACCGGACAAGTGCGAGTCTCGCTCGCGCACCGAGGGTTCCGTACAAACTTAAATTTGTAATTGAGTGTAACAAAAAATTTATTCTTTTCGCAATTATTCCTTTATCTGTGCTATAAGACGTTACTTCGTACCAAATTTCAAGATTCTGAGTTCACGGGAAGTACCCTGTAGGTTTTGATTCCCTTGCGAGTGTCAAAATTTTGTAGCATAAACGTCTATATCTTTTGATTGCGTTGGCTTAGAAATTTGATTTTTTTTATATGAATCTCAGCGTTCCTGAGAAAAAAGGTCTTGGCAGACAGACAGATGGACAACAAAGTGATCCTATAAGGGTTCCGTTTTTGCCTTTTGAGATATGGAACCCTAGAAATAAAAATAATTTCAAACAAATTTCCAACTGCACAGGGATGTTAGGTACCATGTCGCAGTTTCCTTGATAGCGTGTTTGTGGTTACTATATTACGTTCTCTACTGTATTGCCAGCCCTGATATGGATTATTGACCCGGATGACGCGGCATATTGCTGGCCTTTATTGGTGAGAGAAGCGATTTTATAAGCAGCAGCGGAATCAGATGAAAAGTATCGTATCTTTTTCAAAAATCTTAGATTGATGAAGATGATTTTCCTTTATGCTATCATCCTATGCTACTAATATCTATATCTATCTATACTAGTAATAAAGCTCAAGAGTTTGTTTGTTTGAACGCGCTAATCTCCGGTGTTACTGGTCCTATTTGAAAAATTCTTTCACTAATAGTAAGCTACATTATCCCCGATGCTACTTTCTATCCCAGGAACGCGAGTGAAACCGTGGGGAACAGCTAGTTATAAATATGAATGTTTGTTCGGATTTAAAGATGTTTGTTATTCTTTCACGCACTACTGAACGGATTTGGTTGAAACTTGGAACAAAGATAATACCATGTAGGCTACGTAACGCGACTGTACCTACTGGAAAGACTAGGCTTTTGGGTGATTCAGAGATGTGATTATAATATTATATCGCTACCCCGTCATCAATAAAAACGCAACCTTAGTCTGCCCTCTGCAATGTAATATCGTAGCATATGTTTGCGAACCCTCAGAACCTTTTGATGACACACAGCTGTGCTATCGTTATATTTATGTCGTGTTATGGTCATCCTTTGATCATTAGTGGTGTCTTTATTTACCAATGGACGCCGTGATTTGTGGTTCGAAGACAGGACTGTGATAATCATTTTATAAAATAACTCACTCAATAGTATCATTGCTAGTGCATGTTAAGGGTGGTAGAGTCTATTGTAATAATTGTAACGTCGATAGTTCATAAGTGCCTTAACAGGGACTAAACTGAATAAATGAGTTTTGAGTTTGAGTTATACTTACAGAATGATTTATCATGCAATTGCTTTATACAAATTTAATGGTTACAAAATATTGATATTTAATTTCAAAAAGCTTTTAAAAAATAATACCCGTAGGTATGTAAGTAGTATATGTACCTATCAACTTAGTAAGCTCCAAGATAGGTACCAGATGAAATATCCTAACACCCGTCAAGCAATGAAAGCCTAGACATGGCTTAACAGAAGCCTCCGCCTGCACAATCAAAGAGCAAAGAGCATTTCAGCTCACAGACAAATGGATACTAGTGTTTTATACATGCACATAGATACTAACTATAAGCTTTTGAGGAAACTAGAGCCCGATATTAGGGTACTTTTATGGTGATGATAGTGCCTCAGTGGTAGTGCCGTCAAATGCCGAGACAAAGGTCGCTGGTTCCATTCCTACAATACGCTTGAGCTTTCGGTAATGTAAATCATAGTACATTGTACTTAGTACCCGACTGGTTGGCTCACCATCACTTTCATGTTGAAAATCTGTCGCCAAGCTTCTTTAGGTGTGTTCCGACTTCTTCACTTGAGAGCTAGTTTCCTTCTAGGCTTTGTGTGCTTACCACCATCGGCCATTTCATCACTGACCACTGTGAGATTGTGGTCACACAATGGTTTATACATTGTAAAAAAATTATACCATCGGCCATAAAAATCTGCGCGTGGGTAAGGTGGTCTTCTCAAGTTGAAAAGCTGTCACCAGTTTGTTTCAGCAGCAACACTTTAAAATCCCTCCTAGGCTTTCTGCGCTTACAACCTTCAGCCTATTATCTAATTTTAAAAAAGCAAATTCATTTAGAACCTTACTCTTGCTTCGCTTTCGTGAGTGAATTGACCTGTTTTTCTTACTAGGAGCAGTTTTAAACGATGGCTCACAATAAAGCTAGTCTATATTACTTTCGGACCTTTGCGATCTTTGGTTCGGAAACCAATGTATTGTATGGATTCATTTATACGACGAGACCCTTTTTATCAGTGAGCCTATGTGACTGAATAGCTTTTTCTAGGTTTAAGGAATTGTCGGTCGTAGCTTCGTAATAAAAGCCGAATGTGTAGCTTTTTACCTAGATCATAGATACATGGTAATATATTTTAGTGTTATATTTGTTGTAACACTATTGGTTAAGTGAATACAATTTATTACGTTCAGCGCTACGTAAAATTATAAAATCAGATTATTTTTTTATTAAACTGATTTACGGATCTTAAAAAATTACTCTTTCAAACAAACGGCACTTAGATATATCATATCCTGGAATAACATATAAGTAGGTTACTTTATATCCCGGTAAAACATAAGATCCCTCGGGAACGCGAGTGAAACCGCGGGGCGGCAGCTAGTTCATAATATTAGGAGGGATGTATTTAGGTAACAAAAAAAAGATATAGTATAACAAGAAGGCTTAGTAAACCTAAAAAGAGGCTTAAAACTTAACGTATGAGAGAAGAGTATTATCCCTTAGAGATAAGAAGGGTAAATATTTAAATTACCTAGTAGGTAAACCTTCTAACAAATATTGTGCGGGAAGCGAGGCCGACCACTCGCAAGGCTATAGCGGGGGTATTAACTACAATCAGGGTTGCCAAGGTAGGTAAACTGGGGAGAAAAATATTGTGTAAAGTAAAGCTAGTCGTTACAAGATTTTAGAGTCAATACTTTTTAATTTGCTATATGTTTGGGTCAGTAAGTAATAAGTATTCAAAATTATTCCAAATTTCAAATCAATAGAAATATACTGCAGTGACAGACGGATGGAGGAGACCTTTTGATTTATGAATCCCAAACACTATAAATATCTTGCGAGAAAACATCGAGTTTAACTTCCGTTATTTTAAAAAACTTCTATGAGAAAAATCAAAAGATTTATTTTTAACAGTGTGGTCTAAATCAACTCAACAGGAGTTTTGCCTAAAAATCTGTGGTGTATTATGTACTGATGCAGTATCAGTACAGAACAAAGTTTACTCATCCCATTTACATACTGCTCTGTCTAGACCAATATAGAAACTAAACAAAACTTGTAGCCTTATCTATGATCCTCCGCACCTATAAAAGCACTTTCGTATATTTCGCTTGCGGAGATAGTTTCCACCGGGAACTCGCCATATGCTTAATTAGGCCCTACCTGGCAGGTAATATTTCTAATATCAGCATATTTCCCATTGTAAACTATTTCATTATCCCAAGGATTAATATCAAGTGGAAAATTCTCAATGTGACGTAACAGAATTTAATCCTTTGATCGCTTGGTGTGCCCTGCCAACGCAACAGTGTAGGTATCTAGTCCTGTTACCCTGTTAGTCTCCAAGGATAAATTAGTTTATTTGGTATGTATTTTTGAAGCTAGCATCTGCTCTGCGTTTTCATCAGTGTTCCCAGTAAAAAAAATATAAAAGAATACAAAAAAGAAAAAAAACGCCTTAAAAAAAAATGAAAAAAGTATAAAATAATGAATGAAGTAAGAACTCTAATCTGATACTATTTTTAAGTTTCCTGGTGTATCTTTTAAGTCCAAGGTCCAGTAACAAACCTAACCTGAACCTAACGCAAGAAGGATCAGTGAAAGCTTCATAAACAAGGATTTTATGCGTGAAAAAACATACAATCAAATTGAGAACCTCCTCCTTTTTTTGAAGTCTGTTAAAAAGTAGTTAATATCTCTCCCCGTCCTAAGCTCATCCTTATGAAAAAAATCTAGTTAATCGCCGTTGCTCCATTATGATGTGAAGGAGGACTACAAACAATCTTTCGCAGTTATAAGTTTTAGATTATGAACAGGGCAGATAATGAAGTAAGAGTTTTCGTAGTGATTCTAGAATATTTCTAAAAGCGGCTCTATCTAGTAGTATAAATTGTCTATTTAGATTCAGACAATAAGTACCTACAAGAAAAACATCGAGGATAAAGAAGGAGATATTTCTAACATATCTCTCCTTAGAAAAAAAACGAATAAGTATTGTGTAAATATACTGTTTTTGATAAAGAGCAACAGTTACAGAAATATCCAGTATTCACAAATGTATTTGTTGGTCCATTTGCTGGCTCAAATGTATGTAGGTACTTTTAGACAGGATTTTCCTTTGAATGATACCTACAGACGAGTGTTTAAATGAAATAAAAAGATCTGGCGTGTTCAATAATGTGTCATTTTTTTGTTTGTATCAAGTTTTGTGTTTCTACGGAAAATTCTTTTGTGGATAATTCGCGACTAAATCTATATTTTTAACGCCAATTTAAGTTTTAACTTCTAGAATGACCTATTTCCTTACATCTTTGAAACTCGTCCAATATTTTCTCGACCGAATTTCTATTCAGAGAAATGTTCCGCTAAACTTAACGGTAACGTAAACCGAAAGCACAAAGCGCTGCATTTCCCCTTTTACCTCCACTTCAAGCGCTTTCAATATCGTCCACTTTCACACCACTAGACGACGAAATTTGCATCTCAATTTATAGCGCTGCCTTTGCCTCAGGGCGCATCAGTTGGATTGCATTGCTAGGAATTTGGAGTGCAGAAACATAAATTATTTATGCCGTTTTGATTTATTGGTGTATTCTGTAGATCACATAAATAAGTACAGTATGACACAACTTAGATGAAGCATCAGCAAAATTCGTAAAATGGATCATTCTCGAAAAGAGTGCGCCTACAACATTACCCATGTTTATCAGTACTTTAAGCGAAAATGATCTTGTTGAACGTTGAATGGCGCGATAGTGAATGATTTTTATTAATTGTATAAAGTGGGGTGATACGATGTGCCAATGCTACATCTAAGTTTTGTTATATTGTACGCACCTTTGCGGATCAGGTATATTCACATAAAGATACTTTTATTACTGTAGAAATATTGTTTTCATGAGGCTTATGAATGGCATTGTAAACTCTGAAGTCAATAAACGTACAATACTTATTGTTCTTCACAGCAAAGTTTCAGTAATTAATTAATTGGGGAATAATTTTAACAAAACCCTACATTATTCATATACAAAATGATCAACTTCTGGAATATCTCTGAGACCATTATTTGGCGTCTCTTACAAATTAATGAAGCTTCGTCTCTGCTATGGGAATAAACTTTTCTTGTCATAACAAACAAAATACAAGAAATTACTAAATATATTTTTTACAGGAAGGGTTATGTAAATAAACGCATGTTCCACATCCGATTTTGACGAATGTGGTGTCAATCAATACGTTATTATGGTCTGAGTGACATAGGCTACACTACTACAAAGCTAAATAGAAGCGTTTCTATCTTTTATGCTTTATTTATCCGTAGTCGGGGTACAGTATTTTCAAACAGTTTATTTTATTTACAGTTATTGTTTTAAATTATTATTTATATGGTTGACTTTATTAATGTTCAATTCTTTGTTACAGGTATAAAGAAGACAATATGTTGAGAGGAGGTTAGTATCCGCATATAAGACAACTTAATTTGCGAAGTTATCGTCGTTCATTATGTAAAAGTACTTCTCCAATTCGCACAAACTTTTGATAGCTTCCGATCTTCTGTCTCTTCGCTTTTTCCTGTTACACGAGGTACGTTTTCCTTAAAATTAGTCTTCAGGGTCTATTTGAGGGTGTCTTGTTCACTTATGTTTACGTTTTTCAGTTGTCAACTACGAGATCAACAAATAGCTGAATAGCCATATGAATAGCTGTTTTTAAATCCTTTTCTTTACATTTAAAGTAATCAAATATAATAGGATATGGTAGCAATCTTAGAACTTCAGTTCAGTGTCTATTTTATCTTCGAACTTAGAGTCAGTCATCCATACTTTTTAAGATTTGACTGATCGGAAATAAAGACGACTCCCTTTCTAATGATAATCACAGTTACGTTATTCAATTGGAATTTTATCTAGTTCGATAGATGCGTGATAAAAATCAAGCACCGAATCCAAGATGGGCATATGGGATGGAAATCCATGGGGTGTCATTACTAGTACAAATAATCTTTTGTATGGACATGATAAATGAACAAAATAATAGTCTCATTAGTATTGTCTTGCCAATAAGCAATACTTTGGCTTTGAGCCTTAAGCCCGTGGGCTTAGCATTGTCGCTCTAGTACTTAGAACAATCCGCATGCAACACAGTCTCGACCATGTGTCAGCTTGACAATATTATAAGTTTCAACAACTTTATTAGTGTCCTGTGTCTGTCTATTTTATATTATTTATGGTATGCCATATGAGTCACGTAGTGTGAAAAACTATTGTGAGTTTGGCGCACATAAGTAACACGTAGTTGTTGAGTTATGGTTCGTTCCATTGTTTCCAGAGTTTTGGTTGCTTAGTTGAGTTTTTAGGCGTTACTCTACCTACACCATTTGCAGGCTCTTACCACCTAGATTATGTGATAAAATCTTATTTATTTCTAAAATAATTACTAACAAAATGTTGCGACAAATATTGTCCAAAATTCCTTTTATTCTCCGCCATTCTAAGCAATTATAACTTTCCTTTACATTTAGAAGGATTCTCGTGTTCAAACTGGGTCTACATTCAAACAACGGTTGTTATAGGGTTTTGTACTTTGTGGTGACAATGAATCCAACCAAACCAGTGAGTATTCAAATTAAACTTGTGATATGGTGTCGCTATGGGCTTAATGTTTATTTTATCTTAAATATGGCAGGCATGTCTTCCATTGTAGGTGTCTGCCGAAAACTTGGGTTGTTGATTTTGGGAAACTTGAATAAATGTACGTTACAAAGGTACGAGACAGGGTTTTGGATATTGTTTGTTCAATGAAGGAATAGTTTAGTTACATTTGGCGGCTGTATTACATATTGGTGCCCATTCTGTTCTTTACAGACTACATAAACTAATATTAGTCATGTCACCTCTCTTTCTTATAAACATTATTGAAAAAAGATAGAACATTTTTAATGCTGTCCTATTAGTCCATACCGTAATTTACGGTTAAAAAAATATTCTATCCCTTTATGTTTTTTGTTAGAAAGAAGTTGTGATATTTATTTAGTTTGTAAATATCAGAATCATGATCATTGTCTCTGTTATTATAGATGGATGTATATCATATTATATCATCAATACTTGTTTTTCTTTGTTTTACCCCACAAATGTATCCTCGTTCTTGAGCTACCAATCTTTGATTTATATTTAAACAATTTTGATTTTCTATTATGCTGAAATACTAACGATTTTTTTTTTTTGAGAGGACTAAGTTCGTAGCCTCAGATGGCTGCAACAACCTTACCGGACAAAAAATTATAACGAATTTACCGTTTTGTGGATATATTATCTTCAAAAATGCATTTTGCTTACACCCTTTTCCTGATTTTCTAAAAAGATTAAAGTATGGCAATCTTTGTTTCCAACTTTAATATCAATTTTCGTGTACAACAGGAACAAATCTTTCTTAAATGATGATTCAATATTTTAGGCTCTGCGTTGATTTCTTAGGCAATCATCCATCAGTTAGGCTTTTTTCTTTTACATATTAATGGTTCTTGTACGATATTCAACATCGTCTACAATTAAAAAAACAATATTCAGCAAATATTCATAGACAGCAAATAAACAGTGTTCAACGTGTCACCCTTCTTCCACTTCCCAAAATCCATTTAAAAATTCATAGAGTTTTATTATACAACGTTTTCGGAATAAATTCCCATGAATGAAACTTTGGGCGGCACAAGACAAAGTTGCTGCACAGAAATGGGGCACGTTGTGTCGTAAAAAGCGGAATTCCTCCCCTCAGGTTGTTTCGTGTATATTGCTGTTACCAGATTCGCCACCTAACGTGTGGTCACATTAAGCAATAAGGGTTCCTTTATGTTTTGCGCAACATGTCTCAAGAGTCATGTTTTTGAAATCAACATGTATTGTCAAGCTAGTTGCCGCAGGTTGTAGGTTCGATTCTAATCCAGGACAAACATTTGTGTGAATGAACATGTCCTGAGTCTGGGTGTAATTAACTACATAAATATGTATTTACAAAAAAAATGTATATGTAGTATATCAGTTATCTGGTTTCCATAATAAACAAGATTAGTTTAGGATCAGTTAAGAATATCACAGGATATTATTATTGTATTGTGTATCTGTGCATCTGTTTGTCTGTATGTGGTACCATAACTCCTGAACGGATGAACCACTTTTGATTCTGTTTCTTTTTCATTTGAAAGTGTCTTAATCGAGAGTTTTCTTTGCTATATTTCAAGAAAATCCGCTCAGCCGTTATATACACATCACCTCTTTTCTATTGTGTCGGGGTTTTCCGTAAATTTTTAATTTTAGTCATTAATATAAGTACTAAGTTCGTGATGGGTTCAAAGTAAACTTGTAATTGTATTCAAAAGTCCTGTTTAACTATACTTTCTAGACCCAATACTTTATAGTCAATCGACTTCTACACAAACCATGGGTATGTTCAGGTATAGGGGTTGGAAAAGGTCACGTATTGATACCTGTTTTCAGAACCATCGACCTTTATTTTACGACTTTTAAATGTCGACTCCTTGGGCGTACGACCTCGGTTTTCAATACATAAATAACAAAAGACATGAAATATTTACGAGCAACATCAAAAATACAAATAGAATCTGTTATTTTAAGTTATTAGAAAAGTGTAGGTTGGATTAACCGTCCATTTTCTTCTATTTAGATCCGATAATTGTCGCTGAATAAGTTATTGATACTTAGTACGGCTAAGTACATACGAAAACGGTTCCTATTCCAAATTCAGACAGCCTTTGAATATTCGGCCTTATTATATTTACGTAACGTAATTCTACTTTTTCCTTTGTACCTACTGCAAAAGGATATAAGCCAGAGAGAATAGATCACCATCCTAATTGCTTAGAAAGTCTGCGGCTGAAACAAAATTATCTCATTTATGATTATACAGGAGATGTTAATAAAACATCTGTCATCAATTTATAATTCTGTACCACCAAAATTAATCCTAATTTATAAAAGGTAGATTCTGATTTCGTTTGCGCGTACCAAAGATGATTGGAAGAAATCATAGCAATTTTGCAAGACAAAAGTTAATCTTTTTCGTAGTTCTTTATACTTTAATTGATGGTACAAAAAGTCAAAGCCTCTTTACGCTTATTAGCTTAACGAGATTAGTCGCATCTTTTTTTCACAAAACATTTTTCCCTGGGTTCGTTCATTAAATGTTTAATTAAGGAAAAACCTAAGGGTTCTCTCCCTCCCTTAATATATAAAACCGTACTTCTACAGTCAGGTGTCGTCTTGAAGGTCTTGTAACAATATTGTTTTTTAATTTCGTGATTTTACTTTATTAAAATTCTCACAAATCTCTTTAGACACACAATAACTTTCTTTAACCGGTAACTGCTTACCATCAGGTACTTACCGTATGCTTGCTTACCTATATGACACGAGTATCCAAAGCAAATTAAGTACTTTAAGGTATAAGTTCATTGAATTTCAAATCGTCGCAGTGTCGCAAAATATTTATTTTTTCACAGAGAAAAATAACATTAATAAATGATAATACGACGTAGCTTATAAAAAAACAGAAATAAGAAAATCTTCTCCGTGTGTCGTGGGAAACAAATGGGCTACGACTCAGCCTTATGTTGAGCTTTTAAGGTAGGTTCCTTCACCTTCAACGCTGATTTTCAGTCGTCGTCTAAGAGTACGTATTTCTTAGTAGGTAAGTATTTACCTACTCAATTTAGTTTCCACCACGAGGAATTAAAGCGAAGTGTTGAGAACACCCTCAGGTCTATTGTGGTAATGGGGTTTTAATTACTGGACAAGGGTGTTCGCCATTCTTCTCGAAATTCATTAAATATACCAAGTTGAAGCCCGTAGGACATTCGCTAATTGGCAGACTGTAGTCTGGCCTTTCGCCTGTCATCCACTCTCTCCTCAATTAGTCGAAATTATATCTTGTCCGCATCTATACAAGTTTTAATTTCAATTGAATGTAATTAAGTCCTGGGCAGAGACCCTTTTTAATAGCGTTGAAAGGGCTCACATTTTATAAATGTAAATTGCGTTTTATGATTCCATTTTGCTTTAAAGGAAAGTGATTTTTGACTGTAGGTACCCCTTTGTGCGCTTTTGTACATATAGGTAAGTGGTATTCCAGTTGTAGAAATTTCCTGCAGCTTTCATTGTTATTATTATGATGTCTATTTATATTGCTACTTTCGAGTGTACTTCTTACGTTTTATAAACACCTATTAGGAATACTGTAAGCATGAGTGGGCTTGTTCATAAAATAGTATTACTAATTTTTACGTCTTTACGTAATATAGCTAAATTTAATACCAAAACGAATAGATTACCATTTATTTTTATAAAAATTAGGTAAGTATAAGGCTAAGTTAATCAGCTTGTTTATAAAGATACTCTGTAATCTAAAACGTAATGAGGAATATTGTTAGGGGCTTCTTGCCAGGGAACAAATTGCCAGTTTCATTGGATCTCTTCTCTAGATAAAATACAGCTGCGTGCGCAAAAGAATATTTTTGTGTTCTGTACTTACCACGAACAATGTAGGTACAGTCAGCGTCAAACATATATTGATCCTTTAGTACCATTTCAAACAAGTGTACGTGGAACCGGTGGTAGAGTCTATTGTAATGATTGTAACTATCGACGTTCATAAGTGCCTTACCAGGGCCTAAACTGAATAAATGAGTATTTGATTTTGATTTTTGATAATAAATCTGTTAAAATTATTTTGATTGTATGTTTAAAAACTGAATTGCGTTAATTTGACAAGGTTCTAAACTGTTCAGATATTTTTGACGCTGGCTGTGCCAATACCAAACATATAATTCATAATCTGTTCGAGTCCGTTTCCGAAAGTGTGTATTTGTTTTATTTTCTACTAGCTTCCCTGCGATTTCACTATCTTTCCCATGGGAAATATTTTCCCGGTATGGAAAGTATCATAATGTTTTATTCAAATCAGTTATTATGACTCTCAAATATAAACACAGACATAAACAAAGTTTTGCTATTATAATGTAAGCTTGTTTGCTTTAAATTTTCACCTACTTGATAAGGTGATTGTTCCAAAAAACCCATAAATTCAAATTTTATTACGATTTTTGCTAATTGCAGCTCTATAGCTACCAGTGGCGAGGGGTAACATTATGGCGAGGGTAAGCTGTTCAAATAACACCGATAATTCTATACTTAATTTCAGTGTATTTTACATAAAAGTGACTTTGAAATGATGAATCTGTTGGACTGGGATTTCTAAAAGGGTCCATACAAGCCGATGGAAATCGACTTGTATGGACCCTTCGCCACTGATAGCTCTACCTCTATATTTTTGCTAAAATGTGATTGGCGACACAGACAGTGGAACGATACCCTTAAAACATTCTGATATCTTTATTTATGATGCCTAAGATCAAATTAAGAATACATTCTACTAACATACTTCTGTTTACTTTCGTAAGTTATCTCTATTTTTGTCTATACTTCGAATGTAGAAAAAATTTACCTAGTTTTGACCTTTGATAAAATCATTTGTTTAGTACGTAAACAAACAAATATTTTGTTGGCGGTCATTTATACAATTCAATCACAATATTGGTTAGTGTATAATATAGTTGTTAAGTATGTACATTAAAATTGTATTGTTGGTAAGTATGTACATTAAAATTGTATTGAAGACTCGGTTCCGAAACTGTTTATTGAGTCGGTTATCAGTTATCAAGCATATTAGGCAATGGCTCAGAGCCATTCAGCCTTTTAAGCTCTATGCGTTGTGTGGCGCGCAAAAAATAAAACCTTTTTTTCTTTTTTTATCCACATCAAGTTGATCAACGTGTCTTTATGTACAGTACAAACTAAAGTTATCAGAAATTCAGGTCTTTTATTTTTAGTTTTACTGCATTATAAAAATAAGCACGTAATTGACGTCATTCCTTTAAAAAGTCACTTCGAACTGTTTACGTCAGTTCTAATTTAATACCACTTCCATTCTCCCTTGTTCGTTTTATAAATTACAGTAGGTACCTGGATGACCGGTTTTTGATTTTTTTGGTAAATCGTGTTTTCTAAAAATGAAACATAGCTAGATCGATTTATCACCCCCGAAATCCGCAGGGGATTAAAATTTCATGAAAATCGTAGGAATAAAATACATAAACTGGTTTCAGAGATCTAAATGTAAAATGCAACGATAATGTTTTTCTTTTAATAGGTCACTGAGCGGGACGGTGTCACATGAAAAAGCTATCTGTTGTAACCCTCCAGAGCTCCCCGGTTCACTATAAAAATGTTGACAAAAAAGCGGATACTGTTGTTGAGTTGAGGCATGTATCGTCCGATAGTCGACACAATAAAACGTTTCGTATAAACCCACCCTTAGGAAAATGTCGGAGTGTCGTCGCCGACTGCGTGTCAGTGCCTTTTCTGTAGGGGCTAGGCAATGAGCGGTTTAACGCTTGAAGTATTTCAGAAACATTTTGATTATTTTAAGTTTCACGTCATAAGTATATTGTATACTTTGTTCCCGATTATTGTTTTATAGTCTCTCTTCTTCGGCTCAGAGCCATCTGAGAGGCTACAAACTTTAGACCTTTCAAAAAAGATTTTTTTATTGTAGAATCATCGGCAAAGTAGATTTTAAATTAGCTCGCGATCGTACTTCTCTAGTTTTAATGCAACTCATTAAATAATAACATTATTTTTTTCTAAAATATTAAATATTCTATACCTTTTCCGAGTCTGTCATGAAAATTACTTTCAATGTTGAAAACTTCCACCCACATTTGCATTTGTCAATATAAAGCTAGTATCAGAATTTATGATTACATTAGGACTGGGGTGAACATTGTTGTAGCCTGAAATCTCCTATCCTTTTCCGATTTTCGCTAATACTAACGCTGATCTAGTGGGTGTATTACTAATGCTTTATCGATCTGGTACTTTGGCAACGGTTACAGTCGGTGCCATGCGAAACACGTCACTGGCTTGCCGAAGCTGCACCGTCAGTTCTTTAATTGCTCAAATATTCTTTGAATTCATTCCGTATATAGTATTTTTTAATAGACTCTCTAGATTGGTTTCTGTACCTACCTAATTG
Organism: Tethea ocularis; assembly: GCA_963555595.1. NCBI lineage: Eukaryota > Metazoa > Arthropoda > Insecta > Lepidoptera > Drepanidae > Tethea > Tethea ocularis. The sequence continues at coordinate 12,673,366 of OY741958.1, forward strand.
AGATGTTTTTATTAAATTTTAGGCGTGATAAGTCGGCAGTCTTTTGGGAGGTCTGAATGATGAGTGCCTAATTACCTCATTATCAAGGTTGAATTTAAGAATGGAATTAGCAATAATACTGGAGTCTACGTTTTTTTGACGATTGTTTTCGAAGCGAAGTTTGTTAATCTTACATACTTTATGTGAGTCTTGACTTCGCTCGAGTGGTTATGGAAGATGGCTTACATAAATTCGAAATCTACATACAGTTTTGTTTGTGTGTCAATAATTAACGTAGTGGCACGTTTTGCCGGTAGAGGCGGTGGCGGCGTGACGCTGGCGGCGCGGGCGACATGAGCGCGGCCGCGCTGCGGGCGGACGGCGCGGGCGACTCCACGCCCGGCTCCGACGTCGGCGAGCGGATCACGCGGCTCTTTCCTAAGTGCAGGCCGAAAAACATGCAGCACCAACACGATAGGTAACTATTTTTTTTTTTTAACTATGTATAGGCCTGCGCTTGACCACAATCTCACCGTGGTCAGTGATGATGTGGCCGATGATGGTAAGCACACAAAGCCTAGAAAGGAACTGGCTCTCAAGTGCAGCTGTCGGAACACACCGAAAGGTGCATGGCGACAGATTTTCAACTTGAGGGTGGTAGCAAGCCAGGCGAGTACTACAAAATACTCTACCACCGTGCTATGGTTTCCTCACGATGTTTTCCTTCACCGAAAGCTCAAGATCATTGTAGGATTCAAACCCGGGACCTTCGTCTCGGCATCCGACGAGACCACTGAGATATCATACACCTATTAAAATCATTATCTTCTCAATAAAGAGCCACTAGTTCCTGTCCCTGGCATATGCAAATTCGGATGTCAGAACGGATAACGTCGCTCTGTCCAAAATGCCTTTCTTAATTAGCAAAATTCTCGAGCGTAGTAAATTAGCTTCCGTTATCATCAAGCAGCACATTGTCATTTATCTAAGCCTCGTCCTATTTCCCTTCGTTCTCCTCAATACCCAGAAGTTCTAGATTACATTAATATGCAAACCTCATAATGGCTTCCGTATCTATAGTTTTAAAACAGCAATAAAGCCTAAAAATTGATTTTACTGGAACGATTTTTTCAAATTGACAAAGATTTATTTTCCATCAGCCAAACGATATCTTATCTTTCATCTGAATACGCCTTATCTAGAGAGAGTTCTAGTTTCCCATCCGCATATAAACTAGTTCGCGGCGCTTTGTAGCAGCCGTTAGGTATGTCAAGTTTCTCGGCAGAAGGCTTTGCTCGAAACTTTGTGACACAAAAAGTTTGTGATCGATAGTTCTCGTCCACTGTCTATATACCTAGATGGAGACTATATTAGTGTTTACATAATTAAACAAAAAACACCAGGTTAAAGAAAACTATATACTTCTTAGTAAGGTGAACTAGATATCGCTTTACATTTTCTTTACAATTCAAGAAAGTAGAAAGTTTGATTGATTCTTTTAAAACTTAGGTTTGCTATTACTTAACTTGTGTCTTGAACATTACCATTATTATTATTAGGTTTACAAAAGTCAAAGTTTTCAAAAGCAGAATTCCTATTGCTATTCCTATATAGCATACCTACTTTCTACCAGATACCTACTTTTTATTCTTCATAATTACTTCATATTTTTCTAGAATCAGATTACTATTCCCTTCCTAACCTTGGGCTTTATTTATTCATATCAAACGTAGGTACGGATGTAAGCTAAACAATTTTTAACGTGGCATCTCTTTCAACGAGTCAGACGTTCCAGACTGACCTCCGGCCTGGAGGGGCGCGAGCTGAACATCAGCAACGTGTCCTCGGACGAGGAGCGCGGCACCGACGGCCAGCTCGTCATTCTCAACTCTAAAGGTGGCACGTACAAACTTAGAGATTCTAGGTAACATCGTCATTTTCCTCTTTATTTTACGCGCGACGACCTTCTTCACGAACAGTCTTAATTTGTGACCTTAACTTTTTAAACCATTAGTTAGACATCACCGCATGTCCGATTAGATAGCATGTCTAGGTAATAATGAAACCAATTATTTAAATCAGCAACAGTAATTAGTGACGAGCATGTACTAGGAGTTCATTCCTCGTCCAGGAAACTTCTTGATTTTTCCATAATAAAGATCTCTTTTCTATGCCATGTACCGACAGCATGCTAATATTCTGGCGATTGGTCAAGCCATTGACCCGTGAAAGGCAAAAAGATAAACTCACTTTCACGCAATAAGTACTTTTAATTACATTGAAAAATGTATAGTTATATAGACAATTTCAGGGATTAAATTAAGCCTACGTATTCCTAATACAGTATTTCGTTTTACCAGGATAATAGAAATAGCTGGAGGTCGTGAGCTGTACTCACAGAGCCGGACCAAGGCGGTGAGGAAACTGAGGCATAACAACACGCACAAACACAACCTGAGGAATAAGGTGCGCTCGCTCACTAAAGACACCGTCGACTACGCCGCGGATAATCTTAGTAATGAGGTAGGAATGAACATTAAATAATTATTAATTAAAAGTCAAACTCGTCCATCAACAATCTGGTGATACTGATGTTGACTGCTGAATTCTATAGATCTGAACTATTTTTTTTGGGTGAGAATAACAGTATTCTTTTTCAAAATGAAAAAGTGGGGCGTTTTTGTACGTTTTCATAGGCACGAAATTTTTTGGATCCTTTTCTTAAAATGCTAAAATTGTATCTGCGAAATGTTCGTGTAGTTTTGTACAAAAAACAAGATCCTTATAATATTTGCGCTTTGATCTTCTGTAGGGTTTCTGTTAAAATGTGTTCGTAACCATGTTTCGCAACATAGTTGATATTATGTGACTTCTGATAAACAACTTTAAATCTTTTCTCACAGATATCCCTGCACAGGATAAATAATGAACCTAAAAAGATGGTGTCGCGCCACACATCACCCACATACACGAACGGTGATCGAGACCCTATAATAGACCAGAACACCATGGGTATACCCAAGAACAGCTCTCCTATCTTGGATCCCCATAAGACGGTGGATGTGAGCACTAAAAGCAGCCCCATAGCCGTCGTGGCTGACGGGGAAGTGGTTGTCTTTGACGACAACGATGATTGGAACGGTAATTTCATTCTTTTATCTACACCTTAAATGTATGATTCTTAGAGTTTATAATCGCTGTGTATTTTAAGGATTTGTTTATTTTTTTGTTTGAACCAAACTTTATAATTCAAGACTAGCTACTCGTACCGGGCGTAGTTCGGTTGATTTTTATTATTGAGATTTTCCTTCGAAAATGCAATCCAAATTTCCGCCCAATTGGTCGCCGTTCTCAAGTGATACGTGAGGCATTTGATTTTTATTTATATGTATAAATGTATTTATTTTGTTAATTATTAAATTCTGAAAAAAAATATGACTTTAAACTTATCAAGAATTCAGTTCGAGAATGATTTGAGTATTTTTAATTTTTATTGTAAACTTTTTTAACCATATGCCTGCCTCGTTTTAAACAATTTTAATTGTTAAATTCGATTGGTTTGCAAGTAATTTAAAAACATTGATTGGATAATTGGGGATTACAGACGAACGCAATTTCATGTGCTCGCGAAATACAGTACACTTTTGAATTTATAGTGCATCAAACTTAAAAATTACTCTTTAGTGGTGCCGGTTCTGGTGGTTACAAACTAAACTAATTTAATTAATGTCACTTTAATCTAATTTCATAAAAAAAACCTAAGAAAAGGATATAAAGGATAGACATTAGTTCCGTCAAATTAGTAGTACGATTGCTTTTTCAACTCGAATTTTAGGTATGTACCTTTAGATCACAAAAGTATGAACATTAAGTAAGAAGGACATATGATGTGGTTAAAATTAGTTTAGTTTGCAAACAACCGAATGGCCACCAATGACAACCAGTCCATCCTTTGTAAACCTTATTTATACAACTTTTTTGTTTGTTTCTTTTATTTTCAGTGATATTGAATTCTGTGTCTCTAGGTTTGAGGACGGAACCTGACGCTAGTGACGATGAAATCGATATGAGTGTAAAAAGAACTTTAGAGAATATGAAAAACTGTGATAGTGACATTATGAACAATAAGAGTGAACTGAGTTGTGACGGTGGGAGTGAGTCCACTCCCTCTAGAGAGGACGTGAGGCTCGGTGACGTCAGCCCCTCGGGCGTGTGGCTCTCGGGCGACGAAGACAAGAACAGGGTTACTAGGGTCATAGGGGAGCTGCCCATAGCTGAGTATGAAGGCTCGCCGCGGAGGTACGGCGTTGGTACACAGAAGAATACCTCTAGGTCGCCAAGACCTGGATTTCCACAGGTAAGCTATCTGTACAGTGTCTTAAATCAAGGTTTCCTTTTAGGCCCATGAATGTGGGTATATGAGTTATCAAAATGGACATAACACGAATCATGAGACAGTAGTCACCTGTAATTTTATACCTAATTACAGTGTATTTTAAGCATGATAAAAGTAGCTTTGAAATGATGAAAATGTGGGACTGGGATTCCTAAAAAGTAAGCCAATGGGAATTGGCTTGTATGGACCCTTCGCCACTAGTAGTCAGTGATATGAAATTGAACCATATGATATTGCAATAAGGTTCATTTCAATCTACATATTATTAATTATAGATTAAACAGATGAATTTTATTGCAAAGAGATAAGGCTCATTTTCGTATCACTGTGGCTACTGTCGCACACAGGACTTACTATATTATACAAACCATAATATATTATAGCGACTCGCATTTTTTGTCTCTGTCTTGCACTTATAATTTTCTTATTACAAACCGGTGGCAGAGATTTCAAGTAACCAAAACAATTACTTAGAAACGTCTGATATAAAGAACTGTTATTTGAATATCTCTTTATTAACTTTCGGCTAAAATAGTGTCTAGACAGCTTTGTTAAGTTGAGTAACACAAGGGAATCGTAACAATTCAGTTGAATCAAACTTGTGTACAAGTTTATACATATTACATTCAACAAGCATAGCTCTTTATTAACTCACTTCGTAAAAACTTATTGTAATTAATCATACGCTATATTTTTAACCCCCGACGGAAAAACGACGGGGTGTTTTAAGTTTGATGTGTCTGTCTGTGACCTCATAGCTCCTGAACGGTTGGACCGATTTTGATTTAGTTTGTTTTGTTTGAAAGGTGACTAAATCGAGAGGGTTCTTACCTATGTTACAAGAAAATCCGCTCAGCCGTTTGAAAATTAACACCAATTTTCTAGTGAGTTTTGGGAGTTTCTTAAAATTTTTAGTTATTATTAGAATAAGACTAGATGTCCCCCGCGGTTTCAACCGCGTTCCCGGGATAAAAAGTAGCCTATGTCCTTCTCCATATCATAGGCTATCTGCGTGCTATATATTATATACCTTATTTCGATTAGATAACTATTAAATTCAATTGATAAATTACTCGCCTATAATACTATCCCTAATCGTATATCCCAATAATTTGCAGAGGGTAGTAACAGAGAGTAGAGATGTGACTCCGCCGTCTAGTTCGGCGGCATTCGACTACCTCTATGAGTTCTCGGAGACGAGGAAGGTTCTGGAAGAATTCTTCAGGTGTCCAGCCGTGGCCGGCCAGACCCCGCTGAATAGCAACGACGAGGTTGTTAACTTTCAGGTAGGTCTATGATCACAAGTATTATGTACAAGTACATGTAAGAAAAAGTGGGACTTAAAAAATGAGAGGTGTCTTATGGACATTCGGTTAGAACGGAGTTTATATAAAACTACTGAACGAGGTCTACTTATAATTGACGATTGCCAATTTTGCTTTATAGCGTCGATCAGTGACTTCTTATGCTCTCTCCCACTTTCCCTATCTCTCTTTTTCTTTAGCGAAAAATACTAAGTAGATTTGTTTTGCCCGGTGGCTTAAGTCTCTCCTCCAGCCTTACTCTAACCGGGTTATTAATAATTCACTTTCCACCCCGCTTTTTCACCCGCGATCTCCGATTTTACCCGCTTAGGGGTTGAATTATCAAATATCCTTTCTTAGCGATGTCTACGTCATTTTCAACTATCTGTATAGCAAATTTCAGCCAGATCCGTCCAGTTTGAGCTGTACGTTGATATATCAGTCAGTCAGTAACTCTTTCTTTATATATATTTAGACTAGCTGTTCCCCGCGGTTTCACTCGCGGATAAAAAGTAACCTATAAACCTTCGGGGATAATGTAGCTTCTTATTAGCGAAAGAATTTTTCAAATCCAAATGGTGGAATTCAAACAAACAAACTCTTCAGCTTTATTATTTGAACGCGCTAATGTCTGGTATTACTGGTCCGATTCGAAAAATTATTCCACTGATAGGAAGCTACATGGTCCCCGAAGGTTCTAGGCTACTTTCTATCCCGGGAGCGCGAGTGAAGCCGCGGGGAACAGCTAGTAGAAGATATAGATTCATAAGTAAGGTTTGTTCCAGGATTTAGACTATGAATTGCGACGTCAGACGCAGGAGTGTCCGTCGGAGAACGGCGTTGAAGGCGGCAGTGACTCGGAGTGGCCGCATGCACCCGATGCTCTAGACTCGCCTCACACCGTTCATAATCATACCAACTTCCTTGGATTGCAGGTAATTGACATTCGAGTACTTTTCTCGCGAGCTTTATAAGAATTTCTCGCCAAATTTTATGTTTCCAACCGATTTAAAAAACAAATCGGTTAACTATAAAATTAAACAACATAAAAGACATCAAAGATTTGTTCCCATCTCTTTCTAGCAAAGCAGAATGGAGTTTATATGGCCGTCATAGTATATACAATGTCCGATCTCTCTGTCTAATCTTTGTCTAATTACTAGTTTAAAATGCTAATATCTTCCGTGTTTCTTGGCCGATTTTAATTTCACTTTTTGAAATCTTTTCTATAGTATTTTCATATTGATAAAAAAAAACATGCATATTCACTATTGGTTGTGTAATTGAGTTCTTAATTTATTTGTTAATATTTTAATTCAATTATCAATTATGATTCATGGTGGGTCACCATTGAAGATCCAACATGACATACAATGATGATTTCTGTTTTGGTTACAATGCCACTTACATCCTTATTATGTCAATGTTCGAATAACTTCGCCAGCGCGTGTAGATTATCGTAGTGCCATCTATCTATCAGTGCGTGTACCATCTGTGCTGGTCGATAGGTGTCGCTACACGGGTATAGCATAACGAGTGTTATGTTGACAGCAACAAGGCGGTATATACACGGAGCCGAACGTGCGGTCGCTGAGCGTGGGCGCGGCATGGAGCGGGTCCACGTCCCCCGGGCCGCCTCCCGTGCCCCCCCCGGCGGCGCCCCCCTCGCGCGCCCGCCCCGCCCCCGCCGCCCTCTCTACCACCACCAGCGACACCGGCAGCGACCTCTCGCTCATACTCATGGAGAACGAGCTCTCCGAGATGAAAGGTAACACCTGACCAGAATACCGGACTTACATTTTAGAGTGAATAAAAAAATTACCATTACAGCACTCATGTTGTCCTCGCCTCGCTCCTTTAGTTTAGTGATATACAAACTCAAAAAAACACATATAATCAAGCAGTAGCGCCATCTGACGATGCAACTACGCCCACGTCAGACTTTTTGTAGGATTGATAATCCGGCCGATTTTTATTTCGACTAAAAGAAGTCGGTCAGACTTTTTGGTAGGACATGTGCGTGAATAGAATTCTATTTTTCTCCGACAAAAAATCGGTTACCGATTTATGGGACGTGGACGGGTACCCTTAAGGGTCAATCTTAAGTTGGATGGCCCGCAGGTTTTTTGTAACGAATACTTCGTACGTTTTAATTTATTACGTCAATTGCAAAAGCCTGTGTTTATCGAAAATAAACCTTATATCCAGAGCCCCGCTGAACTTGTGAATAAAAAAAAACAGCGTATGTACCGTTATTAAATATTATGATTGTGATAATCTAAAAATGGTATATACCTACTGTCGATTGTGATTCATAAAAGGCGAAGTAAGTCAGTGGCCATACAACCGTTATACTGTCGCCATCTGGCATCATTCAAAACACTGTCTTGTCTTTATCAGCCTAATGATGTATTTACTTTGCCTGTTTATTATTATAAATAAACTTCTCTAATATAGGTATTTATGTGGTATCTCATTTGTGTATGATTTCATTTAACATTCATATAAAGAGTGCTCCTTTGTTTTTCCACAGTTATAAAGTGTTCCCAAATTTTTCATATCGTAAAATTTTCACAGTATTTTCATAATTTTTTACTTTTGCCATATTTTATATTATATCTCTATCATTCCATCCCGTGATTTGGGACGATATATAAGGCTGAGGAGGGTCATTGAAGTAAACCTTATGTATGTACATAAAAAAATATTTTTGAGAGACAACACTAACACCTTTATTTCCATACAAATTTCAAAAAAATATCATCGAATTAGTTTTGTGTTGAAATTGTAACTAGCTTCCGCCCCGCGGTTTCAGCGATCCCGAGGGATCTTCTGTTTTCCCGGGATAAATATGTTATACCAGGGTATGATCTATCTATGTGCCAATTTTCATCCAAATCCGTTCACAACCGTACTTACATTATTTGGCTTAATATTTCCAACCGACATCATACTGTATTTAGAGAACTCCTGTGAAAAATATTACGTTTCTAAGCCCGCCAGTTTATTTTGTGCGTTGTCTCTCAATCAGAGGTTATTGTTTCATTATGGTCTTCATGGTATACGCCCAATTATAATTTATCGGATTTTCCTTGTCGCTGAACATGTACAAAGTAGATTAGCAAGCGTACCAAGTAATCGTTATCGAGCTCTAGCGAACTCACGCGCAGGAACATAAAATTCACTAATTTGGCTGCGGTATTCTGTAAAACGGAGCTAAATTCGACTCTGTGAGCGACAGACGTACTCTACGTCACTTTAATATTACATACGTCATTCTCGTAGTACTAAAAAAGATACAAAGTTGTATTAATGTTACAGTGCAAATGGATTCAGCGCGAGTGGTGGTGACACATTTGCCCGTTGTGGAGGATGGCCTCTCGTCCGGGCACGCGTCCGACACCGACAACAATAACCAGATGACAACGTTGCAGGTGAGCTTGTATACCTATAATTAACTTATATAACTAGATTTTTACAGCGTGCCACCCGTATTTTCAGGATTTATTTCCGTGATTCAGGCTACAACTTGGCCACAGTTTATAAAAATAAGTGTCTAAAAAAGTAGGTAAACAGTTTGCTTTAGGGGCGAATTTCTAAAAATCCTTTCTTATCCATGACATATTTAAATCCAGATTTGAGCTTTTTCAATGTTTTCATACAAAAATGTACTTCCCATTTCACCCACTTTATGATAAAATTTTGGAATGTAAAGATTTATTTTATGAAAATCCAAGAATACAATTTTTGTTATTAACAAATTGGCCGAGAGACTTCTTTCAGCAATTTCGCTATTCGCCAAACTTAAGGATTTATAAAATTCAGCCTGTAGATCCATTAACTGCTAAATCTGATTGATGAACATTTCCTATTTGTTTTTAGACCCACTCGTCAGTTACTATTCAGGAGATAGTGGAAAATGGTACCAGCGCGGAGCCACATGTGTTATCAGATGCTGATTTACATTCGTTGGATCCATTGGGTAAGTGAATATAATTTTATATCAACCATATTCGCATAAAAAAATATATATTACAGTATTAAAGTCTAATTAATGAAATAGGACATACATTTTCACATGACTATTTATATCTTGTAAAAGAGAACTTATATTAAATGAACTTTATAATACATAAAGTATCTGATTATATAGATGACATGAACCCATTTAAATAGAATAATAGTAATTCGTTAAACACAATTATAAATTTTTAAAACGTATAAGGACCAATAGATAGAACATACGAGTACTTTTAATGTCATTTCGTTCCATTAAAAAAATGGCCTTGCTAAGTATATTACCACTGGAATATTTCTCTTTTATTAATATATACACAAACCTTCCTCGTTTATCGCTCTTTCTATTAGTGAAAACCGTATCAAAATCATTTGCGTGGTTTAGAAGAAGTAAGCGGAGAAACAGATAGTGTCGGAGAGTGAGTTAGTTTGATAGTATTTAGAGATGTGGTGTATGTTTGCAGCGTGCAGCGAAGTGGGTCCCCCGCCGCCCGCGCCCGCGCCGCACCGGCCCGCCTCGCCCGCGCTGACGTCACTGTCGCACGCACACACGCACGCGCACACGCCGCACCACCACCACGCGCACGCACACACGCACACGCACGCGCACACGCCACACGTGACGCATCATGACGACGTATACCCACCCAGGTGAGAGAAAGATACATTTATTAGACCAAGATTCAGCGGTGTTTTTTTTTGTATAAGATCGCATTTTTTTTTTAGGAAAGACGCTTAAATAGATAAACTTAAAAAGCAAAACCTTATCTAAACACAAAATGTTATCCAAATCCTTAGAGCTGTTTTCCATATAAACGATATTTATTTATATAGGTATACCTATACAAGAATTGCTTGTTTGAAATTATTAGGTATTCAATTCAATAATAATATACCTACTTTTTTTATTTTGTATTTGGGAAACAAGCAGTCTTTTTAAAATATCAGAAGGCCTACTACGAGAAACGATAGTTCGATCATCGTTGTCAAATTATTAACCAATAGCATTGCAGCAAACTGACGATGCGTAAATTAACACTCAAGGATAAAGAATATTCGATAGTTATTGTGAAAACGGAACAAATAAATATCGATGGAACTTGCTGGTAAAATACCTGCTGATAGATTATATATTTGAACATAATAGAGATAATGACTGGGTACAAAATCATTGATTCTGTTTAGTCCGTCAGTTAAGTTATCAAGAAATATTGGACGTATTATTTTATCAAAAGTTCACGACGGACGGGCTTGTGACGACACGTCTCTGTAAAAAATGTACTAAGACGTGACGTCACACGAAATTTTATCGCACTGTATCTTCGTTATTTTCTGTTTTAGGAACTAAAGAAAAAACATGGAGTCCAATATTTTTTGGTAATCTAACTGCGGTCTAATTAGTTTTTTTTAGTCATTATCCGTATTATAGCCATATGCTTTATAAATTTCCAATGATATGTATACGATTGTTATATTTGCCAAACATTTTTCAGGAAAAGGCCATCGTCAGCGCAGAGCACAGAATCTGTCGAAGTCAAACCAGCCAGCGGTGATGAAGGTAAATCACGTATTTTTAAAATTAAATCACTACCTGTTTAGGTAAGACTAACTTCCAACCTTGTTACCGAGGGATAAGGGATAAAGTAGCCTATGTGTAAGGGCGGCCACATACTTAAGAAATTCCGTTTCGAAATATCGATACTAGATTTCGAACGCAGTAAATCAATACATACGTACAGTAGATTTCTGTTCTACGTTTTTTGATTCGAAATACCGCATGGTAAGTAGCCTGTGCGTTCGGAATCTGAGCCTTGTTACACCAAATGGAAATAAACGCATGTGTGTGATGAATCCTGATTTGATATTTCGTGTCGAAATTCCGAAATGGAATTCCTAATTTATGTGGCCGTCCGCCCTTAATCCAGGTTGTCTGCCTTCACCTAATTTCATAAAAATTTGTCCAACCGTTTAAGAGTGAAGAACTTTTAAGTAAACAGATGTTATGGAAACATCATCATCATATCAGCGGAAAGACGTCCACTGCTGAACAAAGGCCTCCCCCAAGGATCTCTACGATAGCCGGTCTTGCGCTACCCGCATCCAGTGGTTTCCCGCGACCCTCACAAGATCGTCGGTCCACCTTGTGGGGGGCCTGCCCACGCTGCGTCTTCCGGTTCATGGTCGCCACTCGAGAACCGACCTGCCCCAGCGGCCGTCGGTTCTACGAGCGATGTGCCCCATGGAAACATGGCTTCTCCTAATGTAAAATCATTTATTACAGACGAAGCTGACACTGATCTGGAAACTGACCGACTACTCGGCCAACAAAGAACGGATGATCAAGGATTCTTTGATGACAAAGTAAGTCATTATTTACTTCCTTTAGGGATGAAAAATAAATAATTATGTTTAGTCCATCAAAAATATTGGATACGTTTTTTTATTTTATCAAATCATTAAAACAAATACATAGATAAGGCGCATCAAAGTTCAGGTGTGGGAGCTTGTGACGTCGCTTCTCTGTAAAATATGTACTAAGACATGACGTCACGCGAAATTTCAACGCAGTGTATCTTCGTTATTTTTTGTTTTTGGAACATAAGAAAAAGTATTTGTCCAATATTAAAAGCCTTTAAGGTGATGATGCTTCAACTTTGTTGATAGTACTTTTCAAAGCAACACAAATTCGTTGTATAAATCTTCAGTACAAAACGCTAACTAAACCTTAACCTTACAATAAGCAGGTCAAAGACATTGCTTTGTGCCTAACGATGCACAAACAACTATAACAGGAAAATGTATAAACTCAGACATCACATTTTTTTCCTGTTCATACCATAATTAACTGCTCTCCTACATACGTTTCTAAATGTGTACAGAGACGCCTTTAAGAATGACATCGAATAATTAATCTTATTACTTTACAATTAGGATCATCTTTTAAATCAATAGGTTATTGTTTGGTGATACCAACGAATCAAATCTTCAGAGCAAACGGGCCAATTCATAATTTAATGTGTGTAACAAACACATAATATCATGCATGTATTTGACCCTAATTTCAATAACATATGAGAAGCTGAGATACCCAGTTCAATTAGTGTTTCTTATTGTGAATTTAAACAAGAATCAGAAATAAAATACACACACAGTCCCGAAATAAGTTGCATAAAGTGAAATAAAAACAATATACCCTTACGTCATAAAAATATAAAGGTCATGTCGAACAAAACGTCGTGGATGCTGTACCATAGCACGGTGGTAGAGCACTTTGTAGTACCTGCTTGACTGGCTACCACCCTCAAGTTGAAAATCTGTCACCAAGCACTTTCTAGTGTGTTCCGACGGCTGCACTTGTGACAGTTCCCTTCGAGGCTTTGTGTGCTTACCACCTACACATAAAAAAATATATATCCTGGGACATTCTTCACACACGGTTAGGTACTGATCCCAAACTAAGCAGAGTTTGTACTATGGAAACCAGATAACTGATATACTACATTTTGTTAATACATACTTATATATGTAGATAATTAATTACGCCTAGATTCAGAACAAATAGACATGTTCATTCACACAAATGTTTGTCCTGGATGGGAATCGAACCCACGACCTGTGGCGCGATAGTGTCTTAACCAACTGCGCCAACTGGCCTGTCAAAAGTAACAAATAAGGTAATATATAAATTGAAAATTAAAATAACATTAGACATATTCATTTCATTCTTGGCGTGCGTTAACTTGTGCGCCCACGTAACGTACTTGCTAGTAGTAACAAGAATAATGTCTAACTTACTTGCATAATTTCTAATAATTCTCAAATCTGATATCAGGGTAGCTAGTGAAACTAAAACTATAGAACTCTTAGAAAATTAGATAAGTATATAAATGGCACCATACTCTGCTATATTTCATTCACCACACTAATCGAGCAAGTTGTTTGATATCAATTACGATTCATCAGCAAGGTGACGTAATCAACAGCTGTCTAGAACAACACCTATTCGGTCGAGTCAGCGTCGCGTCGCGCCGTGAGCGACTCACGCGCATTGACCTTGCTCTCCTATTATACTGGCACAAAGATTAAATAGTCATAGATTGCGCAGGTTTATGCCTACTTTAATAGAGCATCTGTGAGGAAAATAGATGAAGTGTTGTTAAAAATTCAGGGGTACTGCTAGATGCAATCATTGTGATAATCTATGGAAGAATCTATGTTGAGCATGTTAAATTTTGGTTGAAAAAAAAAAGGTTGAAAATTATATGTTAATAAATAATGAATAATGTTATTTAATAAATATGTAGTTTAAGTCCTTTAAGTAAGTTTTAAATCTAAATTGTCTAATTTATAAGCTAACATTACCAATTTATAGCTATTTTTGATTAAATTCAATTTATTCTTTGCCCCTATCTGTTTACTTTGCATAAACGTAAGTAAACCGGCCCGGTGGCCGGCCAGTATTGTAATAACGCGCGTACAGCACACATGTGTATTTACATAACGATATCATTATCGCGGCGGGAAGTGACCGAGTGCGTTGATAACAGTATCAACAGTTAGTTACAAAATACGTCTTTTATTACCGTTTAGCTCATACACATGTACCAAGAAACGCGAAAATAATGCTCTTTTAATTCCTATGACAATGAGTGAAGAGGAAAAAGAACCTTGTCTTGATGTCGATAAAAGTGTGATTCCTGATGTCGTCAGTGATGTAAACAATGAAACTGTTTATGTGGAACAGCATGTGAAGGAAGTGCTTATTGCAGACGATCGGTTATGTTGTGATGGTAATGGTGATGTGGAAACTAAGAATGATTCAGTGAGTGATGAATCTAGTGATGAGACGGGTGATGAGACGGGTGATGACGGAGTTGTTAGTGAAATTGTTTGTGACGTGGAAGGAAATGATGTGTTAGAAGAAGTTGGTACAGAGGTTCGTGTTTTGTGACTGTTTACATATTTTTTTAGGAATAAGCTTTGCTTTTGTCTTAGAGTCAAAAGGTTTTTATTTTTCAAGAGGAAGGTTTATATGTTTAATAGATGCATATTGTAGTACAGAAAAGCCGAGACAAGACGTGCGTAGCCGGGACGGGTCGCTAGTTCAATAATGAATAAATAGACTTTGTAACGCATACCGAGCATTAGCCAGTAAAAAATAAATACTCTTGAATTAAATAAAAATAATTAAAAGTAATTAAAAATGGCAGTTAAGGTGGAGGCGTCGGTTGGAGCGCGAAATTCAAATGTTATCACGCTTTAGCAAAAAACTTAAACGCTTAAGAAGTTGTTAAATTTAGGAATAATTAAGAATATCATCAATTATTTACTGAAAATTAAGGACGTTATACAAAGTTTTGAGGTGCAAAACGCTTGTGCATATTAACTACGTTATATGTATAATAGGTTTTTAATGTGTATGTGATAAACAGACGGATAAATTGACTAAATACTCCTAAAAAATTCTCAATTCGAAAAAGAGCTTTTAATATTTAAACAATTGGACAGATTTTCATGAAACAATGAACCATCCCATTTAAATAAGTTCATCAAGATATCGGTCTTCCTGTTTTGGAACTACGAAGCCACAAACAGACATTGGCGGGGCTTGAAAAGTATAGTTCTGGCATTTCTTCTATTTTCTTGGTATCATTAGTATCCAAACTGTATACTAACGATAATGTCCCTTTATTGGTGTTTATGTAGTTATAGAGCATATAGTATGTTGTTGTTATTGTCAGGGATGGCGCAAGCCCAAGTCTCGCACAGTAATGCCGGGTTCGGGTGCGGGCGCGGGCGGAGGCGGAGGCGCGGGCAGCGGGTCCGGCTCGGCGCACGCGCATAATCACGAACACGACAACATAGACAGCAGAGACGATGACACGCTGCACAATGCCAAGGTATCAGTACCAACTACCCACAATACACTACCAATAATCCACTACCCACAATCCACAACCAATAATCCACTACCCACAATCCACAACCAATAATCCACTACCCACAATCAAAACCACTTATTATTTACACTTCAAAATATTATTTTTTTATTTATGTATGCTCCAGTTTTTTCCAAAGAAAGACGTTGTGACAAGGCTATGAAACTGATTGAAACATATTTTATTTTTAGGAGAAAGATGGTAAAAAGAAGAGCAAAAATAAAGAAGGTGAGAATTACAAATTACTCTTTTTATTTTTACTAGTTAGTTTTCCATTTTTATGCCTCAATTCTCTTGTTCACTTTTTTAATTATGACCATTAAAAATATTTACTGAATTCGATAAAATAGCAAATAATATAGTTATTATAAATTCATATTGAACACTCATTACGAGCTAAAGTGCAAATAATCTAAAATAGTCCGTATAAGCTTTACAATAAGATGTATATTATCACACAATTAACCATACATTCGACAAAATAAACGTTGTGAAGCAATACGGAAATTTTTTCGAAGATTCCTTGCACCAGTACCTAAGCGGCCATCCATAATTTACGTCACACGAACCACAGGAGCCCTCGGCCACGTTATGTGTTTTTCATAAAATTTATGTTAGAGGAACAAGTACGGAAAAACATCAAAACATAATCGACTGTTAGGAATTCGTTCGACCGACGGTCTGCAGTAGGTATCGCACAAGCTCATTATATAGTCTCGTCAAAATTAAATGCAAACCTACAAAGGTAGTCGGTCTTGTGGGAGGGGCCATGTCCCCCTCTCAGTTTAAGTGTATTTCGAACTGGTGGTAGAGTTTATTGTAAAAATTGTAACTATCGACATTCATAAGTGCCTTATTAGGGCCTAAACTGAATAAATGACTTTTGAGTTTGAGGCCGGTATCCCTGTATCTGCTACTGTCCCTGATATATTTTCACATATTAGAAATATAAAAAAACAAACAAAAAGTGATACAAAAGTGTTTTAACCTTATAATACTCATAGAGTTGATAATATTTTCAAGTTTTCGTCGAAGCTTATGACTCGTCCCCACACGATGTCACACTGTTGACCCCCTCCCTCCCTCTCCCTTAACGTGTGGTATGACGTAATTACGTATGGCCTCTAATAAAAATAATTCATATTATGTAATTTAAACGCTTGTTTGTTTTGCATTACATTTTGTCTTTATTTCACATTTTTTCTAAATCTAAAATAATTGTGCATTTTATGCTGCATGTGGATTTATTTATTACATGGTGAGTTAATTAGTAATTACTATTATTGAATACACGTTATTTTGTAATGGCACTTTGTTTATCACGATGTTCAGTTAGCTGTGCAGACGAAATTGGTACTTACGGAGATTACATTTAAGAATTTTTTTCAAAAAAACAACCCATTTGTCGTATAATTAAGATACATACAAGATAAGTGCAAACGAGGCGTCCTAAATAGTAGCCGTGTAAGATAATTAATGACATCTCTCTTGCACATACGTAACTATCCTTTTTTAACCGACTTCAAAAAAGGAGGAAGTTCAATTCGGTTCTATGTTTGTTCACACATAACTTTATGCGTTGGGTTCAGTATAGGTCCAAGGTGGATCAATTGTATTGTCTTCGAAGGAGGTTTTACTCTTTTTGTTAAAAGTTGATTATTGCATCTGATTTTAGTGAATGAGTTTATGGATTTGTACTAGTAGACTTACTAGATTACTTTGAAAGCTGCAGTCACATCATATCTTGCCATAACCAAACACAAGCCTATTCATACATAATAAAAAAATAAGGCATACACTCATAAGAAAATCTCAACGATAAACTATTACTTCCAGACGTGGCACGGTCAGTTCTCATTGAAGGCGTACTATTCCGCGCGAGATATCTCGGCTCCACGCAGCTGGCGTGCGAAGGGCAACCAACTAAAGCCACCAGAATGCTACAAGCCGAGGAAGCTGTATCTAGGATCAAGGTGAGAATCTATTGGACTGTCTGTGATTCAACTAATCTATGATCCTTTTGTGAAGATTTGTCTATGATAGGTGCCGATTCTGTTTACAAACTAAAGTAGTTTTATTCAACATGTCATATATCTTTCTTACTGTATTTATTGAAAGAGGATAGAATATATTTAAGGCAAATTAGTCTATAGCATTGTAATTTCTGTGGTAAAGCTGCGCATCCACCTGAAATGTGCTAATGTTGCGTTGATAGAGATGTATATTGTATATTTTAAGCACCAAAAGAATCACTAGGCTAGGTAAATTAAGTGATTATATTGGTGCTTAAAAAACATATTCCTCGCAAAACAGCTTAGCTCATCTCTGGTGGATATTCAGCCTAATATACGTGACCAATAAATATAGGCGACTAAATTAATGTTGAAATAGCAATCGGACTAATTTGACAGGACTAAATTTCACTTTTTATTTGGTACAAAGAGATTTAAAGACTAAATTAGTCTATATTGTAAATCACAGATTCGGCACCATCGTCTAATTGAGTTTCGTGATTCTAACATACCTAATTATAACATTCATATAACTATTAACAATTTAAATATATTCCTTCTAATATTACACGCATTCTCATTATGATATGATATTAAACACAAATAAATTTTAACGGCAAACTACCATATTTACCAGTGTGAATCGGTATAAATGTAAACCATGTACCTATGTAGATGTTTTTTATAAAAGTTGAGCATGAAATTACTTGTATCGTTCTCCTATCACACACCCTTTTGCACAATATGTTACACAAACAGTAGACAAAGGGGAAAAACAATATGGAACTTTCTCCAAAAATTACGTAACGTCACGTTCATTGACCAAGTGGCTGTATAATAATTATAATAAATAATAAAAAAAAAGTTTATAGCTAAAGGTATAGCATCAAGTTAACTAGCGGTCTGCCTGAGCTTGGTTGCCTGTGTTACAGGTTAGCGCTTTCTCGTTATAACATGTAAAATATCATAAAGTGTTCTCGTTGCAACCTGCAATTAAAATATTATAAGGAGTAATATTATAAGGGCACTTTTTTATGAAATTATATTAGACACAGTAAATAATTGCGTCGAAAAAAGTCGTGTAAATATTGATTGGCACTGTGATATACGCATATTGTCGTTAGATCAAGTTTTTTGTCCTATACGCCTACATTTTCTTTGGAAGAAATACAATTGAATTTTTATCCCACACACACCCCCACACACAATTCACAAGAAATGTTTTTGAAGCACATCTCTAAATAGTAGACTCTGCTTTATACTTTCTCTAATCAGCAATCTGTTTGAGACTTCTATGTACCTTCAAACTCTTCTTTCAAATCCTATTTGCACCCAAACTTTTTCAATCTATATTTAAAATCACGGTCATCTGTAAATAATGTAATTTCATGCTCATTAGGTTTAGTGTATTGAGAATGCTAGTGGGTTATCCTTTATACCTTATTACCTTAACAATTAAAGATGGTATTTACCCATTAGTGTAACCGTGTGATCGACTTTACCCTGCGAATATTCGACTTAATTTATAATTTGTAAGTCGTTCAACCTGTCCGCCAAACCGTTTACGCTCTTATTGACTTGGCACTAGAGTATTTTTTTCAGTGTGCTCCTCACCCCTCGACCCGACCCAGAAGATTGTCGGATCCCATATTGGCCGGCTAGCCTCCTCTGAAAATGTTTGTCTATGCTTACTATTCCGCTTGAGCTATGCTTTGTACCATTTATACGAGCCCCCTATATCGGGTCACGAATGTTAACTGCGAAGGTAAGGTTCACATCGTTTGCAGTCATCATATGCTGTGCTAGATTTTGACTGCCTTGGCATGATACCTACCAATTTCAGGTTGATTACGGATTCAATTTATACTTTATTTTGTTCAATCGATATCATGTCCTATGAACTTTGAACGATAAGCTCTGATTTTAAATCGATTATAGTGCATAATCGATCGATTGAACAAATTAAAGTATATAATCTGTAACATCGCGGTCTCGCTTATAATATATCCATAACTATGCACTATATCATGATACGCACAAAAGCATGAGACATACCCGATTCACACCGGCGAGGTGGCCTATTTCCAAACACGATTAAAGTAAGGAATTGCACAGACATCGCGGACTAGCTTTACGCCTACGCACAACTGATAACGTTCCCAATTTTGATAATGTTAAGGTTGATTTTTCGACGACTGCTTTCATACTAACGACGATGGGACTGTTCGCTCGCTTATCACATCATTGAGTGTTTGTATTCGAGTTGATTTGCTTGCTTCTGCGCAGAGAGTTTAAAAAAATAATGGTCCACATACATTGCTGCGTTCGTTCATTAATTTATTGCTATAGTGAAGCAGCTCAAACGATATTTTTGGCTTGAATGCCAGCGTAACAAGAAAATATGAAGCCGCTTTCTCATGCTATAACGTATATATTTAAAAATAAACATTTAATGCATTAGTAAAAAAAATAAGAATATTTTTTGTAATCAATTAAACAGATTTTTGACATATTTCTCTACCAACATTTTTATATTGGTATCACTAGTTTGTATGTCAACATATGTAGTACTTAAAGCGGTGTCTTAATTAGTAACTAGAGTTGTAACAGTTAAATAATGCGCTACAAATGTATTTTTTATCAATGAACGTGCGAAAGAATCTATAAGTTACGACGTAACAGCATTTGGAATTAGAACAATCCAAAAATCAGCTTGACTTTTAATAAGAATCGGGAAACGTACGAAATCGCGCGTAAACAAAGCAACGCGAATATGAACGTTACAATGTGTGAGCGAGAGCGCATACGAGGAGGTTAGCCGGTGCTTACAGTGGGGGTGCGACGGGCCGTACTCCGGGGTGTACGCCGCCCCGGCCGCGGTGTTCCGCCTCTCGTTCCTCGGCTCGGTGGAGGTCGATGAGGACTCGCGCCGCAGGAAGAAACGCCCCAAAAAGAACATGGTCGAGGAGGCCGTCACTAAGATCAAGGTGGTTTGGCTGGCAGTACACTATTGAGGGGATAAGTTGACACGGTGTCTAAAGACGCTATCCCACTTTGTACTTTGCTCGTGTAATTTGCTAATAAACCAATGTGTACGTTAAAATTGGTAATTTTAAACGGTGGTTCTCGTGTGCTGGAGTGGGATAGCGTCTTAACTTAAGGCCATCCCTCTAAACCGAATTCGTAATGAAAATGTTCTGTGTTCTGTGTTATATAATCTTCTGGATTTTTTCTTATCCTGAAATTGCATTCATGCGAAGTGTCAACTTATTCGTACAATCTTCATCATTCTATAGATAGGTTTTTATTCATTATGTAGGTAGCGAAAAGTAAATTTCTTAGGTGTACAGTATTCACATAATAAATTATATCCATAATTATGAAATTAGACAACATACACGTTATCCTGGTTGAGCTATCTAAGTGTCAGAAATTGCCGACAGTTTGTTGGCAGTTAATGAAATTTAGTAAGCAATTAGAGACATCATAAAAACACGTATAAAATACCCTTCAACTAACATAATGACTAACTAATAAAAATGTATTTCCCTTTCCGCTCCCTTGGGCTATCATCAGGCTTTGGTAAGTTTCTAAATTCTAAATTAAACCCTTACTATAATCACCAATCAATTATCAACCTTAATCAATAATATCTCACTTTATAGGCACCAGAAGGTGAAAACCAGCCGAGTACCGAAGTGGACTTATTCATATCGACTGAAAAAATCATGGTACTGAATACTGAACTGAAAGAGATCATGATGGACCACGCGCTCAGGACTATATCGTACATAGCCGATATAGGAGATTTGGTCGTGCTGATGGCCAGAAGAAGATTCGTGCCACACGAGAATGACTCTGATCCACCGAAATTGAACCGTACGCCTAAGATGATATGCCACGTTTTCGAGAGTGAAGAGGTGAGTACGAATTATTCTTAGAAATGACTTAGGTGCGATTTTCCTTGATTGTTACAACAAACTCATTATACTACTTACGTTATAGCTTTGTGTGGGTGACAGTAGCCAGAGAGATATGAAAATGAACCTTATGACTGCAATTAGGTTCATCTAAATTTACTTATCCGAAACAGATAAACTTTGTTGCAAAGAAATAATGCTAATTTTCATATCTCTCTGGCGACTGTCGCCTACACCAAGCTACAACGAACGTAAAAATGAAAATTAACCGTACCCAAAAGTTAGTTAATAATTAAAGTAATAACAATAAAGATAAAATAATATGTAATTTTTAGTGAAAATATGGGTTCAAGTTATTCTTCATGCATGGTTAAATTTCATAGAATACTTGTATATCCTCTAGGCACAATTTATAGCGCAATCAATAGGCCAAGCGTTCCAAGTCGCCTACATGGAGTTCCTCAAAGCGAATGGCATCGAAGACCATAGTTTTGTGAAAGAAATGGATTACCAGGAAGTGCTCAACAGCCAGGAGATCTTCGGTGACGAACTGCAAATGTTCGCTAAGAAGGAGTTGCAGAAAGAGGTATAGTATTCTGTAGTTGCTTTGATATTTCGCAATTAAAGTTGCGATACTAAAGAAGACTAGGACTACGGAGTCTTCTCAGTTCAAGTGTATTCCGAACCGGTAGTAGAGTCTATTGTAAAACTGTAACTTTTGACATTCATAAGTGCCTTATTTAAGGCCTAAACTGAATAAATGAGTTTTGATTTTGATTTTTTGACTTAAGAATTAAACCAACAGAATTACGGAAAAATTAAAACTTTTGTCGTATAATGTGTATCGTTTTTGGGAGTAGACCGCGAGGAACCTTTCATGTAATTATTATACCTATAGTACCTTGCAATATCTTTTTAATTATTTCTACTATGTTAGTAATTGACATTCAATCTTATTTTTATTGCAATATATATATAACTTGATTTCAAGTGTATTCCGAACCGGTAGAGTCTATTGTAAAACTGTAAATGTTGACGTTCATAAGTGCCTTATTAGGGCCTAAACTGAATAAATGAGTTTTTGATTTTAGAATCCTGTTTATATGCGAATGCGCGAACGAACTCCACAAGTGTGATGTAGGTTGTATGTAGATATTGCAGCGCCATCTATCCATCGATGTTTGAACTATGTAACTGACAGGGGTCGCTACAGGTATTATATAATAATACTAGCTGTTGCCCGCGACTTCGTCCGCGTGGAATTTAGTGTTTATAACAATACCTATGTAATATTCTGGGATGTTCTTCACACACGGCTATCTGATCCTAAACTAAGCAGAGCTTGTACTATGGACAACCAAATAACTGATATACTACATATATAGGTATGTACTACTCCTTTTTAGGGTTCCGAAACTCTAAAGAAAGAAAACGGAACCCATATAGGATCACTTGTATAATAATATGTTGGTGGTGGTGGTCCAGGTGGTAGTACCAAAGACGAAAGGCGAGATCCTGGGCGTGGTGGTGGTGGAGTCGGGTTGGGGCTCCATGCTGCCCACCGTCGTCATTGCCAACCTGGCGCCCGCCGGGGCCGCCGCTCGCTGCGGACAACTCAATATAGGTTACATTACATTACGTACATAATTTATCTCGCAGCACCTGTTTCCCAAGCCTTCAGCTTAGCCCCAAACCCGAGATCAAATGTAGCCTATAAGCATTCAAGAATAATGCAGCTAAAAATATTTTAGTAGGAACTAGAAGAATTTTCTGGATATTAGGTACCTACCTACACAAAATAAAAAACACACACACACACCCTTTTTTTATCGTTAGATATATCCTGCGGTTTCATCAGCATAAACCTTCGTCAATAAACGGCATTTGTCAGATCTAGTAACATGAAGTGAGCACTTTCAAACATAGGTACATACAAATTATTCTGTTTCAAAATAATTTGTACTAGCGTCAGCCCCATGGTTTTTCCTTCTTCCCTGTATAAAAATTAGTCTTGTTACTCTCCGGACCATAATTTGGTCCAACATTGGTGCGTGAAAGAAGGACAAATTATCAAACACACTTTCACATTGATAATACATATTATTAAGAATACAAGAATAATGTCTACTTTTTTATTTATATACTAGCTACCCTCCCCGAGATTTCACCCGCGATCCATTTTATAACCTTAGGGGTTAAATTTTCAAAAATTCTTTCGTCTACGTCATAATAGTTAACTCTATGCCAAATTTCATCCTGATCCGATCCAGTATTTGAGCTGTGCGTTGATAGATCAGGCAGGCTGTCACGTTTTCTTTTTATACTTATATTGAGATTAAAGTAACCTATCGTAAATTATATTTAATTTAAAGTCCGCATGTTGACTCCACCATAATTTTTCCAGGGGATCAGATAATCGCAATAAACGGCGTGAGCCTAGTAGGGCTGCCGCTGTCGACATGTCAGACATACATAAAGAACTCCAAGAACCAGACTGTGGTGAAACTCACCGTGGTTCCGTGCGCGCCCGTCGTAGAGGTCAAGATAAAACGGCCAGATACCAAGTACCAGCTGGGTTTCAGTGTACAGAATGGTGTGGTAAGTATATAATTTTAGAGTCTATATTTCTTTGATGGAATATTTTTTAATTTTGACTTATTTGAAAGCTGTTGGCGTAATTATTGAATGTTTAATTGGGATTGAACATATCGCAAGATTTTGGTCAAATTGTTATTGATATTTGCTTTAGATTTTTAATTACATAATTTTGACTGACCATTTTGATTAGATTACAATAGGATTGAAGCTGAATGACGACTTTTGCGCGTTTACGTATTCCACTAATAATCTGACATCGATCGAGGTCCAATCGTCATGGTTGAGATGAAGTTGACGTTCGATCGAAATGGTTTTCCACTAAACATTAGACAAGGAAGGAGGAACACAAACTTGTTGTTTCGGTTACCAAGGGCAATAACGATTACAATCTAATCGTGGTTCGGTTACGTTTTTTAGTAAAATTAAAATTGAATCGGAAACGAAATTTAACTGAATCGAAATTGGATCCGAATTGTCAACCGTTGTAATTTAGCGGAATTGGCCCCCAGGCCTCATAATAAAATATTATTTGACCATACTTTCAAAAAATGGATTGTGATCTGAATAAAACAGATCAAAAGCATCCGAGTCCTTCCGTGACTTTATTTATTAAGACACTAATTGTTAAATACGTGTATTAAGTTATAAGTTATTAACACTACGCCTATCTGGAGCAGTGCAGGTAATTAAATCGGCATCCTGTATATGTTTGTAATAGATATGCAGCTTGCTTCGCGGCGGTATAGCGGAGCGCGGGGGGGTTCGCGTCGGCCATCGCATTATAGAGATCAACTCGCAAAGCGTCGTCGCCGTGCCACATGAACGTATTGTCAACCTGCTGGCCACATCCGTCGGAGAGGTAAATATTTAATGCCAGACCTCTACGGGCAGTGGGGAGGGTCGGAAACGCGTTATGCCGGCCATAGACTTTCCATCAAAACAGTTTTATCAAATTGGCATGAAATGAAAATTTGATCAAATTTAATGAGTTTAATGTTAGGTAATTACTGTTTGATCAAATAATTTGAACGTCTATGGCCTGCATTAGTGATTACCAGAGGCGCAGATTACTTATTAAACACTTTTACTCTAGCGAGAAGAAATATAACTGCAGAGAAAAAATTGCGACACAATTCACATGTAAAACACTGCCATTTCTGGGACGCACCCAATTTTCGAGTGATTCGAAAATGATCCTTATCTCTGCAATAAAATTCATCTGTTTAATCTATGATTAAGAATATGTAGATTCAGATGAACCTTATTGCAATGTTATATGATTCATTTTCATATGACTCCGCCTAGTCACAGGACTCGTGCTACAAATGGTGTCCATACACGATGATTGTACCTGTATAACGTATAAAAATCGCTCTGTACACATAAACCTTTCCAGATCCTAATGAAAACGATGCCGACGTCGATGTTCCGGCTACTTACCGGCCAAGAGAACCCGGTGTTCATATAAGCGCTCATCCGCCTGCGACCGCGCCCGCGCCCGCACCCGCGCCGCCACTACAAGTGCCTGCTTACACACACACACACCCCCACCCACACACACACATTATACTACACTTACACTACTCGTACTAGCGACACATGTCGGCACTAACGCCGATGTGGGTCCAGTAACGTGACTCAACTCACGTGGGTTTGTCCGAACTTTTATTTTAATTTTTAGTCTCTATTGGAATTAAAACTATAAAATACGACTAACATCGAGAAAGGTTGATCTTTAAACATATTATGAATTTTATTCTTTCGAATTGTCAGAGAGGATACAGGATGACGAATTCAACTAACACACCAAAATTGAGTGAGTGTTGACAGGTTCTCTATCGATACGCATAAAATATAATGTCATGATTTAGTGCGGCATAATTTTATTTATCCTAATAATGTGCAAGCATAATAATAACGCATAATCATGTTTACCATATCTAAAGTAAGCATAATGATAAACAAGCATTATTGTGTAGCATAACATGTTCGCGGCTTATTGGCTAAACCTTGACCTACTGTTACTCTATGCGATTCCATAGTATTCCAAAATAATATAGCCTAAAAGATAATTAGGGCTACCTTTTCAGTATGCCAAATACTGTTTATGAAAAAATAATACTATACCATTGAAAATTATGCCTAACTCATTATGCCATAGTAAATTAGTATTAATAAAGTTACGCAAAATAATTCGTTACCTATGTTCTTGTATTCAATTGAATTTTTGATATGGTATTTATGTTCCTAATTTTTTTTTAAATCTAAAAGCGAGGACAAGGCCCACGGGTTGGCTGACATAATACTCAAAAGAACATAAGTATGTGATGTCTAAGTTTCAGAATGCTTACTATGCTTACGTGGCTAAATAAGGTAGAATATAAGTTGTATTATCTCTCTATAAATTATGCCGACTTGGATTTGTTAAGGCGATTTTCTATTAGAAGGTGAAAAAGAAAATACGTCACCAAATACAGGTCGGTACAAGCGTTTTTGATTGTCATGACAATGTGTATACATACTCCATTTAATATTGATTGTATTTGTAAAATAAATATCAAAAACCCACTCATATCTGCTCAGATATTATTATAAATGAAACATGTGAATATCATTTTTTTAGTTTAAAAATATACCCCATAGGTATATTCTTCTTTTGCCATATTTACTTAAAAATTAGAAGCGTTCCCGATGGCCTAGCAATGTAATTAAAAAGATAATGATACTGATAATCATGTACTAGAGCCCTGAAACGCGCCTTTTATTATTTAAACACGTACGCGTTGTGGAATCGAATAATTAACTTTCTTTTTATTTAGTTTTTTAATTGCGATATTTTTGCCAGCGCTATTTTTGTCATCAATCATTCATTCGTACTTCTAACAAATCCATTCCATTACTTTAGTGAGTTTTTTTGTATATTTTGGCGATAGTTTTTTTTTTACACTTGTTAATATTTTTTTTAATAAACATGCACCATAGTTCAAATCACGTCATTCTGTTCTGATTCATTATGTGTATTGTATAGCTTAGTTAGCAGGTTTTAGAATTACGCTGTGATACGGACGAGTAGATCGACACACTTATCACAGCAAAGTCTGCATCACAGCATCATCTGAACCGCGGAGCAACGGTGATCAAATTGAAAAAAAAAATGAATTGATTAGTCGATATAGTAATAAAATAAAAAGCATTATTTCTTGTAGCGTCTCAAAAGATATATCATATTTTGTAAATTTTATAGTGTCGCTATAGCATTATTATATAACCTAAAATTGTATGTATCCTGTGTTCTTAGCTAAGCTTAGCGCTCTGAGGACGAGTTAACTATATTTATTTATGTATAAAGAACTTATTTGGACAGTTGTAATTGTAAACACGATAGGATTATACCACTTGAATAACCGCTTCTAACTATTTTATAAACCAATAATCATTTGAGGGGCTGTCTATAAATTACGTCACGGATTGAAGGATAAATCAGAAATGTTTTGTAATTCGGTAATAAATAACTATCTCATACGTAGAATATAGGTGACTCAATTTATGGATCTCCCGTGCTTTTGATAATGTGTCTCTCATTCCATCACTTAATTGCAAAAGTCAGTGTTCCTCACAGAACAATTTTCTTCCACTCTTCAATGCTCAAATGTTCCCAGATAAAAATCCCATTACTTCTCATGAACACTGGCAAATCCCTCAAATTCACTCGAGTAAATATAGATTATACAGTCTGATATGTAATTTTATATTGCTAGCTGTTGTGAATAAGATTTATTTACATTGAGAAACACAGATAATAAATAGCCTTTTATTGTGAAAGCTGGTATATGATAGGTACACTGTAACATGTGAAATAACTATTGTTGTTCTCATTTCTAAGAGTATTATCTAGTCTGCATTAAAGTTAAGAATAAACTGAACAAACTGATCTTTTGTTGTTTTAATTAAACATTATACTGTTATTTATTTGTGTACTTGGAAATTGCTTAGTCTTTATATTAGAACCGCCTACTGGAACAAATATACTACGATCTAGTGATAAACACCCTATAAATCAGATATGAGCTGGAGGAATGAAGGTAATCATCGTTAGTTCTGCACTGGTGTGTTTGAAGGCTGCACTTGAGAGTCAGATCTAGGCTTTGTGCGCTTTCCACCTTATTATGAGCGGATAGCATAAGTTCGCAAGGTCCTGGCAGACTACCAACACTTTTTTTAATTCTGAGTCGGTGTGATATTGTCGTCGAATTTTAACGGTTTTTAATTACCTATCTCTAGAACTAGTGAAGATCAGTTTACTTCTAAAAAAAAGTAGTAGGTAGCCTGAATCAAGGTCCAAATAGAAAAAAACCACAATGCTCATTTTTTCTCAACCCAAGCTAAGGTGCTAAGAGATAGCTATATCAACTGAGTTGGCTTGTAAAGTGAAATGATGATCATCGCACAAGATTACTTACATGAGTTTCCTGCTGGGTGTAAATCAAATTGACATAATTTAGAACCCAACACAAGCTGACAGTCATAGCAGTTATTAGTTCTGACTTGGACAACTAGATGGCGTTTCTTGAGGGAAATTGAATCAGTTATTTTTCCTATCAAACATAGCTAAACCTGTGTTATAATTCAATGCCTAAACCATAATTACAGGGTAATAATTTACTACGTGTATCTATTTTTATATTCCCTAGTACAAAATGGCTAAAACCTAGTCATTACACACTTGAGAAATGCTAAACATTTATACCTACCTATATTAAGCTTGTAATGTTATGGAGTAACTGCCACACACAAAATATACTGAAATCCATCACAATATAGGAAATAATAGAGTATAGTATAGAGTACCAATTAAGGAATAATTATTTGATTTTCATTTTAACAAACATGGATAATAAAATACATTATTTATTAACCATTTTTAAAGTCCCATGCTTTGGTTTTTCATTCTGAAAGTTAACCTTTATTGACCCAAAACATAAATTGTCATTGACAAAGTGCCTTGACCGGCATTTTATCGGTATTTCATACTACAATAAATAATTTCACGATCAATTTTATTTGTTATCAGATAGTGATTGATATGATGTGAGAAACATTTAGCTAAAAATACTTTCAATCAGCGAAAATAATGCAGATTGAAATGTTTTTGTAAAACAAAATTTTGCTTATTTATGACTGGCCATTGTAAATAGTAGCATATAGTTTAATCAATTAATCCCCTTTTTTTGGTTGTATTATTAAATCTGTGCCTAAGCTATTAGGTATGGTCACAAAACAATGGAAAACCCGGAAAACTAATGACAGTAAAATCCATCTATCATCATTATATATAGGTACTGTCTTTTTGACAATATGTTAGGAAGCTAACAAGCAGGCATGGCAAGGCTCACATTAGCAGTCTCAGGTGGTGTCGCCTATGTACTAATTGTAAGACTAGATGGTAACTGGTTCTTAATTTGTAAACTGCCAAATTGGTGCCGCAACAGAATTTCAACATGAGGTTAGCCATGTGAAAAAGTACTAAAAATTATCCTACTACAGTTTCTTCACAATATTTTCCATTACTGAAAAAAACTAAGCTAATTTTCAAAACCACAACACATAGAGCAAACAAAAAACACTTTGTCTATGTTCTTAGATTTCTAAAACAAACAATCTTGAGCCAAAAATCTGTTTCAGTCAGTAGGGACCCAAAAATATTTTTTAAAAATTCTCTTACCTAGTACTGCACTGCCAGGTTGATGTGTCACATAGCACACATTAATATTTAATTCTGATACATAATAACACTGCAAAATATAAACTTCTTTTTCATAGCCAGTTTTCAATTGAAGTATTTAATTTTCCTTAAACTTATTACCTAACTCAATTAGCTGAACATGCTATGCATTCCTAAAAGGATGGAGACTTATTAAAATTATTAGCACATAAATAAAATATTGGTTTAGCTTTTTGTATATTATGTATTTTGAAATTTGCTCACAAAGCCAAATTAACTTTACATAAATACAATTTAATGATAACTTTTATACAAGACGTAAATAGTACACAAAAGATCCATAGTGAAATTATGTTGATGCTTAAACAGTGAAAATCATAATTACTAAAAATGCTTTCACTTGCTATGTAACAAAAAACAATTAAATTAATGTTCAGAATCACTAGAGATCAGTAACTGATTATATTTAAGCATTTATATTTAATTTTTGCACTCAAAAGACCGTGTTTGATAACATGCTGACAAAGACATTGAACTTTGTGACTGTAAACACTATCCTTGGTATAAAATTAACCAAATTCATAATCATGAAATATATACATTTAAGTCTCCAGATATTTGTTTTAATCGCTATTATAATGACAGTAAAAAAATATGCATACCTAATATTGTAATGAAGCTACATGTGAACGGGAAATAAAATGATCTGTGGGAGTGTCGGATTCAAGTTCCGAGACAAGGAGGGGCAAGGCTACGTAGAAATGCAAGGGGATAACCGGAGCGAGCAAGCGTCCGCAGCGCTGCCGCCGCGTCGTGCCTTCGCTCACTAATAATAAAAATTTATCCACAATTGTCTCTTCACAAGTTACTCGGTCTAGGGTGTATAACATAACTTGCACTCTTAAAATGATATATGTTTCGTCCTCGTGTGGCGCGCGTGGGAGAGGCACTGGTGGGTGCGTGCTCAGCGGCACGGCGCTCAGTTGTCCATGGCGTACCTCCGCGTCCAATCCTTCGCGTTCCGGATCGCCTCGCTCTCGTTCACCTTCCACAGCTCAGCCACGTCGTTGGCCAGCGGGTCGTCAGGGTTCGGCGCCGACAGCAGCGCCTGAATCGACAAAAGCACCGTGCGGATCTGCAGCGCGGGGCTCCACTTATCCTTCAATATGTCCAAGCATATACGTCCCAGCCGATCTATATTCGGATGGTATATTTTCGTTATAAACCTAACCTTAGGCGCTGACATGGGATAGTCCTCTGGCAGAAATAACTCTAATTTGAATAGACCTCCTTCGAATGGCGAATCCTCTGGGCCGGTAACGATTACGTGAAAGTAACGGGCGTTAGTTTCGCTGGGCACTGCGCTGATTCCCGGCACCGGCTCCTGCATCAGTCGCTGTGTCTCTTTGATTATTCTACGTGGTAGGGCTGCCATTTTAAATATGCGGTCTAGCGCAATTTGTCAAATGAAAGCAACTAATCATATAATTGTATAAAATATCTAATTGTCTATCCACTGTTTGTGTTTCCGACGATTAATGAGGCACGTCTTGAAAATTAACAAATTACAACTGCATTTTAGCCATGATATTGCTAAAAACGCGACTACAAAAGCGAAGATACTTTAATTTTTTAAAGCATAGATAATGTAGATTTTTACACTATAGAGAACACGTGCAATATAGAAAAGGATGCGTTCACTTTAATAACATTTAGTTGGTAAAACCGGTAAATATCGACTAAAAGTAGATTTGAACACAATTTTGAATATTATATTAATCATTACAAGCTGAAGAGTTTGTTTGGTTGAACGTAATCTCCGGAGTTACTGATCCGATTCGAAAAATTCATTCAACAATAGTAAGCAGCTAGTTCTTTATAATTACTAACTGTACCCAGACATCACTCGCGTTCTCGGGATTTAAAAGTAGCCTTCGGGGTTCTTCTAGTTCTCTATATAATTACTAGCTGTCGCCCGCGGCTTCACTCGCGTTCCCGGCCTATAGCTATAACCATCGGCAGTGCCGGTTTTAGCTCTACCAGCGCCCTGGGCGAGATGTGATAACCCCCCCCCCTACCCCTTCTCCCGCCAACAAAAGGGATTTTAAGCCATTATAGCTATTTTATCTTTAGACTTGAGAATTTATTTATTTATTTAGACTTGAGATAGCGGGACTCGCTCATGAGCGACCGAAAATATAGGTGGGCCTGGCGCCCCTTTACATCTGGCGCCCTGGGCGATCGCCCTACCGCGCCATACCCTAACGCCGGTACTGACCATCGGGGATAACACCAGAGATTAGCGCGTTCAAACAAACAAACAAACTCCTCAGCTTAATTATTAGTATAGATTTGTAACAATAAATAATTAGGTACATATTTATTATAATTTTTCACCATAAATAGCCTTTCAGTAAAAATATTACCTAATAAACCACAAGATGTCGCTAGAGTGCACATCATGAAATCGCTTTTTTTCGTTTGTGCTGATTAATTAGGTTATTCCCCTCTCAGTAGAGAGTATTGTCATAGTATAAAGAAGAGGGTATTGTGTTGCTTCGCGCTTAGTTATTTCTTGAAAATGTATACAGTAGTCACAAGAAAATAAACTTATTTTGATAAATTTATTTAGCTTTTGATTGTTTTTTAGGGTGGTGTATTATTTTGTGAGGTAGTTCAAGCTGGCTTTTAAATATTTATTTAGAAAAAGTTTTTAATGTAAAGAAGATACAGTGCGACAAGGATCTTTTGGCACGTGGCCAAAATCGGAACTATCTTGTGAAGAGTCACTTTTTGAGAGTTCGCTTTGTCCGCTTATCAGTTGTTGTAGTCAAATAATAGATATGTTGAAAGTAATAAGAAGTGGTGTCAAAGAGATGATAGACATTGTCTATCATAACATTTTTCTGTTCTTCGGCAATAATTATTTGGTTAGTACCTACCTACTTACTACTTATTTCATTCGTTCAGCAGAGCCCGGCTACTACACATTCCAAGTTCAAACATAGTAGGTAACCTTAACAAAATGACGTGACAACCTATTCCTATAGAGTAGTTTCCTGGCATATCAAATCAGCAACTTTTTAATAAATGTCAAAACGATCGGTTACATGGAAATTGTATGAAATACTAAGCTATGACGTCATAGTTTCATAGCATCCAATGATCTACTCTTAGTGGTTCTACTGGTAATTAAAAATCATAAAATGCATTAAATGTACAACATATTTGATATTTCCGCGTGTTTTCAGATGTTTTATGCATTGGTTAGTGTTTGGTCATTTATTTTTGACACTGTCATCTAGCCTATTATAAATACAGTTGAAAGTAGATGTATAATGCTTCAATACCTATGGTATAGAATCGACTATAGATAATGTATATTTTCCTATTTTTTCTTTCCCATTACCTACTTGGATTTATTTTTTTCCTGTGCCCGTTTCCATTTCCGTATTGTCCCAAACACTAAGCTCGTTTCATCGTAGGTTGATAATAAAATTGTCGATAGCAAGCGGTCTCGCTCGTGTTATATAGAACTAATAGGCAATCTTCATGAATATGTGATTGACAATGGCCTGATGAGGTTTTGCTATCCAATTTACTTCCAAAGATACCTAGTTTGTTATACTATACTGGCCTGGTATAAGTACTAGGATTGTAATAAATAAGTAAGACCGTGGTAAGTCCAAAGAAAACTTATTGATATGTAAATACATAATTAGAAAATAAATAGGTATACTAAATTAGGTAGGTACTTACGCAATTAAGTAGGTACGCAGTAAATTATATTATCTATAAAAATAATGTAATGAATGACTAAGCATTGCTTTAGCCAAGTTAAAGTATACCTAATATATTTTTAAACAAATTTTCACAAAAGATTGATAAAAAAAATTTATCGGTGAAAGTATTCCAAAATTTCACCACCTTGTTCACTTGCTCCGATAGCCGTGATCGTCTAGTGGTTAGGACCCTACGTTGTGGCCGTAGTAACCCAGGTTCGAATCCTGGTCACGGCAGTGATACACTGTCGCGGCGGAGCTATTTTTAGCATATTTTTTTTGTCCTGTTACATTTAACTTTACTTTTTACTCAGTTTGCTTTCCGTATTCCATAATAGCTGCCTAACGCAACTATAGGTACCTAACTCACGTTCCCGGTCCTCAACCTCATTATAGTTATCTTAGTGATTGTCCATGCTAGGTACCTCTCAGTGGCAAATTTACAAATTTGCCGCCCCTACTGGCTGAAATCTCTAGTTTGCTATCTGGTTTCAAAGGTATTTTATGAAGTCTTCGTACGGTACGCCGTCGTTTGTTTGAATCCAGCAATTTAGATAGAGTTCTCTGTGAAGGAAGACATCATAAGGAAATCATAGCGCGTAATAGAGTGTTTTGTAATTTGAAGGTATCTGCCGCGCAGAGTACTGGCGGCGGTTACAATATGGTATTTGAATCGACAAGAATGGTAGTATATTTTTACTGATTAAGAACAAAATAAATCATCAACATATTCCTCCAAGGTATATTACTGATTTACTCCTTATCCATCCATCTCTTTTTCGATCTTCCCTTCTCGTTTCATAATCATAACTCTTAGTCACAAAAAATAAACTCTTTTAATATTAAAAATGTAGGTACCTACTGCATGTTTTATTTGTAAAGGCATGTAAAGGTCTGTACCTAATCTAATAGACGAACGTGAACTGAATTCTGTATAGCACAATAAAGATAAAAATATGGGTCTACATGATTCGGCTTCAGCCTCAGGATTCTTTTGTCCCGTTTTTTACGACAACGTGACCACTTTTTAAGATATAGCGATAGCGAAACAACTGTAACTACTAAATACCTAAGTCACTAAAGGTTTGGTAAAAATGTACCTTTTATGCTCTTTTAAAATAGAACAAAAAAGTTATCTACATCACAAAGTCTCTATACGTATTGTAAACTCTACTTACGCGGTATTGTAGTATCACCGACGATAAGTCCTTGATAGTCCTCAGTCCTTGGTCAGATCCTCATTTGCGACCACTTTATTTTCGTATACTAAGGTAGCAAAAATCATACGGCCTCACTTTGACCGCTTATTATGCATTTTTTAAAGAAACCACACGGTAAAAAAAAACTTCATATAAATTGGATCAGTTTTGTTTTCACCTACCAAGTTGACTGTAAAAATATTCCATCACACTTTTCAACGTTTCGTTTAGAATGAAGTCAACAAAATGAAAGCATTAACTTTATTAAAATTCCAAAACTTAAACTCTAATATGAAATGTGGACAAAAAATCCGGTGCTCTTACAACGACGTGTTCAAAGTCCATGAAAGACAGTCGCCCGTCGCCGTCGACATCGGCCTCGTCGAGTACACTGGCGACTATTTCGTCGCGCTCCTGTGGATGCAATTCGCCCCTGGTGAGTAGCCGAGTTGCTTCCAGCAAGTCTTCTCTGCCAATGTACATATCATCGTCCAAATCGTAGATGCGGAATGCGTACCTGTATTTTTTTTAATATAAGTTTTTATGTCGATTTAGGGAATATGCATGTTATTATTTTGCTTTATTATAAGCTCATTCATATAAGATTCAGTAGGAAAAAAAATATATTTAGGATAACTTTAAAAATAACCAAGATATAGTCATTAAAGATTTATTCCTATCTCTTCTAGCAAAGAAATCTCTTCTAGAATTTATTTAGCATGGAGTTTATATGGCCGTCATAGTATTATGACGTCACATATTATGTCCGATCTCTCTGTCTAATAGCCGTTTAATTAGTAATATAAAATATATTTCATGTTTCTTGGTCGATTTTAAAAAATGTTGTTAAAAAAAATGCGATATTATGTCTTCTCGAATTATAAGATGACTTGGTCATATTAAATTACATTGAAAGGAAGAAATTATCTATCTACGTACATGCATGTACTATGGCCGTGTATAATAAAAATGGAATAATATTTTACGAGTAGGTATATCAATATGGTACGACGTGAGCTTAATTGGAAAATGTGATATGATCTGGTGGATGGTTTCAGTATTTTATTTCCATCATTTTATGTAGGTACTATTTTTATGTTTTTTATTTTATCCTTTAATTCAATCCTTTTTTATGTATAACACATTTTTGTCACAGTTTTTAGTTTTATACCTACACTAGCTTTAACCCCGCGGTTTCATTCGGGGATCGAATATTTTACACCCTTAGTTTCGAAAGAACACACCCTTGTCTCTAGGACCAGCAGTCTGTAAGTTGTCGGCAGTCACTGATCAGTCAGGAATTTTGAAGTCTATATACCTACCTAAAGGATTACTTTTCAATCAGTAGCCATATTTTCAGAGATATTCTACTCATATTTATGAACGACTTTTACACACCATGAGACCTACTCTGAAATCGCGAATTTTTACCATACTATTCATGTTTTGTAAGAAAAAATTGATATTTTTCGTACAATAATATCTGAAAATGTGTATACAGATATATTTATATACATATTATTATCTTGCAAGTAAGACCTAGTTAAGTTAATGTTGCAAAACTTGTTCTAATCGATAGTTTGCGTGTCCCCAAAGTTTTAAATTCATAGTCAGCGCAATTTTGAACATACCTACCTACAAAAACACATCATTACTCCGTGAAATTGGGTCAAAAAGTTCTGACTATACTTAACGAACTTAATTTAGTTCATTTGATCCAATGTTATGTTACATAAATAAATCGGCAACAGCGGCCGCCTCGAGATTTTTTTTATATGTAGTTTGTATATTTATTGTAAATATCTAATTGTATTGATTCTCACAACGAGCCCTTACCTCGTTGTGAGAATCTGATATATATATTAAATTAAACTTGTACATAAAAATGAATGTTTAATGAAGGAGTATTATTTAATCAATTTTAGAATCCAATAAAGATATTGACGATAGACAAAATAATTTACGACATAAGGAAGGATATACTGAAGTAATATCTTATAAGATTATATAAAATAGCTGACTTCTAAGGTCGTATGAGAGAGTCCTTGAACAGTGTAAGCAGCAAACTCTAAAATTTCGATCTCAAGATCAAAGATATTATAAGTTTAGGGTTGGCTCAAGTAGACCATTGACGTTTCTTATCTTAATTACTTTATCAATCAATCTATTTTTAATGTCTATGCTTTAAAATATCAATTTGTAGTAATTTATTGCGAAGGTAAGGACATTTTACTAATAAAACAACAAATATGCATATAATGCTATGGTTTCCGCACTATGTTTTCCTTAACCGTAAGCTCAAGCTCATTGTAGGATTCGAACCCGTGACCTTCGTCTCGGCATTCGACGTCACTTACCACTGAGCTATCATCGCCTTAACAATCGCCTTCAAAGGTACTAAAAAGCATAAAATAACTACAAGTATGTAGGAACTGTTTTGAAATCAGCAAAGTGTAGTTTCTATGGAAAATATCATGGTACCTACCGCAGATTTTTTTTGCTGACTTCACTGACAAAGACAGTTTGTAACTTAAACAACAAATTGATTGTGATGGAACTTGCCTCGCATGTAGGCTATGGCATGGAGAAATACAACCTACTTATTGTAACTAGAATTTAAATTTATTTAAAAAAAATATTAATGATTACTAGCTACCTCCCGCGGTTTCCCTGTTTTACCCTTTTAGGAGAAGATTCGAAGAACCTTTTTTAGACGAAGTAGAGCCTTGACAAGGAACACACCTAAGATCTAAATGGTATCCAAAAATACAAAACCCATGGTTTTAGTTTTCGTTAAGTTCTAGTTTAAGTTCTATTTCACTTAAACTGGATTATAGTATAGAACTATAGAAGTACTATAAATAGTATACATTTTTGAATTTTGATGATTACCACTAAATTTAGTAGTAGTATACTAATTAGTAAAGCTGAAGAGTTTATTTGAACGCGCTAATCTCCGGAGTAACTGGGCCAATTTGAAAAAAATCTTTCACTAATAGGAAGTTACATTATCCCCGAAAATTATTAGGCTACATTTTATCCTGGGAACGCGAGTGTAACCGCGGGGAACAGCTAATTGTTAATATCCATACCAAGCCTTGATATCCCTAGGTGCTGCTTCACTGAACACCGACATCATGTCGAGGAAGTCCTCAAACGTGAGGTTCCCAGAGCCGTCGTGGGAGAACACCTGGCAGATGCGCCGTTTGAACGGATTTTCCTGAAAATAATGATGCTAAATGAATTTGACGATGGTGATATCTCAGTGGATGTAACTCGAATGCTACTCAATCTAAACTCAAAAAACATTTATTCAATTTAGACCCTTTTATGGACATCGTAATTTACATTTGACTCTACCACCAGCTCAGGTACACTTAAACTGAGAAGTCTTTATCAAGAAATTAAGCAAGGATTAATTTTTGTGTGGATCTTTCTTTTGAATTTATGTAGGTAATTAAAGTTTTTGTTTTATTTAAATATACATAAAGTTCACAATTGGCCAGGGGGGTGCAAGTGCAGAGAACAACTATGTATTCTTGTCTTCGTATTGAGCCATCTTATAGTAGGCCTACGATGAGCAAAGCATTTTAGTGCTATTGGTATCAATAGACCTTCAAGTTAAAAATCTGTTGCCAAGCTCCCTTTATCGCTAGCACCCATAGGCTACGGTAATCGCTTACCATCAGGCGGGCCGTATGCTTGTTTGCCGACTTTTGTTGTATATCAAAAAATACATGTTTTGATAGAATTGTATTGTATTATTGTTAAGATCATCATTTTAGTGCTATTAGACAGGAAATTCAAGAACGAAGCGTTGATATTGAATCCAGACTTGCTTAGCATAGTAACATTGCCATGTCGTAGTGAGGAAGGTCATTGATTCCAACCCAACAATACTCTTGAGCTTTTGGTGATGGAAAACATTGTGAAAAATTCGTAAATCCCTACAAAACTCAAGTCTAAAATCTGTCAAAATTCTGACAGCTGGATTTGAGAGCCACATTGGAGTCGGAAGCAAGTTACTATTAAGTGGGCCAGTGGTGATCAGCCTTTTGACATAAAACAAACAATATGTAATTATGCTAGAATTACTTACTTTTAATTCAGGTAACTTTTCTATTTCTTCTACAGGTACTGCTATTGTATGGGCTTGGTTCTCCGTCATGCGTTTAGGTACTAAGTCTGGATTCACTTCTCGGAACCTTTTGAATACCCTGGAAATAATTAAAAAATCTCCTTATATTGCTAGTGATTTTACTTATTAGGTATATTATTAATTCTGTGATATTATAGATTATGTAGTTACATAAGAGTCTATATGGTTAACTAAATTGCATGAAATTTTAAATGATTCGTTGAAATCTCGTTGAAAAAGCAATATCTACTAGTTTGAGTTTTAGTTCTATATGGTATCGTCTAGAGTAATTGCAATTTCATTCTTAATGCCATCATCGAAACATTTTTAGAGTCCCAGAATATTTTAATGCAGGCACTTCCTTTGCCAATTTGTGTGTTCGTATTTAGCATTAATATGCCATCATGGCAAATGTTTGCCAAATAAACAAAAACGCAACGCAATATGAAGATAAACAAATCAACATGCAAGTTGACGTGGTTGGCCACAGGTTGGGATCGATTCCCATTTAGGACATAAATTCATATTCATGAACATGTATGTTCTGAGTCTGAATGTAATTATGTATACAAGTATGTATTTACAAAAAGTATATGTAGTATATCAATTATCTGGTTTCCATAGTACAAGAGCTGATTAGTTTGGGACCAGAATATTACCGTGTATGAAAAATGTCCCATTGATAGAGGATGCTTTTGGCGAATGACTTCGTTCCTTACTAAACTGACATACTAGGTATGACTATAGTACAAAAGACGTTTTTATGTTTTTTAAAAATATACTAAGCCTTTTTTTTAAACTAAGAAAACTAGGTATTCCCTTTCTATTAGATCTCAGAATTATGTTAATATTTTCAGATTATTTGGATGGACCAAATAAGAGAAGAATTCATTTTTAATTTTAAAAGGGGTATGCCCCTATCAAAAAAAAATCTGACTAATGAAAAATTCAAATTTTAAACAAACGATTCCTCGTCGTATATTCTTTAGTTTAACATAAACATATTTTTTACAAATCTCTTGCAACAAAGAATGCAGAGAAAAACCATTTCTCGTATATCGTCGCCTAATATAAATAATTAGATAGGTAAGTATAAGTATGCAATGTTCGCAACTTATTAACTGTATATATATATATACAAACTTATTATGTATCATTTATAAATCCGATGCCTGAAGCCTTACTGTTCCACTCCTCATAAAATCGACTATTTCAGGTAGGTACATTTATAATTTGTGTAACAACTTGACCTAGAACTTGTACTAAACGATACCTGGAATATTACGTGAATGGTTCATAAAAATACAAAAGGGAATTCGTAACTGATCTCATTCGAAACGCAAAGACCAGTTAGGTTTACCAGACGTATTTGGATTTATGCGGATTTGAACACATTTGTTGGGATTCCGCTTTGGCCTACCAGTTTGTACTATAATACCTATTTATTATGTTTCTTCGTTTAGAAACTGAAAGCAATTTAAATTACTTTTGCCAATAGCCTCCTTGAAGGATAATAATAATAATTTATTTAACAAATTACAATGACCGAAATACATGTGGCAGTGGGCTCCAAACTAGCAATTCAAGGTTTTGACACAGATGACAATAATATTACTTACACTATTATAATAATTACAAACAAATCTGAAAAGATTAGCAAGGGAAGCCATAACTTAAACAATATAGTATCTGTACTGTAGTCACTATTATCTCTGGATGTAGGATGACAATGGTGTCGATTCTGTTGTTTAAGAACTTAACTAATATTAGACAAGTTACCTCTCTTTCAAGTTAACCTTATTGAAAAAAGACAGAACATTTTTAATGCTGTCAGTTTA
Organism: Tethea ocularis; assembly: GCA_963555595.1. Lineage (NCBI taxonomy): Eukaryota > Metazoa > Arthropoda > Insecta > Lepidoptera > Drepanidae > Tethea > Tethea ocularis. Next base: position 12,714,210 of record OY741958.1, read on the forward strand.
ATCCATGCCGTCGTAATGTACGGGTAAATAGTCGTGACCAATAAAGATCGCGCTTAAATTCACGTAGAAATATGTGATCGGATTAAACTGACAGGACTAAAATATCTTGCATCCCTTTCTTATATTTACTACGAGTATTAGAAAGAGATATAGTGAGATTAAATTTATTTAGTTCGTAAACAACAGAATCGGCACCATTATCGCTCAGTGTACTTTCAGTTTCAGTCATTTGTACCTTCTTGTAGCAGTAGGTAGTTATAGTGTATAATTTATGGCAGTAGGTACTTGATTTAGCTCGTAACCTTTTCCTTTTATATATTAAGAGAAGATAGAAGAACATAGATATATGAAGTATTTAGTGCTTGACTTTTGATTACTTTTTATATGCCTCAAAAATATTTGAACAGTTTAGCAGCTTGTCAAATGAACACAGTTTTTAAACAAACTATCAAAAGAATGTCAACAGATTTATTATGAAAGGGTGCTAACGCGTCAATATATCACGCTGACTGTACAATAGAGTTTCAGAAAACAATATTTTAGTAGATCTTTTTATTTTTTTTTAAATAAAATCGTTTGGCAATGATTACGATTGTTCAAACTGTTGGGAATTTTTAATAGGTTGCATTTAGGTACATAGTTAGGTTCTCAAAATTTTAAAGAATGGTAACTCTAGCTGAATGTAAAAGAAGCCTAGTAATAGGTATTAATATTCTGTGTCCTTGATAATGTCAAGTATGTATGACCCTGTAGGGTTCAATTAATATTTGCTCATAGTTCATTTGACCCGAGTCTACTCGACTATACATTTTACGTGTAGATATCCTTGACTATACAACTCGTTCTTATATCGAAACCAGCTTCCCCATTATCCTTTGTGATATAACATTACGTAAAATTTTCCAGTAGTAGGGTTTTCGAAAGAAATTTCTTTTTTTAAGTACAATTATATGTGCCGATTTTCTTTTAAATCCGTTTAACTGTTAATGTGTTATTAAGTAACTAAACTTTCAACTTGAAAATAAGAATAGAAAATTATGTACAATAGGGATGATGACAAAAAATATCTAATTAGTCCGTCAGTTAGATTACCAAAACATATTGGACACATGTTGTTTGTGACATCACGCCTTAGTACACTTTTTACAGAGAGATGTCGTCACAAGCCCCCACTCCTGAACTGTATTTTTTATTGATTTGATAAAATAAAAAAATACGTATCCAATAAATATTTTTTGATAACCTAACTGACGGCCTAGACAGAATTTTTTTTTTTACCCAGTAATCATCCCTATTCTTTATTGTCTTGAATGTCAAATTAATGCATAAATAAATCTAAGCCTCGACTATCAATAATAGGTTTCGACGAATATATATTCATGTTCGTTGAAATTGATTTCATACCTAACAAATGCTTAAGGTTTTTAGTATACACACAAAAATACGTAGAATCACATTCCACGTGACACAGGCACGTGAAATTGTGAACTCCATTGTAGGTACCTACGTCATTCAGTAAACCACTTACTACCTCACGGATTAAAAGTTCAAATATCTACTCACATGTTATTGATCCAAAGCATTCTCGACCTTCTATCCATTACAATTATTGTCTACAGTGTATTATAGGGGATGTCTTTAGGTGTGTTTTAGATATAACACTTATCACTAATGGGTCTAACTTGTCAGCGGATTAGAGTGTGCAAGCGCGTAATTTATAGAAATACAAATACGTATCAATTGGCTTGCTGTTTAGATTATATAAGTAATATGTTCTTATATTTATTTTTTTCTTTTACAGTAATAGAGTATTATATGCGTCGGGCTGCTGAAAAACCAAGGTTGCTGACAATAGCCATTGAGGGCTCACTACGACCACAAAATAATCTTACCTATATAATCTTCACCGTAGCGCGTCATTGGATAAAATCATTAATGGTGTTCATTATGATTGCCATCATAAGATATGCGTTAGCCTGGCAGGTCGAACTTGGCTTGACAACCATTGAGTGACCTTGCGCGGGCTAGCTTTCCGCCTGAATCGCCAGACGATTGAAAAAAAAAATCCTCAAAAAAAAGAAGTCTTGCTGAGTTCTTCACAGTTCAAGTGTATTCTGAACCCGGTGGTAGAGTCAAAAAAGTGTACCTAACTGTTGACATTCATAAGTGCCTTATTAGGGCCTTAACGGAATAACTCCAAGATCATTAAATAAGGAATATCTTGGGACATTCTTCACATATGGTTATTCTGATAAGAAAAGCTTGTACTTACATCCAGACTCAGGACAAACAGTTAAAATATCAGTTCGATTTATAACCAAAAAACTCAGTAAATATATGATAAGTATTTATTGTATCAACTATAGCAGCGTAGTCAAGTTGGTACTCAAACAGAAAAGCAACTCGTTATTACTTAAATTACCTTACCTAAGTATTTCTTTCCTTGTAAAAAAGGTACAGTCCTGTTATAGAAAATACAATACAAATTACATCTACATTTTATTTTACACGGTCATAACAGTTCAAAAAAAAATAATCAAGTAAGTATTTGGAATACAAATATTTAAGACTAATTTAAACTATTCACGACACTAGAAACCGATGAAATAAACTGTACTGGGTATATATTTTTTTCTAAGTTTACTTTATCTACATTTCTTTCACTCACCTGATAGTCCTCAAGTTGTTGTTCCGTAAACGTAACGACTTTGTTCCCCATTACCGTAGTTACACCACGCGGCAAAAAAAAAATAACCGGTAAAAAAATCGTTGGAAAAGCCGCCTGTTGCCGCGCCGGCCACAAAACACTGTCTGTAAACCGCGTTTCAGATCGAGGCGTGACCGCACAGAGTAATGAACATCCAGGGAATCTTGTGTCAAGGACGCACTAGCTATTTGTATGCAAAACATGCTCGTTTTAGTAATATTAAAACTGGAGCATTTAATTTGGTATGCGAAGATTGTCTATTTGTTCCGTGTCCTTGACAATGGCAGAATGTGATTATTTAGAAGGATAGTGCTGATTCGTTTATATTTGTGATCTCATTAGCAATAAAATATATTATATAGTTAAATATGTCTACGAAGAGATCATTTGCCATGCCCTTTGGTGTTGTTGGCTAAATCACGCCCATCTAACACACCGCAGGTCATGGTTTCGATTCCTACCCAGAATAAGAACCTAATCTTATTATATAATTATTTCAAAAAAAAAAAAAAAAATTCCATGATACTTGTTGCATATTTTTAATTTTATTGCGTCTGTTATCCTGGGACAATTTTATGTCGTTTTAGTTATAGTGTGATATTTATTTAAATATCTATACATTTTTTAAAGCGTGATCTTAATTAAACTATGTACCAATATATCTATATTTATTTATTCACCTGACAGACAATTTAACGTAGGCACACTACTGCTGATGCTTGCTACTTACCCAGTTTTCTCTGTCGCATTTAATTAAACTGTGTCAAAAGTTGGGCGGGCGCGACTATTAGCCGCCGCACCCTGCCCTAGTCTGTGACTTTTCCATGCTGATTGCTGCCGCCTGTTTGATTCATGTTTTTATACGACAATATAATAAAACTTAGCCACAATTATTATTCATTAATTAACTTTGCATTGCAAGAATCGCAGAAAGAACTAAACAGTGGTTTAGTTTTAAAACTGTTGACACGTACCTAATTTAAAATGTAGAGTTATGAATGTTAGTTTTTTTTATATTACAAGAGATTACAGACTTTTTTATTCAGCCAGTATTACCAAACTTTTTGTAGCTGTACAATTATTTTTACATTAATATATTTTTTTGTTTTTCAGACAGTTTTAATATTTGACTAGCGAGATTTCATATGTTTAAAAAATAAAAAAACACAAAGGCGTTTGAAGGAACTATTACTATTGTACTGTTTGGTTATAGTGTCTAATACTCGGGTCAACGGTTATAGTACATTACTAGTACCATCATACCATAGAACACGTGTCGACAAATGTCAAAATGGTCATCATAGCGTGCCTCTAGATTAGTTTAGGATCAAATAGCCGAGTGTGAAAGTGTTAGGAAAAGTCAGGATATCATTATTTTACTAAACAGTAAACACCTAGGAACCAGTATTCTGGGTTACTTTTGTCATCAACGCCATTGCCATATGGCTAATAATTCAAAAAATAGGACAAAATTGAAAAACAAGTTAGACTAAAAACAGAACTTTTTTTAGCAATTTACAAAAAAATATAGTTTAAGCCCATCCACCACATTGAATAAGACATTCTTCCTCTGATGAGAAGTTATTCGTGGCTGCTGGTATCGGAACTGAGGGACAGTGGTTGGACCATCTGATCTCAAAGCAGTTCTTAGTGTACCAGTTGTAAACGTATCTGAAACAGATAATTGAAGTCTGCTCATCTGATTGAACTTTTAAAGGGTAACTAAGTTCATAGCTCAGTGGTATATATTTTTTCATTTTGGCATCACACATTGTGTATTTTGTCAGTTTCAAGTCGAGTAAGTCATGTATTAATTTATTTATTTGTTTTGATCAGATATAAAATCATATTATGTTAGTAATCACTTATAAGCTATGTTAGTGGTACAGAGTTATATTTATTTTAAATTGATAAGGGCGACAATGCCGCACAATCAGAGAATCATGTCCATCTAACAAGTTGTTCAGGAGGCTGCTAGTACTGTCCCGCACGCGACGCATCAGGGAGGCCACTCTTTAATCAAAGTAATTTAATCCTCGTGAAGTTAAGTTCAAGACATGTAAAATCATCAAGTCATAGGCAGTTAGTTTGTTTGTAAAGACGAATGTGCAGTGCCTGCACAAATCCCAAGGGTTTTTAGGTACTAAGATTATGTAAAACTAATATAAAACAATTATAAATAAATTTAAAAAAGGTATTAGGACAACGGTAGCCGTTCTACTTAAACTTTTCACAGACTTTTTGAGACTTCTTCAAAAGCCACTATACACGTAAACATTTCATTTCATTTCACTGGTGCAATTGTATTGATCTTTATTGGACAAAATACCACCGATAATATTCAATAAAACTCAAAATACTACACGATTTTATGAAAATAAAATGGAAACGCAACGTCGCTTCGCAAGTTCCCGTCAAAAAGCCCACTAACATTTCTTATATTACTTACCTCACTTGATGTGGCCATCTATCTCGAACGCTGTATTCAATCAGACAATACTTCTCCGACGGAGTTTTTTGACATTTTATAGGTTGTACTAGAAATGGACACAAAAAGTAATAAAATGATTGTTAATATAATTAAATTACTGAACATTGCCTGCTGAATTTACAGTAAGAACGAATTTATAGTCTTCGGATTTTTGAACTTGGTAATAAGTAAACAGATTTAATAGCGAAAACACATTTACATTGTGTATTCTGGCTATCGTTCCCCCGAAATTATTTTAAGATTATATTAAAAACACGTTTTTTGTTTAGAGGACTATTCTAACTTCTGGGTAGTTGAAGGTCGCACCCTAATGGCATAATGTCGAAAATGTTATTTTTTTTATATTTTGGCAAGTAAGTGATCATAATACGGGTGAATGTGGTAAGCACACAAAGCCTCTTGCTGCTGGAAGATAGTGCGACAAGGAGGTTTTGGCCGTTGAATGCACAGATTATTAAATAGTAGGTAGGTACTAAAGTACAGATAAGAATCGAAGGAACAAATCTAAGGAACGCACTTATTTTTGTCATTGCAATAAATTTCTATAGAATTTCAAATCACGCAACGTTAGATGTCTTTGTTTATTAAATACGCAATATTAATTAAACTTACGTGTTTCCAAATGACAAGCGAGTCCAGATAAGATGATAAGAAAGCACTTTAACATTATTAATAATTTATGAACTAATATTGATAAAGCGGGGTTATCAATTATATTATTATATATTTATGACGACTTGGAACGTGCCCACTGTTTATATACAGCCCGTATAGTGACTTTAATTATAAGTAATAAGATATTATAGCTTAATTTGTAGCATTTATATTTTGTAGTACTTAGGTACAGTGCGGCTGAGGAGTGAATGGGTTGTTGATTTGATTTTAATGCGACTTCCATTATATTATACCTGTGTAAATATTGAAACTTCCTGTAAAAGTCCTATTGGTCCTATTGTAGCCTACTACAATAAAGTCCTACCTGAAAATGTTTTGGGTGGGAATTGATATAATTGATCGAAGGGAATCCAACACACAATCCATAGCGTATGTTGGCAGTCAGGGTATATAACCTCCACGCTAACAAGCCCAAAATAAAAAGCAATACCTAAATGTTTTCTTTTTTCATTTAGATATATACGCAACGCACACAAAACAAACAGCCTACCTTGAGCCTACCCAATAAATAAGTATTTGGTTTATTTCACGTAAACGAGAAGGGATATAAATAATTTGTATTACGATTGCGTAAAGTGTGAATACCTACTAGTGATTCCCCTTTGATGTTCCAAATCAATTTGAAAATCCAATCTAAACAATTTTCTAAATGAATAAGTACCTGCCTTATTTTATTTGGCGAATTTATGCAAGTACCTATAGTTTCGGTTGCCTTACGTAAATTAATGAAAATACTACTTATATTAAAAATGCGAAAGTTTGTATGGATGAATGTTTGTTACTCTTTCCCGTCAAAACTACTGAATGGATTTGGATGCAACTTGGCACATAGATAGATCATATCCTAGAATAACATATAGGCTGTTTTTTATACCGAGAAAACATAAGATTCCTCGGGAACGCGGGTCAAACCGGGGGGCACAAGCTAGTGTTTAATAAAAATAAGTACTGTCTGTGTTTTTCGAAGCAATTGTGTGTATGCGTAGGTGAGTTTTTTTACAATTTAGGTCTGTAATGGCTGAACGCATGATTTTGATGAAATTCAGAATATAGATATGTAATCTACATTTTCAATTGAATTTCCAATTTTAAACCCTTGATTAAAGGATATTATGTTCGAGATTCTATCGCATAAAACGGGATCGGGTTTTATTCGTATTATGTAGTTTGTATTATAGGTATACTTATTGTAAATTATTCTTTTATATATAAATATTATAAGTAAAATGCGAAAGTTTGTGAAGATGTGTGGATGTGATAGATGTTACTCGTTGACGTAAAAACTACTAAACGGATTTAGGTAGAACTTGGCACATAGATAGATAAAGGCTACTTTTTATCCCAGGAAAACAAGATCCATCGGAATCGCGGGTGAAACCGCGGGGTGGAAGCTAGTTCTTAATAAATTAACAAACAAACAAATATATTCGAACAATAAAATTTATGTGAATAAATGAACGTGTGGGCAGAGATGGCCCACATGATTGAGAAGCCAAAAAAGAATAAATCGTTCTACAAAAAGAATGAATGTATTATTATTTTATCTTATATACTACTGTGATGGCCACTCGGGTGATTACAAGCACACAGTGACCTGACCCCGATGATTCTAAAAAGTGACCTTAAATATTATGTTAACTTAATTACGCATATGGCTATCTGAATTACAGAATATAGAGTATGCAAGCTGTAGAATAGGCTAGTTGACACTGTCAAAAATAAATGACCAAACACTAACCAATGCATAAAACATCTAAAAACACGTGGAAATATCAAATATGTTGTACATTTAATGCTTTTTATGATTTTTAATTACCAGTGGAACCACTAAGAGTTTGATGCTGTGAAACTATGACGTCATAATGTAATATTTCATACAAAAGTCCTTATAAACTATCGTTTTGACATTTATTAAAAAGTAGCTGATTTGATGTGTCAGTCAACTACCCTATTTTCAATTGTTTCTGATGGAATACTGCGGCCTCTTACATCTTTACTAAACTAATGTGGCTATGATGGTTATAGTATCCAGATAACCATGTGTGAAGAATGTCCCAGGATATTTATTTATTTTCGTGCGCACTTTTTTATATATATTTGAATGTGTATTTTATCCATTACATAAATGTTTCTTATAAAAAAAGTTTGTAAGGATATAATTATATAGATACTGCATGTTAGTGACTTTGCGACTAAAACTCGGACTATAGATGTAAAGTAGGTAATGGTGCCGATTCTGTTGTTTACGAACTAAATAAATTTAATCTCACTATATCTCTTTCTAATAGTAAATATAAGAAAGGGATGCAAGATATTTTAGTCCTGTCAGTTTAATCCGATCACACATTTCAACGTGAATTTAAGCGCGATCTTTATTGGTCACGACTATTTACCCGTACATTACGACGGTATGGATTAAACTGACAGGATTAAAAATATTCTATCTTTTTTCAAGGTTAAAATGAAAGAGAGGTGACTTGTCTAATATTAATTAAGTTCGTAAACAACAGAATCGGCACCATTGACGCTACAAAACGCTTGCAATCGCGTAACTTTTTACTACAATTTTGTATGGTAGAGATTATTATACTGCACTACGACGCCATAGTTTCACAGCATCAAATGATCTACTCTTGGCGGTTCTACTGGTAATTAATAACATGTGTTTTTAGATGTTTTATGCATTGGTTAGTGATCAGTTTTGATACTGTCTACTAGCTTATGACAGTAGGGCAATTACCTACCTAGTTTGAAACTACTAACAGCTTGTTTACATAACTAACAATATAGGTAATAACTTTACGTCAACACTCAAGGAAACATGGCGAGAGCAAACATTAAACTATGTATTATAGTTCACTGTTCATAGTCTAGATTCTAAACTCTAGAATGTATGATTTATATAGGAAATATGATCTGAATATTAACAATGAAATTTAATTGTCATTTTAATACTTTATTTTACGTTTTTTTCCTCTTTATAAAAAAGAAATAATATAAACTTTGGTATTAGTATTATCTATGTTTAAATTAGCTTTAAAATGTAACTGCCGGAACACCTACATAAGTATTATTCCCTTTTTGATATCATGTACCTAATCGTCTCTGTATATCTACATACTAATATATTAGAAATTTATAGAAAAATACGTTGCTTCATCATCATCATCATGTCAGCCGAAAGACGTCCACTGCTGGACAAAGGCCTCCCCCAAGGATCTATACGATGGCCGGTCTTGCGCTACCTGCATCCAGCGGTTTCCCGCGACCCTCACAAGATTGTCGGTCCACCTTGTGGGGGGCCTGCCCACGCTGCGTCATTCGGTTCGTGGTCGCCACTCGAGAACCTTATAAAAGTTACTTCAATTAGTACACTCAATCAAAACAATATTAGTAGAAACATAATACAACGTAAAGCGCTTTAAGCTACGTGACACAAGTTGCGCTTCAAGCGATTCGTGTTCTAATTGAAACAAGCTCAAGATTTCATTAAAGTTTAAATGGCGAAGAAACCTTTAATTGAAGTTTGTAGTTTAATCGATCCTGCAGTAGACTATTGAAGCTTCTAAAGACAATTGTTCGTGGAGACAGAGGCAATATCTTAATGTACAGTGAAACTCAAAAATGATTTGTTACGATGCTCTTTTTTACAAGATTTGCCAAAAAATAGTGTAGAGTATATAATCTATACTAATACTATAAAGAGGAAGGATTTGATTGTTTGTATATTTGTTTGTTTGCATTGAATAGGCTCCAAAACTACTGAACCGATTTGAAAAATTCTTTCATTAATAGGAAACTACATTATCCCCGAAGGTTATAGGCTACTTTTTATCCAGGGAATGCGAGTGAAACCGCGAGAACAGCTAGTGATAAATAACCCTGCGGACGTTTAAATTTCTGGAAGCCGATGTTTTTTTATAGAGCCTTGTAATCGACAAAATTTACCCACTGTTGAACAAACATGTTTAAAAAATATTTATGATGAACCTCTTCATGTTTTTCTTTGCTACAAGAAAAGTCGGGCATACTAAGTATGCAAGTCTTGCTTATCGGAAAAATGTACAGCATTTGTTTTTTTTATTTTGAAATAATGTTGGACTATTTTGTTAAACTAACTTTATATCTTACATGATACAGTTTTTAAGTCTATATTAAGGGTGAACCTTCGATTGGAGCGCGAAATTCAAATTTTATCACGTTTCTTGCAAATTGCAGCTCAGTTATAGGTCGTAAGTTATCAACATGTTATTTGCGACAAGAATGGTAGTATATTTACTGATTAATAACAAAAGAAATCATCAACATATTCCTCCAAGGTATATTAGTAACATTTTCATGAAATAGTCGTATATGTCAGTGTAACTGAGCTGCAATTTGCAAAAAAACGTGATAAAATTTGAATTTCGCGCTCCAACCGACGCCTCCACCTTAACTTGCTTATTGTAACTTCTATATAATTAGTAATATGTGGATAATACAGTAGGTACCTATATTTATTTATGTATAAGGTGCTGTCACCTCAAGAAGTCTCATAAAAAGGGGATTTTTAAACCATCATAATTTCTCATATATATACTTATTTTTATGTATGACATTCTAAAGACTTTTCTGTAGCTTTTGACGGAACTCAAAACATATATATAACTTAGATAGATAAAAAATAAAACTGCAAGCATACCGCTACCGCTTGATTACCATTGACTCATTAAAGCAATTAACAACAAACACTAACTGCATTGCAATACAAGTTTCAAATTTTCAGCTATTTCACACACCGACTGTACTTATTGTTCAAACTGATGCACTCTCTTGTCCCATACAGCCGATAAATTGACAGTGGCTCGACACAATTAATAGTTAACGACTCAGTAACAAGGTAAAGTCAACATTACTGTGTACTCTATTAGCTTCAAATTGTATTGACAAGCTATGGAACTAATAGAGTCGTCAAATGTGTCTTTATTATTTTGAGTGGATACTTTAAGATATATATTAAAAAAATATAATTCAAATTCCAGAGTGTATTTATTAAATGAACTTACTGCAAGTATGTTTAATTGTCAAAATATGTTTTATAATAAATAACTCTATATTTTTTTATAAAAACCAAATGCCGATATGTATGTAAACGCATCACTTCAGAACTATTTGGCAATTTTATTTATTGTCCGTTTTTTTTTAATTTTCAGGACAAGGTTTGTATGAAAGAAAAATTTTATCTACCGGGAGAGTCGGAAATTTGGATGGAATTTTTGTACGAAAATCTCAAAAAATCACCCGGCAGGTACATAGGCCTATTTATTATTATAAACTAGCTGTGAGCTTATAATAATAAATAGACCTATGAAGCCAGAAATTCATTCAAATGCGTTCTTGTCCTCTATCAAAATCAAAACTCATTTATTTAGTTTAGGCCCTAATAAGACACTTATGAACGTCGAAAGTTACAATCATTACAATAGACTCTATCACCGGTTCGGAATACACGTGAACTCCGGCAAGAAACTCAGCTGAGACTCAATAAAATGAGATAGGCAAGATAAGCTTATCTTGCTTTCTACACACGGACAATAAAATTCTTGAATGTGTTTAGGTATTTTGTTAATGGGTTCATCATGCATACGTCAGCATTATAATAAATTTTCAAAAAGTAAGCTCCGCCGCGCCAGTGTATCACTGCCGTGACCAGGATTCGAACCTGGGTTACTACGGCCACAACGTAGGGTCCTAACCACTAGACGATCACGGCTATCGGAGCTGATACCTTCACCACCCAAAATCTCGATTATATTCTTGCTATATTATAATACAATACAGTTAAAAATACAATATAATGTTCATTATTAGTTAAAATGAGGGATTTTAAATTTGGTAGAGCTATACGAAAACTGGAGCACTTTCTTAAGCGCGGCGTTTGTTGGCGGATAACATGGCGTGTAATTGAATTCGTAATTGTTATTTTTGATACTTACTTGAGAGACTTTGTGTAATTCGAGAATTCGAGATGCCTGAGGTATTTCGTGTCATCTAGGTTTCAGATTATTTGGAGACTAGCCTTCTAAAAAAGTATTAATTTGAGTAAGTTCTCAATTCAAAATTAATCTTCTTTTGTTTGTTGCCAGTCAATGCCAGTCATAGCCATACGCCATAATACGTTTATCAAAATATAATACTGCATGTACACACGACCACAAAATCAAAATCAAAAACTCATTTATTCAGTTTATGCCCTGGTAAGGCACTTATGAACGTCGATAGTTACAATCATTACAATAGACTCTACCACCGGTTCGGAATATACTTCGGAATACAGATCAAGCTACTCATTTTTGTTGCTAAATAGCGCCTATTACAATCGCATAAGGTACCGCAGTGTGTAGCTTGATCTGTGGCCGTGTGTACCTATTTATTTTGTAATCACCTTTTAAAACTTTATTTACGTTTATTTTGATACCCTATTCGATACATTTGGCAATTTTTTTTAAAACATACATTTTGGCATTCAAAATCCGCCATTTTGATTTTTTATTTTTTTTAATATTATTGACACTCGCGCAATAAAGACGAATATAACGACATAATCATATAAAAATCGGTTCAGCCGTTAAGTAGTTAAGAGGGAACATTGGAACTCCTTTTTGGCTTCGCCACAGTCGGGTAAAAAAGACATTACTCCACCGCGACAGTGTATCACTGCCGTGACCAGGATTCGAACCTGGGTTACTACGGCCACAACGTAGGGTCCTAACCACTAGACGATCACGGCTATCGGAGCAAGTGAAAGACGTATCAAAAGTAAGCTACGCTTTGGTCGACATTGCCGAAATAAGAGCACTTTCACAATATATTCACGGTTCGTAGCACAGATTGCAAAAACATTTAAATTACTGGGTACTGTAAAACTATTTCTTAAGGTGGAGGCGTCGGTTGGAGCGCGAAATTCAAATTTTATCACGTTTTTTCCAAATTGCAGCTCAGTTATAGGTCGTAAGTTATCAACATGTTATTTGCGAGAAGAATGGTAGTATATTTACTGATTAATAACAAAAGAAATCATCAACATATTCCTCCAAGGCATATTACTGACATATACGACTATTTCATGAAAATGTTACTAATATACCTTGAAGGAATATGTTGATGATTTCTTACATACATACATTCTGTACAAAAAAAAAATATTTTTTTTATTAAATCTCTGTTTATTCCAGCTAATCTCCGAAATGATTTTGACCGAACTTTCACTAGCAGATAGCTTGCTATTATTACGAAAGAATATAAGCTATCTGCTAGAATGCAAGTGAAAACGTGGATACCTACAAACTGAAATCAGTGCCGGTTTTAGCTCTACTAGCACCCTTGGCGAGGTGTGATAACCCCCCCCCCCCCCTTTCTCCCGCCAACAAAAGGGATTTTAAGCCATTATAGCCATTTTATCTTTAGACTTGAGAATTTATTTAGACTCGAGATAGCAGGACTCGCTCATGAGCGACCGGAAATATAGGTGGGCCTGGCGCCCTGGGCGATCGCCCTACCGCGCCCTACCCTAACGCCGGTACTGACTGAAATGGAACACTATGAAACAAGCCAGTTGTTAAAAAAAAAAAACTAAAAAATCCCGACTGCGGTACATAAAAATGTTCAGGACTTTAATAATTTTTTAAAAGGTTTTTAATAATTTCTCATTCCAAAAAAAATAAACAATAGTAATAAGTTACTAGAGATTAAGTATCTGCCAGTTTCGTTTAATTTAGTAAAGTTGTAATATATGAGCCATTAAATAAATAAATACCTAATATTATATATATAAAATAAGATAATGAAGACCGCGACAAATTCCTCGCATTAAAAGCTTAATTACGCTTATTTATACCGGAGCTTTGTTCTAAAGCTCGTATAGCAGTATAATGTGGCTTATATTAAAGTTAAGCTATAGAAAACAACTTGGCAACTTGTTGTTAATGCGTAATTACACTAAAGTTGCGTGTCACGTGTTCTGAGGTGTAATTATAAGTAATTAGCGAGCGTAACTTAATTAATATACCTACTTAATTGTTTTGAATACGAATAATAGGAGTAACCCTTAACCTTTTTCACGACTTAACCTTTGAACCGATTACGATGAAAACTTTGCACGCAGATAGCTTGCACTTGGGAGCACTTGGGAGTCAGTTCCCATATAGGCTTTGTATGCTTACCACTACCTGCCACATCGTCAGTGACCGTTGAAAATGTGAGGACAGGCCTAGGTAAAAACGATTAATATTTTTTTTTATTACTTTACCATTAAAATATGCTTTCACGAATATCTACCTATCTATACCACGTCACTATGTTTCAGAGCGCGAGTAAAGACTGTTACCAGAGATTTATGCTAGACTTCTAACTGTCATAACTTCGTAATTAATGGTAAGGATCGTGAAATTTTGTTTGTATGATTATTGATGATGATGTACACACGGCCACAGATCAAGCTACACACTGCGGCACCTTATGCGGTTGTAATAGGCGCTATTTTGCAACAAAAATGTGTAGCTTGATCTGTGGGTGTGTGCCATATCCATACTATACTAATATACCCAACCGAAATCATCTATAATAATACTGAAGAGTCTGTTTGTTTGTTTGAACGCGCTAATCCCCGGAGTTACTGGACCGATTTGAAAAGTTCTTTCACTAATAGGAAGCTACATTATCCCCGAAGTTTATAGGCGAATTTTTATTCCGGGATCGCGAGCGGCACGGGGAACAGCTAGTCCTAGAAAGTGTTTGGCGACAGATTTTTAAGAGGGTTCTACACAGTACCCTAAATCATGCGACTTCAATGCCCTTTCGTCCTTCCAAAATCACCTTATACATATAGGTAGATCCTTGCAATACTCGGGCACAGATTACTATTATTATTATTCACCTGTGTAGATTTCTCTCTCTTGATACAGTTTGCATTAAGGCTTAAGGTACCTTTGCAGAGCACTTGTGAAATCTAAACCGCATGCAGGTAAGCTTCTCACGGTTGAGAGATTAGTGGGAGCCACACGGACTGCGAGGCGATAGCTTCTCGAGAATTACTATGGTTGCCAAACTCGATCCTAAGAGGTTATTTGATTTAATTTAAACCATTTATTCCACACACGAGAAAATATATATATTTTTTTAATAGGTGTTCAATCAACTTGTGTGTAGGTGGCCAGCTCAGTGTACGCTGTGTTTAAGGTACAGCACTGATTTTCAACTGACTCTCGTCACTATTGAATGAATATCAATAGGTAGAAATAATGACGAAATTACAGTAAAAAAAATATTTTGTATCAAATCGCTTTTACATTCTGGAAATTACTATTAGGATTATGTTTAAGAGTATTTTCTTTAAGCATGACTTATATACAAATAGCTTTCCTCCCGTTGTTTCAAATGTGAACCCCAATTGTTTACCCCCTTAAAAGTTTATTTTTCTAATCCTGCGGCTTAAGCTGTGCATTAAATGTCAGTTACGAAAATAATAACCTTGAATTCATCCGGTATTTATTTTACTGGACATAATTTGACGGGAGAAATCTTTTTCAACTTGTCAAGCAGGTGAATTTAAAGTAAGTTCCAATAGTAATGGTTTAGTTCTGTGAATGAGTCTTTGTTCTCGACTCGGCTATCCAGAAACTGGGTCGTTTTCAGTACTTCAGCTACGTTTTATAGCTGAGAGATATCGGCACGTTTTCAATTGTATTATCATTTCTGATAGTTCATACCTATTCGCCTTTACTAGTGTGCCTTCAGTTACTTTAATGTCCTAGTTAGCTCAATCTCTTTTAGGACTTTTTAACAGGAATTTGCGTTTTCATATTCTACACTAATATTATAAAGAGGAAAATTATTCGATATTTTGTTTGTATGTTTGTTTATATTTTATATTAGTATGACAGGCCAGTTGGCGCAGTTGGTTAAGATACCACCTATCACGCTACAGGCCGTGGGTTCGATTCCCATCCAGGACAAACATTTGTGCGCATGAACATGTCTGTTCTGAACCTGGATGTAATTATCTATATAAGTATATATTTTTAATAAAAGTATAGTTTATGTAGTATATCAGTTATTTGGTTTCCATAGCACAAGCTCTGCTTAGTTATTTAAAAGCATAGTTAGATATTCCTGCGAAAGTTTAAATAATAGAACGTCAAAGTTATAAAAAAACAACTTGATAATAAAAGTGCTTACTTTAGAAAACTGCATTTAAAATTGTTCAACCAATTTATTATGCTGACAGAAACTCTCAACTTTCGTTCAAGTAGAAAAGTTTTATACATAAAACAAAAAGTTTATAAAAGTAAATCATTTAATTTTATAAAAATAAGTTTTATGTTTTCATATTTCGTGCATTATTTACATCTCAGGGCATCTAATATTTTTACTTCAGAATTAAAATAAAACATTTAGTTAGCATGACTACGTTAGGAGAATATTTTATTACACCCAACATCAGATCTCGTTAGGTGAAAAGCTGGGTATCATTATCATCATCATATCAGCCGAAAGACGCCCCCAAGGATCTCCACTTTGACCGGTCTTGCGCTACCCTCATTCAGCGGTTTCCCGCGACCCTCACAAAATCGCGCGGCCTGCTCACGCTGCGACTTCTGTTTCGGGCCAAAAGCGTTGTCGCCAAAAGCTGGGTATGCCCATGACCAAACCTTTTCTTTGCCGCAAAGAACGTTCTTAAAGCCTCAGGCAAAATTCGGTAAACTTATCTGTCTTTGATGTCACATAAATTACCTTTAACTAACAATATTCAGCAAATAACCTTATATTATAAGATTATAGTGCCAAGTGGGCGCGTCCAATGCAATTATCCAAGTTGAGCGGAAAGTTTCCCAGCCTTGACATACTTAGATCATTATCTTGAGATGGAGCATGTTGACAGACGTTTATTGAGTTAAGTTTGCTGAGATAAAAAGTTTGATTGCGAGATTTGAAAGAAGCGAGCTCTTATTTCTGAGGCTTCTTTCAAGTTAAATATTTTTTTATTGGTGCATAACTAATATTTCTAACAGATGTTACTACTTCTACGCTATCTAAAATTAAATGTTGTGTTACGTCAAGAGTTAGTTCAAAGAGCGTGTAGGAAGACCCATTTTTGTTAAACAACTTCTTGTTCAAAATATATCCGTCTCTTTCTTACGTCATTTGAAAGAAAGAGCCGGGGATATATTAAAACGTTTTTCACAAGACTTACTTTAAACCTGAGGTGGTTATCATAGTTTATTCCTCAGTCAACTCACTCAGGTAGGTACTCCAAGTCACTTCTGAATTGCGAGACACCAAAAATGAAATCATAAACAATAATTGATAAATAAATCAAAGACCTTTTCACAAAATTATATTTATAATTTATATAGGTAGATTTTTCATGGACTCCATTTCCGATCTTTGTGTAGGTAATATTATACGATACATGATTTTAATAATGCCGAATACTTTGGTATCAAAATATACATATTAAAGGTCGGTACAGGTGCTCGCTCATAATTACAGGAGTTACATAAATCTAAATTTAACTTATTACTCACATAAACCATGCGTAGAGAGAAAGCCGAGATTTCATGTGTACCATGTTAAAGTTATAATGAAGATTTACTTTTATTAACCATATTAATCTTTATTTTAAAATTAATTTAATACCTATATCACTCTTTATCATTTTTATCTACTTTATTTGATCAGCTCAACTATTTAATTAAGGTTATACTACCTTGTTCTAAATGTTTACTAACTCAGATAAAACTGCTGGTCCAAAAGATACCATCCTAGGTTAAGTATTCACCAGAGCGAACTAGCTGCGTTGCAAGGAATGTGTTTTTATGCACCAATAGCATCACTTTATTGACAAATGAAAAACAAATGAAGTGATTCGATTGGTACATAAAAACACATTACATAACTTAAAAAGAGGCTCTCCGCGAATGTCTCCGTTCCTTACTAAACTGACGGAGACAAGCGACAAGGAGAACCGCAATAGTAGTAAAAATACGTTTTTATGTTATTTAAAAAAAACTAAGCCTTTTTTTTAAAGTAAGAAAACTATTCCCTTTCTAATGGATTTCAGAATTTATGTTAATATTTTCAAGTTATTTGGATGGCCCAAATAAGAGAAAAATGCATTCTTAGTTTTAAAAATAATCACGATTTTTTCTGACGTTACAAACGAAAATTGCTAATTTTAAAAATAACTATTCCCCGTCAGATATTCTCTAGTTTAACATATATTATTTTATAAATCTCTTGCAACAAAGAATGCCGAGAAAAACTTAATCTAGAATCATCATTTCTCGGATATCGTCGCCTTTCTGGTGGATCTGGTTTACAATAAAGCTAGGATACCTTACTCACTGCAGTATCTAACTAAAAGGGAATTTATTCATGAGTTCCTTTACGAGCTGCCATTTTAGAAACAGAACTGGTGACTCTTACATTCCTTTGAGGCAAGTCAAACAGTCTTACTTCACGCGTAGGTTTCAGGAGCGCGAGCAGTCATTCACAACAACACATTTTCTCATGATTCCACATCCTTTGAGCTATTTTTAGGGTCCCGTATCTCAAAAGGAAACCTTAAATCTTATAGAATCAAGTTAAAACTCAAAAGAAAACCTTAACTCTTATAAAATAAATATAAGTTTTAGATACCTAGTTAACTTTGTTTTTCCACATGAAATTTTCAAAATAAATTCGCAGAAACAAGAGCGTTTAAATGCCGTCACACGGTTGTCCACTATAAAGGGAAATCTATTAAAGCTGTGACATTGTTGTGGACGCCCTGTTGGCTACAGGACTGATTGTGTTGAAATTTGGTACACATATGTTACGATACGGTGTGACTAAGGAATTGCTGATAAAATCAAGTACGGTGTAATAGAAGGAATCAGCTCATCGATTTCGCAAGACCTCCTGCATTGATGAAACAACTAAATCGCCGATGCAGCTTTACATCATCGCGGTGGACACCGCACCAATATTTCTTTCCCATACTTCACTTTTGGTACTGACATCGACCATCAGACACCTTCTTTAGATTTATTGAATATTGTATTCTTTTAATTAATAAATTAAGTTAAATTAATTGGTTTTTTTTGCATCCTCCGGCTGGAGCCTACGTAATTGGCGCAGTCGGTAGGATCTCGAGTCAGTGCGTGACGCGAACTACAGCGAAGATTTCCGTATATCTAGCCGAAGCGAGTCTCGCGTGACTGACCGGCTTCTGCCAATCGAGATCCCAGAACCTAGAGCTGCAGCCCGGCGGAGTATCAAGACATAGATACAGCAGAGATACCAATAATGCGCATGTAAGTACTTTAGAATCATTCTGGAGTTGCTTCCTTTTTCCTATAAGACTACTTTAATTTATCAAGATTTTCCATCCCAGGCAATCGCGATCCCCTAGGTTAGAAAGAAATAGTAGGTTAGATTCGCACGACGCAAATAGAAATATAAGTACTATGGCCCAGAAAATGGATCAAATTTTAAAAGCACTCAGATTAGTCCCGGAATTTGACGGAAACCCGCATATACTCACTAGATTTATCAAGTTATGTGATCAATTAGTAAAAGAATATTTGGATCCGGAACCGGACAATGAATTAATAAAACTTGCTTTGTTAAATGGCATTTTAAATAAAGTGACTGGAAATGCAGCCCGTTTAATTAACTCAAATGGCATCCCAGATAGCTGGGAAGGCGTTAAAAATGCTCTTAAAAATAATTTCGCGGATCAACGCGATGAGACCTCGCTATATAACGATCTTGCTTTATTAAGCCAAGGATCTTTATCTCCACAAGAATTTTATGAAAATTGTCAAGGCCTATTCAGTACTATCATGACCTATATTAGCTTACATGAAAACGTGGCGAGTACAATAGAATCAAAACGATCACTCTATAAAAAATTAACCCTACAGGCATATGTACGTGGCCTTAAAGACCCGTTAGGATCGCGTATTCGGTGCATGCGACCGGATTCTATAGAAAAGGCGTTAGAGTTTGTGCATGAAGAAACAAATACTATGTATATGCAGCAAAGAAATGAGCACTCCGATCGGAAATCGCAACCTCACGCACAAATGAGCCTGTCTCCGAAATATTCACATGGCCCTATGCCACCAGTAGCATCAACTTCGAGACCGTATGTATTTAATATGCCAGGCCAATTTAAACAGACCCCTTTCCAACCGTTTCAACGTCCCCCACAAATGTGGAAACCTAATTTAAATCAGGTCCCTATATACTCGTATAGAGGTCCTACGCGTACTCAGCAAATGCTTGCTGCACCGCCTCCTAATTACAGACCCCAGAGCAACGTCTTCAGAATTGCTCCTAAGAATCCACCACCTAAGTTAAATAACTCGGTGCAACCAATGAGTGGCGTCAGTCATTACGTCACGAAAACCTTACCACCTAGTGGACATGATTGGACTAAGTTTGGAAACCCGCCACCGGTAAATTATTTTAAATCTCGAGAAATTAATTTTAATGAATGTTACGAGAATCAATATGAACCCTATTATTATTCCGACTCTTACAATCATGACTGCTATGAATATCCTGAGTATGTGTGTGATAATGATGAACGCCAATACACTGAAACATATTATTCGAACCCACCTGAAGGCCCTCATGATGATGTTCCTCCTAATGAACATGAGGATTTTCAGCAGGTCTCGAAATCAGAAAAGCCAAAATAGAACTTAACTTACAGACCCAAAGACAATTACCGTATATACAGATATCCAATCCTCCAATCAAGCTATTGATTGATACAGGTGCCAATCAATCATTTATTAGCCCTGATGCAGTAAATAAATTCTATCCATCCTTGCCATGGAATTATGATCCTTTTGAAGTGTCTAATGTGCATGCTACGACTCGTAATGATTATTCTATAACCTTGCCTTGTTTTCAGGAATTTAATGAGAATGACGACGTTACCTTTTTCATTTATAAATTTCACGACTATTTTGACGGTTTAATTGGTTTGGATCTTTTAAGTAAGTGGGAATCAAATATAGATTTAAAAGCTAAAGAACTTATCACTCGTCAGGCATCGAATTCTATTATTATGTATGATTCGCGAAACTGTAATTTGTATGAAGATATAATTCCGGCCCACTCATCAAAATTGATTAGAGTACCGATTAATATTCATGATGGTGATGCATTAGTTCCCGAACAATCCATATCGAATTGCATAATTGGTGAATGCATAACTAATATCAGTAAAAATCGTGGTATTATTGAAATCTCTAATCTCACTCAGAATGACGTAATCTTTTCCATGGATCAACCGGTTAGTGCGTCAGTATTTAATACCGAGTGCAAACAACTGTCGTCTCGCGCTGATGAAGTTTTATCTCGCTTACGTACCGATCATTTAAATATTGAAGAACGTGCTAACTTAGAATCACTATGTGCTAAATATGCCGACGTATTTTATATAGAAGGGGAAGCTCTTACCTTTACTAACCGGATTAAACATCATATTCGTACAACTGATGAAGTTCCGATTTATACGAAAAGTTATAGATATCCATTCGTACATAGGCAGGAAGTACGCGATCAAATAACAAAGATGCTAGATCAAGACATAATTAGGCCTTCAGAATCTGCATGGAGCTCCCCCATATGGGTGGTTCCTAAGAAAGCTGACGCATCAGGTAAAAAGAAGTGGCGTCTTGTAGTTGATTTCAGGAAACTTAATGAAAAAACCATAGATGACAAATATCCGATCCCAAACATAACTGACGTCTTAGACAAACTAGGGAACTGCCATTATTTCACTACGCTAGATCTCGCTAGTGGATTTTATCAGGTGGAAATGGACCCTGAAGATATTTCCAAGACCGCATTCAATGTTGAGCACGGTCATTTTGAATTTTTGAGAATGCCGATGGGACTCAAAAATTCCCCATCGACATTTCAAAGAGTCATGGACAATGTCCTCAGGGGCCTTCAGAATGTAATTTGCCTAGTTTATTTAGACGATATAATAGTTTTTAGTACCTCATTACAAGAGCACATGGATAACCTTGAAAAAGTATTCAAAAGACTGCGAGAATCGAATTTTAAAATTCAACTGGATAAGTCTGAGTTTTTAAAATTAGAGACAGCGTACTTAGGTCATATTATTAGTAAAGACGGTATAAAGCCAAACCCAGACAAGATCACTGCGGTACAGAAATTTCCACTACCTAAAACACCTACGGAAATAAAGCGTTTTTTAGGCCTATTAGGATACTATAGGAAATTCATACCTGATTTCGCTCGTATCACAAAGCCCATGACTCAGTGTTTAAAGAAGGGATCCAAAGTCACGTATAACGATTCTGACTATCTAAGTTGTTTTGAGAAATGTAAAACCTTATTAACTAACGATCCGATTTTACAATACCCCGATTTTACTAAAGAGTTTGTTCTAACAACCGATGCATCAAATTTAGCGATAGGTGCAGTCCTTTCTCAAGGGCCTATAGGTTCCGATAAACCGATTGCATATGCTTCACGAACTTTGAATACTAGTGAAATAAATTACAGTACAATAGAAAAAGAGCTTCTCGCCATAGTCTGGGCAACTAAATACTTTCGCCCGTATTTATTCGGCCGTAAATTCAAGATAGTAACTGATCATAAACCTCTACAATGGATAATGAATCTTAAGGAACCAAATTCAAGATTAACACGTTGGCGACT
Organism: Tethea ocularis; assembly: GCA_963555595.1. NCBI lineage: Eukaryota > Metazoa > Arthropoda > Insecta > Lepidoptera > Drepanidae > Tethea > Tethea ocularis. The sequence continues at coordinate 12,736,814 of OY741958.1, forward strand.
TAAGCTTAGTGAATACAATTTTACTGTTATCTATAAATGCGGTAAATATAACGTTAATGCCGATGCTCTCTCTCGGATCGAAATTAATAATGAAGATGTAAGTTCTGTCGCGGTCAATCTGTCTGAAAATGCTCACTCAAAATCAGGATCATCCACAGATACAGCCCAATCTGAAAGAGCACTTTCAACCACAGGGTCCTCTACTCTTACTGTACACTCAGATGCTGAAAGTCCTATTTTAGAAGTGCCCATATCAGATGAACCCCTTAATAAATTCAATAGGCAAATATGTTTTACTATAGTGGGTGATATAAAGAAACGCGCAACAGTTACTAAGCCCTTCGAAACCCATACGCGTACATCCGTTCAACTATCCGAATCGAACCTCGAGGAAGACGTTATCAATGCCATAAAAGAATATGTTAACCCCAAAGTGAAAACAGGCATTATTATATATCCACATACAGCAATGTTCAAAATAATCCCTATCATTCAAGATAAATTTAAAAGTTCCGCTATGAATCTTATCTTAACTAAAACCGAGGTAGATAATGTGAAGGAGTATTTGCGTCAGCAGGAAATTATACAGAAATACCACGAGGGTAAAACTAACCACCGCGGTATAAATGAATGTTACTTAGCGCTATCAGGGAAATACTATTGGCCAAAGATGAAGGAACATGTTGCAAAGTACATAAACGGTTGCAATATATGTGGTCAGGCCAAATATGATCGTAACCCTGTAAAACAGAAATTTTGCATTGTACCACCCCCTACGAAACCCTTTGAGATATTACACCTTGATGTATTCACTGCCCAAAACGAAAAATATCTTACCTTGGTAGATGCCTTTTCCAAGTACGCTCAAGCATACTATCTCCGAGATGGTACAGCGATCAGTGTAGTGCAAGCCCTTCTAAAGTTTTGTACTCACCATGGTGTCCCATTGACAATAGTGACAGACCAAGGTCCGGAGTTTACGAATCAGCTCTTTTCTGAATTTGTAAAATTGCATAAAATACAACACCATAAAGTACTTGCTCATAGCCCTAACGATAATGGAATAATAGAACGTTTTCATTTAACCATCCTTGAACACCTTAGAATACTAAAGTTAGAACAGAAAAATGAATCTGTTATTAATCTTATGCCTTACGCCCTTCTAGCCTATAATAGTTCAATCCATAGTTTCACTAAGTGTAGACCCTTAGAAATAATAACCGGCCATTTTGACCCCAGAGACCCAATAGACATTGATCTATCGAAACATTTACTTCAACAGTATACACAGGAACATAAGAAAATGGTTGTTAAGGCATACGGTATAATAAACGAGTCCTCTTTGCATGATCGTACAGTACTTACCGAAAATAGGAATAAAGATCGTGAACCTGAAAAGGAATACAACCCTGACCAATCTATATATGTACGTAATCCCATGGCAAGTCGACAAAAATTAGCACCACGTTATACACATGATACAGTTTTGGCAGATCTCCCCATTCACATATATACTAAAAAGAAACGCGGACCCGTAGCCAAAGCACGCCTGAAAAGAACACCAAAATCTTCATTGTTACAGGATACTTCTGCCGATAGTGTTCTGCCTGGTACGAGCGCAGGACGTAACAATTGAAACATTAGAAGATGGACCCGGTTTGCTTCCCTTTAACTTAGGCCCTACCAAATTAATATCCCATTATCATTCTTTTCTTCAAACTATTGAACTTGACGACATTCACTATAAAATTGAAACGGTAAAATCGCAGCTGAATGAACTTAGACCTCAACTTAATAATAAGACTTTATCATTATACGAGCCACATATTGAATATCTGTCTGATAAAATTGAAAAGGTTTCTGAACAATTGCATTCGTTTGAACCTAATCGTATTAAACGAGGACTCATCGACGGACTCGGTTCAGTCATTAAAAGTATTTCAGGAAATCTAGATTATACAGATGCTATTAAGTATAACAATGCCATTAAAGTACTTCAGAATAACGAACATAAATTAGAAGCTGAAATTAATAATCATATAAGTCTGACTAAAGATTGGACATTACGTCATTCTAAGATATTAGATAGTATTGTAGAGAATCAGAATAAAATAATATCAGTTTTAAAGGTTATTATGAAAAGCGATAGTACCAAAGAAACTGATTTAATTAAGTATGCTCATTTAGCTCAGCATTTTGTAATATTAAGCGATAATATAGAATCCTTATCGGAGGAGCTGTATAAGTTAGGAAATAATTTAGCCTTTATTCGTGCATCGAGCACATCTCATTCTATTCTTAGCCTAGGATCACTTAGTAACATGATAAGTAAATTGAGAACATTATATTCTAAAAAGGAAGTTCTAGAAATAGATCTTAGAAATTATTATGACATTATTAAGTTAGGATATTACTTTATCGATAATCAAATAGTAATCGTCTTTAAGGTGCCGATTGTCTTTCCTGAATCCTTTGACCTATATAAACTATCCATTGTCCCCAATAAATATCATAAAGTCCTTATTCCAACTTCACCCTATATAGCAATTCATGGAAACGGTTCTATGTACATAGAGACAGAATGTCCTAAGATCAATCTGTGGTATCTCTGCGAAATAAAACCTAGCTACAAAATTGGAAGTCAACCTAACTGCGTTCCACGGTTAATCAAACAACAGCAACTGGATTCATCCTGCAAATTCAATTCAATTATCCTGGAAAAAGAAGCTATAGAACAACTAGACGACAAGCATTACACACTATGCTTTCCAAACCCAACTAAAGTACAGACATCGTGTGGCCAAGATCAATATAGAACTCTTCAAGGAAGCTATTTAGCCGTAGTCCCACACAACTGCCTGCTGAAGACATCAGAATTCACTATAACTAATACCGATAACCGTATCAAGGGACACGTAATGAAAATAATTGGAATCCCACATATGAAAAATTATGCAAGACTAGACGAAGAACCAAGTATTCAACTCAATTCTATAAATCTAGAGTATCTGCATGATAGTAACTCTAAAATATCATTGCAGACACCAGTAAAGATAGATCAAGCTATGGACCAGACTATGTATCACACTACGATACCTATCTACTTCATTCTATCAAGTTCATTTATAATCATTTTAATAATTGCGGCCCGCCGTTACAACTTATTCGACTGCAAGAAAATCGAACCTCCGACGACAAAGTCTGAAGATTCAGAACAACCAAATGTTCCCCAAAGAATTAAAGTAAAACCTGAAGAGATAGAATTGAACCCAGCAACATTTTTACTGAACGTAAAAAAATAGTCGCTGTTCTATGGGGGGAGGTGTTACGATACGGTGTGACTAAGGAATTGCTGATAAAATCAAGTACGGTGTAATAGAAGGAATCAGCTCATCGATTTCGCAAGACCTCCTGCATTGATGAAACAACTAAATCGCCGATGCAGCTTTACATCATCGCGGTGGACACCGCACCAATATTTCTTTCCCATACTTCACTTTTGGTACTGACATCGACCATCAGACACCTTCTTTAGATTTATTGAATATTGTATTCTTTTAATTAATAAATTAAGTTAAATTAATTGGTTTTTTTTGCATCCTCCGGCTGGAGCCTACGTAATTCATATGTAAATCGGTGACCCAAACACAGACGTGAAACGTAAATAAATGAATTTTAAACATGGGGGCCACTTTTAGGGGCTAAATTCAAAAATAAAAAAAAGTTTTGCAAACTACAACGATCATGTGACATCGGGGCTCATTGTGAGAAACCCACTTTATTTTAATAATTTTGAGATAAATAGTTTTGAAGTTAATGCAGAACATAGTTCTTTACCTATATATTACAGGAATACAAAAAGTATATGGTATTTAAAGTAACATAGGATTATTACCTTTACGGAACCCTCGATGCGCGAGTCAGACTCGCACTTGTCCGATTTCTTTTTATTCATAAACAACCTATTTATTCGACTACGATATCCTTACTATATAAAGTGAGTTTCGCCTCGTGCTTTTACCCACGGTCCCGGGATTAAAAAAACTAAGTTGCTCTCCGACGCATAATCTATACTAATACGAGTAATACAGCTGAAGAGTTTTGTTTGTTTCTCAGGAATACCAGTCGGATAAGAAAAAATATTTCACTAATAGGAAGCAATATCCCTGAGTGCTATTTTTTATCCTGCGAACGCGAGTGAAACCGCGGGGAATAGCTAGTAATTGTATAAATACAATACCAACTTTAGGCGCATATACTTAAAATAAAAATATGATTAATAAAAAACTGTCAACAAACTGTAAATGTCATTGTCATAAAACTGTTCCTAATATTCCTTTGCATTAGAGTACCTTAAGTAGAGGCATATTTACGATTTTTTTCTGACGTTACTAATGAAAAATACAAATTTTTAAAAAAACTATTCCCCGTCACATATTCTCTAGTTTAACATATATTTTTTCAATTTTTTTTGGAACAAAGAATACAGAGAAAAACACATTTTAGAATCATCATTTCACGTATCGTAAGCATCGCCTTAATATAAAACGTCCGAGGAATGTATTGTAGTGGATAGTCCACGTCAGTTATTTATCCCGCTGCAGTCCACTTATCGCCTCAACCTGGCACTGAAACCTGCGATTATGCAGAATTTTAATACAGTTGAGTCGAGGTTTCATCCGGGTAACCTGGGTGTACTGTTGAAGTTCTGGCTTTGAACAAATAGGAAAAAACAATTTTAGTGCACTAATTTTTAACCGACTTAAAAAAAGTGGAGGTTCTCAAATATTGAATCACCAGAATCAAGAAATTACACGTAAGTATAACTGAAAATTTAAGAATAATAAAAAGCTTTTAATAAAAAATAGAACCGCCTTCAGAAAACACTAAAAAGCATAAAATCTAACTATGTAGGAACTCTAATCTGACAGTTTTCAATTCAGCGAAATAAATACCATGTAGTAAGTAAGTAGTAAGTATTTTTCACGGAACACGAATTACGTTTTCGCTGACTTGCCCACATAGTTATTTTATTTATGCTTTTTAGTGTTTTCTGAAGGCGGTTCTATTTTTTGTTAAAAGCTTTTTAATATTTTTAAATTTTCAAATTGACCTTTGCCTTCGACTCTAATATCGGGGTTCATAAAGTTGCATGTGCTAAGATAACGAATATTTGAGTAAATTAACAAAACATCACTTTTGTTCATATAAAAGGTTTTTACTAAAGAATAAAAATTTTGTTGGGTTTTCATCAATAATTTTACTTCATCTGAAAAAGAATCTGTTAATACTATGACAGTCAGCAAAGTCCTTTAATATAAAAAAATAACAATGTTTTATTTAGTCTAAGTAGGTATGTTGAAAGATTTTGTTTATTTTTCATTACTTATATAAATAAAATGTATTCATATTTGTCTCTGTACATTGTACACCCTATAACCGATGCTGGTGGCAATACTTATTATTTACTAGACACACTATCTCAGTATTTCAGTTTTCTTTTACACACAGGTCGTCATTGAATAAGCTTACAGGTTTTTATGTCGCAAGGAATGGCCGGTTGATTTATTTGCAGATACACACTATACAATAGGTACCTATATCTAAAACATGAATTATCCAATTACAATCAGAAGCATTGTACCCGAGGATGTATGACGTCATCATTCTCTCACGCCGTCATTCAAGAGGACAATAAAACGGCTATAAGTGTTTCATACACTTTATTGCTTCACGGATATTATTCTCCATAAAATCTCAAACAACCACGTTTATAACGACGAAACGAGCGGCTCCCCGAGACTGGGGCGCCTGTAGACTATACGAGGCACTGAGAGACAGGAATCACAGATCGACAGAGCTTAGAAGGTACACGGACATCAATATAGGAAGCTAGAAGGAGGGGGGCGGGGGGAAGGCGCGGGGCGGGCTAAGCGAGGGTGAAAGGCCCCTAGAGCCGCCTCGTTCGTTGATGAAGGTCTTTCCTCCCTCACACGTAACTGCGGCAGACGCCACGCCGCGCACGCTGACGTCAGCGCGTGTCTGTTCAGGACCCAGTACGCGACGGCATTGAGAGCCGAATGGGCATAGCCGAGGAGCAGCGTGAAGTGAGCGATCATGAAGGGCGCGTGGAGACCGAAAGCGCCGGAGATCACTATAGCTGCGTGAGGGCACCAACACACGGCGAAGATGCCGGCGATGCCCATCAGTACGTTCCCGAGACGACGTCGCGAACGCAGCGTCGACGTCTGAGGCTGTGGTCCGAGGAGGCTCGGTTGGAGTTTCTTTTTAGATCTGACGTCACCAACGTCTACTGCGTCGCGTCGCTCTCTTGGGCCAACTCCAGCGACTATGATAACATGTGTGGGTCTCCTCATGAGCGGCACTGGGAGTGGTAACTCCCCGTGAGCGGCTCGTGCTGTGAGCGATAAAGCGGTGAGCTTGACGCGCACTGCCCAGTGACACCTCGCCACCGCCAACACTGGGAAGCAGTAGGTGACGAGGGCGTGGGCTGCTGCCAGCGGAGGACATGACATACATGTTGTTGTCACTGCAGCTGCACCTGTAATCAATTATACATTAGAATGGCTAAATTGGAACCTAATATGTTGAGGGCAATTATAACAATCTATATAATCTATACAGCATAGCTGAAACCACAGAATGGATTGGGCTAATATTTGGCATAATACTTTTTTATACTACTAAGATAGCAAACAAGCATAGGTACATATTATAGCTATTATGACGTAGACATCTATCATGAAAGGATTTTTGAAAATTAAAGTAGTAGACCAGATGATAGCAAGACCATAAGTTTTCTATAAATATAACAAAATTGACAAAATTTACCTACCCAATAAAAAAGCCATGATCCAAACCGCAGCAACGGCGAGGAAAGGGCGCGTGCACATTGACGTCCGACCACGTCGCACAGCCCCGCAGCGGTCCGCTGCGATTGCCACTAGCGACAGCGTGCTTGCTGCCACTGGAAATGACTAGAAAAAAAAGCATAAGACTCAATTACTTATATTAGAAATTAGTGAGATGAGATTTCTGTTAAATATATAAATACAAATATAATTACACACCTCAATATAATATGTAACATGACATGGCAGGTGGTGTATTCTTGCAGCGCGCGTGGCGGCCAGTGGCGCACTGGCAGCGCACACGAGCAAGTCGGCGGCGCACGCGCTCAGCATCTGCGGCGTACGCAGACGGGCCGCGCCGCCCGACGCGAGCGCAGCCATCAGGCTTACATTGCCTGTGGAATGAAAGGAAATGATTAAATGCTTCTATTACCTGATAAATTAATTAATTTTTATATAACAGTCAAATGATAAAAAATAAGTAGGCCTTGGCCTCCCAAAAGGAGGGTATAGGTAGTAGGCCGAAAGAGCATTATTTATTTATTTATTTAATTGCGTTCCACAATGTACACCTTAGGTGGTAATTATGTAATACATACATTGTGAACCCTGTCGGGCACAGCAACATCTCTAGAGAGGTATAGGAGAGAGGAGATATAAATGGTCTATAATCATTCTATAATTGTTAAATTGTATCTATATTAATATTTCATGACATTCATTTGCAAGTGTTGTACTGAATAATTTAACTTAAATTACTACTTTAAATTATTACTACTACTTAAATTACTGCTATCACCTCACGAAGTTTTCTCCTACATAAATACTTAATTTCAATAAGAAAATATAATTATGTATGTATGACATTCTCATGACCTTTCTGCAGCTTTTGACGGAACTCAAAACATATTTGGATATTATAAAATACTAGCTGACCCGGCAGACGTTGTCCTGCCCTGAGAACAAATAAAAAACTGGGTCCTAACTACCTATACCTACCTACCACTACCTACCCCTACCTACTTCTACCTACCCCTATCTACCCTACCTACCCCTAATTACCCCTATAACCCCTACCTACCTATAACCCCTACCTACCTACAACTTCCTATTTACCTAACTATTTTCCACGTATCTTTTTTTTTCTGTACTAATTTTGCGGAGAGTCACACAAATTTCCATCCCCTATTTTAAGGGCTGGGGGATGATTTCCAAAAAAAATACGGCAGGTATTTTTCGTTGGTAACAAAGAGTCTGTGTACCGATTTTTAGCTTCCTACCTTGAAAACTGCGAAAAGTCCCATATAAAATTTCACCCCCTCTTTTGAGGGGTTGGGGGCAGATTTCCAAAAAAAAATTATGCATGTTTTTTTTGTTAATCACAAATAGTCCGCATACCAATTATTAGCTTTCTACCTTGAAAATTGCGGAATGCTTCATACAAACTTCCACCCCCCATTTTAGGGAAGTGGGGGGTTAGAAAGAGACAAAAAGTAGCCTATGTCACTTCCCATCCCTTCAACTATCTTTACTTAAAAAATCACGTCAATTCGTCGCTCCGTTTTGCCGTGAAAGACGGACAAACAGACACACAGATTAGACACACATCCCATTTTCACATTTATAATATTAGTATGGATAAATTCAAAATATGTCACATGATTTCAAAAATTCTAAACCACATGGATTGACTGATTCAATTGATACATAAATTTTATTGTCATTTTTGATAAATAATTTATTTGTAAATTAGTTTTTTTTACGTTTTTACGAGTTGCGCTAGCTTGATTTCACCTCCAATATGTACCTATGGCAATAATGTTACAACATGACAGGGCCTTAAATTAATATTTGCTACAGAAAAACAAAGAAAAGATTACTAATAAGACGTGTCTGTAATACGTCTTTCAAACGTCAACAGTATTATCTATCTGTGGTATTAGCGTGCTAGAAATGTTCAGAATACTAAAATAAGACACTTTTCTGTTACAAAGAACTTCTGAAAGCATCTCAAATACTTATAGAATAAAAGAATGGAATATGAAAGTTACTATGTCAAGAATATCAGCACGAGTTTAAAATTCAAGACTGAGTCAGCTGAAATTCTCGTGGATTCTTAGATTATATTAAAATATGAGGGGATTTGGAATTTTAAAATGTACCTGCGAATGCATGCTCTGTTACAAATAGGATTATAATTTCAACTTGAGACTCTTAGAGTTTTTGCCATGACGGACTCGGGCGGGACTACACTTTTACATTAATAAACATTAAAAAGGTAAAATTTGTTAGTTCCTGCTACTTCCGAAATTTAGGAGGTAATTAATTTACGGAGATTCTGGTTCCGATTCAAAAAATTCCTATATTATATAGAATCTATAATATTATACACCTGGCGATTATGTCACAAATACGCAAACACAAGTGAAGTATCAGAATTACAATACATACCAATAATCCCAATGACAGAGACGAGCACGTACAAAGCGAGGAGCGTTGCCAGCGCTTGCGCACGAGTCTCCTCTCCCGCTCCATCACCATCTCCCTCCCCCTCGCTTACGTTACCGTACATCACGCTGCATCATTGGACCCTAGAACAATGATTTGGAGTTAATAGAATTATCAGTCAGACTTAATAAGGCATAGAATGAATTCACCTATAGAGGGATAACTATGGTACGGTAATCATTTAATTTTTATTGCAAGTCGCTGTCCGTATTTGGCCCAACAATTTTGTTGTCATATGGCTTTTGTTTATAACAAGTAGTTTCCGTTACGTTTTTATTATTTATAAATGTTATTTAAATTTCAACCTTGACAAGAAAATATAAGAATTATATTAATAACTGAACTGAACACTGAACAGTCGTACCTACTCATATACATTTGAATGTTCAAGTCAGTGACTGAAAAATAACACAAAAAATTATTTTCATAAATTCATTGTAAGTGCCTGAAAATGCTACATACAGGTTAAAACAGTTTAGGCCTTGATAATGAGCGGCGAAAGTTACAATTGACTACCACCGGTACCGACCGGCCACTAACAAGAAAGCTTAGCAAAGTACTTTCCAAGTGATATCAGTAGCAATTGGCACTTAGCCATGCACTGCTTGCCTTCCAACTTGTACAGTCGCCAACACATCAAGCTATAGGTACCTTTTTGTTGCAAAATAGCTCCTATTACAACCGCATAAGATGCCGCAGTGTTTACCTTGAATTGTCGTCGTCCGTCCGTACAGATAAAAGCTTTCCTATCAAGAGTTCCATTACGAGAAATCATAACTTGGCATGGTGTACTGTATAGGATAACGAAAGTTCGGACGGCAAAAAGTAGATAGATAGATAAGTGGTATCTATAGCTGTTAGTTTTAAATCAGTACCCTGAGTATAAATAATTGCCGTTACTTAAAGTTTATCTAAATCAATGCTAATAATAAAGCTGAAGAGTTAGTTTGTTTGAACGTGCAAATCTCAGGCGTTACTGGTCCAATTTGATAGATTATTTTACTAGGAGGAAGCTACGTTATCCCTGAAGGTTATAGGCTACTTTTTTCCCCGGAAACGCGAGTGAAACCGCGGAGAACAGCTAGTTTATTAATAACTAGCTACTAATGTAGCTTCCTATTAGTGAAATATTTTTTCAAATCGGTTCAGTAGTTTCGGAGCCTATTCAATGCAAACAATCAAATCTTTCCTCTTTATAATATTAGTATAGATAACGAGTTTGCGTTTACGCCATTTCTCTGTACGAATTGGTACAACGCCTCTCGCGGAATACTCATGGTACTCATTTCTGCCATACAAAATTGATATAATACGCAAACGCGAACATCAATTATTTACACTTGAGGTACAGAACTACCCTTTTGTCACATTTGCAGCTTCATAGTATTTTTCGGATAGCATTTCATTGGCCTGTCAACTATCTTTTGTTTCATCTAATTTGACATTTTTATGGAGTTTCGTAATATGGCCCAATTTTAGGCGAAACAGATATGTTGAAGGTGACTTCACCTTAAAAACAGAATTCTAATACTATATTATGTTATAAAAACTCGTATTGTACTCAAACGAAAAAGCGTAAAAAGTGGCAGAATCACACACAATGGCAATCACAGTGGTGTGACTTTTTACATAATTTCATAATAAATATTGTTATAATGTTACTGAGCAAAATTTACTGCTATCGAATCCATTATTATAGTGAAACGGTAAAGAATAATATAAAAAGAAAAATAATATCTATGGATTTCTATTGAATCTGTGATACGGATCAGACGAGTATTCTGTATAAATTTATATTGTATTCTCTAATACTTGAAACGTACGCTGACTTGAAGCTTTTGAGATCTTCTCCATTGTGCATCGAGTGGCCTTTGTAGGTGATAGACTAGGGGACCAGCAGAAGTTGTCCAGCCCTAAGAATAAAACAATCTGGGACCTACTCACCTATCCATCCTATCGATTCTCAATAAAGAAATATAGCACCAAGAAATATAGCAAAATTATTACTGGTAATTTAAAGGCTTTCATTTTAGTCTTTTCCTTTCCTCAACTGTAAGCAATCATCATCAGTCACAGAGTAATTGCATCTGTTTAAAGACCGACTAAAGGCTTTTACAAAATCTTTTTTTATCAGTAACAAGCGAAAAGATTTTAAAATTTTATACTCGATTTATAAAACAGCAGGGCGATAGTGTAACTTGATTCCAATAGCGATGGCTCTCGTAATCATCTTATCGTTTTGGTATTGTTTATCTTAGGTGAGCAACAACGAAACTGCCATTGTAATTACTTCTCATAACAATTACCTACTCATTTGACAATAGCCATCAAAAAGATAGTCACAATAAAAGGCGATTACGAGAGGCACCGCTATCGGAATCCCATAACGACACAGTTACACAATCGCCCTGAAAGTTCTGTAGGTATAGAAACGTGTAGAAAGCCTATTTGTTTATTTAAATGTTTGCGAAGCCAGGTGAGTTGAAACATGGCGAGAGTTTACCCGAGTTAGATTTGAAGAGGTTTTTATATGGCTTGATGTGGAATGTTTTGGTTATATTGATTTTTCTTTTCGGTTTCGAATTTAACTTTTTCGTTTGTTTGTTTTATATTGCGCCTGGCGTAACCAGCCTCATTATTTTTTATTTGGGTATAGGTACTCAAACTTGTACGTATTAAGAAGTTTTTAAGGGTTATTCGGGCAAAACTTGTGACGCTTGTGAGCAAATTTCAATTTGAGCTTTATGGTCTTACCACTTTCGACCTTACCATGGTGAGATTATGCTCAAACACAGGCCTATAAGAGTTAATTTTGTCACATTTGTAGCTTCATGATATTATGTTTCGGATGGCATTTCATTGACCTGTCAACTATCTTTTGTTTCATCTAATTTGACATATTTGTATGGAGTTTCGTAATATAGCCCAATCTCAGGCGAAACAGATATGTTGATGAAATGCTATCCGAAACATACTGCTGAAGCTGCAAATGTGATAAAATTAATCCTACACTGTGTTTGATAATAAACTCACAATGACAAAAGTGATGATTAAGCCGAAAGTGGTAAGAACACAAAGCTCAAATTGAAATTGGCTCTCAAAGGCTACTAGTTTTGTTGATCGATAGTTGATCGATCGAATAAATGTTATTTCTTTCTTTCTTTCTTTTTTTCTTTCTTTCTTTCTTTATAGTCGACAATCGATATTATTTTAAAAGTTGAGTCAAAAAATAATAGTATTGATACTATCGTGTATTTCAAATAACTAAAATCTTAGCCATTAATTAAGTCCTTACTTAGTTAGCAACTTTTTACTCTTTTTTTTATACTATGTATAGGCCTGTGTTCAACAACCTCACCGTGGTCAATGATAATGTGGCGGAAGGTGGTAAGCACACAGAGCCTTGAAGGGAACTGGCTCTCAAGTGCAGCTGTTGGGACACTAAGAAGTTTACTATTCCACGCAAAAACTGGTACATAGATAGATCATATCCTAGGGTACTTTTTATCCCGGGAACACGGATCACGCAGGGTCTCAGCCAGTATATGCATAAAAACAAAAACAAGAAAAGAGTAACAAAAAAAAATTTACGATAGTAAGGTACGCTACAAAATGTTAGAGCACGTAATGAAATGTGCCCTAAACACATAAAGGTCTCCTAAACGTTCGACACAATTACATAGTCGTATCTCGGTGGCAGTTACCCTGTAACTGTAAAAAGAAAACATAAAGTATACCCAGTTGTAGGGATACTATGAAACAATGTTTTTTTCGGACTCGTGAAATTTGACTTTTATTAAAATTTATTTAAGTATATAGAATTAAATGAATTTAAAAACAATCTAATATTATATATGTGAAAGTTTGTGAGTAAGTATGATTGTTACTTCTTCACACTTAAACGGCTGGACCAATTTTGATGAAATTTGGCATGGTACCCACATAGGGTACTTTTTATACCCCGAGAATGCGGGTGAAACTGCGGGGCGTAAGCTAAAAAAATATGATGATGATGACATGATGATGAAAATCGTCTCAAAATCAGTTGCGTGGTTTAGAAGGATAAACAGATAGACAAACGCGGAGGGTGACTTTATTATATACCTACTATGTACAAAACTCGACTCGTAAGGGGGTAAAATATGAGATCACGTGGAAAATTAGTGTATATAATTATTTTGCTAAGTGGCACATTCAAAAGTCATAAGCCTGGAAGGGAATTGGCACATATGTATCTTGGCGACACTAAAATTCAAAAAAAGTACCCTAACACATCCTCCTGATGGCTTTACAGATTTAATGTATAATAAAAAAATTATTATGTAAGCCTTCAAATATAAAATCTCTGCTATAAAAATTGTAAACATCGTACACGTCATGCTACGCTAAGCTACGAAGCCTACGAGTCTACGAGAAGCTCGAATATACGTACAAAATATGGTCACCGTACACCAGATGTCGCTATTACAGTCGCCCCCAGTCTAGACGTAGATATTGAGTACTACTGAAACTTGCAGCCAGCATTCTTTATGTCAGATCGTATTATACTTGAACAGCTAAGAAATATCATAATAGTTTTGAAACTGCAATTTCGTTATCAAGAACGCATCGTAAAGTGTACCGTCGGTAAATTTTTATGAAATCTCCTATCATGTTCTTAAACTTTTGTTTGACAATTTGCAGAGGTAAAACTGTCTCACCATCGACGATAAGCGAATAGCGAGTAGTGCTAGCAAATAAAAAGGAGTTGGCTAGCAACGAGCAGCGAGTGTTCTGGCCGCCAAGCGAGTGTCTCTAAGCAAGGTTTTCTTTGATAGCTCTTGTTGCTGCAACAAACTAGTGGAGAGAAAACTCATCGTTCTCTTTCTTATAAGAAAGCCTGCCTGCTTGCCAAGCTTCTGACATAAAAAAAAATACAGCACAACACAAATGATAACAAGGAAAATATAAAAGCCCGGAATCTAAATGCAAATCCAGAAAAACAAATATACCTATGCTACTATGGAACAGTATTTTTTTTTTTACTGACACGGGGTTAATATTTACCGGCTTTATGTGCACAAGATTTCTTGGGCGCCAAAATAGTCGTCAGCTAGCCGCTCCTATATTGCCGGTGAGACAGGTGCCTATATTATCAAATTAAAGCGGTAAATCATAAACCTATTCATCTTTTGGGCAGGCTGGTGACTTTGACAGATCCCTTTCTAAATTAACATACAGCCGATTAATTTTCAATGGAAGATACAAAGTATTACTGTGTTGGTACAGAACTTAACAAAAGCATATTTTAAGCGAATTTCAATAGGGATTATTTGTGATATAGCTGTATTTTAATCCAAAGCCGATCCCAAAGTCGTATTTCCTCGGAATCAAATTGAAAGATTATGCGGTTTTCGTTTTCGCTTCATTAAAACTGTTCTTTTAACAGTGGCAAGGGGTTTCAATTTACGTGATAACGTAGCGTAAAAAATAAAAAAGATTTGATTTTTAAATTTGGAATGTTATGTTATTGTGGATCTGTTATTATAGCCGTGGAAATGTAGCCTGTATCTCTACATGCCACAGACTACCCATATGCTATATTGAGACATCAAGTGGTAAAACAAACAAACCTATTATTAGTATGGATAGTAAAGCTTCACACATATAATATGTATACGCAACCAACCAAGGGAATATGGAGGGCATTAAGTTGACGTCTTATGTTTTATATGTCCTATCATGGTGTTGATAACTTACGACCTATAACTGAGCTGCAATTTGCAAAAAACGTGATAAAATTTGAATTTTGCGCTCCAACCGAACGTTCCCCCTTAAGTAAGTATTGGTACCCACATAGAACAGAGATTTTTTTTTCACACACGGTTATCTGATCCTAAGCAGAGCTTGTACTATGGAAACCAGATAACTGATATACTACTTTTTTTTGTAAATACATACTTAAATAGATAATTACACCAGACACAGGACAAACAGACATGTTCATGCACACAAATGTTTGTCCTGGATGGGAATCGAACCCACGACCAGCAGCGCGATAGGTGGCGTCTTAACCAACTGCGCCAACTGGACTGTCAAGTAATTTGGTTGACAACGGAGATAAATAACGATAAATAACACAACTACAATAGGGTAGTTTCCTGGCATATCAAATCAGCAACTTTTTAATAAATGTCAAAACGATCGGTTACATGGCATATTGTATGAAATACTAAGCTATGACGTCATCGTTTCACAGCATCAAAATGATCTACTCTTAGTGGTTCTACTGGTAATTAAAAAGCATAGAAAGCATTCAATGTACAACATATTTGATGTTTCCGCGTGTTTTCAGATGTTTTATGCATTGGTTAGTGTTTGGTCATTTATTTTTGACACTGTCATCTAGCCTATTCTTTAATTACAGATTTCCGATATCTAATAGCTAATCTGGTAGATATCTTTACAAACTATCTCAGTCCTAAATGGTACGAATCACCATATATCTGTCAGTTAAGTTAGGTATCTGAAACTTGCTGAAACTTATCGGCAATCTGGGAATTAGGCTTTTAGTCTCAATTATACTATGTAGGTAAGTATCATATTAGTGTTACGTAATTAAATCCAAATCATCTGTTTCAATGGATTCAAAGAATTCATTATATTTTGATTATTTTCATAATTTTAAATTTACAGAAAATTGGACTGAATTAAGGACCAATTAATATATACCAATAATACTACTGAAAAGTTTGTTGCTTTGTTTGAACGCGCTAATCTCCAGAGTTACTGGTCCAATTTGAAAAAATCTTTCACTAATCGGAAGCTACCCCTGAAGGTTCTATTATCCCCGAAGGTTATAGGGAACGCGGGTGAAACAACTAGTATAATATAAAAAAGAAAGCTCCGCCGCGACAGTGTATCACTGCCGTGACCAGGATTCGAACCTGGGTTACTACGGCCACAACGTAGGGTCCTAACCACTAGACGATCACGGCTACCGGAGCTGGTGACTTCATCTCTCAAAAACTCGATCGTATTATCACTTTAATGCAGACCTGATAAATTGGATTGGTACCCACCAGTGTGACTCTCAGGTGACAGGGTCTCGTTTTACATTTTGTTGGTTAACATGCAAACTGGAGCACTTTCGCCCGCGGTAACGGTTACTTAAAGTGGCGTGTAATTGCTCTAACAAATTGTCTTAGCAGCTAATTAAATATTACTCCATGTAAATAAATAAAATGTTATGTAAATTTAAATGTATTTTATTATGCTTCACTCATTAATTACTAACGATTATCTTTCCGTCTACGTCACTGGGTCAGGTGTCATTAGTGGTCGTGCAGATATTTAAAAGAAAGAAAGAAATTTTATTTTTCCGCCAACAGAAGTTGAAACAATAACAAAAATAAATAAACAATATATTATTTACTAGCTGACCCGGTACACGTAGTCCTGCCCCGAGAACAAAAATAAAACTGGGACCTACCTACCTATCCCAACCTACCTCTTTTATTATTATTTATTTATTCTATTAGATGTTTTATAGTAATAATATCATCTGGGTAAGTACCTTACAGAAAACCGCAGCCATAACCATCATAAAGAACCGACGGCCGCTGGGGCAGAAAGGTTCTCGAGTGGCGACCACGAACCGGAAGACGCAGCGTGGGCAGGCCCCCCACAAGGTGGACCGACGATCTTGTTAGGGTCGCGGGAAACCGCTGGATGCGGGTAGCGCAAGACCGGCCATCGTGGACATCCTTGGGGGAGGCCTTTGTCCAGCAGTGGACGTCTATCCGCTGATATGATGATGATGAACCATCATAAGTTTACGTTGTGTTACTACACGTGAGTAAGGTCAATAGGGAGGGGTCGGCAACGCGCGAGCGTTACCTGAGGCGCGGCCTACGGTAACCGCTTACTATCAGCCGTATGCTTGTTTTTGTATGCCGATAAAAAAAAGGTTAGGCTCTGTTTATCTGTAATAGTACATTATGATATAAGTGCGGTAAGTTGAAAATTACAGCCGAGGCGATATTGTTCACAGTACAACAAGAGAGCAGAGGCTGTAATTATCAAAGCGCACGTTATGACATACGACGTTTTATAAAATATTTGCGAGGAAATAAATAAAAACAATACAGCGAAAATAGGTAGTCAAATTTAGGGAACGTTTAAAAGGTTTTTTAAAAACTAAAATTAAACTAAGAGACAACGTCTACACCGATGCGGAGGTGACTCCGTTTTTTTGTGTCTAAGAATACAAGAAGCAGTTGCCACCAGCCGTTGCAACGACTGCTGACCTGCATAACATTTATACAGAAATCGGCCCACGCAACAGGACCACACACAGCTGGCAATGCTGAGCCAGCGCTTAATCTAATACAGAAGGGCTGGAGGCATTCATAACTAGGTAGGAACAAATCCAAATATGTTTGTTGTAAAAACCGACAAATATTTACGGAAACGAATTCGTAGCAATAGATAACCGCATTTGTATGAGATATTTTGGCAAGCTCTACTAAAGGACCGTACATTTATCTTCAAATGTACACACGGCCACAAATCAGGCTACACCTTTTTGTTGCAAAATAGCTCCTATTACAACCGCATAAGGTGCCGCAGTGTTTACCTTAACTTGTGGGCGTCCGTACCTACGTGTATACGTTATACATCTTGATATCTCAAGATGTATAATGGGTTTTTGTTGAATCAGATTTTGTAAAATTATTCTAATAAAGTTAAAGTTATAGGATTCTTTATCGTAATATTTCAGAGATCTATTACAGACCTTATGATAATGTCGACATAAAATATGAGCTGATGCTATAGTAAAATAATAAAAAAAGATGAAAGAAATAATTACATTAAATATTTTAATTCATATATACTTACTAGCAAGTGTAAACACGAAGGTAAACTGTTGGTATGATTTTTTCATAATATTTTTTGTAAATACATGAATTCCTGGAGAGTAAAATGAATAAATAATGAACTGTTAATTGCCGCTGGAATTCAGTAACGAAATTTATAATATCCCAGGCTTAAAATAAATTAATTAATTGCTGTTGAGGAATGAGCGCTCGTGAAAATATTAATATTTCTTGCAGTAAATTAAATTGTAGTAAATTTTATAATTCTATCAGTCATAGGAATATCTTTCAAACTCAAACTCATTTATTCAGTTTAGGCCCTAATAAGGCAATTACGATTACTAAGTTACAATTTTTACAATAGATTCTACCACTTTGTAATCAATAATCAGAAATCTACCGTATGGCGCGATGGCGGCAAGTTATTGAGCCAAGATATATTATGGAAAGGGACCATCATAAATAATGGTAAATACTGCTACCACATTTGCGGGTCTGTGCCCAACTTTGTAGAGCTATAATCACGACCAGGCTTCGCGGTGAGAATGAGGAGGTACCTATTATCGATGAAATTACTATGTTCAAATTATCGACAATTTTTATATCAAAGATAAGGACTAAGTACGTTTATGAATCGTAATATAATAATATTTTATGATATGACATCAGCCTAAGAGAGATTTCTAGAGTTCCCAGGAGGTGACCCTCGTTAAGGGGCAAACTGAAGACGTAAACAAGTCCAAAAAAGTCTAGTTTATACAACAAAATTTGTAAATAAGCATGCAATCAAATTGGTGGGAAGCGGTTACCTTTGCCTACAAATGCTTCCAACACCCATTAGGGCATCATCACCGACCCTTCTATTGTCCTCCATGAGCTATGGCGACCTTACTTACGCGGCGGAACCTTTTTTTTACATAAGATGGGCTTGCGTTTGGCCACAGACTAGTCTATTTAGTGGACGATGACGAAGCCTATGATGGAGCACGCTTGCCCAGAAGAAACCTTTTCACCCTGACCTGCGTTATTCTATAAGGTAGAGTTACTGCCTCAGTCGAACTGTTCTTTGAACCTCTCTTGAATCTGCCACTTTACCGCGTATCTTTGGTGATAATCGTAACTAACATCATTGCTGAAAATCATCCATCGAGGGCTCACCACGCGCGTAGCGCGTCAATGGATGAAATAATTAATTTATTTACCACCAAAAGATACGCCATAGCTCGCCTGTTCATTATATTGGATTTATATTAAGTAGCCTTCCAAAACAATAATAATACAAATACATCGATTTATTTTATACATCGGTACTTGTCACAACACTAGCCACAAATCCCTGTGAGAATCACGGTCCCCACACAAATACCGATACTAGAGACGACAGCAATGAGATTGGAAGACAAATGGTTTGAGAAAAATCGTGTGACGTCTTGTATTAAGTGAATTCCGGCTGTCACCCAACGGGAGATTAGTGGTTTCAAGGGAAGGTTACCGAAAGGAGGTGTGAATTTTAACGTACACGAAAATGGACTTAGGCGTTTGTTAGTAGAAAGACCGTAAAGAATTCGAATAGTGGAGATTGGAGAGAGAATGCGTATGTTGGTTACGGAGCTAGCGAGTATAGACTGTCGATATGTTTGAAACATTGATAAACTTGGTTAAAATTATTTATCTCGAATGTCATGCTCACAGAGTAGTCAGTTCTGCTGCATAAAGAAGATTAATTTTTCGATGTATCCGTGCTTGCAGCCTACTTTTTATCCCGGGAACGCGAGTGAAGCCGCAGGAATAGCTAGTATAATAAAATATGTAATGTTACGACACATTTCATTATTGATAATAATGTATGGTATAGGTACCTATCCGCAGTATAAGATCTAATTATACCCATTCAAAATCACCCTGTATATACAATAAAAAAAAAAACTAACTATTCAAAAGAAAGTCCCACAAAAAAAGAAGCCTTGCTGACTTTCTTGCCGTAATCTTCTCAGTTTAAGTGTGTTCCGAACCGGTGGTAAGTCTATTGTTAAAATCGTAACTATCGACATTCATAAGTGCCTTAACTGGGCCTAAACTGAATAAATTTACATTCTAGACTCTCTGATAATAATTGCGTGTTGCGGCGGCAAAACAATAAAGTTGCCACTATCAAAGCCGATTCTGCATTCATTTCACAACCAGCATTCTCCGGGAAGCGGTCGGAATTCCATATTACCTCGGCGGTATACCTAAAGCGATTTCCGTACGGTGGCTCTCGCACACAATCTCGTTTATTCGGTTAATCTAAAATCGAATATACTTGACCAAATTTCGAAAAAAGAATCCATACTAATATTATAAATGCGAAAGTAACTCTGTTTTTTTGTATGTTTGTTTGTTATCTTTTCACACCTAAACCACTGAACCGATCGCGATGAAATTTGGCACGCAGATAGTCTATGATATGTAAAAGGATATAGGCTACTTTTTATTTCAGGATCGCTGATAACAGTTAATTAATAATAAATCCAAAAGTAACTCTTGTTTGTCGCCATTTTACGACTAAACGGCTGAACTAGTGACTTTTTTATTAACATTAGTGTAGACGTGTAGATGAATCGAACAAATACAGACTAATTCTACCGCAAACCCTTACTGAAGCACCCCAAAACCTTAATCCTACAAATATTTGTGTCGGAGTTTGTTACCCAACCAAGCCTCTATAGTGCGACCGGAAAACTCAGTCCTTCACCTGCGACTTTACAGGAGCGCAATGGCAACAAAGGGTATTGTGCGACGTAGAGGGGATCGGGGGATGACTCCAAAAACCGCGCGGGGAGAGGATAGTTCACTCGTACTGTTGCTCATTTCTAACGTCTCGCAGACGTGGACTGAGTTATTCGGTCGTACTATACTTACCTACTAGATCATACCCATGGATTTAGGATTAGACTGGATTGAGTCACCCCTTGTCAAAAATGTGTCGTTCGTATGTGTGTCTTGAGTGCTACCATATGAAAAAAATACTACGCGAATGTCAAAAATGGGCAACATTTTGGTGTATGTGTGTCCGTGAGGCTTACCTATATTTACAAGAAAACTGGCATCATTGGGTAGCGTCGTTATGGTATGGTCAAAGTCAGTCTGTCCATGAGTATTTTCTAAGTCCATTATCATACCATGATTAAGTATATGTCTCGAAATCACAGCTAAAACCGCATGGCGGAAGCTAATTAATAATATACAACGAAATCCGATTAGTGGGTCACGTTCCTAAACTCTCAATGCCTGTGTAGTGTAACCGAGGATCAGTATACAAACTATTGGGGACAACATTTCAAATGGTGTAAACTTACTCCCGAATACCTTACTTGATACTTGTTTTGTACTATTATGTCAAAGTTTGGGGTATCAGAACTGTGCTTCAGACCTTTATAAAGATATTGATAAACAATGCTATTGATTCAATTACTAACTTTAGTCTCACTGTATCTTTTGCTAACAGAAAACATGTTTTTGAACGTTAATGTTGGTGTCATTACTTTTTTTTTGTAAATGACAATGGCATAGCTTTATTTGACAGATTTGAAATTATTTTCTACCCTTTTTCATGCATATTTGTATGTAAGAAAGAGAGGTGTTCTATAGGTAGTACCCACTTATTAGTTTAGTTTGTAAAAAACAGAATCGGTAATTATAGTCTACTTTTTGTCCTGGGGATCCTAATTCCGCGGGGGACAGTTACCTAGTTTACATTAACTGAGATAATGATGAAAATTAATAACAGACTGTAACTGTGTTCAGAAATTCTGTAATTTCTGAACGTAAATTTTGCGGTCATGTCATCTGCATAAACGCAGATGCTCAAATATTATATTGTTACACTGAATATCTACAACTGAGTAATTAGAAATTAGTTCATGAAGCTTTACGCTAGACGTAGCATTTTGAATTAGTGTAATTTATATTAGAATAATAGGCTATTACTTTGGGTTTCTCTCATTACAAACATAGAGACGTAATATTTTATCCTGATTTATTTGTTACTTCTGTTCAAGCAATTATAACAACTGAGAGATACCTACCTAATTAATATTTTAATGACTAGGTACACACGGCCACAGATCAAGCTACACATTTTTGTTGCAAAATAGCGCCTATTACCACCGCATAAGTTGCCTCACTGTTTAGCTTGATCTGTGGCCGTGTGTACCTATTTTTACAAGCATTTATTCACATGTTGGTATGTTTATTGAACCATTGTTGGTAATTTTTTTAAATTTAGCTCATCCAATATTTCAACGATATCAATATCTCTATAAGCAACTCTCAATGGTTTCTGGATATTCTTTATTGGGAGCATCAGACTTTCGCCTGCTTTTTAGGGTTATGTCGGCAATAAATGAGCCCGCATATATTTTTATACTCGTCTCAGAATTTCTTGTGAGAGTTTCTTGGATATTCAATCTCAGCTCTTGGTCATTTTGGTATCCATATTGAAGATAGGGAAATATAATATTGATTAAAGTCTAGACTATTTTTTTGAATACCTGGATATGCCTTTGGAATTGTTAATCGTATCTTTGATGTGATTATGGAAGGTACAGCGCTGATATGTTTATACTAGGTCAGTGATAAAACATAACAAACTATAATTTTATGTAGGAACTCTAATCTGTCAGTTTTGAAGTCAGCAAAAAAAAAACTGCGATACCATGATATTTTCTATGGAACATAATCTACACTTTCGCTGACATCAAAACTGTCTACATAGTTATTTTATGCTTTTTAGTACCTTTGAAGGCGGTTCTATTTTTGTTAAAAGTTTTTTCTAACAAACCAAATTAACCTTCTTTATTCGCATATATACCTTCAAAGTACTAGTCGTATGTATAATAAACATGGAGTCACAAAAGTATGTTTGCCATACACTCATACACTAACGAGAGCCGACAAACTCTTGTGCCAGAGTTAGGAACGGAAAGTTAGTTCCTAGAATTAGTTTGCTCTCAATCAACCTTGATTATTAAATGTAATGTAATAATGTAGTTTGATACGAAATCCAGTTGTTTTACAATGATAGGCTTGTTTGAGTAGGTAAAGTAGGTAGGAATGACGATTAAAAATCTAATTAGTCCGTCAGTTAGATTATCGATGATTTTTCTTTCTTTCTTTCTTAATTTATAGTTTAAAAAACAAATATTTACAAGTCCGAATTAAATTCAACTTAATTAAAAACTAAGGTAAATAAATTAAGACTAAACTAGAAGTTATTATAAATGTACACAGCACAACATTTAATTTCAAAGTTTCGAAAATCGCAACGCAAATCGATCGCATGGCGTCCATTTTCTCCCATTCCACTGCCGCGGTGCAATGTGAATTGAGCCTTATTTACAGTGACTATAGTATCTAATTTGCCAAATAAATAAATTAAAACGTTCTTCTGTCCTCAAACGTTAGAAAACGTCCATTAATTGATATCAAATAACCCTTTTATCATCAATATCATACAATATACAATAATGGACCTGTCCATACAAATAATTAGAGAAACAGAAGAACAAACAACTTGTCAAAAGTAAAATTGAACCCATAAATGAAAATGATGGGTTAATAAAGCCGAAGGTGAAATGAAAGGGGTTATTATGAGAATGTTGGTAATAGAAAAGAAAATTACCTATTGAGAAATCTAAGTAGGTACATACAAGCTCCATTAATAAATGTTTCTTAGGTTCTATAATTATACAGAACATTCTTTTGACTGAATTTCAAGGTTTGGATGTTTATGACTTAAACATCACACAGATTTGGATGAAACTTGTCATCAAGATCTCATATCAAGACCTCGGTGTGGAAACTAGTATACCTATTCAAAATATATGGTCTCAAGTCTACTCGAAAAAATATTCTGACAGTGGATTTATAACATGTACTATCGACAAAGTTGAAGCATGAACACCTTAAAGGTGTATTTTGCGCGCAGTGACCAGCCGCTACCTGTGTCTCACACAATATAACCAGACAATGCGCTTGTCATAAAATAGTAGATTGTCATTGTCAGTAAATAGTCTAAACAAAAGATTTTACAAGAGACCGTTTTATCGTCAACAATGGACAGGGCAAACTATGATTATTGGATGCAAGCGAAGAGGTCTCAAAACTGATCATGCTTCAACTTTGTTGATGGTACATTGTACCTACGTACATTTTGCAGTCAGGCAGAAAATTGGACAATACAGTCCCAATTAACATCCTGTGATTGCTACGTATCTCTGAAATGCAGTTTCAACTCAATGAACTTACTGACAGGTAACTGTGTGTAGGTATACAGTTCCGTACCAGACAATGTGATATGAATGTGTGTTAAAATTGAAAATTATTGTTTTTTATGGATATAACTACAGACTAGTAAGTACATAGTATAAAATTAAGTCGCTTCTGCTGTCTGTTCGCTTAGATCTTTTAAACTACTCAATGGATTTGAATGAAATTTTCAGCAATAGATAGAATCTCCACGATCCGCTCATCCACTGATATATCTACTTCACTTCAGTTTGGCAATTTGACAAGGTTCTAAACTGTTCAGATATTATTGACGCTGGCGGTACCTACATGCAATTTTGTGAAATCTTCAAAATGATTATCAGTTTTCACCATCGCTTCTTGTTTCCAATTCTATTGAAAGTCAAAACAGGATCTATTCATGGTATGACGTCAGGCATGGTCACGTCACGCTGCGATACGATAACCGTTTTCACCCCTAAAGTAAGTACTTATCATATTTTTAGAGGAATGACCTTTATGTGAAGTCAAAGAGGTTATGAGATCATGAATATTTTACGAGAAACTAAACTTCGAAAAGAGTACCTACTATCGTTTCTGCATTTAGGTTTATGGCTTGTTGATCGTGCTGTTGGAGGAACATTATATGTGTCTAGCTTCTATAGTTTTTATTGCCCTGATAAAAAGGTGCAGGATATTGCATAAAATACTCATAAAAACATTTCCTAAAATAAAAGTTATACCCTAACAAGTAAAATAATCTAAGTATCAAGATATTTTTTATACAGACGGAGGTAAAGGATCTTTTACATCATCATTACGATCGGAAATGAGCTTATCCATCATCTATCCTATCAGCGACGGTATGAATATTAAATTGAGACCACACAGGGACGCACCGCCCTGTTGTAATTTGGGCTTCAACCTCGCACGTTATCAAAACGCCCACCCGTCAAACTTTAGTTTCTAACACGATTAGAATACGCGAAACATTATGCAAACCGTAATAGGGAACTAAAATGTTTAGTACCCCCGGTGGACAAGTCACGGAGATCATCACGAATATATAAGAGGTAGATTATAGCGTATTTGTGCTCGAAGAGATCGACTGGACTTAACTGAACGTTGTGTTCCATGAGTAAGGAAGATTGTCAGAGCTCACCGGGAAGAAAGGATGGGTCGGTAACATCCAAGTAATACCCGAGATGCACATTACTTACTATGCGGACTCCGGGTAGTAGGTGGTCAGAAGTTAGTTAGTTACTAGCGCCCATAGGCTATGTTAACCGTTTACTTTCAGGCCGGCCTGATAGCGAATGTTTTCAATTTGCATACATAGTTACGTATTTCAACGCAATTATTGTATTTTTAAAATATTTAAATAACATATTAAAGTCTACTCTAAAAAATAATTTACAAGAATAATAAACACTTTTCAATCTTTCCACTTTCTCAAACCTCGTTCAGTAAAATACAAAATAAGTTAACAACAAAAGCCCATTACGGAGTGCGGCCCTGGATAGATGCGGGCAAGTGTTAGGTCTTAATTTCAGCCGTGTCACACCGTTACCTATAAATGGAGCATCTCATAGCGGCATGTAGGGGAAGTGGTAGAAGATGGAATATTTATTAATGGTTATAACTTTTGTTAGACAATAAATAGTTCATATTTTTCGTGAATTAGAAAAGAAAGCGTTACCATTCTATGGTTTCCGTACAATGTTTTTCTTCAACAAAGCTCAAGTTTTTTTCGAAAGGACATGAAGGTGTTAGCCAGAGGTAACACTTTTACGCGGACAAATCGGTGAGCGCAGGTGGTTCTCAACCGGGTAAAGTTTAGGTAACCATGCCGGACCTCGGCTCAGGGCGTTACTGGAGAGAGAAGAAAGACATAGTACGAGTTACGACTAATTGGGGGCGGTCGGATTACTGGAGGCAGCTCGGGCCGCTTGAAAGGGACGAGACTTGGTGGGACATCGTGAATGTCTACGACGTCACTACTACTGAGCTATCATCACCTTAAAATCCTGTACAACCGTGTACCTATTACAAACATGAAAAAATTAAACAACATTCTGCTGAATACCTATAAGGAGTATAATAATTATTGTTGTTTGAAATGATTAAACGATCACTATCGGGTGAATAAATAATGATGTTTTATCTGAGTTTGGAATCGAATATATATTTGAGAAACGTAATAGGTAAATATTTCCATATAGGTACCTACTACAGTAATTCAAGTTAACCGAAGAAGAAAATGGTTGCTAGCGTGAAAAATTACCCATAACTCTGTTTTTCCATGTCGTCGCTTTACCTCGCCTTGAATTTTGTAACATGGATGAATACGAGGCGACAAAATGCGGCCTGTTTGCCTTTTCCTCCATTGAGTATAAGCAAATCTTTAATATACACAGTCACCCTGTATGTTAACTTCATAAATTTCCCGTGACTAAAGACGCAGCTTAAGCTATAGAAAAAAAAATGGACAAGTCTTACTCGCGCACCAAGGATTCCATACAAATAAATCGGATCTAAGGACAATTTGTGTTCGCATTTCTTTATGTGATGTGACAACTTCTTGACAAACTTTATGATTCTAAGTCAACGGGAAGTACCCTATAATCAACGCAAAGTATCAAAATATGCTACCTAACTATTTAGGTATTATTTTTTATTATTGCGTTTACTTAGGAACCCAATTTTAAGGACCATAGACTGTAACAAGACAAGTATTTGATATTAATTTCAGCTTTTTACTTTCACATGTTCCTGAGAAAAAGTGTCATCTAACGATTTACAAAAAAAAAAAACATAACCTACTATCGCTTTTAGACTTCTTTACGTAACGAAAATACGTAAAAAAAACAACGCACTAGTTTATAAAATCTACAAGTCTAAATGAGTATGAACTATCCCGAGATACATAAAAAAATATATTCCTAGCTACGGACAGGCAACAAGTAAAATACCTGAGAGAAACTGCATTAAAATACCTCAGCGAATAGCTGTGAAACTCTTCATGCAGGCTGTCTGTTGCATTAAATTCTAGACTCGTCAGAAGTTGCATTATTAAACACAGTATATTGTTAACAAGAATTATCTGCAGATGTTTCACGGTTTCAGTTTAAAATGAAATGTTAAGTCGGGAAAATATACCTTATTAAAACTAACTTTCGCTAGGAGTGCTAGTTGTGCAACAGAAGCTATCCTAGTTGTAGAAATTAAGTTCATTTTAGCAGTGACATTGCATTTTCACTGCGGGAGTGGTAAGTAGGTACAAGAATCTCTTCGCAAAATAAATAAATGAGCTACCATTGGCCCAAACTACCTATTTGTTTTTGCCTTTGTGGTCGAGACCATGGGTTCGTGGGGGTCCGAGGCTCGCTAATTTGATCGCACATTATTATCCAAACTTATCGAGGTGGGGAGCTTTTTCCGCCAACGCGTTGCGTGGTCATTCAAAGAGGAAACGCTGCCAACCTTTTGGGAACCTTGCCTTTCTTTGATTGGCTCCCGCTGCTGCACCTCGAGGTTTTTTTTAAATGTACATTGCATTTGTATATTAAATTATATTAAATTATAATTCTACATTCGTTTAACTTGTTTGTGACATTTTATTTAAAAAAATATAGGTATTTACATATTTTTGTACTATATTTTATATATATTATTACTCCCTACCTACATGTAAATAAATATATTTCTGTATCAACACGCAGCTTCGATTTTTTTGACTGCTAATAGTTTTCGGGTCTGTGTGGTGATAGTGCGAGGATTAGGTATAGCATTGTGAGAACAAAAAACCCGTAGTGAGGACAAAATGGGTTAATGATGAAATGGAACTAATCGACTACGACATTTAGCTTTCTCTATTAGCAAATTGGATTCCGTATGTGTGCGTATTCCCAAGTGCGTGGAGTGTGAATTTGTTCCATTCTTCGTGAGATTCCGCGGTTGAACCTACCATAGTTTCTACAATGGACAGTAGTGTAATTATATATTTTATGAATGAAAAGAAAGAAAGCAAGAAAAATTTTTATTTTGAAAATTCACAAGAAATTATGAGTATGTATACTCTTTATGTGTGTCACTTGTGTTGATATTTCCTTTTATGTATGTACGAGTAGTAAATCGGAATTATTATTTCATTATGTACCTATAGAAATATTGGGTATACGTAAGTGATGTCGCAATGAAAACTGAAACCATAGATTTTGGACGAAATTTTGGACCCCTCAGAATTTTAGATCAATCTTTTCAAAAGCTGTAAAAACAACGAACAAGGTCGTAAATTTGTTGAAAAATCTACGCAACATTTTAAAACTAAAAAGTACGAAATCCCTTGTTTCAGATTTCGTTACAATGACATTTACATGCGTAACAGAGGCCACACCATCAGGTTAATCGACGTGAGGTTGTGCTACTGTTTTCAAAATTCAAACTATACTGTGGCAGTAAGTTCGTTTGCACGTTTATCACGTATACTGTAGAGAATTAGGTAAGGGCTCCAACATATTTCGGCAGCATATTGCGTTGTGTAATAAATAATTGTTCCAAACGCATTATGAAAGTATCTACGTGGAACGTGGGTCATCAATTCATCATACTTACTAAATGTTTCTGGCCACTTGTAATAAAATATACTTAGGGTTCACTGAGTTATATTACTACGTATAGAGAAGACATCTCATATAACCACTATGTTCCGTTCAAGTGCAGCCATCCAGCCGCACTTCACTTGGTTGCCGCGTTTAGATTTTAGCCGTAGATTTTTTGGTAGCGAAGAAACTACACCTTAAAAACGGTCTAGTGCTACGTGTTTAAACTGTCTGGTTAGAAATGGAGCATTATATTTACTTAAGATAGCTTCTCTATACGTAGTAATATAACTCAGTGTTAGGGTTTTGTTTTATTTGGCATCGAAATATAAGGTTTAATATACCCTTAATTACGACACAATATTTATTACCTTTCGTAAATCGATTGTTATTTTAACTAGCAATATGAACAGATCCGTCCGTTTGTAACACGTAAATACAAGCCATTTGGGCGCTCGTAAACGTGTTAAGACTCTACGGAACATTAAAATGATGTATTGCCTTCCAAGTTACTCTCGCAGCTGTTATAAAATGAAATAATGTTGTCTTCTCTCCTTGTTTCTATTTTAGTAACTTTTCTGAACATGATTTTGTTTATTTTGATTGATGGGTTTGTGTTAACACTCATACTAAAATATATGCCCTTCTAATTTTGCTATATTCGCAGTTTCGTTTATAATGGGTACCTACATAACTGACGTGAGAACGGTACTATTGTAATATCGCCATTTCATCGACTTTTTTCATCTTATCTAATTTGACAGCTTTGTATGGATTTTCATAATATTGACGGTTAGTAGGTGAAGATGAAATGAACTCTTTTAGTTCATTTCATCTTCACCCGATACAATATTAACTTCTTTTTCTTTACATAGCATAAAATGAAGTTGCTTTCGCTGTCTGTTCGTTTAGATCTTTTAAACTACCCAACGGATTTGAATGCAGTTTTCAGCAATAGATAGAGTGATTCGAGAGGAGAAAAGCCTAGAAATTCAAAGATTTGTACACCCGTGCGAAGCTGGGGCGGGACACTAATTTTATATAGGTAATATCGAATCAACGAACGATCGATTATTTGAAAGTGCATCTCTATAAATGATTAATTCTGATTATACCTACGAATGTCTAATCTATACTAATATTATAAAGAGGAAAGATTTGTTTGTTTGTTTGTTTGTTTGTTTGTAATGAATAGGCTCCGAAACTACTGGACCGATTTCAAAAATTCTTTCACCTTTGGAAAGCTACATTATCCCCGAGTAACATAGGCTATATTATATTTAAAAAAAAAATAGGGATCCTTACTAAAACTCCAATAATGTAACATAAGGTGTAAAAAAATGACCTGAAAAATTCCTTACGTCGCGTGCGCTGCGAAAACTATTGATGATAGAACAAAATCATTTACTACGACTTTGCAGAACTCATCATTATCTACAAAAAGTGTCGCGACAGCATATGTCTAAATATTATAGTTATGTCACAGTAAGCAGTTTTTTATTCTAAAATATTAATTTATATATGCCGCCTCTTGAAAAGGCTCTTCATTTGTACCTTGGTATTAATCCTCATCAAAATAAATTACTTTATATTCAAGACGGCTTTAATACCTTTTTATAACTTTTTGAATTATTCAATTCGGACATTTCATTCGGAAGATATCACGAGTTTAAAAATGCAAGTATTAGAAAAAGTCCCGTGGTTGTCGCTCACCGCGCTCAGCTAGCCAGCATGCGAAGTAGGCTCCATGTAAGCGTCACTGGGGTACGGGGGGGGGAGTCAATGTAATCTATATATATAAAAGAAAGTCGTGTTAGTTACTCCACTTATAACTCAAGAACGGCTGAACCGATTTAGCTGAAAATTGGCAGGGAGGTAGTTTAGAGCCAGGAGAAGGACATAGGATAGGTAGGGTAGGTAGGTAGGGTAGGTAGGTAGGGTAGGTAGGTAGGGTAGGTAGGTAGGGTAGGTAGGTAGGGTAGGTAGGGTAGGTAGGTAGGGTAGGTAGGTAGGGTAGGTAGGTAGGGTAGGTAGGTAGGGTAGGTAGGTAGGGTAGGTAGGTAGGGTAGGTAGGTAGGGTAGGTAGGTAGGGTAGGTAGGTAGGGTAGGTAGGTAGGGTAGGTAGGTAGGGTAGGTAGGTAGGGTAGGCAGGTAGAGGTAGGTAGATAGGTAGGGGTAGGTAGGGTAGGTAGGTAGGGTAGGTAGGTAGGGTAGCTAGGGTAGGTAGGTAGGGTAGGTAGGTAGGGTAGGTAGGTAGGGTAGGTAGGTAGGGTAGGTAGGTAGGTAGGGTAGGTAGGTAGGTAGGGTAGGTAGGTAGGGTAGGTAGGTAAGGTAGGTAGGGGTAGGTAGTGGCAGGTAGAGGTAGATAGGAGTAGGTAGGGATAGGTTTGTAGGTCCCAGTTTTATTTTTGTTCTCAGGGCAGGACAACGACTGCCGGGTCAGCTAGTTATTAAAATATAAAGATTATCAAATTGGAGTTTATATCTGTTGTATGTTTTCTAATATCATCTACAAATAAACAAAAGAAAATTTATTACAAAGTATAAATAATACTAGCTTTCCGCCCCGCGGTTTCACCCGCGATTCATATTTAGTTTAGGCAAGTTTAGGTAAAACCATGCATTACCTTCATTTTATTATCAATAAAAATAGAAAGCCTTAACAAGTTTACTAATTTAAATAAAATTTTCGATGAAAAACAGATTTACGTTTATGATAAATTCAAATATTTATAGGCATAATTAAATTTCAAGTCCTCCCAAACTTTTAAATCGAAAAACCTATGTAAATGTATTTATCTACTCTCATATCGTAAAGTTCTAATTATGAAATCAAAAACAGTACTTTAATGACCCACTTTAGGCACACCCGTCTATAATGAAATTAAAAAATTATATTATAGTACAGTTTTCTTCCCAAGATAATGCTATAAAATAACTTTTTTTCATTAAAGTACAAGTATTTGGACATGTCTGGCCACTTATAATGTTTTTTGGGTTTTAATACTTCAATTACTGTCAG
The DNA here is from genome assembly GCA_963555595.1 of Tethea ocularis. Lineage (NCBI taxonomy): Eukaryota > Metazoa > Arthropoda > Insecta > Lepidoptera > Drepanidae > Tethea > Tethea ocularis. Next base: position 12,768,942 of record OY741958.1, read on the forward strand.
TCAACTTGTCAAACGAAATAATAAAGAAAAAAACATTATTAGTGGCCAGACATCAGGACTAAACAATTATAATTTTAGATGCAAATTTACTTTGTCTGTGGTCGCGTATGCGGTAGAGATCTCAACTTAAGAGTTTTTCCCCACACGGATTTGGGCGCCATGATGATTAATGTTTGTTTATTTTATTGATTTTTAATGAGAATGTAATTTTGCTGAAAAAATTCAGATACTATAATCATGTGTAATCATGTAAATCATGTTTTTTTTTTTAATTCTAATCATCCACCGACGTAAGGGCAAAGGTCGTTGAGCAAGGCAACACCACCAAGTGTGGTGCTATGCTTTTTAGGGTTCCGTACCCAAAGGGTAAAACGGGATCCTATTACCATAGAATAATAGTAGTTTATGATACTGTTGCATAATAGGAGTTATTAAACACGAGTGCGAGTTTAAGTACCGAGCCGTAGGCGAGGTTCTTAATAGTATCACACGAGTTTTTAATACCTAATTATGTGCAGTATCATACAGTACTTTATCTAAACTCATCTAATAATGTAATTTAAAGGTAAAAAATCGGTAATATTTTGTCATAGGTTTTCATGACTCACGGGTATCTATTATTCGTCATTTCAATTGCCGCCTCCACAATTTCAGATCCAAGTTTATTTCACCTTGCTATTTTACTGTCATTTTTGGCCAAAATAAAATATGTATGCAAAAAAATCAATAAAATAAACAAACATTCATCATAGCGCCCAAATCCGTGTTGTGAAAAACTCCCTGCCGCATACGCGACCACAGAGTAAATTTGCATCTAAAATTGAATTGGTACTGATTGATTCCTAATTGTTTACAAAGAGAATATAATACTACGTTTAATTGATTAGTCATGTCTGGCCACTTATTATGTTTTTTTTCTTTATTATTTCGTTTGACAAGTTGACTGACAGTAATTGAAGTATTAAAACCCAAAAAACATTATAAGTGGCCAGACATGTCCAAATACTTGTACTTTAATGAAAAAAAGTTATTTTATAGCATTATCTTGGGAAGAAAACTGTACTATAATATAATTTTTTAATTTCATTATAGACGGGTGTGCATAAAGTGGGTCATTAAAGTACTGTTTTTGATTTCATAATTAGAACTTTACGATATGAGAGTAGATAAAATAATATAGGCTATTACTAAGAATCCGCTGTCTGTCTGTCTGTCACCAGGCTGTATCTCATGATCCGTCATAGTTAGACAGTTGAAATTTTCACAGATGATGTATTTCTGTTGATACATGAGATACAGCCTGGTGACAGATGGACAGACACAGTGAAGTCTTAGTAATAGGGAATCCTAAAATCACTATGGCATTATGTGAAAGTAGCTATAGTGTCTTACTAAAAATAAAGCCTTCACCCACGAAGGGCTCTCGTAAGGGTCCAAGCTAAGGAGCTTCATAAGTATCCTCTTCGAGAAACTGAATGGTATATGGCTTTTACTTTGAACTAACCACTTAGACAATATTTTATTGAAACCAACAAACAGATCCTGAACAGAACTTTGCCCATGATAGCTAATTTGGTGGCGAGAATTATTGGCTGACTGGTTTTGATGTGTCAAGTGTGTCTGTCTGTGGCATAGCTCCTAAAGTTTAGGACCTAAATGAATTAAACGATTTTGATTCCGTTTTTTACGTTTGAAATTAATTGAGTCTTAGTTAAATTTCAAGAAAATCCGCCGGCCGATTGAAGGTCAGCCTCTTTTCAAGTGCAAGGGAGTTACCAATAGGGATGATGATTAAAAAAATATAATTAGTCCGTCAGTTAGATTACCAAAACATTTTTTTTTCTTTAGTTTCGAAAACAAAAATAACGAAGATACAGTCCGTTAAAATTTCGCGTGACGTCACGTCTTAGTACCCTTTTTACAGAGACGCGACGTCACAAGCCCCCACTCCTGAACTTTGATGCGCCTTATCTTTGTAATTTTTTTATTGATTTGATAAAATAAAAATACATATCCAATATTTTTTGATAACCTAACTGACGGACTAAACAGAATTAATTTTTACCCACTCATCATCCCTGATCTTGCTAGCCGACGCCTTCGTTCTAGATAATTGTGACGCATATGTAGAGCATAATCCTAGACAGGAGAACTCCATATATAAATATTTAATAATCATTAGCGAGCTACATTAATTTCTAACCTACTTCTAAGTTAATTTATTATTGCGTAGAAATAACGGACAAGTAATAAAAGATTCTACAGTGAAGAGACTAGATTGATTTTGCAATATCAATCCGTTTGTCTATTTCCAATAATGGACTGGAGGAAGAGGCTAGTAATTTCCAGTTTCACCGCTTACTTGTCGAGGGTGGCAACACTGAGGCTAATCGCTATTATATGTATAAGTACCTACTTACTGTGTTGCTATATGCTGTGTGAACTTGTGAATCAATGGAAATGACAGAAGGATTTGTACGTATTGTGGTTAATAATTCTGAGTGTTACTGATAGATGATTCACTCACATTTCCATAATCACAAACTTACTCTGATACTGTTTAAATTATAGTATCCTAATTTTTTGTATTTTTACAGTAATTTTATTTTTTTAACTTTTTCTCGAATCTTAATTTCAGATAGGTTATAACTTATATGGATTCTTAAATACATGATCTTTCTAGTTTAGAAGCGGCTCGGCACCTACATTTAAAAAAAAATTACATGAATTAAATAAAGTTGAACTTCCTTTAGTATAAAAAAATATGTTTTCGATTCTATAAAATACTAGCTTCCGCCCCGCCGTTTCACACCGTATCCCGAGGTATTTCACATTTTTTTTGGGATAAAAAGTAGCCTATATGTTATTCCAGGGTATGATCTATCTATGTGCCATGTTTCATCCAATTCCGTTCATTAGTTTTTACGTGAAAGAGCAACAAAGATACTCACAAACTATCGCATATATAATATTGGTAGAATTTCACTAATATGAAGCTACATTATCCCCGAGCGCTAAAGGCTACTTTACCTCCAAGGAACGCGGTGGAAACCGAAGAAAACCTCTAGTTTTATAAAAATATTTGTTCAGACTTCAGACGCAATAAACTTTTGCGTAAAATTTCTTGGTCATCATCGGCGAGACATTTATTACAGTTTTAAAATATTTACGAGCATGTACAACTGGCGAAATTACTGTTTTAAGTTGTATTAATCAGTGTAAAATAAGCTGAGTTAGACCAAGTTGTAAACCTTAGAGATTTAATGATTAACAAAAATTGGAGTATAAAATTTTGATCTGAAATATTTTGAAATAGTGTTTATAAAAATAACCGAGGCGTTAGCGAAAACATAAATTTAAACATCCATATTCAATATTAAATCGTTCCACGTGATGGTAAGTGGTTACCGTCACCTATCAACATTTTAAATACCAGAGGTATTGTCAATGTGTTGCCGACCTGTTACAATGTCGAGAAGGCAACTGGCTCTCAAGTGCAATTGCCGGAACACACCGGTAGGTGCTTGGCGACAGATTTTCAACTTGAGGATGGTAGCCAGCCAGGCGGGTACTACAAAGTAACCTACCACCGTGCTATGGTTTCCTCACGATGTTTTCCTTCACCGAAAGTTCAAGCTCATTGTAGGATTCGAGCCCACGACTTTCGTCACGGTATCCGACGGCACTACCATTGAGCTATCATCGCCTTCTTCTGTACAGGATTTTGAAACTAAAATGAACACAAAATGTATTTATTTGTTTTCAACTGCTTTGTCAAGCGAGAGCTTTGTTTAATCCTACCTAATTCCTACCTCGACAAAGCGAGGCTACAAAGTCGATTGTTTTAATTAGTTCTTCTATATAATGATGAGCTCCACGATCACTTCTAAAACTATAAACCTGACAACGAAAGGTATTGCTTCACAAATGGCACAAAATTCCTACCTAGTTTAAAGATTAGAGGCAGACTATTCTTAAGTGCATGCAATGGTCTAATTGCAAAAAAAGAAAAAGTTTTATTTTTGATAGTTTTTAGGTAATTTTATTTTACTGTAATTTCTATCCACATTTATAACTGAGGTGTAAGTAATAGGTAACAATTAATACACATCAGTTATCCCAACTAATATTATAAATAGGAAAGTATGTTTGTCGGTTTCTTCCTTTTGAGCAGCATTGGAGCAAGGAAAAAACGTGAGATAGGCTGTGGGCCGGAAAGGTTTTTATCCCGGGAACTTGGTTAAAATTCGGGGTAAAAACGAAATATATTTAGTTTTTAATAGTTCTCAAACTAAATATACTTTTTTATCTGTCTCCCAATCGCACCCGAACCAATCATCGGACCCTGAATGAACGAAAAGCTTTCAACATCATACTTTATGCATATAAATAAGGATTTGACGAACTGCCTCCATTAGGATTTGCAGTGAAAATTAACTATTTACTTAATGAAAAACACGGTTGATGTTCTGAATATTTAAAAAGATGCATGTACCTCTTTAGTTGTGCGGTTTATATCAGGGGTCTTGTTTTGTACTAAAGAAATATTTACCCTCGTTTGACAGCTGGCATGTTATTTGAACGACGTAATTATACCGTATAACCTTTTGTTACTCTGTTATTTTCGGTCCTTACCATTTTAAATGTTAATGTAAGCTTGGTAATTACGTTTCTAATATGTAATTACGTCTTTGAATACAATAAAGGTAGGAAACATAATGATTTTTATGCATAATTTGTTATTTATATTCTACAAGCTGTTCCCTGCGGTAACACTCGCGATCCCGGGATAAAAAGCAACCTATAACCTTCGGTGGTGGTTAACCTACCACCACACTAAGCTATCATCGCCTTATACCTCTTTAAGTAAAAATATTCTATGCAAAACACCAAAAACGAATTACAACAGTGGGACGAGCCCATTGAACTGGAACGGCAATCACAGTTGTGATTATTCGACAAAATAAAAATAAAAGTTGCAGATTGCGCGTCTCATTTTATATTCTGATTCGACATTTTGAATGTACATTCACCAGCTCCGGTAGCCGTGATCGTCTAGTGGTTAGGACCCTACGTTGTGGCCGTAGTAACCCAGGTTCGAATCCTGGTCACGGCAGGGATACACTGTCGCGGCGGAGCTTTGTTTTTGAAAATTTTAAATGGCTGTTCTATGCAAAATACAGATATAAAAATTGAGTTGAATAACGACGAATAAAAAAAATAATAATAATATAATAAAAAAAAAGAATGAAAAAAAGATACTAATTATTCAATAAAAATGAAAATTATCTCTCTATATCTAGTATATAGGTACTAATAATAAAGCTGAAGAGTTTGTTTATTTGAAGGCACTGATCTCCGGAGTTACTGGTCCGATTCGAAAAAATCTTTCACTAATAGGAATCTACATTATTCTCTATTTCCTGTAAATAAAGTCATTTCAGGTTCAGAACATTGCTATCCAAATTTTTTGCTGATGAAAAGTAAACAACTCATAGACATGACTTAGCGACTTTTTACTTTAAATAACAGACGAAAAATTACTTGAAAACAATTTAAATAAAGTAACAGTGACCTCCTTGAAAAATACCTTTCTTTAAAATCTTGTAGCTGTTTGTTAATTATAAATGTTTCAGGTTTTGTTTTGTTCCTCAAGAGGTAAGGGATTTTTTTCTAAGATTACTCGTAGGTACTTTTATGTATTTTTCATTACATCGTAATAAATCCTCTTAACTTTAAGTTTACTCTTTATGTTTTTATCTAAAAGATTCCTTCTTCTTTTGTTTACAACCTAAAGAGACACGGAGAACTATTAAAAAGCTTGTATATAACTTTATGGGTAACTGAATAGCTTTCCGTTCCGCGGTTTACCCACGTTCCTGGGATAAATGTCTATATTAGTATTTTTTTAAATTCTAAGGTAGTAAACAAATACTCAAATAAGAACTCTCATGCCCATAACATATCTATTATGTATATTCAATCCGTTACTTTGTGAAAGAAGGAGAAACAACATTCAAGAAGATAAATACTATGATATATGATAGATAATAGGGTAGTTGACTGACATATCAAATCAGCTACTTTTTAATAAATGTCAAAACGATCGTTTATATGGAATTTTGTATGAAATATTACACTATGACGTCATAGTTTCGCAGCATCAAATCATCTACTCTTAGTGATTCTACTGGTAATTAAAAATCATAAAAAGCATTAAATGTTCAACATATTTGATGGTTCCACGTATTTTTAGATGTTTTATGCATTGGTTAGTGTTTGGTCATTTATTTTTGACAGTGTCAACTACCCTATTCACGGTATTTGAAAATAATAATGACGTAGGTAGGTATATCAGCGTTATTACCATTTAAATTGAACCTTAAGAACTCAAGTGGCACTAATGGACAAGACTAAAAACTGAAAATTATTTTAGTACTAGCTTCCGCCCCGCGGTTTCACCCGCGTTCCCGAAGGATCTTATATTTTCCCAAGATAAAAAGTATCCCATGTATTAATCCAGGTTATAAACTATCTGTGTTCTAAATTTCATCTAAATCCATTAAGTAGTTTTTGCGTGAAAGAGTAACAAACATACGACCATACATCCATACTCACAAACTTTCTCATTAATAATATTAGTAGAACAATACTCATTGTAACTTTAAACTGATGATTTTGTTTAACAATTTTTTTTTTACAGTAAACATAATTGCCTAGGTATATAAAAATAAAATGAATTTCAATTACAGTGCGAGTTACATATTGCAACAATCCCAAACCTCTAGTTAAATTGAAACCGCATCTCGAAAACTTTTTAATTGGCAAAAGTACTAACTGAAACAACGTCCTTTGAAGTTTGTTACTTCCATTGTTTTTTTAATTCTAATTACTTTCTAAAAATGTTGGTTAGCTACACGGGACTTATACAGAGTTTCCCAATTTGTATTCCTTAACAGATAGGTAGGTACCTACCTAATAAATAAAAATGCTGAACAAGATTTTTATACAGAGTGATTTCACCAGGGTTTAGTAGGCTAAAGGGCATTAAGGTACATCTTATAAGTAAAGGTCATAATAAATTAAGAAAATAAATAAAAAAAAAGACAATGCTGTATGAGACTTTGACTGTTTTTTTTAATATTAAAAAAATATTAATCGAATAAATTCATTAACAATTAAACAGTACCCCATCCCTACTATGAGCTGTCAAAATTATCATCATAAATATGATAGAGCATAGTTCAAAATGTGGCCCATCCACCTTAAACTTATCGGTGCATGTATTAAATATCATATTGTCAATATACCTACTCGATTCATAGGAGGGTAATGTACTATAGTGACGCCATCGAAGATTGAATATGAATAATATTTTATTAAGTGAACAGCAAACAACCCACGCGGTCATGTACTGAACTTACAAAGGGTGGGCCAGATCAAACACTTTTCGACATTTAATATTCCTTAACTTTGAACCATGATTGCTTGAACAAACATACTTTGTTTATATATTACTTTATTGTGTACAGAATGTTCTCTATTTTAGATGCCAAGTCGGTTAAAAACCAAACAAAACCGTCAATATGTTCCTATGTGAAAAACAATAATAAATTTTTCATATTTATTAGTAAGGATTTAGCTCCGCCTTGCGCCGCTGCTCTCCTACCCAGTGAATGGCTTATCCTTCGATAAAATATGAAGCTAGATTGAACGCCAGCGCCTTATAATATAGAAATCATATTCTCTGAAAGTTACGGCTTTACTACGTCTTATTTCCAATGATGTAATAAGAAAACGCCTAAATTTTTTTAAATTTTTATTTATCCTAATACTAGTGTCGGTTTGTCTTTCTTTCACGCAACGAATCGTCGTGATGTTTGACATAGAAACCTTTATAAGCCGGAGACTACCTTTTTCCGGGAACGCGGGTAAAAACTTCGGGCAGAAAACAAGTCCAAAATATTTTTTTTAATCCATCCACCCGATTTCATCGAAAGCCTTTTCACGAGAAAATCCCAAAATGGAATATTAACCCTGCTTATTTAACCTTACCTAACCCTTCATAAATCAACACTAAACATGGGTCTCACAAGATTATCCTTTGGAATCAATTACGCACCTCACACTTACATCTCGGGGTCCTCGAGACCCACCTTATCTATCGACTCAGCGATCCGAGAAGATCCGACTGAGACAACATTTACCTTATCTGACTATTTCATCCATATGCATCAGGTATTATAACGTGTAGACTAATTGGAGTAAGTATTCGTTTTTTGAAAAATACTGACTGTATTTAGCATTTTGATTATCCCGTAATTATGTTTGCAAAAGATTAATGTAGGTATAAAATTTAGTGTTCAACCAAAGATCGGCCGAAAATTTCTTGCCGAAGCCGTAATTATTCTATTGTGATGTCCAATTATTAACAACAAAATTATATATAAAAAAATCCTCGAGGCGGCCGATCAACGGCAAGTTTCCCAGAAGGTTGGCAGCGTTTCCTCTTTGGATGGCGAAGCTAACGCGTTGGCGGAAAAAGTTCCCCGCCCACACGGTCCCCTGAGGCCTCGATAAGTTTGTTACGTCTAATTATTTTCTCCTCATTAAACTAAGAATATTTCTTATATACATAATAACAGATTTTCTTTCGAGTAGGCATGTAATTCTGGGGTCTACAAGAGTTTGAATGTATGCCTAACGGTTCTTAGTAATTATTATCTCTTTTACCAACATTAAGCCCTTAAGCTTTCATGATAGAGTAGAAATAAAAGAAATTATTCGTTTTCATTATTAAGCAGAACTTGATACATTTGCGTTATAGAAATAAGTTTTACTCATACTCAAAACATGTATTAAGGCATTATGAACGTCGAAAGTTACAATACACTCTACCACCGGTTCGTAATACTTAAGGGTAAACCTTCGGTTGAAGTATATTAGTAACATTTTCATGAAATAGTCGTATATGTCAGTAATATACCTTGGAAGAATATGTTGATGATTTCTTTAGTTATTAATGAGTAAATATACTACCATTCTTCTCGCAAATAACATGTTGATAACTTACGACTTATAACTGAGCTGCAATTTGCAAAAAACGTGATAAAATTTGAATTTGGCGATCCAACCGACGCATCCACCTTAAATTGAGAAGACTCCGGCGAGAAACTAAGCAAGGCTACTTTGTGGATCTTTCTTTTTTGACGTTATAAATTATGGTTTCTTTCATTCATTCACACCTTCCTTTAGCACTATAAGGAAAATATAAAAAATAAATAAACAGAATGTTTGGAAACAAATCTACTACATATAAACTATTGTGTATCACAATAGGGTAGTTTCCTGGCATATCAAATCAGCAACTTTTTAATAAATGTCAAAACGATCGGTTACATGGAATATTGTATGAAATACTAAGCTATGACGTCATCGTTTCACAGTATCAAATGATCTACTCTTAGTGGTTCTACTGGTAATTAAAAATCATAGAAAGCATTAAATGTACAACATATTTGATGTTTCCGCGTGTTTTCAGATGTTTTATGCATTGGTTAGTGTTTGGTAATTTATTTTTGACACTGTCATCTAGCCTATTGACTTAATATTTTGCCATATTGAAGTTGTACCAATTTACCCAGGGTATTTATTATTATTATTTCCTATGTGGAACACCCACACGGTTATCTGATCCCAAACTAAGCAGAGCTTGTACTATGGACAACCAGATACTTATATACTACATAAACTACTTTTTTTTGTTGTAAATAGACACAGGACAAACAGGCATTTTTCATGCACACAAATGTTTATCCTCAATCGAACCCATGACCAGCGGCGTGATAGGTGGTGTCTTAACCAACTGAGCCAACTGGCTTGTCAAAAAACTAGTACCTAGTGGACGTCCAATGATGGATGTCCCTGAAGCTAAAAATATGACGTTTAATTTCATAGTCGGGGTTAAAAATGGACAAGAACTATGTTCATTGTTCCAGTGAGGCTGCATTGTTCCAAAACGACTCTCGAGTGTTTTTCACTAACAATAGGGCGATGGCGACAAGATTTATTTTTACTTTTTTGTAGACATCGTGCTAACATTATTTAGGTGTTAATTAAATAAAATGGAACTCACAAAACTTTGGAGGCAGTCTGTTTTTAATATATAAGTACTTCAAGAGATAAATATGTAAATAAAAGTGGGTTTTATTGCGGAGTTCTGAAGTTAAAAGTGATTTCTAGGCAAGACCAAAACTTCCAGACTAAAACACCAGTTTCCTACACCAAAATCTTACCTTCGCTGCTTACAACATTTGCCATTACTTATCATTTAGTAATAAGTAAATGACATTGTATCATCATTCATATGCATTAATTTAAAAGATATTTATTAATCAGTAAAATCACAATTTAAGAAAGCTACCAGCTCCTCGTTCCCCAGTGGCGGGTACTAATCGTTTAGCGACTCTTTGGCGAGTTACATAAAAAATAATACGCTCTTATTCAAAAGTTAATATTTCAAATATGAATGGCCTAATCCTGAGCCTATTATATATACAACATGGAATAAAGTTTCTATGTGTATATATGGTAATTGCACAAAATGGCGTAAAATATTCAACTGAACTCGCGAGTTGTTTATTAAGTTTTAAATTTGGTCTGATAACTGAATAAATTTGCTTATTCCTGAAAAAGTTTGCAATGTAACAATTTCGACGGTTAAATTTACATTTATTTTCGTTAAATTTGACAAAACTGAATACTGTTTCAGGGCCGATTTTTTAATTTTTGTGAGTGTTCAAAGCTTTCGAAAGCTTGTGTGAAGGTTGCTTTCAAGGAATTTACCGAGTGATTCTGTGTCTAAAGCAAAGTTAAAAAAAACTTCAAATTTCTCATACAAACTCTTGTTCGGTAAAAATTTATGAAGAGTCAAAAAAAATTTTGACTTCAGGATTGGTCGTATAGTAAAAGTTGTTCAGTATGATGAGGAGAATAATATCTGAAAATTTGGCTACTGATTGAAAAGCTTGAAAAAAAAAACATGGAAACATTTTTAAACAAAAACGTATGTAACGTAAAAAAAACATGAATACATTTGTAACAAATACGTATGCACTTAGTAATGCAAATGATGGAAGGTAGGTGCGGTTGGAGCTAACCGGAACTCTTCATCCGCTTTCACGTATTTAATACACGAACATTGTACATACTCGTGAAGGAAAACAGAATACAGTTATTTTAACGTGTATCCAAATATATATTTTTGCAAGGTGGCTACCACCCTCCAGTTAATAAATCTGTCGCCAAAAACCTACCGGTGTTTTCCGACAGCTGCACGTGAGAGCCAGTTCCCTTCTAGGCTTTGTGTGCTATAGGCCACATCATCACTGACCACGGTGAGATTTTGGTCAAAGACAGGCCTATACATAATTAAAAAAATATATATCAAAATATTATTAAAGCAGGAAAATAAATATTACGTTTTTTTCGTATTTGCACAATTTTAAGTAATAATATCTGTGTCCCACTGTTTTAGTCAGGATAAAATTAGTCTATGTCCCTCTTCATGCCATAGCCTATAATAATACCTGAAAAGTATTATTATAGGTTATGGCATGAAGAGGGACATTCTATATAGCCTATAATAATACCTGAAAAGTATTATTATAGGCTATGGCATGAAGAGGGTAGTATCTTAAAAATATATAAATGTTTATATTTAATACGTATCTGAACAGGAAAAAAAGACAGACAAACATCAAGGAAGCGAAGAGTCAGACAAAAGTACCTATCATTAATGAATATTATTTTTCAAACTTTTTGATTTAAAAGATGACAACTCAATGTCAAAAACGTAATAGTTTCATAAAATTGATCTCGAACATAGCGTTATTTTTTATTTGAATTTGGCCATTAGCTCGCCATTTTGTTGCCAAAAGTTTAGCGGTAAGCCCAAAAGGTAACTAGTACTATTAAAACAAATTCTAACAAAGTGTATTATGAGCTGAACCATAAACAAAGGCAAAGCTGTTTATGAAATGCAAAACATAATTCATTGTTTAGTTTGAACCCTAATTAACAAAGCGCAGTTTATTTAATGAGTTTTGGTTAAACATTGTGAGAAAACCGAACTAAATATATGGATACAGAAGACTATTCCGAACAAATGGAAAGAATATGTTTGCACACATTGACATTTAGTTCTAGGCGCACACTTCTATAATGGGTTATAGAAGTGTGCGCCTGCTAAGTTATCTGATAGTTGGAGTAGAAAGGTTCCCTCGAACGGGGAATAGGACGCCCTCGGGCTCACTGGACAGATGAACTGAGGAAAATAGCAGGCATACAATGGATGAGGAAGACTAAGGAGACCGAAAGACTTGCGCGCTTTGGGAGGGGCTTATCTTCAGCAGTGGAGAAATATTGACATAATATAAGATAAATCAAGTAAGTGAAGGCAAAGTTGTCTCAGAATCAATAAAATTTTTTACTCAGTATGACGCATCTTAGTTATGTGATTTTTTTTCTCAGTGTCATACATTTATGTGACAGTAATATTTTGCCAAAAAGCAGAACTGCCTGCGCTCCATCAGGCAGTTCTGGTGTTTGGTGCTTTTACAATATCATTAGTTAAAAGTATCTACTCTTTGTCTTTTGGTTATCACACGACTTCTAATAGCTTTCTTAACTTCTTCATTTGCGGCTTTGTCTTCAAAATATATATAGTAGATACCTAAAGAACCGGTCATGTATATGTGTGCGTACGGGCGTTGACAGCTAACCTTCTGTGTATTTATTTGTGGCTTTGAGTTAGTGCACTCGTTTAAATGTGCGTGTTAGAGCTGTAATTATTGTAAAGATGCTGCAAGCTATGCTGTTGAAGTTTAATGTGAGCACAAAAGTTTTTAAATCACGGACAAAGCCGAGGAGCAAAGATCTATAACTTGCTTCTGAATAGAGCATGCATAATATGAAGTTATGAGGGCTCGTTATCTAACGGCGTGAATTGCGTGATCACACAGAGATTTGCTTTGATTGTCCATCTCAATCAAAGCAAATCTCTGTGTGATCACGCAATTCACGCCGTTAGATAGTTTTTGACAGTGACGTGTTCTAATTTAATTATAATTTATTGTGTATTTTTAATTTAATAAGTATAAAATAATAACTAAGTACGTATGACACAATTTAGATGTAGCATCGGCGAATCGTTTTCGTACACTTCACTTCCGATTTACACAACAAATAAAAATAATTCAGTATCGCGCCTTTCAACGTTCAACAAGATCATTTTCGCCGATCATTTTTTAACACATGAGTAATGTTGTAGGCGCACTCTTTTCGAGAACGATCGATTTGACGAAGTTTGCCGAAGCTTCATCTAAGTTGTGTCATACTATAGGTATGTAGGAACTCTAATCTGACAGTTTTGATGTCAGCGAAAGTGTAGCTTGTGTTCCATGTAAAATATCATGGTATCGCAGATTTGTTCGCTGACTAAATACTTTTTAGTGTTTTTTAATGTTGTTTAATAATAATTATTTTAATGTAACAAAATGAAATAAATAAGAAGAAAAACAAAACTACCTAGCTAACTATAAAGTTGTTTAATTATATTTTCTGAAAAAATTGATAGATATTTATGTTCATATTTTCATAAAGTAATTTGATGGAGTGAATTATTGGACTATATCGAAAAAGCTCTTTACGAGAATCAAATTAGCTTTATGTATATCCTTATACTTTAGTGCCAACTTAACAGTTTGTCTCTGACTCGGTGTCATAACTTTTCAATTATTTCTCAAAGTTATATGATAAGGTTATGTACCCAAATTCTCATGAAAACTTCTGGAAAACGAAAAACAAGGCGCTTTTGCGATGACATATCTCCGTTTTGACCACGGATTAATAAATAGTACTAAATTACAGATAGGATCGAAGGAACAAATCCATGGAACGCTTACGCTTGACACACGTCAAATCACTTATTTTTGGCATTACAATTGCCAACTCTATTACATTGAAATTAAGACTATAATCACTTGAGATATTATTTAAGACAACGTCCAATTACTTGTAAATTAAGACTTTTGTCATTACAATAAAAACTCTATATCATTGCAATTGAGACTAAAATCACTTGAGATATTGTTTCACCGACTTGTATGGCCGATTCCATACCGTGTTTTTGACAGCTGTGTCAGTTTTGGTAGAAAGATATCTATCGATTTACTTGACTTCGCGATCATGTAGCTCCACTTCAATAAAAGTGATGACGCGTGATTTAATTATTATCTATGGTTCATTGAAAATTCTATAATCTTGAGAAATAATATCAGAAATCTGTCTCTCACACCTTCTCACCGCTAAATCACCGGGGATTGTATATGGTAAATCTTGTAGACCTTATTGAAAATTCAACACATTACAACCTGTGAATAATTGATTATTTGGAGTTACACGTGTTGTACGTGTGGAAATCTGCGGAGGCGTTAATAATGTTGATTTTGCCCAACTGAACCATGTTATTTATCTTCATTAGAAATTCTGTTAATTAGGAGCACATGAGTAAATAAACAGTAATCTGTGTTAGGAGTTTATGTCATTGTATCCTTGCGTGCATTGGTCTCCTTAATACACTTATAAACACATCTTCCCCCAACCTGCTTTTCAACATTGATTATTATTTTTCAGACATATGAATTCAAAATTACACAGTAAAATGAAAAATGTTCCAGCTTCAAAACTGCATAAAAGCTTCCGGGGAGGATTACCCTAAAAAACTAAAATTAACAAATTTTACTCGAAAGGAATTTGGATTCAAACACCTTCGAATAGTATTTCATAGCCAAAAATTGGACTAACTGAAATGCGAAAAAGCTCCGTTCCCGTTCCATATTTTCCATGTTTACTATACATAAATGTTTTGTAAAATTCTAGTAAATAAATACGTCAATTTCATCATCATCATTCATCAAGGAATAAGTCTTCGCTTAGTATAGGTATATATCTATTGTGCTATCTGATGTGCTTAGATTGAAAAAAATTACATATCCCCAATTAGGTATTAAATTTATTACAGTTTGAAAATAATCTTTAGTAAAAGACGGTACATAAATGTACCGTCTGTAGTAGGTAGTCTCAAATTCGAGAAGAGGAGAGTCGTAAAAATAAACAAAAACATTCCCAGTTTGAAAAGTTGTGGATTTTTTAAAAACATGTCGAAACGTAGGAGAACGATTTGTCACCGAGGAATGCCAAGGAAATAAATTTCACGAGACGTGGGTACCTAGTCTATAAATAGGCCATGTAGGTAAAAGTCAGTGATGCGACTAAATTGACGTTTCCACTTGAGTTTATCGATATTATTTGCGAAATAAATCGAATGCCACTCGTAGTTCAATCAATCGAGAGACAATGATTGATTAAATTTAAGTACTTACTTAAACCGTTTTCAATTAAGTTATAAATAGACGTCGAGTTTTAGAAATCACATTACCCGAAACTGATTTACATCTAATCTGGAAAAGAAAAAAAATATGCCGAACGTCAAACTTTGTTCAATGATGCATATCAAGGTAGGTATATAAAAATTACTTAGTTAAGTAATTATGCTGCTCAAATTTGCTGCTTTAAAAGTTTTACACCAAATAAAATCGTAGCTTTACCGATAATAATATAATATTTATGTGTTCCTTATAAAAATAAAAACAGGATTTTTACTTTACAGGATATACATAATAAGATTACGCCTCTAGACATTTTCTGTACCTGGCATGTTTTGAAAAATAAGAGGCTGATTACGTTATTCAGTCCAAGAACGTGGGAGTTCACGTACATAAAATGAATGTTATTCGTTTTCTTTATGGCTAGGATTTCTAAACAAATCTTACCATCACAAGAGTAAAATCATTTATGGTAGCGATTACAGTTTTGTGAATTTATGATAGAGGTACCTACTGATATTAAAATAAACTTAAGGGGAATGCTTCAAGGTAGCCCGTGAAATTATAATTTTATTACGCTGTTTGCTAATTGCAGCTCAGTTATAGGTAGTAAGTTTTTCAATATATGATTCGCGATAAGAATGGTAGCATATATACTGATTAATAACAAAAGAAATCATCAACATATTCCTCCAAGGTATATTACTGACATATACGACTATTTCATGAAAATGTTACTAATATAACTCGGAGGAATGTTTTGATGATTTCTTTTGTTATTAATCAGTAAATATACTACCATTCTTGTCGCAAATAACATGTTGATAACTTACGACCTGTAACTGAGCTGCAATTAGCAAAAAACGTGATAAAATTTGAATTTATCGCTCCAACCGAACGTTTACCCTTAACATGTAGGTACCTACAACATCCCTACTCTACCTTTACGAATAAAGTAGGTAAACCGAAGCGAAGATGAGAGAAGCCTCAAGTTATCTTTAAAACATCTCCCTTCTAGCGTTGGTAGTGACGTCCCCATATTTTCCATTAAAATCGAGTGCACACGCGATGCATAGTGCTTCTTCAGAATGTTGTCGTACGTCTAAACTAAACTAATATGAATTCTGCGACTAAACAAACTTTGACAAAGGAAGTATATGTAACTATGTGAAAGTTTGGATGTTTGGGTCATTAAACTTGGCATTTAAATAGATCATAGCTGGAGTAACATATAGGATAGGTTTTATCCCTAGAAATTATAGAATTCCTCGGGAACCCGGGTGAAATTTAAAAGATCTAACCACAGACGGACAGACGGCAGGAAGCGACTTTGTAGGGTGGAATTCCTTACTCCACACTGACACCACATTACACCATTTGCGCGGTTCGTTATTTAGGAATATAAACGTAAATATATTATTTGTGTTGTAATAGTTTCACATGGTATTTGAAGTTAATGATTTTTGTATCTTCACTTGCACCTTTCAAGGTGTAGTTTTGTGTAACAATAAATCAGTCAGTGAGTGTTCATTTTAGTATGGAAATTTGCTTTGATAGGCTCCTTTTTGTGCTCAACAAGAAATGCTTTTACTAATTTGCATATTTAAAATGAATAGTTTGAATTTTTAACAAATATTTGATTAGCGACTCAGGCCATAAATTGATCTATTTATTTTGCATTCAAACAGAACTGTACATTACTGTTCCATTTTTACAAATGTCCGTTATATATTGATAAGGAACCAATGTATGGATTTCAATAGTTTCAAAATCATAAAACATACAAAAATCAATTGACATACGTCTTAGACGCTAAGCATAAAATTCCATTCAATAAAGTGCTTAAAATTGATGTAATAAATTAAAACTCAAAAAATATCCAATAAAAATTCAAAATGCGCCCCATCCACCTTAGTATGATGCCCAAAGGCTTTATGACACAAACAAACTAACTAACAATAAAGTGATCATTATGGGTCTTGTTTTTCCTTTATGTGGAAAAGTACCCTAAAAACCGTTAAAACTTGTGTTTTAACGGCTTTTAGGGTACAACTTTTTTACTAATTTTAAAGGGATTAATGGGTTGTCTACGTGACGAGGGACACGATTTTGGTATTAAGTTACAAAATTTGACAATTAAGTAACGTGAAGGAAATAAATAGTTTTCCAATCATAAATTACAATTATCAAATTGTTTTTTTTTTGTTTACGATGTATTATACTTGTGTGACCACAATCTCACCGTGATCAGTCATGATGTGGCCGATGGTGGTAAACACGCAAAGCCTAGAAGAGAACTGGCTCTCAAGTGCAGCTGTCGGAACACCTGAAGGTGCTTGGCGACAGTTTTAAAAATGAGGGTAGTAACCAACCAGTGCTATGGTTTCCTCACGATGTTTTCCTTCACCGAGCTATCATCGCCTGTTCAATAAACATATTTTATTCAAAATTAATATTTTGACATTAAAAAGACTGCAGCTTATTATATTGAACAAAAGGCATAAACTTGATCGCAGCTGTCCACCAGATTTTCCTCGACATTACTTGATAAAATTGAATTTTCATGCATTCATTCATGAACCTCAGGTTTTATTAATGTTTCAAAAAGAAGTAACTGATAGTGTTCCCGAAATTATTAGTATTTCTATTCAATGAAAAGATAATAAACAAACTCACTTTGATATCTATACTGATAATAAATCTGAAGAATTTGCTTTGATTACTTTTTATCCCGGGAACGTGAGTGAAATTGCGGGGAACAGCTAGTTTATTATATTAGTAAGGATTTAGAACGATAAGACATAAAATTTGATCAAACTCAATTTTAACTCTAAAATCACTTATCCATAATATTACTGGTGGGAAAAGAACCTACTTATTTACTAATTTGAATGAAGGACCACCGTTGGAAACCTGATGATGCGGATAGCGGGAGGAAACTAGATTTGCCTAACTCACGTTCACGGAGTAGGAGAGGAAAAGGATTACACAGTACCTTGTTCAGCTGCAGCTGTCCAATGTCCGTCCATTTATTGTTATTTGCTTCCTTTATATTAATTTTATAATTATATAGATTTTTAACGCAGGTTTTTCAAACGGAGCGGAGCGGCACTTATTTTTCACATCGAATGTCAATCACTTTTTCTTCCTTTTTTATAGCGGTATTTTTAAGTTGAATACTTTTTATTTAAAGGTACTGTGCGGGAGCGGGAAAGGTATAGGAAGTGAACGTGAGAGCGGCGAAAGATATAATTTTGAAAGAATTTTACCTAATTAAAAAACAGCGCATATGGCGCGAACAATTACCTTAATTTTCTTCTATTATTTGTTACAGCTAAATTACTGCGCAAGTTGTTAGCTAAAATGTATCCTCAGAGGACACCAGAACCAGATGTAGAGCATTAGTCATAATAAAATTAGTATTGCAATGTCTCACTTGTGCATAAGCTCGGTCTAATCCAAGTGGAATTAAGTTCTAAGTCTGCATCTAACTAATAAATACATATCCTGGGACATATTTTCACACACAGTTATCTGATCCCAAACTAAGCAGAGCTTGTACTATGGAAACCAGATAACTGATCCTACTTTTTATTTGTAAATACATACTTATATAGATAATTACGGACACCCAGACACAGGACAATCAGACATGTTCATGCATTAAGTTCGGGTGGAATTAAATTTTAGTAGTGAAATTTTTTTACGATTTACGTTACATAAATATGTACTTTATTTCGATTGGATAACTATTATATTCAATTGTTAAATTTTGAGCCGTGCCGTTCGCGACTGTGCGCTGGTCATTAAGCTTGTATTTTAGAACGACGTCAATTCTCAAGAATAGATTGTGTCGATCAAAAAAAAAGTCATAATTGAATTGTTTTAATTTCGACTCACTTAATTTAAGCTTTGATTGACGCTCTAATGCCAGCACTTTGCAACTTTTTTGTGATTGCGTTATTTGACATATATTTGTCAGATGTAGACGGTATATTTATTTCCTTGTCCTCAAGTACATATTTGTGTAATAGGTACACGAATAAATAATGCCATGTGGCATTCGCATAAAATATATTGTCACGAATTGTGATTTAAATTACCTCACACGCCTTAACATACTAATATCATAATAAATAAGGGTATTTGTTGTCTCCCAAATATATTACCGAAAAGAAGAACCCAAAAAGAGTTTTTATTGTAGGTAATATGAATTATAGTGCGGTTTCATGTGTACTGTATTAAACCTCGAATAAACAGACACAGGAGAACACCATAAACAGAAGTTTTAATAAATATTTATCTAATTTCAACGAGACATTTGTGTGTTTTGTTCTATGGATCTCTCAATAATGATAAAAGGTATCAAGATAATTAGAAGACGATATTTCGTATTTAAAATTTGAAAATAGGAACAATGATTTGAATTGAAGAAGATATCGCATCGTTACTATATGGACCTATACTACACCCTCTGGGAATCTATCGTCAAGCAACGCCCGCCAGTTACACCTGAAAGCCGGTCCCTTAGAGCCCGTCCTCATTATGTGAGCCTAATAAGCAGCTGTTTTCTTCCAATTTGCCTCCCTATCATTTTTAAAAGGAGTGTCCATACCGCGCGTAATGTACGCAGTTTGCGGCGTTTGGCTTGCCGACTCATTCAGTGAGCGGTGATACAAGGAGTTAGCGACCGATACCCGGCCACTGAGTCAGTCAGAGGATAGCCTGCCGCTAACTGTGCGCCTAATTTAGACGCACCCTTATTACATAGCGAAATACTGCTTATACAACATAACAAGCTAACTGTAAACATAAAAAGTTTTTGCTTCCCCACTGTATAGTCTGTTGCATTGTCCTAGCGTAAATTGACACGAATTGGAAAAATAACGCAATGTTAAACAATAAAAACAAGTTCTATTCGTTTATTATTTTTGTTCATTGAATTACGCTTGCATTTTTCTATAGCTCTCCAGTATCTATGTTTATCTGTACCAACATAAACAATGGAAAGTTTGTATATTTGTTTGTTTGAGCAGAGTTTTCTGCGATGCCAACATCGACTTTTCTGTTTTGTTATGGCTTGTTTTTCGATGTGGAAAATAAGATATTGTTTCGCCACCTCTTGATAAGGATAGAAATGTTGTAGATTACTTTATCTGATGATATTTATTTACCTACGTCGTACAGCGGATATTCTTGGTCATGACGTAATTATAGTTGACTTTTACATACTGTTAAATTTGGACAGTCTCTAAATCATATACTTACTAATTAAAAAACGTTTCTTCAAAGAACGAGTGATTTTTTTACGAAATTAAAGCTCTCTTTAAAATTGATTATGGTTCGGTTGTTTTTCTCATTCGATTTATTGAATTATTCTTGTGTATTTCACTCGTTCGTTTGCATTGCCTACGTCGTCTTGCCCGTTTTTGAAGATGACACAACTAAAATCAATTTACTGAGAACTTTTTCTCTGAAAATCTATAATCTCTCTCTTTAATCGAAAAAGAAATATGATTATTTAATACCTATACTAACTGTTCCCCGCAGTTTCACGCGCGTTGTTAGGATAAAAAGTAGCCTAAGTATATCCCTCACCAATATAGGAGATATCTATGGCAATTTATTTTTAATGCGTTTGATTTAGTAGTAAAAAGGTAACAAAAAGATAGAAGGAAATACTTTCCCATTTATATTAAAATAGCTTTCCGCTGTTTCACCCATCGATCCCTTATTTACTCCCTACCTATTATTACTAACCAATTTATTTAGTTAAAATAGGGATTAAATAATAGTCGTCACGTAATATAAGAGCTAACTGTATGAAAAAAGAACAGGCCGATCCATCCAGTGTTTTGAGCTAATATGTCGATTGATCATTCAGTCAGTCATTCACATTTTCCTTTTATATTACGTCCATATAAATAAAATAGCCTTTATTTCGGACATTTAAATCCATAGATTAAAAGTAAAACAAACAAATGGGTATTGATGAAAATTATTTACATAAATAAAAACTAAACAAATAAAAACTAAACTATATAACTACTAATTACAAAAATAATCTGTTTCAAAATTTGGCATGGTACCCATGACACTTGCGGCGTTGCCTCGCTGAATGATCAGACTTAGCCTCTGGGCAAAAAAGTCCCTGGCTCTCAGATCCCCAGAGGCCAAGATCAAACGTTTGCCTATGTCTTGGACGATTTTTTTTAAACAAACAAATTAGTCATATTAGTATGATTGATTCATATCATCAAATTGAAAAGAATAAAAAATAAAAGCATAAAAAAAAATCCAACAAAGAATAAATAATTTTGTAAAGGCACTTTAATCAGAAGCTTCAACGAAGAAACTACAATTTTTCCATCCCCCTAAAGATAAACACGAAGTAAAAATTAAATAAATCAACGTAACGAGTTGTTTTCACTGCGCATTTCTGCAGCTCCCATTAGGTTTTGATTTTTCTTTGTTCTAAACGATGCGAACTGGTCTGGCGAGGGAAAAGACCATGGAGAATTAATTACTATGTACATTGACTAAGTGGCAAGGGCGGTTTGCTTTCCCACTGCAAATGTTTTTAAATGTTTCTTTAACAAATATTTCAATACGTTACGTATACTAACTATCCTCCACGGTTTATATGTTATACTATCTTCCATGGTTTCACTCGCGTTTCCGAGATAAAAAGTTGCCTGTAATAATCATAATATCCTGGGACAGTCCTCACACATGGCCATCTGATCTCAAATTGAGCTTGTGCTATGGAAACCAGATAACTAATTACATTATTCTCTATTTTTTCTTTACATATATAATCTATATACTAATAATAAAGCTGAAGAGTTTGTTTATTTTAACGCGCTAACCATTACCATTAAGTAAATGTAAAAAAAGTAAAGTAAAACCGAGCTAAAACTGTAAAATTGAGTGGATAAAAAATCTCCGGTGATTAAAAAAGAACCTGGACTTACCGGTTTTGCCAATCTCCGGTTTTTCTAAGCAAAGTACTCACGACTAACTCACGGCCTATATCTTGAAATTCGCTTCCACTGCCTATCATTGCATAAAGATCTTAATAAAAGTATAACGCACCTATGGATATTAGATTTCTATAAATTATTATAAAAAATAATCCAGCGACAGGATATCATGAAAACGATTCCTTCATGAAATTAAAATAGTTAATTCAATTATACTTCTCTTGGGGATAGTTATATATTTCTTCCGTTTGGGGTCGAAACTATGAGTAGTTGGGGTCAAAATGCTCGCAGTTTGGTTAGGGAGCTGTCCAGACGCCTTATTGACACTACAGGTGACCAAAGAGCTGGCACTTACCTCGGGCAGCGCATCAGCCTTGCAATCCAACGAGGTAACGTTGCCAGCTTTTTGGGAACCCTGCCTGCCGGCGGCGATTTAAATGCGGTATATTATTTATAGTTACTCTGTATATAGGATAGATTTTGTAGTTTTATTTTAATTTAATAATTCAATTCTTGGGATCTCCAATTCTAGATGACTCTATCCCCCCGTATTTAGAAGAACAATCATCAAAATTTTATGATATCTCCGACCGTCTACAGAAAATTAACTCACATATGGCATTTCAAATCATTCGATTTTGTCTTTTTGTACCAAAATTTATGTATGTCCTTAGGTGCAGTCCAGTTTGGAAAGTTGGTCACTTATAATAAATGAGGTTTTTCAGTAAGTTTAAGTGCTTGAAAGAAACTAAGTTTTTTCTGGAACGTAAAACTCTGTGCATTTGCAAGAGTGACTTTTAAAAAAGTTTTCAAATGAAATAGGTACGATGTTTAACGACGTTATTAGAAAGTTCACGTCATTTATAACTTTTTATAATTAACATTATAATAGTTATTTAATATACAATATTTACAATTATTTACAACAAATATATAAACTATATATAAAAAAATCCTCGAGGCGGCCGCAGCTGCCAATCAACGGCAAGGTTCCCAGAAGGCTGGCAGCGTTCCCTCTTTGTATGGCCAAGCTAACGCGTTGGCGGAAAAAGCTCCCCGCCCACCGGTCCCCTGACTTTTTATAATTGTAGTTTTTCATGTAAATTAATATTGAGTTATTTTTCACTTAGTACCTACCTATAACATAATGAAACCATCGAGGCCTCGAGAGACGGCGGGCCGGGTTTTTTCCGTCAACGCATTAGCTTGGACATCCAAGGAAGACAGCTCTGCCAGCCTGTTTTTTTCAGCGACAGGCAAGCGATACGAACATTATATTAGGGTTCTCTTACAGGAAACCTTTGGGAATAAACCTTGGGCTAGTGTCGACTAATCTATACTATCTATACTTAATATTATAAAGAGGAAAGGTTTGATTGTTTGTTTACATTGAATAGGCTCCAAAACTACTGAACCGAATTGAAAAATTCTTTCATTAATAGGAAGCTACATTATCCCCGAAGGTTATAGGCTACTTTTTATCCCGGGAACGCGAGTGAAACCGCGTGGAATAGCTATATTATAATAAATAAATAGTAATATTATTTTAAATCCTAATGCATACGTA
Source organism: Tethea ocularis (assembly GCA_963555595.1). Classification (NCBI taxonomy): domain Eukaryota; kingdom Metazoa; phylum Arthropoda; class Insecta; order Lepidoptera; family Drepanidae; genus Tethea; species Tethea ocularis. The sequence goes on from OY741958.1 coordinate 12,792,938, forward strand.
CCTACTATTATTATAAAATAATAAGATAAACAGATTTATTAGTAATATTTAAAATTATTACATGTCAGAAGGATAAATAAAGTATATAACATTAACATTTCAAAGCATTTGCGAAGTAGGTATATGAAATTGCGATATGTACATGTAAAATATTCCAATTATAAATCATTAAATTCAATAGTTAAAAACTCATTATAGCTATAGAAAGGCTTATCGGCCTTATGGCCTTATTAGTTTATATGTATATAGATAAATGATATATTATCATAATATCATCAACAATGTAAACCTGAAAATCAGTGCTGTCGGTGATTGCCACAGCTAATACTGAGTGGGAGTCCTTTTTAGCATCACATGAGCAACTGTTTGTTTTATTTTTATTTTTTACATTTATTATTATTATTTTTCTGTGCGTGTAATTTAAAAAACTTGTGATGTCAAATAAAGTGTTTTCTATTGTCTAAACATCACATCACATTTTACCAGTGTTTCCTCCAATATCTCTACCACGATAATTAATTGAGCCACCCAAGTCGGACTAACAACCCGACCTCCAACATATAGGTATATTTAGCAACTATACAATATACATAAATGAATATAATATCTAATTCCACGTTAAATAGGTTAATATGTAGTAAATACATGTCCCAACCTATTTAGTGGGACCAATAATCTCTCTAATAGCTCATTAGCAACACGGTTCAACGAAGCGTTGCGTTCAATCATCAACTATATTCGGACAACTGGATTAAAGCTAATAATATACTGAATAACCTACATAAAATAGTACCTAGAGGCCTGAAATGAAGCAATAGACCGCCATGGTTGACCGTTATGGCGCTGTCATATCGAAAAATTACCGACCCACACATCGAAGATGAAATCAAGTTAACGCAATTCATAAAACGCTGGTTATTTGAAATCTTATGGTACCTATATTTTTAATGTATAATATAAAAATGTATCGCAATGTGTTGGTAAGCGCATAACTCAAGAACGGCTGAACTGATTTGGCTGAAAATTGGTGGGGAGGTAGCTTAGAACCAGGAAAAGGTCTTAGGATAGTTAGGGGTAGGTAGGGGTAGGTAGGGGTAGGTAGGGGTAGGTAGGGGTAGTTAGGGGTAGATAGGGGTAGGTAGGGGTAGGTAGGGGTAGATAGGGGTAGGTAGGGGTAGGTAGGGGTAGGTAGGAGCAGGTAGAGGTATGTCGGGGTAGGTAGAGGTAGGTAGGGGTAGGTAGGGGTAGGTAGGGGTAGGTAGGGATCGGTAGGGATCTTAGTTTTATTTTTGTTCTCAGGGCAGGACAAAGTCTGCGGGGTCAGCTAGTTTCAAATAAAATAGACTCAATTTCAAATACCTACTTCGTCAGCGACCCTCGCAGCGGTCAGAAAGAATAAACGCCGAGTCATATATCTCGCGCGCGCGTTTATAAAGTCGCCAGATCACATCATATAATTTCAAACCTACTATAAATATCACGAAAAATGTAGCAAATACCTTTCCATCTAGGCTTTGTGTTTACCAACATTGGCCACATCATCACTGACCACGGTGAGATTGTGGTCAAATACAGGCCAATACCTGCATTGTAACAAACATTTTGGATATATATTGAGCTTGATAAAATGATGATTTGAATGGAATTGTCATAATTTTTCGCATTTTTTTTGTATGATAAAATTACTAGTTCATATAAAACGTAAAAGGTGTATGTACGCCTTGTAAGACGTGCGTCACTATGAAATGTAGGTACACAAAATCCAGGGAATTTTTAAGTGACGTCAATCTATTCTTTAAAGTATATAATGGCGGCCTTAGAAATAGTAGTAGGTTTAAGGCTCGGCGCAAACGGGCCACCAACCACAGCCACCGGTGGCTGTCGCGCGCTACTGCCACATTTGTAACAGTGTCAGAAGCGAGCGACGGTAACGGTTAACTGCGCGGAGGTGGAGCAGTGCGACAGTGGCGGGTGTCGGCGTCTTATGTGGCCCGTAGCGACGACAAGTGGCGAGTTGCGGACACTGCTGAAGCGAGTAGCCGCCACCGGCTACACGTGTGCGGCGCGTCCATACAAAATATATGAAATAGTGTGTTAAGTCGCTGTTGCTGGCCACCAGTGGCTGTAGTCGGTGGCCCGTTTGCGCCGAGCCTAACTGTGAGCGGAGCAAACAAGTACAAACTGAAGCCCTTGTTTACCTTCATTCAATTGCATTGCACGGACGTTTATGAAATGAATAAAAAACGCCAGAGTATTCCCATTATTATAAAACAATATAGGTATTGATGTAGAACTAAAGACGCAAAAGACGGGACATTTTGCGTGGTTGGTAAGAAACCCTATCTACGTCGCGGTCTAGATCGTGGGTTTGATTCCCACACAGAACAAACATTTGTGTGCAAGAATATTATATTTGTTTCTCTTGAGTAGGTATGACAGTAATTAATCTATCGGTAGATGATGAGGTAACTCTTTGTGTTTTTACCAAAAAATAGTTTGTAACAAAAATACAAGGATATCTTCTAAGTTCCTATAAAATAAAGGCCACAAAGTATTGAAATTTATATAAACACCAGTTCACATTTTATAGAGCGTTATATTAATTACCTAATCATTTATATAGAATACTAGCCAGTCTCTGTTTCGCATGTATTTGATACCCTATTTCACTTGGAAAAAAAACTTATTAAATTTCAACTTTTCTAGACTGTGGCTTGAGATGTGCAATGGTATGTCAATTCCTTTTAAAAATCCATACATAAGGATGTAGACTAGATGTTTTTTTATAAAGAAATATTTTATCTATCTATACTATAATATACAATATTTACAATTATTTACAACAAATATACAAACTATATATAAAAAAAATCCTCGAGGCGGCCGCTGCTGCCAATCAACGGCAAGGTTCCCAGAAGGCTGGCAGCGTTCCCTCTTTGTATGGCCAAGCTAACGCGTTGGCGGAAAAAGCTCCCCGCCCGCCGGTCCCCTGTGACCTCAATTAATTTTGAAGATAATGTTCGAGAAAATCGGCGAGCCTCGGACCCCCAAGGACCCATGGTCTCGACCGCAAAAGGCAAAAATAAATAATTTGGGCCAATAGAAGCGTATTTTTTGGATTTAGAATATTAATTAGAAGTTGCCTATGACTATATGTTTTGGTACACAAGCTTCTTTATACTTCCTATTCCCGCAAAAATACACAACCTTTGACGGCACTGTTGACTCAGAGACTGCGGCATTTCATATTTCTGGTCGTAAAAGCAAATCCACACCCCCAAGCTAGAAACCCCTATAAAATAGTAACCACATTCCGTTATCAAAATAACTGTAGCAACTTATAAAGTTATATTCAGACTATTTACAAGGATGAAATAGGTATTAATTACGCTGAAGGGTCAACGAACCGTCGCCACCTCATTTGAGTACGAGAAAACTTAATTAAAGTGTCAATGAACTAAAGTTTAGCATATAATGTTATTTTAGGGTTGGTTAAACAGAATCTGTTTTCAAAATGTTGAAATTTAGGGGGGCTAATTCGGTTATTTTGCACGAAACATTCATTAACTGATGATATGGCCATCATTATTTAAACTGCCATCAACCTGTTATTCCTGCAACCAGTCTGGTTGGCTGACTAACCAAATAAGTTTTGAGTTTGAGTATACCGGTTTTTGTTATTTTATTTATCTCTTAAATTGGACAATGAATTAATTAATTGACAAGCCAGTTGGCGCAGTTGATTAAAACACCACCTATCACGGCCGCTGGGTCATGGGTTCGATTCCCACCCAGGACAAATATTTGTGTACACGAACATGTCTGTTTGTCATGTCTGGGTGTAATTAAATTAATATAAGTATGTATTTCCAAAAATATATTGTACGTGTGGCGAAATTAGGGCTTGTCTTAGTCCTTTTATTTCCTTTTGCGTCTCAACGACGACGCTCAGCAACTAGTTACAGTATGACACAAATTAGATGTAGCATCGGCAAACCGTATATCTACACTTCACTTCCGATTTACACAACTGATAAAAATCGTACATTATAGCGCCATTCAATGTCATCTAGCGCAGTTCAACAAGATCATTTTCGCCTAAAGTACTAATAAACATGGGTAGTGTTGTAGGCGCACTCTTTTCCGGAATGATAGATTTTACGAATTTTGCCGATGCTTAATCTAAGTTGTGTCATACTGTACAAGGTTTTAATGAAATAAGATGTTTTTCTCGTACAATGAAGTTAATCAGAGTGATATTTAACTTTTGCCGACGTATATTCTCTACCTTTGAATCGTAGGTATATTGCTTGTTTTAAGAATTCATCTATATATATAAAAGAGAAGCGGTTTTTTGGGTAAACATCCCCTTGCCCACACCGCTAAACCGATTAATGTGAAATTTGGCATGTGCATAGATTTTGTCACGTAGACCCCATTTAAGAAGCGATTTTTTGAAATTCCTTTCCGCAGCGGTGGAAACGGGCCCTTTGTGCTTTTTTAAGAATCTTAATATCTCTGGAAACTTGATGTCTGAAATTTTTAATGTAGCTTTTTCAGTAAAAAATATTAGATATGGGTGCGAGCGTTTCTCAAACTTTTGTCTATGGGAGGAAAATTTAAAAAAAATAAGGGATTTTCCTTGTTTATGTATAAAAAGCGTACGATAAACGGCAGTGTTCAAACTATGAAAATGTTCCTATATTTAAGCCGTGTTCTCATTTTATACTATGTTTTAATTATGTTTAAACTAGCTTCCACCCTGCGTTAAAAATTGATACTAAGACTAGACTTAATGCATTTTAGTACACAAAAAATATTATCATTACAGGTACCCAACACATGGAATCACCACAACCTCAAAATATAATGTTATTTGGTACACTATAGATATACCAGGGGTCCAGGGGTACCCAATCTTTATTATACTAGGACTACTTATGTTGTAATTTTTTTTGCGGCTCCCTTTCACAAAGAAAACCCAATAATATAGAATCTTAATAATTTTTATCTACTCTCATATCGTAATGTTCTTATTATGAAATCAAAATCAGTACTTTAATGAGCCACTTTAGGCACACCCGTGTATAATGATTCATTATAGTACAGTTGTTGTTCCCAAGATAATGCTATAAAATAACTTTTTTTCTATTAAAGTACACTTTGGACCTATCAATAGTATAATCAATCAGTATCAATTCAATTTGACGATGACAATGTCACAAATTTTGTAACTTGAACTTTAGAGGTAGGAATTTTTGGGAGTTGGCAACACGGATTTGATTAGGTATATGATTATATTTTATTGTTTTTGCCTACACATATCATTTTGACCAAAAATGTCACAAAAATAGCAATATTTTTTTTTTTTTTGTTTTTTTTTTTTTTTTGCAAAGTTGGTAGAAATTCAATTTTTTTTAATGACATTATTTATATGAGTTTAGATAAAGTACTGTATGATACTGCACATAATTAGGTATTAAAAACTCGTGTGATTCTATTAAGAACCTCGCCTACGGCTCGGTACTTAAACTCACACTCGTAGTTAATAACCCCTATTATGCAACAGTATCATAAACTACTATTACTAACAAAAAAAATATTATTTACTGACGTGTGACGTAGACATACAGGTTCGACCCCGTGCCGTCTATGTTTATGAAAATATTATATAAAAAAGTCGAAAAGACGAAGACAATAAATTCTATAAATAAATAATCCCAGAAAATGACAAAACTTATCATAAATCTTTAATCAACGCACGAAATTAAGAATTGATTCCCAGCAAATTGTTAACGATCAGAAAATGTTTTTCTTCGATCGTAAACCCGATACAGATATCGAGGACTAAGCCCCCGGCCGTTTCACATTATTCAGAGTATTACAGACGTCTCGAGTTCAAGCGTTTTCTGATTCGTAAAAACGTGTATTTCTTTTCTCATTTTGAATAAAAATTCACATTACGTTGTTACAAAGGTCTTTTTCCTCCGGCGATTTATGCAAAGTGAATTAAAGGAGAGATTTATTAATTCATTTTCATGACAACCTTTACAAAGGTTATGAAGATGGATTTATTTATACAGATACCTGTGTCATAAACGGTTTTTGAAACTACGACGTCATTTATGTTCACAAAGCCCCGAGTTGCTTTGATTTCAATAATCTTTTTCAGTAACATAAAAAAATATTGCATTAAAAAAAAAATGAATTGTTGCTGAAAATATCCTTCAACTTTAAAGCTAAAGAGTTTGTTTGATTGTTTGTTTAAACGTGCTAATCTCTGGATCTACCAGTCCGATTCGAAAAATTATTTCACTAATAGGAAGCTACATTATCCCCGAAGGTTATAGGCTACTCTTTATCCCAGGAACGCGAGTGGAACCGCGGGGAAAAGCTAGCCGGCAATATTTTGAAACTAAGCTGTCGAAAGCTTCATACAAACGTTGAAAATGCTCACACGAAAAACGCTCTTTCATAGACTAGTCTGTAAATTGAACTATCCAAAGACTGACAGAGCTATTTGGTGAGAGTAACATTCAAAATTCGGCCTCGCCCACCTGCGAACAAATTCCACACCTTTTACGTTTTTGAAATCCGTTTTAGTTCGTGAATGTTCTAAAACGACACATGAAAAAGAAAATTTAAAAAATTTACAGTAGGTACTGTACGTGCAGTACAATACATCTGGGCTATGCTTTTAGGCTATGTAGCCATCGATATTTTAGTTTCGTTTTCAGCTAAAATATACGAAACCCTAAAACGGAAACATAAAGCAATCGCGTCAATAAATTGAACAATGAGTGCTGTAAATTACATTTCATTTCACACAACTCGCTGTGGGAAATTCGATTTGGGCAAATTGGTCAATCGGAGAGCTTTCAACTGTCTCGTGTCTGGTCGAGTGGTGAAATATCGAGTTACATACTCTGATTTCATGAGAGCGTTTACAAGAGTTGAAATGATACTATATTTTTTTTCATTGAAAGACAAAAGAAATATTACAATTTTATAAAACTATTCTACCAAACTGTGAACAGTTTGTCGGCAGCAGTTCCCGTGTTCGCAACAAAGAGAATATTAATCCAAAGCTGATAACATTACAATCCATAGGAATGTGCTTACTGTTGTCACTGTACAAATGGCACATTTGGTTTCTATTTTTACGGACATAACAAATACGGCATTTTGTTTTTTTTTTTTTTTTTTTTTTTTATTAATTTTGAAAGGCTTTGTCGCTTAGCGACTATATCGCCTAATAAATCATGCTTACAATGTGAGTAAAGTAAATTGACAAACAACAGAATATAACAAATTATGAACTTAAAGACAACTCTGATAATTCATATAAAAATTTCGCTTTGTCAGACGAAGGGTTAGCCAAGATACTATTACAAGCACCGATGTCACTATCTCTATTCACGCCAAAATGAGATTGTCTCAAAGTTGCGTTTCGTATACACTCCCATAGCACATGATAAACGTCTTCAACTACTCCGCAATCGACACAATTTGGTGAAGCAACTTTCTTCATCAAGAATGCAAACTTTTTCGAAGGTATATGACCAGAGCGCAACCTCAGAGCAGAGACTATGTTGTTTCTATCCAAGGCATTTTGTTCAACATAACTTTGTACTTTAACTATTTAAGCAGTTCCTGGGGTAAACTATTAATTAATGTAGGTACTATGTATTCTCTTGTTCGTTTTCCAAAATAGTTACAAAATTTGGGGAAAAGCTTTGTTTTTTTTTATTTTACTGATATTACTTATTTAGAGGATTCTCTTCACGACTCCTGACTCTCTTACTCAGCTGAATGGGACATGCGAGACAGACGAAAGGAACACTTTGTAAAAATAAGTTTATTTAAAAAAAAACTTTGTGATCCTTTTTAAATTTTAAAAGGGGCATACTAATGAAACATTTTTTTTTTATGTTTTCCTCGTCATTATATTATCTAGTTTAACTTATATTTTTTACGAATCTCTTACAATAAGAAATGCAGAGATAACCTCAATAAGCAATCATGTTCCTATTCATAACAAAAGCTAAGTAAAAATCATTTTATAAAATAAGCCTATTCTAATCCAAACGCAAGTTTTCAGTGAATCACAAACTGACCGTGTCACGTCATACCCGCGGGAGTTCAAGCGACCATTCACGCTCCATTCAGCCGTGATTCACGCCCGAAGAGGACAACTGACAATAGTAAAATCGCCGGTTCTGGAGACATCCAATTTCTTATCTCAGTGAATTTGGTCTTTTTTGGTTATTTTTTATTTTGGTTGCAGATTGAACTAGTGTTTTTTTTTTTTTGGTTGCAGTGTCCAAGTCGTCTAGCTCGTTTACGGAGGATTTCGTAGAATAATAATAAAATAACCCTAATTTTACTAGGTTAGTGCATAAATACTTCTTCTTCAACAAACATGTAAGCCTTAAATGACTATAGGCTTTAACAACCGGGTGAAACAACGCTTGCACTACAGCACGTACAGCTCGAGAGGAAAGAAAGACACGATTTTTTTTATGTCGGAACGTTGACAAGCAAGCATGCAGTCCACTATATATACATATATTAAATCTACCAAAGAGAATACAAATACTACGTAAGACTCGAGAGCTTGCGATCAACTCACTGTCACAAATGTAGGTAATACACCCACATTAACTTTGTCATTGACGTCACCGTCAGTGTTGCCACTACATATTTTACCCAATCCTTCTAGTACGATAATAATATGAATCAACCGGGTCGGATCAACAATCCAATCTCCCGATAAATATTTTTTTTTGTAAATATGAAATTAATTTCCTGCAGCAATAGAGATGGTTTTTTAAACTCCCTGTTCTACAACTCCTTACAAATGTCTGACAAGCGCATAACCGTTTTGTAGATCATCTATCTAGCTTAAATTCTGACACATTCCAATTACCGATAACAGAGGCATAGTGTGTAGTGATGCGTTAATGCATTGATAATTACAGATTCAATTAGAGCAGTTTGTGTGGAGAATGATTAGAATGCGCTTCTAAGCGGCGTTGGACTCTAGCCTTGAGATTTAATGGCAAGGGTATTTGTACAACGCGATGTTTACATAAAAACAATAATCGCTAAGTGCATGTAGAACCATACAAATCATAGGGTTCCACTACTTCTAATTTCAAAGTAACAAATTTCGATCGCAAAGTCAAATTGTATACAAACTTTTTGTGCTTGAAAAATCCCAAAATGTGTGATATTTGAATTGACTAGTTCGCGATTTAGAACATTTTCATTATGCATAAGGTTTCCTTGTAACTTCACTATAGATTAGATTTTGTTGCCCCTACAGGTAACTATAATTCCGTATGTATGTAACTTATGAAAATCTAGCTTCTGCCCCGCGGTTTCACCCACATTGTCGAGGTTAACATAAGATTATGTTTTCCCGGGATAAAAAGTAGCCTATATGTCATTCCAGGGTAGGTATAATATATCTATGTGCCAAGTTTCATCCAAATATACCCATCGTTTGTACGTGAAAGAGTAACAAAGATCATCCATACAGACAAACTTTCGCATTTATAATCTTAGTAGGATAATCACTGGTGCCGATTCTGTTGTTTACGAGCTAAAATAAATTTAATCTCACTATATCTCTTTCTAATAGTAAATATAAGAAAGGGATGCAAGATATTTTAGTCCTGTCAGTTTAATCCGATCACACATTTCAACGTGAATTTAAGCGCGATCTTTATTGGTCACGACTATTTACCCGTACATTACGACGGTATGGATTAAACTGACAGCATTAAAAATGTTCTATCTTATTTCAATAAGGTTGAAATAAGAGAGGTGACTTGTCTAATATTAGTTAAGTTCGTAAACAATAGAATCGGCACCACTGTAACCCTATCTGGAAAATATTAATGATAACATGAACACGGAATCCTAAAAACATGCTCTGCTACCAAGGACGTTTACTGAAGATTTGGTATAATTTCACTGATTACAATAAGACTGAATAGAATGTTTGCGCTGAATATCTCTCGGCGTAATATTAATACGATAAAAAAAGACAATTACATTACGAGAGTTGTCGAGAAGGGCGATACTTTGTAAGATTATAAGGTAATGAAATAGAGGGTAATTTATGTAGACACTTCACAAACATAAAAGCTACTGAAGAAACAACTTCAGGTGGGAAGTACCCAGTATTTATTTTTAGGAAATCCTACTATGCTAAATACTACATATATTATAAATGCGAATGTTGGTGAATATGGATGAATTTTTGTTACTCTTGATTGTTTATTTGTTTGCACTGAATAGGCTCCGAAACTACTGAACCGATTTGAAAAATTCTTTCATTCATAGGAAACTACATTATCCCGAAGGCTACTTTTTATCCCGGGAACGCGAGTAAAACCGCGAGGAACAGCTATTTTTTTATATTTTGACATACCATATGCATGCATTGTTGTATAAGACCTATAAAGAATGTTGATTTTATTATCTTGTGCATTTATCCATTGTTTTTTTTTATATTTAATTAAAAATGCATGAATAGGGTAGTTGACTGACATATCAAATCAGCTACTTTTTAATAAATGTCAAAACGATAGTTTAGAAGGAATTTTGTATGAAATATTACATTATGACGTCATAGTTTCACAGCATCAAATCATCTACTCTTAGTGGTTCCACTGGTAATTAAAAATCATAAAAAGCATTAAATGTACCACATATTTGATATTTCCACGTATTTTTAGATGTTTTAGGCATTGGTTAGTGTTTGGTCATTTATTTTTGATAGTGTCAACTACCCTATTTATGCAAAGAGATTTTTTAACAGCCAACGTTTCTTTCAAGAGCTAAAGATATTTATGGTTATTGAACTCTTGAATTTTAATTGGAAAATTAGAAACGAGAAAAAAAAATATCTGTGGCAATTTACAGGATAAATATAATGAAAGGCGGAAATAATTATTAATTACAGCTTAATTCAGAAAGGCTGTGAGGAGATTAATACCCTAGAGTTGCAATATTAAAGGCTACGCCAACCACCGTACAAAGGCAAATAAAAACATTATCAAAGTATTTCCAAGTGAACTCCATACGTTCGGATCGACAATTCATCACGTTTTATAGTCCCCAGCCATAATAAATTTCTCCATCACCTCATTCCCCGTGAAGTTATAAAAAGGAAAAAAGCTATTATATGTCAATAAAGGCTGAGGCTATTGATAGATCTCATTTTATTTGTATTTGAAACACTGTCTTGTTCATATTTGAATAGATTTTTTTTGCTTACCAGCTTTCTACCCTACGGATTCACCCGCGATTTTTAATTGTATTATCATTACTTTTATACGTTTGTAACTATATAGTTAGTTAAGGAAGATTGTTAGCTTATATTTAATTGTAAATTGCCTTGGTGACCATCACGTGCACGGTATGATCCGAGTAGCCCTACTGGCGCCGGCTGAAAATCAAGCTGTTTGCTCACTGTACACAGCATTATGCTGAGCTGGTGACAAATTTATCAACACACACAACTGTTAATTATTGATTTTTATATTATTTAAGGTATGTGTGGCAAATAAATATTCTTTCTTTTGTTTTTTTTTTACCAGAAGATTTGAGCAAGCAGGCAAGCGGTCCATCTGATGGTAAATGGTTACCGTCGCCTATCTCCGTGTTGCCGACCTGTTACAATGCCAAGAAGGCAACTGGCTATCAAGTAAAATTTCCGGAAAATGTGCTTGGCGACAGATTTTCAACTTGAGAGTGGTAGCCAGCCAGGTGGGTACTGCAAAGTACCCTACCACCGTGCTATGGTTTCCTCACGATGTTTACCTTAACCCAAAGCTCAAGCTCATTGTAGGACTCGAACCCACTACCACTGCTATCATCGCCTTAATTATACTGAGTTGGAGGAAAGATTAGGAAAAGTTGTACGATCGTCTTTCAAAATATTCAATTTAATTCCGACATTTTTAGGGTTTGATTTATAACCAAAATCAAAATCAAAAACTTATTTATTCAGTTTAGGCCCTAATAAGGCACTTATGAATGTCAACAGTTACAATTTTTAGACTCTACTACCGGTCCGGAATGCACACTAACATGCAGTGATATTGCCATACATAGATAATACGCGAATCTCAAAAGTACGTATCATACGCGCTTAAGATTACCGCAATTAATATTAATTAGTCAATAAACAAGAACTACGGATAGTAAGGTTCAGAATAGAATTAGTAGTAAGTGAACGCAGAGATAAAAATATCTGAACATTTGTCACTTGTCACCTCCCAAAGGCCGAAGATGGACGAAGGGTAACTAATCCTTTACCCGATAATATTGTATGTACCTACATATTACGAAACAGGACCCTTATTAATTCACTAACGACACAATAAATCCGGACATCCTCGACATCAAATTAATTTCACGTACCTTGGTCACAACTTACAACTTAGTTTATTTATGTACTTACTTAGTTCCTAAATTCCATTTGACACGAGTAACTCTCTTTATCTCGCTATTTCTATCTCTCTTTGGCACATGGATGGTATAACCTGGACTCCTAAACCTTAGACTCTAAGGTATAATGTCCAGGTTATATCTAAATTATAAAAGGAAAAGGTGACTGACTGATCTATCAACGCCAGCTCAAAGCACTGGACGGATTGGGCCGAAATTTGGCCTACACGATTACTACTATTACGACGTAAGTATCTGCTGAAAAAGTATTTTTGGAAAGGTTACCCCAAAACTAGGAGATCGCGGGTGAAACCGCGTGGCGTGATAATTTAATGACATGTAATGTGTAAGTAACGTAGATATATATGTCGGCGTCAGCGACAGCCAAGCGATACAAACATATAGGGTTCAGTGGTATCAGGATCCGAATCAGTGGACGTAGTGCAGACAATGAAACAACGTAATACCATCGCTTCGGAACAATCCCGTATGAGGAGAAGAAGCGACGCAAGAAACTAAAACATAAGATCTCTCGGGAACGCTGGTGAAACCGCGCGGTGGAAGCTTATACCTTCCCACATTACGTGGCGACCCTGCCAGGGTCAAGACCTGCCTGCTTCCCACATTACAGACCTGAAAAACTGAACGTAACTTTCCGTACCTTCCAACGTCCTCACGCGTACATCGGAATTAATTATTAACATCCACAAACATACAACATTCAAAGCACGTAAGGTACTAAACAAATTAAGTTTCTCTTGGGAAACCTTCAAATTCCTTTCTGTAACTATTTGAACAAAGTTATGGACAGATAAAGGAAAGGAAGAAAAAAATCGAAAGCAATGTTAAAAGAACATAGTCTGGTCATAATTAATAGGTATATTATGTGCCATAATGATGCTCCTTACACCTACCGACTTTACTGGAACCTAGTATCTACCTTTAATCAGGTGGGCGTTTTACTTAGCTGCAACTCCAAGAAGTTACGCTATGTAATAAGCATATGAAGCCCTAATATATTCTCAAGTGACGTCATATTGCTATACTCAATGAGTATTATAAAACCTAAGTTATGTTGTTACAAACGTGAGAGGTATGAGTGTTCAAAATAATACAATTATTTTACAAAAAAAAACCGTTTAGAAAATTTTAAATGCGTCTGTTTTGAAATCAGCAAAATAGAAATTCTAACAAACGTATGGTACAGTCAACAACACCATTAAGAACTGGCAGGTACCTAAAGTAAGCAAATGTTTTGTAAATATATAATACTAGCTGTTCCGCGCGGTTTCACTCGCGTTCCCGGGATAAAAAGTAGCCTATATCCTTCGGGAATAATGTAGCTTCCTATTAGTGAAAGAATTTTTCAAATCGGTTCAGTAGTTTCGGAGCCTATTCAATGCAAACAAACAAACAATCAAATCTTTCCTCTTTCTAATATTAGTATAGATATCTACATTTCTACATCATAGATAATTTTAGTGTCCACTGTCCATGCATTTTTTTTTAAATAAGTATACCTATCTGTAAGATTGTGTTGCTATTAATTCCTACCTAGTAGAATTACTTTCTATGGAATACGTACTACATTTTCGCTGACTTCAAAATAATGTCAGACTAGAGTTACTAAGTACATCCCTATTTTATATTTTTATTGTTTTTGAAGGCGTTTTTATTATTTGCTAATAGATTTCGTCGGTTGAAAATTAGGCAGAATTCCTCTGTGATTTAACTAATTTACTTTATTTACGCACTAAAGAAGAATACAAAAAGTAGAAGTACCCAATAATAAATAGAAAAGAAGTGCCTACAACAGGTGTGTTGTGGGAAACATGAACATTATTTTTCTTTTTTCATGTCTATTAAGATCCCAAATCCCCTTTCATTGTTATCACCTCATCTCGAGTTAATAATGTGTCTAAAAACCTTCATAACTATAAGACTGAATATAAATAAATTTGACATAACTATACACGTAGGATTTATTTTCGTAGACGATTGTTATGAAAACAATGCTTTGGCAGAGAGTACTTTTATTAGTTTACCAGCTGTTCCCCGCGGTTCCACTTGCGTTCCCGGGATAGAAAGCCTATAATCTTCGGAGATAATGTAGCTTCCTATTAGTGAAACAATTTTTCGAATCCGACCAGCAACTCCGTAGATTAGCGCTTTGAAACATACAAACTCTTCAGCTTTATTATTAGTATATAGATATACAAAAATGCCAAAACGAAATGCAAAATCGATGACATTATCTTATCTATTCGTAGCCAATTTATACGGATAAGTAATACCCGTGACAAAGCTACTTTTAAATTCTCCGTCGAGTTTGTATAAATACGTTTTCGTGCCGTCTTTCTAGGAAACGCTGTTAGGAAAGTAACAAGATCGACTTACCGCAAACAAATCCCAAATTCGAGTCAGTCTTGCGTTCCAATCCGCTTTTCCCTCGAATGCACCCCATTCCACTAATTTGCTTAGATCTCAATAAAACAAATGAAGTAGGTAACACTTTACATTCTGTACTTAAAAAAAAATAGCTTAATTTTGAAAAAAGAATCGTCACGTTTTTAAAAGAAGATTCTATACAGAGAACTATTTGAGATTACAACACTGAATTTGAATTTCGAATTATTTTAAAACGGAATGTTCTTTTTTAAAGTCCAATATTTACAAATCGCGAGGTATTGTCTCGTAGACGGTCTGCAGTTGGGCGGGCGGCAGAGAGGCGTGCTCGCGTCGCGACTGGCGGGACTACACTGAAATTACAGGAACGGATGGGCAAGCTTTCAGGATTCTGGCTTACGTACGATTGAAATATTAGAATGACAATATGCATAATACCTTTGCAGACGAATATTAGATGATAGTTTATGTAATGTCGTAGTAAGTTTTCTTATTGCTTTATCCTTGACATTTAGGTACCTACTTAAATCTTGTCTTTATGAATATTAGGCTTGGAATGTAATTTTTGGCCTATATTAAATATTAGTTCTGTCTGAGCTTGAATTTTGTTTTTTAATTTAAAAATTCCAGAGTGTTTTGTGTAACCTACTAGTATTTTTTGCCTCATGCTAATAAAATATCAAGTGTGTTTGTTTCGCAATAAGATCTGGATGAAAAATGACACATATTCCTTAGAAACACGTATGAGACCGCGGGTTGGAGTCTAGCTTATTTTTTTTTGTAACATGTTTTAAAACAAATATATATTTCCCAACTTCAATACATGTTTTGGCAAGTTGGCATCATAAATGCTGTGTTTACAGTAGTAGTTAACAGTAAGTAACTTAACAACCTAACTTACGTCCTTTATGAGGTACAGTCAGCGTCAAAAATAACTGATCACTTTACACCTGGTAATGATACGCAATTTTCAGCTTTCATACAAACCGACGAGAGAATGTCAATAAATTATTATGAAAGGGTACTAAAGTTACAATTTACTTTTGAGGCCAACTGTACTCGTCACTTGCAAACAATGAACTTGATTACGAGTGCTTCAAGCAAACACACGTCCATTTGCAATACGGTTGGAAGTTCTCAAGGATGTTAACTTAGTGTTCTTACGCATTTTCAATCTTCTATAATCTACAATTAGATATATTATAAAGAGGAGATATTTGATTTTATGTATACTACTTTGTAATACACTATAATCATATATAACTAAACAAGAGGAAAAGGATAGAGGGATAAAAATATCTTTTTTCCTGTCCCGTACGGATGGGATATTTATTTAACCGAAACCGACTGAAGTCGTGAAAATAACTAATCTATATTAATAACTAGCTGTTCCGCGTGGTTTCACTCGCGTTCCCGAAATAAAAAGTAGCCTATAACCTTCGGGAATAATATAGCTTCATCATCATCATATCAGCCGAAAGACGTCCACTGCTGGACAAAGGCCTCCCCCAAAGATCTCCACGATGGCCGGTCTTGCGCTAGCTGCATCCAGCGGTTTCCCGCGACCCTAACAAGATCGTCAGTCCACCTTGTGGGGGTCCTGCCCACGCTACGTCTTCCGATTCGTGGTCGCCACTCGAGAACCTTTCTGCCCCAGCGGCCGTCGGTTCCTATTAGTGCTTAATAATATAGCTATTAATATAGATATTAATATAGCTTCCTATTAGTGAAAGAATTTTTCAAATCGGTTCAATAGTTTCGGAGCCTATTCAATGCAAACAAACAAACAAACTTTCTAAAGTAACTCAAACAAACTAACTCCGGAGTTACTGAACTGATTTGAAAAAAATATTTCACTAATAGGAAAAGTAGCCTTATAGGCTATTTTTTATTCCAGAAACGCGAGTGAAACCGCGGGGAACAGCTTGTATATTTAATATTATTAAAAGAGAAAGATTTGATTTTTTGTATGTTTGTAATGGATAAACACAAAACTAGTGGATCGTTTAAAAAAATCTTTCAACAGTAGAATGCTATATTAACACTGAGTAACAAAGGCTATTTTATTAAAATTTGGGGTCCCTACGAAAACTCCAATAATGTAATCCAAGATATACCTAATAAAATGCCTATGCTATTTGCTCACACAGAATAAGATGTGTTGTAATTTAATTTAAGATTCTATCTTATTACTAATCGTTTACTAAGGTTTCATCTACATACCCGAGGAAAATCATACCTTCCAGTTTCAAATAGTGCGTTTTTTTCACAATTTCAGCAAGAACGCAATAACAAAATTGCCCATGCATATTCGTCTCGTATTTACGTTCCATTGCCGAACAGAAATATGAATAAACCTTTGTTAGCACAGTGTTGGGCAGATTTCGCTGAAATCCGGAGCGATGCGATGTTGACACGGCGCATTATGTTTGAATGTTCGACATTATGTTCTCGGGACCGTGCTCGCACACACGAACAAATAAAGATAATGTTATGAATTAGATTGATGGCGACAGTAACCTTTTTATAATGTATTATTTCGTTTATTTAGGGTTGATAATCGACTTTAGCTCGTTGATGTTGGTTTGAGACAATTTTTTCAAAAATATTTGGTATTTATTTTAGTTGATTCATTATTTATTGATTTATTATTTACACTTTTTATAGTGTTTGTTGGAAAAAAATATCAGTTTTAAAATACCGTTGCATCACTCATGTTAACATTATCCAAATAAATCCTACTTATATTATTATGCGAATGTTTATGAATGCGAAAGTTTGTGAGTATGGATGTGTGTTTGTTGCTCTTTCACGTCAAAACTAATGAATAGATTTAGATGAAACTTGGCACATGGATAGATAAAATATAAGATCCCACGAGACCGCGGGAAAAACAGCGGGGCGGAAGCTAGTGTAACAATAAAATTAAAGTCGTAATTACGTATTAAGTTACAATTTACTTTTGTACGTATTGTATAAAAGCGTCCTAATAGCCGTTTCTTCATGGGAGATCAGCACAAAACGCCTACACACCCCTTTGCACACATTGTTATTCAATATACACCCTTATGTTTATCAAACTAAGCTCTAGTTGAACTTGGAGTCACGTCACTGTATTGTCAGTTAGTGACGTATGCTGTAATCCTGCTTTGTTACGTATCTTCTAGCCTTGAAACGCTTTATCAAATGCTAGCTTTTCGCCAACAATTTCGCTTGCACACACTTCATACATATTTTAATCCGTCAGCTGATTTCAGTAATGTTGCCTTTATGTTGGCCCAAGCTCTAAAAATAATAATAATAATGGACGTTTAAGTAACCGCATCATCATCATATTAGCCGAAAGACGTCTACTGTTGGAAAAAGGCCTCCAAGGATCTCCACGGTGGCCGGTCTTGCGCTACCCGCATCCAGCAGTTTCGCGTGATCCTCACAAGATAGTCGGTCCACCATGGAGGAGCCTGTCCACGCTGCGTCTTTTGGTTTGTAGACGCCACTCGAGAACCTTACTGCCCCAGCTGTCGTCGGTTCTACGAGCGATGTACGCCGCCCACTGCCAATTCAGTTTGGCAATTCTTCGGGCTATGTCGGTCAGGAAACTCTAAGGTTTCAAACCCAAACGCCGAAATACGTTGGAACCCTGCAGTACTTGACAACAGATTTTGAATCAGGCAGATAATCCAAAACAAAAATTCAAAAAAATCAACTCTTATACCTATCATAATACCTACTCGTAATTATACTTTTTTTATAATATACAATATTTACAAGAAATATACAAACTACATATAAAAAAAATCCTCGAGGCGGCCGCTGCTGCCAATCAACGGCAAGGTTGATTATACTTGATATCATTTGTGTGTATATTTTTACTACAGATAAGTAGGTATCAAATGACTGAATGAATTTCAAAGAAGCTTGGGACTCTGATAAATTATAGATACCCTGGAATAATATAATTATAGGCTACTTTTTATGCAGGGAACGCGGATGAAACCGCAGGGCGGAAGCTAGTATTTAATATTTCACCTAAGAATATACGGAAAACTAGGTTTATTGCATCTTTAAATCTGTAGACCAAAGATAAGTTCAAAGAAAACGGACGAAAGCCATTTTAACTTTATCACAATACAACACAATAAAACAGTTTTATGTTCTAGATATTAAAGTATATTTTACTTCGGCAGTTTCCTATGAACATTAATCTTAGAAACGATAACAAACACGTATTTTACAGGACAAATTGCTCGTACGGCCGGCAACACATATTTGCACAACTATGCTTGTTATTGTTCGCGTATGTGGTTTAACTGAGTTGCCTGTATACCTACTCTATGTAGTATTTATTTAGGTTTGCGTTTGAATGCAATTTTACCATTGTGTGTGATGATTTTAGGAAGCAATAAAATATATATAGCAAAAAAAAACAGCAGTTTCTACATTGTAGAATCTACAATAAGCCTTATTATTTATGTACTGCAGTTGAATATTTTTAAAATCTTATGCGGCTTTGATAAATCTAAGCATTATCAGTTTTTATAATTTATATTTGACTAGCGACCCACTCCAGCTTCGCACTGCTTTTCTGTTATATGCTTGTATTATACATATAAATAAACCTTCCTCTTGAATCACTCTATCTATTGCTGAAAACTGCATTAAAATCTGTTGCGTAGATTAAAAGATCTAAGCGTACAGACAGCGGGAGTGACTTTGTATAAAGACAAGACAATAGACTCGTACAGATTACTTTTCAATGAGTAGCTATTTTTTCAGGAATTAATTATACTCGTAATTATGAACAATTATAGCTGTTCTAGTAAACTCATGACCACGATCAATCTAACTTGATCGAAACGTCGAGGTTAGTCAAATTTATAATTTGACTAACTATTCCTCGCGGTTTCACTTGCGTTCCCGAGATAAAAAGTACCTTCGGGGATAATGTAGTTTCCTATAAGTGAAAGATTTTTTCAAATCGGTTCAGTAGTTTCGGAGCCTATTCAATGCAAACAAACAATCAAATCTTTCCTGTATATAATATAATTATAGATATGTTTTTGTGCGCGAATAGACTATAGTACCTACTTACTTACCGATAAAAATAATAAAATCCTTTATAATATTAACAATTTTTTGTGAGCCAAAATAGGACCCATTTATCTCCCGTTTCTTTCTTCGGACACATTAATTTCGTTTCCGGTCGCAAAGTGACATCGAGCGTGAATATTTTCATTTCCCTGCGTGACAGAGGAATTTTTGGACTAATGTTACGAGATCTTAAGGCGATGCTATACGTGAAATGATGATTCTAAAATGGGTTTTTCTCTGTACTCTTTATTCCAAGACCTTTGGAAAAAATATATGTGAAACTAGAGAATATGTGACGGGGAATAGTGGTTTTTAAAATTTGAATTTTTAATTAGTAACGTCAGAAAAAAATCGTAAATATGCTTACCCTTACTTACACCTTATACCCTTCTTAAAACTAAGAATGCATTCTTCTCTTATTTGGGCCATCCAAATAACTTAAAAAATATTAACATGCATTCTGAAATCCATTAGAAAGGGAATAGTTTTCTTCCTTTTTTCAAAAAAGGCTTAGTTTCTTTTAAAATAATATAAAACCATATTTTTTACCAAAATTACATTTCTCCTCTAGCTAGCCTCCTCTTAATAAATATAATATGACAATTATGCGCTTGTTTATGACCTTATTATATAAAAAAAGTTGTTAATATTTTCAAAGTAAAACGTATTTTAATTTGAGCAAAACTTTATTTCCAATATGTACCTAAGGTACTTTTCCAGAGTTCATTCGTTTGACTCATCTCGGAATTATTAATCTCTTACTGAATACATATATTACATATAATCCTGAAATTAACCCATGTTTTAGAATCCCATATGAAGTTATCTGTTTACACGCGAGTTACCCCCAAAGAGTAGGTTTTACCGCAAGTACAATTTCGCCAAGACACGAGAGAATATTTACATTTCTATTTGAATTGAAAAAGGGCTGGATTCGGGGAAGGACGATATGGGCTGACTGAAGATTCAGGTACAGGTAAAACTTTCAATGGAAACTACCGATCCTCAAAGTTTTGTTACCGATTCGAGTTTATGTCGACTACATTTATTTTTCTACTTTATAATATACATGAACAATTAATCATATTTAAAGTAGTTTTGAACATTTTATTAATACACATTTAAGGATAGGACTTTTCGTAGGTATAATAAAAATAAACATCTTAAGGGTAAACGTTTCGTTGGAGCGCAATATTCAAATTTTATCACGTTTTTTGCTAATTGCAGCTCAGTTATAGGTCGTTACTTATCAACATATTATTTGCGAGAAGAATGGTAGTATATTTACTGATTAATAACAAAAGAAATCATTAACATATTCCTCCAAGGTATATTAGTAACATTTACATGAAATAGTCGTATTTATGTCAGTTTTTTTTTCAAAATTTGAATTTCGCGCTCCAACAGAAGCCTCCACCTTAAGGTTACTTTAATTTATATGCTTAGTTTTCTGTCCTTATATTCAAGCACTAACTTCTATTTAATAATATATTTAATTTACAACTAATATACAAAATACAATCTACATATAAAAAACCGGATAAGTGCGAGTATGACTCGTGCACCGAAGGTTTCGTATAAGCTTAAGTTTGTAATTTTGGAAATATGTGGTCAATTCTCCAACAGCAAATCTAATGAAAAATTTACATTTGTGACCCCGACCCGACACAAACGAAACATGTCTCTGTTATTTTGCTATTTAATGTAAATCAATTATCAATTAATTCAAAGGTCAGTCAGTGATTCCATCAAATCAAAATATTCTCATTTGTCTATCGCCCAACGCCAACTAAAATTCGGCCCTGTACCTATACCATATTAGAAAGGAACCTTATGATTGATCGACTTGAGCTCCCGCTTCCTACATTTGGAATCTCGTTTTATTGTCGGAGGTTTGATTCTATTTCTGCTTTGTATGCAATATTTGCAAGTACAATCAGATTAGGCGACCCAGAAACTATTGTTTGTATCATACTATAGAATTGTGCTTTTCCATTCATATTTATACGAATATTGGATATTTTTGGAAGCTCTGCATTTGTTTAATTTATCGTAGATTTAATCTCAGCTTTAATAATAAAAAGTAGAAAGATATTTTCATAATATACATTGGCATTACTAACACCAATAGTATAATTTCTTTACATAAGTAAGCGCTTATGCGTTGTTAATAAATAAATTAAGGCCAAGTGCGAGTCGGATTCGCACACGACGGGTTCGTACCGTCGTACGACAACAGAAATACACATAAGTATTCAACCTATTGATAGCTCAGTGATGTTGATGTCGGAACCCGTGACAATGGTCATTGGTTCGAATTCTACGATGAGCTCGAGCATTCGTTAGTCAAAATATTGCGAGCAAACTATAGGGGGAGATAGAAGACCAACCCAGTAAAAAAACTCAATTTATTTTCCTTTTTCTACTTTATTTCCTTATATAAATAGGGTATAGCAGTGTTGCCAACACAATATTATTACAACATCCGTTAGGTACGATACGGTGTAATGCAAAATATATCCGAGGATATGCCGATGCTATCATGTCACACGCTGGCGTATAAAAAGGACGGGGTTTTACTATTGAATTATTTGTGAAAAATTGTGTCTCGTTACTTAGATGAAAAGTAATCTATTTTTGTAATACATTCAGATCGTATTTTTTTTTTAATAATTTATCAATGGAATGTTCAGTTTGATGGCGATACACGCTCGTGCAAAATTGTCATAACATGTAAATAAAACAAATAAAAATTAAACATGCTCTGTGGATTCACAACTTTTTATTATAAATTTGATTGATATAAACTAATAATAATTAATATCCTACTTATATTATAAACGTGAAAGTTTGTATGTATGTTTGTTGCTCTTTCACGCAAACGGATTTGGATGAAACTTGGCACATAGATAGATCATACCCTGGAATAACAGGAAGGCTAATTTTTATTCCTGGAGCACGGGAGAAACCGCGGGGGACAGCTATTTATTATAATAAAACTTTATTTTCCTTTCTACCCTAATTAATATGTAGATGAAACCTTGGTTAAAGTTTGATCGCTTGGAATCTTTCAAAGCTCCTTATATCGACAAATTGAAATCCCTCTACACCCAAATGGCAACCAATACAGACACAATAGGCTTTCCCAAACACTTGAGTTCGCAATCTCCCAATCTTTGACTCCCACCTGTATAATACCCGTCTTTGAGATAATCGAGAGGACTGTTTAGTTAACAATGGCGCTTCAGTTGTCTTTAAACTAAACTAATTTAGACTGTCGTGCCTTTTCTGTTTACACAACTAAATTAATTTCACGTTACAACTTTTTCTTACTGTAGTGTAGTATAGAAAAACTTTCAACTAAAAATAGAACCGCCTTCAAAGGCACTAAAAAGGGTAAAATAACTATGTAGGAACCCTAATCTGACTCAGTAAGCCTTTAGTATATAGTAGACAGTTTAAGTATATTCCGAACCGGTGGTAGAGTCTATTATAATAATTGTAACTATCGACATTCATAAGTACCTTATCAGGGCCTAAACTGAATAAATGAGTTTGAAAATAGTTTGGTGATAATGGAAAAAAACCTCACAAAAAAATAAAAGACAAATGCAGGCATTAAGACCATAATACCTAAGCTTTTTGTAAGTAACATATTCAATTTAATTAGCTATTAAGTACAGTATATTAATTGCAGCTAAAAAAAATATTTAGGTACAATAAGTTGAAAATGAAATAAAACCACAATTTAAGCAGTTAAACAAAATAAAGCTGTTAAAGCCATTAGTTTATCCAATTGGAAAAGTTTTACATTTCTCTGTTGGTACTTTTCATTTGCGTTCATCAATAAAAACAAATTGTGTTTGCTCTAACAAACAGCGTGAAATTACTAGAGCCGGTAAAAAAAACTAGGCATCAAAAAATACAGACCTATGCGCTTCAAACATCCTGAAAAAATGACAAAATTTACATAAATATTTTTACACCGAGTTCGTTTGCAGGCTACAAAAAAACCAGTACGATGCTCTTCACTATTTCAAGCAGTTTACTAAAAGTTTGTTTGTTACTATGGATGTAGTAGATAATCTTCGTAACTGCTAATCTGTTTCGAAATATTCTTGCTCTATCACAGAATACTTAATAGTACAATACTCTATATAATATTATTATTCCCTCTCTTTAGCCTATGCTTACTTTAAATATTCTGTACATATGTTGTTATTTCTTATTTTGTAGCGACCCGCCCCGACGTGTTGGGATGGGGGGCGGCTTTTGCATCACATATATAACTATGTTTCAAAAAACCTAGCCTAACATTAAAAAGATTATTATTATCCAATAATATTGACAGACTCTCTAAAAGGCCTAAATATAAGGTACCTATAATCTTTATTTTAAAAGGTTTATTACTAAACATGCAAAGACTTCCTACATATTAGCGATGAAAACGATGCAAATGATTGCATTTGCATCGTTCTAGGCCTCATATTTAGGCCTGTTAGAGAATCTGTCAATTTTTTTTTTTACCAAAGCTATATTACTTCTTACACAACTGTTTCCATTCATTGCTCAGCAACGAATAACTTTTTATCGACGCTTGCAATGTCTGTGACAAATCACTAAGAAAGTGCTTCCGATCTCGATATAATAAGAATGAGTTATTTGTCGATACTACCACCAGCTCCGGTAGCCGTGATCGTCTAGTGGTTAGGACCCTACGTTGTGGCCGTAGTAACCCAGGTTCGAATCCTGGTCACGGCAGTGATACACTGTCGCGGCGGAGCTTTTTTATTGTACGTATGGGATTGCTTAACTTTCTTGTTAATAGACTAGCTGGTCTCCGCAGTTTCACTCGCATTCCTGGAATAAGTTGCGAAGTAGCTTCAGGTTTAATGTAGCTTCCTATTTGTGAAAGAATTTTTCAAATCGGACTTGTAACTCTGGATATTAGCGCGTTCAAAGAAACAAACAAACTCTTCAGATTTATTATTATAGATAGATAATTAGCTGCCTCTAATTATTCTGCTGGAATGTTTACTTTAGGTTCATCTACTGTTTTCTTAATAGAGAAAAAATCGACCATAAAATAATCGATGGAGTTTGTAAATTAGCGAATTCGCTCGCGAATTGTGATAAAACTTTCTCAAGTAAATTTGAATTCCCAGCATTTGACCCCAATTCGTATTAAATAATGCAAATTTTCTGTCACCCTCTTGTTGCAAACAAGTATTGAGTTATTCTTAAAAGTTTTCCTTAAAGATTTTTCCTGTTTGAAGTGAAAATTTGAGGGTAAGCGGGAAAATGGTTTGAGCTGTCGTAAGGATTTACTGACCTTTCGGATTGGGGTGAAACTAAGAAGTCAGGTAAATTCAAAGGCACGTGAAGTCTTTCATGCAAAACTATAACCCTTGATTCTCTTTGTTAAGGCCAAAGTACAAATAAGTGTACAATATATACTTAGTTTAGTTAGTCTATACTTGTGAGGTAGTTAATATCTAGCCCTTGTATGCAATTAATGTTTTTATTGCAGCTTCCACATTCATGTAATATATACAAATAATAAAGCTGAAGAGTTTGTTTGTTTGAACGCGTCAATCTCTGGAGATACTGGCCCAATTTGAAAAATTCTTTCACTTATAGGAAGGTACATTATCCCTAAAGGTTATAGGCTACATTTTATCCTAGAAACGTGAGTGAAACCACGAGGAACATCTAGTACCTAGTACATATTAGAAGTTTGCTAAGAAAGGATTTTTAAAAATTCTATCTATTCTATGGGGTTAACATAGATGACCGCGGTTGAAACCGTGGAGCGGAATTCTAGTAGGTAAGTATAATGCAAAACACAAAGGTAGATGAACCGAATTACTGAAATGTTAAGTCTTAAAATGAGCCATTCATAAAATCATTTCGACATACATTACATTTGCACTGGATCTGTGCATATTTAGTTTTGGCTAAGGCATTATTAATTTTTACGCATTGTATGATGTCGTCGCATTTGGTCAGCTTCTTTTATGAAATCCGAAAAACCTTTAGGTACTTATTTCTATCAGTATAAAAAAACTGTATTTATCTAGTTAGTTCATCAGCAACTGTACTTTTCAGCTTCTTTTTTGACAACTATTGTTATCGTGCCTCTTCCGTCATGCTCGAGCGCATTCGATCGTGAAAGTGATCCGATTTTTAAACATTCGGCAAAAAGTAATCAAGAACTTCGTCAATCTTCTCACCAGCTCTGATAGCCGTGATCGTCTAGTGGTTAGGACCCTACGTTGTGGCCGTAGTAACCCAGGTTCGAATCCTGGTCACGGCAGTGATACACTGTCGCGGCGGAGCTGACTTTTTGTATATATTTCAGAAAAGCTAAGAACAATTTTATCTACCTACCCTACATTGTTATAAAGATTGCAAGAAATAGTTTTTGGACCAAATTGGGACGGACTTACAAATGACTTGACTTGATAATCTTAAAAAGTCAAACTCGAAACTCATTTATTCAGTTTAGGCCCTGATAGGCACTTATGAACGTCGATAGTTACAATCATTACAATAGACTCTAACACCGGTTCGGAATACACTTAAACTGAGAAAACTCTGGCAAGAAGAAAGCTAAAGATAACTCGGTCCCTCGCCTGCCACTTTACAGGGGAGCAATTAGCGACAAAGAAATTGTGCGGGGTTAAGGGGAGTAGGGGATGATAACAAAAAACGGGCGGGGACCGGATCGCACAGCAAATGAAGCCCCTAGGTACTTATTTATTTCTAACGTCGCAGGCGTGGACTGAGTTATCCGGTCGCACTATAGAATTAAAGTACCTATAGTATCGACTAACTGACATTTCACGGTCTATATACGTACGTACCAGAGTCTAGAAAACTAAAACAAAACGTCACTTAATGACGTCATAAAACGTGAATCAGTACTCCTGTGGCGCTGACCAGTCGCCACTAAACGAAGTCATTTGATGGCATAAAACTCCTGCTCGTAAAACTGCATTAAGTTTTATAACCAGCACCTTGTGATGTGCTTGGGCCAAGTTTTATTTGCCATCTGCTAATGGAAACAGATCTGGCTTTATAATACGTTGACCTAATTAAAAAAAGGTATTTATCAGCTGAGATCATTTTATTTTCTTTCATGTGGGCTCACACATGGCGTTCACTGGGCACCAAATCAAAGTCGAATCCTACTAGCTGATGAGCTGACCGCGTCGCATTGCGTCGCGCACCGCTATTGTATATTATATTTTATATTTCTCGATAAGCGTTAATTTTGCTCGGCTCCTAACTGTGAATAAATAGTAGGCTCCTAAGGATTGTTTCGTGGTGTTAAATAGCCTGTAGCCACATCTGGCTAACAACTTCATGTCCTTTAAAAAAAAACACAATCAAATTGCCTTGGTTCTATTTGATTAAAGATTCTAGGTTTTAGAAGTACCTATATTGTTCTAAGATTTTTTTCCAATTCCATGAAATCCTAAATATATTGACAAACCTCCAATAATCGTAAAAAAGTAATAAAGGTGTTGCATCAAAATCAATTATCTCAAGCGCATTGGATTGTGAAAGTGCTCTGATTTCAGTAACACTAAAAGTATCGAAAAACTTCGACCATTCTCTCACCAGCTCCGATAGCCGTGATCGTCTAGTGGTTAGGACCCTACGTTGTGGCCGTAGTAACCCAGGTTCGAATCCTGGTCACGGCAGTGATACACTGTCGCGGCGGAGCTTTATTTTTGAAATGGAATAAGTATTTAAAATGATTAAAATACTGTCACTACTGTTGTCAGCTGAAAGACGTCCACTGCTAGACAAAAGCCTCCCCCAAAGATATCCAGAATGGCTGGTCTTGCGCTACTCGCATCCAGCGGTTTCCCGCGACCCTCACAAGATCATCGGTCCATCTTGTGGTGGGCCTGCCCACGCTGCGTCTTCCGGTTCGTGGTCGCCACTTGAGACCTTTCTGCCCCAGCGGACGTCGGTTCTACGAGCGTTGTTCCCCACCCACTGCCACTTAAGTTTGGCAATTCTTCGGGCTATGTCGGTTACTTTGGTTCGCCTGCGGATCTCATCATTTCTGATTCTATCTCGCAGGGAAACTCCAGTTTTACGTGCATCAAAGCAAAATCGATGGCAAAATAAGCTCCTTAGATTTCTCCGCCCTAACGCAATCAACTTCAGTGCGTTACCACTCGAACAACTTGAAACTTCATTTTGTTTCAAGATGTCGCTCGCCAAGAGTTGTAACACCGTTTAAACACTAGTAGTAATAGGAAATGAGGCGTACAGTTTCCCAAACCACTGATTTTCCTAAAATACAGGCTAAGAGAGAATCATTTTCTTAAACATATTGATGGAGTGACTCTTTGTAAAGTTGTACAATTTAAATTTGATCTAAGTAAACAATCCATCTTCGTTTTCTAATATAACTTACTTGTAAGATACTCGTACCTGGAATCTAAGTTATAAGACGAGAAGAGATGGTTTTGTTTTAAAACTATATTTCCGAGTCCTGACCTGGGGCCTTTAATTTACTTTAATAGCGATTCAATTAAACCTAAATTGAATTGTATTTCTGTCTATTATTATTACTTATTTCCATACTTTGTGTGACGTTCTTTAATATTCTATTATAAAAAAACTGATAAATAAATATCTGATAGAATAAACATAAATATTTAAATTACCACTATTATCGACCTTTGGTCTTAGCCTCAGCTAAACAACAACCATATTAAAACCAAAAATAAAACACAAAATCACCTCAACATTAAATTAAACTGGGAAAGAAAATAATTTTACTTGAAACTTCATTATGGGGTGTAAAATCGTATTAATGAACATTAATTACCGCTAAGAAATTAAACAATCTTCATAATCCTTCAATTTCGTGATGGTAGCAAAATTGCTTCATTATAAGGTGAAATTATTTTTGTCCAGGACCGTGTAAAAGGCTTATAAGGAGTTTAATTAAATGCGGCCGCGGAGTGAACACAGAGATTTTTATTGGATTTTTAGTTGTTTTATAACATAAAAATGCTTTTCTATTGATACTGGAAATTTATTACAATTTGTAGTCTTTTCGTCTGTTAGTGATCTTGCGTTTTATTTTCTACTTACTTATGGTATTGCATCTTACTTATATTCTTTTAATTCTACCATACCCTGAATGTAACATTTCTGAAAAAGATTATGGTACATAGATTCCATAATCTTAGGGACCGTAACTGTTAAAATGAGTTGTTAAGAAATTTTACAAATGTCAATAGGTACAAACTTCTAGAAAAAAAATCCTCCACCAATTTCAATCAAAATGATTCCGTAAAGAATATTATCAATTATCATAAATAATAAACAAATAGGCAAAATAAATATAATACCTGTATATTTTTGATGTCAGATGGTTGACAAGCAGACTAGGTGGACCACCTAGTTACAACATTTGCAATATCATAATACTTGCCAATGTGTTGCCGATCTGTTACGATGCCAAGAAGGCAACTGGCTCTCAAGCCGGATCACACCAGTAGGTGATAGGTAGATTTTCAACGTGAGGGTGGTAGGCAGGCGGGTACTACAAAGTACCTAACAATGAATTCTCTACAAACAATCAAGTTGTATGACAAGTGCCTGCCATACGTTCATGCGATAACGTTGCTGTGTATTTCATTACAGGCGCTTCGGATTTATAACAAATTAATTTGTCTTTGCTATTGTTAAACTAGGTAAATATGTATAAATTTAATTCCAAAAGCGCGTTAATCTATGTGCTAAATCAACATTGTAACAAAATTTCATCAGTTCTAATTATCAAATTCCTCGTGTTGATGAGAATTGATGTTGTTTCAAAGTTGGGGTTCATTCTAATGTAATTCTGTTATGAGTAATTTAGTAATACTAAAATTTTATTGGGTTCGCTTGTTTTAAAGGATTATTTTCCATAGATTTTACAAAAATAACATTTCGGGATTAAACGGCGTGTCAGTGACCCCTAAAAATCAAGACCTTAGTTTATTATTTAAATGACTTGTTAGTTATTACATTTGTCCAAAGGTACCTATATAATAGATACATACATTACAGTTACATTTTGGACAGATATCTGAAAAATATAACTAGAAAACGGCCAGAACGGTTCTAGTTGGTGAACAACGACATTAGTCCAAATTTATCACCACATTGTCTCTAAAGGTACGATTGAATGAATACCTTAATCCCACTTACACTTAACTGGATCTATCTGTATATACCTAGTGTCATCAACTTTATCAATAAAATGAGTTCGAACCCACTGCCTACCTTTTGAAAAGATTATAACGATCCGGATGGAGCCCGGTCGAGCTCGTCACGACTGTTAACATAAAAGTTGGTGACAGGAAACGAGTTGAGGAAACCCAAGTACCTATATCCGCTGGTCCCCAATTTACTTTCTTTAACCGAAAAGCTATCTAAGACTTCGTAGAACCTTTTTCTTACTGTCCCTACAAGATTTGAATTTAGATTTGGCTTATTTTATTTGGAGATTTTCTAAGAAATGGAATCAGTTTGGAATATTTGAGAGATTTTCACATATAGTTAGCTATAGGTACTATATTGTGGGAACTTTTATATATATCTATCTATACTAATAATAAAGCTGAAGAGTTTGTTTGTTTGAATGCACTAATCTCCAGTTACTGATTTTATTGAAAAAAATCTTTCACTAATAGGAAACATTATCCCCGGGGACGCGAGTGAAACCGCGGGGAACAGTTAGTGATTGCCATGTGACATGTGTAATTTTATCATAAATATTGAAACCCTACATCCTACCCGTGTTCCCTAGGGATCTTATGTTTTCCCGGGATAAAAAGTAGCTTATGTGTTCAGCTACCTCCATACCAAATTTCATCAAAATTGGTCCAGCCTTTTGAGCGTGAAGAAATAACAAACATAGTCTCATATACTTTCGCATTTTTAATATAAGTAAGATAGTAGAATAGGATGCGTATGTACTAAGTCTGTCGGTCTTTCTTTTTACGCCTAGAGCCCTGAACCATAATAGCCTATTACATGGAAAAGGTGATGATAGCTCAGTGGTAGTGGATGCCGCGACGAAGGTCGTGGGTTCGAATCCTACAATGAGCTTGAGCTTTCGGTGAAGGAAAACCATAGCATGGTGGTAGCGTACTTTGCAGTACCCGTCTGGCTGGCTACCACCCTCAAGTTGAAAATTTGTCGCGAAACACCTTCCGGTGTGTTCCGGCAATTGCACTTGAGAGCCAATTTGCCTTCTCGGTATTGTAACAGGTCAGCAACACATTGGGAATATCTCTGGTATTGCAAATGGCGATAGGCGACGGTAACCACTTTCCACCAGGTGAGCCGTATGCTTGCTTGCTACCTTAGTAGTATAAAAAAAAGGACATAAGTTACTTTTATCCCGGGAACGTAGATGAACCAGCAAATAATATCATACGTACCAACCTCTGTATATGTAAGACCTTTCTACGCTCGCCTGATTCCTCAATCACCTTTTTGCAACTGAGTTACCTCGAGAGAAGTCATAAATAAAGTGTCCATTTGAAAATGTCTCCGATCTACATACATCGCAAATGCAGGGAGTTGGCAATGCAATTTGGCGACTGTAAATGCAGTCGGATACTTCATCCATGATGCAGATTGGTAGCAGATGCTCGCTGCTTGCAAGCACTCTCGATCTAATGCGATTTGCTTGCTATGAAAAACATTCCTCTTGAACGGATTTGAAAACATGGAAGGTATATTTACTTAAACTGTGTTTGAACAAATTTTAAGGGCTTGAAAACTCGAAAATAAAACTTTTTTTTCATACATTTAGACTTTTTTTTTCGAATTTTCAGGGTTGATCCTAAGAAAAGTCTCATTAAATGTGTTCAAATATAAGTCCTTAAGGTAGAGGCGTCGGTTGGAGCGCGAAATTCAAATTTTATCACGTTTTTTGCAAATTGTATAATATATAGGTATATTATATAATATTTACATATAATATACTACCATCCTTCTCGCAAATAACATGTTGATAACTTACGACCTATAACTGAGCTGCAATTAGCAAAAAACGTGATAAAATTTCGCGCTCCAACCGAACGTTTCACCTTAAAATATCGCTAGTTATATAATAAACCTGTGTAGATAGAATGCTGCGCTATAAATATAGGTCAGATTTGTCTATTGTTTGACAAGCCCGCTGCATCATAGGCATGCAGAATGATACCAGTTCTTGTATATTTCCCATATAAGTAGGGGAAAAATATATTCTGAAGTATATTCGGGAAAAAAAACAGAATACGTGTTTATAGCACAATGACAGTGTCACCACTGAGCGGGGGAAAAAAAATTCATCTGACCAACCACCGAAGACATATCTAGGTAAACGCTTGGCCTTAGCCTCTGGGGACTTATTACGTAATAAGGTTCCGCTGGCACACATTTAGGTATAGAACATGTGGTGGCTTAATGCTACCAACCTCTTTTATAATTTCGAATTTGTATATAGCCGTACATAAAGGAAGAATTTTATACTGTTATTTTAAAAACGTCGCAGTAAGACAAGAGTTTGATTTTCCAAGACATGGTCTGGAACAGGTCATTAATTTAGTATAGCTTCTCTTATGATAGAGTTTGTACCAATACTGTACGTCCAAATATAATATTATAAATATATACTGCTCATGATGCGAGATCCTCGTATCATTTTAACGCTAACATCAGGTGAAAAGCCAACCTACCATCCCGAACCAAAGGCTTTAAACACAAATTTACTATATATTTTTAAGTTTCTTGTCCTCAATTTGGGGTGACTTTCGAACCAGGGTAAGTTAATTAGCTTCAACCTTCATTAGTCCTATAAGACCTAAACTTACTAGGCTGATAAATGGCTTTTACTTTGAATACCGAGACGCCTACTATAATATCCACACGACACATATAATGGAAAGGAATCCTTTGAAGATTAATTTAATCTAAAACAGCTGGAAATCTGTTTTGAAACCTATGACACATTGCAAGTGACAGCGTTTTGTGTAGCTATAATAAACTAGCTGTTCTCAGCGGTTTCACCCGCGTTCTCGGGATAAAAAATAGCCTATATGTTATTCCAGGGTATGATCTCTCTATGTGCCAAGTTTCATCCAAATCCGTTTAGTAGTTTTTGCGTGAAAGAGCAACAAACAAACATACATACATACAAACTTTCACGTTTATAATATTAGTAGGATTTTACCAGAGCTTAAATTTGTTTAATTTATCTTAAACCATCTTATAACATAGATCCCATAGAATAGATGTTCCCACTTTTATCGGCAAAACTTATTAAGGCCTTATGAGAGCGACGGATTGGGTATTTTCCGTCAACGAATTAGATTGGCCATCCAAAGAAGGAAATGCTGCCAGCCTGCTAGTCGTTCCAGAACGGCAGCCCAGAGGAAATTTTCTACATTTAGCTTGAGATTTAAATCTGTTGTAAATACGCAAATATTTGTTTTTGTACATATCATATTTATCAGCGTTTTCTTGTTTGCAATGAATTATATTTTTCATAAAGTAATCTATAACTTATACGTAGGTAGTATATTATTGACTGTATGCTATAACCTTCGGGGATAATGCTATTAGTGAAATATTTTTTCAAACCGACCATCAGTAACTCCGGAGTAACTCCGGAGATTGGTTTGACCATTCCATGGCCTTAGTGTGTTTTCGCTCTTGGATTAGATATAAAACACTAGAGAAATAAATAAATATATAGTCAAAAGATGCTCAAAACACGTCCTTGGTCAAGAAACAAAATTCCAAAAATACATTGTAAGTGAGAGGTGTTACAAATTGCATTTGCTCTAGCGTCGAATTTCCTTCACTTTCCGCGCCGCACTCCAGTGCTAACGGGCACTTACGAGTACGTACGAAAAATCTGCCTGTATTTTCACTATTTTCTTTTCCACTACAATATTAATGCTCTAGAGTCTGCACTGAAGTACTTCGTTTGCAATTTGTTTAGATACAATTTTCTACCTTTATTGAATATTTTATTGATACTGGTGCTATTGCAAAACGCACTTAAACGTCTTTAGAAAAAGGATAAAAAAATAATAAAAAGGATAGAAAATGAATCCGATCAAATTAGTCTGTGATAGCGATAAATTCACATTGAAAACAAGCATTTGAACTAATTTGATAGGAGTTTTTTGTTAGAATGTGATCATAACCAGTCTGGCGTCGCTGACAAATAAAAAAAAAGGAAAATCTAAGAAAGTCGTGAAAAGCAACTATTTTGCAGGTGAATCTTTTCTTTATTGACTTTAAAAACGTTATTATTATAAATCTTATATTTTCCTGTCAAGGTTGAAATTTCAATAACATTTAAAAATAATAAAAGCGTAACGGAAACTACTTGTTATAAACAAAAGCCATATGACAACAAAATTTTTGGGCCAAATACGGACAGCGACGCCAGACTGGAAGAGTCATTGAAGACTTTTGTCGCTTACCAAGCACTTAAAGGTGTGTTCCGACAACTACACTTGAGAGCCAGTTCCTTTCAAGACTTTGTGGGCTCACCACTGTCGGTAACATTTTGAAACAGGAACCAAAATAACTTAATAACCAAAGCAACTTATTATTTGTTTCAATACCAAAAACCAATTCAATTTGAGTACTTAAGATTTTTTTCCAAACTACTCGTAGTTTATATTAGAAAACTTTTCTACCCAAACTAGAGTATTTGATCAAAATTATCCTAAGCATATATTTGGTAGCCACCCTCGAAGTTACGGAAATATCCGACCATCGAAAAAGGCTTAGCGTTGGATTTGAGGGAAAAAAACCTGATGTAATATTGAATGAGGAAGCAAATTTAAGGATCTCACGGAAAATAGGTTAGTTGGACAGGTACTAAGAGAGATTTTTTTTTAATATCGAATTATAAGCACTCAATGTCTAAGAAGGGAAGGTTTTTAAGCGCAGATGCTGGAAAATGCCGTTAGGCTTGCTTGGTGATAGATTTTTATTTTTTTAGTCTATTACTATTACGCTGTCCATGCGTGGACGGACGCAGGCTGTATTTCATGAACTGATGGTCAGACAGTTAATTTTATTACAGAATATGTAACTTGCAGCTATAATAACAAATAATAAAAATATAATAAAGTTAAAAGCCTCGGGGATGATGTAGTTTCCTATAAGTGAAAGAATATTTATAATTGGACCAGAACTCAGACCTGCTACATCCGAAATTACAAACAATACCTCTTTTGTAGTAAAGATAAGACGCGTGTAGCCGGGGGTGACAGCTAGATAGGAGTTAAGCCAAATATTCATATCAAAAGACATATTTGTATTTACATGAGAAACTGCGTATTATCGCGTCCACATTTCCAGCGCTCAATGTACCTGCTACACCTACCCGTCAACTTTGAGTACACTTCCAAACAAAAGGCCACCCCTCATGTGGGGTTGAGGTCGTTAGTCCACATTGAAACTCTTACACAAAAGACGGAATATTCGTATCACTGATTTTCTAGACTGTACCTATTACATTATAGGAACTAGCTAAATCTAGATTTACCTAACAATAGGCTCCATTTCTGAATTTGGATTACGTATAGATAGAATAGATAATGGAGTAATATTTCGTCATGCTTCTTATCTGTACTGAATATAAGAAAGGGGTAAATATGCTGCTTATACGATAGTAATTTAGATGTACCAGCCGATTTATGGCGAAAAAAATTACGAATTCAATTCAGATATGAAGCAGCAAATGTGGAAAAAAATAGCACCCCAGGAATATTCTATTATAAGCTTACATAATATTTAACTTGCCGTTTACTAGACTTACTAGGTATGTTTATGTCGAATCTTATAAGTCAATTTGGACTCACTTTCCGATGTTCAATTTATCTAAAAGTACCTGGTTGACCGAGCTTTGCTCGCTTTTTTTTAAAACGACGTCTTCTAATATTGAAACCTGGATCGATTTATCTCCCCCGAAACCCTCTGCATACAAAATTTCAAGAAAATCGCTGGAGCCGTTTCCGAGATTCAGATTATATATACCTATATATAGGTATATATATATACAAGAATTGCTAGTTTAAAGGTACGTATTAGATATTAGATAGATTTGGTACGGTACACATAATATGTAAATTTGGTACGGTACACAAAAATATGTAAGTCCGATGACCATACAATAATATGGTGGACTGATGGTGGACCTGGATAAAAATTTGTATATTGCGCTTGGAATTACAAAAAGATTTTTCCAAATTCGACTGGTAGATCCAAAGATTAGCGCGTTCAAACACTCTTTAGCTTTATTATATAGTAGGTATAGATGGAATATTTCAATGATTTTAAAAACGAATGGTTCTAAAAAGATACTTGGCTGATTTCAATCCTCTATTTTATCGAATAGCTTTATCATTGTCTTGATCGCAATAGGGCATTGTTCTATAAAATTAATAGACTTGCCTTTAGCTGTAGGTAAATAGAACACACGCTGATAATTAATCTATGTACCTACCTATCTAAGAACTATAATTTATACTTGCCTATCTACAATTTAATGAATTTCCAAAGTAATCATACTAATAATGATGCGCATTTTTTATTTTATTTATTTAAATAACTGTTATTTACAACAATAGAAAAAAATCATCGAGGCGGCCGCTGCTGCCATTAACTGTTGTAATTTTATTGTAAAAGTGGTATCTATTAAAAAAAAAAATAACGAAACTAACCTATACCAATACTGTAAATGTGAAAGTATTTTTGTTAGTATGTCCTTCTTTCACGCAGAAACGGAGCAACTGATCAATCTGGTTTTAGGTTACATATGACATTGCAGTAATGTTCATCTGAATATGTAGATTCTTAATCATTGACTAAACAGATGAACTTTATTACAAAGAGATAAGACTCATTTTCGTATCACTACGGCTAATTTCACATTACTCATGCTATATTTTAAACTGTATTAAGGTAGGTATACCGGGTGTAACGGACAGCCGACCGAAAACTGATTCCATGGATTCAAATCATGATTCTGGAGCCCCCACTTTAAATTTTTCGTCGATCTTTTCATGAATTATACGATATTTTTTCTATAGATTGATTATACTATAAAATCATTATACAAGTCTAAGTAAACCTATTTTAAAAATAGAAAAACAGTAACTACTAATTTAGACATAAAACTGCAATGTAACTCAAAATTCAAATCAATACGTATACCTACGCAAGACGCAAGCAGCTGTATGAGTTCACGAGTGAGGTCATTTCTCGCACGAGTCGGGTAGGTATAGTGATAGCGTACCTACATTGCGCGTTCAAAAATTACGATATCTGTAACCGATGACATCTGACAAAATTGATTTCTATAGTGTTATTATATGCATTCGGTGTAACCTTTTCCTAGAGTTTTCGGTCGGCTGTTCCTTATACCCGGTATAATTGAAAAAGATAATGCTTCTTAATATTAAAATTACAGTTTTATTCGATAAAAACTAAGTGCGTAATGTAATTGTGATTGTTCTTTTTGTTTCTTTTGATTATGTTTTAAAAAAAAAGGTTCTAAGACCACACCACCAAAGCTTATTTTAGTTATTTAATAAAACGTAATGTTGTGAAAGGAATTTGTTATCTCAATTTCAGCCCAGATAAGTTTCAGCGACCCTAACATTTTCATTTTTGTAGAATTCACCTTTACCATTTTTACAGTAGATTAGTTTTGATAAATATATCTACCTTCATTATACGCTGTAGTAAGGTCGATAAAATTATTCGATGTCTGAATTCCATCGAATAATTTAATCGACTTTACTACAGCCGACTCTATTACTATTTTTAATAAACCTGGAATAAAGTTTTGTTTTGAAGAGGATGCTCTCCACGAATGACTTCGTCCCTTACTAAACTGACGCTGACAAGCGAGACAGGAGAGGCGCAAATTTAGTAAAAAAAATACTGAGCTTTTTTTTTATATAAGAAAGCAATTCCTTTTCTATTCGATCTCAGAATGTATGTTAATATTCACAAGTTATTTGGATGACCCAAATAAGAGAAAAAAATCATTTTTAGTTTTAAAAGAGGTCCACCTATACCTACCCAATAAGCATTAAAGCTGAAAATGATATTTAATTAATTAGTTTAAAAACAAAAAAGACAAAATAAAAAAAAATGAAAAACTAACAATTTGTCATATACGAGTAATATAAATGAAGGTAAAATATTGTGTGTCGCCAAACACCTACTGGTATGTTCGAGCAATTGCACTTGAGAGCGAGTTGCCTTCAAGGCTATATTAAGTTCGCCACCACATTGGAAATCGCCTCTGGTACCTACTCGTAATTGTCCATAAACGGCCCACGGTCACAACACTAAAAATCATCAATTTTTAGTCCAATATCTTGAAAACGGAGCAGTTTGGAGTGTTGTATAAATAGTCATAGTCAAATTAGTCGGGAATAGGGTAGTTGACACTGTCAAAAATAAATGACCAATCACTAACCAATGCATAAAACATCTAAAAACACGTGGAAATAACAAATATGTTGTACATTTAATGATTTTTAATTACCAATGGAACCACTAAGAGTATATGATTTGATGCTACGTCACTATGACGTCATAGTGTAATATTTCATACAAAATTCCTTATAAACGATCGTTTTGACATTTAATAAAAAGTAGCTGATTTCATATGTCAGTCAACTACTATATTATGGAAACTACAATCCCTTATATAGGTCGACTGTAAGTAAAATCTTTGAGACTTGAATCGACTACTTTCATTCGAAACCAAATAAAACTACTTCACCTACACAACTAAACATACAAAATTGAATTAACTTGAATGAATTATTTGCTCTCGAAACAACTTGGGTAATATTTTCCTCAGTTTTTTTTGTGGTTTATTTTTTATTCAATTTCCACAGTGCTTCGTTTTCAGGGTATTGAGAAAATTCTCGATATTACATTTGTGCAAATCCACAGCTATCCCTCAGGACTCAGGACACATTCATGGCAAACTGGTAAACACGTTCCCAGAGAGACTGTTAGTTTAGTAATAGTTGTACGTAGTATGTTATTACTCTGTGGTTATAGTGGGCTTCTTACACTGAACTTGAGAACTCCAAACGTGAGGTTTCCAAACCCTTTGAAGCCATTACACGGCGATATGATACTATGTAGTTCTCCCCTGACTCTCTACTGGTGTGTTTCAGCAGTTGTATGGAAAACCAGCTGCCTTCAAGGCGTTGTAAAAGTCGCCACTTAGAGGTCCTCTATTAGTAAGCTGAACTCCCCGTCCACCATATATATTTTACTCCAATAAATGTAAGTCATACAAAAAACATTAATAAAAAACCAAGTGTGAGTCGGACTCTCACACGAAGGCTTCCGTACCATTCTATTCCATTCCATCTATAAAAAAGCAAAAAATTCACGTTTGTTGTATGGGAGCCCCCTTAAATATTTATTTTTAACTATCACAGTTCATGAGATACAGCCTGGTTACAGACGGACTGACAGTGGAGTCTTACTAATAGGGTCCCGTTTTACCCTTTGAGTACGGAACCCTAAAAATACCTACAACTAACAATTTATCAGTTTCTAAACTAAGTAAACAAAATGTAAAATGGCGGAGACTAATGAGAAAATATGTTTGTTGTTAATTTATTTGGTCGTATAAATAACATCGGATGGCGGCTACAATACGCGAAATACATTTTCCGTTCCCATTTCTAGTATTGTACTCGTACCAACGTTATAAATAATAAATTAAGATACTTCTTTATTTATTAACTGTACTTTTGTATTATTTTATGTTGGTAATATGTACTCCTAACTTCAACTTAATTCTAGCGATCCTCTAGGACCATAAACAAACAATGTTAGTGTTTTAAAAGAATACGTTATATTGATTAAAAAAAATTGTAGCCGCGAGAGCTCTGAAAGAACAGAG
Organism: Tethea ocularis; assembly: GCA_963555595.1. Taxonomy (NCBI): domain Eukaryota; kingdom Metazoa; phylum Arthropoda; class Insecta; order Lepidoptera; family Drepanidae; genus Tethea; species Tethea ocularis. Next base: position 12,832,887 of record OY741958.1, read on the forward strand.
GAATAAAGGCTATGAAAGTAAGTAATTAGTAGGTGTACTTAGATGTAGCATCGACAAATCTTACATCTACACTTCACTTCCGATTGACACAACTAATAAAAATCATCATTATCGCGCCATTCAACGTTCAACAAGATCATTTTCGCCTAAAGTACTAAAAAACATGGGTAATGTTGTAGGCGCACTGTTTTCGCGAATGATCGATTTTACGATTTTTTCCGATATTTCATCTAAGTTGTGTCATACTGTAGTTTAATATTGTAGTGTAAGATCCACTTGTATCGACTGACATTGACATACGTGTAATATTTATCTGTATCTAAGTCACCGGAAATGAATGAAATATAGAAATTGTATACAATTCCTATGTATTTCCCCTAGGAAATTATAATTCAATAATGATACTTGGAAATATATAGAAACTATTGAAAAAAATAGGTTGGGGCTATTTTTTTTATTTTGCATAGAATAGCAAGTATTCGCACAAAAGTACATTTCACTTACAACCCCCCAAATACCGCTATCCTTACAAATATACCGAATGTAGTACTCCGATAGATATTTAGGAAATGTATGGATTTCCTAGGAAATGTATACAATGACGGACTAGATACTTTTCCGTTAACATCTATACTAATAATAAAGCTGAAGAGTTTGTTTGTTTGAACGCGCTAATCTCAGGTGTAACTGGTCCGATACGAAAAATTCTTTCACTAATAGGAAGGTACATTATCCTTGAAGATTACAGGCTACTTTCTATCCCAGGAACGCGAGTGAAGCCACGGGGAACAGCTAGTAATATTATAAATGCGAAAGATCGTGAGGATGTATGGACGGATTCAACCAAACAAACAATCCAACTCTTCAGCTTTATAATATTAATATAGATAGTAGGATTAGGCGTGTAGCGGCATTTTTTTAACCGCGTGATATTTATTTATGTAACAAGTGATTCTATACCTATCCCCGGGTACCCCTTCACGAAATCACTTGACAAATTCACGAAACTGAGGGCCTACTACAAAAAACGATACACGATAGTTCGATCATCGTTGTCAAATATTAACCAATAGAATTGCAGCAAACTGACGACACGTGAATTTTGTGCCATTTTATTGGTTTATTTGACTTAATTATTAATTTGACAACGATAATCGAACTATCGTGTATTGTTTTTCGGAGTAGCCCTCCAGAGACAAAAATATTACTCCACTGAAACATATTAAAAATAATAATTCATAAATAAATCAATGGTGAAATATACCTTTATATTTATTCGTCAGAGAGATCCAACAATTATGGAAATAATCACAGTGGAAATAAATAGAACTCCAATTTGCTAATGGATCTGTTGCGTCCCATAAATCTTTTTTGCTGACAAAAACAAACTACCATTTCTTTTTGTTGTGATTAACATGAAAAATGCATATCCAGTTATTTATGGTAATTTAAGGAAACCTTTATTTGTTAATTAATTATTATTTCATTTGAATAAGAACAAAAATAATTTATTGCCAAACTTACATTTTGATTTAATACACATTTAAAATAGGTACATAATATTTTTTTTATAGATCTTTTTGAGTTACATTGGTATTATGTTAGTATCTCAATAATTACAAGAATACGCATAAATATTAACATGTTTACTGTCCTTTGGTAATTTTAATATTAATTGTAATATTTTATGGTACTAACTACTCCATACGAGACAAAAAGTATTCATCATTATAGGTATTTAGTTTCACAACTTATTCCTAGGAAATCCATACCTTTCTTCAATATCTATCGGAGTATTACATTCGGGATGTTTGTAAGGATAGCGAATTGTGCGGATACTTTCAATTTTTTGCAAAAATAACCCCAAACTTATTTTTTCAATTATTTTTTTATTATTTCCTAGTATCATTGAATTATAATTTACTAGGGGAAATACACAGGAATTGTGTTCAATTCCTATGTTTTATACATTTCCGGTGACATATATAAACAATCGTTTAAGGTTTCAAATATTTGAATCATTTGTTATCGGATATTTTATTCAACATTTCTATTGAGTGTCGCGAGTTGAAATCTTCAAGTGTCTTCAGGAAATTGTAAGGAGTCACATCGAATCTTTCTAAAGTACACCTTCTTAGCAGAGTTGATCTAAACTTAATCCTACAACTTAAGTTGCATCGTATATTAAGGTAGGCAAATGAGGCTTTCATAAATAAATAAACAATAAATAAATATATTTTGGGACATTCCTCACACACGGTTATCTGATCCCAAACTAAGCAGAGCTTGTACTATGGGAGATAACTGATATACTACATATACTCCTTTTTTTATAAATACATACTTATATAGATAATTATTTTTTATTAGTTTTTTTCATTAGTTGACCGTGCCGAAGCTCGGCTCGGACCCGACACGACTAACGCATAAGGTTAAGGGTAAACGTTAACGTTTACCCTTAACCTTATGCGTTAAAATTTTATCACGTTTTTTGCTAATTGCAGCTCAGTTATAGGTCGTAAGTTATCAACATGTTATTTGCGACAAGAATGATAGTATATTTACTGATTAATAACAAAATAAATCATCAAAACATTCCTCCATGGTATATTAGTAACATTTTCATGAAATAGTCGTATATGTCAGTAATATACCTCCACCTTAACATCTTTTGTACTATGACTTGTTGCTCGTGATAACTGGCTTCCACCAGATAATAAAACGTACTCGCTGGTTTACTACCTACTATACTTTAAGATAGCATAAGTCTTATTTAGTTTTGTCATGCTATACATTTTTCTTACATATTTAGTTTTTTTTTTCTATATAAAAACTTTTCTAGCTTAAAAAAACCATCATAGGTTTAAAAAAGATGCTATCTTAAGATAAAAAAAAAACAGACTAATGTTTATGGCTCAAACATAATTTTGGTCACGTACTTTTGCATGCCAGTTAAGGTAGGTATCCTACTACTACTTAATTATTTTATACATAATATCCGTTTAATTTAGTTTATAAATAATTCGCTCTTTATTGGATGATTTGAATGCTATACAAGATTGAAAGCACACGATTTTTGTATAATTTAATTCTATAAAAATATACATTGAAAGTATAAACTTAATAAAATACACAAAACTTCTGTCTTCAACATACAATTTCTTTCTTTCAAAATCTTATTTTAAAGCTCTAATACAACCACTTTGTTCGCTCGTTTCAAAAATGTTATGCGCCTATTTATTTACTAATATTACTTTTTTACAGAATGAGCTCAACATAGGTACCTAATTAACAACATTTTGAAGAAATTTGGGACATTTTACAATAAATCATATTTTTTATAGAAGGAATGGGCCGGTTTTTGTTATTGCTTGAGATCCTGTAGTCACATCGTAGCAGTCTCGTAGAGATGTTTCGTAGCAGAATCGTAGTCGTAGATGGCACTTAACTCCGGTAACCTAGCTTTATGATGTCACAATACTCATACAGCTAGATAACCAAAGATAATTAACCAATCTACAGTCTTCTGTCTTCATCTGGATTATTCTTCTTTCTTCTATTCATTATTTCAAGCAGGTACTTCTTTTCTTTTTGTTGGTAGAATATTGTCTGATCTTTGCTCACCGACCATTCTTCTGTTGGTAATCTGAAAAATACATAAAATATATTTTGAATAAAAATACAAACTTTTTATATAAATAATGGACGTTAAATAAATACCTCCAGTAACTAGCAGGTCAATTTACAAAAGCGTGAAATGAAAAAAAAAACATTTTGTACAAAAACTTGATTCTCGAGGGTAAGTTTTTACGAAGAGAATTTACTTTGAACACCTCGGGGAACACAATCACGAAATTAAAGGGGATGCCAGTGCCTACCGCCTCCGGGATACAAGAAAAAGGCATGGTAATTAAAGCCCGAGCTTTGCTCGTCCGCGCTTAAAAAAGTGGCCATTGTATTTTTGTTCCCTTTTTAATGATGCGATCTGGTAACATTGTTATAAAACCCAATAATTTTAAATGGTTCAATAATAAGTGTAATTTTTCATTATTTCTTGCCAAAACTGTTAATCAAAACATAACAATTTAAAAAATAATAAGTAGTCTATTTTAGGTAGTTATGTACTTATTATTTTGAAAAAAATTACCCCCTTAATTAAATCCTTAGTGGATTCTTAAACTTCTCCTACCAAATTTGATGCATCTAAAACCAATGATTAAGCCTGTGCATCAATGTGTCAGTCAGCAATCAATTAACTTTGAATCTAATTAAATAACAGGAAAACGTGACTGACTGCTTGACTCACAGCTCAAACCACTTGACGTTTCAGGCTGAAATTTGACATACAGATGACGTAAGCACGCGCTAAGAATGGATCTATGAAAATTCAACCCCTAAGAGGAAAAATAAGAAGTAAAACCGCGGGGCGGAAAGCTAGTTCAATATTTTAATACTAGTGTGAAAAAGACAAAGCAAAAATAAAATATCATCTTCAACCTGTATAAAGCTAATTAAAACGACCTAATTTACCTGTGAATTATTTATTACGCCGCAATTATCTTTATGTTCATTAAAAGCCTCGAAGGGAGGATAAATAATAAGTTTGCTTTCGTGTATTAAGTTTATGATTTTTAATTTGAACTTAGTTTTTGTTTTTTGGGATAATTTTTCATAAACTTACTATAGTACCATCATCAAAGTTGAAGCATGATCAGTTTTGAGACCTTTTCGCTTGCAGCCAGTAATCATAGTTCGCCATGTCAATTGTTGACAATAAAACGGCCTCTTGTAAAATCTTTTGACTAGACAATTTACTGACAATGACAATCTACTATTTTATGACAAGCGCATTGTCTGGTTATATTGTGTGAAACACAGGTAGCGGCTGTTCACTGCACACAAAATATACCCTTAAGGTGATCATGCTTCAACTTAGTCGATCTATCAGTGGCGAGGGGTAAAATTATGGCGAAGGTAAGCCGTTCAAAAAACATTGATAATTTTATACTTAATTACAGTTACAAGCCATTTTATATAAAAGTGGATTTGAATGATGAATCTGTGGGACTGGGATTTTTAAAAGGTAAGCCGATGGGAATCGGTTTGTATGGACCCTTCGCCACTGGTACCTATACTTGTATTAAACTTATTACTTTTAGATAACATTATTACAGAAGTTAATGGTTTTTGATAATATCAATTTAATGTAGTAGGTATATTGCTTTTTGTTAGTAAGTGTAGTGTAACATTGTTGGTGATTCTATTAAATAAATAAATAATGAATGTATTTTTTGGTTTAAATCAAAGACAACAAAGATACCAGGCGCCGCGCCGTTTGAAAAATATCTTGAAATAAAAATAATACAAATACTACTTGATACTTTCTAAAAAATACAATAGGTTAGTCAAGATAAATGCAAAAAATAGCATTACAATAGAATGCAAACTTACTGGCCACATTAGAGATACAAACATAAAATATATCCATAAAGCAGTTATTGACACATAATAAACGAGAACCTCACGAATGATCAAAGACAATAAAAAAAACATTAGAAAAAAAAAACAAAACGTCACCTTTTAGCGCGCAAAAAGTCGATGAAAAAAAGGTTCTTTATAGTGAGCCCACCTCAGTCGCTTAAGTGCGAATGACTTGTGTAAAGTTATTCGTCAGACACTGTCTTGTTTCGCGGAATTGTTTGGTTAGGGTAATACACTGCTATGTGAAATATAATCACCATTATACTTAGAGCCTCGCGTCCCTTCCAGCACTGTACAATACGATAGCAGAGGGGTATTTCTTGAGTAATAACATCTCATGTTACACTGGTCTTCGACACGTGACCATGGCAGTTAAGACGTGGAGGAAATAGCGGCCTAGAAACTGTTGGCTGTCATTGGTAAATTTTTCTTCACAAAGTCTTGAGATTTCTACATAACGAACATTTAAGAGAATTGCTTCAACGTGTCTCAAACTGCCTTTTTAACTGTATGTTTCTTAAAAAACAAATGCGTGGATAAACTGACGCTATCTTACGTTACTTTTATAGTGACAAAAGAAGTTAAAAAACTGGATCAAAATATGACAAGAACATCCAAAAGAGGCCGTAAATGTCGCATAAATGAACAATCACAGATTAATAAAATGTGGACGTCTCAAAATAATATCACCATATGTTAAATAATAATCACGCTATGGTATCGGCCATACAAATCGGTGGAACACTAAAATATCTCAAGCGATTTTAGTCTCTATCACAATGTATTAGAGTTTTAATCATAATGAATAATAATGTGTCAAACATAGACTAAAAATCTTAACTACCTGAAAATTTTCAAAACTTTTTAATTCTTTCCAATATGATATTTGGACGTTGTTTTGCGTTTACTTTATGTTGTTATGACAAAAGTGCTGAGAATTTCGACAAAGAAAAAAAAAATAACCGAATTTGATGTAGAGGTGGAAACTTATTAATCTGTCGTGGCACACTAGCGACGCTAGCGGTTCTAGGAAGTAAACAAATAAGCGTTCCGTGGATTTGTTCCTTCGTTACCTATCTGTACTATAAAGTACTACATTCATGGATAATAATAAAAACACAGTTCAGGTACAGACTCAGTAAAGCGAGATCCGATCTAATTGACAGGCCTTTTTTGTGTCTCTGAGAATAACTCGTGATCACGTCAAAAGTGACATAATGCTTCGAAAAAGGTAAAAGTCGTCAGTCACGACACTCGGAGCAGAACAACTGAGCATGCCTCTGCAAGGTTGCAAGAGGCAACGACCACAAGCGACCTTGTCCACTATGTACTGTAAATATTGTCTGTAAAATAGCTCTAATGACAATTCATTTATGGAAATTGCTACGTCAACTTCAAATGATAAATGTCACAGTTGCCTCTTTGTGAGTTAGCGCACAAAGTTTTTACGATTTACAGAATTCACCCACGTGTTCTTTTTGCTGTGGATTTTGAATAGAACTTTATTGTTATGTGCATATATTACTACATTTATTTGAACGCAACGTTAATGTCAGCATTCATCATTGTCACATCAAGATGTCAATGGCATCGATATGTTCATGAACTGCAGTAGTATTAGTAATAAAAGAAGGAATAAAGAAAGAACCGCGACATTCTATTTTTAAATTAATTCATTTACAATGAAAAGAAAAAGAAGTATATTTACGATTCTATATTCTAAAATTGCTTCGGAATCGTTAACGGACGTCACGTAGGCCTGATTGGACATTACGCATTTCGTCCTCACAAACGCGTGTAATGCGTTTTAAAAACGTACAATTTGAATTCGATTGTGGCCGACGGAGCAATTTGTATTCATGTGTGCGTACGACGTTTGAATAAAGGTGTTTTTGTCGTTCCTCATCGGAATTGCCTTATGTGAACGTGATGTGAAGGAACGCTAAAGCTACTCAGTTTAGTCTACACTTGTTTGAGTCATGAACGGGAACTATACGGTGCTTTGGTTTGAGCTTGCATCAGTCTGCACTTTATTATTATTATGAACTTCGCTTTGCTGCTAAATTGAAATAAACATCGAAACTAATGATTGAAAATGATAAAATATGATTTTTATTTGTAATTTAATTAACTATATCTCATTCTAAAAAATCAGAAAAGGAATCAAGTAAATTTTAGTCCTGTTAAATTAGTCCGATGGTTTATTACATGCGTGATCTTTGTTAGTCTATTTCCCCATAGATGAAAATAGCATGAACTAAGTTGACAGCTTTAAACTACAAATCTTAGTACTAAAATCTAGAAACAATCTACAAACAACATACGTGAGCTCCAAACACAACTTAAATTCAAAACAGTGACTGCATAACCTCGAGTAAGGTTTTAGAACAGCTAAGTTAGAGCATAATCTAGATATGAACGGTCACGACTGTCATAGCGAGGTCAATCTGACGTCGAATTAGTGCTCGGCGCGTGACTGGAGCAGACAATGCTTCGAGCATTTCCAGATTTGAATTCGTATGTTAAAATTTGGTATTTTTAAAATTGAATAAAATTATATTTCTTTCAAAATTGTAATGATAGAATATCATTTTCTTATTTACAACCATTTTTAAAATAATCTTTGCACAAAATTGCTTTTGGGGAGTCCAAAAAGGTTAATGTCATTTCTCGTTCCGTATTTTCGTGTGGAGTTTAAAAGTCGAGAGTAAAAACGCAAATATTGCAACAGGAAATTTCACGGTAAATAAAAACCTTTGACAGCAAAGTTGTAGAATTTTTTGAGGTTTCTTTCCTTCTCAAACGTTTTGAAACATTACCTTCGGGAATTGTTAGTCATTCATCATCATCATCATCATCATATCAGCCGAAAGAGGTCCACTGCTGGACAAAGGCCTCCCCCAAGGATCTCCACGATGGCCGGTCTTGTTAGTCATTGTTTACTGAAAACAACTCGATATTCTATAAATCTACCTAAACTTTATTTAAGCGTTTCAATTCTCCAGAGAAACCATACCTACTTTTGATATACGAACATTATTGAAAAAGGACAGGACATATTTAAAGCTTTCAAATATTATTTTTCCAATATGGTTTACCGGGATTTGATAATACAAAATGTTCTTTTATCCCTTTCATAAGTTCTTTGTTAGAAGGAGATGTAGTGAGGTTTTAGTTTGCAAAAAAACAGAATCTGTGCCACCGTCTCTTTTTGTCACATGATAATTCACATGGCGTCAAACTGGTATATCAAAAATGCCATATTTTAAGCACAAGGAAAATCATTATCAAAATTCAAAAACTTAACTATACAAAATAATAATATTGCACATCAAGGCATAACTTATTGCACATCGAAGCATTACTTAAAGTATTGCAAGCAATAATTCGCCAATTTGGGCCGTGCATCTGTGCAATATAAGTGTAATGCGCCCAGGCCAGACCGTACCTTACCCATTTATGGGCGGTGGTAATTGCTTTGGATACTAGTAATGGCTTATTCAATCCACAGAGCAATCGGACCAGTTTCTATCCGCTTCGAAACACGCCTTGGATAAGAACTTATTAAGCTCAACGAATATGAATTTATGGCGAACACTTTATAAATTACTGCAACACTTTTGACACATTGATATGATTTAGTTGATTTGTATTAAACAAGTTTACTTATGAATAAAATAAAATATTTTATATATTGGATTTTTATTTTGATTTAGAAACTACTTTAAAACTCAACTTTCTGGTATCTCCAGAAATAGAAAACACTAGTGTTATTACTATTAGTGTTATAGTAAAAGAAAGCGAAATAATTTAGTTCATATTATTACCAACGTTTCCGGGAAAAAAGTAGCCTGTCCTTTTCCACATAATAGGCTATCTGCGTGCAAAAGTTTATCTCAATCTATTCAGTGGTTTAGGCGTAAAAAGGGAAGAATCAACTCACTTCGCATTTATTATGTTAGGATTATTATTAGGGTATAAATAAGGATTAATAATTAGGAGTCCGACAAATCATGGCAGGTTTTACTTGCACTAAACTTTTCGAAATATTAAAACCAAAGACAACCTAATATCCAATCCCTTCCATGTGTACCAAAAAAAACATAAGAATTCTCGTGGAGTTTACAATGCTGTATAGCTAGTTCTTTTTTGTCAACATTAATTTCAACTGAATCGTCAGCGTCAATCATGAAACTGGTCCTATCAATCAATCAGAATAATCAATCATAATTTAAAAAAAATAGACAATGGTATTTATCTGGTTCTAAAATTATAAAAAAAACGGTGTCTCTTGAATGTGAATGAAGTAAAAAAAAACCAAAATATTTTTATAGCTATAAAAAATGCAATGGTAACATTTTAGAACAATCACATCCATTAGTATAATCAAATCACATAATGGTTACGAACGATTTTCCCTTTGAGCAGTATCCCCTAAGTTCAACCGTCTCGTTAGCCCGTAACTCGATTTACACCGAGCCCTGAATGCTTGACCTTAAGTGGCTGATTCTCAAACTTTTTAGATTAGTGCCCCTAATTATACGGTTTTTATTCAATGGGTACACAATTTTCGTATACGTACATACGATATATTTACAATTTATTATCATATAGCTATTATGACGTAGGCATCCGCTAAGAAAGTATTTTTGAAAATTCAACTCCTAAGGGGGTAAAATAGGGGATTATGATTGAAACCGCGGTACGGAAAGCTAGTTATTAATACCTATATAAACCATTAATTTACGAACTACATAAATAACTCTTTAGATGAGATCAAAATCGTGACAAAATTATCAGAATGGCAAAATGATAACAGCACCACCATATTTTTTAGTAAATACATAGTTAACCATATCTCTCAAAAACTAAATTATCTATTGATGAAGCGATACGCACTCTAGAGGATTCAACGAACAAACTTTAACGAAAATATTTAGGGATAGTACCCTGTACACCTTTGGGACTATGTAGTTCTGAAAACAATACGTTAGAGCCTAGATTTTATTGATGGATTTTACTTCACACAGATTTCCTTTTAGACATCACATAATTGATTACTCGCCCTCTTTATGAATTCTCTAGGGACAAAACACCAGTTTGACAGCCACTGTCTTAGATCAAAGCTCGACCCTCGATACGAGAACAATTTCTCTTAGAACACGATAAAGAAAATTCATTAGAGCTATCTTACAACTTAGAAGAAAAGATTTTCGTTTGATGTGCAAGATTTCTGTGACCAAGAACCTTTTACGATAAAAGTAATTTCTAAATAGTAACGTTTCTGAAAATACGCTATAGTTCACAGAGTATATTAAAATGTTTGTCTTCTCTAAACGATCGAAGTAAGAAATATTTATTAAGAGACAAGACAGGAAATTTAGTAAAAATACGGTTTTATATTTTAAAAGTAATAAAACAGAATGTATGTTAACATTTTAATGTTATTTTGATGGTCCAAATAAAAAAAAAACACTCATTGTTTTAATAAATTGACATTACTGACATATACGACTATTTCATGAAAATGCTACTAATATACCTTGGAGGAATATGTTGATTATTTTTTTTGTTATTAATCAGTAAATGTACTACCAAACTTGTCGCAAATAATATGTAGATAACTTACGACCAATAAATGAGCTGCAATTTGCAAAAAACGTGATAAAATTTGAATTTCGCGCTCCAACCGAAGCCTCCACCTTTATATAATATTTTTTACAAATCTCTTGCAACAAAGAATGCTGAGAAAAACTTAATCGAGAATCATCATTTCTCAGATATCGTCACCTTAATCAAAATATTCTTAAACTTTGTAACTAAGCCACGAGTTTGCAAAGCAATTTATATTTCGAACTGTCACGTATTTGCTATAATTTTGATTAAATTGTTCTTCAGTAATAGACATCTCCTTTGTGATTTCCAACATTTCCTCCTCACCAATCTTACAAACTTTGACGTAGATTTTGTCTCCAATGTACTGTTTTGGAAATAGAGGATTAATTTTATCTTCAAAGGCTTTTCCCCTCAGCTAGGACTAGATTTGAACTTTGGCTCCTAGACTCTAGACCGTGTTCTAAATAATGATCACGTTATAAGCAAGAATTATTAATGTATTTAGAGTTATTTTGAGTTTATTAAATAGTAGGTTGGATTTGTAGTAATCTCGTATATTAGTACTATTAGCACAATATCATTTAATGTTAGATACTTGATTTGTACCTTATAAAATAAATACAACAAAACACAACTAAACAAAGATCCAAAACCTTTAAGTATTCAATATTAATGACTACCTAAATCCTTGTAAATTCCTAAAAACGTATAAAATATGCGCTTGATACCTCCCTGCATCAAATTTATCAAACTTATCACGTAAATGTTTTAAATTTCAACGCACAGACGTATTTTGTATTCCCCATTGATAAGTTCGTAGTAAAGGAATACCAGTAAGGTTATTGAATATATAAATAGAAGTGGGTATATAGGTTATTTTTAGAATACCAGGGAACTCCAAAAGGTGTAAAAATGCGATTTCTTATATATTTTTTGTTTTTACCATAATCTCACCGTGGTCGGTGATGATGTGGCCGATGGTGGTAAACACACAAAGCCTAGAAGGAATCTGGCTCTCAAGTGCAGCTGTCGGAACACACCAGAAGGTGCTTGGCGACAGATTAAACAGACAGAGATTAACAGACGGGTTCTACAAAGTATCCTACCACCGTGCTATGATTTCCTCACGATGTTTTCCTTCACCGAAAGCTCAAGCTCATTATAGGATTCGAACCCGTGACCTTCGTCTCGGCATTCGACTTCACTTACACTGAGCTAACATAGCCTTATTAACAAAAAATTGAAATACCTATCTACCTTACAAAAGTTTATGTTAAATCAGTAACTTTTCACTACACTAAAGATCCACGAGAGTTGGTTGTGACGTCATAATTTACAGGTTAGTGTTTGATTATTTATTTTGCACATACATATGATACATACAGTGTGAGTCTTTATAAAGTGCACATATCAAAATGAGGGAATCTATACTTAATTTTATCGACGGAAAAAATATTTAAAAAAATCTAAATATTTTTTTTATTTTTTTATGGAATTTTTAAAAAAATTGTTCGCTACTTTGACCCCAGTGTAAACAAAACTCTGTAACTTTTAAACTAACTAATCTATCGCGATGAAACAAACTCCATAATGATTGGAAGTAATAAGGCGTCCTCATGAAATGAAAATTGTGGAAAAAAACGATCCTCAATTGAAAATAAACATGTTTTTTTTAGCAAAAATCAGTCTTTTTTCATCAATTTTTACAATTCTCGTAAAATTTCTCAAAAAGACTCCCCCATTACCTACCTTTTTTTTTACTTTAAGTTATTCTTCATCGTATTAGCTACCGAATAGTAAAAATTGCATGTTTATAACTCAAACATAACATTTTCTATCAAGTGTTAAAAGATGGCACTCCGAACGCTCCATTTATTGTTCTTTTAAGGATGGTTTATTTGGGATGATAATTAATACAAAAGCGTTAAATTAAAACCATTTATTATTTAACACAAAATTTAATGCATCCCCCGACAAACACACACAAAAATAGCAAACAAAAGACTATCTACCTGCTAAACAATAGTGCGTAGCCGTGCGCTAGGCCTTTCTTTGACAGTAGATAAGAAATGTTGGGATTGAGTTACAAACATGGAATTTTTACCATTAGATGGCTAATACGATCAAGAATAACTTAAAGTAGTAAAAAATGTACGTAATGGGGGAGTATTAAAGAGAAATTTTACGATAATTGTAAAAATTGATGAAAAAAAACTGATTTATGCTAAAAAAAACATGTTTATTTTCAATTGAGGATCGTTTTTTTCCACAATTTTCATTTTATGAGGACGCCTTATTACTTCCAATCATTATGGAGTTTGTTTCATCGCGATAGATTAGTTAGTTTAAAAGTTACAGAGTTTTGTTTACACTGGGGTCAAAGTAGCAAACATTTTTTTTTAAAAATCCATAAAAAAATAAAAAAAATATTTAGATTTTTTTAAATATTTTTTCCGTCGATAAAATTAAGCAAAGATTCCCTCATTTTGATATGTGCACATTATAAAGACTCACGCTGTATAAATAACCTATATAAATATGGTCGTTTTATAAAAAAATCTACTATTTGTATTCTAATCGCAGATTTCCTAAGATGTTTTCCACAAATATACCTACTTATTTAGTAACGTTACATTAAAAATACATTTAAATTATTAAATAAAAATAAGCTAATAACTACTTAAATAAAATTATAGTTCGTTTTATATAAGTTTTCATACAAAAAGTGCACTTATAGCCTGTTCGTTAAGTTTGTCACAAAAATATGCAGCATAGTATGTTTCGGATGGCATTTCATCGACCTGTCAACTATCTTTTGTTTCATCTGATTTAACAGATTTGTATGGAGTTACGTAATATAGCCCAATTTTAGGCGAAACAGATATGTTTCTGCAAATTCGTCAGTTAATACTGACCAAACATATTTCTCTAATATGATGGTGTTTAAAAGAAAATTGTTTCTAAGCAATCTCGGATTACAATCCTAACTTATTTAATATCTAGAGTACTATACATTATGAGACCACAAGGGGATGTCTGCTTGTTCATTTGCACCCTACGTAGCGTAAAGTTTTTGATGAGTTACTGTTTGAATCGCTTAGTCTTCGTGGATAATTTAAATCGAATATTTTCACATTTTGGGGTGAAGTTTGACGTGTCTGTCTGTGTATGTGTTATCAATATATTAGAATAAGTTAGATAGTTATTAAAATTTAAGAATACAATTTAAATAAGATTTTATAAATAATAATAAAACATGAAAATAACGAAAAACGGTTATCTCAATAAATAAAATTGTGCACGGAAAAGTGTACGTTAAAAAAGTAGTACTTCTGAGAATCAAGTGAATTGAATAACATATGTACAACTACCGTTTATGATAAACATAATGAAGCAAAGATTGTAACATACAGAGGCTTGCGGCAGATCTGTCTGTCAAAGGAAACGATGTAATGAGATCTGTCATAGCTTTCTGATTGCGAGTACCGCCTACAGCGCGAGTTGCGACAAAAACAAGACCACTATTAAAGAAACTATAGCCATCACTGTTGACGTGATTGTAGGTAGATGCTTCATTTCCGTAGTAACAAAACTATAGATTTTTTGTCATAGTTGTTTTGTTCAATAGCAATGGTCCTGTAGTGTATGAAGTACATATATTTACTGTGTGAATGTGTGCTCACCATTATGTATCAATGTTATATTACAGTAGTAATAAAGTTGACTTCAAACAGTTCGTTCGTCTCTTTTATCTCCCGAGCTCACAACCTTATATGGCGACCCTGCCACTCGAGGCGGTCTGCCAGAGTTCGGTCGCGCGAAATTCGTTTCGGTATTCATGAACTAAATAATTAAGAAAATGTGACTTTTATATATATTCCGAAATTTAAAACAAAAATAAAAAAAAAACATTATGTGACCTGTGAAAATGTGCCGTTCCAATGTAGAAAAAGATGAAGTATTCATCAACCAGAATGCATCTGGTGGATCGAACATTTCTTCGCAAGAATATCACTTATCGAATATAAGCATAGTGATGTTTGTAATTTGCACCATGCTCGCTGTTGCCGGATTATACATGTTATTCAAAATGTATAAACGATGCCACCAAGGGTGGATAAGAAACGAATATTTGACGCAAAACTTTATGCGATCTTTTCGTCGACCAAACCGTCTGGACGAGCCTCGGGTTTGCTACGAGTGTCATCAGAAGGAGTCGGGAGCGGTGAATATTGAAAAAAAGTGAGAAACATTGTAAAGTGCATTAATTAAAAATCAGTGATGAGTGTAAGTAAGAAATGCATGTAGACCTACAGTGAACTCCTTAGGAATTCCTTAGTTATTTTTTTTTATATTACTTGTATACCTTATTTTATAATATTCAAGAGTTGAGTAGTATACCTAATATATACCTATAATGAGTCAATGTCTTCGAATCAATTATTATTAATTATTATGAAGCTATTTCAAAGTTATACATAAATAAATGGCAAGTGAACTTAAAAATATATATGCCAAACTTAAACATATTAGAGATAACTTACTAAAGTTAAGTTATGTTAAAAGAACTGAGACTACCTTACAAGAAAAACTGAATGAGGCAACTCAGTTACGTATAAAATTTGATGAATGTATAAATGACTTATCTAAACAAATTGAACAAAAAAAAATTCAAGGTCAAATTTTAAAAGAAATACAGTCCTATTGCGATTCTATAAAAGATTTATACGTACAAATAGAAACATTTTGTTCAAAAAATTACAGCTCCGAGAGTACTGTCGAAGGTGTTGAAAGCAAAATCCCTATAATGGAGACCTTCAATTTTAAGACTGCGGTATCGCTACTTCCGGTTATGAACGGTGATGAAAATACGACAAAAAACCTTATAGATGCCATTGAACTATATAGTTCTACGTTCAGTAGTGAAGGTAAAATTATGCTAATTAAATTTGTATTGAAAACAAGACTAAATGAGAATGCTAAATTAAGATTATCCTTATCATACGATACTTGCGAATCACTTGTTGGCGATATGCGAAACCACCTGCTTACTAAAAAATCCAGCACTTCTATACATAATGAGTTAGTGCAATTAAGACAAAACGGTACATCTTTAGATAATTATGGGAGTAAAGTAGAACAATTATTTGTTGATTTGACCATTTCCCAAGCTGACGGTGACCAAAATGCGTATAAAATATTACGCCCTTTAAATGAGAAACTCGCAATTAAAAGCTTCACCAACGGCTTACGAAATCGACAACTCAGCACTATTTTAGCAGCACGTAATTACCTATCCTTGAAAGATACGTTAAGAGCAGCGAAAGATGAAGAAGCTTCCTGTAGTCATCAAAACTCTGAAGCGTCGATGTACTTCGGAAATCGAGGTAGATCAGGTAATTATAGATATTCACGTAACTTCAATAATGGAGGACATTTTGTTAGACGAACAGGTCAACCAAGTATGCAGTTTTCACGAGGATACAACCATAAATATTTTCCTAACAATCAGTCGCAGACTCGAAGTTCAGAGTCGCAACGAGGTAATCGTGGTCATAGACAAGTATCATCTTATCGAGGTAGACAGAGTCGTAGTTTTACTCGTACTCAAAACGTACATTATATGCGCAATAACCCTGAATCGGTTGGTCAGGTCGAGCAAAATTTAGAAACAAATAAAAACCAGGCTTTAGAATTTTTTCGTTGATAATTTCATATTAGCCTGTGACAATAATAGCTCGGTGGAATTCTTAGTACAAGATGCCAAATATGGTTTTCTAATAGATTCTGGAGCATCTCTGTCGGCACTGAAATACGAAACTGTGATACGTTGGAATATTCCAGTGCATACAGAATGCATTCACATAAATGGTATTGGTGGTCAAATTCAAACACTTGGATATGTTTATATTACATTGAACGTAGATGGGCAGGAATTTGTACACAAATTTTATGTAATAGAATACTTACCTTGTACACAACATGGAATAATTGGTAGAGATTTTTTACGAAACTACAAAGCTATTTTAAACTTTGAAGATAATACATTATCAATTAATAACTTTAAAAAGATTGTTACGGTATCCATGGTTGCTAGTTCTTTATGCAAAAACAGCTTCCTAAGTATCCCACCGAGGTGTGAAAAAATATTTAAGATAGATACAAATTTCAGCAATGAATGTGTAGTTCTACCAGAAGAATTATGCAAGGGGGTTTTCATGGCTGGGAGTCTATGCAAACCTACCAATGGAAAAATTTGCATACAAATACTTAATACTCGCGAATCAGAAGTAAAACTTAACTATTTTAGGCCAGAAATACATAGTTTGTCAGAATATAATATATGTAATTTTGAAAGAGACAATAATATTGATGGAGATAGAGTACGTACATTATTGTGTCAACTGAATTTAAGTCATTTAAATAACGAGGAAAGGATATCAGTTCAAAATATATGTGCCAAATTTTCAGACGTATTTAACTTACCTAACGACAAATTAACTACAACTAATCTATACAACCAGACCATACAGTTGAAACCGAATGCAGATCCAGTGTATGCCAAACCATATAGGTTACCATTTTCACAGCGTAAAGAAGTTGAGAAGCAAATAAAACAAATGATTTCAGAAAATATAATAGAACCAGCAAAAAGCGAATGGTCAAGCCCTATTTTATTGGTGCCTAAAAAATCAAATGACGATACTAAAAAATGGCGATTAGTAATTGATTTTCGCAAATTAAATGATAGAATTCTTGATGACAAATTTCCACTTCCAAATATTACAGATATTTTAGATTCCTTATCCGGTGCAATGTATTTTTCACAATTAGATTTATCTCAAGCTTATTATCAGGCAAATCTGAGCCCAGAGTGCAGAAAATACACAGCATTCGCAACTCCTTCTGGTCAATACCAAATGACTCGTCTCCCCATGGGATTGAAAATCAGTCCTAGTGCATTTTCTAGGTTAATGACAGTAGCCATGTCTGGACTCACATATGATAAACTATTTATATATTTAGACAATTTAATTTGCTTTGGACGTAATTTAGATATTCATAATAAAAATCTCATAGATATTTTAACTAGGCTTCGAAAGGTAAACTTAAAATTAAATCCAAATAAATGTGATTTTTTAAGGAAAGAAATGCAATTTTTAGGACATGTCATTTCAACCGAAGGTATAAAACCAGATCCAGAAAAAGTCAAAGTCATTCAAAACTACCCCGTCCCGAAAAGCGCAGACGAAACAAAAAGATTTGTTGCATTTATAAATTTTTACAGAAAATTTATTCCTAATTTTGCAAAGAAATCCATACCTCTCAATAAACTAGGTCGTAAAAATGTAAAATTTAACTGGACGCAAGAATGCCAAAAATCTTTTTTATCATTGAAAAATGAGTTAATCTCACCACCAATACTGCAATACCCAAATTTTGATGATAATAATATATTTATATTACAAACCGACGCATCCGGCTATGCGATAGGTTCGGTGTTATCAAATAACGACAATAGACCGGTAGCATTCGCTAGTCGCAACCTCAATAAAGCAGAAATTAGATATCCTACGATTGAAAAGGAGTTATTGGCTATTGTTTGGTCCGTAAAATATTTTAGACCATACCTTTATGGGCGAAAATTTTTAATAAAAACTGATCATAAACCATTAATATATCTTTTTAACATGTCAAACCCATCTAGTCGTTTGACAAAATTTAGACTATTACTAGAAGAATATAATTACGAAATCGAGTATGTCAGAGGAGCGGACAACGCAGCTGCAGATGCTTTGTCACGCATAAGAATATCGAGTGAGGAATTGAAAGAAATGAACGAGAATGTTATGTCTGTTCTGACTAGAGCGCAGAGAAAACGTATGAAAGAAACAAATGATCGAGATGTTGGTGACAACCCTTTGGTCGATAAGGTTAACACAAACGATTGGACCGATCATCCAAAAGTTGTGGGAACACTTAAAAAACCAAACGATTGTACTGAATTGAGGTTTGTGGATGAGAAAGAATGGTTTAAGATAGAGGGAAGATCAACAGAACAATCATTGTTCGCGTATAGTTCTACAAGTTCAATAATATATGTAAATCCTTCGTTCCGATCATATTGCGCACGAGATGCCTTTGTGAGGAAATTAGGTTACTATTGCAATCAATTAAAAATAGATTGTTTATATATCGTGAAAAATGAATATAATCATAAAGTAATAAAAGAGTTAACTCGTATTATAAATGACACACCAAATTGGTCCGGACCGCGATTATGTATTTTAAATGGTGTCATACAAATAAGTGATCACGATACAAAACGCGTTATAATAAACGACTATCATATGTTGCCAACGAGCGGTCATGCTGGCATAAGACGTATGATTAACAATATTAAAAAACGTTTCTTTTGGCCAGGATTGGAAAAAGACGTAACCGAATTTGTGAGTCGTTGTGAAAAGTGTTCACGTCAAAAACACTTTAAACATATAAAATCCCCTATGGTTATAACAGATACGGGACATTCTACTTTTGATAGGATATATTTAGATTTAGTCGGGCCCTTAAGTAAAGATAGTGATAGTTATTCGTATATTCTCACTCTACAGTGTGATCTTAGTAAATATGTAGAAGCGTATCCCCTTCGTAATAAGGATACTATTTCGGTAGCAACAGCTTTTGTAAACAATTTCATATTACGTTACGGAATTCCTCGACACATTATATCTGATCGGGGAACTGAGTTTGTTTCGATGGTTATGAAAGAAGTATGCCAAATCCTTCAAATTAAACAAATAACATCTACAGCATATCATCATCAATCAATAGGTAGTTTAGAAAACAGTCATAAAAATTTAATATCATATCTTCGTATTCATACTGATAACGAACCACAGAATTGGAGTGTATGGTTACCATTCTGGTGTTTTGCATTTAACACAACAGTACATACAGAAACAAAATATACACCGTATGAACTAGTTTTCGGGAAACAGTGTAATATTCCGAGCAATTTAACTTTAGATGTAGATCCGTTATATAACCCTTATGATTATCCCAAACAACTTAAATATAGACTTCAAAAATCGCAATATGATGCAAGGCAAAATTTAATTAAGAGCAAACATATTAGAAAAGTTAAGTACGATAAGTATATAAATCCTATTAACTACAATATTGGTGATATGATACTACTTAGAAACGAGCAATGTGTAAACAAACTCGATCCTCTGTATGTAGGACCTTATAAAGTAATCGAAGATTGTGAACCGAATTTAAAAATAGATTATAAAGGTAAAGAAATGTTAGTTCATAAGAATAGAACTAGACCTTATAAACAATAAAATAAAATGTAATCAATTTTATGTAATCTTGTTAGTATTATAAGATTTATTATGTAAAAAAAAAATATATATATATTATTTTTTTATTTTTTAACGGTGGGCGTGTAGTGTATGAAGTACATATATTTACTGTGTGAATGTGTGCTCACCATTATGTATCAATGTTATATTACAGTAGTAATAAAGTTGACTTCAAACAGTTCGTTCGTCTCTTTTATCTCCCGAGCTCACAACCTTATAGTCCATTATTCATAGAAGAAACGTTTAGTTAGACGTTTCTTGTCATGGTTTATAGGTTACATTCTTTAGTTTTACTTGGTTCTACTGTTGAATAAGTAAGTCATCGTACCTTTTTATTGTATTTTTTTATGTCAGAAGCAGGCAGGCGGTCCACCTCATGGTAAGTGGTTACCGTCGTCTATCGCCATTTGCAATACCAGAGGTATTGCTAACGTGTTGCCGACCTGTTACAATGCCAAGAACCGTGATATGGTTTCTTCACGATGTTTTCCTTCACAGAAAGATCAAGCTCATTGTAGTTTTAATTCATTTATTTAAATTTATAAATATTAGGTATATATATTATTTCTTGTTAATATTTTAGTTGTTGCTCTAATTTTTATTGTATTTCAAATATAACAAATTCTGGTCTATTTGTATGTAACTTTTAACATATAGATATAATTGGTTACTATAAATTTATTTAGTCACTAAATCAATTAAATCGGTTCTAAAAACTTGATACACGATTATAAATAGGTACCCTAATAGTCATATCTACTGTAAAAATGAGATTTGTTCAAATCTCTTGTCAATCTCGAATCACCTCTTTCCATCACGTACTAGCATCAATAATCGATAAATCAGACGTCATCTCTAATCTATCTGAACATTGCAAATCGATTCATTCATTGTTTGCATAATTATCGATTCATTCATCACTCGAATGATTGCTGGCGTCATTATGCTACGGTGCAGTGCCCGCGGTGGCGGCGCGGGCGCTCGTAATTACTATCATAATTACAAATTCAGAATTATGATAATTTACCCTTTTTGTTTTACCCGACGATGACTATTCATGGTGAGGGTTCCACACAATTATGTTTCCGATGTATTAATTGCTCAGAATACGTTTTAAATTTCATTTATAAGTTGATCAGGTGGTTAGTAGCTTCCAAAATGGTTATAAAACAAACTTTGTTCAAGTAATTAGATTACTGAATATCACTAAAATCAATCCATACGAAAGAATTGCATAAAGTCCACTATCATATCTTTCACGTTAAATAACGCCCCAGGAATCCTTAGGAAATAGAATAAATGAATCTACTATGGAATAAACTAACAGTCAATCTATAGAATACCTACCTACACAGTAACATTTTAAATTGAACATCCAATCCACACAGTATTTTTTATACCATCCATAACAGGCATTGTTTAAGACAGAAAAACGGGGGTTAGCATAATGGAGCTAAGTACAGGTGTCACGTAGCAAATATAATACGTGTGTAAGTGAAGAGACAGGTGAAAATCGCGTGATGGCATATGGCGTATGAGTAATGAACACAAACGTCTTCGAAACGATTTGAAGGAAAATTTGTTATTTTATACGATAGCATTTATATTTTTAAATGACCTTTTTTGAAAGATGAAACATGATTGTAATTATTTTTGTTTTACCTATTTAGAAACTCAATCGTTCACAAATAATGACAAGTAATTACTTTAGAAGTATATTTAAGCTAAATCCATATAGTAAAAGTATATAATATGTCTCAGGCAAACTATAGCTACCCTAACTATACATATATTTGTCAGGTCGTTCAAAATGGTTTAAACGTCCATCCTAACAACATAAAATATTCTGCGCTTTCGAAAACTTAATACAAAAAACTGTCTACAAAGAGTAACAATTCCGCTTCAAATACTTTAAACGCTACGTACCGGTAAAATGGATTTTTACCTCCAAGCCTCGGACAGATGCCAGCCGACACAATAAAGTACTTCGTCAATAGTCGGGATCACTCGGGACACTACAGAGCCGTGTAAAACCCACAGGTGGCTGCACAAGACTGAGAACCGAAACAAAATGAGCTTCCCTGCCCTCCTCGTCGGTTTCTCTCAAGGGCGACAGAGGGGAAACCCAAATAACCTCAAGGGACAGAATGTATAAAGACAGGTGGACAGGCAATGTACGCATCACTTACCTGCTCAAAAGAAAAGAAAAGATATAAAAGGATACCTGCGATCCGGTTCGGACTTGATATTAATAAAATTGGTTGAAGCCATTTGAGACTTTACTACTTATAAGTTTCATGACCGTTTTATTAAGATTGGTATTTCTCGAATATTTTAAAAATGTGTTACTCGTATGTTTACTATAATAAACATGTTTTAAAGTGGTATTTGAAAAAATATAAATAAAACAAAAGAATAAGGATTTCGAATATTTTAGAACTTGTAAAGCTTGGAATTTGGATTTTTGCAAATAAAATACCTAGAGATACAAGAAACAAAAGTCACAGATATAGGTTACCTAAATTGACTTTTGGGCAAACACTTGCAAAGTGATGTTACCTTTTCGTTTTATTTTCATAAAATGAAGTATTTTATATTGATTCGATTAAATAAAAATGTTCCAATGTTCTATTTTATAGAACCAAGAAATAACCGGTTTTGTTTATCCATCTAATGTTCTAAACCAAACCAAAAATAATTAAACAATTACCCTAGTGCGTTCGAAACAAAAACTAATTGAATATAATTTTGGCAAATCAACTCTTTAAGTGTTCCCACGTTTAGCGTAATAGGTCCACCTACATTATGTCGAATGTAAATTTGTCAATTTGTCCGTGTTTGGCGTGTCACGTATCATTGGACTCGTTTCGTAAAGAAATTGACCGTGACACGAACGAATTTACATTTTGTTTCCAAATTGACCAATGCATCGATTGTGTTGAATTGTAATTTAGGCAGTGTCAAAATGCTTATACTGCCTATAAGCCTGTGACCTTGGTAAGGTAAAATGAAAAATCAGGACTATTCTTTTATGATTATCTATATACTATTAATATAGCTGAAAAGTTTGTTTGAAAGCGCTAATCTCCGGCGTTACTGGTCCGATTCCAAAAATTATTTCACTAATAGGAAGGTACATTATTCCCATATAGGCTACTTTGAATCCCAGGAACGCGAGTGAAACCATTGTAAAATAAAGTAACAATTATCTATGGGTTTAGTATCTACATAAAATCAGTGTAAGGAAAAAAGTTACAGCAAAATAATTTTATCACTTTTTAAAATCAATAGGTTTTTCGTTTTCTAAATCATTCATACATTCTGTTTGAACAAGCTGTGTTTAAACTGATATAAAAATAAAATAATAAAAAATAAATAAGAAAGTTTGTTATCATGTAACACGTATTAAATAAATAAATAAATAAATATCCTGGGACATTCTTCACACACGGTTATCTGATCCCAAACTAAGCAGAGCTTGTACTATGGAAACCAGATAACTGATATACTACATATACTACTTTTTTTTTGTAAGTACATACTTAAATAGATAATTACACCCAGACTCAGGACAAACAGACATGTTCATGCAAACAAATGTTTGTCCTGGATGGTAATCGAACCCATGACCAGCGGCGTGATAGGTGGTATCTTAACCAACTGCGCCAACTGGCTTGTCTGCGCCAATTAGCTTAAAAACTAAGCAGTTTTATATTAAATAATAATCACACTCAATTTAGCAACGCAGACAACCTAAGGTCATCGAGATTAAAAAATAAATTAATAGTCTTACTTTTTTACATATTATTTACATGTTTTAGATGTTTCTTTTACAATAGCTGACGAGAGCTGACGATTTCGTTGTTACTATTTAGAAACACGTGTATTTAATGACGTCATAGAGTAATTCAGAGCTATATAATTAAGTATTTAATAGTAGACATATGGCGTTCTAAATAGATCTAGTCTGGGCCTCTACCGAATATCTTTGGTGGTAATCGTAACCGACACCATTATTGAAAATCAGCCAATGAGGGCTCACCACGCCCACAAAATGGTCTTTTTCGTAGCGCGTCATTGGATGAAATCATTAATGGTGTTCATTACGATTACCACCAAAAGATACCTACGCAATAGCCAGACTAGTCACAGTGATGCAAGCTCTGGAAAGACTTTGAACAGTCACTTTAATCCATTTAATAATAAGTCACTGCCTATAAAATATGGCACAAAAATTAATAGAATAAAATAATAAATATCCTAGGACATTCTTCACACACTGTTATCTGATCCCAAACTTAGCAGAGCTTGTACTATGGAGACCAGTTAACTGATTTAAAATACATACAAATAGATAAATACACCCAGACTCAGGATAAACCAGACATATTAATGCAAACAAATGTTAGTCCTGGGTGGGAATCGAATTCCTACGGCGCGATAGGTAGTGTCTTAACCAACTGGCCTGTCAAAATTATTGGAGACATTCGACTGTACAAACTTTTCATTTATATAACCTAATAGAAGATACTTTGGAGTTAGAAATGACAACAAATGCTTATATAAAATATGTATATCGGAACTCCTTTACCACAAGTACACTTTACTTTATTACAAGTAGTAGCGTATTTCTCAATAAGTTCTATAAACCAAACAAAAAAGCTTAACTATTGAATTTTGACTATACGACACCACCCTTAAAGAAACGAACTATTATTACAAGATCTCACAACAAAATACACGGTCTATTCGTAGTAAAACTGTTAAAAATAATACCACGTTATCTCCTAAGTATTGGTCTTCCCTCAACTGTTCAAGAACCACTCGAAAACTTTAATTGTTTCTTTTGTTTACTACATCTTAAAGCCACAATGAAGGACTGGAGAGGATTTAAAAAAGAAAAGCCACGAGACAAAAAGACGTAAAACCTTTATGTTCAGGTAGTTACCCAAGTGTGTTCTTGGAATGGCGATGGCCAGTAAATTTTTATAGCACCCTCAAGTGTTATTGGTTTGGAAAAACTCTGCATAATTGAATGTTTTATAATGTTTTAATGGTTATTTTCCCGTGAAATATAGGTACACGCTTTTAATTATACGCTTTAGTGCTTTTGTCCATGGTTCAATTATGGTTACTTCATAATATCAGAATGGTTGTTTCGCGTATTTATCACATATTTTCGAAAAATTATATAATAGAGTTCAAAAACGGTTAACTAGTATGTCAAAGACAATTTGCTCGAGCATGATTTACTCGCATGTAAGTACAGCAGTCAACACAACAAATAAAGGTGTTGCACGAAACGCGTGTTTCAATAGATATCGCTAATTACATATTAAACATGTGTTTCAATTAAGTAATTACTGATACCAAACATTTACAAAAATACAGCATTTAGAGTATAGACAGTGTATATAGACAATATATATAGATAATATTTACAATGTAGTTTGTTTTTTTTATACTACTAAGGTAGCAAGCAAGCATACGGCCCACCTGATGGTAAGTGGTTACCGTCGCCTATCGCCATTTGCAATACCAGAGATATTGCCAATGTGTTGCTGACCTGTTACAATACCGAGAAGGCAAACTGGCTCTCAAGTGCAATAGGCTAGTTTACAGTGTCAAAAATAAATGACCAAACACTAACCAATGCATAAAACATCTAAAAACACGTGGAAACATCAAATCTGTTGTACATTTAATGCTTTTTATGATTATTAATTACCAGTAGAACCACTAAGAGTAGATCATTTGATGCTGTGAAACTATGACGTCATTAGGTTAGTATTTCATACAAAATTCCATATAAACTATCGTTTTGACATTAATTAAAAAGTAGCTGATTTGATATGTCAGTAAACTACCCTATTGCCGGAACACACCGATAGGTGCTTGGCGACAAATTTTCAACTTGAGGGTGGTAGCCAGCCAGGCAGGTACTACAAAGTACCCTACCACCGTGCTATGGTTTCCTTACGATGTTTTCCTTCACCGAAAGCTCAAGCTCATTGTAGGATTGTTTTGCTACTAATGCTAATAATGATAGTTCAGGCACAGTACCGGCGTTAGGGTAGGGTGCGGTAGGGCGACCGCCCAGGGCGCCTAAGGCCTATCTTTATTTCCAGTCGCTCATGGGCGAGTCCTGCTTACTCGTAAATTCTCTAAGTCTAAAGATAAAATGGCTATAATGGCTTAAAATCCCTTTTGCTGGCGGGAGAAGGGGGGGGGGTCATCTCGCCCAGGGCACTGGTAGAACTAAAACCAGCACTGTTCAGGCACTACACAATTTACAATAAAGTTTAAAAGTTCGATAGAAAAAGATAATCATGATTTGAAATAGATTTTCGATGTAAAAAAATATAAACAGAATACAGAAACCTCAATAATAATACAGCTAGGAAAAATCGTGCGACCGGCCGCCGCGACCGATCGTACCATAGATATGGCTATATTCAGACAGACGCGGCGCGGGCGCTCGTCTCGCGATCGTGACGATACTTCTAATGCACCCCATTATGAACACTGCTATAGGAACACCATTTATCAACACGTAAGTAGGACACTTGCTAGACATTTCTATACTGTTACATTATTAATTAAACACGAATCTGAAACAACTTTTTCAACTTGAAGTTTATTAATATTCTAACTTGTCTGTAAAATAAAATGTAGCGATGTAAGACGCGGCTTCAAATAAAAACTTCTAAAACAAGCCATCAATCAAGTTACACGGTGAACACAGATACTTAACACACGAACGAATCATGAAACCATAGAGTTTCTAATTTAATTTGGACATCGTAATAAGAGGAAATGATGCACAAGGCACTGAACGTTCCGGCGAACCGCGTCGAAGTGTTCACACGAGAAATTTACGGTCACTGACTATGTAAATGGAGGATAGTGACTAATTCTTGATACTTCAGAGCCGCAGACGAAAATACAGTTAGCACAAATGAAGAGAACAAAGGAAAGCTAACGTTCTCGCGAATATACTGAAACTTATATAGACATGATGAATTGGAGGCTGACATTAACTTGGAAGAGAATAAGCAAGCTATAAACAATTGCGCATCGTGACTAACGACGTTCTGTATAATATTAGACAAAATGTTACAAAGAGTAGGTATGTGGTATTTTTTTAGCTCAGATTTATTATCATACGCTTTAATTTTGTAATCTTTTGAGAAAAATATCATAAAACCATAATCAAATTAAGCATTAGGCTATTTGCGTTCCAAATTTCATCGCGATTGATTCAGCAGGTCGTAAAAAAGTAACAAACAAACAAACAAATTTTCGCATTTTTAATATTAGTCAGGATTTCATATACTTTTAACGATACACTTGAAAACACTTTTCCTTAAATATTCACCGAAATAAAAACTCATGGCCACCATACAAAATAGTTAGATTTTTCCAAGCACATTCTTAGCCGAACGGATTCACACGCTTGTGACTTGTGAATGATACTTGTACATACATTCACGGTCGGTGACTATGTAAATAGGTATTTGAATTCTAACACCGACTTGGGGCGAGCGTCGACCGAACAGACGAATATTATTACCGTCCGTCCACAAACAATGGGTGTAACGGGAAAACATATTTTTTGAAACTAATTTAAATTAATAATTACATTTCTTATCTATTCAACGGTAGATAAAGTTGCATAATTGTTTTCATTATGATTATAACAAAAATATAGTTTATTAGCTTCCGCTCTACGGTTTTAGCCACGTTCCCGAGGGATGTTAAGTTTTCCCGGGATAAAAAGTAACCTATATAATATTCCAGGGTATCTAGCTATGTGTCAAGTTTCATTCAAATCAAATCAGTAGTTTTTACGTGAATAATTGTGACATAATCTATACTCATATTATAAATGCAATATTACCAAACTGAACCACTGAATTCATCGTGATAAAATTCAGCACGCAGCGCCAATGATATGGAGACCGACAGCGCGGTACATAACCTCTGCATTCCTGAGAAAAGAGTAGCCTGCGGACTTTTCTATACCATGAGGCTATCAAAATGTGAAATTCCATCGTAATCGGTTGAAAGGTTTGATTGTTAAAAGGTAAAAAATACCTATGTACTCATCTTAGTGTGTTTTTTTTTTTCATATTAATTTTAGGTAATATAGTCCCAATTTTTGTCTTAAATTTGTGTATAAACATAAAACTGATTATTTTACGCAAACACAATCTTATGCCGTGTTACATCAAGGAAAAGTTGAAGAAAAACTCTCAATCAAGTTATGTTAAGTGAACTATGCCCGTGTGGGTACACTAACCACCAGTGTTTTCACAATAATTTTCCTCGATTCAAGTTAGGAACAACAATTTTAAAGGTACTTTATACATTAGGTATTATATATTTTTTTTAAATTCAAAATGTTCTCTATTTGACAGAGCGAAAAATGTATGATCAAACACTTAACTAGTGTCATACAAAAACATAAAATACTAACTAACTTTTACCCCCTTCAGGATTGAATTTTCAAAAATCTACGGCACGATCCCGATCCGTCCAGTGATTTGTGCCGTGTTAAATCACTCAGTCACCTTTTCCATTTATATATAGATTTAAAGATTTTTTTATCACCAGTTGAACCACTAAGAATTAATTGAGGATGTAACATTATGTATGACGTCACAAAGCAGTAGGTATTTCAAATAAAACTTATTTTAGTTGACAATCAAATTACTATTTTGAATCTTATTTAAAATACAAAATCAGTGTAACTTGAATCGCATTATCGTCAAAGGAAATTAGTACCTAACGTAATGTATCAAAGCTAATAATAACTAACCAACATGTACGTACACAATTTCTTAAATGACATCAATAAATACACAGTTGCGCAACGTAAAAGTTGTTCGGGTAAGTGCAATTACGAACAATTAGTTACAAATCTGTCCCCATTTTGTGCCATTACGGGTCATGAGTGGAAACCTGATGTTAATAAACGTTATCCGTTGCCCAACCCGATTCTGGGTTGAAAATGCAATTTATTTATAAAGCCCAATATACACTGTGCTTTTCTCTCAATTTATTATCTCAGTCGGAATTCTATCGACAATTTGGAGTTGAAACGACCGAGATTTTACGTGGCTTCGATGTTGAAATCGGTCGATTGAAACGTCCATTGGAGCATATTCAATTAGTGTATCTGATTTTAATTTCAGTTAATGTCTGATGATTGTGTAGACGTAGTACGGGCTAGTTTTAAATTGATCAAGTCCGGCTCTGCGCGATTAAGTAAATGTTAGTTTTAATCGGTGTTCTTACTGTGAATAGATACAGGTGTTTGATAACGAATAGAATAATTTATATGTTTTACAAACACTGTTTGTTTTATTTTAATAAGTATTGTGATTAGCCAAGACTAGCCTAATTTCACCAACGTCATTTCGGCTGTGACAGAATTTGTATAGAGAATCTGTCAAATTGTCATATTTACTCCGTAGATAAATGCTAACACGATATTGGTGAAATTGAGCCTAAGTTAATGAACCTCGCTGGTTATATATAACCCTAGAGTAAACATGTGATGGTGAGTGCAAGAACCTTCTGTAACACATTTAAAATAACTAAAATTAAAAAAGTAAAGAATCCCCCGAAACTCACTAAAAAATTGGTGATAATTTTCAAACGGCTGAGCGGATTTTCTTGAACTAAGTACACTCCCGATTAAGTCACCTTTCAAACAAAAATAACTAAATCAAAATTGGTCCATCCGTTCAGGAGCTATGTGGCCACAGACAGACACACACACAGACACGTCAAACTTATAACACCCGTAGTTTTTGCGTCGTGGTTAGGGCATGCAATTATCCGCCTCATTTTACTATCCGGATATTTCGGATACTTCCAGTTCACTATCCGAATAAATCCGGATAATATGGATAATTCGGATACCCCCTTAGAAATGGGTAAATCAATCAGTCAACTTAAAAATGGGACTTTAATTAACATTTTTAAACACGCACGCTAAGTGCCTCAACCATTTATAATTAAGAGACGGCATCCACCCTCAATAGTCACCCCGCACGACGCCCAACGAAATGCTCAACAGACAGATCTCAAAGTCTCAAACTCGCGACACACGCCAATTTAATACAGTTAGTATTAAAGAGGCCATTGAGCAGAATAAAGGCTCTAAAGTGTTCGCAAGAGATCTGTCTGTTGGGCAGAGCCAACTGACGAAGCTGAAGACTGAGGGTGGCAGAATCATCACATCAAACATGTCGGCTAACCCGACACTATACTGAAGATATCCCGGACGTCAGCCTGTACGAGATTAGAATGGCTCTCAAACAACTCAAGAACAACAAGGCGCCAGGTGATGATGGAATTACAACTGAACTTCTGAAGGTACACCGATCCTTAGGGCCCTTCAGAAACTATTTAATTCCGTCATACTCAAAGGCCGGACGCCGCAAGCATGGCACAGAAGTGTGGTGGTGCTCTTCTTCAAAATGGGAGATAATTCCCTATTCAAGAATTACAGACCCATCACACTGCTGAGCCATGTTTACAAGTTGTTCTCGAGAGTCATTACAAACCGTCTCGCACGCAGGTTTGACGACTTCCAGCCTCTCGAACAATCCAGTTTCCGAAAAGGCTTTAGCACCATAGACCACATACACACGCGGCGACAAGTTATACAGAAGACGGAGGAGTATAACCAGCCATTATGCTTAGCGTTTGTCGACTATGAGAAAGCCTTTGATTCGATTGAAACCTGGGCCGTGCTGAAGGTGCCAAATCGACTACCGGTATATTGAGGTGTTAAAGTGTTTGTATGAGAACGCCACCATTTTGGTCCGTCTCCAGGACCAAAACTCGAAACCTATCCAATTGTAGCGAGGCGTGAGACAGGGAGACGTGATATATCCGAAACTGTTCACCGCTGCACTGGAAGACGTCTTCAAACTTCTGGACTGGAACGGATTTGGCATCAATGTCAATGGCGAGTACATCACTCACCTTCGATTTGCCGATGATATAGTAGTCATGGCTGAGACCTTGGAAGACCTCAGTACAATGCTCGATGACCTCAGCAGTCTCTCAACAAGTGAGTCTAAAAATGAACATGGATAAGACGAAAATCATATCGAATGTCAATGTTGCACCCACTCAAGTAAAGGTTGGGAATTCTGCACTCGAAGTTGTAGAGTACTATATTTACCTAGGACAGACCATCCAACTAGGTAGGTCCAACTTCGAGAAAGAGGTCAATCGTCGAATCCAACTCTGCTGGGCAGCGTTCGAGAAGCTACATAATATCTTCTAGTCTCAAATACAGCAATGTCTCAAGTCGAAAGTCTTCAACCAGTGTGTGTTGCCAGTGATAACTTACGGAGCAGAGACGTGGTCGCTTACGATGGGTCTCATCAGAAGGCTCAAGGTCACCCAAAGAGCAATGGCTATGCTCGGAGTTTCCCTGCGAGATCGAATCGGAAATGAAGAGATCCGCAGGCGAACCAAAATAACCGACATAGCCCGAAGAAAGTGGGCGGGGCACATCGCTCGTAGAACCGACGGCCGCTGGGGCAGAAGGGTTCTCGAGTGGCGAACCGGAAGACTCAGCGTGGGCAGGCCCCCCACAAGATGGACTGATGAACTTGTGAGGGTCGCGGGAAACCGCTGGATGCGGGTAGCGCAAGACCGGCCATCGTGGAGATCCTTAGGGGAGGCTTTTGTCCAGCAGTGGACGTCTTTCAGCTGACATGATGACGATGTAAAATGTTGTAATATTTGAGTGATTTTGATGTAATCCAATTAAAATTTAGTATGCTATATTAATAAAGTAACTATTCGTTTTATTCGTTTTATCCGGATAGTAAATCGAATAATATTCGAATATTAAAATCGACGGATATCCGGATAATTCGGATATCCGAATATCCGGATAGCATGCCCTAGTCGTGGTTTAAAAAAAGATTTTCACAATTTTTGAACGTAGATTTATTTGAATTTTTTTCCACCAAACTAACTAAACTATCCTTATGTACAAGACTTAAGTAATTTTAAGTAGGTAGAATAAATGTCGACATGTGTGCGACAACACTATGTAAAAACCTCATCAGAATTACATAAGCTCAATATATTGGTACTAGATGTAATGCGTCGTCCAAGAAACGGTGTTGCGCAAAATAATCATTAGTTTTATTGCAGTTTTCATCTTATACAGTAGTTAATAAGATCTAAAAATACAATAAATATCTTACGAAATTAGCCACATATGAGCATCTGATTCTAGATTAAGTTTTTACTTTAGGAACCAGATATTTTGCGACATTCTGGTGGGACCTAATGATGATTTGGTAAATGAATTGTGCGATATAGTTTTATTTGCTGATGACACATCGCTAATTTTTAAAGAAGATAGAAAAAACACAGAATTTACGCAGCTCAATTACACGTTATCCACTGTGTCGAAATGGTTTGCAGCCAATAATCTCATGCTTAATTCCTCTAAAACTAAGTGTATAAGGTTTTCTCTCCCTAATGTTGCTAGGAATGACAGTCATGTCCTAGTCGATGATGTTAGACTCGAACTAGTTGATAAGACAGTTTTTTTCGGCATAACATTAGATAGTAAAATACAATGGGGTTCTCATATAGAAAGCTTAGCTAGTAAATTGAGTTCCGCCGCTTTTGCAGTTAGAAAAATTAGAAATATAACAGATGTGGCTACAGCTAGGTTGGTTTACTTTGCGTATTTCCATAGTTTAATGTCCTACAGTCTTCTGCTATGGGGCTCGGCTGCGGATTTGGAATCTATATTTTTACACATAATTTGAATGTAATTATATTTGAAAACCTTTGTTAATTGTTTCTATAAAACGTTAGAGCCTTCAAAGTATTTCATTTTGAAGGCTATATTTATTAACGATCAAAAGGAAACGTTACAGCCGATATTAAATATGGAATTTGACAATATAAGGGCTAACAATTTTATTAATTTTACTTGAAATTAAAGGAAATTGATCTTTAAGAGTACGTTTGTAGGTATAATTTTAATATCGAAATATAAATGCGATTCTCGTTTTTACCCACATATTTTCCCTGAGTTATACCACAGAACACATAATAGTACAAGTTATACTATGATTCAGTTTTAAGGTGACATCATCATCTTATCGTTGATAAATATCATTTTATTGTGATAAGTATAATTTATCCGGTTTCAAAAATGACTCGTCTGTAGTCCATAAGTATATTATTAACTCTGTGGTCTATACTAATATGTACCTACTAACAATAAAGATAGAGTACAAATTAATGTGTGTTCAAAAAAATATATATTTTCCCGAGTATTATAGGCTACTTTTCATTTCAAGAACGCGGGTGAAACCGCGTAAAGCTGCTAGTTATATAATAACTATTCAAGCCAAATTGATTTGGATTAGTAATTTTTAAGCGTAAAAAAAATTCGTTCTAAACGTGATAGGATATGGAAAAATATTGATATATAAATAATCGTGTATGCTAATTTGTGCGTCCCGCCCCACCCAGTACAGTAGACATCAACGCGCTCGCCGGTCGACATCCAATTACCTAGTACTCGTATATGCATATCATTATAACGCTTTAATAAGTTGCTTTTGGAAAATTTAAATTATAAGTTACGAGCAGTTTTTGTTCCACGCTATCAAATTACTGGAGCTCATTTGGATATCATTTTACGTTGAATTTTAGATCAAATTATACAAAGAAAACATAATTATGCTATAATATTATTATATACTATCTAATTATTCTTGTAATTCTTCTAATTACTACAATATCAACAAGTATCTTTTTCAAAGATAAATCTTGGTGATTTTCCACTACCTACATAAAACACGCGATTTATAATAAGCAAACTACAGAATCTAAGCAAATATCTCATACGCCTACGAAAGAATCGTAGCCATTTCGTAGGCGTTACGATATCGTCTCGTAGACGCGTCGTAGCCTTGTCGTATGCGCAAGAGATTGCGAGACGGAGTTCGTAGCGGTCAAGGCCTGAGGTGGGCGGGCTCAGACATACAGACAACGAACCCGGATGTGAATACCTCACAAAGACTTGCCCAACAAAAAACCACATGTGCTTTGAACATTGAGGGTACTTTGAAGTTAGCATAATTGAGTGCCTCGGGTTTTTTATTACCCAACCCTTTTAAGCCCAAGATCGAATCTATGATGTCGTGTGTCCAAAAGAGGTTGAATATCCATTAGTTAGGTCTATATATTATATTTTAAGGAGTCATGTAGGTAGGTAGGTAAATGTCTCATTTTATAACCGCGTGTTTAGACTTTAGAACGGTATGTTAGGTATTTAACGTTAGACAAAGAGAAAGGCAATGCAACTAAGTAGGTAATTGTAGAGTGAACAAATAATAGACAAAATTCAGAAGTGGTCTTTAGGAAATAGACGGTAGTACGTTAAAAAATATAAAATTAACGAACGAATAAAGTGTCATTTTTAATTGTATTGCGAAAATCTCTTAGATCATTTTGCTTGAACTAATATATCCTAACAATGTTAAATGAGGAAATAATCAAGAAAACTCACCTTTATCTTCAGCGGGCGGTAGGATCCGGGTACTTATCCCAGATGCCGAAACGGTTATTAAAAATAAAATCGAACCGCACGACTATTCAAACTTGGCGGTCGAAACAAGCCGAACGCAACTTCACCTACCTACGCTGTACGCGATTTAGTTGAAGAAGAAGTGAAACGCGAGCGCACCGTTCCGTTCCGCCAAGTTGAAACAATCGTACGTTCACAGCTGCGCGTGCGGCTCGCACTGGCGACGGAGGGCTGCGACTGGCCCCGCGCCAGCGCCGGCCCCCCGCGCCCTCCGCCCCATTGGCCGACCGCCTCGCCGCGCCGCGCCTCGCCTCGCCTCAACACCGGATGACGTCACCCGGCTCGCGGCAAAGGCGGCCGCGTTCTGAGTCCAATAAAAACCACAGCCTCTCGCTCGGGGTGCGCGCCCGACCACAGATACTCGATAGCTCTGACAGGTGAAATAAATGGAACAGTTTTAACGTACGAGTGCTATGATTTTGTTTTTCCTCGGTGGGATAAGATCTATATTAGATATACAGTTGATGGAGATTGTTATCCCGCGCATAATTGATGGACAGGTTGAAAATAAACTTGTTCTGAATATTAAAATTATATTAATGCAGCCATGATTTTAGGAGCATTTTTTTTTTTTGCTAAACACTGAACTTTGTATACGGAACATATTATCACCGAACCGAGATTCAACTCAGAATTAAGTTTTAATGAAAACATCACAAAGAGGTGAATACTTGCATACATTAATTAACACAGAGCTCAAGCAGTTTCCTACTTCATTATTATGTGAATGTTGATTGCAGACAACTGAGACACGCTGGAACAGTTACCGGCGACGCCAACGCCTGTCACATGTAACCACATCTTCGTAGGACGCCGACCGCAGACGAACTATCCCGAATCATATGTTCAAATTTGAATCCGACACGCCAACGTTTCTAACATCGAGACAAGACACAGAACGTCACTTTTGCCGCGTTTTTGCGTGGCGAAACAAACATGGCCGAATTTTCGTAATGGCGGCCATACATGGCGGCTTTCTTCGAACCCGCGAGACCGGTTTGGCGGGAGTCACTGCGCGGATTTCGCGAATGTTTCGTTTCGAATCGAACGCAGAATTTCATGCACTAATTTTTGACTAAATTACGTCCTGCCTCTTCAGGCGGTCTCACGGCACTGAAATAACCGGTTTTCTAAACAGCCAATAATGTGATTTCCATTGCCACAAGTTCACGCTAGTTGGCACCTCCGTTCAAGGTTAGCTCGCCTGAATTTTACGTCGAGTTTACTATTTCTCTCGCTAAGAAATTACCTGCATACTTGCCATTCACCGCCGGACGTGTGGTGGTAATTTATTCTCTTTTCTCGAGTTAAAAATATCCATTGGTTAGGAGAAACCGGTTCTACTATGGTTTATATCTGGAAATAGCTGAGAGAACAGGCTTTGTTGGTTATCATGAAAAGTATCGCAATTCGTAGAAACTAGCATTGAGAATATGTTGGCTCCAAGTCTATACATTTTAGCCGTCGCTATGACAACCTTTTCTAGCGAAACGAACCAGTATCCTATGGTAATAATTGGGCTGTCAATTGCTCAAATATTTTTTCAAATCCGAGAGAATCTTAAGAATTGCGCGTTCAAACAAAGTCTTTAGCTATATTACATAACATATATATTTTATTGAAATATTGAGAAGAAAATTAGGGAAATGTAAACGAAATCGCATGATATATTTCCACCCAATAATACTCTCGTTGATGATTATAAAATTGCAAAAAAAAACAAGATACTTTGATGCATAAATATATTTTTTATATCGGAAAACTATATCTCCCGTTCAAAAGACACTGTAATGCTGCCAACCTTCTGGGCACTTTACCCACGGGCAGCGATCTGAACTCAATATTCTATTTGTAATATTGAGTTCTTAAATATATAACGGAATAGGATATTTTGATTTTGTATATATATGATACTTCTTTAGTTTATGTAAATAATTGTAAATATTGTATATTTAGCAATACGCCTATATGTCAACTATAAATATCACGGTAATTAAAGCAGTAAGACTTTGCACAGCGTAATATATAGATCACCCTTTACATAGATAAGGTGTACAAGATACTTCCTTACAGACAATTTATACAACCATTTAATTCCAATTAGCGAATGTTGCAAGTAGGTATTTGTAATCGATGTGAATTCTTCAACGGAGAGTACGGAGACACTGTTAGCCGTTTTAAGATAAAGAATGGAATGCAGTCGCACAGCATCCACCCGAAACCCGATCAGGGTTGCTACTTGATACTTATTTCTCATTTTGAATTGAGAATATGTATGATATTTCTCATTTTGAATTGGGAATATGTATGATATTTCTCATTTTGAATTGGGAATATGTATGATATTTTTTTCTTGCTATAAAAGCTCATTAATTTAAAAAGCAGTAGGAACAAATATTCCGGATACCTATAAAAATAACCAATATATAAACCATCAAAGCTTTATTCCTATCTCTTTCTAGCAAAACAGAATTTAGCATGGAGTTTATATGGCCGTCATAGTATATGACGTCACATACTCACATACTATGTCCGATTTCTGTGTATAATCGCTTTCTAATTAGTAGTTTTAAATGCTTATATTTTCCGTCTCTCTTTATTTATTTTTTAAGTATTTTCATATTTTGTTAAGAAATGCGATAAAAAAACCATGCATATTCCCTATTACGCCAGTTTTTATTGACAAGCGTTTCAAAAGAAGAATAACGCACCTAATTGACTTTCTGTATCCTATAATGATAAAAGAGTATGCGTGTTATACAGAGTTTTTTTATTATGTACTGTATTTAACTACAGTCTCACCGTGGCTGTTGATGATGTAGCCGAAGCAAAACACACAAAGTCTAGAAGAGAACTGGCTCACAAGTGCAGATGTCGGTACACTCTGGTAGGTCCTTGGATATAGATTTTCTACTTGAAGGTATTCTAACGAGACGGGTACTTCAAAGTTAATTGGCTAGAATTTTTTAGATCTAGATCTTATAGATTTTAGATCAGAAAATTGATATCTGATTGATATATTGATACGACATATGCGGTTGATTGCACCCGCAAAGTCTTAACTGGTTCTACGGCCTAAACTGATATATTTGGTACCATACTTAGCACCTAATTACTTTTAACCGACTTCAAAAAAGGAGGAAGTTCTCAATTCGACTGTATGTTTGTTACGCGATTACTCGGCTATATGTGAACCGATTTTTTTTTTATTCTATAGATTATACTCCTGAGGTGGTCCCATTGTCACCAAGTCTCAGGATCTGTTCATGGAAATGGCAAAAAACTATGAAAGTTTATGTCAAGAGCTTTTGCCTATTTTTTATTAGTTATCTAATAAAAAAATAAGCTAGAATCACCTGCGATTCCAGGGTAAAAAGTAGCCTATGGCCTAAGAAGCCTTCACATCATAGGCTATCGGTGCATTTAAGCGTGGTGACACACAGACAGATTTACTTTTGTATTTAAAATATTCATTTGTCCATGTTACATTTCTGTATTTACTAGAACATCTTACGAATAGCTGATTAGCTTTAGTAGTAAGCTGAACAGATTTAGTCAAAATTTGGTACAAAGATGAATAATTTTCAACACAAAAATGCCAATATTCCACAAGGACGTGAGATACACGACCATGGTAAACCTTGTCAACAAACAGATGTCAACCCTACATTTTCCTCAGCAGAAACGCAATAATTTTCTAATCTGCCAGCTATTAGCTGTCAGATATTTGTAGACACGTCCATTCGGGCCGGTCGCCGGTCATGCACCCATGATTCCTGATTAGCTACACTGTCTGCCGTCTTGTGGCGCAACTTTAAATTACTCGCACGATAATTAAACTTAAATCGCTTGGTAACGTCAATTTTACATACATTTGCTGTAAGGTATTAGATTTACATCATCAAAATGTAATTAACACTTTATAGAAGCGATTGTGAATATTTACTGGTAATTGACAGTAGCAATTTATTCTTAGGACTGCCATTTTAATGTTTTAAAGATGTGTATATATCGTAAATTTTGAGGCAGTCGAAACTCTGTGATAGTGTCGAATGCCATGGCGAAGTTTGTGGGTTCAAATCCTAGTTAGTTTAGTGGTGGAGGAAATATAAACGAAAGTAATTTCAAAATTGGTCCCTCAATTAGTTGTAAAATTGCTCATATTGATAAGAAATGCCCCCCATGAAATATCGCTATATAATAATCGCTATAATCCTATAAAAACAGACCTATTAAAAGCAAATACATGATAAATATTGTAGATGTACCGTGAATACTTGATATAGCTCGATTCCACAAACTGTAGATTTAGCGATAAATATATTTATATTCATTGCGTACATTATAGCTCGGAGTCATACTGTATATGAGCCGTGCTTGTGTACACAATGTACCTACCCGGTAGTAAACATGGTACAATCAGCCACATTAGTACTAGGTACATATAACTTTTACATTGCATTTTAAAAAAAAATGTATGTCAAGTTTTATTTAAGCTTTTGCCTCGCAATAAAAAAATACCTAAGGATTATTTACTTTGTGAAAATTTTAAGTAAGAAAAACTTGTAAGTGGTTATACAAACTACCTATTAAGAGAATGCCAAAAAACTATAAAAATAGGTACTAAAGTCACAATATACTTTTGGCACTGACTGTACAGATGTTTTGTAAACGCTACTTATTTTGCTGACTGTACTGTTGTTTCTATGTTATAACATACGTGTAGCTGGATAGTAATAGTCTTTTTAGTCATAAGAAAATACCTCGCTATGTATTTATGGTAATATTGAATATAATAGAAAATTGCTTGGACCAACATAGTTAACACAAATACACACACTCAAGAGTATATGTCATTACCGATAAGGCGCTGTCATATCGTAAAATTAAACGCCCCACACATCGGAGGTGAAATCAAGCTAGCGCAACTCGTAAAAACGTAAAATCTCATAAAAACTGAATCAGTCAATGTATGTGGTTTAGAATTTGAAATCTTGTGATTTATTTTTAATTTCGAATTAAATAGACAATGAAGAGAAACAGTGCTTTGAAAAGTGAATAAAGCTGTATGTTTAACTTTTTTTTATATATCTAATGTCGATGTTCACCAACTGGATAACGGTCTGATAAATTATAATCGGGTGTTTACCCGTAGGAAAAAGTCATCGTAAACGCCCGATTATTATTTATCGGACCGTTTTCTTGTCAGTGTACAGCGACCTAAGTAAATTCAAATATGTTTTGAATTCCGTCAAAAGCTGCAGAAAGGTCTTGAGAATGTCATACATATATATTTTTCATTTTCATGAATTACGTATAAGGTAAAAAGTTTAGGAGATAAACTGCTTCAAAGTTATCATGAAATGTCATCACCTTAATGTCTAAGATTCTCATGTGGTACGTGCTAACGCTATCTTGTTTGACTAATATAGTAAATACGAAAGTGAGTTTGTTTGTCTGATACCTGTTGACAATTTAAATGCAAACTATAGTGATGAAATTGGGTAGTCTTAACATGGAGGAGAACTTAGGACACCTTTTATTTTAATCTAAGAATGCAGTAGAAATTACAGGGCGGATACTAGATACTTAATTAAAATATAAATAGTAATTAAATTTATTATTAATTGGGTACTTGGGGTTCCGAGATTTTCTCAAACATTATCTTCAAAACGAATTGAGGTGACAGGGGACCGGCGGGCGGGGAGCATTTTTAGCCTTCTGGGAACCTTGCCGTTGATCGGCAGCAGCGGTCGCATCGAGGATTTTTTTTATATGTAGTTTGTATATTTGTTGTAGGTAAATAATTGTAGATATTGTATAGTCTTATATAAATTTAAATATTTTAACTAAAAATTAAAGAAGCCTCTTTTCTAGTGTAGAAAACAGGTAATGATCTTCAAACAGCTCAGCAGATTTTCTTGAAGCATCGCTAAGAACACTCTCGATTAAGACACTTTTCAAACTTAATCAAAATCGATTCATCCTTTCATGAGCTAGGTTAAAACATACACACAGATACATACTACAAACTACGAATTGACAACCTCCTCCATTTTTGAAGTCGGTTAAAAACGAAACACATCGGTAAACAAAAAAAAACTTTTATTTCGGCTCGGTAGCTATAATTTGGTACAATAAACCTTCCGTGAAATCAGTAATTAAATACTATTGATTACTTTCAAAATCTCACATGTTTGACAAACATGTTTGGCCAACATCACCAACCGCCAACGTCTGATCCGCATTGCCTTTTTCGTGTCAAACATTAATCTATCATCAACGACAAGTAACTACTCATACAAGAAGAGGCGAAAGAGTATAAGCGAACAAGTTTTATTTAACATAGGTCAATGAACCAAGCCATAATCGATGTTTTATATCGATCGATCGACCGATAGCGCATTTTCGGAACGTTTAATAGTCTATTAGAATTATAGGTACGGTATACGGTTAAAAGCCATTAATGTCCCACTGGGAGGAGGCTGTTTGTCTTAAAGTAACCATAGTCGGATGTTGATTGGTAAAATTATGGCAGATATAAAACAAAAGACTATGAGAACAAGCGATTAATTTTCTTGCTAAACGCAAATGTACAGACATGATCAGTGGTAGTGACGTCGAATGTCGTGGCGGAAAATATGGAAGAAGGACATGTATAGGCTATTTTATTACACTCGGGTGAAATCGTAGGGGACAGCCAGTAAGCCATAAATCCCTGTTACCAATAATTTAGGGTCAGTGCAATAAGTACTCTTTTTCCAATTCAGCTCTTCTATTGGTCATATCGGCATTAACTCATACGTTCTAAATTCTACGGCTAAGTCTAACTTATCATTACGTATGGAGAATAATATAAATATTATTATTTTTTACACAAAGCGAAAGGCAACTCCTAGCAACCGTTTGTAGCTACGAGATGTTTAAATTCAAACGATCTTGACGGCTTTGTTTTTTAAGTTGGTTGCGGCACCAACCGCTTTACACGTCCATTTTAAATTAGTGGGCGAATAAAATCTAAATTAGAGTGTCGATAAAGTTCTTAATTAAAATCTTAAAAAATATCCTTGTTATACAGTGTGCCCGGTCATGAACTAACGATATTTTAAGTACTTATATTTCAACATTTTTTATGGTACCTTTACTATGGGACCAACCCTAAAATCACGATAAACATAGATAGATCGATCGATAGATAGAATCCCTATTTTCATAATTTTTCATTCATTTTTCAATTTTATCAATCAGAGTTCATAAAACATAGTGTAACTGCAGTCCAGTGGGGCACCGTACAATTTCAGAACCAACGTATTCAACAACCTTCTGAGTAAAATATGAATCTAGAAAAGCAAACTTTCAAATTGTTTCGAGTTCCCTTACATGGAACTCGAAACAATTGTCCGATATTGCCGAACTGTGTTCTCTGGATTTTATTCGGAAACTTTCTATTCGATACAATAGAGGGCGGGGATCGGGTCGTGATCGTGACTAGTGCCTTCATTGCATAGACTCAAATATTTATAGACAAAACTGTAACTGTATTATTTTTTATTTTTCACGCAGTAACGAAACAACATGAAAGGAGACATATTCACGCACACAAATGTTTGTCCTGGATGGGAATTGAACCCAATATTGATATTCCTCGAGCGGCCCTTGAAAGTGAAGAAAACTGCGGAAGGCAGCTATATGTATACTGAATGATAAAATTTCCTATAGATTAAGGCCCAGTCATATCGTAAAATTACCGCCTCACATATTGGAGGTGAAATGAAGTTAGCACAACTCTTAAAACCTTAAAAAATACTTATAAAACAAATTGTATTTACTAAAAAATATGTGGTTTAGAATTTGATATTTATTTTTATATTATTTTTTATTTCAAATAAAATAGACAATGAAGAGAACAACTTCTTTTAAAAGTGAATTAAGCGGTATGTCTAAAGCTTTTTATCAAAGTACTTATATTCACATATGCTGCAGAAAGGACTTGAGAATCTCATACTTATATATTTTTTTAATTCTTTATAGTAGATAAACCCAGCTTTAAAAAAAACCTTTTTAAAAGACTTCATGAGGATGACCTTAAATAATATACCTATATAGAAAGAAAGAAAGAAAGAAAAAACATTTATTCATGACAACACACAACACTACAAAATTGAAAAATAAAAAATAAAATAAAAAGAGTACAAAAAAATAAATAAAAAATACTAACAATAATGTAATGTTGCGCGATGTCAAGAATAGGTCCTGACTCAGCATAATGCTCAGATCGATAACTAAATATCTACCCTCGCGCTGGTTTTCAGTCAGGGCCTATATCTATGACATCACGAACATACAGTGGATTAGGTAGATTAAAACTGTATAGATTTAAGTAGATGGCCTACTATAAGGTGGCTCATTACATAGAAGACAAGAATATATGGTTGTAGTAGCTTCCCTCTGCACTTGCAGCCCCCTGGCCAAGTGATAATTGTATGAAGTTTATGTATATTTAAAACAACAACTGTAATTACATAAATTAAAAAAAAAAAAGATCCACAAAAAAAGAAGCCTTGCTGAGTTTCTTGCCGGAGTCTTCTCAGTTCAAGTGTATTCCGAACCGGTAGTAGAGTCTAAAAATTGTAACTGTTGACATTCATAAGTGCCTTATTAGGGCCTAAACTGAATAAATGAGTTTTTGATTTTGATTTTTGATTTTAGATGTCTATAAGAGTGTTAAGTCTATGTTCTCATGACACTCCAGCTATATGGGGGAGTCATGACACGTGACACGTGAATCATCTATCCGATTTTATTGGCACGAACTATGTAAAGCCTACGTATTTGTTTTAAGATCTGTCTGTTCAAAGAATATTTAATCATACAGATGTGCTTCCATCTCTTTTTTCTGTCCAAAAATGCATAAAATAAATGTCACTATTAAAAGAATTCAAACTTTTTTTTCGTTTGTTACGTCGTGACGCCTCAACAATCATGCAGAACCTATGTTAGGTTTTAATATAATCACAGGTATAATGTATGCCGTTCTACCAAAACTTTTTAAACTGAATAAATAAGTTTTGTGTTTCTGAATAATTCCCCGCGGATTCACTCGCGTTCCCAGTAAAAAGTAAAGCTTCGGAGATAATGTAGCTTCCTTAGTGAAAGATTTTTTCGAATCGGACCAGTAACTCCAGAGATTAGCGCTTTCAAACAAACAAACAGACAAAGTCGTCAGCTTTATTA
Source organism: Tethea ocularis (assembly GCA_963555595.1). NCBI lineage: Eukaryota > Metazoa > Arthropoda > Insecta > Lepidoptera > Drepanidae > Tethea > Tethea ocularis. The sequence goes on from OY741958.1 coordinate 12,877,245, forward strand.
TTAGTATAGATTAGTTACTAGGCAATAACATTTTTATCATTGAACATTATTTCCGAGAAATATAGCAACGATTTTAAATGCTAATATGTCTTATACATATTAAATTAACATACTGACATGTTCAAACAACAAAGTTCAAACTATTTACTAAGCCCAATTCAAGGATTCTATTGAAACTTCATCTAATTGACATGACGAAGGTAGATCAGTGAAGTTCTGTTACCTTTCTCCACGTCACAAGGTTACCCTTGACCTTTTACTTTGGAAACAATAAGATAACATGTCAACACGTTATAATATAGGTATAAACGTTGTAGCGATTTCCAACCTCTGCAGACAAAGAAATCGACGACGTGACAGAAAACAAAGGAAGATTTTAGAAAAAAAAACTCACGTGATAAAGACTTGCTTAAAATAGTGTAATTATTTAAATTATTTTATATACCCTTGCCGATGAAATATCTAGACTTATTTCATCGCATCAAACAGTATTAGACTTCTAATTTTAAAGAAAGGCTTAAGTACCTCCTACATTTTTTTTATACCCTGAAACATTTGGGACCTTTTTTTATCCCGAGAAACTATTAGATTCATCGGTTACAAAGGGGCGAGAGCTCTCCAAAAAAAATCCTCATACCTATTGTACCCAAGAAATAAGCAAAGAAAAAATACTGACTGACTACCACCCTCAAGTTGAAAATCTGTCAACAGGCACCTTCCGGTGTGTTTCAATAGCTGCACTGCACTTGGGAGCCAGTTCTCTTTTAGACCTTGTGTGCTTACCACCGCCGGCCACATCATCACTGACCACGGCGAGATTCTGTTCAAACGTAGGCTTGTACCATCAACAAAGTTGAAGCATGATCAGTTTTGAGACCATTTCGCTTACAGCCAGTAATCATAGTTTGCCCTGTCCATTGTTGACGATAAAACGGCACGCAAAGTACACCCTTAAGGTGATCATGCTTCAACTTTGTCGATAGTACGTGAGTATACCAACCAATAAGCTGACACCACTTACTGCATTGCATTGTTTTCTTTAATATTTTATTGTATTTTTTTTTTGTTTTTTTACTAAATTTTGTTTTGAGATAGACACGGAGCTATCAAATATACCTATGTAGTTTTAAAATATTCTATATATTATTTTTGTATGTACAATGGAGCAAACTAAAATCAGCGCTTGTGTGTATGACAGTGCACACTGCTGAGTTTGCTACCTTTTGCCAAACAAACTTTATAAACAAATATAATTTTGGTCTGTGTATTTAATGATTTGTTTTTTAGTTAAGTACAATGACTAAATAAAGTCATTGTTATGTGTAATGTGAGTTTGGCAATAAATAATTCATATTCTTATACAAAGTAAAAAATATCTTACAGCTAAAAAAAAGTCCTCGCACCTTCAAATGAGAGTTATTTCAAAAAAATAACCACAGTACAGAATTTATCAAAATTACACAAGAGCGTCAATCTCTAGATTGTATCAAACAACGTCAGACGTGTTTTCTTCTTTCAGGGAGAGAAAAATAAATATACGCCGATCAAAGTAATATTTACTCAATTCCGATCCAATCTCGCTGTGTCGCTCTATTCCCACAGGTCATTCTAAGACTGTCTGTGGTCACTTGTAATGCTGTTAAACTATTTTACTTTGATCTCTGACTGACTTGATTTCATTGGAAATTGAGAGCGTGATATCAAAATTTAAAAAAATAAATGTGACTGTCTGACTGATCTATCACGGCACAGCTCAAACCACTGGACCGATCACACTAACACGATCACGATAAGTGACTTTTTTGATAAGTATTTGAAAAGATTTTTTATTAATTTTGTCAAAAAAAATATTTGGTTTTCAAAATTTTGTCACGGAAAACAATGGTAACTTTTAACCAATAAAAAAAAGTAAGAACTTTGAATTATCGAACAACATTAACAAATATTTTTAAACCGTTGCTTCTTCCGTAAATCAATCAAGGTAAAGCAATGAATCCGATGAGAATAAAATATTCATACACATAACTCAATACCATAGTTAGCACATCGACTAAAGGTTTATTCACACTATTTTATCTTTTACTGTGATATACCATGGTAATTCGCAAGAGCACGGCTGAAGATGGTGATCACATAAAGCTTAGAAGATCTGCCTCTCAATTGCAGTTGCCGGAACATACCAGGTGCAGACTTGGCCCAGTAAAGGGTTTTCCAGGGTTTTTATATCTTCATTAGTTCATCACTGGAGCGAATAAATTAATTGAATTATATGTAAATAATCGTGGAAAATTACAAATAGTCGAGCCGTATGAATAAACCTTTATGAAGGTAGCGTAGCCAAAAAGGCCGTAAGTGGCACTCGAGTCTTTTTGAGCCATTCGCACTCAATTAGCAAGTTAAGTGAAAAATGTTGTGAACAAAAAACACCGTCATTGTTTTGGAGTTAAATGTTAACATACGAGTACCTACCAGTCCTACAGTGATGAATTAACCTAAATAATGTGAATTTGGAGAATAAAAAGAAATGGTTAATTATAATTGCTACTTTATTTGAAAGACATTGATGATGCATGTCAAGTTCGTCGAATTTCATATTTTTATTAAAACTTCTGTATGAGCACAATCTGCCTGTGGTAAATCACGATGTGGCCGATTGTGGTAAGTATACCGTGCCTAAAAAGATACTGAATCTCATACAGCTAAAGCTAACGAATCTCACTGACAGGTATTACTTTACATGATAGTTGTACAAGCAGCGCTCGTGATTTCCACTCAAGGTGTGTATTTATTAATGACTGCATATTTTCCATTACTTTGTATCAAAATTTAATTATTGTAGATAAAGAACTATATTTATTTATTGAAGACAAGATATATACAGAACCTAAATCTAATTATTTACAAGAAATATCCTAAATAAATAAAAAATAATAATACTTACTAAATACTACATATTTTTTTTATAAATAAAAAATTTCGTTGAAGTTGCTGCCCACTGGTAGAGTGCCCAGAAGGCTGGCCCAATTGCAAGGCTTATCCGTTGTCCGAGGTAGCAGCCAGCCTTTTGGTCACCTGTGCGGTCGATGAGACGCGTCGAAAGCTCCTTAAAAAGGGTCCGAGCATCTGGCATTGTAGATTATATACCTTATGTCAAATATAATACCTAAGACTATTAAGTTCAAAAATGAATAAAACTAATTATAAAAGTCAATATAACAAAAAAGTGAAGAACCCCAAATATACTATCCTACAGGGAAATCAGCTCATACAAATTACTATAGAACTAAGTAAGATACACAATTGTACAAGTCAATAAGTTCGTAACTTACCTGTACAAGTCAACAGTACCTACACAAGAGCATTGGCGCGGACTCGCTCGTAACGAGCACCCAATTTAAATATCAACAAAAAAGTTCTCAAATCACCTCAGATTCAGTTCGAGAACATCTCGTGTAGGCGGACTTCTTGTTGGCTGTTGGTATAAGTTGTGAGTGAAAGCGGATAACATATTTTACGTTGAATATACCTACGAGTGATAACAGTAAGTATGTTGGAATTTCCCTGAGGATAAGCAAAGATATGAGGGGAAGAACTGTCTCATAAAAAGCATCTTGTTTGCTATTTTAAAATGACATTTTACCTATATATTAAACATTATTTTTTTATTTATATTCGTCATTTACTTACTTTATTTTTAAATTTGTTGGGTTTTAGGTTTAATTAGGTAACTAATATCATAAATTCGAAAGTTTGTGAGTTCCGAAAATAAATTAAACAAATATGTACCTATACATTAATTACAACAAAGTTCTCACGAAAAAAACAAAAAATATAGTAGGTACATAGGTACTAACGCCCAATTGCAGCAACATCTTATAGCACTAACCCACGGGTTAAATATGTGTCAGAATTAGTAGAGAATCTGTCAAATTTACATATTTAACCCGAGGGTTTGTGTTATAAGACGTTGGTGCAATTGGGCCTAAGACGCCGTAATTCGTATCTTAAAACAGCTTAAGCTCAGCTTTCCGCTCTCGCTGCATCTTATACCTTCTACCGCCATCACGTGGGAGGTTGTAACGCTACATGTGAACCGTCGGACAACGCATCTGCATCGCTCCAACAGGTCATTGAACTCAAATACGTTTGTATTATAACGACCACTGTGAGAAGGTCATGTGATTCGGCAAGTGCGAATACACCGTCCGGATGGACGTTTAAATTTAAATTTCGATATAGCAAAAACGTTAGTGTTTTATGTTCTAAGTTACACGTGTATGTCGTTGCGGCGCTGCTAGTAAGTACAATTAATAACTTAACAGTGAATCTGTTTTTGTACACGGCAAAGTAGATTTTATGTCTATGAAATGGAAGTTACAATTGAATATTATAAGGTGGATTCAGGGTGATTTATGAAATATTTAGGAATTCAATACTGATATGAAAAATGATGATTTTGTAAATAAAAAAAACTAACGCACATTAATTAGCGTTCAGGTAATTACCTATTACTGTTTCTTAAGTTTACGTACGTGCTCAATTAAACTAACTGTAATTAATGTAAAGTTAATCGACTTCAATAGAACATTGTATGGTCAATCATTTCGTTCCCTTCTCAAGTATACCTACAACCATAGATTTAGAAAGTTTTAATCCTACAACGAATATAGAACTGTAAGTTTGTTCATGGGAAAACCCAATTAATATTCTTTCTCAGTCCCCAGACTGAAGTGTAAAGCATAACTTTTCCTTTTAGAATGGAGATTAGAATAAATTTGTATTTTCTACCACATTCAAGGTGATAAACTAAAAAGTTTGAATTACTATATTAAAATGCTGTTGCCGTGTTATTTAGTAAACAGGATAACAACTAAACAGGTTTTTATCGCATGTTTTGTCGAGATGACGATATTTAGCTGGTATTTTATGACTGTCGATAAAATATGCTGACTGCATTACAGTTTCAACTCCTTAAAATTATACTTAACTTTGCAATAATGGGTCACTTTTTGGGAAAATATTTTCGTGTTGCGTCACGTATTATAATATAATATTTTTAAAGTCTTATTTGAAAGAATATACTTGCTTGAATTTATTTCAAATTAAGTTTTAAAAGCGCAGATGAGTGTTGTGAAGAGTTTCTTGCAGAACTGAAACAATTGCAAGAAAAATCGTCCGTCCGCATACTTTTTTATGTTACGTAGTTCGTGTTATTGGCAGCACATGTACGAAATGTTATTGTTACCTTTTGCGATCCCAAAAAAATAAAAACAAAAATTGATTATCCCCCGGATTCATAAAAAGTTATGAAACGATAAATAGAAGTAGGTGATGTTCTGAACAATATTTTATACATGACGTTTTGTTATAGGAAAACTTTATAGGATATAAGACATGTATTCAAATCAGAAGTCTGACAGAAAATAAAAATAACATTTAAAACTCTCATAATTAAATTCCAGATTGACAATATCATTTTGTCTTTCTTAGAAGAAATTCCGAACGATTGTAAAGCTTCTCGTTTCTTTCTTCCAAAAGTAAACAAGCCTTTAAGTCTCCATTAGAACGCAGTACGCAATACTTCACTCACGTCATTACTAAAAGTTAGATTAATTAACGAATTGGTACTCGCGTCGGCCTCTAATGCTAATGCCTCTATAGACTACCAGCATGCCTCCTCATCATATTTTTTTTTTATATTACATCGTCAAAGGCAATCTGTCACAGAGTAAGTTCACGTCATGTTATCACAAACAAATAGAAAGCCAGTTTCTACTTCATCACACTGCTCCGCTCAGCGTTAATCTGCTTACTCTGTTCTAAGATTTCTATGGCATGTGGCTCAGGTCTATCTTATCTGCTCGTTCCTCCAACTTAAATTTTAAAAAAATGTTATGACGAGGCCGAGCCCCCCCCCCCCCAATTGGAATCCTGGATCCGCCCTTGCATGCTACATTTGTTATTTTTTAAGCAAGAATCTGAAGTGGATTGAAAAAATATTTTTATATTGCCTATAAGGATGGATAAAAATTAATATATTGGATAAAAAAATCTGTAGGTAACTAGTGAAATTTATAACATAATTGATATTCTTCAATCTTTAAACCGAACCTAACCAATAACCAACGCCTCATTTAACATAATGTTCTACAACAATAATAAATGAAATATAAGGCTAACGGTCAAGCAACACTGACACGTAGTAAAACATGTTTTTAACCGCGGTCCTAGTGCTCCGTGGTTCCGTATAATCGAGGCGCTAGTCTGGCGTTGCCTTTAATGGTACACGTGACGTGCGGCGGCCGGTGTCGAAGAACACTCATTATACTGCGCTAGACAAACGTGATAGCAAAGACTAAAATATACCTTAATCCTATAGGCATACAGGGTATAAAAATTACATATTTTCTGATCTATTTTGGCATGTATCACATACAAGCTGACCCGGCAGACGTTGTCCTGCCCTGAGAACAAAAATAAAACTGGGACCTACCTACCTACCCCTACCTACCTTACCTACCTACCCTACCTAACTACCTACCCCTACCTAACTACCTACCCCTAACCTAACTACCTACCCCTACCTACCTTACCTACCTACCCCTACCTATCTACCTACCCCTACCTAACTACCTACCCCTACCTACCTTACCTACCTACCCTACCTACCTCTACCTACCCCTACCTACCTTACCTACCTACCCTACCTACCCCTACCTACCTTACCTACCTACCCTACCTACCCCTACCGACTTATCCTATGTCCTTCTCCTGGCTCTAAACTACCTCCCTGCCAATTTTCAGCTAAATCGGTTCAGCCGTTCTTGAGTTATAAGTGGAGTAACTAACACGACTTTCTTTTATATATATAGATATGTATGAGAGTTAAATAACAAATTATCAAAGACCTAACATGGACACAGAACACCGATAAAAATTAGGTAGCAATAAAAAATATGCGTATTGATGAACTAATTAAAACGGCTATATGGAGTTAAATACTGTGATGTGACGTCATAATTTAACAGGATCAATTGTCTTATTTTGATGTTTCGGTGTGTTTTTAGATGTTTTATTAAATAGTTAGTGTTTCATAATTTATGTTTCACACTGTCAAATAGCCTATTAAGTGTTGCTGTCATCACAAAGTATTGTAACTTTTATACTTATTTAGTTTTCAATCCGCGGTTTTACAAGTGTACTCGGGTTAAAAAGTAGTCTAGGTTACTCGTCAGTTCATAAAATCTGTATGCTTAAAAACCCCGTCGCTCCATTGCTGCGTAAGAGAAGAACAAATCATCAAACACAATTTCACTCGTAGGCATAATCCAAAGTCCACTCTGCACATTCATCGTTCGGTATCTGGGTATGCAAATTCAAAGTTGCAACGGAAGGCTTATCTCATTCGGGCGCGGCTTCGATTTCTCCACGACATTTCTCGAGGTGCGTGCATAGTACTACTGGCATTTATACAACGAAAATCCATATTGTGATCTTGTACTCTTGCCGTGCATGGAAAATTATTCTTAATTGACTCTCCAAATAAGGTAAGGAATGCGGCAATTATGTGCAAATGCTATATTAATGGGTTCCCCACTTTCGAATTCTTTTTTTTAACTTTTTTGTACTATGTGCTATGGTTTCCTTCACCAAAAACTCAAGGTCAACGTAGACGACTATTGCATCATATTATGTACGTTATATGAATGGAAAGGGGCTAGGGTTTGCAAGTTAATCAACGTCAATACCACGGAGCAAATTTTTATTTATTCAGTTTAGGCCTTGATAAGGCACTTATAGCTAGATATAGAGAGAGGTGGAAAAATCTGGAGGAGGCCTTTACTCTCAAGGAGAGGTTCTCATTTAAGTTATAATCAATATACCTTAGTAGTGCTAAATAATCATTGTAATATGTATTTTTTATCTGAAATATGTACTTAATGGTTGTTATGAGAAATAAAAGGCTATTTTATTTTATTTATTTATTAAGGCACTGATGAATGTCGACAGTACATAATGACTAATTTTTTTTATACCTCTAAGGCGGCAAACTAGTACCTATAATGCCTACCTGATGGTAAGTAGTACCATAGCCTATAGACGCTTCTAACACCAACACCAGAGGCTTCTAACATCAGTCACGCGTCTTGAAAAAACCCTATGCGGGTGGCATAAAGTTCATTTCACAACTTTGGCTCCGCAAGGTGCTCCACTTGACTGACCCAGTGTATTTAGTGGACCCTCAGGATATCTTATACTAGAACGAGTAAAGTCTGAGAAATATGACTGTATTATAGATGCATGAAGTTGTAAAACGGTATGGGTATGCATTGGGACCAGTATGTGCAGGCAAATATAGTTCTTACGCCATAAGGAAGATTCTGAAAGATCTTAAACATTACGTCAATGTATCCTACACTAGCTTTTCCCCGCGGTTTCACTCACGTTCCCGGCATAAAATATAGTAGCCTATAACCTTCGGGGATAATGTAGTCTATTAGTGAAATAATTTTTCAAATCGGTTCAGTAGTTCCGGAGCCTATTCAATGCAAACAAACAAACAATCAAATCTTTCCTGTTTATAATTAGTATAGATATAGATTTAAGGCATCAATTATTCTCTCAAGTCTTTAATAACGTAGTTTATGTACTAGCACTGAAAATTAGGATACATCTTTTTATAATCTTTACTATCTACTTGAATTATTTCATCAACTAATTAAGAACGTAGTTTAGGCACCTAACATAAATTACTTAGACTAATTCTGAATTAAAGCATCGTCCAAAGCTTTTATTAAAACAAGGTTTCACAAGAAATGTTCCCGTATAAACGGAGCATATCTTTAGTAAATTAATTTGACTTGACTCGCTCAGCGATTCATGGCGAGCTAGCACGCGAGATCAGTAGGCTGTGCCAGGCTTGCTTCATTAGTTATTTATTATTCCTGGACCACTTTTCTGCTATGTTGTGCAAACGATAGGTGCTAACAGAATAAATAATAATTACTGCTTCTGCGGGAAGTGCATTGATTTTGTCGATAGATAATTTAACACGCCACTGATTTTTTTTTTATATCAACAAGTTGCAAAGCAGTAGATTCAACTTTGAGTCGCATATAAATATTTTCTTTTCAGTGGACTGTACAAAATATACAGTCCACTGAAATAACTGATGCTCTGATTAGAAGAGACAATAAAAACGTCCAATATATGCTTAATTTATGCAATTTAATGTCATGATTGTTTTGAAACACATATTTCAATGGAGAAGAAAAAAGTTGTGTTATTACAGAAGAAATACAAAATACATTATCAATAAATGTTACAAATGGTCTTATCAATCAGCCCATGCAGGTAAATGTAGGTCCTATTTATAGGAAAATTTCGCTAATTTCTTTGTTGTGTTATTGAAATCCATAAGCTAAAATATTACTCGTATCTAATAGTTTCAAGAGGTATTTGTTTCGATGTAAGAGCTAGTGTTTTGATTCAGAAAATCCTGTCACTCAGAAGCTACATTATCTTTGAATGTTATTGGTATTTAACCCAGGCAATGGACAGTTTATAAATAACATTTTTTCTCATTATTTTAAACCTTAATAACAATAGAAGAGGTAAGAGAATAGATAGAACCAAAGTATAAATCTGAACCCATATCTTATGACACTTACATACGAGTATTTCGTTTACCCATGTTATATGTTAGCACTTACCACCTACTGGTACCGAATTCAAAAGACCAATTAACATGACCCCTTGCGCTACTTACATAACATCCTTTTAAACATTAGCTCTTATGTTTAGATATATAAAGTATCTTATCACTTTTTTTAGTTAATTAAAACCATTTTAAAACCATTGTGTAACTCGGAAGGGGTTTGGGAAGGTCAGCTTAGCTTGGTCATATTGTTATGTACGACGCGCGTACTTTAGAGGCGTGGGCATCGAATTTCGGTCGTTCGAGCGACGCAAATCGTATTTCGTGCCGAATTCTATAACAATGGAGGTCAGATACGGATTATGTTTGCAATCGTAAAAACTAAACATTGGTGGAATTTTACTAATGGAATCTGTTCAATAACATTCGTTTTTAAGTGGGATCAGGAAATTTTATTATATTTTTTGCTAATTGCTGCTCAGATATAAGTATTGATCATAAGTTTGTTAACATGTGTTTTGCGACAAGAATGTTAGTATATTTACTGGTTAATAACAAAAGAAATCATCAACATATGTCACGGACTTGAATTTGTGATAAAAAGTCGCGTTTTCATGAATAATATACCTTGGAGGAATACCACCATTCTTGCAGCAAATCACACGTTGACAAACTTACGACCTATAATAATGTAGGGTATGGAACCGTTCATGTGCGAGTCCGCCTCGAACTTGGCTGATTTTTATTATATACATACATACTTACCTACTATTCTCATCATAATATCTTCTTGGGGTGTACCAGTTTTTTAAAGAATAAATTATAAATAAGCATATATTTAGTATGGTATAATATTGATTTCAATATATTAACTGAAATCTGGCCTGAGGCCTTAAGCAATAAGCAAAATCAAACTATTTTTTTTTAAATCAATGTTCTAGAAACATCTAAGCTCTGTTTCTCGCACATCTACCTATATCAACAGGTATTAGGTAACATGTGATTAAAATTCCTATCTAATATTTTGTCGGTTTGTATTTACGTCATTCGAGTTAGTTTGTCTGGTTTTGTGTTACCAAACGACTCGGCTGAATCGTTGACCTATACCTACTTGAAGAACAGTGATTATTTAAGATGCGACACTCCTTTGATATGGATCGATAGAATTATATAAAATAACTAATAAAAAATTGTATTCAATTAAAATTATTTTCTTATTTAATAGGTACAAATACCAAACGAATGAAATCTGTGGTCCTATGACGATTTCTGTTTAGCGCGGTTTCACCCGCGTTCCCGGGGTATGTTCTTATTTATAGGCCAAATTTAATCGTGATCAGTTCAGCGGTTTAGTCGCGTAAAGGTAACAAACAAACAGACACAAAAACAAAACAAACAGAACTACTTTCGCATTTATAATATTAGTATGGATATAAAGAAAAGTATAATTGTTAATGAAACAGTAAAGTTTTATTTATGTATTTAGGAAGATTTACAGAGAAATATTAATTATAATATAAACATATAATATAGTCGAAGCCATTTATAAATCTCCACATAGGTACAACTAAATTATAGAAAAAAAAACATATGGTACCTATATTTTTTAAATTTAATAATCTATGTCCACGTTGCACATTACGTGTGACTGTGAAATGCGCCGTCCGCCTTAGAGTCACGGACTCCCAAGGCCACGGCAGCCGTTACACAAAGACGCCGAACCTAGAAACCTACCTAAAATTTAAGACATAAAAAATATCTAGTCTATCAGACTAAAATAGCTGTGTGACTCCGCAAACGTACAAAACAAAGGCAAAGATTCAAGGCGAGAGATCAAACAAGAACTGATTTTATTTGATGTCTATCTGGCACATTTGATCAAATATTGGCAAAACATTTCTACGTGAGTTCTTTCTTGGAGAAAGACGAATTGATGCAGCAAAATATTTAACCAAACGATTGATTCAGTGTTCCATAAAACACGGAGGAGCAGCTAGTATTTCAAATACTAGCTGCCCCTCCGGTTTCACCCGCGTAACGTTCCCGTTAGGGATAAAATTAAGCATAGTACGTCTCCCTCCAGTTCTATTGTATACTGGGAGTGCTCCGGCCTATAAACTGTGTGTAAAAAATCACGTTTAGCTCTTGCTCCATAACTGCATGAAATAAATATAATAAGTATCCTGGCCTCCTGAAAAATGTAGCCTTGCTGAGTTTCTTGCCGGAGTCTTCTCAGTTCAAGTGTATTCCGAACCGGTGGTAGAGTCTATTGTAATGATTGTAACTATTGACGTTCATAAGTGCCTTACCAGGGCCTAAATTGAATAAATGAGTTTTTGATTTGATTTTGATTTGATTTGACTCCTGGGACATTCTTCACACACAGTTATCGATCCAAACTAAGTAGACCTTGTACTATGTAACTAGAGAGCTAGTTCCATACTAAGGTTTGAGTGCTTACCACCATCGGCCACATCATCACTGACCACGGTAAGATTGTGATCACTCTGGCTTCTGTATTAAGGTGGAGGCTTCGGTTGGGGCGTTAAATTTAAATTTTATCACGTTTTTTGCTAATTGCAGCTCAGTTATAGGTCGTAAGTTATCAACATGTTACTTGCGACAAGAATGGTAGTATATTTACTGATTAATAACAAAATTAATCATCAACATATTCCTCCAAGGTATATTAATGACATATACGACTATTTCATGAAAATGTTACTAATATACCCTTAAGCTCAGCAAAGATTTGTGGAACTATCTTTTGAGTTTATGCTTTAAATTCATGAAATTCCCACTTAGCCAGGCAGATGTCACAACCATAATGTTCTTGTCTTCCACGAGTTCCACGTAATGAACACCTTATAGTAGACTTTTAGCTTCTACATTCGTCTTTAAATACCTATACATACTAACATTTGTAGGTACAATTATTTAAACTACATTTATTAACTTATCTCTCTTAAAAACTCAATTACACTAAGTAATATTCATATAGGCAGTGATTATCATTGTAGAAAATACAGAGAGCCCAAATCTTTTCACTAACTCTCAATCTTACTGAAGTAAACACCACCGTAGCGTCTTCAATATAAAGTTGATATTATTTAATGTTAATTGGTAGGTAGTGGAACAATTTGTGGTGAAGTCAGTGGTCGGAATAGTCGTCACGGGAGCCGGGTATGGCGTTACATTTCGACTCGGTACACTTGCCACAGTTTTGGATGGTGACCACCTTACTTCACTTACCTTCTTGGGGTTCCACGAATCTTTAATAGTCCTGAGTTTTTGACAATATTCCCGCAATTGACGATGGTATAGACTAACTTTGATAGCTATAAATCTCCTGTTTTGTTTTCAATTATGTTTGTGAGAAAGATTTTTGATGTCATTAAAATCACTTGTGCCCACTTCTATGTGAGTGGAAATAAGGTAGTTTTTATTTTATTTACAACAAATATATAAAATACAATCTACATACAAAAAAAATCCTCAATTCAGCCGCTGCTACCGATCAACGTCAATGTTCCCAGAAGGCTGGCAGCGTTTCCTCTTTTGATCACCACGTTGGCGGAAAAAAATCCTCATAATTTTAACCCATTTCTACTGTCGTTTACGTAATTTCTAACAAAGCCCAAAGGCTTTCTTTTATGCTTTTCCCAAGAGAGTACTTACAGCATGGGGATCTTTTAAAAATATGTGACGATATTTTTGTCATACTAATTTAAATACCTATAGGTACTTCGGGTTTAATCTGTGCCCACACACAGCGACTGGTGAGTCGATGGCCAAGTCAATACTATCAATTGTAATATTATGCTATAACGTAAAAATATCCTGGGACATTCTTCACACACAATTATCTGATCCCAAACTAAGCAGGGCTTGTACTATGGAAACCAGATATCTGATATACTACTTTTTTTTTGTAAATACATACTTATATAGATAAATTACACCCAGACACATGACAAACAGACATGTTTGTTCATGCACACAAATGTTTGTACCGGATGGGAACCGAACCCATGACCAGTGGCGTGATAGGTGGTGTCTTAACCAACTGCGGCAACTAGCTTATCAAAACGTCGCGGATGGCACCGGTGTGAGGGCTTCTTCTTTCCGTAATTGGTCAGTATTCTTTGCCCCTAGTGTTAAAAGCATTTACTGATAGGTTACGATAACAATCAGGAGTGCCTTGCGTTTGCTACCTTAGTAGTATAAAAAAAACAATGTTACAAAACCCGCAGTACCCTAAAACAATGCAGCCGAAATCCGAGAACAAATTGCCGTTTGAACTCGTGGGAGAGTAACGAGCCTCTTGTGGCGATAATAAATATAACAATGTACGTCTCAACTGTACCGGAACATGCTGTAGGTATTACATTACATTATTACTTACCTTGAGATTGTGCTCTTTAGATTTACTCCATGAAATTTGACGTAATATAACTTCAGTGGTATGCTATACTGGTTCTATTTTCGGCATGATCCGATAGGAGCGTTAGTCCTTAATTGGAACATTAAAAAATGAAAGTGTCAGTTTTGAAGGGGAATAAAAGGTTTCATTTCAGCTCAACAACAAAATAACCTTAAGAATTATATTCGTACTACATATAATATAATTATATTCCTACACCTCATATATATATATATAGACATAGAAATGTTTCTCTCATGTTTGCATTCATACGTCATAAGTGTCTTGTCTTGTCTAAACTAGCGACACAGTGTAGTGTCGCTAGTTTAGACAAGACTAGCTAGTTAATTATTTCTTATTATAATGAACACTGAAGTATATTACTATGTATAGAGAAGCTATCCTAAGCAAAGGTCCATTTTGTTAATATTCGCTGCAGCGCTGAAACAATAATTAGTCGTTTAACCAGACTGTTTAAAGACGTAACGCTAGAACGCTTTTAAGATGTAGTTTTATCGCGACCAAAAGGTCGAAAGCGCCGTGATTTTCATGGTGCTTATGCGTTTCGTGTTTAAGCAACTAAGTGAAGTGCGGCCGGATGGCTGCAATTGAACGGAACATACTGGTTATGTGTGGCGTCGTCTCTATACATAGTAATATACCTCAGTGATAATGAAAAGCTTTATTTGATTTATATAACGGAATAATATAAAGGAAAAGTCTTTTTTAAGGGCTTACAAAACAACAATACCTTCTAAACAAAGAATACAAAGATAAGATACAATTCAATATACTTAACTTACTGTCAAACAAGAAAACTAATGGATTCAGTAGATTTATTATTCTGGACCAGACAATTTTCTATTATTGTGTGTTAAATATTTTTGAGCGCACAAAGTTTACAAAATCTCGATATCTCTTACATACTTACCATACGCTTTGATTTTTCTGAAGTTCCTGATGTATATTTATGTATTAAAGATAACTAATTAGTTGAGGGAAGCACGTACCTTCGAGGAATGTCCCTTCGAGGATTTTAGTCAGTAAGAGTGACATAACCCGGCCACTCCCCGGAGCGGCTGGGTATCCATGAGGATTTCCCTGGGTCACAAAAAAAAAGGACTTGAAGCCCATAAATAAAATTAAGCAAATCTAAACTGTGATACGTTATCACTATCACTTACGAAGAAACAAACAATGATACATATATTTTACATACAGATCTTATTATTTATAAACCAGACTTCACATTCAGCATGCGATTTTATTAAATAAATAACAGTTCTGCATACAATGGAACCACTACATCCTAGTGCGTAGGCAGCGTAAGTCTGAGTCAGCGTTAACTGTAGGCCGATTCGCGTAACAAAACTGCAACGATATCGTAGCGACAGCAATAACAAAAACTGTATTTCGTATTCACGTTATGTTAATCGCACGATCGAAATACGATCCTATTGAAGTTGGATCGGAAAATCGATGAAGCGCATTTGAAGGACATCAACCGTTCTTTAGCGGTATTCTACTATTTATAACCGATTTCAAAAAACGAGGTTCTCAATTCGGTTCACGCATAACTTTTTTGAATATGATTTTAATAATTATTTTTGCGTTGAGTTCAGTCTAGCTCCAAGGTGGTGCCATTATAATTTTATTGTCTTTGAAGGACGTTTTACTCTTTTTGTTAAAAGTTAATTATATGACCGTTTAATTCAATCGGTAATCGTTCACTAGTCGCTGAGCTTCAATCCTATTTAGTTGAATCGAATTTCGATTGAACGATTTTTGAATATCAACGATATCTGAATTGTTGCTATTTACTAGAATCGGGCTACTAAGCCAGCTCGTAGGTTAGAGGTGCAGTGTGTGCCCGGCTTTATGTGGGAAGGTGTAGGTACCTTTCTAATTGACGTAAACCTAGAAAGCTGCTGCCTACGCTATCTGGATTCTAGCTGTAGCTGTGCCAGATTATTTTTATTAAAACCAGTATCATAATTTTTAAACTTGTTTTTTTTTACTAAAAAGTATATTGATGAACACGAAGTTTCGACGTGCTAATTATAAATATTGAGACCATAAATTATTAAATAATTAATGCTAAGCTACAGATTAGGTTAGCTAAAGATGTTATAAAAACTTATGGCATTAAATATAACAACCATTGAATTATCAACACCGTATATAATATAGTATCCGCTTTAAGAAAAATGAAATATTTTGTATTTTACATTAATTGAAATAAGAATAATAGGGTAGTTGACAGTGTCAAAAATAAATGACCAAACACTAACCAATGCATAAAACATCTAAAAACACGTGGAAACATCAAATATGTTGTACATTTAATGCTTTTTGTGATTTTTAATTACCAGTGGAACCACTAAGAGTAGATGATTTGATGCTGTGAAACTATGACGTCATAGTGTAATATTTCATACAAAATTCCATATAAACTATCGTTTTGACATTTATTAAAAAGTAGCTGATTTGATATGTCAGTCAACTACCCTATTTAATAAATAATTACAAATAAAGTAGTAAATCAGCTATCTGGTTCCAATAGTACGAGTACGGTAGTACTATTATTTATTCTGTGGCACGAGCTATAGGCTTAGTTTAGGTGTGGTTTGGCTCACAGGTTTGGCATCAGAAGCCGGGTGTGTAGAATGCCCTATGCGCCAAGTTTCAATCATCGTCACAAACTTTCGCGATATTAGACATCACCACAACTAACTCAATATAATGAGTACGATACATAAATTGTAACGATCCCAAAGCGTCACTTATTCCGTCGAAACCTTATTAAAATACATCACAGTGTAGTCGTCCCACTGGTTCCGGTTGGGTACATTGGTCTATCTATTACGGGCGACGTAGGCGGTAAAGACTAGTTATATTTAATAAAACGTCGCTGTCTTGAGACTTGACTGTTGGGGTTTTTCCAGCTTCGCAGAATTGAGTAGCTTTGCTTTCTGGTTTGCGTGCTCATTTTGTGACGAAATAGCTGGCTTATACAGGCGCGGATCCACGTGGGGAGTAATGGGCGCACCGCCCCCCCCCCCCTGTGATTTTCTGGAAGATTAAGCAGGTGTAGTGAGCTAAGATTACGCCCCTCCCTACACCAAATCCTGGATCTGCGCCTAGGTTTATAGACATTTGTAACCATTCATAACAAATGTGTTTTTTAAGAGCTCTTTTCTTATGCCGCCTTATAAGAATCCAATAAAAGAAAACCATTAGGTTTGTTAAACTTGGTTTGAAATTGTTTTAACGGCTCCGTTTGAGTGATTGCCAAAATATCCTACTGGCCATACCACTGGTAGGGGGTTCGAAACCAGGATGAACTTTTTTGAGCATGAACGAATATTTTTGTCCCGAGTTAGTTTAGGGTAGCTTCATTTATAAGTAGGTATAACTGAGTCACAAAAATCAAATGTAGTACATCAGTAATCTGGTTTTAGTAGTACAAGGTCTGCTTAGTTTGGAATCAGATAACCATTTGTGAAGAATGTATCATTTGGCTTCGGTACTAGGTATATTCAACAATATGTATTTAGAACTTTAATATTAATCTATTATTAAAAATTGTGACAGCCGTCAACCTTGACGGTTCAAAATTTTCTTTTCAACATAAATTAAATTCATTTAATATTTATTTATTCGTTTTGTTTCAGGGTGGTGGTTGGTGAACGCTGCCCTTATCCTGCCGGGAGGTGATCCGCCTCCAGCGCTTCACCTTTCTACTCTTCCTGCGCGTTCGGCATGGGCAGCCGTCCACTTCCTATCAAGTTCCAAGCATAGCATAGCTTATTTTTATTATTACCTGTATACATGCCACTTTTGGCCATAAACATTGACCCTGGCACCAGTTCGGACCCACAACTAAGCAGTCAGGTATGTGACGCATCACAGGAAAATTTATTAAAATGTGAGCAATGTTCTCAGCCTCGCTTTTTTCGCGGAAATCGTGGTTTAAAAATTCATATAGGCAAGGTGCACAAAGTTGTCCAAATCCCCAATATTTGTGTTTCGGTTTCAAATTCTGTCCTTTCGTTTTCACAAAAGATTAGTTTTCTCAAAAATAATGTACCTTTGATTAGGCGGATTCCACGTGGAGCACGTTTCTGCGTGGCTTCAGCTCTATGTGTATGTATCGATAAAATTTTAAATAAAAATTTGGAAAGCGATTGGGAAGATTTGCTCATGTTTTCATATAGAGTGTTGCATGTCCCCAGTAGCCACAACAAAGAGATCTCTCTCACTCAAAAAATTAAAAATAATTGTTTACATTTAGACTCAGTTATTGACTCGGATTTTCCAAATTTTCCTAAACGTCAAAATTATATTAATAATAGTAATGATTTGGCCAATACCATTAGAAAAATTGAAAATAAAGCCAATGACGGCGACTTCAAAGGTGCAGCACATCTGTTATTTTCGAGTGATGTCGTCGCTTTAGACACACCTGAAACTCTGTCCGCTTTGGAATCAAAACATCCACCTTCGCTCCCAAATGCTAGCCTCCCCGATCCCCCTTCTTTCGACCAAACTTGTCTAAATTGTAACGATCAAGATCTTTTGAGTGTAATTTTATCTTTTAAACCTGGTTCTGCTGGCGGACTCGACGGTTTCACACCACAGCATTTCAAAGATCTTATCTGTGGTGCCGCCGGGGACGCTGGTACCAAATTATTATCAAAATTAACCTCTCTTATAAATCTAATGTTGGCAGGAAAGGTACCGAGCCCCATCACTGAGATACTTTATGGGGCCAACCTTTGCGCCTTATCAAAAAAGGACGGTGGTATACGACCCATCGCTGTGGGTAATACTATCCGTCGTATGGCCTCTAAAATTTGTTGCCGTCACATTCTCCCGAAAGTTTCTGAATTATTTCAGCCAATTCAACTTGGTTTCGGCTCAAAGGGAGGATGTGAGGCAGCTGTTCATGCGGCTCGGACTTTCCTTTTAAATAACGGAGGTGATGTTTTGCTCAAGGTCGACATAAAAAATGCATTTAACTCCGTCGATAGGGCCGCTATGTTAACACAAATACAGGATATTTGTCCAGAAATATATTCATACCTTTGGCAATGTTATGGGTTCCAGTCAAAACTTTTTTTTAGGGAACATTCACTTGTTTCCGCAGTGGGCTGTCAACAGGGCGACCCTCTCGGTCCGGCTATCTTCAGTTTGGCTATTCATCCGATTATATCCAGCTTAAAATCTAAATTTAATGTTTGGTATCTGGACGATGGTACTCTGGGAGGTGACGCGATTTCTGTATTAAGTGATTTAGAAACTCTAACAGCAAATTTTAAAAAAATTGGGCTAGAATTTAACTGCTCCAAATGCGAGCTCCTTGTTTTAGATTCTCTTCCAGAATCAGAACAAACAGAAATTATTCATAAATTTGATGTTTTGGCTCCTAACATTAAATTACTTTCAAAGGAGTCTCTTCATCTTCTTGGGGCTCCTGTCTTAGATGAATCCATTCCCGGTTTCTTTGAGAAAAGGATTCAAAATTTTAACGACTCTTCCAATCGTCTTTATGAGATTAATGCCCATTATGCATTTTTTATTGTACGTCTTTGTCTTTTTGTGCCGAAGTTTACCTACTTACTCCGTTGTACTCACTTGTTCAAATTTGATCAAATTTTAAATACTTTGGATGATATGATCAGAATTTCTCTTTCTAAAATCCTAAATTGCAGTTTTGATGAAAACAAAGTTTGGTCTCAGGCCACCCTTCCCATACGTTATGGCGGCCTAGGAGTGCGGAAAATTTCGAGCACATCATTACCGGCGTTTCTGTCCTCGGTATACAGCGTGGGTGACCTTGTCAGATCTGTTTTGAACCCTTCTATTGGATCTGCTGAGGTTTCTTACCTGTCTGATGCCAGAGATGCTTGGCGGACAGCTTGTCCAGGCACAAATATTCCGACCTCGAGTAGTTCTCAGAGAGCGTGGGACAAGCCCCTTTGCGAAAAAATTTGGCAAAATTTATTCACAAATTTTTCTACGGATTCAGATCGCGCACGCTTGCTAGCTGTCTCTGATAGGGACTCAGGTCACTGGTTGCAAGCCATTCCATCCACAAATATCGGGACTATGTTAGATCGAATGACTTTAAGCCTGTGCATTTGTCTTCGTCTTGGTTCCAGGATCAATCATCCTCATCGCTGCCGCTGTGGTGATTTCGTCGGCGAGCTTGGCCACCATGGGTTGTCGTGCTCTCTAAGTGCCGGCCGAATCTCTCGTCACTCGGCTCTCAATGACATAATCCGCAGGGCTCTTGTTGTCGCCAATGTGCCTTCTGTACTGGAACCAGTCGGTATTATGCGTGGCGATGGCAAGAGACCGGATGGTATGTCTTTGATCCCATGGAGTGTCGGTAAGTCGTTGGTGTGGGATGCCACATGTGTTGATACACTTGCGCCATCTCACTTGCCAGCGACATGTAGAGTTGCAGGAGCGGCTGCAGCTGGTGCGGAAAATTCTAAATCCAAAAAATACGCTTCTATTGGCCCAAATTATTTATTTTTGCCTTTTGCAGTCGAGACCATGGGTCCTTGGGGGTCCGAGGCTCGCCGATTTTCTCGAACATTATCTTCAAAATTAATTGAAGTCACAGGGGACCGGCGGGCGGGGAGCTTTTTCCGCCAACGCGTTAGCTTGGCCATACAAAGAGGGAACGCTGCCAGCCTTCTGGGAACCTTGCCGTTGATTGGCAGCAGCGGCCGCCTCGAGGAAATTTTTTATATATAGTTTGTATATTTGTTGTAAATAATTGTAAATATTGTATATTTATCTATTAGGTATATTGTTCCATAACACCCCTACTTACCTGGCATTGTGTAGTACCTTATAAAATACTTATGCTTTGAAAACTTTTGATATTTTTTTTATGTTCTAAATTAATCTTAATATTCCAAATATACGACGAAGATCTTTGACAGCAGTAGGTACCTATTATAAAACAAGATGTGAATATTCTAAAATGTTTTGTTTATTGTCCATGCTAATTAATATTATTTCCTGTTTTCAAAAACATATCTACTCGTACATCCGCAATAATTATTACAAACTAGTTATGCATCGACAATTTATTTACCTTCCATCCGTCGCAATTTAAATTGGAAAATTGATTTAGTTCCAAACTGTATTTGGAACGAGAATTTTTTGGCTTATAAAACCATAACCAAAATGGCTCCAGAAGGGTCAGAACAGCCACTGTTTATCAACTAAAATATAAAATACATTACAGATACAAAAGAAAAAAAAATATCATGATTTTTGGGCATTCTCCTGATTTTTTTTTCAATTTCATGAAAATCTCCTGGATTATTAGGCTTTTAGAAGATCTATGAAATTTTAGTATGAACTCAAAAATAACTTCTTTTGAGTAGATTTATTCATGATAAAATTAATTGTAATTCTGCCTTTAATCATGTTTGTGAGGAAAATCGATCGTTTTGCCATCGTCTACACAAATTCTATTGCGATTGGCAATAATATGATGGATACATAGTATTTGGCAGTAGATTGGGGGGCGTGTAATACCCATGGCGCGGATTAGTGTATGATTTGTACACCGTACCTACAGTATGCATGATTTAAGTATTTTTTTTTTACATACAGTCATCAGTCAGTCATCAGATATGGTATAGTAATTGGTCTAAAATTATCAAGAAAAATTTCAAGCATAACCTGACGGGAATTATACCTTCGACCTCTCGGTCACGTCTGACCACTTAGGTCGACCAATCGAGACATCGGTATCACAAGTACTAACTGACCCATCGGTATGCTGAGCAAGCGACCGGTTTTTTATATCTTTTATACAAGATAATGTCGGATATTGCGAATATGTGGGTTGATTGAACTTTTTAATATGTATCATTAAAATGTACCTTGTGATTTGGCGTGACTCAGTCTTCTTAGATTAAATGAAATGAAATATTATTTATTCAAATAGACCTTCACAGGCACTTATGAATAGTCAGACTCTAATGCACGGTTCGGAAGGTAGCTTTTGCTGATTATTTCTTTAAATGCCTCCATAGTTATAGTGGATAGGCGTTGCCTGGGAAAGGGTCTATTCGTCCTCATAATAACTCTTTTTAGGGTCAATAAACAGCCAATAAATACTAAGCCCATTTTAATTTTAAAAAAGGTGTTGCAATGGAGATTTAGTGAAAAATCTCTATAAAAATGTATGGATTTTTGAAGATATTTAGTGCCACGTTCCTCGACAAATATCTAATTTGACAATAACGTCACGCGAGAATCAGGCTCCAGGCTTGAAACGAACTCCAGGCTAAACGACAAAGATGTGACTATAAACCATCTTTTGAAACTATGCATGTAGCCTTTGAAATTTCAGTCTTACAGTCAGGGACATAAGCTACTCTTTATCTTGGGAACGCGGGTGGAACAGGTAGTTAAAAATAAAGTCAGAAATATCACTTGAGATAAGTAAGTAAACTTTGCTCAATTCCTTTAAAAGCCATAAGACGTCATCAAAATAGCATAATAGGTTATAGGATCAACAGCCATTTCGGTAGCAATTAGTGCGATTATCAAGTGAATATTTATTCGTGAATGACTGCAGCAAAGCCATGTCCAAACAATAGTAGTAATTAGCGTGGGAAGTGGGCTCTTTTATTGGCCTGAGATCATTGAAAAACTTATTGTTAGTTTTTCTTATAAAGCCGTGGCCTTTGAACTGCGTTTTGCTAATACCCGAAGTATTTGTTACCTGAGAATTTTGGACGACTGTGCTTAGGAGGACAATACACAATAATTCTTTTTTTGAGATAGGTCACTTGACTAAACTTAAAAAAATACAAAAATAATCTAGCCAACCGTATGTTCAGTAGTAGATATCCTTAGGATTAAGATGACTTATACAAATATATATATTTATTTTGTTTCAAATCAATTATCAGGTAAGCGAGATATATTTTTGACAAGTATCTTAAGACTTAGCTGTTCCCATTGGATTCATCTGCGTTCCCCGAGATAAAAAGTACTCTACGTCCTTCTCCATATCATTTTATCTGCGTGCCATTGCTACCGGTTAAGCGGTTAGGCATGAAAAGGTAACAGATAGACAGAGTTATTTTCGGATTTATAATATTAGTATGGATTTAAAATGTTTATTTTCTGTCATCATATTTGCTTTAAATAAATATTTTTCCAAAAAAATATATTAAAGCATGGCGTACGAGCCAGTTCACGTGCGCAGGAGTGGACGGATCGCCGCCGCCCACGCGTCACATTGTGGTAGTGTCACCAGAGGTCACCGATTGCGTAGTACAACCATAATGGCTCTCCACCAGACTCCATTATCATTTATTTGTAGATCTATTGATAATGTGTGAAGATAAGTTAGGATCAGCTTGAGGACAGTAGCTTAGGATCTGTGGGATATAGCAAGAGCCATGTTTTGGAAAAATGAAGGATTTGAAGGTATTTCAGTGATAATAAGCACACAACAGACAGGCCAGTTAGCGTGGTTGGTTATGGACTCGATGTATATGGGCTCGATTTCCATCCAGGAAAAATAATTGTATTCATAAACATGACGTCTGTTTGTCCTATGTCTGGGTGTAATTATCCATATAAGTATGTTATTTAGTACAAAAAAAGTAGTATATGTTGTGTATCAATTAGGTACCTATCTGGTTTCCAATCGTACAAGCTCTGTTTATTTTTTATTATTTTCTAAGGTAGCAAACCAGCATACGGCCCACCTGATGGTTAGGGGTTACCGTAGCGTAAATGGATGCAACATCAGGAGTATCACTCGAGCGTTACCGACCCTGCAAGAACCTCTTCACACCATTTTGAAGAACCCAATGCTGTAGTCTTTTGGGAAAACCACGGCTGGTAGCTCATTCCTCAACCTGAGCGTCCGTGGTACTTAAGAACCTTCTTTGGAACCGCACAGTGCGAGACCATTTAGGTTACAGTGTTTGAGGTTGACCCCACGCCTATGGCGAGAAGTGCAACGCTTAGTTTGGGGTCAGATAAACGTGTGTGATATCCCATCATATTTATTTATTTATTTGGTATTATAGCAACAAAAAGTGTGTGAAAATTTACCTGATGATTATACCTACACTTTTGAGAGCACCTTATAGAGTAAATAAATAGGGTAGATACCCATTTCTCTACAGTGTTAAAAAACCTATAGGCACCAATCATGGAATGTGAGTGGTTTGCCAATATCTTGTCAGATTAAAAGAGATTGGCTTCCTGACGCTTTTCAGACGGCGAGGCGGCGAGAGGATTACATTTTTCCATACTGAATTCCCATAAGGAAATATATTTTACGCTCGGGTATAATAAGATATCTATAGGATTTGATTAGTTTCATATCTGACGGGTTATTAAATAAACATATTTATTTCCTGTGTGCATAATTGTTTATTTACATACATTTTTCTTACTTTATAGTAGGTTAAAAAAGTATAATCTGTATCTATTTACTGGTAATTACAGCAAATCCTCTTAAGGGCGATTTTGGTACAACAAGACTGTCAATGAATGCTTGACCCATAAGTACTATGTACCTCCCACAAAATTAAAAGCACGAACTAATAACCGGTCGCAGATCAATCAATCATAGAACATTCTAGTTACACTGCGTATACTATAATTTGTTATATCTAGTCTAATTCTACTGAGGTTATTGACTCTGAGACCCGTTTGGCATCCAACCATACTACTATATGTAGATACAATATCTAGTACAGTTTTATACATATTCAATAACGATTCTTGTCTGCTTGTAACTTGTGAACATTGTTGAAAACCCCAACTTGCCAAAAAGTATATTTCTGCCAGAAATCCAGGAGACGGGAAAAAAAGGAGAATAAAAAAAAAAAACTTTTTGCTTTCTTTAGAATTATTCGTAGGTTATTACATGCAATCAAGTACCTAGTTAGTAAGGTACAGTATGACACAACTTAGATGTAGCATCGGCAAATCGTTTTCGTAAGCTTCACTTCCGATTTACACAACTAATAAAAATCATTCATTATCGCGCCATTCAACGTTCAACAAAATCATTTTCGCCGATCATTTTTTAACTCATGAGTAATGTTTTAGGCGCACTCTTTTCGGGAACGATCGATTTTACGAAGTTTGCCGATGCTTCATCTAAGTTGTGTCATACTGTAATAAGTTCATGCTTTGAATTGAATTGTCTATTGAGACTTTAGTACGTATTTTATTAATATTTCCTGTTAATAAATTGGCAACCACAGAATTCGCTACAAAAGCCTAATAATCCAGGAGATTTTCATGAAATTGAAAAAAAAATCAGGAGAATGCCCAAAAATCATGATATTTTTTTTTCTTTTGTATCTGTAATGTATTTTATATTTTAGTTGATAAACAGTGGCTGTTCTGACCCTTCTGGAGCCATTTTGGTTATGGTTTTATAAGCCAAAAAATTCTCGTTCCAAATACAGTTTGGAACTAAATCAATTTAAATTGGAAAATTGATTTAGTTCCAAACTGTATTTGGAACGAGAATTGCATGTAATAACCTACGAATAATTCTAAAGAAAGCAAAAAGTTTTTTTTTTTTATTCTCCTTTTTTTCCCGTCTCCTGGATTTCTGGCAGAAATATACTTTTTGGCAAGTTGGGGTTTTCAACAATGTTCACAAGTTACAAGCAGACAAGAATCGTTATTGAATATGTATAAAACTGTACTAGATATTGTATCTACATATAGTAGTATGGTTGGATGCCAAACGGGTCTCAGAGTCAATAACCTCAGTAGAATTAGACTAGATATAACAAAGTATAGTATACGCAGTGTAACTAGAATGTTCTATGATTGATTGATCTGCGACCGGTTATTAGTTCGTGCTTTTAATTTTGTGGGAGGTACATAGTACTTATGGGTCAAGCATTCATTGACAGTCTTGTTGTACCAAAATCGCCCTTAAGAGGATTTGCTGTAATTACCAGTAAATAGATACAGATTATACTTTTTTAACCTACTATAAAGTAAGAAAAATGTATGTAAATAAACAATTATGCACACAGGAAATAAATATGTTTATTTAATAACCCGTCAGATATGAAACTAATCAAATCCTATAGATATCTTATTATACCCGAGCGTAAAATATATTTCCTTATGGGAATTCAGTATGGAAAAATGTAATCCTCTCGCCGCCTCGCCGTCTGAAAAGCGTCAGGAAGCCAATCTCTTTTAATCTGACAAGATATTGGCAAACCACTCACATTCCATGATTGGTGCCTATAGGTTTTTTAACACTGTAGAGAAATGGGTATCTACCCTATTTATTTACTCTATAAGGTGCTCTCAAAAGTGTAGGTATAATCATCAGGTAAATTTTCACACACTTTTTGTTGCTATAATACCAAATAAATAAATAAATATGATGGGATATCACACACGTTTATCTGACCCCAAACTAAGCGTTGCACTTCTCGCCATAGGCGTGGGGTCAACCTCAAACACTGTAACCTAAATGGTCTCGCACTGTGCGGTTCCAAAGAAGGTTCTTAAGTACCACGGACGCTCAGGTTGAGGAATGAGCTACCAGCCGTGGTTTTCCCAAAAGACTACAGCATTGGGTTCTTCAAAATGGTGTGAAGAGGTTCTTGCAGGGTCGGTAACGCGCGAGTGATACTCCTGATGTTGCATCCATTTACGCTACGGTAACCCCTAACCATCAGGTGGGCCGTATGCTGGTTTGCTACCTTAGAAAATAATAAAAAATAAACAGAGCTTGTACGATTGGAAACCAGATAGGTACCTAATTGATACACAACATATACTACTTTTTTTGTACTAAATAACATACTTATATGGATAATTACACCCAGACATAGGACAAACAGACGTCATGTTTATGAATACAATTATTTTTCCTGGATGGAAATCGAGCCCATATACATCGAGTCCATAACCAACCACGCTAACTGGCCTGTCTGTTGTGTGCTTATTATCACTGAAATACCTTAAAATCCTTCATTTTTCCAAAACATGGCTCTTGCTATATCCCACAGATCCTAAGCTACTGTCCTCAAGCTGATCCTAACTTATCTTCACACATTATCAATAGATCTACAAATAAATGATAATGGAGTCTGGTGGAGAGCCATTATGGTTGTACTACGCAATCGGTGACCTCTGGTGACACTACCACAATGTGACGCGTGGGCGGCGGCGATCCGTCCACTCCTGCGCACGTGAACTGGCTCGTACGCCATGCTTTAATATATTTTTTTGGAAAAATACTTATTTAAAGCAAATATAATGACAGAAAATAAACATTTTAAATCCATACTAATATTATAAATCCGGAAATAACTCTGTCTATCTGTTACCTTTTCATGCTTAACCGCTTAACCGGTAGCAATGGCACGCAGATAAAATGATATGGAGAAGGACATAGAGTACTTTTTATCTCGGGGAACGCAGATGAATCCGATGGGAACAGCTAAGTCTTAAGATACTTGTCAAAAATATATCTCGCTTAACTGATAATTGATTTGAAACTAAATAAATATATATATTTGTATAAGTCATCTTAATCCTAAGGATATCTACTACTGAACATACGGTTGGCTAGATTATTTTTGTATTTTTTTAAGTTTAGTCAAGTGACCTATCTCAAAAAAAAGAATTATTGTGTATTGTCCTCCTAAGCACGGTTGTCCAAAATTCTCAGGTAACAAATACCCGAACTCAGTTAGCAAAACGCAGTTCAAAGGCCACGGCTTTATAAGAAAAACTAACAATAAGTTTTTCAATGATCTCAGGCCAATAAAAGAGCCCACTTCCCACGCAAATTACTACTATTGTTTGGACATGGCTTTGCTGCAGTCATTCACGAATAAATATTCACTTGATAATCGCACTAATTGCTACCGAAATGGCTGTTGATCCTATAACCTATTATGCTATTTTGATGACGTCTTATGGCTTTTAAAGGAATTGAGCAAAGTTTACTTACTTATCTCAAGTGATATTTCTGACTTTATTTTTAACTACCTGTTCCACCCGCGTTCCCAGGATAAAGAGTAGCTTATGTCCCTCGCAGCAAAGACTGAAATTTCAAAGGCTGCATAGTTTCAAAAGATGGTTTATAGTCACATCTTTGTCGTTTAGTATGTTTCAAGCCTGGAGCCTGATTCTCTCTTGACGTTATTGTCAGATTAGATATTTGTCGAGGAACGTGGCACTAAATATCTTCAAAAATCCATACATTTTGATAGAGATTTTTCACTAAATCTCCATTGCAACACCTTTTTTTTAAATTAAAATGGGCTTAGTATTTATTGGCTGTTTATTGACCCTAAAAAGAGTTATTATGAGGACGAATAGACCCTTTCCCAGGAAACGCCTATCCACTATAACTACGGAGACATTTAAAGAAAGAATCTAAGACTGAGTCACGCCAAATCACAAGATACATTTTAATGATACATTTTAAAAAGTTCAATCAACCCACATATTCGCAATATCCGACATTATCTTGTATAAAAGATATAAAAAACCGGTCGCTTGCTCAGCATACCGATGGGTCAGTTAGTACTTGTGATACCGATGTCTCGATTGGTCGACCTAAGTGGTCAGACGTGACCGAGAGGTCGAAGGTATAATTCCCGTCAGGTTATGCTTGAAATTTTTCTTGATAATTTTAGACCAATTACTATACCATATCTGATGACTGACTGATGACTGTATGTAAAAAAAAAATACTTAAATCATGCATACTGTAGGTACGATGTACAAATCATACACTAATCCGCGCCATGGGTATTACACGCACCCCAATCTACTGCCAAATACTATGTTTCCATCATATTATTGCCAATCGCAATAGAATTTGTGTAGACGATTGTAAAACGATCGATTTTCCTCACAAACATGATTAAAGGCAGAATTACAATTAATTTTATCCAATGAATAAATCTACTCAAAAGAAGTTATTTTTGAGTTCATACTAAAATTTCATAGATCTTCATATCGCGCATAGTTCTTCATAACTGTAACTACCAAGGAATAACATTCTCTATATATGAATATGGAAAATATTTACATACAATAATAAAACTATTGCAACAAAGATAAGATTCATTATGCTGAACAGTTTTAATTTAGGGATCAAGTCTACTTAATTTCAGGAAAAATAATCCGACAACCTTTATCAAACAGAATATATGAAAAACCATTATATTTTCATGATTTCACTTTTTTAAACCCCGACGAAAAAGAGTGGTGTTATAAGTTTTTGAGAGTGTCTGTCTGTGGCATTATGGCTCCCTTTTCATACGAAAGGTATGTTTCAAGAAAATCCGCTCAGCCATTTAAAGATGTTCTAATTAACGAAGACATATTTTTTTCCTTCTTAGAGGTTTTTTGTGACGGAAATTTCTTTAATTTATATTAAGTTTTTCAACATAACAAGAATGAAGAAGATTTTGAAAAGATACCATTTCAAAATAAACCATCCAGCATATTCCTTCTAAGACACGAGTGAAACCGCCGAACGAAAGCTAGTATCCAAATAAATCGAAAAGTTAACAATAAACTTGAACAAAACCAACGATCAAAGACATATCGATAAAACAACTCGTAAATATTAAAATGCCAATTTACGACGTCAGTGCTATACGTGGTCGTAACTCAACTCACTTGGACAATACACGTCGAGATTATTATCTGTATAGTATAGTAAAGTCTGGTACATCGCGCAATAATATCTATAACTATAAATGGTATAAAATATACGTCTCATTGTGAGACCAGCTCTGAGATAATGAGGTATAGGTACCTACTATTTCTGTAATCGGTTGAAAATATCGTACAATGGTTTCACTTTAAATAAGGCTTATAGAAGAGTTGTTTGAAATTTATCCGTAATATATAGGAGGTATTTATTTGAACTTTATCTAAATTTGAAATTAACTGTATGGTATTTTTCAAAGTGGTAAAGGTTAGGCGCGTCTCTAGGGGTACATCAATTGGTCGTAGGAGCTAAACACAGGAAACCTGTTTTTGATACTTCTTTTTTTAATTTGACTTATGTTCTTCTTTTGTCAATTTGATTTCATATGATCCCCCTAAAAGGGGATTATTTGCTAACCAACAACCATCTTGTTTTAGACTCCAGAAAACTTAATAGCTAATTAACTTATATTTTGTTTGTCAAGTTTGAATACCTGTTTTAAGGTCCTATGCATCCCATAAATATATTCGTATTTCTAAATTTCTCCCCAAAGTTACGTGCTACAATTTGCTTTGATACAAAAAACGTATTTACATGCCTTCACTGCTGGACAAAGACTTGCCTTAGGTATAGGTACTTACCTAAAACTAGAATATAAAAAAAAATATTGGTCTGTAGCGAAACTTCAGGCAAGAAAATAAGGAATATGATTATAGCTCCAATAACAAGTACCTACCTTTTTTTTAACGCTTAACGTTCTTGCTTATGAACTGATTTTAATAATTATTACGGCGTTGGATTCAGTATAGCTCCAAGGTGGTCCCATAATTGTCTTTGAAGGAGGTTTTACTCTTTTTTAAAGTTGATTATTTTATTGGTCTCAAAGTAAACGCTGTACATTTTTTTTTTTTTACTATGTATAGGCCTGTGTTTGACCACAATCTCACCGTGGTCAGTGATGATGTGGCCGATGATGGTAAGCACACAAAGCCTAGAAATGACAAATGCAATATAGCTTTTGAAAAGGTACTATCTCAAAAGGACCAATATAGTATTATAACAGCTCCCTTTAGACCACTATTATACGAGTTATGATTTACCGGTTTCCTTTAGTACTTCACAACCGTCTCATGCATTCGCTTCCTTGTGCTCTGACAGTTTCCTACGATTCAGTGAATGAATATATCTGGGTTGTGTCGTTTTATGGTTTCCATTAAGCCTTTCAATCGATTTTCTGTAATGATATGACATGTAATGTTTATGCTAAGTTGTAAAACATTTCTTTTGTTACATGTTTATGCACTTCATTAAATTTATGTTTTTTTTTTTGGCCAGTATCACCACCTGCACTTCAGGTTACTCTTATTTTTTAATTTTCTATAGGTACAACGCATAATATAATTAACCAGAAATCGCATACATTTCAACAAAAAAATATTTTATATAAATTCCATGTCTGTTCCAAGTCATTATATCCTAGTTTAATCAACAAGAAGAATATATATTTATTTACTTAAATTCGTAGTTAGAAATAAATAAAATAGTAATATTATCAGGTTTCTATAACACAAGTTGGAATCAGACGATCAGGTGTATTAATAACGAATAGATAGGTATATTTTTCTGTCCTGTAGAACATAATATCTTTCGGGATACAATTTATCCTTTATTTTATCCCAGTACTTACATGTTCTATCTCCGTAAAAAGTTTCATAAAACACCCAAAACTCACATTTAATAGCAGGATTTTTCCAGCTACCATCCCATCATTTCGCTGAGTACGCAAACACAACTCATTTCAAACCCGTCTGAATTAAAAATCCCCATAGCACCGCGGGCTTGCGGATGTCTCATAGCAACGCGTCATTAGCGATTTGTACCGCTATGTTACCATCAAAGGACGACGTGCCGACCATCTACAACCGTCTGTAACCTTAGTGGAAAGAAGGTCGCTATACATGTCCTAATGTAATTTTTTTTTAAATTTATTTATTTATTATGTGGGGGGCCCACAAGGTGGACCGACGATCTTGTGTGGGTCGCCGGAAACCGCTAGATGCGGGTAGCGCAAGTCCAGCCATCGTGGAGATCCCTGGAGGAGTCCTTAGTCCAGCAGTAGACGTCTTTCGGCTGACATAATGATGATGATTTAATATATGAATTATTGATTATATATTTAGCTCTTCGGTCCCCAGTGGCGACTACAAGTTACCATAAATTTATGATTTTTAATTGAAAAAGTAAACGCCTTTTCTTTAGTCCTGATAATTACATAACTGACCTAAAACAATGTGTACAATAACAACCTTAAAACAATTTCAATTGTACATTGCATATTAGATCAATTTACAATAATCAGGATTATAAACCTTATCTCTATGTAACAAAGACGCATCATACTCGAGACCACCCCGCGTCTATACCGGCGAGTTCCGGGTCGGTCTCTAACGGGACTGTTATTGAATGTTCGTCTCTGGCTTGAACTCTCGACGGTTAATCTCCTAACTTCAAAGGTCAGTGTTCATTGTATACTGACGACATTTCACGTCTAGTGAAATTGTTGAGTTGCTGAGCGATCTATGAAAGTTTTTTTTTTTTATTATTATTATTTATTTATTAGGTCTGCCAACAGTTGGCACATTAATACTAATTAGGGTATTACAATGTTAAATATCTTAAATCTAATGCACACAACTAATTATAGGCAAACACAATATGTACTTAAAACAGTGAAATGAAAAATAATAACATAAGACAATGGTGCCGATTCTGTTGTTTACGAACTAAATAAATTTAATCTCCCTATATCTCTTTCTAATAGTAAATATAAGAAAGGGATGCAAGATATTTTAGTCCTGTCAGTTTAGTCCGATCACACATTTCAACGTGAATTTAAGCGCGATCTTTATTGGTCACGACTATTTACCCGTACATTACGACGGTATGGATTAAACTGACAGCATTAAAAATGTTCTATCTTTTTTCAATAAGGTTAAAATGAAAGAGAGGCGACTTGTCTAATATTAGTTAAGATCGTAAACAACAGAATCGGCACCAATACCGACTTACTGAAGAATACTAACTAAAATACATTAAAATGCTTACAATAGGTTTTGAAATTATAGTGATGAGTTTTTAGTTTGTAGCCCTGTTTATCAGTTAAATTATAAGAGGATGCTAGGTATGTTAAACTAGCTGTTTCCCGCGGTTTTACTTGCATTACCGGGACAAAAAGTAGCCTATAACCTTTGGGGATTATGTAGCTTCCTATTAGTGAAAGAATTTTTCAAATCCGACTGGTGGATCCACAGATTAGCTTGGACAAGTTCCTTCACAAATTAAAGAAGATCTGAAGCACGTAATAATACAGTAATCATGCAAATAACAGACTCCAAAATAATCAATGCATAAAATGATTTTGGAAAATTGTTTCACGTTCCAAAATCTTCCGTAAATAATAACTACCGATACTTTAACATAATTGAAGACTTTAAAATAAATAAACATAAATCTATGTTATAAGGTTCAATAAACATAGGTAAGAATAAAGGTAAGTATCTATAGCTACACATTTACCAATCCGTATTGAAAAGTCAAAACTCAAGAATGAATTATTTTAATCAAAATTTAACTATATAGCATAGATTCAGAATTCAAATTCAGTTATTGTTATAATCTCGACGCAAAACTTGACTAACGATATGTGGCCACTGAGACAATGCATTTGACATCTGCCCCCGTAGTATGGCAAGCGTAGACTAGAGAAGACTCGAGTCTTCGACCAGTAACAATCGCGGATTAATATCACCACGTCATATTTACGTGATTTCATTGGCCGAAGATTCGTGTTTTGATTTTTTAACCAATACAAAGCCCCTCTAGAATTTTAATAAAAATATACATTGTATTTTGTATATTTGTTGTAAATATTACCTACAACTTTCCAATACAACTGAATGAATATCACGTCACGTAAATTTTTCTTCAATTCTATTACTTAGTTTTTTTTTATATTGATCGGACAATCGTTATTCGTTTTTAAGAGTAAGGCCACACAGCTAATGAAATTTTGATACGTCTTTCACATGAAGTTTCATGGCATAGTTTAACGAATGTCTCATTAAAATCGAATTTGTCGTTTTTTTATCCTAATATAGGTATTATAAAGAGGAAAGATTTGCTAGTTTATTTGTTTGCATTGAATAGGCTCGGAAACTACTGAACCGAATTGAAAAATTCTTTCACTAATAGGAAGCTACATTATTCCCAAAGGTTATAGGCTACTTTTTATCCCGGGAACGCGAGTGAAACCGCGCGGAACATAGTGTGATAATAAGTGACATTATTAATAAGTGTTAGAAACGCATTCTCACAGCGGCCGTACTTTAACTAAAAACTAAATACAGGTATTTTATGTGACCTCACTCACAAAATACAGATAATAATTCCATAGATATAACTATACAATTCCTATCATAAAAAAACTGACTATCTCTCTATAAAGGATAAAGCGATCTATCAATAACAGCCTCTCGACTTCCAACGGCTATTTCTCAGGGGCGAGACCGGTGAAAAAACGAAACAAAAAAGTTTACATACAAAAACCGGTCAGGCGCAGGTTGTTTTCGTAGGCCCTGGGTTCCATAGCGAGAATTTAAGAAAAATATGCCATCGTCTACCAACGGTGATTATTAATTTATGAAATACTAGTTATCCCCCGCGGTTTCACCTACGTTCTCGGGATAAAAAGTAGCCTATAACCTTTTGAAATAATGTAGCTTTGTATTAGTGAAATAATTTTTTGAATCGGACCAGTAACTCCGGAGATTTGCGCGTTCAAGCAAACTAACTCTTAAGCTTTATTATCTTCATACTAATATTATCAATGCGAAAGTTTGTGAGTATGGATGTATGGATGGATGTTTGTTACCCTTTCACGCAAAAACTACTAAACGGATTTGAATGAAATTTGGAACACAGATAGTTTATAACCTGAATTAACACATAGGATACTTTTTTATTCCGGGTAAACATAAGATCTCTAGTTAGTATATAATATAGACTTGAAGTTTTTTGCTTTTTATATGTAATTTGGGGACTCGTATCCCAATTGCGAATGACTGACATTTTGGTAAAGGTTTAATATACCGAGGTCGTGAGTTTGATTTCTACCCAGAATGCTCGTAACTATTTGTTTTATGTCTAAGATAGACATCCGAGGGTCGATGCAACTGACATTTCCTCTTATTCAGACCGACTCGGTGTCCATTCCGATCGGTAGAAACAATTTTATTTCATTTAAATGGCGATACTGTATAGATCCTCGATCTATATTGAAGTCTGAAATTGAGAAATACTGGGTATTTAACGAGTACGTCGAAAAAAATATTATATTATTAATTCATACTTCATCTTGTAAATTATATTTTTAAATATATATAAAAAAAAATACATTTAAAAATATAAAAACAGAATCCAACCGGCATAGGGAACAGGGTCCTAGATACCGATGGTTAAGGCTCCAGACAGAGAAACTTCCTCACTATGCGTGCCGTCTCCAGGATCTCTGCCTTCTGAATTAGGCCCTTGAGCCAGCTACCTAACGAGAGCCACTTGAGGTGTTTGTCGAGGCTCTTAGCCATAAGGCCATGGGCTGATACGATTATCGGTACAATGTTAATATTAATATTGATATCATTATCCAAAATTCTTGAAAATTACAAATAAAATAAAGGGTTCAGCACGGAACCCTAAAAATGAGATAAAAAAGTATACATACAAAAAGTCGACTCCGCCCGCGGCTGCTCGACGTACTCACATATTTTAGTGCCAAGGTTACTTTTTCGCGATCCGTTGTCTGCGCGTACGACGCGTATACATAGAGTGAAAAGGCTTTAAGAAAAGGTTTTATAATGATTGATATTGGAAAATAGAAAAGTTGTATATAAATAAATCTTTTTATTTATTAATATACTCCTAGATACTTATACTTTCCGGTGTTCCGATAGCTGCACCTAAGAGCCAGTTCCTTTCTAGGCTTTGTATGCTTACCACCATCGGCCACATCATCACCGACCACGGTAAGATTAAAACACAGGCCTATACATATTTAAAAAAAAACATGTTATCACGTACCATGATATCTATGGAACACGAGCTACACTTTAGGTTTTTTTGTAAAAAGTTTTTTTTTATATCGGTCGACAATTGACAGTGATGTCGTGACTTACATAAAAAAATACATACAGTCGAATGTAGAACCTCCTCCTTTTTTGAAGTCGGTTAAAAATACGGAGTGTTTTCTCCGTTCAATAATTGAATAAAGATATTTTTTTTTTTTCGATGGCAACAATATTTTTATTGGCGCAATAAAGAGTACTTGTGACATTCGGAGCATGAGAGAAACTTGACCTTTACTGGCATCGGCATACTATCACTACAATCTGAACACTGCCTCATTGTTCTTGTTCGAGACTTTCTGTTATTTATTCATTTTTAAATGCTGTTATTCAAATAATATCCCGGGACTTTCTTTACACAATATATAATATCAGCTATCAGAGAGGTTCTCTTCAACTCTTCTCTCTCTCTTCAACTCTTCTCTCTTCAACTAATCACCTAACTTTTTTCCAATCAGTTTCAATCGTTAGATATGTTACAATGATGAATATGTTTCCTTCAGCAATGATGCACTGATTAAATATGGAGTTACCAGAATGTAAAAAAAAATATGCATACTATTTTTTAACCAGTTTCAATCAAAAAATAAAAATGATTCTATAATAAATAATAAAGTTTCGGGATCCCCCCGCCCCTCCGGGGACTAAAAAGGTGGCTTCAGTAATATTGGTAACTCCAATATTTTTTTGAGAAAATGTAATACAATTTCATTAGTATTTTTGAATAAATTTCATGTAATCTGTTATAAATTCGAGCAATGAATTACACATAGCAATAGTGCTCAATCGGCCGTTTTAGGCCACTGGTTTTCATAGTACAAGCTTGTAATCAGACGGCCGTCGCCATCGAGAGTTAATATTTAAAAAAAACACCTGTATTTAGCGCGTTTATGTCTTTTGTATGGAACGCAAACAAAATGTTTATTTCGAATGATAAGCTGTTTTAATGATACAAACGGAAGTCAAAAACGAATACTCAATTAAGTTATTATACTTTAGTTATTTAATTGAAGTTTTTTTATAGTTTTACAACTCTATTATTTTTTTATGATCATATTTTCCTATTGTAAATGTGAAAATGTTGGTTTGTTATTTTTTTTGTATATAGACTATGAGCCGAAGACTAATATACTATACTCGTAGTCAACATTATTATCCCGGAAATTGGGTAAAACTGCGGAGCGGAAAATAGTTCTACTCTCCTTGTTGGAAACTGTTTTGTACCTATAGTCCGTGGTTTTCATTTGCAGCATACTATCCACTTATAAGTTTTAATTCCTTCGTGAGGATACATGGTTGTTTGTTACTATTTCACATAAAAACTACTGAACAGATTTGCATGAAACTTGGCACATAATATAGATCATACCCTAGAATAACATATAGGCTACTTTTTATCCCGAATAAACATAGGTTTTTTTTTGGGTTTTTGTGCCCCACAGAAATGTAGAGCGAACAAAACAAAAAAAATAGATCGGTAAAGCCGTTTTTGAGTTTTACCGCGACTACGAATAGCAATTTATTTTTATTTATAAAATAATCAAAAAGGTGCCATCTTAAATTACCCGCTGACCCGGTACAATAGTATTATAGATTTCATGTTAAATTGAACTATGTTCTTTCACTAATAGCATCTTCACGACTTGAATGCAACGGTGTCAGGATTCGAACTGCGACCTCACGATTGCTGTTCTCACCTTTACTCGTTCAGCTACCGGAGATACGATATTTGAATAACATTTCAATATTATTTATTGAAGGAATACAACACTATAATTTTCATACTACCTACCTACTAATTAATATTCGTGCTAGTACGAGGATGCTCTCCGCGAATGACTCCGTCCCTTACTAAACTGACGGGGACAAGCGAGACAGGCGAGACGCACTTTTAATAAAAAAACGTCTTTATATAATTTAAAAACAAACTCCCTTTCAATTAGATCTCAGAATGTATGTTAACATTTTCAAGTTATTTGGAAGGACCAAATAAGAGAAAAAAACATTCTTCATAAAATTCTTTGAACACCAAACGCAGAACTCAAATGCAATATAAATTGGTTTTGTTACTAAATGGCAAAGTAAAAGACCTATCATAAAATGATTTACTAGACCTACTATAAAGTTATATACGCTAAGATACACATCGGCTAACTTTACACTGACGCGCGACGCTAACTTAAAATAAACCAACATGAATGTAAATTCATTCATATTTTTTTTTTTTTTTTTTTTTTTTAAATAAAAATAAGATATTAAATAAGTAATAAAGTTAATAGTTTTTTGAAAATACAAACGAAGAATAAAACTTATATTTTTTAGTGCTGTCAGCAGCAATATTTTTATTAGAGAATGCGAATTGAATAGCGAAAGTCAATTCTTTTTGATGACGTTAACGTTTTTTTGGCAATATCGTACAAAATTATATCTATATATATAAAAGAAAGTCGTTTTAGTTACTCCACTTATAACTCAAGAACGGCTGAACCGATTTAGCTGAAAATTGGCAGGGTGGTAGTTTAGAGACATAGGATAGGTAGGGGTAGGTAGGAGTAGGTAGGGTAGGTAGGTAGGGTAGGTAGGTAAGGTAGGTAGGGGTAGGTAGTGGCAGGTAGAGGTAGGTAGATAGGTAGGGGTAGGTAGGGTAGGTAGGTAGGGTAGCTAGGGTAGGTAGGTAGGGTAGGTAGGGTAGATAGGTAGGGTAGGTAGGTAGGGTAGGTAGGTAGGGTAGGTAGGTAGGGTAGGTAGGGTAGGTAGGTAGGGTAGGTAGGTAGGGTAGGTAGGTAGGGTAGGTAGGTAGGGTAGGTAGGTAGGGTAGGTAGGTAAGGTAGGTAGGGGTAGGTAGTGGCAGGTAGAGGTAGATAGGAGTAGGTAGGGATAGGTTTGTAGGTCCCAGTTTTATTTTTGTTCTCAGGGCAGGACAACGTCTGCCGGGTCAACTAGTTATTAATATTACAAATATTAGAACACCGTTAAATCACGAACATTTTTATTTTTAGAAAATTATATCAGAGGATTTATGGTAAAGGATTTGATGAGGACAGTCCATCAGATCAAGGCTTTTTTAATAAAACCAGAAGGTTCCAAAGTACGCTGTGATGACTTTGCATCCTTACACAGAGGCAAGACGATTCGCGTTACCAGAATAAATTGTGAAGTAAAGATTCCCTATTCGCTTCGCGTTTCGCATCAATCGCGCAACACTATTTCTCGCTAACTTGGTCGATTCGTTTTCGCTGAAAGTAAGATTAATGTGCCTCCGACACTATTCGCTTCATATCGCATTTTATGGTTCGTAATTTATATTTATTACGATTAAAATACAAATCTTCTCACACACCTTAAATAGGGTTGTGTCTTACTAATAATATCTCGCTGTAGGGCACGGTATACATGTTTACGGTACCTATATGGTGATTTTGGTTAAGTATATTATTAGTCCAAATATGGCAGATAAGTACCTAGCAGTACAACTTTATCAATAATCGTACAAAAAGGAGCTTGGATGGTCAATTTTGCCACATTTTACGACTTCATATATGTTAGATTTTCAATTTGAGGGTGGAGAAAACTTTCTCCTTTTATATATTTAGTCTAGCTTTCTTCCCCGCGGTTTCACGCACGATCTCCTATTCTACCCCCTTAGCGATTGAATTTTCAAAAATCCTTTTTTAGCGAAAGTATGCCATAATAGCTATCTGTATGTCAAATTTCAGCCCGATCCGTCCAGTTGGTCCAGTGGTTTGAGCTGTGCACATGGATATATATGTGCTACATGTCAATGGCGGTGCATTGATAAATCAGTCAGTCACTTTTTCCTTTTATATATTTAGAGGCGACTCTGCGAAAATCTATCTAGATTTTATTTTATTGTGGCAGAAATTGGATCATCATATATCAGCCAGAATTCGTTCACTGCTGGACAAAGGCCAAGCCAAGGGCTTGGGGGAGCCCAAGGATCTCCACGATAGCCGGTCTTGCGCTACCTGCATCCATCCGCAGAAATTGGATAAGAATTAAAAATTCCACACGTTCCACATGGATATAAAAAAGGCAATTTCAAAGGCAACAAAGTTGTATTACAAACTGAAATTTCAATTTCAAATAGCTGCATATTTACTTTAACGCTTTTTTTATAAAAAACGTCGTAATATATTTTATTCAAGAGACCACTGCGATGAACAGTATAGATATTTAGAGATTTTGCGGTTTGAGTGAAGATAGTGCGTACAACTCATGATATTTTATATAAATAAAGAAATATTATTTCTCACTTGATGATGATCATTTCTATATACCATAAGAGAAAGATGTACGCAAAATTACCTGACCCGGATAGAACTGACGATCTAAAAATACAAACACTCATATTTATAAAATGGATATTAGTAGGATATGTTGCATATTATTAATCATTAAAAGGAAAATATTCGTTATTTTTAGTAAATTGATAAATAATTTAGTAACTAGCGGTAAGTAGTAAAGGTGGTAAAAAAAACTTTTTAATCTTAGGATAAATGAAAAATATATCACTCATTGATTCAATGTCATATAACCATAAATAGTATAATCTGCTCTAAGCACACACACCAACATATTAATTCCTAGAGCTGGTAAAAGGTTTTTAATAATGCATACCTAATCGGATTCAACTCATTGACTTATAAGCTAAAAACACGAGTAATGTGGACTTGGAACAAAATAAATGTTCATTAAAAAGACTAAAGAAATCTCATTTCTTACGTTTACTCACTCCGGTAAGGTTGGAGCAGCCATCAGAGGCTACCAACTTTAGTCAAAAAGAAAAAAATCACTCGATTTTTTTAGTGCATAAATATGTAATGTACTTTAATTGCTGTTTTGTATTTTATTTCTTTTTAAAATGCAAACATATATATCTTATTCAATAAATAATATGAATTCTAGTAATAAACTTGACTAATTCATGTACGTCAACTGACTGAAACGAGTTGTCCCGCCAAAGTGGCGGCTTTATTGATCACTCTGACGTTTTAACACAATTTTAATATTATCATATACTGGTATATTCATTGCGAGATAACACTTTTATTACTTGAGATGTTATCAAAACTACTTATACTCGTAAGATAATATTAATAAATCTTTATATCGACTCGGTACTGATTTATTCGAAACTACTTAGTCATCTTTGGGAAGATACATTTATAAAAATACTAGCTGTCCGCCGCGGTTTCACCCGCGTTCCCGGGATAAAAAGTAGCCTACATGTTATTCAAGGTATGATCTATCTGTGTGCCAAGTTTCATCCAAATCCGTTCAATAGTTTTTGCGTGAAAGAGCAACAAACTTTCACGTTTTTAATATTAGAAGGATTAGTCCTTAAAAAGTATTTTACAATGTAGTTATTTTTATATTTTCGAGCAACAAACATACATACAAACTTTCACGTTTTTAATATTAGTAGGATGTAGTCCTTAAAAAGTATTTTACAATGTAGTTATTTTTATATTTTCGGCATTTATTTATTTTGTTGGTATACAAAACAGATTACAGACAATTAAATATATGTAACTTAAATCTAAAAAATGTTGACGATCAGGTCGTAATCCTAAACATGTACACACAGAAAGGTGATATAAGTATTAATTACTATAAACACTAAAAATAGACAAACACGCAATCAAAAACGATAAGTACCCATACATTAGCAACATATTATAAACAAGACATTACGTAAAAACTAAGACACGCTAACTAAGACTAAGATTATAACCTAAGTATTTATAACCTATGTAGCAATAAAAGTATCCAATTAATGAGTCGGCGCAGAGTTTTCGTGGCCACACCATTTA
Source organism: Tethea ocularis (assembly GCA_963555595.1). NCBI lineage: Eukaryota > Metazoa > Arthropoda > Insecta > Lepidoptera > Drepanidae > Tethea > Tethea ocularis. The sequence goes on from OY741958.1 coordinate 12,919,069, forward strand.
TGACCTGGATTCAGCTCCCATGAGCGGTCGCCACTTTTTTATTTTGACTCAATACTTTACTTTTACTACTCGCTTGACCTCCGACGAGTAAACGAGAAAAAAATAATGAAGGGTTTCGTTGGCGTATACCCGACTGAGGCAGCAGCCGGATTTCTTGATACTTGATACATTTTTATAGTAAGTAAGTAAGGTAAAGGTAAGTAAAATATTACAAGTATAAAATTTCAATTATTAGATTTACATCATCTAATCTAAACGTTTTTTAATAAATAATTAAATATTTTTCATGTAGACACTGAATAAAAATTAATGTACTGTTTAAGATATTAGTAATTTAAACAAATAACATTTTAAATTTTATCACATTTCCTATTAATTATCGGAAATAAAAAATACTACCTTGTCATATACACAATTAATTTTCCCTATTAAAAAAAACATGAATTCCAATATAATAATACTAGTATTATCTGACCCTTATAAGTAGCATACATATAATAAATTAACGATTAAAACTAAAAATGGAGTATTTACGTATTTTATTTTCACCCAGCAACAAAACCAGTCGAGTATACCCATAGCAACAGGCGTAGGCGCGTGAGACGGCGGGACGGGGGGAGGCTGCGGCGCGCTTACCTGCGCAGACGCTCCCCAAAACGAACAAGAGCCTGCATTCCTGGCCGCACCCCGCACCCCGCGCCCCGCGCCCCGCGCCTCTCGCGCCGCGCCCCTGCCTCAGGCGAGTAGGGGTGCCGACGTATAAAAAGTTTATAGGTAGATTTATTGATTTATATGAAAATTAAATTCATTCGAAGACAACAGAGATCAGTGCCTGTATTTAAATTGCTCATAATTTATCGAAAATTTTAACTGGAAAAGTCAGTTAACTTACACTTTGTCTGTTTGTACATATAATAAAATTTTCCAGTGAATACCGTTTTAGCAATCAACAGAAAAGCCTACATGCCGAGAATAGTAAGTTATTATTATAAAAGCAGGGGTGCTAAAACGGCCGCTCGAGCAATATTGAATTTGGCTCTGCTGTAAATTCGAGATATGAATTGCATAGCAATATTGCTCGAGCGGCCGTTTTAGCCCCCCAGGTCAGCCCGCTATAATAAAATTACACTAAAAGCCTAACTTATCCTGTACATCATGGACCTAGAAAAATTGGTGGACACTTTTGTTTGGAACAATTTTCAAGAAATAAAATACTTTTAAACAAACTATGAACAAGCTCGTTAGTGAATTGGTGTAAAAAAATATAATTGAATGCTTTTACACGCTTAATCGATTATTTCAGATTTGTTACTGCAATTACAAACAATCGTAGCCATTGACACTGGCAACGACCTGTTATTAATTCAATTTGATTGCTCTTTTGTATAACTTTGAGTACCAAATCGAAACAAACATTACTTCGTGATGATTCTAAAAGGTAAAAAAAATTTGCAAAGCAAACTGAAATATATTTCAGATCATAAAAATATCACCGACGGAGGTTTGAAACCACAAAAGCTCCATCTGCGGTAACCGAACCCTATTCCACTTGCCATTAAAAGTATTGTTTGACAACCCTGTATAGTCGTCATCCCCTGCATCCCGACACAATGCGGACCTGTTGCCGTGGCCCCCCGCACCTACCGCTCCCGCCCCCGCCCCTCGCCGGCCACTAGTACATTGCATCCTGATCCTATAAATAATTCAAAACACAAGCCGATTAATTCGTGGCTGGTACCGATTCAACTGTCAATTAATGTGCTCGCTACATAGCGACAGAACTTCAGATACGCGCCAAGAAATAGGGTAGGGTTACCATTATAGACGATATGAAAAAATACGCGTGGGTTTTAAATATTGAGTCGTTTTATACCTGCTTGTACTATAGACCAAAAATGCCTATAAATTAACGTATTTTTAGTGTATGTTTATAATATTTCGTTTTTACTTTTGGATACAGATGATTGAATAATAAATCACAGTTTTGCCCATGAGGTTTTTAGATTAAAAATGTATTAAAAATTAACTTAGATAGTAACCATAGGAATATAATAAGAGCCTACTTATAATTCTGGGTGAACATTAGATCTCTCGGAAACGAGGATATAACTTGTAATACTGATTAATTAAATCAGTAAAGAATACAAAATAAAACCTAAAATTAATTCGTATTAAATTAATAATAAGATATTTACCGTAATAACTTTTAACAGTTCATAAACTTTATTATATTCAAACTTTTTATCTACTTTATTTTTATTAACAACAAATAAACAGAAAATAATTATAACTTTATATTTGAAATTCAGATCCGAGATTGAAACGTGGATTTCGTAACTGAACCTTTATACCTATATTAAGTTACTGAAGTTTCTGTTTGTTTAACACTAACCAAACAAGTAGGCACTCGAGATGTCCTGGATGAAGGCAAATACCGAAGTGAAGTGAAGTGCTGCCCCGGGAAAACACGATGTATGGACAGGTTAGTTTAGCCATCAGGTATAGGAATTCTGAAAGATTCAATCTAAACAATATTAATTACGTTAATTTCTGTAAATAAACTGCTTAAAATAGTTTTTTTTAATATTCATTATTATGGGACAATATTAAGGATTCTCGAGTGGCGACCACGAACCGGAAGACGCAGCGTGGGCAGACCCCCCGAAAAGGTGGACCGACAACCTCGTGAGGGATGCAGGAAACCGCTGGATGCGGGTAGCACAAGACCGGCCATCGTGGAGATCCTTGCGGCAGGCCTTTGTCCAGCAGCGGACATCTTTCCACTGACATGATTATGGGACAATAAACAGCTGCAATACAGAATCTTAAATATATCAAAGATTTGGAAAAAACAATATTGCCTGATGCATTCTACTTCAAAGTTCTGGCATTGCAATAGCCACCATACAGAATAGCAACAGATTTGGTTACCCAAACAAAATACTAGTCGGTGGAGACATACCTTTGCGAACTACCCAATCACACTTCTCCCTGAGCCTCCCGTTAATTAACAAGCGCAGTTCCCACGGTGATTAACTGCAGATTGTAGTAGATCAAAGTCAGTCTTCACTTTGAATTGATTGGGACCAGCATAGGTCTGTGACTTAACTAGGGCCTATTGCTTGTTCCCATGTTAAACGTAAACATACCTATTGAATACTATATTCCGCCCCGCGGTTTCACCCGCGTTCCCGAGGGATGTTGATGATCTTATGTTTTCCCGGGATAAAAAGTCTCCTATGTGTTAATCTAGGTTATAAACTATCTGTGTTCCAAATTCCATCCAAATCCGTTCAGTAGTTTTTGCGTGAAAGAGTAACAAACATCCATCCATACATTCATACTCACAAACTTTCGCATTTATCGTTTCGTTCGTGATGTCATAGATATAGGCCCTGACTGAAAACCAGCGCGAGGGTTGATATTTAGTTATCGATCTGAGCATTATGCTGAGTCAGGACCTATTCTTGACATCGCGCAACATTACATTATTGTTAGTATTTTTTATTTATTTTTTTGTACTCTTTTTATTTTATTTCTTATTTTTCAATTTTGTAATGTTGTGTGTTGTCAAAATAAATGTTTTTTCTTTCTTTTTCTTTCTTTATAATATTAGTAGGATAGATAAAACTAGGAATTTCGTTGGAAGTTTTAGACGGGCGGCGTTTCATCATAATTTTCAGCATTACAAATACCTATAATTAAGTATGGCTTTTTCCACTTGTATGTATATGAACAAAATAATCTAAGTCATTTCAAACTAGTTTTTATAGTCCAATTATAGCTAATATAGTTAAGCGCTATTGAAACCCATATGGAGTCAATTTAGTCGATTTTAATTAGGAACAATGACTGATCTCCATATAAACTTGGAATAAAATATTTTCTAAAAGTTTATTAAGCTCATAAACCAGTAGTTACTTCTACCTTAAGTCAGTTTGGCACATTTTATCAAATAACTTAATTTTTCTTTCTTTCGACTGTATCTTTTTGAAATAGCTAGGTTAAGGCGCCCTGACAAAATACTAAATGTGTAACTGCGCCGCGGGCTGAAAATGATTGGAAACCCCTGGTCTATTATATCTCAGAATATATGTTAATATTTTTAAGTCATTTGGATGGCCCAAATAAAAAAAAAACATTTTTATTTTTAAAAAGTATATTCACGATTTTTTTCTGATGTTACTAATGAAAAATTTAATTTAATAATAAAACTATTTATTCCTCGTCACATATTCTCTAGTTTAACATATATTTTTTACAAATCTCTTGCAACAAAGATTGCTGAGAAAAACTTAATCTAGAATCATCATGTCTCGGATATCGTCGCCTGAAAAGAGCTAGTCGTGACTGCGTGTTACCTGTAGCCACTTTTACCAAAGAATGAGCTAATTAGCCAAGTAACATGCGGTTCGTGGGTGTGAACATGCCACCACATTTGCAAATCGCCTAATTAACTTATGCACGAAAGCTTTTGCATGATTAAATAAAAGTAGTTACTTTTTGTAGTAGAGCACTAGCTGACTCCCACCATCGCGTTCCCGGGATAAAAAATAGCCTATGTCCTATATCGTCTCCATCTGTTCAGCGCAGCGGCTTGAAAGGGTTACAAACAGGCAGAGTTACTTCCGCGTTTATAATCTGTTATTATTATGGTAAATATACATTAAAAATATATACATATATATAAAAAAAAACAAAATATAGTTGCAAAATATATGCTTAGTGCCTACATAAAAATTATTCTGTCTTAGAGGAGGCAACAATAAAAATAAACTATACTCTGGACCTGTCAGTGTGTATTGTAAGGTAAGGTAAGGTAAGGTAAGGTAAATAAAACAAAAAAATAAATACAAAGGTTGGGGAGACTTTTTGGTGGGAACTTGCGAAGTGACGTTGCGTTTTCGTTTTATTTTCATAAAATCGTGTATTTTGAGTTTTATTGAATATTATCGGTGGTATTTTGTCCAATAAAGATCAATACAAGTGCACCAGTCAAATGAAATTAAATGATTACGTGTATAGTGGTTTTTCAAGTTGTCTCAAGAAGTCCGTGAAAAGTTTTAGTAGAACGGCTACCATTGTACTAAAACCTAACTTAAACTGACTATGACTTGAAGATTTAACATGACTAGAACTTTACTACTAACTATGAAACACTGCAATGTGACTTGTCAGAAATAACAGATGACAATAAATACTAGTATTTTGTACTATATTTATCATTCCCCAAGAACAGGTTCCAAGTGGTCTGGGGTCCGGAAATCGGGACCAGTTTTTAGATAGAAACGTTTATTTGAACTGCATTTGAAATTGCAATGGTGCGTTTGATTCTGTATCCGACTAATATTATAAACGTGAAAGTTTGTATGTATGTTTGTTGCTCTTTCACGCAAAAACTACTGAACGGATTTGGATGAAACTTGGCACATAGATAGAGCATACCCTGGAATAACATATTGGTTACTTTTTATAACGGGAACGCGGGTGAAACCGGGGGGGACAGCTAGTTAACAAGAAATTCATGATATATACTAAAAACTTAAGGCTTCTTAAGTACTGAAAAATTTATGGAAGATTAATTTAGTACAATGTACAATCAACATCAAAAGTAGATTGCCACTTAGTACCTTTCAATAATAATCATCTATTAACATTTTCAGTTACAGTTTGTGTCTCCTTTCTTTTCCGTTAATTGTATAATAATGAGGTACTAAAGAGATTAGCTACACTTGACGCTGACTGTACTATAAATTAAAATTTTTTTTTTTGAAATGGTCGTTACCTATCTAACATTCAAAACAGTTACTCGTGACTTATTATAATCAAGTACAAATTCCAGTAAGTACGTATTGCATGTATTCGTGTGTCGAAGTACTTTATGCTTTATTGCACTTCATTACTGTTTCTTTTCTATCTTACTCTTCTCCAACATCTGTCGGGTAATTCAGGTTTTGAAGAAAAACAATTATCATGATAATTAAGAATGAGTAGGATCTACTTATATAGTACAATTAAAAAAACCACAAATGGACCATCTGTGGAAGCATCAAAACGGATTTTAGATTGAACTTTTTATTACAAATGCGTGCGTCTGTAATTATCAATGTAACCTACCATTTAACGTTTTTGTTAGTTTGTATGTATGTAGTCTACAATTCAACAACATAATCAAGTAGGTATAAAAAGCACCATGGATGCACGAGGGGTACAAATCTATACTAATATGATACAGGCAAGTTGCAGTTTGTTTGTTAGTTTGGATGTATGTGATTATCTCTGGAACTACTGATCTAATTCTGAACATCCTTTCACAAATATTTAAATTGCTTTTTTAAGAAAAAAACCTCAATTTTAAAATTTTATCGAGAGATTTTTTTATTACTTAAAAACCTGATATTAGCAGCTAAGTTAAGGATAAATTCTTCAAATACCTAACACATAGCAGATGAAGATAGCGGGTGGCAGTCTTGCTATTTGCTACATTCGATGACATTATAACATTCCCTAAATCTGTACGATTTCTCGGAAACTATTTTCCTCTTGACATACCATAGTGATAGAGCATACTTTTCCTTGAAATATTTGATTAAAATGATCTGATATTTCAGCAAAACCACAAAACAGTACCTAAGTCATTATGAAACCAAATAACAAAGTAGGTATATCGGACAAAGCATCCAAAACATTTTTACGAATTCTTTCTCAGAATTATACCTACAAGCATCTATCAATATTGTTTATATAAATCATACACGATCGAGTCATAGCAGACAATAGGTACTTTAGTATATAAAGAGCTATGTATTAAGGTTACATAGACATTGTAGCCAGACTAGACGAGAGACAATCTTCGTATAATCTCGAGCTTGTTCGTGACCAAACTCTTGCGCATGTGGGGCGTGGCTACGAGTCGCGCGTCTGTGTGCGAGCGTTCGAATCAGAGTGTCCATTGGACGGACTCTAATGGTTGTTGATTTTATTCGGCCGGCACTTTTCTTTTTTCTTTTTTTGCGACTCGCCCAGCAAGACGTGATTTGCGGAAATTTAAATATGGAACTCCTAAAGGCACTGATCTGACTGCTTCAAGAGGTGATGAGGCATGAAGTACCATTAAGTAGGTACCTATACAATATGTTTAAGTGGATGAGTAATACAAAGTTATGCAGAATCTGTTAACATATTCTATTTTACAAAAAAAAAAATATTTAATTAATTCTCCAATCACAATCTTCTCCAATAGCACATTGGGTCAACTAAGGATTTTCTATTTATATGTTTTTTGAAAAATATGTAGAACGCGCGTTGGAACCGCCAAATAGCTATCATGCAGCTAAACTATACGATACTGTAGAGAATTATGTTGCAGTTCATGAAATCTAATCATTGCACAAAACTCTTTAGTGTTTTTCCAAAATTCATAGTACAATGGACACACACATGAACTTGTTTAGCTACACACACGTACACAGAGCGCAGGCGCGGCTAAATGGTTCATCTCATCTGTAGAGTCAATGCTCGGCATTTGCGCAGATTCGGGTGCGCGTGTTGTTGGTTTTTTTCTTATTTCTGAGTACCTAGTGATTGCTTGCGGCTTTTCTATTGAGCCCTAATAGTTTTCTCCAATTATTTAGAAATAGAAACCGAAAGAATCGGTAAAAATACATGTTTTTTTTCACATACCAGGAGAACCGTAGGTATTGTCATAAATTTCAAATTTTATTTCGCTGCTGATAAATTTGTCTTGAAATATTTTTGTCACACTGTTGCAAACGTTAATTTACCATTATTGCAACATAGCTGCTATACTTCAAACACCTCTTTGTAGGTAAACCCAGTCGCAGACCAACATAAATATCGTTTTATCAAACTATTATCTCCCCAACTTAATGGCGGGTAGATAATTCCGTCCATTACGATATAATTTTCCTTCCTTGATTGGTAACAAGGCATCATTGTACTAGTTTATCGAAAACTCGGTGTGAGAACGGTCTACAGGAAGAGTTATGTTGCGAAAAAACTGACCGGTCTTATTCGAGCCTGAGAAACCGGTCTGACCGAATCTCCTGGTGCTTGTAACTTTACTGGTTCACTTGAAGTATTTATCGATTATTTATTTTTAATTTTTTTTTCTGTTACCACTTAGCTGTTCCTCATAGTTTCACGTGTCATCATTATTATCATCATGTCAGCCGAAAGACGTCCACTGCTGGACAAAGGCCTCACCCGAGGATCTCCACAATGGCCGGTCTTGCGCTACCCAAATCTTCCGGTTCGTGGTCGCCACTCGAGAGCCCTTCCAGCCCCAGGAGCCGACGGTTCTACGAACTATGTGCCCCGCCCACTGCCACTTTAGTTTGGAAATTCTTCTGGCTACGTCGGTTACTTTGGTTCGCCTACAGATCTCATCATAACTGATTCGTTCTACCAGGTAAACTCCAAGCATAGCCCTCTCAATTACTCTTTGGGAGACCCTGAGCCTTCTTATGAGACACATACTGGTGGAAGACTTTCACGTGTACATGCATATAAATAATCGTTAGTATTACTAGAAAACATTGCCATAACTTCTCCAAAGTCATAAAACTTTTAAAACTACATAAATTGATGCATGTCTCGACATTTTACACAACTCTACTGTTTATTTGCACGAAAGAAGCCAATTACAAATATTTACTCAGTAAGACGTAAAGTAACTCCATCGAGTAAGCCATAAAATTTGACAGTTAACAAGAAAATCGCCAGCTATTTCCCACTTTGTATTTCATACTGCGAACGGCGATCGCATCTCGGCGTATCGCAAATTCCATCGCACAAGAATGGAGCGAAAGAATACGAGTAAATATAAAATATCCAGTGATATAACCAAAGTAGTATTGTTACACAAAAAATGCAATGCGGCAACCGATAGTGGACGGGAAATTCGAGTCCGATTTTTTTATTTACCAAAATCGTGAACGGTTTTAAGCACTTAAAATGTTTTATCGGTTACGTGAAAATTTTAATTATTTAAATTATGGCCCTAGTTATTTTAAAATAAATTGGACAACCTGCAATACGAGCGAGGGGGCCTTGCTCTACGAGATTTTTGTATGAAAATACAGTTCCATAAACCGTATTAAAACATGTAAAAACATACATGCTCTAGTAAAAAAAAAATACAAATTGAGTTGAGAACCTCCTTTCTTTTTCCTTTTCGTCGTTGAAAATCAGATAAAAATGCTAATCTGTGCATTTTTTTATCTCAAAGCAATAAACTTGATTCATTGTACCCAATGAACCGAATAAAGTATAGCTAAGGTACAGCCTAGGCACTAGCTCTAAATAAGGAGGGGTTTCGACATTCCATTTGAAAATAAATTGCCATTACAATAATCTTCATAATTTACTGCATCGAGGAACTACAAGTACAGTAATAGAGTAGTAACCATTCTCAATTAGAATCGTAAATCGATTTCATTCGCAACCAATCATTATTTTCAATTAAGTACGTCGAAAATGATTGGTGAAACGCCCGGTAGTACTTATTTTAAAAGGCATTTAGAACATTATTATTTTAAGAGAGAACCAACGCTTTTTCTTTAGTACAGTCTGCGTCAATAGTACCTGAATGCTGTTACGTCACATTACGCAATTCACATTTACGCGTTCATACAAACTCTCAATACAATATATTGAACGGGTACTAAAGAGAATATACTTCTTTGACCCTGACTGTATATTGAAATGCAATATAGGTACTTATTTTATTAGTACCATGCAGTGTAATATACCTACTTACATAATATTTAGATACACTGTCTCCAGCACCACAGGCTGTGAGTTCAATTCCCTTCCATGATAAAATATCTACGTGTAAAAAGATAACAAGTTTGCTTGCATAGTGACCTGAATTACATCGTGTACATTTTGAGCACTGATTTTCTGATGTCTAAAGATATCAGTTCTCAGAATAGAAACTCTGATGTGACAGAATTTCTGCTTTTTAAAGTGTCGGCTGAATTTATATCAAAATCAAATAGTCCTTTCGCAGATTCGTAATGAATAATCTGATTCTTATACTGGTTCCGAAGGTTGTATTTGCTGAGAAGAGCCCGCAATAAACTCAACAATTACTCTTTAAAACAAGCATTTTTATAGATTTAAAAATATGCCCGCTAGGATATTGACATTTGTTACCTATTCAATTAAGACTGCTTTTCCATTACTACATAATACCTAATAAATTACTGATGTGATCAGTCCATCCAAATCTACCTAATCCTAACCTAGTCTTAATTTGAAATGTACACTACCCTTGAAAAGTCAGACCTTTGTCAAACTCTTGCCGAGATACACATTTGATACATAATTTACTTCTCTACTGTCTGTAGGTACGTAATTTTCAGCGAACTATTGTGATGTACTCACGCACACAAGATAGCGGGGGGGCAAATACTAATTAATTTTGATTAGATTACTATTAGATCGCAACTGAATGACGACTTTTGCACGTTTTCGTATTCCACTAATAAACTGACCACGATCGAGATCCAATCATGGATGAGTTAAAGTTGACGTTCGATCGAAAGTATAAAAGTGGTATTACACTAAACATTTGACACATTTGATTAGAATTGTTTCGGTTGCCAGGGCCACAACGATTACAATCTAATCGTAATCCAATCGTGGTTCGGTTTCGTTTATTTAGTGGAATACAGTTTTTTTGTAAAATTTGAATTGGATTGAAAACGAACTTTAAGTGAATCGAAATTGGTTTGTAATTTTACTGGAATGGGCCCCCAAAAGTATTGTAAACATTTTGATCTAAACAAATGAGTATCGGAGAAAAGATCAAATGGATTTATAAGGCCTTTTGATCTGCAACCTTGCCTTCCTTACTATAAGATGTTTTATCAGTGGAATTTATGATTTTCACCCGAGCTCGGTTACCCATAACATGGACGTGACCGTAGCTTTGTGAACTATACGCTATTGAAATTACCGATCGGTAAATAGATAAATGTTATCTTTTAAGTTTATTTACGAAGTCAGTTGCAAATATCCTCAAAAGGAAGATGCGGAGGGTGTATTTGAACCGGTGTCAATGGTAGAGTCAAATTGTAACTTCTGACGTTCATAAGTGCCTTATCAGAGCCTAAACTGGAAATAAACGGCATAGGCATGTGTGAAGAAGTAATAATAATAAATGATTGCGTATTATCTGCGTCTGGTTAGTACTAAGCTAAGATACCCTGTTTCACAACTAGGCCCTAATTACACAGACAATAAAATCAAAACTGTCATTTTGACTAAAACAATACGACTTGTTGACAGTGATCATCTACCAAAAGCCAATTTAATTACTCAACGCAATGGTTTAAAATTTCATGTTATCGCCTTAGTTTGACACATCTTTGCATTTATGCTATCCTGGTAGTTTCCTAGCAGCATCTACGCTAAGGCATATATTCTAATACAACTGTATGTCAATCAATGTTTTAAGTTCGTCAATGAAGGGCTCTGCATTAGTGATGAGTAGGACTAGTTAGAACTATCTTCTTAGGCTGCCATTCCATTAATTATTTTTGAAGAAACCTTTTTTTACTTGTATTTTCGTCTCGCCTTGATGGTGGTATAAATACTTTGCATATAAAAGAACTTATTTTCACAACTATAGGATCTTAGCAACAAATTTTCAACCTGAGGGTAAAATTTCAGGTTAAATTTAGCTTTGCTACAACATTTGATGTAAACACTGAACTATCTTACATAGCCATAAAATATAAGACATAAATGTAACGAGTAAAATATGTATTAACATTTTTAATTTCAAGGAATGGTAAGACAGGCAAGGATAGCCTTTATAGAAGCCAGAGAATTACTTCGAACCATTTGAGAATTCTCATTACCTTATGTCTTTGACGTAACCTACCCGCAGATAGTAAAACTTAATTCAAGACGTAATAAGTCCACATTAAACTTTCCAGCATTGCTCGAAGGGATCTCCTTTGACAGCAAATATTAATTAACTAATTCATTTCAACAATTATCTTTGTAGAATTAAAATAAATTAGTCAGCTGTGACTTCAAATGAAATGAGGATCTAATTTAGGATTAATAAGAATGGAAATTCTCTGGATGAGATGCAAGTGACACGATGTAAAACTTTTATTGCGCTCTGGTTTTTTATTACCTAACTGCATAATGTGGTTAGTGCATTATAATGTTTTTGTAACAGTTATTCTGCATGTGGAATATATATTTTAATATCTAAATGCATAAGAAAAAAATATCATTATTTTTTTATAGTCAGCAATAAAATAAACTGTGATAACTTAAAAACTTAATTTACTTGTAAATATTCACAAAACTATGCAAAACAAAATAACTTTTTACTATTTATAGGCGTGTATTTGACCACAATCTCGGCGTGGTCAGTGATGGTGTGGTCGATGATAGTAAGCATACAAAGTCTAGAAAGGAACTAGTTGTCTCAAGTGCAGCCGTATCATCTCTTCTTCTTAATTCTTCTATAGTAGAATCATGGTGTCTAATCTATCAAATTCATGTTATGCAATCAAATACATGCAAAAAAACGTATAGATTCCTCCAATTACGTCAATGCAAACGATGAGCCAATATTAAAAAAGAAAGTGATTAATTTAAGCAAATCTAATGAAAAAGCAACAAGATAAGGCCTTTTGTGAATCAAGCATACAAAAAGTCGAGCATAATAATATAACTTTGAGATCATCAAGTGTAATTTAAATAATTCAGTGTAACAGAACAATAGATTGGAGATATGAAAGAGCGATGGCTATCTTTGTAGTCTGAATAGATCAATAATAATTGAATAGGTATCCCGCTGGAGAGAACGATGAGTGATCAACCGACACGGCATGAAGGCTCGTGCACACACGCAGGTGCTGTCACTTCACCAAGTCTATGAAACAAGGGGTTTTTTTGAACTATCATAATAATATCTCCTATATATTTTAAATTAAAAAATATTATGTTTGTCATTCTCAAGATCTTTCTGCAGCTTTTGATGTAACTCAAAACACCGCATCCCGCTTTGTTTCTCTTGATTTTCTATTTAATTTGAAATTAAAAATATATCACAAGATTTCAAGTTCTAGACCACATAGATTGACGGATTTATTTTTAATTCATATTAAATACATGTTTTGTAAATGAGTTTTTTTTACGTTTATACGAGTTGTGCTAGCTTCACCTCCAATATGTATGGCAATAATTTAAAGATATGACAGGGCCTTCAGGCCTGATTTCACCATATTTGCAGCTTCACGGCACGGAACTGTAAAAAAAGAAATGAGATACAATTGTGGCAAAATTAGCCCTCCCTCTGCATTGAATAGAGTATTTCGTATCACCTTAGAAATTCTTGGCACGATGTCGACCTAATTACAATACATAATGAATCATGTATTCATCTTCTGTGGAAACGCAAAATTAATGTATCTTACGTCCATTTATCACTAAGACGCGCCTGCCAAGTAGATTGTAACCAATATTTACTGAACCATAAGATATATTATCCATTGTATCCTTTACAGTTAAAATTAAATAAATTCTCGTTTTATAAACCTTAATAAAAGTCACGAAACAACCCCTAGATGCTTACATAAAAATATACCTTTCTGTTTGACTTTAAAGTTGATATTGATCTAAAATGCTTAACGTCGGTTTATAGCCTATAGTCTAGACAGCATGTTAACAGTGTCGCTGTAGATAGATACAATTAATTTTAACGTTCTCTAAAACTAGCAATGCACACTTCGATCCGCAAAATGCAATTTGCTATACATTGCAGTTTTATTATGCTTCAGTTTACACAAAGCCATTCGAAACACAGCAATGCAAATTAAATTGGAGCCTCGAGGCGTAATTGCGAATGTATATAGTTTCCTTCGTAGTTAATCTAGAAACACCTGGTTTTATGGTTGGTAAATAAGCCCTGATAAATTACAAATAACCTTTAGGAATTATTACCTCAAAGTGACAAAACACTGCTCCAGTTTTAGACAGAGTTTATATTACATAACATTAATTATGATATAACTATTTACCTCCACGATAACGAAATTAGAATAAATTAAAAAAACTGCCCTTGCTTGTATATCCAGTTTATACTAAGATTTCTAATTGTCAAATTAGTTTGGTGAGGTAGCATTGGGCTGTCACATCTGTCTACAGATGAAGATGAATGAGGTATGTGTAATAAAGTACATTTATTTTGATAACATAGTCTCTATAGTGCGAGAAGATTATTTTGCGACAGAATTTACACGTAAAACACTGCCATCTGTGGAACGCCCCTAAATCGTCTTTGGTGAAGATATTGTTATCCACTTCTTTACTATTTTAATGCCAGTTAACAACAATAGTAGCTTTTTAGAAAGAGAAGTGTGCTTTGGGAAAAACTCATCTTCAGCTGTAGATAAACATCATAATGGCAAGTTGAGATAAACATTGAAACATTTTAACAATACTAAAATAAATAAATCTCTAATTGGATAAGAAATAAACAGTATAAAGATATCAACACGGCTAGGTCGTAAGTGCAGTGGTTAAGTTGAACTAATTGAATTAACCTTAAGTTGGACCTTTACAGTAAACATGCCTCGTTTATTCTACCAGAGGCAGCGGTAATGATGTAATTGCGTGCCCGATTGATATTAACTCTTATTTCTATTTATGGGTGTTTGCTTTTACATATTTGTGTTGATTCTTTATAGTTTGCGTTCTTTAATCAACTCCTGCGATTATGCGGCGCCATGTTGGTGAAGGAAAGCTTAGTGAGGAAACCATATCACGGTGGTAGGGTATTTTGTAATACCCTCCTGAGAGCCCTTTTGTGTGCTTACCACCTACGGACAACTAATCATTGACGGTGAGATTATGAACCTATAGTAAAAAACTACTGTCAAATTGGAACACACAAATGCTTACAGAATTTGGTGTACTCTTGATACTACTTTCATTGATACAACAACGTCGACAAATTCTGTAAATCAAATGTTTAGCCCGTGGGTTAGTGCTATATGACGATAGTGCACCACTTTTGACAGGCCAGTTGGCGTAGTTGGTTAAGACACCACCTATCAAACCGCAGGTCTTGGGGGATTCGATTTCCATTCAGGACATACATTTAAGTGTATGAAATATGTCTGTTAGTCCTGAGTCAGGGTGTAATTGTCTATTATAAATATATATTTACAAAAAGTAAGTATATCAGTTATCTGGTGTCCATAGCACAAGCTCTGCTTAGTTTGGGATCAGATAACCGTGTGTGAAGAATGTCCCAGGATATTTATTGTTTATTATTATTTACTTTACAGAACATCACAGCCAAATAACATATTTAAGTAATGCCAGAAGTGATTTTTGATAAAACGAATGTATATGTTATTATCAAACGTGTCTAGTACGTTTACAAGTAGTTCCCGAGATGACGCGAACGGTCGAATGGTCAGTCGATATCGCCAGTCATCAATTATGCCGGATGACGGACCGCGGTCCAGCCGGTTAGCCCACTCAGCCTCCCAGACTAACGCACACTACCAACCAAAATGTATTATTAAATGAGGGAAGCGTGAGCTCGAAAAATCGAGTTTTTAATAATGAGCACCGAGATTGTTCACTTGAATTCGAAGACTTGATTTTCTTTTTACGGAAACGTTTTGGTTAATAAGCTTTTTACTGTTAGGTACAAGCTTTAAATATAGCTTTAAATATATAATACGGTAGCGTAATCGGTTTTGTGTAGTGTGTTGTGTACTTTTACGGGCTTCGTCAGCTTCGATCTGAGCTAATGTTAGTTATTTAGTTACTAATGATACGAAGTATCATATATATACAAAATCTAAATATCCTATTCCGTTATATATTTATGAACTCAATATTACAAATAGAATATTGAGTTCAGATCGCTGCCCGTGGGTAAAGTGCCCAGAAGGCTGGCAGCAATACCGCGCTGGATCGCAAGGCTAATCCTTTGACCGAGGTAAGTACCAGCCCTCTGGTCACCGGACAACGTTATGAGGCGCGTCGAGAGCTCTTTAAATAATCGCCGCGCCTCGGGTCCCCAAGGCCCCAGAGTTTCCACACCAAAAGGATACTAATTAGATGAGATCATGAATAACAATAGTGTTGCACGCATATACTACTCCCTGTTGTCCGTATTTTTAACTGATTTTAAAAAAGGAAGAGTTTTTCAAGTCAGTTAAAGTTTGTGAACTGTTTTTAATAATTATTTTTGCGTTGGGTTCAGTGTAGCTCCAAGGTGGTCCAATTTTATTGCCTTTGAAGGAGGTTTTATTATTGTTAAAAGTTAATTATAGGCATAGTTTGTTAGATAGAAACTAAACCCACGACCTATGGTGACGCAGGCTACGTATTTACCGTAGGAAGCCGTGAGTTAGTGGGGTAGGCCTAAGACTATAGTAATTTTAGAGCACTGAACTAAAATCTTCCAATTTTATAATTTTATTATATACACTAATATGATAAAGACGTAAAGTTTGTAAACACATAGATAGATTATACCCTGGAATAACATATAAGCTACTTTTTATCCCGGGAAAACATAAGATACCTCGGGAACGCGGGCGAAACCGCGGGGAGGAAGCTAGTACATTTATAAACATGCCACATTCTAGATCTTAAGTTAAATTGACTAATTGTAGTTAATGTTATCCAATGTAAACAACATAAGAGCAAGTACCCAATTTACGGTACACAGAAACTCCGCTTAAGACAGACACCCAGATTAACTGTAACGATTTAGGTACCTACATAGTCACTACATTTACATTGCGGAATTTATGGAGCTTTGTGTTGACTTGAATCGTGTATAAGGAGCGGCCATAAACTTTGACTACATAGATGGTGAATTTTCATCGATAATAGGGTAGTTGACACTGTCAAAAATAAATAACCAAACACTAACCAAAGCATAAAACATCTAAAAACACGTGGAAATATCAAATATGTTGTACATTTAATGCTTTTTATGATTTTTAATTACCAGTAGAACCACAAAGAGTAGATCATTTGATGCTGTGAAACTATGACGTCATAATGTAATATTTCATACAAAATTCCTTATAAACTATCGTTTTGACATTTATTAAAAAGTAGCTGATTTGATGTGTCAGTCAACTACCCTATTATCTACATTAGTTAGTAGGTACTCTATTAATCGAGTCTCGGACACTGAGGTATATTACTGCGTATAGAGAAGCTATCCGAAGCGAAGTTCAAGCTCAATTTTGTTAATATTCGCTGCAGCGCTGAAACAATAGTCGCTTATGCGTTTTGTGTTTAAGCAAGTAAGTGAAGTGCGGCGGGATGGCTGCACTTTAACGGAACATAATGGTTATGTGTGGCGTCTTCTCTATACGTAGTAATAAAATATACCTCAGTGGTCTTGACTGTTTTTTGATGTGTAACATCTTACCTCTGACTGCAATCTATGGGAGTGATTTTGAAAAGGGATGGAAGTGTGTAACAGGACGCTGGAGAAGCGCGCTATGAGCGCACGGTATGGTAGAGTTGGCTGTCAGCTGATATCAACTTATTTTCCTTGAGGTTGGTACTGCCAGCTAATAGTTGGAGCGTGTGTGTGACCAGAAAGAGGAATATAATATTTTTTTCAGGATATAATGTTAATGTTGTTTTTTGCCGAGGTGGGATGTCAGATGATACACATCATATGCGACTACTGTGTAAGACTCAGTCATTGTTTTTTTAATTGTGTTTAAATTAAATACAGACCATTTAAATAAACTAGCTCTTATATTGTTTAAGATCTAAATATTTATGATGCCAAGATAAAACGAAAACGAACTGTCACAAACAACGTTTAGTTTATTTTTTGTTTGTTAAAGTAATTTTAATTTATTAAAAGCATTTTAACTTAAAATTTTGTTCGTATGTATCTGTTTTATATGACAAGACATCATTTATAAGATACAAGTGCAACCTCTGGAGTAAGCTAGTATCTACTTAAGGACTATTTATAACAAGAGTGTTCCAGAGATAGCGCGGTAACTATAAGGGCATAAATTCGTATAAAATTTGCACGAATATCCTATAAACAGAGCACGATGTCGTGATATACATTCATTTCAGTCTATATTGCTGGCAATGAAACACTTTGCAAATTTCACCTATTTAGAAATTTAAATTAGGTACACACGGCCACAGATGAAGCTACACATTTTTGTTGCAAAATAGCGCCTATTACAACCGCATAAGGCGCCGCAATGTGTAGCTTGATCTGTGGCCGTGTGTACCTAGGTATGTCTTTGAAACTGGCACGTTTTATGAATGAAAATTTAATAAAATTCATTTTCTCCTTCAAACCTTCCAATATTAACGTAAAAAGAGACCTACAGGAACGATAAAAAGGTTTATTTTTAAGAAAAGTGCTAGTTATTAAATCAATTACAGCTCTGAAACTTAAATATTAACATTAAGAAAATAGAGTTGCACATCTTTCAATAAAACTGTACCAAATATGATGCGGGCTTGTGAAGTTTAAATCTATTGAAATAGAATTGAAAATCAATTACAAGTGAAGGAATAATATGGTTGTGCTCATAATGAGATACAGGCAAACAGCCAGTGTGAACATGTAATGCAAACTCATGTTCGTGTGAGAGAATGTAGGGTTGTCGATAGTTATTTGAATAAAAAAGTAATGATAATAGCTTTAAAAATAATAAAATACAATTTCATACTTGTAGTATTGTTATTTAGTTAGTACCAACTATGCTACTTTTAAAATCGAAAATATAGCTTTCCGCCCCGTGGTTTTTCCCACGATTTCCTTTTTTAACCCCTTAGGGATATAATTAAAAAAAATCCTTTCTTGCCGTATGATTACGTCATAATTGTATGTGTGCCAAATTTAAACCACACTTAAATAATACAGGCTTAGTCAACTCTAACTATACCTCTTTATCAAATTCCTATACATATATCAACATTTCAAATATTTTCTACAGGTATTTAAATTATAAATTAAAATATATTTTGTTTATTTTTTTTTGTTTTCCTTTTTTAATTACATTAATTGAAGATTGATAACACTTCGTTGAATAATAAAATTTGTTAAAAGTTTTTGTTGAATTATTAATAAATATAAATTCATTTGAATATAAATTATTGATCAAAATTAATTGGCAACCCTAAAACAAAAGTATCGTCTTCAGTAAGTAAACTTAGGTTCGTCTTGGGCGACATGCAACAGCGAAGTAACTTTAAAGTGCTAAGTAATGGCGTACGTGTCTCGTGAACCAACGTTTTTGATGTTAAATATGCTTTAATAACTATTACTATTACTTTTAATACATTTTAGCGACATTACAGTACGTTTGCATGTATCTTTTTCTTTAAGAGTTTGTACACGCGATGGTAATTATATGACAAAATGAAAAAATGAGAATGGTTTTTATGATGATAGTGTTTTTGTCGTAATGATTGTGTAGAGTTGTTACGAGATAATTGATTATGATACCAAAAGAGCTTTACTGGAAAACGTAAGACATGCTTTATTAAATATCTACTAGTCCCAAATAGATTTGTTGTTGAAAAAGAGAGCATTTTTAAATACATACATGATCCATGGTTATATTTTGTCTGTGGTTCTTTTTTTTGGAAAGGACTAAAGTTGGTAGCCTCTGATGCTAGACTGCATCAACCTTACTAGACAAATAGGCGGCAGAGGGCTCTCAGCCGGTTAATATTTAGGTAACCATGCCTGAGGGCACCCCCGAATGAGGTACGAACCTCGGCTCAGGGCGTTACCGGGGGAGGAAGAGGATTTAAAATGAGTTACGACTAATTGGAGCGGTCAGATTACTAGTGGCAGCTCGGGCCGTTTGAACGGGATGAGACTGAGTGGGACGTCGCAGCAGTCCTCGCCGTCGAGGACCCGATAAAGGACGAAGAATAGTCGTAAAATGAACTCTTCAAGGTCAGCAACACATCGGGATTCCCCCTATTACAAATATCCATAGGTGGACCATCTGTCTACTGTAAACATTAAAAAAAAAACAGATCCGTCTGAAGTGCTTATTCACCATTTTTCATTTTATTTATCTTCAAAGGTTCAACTAACTATGATTAATCAAGTTATTAAGTAAAGTTTGAAGATACCTACTGGAGACTGGAGATTTTCCCAGTGCCAAAGATGATGTCATCTCCATCGAGGACCGTTGAAAACACTCAAATAATAATAACTATATACATACCTACTTTCCCAAGTCGTGAGTCAGACTCGATGCTATATCTCGGAATACCAATGCAATCAAGTTTTATTCATCTAGGTTTCGAGTTAATGTACTCATTTCTTCGTACTATTACACTTGGGTGCAAATAAATTGAGCCACCACAATTTTTCATAGATAATGATATTTTAGTCCTATCAAATTAGTCCGATTACTTATTTCAACGTGAATTTAAGCGCGATCTATATTGGTCACGACCATTTACCCATAAATTACGATGACATGGACTAATCTGACAGCACTACAAACATTGCTATCTTTTTTCTATAAGGCTAATATGAAAGAAGACGTGACTAATATTACTTTAATTTGTAAACAAAAGAATCGGCACTACTATCACTTTTCATCACATATCGTAATGAATTGAAGTTAAACCATAATAACCTAAATAACAACAAAAAAATAGAGCGTATCAATTTATAATTAATAAAGCGTAATAATTGTATACATTTTCCGAGAAATGAGAAGATTCTTGATATTCGCAGAATTTCTGTCACTTCAATATATTCAGCTCAAGGACTATTCTCTTTTACACTGTAGTTAAATAAAACGTGACAAAAATTTTACTACTGATATTCATTAATAAAATGAAAATTATTAAAGCTTTGCCAGGATTCGTACTTTCAAGATTTTTGACAATGTACAATTTGTATCAGTCACTTTAGGCCTTTAAAAAGGCTCTTATGAAAGTCCGGTTCGGAGTTCAGATATCTTCAACAGAAAATCATATCTACTATTTATAGCCTGTGTTTGAGAACCACACAAAGCCTAGAACTGGCTCTTTAGTGCAGCTGCCAGAACACACCGATAGATTTTCACTTGAGCGTAGTAGATAACCAGGCGAGTACCACAAAGTATCCTACCACCGCACTAAGGTTTCCTTCATCGAAAGCTCAAGCTCATTCTAGGATTCAAATTAACAACTTTCGTCACGACTATTGGACGTCACTAGAACAGTGTATTAGTAAAACTTTCCAGAAACTCACTATCCAACTGTATTGAAATAATGTATAGATTACACTTTTCCACATAAAAACAATGAATCATTCAAAAGAAATCTGCAAAGTCCAGTTCGAGTCCATTCATTCATGTGGTTAGCGTTTATTATTAGTCAGGACATCCGTCTGTCAGTCTGTGTCATTGCGAAATAGTAGTCACTATTTTCTTGTTACTTTACTCTCAGTACCAATGACGCATACACATTACAGGATACGAAACGACATTATTGTAGAAAGAACCACAAAAGTGACTTCTAAGTTTAAGAAAGTAATTCCGAACCAGTGGTAAAGTCGATTGCAACTTGTCAAATTCATAAGTACCTTATCAGGGCCTAAACTGAATAAAGGTGTTTCCAGTTTGAGTTCCTTGCTGGTTCATTCTTCACTTTTGATTACTACAATCTCAAAGACAAGTTATCATGTCCTAAAATAGTTATTTAACGGTCTTATGAATTGTTGCCGGGACGTACCGATTTTTGCAACAAACTGCCTTCTGCACAGTTGCAAGATGACTGATGACTAACTGACTGACCAACTGGAAAAAATTATAATGCATACCAAAAAACTTTATAAATCGTCGTCACAAAAAGGTCAGCTCAACACTAGACTCCATCATGGGTTTCTAAAACAAACAAACATCATTCACTGGGAGCCGCTGGGTCCACAGCGATGCCCAGTGATTTGTTTTTTAATCATCTAATTAAGTCACTGGGAGCCTCTGAGTGCACAGTTACTCCCAGTAACTTAACACTAGATTAATTTCATTAATCAAAATTCACTAAGCTACGCTCGATCTAGATTATTGTATTTTTTTTTCAAAGAATATGGTAAGTACTTTTATTATTTCATAAACTAATTTTGCATAGAGCACTATTTGGCATACAACTCAGCTAAGCCTATGCTAGAATAGTCATTATGTCGAAAAATGTATGTAGCTTTGCCAAATAACCGCGTAATGCATTTACAATTGTAAATGGTCGCACAAAGAGACGTGACTCGAATGGAAAGTGCTTCCAAGTTTTGTAACAATCACTATTTGAATAGGTAAATAACTATAATTGCGTCAGTCTTATTGCATTAATAGTAGGTATAATGTCATTATTTTGGAATACGATACTTTACTATTAGAATAATAAATTAATGACACAGATTGCAATAATATTAAATATTCCAAATTAATGAGAAATAGCTCACTAGGAATCAAATAACCCCACTTAAAATTTAGGAGCGTCTTAAATTCTTGAAAAACGCATATACCAACAAATCGAATAAACTTTCTATAATAAATTGGCGTAATTATAAAATCAAAATCAAAAATCATTTATTCAGTTTAGGCCCTAATAAGGCACTTATGAATGTCAAAAGTTACAGTTTTACAATAGACTCTACTATATACATTTTGCCACTGTCATAACTTCATTATTATGCTTCATATTTTAAAAAGCGACTCCATTATTTGAATTTTGAGTTATTTTATTGATCGATTTAACCCTTTTACACCGTAAACGAATTACCGATATACATTTTAAATCAATAAATACAAGTAAATACACTCCAGATTTCAGGAAAGTGCAGTATATTTCACGTGTTGATATGCGGTAGATAAGGTAGTGTCGGTCGTGTTGCGCATGCGCCTCCCTAGTGGTCCAGTCACGACACCGTCGCCTGTGACGTCATGATGCATTGCACTCCATTTAAATACAGACTTGATTTGGTAAAAACGTGCATACGACTTGCTAATATGGTCTTATGTAGATTGAAGATAGATCCCCGTTTTAGGACTTGCAAAAGGGCTCCATAAACAATTGTTGTTCTAGATTTAAATTGAATCAAATATTTTCACGAAGATTACCTTAAGGTTTTCATTAAACATAACCACGCTAATCAATGTTACAAATATTTGAAATGTGAAAGTGTGTACCTATGGATCTGAAGATGTGATTATGTTTTTTACTCTTTCACGCAAAAACTACTGAACGAATTTGTTTGAAACTTGACACATAGATAGATCTCTGGAATAACATATAGGCTACTTTTTATCCCGGGAAAATCTAAGATCCTTCGGAAACGTGGGGCGGAAGATAGTAACTCAAAAACATACGTCTTTGCTGCAGATACGCTAGTAATTATATGGCCTAGAGCCTCATGGATACGGATCAGGGAAATCAGTAGACGAAAGCACATTGTATTTTTTTAACATGGCGCGCCCTCCAAAGTTCAAAACGTTTACAGACTCAACACACATGTATGCGTACTGATTTGACCAACAAAAGAATTCGAGGATTTTTTGCTCGATTAGCGGCGTCATTAATCGCTCATTTATTATTACTAGAGGTACTTCCCCGACGAGTTGATTACTGCGGACCATTTGGATGTGGAATGAGCTATCACGGTTTTCTCTCAGCGATATGACATGAAGTTCTTCAAAAGGGGCGTGAAAAAAGCTCTTCAAGGTCGGCAACACATCAGCAATTCCCCTGTAGGCGGTGGTGACTGATTACCACCAGATGGACCATCAGCCTGCTTGTCAACCTGTGGATATAAAAAAATACTTTATACGAAAAACATACTCTATTTAAAATTTGTATATTTTGCCATTAAAAAGCCTATATCTCAAAGGATTATGGCATGATCTAACCGATTCTAACCCGACCCTGATTATAAGCCACCAAAGGATAGTTTTCTCCACGCAGAACAAGTGTAGATAAACTTCTCAGGCATATAGGTTTCAACTTGAAGGTAGCCAGAGAGGTAAAGTCAATTAGGCAGCAACATATATAAGAAAGTGGTTATAAGAAACACCTACTTCTCGTAAGTATATAGAACTGCATACCAATTTCTCAAGATACATATAGCGTGTGTCTGTAGTCTGTAGAGACGATCGGTCTCCAATTGTTTCAAGCAGGTCATCGACCTCCACGAAATGGTCAAGCCAAAAAACCGCCCAGTTACATCAGCTCAGTCAGTAACTCGCCGCGGGCGCAGAGGCGCGGACTCTCTTCCACAGTTTATAAGGCGATGTAACAACGTATAAAATGAACTTGATATTTTACGTTTTATTGTAACGTATTCAGTTTTTTATTTTATTTTTATTGATAAGAATATTTGTATCGAGTTACGTTACGGCAAAATTGGAATTTACGATAAATTTTTATGATACGATATTTTTATTTTATAGCTTTTAGATAACACCACGACTCATATGTCAAGGAAAAGATTTTACATAAATAGAAATAATAATAATGGCCATTCCGGGATAAAAATAATCCTGCCACGCTACATGCGTGCCAAATTTCATCGCGATCAGAGGTTCAGTCGTTGATAAATTCGGCTTAAACTGAATAAATGAGTTTTGAGTTTGGGCACACTAATGATTAATGAAAAGTTCATTAATCATTAGTGTGCCCAATTAATACACCAAACTATGTGATGACACATCGAGGAGCTATCAAATATTGTCCAAAGTCCAAACTAACTGCAGTCGATCCACATAACCTATACAAAGTGTACAGGTATCGATAGCCGGCGTATAGCGCGGTATAGCCTATGGGGTACCTATCTCAGAGGACCACATTCCAGCCTCAACGCCCGCACCCCACCCGACACCCGCACCAACATGTTATTTTAAACCCACTTCAATTCTACCACCACCAAAAACCTTTAACTACCCTAACAAGTAAGATATAAGGACCATTTTCAAATATATTAGAGTTCTTGGGACGTATTAATAAGTTGGTGTTAGTCGCCGATCGGTGTCGTTTTTTTTTAACCGGCGAAACCACGGGAAGGATTAATTTGAAGCAAATAAAGTGTTTGGATGGCGGCAATAAGTGTTTGTAGGCTTTAATAGTTTATCATAGTTTCTCTTCTAATATCTTTAATGGAGTAGTGTGAGCGCATGACCACATCACCACAAAATGACGTTGTACTAATAAGATTTTTTTTTATGAAACCAAAGGGTTTTTAACTCTTTTCTATCTAATCAAAATACCACATTTTAGTAGGTGATTTTTAACCCAAGATATAACAAAGTAAGTGCTTGTCTTATGAAAACCAGATAAGCAGAAATTGAGATAGAATATTATAGATAGATAGAATAGGTTCGTTAGTTTCGTCATAATAAACAAATTTTCCTTTGGTAACCACTCTAAAAACGTAAAAAAAAAACAAATGAGGATACATTATTATAATAAACATTGTTCGAACTCAATATAGGTTCATAAATATTATATTATATTCATAACCTAGTTAAATAAATATTTCTGAATTGGAATCGAACTCACACCAACCGCCTCATCCAAATAACTCGTATAATGGTCATTAGATGACGAACTCATTGTGGTAATGATGATGCAGCCCAAGGTTATAAGCTCTCAATCCATCAATCAAAAACCTATTTCTTCAAATTAGCTCTTATGTTGGTAACGCACTTTTATACGTGAATTCACAGAATTCAAAACAATAGGCGTGAATTATATAACTTTACTAGCTGTACCCCCGCGGTTTCACCCGCGATCCCTGGTTAAAAAGTAGCCTATATGTGTTTCCAGGGTATGATCTATCTATGTGCCAAATTTCATCTAAATCCGTTTAGTAGTTTTTGCGTGAAAGAGCAATAAACATACATACAAACTTTCACGTTTATAATATTAGAATTGCAATCAGTTTCAAAGTCTAACTCAAAACTAATTAATTAACTAGCATTTAAACCCTTATTAACGTCAAAAACTACAACCTGAACCGGTTCGGAATACATTTTACGATATACGTTATCTTCATTCTGGCCAGGAGGATACAAGTGCAAAGAAAAGCTACTTAATTTTGAAACTACTTTCAAATCAATAGCAATATGACATTGATTTGGTAAATCTTTTACATACCTGTTCTGTTCCGACATCTGCACTTAACAGGCAGTTTATTTCAAGATAATCTGTGCTTCCTACCTTCACCCACATGAGATTATGGTTAAACGCAAACCTATTTACGAATATCCTACCATGTGTACCATAGTCTATATTGCTTTATTTATTACATATACCTTGTATCCTTATATAGTATAATGTTATTTAGATATATAAGTATAATTAGTTTTATTTATTTACTAGCATGCAGGTGTTTATCTATGTTTTCTCTAAATTTGTGTTTACTTTACTTACTTTTGTAATTGTACACCCCCGTCATTTTCAGATAATTTTAATTCCTCTCCATCCAAAGGTTGCCTGGGAGAGATCACTTTTCGTGATAAAGCCGCCGATTGTAACACTATAATATATTTAAATTCTTGTATTGCTTTACAAATATTAATGTGGTGTGACAATAAAGAATTATCTATCTATCTATCCTACTATTATTATAAATGCGAAAGTTTGTGAGTATGGATGAATGTTTGTTACTCTTTCACTTAAAAACTACTAAACGGATTTAGATAAAACTTGGCACATAGATAGATTATACCCTGGAATAACATATAGGCTACTTTTATTCCGGTAAAACATAAGATACCTCGGGAACGCGGGTAAAACCGCGGGGCAGAAGCTTGTTATAAAATATGTAAAAGTTTATTACGATTTGAGGATATTCGTTACTGTTACATGCAACAACTACTGAATAGATTTTGATTAAACTTGGCACATAGATAGATCATACTCTGAAGTAACAAAAAAGCTACTTTTTTCTCGGAAACTCGTCTGAAACCACGGGAAATTAAATATATACGAGCTAAGGTGCAAATACGTTACGAATTAATTAAATTGTAAATGAATCTTCGCTAGTACGCCTGATAGCACGTACCCGACTAGCGTCAGAACAAGGTTTCTCTCACTTTGATCGGGACAAGCTGATAAGATTAGAAAAGTAATATAAATATTTTTAGCAAATCGTAGATCTAATTTCAATGTATATTTATTTTTTATATTTCTATATGATATGTAGAATCTAAGTGAAATTTAAATATATAAAAGGAAATCGTGACTGATTGACTGACAGATCTAGCAATGTTCAAACTAATGGACGGATCGGGCTGAAATTTGGCATACAGGCAGCTATTATGGCACTAGCGGCAAAGTAGAAGAAATATGTATTTTTTGTAAATTTAAATCTCGCGAATAATTCAGCATAATCAGGGGACAAACAAATACCTTTATAATACCTAATACCTATATAATATATAACATAAAGAATGACCCTATTCCATCGAACATATTAGGCATATTTTCGCATGTATCTAGATCATATTTAACGTCCTATCATTTGTGTGGAATATAGCTGAAGGCATAAACTTTGCACGTGAAGTACCATCGTAAATTGTCCAACAGGTATATAATGTCTATTCCCATAAATTGGTTTTAGTCGTAACTGTTAAGGGTGTTACCACATGAAACATCTGGATGTCGCAACGACTTAGTGATGGTACACACACCGATAGATAGATGGCGCCACAATAATCTACATCGCACTGGCAGAGTTTAATCGGTAATTGACAAAACCTATCTATATTTTAACTATCTATAAATACTAATAATAAAGCTGAAGAGTTGGTTTGTTTGTTTGTTTGAACGCGCTAATCTCCGGAGTTCCTGGTCCGATTCAAAAAAATATTTCACTAATAGGAAGCTACGTCCCCAAAGGTTATAAGGCTACTTTTTATCCCAGGAACGCGGGGAAACAGTGAAACTAGTCTTGTATATACCTATTCTAATATGTACAATTGGACCGCGATCACATTATTAACATTATTTAAGAATGAATACCTCACATTTTTTCAACATCAGATAGTACCTTATTTTTTCTAAATTATATTTTAAGATAACCAATAAAATACTAAAATGCAGAGTTTATCATGGTTACCCCAAAATCTAGAATAATTGTTACTAAACATAGTACTCGTATAACTATTACATTAAATGGTATCTTTCGCGCTTTAAAATTCACCTTTTAATTTTTATGTTTCGTTATATAAGAATTACGCACTGTAAGTACCGTGTGGGTACGCCTTAATTCGCAGTAATGTAAATAAATCAGTGTACCATAAATTCTTCGAAACCAGAATTAAACTAGTGCATAAAAGTAAATACTGAAATTGAATGAAGTCGGAATGGATTTTTAATTATGTAGGTACTTCTAGAGATATCCCTCTTTACGCCAGAACTGAAATTTTTTTATGAACTTTTCTGTTGCTTATTCTCTCATTATATGTATATTTCATGTGAAAGTCACCCTGACTCCAATGCCAATTTAGATTACTTAGTTTTGGAGCTACCTTTACTGTAATTTTTTATATGTTTAATAAATATTTATAAAAAAAAAGATAGCCTAATATCATATATCACATGAAATTTATAAGTACTACGTACAATTTTAATTCCATGATCTATCATGTGTTAATATGGCAGTACCTACTTGGTTGACCGAGTTTTTTTTTAAAACGACGATTTCTAAAAATGAAACCTAGCTAGATCGATGTATCTCCCCCGAAACCCTCTGCATACTAAATTTCATGAAAATCATTGGAGCCGTTTCCGAGATTCAGATTATATATACAAGAATTGCTCGTTTAAAGGTGATTAGGTTCTCTAAACTATATCTCATAATAATAATGTAGACAAATTTTGTAAGTACGTACAGCCTAAAATGGCTTACGTTTTAGATGCTTTTATCCCCTGATAGTGGATTGGTGACAGATCTTCGACTAAGTACCTTAGCATCTATTATTTTCCTGATCTCAGATTCAAACTGTAGTCGACCTGTATGCACCATCTATTCTAACCTAGGATACCTAGGTACGCTCATTTATCCGGTCACTGACCCCACGACTAAGTAATTTGTTACACACGCCTTGCATCCAGTCTTTGTCTATTTAAAAAGTTTTCTAATCATAGATTCGTTGACCCGGTGACGTCACTAAGCTCAGTTCAAGTCTAAAGGTCATGAAATTAATTGAAATTGAGTAATTCTTCATCTGAGATATTTGAAATTATGGTTCGCTTCATTTGCTCGGACCTTTGTATGTTTTTAATTAAAACTAAATGCTCTTCACTACTCAAGTATGTAATTATTTCAGATTCCATTTATGCCTTTGACTTTTAAACGGAGCTTTATATTTTGGTCAAGCTCATCTTCACTTCAGGGATCAGTAAAAGGAGAAACCATATAAGACCTTGTTTTATTAAACCCAAAATTATAAGTTATGTAGTGTACATACTTTGCAATATATTTTTTTATGGATGTTCTTTAATAGATAATAAAGAGCAATTTAAAAAAAACCCAAACTTAGGTTTCGAAAGCACCTCTCTAAATATCCTAACTATATTTTAAGAAAAAAATATATTTAATAAATCATCATAAAATAATAAAAATAAATGTATGATTATTAATTAAATGGTTCACGTCACCAAGCAACGCGTAACAAGCGCGCGTGATTGCATACAATAGACATCAACGAGCGCGACCGGCGCAAGCGCACTCCAACTGCCTATACAATCACTGAACGAAGGAATATAATATGTACTTATTAAATGTCAATTTTATATCTAGAATTCAATATTTAAAGGATTTTCACTAACCTTTCAAATGACCACGCATCTTGCAAGTAAATATTGACACAGTAAGTACTTATTTATGTATGTTTGTAATATTCCTGAGGAGCTCTATAATAAGTGATTGGAATTTATTTGCACCGTCATCGAACAAATGAACTCTGTGACATGACTTTATTCGTTCAGAAATATTATGTGATTACTAAGAATGAAAAATTTAATGGATTCAGAAATCCAGGTATTCAGCAAAAAGATCTTATAGTAGGTAAACTAGCGACCTGCCCCGGCTTCGCACGGGTGCAATTTATTTACACAAACCTTTCTCGTTTATCACTCTTTCTAATTAAAATCCGTAGCGTGGTTTAGAAGAAGTAAGCGGAGAAACGGACAGAGGCCAAGAGTGACGTTATTTTATACTATTTAGAGAGGTGATAGTTAAAAGGGCTTAGCTTTTCTCTGCGATGGAGAGTTAGTATGTTTAAAAGTAGCCTATGTGCTTTTCCATACCAAAGCTTCCCTCTTCCCTCTTCCCTCAATGTCAAATTTCATCAAAATTGGTGGTACCCTTGAGGCGTCCAGAGATATATAATAATATCCTGGGACATTCTTCACATATGGTTAACTGATCCCAAACTAAGCAGAGCTTGTACTATGGAAACCAGATAACTAATATACTACATATCCTACTTTTTTTTTGTAAATACATACTTATATTATATATAGATAATTACACCCAGACTCAGGACAAACATACATGTTCATGCGCACTATTGTTTGTCCTGAATGGGAATCGAACCCACGACCAGCGGCGCTACAGGTGTAACTGTGCCAACTGACTTGTCTGGTGTCTTAACCAACTGCGCCAACTAGCTTGTCAAAATAATAGTACTCCGTTTTACCCACGTTCTCGAGGGATCTTGTGTCTAGAATAAAAGTATCCAATATACTATTCCAAAATTATTTCTAGCCGTTCAGCCGTTGCCCGAGTACTTACACGCACAGATTCACAATTATAATATTAATAGGATATTTATGTTCATATTAACGACTAGATTTCAAAGACAGACATTTATGTTTTCAAATAACCAGTACAGTACAGAATGTAAAGTTTAATAAAAAAATAGTAGTTTATGATACTGTTGCATAATAGGGGTTATTAACTACGAGTGTGAGTTTAAGTACCGAGCCGTAGGCGAGGTTCTTAATAGTATCACACGAGTTTTTAATACCTAATTATGTGCAGTATCATACAGTACTTTATCTAAGCTCATATAAATAATGTCATTTAAAAAAAATTAATTTCTAGCAATTTTGCAAAAAAAAAAAAAAAAAAAAAAAAAAATTGCTATTTTTGTGACATTTTTGGTCAAAATGATATGTGTAGGCAAAAACAATAAAATATAATCATATACTTAATCAAATCCGTGTTGCCAACTCCCAAAAATTCCTACCTCTAAAGTTCAAGTTAGAAAATTTGTGACATTGTCATCGTCAAATTGAATTGATACTGATTGATTATATTATTGATAGGTCTAAAGTGTACTTTAATAGAAAAAAAGTTATTTTATAGCATTATCTTGGGAACAACAACTGTACTATAATGAATCATTATACACGGGTATGCCTAAAGTGGCTCATTAAAGTACTGATTTTGATTTCATAATAAGAACATTACGATATGAGAGTAGATAAAAGTATTTATTAAATCAGTAAACAAAAGAACTTTGTAATATAAAAAAGAATACAAAAAAGAGATACACAAAATAATATTCGTAATACAATGTGAGAAAGTTGTGTAAGAACGCTGAAATAAAGATAAAGTCAGGTTTCTTTGTGCGGATATTATGAATTATAAAAGTTATAATTTTGCTATTTAACTAGAGATTTTAGGGTGAAGTTAAGGTTGGTTTTTATACAACAAATAAACCCTTACTCCTTACTTAAGGTTTGTCTCCTTTATAGACCTACTTATTTAAAATGAGACTTTCTGGAACTCAGAACATTTTTGGATATATTTAGTTACATAGACAAAGCATTAAACATACCGCTTGATTCTTAAAATCAGTATTTCTCTTCATTGTCTATTTTATTTGAAATCAAAAATGTACCAAAAGATTTTTAATGAGTTTTCACGTTTTAGCGAGTTGGGCTAGTTTGATTTCAACTCCGTTGTGTATTAAGACTGGAGAAGCTCTTTTAATTTACGATATGACAGCTCTTTGCCTTAATATTATATAGGTATATGATTGTGTTAGTTCGTTCTTCTTTTACGCAGCAACGAATCGAGATGTTTTTTTTCATAAAGATAGATTATGGACCGGTGAGTATTATAGGTTACTTTTTATCCCGGATATATTTGGATATAACCGCACATAAGATAAGTGGTCATTAGGTTAGTTCTCATTTAAAGTGAAGTGAAATAAAATGTATAATTAATCATGAAAAATCATATTTCTTTGGGTATTCGTAAGAATAAGATCAAACTATGGAAGCTGTACCTATATTTCATCATGACTCAAAGTTCTTCCGGGCAAACTCATAATATAAAATTAACCATAAATTTTAAACTTTAGCAAAGGTCACCTTTGCAAAGGTGTTACATTCAGCTTTATAAAACTTACGGATATAAGTTTAAAGACTTTTCTGAGTAAGTCGTACGACCGCAAGATAATCGCTGTCGAAACCACAGATTAAGTTTCACATAATTAACGGAGCCGGCAAGCGGTCTCCGGCTTAAATTACAAATTATAACATTAGCCCTAGCTTCTATTTGCCTCAGACGGGACCCTTAGGGGCCAACTTTGCTGATCTTGGTAACCCAAGAGATAAGGAAGACGCACAAATAATTTGACCTTTATTTGTTGAATATCTTAGTTATATTGTTTATTGGATTACATTTCGAATTATTCGAGGACGAAATTGTACTACTACTAGTCGGTATTTTTTTAAAGAATATACGATTTCGTGAAAGTTTTCAAGGATTATAGGAATAGATACAGACGCCAACACATCAGACTACACCTTTTTGTTGCAAAATAGCTCCTATTACAACCGCATAAGATGCCGTAGTGTTTACCTTGAATTGTCGTCGTCCGTACTAGCTTCTACTCTGCGTTCTTAGGATAAAACTTAACATGTGTTACCTACCATCAGCATGGCAATTGTCTATCTCCGATTCCAATTACGAGGTCCCTGGTAATCATCTTAAAATTTTGCTATTGTCTGACAATCGCCATGCTGATCTACCTAAAAACTACTTCGATCCATAGCTTGATTGCTGTGTGGAAGAAAGACCAACCAATAGATACACCTTTACATTTTTAATATTAGTTTGGATAAGGGTAGCAAGGTGGGAAAATTTGAGACCTAAAGTTATGTTTTTTTTTAGAAAGCTATTAAGCAGCTAATCGGTCCTGTAGTACAAACTGATCTGATGGATTTGGAAAGTACCGTCGCTGCCTATGGTTTAGTAACCAAGAGGATTCCCTATATGTGTTCAACTGATGGAATACACTTAGGTGCTTGGTAACAGTTTTTTACCTTAGCGTGGGAGCCCAACAGCCAACCATCAAAGGAAAATGTGAAATAAAAACATTAAAATCCCTCGCCACTTCCCTTTATTATTTACTGTTGTAAATTCCATAATTTTAGAACATGCCAGGATTTTTTCTTAATTACTTTTTAGTAACCATAAAGGAAAATTTACAAATGCCAATAAAACCAACGACTTGTTAAACTTTGACGCAATTATTTCCAAGTTAATGTTTTCTTTAATCATCGCCAAGATTTTACTGAAAGAAAATTCTGAAGCCTTCTCAAGGAGAAAGAAAATATAAAACATTTGGAAATACCTTAACCTACCTAGTTACTGAAGTGATTCTTTTTTTATTGTTTTACTCGCATTCTGGAGGGATGTAGTGCATTCTATATGATATTTTCATTACTCATTGTTGGCTTTCGAAATGGGCTCCAAGTCTGTGTGCCCGAAGGCATCGCATGACCTTAAACGTAAGCAATCACATATGTTATTCTTAATGCTCAATTAATTTAAAGAAAACATCACTTGAACCATCAACCTCTTATCACACCCAAATCTAGCAACAAATGAAAAAGATATGAAACATAAAACTATAACATAATTTCTTAGCGGTACACCATAAACTTAATATCCAAAGAAATATAATGCGACTATAAAAAAATGCAGCTCCCTAACCGCATAAATTAAACGCCTAAAACCAAAGTTTAGAGATAATGCGAATAAATCTCCTCTGAGTTAATGGTTTGCGTTTTGTTGAATAAAGGCTAATGCTCGCCACGGAAGCAAGCCAGCCTGGCCCAGTCTGGTAGAGAGTTGATAAATGTAGACGCGGGCTGAACTACTCGTTTCTGATCGTAAATTGTAGCGCGGCTCCGACGAACGACCTTTACAAATCCGTTGTATATCTTGCTGCCAACGCGTTTACCTGTCTCCTAGATATCTTTCTCTTTGCTTATCTACCATCGATTAAAGAAAGTGTTTCATTATTTTGTCACCTACAATTTATAGAGAGATTTATATATATTCTAGCTTTCACCCTCACCCCCCCTCCCCCTCCTGGAAATACCTAACCTGATTGACGATACGAAAATACCTACGTTGATAAAATAATTACGATATTATTATGTCATAACTTTTGAAAAAAATCTCATTTGGCTCTGGATCTGGGTATGTCCTTGTGTGATGTTTGTCCCTGTTTGAGTCTGGGTGTAATTATCTATACAAGTATGATTTTACAAAAATAATGGTATATGTACCTATATAGTACATCAGTTATCTAGTTTACAAAGTACAAGCTCTGCCTAACTGCCTAGTTTGGAATCAGATAACCATAATATGTAAAAATGACCCAAAATATAATAATTTATACCTATGCCTATATATAACCTATATTCAAGCCCTCATCGCAGAATTAGAACAGTTAAAGGAGTTCTATTCGTAGCTTCTCAGAACCTACTTAAATATGCTAACCATACTTACTAATTAACAACTTTTTAATATTCTCTCCGCCATATTTTTTTGCGACACGAGTTGACCTGAAATACTTTAATGATTTCCCGTCAGACACCCACGAAAAACTACATTAATTTAAAACAAGTTTGGACAGACTTTGTGATTATCTGAAATGCCTCGCACAGTGGGTGTCTGCATCTAAGACGCATACGTAATATCAAAACTGTCGACTGTTGGCTCACCTCCTTTAAGAAGAACTTTAACAGCGCAATTATGTAATTTGCGTTGACGCAAAGTACCTATAGCTTCCTATTTTAATGTGAAGGTTATTTCTATGTTTGTCACTCAATAACGCATTGTTGAACGGATTCGATTGAAACCTGGGTAGATTCCCGCCGTAGATTTCCCAAGGGTGATTATATGTATAATGAGACTTTAACAGGAAGATAATTAGTAGGTACGTTGTCGAAACGATCAATAACTTGATAGAAGATAAGCCGACGGTCAAGAACTAGTGTAGAATTTCCATTTTGTACTTTATGTTGCCTATAAATATACACTTTTAAATGAATATAAAACTGTTACGTGACCAAACTATATATTCCCGGCTTCGGGAGTTTATGGAATACTGTAAAAATTGTTTATAACTTTTTAAGTACGAAACATAAACAATATTAATATATGTTCAAATCTATCACGACTTCGACTAAGACGCTTTTTTTTCTTAGCTTCGACTCAATAAAACTATTTATCTAGGACTCTAGTCTAGTTTTTAACTAAACTACCTGCCCCGCAACTCACCTACTTCACCCGCAATTCCCTCCTAGGGGTTGAATTTTCAAAAATCTATTCTGAAATTTTCATTCCTATTAGTTTGAGCTGTGCGTTGATAGATCAGTTTTATATGATTTAATATGCGGATAACGTAGTAATAGGTTGCAATATTGTTATTTATTTTCTTATGTTTGTTATAATTAAGGGTATACCTTCGGTTGGAGCGCGAAATTCAAATTTTATCACGTTTTTTGCAAATTGTAGCTCAGTTATAGGTCGTAAGTTGTCAACATGTTATTTGCGAGAAGAATGGTAGTATATTTACTGATTAATAACAAAAGAAATCATCAACATATTCCTCCAACGTATATGACTGACTTATACGACTATTTCATGAAAATGTTACTAATATACCTTGGAGGAATATGTTGATGATTTCTTTTGTTATTAATCAGTAAATATACTACCATTCTTCTCGCAAATAACATGTTGACAACTTACGACCTATAACTGAGCTACAATTTGCAAAAAACGTGATAAAATTTGAATTTCGCGCTCCAACCGAACGTTCCCCCTTAAGACTGTATTGTAGCTGTTTATGAATAAAAAAATAAATAAAAAGTCTCCACAAGTAGAATTGCGTTCACGAATTCAACAAAAAGTACTATAATAACTTAATTATTCGAATATTCTGTTAGATTTAGATAGCAGTGTTTTCCACTGATATTAAAGTTCAAGAGTGCGCGCGCGCACATAACTAAGAACTGTTTTTGTTAATACCACAAACTTCCCAACGCCATTACTATCGAAAAAAAATATAATAGCGACAAAGATCAACGACCGGCATAAATAGCCTGTGTATAAAAAGTTTAGCGAAGTGTGAGCTTTGATAACCTGTGGGTTCCGTCTACTTATTTCTCATAAAATAAAATATACGAGAATTTAAATCTATATATATAAAAGAAAGTCGTGTTAGTTACTCCACTTATAACTCAAGAACGGCTGAACCGATTTAGCTGAAAATTGGCAGGGAGGTAGTTTAGAACCAGGAGAAGGACATAGGATAGGTAGGGGTAGGTAGGGTAGGTAGGTAGGGTAGGTAGGTAGGTAGGGTAGGTAGGTAGGGTAGGTAGGTAGGGTAGGTAGGTAGGGTAGGTAGGTAGGGTAGGTAGGGTAGGTAGGTAGGGTAGGTAGGTAGGGTAGGTAGGTAGGGTAGGTAGGTAGGGTAGGTAGGTAGGGTAGGTAGGTAGGGTAGGTAGGTAGGGTAGGTAGGTAGGGTAGGTAGGTAGGTTAGGTAGGTAGGGTAGGTAGGTAGGGTAGGTAGGTAGGGTAGGTAGGTAGGGTAGGTAGGTAGGGTAGGTAGGTAGGGTAGGTAGGGTGGGTAGGGTAGGTCGGGTAAGTAGGGTAGGTAGGGTAGGTAGGTAGGGTAGGTAGGTAGGGTAGGTAGGTAAGGTAGGTAGGGGTAGGTAGTGGCAGGTAGAGGTAGATAGGAGTAGGTAGGGATAGGTATGTAGGTCCCAGTTTTATTTTTGTTCTCAGGGCAGGACAACGTCTGCCGGGTCAGCTAGTTAGGAATATTTTAAAGTTACATCTCACTAATATTAGGTAATTCACGCAAAAACAACTTAACGCATTTACATGAAACTTGGCACATAGATAGATCATACCTTAAAATGTAAGTAGTAATACCTAAGGCAGTGCTACAAATTTTGGAAAAACACCAAACCCAATTAATAATAACAGTTTTGTAATAATTTTTTTTTTTATTTATCCACACATTTCATAACGGGCCCCTAAAAAATCACCAAAAGTTGTACTACCTCCGGTGCAAAGACACAATCTTTATGGTTCCATTTACGCATCCTATTTTATACATAATCCATTAATTGCCGAGATTGGGACCGTTTTTTTACTTCTATGTCTTTTTTTATCGAACGAGCACCTGTGGCAACGGACCCTTCGATGATTCCGATGACTGGTTATTTTTGGACAAATAAATCCCTACTATTCATTAATCTACCAGCCTATTTTGAAACTTAACTTTTCAGTATAGAGTCTGTTATTCGTTAAAGTATTTAATGAATATTTTTATAAAATTCTTCTTTTTAATCTTAGGGCGAGAAGACGCCTGACAGCCCAAGGCAGGCAGGTAGAAAATCGATTGTTATTAGATGTCAGATATTCTCATAATAATACAAATACTTATATTATAAAGAATCGATTCATGGACATAGAATAGCTCTATGCTACGGACGGACAAAAGGATTCGAGTCAAATTAGTTTTATCATTTTCGTTGTGAATATTCAATGGCTTATTGTGTTGGCGAAAATTTGTTAAATCATCTTACAGGAAAAATCCATCGTGGATGTAGCGTAGCTAAATTGCTTTTGAGACCAAACAACTGCATGCTACCTAGTTTATAGATAGACCTAACTAATAACATCTAGGAAACCAACATCTGTGGTTTCACCCACGTTCCCGGGATATTATTTTTTTATTTAGTTTTAGGAAGATTTACAGCAAATTAAAACAACATATTAAAGAAACAATGAATGACCTAATGGTAATTACAAATCTCCACCAATGTGGAGCTAGGAGTAGTGATAAAAAACAGCCTTCCAGGATTATGAACAGATCAAAACTGTTTCACGCAAAACCTACAAAAAGTTTTTTTTTTAAACTCTATATTATGATTTATTTATAAGTAAGTAACAATATTTACAAACGGATTTTAATAATTTTTGGCATGTAGATAGCATACTCAACACTTTTATTTTGGAATTTAAGACTTCAGGAAATAAGTGTGATGTTGAAGCTATTCGTAAGAGTGGAAATTAAAGTCAAAATTATTAGACAAAGCCGAAGCCTTTCGCCTTTGATTTGACAACTCAAATCACTAAAGAAACTTCTGATATAATGGTAAGGCTTATAAATCTATGTAATTTATTTGTTTAATGCGTAAAACATGCAAAACCGGTGATTATTGATGCAAAGATTACAAAAGCGTGTTACTAGCAAGGGTAATTAATTGTTTACCTTTACACCTAATCAACATGCCAAAAGAGATTCTATATTAAACGGTACCTAATACAATTTTCGTTAGATAAAGGTATATAGGTAGGTACCGTAGCATACAGAATATATACATCACTTAGAGGGGTAGACGTGCAGAGATAAGCTACTACAACCATAGAGGTATTATAGTTTTCACGTCTCTTAAAAGCTTGGTAAATGCAAAAGCTATGCGCGTAGATGTGACATAGTATTTACTCAGACACATAAATTACAATTAACTCGTGGGACTGCTTTGCACGTCGTCTGAGTAGGCTGCGACAGGCAAGCCCTCACCTGGCCTACAACATGTATGGAATTTTATTATTAAACTAGCTGTTCCGCGCGGTTTCACTCGCGTTTCCGGGATAAAAAGTAGCCTATAACCTTCAGGAATAATGTAGCTTCCTATTAGTGAAAGAATATTTCAAATCGGTTTAGTTTCGGAGCCTATTCAATGCAAAAGAACAAACAAACAATCAAATCGTTCCTCTTTATAATATTAGTATAGATTAACTTAAGTAGATATCGTCATTTGCAATGCCAGAGGTAATTGCCAATGTGTTGCCGACCTGTTACAATGCCAAGAAGGCAACTGGCTCTCAAGTGCAATTGTCGGAACACACCGTTAGGTGCTTGGCGAGTGGCGACAGATTTGTGTGATGGGGTAATTAAGCTTAATTGTATTAAATTAAAAGATGATATAACTTATAAAAGTATTATTGACTGTAATTATATATAACGAAATACTTTAAAAAATAGTGTCCGACCAAATGGACTGAAGCACCCAAAGAGGATATCACTACGTTGAAGCACCATCCAAATATACAAAGATACAAGGCTACAGACAGAAAGAGCCAGAGCTGTATTAGAACCTTGGTTTTGCAAGGTTTTAAACCATCTCACAAAATTAAGACAATACTGATTAGTGTCTCAATAAAGTGCTCAATCGAATTAGTGAAATTAAAACTTAATCTTAAAGAAACATTTGCAGTTTAAAAAACAATTTCTCTCCTCAACGGTTATCTTTTAAATTCGCCCTTATTTCTAAAGACGTAGCGACTGTTTGTAATTAATTTACAGTGGTAATAGGGTAGTTGACTGACACATCAAATCAGCCACTTTTTAAAAAATGTCAAAACGATAGTGTAAAAGGAATTTTGTATGAAATATTACATTATGACGTCATAGTTTCACAGCATCAAATCGTCTACTCTTAGTGGTTCCACTGGTAATTAAAAATCATAAAAAGCATTAAATGTACAACATATTTGATATTTCCACGTGTTTTTAGATGTTTTATGCATTGGTTAGTGTTTGGTCATTTATTTTTGACAGTGTCAACTACCCTATAGTACAAGTGTGCAATGGACATTATTGTGGAGTGGTTATGTTGGTACGGGCCCGGCCAGCGGGCGAGTAATGCGCGATCCGGCAACCAGTTCCAGTTGAGAATAATTTATTTTTATATTTTATTTATAAATTTTGTTCATTTAGGGTTTCTTTATGCATTTAATAATTTATTAATTTGTATGCGCTTACTTACGTAGCAACAGAATATAAGGCCATTTTCTACTTTAGGTTGATGACATATACCCATGTCACAGAGTTAGGTCTTTACTTTATGCCCATGTCAAGTCAATACAATACCTACCTATTATAGACTACTAATTCACCGTAGGTAACTAATTTACTTAAAGTATGTAAATTTTCAGTAAACGTAAATAAAAACAAAATGTTTATCTATTATCCAAATTAAAATTTTAAATTATACAGCCACAATAAAAAAAAAGCTTCAACGCCTCGCCGACTCGCGCGCCGATCAGACAGAAGAAAGTATACGTGGGGCGCGGGATGATAGCGGCGCGGCGGAGGCTGCGACCGGCCGGACCGGTTATGCTAAGCCCCATTGTGGTCAGTTTTTATGCCCCCGAGCCCCGCGATCGCCCGCCACACGGAGTAAAGGGTTCGCCAAAATGTAAATAAGTATGTGATCGCAAAAAGTGTAAGTAACTAAAGCTTTCTAACTCAAACTCGAATCTTATTTATTCAGATTAGGCCCATATAGGTAGGTCTTACGAATCTTGAAAACGAAAAATTCTTAATCTGCGGATCCTCTACTATTTTGCGTATTTATCATTTATTTACAGAGAAGTAAAGTTGGCATCCCAGTTGGCTACCTCTTCAATGAGCATGAAAGTAGGTATGATCAAAGTGTATTAGGTACGAGTTCAGTTCTGTCATTTGTGTCATCATCAAGTACCTACCTATCTACACATTTCATAGGGATTCAGTTACTAATCTCTGCGTTGGAGCTTGGTGCGGGTGACAATAGAAAGAAATATGAAAATGTCATTATTTCCTTACCTTACATCTTTGTAATAAAGTACATCTGGTTAATCTATGATTCAGTAGGTATAATGCAGATTCAGATGAACAAAGAGAATCATGAAATAGCGGTGTATCATGGCCAGACAGATCACGGACCACGACATATAAAATACATACTTACATTTCGCTTTTATCCTACAACACTCACTAGTTTGTGTGATCATCTGTATAAAATAGTATTCTTTGGAAATTAGTGACATCGGCATCGTTTGAATCTTGAAAGATTTTAACAATAAAATGTGATGTACTTTTCAACTACCTACCTCAATATATTTCAATAAAAAGTTATAAATAAAATAAAAAGGTATATTGAGTCGCCATCTAGTATTACACGAATACACTAACTCAACTAGCACCTCACTAATTCATAGACAAAATTAAATCAAAAAATCCCAGAGGATATAACATTGTTTTGTAATTTCTGTTTAGTTTAGTCTATGGTTAGTGCAATGGGTGGTTGATATGTCAAAAAAATGTCTTTTTGACGTGATTTTTCCGACAAAAATTATTTGAAAAATCCATTTTTATAAACATGGGAGGTTCCCAAAGCACACGAAAAATAAGCGTTGACAATGAAAATGCTATACAAGTGTCCCAACAAGCATTAGATC
This sequence comes from Tethea ocularis, assembly GCA_963555595.1. Taxonomy (NCBI): domain Eukaryota; kingdom Metazoa; phylum Arthropoda; class Insecta; order Lepidoptera; family Drepanidae; genus Tethea; species Tethea ocularis. Next base: position 12,960,719 of record OY741958.1, read on the forward strand.
GGATACAAGCTCAGCTGAGTGAAAAAGTAAATATGATGTTACATTACATAATTTAGATCAATGTCATAAATTGAAACAACAAATTATTAGAATGTTTATGATTGAATGTCTCCTGGGTATATTTACAGCTGTTTTTAACCATTAAGTCTAAATATTTTGTTTGTTTTGCAGTTTAATAGTGCAATAGAAATAGCTTTGGCATTGTAGGTTAGGAAGTCCTAATTAATTTAAACTAATAAACTTTATAATAATACATAGAACGTACATAAATATCTCATAAAAGTTAATTATGAACAAATGGAATTAAAGTACATATTTATTTTATTAAAAATTATTTAATTAAAACACAAACACACAGTGTAATCTCTAGAACTATACCTAACCCTTTAAACTTTTAAATCATGGGTGATCTTTAATTAAACAAACATAAATATCAGTAATAGTATAATAGTTATAGGTAAATAAAAAATGTTATATTTATTGTGAAAATTAATGTAGTGCAGATAACATAAGCTTTAGAAATCTTTAATTACACATTTAATGATAAAGCTTGTTGAATTTATTACAGCAGGCAGAGCAACCACAGCCAATACCCCAATACACACCGCCACCATACTACGAGTCACAGAAGCGGCAACAAGAACATGCTGCAGAGGAGGCCTACTGGGCCCGTCGCATTGAGAATTTGAAACGAGCACACGAAAAAATAAACAGTGGCATGCAAATAGAATACCAGAAAACATTGAATGATGCTAATGAATTATTCAAACTAGCACAGGGAGACAAAATTGCTAATAAACTACCACCATGTCAAGAAGAGAAATCAAAGGTTAATATAAATTTGCTCTATAGTCACTAGCATATAATATTTTGAAAACTTATTCCTGAAATAATTTGTTTCAAGATATCTTCTAATGAAAATAAAAATCTATTAATTAGGCATTCATTCTAAGGTGTTAAACAAGCACAAAAGGGGTGTTAACCTAACACCCTGGTGTTACCCACACCAATAGCATGTTGCCAATGCTGGAACTCTTTTCATACACTTCTTAAAGAAACCTCTATTCTCTTGGGAAAACCATTGTTACCTCTAGCTCTGCAATGTGTCTCTAGCAATGTCTTCTGTAAGTAGCTTTAAACCACAAAGTGGTAGACTGTGTTGTCCACTGCAAGAAATGCTAAAAAACATACCATTTACTACTACATTAAGGTCCAGTTTTGTCAACTGATATTTGTAATAGCTATAAATGATATATCTAACAGTTTTTATGTCAGGTTGCTTTAGCAATTTTTGAATAACTAATGTCAAAATAAAACTAATTAATGGTTTTATTGTTACTAATGGTTTGATGCAACTGGACCTAAATGTCTCAATATCTATCAAACACTCTCTCTCATTGCAACCATACTTAATCATAGTACTTTGATTGGCTTATAGTTAGAGAATCAAAATATTTATCTTATTTATATCTTATCAGTTGATGGCTGATGGTTGATTAGCTGCAAGAGCAGCCAATCCATTATGCTTATATAATAAATAAATGAAATTTCTTATCCCAAATATATTTATCAATGACAAGCTGTCCCCTGCCTTTTCCAGGATATAAAGTAGCCTATAGCATAGTGCTAGGCTAATTCCCAGAGTGACTGGGATAATGTAGCTACCTATTAGTGAAATATTTTTTCGAACCTGACTGGTAGTTCCAGAGTCTCTTCAGCTTTATTATTAGAATAGATAATGTCACATTTAATATTTGGTTTCAGGTTCTCGAGTGTTACAGTACAAATCCAAGCAAGTCTCTCCTATGTTCTGTGTTAGTGAATCAATTCAATGACTGTGTGTGTCAGAGCAGAGTCGCAGCCGTTACCGCCTCATCGTGAGCTACCAGAGGCCCGTGTAAATAATAATAGTGAATTAATTATTCCACATGCGCAATACATTATCATATATCAATATTATTATAATTGAGACTTCAGTGATCGCCACATGTCTCTGGAAGTAGATTTATTATTATTGCTGTATGAATAAACTGTTATTGAATTAGTTGTATTTGTTTTTTTTTTAAATTGTTATATTTTATAGTGCTATGAAAAATATTATTTATATGTTATGAAGTCTAGTAAAAAATCATGTTTGCTGACTGTTGCTGACAAAAGTTTGATTGCAACCTCTTTTGCTGCTGTAAAGTAAGAAACTAGTAAAAAAATTAAGTCTTGTCTATGGTAAACATCTAAAATTCTCATCTCCATGGGAACATTGATTTGTCAAGCTCCATTCAAAACAACTTGGCCCACATTTCTACACAAACATTTAAATTAACAATGCATCAATCTAATGAGCCTCCACAGGAAGAAGTCAAAAAGAGGCGCGTGCCTCTGTACCCTGGATATCCAGAGCTGGCTAGATCTGATGTCAGCATTCACCCCTCATACTCGAAATTGGCTTTGGCCTAGTAAGTAGCTTTTAATAATATTAGATAGGTACCTCAGTTGTAATGCTTTTTAACGACTTTAGCAAGCAGATACCCGATCTATGGTATGGAGAGGGCCATAACACAACCATAAGCTCCATCCTAATATGAATTGATTGGCAAATTTAACCTTCCAGTCGTGTTGTCTGCCGCCACCGCTACCACTGGGCCAAAGTAGCCCAGCGCAAGCAGTTCATGAGGGAGCTCCACAGCTTTGAGAAGCTTCAACCGAACGCGCTAGATGGCGTCAGGGTTCACCGAGAATTTTCTCAAGGCATCCTCTCACATGTAATACCTCCGAGACGGTACATACAGAAGCTGACACCGGATCCTCTAAATTCTAAAGAGAGAATGAGGGTGGAAGAAATTATCAGTGGAAAGGTCAACTTTAGTCAGAAATGAGTACCTAGCTACTAATCAACAGTTTAAAAATCACAGAATCATATTGTTGTATTTATACCACATGTTATACTCAATTAATAATTTTAATATGCATGGAATATAGTTTCTAATATAACGGAAAAAATATTTTAATCCCTATTCTATTTCCACCAAGTACTGTCAGTATTATATAAAAAAAAATATTTAGCTAGTGGTAGATATTGTCCTGCCCTGAGAATAAAAAAATTTGGGACCTACCTAAACCAACCTACCCCTACCTACCAGTAAAATTATGGCGAGGGTAAGCCATTCAAAAAACACCGATAATTTTATACTTAATTACAGTGTATTTTATATAAAAATGGCTTTGAAATGATGAATCTGTGGGACTGGGATTTCTAAAAGGTAAGCCGATGATGGGAATCATGGGAATCGCTTGTATGGACCCTTCCCCACTGCTACCTAAACATACCTACCAACACCTACGTTTACGTCCTTTTTGTATTATAAAAAAATATATATAAATTAAATTAGTAAATATAGTTTTACTAGAGGAAAGAAAAACAACTATGCATAATTATCAGTTTTTATTAATCTTCATTCTGAGCAGTCTTTTTCTTTTTCATTCTCTTACTCTTCTCAACATTGCTTTGTAAGTAGTGTGCCTCCTTCTTAGCCTGAGATATCTCAGCCCGAAGCCTCTGTTTCATAGCGGCCCTTTCATACGCCAGTCGTTCACTCAAATGTATCCATTTGAAACGAGGAATGTACTTTATATTCCACATCATGTCATAGTACCGTGATTTCTTTCTGGTGCCAATTTTTGTGTTGTTCAATTTTGTTGCAACTTCCTTGGCTACTTTCTTCTTTTGAAACTCCACCCAGCCTTCTGTGAATTGATTTGGAACACGCTTGCGCTTCTCACCAGGTTCTGAAATTTTTCGTAAAGGATTTCTTAAACTCAAACATGGTTTATTCAAATAAGACCCTGTTAAAAATTAACCTGCTACCAGCTACTACTGTTTAAAAATACTATAAGAGAGAATATGAAAACAGAAAAAGACAGTCAAACAAGTTGACATATAAATTATTACTGCTCGAACACTCTATAATGGTGATGACAACGACCCAGATTGGAATAGAAGTGATTATTTTTTCATAAAAACAATTTAAACAACCAATATGAACTTACTTGCACTTGGTTGCAAGAATATCCTGCCCACATCACCAAACTGACTGAAAATTTCACGTATTTTAGCTACATTCATATAAGGTGGTATAGTGGATAAGAAGACAATCCCACGTTTTTTAGTTTTCTTGTTTAATGCATTAGAACTAGAGATTGAAATATTGTCTGCACTGTGTTGTGAACTTTCACAGTCTGAACCATTTTCTGGAACTCTCTCCATATCAACGGTTGGCATAGTTTAGCACTATTAAAGGCTCAATTTATTGCATATGTTATATAAAATCAAAACTTATAAAAATAAATAAACCTCTTGCACACAGTATTCACGGGCAACCATGTGAGTGAATATCGACTCGAGTGAATATGACAGCTTGACAAGTTGACATTGACACTGTCAACGATGACAGCTCATTAGTGAGTAAGCACTAAGCAAAGAGGATAGGATAGGATCGCTACATTTATGGTGGATGGGCTGCATTTTAATTTTATAATGGATTGTTTTTGAATTTAACTTTATTACATCAACTAGTGACCTGGACCCGGCTTGCACGGCATGAAAGGACCGCTTGCTCACCGAGTTTTGACCGTGTGGCATGACCACATGGTCCGAAATCTTCTACAATAATCGTATATCTCATATGTCAGCCTATATAAACAAAATCTTATCGAATTATACACCTAAACCTTCCTCATTAATAACTCTATTTATTGGTGAAAACCGCATGGAAATCCGATCAGTAGTTTTTGACACAAACTAGGTAAAGATACGACGTACGTTTTTGAGTTCATCGCAAACAGACATACAAACCTTAGCTTGCTACCTACTATTCAGTAATCTGTGAGACAGACGCGGGGCGGAGGATTGACTAGATTGTGCAAAGAATAAAGAATACAAACCAACTAATCATAGATAAAAACCGGTGATTTGCTTCATTAGTGATGTCATTTGAAAAATACTCTGTGGTGGGATGTCAATCAGGTCACAGAATAAAAATCCAATCCAATTCAACATTCCATTTTGATTCAATTCCAAACAAATCTTGCAAGTCTCATTGAAAATTTAAAATAATTTTAGTTTGCTTGTAAAGTTGTGAATTTTTAAGATTTTTTGATTATTCCACAATGGGTTGTGATGGTGGAACTATACCGCGTCGAGATGAGCTTGTGCGGATGAAAAAGAAGCCTGAACAGGTATGTCTTTTCACAAACCAGTCCTCTCATCAACTTTCCAAACCTTTGTCAGATAATTATGTTGTGTTTTATAGAAAGACAAAGATGCAGAACGTTCTTTCAAGTGGCGTAACTGTGCGTTATCGCAGCAACCCCTGCAGGAGCCAGTGGTAGCTTGTGGACTGGGAAGGCTCTACAGCAAAAGCTCGGTTCTCGAATCTCTATTGGACAAGGAAACCAAGCCAGAATCTATTAACCACATAAAGAATCTTAAGGTAAGAAGGATTAGTATATTTAGTCAGAGATTAAGAGCTCTCCTCTTACTCTTACTCCATAGTGTTTCTAAAAACTGATTCATATCACATCCAACAGTTCAAACAGGTCAAATACCGTATTTGTACAATCAAAGTGCACAAATAATGATAAGGAAGTATGCAATAGCTATAAAGAAATAAGGATTGTAAGTTATGATGACATATGAGAGTAGGGATTGCATACCTGTTTGAACCTGTCCATAACATTATAGGTATGTTATAGGTTGCCTGCAAGTGGTTGTTTAGCGATGAGGCCCCCAAAATAATTTATGCATTTTTTCCTTGTACATTCCGTCTATGGTGTAAACAAAATTTTATATTGTATAAGCTTTGTATTTTATTCCTATGTTTATTTTATTCCAAATTCTAAAGCTTTATCTAATTTCCAGGACATCAAAGACCTAAAACTGGTAAAGAACCCAGCACACAAAGCAACTGAGCACACTGATGGTGCAGTGGGTGATGGTAGTGCTCCCTACATCTGTCCCATCAGCGGGCTAGAGATGACAGGAAAGTTCCGCTTTATCTTCCTGTGGAGCTGTGGGTGTGTGCTCGCTGAGCGTGCCTTGAAAGAAGTCAAACAGAACTTGTGTCACATGGTATGTAAATTCTATTAATTATAGCTATGCCCCACAGTTTAATTCACAATCCCAGGATAAAAAGTAGCCTTATAACCTTTGGGGAGAATGTAGCTTCCTATTAGTGAAAGAATTTTTCGAATCCAACTGGTAGATCCAGAGATTAGCACATTCCAATGAAGTATTCATATTTAGAATATTAGTATAGTTTTGTTTGTTTTAGAAATAAGCAGAATATTAATTAATAAGTTTTTACAGTGCCAGCAACCCTTCACAGACAATGATGTAGTTGTCCTAAATGGAACAGATGAGGACATAGAAAAACTAACAGAAAAAATGGCCACCCGTGTAGCCAGCAGAAAGAGCTCCAAGAAATCGAAAGCAGAAAAATCTGCCAAAGTAGAAATAAAATGTGAACCATCCACTCCAAGTAATGCACCTTCCACATCCACTTCCGAAATCAAAGATGAACCAGTTAAGACTGAGCCAGAAGCTGGCACCAGTTCAGTGAAGAAAGAAATAGACACAATTCCACTATCTCTACCGAAGTTCAACCCTAATAAGCAAGCAAGAGGTCATTTTGGATCATCTAAACGGACCATCCCCACAGAGTTAGTAGAAGACCCATCATATAAGAAAACAAAGAAAGACTACAGTGTGGCTAAAGACCCACAGACTAGTGAAGTGTTTAAGTCACTTTTTACATCACACCAAGATGACAAAGATCAAAAAAGAGCTCATTGGATCACATACAATCCATTTTACAATTAATGTTTAGTGCAATTTTTATTCAATTTTAAATTGTGGTGTTTATAAGTTCATATGATATTGTATTAAATGCTTAGTTATAAGTTAGTTAATAAATGAAACTCCATAATAATAATATTGTTTTATTTAAATACTACAAATATTGCACTAATTATTACAATGGAATGTCATGCTAATACCAATTTTATGCTTCTTTGTGCATTTTTGGTGCTTTCTTTGGCAATGATTAACTTATTTGCTACAAAATAAATTACAAGTGAATATTAAATAGCTTAATAACATCAGTATGATTGTTTTAACCCTAGATGAATTTAATATGATGTCAAAATTAAACCAGGGCCGTATCCAGTAAGGAAACAGGGCTTGCATAGACAATAAAATTAGTACCACAAAAATTTGGTTAATATAGGTATAGTGTAGTCTATATATATTATAGCATCCATTGCCCTGGGGCTACAAAGACATAATGGCCTATCCTCATTTTAACATACAGAGTGAAGACGTAATTTAAACCTAACAATGATAGTTAATTATAAGTAGAATGTTCAATATAAAATATTACATTAATATATATATATATACGTTATAAATCTACAATCTAGGCTGCACCGTCTTGCTGCACGGATGCCAACGTCGCTTCAATAATGAGGTTGAAGTCTAGCTCGTTGAGGCTGGCCTTGGCCGTCAGTAGATCCAGGAATGTATCAAGAGGGGATAAACGCTCACCCGACGGCAGGGCTGCTATACCTGGTGAAGTTATGATTAAAGATATGTACGGGTTTAATTAGGGTTCTTTAGGAATTTATTTAATTTGAACCTTAGTCTGAATAATGTCTTCATTTTCTGATATGGACAATTGCAATACCTCTTGTAAGAGATAGGGCCGTTGAGGGCGGCTGCTGCAGTACTTAGGCATAGACATAATAATTAACCAACTTAGTGTATGGGTAGCAGAAAGAGCTAGTTTCAGGGGCAGCTGTCCTCTATATAATAAATAATGCGTAATAACATACAATTACATTTAATAATAATGAGTAATTACAAAAGCCCCAATGCCCCTCACCCAAGTACATCCCTGTGTAAGGTGTGCTCACCAGTGTCAGCGAGGGGCCGATGGGTGGCGGAGTCCCGGTGGTGAGTAGAGGGGGGCGGAGCGGGTGGGGCCCCACTGAGCAGCGTGGCGGCGTGGTCGCGCGCGCGCACCGCCAGCGCCGCGCGGTGGGGCCACGCCGCCAGCGCGCGCCGCGCCCGACCCTCGCCCACAAGCTGGATCAGGCGGAGCTTCTTGTCCACGCTCTGCTTGTCTGTGTCCTTACCTATATTTATAATGAAATGAAATGAAATAGTTTATTTGCAAAATAATAATATAAAAATAATTAATTTAAACATACATAATCACAATAAAAATAATAATACAATCTCAAATTAATGTTAATTCATACAGTTGACTATTTAATCACCACCGTTCAAATTTATATACTTATTACAATCTTCGATGTATTTCTGTCATTATGATCTTTAGTGAAAACAACAAAATACCAATAGCTATTTTCTTTTAGTACTAAAATATCGAGATATAGCATCACAAATGTGTATATAAATATAACTTTTATGTCCACCGTGCACCGCACACGTTACGGACGCACCGCCAGCTCCTGCATTTCATTGATAACCATCATAAGAGTCATAATTTTTCCATTGTAACCACTCTGGAGTGACCAATCTAAACCTGTATCTACCAATATTGTTCTCAATTTGAACGGTGATGATTTAAACTCAGAAATTTCAATTAAAATATATGGTTTTTAATTTTTCGAAATTTACGAGTACCTACTGCCTTTCCCATAAGGAAGTGACAGTACTCATCAGTATTTAAACTGTACTCACAAGCAACAATAGCCTTAAGTACATCGATCTGCAGCTCGAACACGTTCCGATGCACGTACTGCAGGAAGGCGTGTAGGGGCAGCGCGCGATGCCCGAGGTACGTGAAGAACGAGCTGAACCCCGCCGGCAGAGGGAACGCTATGCTCTCTGTCGCCAGGTAGTACTGCTCTAGCACTTTGAATAGAATGAACGCGTGGTTTGCCTCCATCTCATCGCTGGAATGGAGTGGAAATATGTCAGAAAACAGACTGGCTACTTGATGGTAAGTTGCTGCCATCTAATAAGGACATTAGCCTGTGTTTGACCACAATCTCATACCGTGCGTCAGTGGTGATGTGGCCGATGGTGGTAAGCACACAACGCCTAGGGAACTGACTCTAAAGTGCAGCTGTCGGAACACACTGGTAGGGCAGCTAACCCCCTTTGGAACTCCCAATGCACGGTATATTTTACAATATTATTGTATAAACGTTTGAATCCCCCCTTAGGGCCAAAAGCTGGGTACGCCACGTACGCTGGGTAATAATTTTCTTAAACCATTTCACACATTGTTGAACTTCTCAATGACCTTTGATAATCAGTAACGTCACTATTAAAAAAAATTAAACCTCAAAAGTAGGTATTGTGATTTTTATGAATGAACCGTGAGACCAAATGAACAGGTTATCAGTCCAGAACCAGATGATCACACATAAAAGTACAGTCACAATCAAAAAGCGAAATACGTATTTAGACTTGATTAAAATCAGTAACCAAAAAAACACACTATGAAATGAACACAACAACTAAGCCCGTCATATTCATATAACAATACGCCAAGCCAGATTGTAATACAATACATATCTGACTCCAGTGAGTCTCAATTTTCGTTTAAAAGACTTCCTATAATGTGTTCCTGTCTGCCTCAGAAATACCTACATGAGCACCTAAGTACCCTTTCATAAATAATCTATTGACATTCCTTTGAATGTAATTTAAAATGTTACTGTGATAAGCTACTTTGGACGCTGACTGTACAATATGACTAGGTGTAATGTTATATCATGGCCGCTTTTACAACATACTTTTTAAAACAAAGGTAGCCTAGACAAATAAATTAAATAGCTTATTGTTAACTGAAATGGTGGCTTTGGTAGGTGGGGTTTCGTTATAAATAAATACGGAATATTTTCATCACAGGGCTATTTTAAAACTCAGATTCGACATCGGAAACGGATTCGAAAACTTCAGAGACGAATACCCACAATTGCTATCCTAATTTCTTCGTAAACACATTCCATCTTTCCACTATCGAAACTCATCGGGAGTGTTTTAAAATAGCCCTGCAGAGTAGATCTACCCCTAAAGCCTCACATAAACACCATCACAGTTAAAAAATAACCAAGATCTCTAAATAAAATAGTAAACGCTGCGATAACCAAACTAAAAAAATACACACGAAAATTAAAAAAAAATACACTCAAAAACAAAGAAAATGACCGCCAACCAAAGACGAAAAAAACAAAATGACCGAAAAACAAAGTGGAGCATACATAAAAGTGAACCCCCTTTGTTGATTATGTTGTGGATTGGCAGCGAGGGCGCGGGTGAGACACCGACAGAGGGCGCGCGACGCGTCCAGTTGTGCGGCCGCCCATCGCGTCGCCACCGCGTGCACACCGCTTTCCACGCGGTTGTTGCTCAGAGTATTCGCGTTAGTGTTGGAACTCTCTCTCATTAGGTGTACGCTCACCTCGCGCAGGTTCTGCTCCAGCCGCGTTATAATGAGACAACTTATCATTAACACCTGATTTTACTGTGTAGAAGAATCTTGATATAAGAATTTAGTTTACCCTTTGTTTTTTGTTTACTATGAAAGTAAATAACTAATTATTTTAAACCAAAACTGAATTTTCAATAACAGACCTAAAGAATTTATTTTTTAATATAATAATGTACTTAAATTAAAATATAATGTATTTGAAATGACTAATGGAGTAACTAATGGAACTTCTTTCTTTTACTGGCAATATTAACTTTGACAAGGTTACGGTCCGAATGACGATATTACTTCTCACGATGCTGACGGAAATAATCGCTGGTCCGAAATAAAATTGCGCTCACGGCGCTGATAACCTGATACCTCTTTATGATTGAATTAATGTCACAACACAACAGCAATTACTTAAGCTCATGAGCGCGTTCACACTGATTCGTGACGCATTTTTGAGCGATATCTTCGCTTTTAGCGTACTTCGGACCTCACCTTTGGTCGGCTTTGGTGTTGCTATCAAAAAAGTGTATTGGGCATCAGAGCTGTATTTTTATATTTCTGGTCAGGCTTTAAGTATTAGTAAGTAACCTACCTCCCTTGCTGAGACTGCCTGAGACTCAATGTTACCAATTTAATAATTTAATGACGTCTACAAATAACGTATCTAGTGAGTAATCGATAAACATACCTAGAACCTCCGTTTTTTAGTCGATTAAATATAAAGGCAGCAACATACCGCAGCAATGATATGCTCCTGTTTACTAGCTGTGCAGACATCGAGCTCGAAGAAGGGCAGTAAGTCTTGCGCGGTGCCTATGGATGAGCGTCTCTGTGGCGCTGAGACCGGCCCCGAGAGCCCCAGCCCGCCCAGCCCCAGCCCACTAAGCCCCAGACCCAGCCCGCCCGCGCCCGGGGACAACGGGGTGCTGCAGCGGGATAGGGCTTCAGGCTACATGAGAAATATTATATGAGGTTTTTTTAACTGAGCTTGGATGACCATGTTAAAAATTTAGGGTAATACGAAAAATCAAATAAGCTTAGACTTAAAAAAAAATCAGATTTTCCGAAAGTTGAATTAATGAATGAATGAATAATAATATTGTAAAAATTCAAGGCATTACGTGGGATGGGAATTCCAGGGGCAGCTGCCCTGCCCTGCCCCCCCCCCCCCCACCCCTCGGTACGCTCATACTGACAGCATTCAAAATATTCAATTTTTTTTTCAATAAGGTTTATGAAGGAGAGGTGACTTAATGAGTAATATTATGTAAGTTGGTTTGTATCACGTACCTGATAGGAGTGCAGGCTGACCCTGAGCTTGTCGAGCACCCGGGCGTGGTGGTGGCGCGCGCGCGGCGGCGGGTTGAGCGCCGCCCACACGCGCGTCCACACGTCCTCCGCGAACTGGCACACGCGCTGCCGGGGCGCCAGCACCACCGCCGAGCTGTTCCACAGCTTCTCCTGGCTCACCGACACGCATACCGAACCCACCTGCCATCCATCAACACCGGCACCAACATATTATATATACGCAGTTTTGGTGGTAGCAGTACTAGTCAATACGAACAACTTTTTAACCGACTTCAAAAGGAGGTTGTCAATTCGTCGGAATCTTCTTTTTTTATGTATGATCCCCGATTACTCGAAGATGCCTGGACCGATTTGGAAAATTATTTTTTGTTAGAAAGGATATAACTTCACAGATGGTCCCATGATCACCAAGTGGAAAATATCTGATACCACAGAATTTTTTCGCTGACTTCATAATTATCAGATTAGAGTTCCTACATATTCCTATATACTTTAGTGCCTTTGAAGGCGGTTCTATTTTCTATCAGCATTATAAGCTATGATAATATAAAAAAAAAGCGGCCAAGTGCGAGTCGGACTCGCCCATGAAGGGTTCCGTAGTATGACGTATTAAAAAAACTACTCACTAGATCTCGTTCAAACTAATATTAATGGAAGTTTGCATGGTAATGTACATCATATATTTTTTTTAGTTTTATCATTCTCTTATTTTAGAAGTTACAGGGGGGAGACACACATTTTACCACTTTGGAAGTGTCTCTCGCGCAAACTATTCAGTTTAGAAAAAAATGATATTAGAAACCTCAATATCATTTTTGAAGACCTATCTATATAAACCCCACACCATGGGTTTGATGAAAAAAAATTTTTTGAGTTTTAGTTCTAAGTATGGGGAACCCCTAAAAATTATTGTTATTTTTCTATTTTTGTGTAAAAATCTTAATGCGGTTCACACAATACATCTTACCCACCACCAAGTCTTACTTACCAAGTTTCAACAGTATAGTTCTTATAGTTTCGGAAAAAAGTGTCTGCTGTGACATACGGACGGACAGACAGACAGACATGACGAATCCATAAGGGTTCCGTTTTTTGCCATTTTGGCTACGGAACCCTAAAAATTCTTGACAGTTATTTTTTTCGCGACTTTGCTTTTACGGTTTCTATATTGGACCAACACTGGATTTTCAATTTCAAGTTTGATATTGTTTTGAGGTGTTTGACCACAATCTCACAGTGGTCAGTGATGATGTGGCCGATGGTGGTAAGCACACAAGTGCAGCTGTCGGAACACACCGGGATGTGCTTGGCAGCCTTACCTTGACATCAGCGAACTTCAAGTGGAGAGTGAAAGGTAACATCTTCATCAAGCCGAGCGCAGAGGTTGGCAGTGATCTCCTGGTGAGGGCGTATGTGGTACCCACCAGGTACTCCTGCATCACGCGCTGGAACGACCCGAGCCCATCGCGCTGGTTCAAGCACATCCAGGATATCAGCTGCCGGCAAATTAATATACATGTGTGTGTGTTGACCATAAACTAAGCTTGTACTGTGGAAAATAGACAATAGTCTCCCTCATGTTCTGTTACAATTTTCAATACTGACTTAAAATATTTTTATTTCATTAATAAAATAAGTAAATAAGTTCTCAACCCAAAAATAGGACCCCTTCTATATTGCCTTTGCCCCTAAAATGGCTGACCAGACTGATTTTATTTATTTTTCTTGCCAAATCGTCCTATCAAGTCGTTTGATAGGACGATTTTCACTTAAAGTTCACAGACGAAGATTTAAAGTACCAAAACAAGGGGGAAAATCATCAAAAACAAGACACTGACCTCAAAGCTAAAATAAAAAAAAACATCAAAAGAACATACCTCCTCAGCCAAATCCATATTCCCCTCATGTTGTATCAAATAGTGGAGAATCGCCAGCTTATTCTCTATAGCCGTATTACTCTTAAATGTAGCCGCCAAGTCCTTCTCGTTAACTGTCATAGTGACCACGTCCAGCGTGTTCAAATCTACCATAGCATGGGCCCCCCACCCTAGCAAAGGGGCGAGGCTTGGCCCACTTTCGCAATCCTCCATAGGGATAACTATATGGCAACATGGCTCATGGTATAAGCTGATGTCGATTAAATGGGTGTATAACATCGGTATGTTTACTAGAAGATGATTGTCTGTGGGCAAGGGAATTTGGTTCTTATTTTTAATGTTTTAAGTGTTATTTTTGTTTTTAATGAGTGGCGTGAAGTATAGATTGGAACAATTGAATTCGTACCGTAAAGTTATGGTTGATATAAGGTTTATTTTCGATTAATACAATCCACTCTTGGAACTTAATAGTGATTGTCGTCCTATAATATCTACGGGTACTTAAGTTTCTGATAGCTTTGCTGCTATGCTTTTAAAGGGGGCGGTAGTCCAGCAAAGGTTGGGAACCTATGACTTAGATGCACTGTGCACATGTCTGAGACGTATACATACCTGCATACAATGTATAAGACGGTCTCAAAGACTTGGCCAAAGCCCACGGCAAGTCCGGCACCACGCTATGTACCACGCAGCCGTGCTGCAGCAGTGTCACTGAATACGCGAAGTTCACACCGGAGTCCTTCAGATCTGCGCTGTCTTCGAGCACTAAAGACGTTGTCGAGTCGTCTAACGGCTGGAAAAAAATAAAGACTACCTATTAACACTAGTATTACGAATAATTCTTGCATTTAAATTTTCAAGTGCATAGCATTATGCTGAACTGGAAACTAATTTGTCAACAGACAACTGTTATTTTGTCTTGCTTTTCAATTATTTTATTTGACAAATCCATGTTTTTTCTGTTTTTCATTCTTCTATTAAAGTGTGGATGGGCCAAAGGTCCCTGCCACAACAAAAAGCGACACTGTACCACTGCACATAGTGCATTGCAACGCAGATATTCTGGCAGGGCCTCGAGATGATGATAACAAAAGACTAATTATAGTCCATATTTTGGACATTAGCATAGGGGTTTTTGTCTCTGATGGCTCCAGCAACCTTACCGGATAGGAATAGGATTGAAAATATGTTGCCGACTTTTACAAGAAGATAAAGGCAGTTGTACATACCTTATATAGATAATGGTGGCATATACAGAGTATGCCTCGCTGGTCGCACAGTATCTGCAGGTCGAGGCTGCAGTCGTGGACGCGCAGGGGCGCAGGGTCGTCTTCGTAAGCTCCGCACGCTGCCCCTGACCCCAGCCCCGACCCCTCCCCGGAGTTGGACACGTGTGGGAGGCTCAGGGGGATGTTCAACTGTAGGCATGAACGTTTGAAAGAAAGAAAAATATTTATTTTGAAAAAATCATACAACACAACAAAATATTGGTAATAACTACAAAAAAAAACAATTATTGAAGTAGAGATCGTGTTGTGTGACATCAAAATTGGTCAGCGACTCAGTAATACGTTTTTATCCCCAAATCGGATAACATAATATGTGATAGACTATACTCCCGCTCCAAGCTATGATCTCGTGTCTACCTCTATGTCTCTGTCGATTATATACCTAGCCGATCTTGCGTTAGTTTCGTGGAGCGAGAGATATGGCGTTATTGGCGCCAACATTAAGGTACAGTTAAACGTACACTGCCTTATAACGTAAGATGGTTTAAAGCAGACTTTTTAAAAGTGGGCGATAACGCCCTCTAATGGGCGGGCACTAGAGGCCTGTAGGCCTAGGAGTGGTAAAGAGCCCAGAGAAAACTTTATTTGACATGGTATGTTTTAATTTGAATAAAAGTTTCTCTAAATATTATAAAGTTGCGTTTTAATTGCTCTCAATAGTTAGAAAGTCTACTAGTACTATCGTATCTACTATCTAGGAATTTATCTAGGAATTAAATATTTGACAGAAAGTGGGTACAGTATGACACAACTTAGATGTAGCATCGGCGAATCGTTTTCGTACACTTCACTTCCGATTGACACAACTAATAAAAATCATTCATTATCGCGCCATTCAACGTTCAACAAGATTATTTTCGCCGATCATTTTTTAACACATGAGTAATATATATATTTTTTGAAAGGACTAAGTTGGTAGCCTCAGATGGCTGCAACAACCTTACCGGACAAATCGGCGAGCGCAGAGGGCTCTCAGCCGGGTAATATTTAGGTAACAACGCCTGAGGGCGCCCCCGAATGGGGTACGAACCTCGGCTCAGGGCGTTACATGAGTAATGTTGTATGCGCACTCTTTTCGGGAACGATCCATTTTACGAATTTTACCGATGCTTCATCTAAGTTGTGTCATACTATACCTACTTGTTGCTATTTCGCTAGACATTTTATTATTCATGTTATGGCCGAGACACCTATTTATTTAGATTTCTATAGGCGAGACAACTAATACATAAATATACTTACACCAAAAAAGATGATCTGTATGAATAATATAACGGGTCAGTGCGATAGTGCACAGGTGAAGGCATCGAGGATTCCATAATTTTGCAAATTGATCGAATAAATATAAAATAGGCAGACTGTTTTCGAAATACCTAGTCTATCTACTTTCAAATTGAAATGTAGCACAATTTGATGGTAATAGGTTTTTTAGGTTGAAAAATGTCCCCTTTGAGATTTGTGGGCCTCTCTCAGAGGGGTCACCGCGGCGGAAAGGCAGGTTAGTGAGAGCAACTATTGATTTTTGGTATTCGTGGAAATGGTAAGCTTATTCTTAGAAGTACCTATGAATATGAGGTGAAAAAAAATACTAATGCAAGCTAAATGCTAAAGGGCATCTTGTTCCTTCTTTCAACAAAAACTTTTTTATTTGCAAACACGTAGTATATAATTTATTCTTTAAGAATTGACTTCAAAGTTGCAATTCGGCAGACTGATCTAAATTATATTGGCGAATCAAAACTTAAGGCTAAAGGTTAAGTTGCAGATAAAGAAATGTTTATGCAGTTATCTTTAGAAATTCGTAAAATTGCCCTAGATCAGAGGTTCCCTACGTTGTCCAGGTAGACGAGGGGTTCACGGGAGACTCATCGGGGGTCTACGTTGGCGTGACATTTTTTGGCGAGTTTTGGGAATATGGTAGAAATGTAGCTGCAGGGAACCAGCAAAATTTTGAAAGTGGTCTATGAGAAAAAAGTCTGGGAACCATGCATGGTTCACATATCTAAAGGATCGCGAGTGGCTGAAGGCTCTAAAATTCAGCTCGTGCGGCACGTGTAAATAACATGTATTGATACATTATACCTACTACTATAAAAAATATTATCACGAAATGATTAACAAATACACCACAGATGCTCCTCGTTGTGGTATTGTTGTTAAATGTAAAAGGTAATAAATACTCATTTTAAATAAGTATGTAGTATCTACTGTACCTACTTAGATTTACCAGATTTTATCTTTGGGTCCTTTTTTTTTTTTTTTTTTTTTCGTGGGGAAATCCTCATAGGATACCCAGCCGCCCCGGGGGGAGCAACCAGGTTATGCCGGACTCGTACCGGCTAAAACCCCACGGTGGTCGCCATCTGCGCTGTAGAGGGGGGCGGGTTCTCGTACAGAACGCAACTCCCCCTCCACGCGCGGCGCTAGATAGCCCGTCCCGGGGGAAGTGTGATACTTCCCCCCAGCACCCTCGCTGTGCTATCGCACGATGGATCGTGACCAGGACGACCCATCGTCCTCCTTGGGATCGCTTCTGGACGCACAGGGCCCCCGCCCCGATTGCCCACGACCCCAAAGGTCCCCGATTAGTCGCCTTTTACGACAGGCAGGGGAACACCGTAGCTGTTATTCTGAGCCCCAGCTACAGGGCAGATCTTTGGGTACCTACTCGTATCATGACTGAAAGAGAGAGACTTATGTGCTTTATATTTTTTATGTCAGAAATTTGACAAGCAGGCAGGCGGCCCACCTGTTGTCCTGCTGTTACAATGCCAAGTCTATATGGTAGTACTACTTCTTAGTCTATGGTATTATCAGAATTCATTTTTCAAATTTAATCATCACATAGTACTTATACCCTCAGTATACGTCTTAAAATCTATAAAAATCTAAATTTATAAAGTACATTTACATTATACACATTATTCTTAATGCTTTAAATACAGTAAATATCTGTTCAAGTTATAGAAATTCAAAACTTATGAACATACCTACCATAGACATAAAAAAATATACACAAATTTTACCATTTATTATACACGATGACAGGTTGTATGGGGTCATACTTACAGGACTGAAAGGTGTCATCAACATGACCAACATTTATTAAGGGACCATAATATGTTACAATAATGTTTTACCATCATTGCAATGACCCTTTTTTAACCTTTCATCCTGTATATGTGTGATAGTATAGTGGAATGCCAATTCTGTCATTTACAAACTAAACTAATTTTAATCAGTCACATCTCTTTCATACAAATACTATTGAATAAGGATAGCAAATATTTAAAGCTGTCAAATAATACTATTGTCATTTATGGGGAAATAGTCGTAACCAATGACAATGGCGCCAAGTTCACGTTGAACTAAGCAATAGTACTTCGACAGAACTAAATTTCTTTTATACCTTTCTTATGTTTTTTGTTAGAAAGATATTATAATATGGCCAAATACTGAAACACCACTCACCTATGGGTTAAATCGTCATTCATTTGACAGTTCAACCCATACAATCGAACAATCAAATATGGCGTTTCGTAATTGCCCAAAAGTGAGATTTTAAGTTTGTAGACAACAGAATCAGGGCCAACATTGGCAGTACCGGCGTTAGGGTATGGCGCGGTAGGGCGATCGCCCAGTGCGCCAGATGTAAAGGGGCGCCAGGCCCACCTATATTTTCGGTCGCTCATGTGCGAGTCCCGCTATCTCGAGTCTAAATAAATAAATAAATTCTCAAGTCTAAAGATAAAATAGTTATAATGGCTTAAAATCCCTTTTGTTGGCGGGAGAAGGGGGAGGGGTGGGGGGGGTTATCACATCTCGCCCAGGGCGCTGGTAGAGCTAAAACCGGCACTGAACATTGGTCTCACTTACAACAGTCTCATGTGGCAAGTCAGCGTGGAACTGGAAAGCCGACAGCGTGGGTGTCACTTCTGATGGAGACTTCACTTCCTCTCCCTCTGCGAAACTTTGAGATGGCTGTCGATAGTGGATGTAGTATAGGACCTAAGGACAATGTAACATTTTATTATTATTTAATTTTTCATAAGGTAGCACAGGCCTGAATGATATACATAAGCAAGAGGCGAGACAAATCAGCGAGCCGCCGTACGCTCGCCGATTTGTCCCGTAAGGTTGACCAAGCAAGTAGAGGCTACCAACATTACTCCTTTAAAAAAAATTATTAAGAAAAAACACATCTTAGACTTTTAACTAAATCCAAATATAATTATATTTTAGAAATATATTATTAAGTACCTGATGAACACAATCCCATTGTGCCCAAGAAAACACCTTTACAATTGTTTCTGGTTCTGGATAGATGCCGTCAAAACCCCACTTGTCGGTGCCATCATCACATTCATTCAAGAACATTGGTGTGCGGTACACTTTTATATCTGGAATTTTTTTAATGGTATCTTACCATGGGCTTTCTATGAAACATCACACATATTATACCAATACAAGCATAAGAATAAAATTTGAAAAGGGAATTGTCTCTGGTAAATACATTTAAATGCCAAAAAACTTTATTGTAAATGAAGAAAAAAAATGTTGCCCATACTCATGGCCAATAACTAAAATGCTACTGACACCAATGAAATAATACACAAGTTGTTGTTTATGTCATAATTTGAGAGTTCAACCATAGGATCAACCTTTTAATCAATTAGCCGGTTCAACCCATACAATCAAACTGTATTTCAGTATTTGGCCGTCAGAAACATTATTAGAATTTAATGACAGATTAATTAAAGTATCTCCATCATTGTTTATTCAATAGCTATAGAAAGGGACAAATCTAGAGGTAATTAAAGATTAATTATTTATACTTAATTGATGCTACTGAATGTGGATATTGGCAACTAAGGGATAAAGTCAAACAAATCTGCCAGTTGGCATGACAGAATAACACAACATCCACAAAAGATATACAAGTCTTGTTTAAAGTCTACTATAATACAACAAAGATACCATTTTAAATCCCAGTCTCTTATAGACATCATCACAAACATTATAAGAAAACTAATTAATGTAGAAAGTGTTACTTACACTCCAAATGCTTGAATAGAATTAATCGATCATTCCGAATGCCGGGGCTGTACTTATTACTTTTACCATAAACATACTGAACCATTATCTGCTTCGTGGAGCATTGTTCCACCTCCGCGGGAGTCCTGTCACTGTCCGGCAATAAGCATACTAAATATGGACAATACTGTGGTTCAATCTCTTCTAAATTATCATCTTTCAGTTTCTTCACGACGTAAACAAGGAGGCTATGCGTCGAGTTAACAGATGCCTGAATTATGTTCAGTTTCTCCTCAAATGTATGCAGCGTCAACAATGTTTTGGTCTTGTTCACATAAACTCCTATGTTAAGGAGGTCCTTGTTATCCACGCTCGATATCCATGAAAGGACTTGCGAACCGTCCTGCTCCTGGCCTAATAAGCGCCATTCACACGCTGTTACCTCTGTAATATGTATTTAATCGTGAAATTCATCAAGAAAAACATTTAAATTGTATTTAAATAACAGTAAGACATCACATACCGTCTTCCGACTGCGTTTGGAGAATTCCACACAGTTTCACAGCAATGTTTTGCACAGCCATCCTAACACGATATATATGTTAAATTGACCTGATTTTTACATAATAATACAAATGTATCAGTATATCGCCACGTTATCAATCAAGAAATAGCGCACCTTTATTGACTTTTCTCGCTCAATTTTCTATCAGCTGGCGCCCAGCTGTAGTGTGACATGAACATAGCCATTTCAGGGAGTCTATTTTTGGAAATAAAAATTGGAACGATTATATTGGCAATACCGTGGCGCTAGTTGCTCAAATCGACCAATCAAACACGAGCGTTGGTTTTTACAGAGAGTTTCATTTTACGAACAATTTGTAAATACATTTTCAAAGCTATTACAAATAATAAAAATTATTTAACAAAATGCTTTAATTGTGTAAATAAAATATCAGTATTTAACATTTATCTTATTTTAATTTTAGTTTTTGTCAAATTGTTTAAATCAAAGTTTAAATATATATCATTAACTCCATATCTTTCATTTATATGGCATAATAATAAAAAATAATTGCAAATAATAAATAAAAACATATGAAAAATATATAGTTGACCGATATAATAATTTTAAATTATAGTGTTTCTTCTTCAATAAATTCTTCGTAAAATGAATAACTTTCAACGAGTGACGTACGTTTTCAGAAGAAACAAACATGAAGTTAGGCATTAGTTTACCCGCTGAGCACAGAAGTTTTACCGCGACATTTTCGCGCGGAAAGCCGGGCGTTATCGAGCCGTGAAAAACTGAAAATTAATATGTAAAATTAGAAATTTACCATAAGTGTATCCATTATATTAGTACTAAGTGAATGCACTATCATATGTGTTAGAAATTAGCCCATAATTTGTAGTAATAGTGCCTAAAGGTCGCACACCGTATCTAGTGTAAGAAGAAATTTCATTTTGTGTAATTTGGATCAATTTGTGAATGACCAGGTATGTTTTGATTTAATTCTTATCATCTCAAAGATATAGATCATCTTTAGGAATAGATAATTTTAACGACAATTTTAGCTTTTTTACATAATTAGGTTATAAACCATCGGTGGGCGATAAGCCAAGCCAATTAGATTGTCAACGGTTATGTAGTATTAGAGGCTTTAATTTCGATTAAATTAGACATATTTCGTTAAAATGTCTTATTAGCGATGGTATCGTGTCGTGCATAGGCTATTTTTATCAATTTCCATAAGTGGATGTGCCGAGAAACCCAAGCTTGCGACGTGTCTAATGGCGCTGACGGGAGAATTTCGCGCGCGATTGTGACCGATTCGTGGCATTTATTTTACCAGCTGATTCATGCATTTCTACATTTTTATGATTCCTAATGATAGATAGTGTAATAAAGTGATGGTAAATCGTGAAAATAAACGTTTTATATTAGATTTAATGCCTTAAAATAGACTCAGAAAAAAATCTCCCGCCAATCAGCAGGGGGCACGCTGAGGTACATCCGTCATAATAGCTCATTTATCGGTAGAATATCCCGTTATTTGTGCATTAATCGGTAGCCAAAATGTGCTCTGCTGGATAAGAATGTTCGTGCTTTGTAAAAAATTTGGAAATATGCCCTCAATTACGGTTGTCAAGCGACATAACCCTATTTGCGGTTCGAACATGACATGCGGTAATTTGGGGCCATTTACTTCTGAATGTAACACCTGATATTTATCTATCGGTACAGAAATATAATCAGCATAATGTTTTTAGGTCTGGAGGTAGAGTTGCATTAGACCTGTCCCTCCCACAATGGCACAAACTGGGTATGTATCTGCCTGACCCCTTACTCACATTTCAATACTGACCTTGGTAAGTTTTGTTTACTTATTGAACTTGTCATATGTTTGCAGTTCCTTCTGTGAATCGAGTGATAAACGTTTGACTTTGAAAAGAAAGAGAGAGTCTACCGATGATGAGGTTTGTATTCTTCTAGCTAATGGTTTGTTTACACATTTTCCAGTTGCATTTCAACCCCTTGTTTTTGTAGTTAGAGAATATGCCACCAGCGAAGGTATCGCCAAACCTTGAAGAGGAACTAAATAACCAGCCGGCACTCAATGTTGTGGTGGAATCATCCTCATGCTCCAGTGATGATGAGGGCTCCCAGTATGAGATTGTTGAGCAACCCAGGAGTGTGTACACAGACATAGACTACAACCCTGATAGTTTCTTAAGCCCACCGAGCATACCTGAGCTGCCAAACTGTGTGCTGAGTCCCCTAGAGAATGTGGCAAGAGGCGAGTCTACACCACACTCTAACAAAAGGCCCAGGTAACTCTATTACTTGCTCATTCAAATATTTATCATAGTAAAATTAATATTATAGCAAACCTTAAAGCACTTAAGTTTGTTGCAGTCACTAAACACTTTCAAGCTTTAGCCGCAACCTATTTAGATTAGATTGTAGATAACACAACCTACTTTAATGACCTATGCTCCATTATGAACTTAACTTGCAGTACAAGTAAGCCCTCCTACCCCTCGCTACCAAAACGCAAGTGTCCCCTACCTGGGTTATCCTGGGCGGATCCCTTGGATGTGTGGAACAGCATGTGTGAGTGTGATGCCAGGTCCAGTAGGAAGAAGAACCCCAATATGTTTGACAATCATCCTAATCTTCAGCCACGGATGAGAGCTATCCTTCTGGACTGGCTCAATGAGGTAAGTCTAGTTTTGTATTTATTATGGGTACAATTATTAAGTTAAATAAAGGTTCAGTTACATAAGCTTAGTTAGTCTAAGACAGCTGATTGTGTTGAAATCTAAGTCTAAGGAAAAAGATCATTTCAAATATCCATGAATGGATTTTCTAACTTTTGTCAATGTATTTTCATGCTGCATTAGTGATCTGTGACGTATAAAGGTAAGTGATTTGGTGTTTTTTTTTATACAAATCCTATGTGTAAGCAGGAAAGTGATGTAACGTTGGGATCATTGACCCCTTTTTTGCAGTGTTCGTTGACCTCTTAACCAACGCGTTTGCTAATATACCATCATTAGTCGTTTTTCATTAGATTTCAGTTTTTAGTCTTTCTATTTAATAATGGATCATATTATTATGTACTTATATTTTAAAGTTTTCTTGCAAATTTCCGCAATACCGTTCGCTTTGGCGTATGTCGCATAGGTACTAATTTGATTCGTATATGAGGAAAGTGGGACACATCTTATTGTACGTTCATGCTTGATAACGCAGCAAGATTAAAAACTTTTGTTCTTTCATGGAAACTCCCTCAGAATGCTTTCTACTTTCCCCTTGGAAATATTACGCGAATGATGTAAAATACAAAAAGCGAATAATAATGGCGTCCTTGATTTATTGGCTCGTCGCTTGGAATTATTGGCTCATTTTCCCTACCTAGATGTTATCAAATGCGTTTTATATCAAGATGTTGTAACGACCCAGAAAATTACAGGTCTATATAAAAATAAATCACACACTTCTCCCGAAATAATCATGAAAACTTAGTGCAGGGAAGCGGGCGAGTGTAATTTTAGACCATCTGTGATAAGCTATCATTAAAAGACAGTTACATTATACTGTTTCGTAATAAATACGAAAAACAGCCACTGTAAGAGCTCTACATTACTTGGTCAAGTCAAATAGTTCCATTATTTCATGGGACTTAGGGATGATATTCTATTATTCGTAGAACATCGCATGGACACAAGGATATCGCTTAAACCTAGATTACCCAATATAGCATTATGGAGGCAGATTTAATTGAATACGATATGGAATTAACATTCCGAGTAGGTACCGCATGCTGTGCATATGCTATCTAAAAACATTGACGTCATTTATACAAGTATACTTGTACAAGTAGATATTGTCATTAAACACGTGTCGATGTTAAATCATTTCTGCATTGATTTTCTTTAAAAAAAAACCAACGAACGGGAAACTATTGTTATCAAACCTATAACAAATAGCCGTTGAAGCCGCTAGATGCTTTATCTATGTAAAGTTTTTGTTTAGATTATGTACGTACCTAACTGGCCGAGTCGACAGACTAATGTTTTTACTTTTTTGGATGCGACATTCACGCCTCCGGCCGCGGCCTCTCGTCTGTCGGCAAGGCAAAGCTATGCGCCAGCGCCGGCGTACGGTGCTTTATTGATTTAAATACCTTGTGATAACAATTATAAGGTCGATACATCGAATCGCGTAATTGTTTTGCGCATTTAATGTTCTTTTGTAATGGTAAATAATGACAACTGAAGAAGTCCTGAGTCCTGTTGTTCATTACGTGAACAATTACCCGCCTTCTCTTCCTCAAATTTAATTAAAACCTAAGATAATAATATTTTAGTAACAAAAAGCTTTTGTATCTTAAATAATTTAACTATTTCGTGGTAATGATACCTCATTAGGAATGCATATAATTTTACCAGGTCGTTTACTTTTGGTTGATTCACGATTTTTGGAATCACATTATAGACACTTCAATGTATTAATGTTTTTGTCCTACTTTCTATTCATCCATATTAGGTACTATATATCCTAAGTGAGTGATAACAATTATCTTTGAATAGTTTTTATAGCGTCATAATTAATACAGACGCTATGAGAAATAGGTCAGCATGGGGTGTTAATAGGATGAGCTAAACGTTTAGGATAATTGTTGTATCCTTCCTGGTCACGTGGTCTTATGGTCTGGATCATTGTTTAATAGCTGTCCCCATCGGTCTTACCCACCTTCTCGGGTTTTTTTTTCTTTCATATAAATCGCAAAAAACTGTTATTTTGTACAATTTTACAATGATTTATACTCGCGGAATACCACGTAAGAACCCATCCATTTTCTGGAATTCTATAATAATATTTAGACCCCACATGGAGCATAGGACGAGTCAATGGTTACCCAATATACTCGTTTGATATTGTCCAATAGGGTAGTGTCAGACATCGATATGTCTGTCTAAACGTAGCTGATTCGATAATCAGCTACGTTTTTATTAAACACTAGCTGTCCCCCGCGTTCCCGGGATAAAAAGTAGCCAATTGTTATTCCAGGGTATGATCTATCTATGTGGCAAGTTTCATCCAAATCCGTCATCAGTAGTTTTGCGTGAAAGAACAACAAACATACAGACATACAAACTTTCACGTTTATAATATTAGTAGGATCAAAACGATAGGAGTATTGTATGAAATACTGCACTTTTCCACAGCGGTAGGGTACTGTGTTTCATACTTCTTTTTATACAGTGTTTAGTATTCGATCATTTATTTCTGACACTGTTCACTGGCCTATTAATATAACTGGATTCCTGGGAGCCTAATAGAAGTTCATGACCATTATTTTTCCCGTAGCCCCATAATCCGATATCTATGATTTGACACAGGATTATTGTGATGTAGGGGCCTACGCTCGGCTAAGAACTAGGTTAATGTAGATGATAAAAGGGGCCGCTTCGATTATCCCATTAGTTGTTATCTTATGACTGTACTGAATAATTGGAAACAAAGCTTTCTTTTATAGGGCAATTATATTTTTTGATCCATTACTTTCATCTCAATGTTCGTGGCTTCACTCGCATGGTTTTTTCTTGTTACTAAAGGGTTAATGCGTATCTCCCTTTAGGGACAACACAATTATACATCAATAAAAAAGAAATCTTTTTCTTCCTTACATAACGTCCTTTCTTCCTACCTCTATCTAGGTGTGGCAATCGTACAGAAAAGTCGAATGTGGTTCTCGAATTTTATTTCCTTTCCTACTTATTATTATAAATGCGAAAGTATGTTACCTTTTCGTGATTAAACCGCTTAAGAGGATCACTATCGCCATAGCATTGATGATTTGTCCATACAAATAAATACTCAAAGGTTTGGCTACCGCGGGTGGGTTCTAGAGGGGAGCCTTGGGTTTATGCTTGATTTTGTTACCAATAGGCTAACTGCCAATAGATAAATAAATACAACAGTTCAACTGCTCAACCAATCGTTATGAAATTTGTCAGGTGAAACCGTGTGCCAGAAACTAAGCACGCTAACGGACAGACAGATGTTGCATTTTATAATGTCTATGGTAGGACCAACTGGTATTGGTTCAACTGAAAAAGAAAGCAACGGCTTTACTTTCATACTGAACTATAGTTACATAGACATGGCGACGTATGTATGTGTGCAGTCGTTATCAAAATTTGTCTAAGATCAATTAGACAAAAAATTAGAGATATTTTAGATAGTTGCTAATAAGCATGCTGTTTTCCCACACATAAGATTTTTTATGAAAAGAATTTATAAATTCTACTATCCCTTATCTTACGAATTATTTATTGACAATCTTTATACCACGTAACGCTTTACAATTCAAAGTTTATGTTGATTACAAAATGGAAAAGGGCACTGACCCAATTGGCATACCAATAGTCGGCCATTTGAAAACAACGTGATTTCGACTTCCAAACATGACTGCATAATCCCTACATAGTTTTGTGCCTAATGACCATGTTTATACTTCAGGCCGGGCCCTAATCGGGTTAAAAAAAACTTTGCGTGTAACGGGAGTTATGAGATAGTATTTTATTGATGAAGGCGGACAAATCTGATTTTTAAATTCGCTGAAGGGGGAAAGCCTATGTTCAACAGACATAATACCTATAGAATTATTGAAATACAACCATATCTAGAATAATGTTTTTTTTTCAAACCAAACTTGGGTACAGTGCTGGATTAACCACGTAGCGAGTAGTAATTGTTACGGGCCCGGGCAAAAGAGGCCCTGCGTACCCAAACCAGCCAACCTCCACCTGAGCATAATTTTTTGAAAATTGTAACGAAACGTATTGTCTTACACTTTTTACCATTACATTTATATTATTTATACTTGAAAACTCGTAGCAAATTAAGGCCCTCGCGATGTAATTTGCTACGGAGCCCGAGCTTGCTTAATCCGGCACTGCTTGGCTACCTGTTTTGTGTTTAGTTTTCCGAGAGGTAGAGCATGTTTTTCGCTCTAAGAGAAGCTCGAATGGGGAAGTACCTTACAGAATACCACAGCCAAATAATGTTATGCTCCTATGCGTAAGGTCGCGAACAAGCGTCCATAGGCTACGGTGATCGCTTACCAACAGGCGATTGTATGCTTCTTTGAAACTTAGTGTTTTAAAAAAGGAATTACAACCCATATTGTGCCCGTCAGTTTTGTTTCTTTAATAGTTGAAACTATAGATAGGTACTTATTCCTCCAATGTGGTTCCAGGTATGCGACGTTTACAAATTACACAGAGAAACATTTCACCTCACAGTGGACTATGTGGACCGGTATCTATCTAACACTGAAGATGTTCAGAAGGGCCGGTTACAACTCATAGGTAATGGGACCGTTTTCAAAATGAATTCAACATTTTCAGTTACTTCGAAGACAACTACCTTCGTAATTTTGTGTGTTTACCTTGGCGCTGAAGAAATACTTGCATGATAGAATCCCATTTTACCAACCAAAGAAACTTACGGTCGATTAGAAAAACGTGTTAATCGACTTTATAGAAAATATCGATAATTTAAATGAAAATCTTAATTTCCTATATGAATTTTCAGGTATAACATGCTTATTCATAGCTGCGAAGGCAGAAGAAGTTTACCCACCTAAAATCGTGGAATTTGCATACGTTACTGACGGCGCGTGTACCACTGATGAAATACTACGAGAAGAGCTCCTAATCCTCAAGATATTGACATGGAGTATCACACCGATCACTATAAACAGCTGGTTGAACGTATATATGCAGTTAGCTAGTGAAGGACGGAGCGCTAAACGCAGGCTTCTAAGCGAGAGTGAATTAGGTGCGAACGCCCTAAGGGGATATACGTTCGTGTTTCCGCAGTACTCCTCGCTTGAGTTCGTGACTTGTGGTCAATTGATAGACTTGGCTGTGTTGCATGTAGATATGAATAATTATACGTACAGTACTGTCGCTGCGGCGGCTATGGCGCACGCGTTCAGCAAGGAATTGGCAATCAGGGTGTCAGGTGAGTGACAATTATTTTTTAGGATGTTGAATTTGTTATTAGTTATGTAGAATCATAGTGATGACTAACTAACGTAGAAGTAAACTACTGAAACGCGAAATTTAGATAGAAAATGGACATGTCAGAAGCAAAAAATAATATTTTTTAGAAAGAAAAGTTGAAGTAAGTAGTTAAAAGTTTAAGGTAATCTTAACTTTTTATTGATACTCGATATCAAAATAATAGAAAATCACCTTTTCCATTATTTTTCAGTATTTATTAAAATTCATAACTTATGGACGTAAAATAGGGGATGAAAATGTATCTTTTAATAATCTGTCCATCCCGGGGCTCTACCTCGTATCTTTGGTGGTAATCGTAATGGCGTTAATTACGATTACCACCAAAACATACGCAATAGTTGCCAGTGCTTCCATTAAGCCAATGGTATTGCAACAGGCTACAGTTGGGAAGAGCTGGAAGCATGTTACTCGTGGCTGCACCCGTTCGTGGAGGCGATCCGGGCGGAGGGCGGCGTGTGCGTGGTGCGGGGCGGGGACGGGGAGTTCGTGCAGCGGGCGGCCGGCCTCGACCTCATCTGTCCCGACCTCAACCTGGACGAGAGCCATCGCATACAGTCGCACAACGTCACCCTCGACATGTTTGTGAGTACCGACGTCACTACATTTTAAGGGTCGAATCCTGAATGACCTTGAGGTTTAAAGGAAAACATTCTTAGTAACATAAATTAAAAAAAATTACCCCCGACACACTAGAAAAGGTGATGATCTTCAGATGTGAGCGGATTTTATTGAAACATAGCTAAGAATTTCACCCGGCTGAGAACTCTCTGCGCTCGCCGATTGTCCGGTAAGGTTGGAGCAGCCATCAGAGGCTACCAACTTTAGTCCATTCAAAAAAAAAAAATTGCTAAGAATAGTCTCATTTAAGACACATTTCAAACCAAAAAAAAATTTTGAATCTAGGTATGATAATATTGTATTTTTTTTTGTAATTTCTACTTAACTGCCATGTCATATAAGTACGCCAAAATCATCATTCCAGCGTATGGTAGATAAGTTTTGCCTCCGTACTGTACTGATGTATATTTGCACGGTATCGTAGTAGTCAAAATGAAAATTTGTAGCAAGCTTGACAGCTGCATTTGAAAGCCACTTCCTAAAAGCAACTTATTGGCTTTGTGCTTGCACACATTACTTATTGGGATATTGTGCAAAAGCAAGCCTAAATGTAAACAATAACAACACTACAAAATATAAATCCTTTGCCTATTTTTTTACACAAATTAAAGATACAAATGTGTGTCTAACAACCATAGGTAGAAAATCTACAGATTTTATTTAACAGATTTTTATTCTATTATTTTTATTCTACAGATTTTTACATATCATACATGATATAATGTAAATGCATCACACATTTGCGTCTCCTGTTATTAGGCCTAGCGCCTCCTGTTATTAGGATAAGTTCCCCTTAGTTATAGATTAGGACAGGAAAAATATGTCTGGCGGGCCCTTGGATATTTCAACACCGTATATCATTATCGAGAATATTTAAACATACAGAAGATAAAGTATGTCATGTTGTCGGTAGTTTGTGGTTTTCCTATCGCCTCTGATAAATTCAACAGTCAAATAACCCTTGATTTGTAAAAGCTTACAAAATAAATGTATTCTTCAGGATAAAGTATACCAACAGCTCGCAGACCAGTCGACGTCACAAACTGACACAGGACCGTCGACATCTCAAGATACAGAACACATTTACCCACCGACGCCGCCACAGTCAGACCAAAAGAGCCCAAAAACACCCTCTACTAAAACCCCATCGAGCAGGCATCAAGTCTACATACCCGAAGTCAGACTACATTCAGATGTAGAGTGACATCTAGTGTTATATTGTGTAAGTTATATTGTTGTTATTGTTTTGTTACGGCTCGTAAAGAAAATTTATAGATTTTTTAACATAATATGTCAAAGAAAAACTTGGATTACTCGAGCGACCGGATAGGAAATTGTAAGTGTCGCCACTGACTGATTTGAAATTATATCCTTGACCAATTCCTGTAAAAAAAAAACGAACCCTGCTGATTACCTTTGCCTATATTTGGGCATATCTCCCCCATTTATAATATACAGTCTTAAACAAATTGTAGTCATGTTTTATTGGTAGAAATTGCTCTAGAAAATTAATTTGCTTTAATTTGCAATTTTTAATATAAAACAAACTTGGCAGATTTTTTGCTTGCCATTTCAAATATACAGTAAAATTTGCATTCTTGAAATATACCTAGATCTTGATGTCGTCTACTACATACGCAGATGAAATAAAATATCGAGCAGCAGTCAAAAGAAATGGTATCATCCAAAAGACTTTACTAATACCTAATTTAACCTGATGTGTTTTTGTGTGGCCGCTTGTTAACCCACTAAGCACTAACTCGCGTTTGAAATGTGCATGAAACTTATATTTTTTGGAAAATACTCATTACATATTTGACTGTTGTATTTCATATATTACAAGAGGCTCAATCCAGGAGTGTCCACCAAATATTCCTTTGGATTCCCAAACCAATGACTAGAGTTGTTCTATAAATGGCATTAGGATCTGAGAGGTAATCTGGCGGGTTAATTATACAGGAATCAGGATATACATATTTGTGACTGCATGTATTTTCAATGGCACGCGTTTCACGGCGTATTATTCACATGGTATGTGACGTTAATTGTAAATATATTGATTGGGAACCTGAGCCAGTTTCAGTGTTAATTCCCCTAGAAGAAGGCCTGTTACATCGCATGTCTGAAATTGACTGTCAACGTTTTTTTTTTTTACATAATACAAAAGAAATGTATGTAATAAAGTTTAAAATGTTCCTAATTTTCTATATTGTTTATCTGACTATGACTTTTTGGCAGATTTGCCAATACATTGCGTAACATTCCAACCACTCTTTTCTACGTGTGTAGAAAGTTTTAATATAGTTTTGTCACTAACACGAACTGTAGGGGTTGATTCAAGCCAATCGGAAACGTGTTCGCGCTAGCTCGGTACAAAAAACGATTTAATACATTTGAAAAGATGCTTGAGCGCTTTTGTGTTCCGGCAGTTGCACATAATGCCTTCTTAGGCTTTGTAAAGGTCGGTAATACATTAGCGATCCACCTGGTAATGCCATTGTCCTTAACATGTCACCTTTTTGAAAATGCGCAAGCAATTGTTCGTTGTGACTGGACCAACCCTAGGGAGTAGGTAATCTACAGATATTTTAATTTGATTTAATTAATAATCTAGTAATAAATGCATACTTTTATAAACATAAATAAGAAGGTTGTGTTTACTCAGTTCGTAACATATCTCGCGTTATATTTTTATTTATTTATATAAAGTGTATGTACATAATAAGAATGTATTCTAATACAATCATTTCAATCGACATATTTGATCTGTAGTAATCTGTATCTAAGTACGTTGGTTTACTCCCAACGACAAAAATATACCTATTAGTATTTTTTTTTAATTTCTCTTTTCATTTTGTACGTGATAATTTAGTTTACTCAGTGCTAGTTTACCCGTGATTTTCATGAGAATCAAATAACTCCATGGACATCCGAATCAAATGACTATACTATGTTGTATACACTTCTAGGATACCTCCACCAATATTTTGTTAGATAATTACTTTCGTAAGCTAAGATTTTTTCTCGATATAATTTGTGTAAATAAATTGATAAACTTATAATTTATTTCTTACTTGATGATGAATGAACATGATGTTCACGAGACTGATAACAAGACTTGGCAAGTCCACTGTAAATTCTAATAAATTCATAATGCTTATGTTTTATGATGAATCTTCTGCGGCTTTTTTCAATATTATAACCAAAGACTGCTCGCTGGATTAAGATCTTTTATTTAGAAAACGAGCCGCTATAAAATTGTATTATAATAGTGAATTTCTTATGTAGCAGAATGATAGCTAAATTCGGTTTATCTTATATATATATTTTTAATCAAAATATTTATTTTATTATTCGCCTTGAATATTGCTTCACATAATCATTCAGATCGTTTTGGCTTTGATTTTTTCATAAAGGTATCGTTTTCTCTGAATTAGCTTTGTATATTATTCAAAATCTCGAATCATTCTTATCGGATGCCCTTGAGCGAAATTCACTAAAATTTTGATATGAAATCATTATTTCTCCAGATGAAATGTTTATTTATGAAATTATTTTGTGCTAAAACATCTGGAAGTAAGATTTTAATTGAGCATCTTACGTACTCTCGTTATTCTATTGCATTATTTCATTGCAAGTTACTTGTTTTCTTATTAATCCATAATAACTTTTCATTTAAGATTGACATTCAATATCACGTGAAGTGGTACCTATTATAATTTTCAATTGTGAATTTAGAATTTCTTTAAGAATCACATGTCTTGTAATATACAAAGTAACTCGTTCATCTGAAGTGAACAGTGCTGTATGGAGTTTATAGTGTTTGGATTAGAGTTATAGAGCCCATAGTTGTTTATTTCATTGTTATAAATAAATTGTCGTAGGATTAAGTTGAACGATTACGCTTATCGCCCTATTTACTATATCAGAATAATTTAACTATATTCTTAGCAGTAAAGAGAGTGCACATAGACTTAAGTTATTTTTATATCAATTTATTATTTGAAACTAATATAAATAAACAAGTAATTGTAATAGATTTTTTTCAATTGTATTCCGGATTTGCGTTGTATGTGATCTCATAGTTTGACAAGAAAGCAAGCCATTATGTTCGGTAACTTCATGGCACTTGTGCAATAAATGCATTGATCACATTATTGTATGTTCACATTGAATTTCACTGCGATATAGTATTAAATAAAATAAAATGGTGTTGATGATTTCAAATGTTTTATTTTTAATCACCTTTAATTAATGAAATGGTGTTATAATCCTTGGACACAGATAAACAATATGTTGTATTGTTTGATCATCGTATGGGTAACTTTCAGTTACTACAAAAATAATATTGCCGTAACAAAAATCAATATTTGAAATGACAGTCTCACTGTTTCTTAAAAATGCTTACATACTGATTTAACAAGTAGTACCTACAGTAGGTACTACTTGTTAAATCTACTCTAAAATATAATATGGTACATTACTATCAAATGGTAACAAATCAGTTATCATTAAACATGATATCAGCAAAATAGAGAAACAAAATTACAAGTAAAAAATGTAATCTTCACTGGTTCATAAAAATGCTCAGTACGGGGCTAAGGGCGCGGGTCGGCCATTCTAAAACAAAGTTCATAATTTATTGAAACAAAAATGGCATGAAAGCATTACGTGTGGCACTTCCTGGCAGAGCCACCATTAAGGATCTAAATTCCAAGTCTGTCGCTATTTTGTCCTCAAATATCAGATTTTGTCGCGTCCTGGTTCAAAAGTTATAAGGGCTTCCTGGCAGGGCCACCTCATCTCAAGAACTAGAGCACCAAGCGAAGATCTGTTTGCACCCAGAATTTGTCGCGCCCTGGTTCTGATATTCGAGGACAAAATAGCGACAGACTTGGAATTTAGATCCTTAATGGTGGCTCTGCCAGGAAGTGCCACACAAGCATTACGTGACAATTATCAACATTATATTAAATATTATTATAATTAGTTACTCACAAATGAATACTAATTTGTGGTCCAGCTGTGACGGAGGAGGCGTCCTGGGGCGTGAGGAACACGAACTGCCGGTTGGTGTTCTTGAGAGCGTGGTCGATCAGCAGCTCCATTACTATCTTGCGATTCACATTATCCTACCAATATTATACTCAATTAATATATTGTAATAACATAAATTAAAAATTGAAAGTAACCCCCGACACAAAAGACCTCGAAGTGATCTTCAAACGGCTGAGCGGATTTTTTTGAAACATAACCAACAGTCGATCAAGACACCTTTCAAATTAAAAAATCGTAATCAAACTCAATATTGGATCTAACAAGACTCAATATTGGATCTAACAAGACTCAATATAGGATCTATGAACACTGGCAATAATTTTCCTACAAACTCACCATAAACACGTCAAACTCATCCATAAAGTAGAAGGGCAGCTCTACACACTCCCACAGCGCCATTATAAAGGCGACGGTAGAGTAAGATCGTTCACCACCCGAGAGTGATGAAGTGGAGGCCGCCACTCGCTTGGCGCCGCTCTCTCGTCCCGAACACACTATCTCTAGCACCCCACGACCGTTGTCTATTTCCATACGACCCTGCAATACAATTTCGCTATTTCACTGACAATATCAAATCAGCAACTTGAACATGAATAGTGTAGACTTGCGTTATACAGTCTTTTATAAGAAGAGTTATAGCAAAGAATGTTATAGATTTCAAAGTATTTCTTACCGAATATCCTCGCAACGTGAGTATGGATTGGAAGCAGTGCTGCACCCTCCTGGCGATGTATGTCTGCACGCGGTGACAGAACTTTAAATGTTTGTCTGTTGTATTCTTGATCTATAACATACAGAAAAACTAGCCTATAGCACTCGGACCATGTAGATTTCTATTAGTGAGTAGCGACACCTATCGGCAACAGTAAGATGGTACACATGTCGATGGTTAGATGGCGCCACAATAACCTACATCGCGCTGGCGATGTTTATTCGAACATTATTATGTTCGATTTAGATGTTATATGTATTTTCCCGGGATAAAAAGTAGCCTATATATTATTCTAGGGTATGATCTGTCTATGTGCCAAGTTTCATTCAAATCCTTTCAGTAGATTTTACGTGAAAGAGTAACAAACATCTATACATCCTCAGAAACTTATAATATTACTAGCTGTCCCCCGCGATTTCACCCGCGTTCCCGAGGTTCATGATTTCCCGGGATAAAAAGTAGCTTATGTTCTTCTCCATAACATATACTATCTGCGTGGCAAATTTCATCGCGATCGGTTGAGAGGTTTAAGCGGGAAAGCGTAACAGACAGACAGACAGAGTTACTTTCGCATTTATAATATTAGTAGGGATATGATGAACACAAGTATGTAATAGACTTTTTGGCGGGAACTTGCGAAGTGACGTTGTGTTTTCATTTTATTTTCATAAAATCGTGTATTTTGAGTTTTATTGAATATTATCGGTGGTATTTTGTCCAATTAAGATCAATATAAGTGCACCAGTGAAGTGAAATGATTACGTGTATAGTGGCTTTTTAAGTTGTCTCAAGAAGTCCATGAAGTTTTAGTAGAACGGCTACCATTGTACTAAAACCTAACTAAACTGACTGACTATGACTCGAAGAAGATTTAACATGACTTGAACTTTGAAACTTGACGATTGACGAGAATTTTATACATGAAGAATATAAAAATACCTACATTGCTCAACTTGACACTGGCAAAATACACGAAGTGTGATGCCAAAATAAAAAATAAAAAAATAAGTATGTAATAGTTCACTGACCTCACTGATAAGAACCTTGAGCCTCTCGAGAGTGGTCTTGGTGCGTCGGTACTTGCGCTCCACCTCCAGCAGCCGCTCGGCGACCTGCGCCTTGCTCAGCCCGTCGCTGCGGATCGAGCTCAGCTTCAGCTGCGTCTTCTTCAGCTCGTTCGTTACTATTGCTTTATCCCTGTATACGAAACAATACAATATAATAAAATCCTCACCTGAATTTAATAGTTCTCCAATCGAAATAAGGTATATATTTCAACCAGCGATGCTCTAGAGAAAACTGCGATGATAGCTCAGTGGTAGTGATGTTGAATGCTGAGACGAAGGTCGCGGGTTCGAATCTTACAATGAGCTTGAGTTTTGAAGGAAAATATCGTGAGGAAACCATAGCACGGTGGTAGGGTACTTTGTAGTACCCGCCTGGCTGGCTACCAGTACCATCCCCAAGATGAAAATCTGTTGCCAAGCACCTTCGTTGTGTTCAGACAGCTGCACTTGAGAGCCAGTTGCCTTCTAGGCTTTTTGTGCTTACCACCATCGGCCACATCATCACTGACCATGTTAAAATTGTGGTCAAACGCAGGCCTATCATATTGTGTAGCTTATGAGCCTATCATTAGCTTCTAAGAATACTCAGTATAAGGCTTATATTTAAAGTGCTTAAGGCTCGTACCTGGGATTGTCAACTCTGGGGCACAGCATGAGAGCCTGCTCAATCTTGGTTTGTATGACGGCGTTTTTATCCTGCAGGATGACTTCGACCTGCGACAGCTTGATGCGGTCTTCCCTCACTCGCTCCTTGTAAGCTTTGCGCTCCGACATGCCCTGTTCCAGTTTCAGCTGCTCTGTCTCTATCTCTTCCTACATTTGATAAAAATAACTTATGTTTGGCATCATACTTTGTGTATTTTGCAAGTGTCGAGTGGAGTACATCATGTATTTATTTTTCGTCAAGTCAAATCATCTTCAAGTCATAGTCAGTCAGTTTAGGTTATGAAATGACTCAAAATACACGATTTTATGAAAATAAAACAAAAACGCAACGTCACTTCGCAAGTTCCCGTAAAAAAATCCATTTGATTTAGTTGTAAAGTAAATATTGCTTTAAAGCAGTCTTTCTCAAAGTGGGCGATAATGCCCCATTGTGGGCGCTGGAGACCTACAGGGCGGTAAAGGGCCGAGAGCAATTTTTTTTTTTATTCTTGAGATGATATGAACTAAGTCATCTTCAAGAAGTTGTGTTAGTTACCAGTAAATCTTTATACCATACAGTCCTCGACAAATAAATATTATTTTAGAAAAAATTAAATCTATATATCATTAATTCACTTACGTTCAAGCTCCTACACGCCGCAGACACTATAGAAAGCTGTTTCTTGACATTCTTCATTTTATTCTCGCACTCGTCTATGCGCTGTTTGAAGTTGTGCTCCTTAGAGGTGAACGCTTCCATCTGCTGCTGGAGGCTCGACAACTTGTCTTTGGATATCTGTAGTTCGTCCATCTAGAGGGAAGGGGAAATAGATTCAGATCAGAAGATCGCAGAGGTGCAATTATATTGTCCAAACATTTACAAATTATATTTTATTTTACGCGCTAATCTCTGGAGTTAGAATAGAATAGTTTATTTGCTATAAATGTGGTTTACAAGGTCTTACAGTACCTATACATAATCAAAGTTCAGCACAAATAGCTTTAAAAAAAAGCATGCAAATACATAATAATATTATAATATGAAAACATTATTTATTTATTATTATAAAGAAAGAATAGGGAATCATGTCACTTACTAAATATCAAAATTAAAATCCATATCAAAATTAATGTCTATGATCTCGTACATACATGTCATTTAGTCAACGAACAAAGCAAATAACAAAAAAACACAAAAAGTCCTATGTCAAACAATTATACAATTCATTAATGTCGTAGAAAATTTGAGTTTTTAACCATTTAATTAGTTACTGGTCCGATTCGAAAAATTATTTCACTAAAATAGGAAGCTACATTATCCCCGAAGGTTATAGGCTACTTTTTATCCCAGGAACACGAGTGAAGCCGCAGGGAATAAAATATGAAAATACCCTAAAAAAAGATGTAAATAGTGAAATTAAAATAATTTATAAGAATATATTATCCATTTTAAACTACTAATGTGACGTCATATAACACTACGACCATATAAACTCCATGCTAAATTCTGTTTTGCTAGAAAGAGATCAATCTCAGAAGGCTTACACATGTTGGTTATTTGTAAAGATAGTTATTCGAAAAATATTTTTCTTAATTTATTAAAGCTATAAAAACTGAATATTCCCTATTACCAGCACAGCATGATGTGGCGCTGAATCCCCGGCCACCTGATCGAGCGCTGCAGCGGCTACTCTAGCGGCTTCATCCTTCTGGTGTCGCTCGGCGAGCAGCGCTTGAAGCGCTCGCGAGGCCGCGCGTTCAGTCTCACGCGCTTCTTTCGCCTCTTGATTGAACTGTTCCGCTTTCGCTTCTAGTACCCTCAGTTCTTTCTCAGCTTCTTGGATTTCAACTAGGACTTGCCTTGAGATGTGTGAAAATGACAATTTATTTAATTTTACGTTTGCCCACGTTGCCCAACCCTAAATTCACCCTCCATTATCATTAAAAACTGATATAGTGTAATACCTCCCCTCCTAATAATGTGGGGAATCAAAGCCATTATAGTTCACACAAAGCCATACAGACAGACTATCTATCTACACCTTTAAGTGAGCTGCAATTTGCAAAAAACGTGATAAAATTTGAATTTCGTGCTCCGACCCACGCCTCCACCTTAATGCTGTCAGTTTAGTCCATGCCGTCGTAATGTACGGGTAAATAGTGGTGACCAATAAAGTTCGCGCTTAAATTCGCGTTGAAATATGTGATCGGCCTAAACTGACAGGACTAAAATATCTTGCATCCCTTTATTATATTTACTATTAGAAAGAGATATAGTGAGATTAAATTTATTTAGTTCGTAAACAACAGAATCGGCACCAATATGTTTTATAACATTTTTTTTACTATGGATGAGCTTAGCGTTACTCATCATCATTACATCTGGGTACAAGTTTCCCACAACAGTTTACTTACTTCTTTCTCTCAGCGGTGCTAAGATGCAGGTATCGACTGGGTCGGGCGGCTCCGCCATAGCTCCTGTAGTTCGGAGCAGGGTGGTATTCAGTTGAATCCAATGTGACTATCTTCGAACAGTTTTCAGGTACATTTTCTTCGTTGTCTGATAGTCTGACTGCATCCTCTGTACCATATTAAAATTTATTTTATTTTTCAATTTTACAGAATACCGCAGCCCCATAGCTTAATATAGTGTTCCTAAGCGTGAGTATGGTCACCAGAGCTCATTAGGAGAGGGGAAAGGCAACGCATGAGTGATGCCTCGCTCAGAAGTATAACTAATAGCTGTGCAATTAATTTTAGTTATTCGGATATATATGTATATATAATTCGGAGATGCCTCAAGTTTTACAAGCGTGGTGGGCCGTATGTTTATTTGCCAACTTTGTAGTATAGAAGAAATATATTTTAAGCATACAAAAACCACAAGCCACTTTTAAATACAATAGCCCGTATTAATGTTCCCTGTAAAATCCTTAACAATCAAAGGCATAATAAATGATTTAGCCCCTTTGTTCCTAACTAAATTCGGGTCTGAACAAATTTTTGCCCTTTTGCCCAACCCCAAATCCAACCCTGCTCTTACCGTGTTCAGGCACAAGCAGCACAGACTCCAGCCCAACGTTATCGATGAGAAAGTTGGCGACCACCACGTCCGCCACGTCCAGCGAATCCAGAGCCGAGAGGAACCCGCTCGCGCGAATCTTGTTCTGTCTCACGTCATGTTGCTTTGTCAGGAATTTGCTGCATGTCACTCCGGGTTTGGACGCTTTGCCGTATACCTACACGGAGATTAGCTATGAAAGTACACACGGCCACAGATCAGGCTACAACTTTTTGTTGCAAAATAGCTCCTATTACAACTGCATAAGGTGCCGCAGTGTTTACCTTGACTTGTGGTCGTCCGTACGCACTTTTAATATACAGGCTTACTGGTAGTAACTAACGCATTACCTCTTAAAGGTGACTAAGGGCACGTACTAATTAGACGCACAGTTAGCGGCAGACTATCCGCTGACTGACTGAGCTAAACCCAATGTATGGCGCGCATCGTTCGCTGTGAACACCAAAAACTTCGTACATTTCGCGCGGTATGGACACTCCTTTTAAAAATGATATGTAGGCAAACTGGAGGCAAATAGTATGCCGCTAACTGTGAAAATAAATAAGGACGCGCCCTTAAGTACATGAAGACTAACAACTTTTGTACTGTGACTTTTGCCAAAACGTAATACATTCCAAGAAAAATTATATTTCGTTTTAGTGGGGATTTATATCAATCGCTCTACAAATCTTTTTAAACTGTGAGTGCCTCGTGTCGCGTGCGTATTATGGCTTACTAGCTGTAACTGTCTAGAGAGAGTTTATTTGTACTTATGAATAAATATGGGCAGGGAAGTAACATAGGCTAGTAATTCCGAGAACGCGGGTAAACGGGAGAAGGCTAGTGTAATGAAATGAAATGAATGAAATATTATTTATTCAAATAGACCTTCACAGGCACTTATGAATAGTCAGACTCTAATGCACGGTTTGGAAGGTAGCTTTTGCTGAGAAGAGCCTGCAATAAACTCAGCAATTACTCTTTTCAAAATGAACTTCATAATTTAGGTACATAAAATATATCCTGCAAGAGCGAGCGCTACACCCAAGCCTTTTTGTCATTTAAATATTTGTCGTGTAAAATAAAGGATCTGCCTGAGCCACCTGAATAGCCCGTATTTTATCGTCGTGTTTTAGTCACCACGGATTTTTTATTTACCTACTTAATGTGTAGTATATAAATTCACAATATCAAACGTACCTTGCCCATGATTTCGAAGAGTTTTCTAGAATCTTCTGGACTGTTCACGCAGAAAGATTGTATTGAACCGCCTATTATGTGTTCCAAAGCTCCTCCCCATTTCTTCTCCTTCACTTTAAGGTATGCACCTAAATAAATTAGACCTATATTATTTACAAACCACGAGCACAGTAGCTAATTCTGTGCACCTATAAGTTACATAAAACTGGCTCCTTGATGTTACATAAAGCTACTTCAAATGGTAACCATAGTTACCAAAATAAACACGTATTGCGGATAGCAAAGATGTTAAAGCAGGATTTCCACCGCGAAAGGGTAATGAGTGGGAAATTTCAACTCTTTCTGCTCGCTCAGTCTTTTGTTGGTGGAAAATACAAGTATGCAAGTTTACCATTGTATGAGGTTCGTACCCCATTCCGGGGTGCCCTCAGGCATGGTTACCTAAACGTTACCCAGTTGAGACTCTGCGCTCGCCGATTTGTCCGGTAAGGTTCATGCAGCAATCAGAAGCTACCAACTTTAGTCTATACCAAAAAAAAAACATAAAAAAGACGTGACACGAAGAATGTATTTACAAAAAAAAGTAGTATATTAGTTATCTGGTTTCCATAGTACAAGCTCTGCTTAGTTTGGGATCAGTTAACCATATGTGAAGAATGTCCTAGGATATTTATTTATTTGTCCGTTTCATACAAAATGTATACAAGGGTCCAGCGCCTAAGCTCGCCATGGTACGAGGTCTGGGCGAGAATACTTACCGATAGGTCCGCGAGGCGGCGCGGAGAACTCCCCCCGAGCGACGGCCTGCTTGACGCGATCGCACAACTCTACCATGTTGTTGCCGTACACACCCAGCGAGTCATTCCCTCGGGACTCTAGCTCGCGGACCTGCTGCTTCAATTGCCCTGTTCAGACGGACAGGGTACTTATCACGCCTCTTTTTTAACCCCCCGAAAAGAGGGGTGTTATAAGTTAGTAGTGTGTCATCATAGCATCTGAACGGATGGATCGATTTTGTATTAGTATTTTTTGTTTGAAAGGTGTCTTAATGGAGAGTGTTTTGCTGTTTCAAGAAAATCCGCTCAGTCGTTTGAAGATCATCCCCTCTTTTTAGGGTTCAGGTACTCAAAAGAACAAAACGGAACCATTTCAGGATCACTTATCTGTCTGGCTGTCTGTCTATGCCACATAGCTATGATCCCTCTCGATGAAGACACCTTTCAAACGAAAAGAACAGAGTCAAAATCGATTCATCCGTTCAGGAGCTATGATATCACAGACTGTCTGACTGTGATACACAGATACACACTCAGTTATCTGGTTTCCATAGCCATATGGTTTCCATACAAGCTCTGCTTAGTTGGGGATCAGCTAGCCGTTTGTGAAGAATACCCCAGGATATTATGTACTATCTCATAGGTTCATTACACACAAAATGTATAAGCCTATAGGGGTAATGGTGGTAGTTAAAAATCTGTCGCCAAGCACCTACCGTTCTGTTTCGGCAATTGAACTTCAGAGCCAGTAAGCCTTCTCGGCATTGTAACAGGTCGGCAAAATACTTCTGCTATTGTAAATGGCGATAGGCGACGGTAACCACTTACCATCAGGTGGACCGCCTGCCTGCTTGTCAACGTTGACATAAAAAAAAAAGTTAGTGGAGGATACATACGTAGGGTGTCCCGTCTCCTTTGCGCGTGATTGGCGGCTTGGTCGGCCTGGGCCTGCGCGTGCGCGGCGTTGGCGCGCGCCTGCGCCGCCTCGTGCTGCGCGGTCTCGTAGCGCGCTCGACCCGCCTTAGCCGCGTTCTCAGCCGAAATACTACGCGCCTCTAGCTCTACTCGCTTGCTCGCCGACCTGCCTGAGCTACGAGACGATTTGGATGAGTGGTCAACGTTTTTGCACGGTGGTACAGTACTTTGTGGTACTTGTGGGAGTTTTCTTAAGTGTATTCCGGACCGGTGGTAGAGTTTATTTTAGTAATCGGCTAGTTGACAGTGTCAAAAATAAATGACCAAACACTAACAAATGCATAAAATATCTAAAAACACGTGGAAACATCAAATATGTTGTACATTTAATGTTTTTTTATTACCAGTAGAGCCACTAAGAGTCGATCATTTGATACTGTGAAACTATCACGTCATAGTGTAGTATTTCATACAAAATTCCATAATAACTATCGTTTTGACATTTATTAAAAAAAAGTAGCTGATTTGATATGTCAGTAAACTACCCTATTGTACCTATCGTTTGAGTTTTACCCGCGTGTCAGAGGGCCTACTCCGAAAAACGATACACGATAGTTCGATCATCGTTGTCAAATTATTAACCAATAGAATTGCACAAAATTTACATCTCGTCAGTTTGCTCGTGAGTAGGCCCTCTGGCTCCCATCCTAGAGTTGAAAATCTATCGCAAATTTAAATTAGAAAAATATAATCAAATAAATATCAAAGGAACTCACTCAATATTGTGAATTTCCTTTTCCAAATCAGCTACCTTCCTCTTCTCCCTGTTATACAGCTCATTTTGTTTGCTGGAGGAATGCTGGGCACTTCGACAAGCGCTTTGTATGTCACGTACTTCAGCTTCTAGTGAATGAAGTTCCTGTTCTAAGGCTGTTTTCTCAAGGGTCTTCTCATCTAGTTGATTCTTTAGTGCACTGTTAAAAACGAATCTTGTTATTTACCTCTTAAGGTCTAAAGTGTCCAAATAAAAATAATGTATGTTAAAATTCCAGGGGTGGATAATGCCCTTGATGGCCACCCAGCATAGAAAAACTT
Source organism: Tethea ocularis (assembly GCA_963555595.1). NCBI lineage: Eukaryota > Metazoa > Arthropoda > Insecta > Lepidoptera > Drepanidae > Tethea > Tethea ocularis. The sequence goes on from OY741958.1 coordinate 13,004,495, forward strand.
TGAATAAAGTTTTAAGAAAGCTTTGCATGTGACTTCATGATTAATTATTACAACCATAGCTCAAAATATAATTTTTTGGTGTTTAGGGTTCCGGAACCCAAAAGAAAAATACGGAATTCCTATAGGATCACTTCTGTGTCTGTCTGTCCCAAAATACTGGACGGGATAGAGTTGAAATTTGGTACACATATGTAAGTTGGTGGCCCAAACATGGACGTGTAAAGTAAATAAATGAATTTCAAACATGGGGGCCACTTTTGGGAGGTAAATTAGAAAATAAAAAAAAAGTTACGCAATATATATTGTGTGACATCAATAAGAAATGCTTACTCAATAGCTTCACTATTACTCCCAAAATGCTGTTCCATATTGCTCAGCTTCTCCACAAGTTTCTCCATCTTTGCCTTCTGCTTATCATACTGTGCTTGTATCCTGGCTACTTCATGCTCAAACTCTGCTATTTCACTCCAGTAGTACTCATTTTGTAATGCTTGCTTCTGAACTTCAATTTCATCACGAGATTGCAACTGTTCATGGCTGGTCTTCCACTTTTTGTACTCTTTCTCAAGTTCCACACACACCTAAAATACAATAATGATTGTATAAAAAATATTGTAAATTAAATTAATTATTTTTATTCTAATATTTTGCTATTATATTTTTTAAATATTTTACTAATACATTTGGTTTAAAAAAATATGAATATCATATTGTAAATAATAAATAATAACTGTTTGATTAATACAGAATATTAATAACTAGCTGACCCCGCAGACGTTGTCCTGCCCTGAGAACAAAAATAAAACTGAGACCTACAAACCTATCCCTACCTACTCCTATCTACCTCTACCTGCCACTACCTACCTTACCTACCTACCCTACCTACCTACCCTACCTACCCCTACCTATCCTATGTCCTTCTCCTGGCTCTAAACTACCTCCCTGATAATTTTCAGCTAAATCGGTTCAGCCGTTCTTGAGTTATAAGTGGAGTAACTAACACGACTTTCTTTTATATATATAGATTATTAATGTTAATTTTTCAGAAGGAGGTAACATGGGAATAAACACTTTCCACTTTGGGTGCTTTCAGGGACCACCTGTGTTCCATAGACCACTGATAAAGAAACCCTCACCTCATTCTTCTTATTCCATATTACAGTGGCTTTATTACAGTTCTCAAGTGCTCTGACATAATTGTTTTCCGTCTGATCCAAGTTGGTGGCTTTTCTAAACAGAGCATATTTCTTCTTGGAATCAGAAGCATGGAAGCTTCGGGCATCGTCCTGATTGAGGACAGATATTGGATTGTCCACTTGGATATCATGTGCCAGGATTATTGCATTTACTTCTTCAAACTTTGTCGATATTACTTCACCTATGTAGAAATAAACAATATCATAAGTTTTGAAATATGATAGAATCCAGCACTCTGCTTTATATCCAGAAAAATAAATTAAATTGCCTTGATTTTCTGATGTAAATTAAGATGACTAAAAAATTTAATTACAAAAAAAATAAATATAATATTGTGAAATAATAACAGATTTATTTATAATGTTTTACTAACCCTTGGCTTGGCTTACAGATAGGATGTGCAACCTTTATGTATGAAAAAATATCTGTTAATCCAGGAACTGTGATTCTAGTACTTTATTTTAGCTAAATATTGATAAATGTGTTACCTGAAGCAGACTTGACTTTGTAGCTAGATCCCCCAGAAGCATTGATATTTCTAACAATGGTGATGTAGTCTCCATATACATTGCGCCTGAATGCTTTAGCACTGTTGTTCTTTATCTTTATCTCAACTGTTGCCGAGTTGGTGCCTTTCTTGATGAATGCTAGTGATATTCATTTCAGTCATTATTCTCATATGATAAGGAAATAATAGATATTGCAGTGTTCTAACTTCATAGCAAGTTACGGTCTAGAAATATAGTTTCAAATTAGTACTCACAGTGCAAGTTACTTCCCCTGTTCGTTGCTGAAGCTCGTCCTCCCAAACCAACAACAAGAGCGGTTAGAATAGCACTTTTCCCACTACCATTGCGACCGACAATAAAGTTTACGTTTTTGTTCATGTTGATTTCGAGATTATCGTGGCAAAAGAAATTTCGGACATGAATACTTTGTATCGAGCCATCAATATTCTCATCATTATTCTCCTCTTCCATGTTAAAAAAACTTTGAAAAGTAATTTTCCGCCAAAAACTACGAAAACAAAATTTTCGCGTCGCAATTGAATGACGCTCGACTGACAGTGACACTGACAGACAGGACAGGGAGGGACAGGCTGTCACATAGATTGTCACTATCAGTCTCTTTTCGAATTCCGGCCATAGACGTTCAAATTAACTAATCATTCCCTAATCCTTTCTATAAGAATCAAACAGTTTCATCAAACAAATAGAAATACGATGTTCTTCATACCATTTAACAACTCATTATAGATCACCCCCAGACATTCAAGCCAATTTGATAAAATTGTTTGAACTAGCCTGTTTGATCAAAACTTAAACGTCTATGGCCGGCATACATTCATGCAATTTTTGTTCTGGAATTAGTGGTAACACTATTTTTAATTTACATTTCTCGCAATTCTCGCTTTTTTGCCTTGATTGAGATTTCTTTCTGTAAGTAAATTGTAAATCACTAGAAGTTTTGAGACAATAGTTTAGATTTCAATAATTACAACAATAGTGTATTTGAATGTAAATGGTAATTGTGATATACCGATACTGAAATCATACAAGTTCGAAATCAAGGTAAACAAATTTACCGTTGGACAAACGATTCTATTTTATCAATATTATTTAACCATGTGTTTATTTTGGTAGTCAATTATTTTCCACCAATTTTGTTGATAATGCAAATAGTATGGTATCATGATAATTCATTTTTAGGAAGAGGGTAAACAATACCTACATCATTCTCGAATCTCAAGACGTAGCACGTATAAACCAACAAATATCCCGTTGGTTCTCTATCTCTATTTTTATGCATTTTTACGCTATTTATGTTTTTTTAGGAAACAATGAGTGACTCACAAGACCAGAATGAACCGCCAAAGGATGTAAGTAAATTTTCACATTTACCTTCAAATTATAAATACAGAAAATATGAATGTCTTGTCTTTTTTCAGCCCAAAGAGTTAGAGAAACTTGAAGAAGCAAAATTGAAAGCAAAATTCCCAAATGCAATGTTGGGAAAAGGGCCTGGAGGTCATTCTGCATTTCTACAGAAAAGACTTGCAAAGGGGGTCAGTATGCAATACTTTTCTATATTTTATATATTTTAACATGACTTTAGTCAATGTACATTTACTGCAGTAGACAAATTTGCACCTTATTTGTCAGTAAATAACTAATTAACATAGTATATGTGTAACTATCATATAATTAGGTGTGGTTGACCAGAATAAACTATGGTATTAACAATCTTAGGAATAATTTAAAACTAATCAAATGTGAGCTAAACTCGTCTAGGGAATTTTCTGTTCTATGTTATATGAGATCATAAAGACTACAATTTTTGTTTAGGTTTTCCTAGTCTATCTGTAATAAGAGTTAAAATTAGATTCAAACTCCCCAAAATTTAAGACTGTAGATTTAGAGGTAAATGACGAAAAATGCTTGATTGAAAAAATAAAAATATTTATTGGAATTAATTTATAATTCTAATAAGTACCTATTCATTTTGCTGTATATTTGTTGTAAATATATACAACATGTTGATTTTTCATGAGATAAAAAGAACCCTAAATATCTGATTTGTTTTTTCTAAAATTCTAAGAATGTGTTTTCATTAACAGCAAAAGTTCTTTGACTCTGGTGATTACCAAATGGCGAAACAGCGACCCAGCAACCTTGCCGCGCCATTCAAAGCACCCGCCGTTCCTGCCAAGTTGCCAACTGGAGACGCCATTCCTACTCCAGAAACTGTCCCACTTCGCAAGACTTCCATCATTCAGCCCAAGTACCAACCACCCAGTCAGACCTCCTAGCCTTCCATGTTAGCCATAGGCATCAGGCCATGCCACTAAACATACTTATATTCCATTTTTATTTTGCTAATGCATTGCACTAAGGCATCGCTTTTAATTTTCTAAATGTTTGCACGGAATCAGTACCAATATTTGTGTTAGTTTAAGATATCATCACATTTAATAAATCCTGTCTTCATAGCACTAAAAATTAAACATCCTATTTGATATCTACATTGTGATTATTAGTAGTCTATGTTGAAAGCAACAAACTTTTATATGGATAACTGTTATATTTATGTATAAAAATTTAAAAATAAGTATAGAAGTGTGTTAAGGTATGTGTGCTCATAGTGTTGCAGTTGTGTTCATTCCACTGAATCATTTGCTGAGTCATATTTGCCAGTTTCAATAACCTTCATCAAGATGCACTTGCCATAGATTAAAAGTAAGCTCATTGCGATACATAGGTAAATCCAAGTTATACTATAATTTCTGCAATTCGCTGCAATACAATCAACAGGCAGATCTAAAATATTCCTTTATTACTATGTAAATAGAGCCTTAGTTTATTTGTAGGCTTGTGGCAGCCAAACATAGGCTAATATTGAATACAGTCATGTTATAGTATAGAAGTAAACAATATATTCATGCATTATCAAGAATATCATTAATTATTTAATTAGGAGATTGATAGCGGCAGTTGACCCTCTGTCCATGTGCATCAATGCCATGTATATGAATTAAGACAGTGGACTTTAGATCTGCTCTCTAGTGCGCTGACAATTTCAGATAAGTAGAGGGGTTTATTTTTATATGAGTAGCTCATTAAATGTGATTTCTTTTGTAACTGTAGGGGTGTGTTTTAGGCATAGAAAACAAGTATTTTGGCCCCATTCATATATTGTCACATAACTACTATTTTATCAAGAAAATATTGTAACATCAATGTCTATATTAATCCAAGATAACCAGTCTGTGTCGCATTGAATAACCAGAGACGTACAAACCACAGTGTGTGTATATTGTTCGCACGAAAGTGATATAATGTAAGGATTAAGGGAATGTTGAAGAGTTAGCAATTATTAAATTAAAATAAATTCTTGGTAAAAAAAGCCATTCGTTTTATTTCACCTCATGGAGTTTCAAACTGGCCATGTAGATTCGAGAATACTTTGTTAACAAATTCGAGATTATCATAGAGAACAATAAAATGGCACTTGGTTAAATAAAAACTTAAAAGTAACAAATTATGAATTTACAATCTCCACTTCATCTTCCAACAACTCCTTGGGTACGCCCTCGTTTAACTGCCGCTCCTCACTTGATATTAACAATATTCCAAAGTTCATTCGTAGATTCACTGGTGTTATATTTGACTACTCTCTGAAATAAACCAAAATATACATTATGTTATTAGTAATATAATGTACTGTAATATGTTACTTTATATTAACTTTTTGTTTTGATATAAAACTACATTATTTTCCTTATCATCAGCTTGGGGCTTGTATCACACTCAATATGAATTATAGTGTGCGAGGGTCGATAATGAAAAAGCCACATTATTAGAAGTTTCAATATTCTTCCCCTCAAGGTCATGCATATGTCAAACATACAGGTATGGTTAGGATACTTCTTCTCAGAAACTAAATCCAAAAAATACAATATAGAAGTTTTGTACCCCACCGACAGGGCATTTTAGGTCATTTGAGCGCCCTTAATGTTTGGAGCTTTATAGAAAGCCAATAAATGTGGCAGTGTATATGATCCATCAGACCGAAGGCTTTGGGCTTTTATCCCCCATGCCTTAATGTAAAAGAAGACCTACTCACCAGGATTCCAATGTACATAATCAGGTGTAGCGGCTGCCTGATACTCGTGCACCAGGTCGTCGACCACCCCGCGAGACTCATCGAATTCCAGCAACGACTCCTTGAACATGGGCTCCTTGCGGAACACTTCCAAGAACGCCTCGCGCTTCCTCAGTTTGTCGAACTGCTGCAGGCATCTGTCGAATAGCTGGGGGCAAAGATTGATTTATAGTATAGGTATATGTAGTTATTTTAATTTATTTCAGGATACTTCTCATCATTTATTTCCGGGATAAAAAGTAACCTGTCCTTATACATTTCATAGGTTATCTGCGCTCCAAATTTTGTGACCAGTTCAACGGTTGGCGTGATAAGGTAACAGACAGACAGAGTTACTACTCATGCCTAGTGTAGAGTGTAGTGTACTTACTGAAGATATATTAGTATGATTGGCGAGCAGCAGGCCGGACACTTTATGCGAGGCGTGCACGTAGGGCGAGCGGCGAGAGAGCGCCACCTGGATGGAGGCCGGGCCCCACGGGATGAACGACGCCAGCTTGCGCTCGCGGATCCTCTGCAGCGACTTGTGAACTTGGGAGGGGTCTACCTCACCCTAGGTCATCATTACAAAGTTAAGAATGAAGTAGCACCTCTGCCTAGATGAAGAGATTTTGTGTATTTACTATTGTATCTAAGAACTGCCTAAGAAAGGTAAAATTTAAATCATGAGTTTACAATTCCTATGCACATCTTCAAATTAGAAATTCAGGAATGGCTGCATTCCTTCAATTTATACCTATGGGCTTTCTCCACTGAAAATTCACAACAGTCATCAGTGGCGAGGAGTGAAATTATGGCGAGGCTAAGCCGATCAAAAAACACCGATAATTTGATAATTACAGTGTATTTGAAGCATGATAAAAGTGGCTTTGAAAGGGTGAAAATGTTAGAAAAATTCATCCACCTTATTGTACTTTTTTTTCGTAATATACACACATAAAAAATAATATAAATACATTGAATTATTTTGAAATAATGAATCTATGGGACTGGGATTTCTAAAGGGTAAGCCGATGGGAATAGGTTTGTATGGATGGACCCTTCGCCACTGACACTCATTCAGCCTTAGATGAAGATTTTTTTACCTTTCTGGAAAGCCATTTGCAGTTTCAACATTTCAATGGTACACAAATTGTTTCTGCAAGAGAAAGCAATGACAATTTACCTGTATAATATTTAATATTGATATGTAGCAGTGCTGGTTCCCCCTGTCGGGGCTGAGTGAGACCATCATGTTCTTGGGCTGCAGCAACCTTTGCATCACATCTAATACTGTTGTTTTCCTGATTTTTGGTGCCTGTAACATGGTAAGTGTGTAAATAATATATATTTACAGTTTTTTGAAATAACTTCATAATGGTATTAGTGGTTTACACAATTTCTAGGTGATATAACGTTATAAGCAACTATCCTACTAATATTATAAACGTGAAAGTTTGTAGGTATGTTTGTTGCTCTTTCACGCAAAAACTATTGAACGGATTTGGATGAAACTTGGCACATAGACAGATCATACCCTGGAATAACATAATATGCTACTTTTTATCCCGGGAACGCTGGTGAAACCGAGGGGGACAGCTATAAAATATCCAAACACTGTGCATTGTTTCTTTATGATTTAAAATTTAAGCGCATCACATTTCGGTGAACTATCATCACTCTAAAAATAGATATGCATATCTAAAATTGATTTACTCATTTAATTTGAGAAATCGTGAATAACTAAACACCTTTATTACTTTGAACCACGCAATATAGATGTTAAAAATAATGGATATGTAATAATATCGTACGGTATTGAGTTCGTGGTCGGCCGTGAGTGGCGTGTAGCCAGTCATGAGGAAGTGGAGCCGAGGAGTGGGGATCAGCGGTGCCACCAGGCTGATCAGGTCGTTGTTCATGTATGATGGATACCTTGGGAAATTAATGAATTCAGATGTCAATACCGTAATGTCATACTTAAATATACATATATGTATACAGGGTAATTTGTAGGGTATTTCACCTGCAGTTCAATAAGGGATGAAAGTACATACTATCAAACTTTTCAATCATTTCGATTGAACAATGTAGATATTTTGTGGGTAATATTTTTTTCACTCCTCTTGCTCGCTCAAAAAGTCCAGATGGTGGTTAAAATAGCATATTGTGAGGGGGGAAAGTATATTTTTTAATTTATTTTTGTATGTTAACAACAAGTCTACAAAAACGAAAAACATATTTTAAGGGTAAACCTAAGTAACATTTTCATGAAATAGTCGTATATGTCAGTAATATACCTTGGAGGAATATGTTGATGATTTATTTTGTTATTAATCAGTAAATATACTACCATTCTTGTCGCAAATAACATGTTGATAACTTACGACCTATACCTGAGCTGCAATTAGCAAAAAACGTGATAAAATTTGAATTTAACGCCCCAACCGAAGCCTCCACCATAATAAAATAATGGATTATTTTATTCTCAATCATAGTGAGAATTAGAATGTAACACCCGACGCAAAAAAATACCCATCATAACTCGATTTCTATTTACTCGAAAACTACTTCCTATAACTATAATAGGTCATATTAGCCCCTGGTATAAAAATCTACAATTACATATTTAAATTATGATTGATATTTTTAACATTGATAATTTTTTCTCCCTTGTAAAATTACCCTCTATCAAATCTTGTTGTTTGAGGCTTATTCCTATGATAATAATATCTCCTAATGGATTTTACCTATCACTATCTTAATGCAATTAAGTGTTATTGAGAATGTAACAACAACTTACCTAAGAGTAGCAGTACTGGCACTCATAATGGTAGAGACTAGCGTGTTTATCTGTGCAAAGGAAGGGTTCTGTATGTGAAGGCGATCGCTCGCGATTCTGTTGAGCGCCGTATTGTCTAGCACCATCACGCAGTCGGCGCTCTCTGTCAGCCGTTTCAGAGTGAGGAGAGAGTTGTATGGTTGGACTACTACATCACTGGAAAGAGGTAAGATAATTTTAAAGGCCTATCTATACATATCAGTATAAAATTATCAATTTAAACTGATAATGCAGGGTGCACTGTGTCATCACAACACAGCACTAACATGTGCATGAAACACAGATCCATCAAATGCTTTCTGAATTTTATTTTATTTCAATATGAAAGAAGTAAGACTTGGCTATTCCTTGTTGTCTTAAACCAGCACAAGACTTGTAGGCATCTTGTCTGTGTATAATAGCTTATTATTTAAACATACACTGTTAGGTATGTCAATTATGCATCAACACAGGGTGCAGTAGCAGACTCTTAGTGAGCATAGAAATTACTGTTGGATGCCTGGTTTGATTTGGTAGACTCCACATGCTCTTTATCACATAATAAATCATCAATTGGTAATATAACAAAATGTCAATCAAGACATATTGTCTTGATTGACATTTTGTTTGTGGAAGTTTTTGTACCTTAATTTTATTGTAAATAAATACCTTATTTCATCTAAGTTGGGAAAGACACTGTAAGTCTGCACAAGTTTCTTGGGGAACCTGTCTGAGAGGTGCTCTAGGATGTATGAACCCATTCCTGACCCTGTGCCACCTGCTATTGAGTGGCAGAGTACAAAACCCTGGCAAAAAGAAGGAACATTAAATTAGAAACATCAGCTCATATTGCAGATTTTTTAGTTAATTTAGCAATGTTTGTATTATGTAGATTTCTTCTCCTATGCATAGGATTGTCATCACAAATCCCAGGGTATACTTAATACATGTTCCTATAAGTACATCTTTACAATTTCACCAATATCTATACTAATTATAAAGCTGAAGAGTTTGTTTATTTGAATGCGTTAATCGCCACTGTTAATGGTCCGATTAGAAAAAATCTTTCACAAATAGGAATCAACATTATCCTCGAAGGTATAGGCTACTTTCTATCCCGGGAACGCTAGTGAAGCCGCATAGGGAACAGTTAGTTTATGATAATAAAGAAAGGTGATAAGTTTGTTTGTTTGCTTGTACATACTAATCTCCTGATCTACTTGTTGGATTAAAAAATATCTTTCATTAATAGGAAGGTACATTATCCCCAAAGACAATTATAGGCTACGTTATATCACAGGAATGAGGGTGAAACCGTTGGGAATAGCTAGTAAAATTAAATACCTCCAAGTTATCACTGCCATCAGCCTCCCTGTTTATAATATCAAACACCTCCTCATTCAGTTTCTCTCCCTGAGCATACCCCGAAGCCCAGTTGTTGCCAGCACCTCCACCATGTTTGGATAGATATACATTTTCTGGATTGTACAGCTGAAATAAATTACCTATATCATTCAGATTCCATAAAAATCAGCTCATTTATTCAACTCTGTGACATGAGTAGGTATCATCTAGGTAAGGTACCTTAGCATAAGGTGAGTTCATAATAGTATGTATAACACGAGGTTCCAAGTCCAGCAGGACAGCTCTCGGAATGTAATGGTCATCGTCAGCTTGGTAGAAAAACACATCCTTGCGATCTGACCCCGCCGAGGCAAACTCCTCTAATATACCCTCAGGAGAAATACCGTGTTCTATACACAGCTGCTTCCAAAACTCGAAACCAACTAAAGCAAATAGGATAAATAAATAAATCAGCATTTGAAAAAGAACTTTACATATTCCTGTATGCTACCTGATACTCACTTTGGTTGCCGCATTGGCCGAGCTGTAACGTTATCATCTCACTAGGCATCTTGGGATCCTGTTATTATTTCTTAACTAATTAATCCTTTCTTTACTGATTATTCAAATAAATAAAAATAAACAAATCCATTAGCCAGCTGCAGTCGTTCGTTAGGAAGCATAGATTCAAAAAAAATCACGCAATGCTAGCGCATCTCTCCCACAGCACAGATAAGTAAGTAAGTTTGTTCAGATAGAGAGCTGTCGTCGTCGTGGCCAAATTACGCATCAATTTTATATTCTAACCATAATACCATGGTTTCTTTCTATCGGCGGCATTAAAAATTATATAATTAATCAAATAGTTACAGTTGTAATAGGATCAAAACTACCAAACAACGAGGGTATTACTGGCAGCACCACGGAACAAATTTTACTTTGATTTTACTCTAGCGAGGGCAGCACTGTCTGTCATAAACTTTTTTTTTTAACATAAATGTCAGTCGAAGTTTTGTAAAGTTCGCGTACCTATGTCATGTGTATGTAGTATTTCTTTTTAGTTTCAAAGTTTTTTTTCTGTTTTATTATATTTAAATAGTGTACCTATGAATATTTCACATAACTCTGAATTGATTATTCACAAAACATACGTAGTTATCATTCATATAAGTGTACATCTTTGATTGAATTACACAAGGTAGGTGTATGTAGTAGATGGCCTTCGTTATAACATATTTCTCAACTTTGTTGTACACAGCCTACGGTGTTCGAAGTTGAGGATAATGTCGTCGTGGGCGTAACTTTCGTTACCTATTACAAGGTTTGGTGGGATTTACTAAGAAAGCAAATTTTGAATAGTTATATTTCGCTGCCACACGAAACTTAAATACAACTTTTAAGGAATACATTTCCGGTGCATAAATTACATAATTAATTAAAATTTACATAATTAATTAGTAACGCGAATGTGGTAATGGCAATAGCATTTTTACGGATCTTCCTATTGTGGTAATTTCTGTATAAATCTGTAAAGTAATTGCTTACAAAGGAATGTAATTTCCATAAACATACTCTAATTAGAAATTCTAAAATGGCTTAATTTATTTTTCAGCTTGTTATTTGTAACATACAGTTTGACCATTAACATTTAGAGTAAATACTGTGAAGATGCCACGAAAACTGTTGAAGTTCCTCATTGTGTTTGACAATACTTCTTTGCTTTACTTCCCCGGACAGTTTTTGTCTGGGAAAGTGTTAATGGAGTTACAGGATGATACTCCTGTGCTGGGTAAGTTAAAAAATACAATTGTGAGACAATCAGTATACTTTTACGTTGGCAATACCTCTGGTATTGCAAATTGTGATTGACGATGGTAACCACTTACCATCGGACCGCCTGCCTGCTTGTCAACTGTCTGGCATAAAACAGTACTTACTGGTTGAAGAATAAAATAATTGGATTCGATAAAGTATCAAAAATTTCTGAACGTAAATTATTTAAGAAGTTTCTCTATGTAGTGATATGAATATAATAAAATAAATAATTGATTTCTTGTTATAGGTTTACATTTTCATGTGGTTGGAGAAGGTGTTGTGAGGGTGGGCTCTGGGCGTCATGAGAGGCTGTTTGACAAAGAGAATTACATTGATTTCCGAATGAGGCTACTTGGGGAACCAGGTAAGTAAAATTTAGTACTTCCAATTCCAATACACTACTGTTGCAATATATGTATCTATATATTGATATAACCTATAGTATTGAACAGAAATTTTTGGTCCTTTGGTTGCTGGACGAGATCTAGTCAAGGTTGTTTGTTATATAGTTGTTGCATAATAATTTTGGCTTTTCAACAGGTCATGGTGCATCAGTATTATCTCCAGGCATCCACAGCTTCCCCTTCAAGCTGGGGCTACCAATGGGGCTCCCATCTACATTCCTCGGCACACATGGTTGGGTGCAGTACTACTGCAAGGCTGCATTGAGAGAACCCAATGGTTTAACACATAAGAACCAGCAAGTCTTCATTGTGATGAATCCTATTGATTTGAATTTGGAACCCCCCGTTTTGGCTGTAAGTAACCACTACAATCCATTGAGTGATGTTTACTCATCTATACTGAAGAGTTTGTTTGTTTGAACATGCTAATCTCAAAAACTACGAATTGGATTTGATAAATTCTTTTTGCAATTGACATCCCAATTATTATGGAAGGTTGTAGGCCATTTAACATCACCCTATGATCCTTGGAAGTAAGTAATAGCACAGGGGAGTGATGCAATGTGATGTGGTCAAAATTAATAATATAGATTGACAGAGACTAACAATTAGCAAACACTAAAGGTAAGGTTTCCTCCAAAAGCGGTGCCACCATGTAGCGACCGTAATACAGCGATTCTAGTGACGTCATTCATCGCCGTATTACGGTTGCTACATGATGGCACCGCTTTTGGAGGAAACCTTACCTTAAGGGCGCGTCCTCATTAGACTCACAGTTAGCGGCAGACTATCTGCTGACTGACTTGAGCAGCGGTGCCGGCGTATCGGTCGCTAACTCAATGTATCGCACTATGTTCGCTGTTGCCGTATGGGCAATCCATTTAAAAATTATAGGCAGGCAAACTGGAAGCAAACAGTCTAGTCTAATAAAAAGTAGTATTATGTAGTATATCAGTTATCTGGTTTCCATAGTACAAGCTCTGCTTAGTTTGGAATCAGATAACCGTGTGTGAAAAAAAAAAAAGTCCCAGGATATAATGAGGACTCGCCTTAAGTGTCAAAGTTTGTGGTGACTAACAGCAATAACATGTGCTTATCAAAGAAAGCTTGAACACATAAACTTTATTTGTAAACAATAAATGATAAAAAAAGAAATAAATGTTATGAGTATGCGAGTGAAACCGCGAGGAACAGCTAGTATTGAATAATAAGAATGTTGAATTTTTGACAGATAGTATTATCAAGTAATAACATGTTCAAAGACAAAGCCAAGAACACATGTGAATTTTATGTTAAAATCATCAAAGAAGGTCATCAAAACCTTCTGGTTATCTCAAACAATTTTATATTACATGCTAATTGATGATAACATCTTTTTTTTTATTCTCTCAAAAAGTTTCTCTTGTACAACAAAGATAAAAATCATGATTTATGGTTGATCATGATATGAATGCTAATTTAAAATTGTCTGACTTGATAGTCTAGGTACTATTTCTTTCGTTACATACTGTAAAGTGAGATTATGAAAAATACTGTCTTATTAGGTGTGTATTATACAATTTAGTTTGAAGACATTTGCTAAGCTTCCGCCCCGCGGTTTCACCCGCATTCCCGAAATAAAAAGTAGCCTATACGTTATTTCAGGGTATGATCTATCTATGTGCCAAGTTTCATCCAAATCGGTTCTGTAGTTTTTACGCGAAAGAGTAACAAACATTCATCCATACTCACAAACTTTCGCATTTATAATTTTAGTAAGTAGGATTATTATTTTGTCTAATATACTATTAGGATTTGTGTACACGACCTCTGAAGACAATTAACGCATTCCATGTTATTTTATCCAATATATATTTTATGGTACAGTATGATTGAACGACCTCTATTTGCCTGTATTTGTGTCGTGTAAAATCCGCTTTATGGCCGGCACACAGTGGCGGACGGCACGGCAAAATTTATCAATTGAATTGAATAGTTATCCAATCAAAATAAGGTATATATTTCAATGCTCGGTGACGGGGAGGGAGGTATAGTATAGCTAGAGATATATCGGTGGGGTGGGTGTCTGGTCTGGTTCCAGCAACAGTTCGAGTGCTCGGTGGAGCACCGGCTGGGCGTGGGGTGCGTGGGCGGCGGCGCGGTGTCGTGCCGCGTGTCGCTGGACCGCGGCGCCTACGTGCCCGGGGAGACCATCGCGCTCACCGCGCATCTCACCAACACCTCCAAGACTACCATTAAAGCCACCAGGGCGGCGCTCACTGAGGTACGCTACGCACACTCTTTCACACATTTTTACACGACTGCCCAAAGAAGGAGTGTAATGTTTTCAGGGTTATCTTTTGAATGCCTGAACAGATTTTGATGTATGGATGTCGGTAGAATCCTTACATATTCCGAAGCCAAAAAAAGGAGGGTTATGTAGTTGACCTGAATGTATGTATGTTCGGAATGGTTTGTCGTTAGATTTGACATTATTGCGCGAGTGTCATTGCACAGAGGAGGAAAGGCTACAGAGCTAAAGCTTCATACAACCGCGCGAATCGGTTGCACTACTACAAGGACGCGGGGCATGTGTGCGTGACCACTGGCCGCTTGTCGTGTACGCAGCGAGACTGGAAAAACCGGTTCACGCCGGCACAGCCAGTTGACAATCTCAGGATCAGTGCGACACACGTTGCTATGGCACGTTGTTATAGTTGTTTGTTGCGCAAAAAAAAACGCACTTTTTAGTATAGCTGCCTTGTTATATTATAGACTATCCAATACTCTGCCCATGGCAAAGTAGCAGCAAAAGAGGTGAGAGAGCTAGCCAGCCTGAGCCACGGCAAGACGCGTCCGGGCGAGGCGGACGTGTGGCGCCGCGAGCTGCTGTACGTGCCCCCGCTGCCGCCCACCAACCTGCGTGGCTGCCACCTCATCAGCGTCCACTATGACGTATTTGTGAGTCTACAATACACCTTAAATCTATACATACTTACTAGTAACAAAGCTGAAGAGTTTGATTCGAAAAATTCTCTCACTAATAGTAAGCTATACATTATTCCCGAAGGAAGCAAAAGTAGCCTATATAAGGCATCTTTTTATCCCGGGAACGCGAGTGAAGCCGGGAACCACATTATAATAATAATATTGGAGCTACTAATGGAAGTTCTCTCTCACTTTTAACCAGTTGAAATGTTTTACTTTTGACTTGCCCAAACCTGTTCATATCTTCTGCCTTCAACAACTATACGGCATAAACTTTTTATTATTCATTTATCACTATAAGCGATACTATGAGATGGATCAATAATACAGACCGCGTTTTTGTCCCAAATCAACGATTAGATTCCCGGCGAGGCAAATCTATTTTCTGAAAATCCAAGTAGGTTTTAGATTTCATTAAAATCAGCCTCGAGACTCCCCTCAGTATTTTTCGCTATTTCGCTAAAGTATAGAGCTTTAGAATTTGGCCTACCACCTCCACTTGAAAAATTCAAGCTATATATAACCTTATCGTCCATGTGGTACAGTTCATAATCGAGCCTAAAAGCCTGGAGAAGGAGGTGAAGCTCCAGCTACCGATCCTGCTGGGCACGTACCCGTTCCGTGGCGAGGATGAGCCGGCCGACAAGCCGCACCCCCCCACGCACTACCCCACCACGCTGCCCATCTTCAGGCCCTGGCTCCACGACAAACCGGCGCATTGACTACAAAACAACACATAACAAGAGAACGAACGATGTAGCTAAGTTACTTTAGATAGATTAAAGAGTCGAGTACAGTTGTACAAGTTGTTGGTGAACCACTTTTTTAAATGGACTATTGGCCCCGATTCTGTTGACTACAAACTAAACAAATTTAATCTCATCTGGGGGCACGGCAAGTCTATCTCTTTCTGAAAGGGATGAAAGATATTTTAGTCCTGTCAGATTAGTCTGAACACTTATTTCAACGTGAATTTCAGCGCGATCACTATTTACTCGTATATTACGACGGCATGGACTAATCTGACAGCATTCAAAATGTTCTATCTTTTTTTTTTCAATAAGGTTTACATGAAAGAGAGGTGACGTGACTAATATTAGTTAAGTTCGTAAACAACAGAATCGGCACCATTGCCTTCTTTTTGATGATTAACGAATACTGAAACGCCACACACATTTAAATTGTGTTTAAATCATCATTTGAGGCCAATAATCGATGAGCTGAGAAGTGTGCGGGTACAAGGTCTAGAGCGTCCGCCTTTGATTGTATTAAAATCACTCGATTATTGGTAGAGATATCGGTGAACATACATAAAAAAATATATGCATACAGTCAAACATAGAATCTCCTCCTTTTTTGAAGTCGGTTAAAAAAACTTTACTGCATTGCAAAAAGATTTATCTGTAGAATGTACTCGGTAAGTGTACCTTGGTGGAAAGCAATAAAGTTGATTTTTCTTTGACATTTTTACAAGTAGATAGTGGATCACCAGTATATTGTTGATTATACCAACATAATACACTATTATCTGGTACCTACTCGCTTAGCGATTAACATATTTTACAGACTCGTCAAGCGAGTAGTTGCACACCACAGCTAGACTACGTAAAAAATGAACTACTGCAATATAGTAACTTTGACATTTGAAAAATGCATTTGTTGACTAAAACTTTATTTTTATATTAAAAATTATTATGAAATTTATTATTGTTTCGGCACTATTGTGTCTGTATTAAAGATAATGAACACTGCCTTAAAAAAGACTTGAAAAGTTAATTTTGAAGCTCAATTTTCTATTTTACCTACATATCAGTTTCTATAACCAGTGTCTTATATTCTAAGACTAGTGCCATGTAATGTTTACTAAATGTAATCAAAATTAATACGTATATTGCAATCATATTGAATTAACATTTTCCTACTTATGTTTTAATATACTAGGATATTTTAATAAATTTGTATACGCACTAATTATATTATGGAAATGTATATAACTAACCTGTGATATACCAATCCGTCCAACGTAGTTATACTACAGTGTATTAATAAAGATTTATTACAAGATATCGTTTTTTTTCAATAAATAAAAGTCATTTCTGTTACTTAAAGTTTGTATTAGAGTAACAAGTTGCACTGAAAATGTACGTTTCATAATTACATTTTAGAAAACTTTGTGAATTAATCGAAGCCACTATTACCTTTATCAATACCGTCTTAAAATATATGTATATCTATCACATTTCCAATTCAAAGGTAACTCACGTGGCTCAATCGATTTTACAAAATATCTTTCAACTGAGAAACAATGACGCAAATGAGAGTAGGACTTATACTGTCCAATATATCGGATGTACTGTTAAAATATGGTATTGTTCAATTGAAAACTATGTAATAACATCCAATCTATGGACAAAATGATGACGTGAAATAAGTATCTATAGACGTACAAAAAAATCTGGACGGAGTTTCGCCAAGTCGTAAGTGAAACACGATACCTCGTACTTAAGTGAAAGTAAAATCAGTACTGATACATGTGAAACTAAGCCTTAATGCTACTGATAACGTCTGAATGCGGAATGACGTCCAATCCCCATGCTACGGTATATGTATATGTGTGCGTAAAACTTGTATTTACAGAAGGGTCGACTTACTTGGGTAGCTTCACTCGCTGATGAGGCGTCCAGATTTGTATGTAGGTCTATGTAAGTCGCGTCCCTAGTGTGAAATGTGTAGTACTAAAATATCCTGTTGCGCGTCGCCACCATTTAATACAGCTTTAATAGATTTCCCTTTAAAGAGTACAACCGTGTGACAGCATTTAAAAGCTTTTATTTCTGGTAACTTATTTTGAAAATTTCATGTGGAAAAACAAAGTTAACTGGCTAGCTATCAGTGACCTCCGCTGTCATATGGCCGCCGCCCAATACGATAGGACAAAGCAATCTTGCAATGATGCCTTGATCGTAACCTTAGGTCCAGTTGTATCGACTGACATTGACATACGTGTGATAGTTAACATTTATTCTATTACTCAGTTTTTCGTCAGGTGGGTTGTCGTCAAAATGAAACTAATGTTTTTACTATTACTTTTCGATTCGATACAACCGGACCTTTGTTTCAAATTCTGTTGGTTCACAAAAGAAATACTACGTTAGTCCTTTGCTCTAACCACACAACAGTATATCACTTTTTAGTAAACTGATTTCTAGACAAGAGCAACATTCACACAAGGGCCACCGACACCGGGACATAAAAAGAACTCGCCTTATTCACATTAGATTCAAATAAATTAGTCATTTCATAACAAAATAACGTTCTTTACAAATATGCACAAAGCAGATAAAAAAGTATTCATAAATATTTCGTTATAATCACTGGGGATGTTGAAGATTTAGTCGGATTATATTGTATGAGTTGTTCAGTCTACGCCATCTTGTTGGCGAGTGCGAGGTGAAGGCAGGAGAGTTGCGCCGTCCACTTGTCCAGTGCGGAGTAGCGGGCCGCGCCGCGCGCGCTACTCTGTAGCTCTAGCACGGAGTTCACTTGGTCTATGCGACCGCTTATTGTGCTACACAATCGGAAAAAATATACATCAATTTGATTGATACTAAATGAACCTTGGGCAAAAGAGTCCTAAGGAAGCGAAGGCCAGTTACCACCAATGTGGAGATGTGTTTACATACAATTGACAACCTCTCCAATGCTGACAATTTGCTCCAGTCCGCGGTTCGGTCTTTCAGAAGGAAGTTCAGCAGCGTGACTGATGACTAGAATGCGGTAGTCAGACAAATTCTTCTGTCTACGTGTGATCTTCTCTTCACACTATAACATCGACATTTCTTGTTGATTTTATTTATTTGTTTCCATTGCACTACTATTCAGTGTATTTAATTTAATGCTAATATAAATCTAAATAATCATGGCTAGTAACATGTTTCTTCAATGTTAAAGCGATAAGGTTCTAGAAATATAGACCCTCCTAAGGGCGTTACCGGGGGAGGGGGAGGACTTAGTACGAGTTACTACTAATTGGGGGCGGTCGGATTACTGTAGGCAGCTCGGGCCGCTTGAACGGGACGAGACTGAGTGGGACGTCGCGGCGGTCCTCGCCGTCGAGGACGGTAGCGTGATCGGTTGTGTGTACTGTGTTCTGTACTTTTACGAGCTTCGATCTGAGCTAATGTTATAGGATCATCCGGCTCGCTGAGAGGCTTGCCTTAGTCTAAAGATACTAAGAAACATCACGTCATATTTACGTGATTTCATTGGCCGAGGAATCGAGTCTTCTCTAGTCTATGCTTACCAAGCTACGGGGGCAGGTGAAACATCTACGTGTTTATAAACCTTTAAAATTAAAGCAATGAAGTAAAATCACTCACTTATCCAATATACATGTGACGAGTAGGTTCTCCACCTCCTTCTCGTCGATGTTGAGCTCTTTCGAGATGAAGGGTATGTGAATTCTGGTGTAGGGGCCGATGAGCTTGATGAGCACTTGGGTCCTGATGTTGCGCAGCAGGTCCTCTATGTGCTCCCGGATGAACGGGTCGTCCATTATGTTGTTTCTGTACAAATCATTATCATTATGTTCTTTCGAGCCAATAGGGAATATGCATGATTTCTTTTTATCGCATTTCTTAACAAAATATTATGAAAATACCGTAAAAAACGATGTCAAATTAAAATCGGTCAAGAAACATTGAAGATATAAGCATTTTAAACTACTAATTAGATAGTGATTAGACAGAGAGATCGGACATAGTATGTGTCGTCTTATACTATGACGGCCATATAAACTCAAAGAGATGGGAATAAATCTTTAATGGCTTATATATAGGTATATCTTGGTTATTTTTATAGTTAGCCGATTTTTTTCCTACTGCTTTTTATATGAGTGAGCTTTTATTAAAGTAAAAAAAAAAATATTATGCATATTCCCTATTATAACTCAGTGGTCGAATGCCGAGACGAAGGTCGCGGGTACGAATCCTACAGTGAGTTTTGAGCTTTCGGTGAAGGAAAGCATCGTGCGTGAGGACATCATAGCACGGTGGTAGGGTACTTTGTAGTACCCACCTGTCTGGCTACCACCCTCAAGTTGAAAATCTGTCGCCAATCTGCTGTCAGAACCGGCACCAATATCGGACTTTCAACGAAATTGGTAATTGTTGACATGCGCTAGTAAATCTTAACATCCACCTTCGGACGTTCACAGTAACAGATACATACAATATCCGGGCAAAGTCGGAGCGATATGAGTTCATATAGCATGCACAGCAAGTAATGATGTACCTGTTATGTTTCAATATGGACTCGAACTCATTAATGTCGTTGTTCTGGTAGGCCATCACTAGGTTGGTCATGGCGAGGATTTCCGGATCGTTCTTATAAGGCTTCGCTTCCTGCGAGTCGAATGGGTTGATGCCGGATTTCATTAGCCTGTAATTATCATATCAATTAGTCTAGAGACATAGTTGAACCCTAAAGAATGCCTGACATCTGTATCTATTGTTATTGAGAAATACGAATAGAAATACTTTGAATTCGACATTTTAAATGTATTAAAAGTTTTCTTTGTATATGAATTGGGCGATAACGAAGCTACGATGATATTTTAACATTTGTTTGGAGGAAGCAAAACGTATTGCCAGTATTAGTTTCTACCAGTGGCGAAGGGTCCATACAAGCCGATTCCCATCGGATTTCCTTTTAGAAATCCCAGTCTCACATTTTCATAATTTCAAAGCCACTTTTATCATGCTTAAAATACACTGTAATTATAAAATTATCCCTCGCCATAATTTCACGCGACGCCACTGGTTTCTACATTTATCTAATCATAGCTATGTAATAATAATAATCAACGTTAAGGGGGAACGTTCGGTTGCAGCGCTATGATATATTAGTAACATTTTCATGAAATAGTCGTATATGTCAGTATTATACCTTGGAGGAATATGTTGATGATTTCTTTTGTTATTAAGGGGGCGTCCATAAATTACGTGAGGTGTTTTTTTTTAATTTTCTGCCCCTCCCTCCCCCCCTGGTGAGATGTCGTGAGATTTTATTCAACCCCCTCCCCCATCTCCCAATCTCACGTGAGATTTTTCAAAATGTGAGTTTCTTACGTAAACGTGTTGGATTGTTATTGTAAAAAAAAAAAACAAATTTGCTTCGTGCTTTTATACACTGTACCGTGAATTCAGATTGAATTGAGCTATTTGGTATAAAACAAATATGGTGGTTTGACAGTAAGTAAATGTATAACGTCGAAGTACCGTATGAATGAAATTATTTTCTATTGAACGAATTAGTGAATGATCTTTATCGTATTACGATTACGATTAAGATTAAATCTTATGCATGTACAATCTGGATTAAATGGACCAAAATAGTATAATTTTTTTTTTGTTTCAATCAGAAAAAAAATTGCGTGATATTTGCCGAGACCCCCCCTCTCTCCAACGTAAGATTAGATGAGATTTGACTCGACCCCCTCCCCCCCTTAAACACCTCACGTAATTTATGGAGAAGAATGGTAGTATATTTACGGATTAAATCCGTAAATATACTACCATTCTTCTCGCAAATAACATGTTGATAACTTACGACCTATAACTGAGCTGCAATTAGCAAAAAACTTGATAAAATTTGTATTTCGCGCTCCAACCGAAGGTATACCCTTAAAGCATTTTATTTTAGGAAAATTAACTATACTATAGAGACTTAGAAAGCTTAATTTAAATTTTACATTTCATTAACAGCATACCACTCTCACCACAATATCAATCACATACCTCGGTGAGATTGTGGTAAGATACTAAGGTATCCTAGATAGTATTTATTAGCTAGTTATAATATAATTCTCACATGTTAGCGAGCACCAAGTACTTGAGGCAGGTGGTCCGCCGCGGGCTGCCGGACTCGTCGTAGTTCTTGAACGCCTCGAAGAAGTCCGTGTGCGCCTTTTCGAACTCACCCTCACGTAAGTGCATTTTACCTCCACATTCTAAAGTAGAAATTATAACTTTTTTTATTACTTTGATTTTGTCTGATAATATTTTGTTACATGGTTCAAATTATGTAGGTACTAGTTAAAATTTTATTTGTATAAGGCTGCAAGCAATTTGAAATCGTATAAAGAGTATGTCTTCTCCCCCTGTAACGCCCTGAGCCGAGGTTCGTACCCCATTCGGGGGTGCCCTCAGGCTTTGTTACCTAAATATTACCCGGCTGAGAGCCCTCTGCGCTCGCCGATTTGTCCGGTAAGGTTGTTGCAGCCATCTGAGGCTACCAACTTAGTCCTTTCAAAAAAAAAAAAGTATGTCTTTACCATATGTGTGTATAATTCGACAAATTAAGATATAATATAATTATATAGGTTAGGAATATCATGGTTTGGCTTGTGGTCGATGGTGATAGTCCAAGAGACGAGCGACAAAAAATTGTAGGCATTTTATAAAGGCAGATTTTTTTATATAACGTAACGTTATATTTGTGGAGTAAAGAAATAGTCTGTCGCAGTCACCCGGTTTCGCTAGCGTTTGGCACGAAGGCGGCTTTAATTTTGTAAAAAAACTACACATCTCGCCACAACTTTCTAAAAATTAATTTGCGATTAGTATAATAACTAAAAATAAGTTTTACGATCGTCAGTCATGCAAAACTTATAACCGGGCGCGTCAGTCACGCGTTAAAGTTGTAAAAATCAGTACATCGTGCAAGTATTTTCTAAAATCTGTAATTGAGTATCGTGAAGAATACTATTATAGTCCTATTTTGTATTGTATGTCAGTACTATACCTCTAATAACTCCCATGATGAGTGGATGCGGTATTGCAGACTTGATGTGCAGTGATTGTTCGTAAAGTGCCTTTAGTTTTTTATTGTTTTTCTGTGCCGTGTACATTTGAATCTCCAATGCATATATTTCTAATAGTTGAGTGCCTTTCTTCAAATCGTCCTCGCCTTCATCAGTCTGAAAAACAATAAAATCTTTTTATAAGTCTTTGGTAACTTAAAAAAAACTGTGTTTTTCTAAAGGCGATGATAGGTCAGTGGTAGTGACTTCGAATGCCGAGACGAAGGTCGCGCATCCTACAATGAGCTTGAGCTATCGGTGAAGGAAACCATAGCACGGTGGTAGGGTACTTTGTAGTACCCGCCTGGCTGACTACCACCCTCAAGTTGAAAATCTGTCGCCAAACACCTTTCGGTGTGTTCCGACAGCTGCACTTGAGAGCCAGTTCCCTTCTAGGCTTTATGTGCTTACCATCATCGGCCACATCATCACTGACCACGGTGAGATTGTAGTCAAACGCAGGCCAATACATAGTAAAAAAAGGGCACCTCACCTGGCAGCTCTGATGTAGCTGTTTCAATATTTTGGCTAATTTGTTAAAGTCTCCTCTATCATAGTAGAGTTTCCCTAGCTTTGTGTTGGTCTTAAACCACAGCCGGTCATTCTTGGCGTCCTTCAGGGCTTCCAGGGTTGTTTCATAGAAATCTTGAAGTAACTCCATCTGAAGGTATAATCATATGGACATTATGGTACTAAGGTAAATCCTAACTTTATAATAATTAGTGAAATGTTTTCTTCTGTATGTTTTTTTATTAAATTTCAAGTGTAATATGAAATAGAGTTGTTTATGTTGAGGTTAGATACCCTGACCGCTGCGCCACTGCCGTGGGTTCGTTTCCCATACATGACAAACATTTGTGTGCATGAATATGTATGTTGGATCTGGATGTAAATATAAGTACATTTACAATTAGTATTATGTCTACTTAGAGAAATGAATATTTAAGTATCATAGTATATGACAATGTTTTGAATCAAAATACAGAAGTAAACTTATCTATGTAAAAATCAATAAAAAGTAATACGTACAGAGTAAAAACTTACATTTCTAGAAGTAGAGATATAATCTAGAATGGAGTTGATGGATTTCTCCGAATGGTTTCTGGTGACGGCACTCTTGATGTATGTGAGCAGCTGCTTGTACCTTGCCATCATCTCTGTGAAATTACCCTACAAAAAAAAAATGGGTACACACAGTTAGGAATTATGTAAAATAACACAAAAAGATGAGACTTGACTAGACCTGTGTTTATAAATTTTTATTTTGTAATATTGTGATCGAAAAATCTCTAATCTATCTATTTATTGTTTATTAGTTATGTATTGATTAGTTTTGTTTTGTGTGTGCTTGCTGTGATGTCCTGTAATTGAGGAAGCACTAGGTGTAAAAGTAACTGTTTCATATTATTTAATGTGTAGTGTATTCCATGTTGGATATCCAAATTTGATAAATAAATAAATAAATCTCGAATAGTTAAACAAATTAAGCATAACTATTTTGTACACAACTACCTATGCAGACTGTACCGTACCTACGCAGACTCGACTACTGACGTCAACCAAGTATCATCTTTCTTGACGATAGAAAACAAACTTTTGCATATATGAGTTAAAATGTACTCAAGTTGTACGCATTTTATAATAGCCAGTGTCACTGGGGATGATGTAAAGTTTATATCAATAGAAAACAAGCCTATTATTTAGAATAGATTGAATATATAAGTTAGAATGTACTCATGTTTTAAGCATGTTATAGTAGCCAGTCTCACTGGGCAATTGCAACTAGTCTTTTAATCCTTTCTTTTACCAACATGTCAAGAAAAAAAGTTATGTACACTTACTAATTTAAAATTAATCTTAATCATTTGCTTAAGAGCTTTGAAGCCCCACTCGCCCTTCTCGCCCCCCTCCAGTTCCAGCACCTTCTGGAAGCTGAGGAGGGCGGCTTTAGGCTCATCCTCTTTTAAAGCCTTGCTGTTGTAGTACTGGTTCTCTAAGTCTACATCTGGTTCCGAGTTACTGTCTTCCGAGTATTCCTGGAAATATGAAAAGGTGACATTCTGGTTTATAACTCAGGATTATACACTAAAGGGCCCTTGTCGCGTGCCATTCAACTCATTAATAGAATAGCTGAAGATATTGATATCTTCCACTGTACCCTGCCGAAGTTTACGAAAGCACAGTGATGTATTTTAGTAATAAATAAAACATTACATAGGAAAATATGGACAAGCTTAAGCTACATTAAAGATGATGTGCTGCTGCATAAGCCTGCCTAAAGTATGGCCTCTCAGCAAGTAACTTCAGGATACTGTTAGTGCAACCTTACCCTGAGGCTCATTTCATGTGCATTTGATGAAATAAGCACAATTATAAACATGTCATACACATACAGCAAGGAGGAAGCCTCAATATGGCCCTGAAGGCTAATGTTATCCATAAGGGAGATATGGACACTAAACCAGAGTTTTTCAATCTTTTTGAGTATGCAACAAAAAAATCTAGCAGCCCCCTAGGGCTATATAGCCACAAGATCACTGAAGGTAAGTTTTACATATTTTTTATAGTAGTGTAACCTAGAAACCTTCCTTTTTTCTTTTGCCCACTGCACCCTGAGTAAGGTTTTGCAACAGATAAAGGGTCAGATACCCACAGTTTGAAAAACACTGCACTAGACAATTCAGACTGAATAGAAAACATTAATGATCAATCTGTGTATTTTGTAGCCAATTCAGATTACAAATTTACTAAAATAATCACTTGGTCTCAACTACATGGTATATGTGGAAGACTTTGGTTGGATAAACTGCTCATAATTCTTGGCTTCAAGTTCTGGAGTAAAATATAAACATGTACAGGTGATAGACACTTACAATAAACATGTGTTACTTTCATATAAGAAAATTATTGTTGTCTACAAGAAATTTTATCTGTATCGTTTCAGATTTTTACACTATTGGGTTAAAAGACTTTAAACCTCATATGTTTACGTAAAACATATTCTGCGTTAATTATACAAAACATAGCCTAATTTGAGATGAGCTCGAGAAGACTACAACAATGGTTATCAAAATAAAGAAGAAAACAAACCAAGCCATAGTCCTCCTCTTCTTCGCACATGTAATCATCGTCGTTATCTGACATTTTTTATTAAAATTCTCTTCGACTAATCGTACAACGCTATAAAAATGTAATTGTTTCAATTTTATTTCGTTCTTGGCTCCGTTTCGAGAGCATCAAATAATCGACACTGTCAGTGTCACACTGACTGACACATGACATGTTTGTTGTTTAATTAGTTTGCCAAAAGTTAAGCAAAAGTTCATAGGTATACAGCCTTGCAACCTGTTTGACAGTGTGAAATGTGACTAATCGACTATTTAGCCAGCAGGCAGAGTCGAGATCACGGGAGGGAGAGAGAGTGCCAGCAGTGGCGCCCTGCCAGTGCTATGAACGCATGAGTATAAAGGTTCACTCACAACGGGAAGTCCGCGTAAGGGTGTTATAGCCACATCTGACTAACACCTTCATAACCTTTTAAAAAAAAAAGGGAACCACTGATTAGTCAAGGATCGTTCACACACATGCGACTGATACCTGGGCGATACCTTCCTGGCGGACTCTGACATGGTAAGCAAATTAAGTACCCGAAGTAGATACTTCGGGTACTTCGGATTGATGATTTATCTTGTTATTAATCAGTAAATATACTAACATTCTTGTCTGTAGGATTACCATAGACGATCATCGTGTGTTAGATATTACTACGTAGTAATAGGCAAAGAGAATATAATACTACGTTTTATAGGTAGCTCAATGCATGCTGTAATCAAAATTGCGAACGCAGTTTTTTTGATTGGTTACAATTGGATCCAATCACAAAACCTAACTTTATTTTGGCGGGATGATCATTTTATTACTTTTTAAATAAATAAGATTATTAGGCTGCTTTTATTCAAAGTTTTGGATTTGAAATTTTTTAATTATGATTTTAAAATAAATCATCAATAAAATAAACTGATATGATGAAAAAATTCCATTTACCACCTTTAATAGTTACTTTATACATGAGTCGTTCATTGACCTCAATGACAGCTTATTCGGTAAAATTCCGAAGCTAAGGATGAAAACATTTACACTAAATAATATTATTTCTAATTTAAACTTTTTTTTACACCAGAATGTATTGTTTGTGCCACAGTTCATTGTTTTTATAATTTATGTTATATTTTGTATGTCGGTTAATTTTATGAATTTAAAAGATTGTGTGGAAAAATATCATAATATTTTGCGATGAGTGTGCACCGCATTGATCGGACTGCACCTATTTGTTTCCCGCCAAAAGTATCAGCTGTAGTGATTTCAACTAATTCCGTAGAGTTTATGTTCATTGTTCAGCCAAGCAGACAATTCATTTCATACCGAAGTGAAATAACAACTACCAGTCATTTATTTTCTGAATAGGTGTCGATCCTGAAATACTTAAGCATTGTTTATTCATTATATTTGTGAAATACTAAAATGTCTACATATACCGACAAGGAAAATGTTCTCAATGGAATCAACAACGTACAAATAAAGGTTAGTTTTTGGTTAACAGTTTAATTTGTCATTGTGATTAATCAAGAATCTAATTTGATATAATCATGTGTATTTATAGTCTCCAGTTAAAAACAATGTGTTGGCGGCGCGTAATGGCAATGTACATGTAGAGAAAATGGATTTAGAGAAAGAGGAGGAAACGCCAGCATTTGACCCACAGAAAGAGCCTCTGCTGAGGGAGAACCCACGCAGATTCGTCATATTCCCCATCCAGTATCCTGACATTTGGCAAATGTACAAGAAAGCTGAAGCCTCTTTCTGGACTGTGGAGGAAGTCGATCTATCAAAGGTAAGATAACCTAAATTCGTGATTCTATAAATATCATATTACTCGCCCACATAGTTATGTTATGTTGCTGTTAGATAGGACTATTTAATTAATCCAATTAGAAAAAAAATACCATCAAGTATTTTGCCATTTATTATCTTACAACACCTTGTCTGCCACTTTCACTAACATAAAAAAATTTAATATAAATAATAAATATTTTAACATGTAGTATTTATGAATTTTAAAATCACATTAATAGCCTTGGTTGCTACAAATTCTCTATATTAAATCTGTATCTATGTATGAAAGTAAAACATGTACAAGTGTACTATCAAACATTCCATTTGCTTTGCATAGATATAATATAATTGATTGATTTGATCAAACAGGATTTATCGGACTGGGATAGTCTTAAGGACTGTGAGAGGCACTTCATCAAGCATGTCCTGGCTTTCTTTGCTGCTTCTGACGGCATTGTCAATGAGAACCTAGTTGAGCGTTTCTCTCAAGAAGTGCAAGTGACTGAAGCTAGATGCTTCTATGGATTCCAGATTGCTATGGAGAATGTACATTCTGAAATGTACTCATTACTTATTGACACATACATTCGTGACCCCAAGGAAAGGTAAAAATAGCTTCATGTTGTTATTGTAATTGTATTCTTGTTTAGAACTGCTGTGTAAGACTTGCAATTAAATTTTTGAGGAGTGGAATCTTTCAATGAGGTAATATTAAACTTATATTACTAATATTAAATGAGGAAAATGGGTTAGGTACATAATCAGACTAATAATCTATACTAATATTATAAAGAGGAAAGATTTAATTGTTTGTTTACATTGAATAAGCTCCGAAACTACTGAACCGATTTGAAAAATTCTTTCACTAATAGGAAGCTACATTATTCCTGCATGAAACCGCACGGAACAGCTAGTATCAATATAAGTCTTAAAAAACCAGCTGAATAGCAGTTCCTGTATTGTAATCCTAATGTATTTTGGGATGTTTTATTTTTACCCAAATCATGTTTATTAGGACCTTACTACTCAATCCATTTACAATCAAGATGCTAATATAAACAGTAAAGTTTCCATGAATCACCTACAATCCATATGAGTCTTTCCATTTCATTGACATGGTACCTACTTACTATGAAAATAAGTTCTAAGAGAAAAAATAGATCTTGAGAAGAATTTCTTACATTTTGTTAAACTAGCCCAGCACGTTAACGCCCAGTGGTTTAACCCGCGATCCTGAGGGATAAAAGTAGCCTGTGTTAATCCGCTAGTGATAAAATTGGTCCAGCTGTTTGAGAGTCAAGATGTAACAAACATACTCACAAACTTTCGCATTTATAATATTAGTAGGATTAGATCTGTAAAAAATACTATCTCTGTGCAGAGATTTCTTATTCAATGCTGTGGAAACCATGCCATGTATTAAGAAGAAGGCTGACTGGGCACTTAAGTGGATAGCCAGCAAGACGGCGACATTCGGCGAGCGCATCGTGGCCTTCGCTGCTGTCGAGGGTATATTCTTCTCTGGCAGTTTCGCGTCGATATTCTGGATGAAGAAACGTGGTCTGATGCCGGGTCTGACATTCAGTAACGAACTGATTTCTAGGGACGAGGTTTGTATACATATTATTAGCTTTTGATAAGAATTTTTCTCACCATTGTAGGTAAATTGTTTATATTCCCCTTTATTGTTACTGGCACCATATTTAAATACCATAAATGCCTATGTGGGTGTTGTGAAAACTATAAATATATAATAGGTTAAGCTGAACTTTCCCGAGGCATTATCAGTAATGTGTGTTTTCTCACGTACAATTTTATCGGTATTAACAGTATAAAATCCCTTATCTGAATCGATAATGGCTTTGATATCACTTTTATATGGATAAAAAGCTCTTGAAAGTTTAGGCATCGTATACACGTACTCAACATTGCATAAGAATTCTAGGAACTTGTTATAGGTATTTCCCTGTCAAAAAACTCACTTGTATCTTGTATGTTACATTCAGGGTCTACACACTGACTTCGCGTGCCTAATGTTCAAGCATTTAGTCCAGAAACCAAGCAAGGAGTGTGTTCTGACAATAATAAAGGATGCAGTCGTCATCGAACAGGAATTCCTCACAGACGCTCTGCCAGTCAGGCTATTGGGCATGAACTGTGAACTCATGTCGGACTACATTGAGTTTGTAGCTGATAGACTACTTGTTGACCTAATTGGAGAAAAGGTTTGTGTCATAAAATACTCCCTTTTGATTTTTTTTACTTGTGTTAACTTGATTACTAGACTATTTATCTCTTTGTTACAGTTCTACAACACAAAGAACCCTTTCGACTTCATGAATCTCATATCCCTAGAAGGCAAGACAAACTTCTTTGAAAAGAAAGTTGGAGAGTATCAAAAATGGGGTGTTATGGCCAACCGAATGGACAATGTTTTTACTCTTGATGCTGAATTTTGAACACACAGATTGAGAATATGGGCCTAACGGAGTAGTCTCATTGACTGACAGTATTATTAATTCCAATCAGATTTAACTGGTAACTTTCTCAGAAAGTTGCTTATAAGTACTAATAATTAGGAGATATGAAATAGAAATACCAGTCGATCTGGTAATTAATTAATTGACATTTGGAATGAATGAGAAAACTGCCTGATTGACAAAGTATGATGGATGACGATTTAGCAATGATCATGGAATGAAAAAATAAACTTAATGTTTCAGTCTTTATAGGCTCCAGAACAATGTATTTACTAATGATTAAATGTGTGTACCTTGATAACTTTGTATGAAAGAATATATTTTTAATATAATTATAATTTTAAGATTTGCATTTTCTATAAGATTTTAGTGTATAGTGAAATTATTTTTGACATGATTTCTTATTTGGTGTATAATGTTGCAATCCTTGCGCAAATAATGGTAACTGTGTGATAGTAATGGTAATAATTATAAATAAAGATATTTTCATTAAGAAACATGCGTTCAATTATTTTCTATACTTAAATAATAGACAATTTAACGGATCACATATTTTTATTAAAAATTATAATTATTTAATGCATTTTACGAACATTTAGGAACTTAATTCAATGACGGGCAGTAAATGCTTTCTATCAATCGCTTATTCATTCTATGAATTAAGTCTCCAAATGCACCTACCACGGAATGAAAATGATAAATAGGAATAAGACACATAACACTTGCACATACCCAAATCACACAAATAATCATAATTTGGAGAAACGATACATAACAATTACGTGATTGATTTGATTATGAACCATACTCATAAAATTAATATTCCTAGTTATGTTAAATGATACTTAGGTTATATGTGGAGATTATTTTCTTTATTGCATATATTTCTAGGCTTAATTCTCTCAGCGGGAACTGAACGGCCTTAGCCAAAAAGTAGTACACCGACGAATTATGTACTTTTGTATTCTCCACATAAGACCAGTGAGATAATTTAACGCGACGCCTTGTCTTGCACGAGGCGCCTCAGCAGACGATGCCCGGAGAGGAAGGTGAGTGCTCCAAGCGGCAGCAAGTACCGCACCGTGTCGAACATCGACAGCTGTAGCCAGAGCACGCCGTATAGACCGAGGGAGGCTGTGAAATTAGAAATTAAATATGAATAAATCACTAGGGAATTAAGAACCGCTGTTATAATTGAGTCCCGGGAATTTCGTAACTGTTAAAAGAAACGAAAGACTTGGGATTTCAGTAAATATTAGTTATTACGCAACAGCGCGAAAAGAATATGTTTTCAGGGTACATGTATGTTTGTCCTTTTTTTTCCCTCCATCAAAGCTTCTAAGTACCTATTTGAACCGATTAAGAAGTATCTGGTATTGTTACAATACTTTTGTCATCCCCGCTGACATCGGTGAAAAAACGATCAGCTTATATCAATTTGTAACGACTTCAGGCATTTTGAACTTTCCTGTTCACTTATGTAACTGCGCAGTCGAGTTTTTGTAGATACAGACTTGTTTTTTATAATACTTGACCGTATATGGCCGGCATAAGGGCCAATAATTATTTCGAAATTGCTCCTCATTATATTGAGAAAGTTTGCGTAGATGTTTGCCGTAATGGCAGAATTTGATCATATTTTTGCACATAATATAGATTAGCTATAAATAAATTATAAAATATATGATGTTATAAATTATTATTCTTATAACAATGACCCAGTTCATTTATCGGATACCAACATTAACTAATCGCTGGGTCGCCTACTGCAATTAATTCGATAAAATATATTTTAAATAATTAACATAAAAATAAATTGTGTGGCACTTCCTGGCAGAGCCACCATCACGGATCTGAATTCCAAGTCTGTCGCTATTTTGTCCTCGAATATAAGATTTTGTCGCGTCCTGGGTCAAAAGTTATAAGGGTTTTTCCGTGATGGTGGCTCTGCCAGGAAGTTCCACACAAATAAATTAAATATAAGGATATTATTATGCGAACGCGATTGATAGCGGTAGGTGGCGGCGACAGAGAGGCTTATTGTGTGTGTAAAACAGCGCTTTAAAGCTATCATTGAATAACAGTCCACGTGGACAATGTAGGATTCGCATACGTCATTTCTCTTTTACGATATGCGAACAATTAAGAAATTATTTTTTGTTTTTAAAATATGATAAATGGAATATTAGGTACATAACTGAATAAAATGACTTCATGACTTTAAAAACTGTAGGTAGATAAGGCTTGGACCATTCCTGGGGTTATCAAACATGCACACAACAACCTTTTATTATCAAACTGTAAATATATATTTTAATAATCGTCTAGCTGAGTATAGGCTATATACTTACTAAGAACTGAGGATTTGAATTGTTTCCAAAATCATTATATCACCATCATCAAGAAATAGCCATGAGACAATCTTCTCAAACAAAAGCAAATATATTTAGACATGCAGTTTCAACTTCTTTTGCACATTCTCCATACAAAAATTAAGACAGCTAAGTATATTTAGTTGGTCATCCTAACAGAAATTAAAAAAAAATTATACTATAAAGGTAGTAAACAAGCATAAGGCCGGTAAGCAGTTACCGTAGTCTTTAGACGCTTGCAACACCAGGAAATCATGTGGAAAATAAAGGAAAGTTTAGAGGGTTTAGTTAGAAAATGGTGCCGATTCTGTCCTTTACAATCCAACTAAAATAATATTAGTGACATCACCTTTCTTTCTTGCAAACAATATTGAAAAAAGATAGATCATTTTTAATGCTGTCAAATTAGTGTAGGCATACATACACTCATTTACGGATAAATAGTCGCGATGAAATTCACGTTGGACTAATTTGACTGGCTTAAAATTTTAACCCTTTCTTATATTTTTTAGAAAAAGAGTGAGATTAAATAAGTTTAGTTTGTAATAATCGGGACCATTATCAGCAACATGTTAATATAATAGAAATATTTTGTATTAAAAAAAAACTTTATTCTGGAGTTCGAAACATATACATAAATGACTCAATTTAATCTTTAGGCACCAAGGTATAATTTTAACGTTCATCTTTTCTAAAAGCACACTCTTGTCATCATTATTTTTGCATTGAAATTAGAAATAATAGAAGAACAGTTCCTACATCCTCATTTTACATTTGAGTGCAAACATGATATACAATTTAATAATAAAATTAAATAAATGTAAAATATAATTATTTAAGATTCATAGGATACTTTATAAACTTATCCAATATAAGTAGAAATAGTTCTTTTAAAATTAATATTTATTAATCTTTTAACGATCTTCAAAACATAGCATTTGATGGTGAGAACAATATTATTATATACTCTGATGTAAGGAACATCACCAACATCGGTGTTCAACATCGCAAAGAAATATTATTAAAAAATTAAATCGCTCCAAAATTATGTTGAGCGTTCGTCTCACCGCCCGTGAAATGTAATTGGAACATTAAATTTAAATACAAGTGAGCTCAAATACATTACAGGAGTTAGTGAAGCCACCTGATTGTTGATCAAGAAACTCATGATGTATACATAGGAACTGCTAATGGCATATACGCACACTTTACAAGTGTGAACTTGCGAATTGCAAGAAGAAAATAAATAAAATCATGAAATTAAAGAATTCATTTAAAACAACATCATACCAACCCAAGGGTAGCCCACCCTTGGGTGAAGTTGTTTTTGCATTTAAATGGAGACCATTTTTCATTAAATCTTTTGATAAAATTAAATAAATGTGAAATATAATTATTCAGTGTTCATACGATACATTAAAGAAACTTATCCAATATAAGTAGAATAGTTCATTTGATTTTTTTTAAACTATGTCAACTACCAAATTATGTTGAGCGTTCATCAACCTCAAACAATTTGTATTTCCGTAAACCGTCATAGGAACATTAAACTTAAATACAAGCCAGCTCAAATACATTACAGGAGTTAGTGAAGCCGCCTGATTGTTCATCAAGAAACTCATGATGTATACATAGGAACCATTAATAGCATATAGGCACACTTTACAAATGTGAACTTGCAAATTGCAAGAAGAAAAGAAATAAAATCGTGAAATTAAAGAATTAATTATTTTACAGCGGAAGAAATACCGCACTCGTCAGGTCAATCTTTGAAGTTAGAGCAAACCGTCTTCTAATTTAACGTTAATTTTAAAGTTCAACTTTTCTAAAAGCTCAATTTTGTACAAATCTTGACATCATTATTTTTGTATTGAATTTAGAAATAATGGAAGTACAGTTGTAGAAACTGAGTACAGTTTAGTAGTAACTTACCATCTCTATTTTATACATTTCAGTGCAAATACTTCAGAGCATTTTTCATTAAATCTTTTGATAAAATTAAATAAATGTGAAATATAATTATTCAGAGTTCAAGAAACTTATCTAATATAAGTAAAATAGTTCTTTTGGACTATTTTTTCAATTTTCAAACTATCTCAACTACCAAATTATCTTGAGCGTTCATCACATCTCAAACAATTTGTATTTCCGTAAACCGTCATAGGAACATTAAACTTAAATACAAGCCAGCTCAAATACATTATAGGAGTTAGTGAAGCCGCCTGATTGTTCATCAAGAAACTCATGATGTATACATAGGAACTGCTAACGGCATATAGGCACACTATACAAGTGTGAACTTGCGAATTGCAAGAAGAAAATAAATAAAATTGTGAAATCAAAGAATTAATTAATTTAAAACAAGGCTAGCCTTGGGTGAAGTCGTAAAACAGCGGAAGAAATACCGCTCTCTTCAGGTCAATCTTGAAAGTTAAAGCAATCACCGTCTTCATCTACTTTGGTCGAGCTTCGCTTTCTGACGAGTTCCCGGTTTTCGAGCCATTCTTCGATCCAAAGTCAATCCGTTTAGTCAGATTTGGACAGCTGAGGCAGGCCGATGGTATCCCGTAGGGAGATCCCAGTATTGGGAACATAATTTCACTGAATTTACAGTTACTTTTAATCTCACGTTGATATAATTGTCAACATATTGAAATTAATTCAAAGTTGAGTTGACTGCAGAACGATGGTGCGTGTAGGTGCTCTTGTAGCGTTTGACTTGACTTAAGTGGCTATTTGTGTAGCGGAGTCGGTCATTGGAAGGAGAAACCGTTATCAAGCGAGTGATGCGGCGAACGACCGGTCAGCGGTTCGTGCGCAGCACATTATGTATTATTATTGATAATAACAAAGCAATAATAATATTCGTACAGATAAATAAAAAAATTGTTAAAGTTTGAATTTCTACGTAGTTTATATAAATCATTAAACAGTCTTAAGGGGCCGGTGAACGCTGCTGGCAACTTCAATTCAAAGTGCGAACAAAAATCTTTCACGCCTAAACAACTGAACCGATCGGGATGTTTGGCTCATGATATAGAAAAGGACAATAGCTACTTTTTTTCCAGGAACGTGCTTGAAATCGCAAGGCTAAAGCTACTTTGATCTTATGCCGTAATACCAGAAATTATTATTAATCTAAATATATAAAAGGAAAGCTTGACAGATTGACTGACTGATCTATCAACGCACAGCTCAAGCCACTGGACTGTTAGGGCTGAAATTTGGCATATATATAGCTATTATGACGTAGGCATCTGCTAAGAAAGGATTTTTGAAAAACTACATCCCTAGTGATTGTGGATAAAATAGGGTACATAATAATAATATTTTTATGGCGATGATAGCTCAGTGGTAGTGACGTCGGATGCCGAGACGAAGGTCCCGGGTTCGAATCCTACAATGAGCTTGAGCTTTCGGTGAAGGAAAACATCGTGAGGAAACCATAGCACGGTGTTAGGGTACTTTGTAGTACCCGCCTGGCTGGCTACCACCCTCAAGTTGAAAATCTGTCGCCAAGCACCTTTCGGTGTGTTCCGAAAGGTGCTTGGCGTTTCTCAGCTGCACTTGAGAGCCAGTTCCTTTCTAGGCTTTGTGTGCTTACTATCATCGGCCACATCACTGACCACGGTGAGATTGTGGTCAAACACAGACCTATACAGAGTAAAAAAAAAATATTACTTACCTCCAAGCGATAGATGGAAGAGTAGCGCGCTGAGTGAGAGCGGCATGTTCCCCATGTTGATGCCGATCCTGGCCCACAGTACCAGCAGCAGCAGCAGCGGGGCCGCCGCCGCCGCCGCGAACACGTCCGACACCACCCGCGCCGGCCGCGCCTCCGGGGACCGGAACACGTGGCTTATCTCCGGCAGAACTCCACGGTACGCCTTCCGACTAGACTTTACTGATTCCCCTGCGTTCATCAAACGGAAACCATTTATTCTGCCCTTTCTAATGATAAGCACTTGTTTGGAAGATTTTTTTTATGTCAGAAGGTTGGCCACCTGATGGTAAGTGGTTACCGTCGCATACGCCGACCTGTTACAATGCTAAGAAGGCCAATGACTATCAAAATATTTAGGAGTTACTTTTAACTTAAAAGTAACTCCTAAATATTAAGATATATCTAATAGGTATAGGTAGGTAGGTACTTAGTTGAATTTGTTGAAATTTGTAAAATTAATCATGTTCTATAAAAATAGCTATCTCGCTCGCACCATCGAGTTCAGTGTCACGTTTCAGTGTGAGTAAAGGCTTTTACCAGAGTGTTATACTAAACATCAAATTGTCATAATTTATTGATAAAAGTCA
This sequence comes from Tethea ocularis, assembly GCA_963555595.1. NCBI lineage: Eukaryota > Metazoa > Arthropoda > Insecta > Lepidoptera > Drepanidae > Tethea > Tethea ocularis. Next base: position 13,041,601 of record OY741958.1, read on the forward strand.
CAAAGAAAAAAAAGTAAATAATTAGTTATCTATATTATAAAATTAGACAGCTTACCAAGAGCGTTTCCTTCGGTTCCAAAGTTGAAGTATATGTCCCCGAGCGGCCAGGCGATGGGGTTGGAAACGGCGCTGTCTCCCAGGTACACGGTCAGAGAGTACGAGCCTGACACGCTGTTCAGGTGCTTGGCTAAGTTGCCCACGTTCTAACAAATAAGAACATCTCTATTGTAACAATGTTTATTAAATCCTAGCTGTTCGTGCCCGGCATCGCTTGGGTGATTTTTATTGAGACAAAAAGAATTATCCAATTTGGTGCAGTTGTTCTAAAGTTATGCGTTATACATTTTGGGACATTCTTCACACATGATTATCTGCCGGGCTATCGCGTATCTTTTGGTGGTAATCATAATGAATATCATGAATGATTTCATCCAATGACGTGCTACGACGACGATTTTGTGGGCGTGATGAGCTCTCATTGGATGATTTTCAATAATGATGTTCATTACGATTACCACCAAAGTTACACGGTAGAGCCCCGGATTTCAAACTAAGCAGAAAAAAATAAAATGCCCAAAAACATCAATATGTTAATAATTTATGTCCCCAAATATTATAAAAAGAAAGTACGAATTTTGTGAGTTGGTGTGTATTGGAAAGGTAATCTCTGGAACATAGGAAGCAAGAATATCCTCAAGAGCTATAGGCTATCAGACATTTTTTTAACCTGTGTACTTTACATAATGTTACCAACTATTTGTAATTAACTCACCAAGTCTACTTTATACGCCTTGGTGTTGTCAGGCTCAGCGACAAATATGGTCTCGTCATCGGATGCGGTACTGCCGATACGTACGAATGCTTGCTGCACTAGCACCGGCTTGTTCCACTTGTCGCGGACTGTCAGCTTCAGTGTTACCCTGCACAATATTAGATTTCACGTTTTTTTTTCAGACAACATAAACTTCTGAACACATCTGTCGGCCTGCATTTTAAGTTTTTTTTACTTGTTTGAAAGGCTTATAATAAGAAAATAATAACACTTCTGTTGACAACTCAAAGATAATTAGCAGGCTTATGGTTGAACAATAGAAACTCAATCAAAGCTTAATTCAAGATTTGAATCAAAATTAAAACTGTGTCATTATAAGCAGTAATAAAACATTGTACTACACTTCCAAGTATAAAATGACAATGGATTTGGTAGGTATAAACAGTAAAACTTATTTCGTCTTCTACCAACTTTATGTAGGTAGCAAAATGGTGGAAACATTATTTTTTTCACAACAACAGTAAAGGGACTCCCTTAAATAAAAAAAAGTTGAGTTTTACCAAGAAGGATTAAATATGTATGGCTTTACTTACTTCTGCATGTGATCAGCCTGCAATTTCTCAGTCAACTTATTTGGGTATGCTACAGTTGTGATTTTGGGGCTGGTGGTTCCATCTACGTCACCGATTCCAACTTCTATCGAGGACACCTGAATCTCTCCTAGTACTGCTACATTCACGCTAGTCGTCTTACCGGCTGCGCTTAAGGCAATCTTGTACATGCCATATTGAGCCTTGATCTTGCTCAAATTAAGGACGAAAGTCGTAGGTTCATTTGGTTTAGGAGTCAAGGGTTGTTTAGATAGCACTACTACGTCATCAGCGAGTCTTGTTCCTGATTGGGCGACGACTTCCTCTGGTTTCAGGGCGCGGACGGCACGGCCGATTAAGTCGGTGATGGAAAACTCGATGGTGTCTGATTCGGAGGTAATGTACTTCTTGCCTTTGATCGAGATGCTGATTGGAGATGGCTGATGGAAAAAAATGTTATATAGCTAGTATATTTACTTCTATCTGCACTAGTATTATAAAGAGAAAAGATATCATATTTTGTGTTTGTTTGTAATGGATAAACTCAGAAACGACTACTAATTTTAAAATTTCTTTCGCTACATTATTAGCAAATAACATGGGATGTATTTATTTTCAAAAATAATAGAGATGCCTACGAAACTTACAATAATGTAACCCATGGTCATTATTCGGGGTGCGCTGGGAAAACTATTGATGATACATAAAATAGTGTAATACATGTTTATAGTAAAATATAGAACCACCTTCACAAACACCAAAAACCATAAATTAACTAGGATGTAAAAACTCTTAATCTGTTTTGAAGTCAGCGAAAGTGTAGTTTGTGTTCCATGGAAAATATCATGGTACCACCGATATCTTTTCGCCAACTTAGATCGTACCCTGGAACGGCATTTTATAAGATCCCTCGGGTGAAACCACGGGGCGGAAGCTACCAAGATATAGTAATGAGTATGGTAAAGTAAAAGATAGATAACCTGATCGTCGGCAAGCGCGGTGGCGGCGTCGAGCAGCAAGGCGGCGCCGCGCGGCGTGTTCACGGAGCGCCGCGACACCAGGTACTCCGCGAACTTGTAGCGCGAAGCCTCCGTCAGAGGAGACGGCTTCTTCTCACCTTTGTATGTTCTGTTTATAATACATAGTGTATTAGGAAACTAGTTACGATTGAATTATGCACGTCCGTTGAAGCTGTGTTATACAAACAACATGCGAGGGTTACTAATTTTTATAAATCAATTAGGAATCTACAAAATAAACGTGAGTAACAATATAATCCTTCTAATATTATAAATGTGAAAGTTTGTTACTGTTTCACGTAAAAACTACTGTTCGGATTTGGATGATACTTGGCACATAGATAGAGCATACCCTGGAATAACATATATTTAGGCTAATTTTTAATCTGGGAAAACATAAGATCCTCGGTTTTTAATTTTAGTTATTATTTTTTAGTAATCAGTAGGGTAAAATATGCATCATTACTAGATCTTACATAAAATATGGATTTTTCCAGTCTTTAATAATTACCATTATAAAATTCACCAACCTGGTAATGGTAGTAAGCAACAGAGAGGTGACAGGCAGGCCTCCTTCAAAGTGTAGCGCCTTGGAGTCGCTCTCGTCCGCTGCTAGCAGTACTCCTTCAGCATGTGTGGTTGTCCACGCACCACATCCCATGTGTTCACAGAGTGCAAAAACATAGCCATAGCTGAAAAGAGTAGTTGGTATTCTAAAGTTTTAAAAAATCTTAGCATTCTTAATTTTTTTGCTATCCTTAATAATTGGGCAGTCAATTGCAAAACAAAGTCTATAGGATAGATTATTTAGGAAGTACATCAATTAAAATATTAGCCTTAGATGGAAATAAACAAGCACTCAGATATCACTTCCTTTCCATTTTTTATGAAAGTTATTTTTAAAATGTATGTATGCTATTTTAAGTGCAAACTGTATTAGAGATCATAGTAACATAATTATTTTATGCATTCTCTCCTTGTCACTGATGGGTCATGACCATAAATTAAGATGTGATTAAGGCCTTTTCATAAAATTTTTAAATAAAACTTACTTAGCTGGAGAATCATCTTTCTTCAGCAGCTGAATAAGATTCTTCAGTCCATCTTCCTTATCATACACCGAGCCTTTACCCAAAGCCTTTAATGTGTACACAGCATAGTACAGCTCTGGAATTGTTGCATCTTTCTTGTCCAACACTTGTGTAGGTGCAGAGAGAATGTCTGGCTTGAGATAGTTGATGCAGTCCGAGAGTGCTGCCGCATTCGTAAGGTAGAATACTTGCTCAATGTTTTTGAGATCATATTTGAAGTTCTTGATGGTCTGTAATGATATTTTTTATTAGAATATTTGAATATTAAAATCTGACACTTGGTATAATTTTTTGCAATCTATACTTATTAGGGTTTTTGATAGCATCTCAAATCACAGTTTTTATTAAACATCAAAACAATAATGGAGTTTTGTATGAAAAAAACTCATAATTTTACAACATCAATTGAGCTACTCTTAGGTTGATGATTAACCAACCAGAAAACAGAATGATAAATTATAATCGGGTGTTTAGGATGACATTTCCCTACGAAAATTCATGGTAATATAACTTATGGAACCATTTTCTAGTCAGAGAACATCGACCTTAGTAGTTTAACTGGTAATTAAAAATCATTAAATGTACATAATATCTGATGGTTTTGGGTGTTTTTTTGTTTTATACACTGGTTAGTGTTTGATAATTTATTTTTCATACAGTCAAATAGCCTATTACTGACAGATTAATCAATACACAGCCTAAACCACTGTGGATACAAACTTGAAATTTTGAGGGTATCCACTAGAAGGTTACATTCTGTGACCAACAACTAGCACACTGACACAGTATAAACATATAATGCATGTGTCATAAAAGTAGTCAAAACAAGTGGTTTTACAGGAGCAGGCTTAATTTTACAGTTGTAATTCTCAACAAGGGATAGAGTGAGCTATAATAGCTGGCTTCTAATGAAAAGGATTCAAAACTGATCATCTTTCAAGTCTGGCTACCATAGTAGCCAGACTGAATTTCAATACTTTTAGTATTTTATATACTTATGTTGAATATTGAATGTAACTCACACTCCAAATACATTTTTCTATTTTGAGTGTTATCACGCTATAATACTATTATTTTCTTTCTTCAATATGGGAATAGAGTTTTTATAAGCCTTGACAGTCTTCTATGCAAAATTATATAGGAGATAGTACATTCTTTCATTACTAATATGTATTATAAATAGTATTTACCTCGCAAACTTCAGGTATCTTAACATTCAATTGCTTGAGACCTTTGATAGAATGGTACAGTGAGTTGATATCTTTACTCTTCACATTCTCTTCGAAGATAGTCTGCAGGCGTTTCACATCTATCGTGCTTTGTAATACGTTCGCATTGCTTATAGCTAATGCACTTAGAAATAAAAATAATGCTGGAAAAAAACTACTAATTAAGTGTTTTGCCGTTTTTAAGAACAAGTTCCTGACGAATCTAAATGTATTGCATGATGATGTTTACTTAAGCTAATTAAGTATTATTTGTTGGGCCGGCAACTGTCTCGGACACCTCTGACGTGTCCTTATAATCCACTTCGTTTTGTATAGGATAGTAGGTATACTATTTGTTAAATGTTTTTATTGTTAAACGTATACAATATATAATAAGAGTTGATAAAACACAACAGTAATTTTATTTAGAGTAGCTAACAGTGCCACAATAGGCCTAATCCCGGCTGAAAATCATTATAATTGGTTATCTCACCAAGCCACGCTAAGGTTATTATTGTTGTATGAAAAAACATTATACATACCACGTAAGTACATTTTAATGGTGTAAGTATTCAGAGAATGCTCTGAACTTATTTTATATTATATTATTATTGCTTTTTACGTCTATTTTCACTAAAATATCTTCAATTTTCGATAGCCGGTCTAGCTTGACATTGTTAGCGTTTGACAGCAATTGATCAACGTAGTCATAAATGTTGCTAGCATCATCGAACGTCCATAGGTTAGGTTATAATCCGATAAATTCATTATTTTTATTCTCATGTTTATTTTTTTAATATAAAAGCATTTAGGCTAAAGTCTGGTAAATTAATTATGTAGAATAAACAGGGTTCTATAACATTTTTAGAATAATAACTAATCAATATTTATCAACTAAATAGACCAACTAAACACAATCACATCACTATCACCCTGTGCAAGTAAAATTTGACAGGTGATCATCTGCCATTTTTACTCCGAAATTAAAATTTTGGATTGTTCTGCTTGCTTCAACTGTTTTTATTAAAATTTTACGAAATGGCCAGTGCAGTCGGTAAAGTGCCAGCGCTAATTAACAGTAAGTCCCACTCAACTATCAGCCATACCTAGTTATCTATAATTTAACGCTTAAATTCATGTTCTATTGATTCCCATCGTTATGTAATTAATCGTATTTCTCCAAAAAATATTGACGGTATTAAAAAAATTATGTTGTTTCAATACTTTCTGTTGTAAAATACTTATTAATTGAACTTAACTCTAGAGTCAATTAGCACTAATATTAACCTTGAAAATGAAATAATCTAATTGGAGGTTATATTATATTCACTTTATTTCTTTGATAATTTCCAGCGGCGCTTACCCAAGCCCGACCAAAATTCGCAATCTTCATGAAATATGCGCGAGTGGAGCTAGCCCCACCCAAACTGAGCGAGATCCCTCAAATCAGGGCTGGTATCGCCAAACTCCTGACAAGCGCCAAGACCGGTGCATGGAAGCAGCAGACAGTCAAGCAAGCCACACTGAATACACTTGTTGGTGCTGAAGTACTTTTCTGGTTCTACATTGGAGAGTGCATCGGCAAACGCCACTTTGTTGGTTATGATGTTTAATTTAATGTTTAAGTTTAACTGTAGATAATGTATGTTCAGTGAAATAAATTATTAAATCCATTGTTTTGTTCATTTTGTTTATCATTGTGAATCATGTTACATTCAGTTCACTGTTCATGATAGTAGTCAATGTTAAGAAAGTAAATGTCTGTTAAATCTATAGTACCTACATTATAATAATTCAGATGAGCCTGCAAACCAATAAGGTTCATTTTCACATCAAGTGACTACTGGTCACACATCAGTCTAAAAGTCATGACTCTTCATAGCATGGGGTTAATCTATACTAATAATAAAGCTGAAGAGTTTGTTTGTATGAACATGCTAATCTCTGGTTTTACTGGTCCGATTCGAAATATTCTTTCACTAATAGGAAGCTTCATTATCCCAGGAGGTTATAGGCTACTTTCTATCCCTGGAATACAAGTGAAGCCACAGCGAACAGCTACTATCATTATAAAATGAGAGACCACAAAAACTCTACAACTATAATAACAAATAAAATAAATTACAATGGTGCACACTGCTCCATAAACCTATATGGGTTGCTTGCGCTGGTAAACTTTAGTTCAGTTTCCACCTGAGGTGGGCCTCTCAGCCAAAGTCTGTCCCTGTAGTAGCTTGCACATGACATGTACTCCTTGTCTGTATATTTTTCCACTTCTATTGGTACAAATGGGTCCAGGTGCTCGAAACCCTAAAAGCAATCATAATTGTATCAGAATAAGATATTCGTTTTTAAATAAAGCATTTCTCCTGCATATATCTAGACATCTGTATATAGGAAATACTATTATGGTACAATGCTGGAGAATGTCCCTGGAGAAGGATAAGCTAAGTATGTATTGTGTTTAAAAGTGCAAAGGATATTTTATATATGATTACACTGCATAATAGTGATTTACCTTTTTGTAAAGTAGGTATCTGGGGAAGGGGCTCTCTTGGTGATCATCAGGTACAGCCAACTGATCCGCTGTCACTACAATTACTCCATTTGTCTGCAAAACAAATATATTCATATTCTGGTCATACACCTTTATGTCCACCAAGACCCGACACTTGAGAGCCAGGTTAGAGAGAGTTTTAAATATAGAGTATTTCGCGAATAAATCACACAACCTATGGAATATAGAAAATAAAAAGTGTAAATAAAATGTTACCCAGTCATTCTTGGTGATTTCCATAAATGTTGAAGTGAGAGTGACTTCATCTGGCTTCACTTTCTTCTTGGTGGGTGTGTTCAGTCGTGTGAGAGGATAGAAGAAACTGTTGAAACCGTCTATTGCCACAAATGTTTTGCACCTGAGAAGAGCAGAAGTATCAATAAGCTACTTGAAAGATCATGAAGTGATTTGTTCTACACAATTAACAGGGTTCAAACTAGGACAATCACCCTGTCTAAGTTAGGGTTTTATTTATCAACAAAAAAGAGAATATTTTTTATGACAAACCATGTTTTCATAAAAATATATACCCCGAACAAAGCCAATAATTTTAATATTTCTATCAATCCTATAAAATCTTGGCTCATTTCAAGGTAAAAGCTTATGTTTGTTTGTTACTCAATTACACCGAACATACATACTTAGCCACAATTGACATAGACATTATATCTTAAAGATACTAGCTAGAATAACATATGAGATACATTTGCTGCCAGAAAAACATTCAATTCCTTAGCAAAGCGAGTAAAGCATCTCTCAGGCTGAGGAGAACGCTGCGGCCTGCGAACCGCGGGACCGGAACGCCATAACATTATCAACCCTATAGTGCCTCGTATAAATCTTAGATTATCTGTCTGTAGATCTGTAGTCTGAATGGAGCCTTAAACCTCGGATCGGGATTTACTCACAATTTAGCATTAGACAGTGCCTTGATCTCTCCGATAAGTGCGTCGACGACGTCACACGAGTACTTGACGCGGTTGATGCCGTGCTCCACGAGCGCCGACAGCGGAGCACCCGCCTCAGTCTTCTCTCGCTTACTCCAAATGTATTCTTTCGATATTTTTAACTGGAAAACAATAGATTGATTCATTAAATGATACACATGGTTACTTAGATCTGACAATCAAAAGGCTCAGTCTACTCCCAACACTCACCTCAGGGTTCTTCAATAAAGTTTGGTTCTGACTCTTGAAGTGGATGAGCCATGAAGCGGCATTCAGTGGTAGATCGACGAAGCCCTCGCGAGTCTGTGAGTTCGCCATCTCCTTGTACCGAGTCACTCTTCGAAGCCACTCTGACACTGGCCACACAAACAATCATACAGTTACTTATGAGGGCAATAGTAAAAAAAAAATACGAGATACAATGTGTAAAAATCTATTGAGAAAAGATATGGACCAGCCTACGCTTTTTGGCTTTATCACATACGTACTGTGATGATATTGTGTTCAAATGGGGCTTTAGTCATATGTCCCAAAGACATAATGCCTAATTCTTTCAAATTTTGCATTAGTTATTATATTAATAACATTTCATTCTGAATCATAGCACTACTGACATAAAGTTAGTTTTCTCCTATAAACCTGACAGTACAGACTGACATTCTATCATAACTCAGTGGCTCCTTAGCTTTAAGTGTATTTCAAACCATTGCGAGCCAATTATAATGTTCTTAAGTGATTTATAAATATGGTTTGAGTCTTCACAACCTTTACCAGATTATCTCACCACCTAATGAGAGGGATTAATATAATAATAACAGCTACAACTGCTAGGAATATAATAACTTACCCCATGGGACATGGACTATCAGGTATCCTTGATCATAAGCAAAATGCAGCAGGTGAGCGAGAGTCAGTGATTTTCCAACACCTTTCTCTCCATCTGGGTTTAGGGTTCAAGAATTCATTCAAAACTAAGAGAGAGATTAAAGTAAAGTGATGTGCCAAATTTTATCCAATACCATTCAGTCATTGATGCCTGATTAAGGCACACATTCAAGCATGTAAACATTCACATTTATAAGGTCCAATTACACCAACATCTTATATCACTAGCCCACAGGTTAAATCTATATCTATACTTATAATTAAGTTGAAGAGTTTGTTTGTTTGAATGCGCTAATCTCCAGAGTTACTGGTCCGATTTGAAAAAATCTTTCACTAATAGGAAGCTACATTATCACCAAAGGTTGTAGGCTACTTTTTCACCCAGGAACACGAGTGAACCCACGGGGTACAGCTAGTATGATATTATATTAGGAATATACATATTGTTTAAATATAGAAGCTGAATTATTAGTGATTAATTTTTAAAGGATACAAAGTACATATCTAATTGCCGGCTGATTCATATCTGTTGCTCTGATGCAATCCATAAGATCTAGGGCTGGTTGTCGCACCATTATGGCTGCTTCTGTGAAGGTCTTTGCTTGCTTGCTGAAGCTCTTGGGGAAGCCTCCGAGACCAAATAGCTGTTTGCACATGTCTGGATTCAATGTGTAGAAGAGGCCGATCTGTTTGTCATTGTGTTCCGCCTGGAATTATGTAAATAGATTTAAATGATAAAGTGTCAACGTATTTCATATTTTACAGCATAAAATTGTAGCTAGGAATAGGTAAACTTCTTTTATCGGCTTACGAGTAGTTAGCAACTATTACCTACTAGTTTATTTCTCTCAAAATCTTAACGTAGAGAAGTAAATGTACTAAATTGAATCCTTAGTGTTTACTTACAGGAGAAGCTTCTGAGGTTCTAAAATTAACAGCTTGGGAATACCGCCGACAAAGCTGTCTTAAATTACGCGACAGCATATTGATTTAGAATGATTAAAATAAACTTTAATTGATATTTTTCCTATAATTATATCGAAACCATAACATAACCTAAAATGGAACATTTGTTTCGTTCGGAAATATTTATGTAATTGATTACCTGTTGTCAATTTTCTTGCGTTCATAAACGTCTGTTCTGATTTTTTTTTTGGTAATATAATAGGTAGTTCACCTTTGATATTCTTTATTTTATTTTAGGGATGATTTCTGTAAGATTTTCGTTATTATTATAGTAATATAATAGGTAGGTAGAAATAGACAAACCACTATGCTTATAATATAAAAAAAAATGATTTAATTAGGTGATACAAGAGTACAAAATTCCATCAAATATAACATTTTAAGTTTTATTTAGTAATCTCTTCTTTTTAAAGAGACTTATAGGTCGCTTATTAATGTCTACTTTATCTTCACTTATATTATCTTTTTCTACTATGTCATTGATAACAATAGTCTTATTTTCTACAGGCTCTTCATCAAACTGTATTCTACTTGGTGTACTAGCAGTGTCATCTTCGCTAGATTTATCTTGCAATTGAGTTGGATTTCTATAAGCTGTTATTAACTTCTTATCATATTTGGATTTCTTTAGTATTGAAATAGTGCCATTATTAAATAGATTAGGATAAGCTTCATAAATATCACTAGGTTTTAAAATACCCTTTTCTTGATTATAAGGTTCATTATTTGGGTCTGCTTCACTGTGTTTGAATGTGAGTTCTAAAGTCTCACTATCATCTTGATCAGCAAAAGATACACTTCTGTTTAGTTTAACAGTTTTAGTTGGTTTTTCTTGATCTGTTTCTTCAATATCTTCATTATGGAGTATGTCATCTAACCTATCCATTTCATCTTCAAGTTCATCAAGCTCGTCCATCTCATCCAACTTTGAAATTAAATCCTCTTCACTTTTACTCTGAGACCTTTCTCTATGTTTCATTTCTAATAGCTTATTTTCTAATTCATTCTGTTTATCTAACACTTGTTGTAATAAATCTAATTTGGAGTTTTGTTTTGATGTATCATCATTATCTATGAATGTCACCCTATTTTCAATTGATTCACTTAAATCCAGTTTTGTCTCTCTTTCTGTTATTTCTGAGTCTTCTTTTATGATAAAAGAATTATCACTATCTGCATCATCTTCATCTGAATCCTGTAAATTTCTACTTCGTGCTTCATCTTTCATACTTAAATATTCTTCTTCCAACTCTTCTTGAAGCTCAAGTTCTTCTAATCTGGTCCATAATTCTTCATCAGTTACATGTTCTGTTTTCTGTGTTTCTTCTTTAGCTTTCCCTTGTTTGTACTGTCTTACATTTTCTCTATGCTTTGCTCTCCAAGCTTTGTCTTCTTCTTCGGAGTATACTTCAACTATTTCTTGGCCGGTGCCTTCAAAAATATTTTGCTTGTTAAATGACACTTGGTTTCTTAGATAATCCTTTTCTTTCTTATATAAATTCAGCTTTTCCTGTGCACCTGGAACAAAAATACTGATAAGTAATTGTTTAAATAAATGAGTATATTTTAAAATAAGTTGTCATTTTGCAAAGACTCTTACCCTTTATTCTATGCTGTCTGAGCACTTCTGCCTGTTTAAGAGAACATTTGGCAAAGTAATCAGCACCAAGTGAGACTGTCACCTCATTAGTATGCTTTAGTTCACCTCTAAACAGTATCCTGCTACCTATAGGCACAAGTATAGGGACTTTCAACTTTTCAGCATATACATTGAAGTCCAAATTCTTAAGGTTCTGTAGATAATCTTCCCAGAAACGTACATTCTTATCGTTTTCTAATATACTCTGAAAATAATAGGGTACATAAAGAAATGCTACTAAACTTTATTGGAATAATAAATAAAATATCAATAAATATCCTGGAACATTCTTTACAAGTAGCCATCTGATTTCAAACTGAGCTATTCTTGTACCTACTCTGGTAGCAACAGTCTACTACTTACAGACTTGCTCATGGAAACAAATGTTTGTTTTGGTTATGAATCGAATTCAGTACTTATTTATGTCATATAATATCGTCAATCCACTAAGCCCGTTAAAACGTTTAATTAAAGATTTAAAATACAAGATAGTAAGCGGAGTACCTTTTCATACAATTTATTGAGAAAGTTCATTTTCAAGTTTTTGTTCTATCTATTGTGTTATTATCTCCAAATTTCTATGAATATTTGTAATAATTACTTGTTAAAGTGTGTATTTCAACTCATTTAAACTATAGGTGGTTTTGTTATTCCAATCAAAGATAATTTAATCACTAACTATTTGATCACTAATTCCAATTTGATAGTATTTTTGAATAACCTCACTTCACTTCACTTCTTCACTTCACTTCTTGACTATGATGGCATTAGATGCGTTTTTTACACAATTCTGCCAGTGTCAGGGTATTTGAAGATAAACGATGGAGATTGATCGGTAAAAAAAAAACAAAATTGTCAAATCAGAAGATATTGACCGGTGGCGAATTTACCTAGAACAAAATAAGGACAACACTTTCCAAAATGGCCTAAAATCCGCCGTGATGCTTGACAGCCAAAAAGATAGAATTGTCAGCCGTAAAATAGCAAGCACAACAATTTTAGATGTTTAAATATTAAAAGTTCGATCACAAGCAGAGTGGTGGAGAAGAGGAAAAACAGAGGTTGTTCTTTTGTAAAATTTATGTAAATAGAATAATATCTTTATTATTATGTGATTTAGTTTTTGCTTTTGCATCACATAGCCAACCGTTAGCAAACAAATAGAATTCAAGAATATGGTAACACTAAACATAAGACGTCAAAAACATACGGTCGATACGTGTTCGTTCAACTTCGTAAATAAATAATTACTGAAAAAACTAATGAAAAATACATAACACACGCAAATTTGTGTTAGGAAACCAGAAAAATGGATGAGATTAAGTCAATCCTACATGAACTGTATGTGTTTTCGGAATGGAAACCAGAACCGGAGTACATAGTGAGTTTAATGAGAAAATATGTTCGCACAACACCCTTTCCTATTTTTTTTTCTTTAATTATCATAATCTCTTTATTTTCACTTTATTTTTTAAGACATTATATGTAGGACGATTATTTGCTGAATCAATAATGTTTTTTATAGCAAAAACCAGACAGTATTCTGCCAGAAAATATATCTGCTCTTTGGCGATGGGTGAAATTCTTTGGGCCCAAGAAAAGTCTTATAGATAGCATTACTGCGTGAGTATTGTATACATTAATTAGAGTAAACTTAAATTCGTTTGTGATTTTTCGTATATATTGTCCTTATTTGTATATTGTTTCCTCATTAACAAATTTTTGGGCTTAGCAGCTTTTCTTACTATCTTGAGCTAATTTGTTCTCTCTAACAAGTAGGTGAACCCAGGAAAATTGTATTGAGAACTTTATTTATGAATTTATTCTGTGTGTACTAAATATTACACAGATCCTCTTGATCTAATTGTAATGCTTACAAATTATAAGATTTATGAGACCTATATTAGATAAACTTTTAGTAATTGCTTATAGTTTTTTATATTTATTTGTAAATCTTAGACACAAGGAGCATCAACAAAAATGGCGCATTGCTCTGGGTGATGAGGGCAAAGTAATAGCAGTACTCACTGACAACATATTGGAGATCAGAACTAAAAGATCTGATTATGCCACTATTGCAGCAAGGACTACAGGTATGAATCTTGTATAGTTTATTAATTATTTTTATACACCTGATATGAGTGGTATGACAACCTTTTTTTACTGTGTTTGAAATAACAAAGTTTTATAACTCAATTGTATTAACTCTAACTGCCTACACTGCCACAAAGTTACACATTGATTTTGATTGTTTCAGTAAACCGTGATGCCTATCCTCAGTGGCGGAAACTGGTTTGGAGTCCCGACTGCTCATTTGTAGTAATTGCGTATGGTAATGGGGTTGTCAGCTTCTTTGACTTGACTGCTTCAAACCTCTTCAGCATTCCTATTGTAAGTATATTTCTCATTACATATAACAAAATAGTTATATAATGAAGTATGTACAAAAATATATTTTGAAAAAGGTATAAACAAATATGTTATGGAGGGCAAAGTCCAGGGCATATAGAATTCAAGTGTTAAAGGTTATTTTTATAGATATCCGATTTTTTTTTCTTCTGTTTCTTATATCAATGAGCTTTTATTAAAGCAAAAAAAAATATCATGCATATGCCCTATTGAAAGAGCTGCTTCATTGTTAGATAGAAAAAGCTACATTGATACTTGTTTATAGGACTGTTCCAGACCAGGCGGTCTGGAGTGTACAGACAACACACATGCTGTCGCCGATATTATTTTCATGCCGCTTCGCGTGAAGAATAACAAATGGTAATTTATCTTTACTAATATTATAAAAGACTTTGAGAGATTGTGTCTTTTTATTATTTTTTCAAAGGCAATCAACATTTACTAGTGGGTGGATTGGATCATGATAAAAACCTAGAAAACATAGAATTAGTTTTATCCTAAAAATGCGGATGTACAGACAGACTCATAGCTTTGGATCTTTCAACTACAGTGCTTAGAGCACAATTACTTCAAGGATCAAGGAAGTTATATATCTAATCCTCTAGTTTAGAGATATAACTCAAGATTTCAGTTATATTTCTTTAACTATACCTACCTACTGTAATTATTGTTTACATTGTCTGTCCATGCTGTGCCCACATGTTTTGGGTTCATATCTAGAACTATTATATCGATCTTTGTACTCTGCCTCCTATTGCGATGTGAGCCTTATAAAATAAAATAAATAAACATATTTAGTTTATTATTATAATTATGAAAAGTTTATTATAAGTAATTAGTTTTTTCGTGAGTTTTATGAGATAAATAACCATACTAAAAATATTACTAGATTCCTTTGGTTAAGATTACCTTAAGACTCATTTATTTGTCAGGAATTGGGAGGTGCTAGTAGTGACATACGATGGTAAGCTGCGCGGGTACCTGGTATCACAAACGGATGGGTTCAAGCTCCATCACTCGTTCAGGTTCCCGGGTGGCGTTGGTGCTGTTACATATTGTAATACACATTCTACGCTTTACGTCGCTGGTGTGCCTCGCGGGATAAAGGTACTTGTATGTTATTGTTGTGATTTTTTTTCTGTTAAATCTAACGCTAACTGGCCTGCCACGAGTAGCGGATTTGCAGTCTTGGCCGACTTAGGCCCTGTAACCGCCCGTATCTCAACTGAACGGGAGGTATTTAGGTAGTAGGAAGGCGTTATTATCAAACAGTGTAAATCTATCTAATACCTTTAAGCGAGCAATTCTTGTATAAAACCCGGTCACATTATCTCGAGACCTCGCTGGAATGCGAAACTCCCGGCCCGTTCTCCTATTGTTCTCCTATTAACACAATATTGTTGGAAATCTTATTGTTTATATAATATCCTACTAGAGGATGCTTGTTTTGCGCACCATATCAGAGCGCCGACGCGACGTGACGTCATCGACGCCCGGTCTCGAGATAATGTGACCGGACAGTAGGTATATAATCTGAATCACGGAAACGGCTCCAACGATTTTAATGAAATTTAATATGCAGGAGGTTTCAGGGGCGATAAATCGATCTGGCTGATTTTATTTATAAAAAATCACGATTTATCAAAAAAAATATACATTAAATCGGGCCTTAGGACAAATCTGCCACTGCCCGTCAGAATCAGTATTGGTTTTATTATTATTTTCGTACAATAGCGTATGTAAGATTTTGACCATCCTTGCGCGAGTCCAACTCACACTTATCAGGTTTTTATCAATATAATTGTTCCAGGATCCATCATCACCCTTGAGTGCGGGTATAACAGCGTGGCGTATACTGAACGACGATCCGTTCTACAAGCTGTCCGTTGTGTCGGACCAGTTGGAGGCGCAGTTGGCCAACGAGAGGTTCCACTTGTACATACCGTTTCTATCGTCTAAGCACCTGGTAAGTTCTCTCATAGGATATGTGACGTACACACGGCCACAGATCAAGCTACACATTTTTGTTGCTAAATAGCGCCTATTACAACCGCATAAGGTGCCGGTAAGTGTGTAGCTTGGTTCGTTGGCCGTGTGTACTCATGCACTGTCAGAGTTTTATATTTGATTTTTGCCTTGTCTGAAAAAGACCGGTAAGTAAATCAGCATAGTTACATAAATCAAAGTTTGTGTGTATGGATGAATGTTTGTTACTCTTTCACGTAAAAACTATTGATCGGATTTGGATGAAACTTGGCACATAGATAGATCATACCCTGGAATAACATATAGGCTACTTTTATCTCGGGAAAACGTAAGATACCTCGGGAACGCGGGTGAAACCGCGGGGCAGAAGCTAGGAACTGTTTATGTCCCGGGAAAACATATGATACCCCGGAGCGGAAGCAAGTATAGTATACATATAAACTATACGGCTTTTTCTATTTTCCAAATTCCAAAAATATTATAAGTATCTAAACATGAAAATGAATTCATAAAGAGTCATCAGAGTCTTTACTTTCTTTGGTTATGAATGGTTTGAATCTATTCGTTCTATCACCAGGCATTCATAGTTCATATGGTGCTATCACCCGACGGATCCAAGCTGGTATGCCTGCACTGTAACGGTGACGTTTCAATATGGCGGCTGCCTCTCCTGAAGCTATTGTACCGCTGGCCCCTCGCGACCCAGCCGGAACATGAACTGCGGAACCCTCTCGTCAGCGAGGAGAAGCTGGGGAAGAAGGACCTTGCTGTTTACCACGCGGCTGATGTCAACTGGTGGACCAATGAGGTAAGCGTGGAGTATCAAATTTACTTTACTGCACAGTCAGCGTCTAAAGAGGTTTTAAAAAAAAACTGCCTATTATACATACAACATTACTTTTAAAATACCATAGAGATAAGGAGGAAATAAAATACGGGGTACTTTTCAATGTGCAGCAAAATTGTTCTCATCATTACCCTATGCAACATTATGAACAACTTGTTGAGTAAAAAATCCTTGAAAAAATGGTTAACTATTGAAAATTAACTCTTTTTAAAGATATTTTTTTTTTTCAGGAAATTATACTGTCACGATTCAGCGGCGCAGTCTCTGTGTGTAATGTTGAAAACATGATCAATATACTGGGGAAGAAACCGGAGTTCTTCCAGGGGTCTCCACAGGTTAGTTAATGAAAACAGGTACATACCATTAAAATATAATATATAAATATATCATAAGTATTTACCTACATTTTATTGTGTGTACAGGTGACATGCGCCCACGACGGTACTTTCATGGCGCTGGAGTGCGAGTCCAATGTCCTGCCAGCGAAGAAATCGCGTAGTGATGAGAGCGTTAGTATTGACACAGGTTATAAAATATAAATTTCAATTTCCCTGACTGGTCACTGATTGATACATCAATGTATAGCCTAAGTCGCTGCTCTTATGGACATGAAATTCTTGTGAAGTGTAGGCACTAAGAATGAGTTTAGTAAAAATCTTCTACGAGAGTAAAATCAGGGATCGCAGGTGAAATCGCGGGCGAAAAGCTAGTAATATAATTTAAGAACAAGCATGCGACGTGCATTATGAAATCCTTGAAAAATTTGACACTGATTGACGTTTTTCCACATTTTGCTTTTTTCTTTCTCCACAGATGGAAGTAGTAAAAGTTGAGTACGAGACAGAAGACACAATGGTCGAACTTACCAAAGAGTTATTTAAGTCTATTCTCTATGCTATTACGGACATAGAGACGTTCCAGCCGAAGCCGAAGAGGATCACCGTCGTCTCCAGGGTATACCGACTGCTGGGAGTCAAGAGCACCACTCCCACTGAGCTGTTCTCTAGAAAGGTATACACATCTCTATCTGATGATACTGCTACGAAAATGGGTAATACCAAGGTCCTCATAACAGGATAAAATAGGAGTGAGAAAAAAGTGGGTTGGGTAGTTTGTAGTACACTCCAGCTGGGCTATTTTAAAAACCTTTGATTCGACATCGGAAACAGATGAGACCAATTGCTATTTTAATTTCTTCGTAAACGCTAACGAACGTTTTCAATCTGTCATCCGACTGCTATTTAAAATTGCCTTTTGACAGTTCGTCGGGAACGGAATCGATATTAGAAAGTTTTCGCTTCCGATGCCGATGTCGAATCAGAATGTTTTAAAATAGCCATACTGGTTTACTACCACCCTCAAGAAAAGTAAGTATTGTTAAAATCTATACATGACTTACCATCAGGTAGACCGCCTATCAAAAAGCCAGACGTAAGAAAACCTAAATAAAGTTTTTTTTTTATAGATCGAAAGCGGTAACTATAAGGAAGCACTGACATTAGCGGAAACTTTCAACTTGGACAGTGATCTAGTGTACCAACAGCAATGGAGGAAGAACCCCGTCTCTACTGATGCCATACAGAAATATTTGGTAAGCTATGTAGCGACATCTGTCGGTAACATAAATAAGTTTACACTACCAATAGATAGATGGCGCTATGATACGAATGATTGTTGCAAAATGTTACCGTAAAATCTGCATCGCGCTATCGAAGTTCTCCGAGTATTCAATGTAAAGTTGAGTCGAGGGGAAGGGTTGGGCAAAGTTAAAGGGCCTCTTTAACTTATTTTGACCAATTTAAAAGTTTTGAAATCGTCATAAGTCAGTCATCATCATCTTTACAAACTCAGAACATTTATAGATTTACGTTTTCTATTAAAACAAATTATTTTTTTATGAAATTTTAGAAAGTAAATCAAATTGCAATTGCTAAAGTTTGTAAGATATTGCATTAGTCCTGTGACAGTAGCCAGAGTCATATGAAAATGAAATATATGATATGACATTGCAATAAGGTTCGTCTGAAACTGCATTTTCTTAATCAGTATACTAAAGAGATTAACTTTATTGCAAAGAAAAGGCTCATTTTCGTATCACTCTGGCTACTCTAACAGAACTCTTGCCATATACAAATCATAAGAAAGGACTCTTAACTCTCGTGGGTGTAACTATGAAAATTGAACATTATGTATGTTATTTATTTATTAAGACACACACCAGAATATAACCTGAGCTGAACTAGGTGACACTCCAAAAACATGTGCCCTTTTTTGCTTACTCTCAGAGCAAAGTATCTAAGAAGATTTGGGCGGTGCATCAGTGCGTGGATAGACTACCAGAAACATTGCCAGCCGCCAAGGAACTGCTGCAGTTTGGATTGGAACTCACCAACGAAAGGATACTCAATGGTAAATTTCCTTCATGACATTGTTTTTTTTCCACGATAATACAGCATGGGGTTCTTCAAGAAGCTTATGAAGAGATTTCAGGATTGCGCCATGGTGTAGCAAGTGCTGTGCATATAGGTTACAGTGACCGCTTGCCCTCAAGTGGGCCATATATTGCTCATGGAACCATTTTCGACATTGTAAAATTTGTAACGATTTAAAGATTGTAACTGATTGCAACAAAGTTAAAGGATTGCCCTCACTGTGCAATATAAAAAAACTGTAAAACTTACCGTGAGAGACTAACTTACTAACCTACTGACTATTCACCGCCTAAACCTGTGCACCTGAAATAATCTTTGAGAACCCTAGGGATGAACTATCGCGATTCCCGTTTGACGTCGCGCCTAGTCGAGGCCACTAATAAGGCTAGCTTTGTTTTTCACCTAAAAGTAGACGCCCTGGTGTGATGTTTTTTTTAACTTTTTTGTATCAATAAAGAGACACTAAAAAATACATGTGTGCCAAACTGCTTTTCTATATATTCTATATGTTATAATATTTGTTTATCTTATACAGAAATCAACAAAGACAGATGTGAAGATTCGTTCAAAGATCCCGATGATATAACTCTGGACGATCTAAACGCTTACACTAGTGAACTATTACGATGCAGGCACGTCATGTTGTTTTATACGGAGAGACTCCGATTATATGAGGTATGTGCATTATGTATTTGATACCAAGATATTATAAACTGGGGGGGCTAAAACGGCCGCTCGAGCAATATTGCTATGCAATTCCTATCTCGTATTTACAGCAGATTAAGGTGTAATTTGTCTAAATTGTTAATTAATTGATCACCAAAAAATATTTAAAAAATCACTTGCTCTGCTGTAAATTCGAGATATGATTGCATAGCTATATTGCTCGAGCAGCCGTTTTAGCCCCTCTGGGTGATTTTTTGAAAAAAAAAAATTTCGGGATTTTAGGGTTGGTCCCATGGTAAAACTTGTTCATTATAATTTATTTATTTATTTTATAATGAGTAAAATAATCCCTGAAAAATTGGGCGGTGATTAAAATATCATCCTGTATATTTATGAAGTATGTATCAATTACTAAATTCTAGAACTCAAACGTAAAATTGACTTCACAGGCAATTTTGAAATGCGAGAAATCCACATACGTAAAAGACGAATACGATCGGCTCCGAAGCAATAGCTTAGTCCATAGCTCAATAGAAATAGCAAAAGAAGGCCGCATAGAAGCGCTCACATGTCTATGGCCACATATAGAAACCGTCACCATGCAGTTGGCAGTTCTGGAGAAGTTGCCAGAGACAATAAATCCGATTGACTATCAGCATCTTTTGCCAACTAAACATCCGCTGGAGTGGTTCGAGAAAAAATCGCCTATAAAGATACCGCCTTCAGAACATGTGCATGATTGGTGCAGGAAAGAGATATTTAGGTACTTTTATTAATTTTTTTGGTCAACCATCTAGGACTTGGACTAGGACTGGTGGATCCTATGTTCTTAATTGGTCCAAAAATATGATATCTAAATTTATAAACGGAGAACGTGACTGATTGACTGACTGACTGATCTATCAACGCTCAGCTCAAACCACTTATAATGAGCGATTAATGACGCCGCTATTCGAGCAACAAATATTGGGTTTATTTTTGTTTGACGGCCATATCAGTACGTTGTGAGTCTGTAAATACTTATATACATTTCAAATGTTTTTAGTTTTGGGGGTCGAGCGCTCTATGTTATTGTAGTTAATCTTTATAGCATATTATTATGTCAGACTCTTTCACTATTTATTATTCTTATCAGGTCAATTTGGAGCTCAAACTGGTCAGAAGACACGACACCAGAATTCGAAACGGTGGGCGATATGTCATATATAGTCGTCGACATACCGAAATGGTACGACAAGCGTGCGAGGGAGATAGAGGAACACAGCGGCCTTGTGTCGCACGCGCTCACGTTGGTTACCATAGCAACCGTCGGCGGCGGAGTCGGAAGCCTCGACCATATAATGTTTCATCTGTTGACTTTGGATACGTTGATCTATGATATCAATGTTGAGGGGATTACCCTCAAAGAGTTGCAGAATATGTCCATACTGGAGACTTGTCGCATGCTGATGGGGATGGTAAGCAAACTAATATGTCCAATTTACTGTGGGATTATGTACAGAACCATAGTTATGGACTTTTTGAGATTTAAAAAAATCCTATTTCAGCTTTTAGAGTTGCTCTGACTTAACAGTTGGTCATTAATGAGTTTGTTGAGAGAGCAAGTTTGTTCCTCGTTCAACTTCTATCACCGAAAGCAATTTGAACTAATTTTTAAAGTCGGATATCTTTAAAATTAAATCATCTGGGCTAGAGCAGAATTTTGCTGATGTAGTTTTGTCTCGGCATAAGTCGGGCGCTCTTACAAAAATCTTTCTTGTCCAAATGATCCAGCTTGTCTATAGGAGTTTTGTTTACCTGCAGTCCAAACCAGCAACCTTCATATCGGATCTGAAGCAATACGTGATACCGTTTTTGAAACGGTTCGAGAATCTGTCGAAACGAGCTGACACTTGTCTCAATGGGCTCACGGAATACCTCGAGAGTATAAGTGTAGAAGACCTCTCACCTATATTATTGGTATGTCATTTGATTTTTATATCTTTAGGTGCAGTTTAAATCCCACTTTTTTGAAATCGAAATAATCTTGTGAATTGATAAAATATAATTCTTTCATGACACTTAGAATTTAAACAATTTAATGCAAAAGGTCGCATTCGTGTAAAGTAGTCTGGATACTGGACCCATCAAATCACAATGACTGACATGAAAAGAACATGTAAAGAAAAAATATGTCGTATCATATAGAAGATTCATCATCATGTCAGCCGAAAGACGTCCACTGCCTGACAAAGGCCTCCCCCAAGGATCTCCACGATGGCCGGTGTTGCGCTACACGCATCTAGCGGTTTCCCGCGACCCTCACAAGATCATCGGTCCACCATGAGGGGGGCCTGTCCTCGCTGCGTCTTCCGGTTCGTGATCGCCACTCCAGAACCTTTCTGCCTCGGAAGATTATAGGAGATTGTTATCTTAGTATTCAGGAGTAATTACTGAGTTTATCCGGCTCTTCTGAGCAAAAACAACCGAACTGTGCGTTAGAGTCTGAAAATTCATAAATGCCTATTATCTCCATAAATTCTGTCGATAAAACTTGGCTTCATAAATAATGAAAGCTTCTTTTTAGGTGCTCCAATCACCAAGTGAGTTTGAACTAGACGTCCGCACACATTTGGAGCTGGCTGAAAGATGTCTGTACGCGCATACTGGCACTGACCAGTTGGACAAGGCCTGTGATTTGCTCGACACTATATTGAAAGAAAGGTATTTGAAAAGTGGCCACTATCTGAAGTATTGATTGTATTTTTTTGACATTGTGTCTATTTATTTATTGTAATCAGTGTAGTTAAAGAATGTAAATGGCCGACGCTATTTACTTCTCGCTCTAACACTATGGCCGTCTATACTCACACCTGTCGGTATAGATCGTAAAAAAATAACGTTACTCATGTTGCGTGAATTCGTGAACTAGACACGTTTTGAGATTTTCTGTGGTGTTTTCGCTACAATGTCACTTACAGTGCGACAAAGATCTTTTGGCAGTTGAATGACATCGGCAGGGGGGCGCTCTTTAACTCTTAACACTATCTCTCTGACCACTTTCTACTATTTAAGATAGATAGATAACATTTATTGTACATAAATCAACATTTAAAAATAAAAATAAAAGCTTAATATTATTATTACTCTAAGCTTATTATTATACTTTCGGCATATATATGATTAAATAACAAGCAACAACATACAATATTAATAATCAGTCGTTAATAGCAACACCTCTGAACACACTGAAGCAAATTTACCAGCACCCCACTTAAGGCCACACTCCGCTAGTTTAAGGAGCTAGGATGGCTTGGGTAAAGCTGGCAGGGGGGAATGTACAATATACCCCAAGCGGGACGTCAGTGCAGGCCTTATCGCCCCCACATAGAATAAGAATAAGGCTATCCGTGTTTTGAGTTGTTCGTTATACTATGATGTATCCGGACGCCCCTAACACGGAGCTACGTGAACAAGTTCGTACTAGTACGTAACCGATATTTTTCCCGTCCCTGACGGAACACGGCAGGGGGAATCATTACAATAGACTCTACCACCGGTTCGGAATACACTTGAACTGAGAAGACTGTTCACAAGTGTCGTGCCAAAAGATGGTTGTTGCACTGTATATGTGACAGGTATGGTATATGTGGCAGGTATGGTATATGTGGCAGGTATGGTATATGTGGCAGGTATGGTATATGTGGCAGGTATGGTATATGTGGCAGGTATGGTATATGTGGCAGGTATGGTATATGTGGCAGGTATGGTATAGGGGCGTGTATGTGATGTGATGTGTTGTGTGACAGTGACGGCAGCATATCGAGCAGCTCGCTGGTGCGGCGCGTGCAGGAGCTGGAGCGCGTGGTGGCGGGCAGCTCGCGGCTGGCGTGGCGCGAGGTGGTATGGTATAGGGGCGTGTATGTGATGTGATGTGATGTGTGACAGTGACGGCAGCATATCGAGCAGCTCGCTGGTGCGGCGCGTGCAGGAACTGGAGCGCGTGGTGGCGGGCAGCTCGCGGCTGGCGTGGCGCGAGGTGGTATGGTATAGGGGCGTGTATGTGATGTGATGTGATGTGTGACAGTGACGGCAGCATATCGAGCAGCTCGCTGGTGCGGCGCGTGCAGGAACTGGAGCGCGTGGTGGCGGGCAGCTCGCGGCTGGCGTGGCGCGAGGTGGTATGGTATAGGGGCGTGTATGTGATGTGATGTGATGTGTGACAGTGACGGCAGCATATCGAGCAGCTCGCTGGTGCGGCGCGTGCAGGAACTGGAGCGCGTGGTGGCGGGCAGCTCGCGGCTGGCGTGGCGCGAGGTGGTATGGTATAGGGGCGTGTATGTGATGTGATGTGATGTGTGACAGTGACGGCAGCATATCGAGCAGCTCGCTGGTGCGGCGCGTGCAGGAACTGGAGCGCGTGGTGGCGGGCAGCTCGCGGCTGGCGTGGCGCGAGGTGCGCGTGCCGCCCGCGCTGCTGCGCGACCTGCGCCCCAACCTGCCGCAGGTCACCCTGCTGCTCAACAGGCTCGCCAGGTCGCTCGCTATCGGGTAACTATTTCTGTTTGTCATCTTTTCACACAGATCCTATTAATATTATGTGAGTATGGCTGGATGGATGTTTGTTACTCTTTCACGCAAAAACTACTGAACGGATTTGGATGAAAATTGGAACACGGATAGTTTATAACCTAGATTAACACATAGGATACTTTTTATCCCGGGAAAACATAAGATCAATGGAACGCGGGTGAATCCGCGAGACGGAAGCTAGTATAATATAAATAATATCCTGGGACATTCTTCACACATGATTATCTGATCCCAAACTAAGCAGAGTTTGTACTATGAAAACCAGATAACGGATATACTACATATAATACTTTTTTTTTGTAACTACATATTTATATATGTCGGAGAGTCGGGTTGTTTGTCCGACTAGATTGGCTCAATTTAT
Source organism: Tethea ocularis (assembly GCA_963555595.1). Classification (NCBI taxonomy): domain Eukaryota; kingdom Metazoa; phylum Arthropoda; class Insecta; order Lepidoptera; family Drepanidae; genus Tethea; species Tethea ocularis. The sequence goes on from OY741958.1 coordinate 13,066,551, forward strand.
TATCATAGTGGAGGTGTCGGTTGAAATGGTGGCAACACTTGCGGTGAATGAATAACCTATGACTGAATGATAGTTTATGATACAAGTTAATGTGGGTAAGATCATTACGGGCGGATGGAACACTTTGTCACGAGCTCTCGAGTTGTACACACGTCGGTGGAACTGTTGTTTCAATTGATACTGAAGTCTACCTTAATGTGAGTCTGTACGTGAAGTGATTATTTGTCAAATTGCTACAATAAATCTATCGGGCCCATGAGGAGTTTCTTGCGTCGCTTCTTCTCCTCATACGGGACTGTTCCGAAGCGATGGTATTACGTTGTTTCATTGTCTGCACTACGTCCACTGAATCGGATCCTGATACCACTGAACCCTATACGTGATGTTTGTATCGCTGACGCCGACATATAGATAATTACACCCAGACTCAGGAGAAACAGACATGTTCATGCACACAAATGTTAGTAGTGGATGGGCATACCGGCATATAGGCAGCTGCTGCTTGCTAGTTCAAATACAATTTATCGAAGAGACTCGAGAATGTTTTCTTGTTATAAAAGTGTGACATCATGCTACCGCTAGATTACGGACAGGAGGTGTTTAACCACTATAGTAAATGGTGATGGGGCTGAAAGTGGGAAACGCACAAAGCCAAATAATCCATTTTGTCTGGGTTATAAGATATCGCTATTTGAATATGCTATCAAAATGTTTGACAGTTTGATTTCATAAGTCAAACAATTATGAAATTACAGAGGTAAAAAGCCGACTCAACAAGACTGGGAGAGTCTACTAAAAGACATCCTCGAACTACAAGCGACGCTATTTGACAGCATCTCTAAAGAACAATGTTATCAGGTTAGTTATACTACTACCCTTGATGTGACAGCAATAGTTTGAAACATAATTTTTATGTTTCCTTATTCTTGTTTAATTATGTAACATGATAGATAGTAACGACGAATCTTTTTAGTTTAGGAAATATATTATTTTTCCTTCTTGCTACCAGTTGGAATCCATAGAAATTATATTGTTATTCTTGGAAAAACTGCATCAAATTGGTTAATTTTTTCGAGTTTCTAAATCCTAATTATTTTGAAACTTCATTGTTTAACAATAATCTTATTTACCACACTACAGGCCTATATTAGTTAGTCTGGCTGCACACCTAACTTACAAATTCTTTAGGGAACAATTAATCCGCGCATACATTCATATACAGAATTATACACTTACTAGCTAGTGATCCTTCAATAGCTATTTCGTAGCTGCTTCTACGACGTAGCACGTCTATATAAAATTCCCTCCCTAGATATATGCGTCAGCACTTCTCACATCAGGCGACGCGTCAAGTATCCGTCTCGCAGCAGATGTTCTCACCTGTGAAGCGGACGCAAGACGCGGGAACCATCTGGTTGAATACGCTAAGAGTGTTGAACTGATATCTAACGCTTCTAAGGAGTACTTCAACTCTGCGTCCAGTCTTACAGATCCGGCGTTGGAGTTGGCCAAGTATGTGGGATTTTCATATTAGGATTATATCATAATGCTGGTACGCTGGTTTCAGCTTTACCAGCCCCCTGGGCGAGATGTGACCCCCTTGACCTTGTAATATTTTAGTTTGTGTTTATTGTAACGAAGTTCCTTGTCGCGCGTTGCGAAAGGGGGCTAGACGGAAAAAAAAAGACCAAAAGTTGTAACGATCGACACGACACTGACCGACACGACACTTTTTGCTATAGTTATAAGCCGTGCGGCGTGTGCGTGTTTCTCTGTCTGTCTCTCTCTCAAGATACGTCAAAGTATTGATTATACTTCGTTCCATCCGGGTGTCCCTTGACACCTGTCAAGTTTTTTTATTGTGTTTTTGATCACAAGGCGATTCGTAAATGGCGTATTGAGCTAATGCTGTAAAAGACGGGCTATTGCATATCTTTTGGTGGTAATCATATGTAATGAAACACCTTTAATGATTTCCTCCAATGCGGTGCGCTTCGATGAAGACCATTTTGTGGGCGTGGTGAGCTCTCATTGGATGATTTTCAATAATGGTGTTTATTACGATTACCACCAAAGATACACAGTAGGTTGGGAAAATGAGATGACACCATTTTTTGGGGATATCAAAATATATGTTTATTTTATTTATTGCAGCACATAATACCGAATATAATCTTGACAAGGTATTTAAAGATATTAAGATAGATGATCTAGCTAGATATTTGTTTGTTCCAGATGCTGTTTGACACTAATAAAGGACGACAATGAAGAAATTCAGCGGGAATTGGATCTAATAGCCGCTCTGCAAATATTGAGCGCTTTTGATCTGTCTATTATTCCCATACAAGGTTTAAAAATCTACCACTTATTACCTTATGTAAAAATGGTAAGATATTACATATGAAGATTTTTTATTTGTATTTCAGTTCGTCTCTGTGAAGATAGGATGGCGTTAATTGATAGATGTCTGAAGAATGATCCCAACGCATTTATGGCCAGCCACAAGCTTCTGAAGTTGGCCAAGTTGTTGAGGATCGGTGGTGACGACGAAATTGCCAGGTACACTAATCATATTTTGTATTATCAGTTACTTACTATATTAATGTTTTATTGATAGCTACATATATTGTAGATGATAAATTGCTCAGTTTCCGTGCACTTGAAATCCTTGGGTTTATTTTTGGTTTGACGGCTGCATCGGTATATGCACATGCGTCGTGAGTCTGTAATTATTTTCACAAATACATTTGGTATGGTTTGGTTATAGGCAACGAAGGTGACGAAGCTCGTAAAAGTTCACAACACTACACACGTCCCACTCAGTCTCGTCCCGTTCAACCGGCTCGAGCTGCCACTAGTAATCCGATCGCTCCCAAATAGTCGTAACTCGTACTAAGTTCTCCTCTCCCGGTAACGCTCTGAGCCGAGGTTCGTACCTCATTCGGGGGGCTGGGAGCCCTCTGCGCTCGCCGATTTGTCCGGTAAAGTTGCTGTAGCCATCAGAGGATACCAACTTTAGTACTTTAAAAAAATATGTGGGCGTCTCGGGACGCACGACAGAAGTGATAACTGAAACTAATCTAAGTCGAAGCCTGCCTACCGCTAACGTATGCGGGAGAGAAAGGGAAGCCCGACAGACTGGCGAACGAAGCGGTTTAGTCTCCCATAAGAAGTTATCCCTTCGTGAATTGTTTGTAGGGAGGGTCTAGTGATGCAGCTGGTGTGCGAGTACGCGGTGTCGGCGGGTGTGGCGGGCGCGGGGGGCGCGGCGGCGCTGGAGACGGGCGCGCGGCTGGCGGCGCTGCGGCACGGCGCGGCGGCGCTGCTGCTGGCGCACGTGGCGCACTCGACGCGCGCGCTGGCCCCCGCCGCCGCGCGCCGCCGCCTCTACGACGCCGCCGTCGCCGCCTGCCCGCCCGCTGACATCGGCGCCATCCTGCGGGACAGGTCACACATACTTTATTTTTCCTCTATGCTGGCCTTAGATGTTCTAGTTCAAACAGTTTTAACAGTTCAAACAGTAACCAACTTCAAAAAAGGATGAGGTTCTCAATTCGACTGTATGATAACTCAGATTTAAGGCGATGATAGCTCAGTGGTAGTGACGTCGAATGCCGAGACGAAGGTCCCGGGACGAAAACATCGCGAGGAAACCATAGCACGGTGGTAGAGTACTTTGTAGTACCCGCCTGGCTGGCTACCACCGACAAGTTGAAAATCTGTCGCCAAGCACCTTTCGGTGTGTTCCGACAGCTGCACTTGAGAGCCAGTGCCTTTCTAGGCTTTTTGTGCCTACTATCATCGGCCACATCAACACTGACCACGGTGAGATTGTGGTCAAACACAGGCCTATACATTGTAAAAAAAATATGATTTTTTTTTATTTACGCGATTACTCCGCCATATGTGAACCAATTTAAAAAAATATTTTTTTATTCGCATAAGTACCTATACTCCTGAGGTGATACCATTGTCACTGAGTCTCAGGCAGATCCTTTCATGGAAATAGCAAAAAACAGCAAAATGCAGAACGCGCACTCACGCCCCCTCATAGTGAAGGAGGAGTGTCATATTATGTCAGTCGAAAATCTTCCCCCAGGGGAGGAGTGGCAATATTTGTATGGGGAGTAATATTTTTCACTCTGAAAATATTTCATAACTAAAAAATAGGTTGAAAATGATATTTTTCATCCAAAAATAAGTGGCCGGTCTTGCGCTACCCGCATCCAGCGGTTTCCCGCGACCCTCACAAGATCATCGGTCCACCTTGTGGGGGAGATCCCCACGCTGCGTAAAGCATGTGTGGATAAGCTTATTTTTTCTTTGTGTGGAATTCACTCGCACATTCTTTTTACAAAGGAATGCTGCTGGAGAAAACGTAGGGCGGGAAACTGGTAAAGTATAATTTTTAATTCTCATTCAACAGATTGCGTCTAGAACTAGAAAGTCTCCAGCAGATGGGTTTGGCAATGAAAGAGTCCAGCCACCTCATGGAGCGATGGCCGTCCACTGACGACGAGTTCGCAGACGCCATAACCACGGTATTACCCTTATTACAAGCTTTTATTTACTTTTACCTGTCCCGTTGTCTGTAATGGAATTTTGCAAGTTAAATTTGACCCACTTACCGGTATCTGACTGAGCTGAAGTTTTGCATGCACGTGTTTATCGCGTGACAATGTAATATTATGATGACTTGGAGCTGATCTGATGCTAGAGCTGGAAGGTTGCCATAGGAACTCCGCAATAAAACGATACGACCTCATCGAGTTTGGGCTCATTAGAACCGTCTTAACGAGTAGTTGAAGACTGTGTAAAAAAAAGTAAAGTCGGCAATAAAAGCTTGTACCAAATTTTTTTTTTTTACAGAAACTTGTTGACTTAATAAACATAAGCAATTGTGTGGTTAACGTAGTTTTATACTTTCTTGTAGCCGGTGATCGAGAAGAAAGATCTGGTAGCGCCCGCTCTTCCGGAGAGAAGAATACCACTGTTCAATTATTTGTTGGGGTCTTTTCAAAATAAATTCGCTTTAAGGTAAGGAGGTAACACCTCACTGCAATTATCCGCGTAAGCCTAACATTCAGAGGCCACCGTCTAGTCTTTTAAAAAAAATCGGTTTGGATATATTTTCGATATGTTTTTTAAGTGGTTCAATTTATAGCATTAATTTTTTTTTGAATCTGAATGAATGAATGAAAATTGAATCTTAGAGAGATTACGCTCTCAACTCTCACACATTTCAATGAACTTATTTATTGCAAACCTTAAGATCTTAAAAATAAAACTCCACAATCCAGTGAGTTCAAGTCAGCGAGTCAAGAGCCGGCTGATCGCTCAGTCCACTGCCAGGAGTTCTACCACAGTTTATACCCGGAGCACAGCGTGTCGCAGTCCCACTACCGCTACGATCGGTTCTCGATACCGGACACGGAGGGACAAGGGCCAGTCGGACAGTCCGTCTTGAAATGGTTCTATATACAAAACTGTCTGGAGTTAGATAATACGAGCGAGATGGAGATCGAGGGTGAGTTTGTTTATCGTGGTAGGATGTATTTATGATGTCACATTGTATTTAGTTTGCTTCCACTTTGTTAAAGTACGTAATTTCTGGAATAGTTAAAGGTTCTAACGCAAAAATATTTTCCAAATAACACTGCTAGGTCTTGATATCAAACTCTTCAGCTTTATAATATTAGTATAGTTTATGCTTAAAATATTCAATGAATCTGTTAAATTAATAGGTCCACTAAAGACTGCGATTAAATTCAGTCGAAACAAATAATTGTTACTAATTTGACAGGACTACATTTCTTTTATCTTTGTTATGTTTTTTTTAGTAAGATATATAATTAAATTACTATTGGTTGCCAGCTATTAGTAAGTAAAAAAAAATATTAGTTAGTAATTATATAATCATTAATGTTTAATTTGTCGACCCCCGGTAAAAGCGTGCGCCCGGTGGATGGAGATATATTGAGTTTGTAAACAACAGAGCTTGAAATAAGTCAACATCCTTTCTTCCAGTGGTCCAAAAATGCGCAGAAGAGATGATGTACAAAGACACGGGTCTGAGCGTGGCGTGCTTGGTGCGCGTGTGCGCGGACTCGGAGGCGCTGGCGCGGACCCTCAACGCGGGAGGCACCTCCGCACCCGCGCCCGCGCCGCTGTGTGCCGCGCTCTATGCCGCCCTTATCAAGTGCAACGCGCCCGACCTGAGAGACAACGTCTACCTCACTAAACCTTCCGTGGTCTGTGGCTTTCGAATATACTTTTATAATTAAGGTGATGCCTTCGGTTGGAGCGCGAAATTCAAATTTTATTACGTTTTTTTGCTAATTGCAGCTCAGTTATAGGTCGTAAGTTATCAACATGTTATTTGCGACAAGAATGGTAGTATATTTACTGATTAATAACAAAAGAAATCATCAGCATATTCCTCCACGGTATATTAGTAACATTTTCATGTAATAGTCGTATATTTGTAACTATCGACTTTCATAAGTTCGTTTTTGAGTTTGAGTTTGTGTTTTGAGTTTGACATATTTCTCGTATTTGTTGCCTATTACCACGTGCCAAAACTTTCAAATTTCCAGATGGCCGAAACGACATTGAAGCAGAACAACGCATCAGAGGAGCAGCTTCAGATGATCAGGCAGTGCATCGACAAGCTGACCGGCATGGGCGAGGTGGAGTCGCTGCGGAAGATCGGCTTCACAGTCAACGGGCTGCTGTTCAACGCAGACGATGACTACAGGCGGGAGGTCATATGTAGGGTTGCCAGGTGAGGTGATGCATACGTAATGTATTAACCAGTCTGGCGTCGCTGTCCGTATTTGGCCCAACAATTTTGTTGGCATATGGCTTTTGTTTATAACAAGTAGTTTATTATTTTTAAATGTTATTTAAATTTCAACCTTGACAGGAAAATATAAGAATTATAATAATAACGTTTTTAAAGTCAATAAAGAGAAGATTCGCCTGCAAAAGAGTTGCTTTTCACGACTTTCTTAGATTTTCCTTTTTTTTTGATTTGATAGCGCCGGCTGACTGGTTAACAAGATAATTATCATCATAGCCAAATGCCATAAATAATACCTACAGTCCGCGCGTGAGCTCGAAGAAGAATCGAGGGCTGAGGAAGCGCGTGGGTGTGCGCTGCGCCCGACCCTCGCACTTTCCCTGTAAACTCTAGCTCAAAAATCATTTATTCAATTTAGGCCCTGTGAACTTGGCACTTATGAACGTGGAAAGTTACAATTGACTCTGCCACCGATTCAGAATACACTTGAACTGAGAAGTCTCCGGCAAGAAACTCAGCAAAGCTTATTTTTTCTGTGGATCTTTTCTTTGAAGTTAGCTAATTACAGCGTGCTCTCGCGTAATGGTCAGCACGCTTATCGATTCCTGTTTTTTTAATTTGAACGAAAAAGCTATCACGAAAGCATAGAATAAATACTACGTACTACACGAAAGTCACAGACGTGACGTCAATATTCCTTGTGATTCCTCGGAGTCCGCACGTGGATTTTAGATATAAGGCATACATTGCTTCCAATGTTTTCCGTCACTAACTTCCAAGTTATCTTGTGATTAGATGCGTTCTATTACAGACCATTCGAATTCCAAAATGTTGTGTCGTGGTGTGGCCCATCAATATTTAGGAAAGAAACATATTTTGACTACTCCATCAAAATATTTATTAACAAACAGACATTATTACCAAATGGTTATGTGATTCTTGAACGGTCATGAAAAGGCAAAAAGAAAAATTTGTTTGCCGAAACCCGGGATTGAACCGGGGACCTTTAGATCTTCAGTCTAACGCTCTCCCAACTGAGCTATTTCGGCTGATGTACTTTGTAACGAAATTAACAATCCATATCGAAACTAATGACTGTTATTATATTACAGAACAATTTTTTGACATTATTATTATTGATGATCAGCAAATAATGTACAGTTAGCGCCAAAAATAGCTGACCACACGCAATTCACAATATTCATATCCAGTCTGGCGTCGCTGTCCGTATTTGACCCAACAATTTTATTGGCATATATATGGCTTTTGTTTATAACAAGTAGTTTCCGTTACGCTTTTATTATTATTGACAGGAAAATATAAGAATTATAAAATAACGTTTTTAAAGTCAATAAAGAAAACATCCGCCTACAAAAGAGTTGCTTTTCACGACTTTCTTAGATTTTCCTTTTTTTTTATTTGTCAGCGCCGCCTGACTGGTTAAGAAGATATGAATAGATTATTCTGAAAGGGAGTTCCCTTTCACAATCTACTTTTGACGCTGATTGTACTATAGTAAATAGCATTTTTATGCGTGCCAAATTTCATCGCGGTTTTTGGCGTGAAAAGGTAACAGACAGATAGAATTACAAGTTATACTATTTTTAACGTAGCAACATAATTTTTTAAATAATAAGTAAGAGATAATATTTTTAATGTTTTATCTTTATTGTATTGTAGGTCGACAGAGAAAGGGCACGTGGAGACAGCGTGTTCGCTCGCTCGCAAGTACGGCGTGGACGCGCTAGACGTGTGGCTGCAACACGCAACCGCCGCTATCTCCGTCTCACAACTCTCGCTGCATACTCTACCCACTGATGACCCTCTCGCTCACACCAGGTAACAACCATAGCAACTTGGAAACCCCTTACATTCTAACTCGTGTAGCAGTAATATTTTTGGCCATTGAAGCAATTAGGTACTTAAGGTGAAACGTTCGGTTGGACCGCGAAATTCAAATTACAAAAGAAATCATCAACATATTCCTCCCAGGTATATTAATCAGTAAATATATTACCATTCTTGTCGCAAATAACATGTTGATAACTTACGACCTATAACTGAGCTGCAATTTCGCCCTCCAATCGACGCCTCCTCCTTAAATAAATATCAGAATCTGTGTATTGTACGTGTATTTTGATTTCCTCTTAAGCTATTTACTATGAATCTTATTTTTCTATCAATCAAGATTTTTTTTAAATATTTATGATGATAACCTGTCTGTAGGGTGAAAGATGCCCTTTGGCCTCATATCAGCGGCAGCGACCACAACGCTCTGATCAACTACTTCTCGCTGCTGAAGACTATTGATGACAAACCGCTCATCTTCGGACTCTCGGCCGCTGATCACATCAAGCTGTTGAAGAAGGCTAAGGCTGCCTCGTCTGGTAAGCAAGTTGAAAATCTGTCGCCAAGCACCTTTCGGTGTGTTCTGACAGCTGCACTTGAGAGCCAGTTCCCTTCTAGGCTTTGTGTGCTTACCACCATCGGCCACATCATCACTGACCACCACACAAGCCTATAAATAGTAAAAAAAAAGCTAACAAGCAAGCAACACCTGAAGTACAGACACACTCATAACTCTGCATATTTTCCTATACATCACTGATCACTGTTGGGTATATTAGGCCAAATACTATGGATAGTGCATTATCAGTATCAATAATCCTACAAAAATCAGGAGCCTCAGGTCTTTCATTACCTTCTGCAGGTCCTTAGAGTCGGATTTATTCGATTTAAAGAAATTCTTTAGTATTTCGTTTGGGTATAAGTAGAGAGCAGGTACAAGAGGTGTACTATATTTTACGAAAAAAGGAGTGTTATTATATGTTTGTAGTGAGTGTGTTTGCAAGTGGCATCCAGCCGATTTTGATTCTGTTTTTTACGTTTGAAAAGTGTTTTAATCGAGTGTTTTTATGTTTCAAGAAATTCCGCTCAGCCGTTTGAACCTCTTTTTCTAGTGTGTAGGGAATTTCTTTAAATTGAAATTAAAGTTATTGTAATTAGTTTGTGCGAACGTCTGACCCCAGACTAAGATTAAATTTGCGTTCTGGGAGTCAGTGCTCTCTCATTTTTACAAAGCATAAAATATATAAAAATAAAATACGAAGAATAAATGTAAGCGAGTATAGGGAGAGTGTGTGTGTGTTGGATAATGTGTGTATGTGTTGGTGAGAAGGTGAGTGTGGTGGTATGAATATCCAAGAAGTTGTAATGCTGGTTAGGTATTTCATAATGAAGTGCAAGTGAAATTGTATTTTATGGTTATAGAATTAGACTACAAACTGGTAGTGGAGCAGTCTACAGCAGAGCAACTATCGAGCCACGTGGTTGCGATAATGAAGCCGGAGAACGTGGGCATGGTGACCAAGTTCCTGCGCACGTTGCCGCCGCTGCTGCGACCACCCGTCTCCGTCAACTGCGTCTACACCAAGTGGCTCACTAAATACTTCTTTAGCGTGAGTTTAACTACCTTTATGGTGGATCAAATGAGAGCAAAAATAGTTTTTAATTTAAATAATATTCACGACTTTTTTCTGACCTTACTGATCAAATTCAAATATAAAAAAAATCTTTTCATCATATTATATTCTCTAGTTTTACATAAGTATATTTTTTGCAAATCTCTTGTAGCAAGGAATGTAGAGAAAACCTTAATTTAGATAGAATCATCATTTTTCATATATCGTTGCTTTAATCACGCGCAGGAACACAACTTTATGTTATTAGCCTGCAGTATTCTGTAAGGAGGTACTTTCACAGTCGAATGTCCAAGCCGTACTTTGTATAGCCAGCGCTTCAAAAATATCTCAACAGTTTAGAACCTTGTCAAATTAACGCAAGTCACAGTTTTTAAACAAACTATCAAAAGAATGTCAACAGATTTATTATGAAAGGGTACTAAAGTGTCAATATAGTTTTGACGCTGACTATACGAATTCGTAAAATATTTTCGGGTGAAAGAGTTCTATATAAATGTAGATGGTAATGTTAGGTGGCAGCCGCCAGCGCCAGCAACAAGAAGTGGATGCAGCAGTACCGGCAGTGCGCGAGCTACTTCAACAAGCTCGCCAAGGAAGACCTGCTGCAGTTCGTCGCTGATACCTGCTTCACCGATGACGCCATACAACGGTATATGATCATGGTTTATGGTTAGGGTTTATGGTTTCTCAAATAGGATCATAGAGGATCTCAAATATTTTTTTTTTAGAATTTTAATATAAATAGGTTTGAAGTTATTTAAGAAAATAGGCCATCCCCCCCCCCCTTATCTCCGAAACTACTGGGCCAAACATTTTGAAAAAAAAACAGATAATAGTTCTTTACCTATAAACCTGCAATTCATGGATATATGTATATAATCTATAATCTGAATCTCGGAAACGACTTCAACGATTTTCATAAAATTAGGTATGCGGGGGGTTTCGGGGGCGATAAATTGATCTAACTAGGTTTCATTTTTAAAAAACACGATTTCAAAAAAAAAAACTTATAGTTACCATCAACAAATTTTGGGTCAGATTTAAAAATATTTATAGAACTTAGTTAAACATGTACGGAACCCTCTCCACGGGAGTTTAACACGCATTTGTCCGATTTATTTTAAGTTAATTATTATTTCAGGCACAATTGAACGCATACATACTACAACAAAAATCATAATAATAAACAAACAAATATACCACACTACCCGCAGTACTCGGCCCAGCGTACCAACGAAAATCACCTGTATACCTTAATGCACACAATATAAAGTTGAATGTTGTTTGCAGCGTCCCGGCTGGTACTCGCAACCTGATGATAATGCAAGCGGTGGACTACTGCCAGCAGGAACAGGAGAATGACTTCAAATTCAACAAGAAGTATGTACTAGAACTTATATTATAAACTAGCTGTTCGTGCCTGGCGTTGCCTGGGTAATTTTATTGAGATTTTTATACAAAAAATACCATATAAAATTCCGACTTTCCCGGTGGATTGGAAGCAAATAACATATTAACATTTGTTTGTGTCAGTGAGCAAACGTGGGCCCAAGTGGGTCAGGAGCTGTCTCGGTGGGCGCGGTTCCTGGAGAACTTCCACTCCACCACCATCCAGGGACTCATCGACAACACCGGTGTGCCCCGAGGGGAGATATGGCCGTGAGTTATATATACCATTCTACATTTCTATGTGTCATATTTCGACGCCTTAGAGTGAAAACTTCGGTAACACTCGGAAATCCGAAAAGGTGTCCAATTGATTACTTACACTTCATTAAATAAACAGTAGTAATAATATTTTTTTACAGAATGGCTAGTATGGGTGTAAAGTAGTCACCTCTGGCTAACACTTTTGAGTTCATTAAAAATAACGCAGTTTATTTACCCCTTTAAATTTACCACTTTCGGATATATTTTGGACTTGCACAAAAACCCAAGTATTCGAAAACAAATACATTGGAAACTAACTATAAGCTTTGTGGTTGTCAAACCTTGCTATTTTTAACCGACTTCAAAAAAGGAGGAGGTTCTCATTTTGACTGTATGTTTTTTTTGTATGTTTGTTACGTGATTACTCCGCCATATGTCGTGTTCCATGGTGCCACAAATTTTTTCACTGACTTAGATTTGAAGTATAGGAACAGATCAAAAATGTCTAGAATATGAACAGGGCTTTTTTGATTAATTATGAAGTAATACGTAAAAAAAGTTTAATTATGATAAACCAATAATGTTACAATTGTCGATTGTGTGATGAACATCCCAGGATATAGTGTTGTATGTGATGTTGTAGGGAGATAGAGAAGAGTCACGGCGACACAGAGGTGATAGTGTCGTGGGTGAGTGGGATGGTGGTGTCGGGCGAGGTCCGCGCGGCGGCGCTGGCCACGCTGCTGCAGTGTCTGCACGCCAGCGCCGACGCCTCCGCCGTCTTCCACCACATCCTCCAACACCGGGTTCACACTGCCCAGTGAGTCACATATACTCAGCTACATAGTTCAGACACCAATGGATAGATGGTGCTGCAATATATCGACACTATTTACATGCAAACCTACATCGCGCTAGTGAAGTTTGTTCGCGCATTTTGCATATATACAAGATTCCAACATCAACAGTTGGACCGCGGTCCCCAGGCACGATGACCCGGCGCGCCCCACCAAATTACTGTTTCAATGTGTGTATTACATCCTTACGAAAGAGTTTGTATGTAGTTGTAAGTATGCGTCTTCAGTATTTTCATTTATTACCAGATTTGTTGGTCAGCAAAATCAAAATCAAAATCAAATCAAAATCAAAAACTCATTTATTCAATTTAGGCCCTGGTAAGACACTTATGAACGTCAATAGTTACAAACATTACAATAGACTCTACTACCGGTTCGGAATACACTTGAACTGAGAAGACTCCGGCAAGAAACTCAGCAAGGCAAAATTTTTTTTTTCAGCTAATCATAACTAGCAGACTGTGCAAGACCACGGACATGTCATTGTCATAAAGTACGTCAGTGCAGCGCCATACCTACTAATAATAATGAGCGATTAATTACGCCGCTAGTCGAGCACCAAATCTTTGGATTTATTTTTGTTTGACAGCCGTATCAGTACGCACACATGCGTTGTGAGTTTGTAAATACTTTCAAACTTTTTGAACATTAGAGCGGGGCGCCATGTTATCTATAATGTTATATGTTAAAATAGTAATCAATATGAACAACTTTTAATGAGTGAGCAACTCTGCAAAAAAAAAACAATGCAACAAAATCCTGTTTTTAAACATTACTTGCCTATTCTATTATTCAAGTACTAGATCAGTGTGTGGAAGGATATAAGTTACACTAGAACTGTCAGCCATTACATGTGTCAATATGTATTTCTCAGAGACATGGAGACCCTGGTTACCCGTTTAACTCAATACCACAAGGAGGGTGTTAAATTCCCTGAAGACTTGTTAGATAAAGTAATGCAAAAGGCCACAGAGCACCAGCTGCCGCCGCACAAACAGATCGGTTTATTCTCTCTCAGCCAGAAGAACAGGGTTCAGGATAGCGATGACATGTTGAAGATAGCTCAGTTCAGCATTGACTTGTTCAGGACTGAGTGGCCGGACTCGGAGTATGCTATGGAGTTAACTGGTAAGGAATTTAAATTTATCAATCATGGTTTATATGTACATTATATGTACACATTGCGTTATTTTTTTATTGTCTGACGGGCCAGTTGGCTCAGTTGGTTGGTTCGATTCCCATCCAGGACAAACATTTGTGAGCGTGAACATGTCTGTTTGTCCTGAGTCTGGGTGTGATTATCTATATAAGTATGTATTTACAAAAAAGTAGTATATGTAATATATCAGTTATCTGGTATCCATAGTACAAGCTCTGCTTGGTTTGGGATCAGATTAACCGTGTGTGAAAAAATGTCTTAGGATATTTATTTATTTATTGTGTTTGATTCTACCGCCCCGCGGTTTCACTCGCGTTTCTGGAGGATCTTATTTTCCCGAGACAAAAAGTAGCCTATATGTTATTCCAGGGTATGATCTATCTATGTGCCAAGTTTCATCTATATCCGTTTAGTTGTTTATACGTAAAGAGTAACAAACATCCATACATACTCACAAACTTTCACAATTATAATATTAGTAGAATATTGATAAACTACATCTATTTACTGAATTCCAACACTAGGTTTAGGTTTAAAGAAACTTCTCCTCATAAAAGACAATAGTCACTTATAAATATGAAAGAGTTACAAATTTTCTACTACTGCGATATACTATACTTACATATATTTCCTACATAGATAATAAACTAGTAGAGGGGGAGGGTAGAGTGGAGGCGTTCACAAAGTTCCTGGAGCTGTCCAACACTTGGCAGAAGAAGAAAGCTCTCGTCGACGTCCTCAACTGCTGGCCCCCCACTGTCAGGTAATCTGAGAATACGTACTTATAAATAAAATAAGAATGTTTGCATGTATTCTAAGAAAACAATTAATGGGATTTTAGTTTTTGTTCAATTTTGACAATATTTAGTACTTAATTGCTACTTATAAATTATCAGCATGATTTTTTCAAAGAAAACCCACTACAGTAGTAGTCTGAGTGATATCGTGATATCAAAATTAACCTTATAGCTGTGTAATTATAGTTCATCTTGCAAAGAAATTAGGTTATTTTGCGAACAATTTCAAGGAATAATTTTATAAAACAAGTCTATTTATACCTAATAATTAATTACATTGCAGTGGCAGTGGAGAAAGGAGTTTGCACTGTGAATACCTCTACTCTCTACTGAAGTCCACAGACCAGAAGGAAAGCTTGGTGCTTATCAAACTGTTGCTGCGGCGGCCTGTGCTTACAGAAGAGGTATATAAAAAAAAACTTCCATAGGGATGATTAATTCACGTTGTCAGTACAACCAAAGAGATAATACAAATTTTGAATTGAGATCAAGCTGATACACTAATGAAATGTTTTGATACTTTAGATCAAACTTGAAAAATTAATGTTTCATTCCACTTAATTATATAATTATTATAGGAAATCAAGTGGATAGCAGATAACGTGCCAGAAAATGCGGTTATAAATACAATTTGGATTATACTATTGAGCAAATGCGACAGTTCCAAGGAAAGCATAATTAAGCTGCTGCTACAGTATAAGGTAACATCTTTCCCTCTTTGAGCAAAAGTCTCACTCATCAAGGAACTATTAGGGCGTTCCTTTTCTGTTGGATATTGATAAATTAAGCATTCTAAAATTCATATTCTTTTCAGGATTCAATCAAGGATCAAGATATTGAAGAAGATTTAATCAAGGAACTGCTTGACAATGAAATGTTTATTAAACTCGTACCCACTCCTCTATACTCATTTGTAATCAACTTCATAATCAGTAGGGAATCTATAGGAGAGCCTTCGAGTGTTTACACAGTGCATTGGGCCACCAATGAGCTTCTGAAAGCCAATTATTTGGCAGAAGCTGGACATATTCGTCTAACGGCTGCAGGCATCCCAGCCGCGCTCAGAGGATTCACACAATCTGTGTTGTATTGTAAGGACATGTTTAATCGATTTTGAACTATAACCATGCTTTAATTTTATTGAGATAATAAATCCATGATATTGTATTGAATTATTATGTGTTATTTGTGAAGTACGCTGTATTTTTTGTTATCTATTACGGGTTATGAGATATTCATCAAGTCAGCCGAAAGACGACCAAGGATCTTTACGATGGCGGGTCTTACGCTTCCCGCATCCAGCGGTTTCCTGCGATCCTCACAACATCTTCGGTCCA
This sequence comes from Tethea ocularis, assembly GCA_963555595.1. Taxonomy (NCBI): domain Eukaryota; kingdom Metazoa; phylum Arthropoda; class Insecta; order Lepidoptera; family Drepanidae; genus Tethea; species Tethea ocularis. The sequence continues at coordinate 13,082,635 of OY741958.1, forward strand.
CCTTGAGGAGATATGGCTGGCTACCACTAATTGTCTGTCGCTACGCACCTACCCGTTATGTTGCGAGAGTTGCACTTAAGAGCTAGTAGCCTTTTTTTTAAAGTCCATGCCTTTTATTCAATGTAACAAGTTGCTAATGGCGATTGAGAACTGTTGCCACTTGCAATCAGGTACCGCCTGTCTGTTTGCCATCCTTTGATATAAAGATTGAGTTAGCCAGGATTTTTAAGTAAGTAGGTAAGTAAAGAAATCATAGCACTAACAAAACGCTTGCATTTGACATAAGCTGTCAAGTGTCAATTTGATTGATATTTATTTTAGGTTAGGATAATTTACATACGAATTACGAGAATCTTTTTCTCAAAATAAATAAAAAAACAATAAAATAAGGTTCGGCGCCAACCATGCTTAGTGCTATCAGAAATACGTTACGGGTTCCTGTGACGAGTGTAGCTCGGTTGTTTCAAACGAGTGCGCCAGTAGCTATTGAGAAATTCGATCATAAAAGAATCCCCGCCGATGATGAGGGAGTCCAGGGAGAGAAGATAGTTGATCTTGACTCTGCCCTCAAGTCGTAAGTAGATTATATATTATTGAACCAATTTAACATATAATAATATTCATTTATTTCTCTCACAAGTAAATATCAACAATTGTATATACCTACATGTTAATGATGGAACCGCCCGCCCGATGCTTACCTGAAAAAACATAAACATATTAATAATACATATAAATATAACAATAAAAATAATATACTTACCTGTGTATCCGTGTATAAGTGTACCTGGAAAATAAATATTAAATTGTTAAACTATACCTAATTAAGTACTTACCTAGTTGTAAAGATTATAAAACTTACCTAAAAATATTGTTTGCAGCATTAATTGTACCTACTGATGAATAATAAAGAGTCGAAGTCATTTGGAAGACGCTTGCATATTCCTAAATTATGTAAAATTGCGTAGATACTTACATACCTAGATTTCAACGTATGTGCGTAGACGCGGCGACCTGCGGGTCGCGCGCGACCCACGACCCGCACCCCGCGCCCGCGCAACCCCTTTCACTGGACAGGGATCGAGTCGAGCCAGTCGTCGGCCGGAAGCAATACGAGATACCCGCGAACGATTGTGAATTCCAAGTGGCTTTTAAAGTTTATGCTTACAATCTCTTTTCTTTGTCGCAACCGTGGACCCCCCTTCCTACCATTAACAAGTGGTCCTTCAGCCGGATCTACCATTGCGAAGAGGAATCAAAACCTGTGTAGCAGGGATGTCGTTATTTCAAACACCGCCACGTTTGAGAACGCGTGCACAATTGAAAAAAGAAATAACGGCTAACGATGGGATTGCTAAACTTGAAGTGAAGTCGGACATCGGTCCGCGCAAGGATTGCAGTGCGGCCATGCAGCACCAGGATTACAGTACGAGCAGGAAAAGTTGTACTCGCACTTCGTCTTCCACCGCGCGGCAGAAGCGGATAGAATATGAAGCAGCTCAAGCTAAAGCACTGATTGAACTCAAAGAGGCAGAAGCTCAAATGACAATTAACAAAGCCCGTATAGAAAAAGAGTTGATCCAGAAAAAATTAGCTGCTGACTTAGCTAGTTTGGACGGAGGTTCCAGGTGTTCGAAGGAGCCCTCGCTTTTATCCTACAATAGCAAGGTGGAAAACTGGCTGGAAAAATCCATTGCTGCTCCCGGGTCATCACTTGACTGCTGTAAGAATATTGTGAAAGGTGAAGTTCATCACGATGACAGCAGCAGAAACCACCAGAAAGCTGATATGAGCGTGGACGTGAGCACTCACCACGCCATTGTGGCGCTGACCAGTGCAATAAAGGATGCCGTCGGCATATCAACAGCGAAGACTAACAGCCAAGAGCTGCTGTCGAGGCTGGCCACCTCCAAGGATTTACCACTATATTTTGGCGACCCCCTGGAGTGGCTGCAGTTTAAAGAAGCGTTTACCGAATCAACACGTTTATGTAAATATAGCGAAACAGAAAATCTATGGCGTTTACGAAAATGTCTCCGTGGTGATGCAAAGGAAGCAACATCTTCATTATTAATGAGTGCCACTTCACCACAGGAAGTGATGGATACCCTTGAGCTACGATTCGGTAGACCTGAAAACATTATGAGGAAAATAACGTCACAATTGAAAAAAATGCAGCCGTTACCTCAAGCTTATCATACTGAAATTGTGAACTTTGCAATTACAATTAAAAATTACGTGACTGCCACTCAGACGGTGCGCCAGACCGACTATTTGAGAAGCCCCGAGCTTGTGATTATCGTAGTGTCAAAATTACCTACTACACTGATTAATAAGTGGGCTGAATATTTGTACGAGAAACGAGATCAATCTGAAACCCCAAAACTAGAATTATTATCTAAGTTTTTATATGAAGAAGCTCAAAAAATCGCAGCATCGGGAGTGAGCTACATTTACAGTCAGAACGACAATAAAAGAAAAACGGATATGATATCAAGAAATGTTCATCATAATCAATCCGTGCTAATGAGCACTGCGGAGACCAGTGTTCACGGAAAATGCAAGTTCTGTCGCAATCACGATCACACACTGGCCGAGTGCAGTAAGTTCAAGCGTGCCATGCGAAGAGACCGATGGCGATATGTTCGTGTCAACAAATTATGCTATAAATGTCTCGGAGCTCGGCATGAAGAAAAGTCGGCGTGTACCGCCGAGAACTGCGACGTCGAGGCATGCGGCGAGCCCCACCATCGTCTTCTGCACTGGGTGAAGCCCGCGCCAGAGCGCCGGGCTTCCCCGGCGCCCCCCGATAGTTCCCAGCAATCGCAGCAGCCCAGCAGTGAAGTTATAACCCACGCGATCGTGTCTCAGTGTCCCGAAATGTCTGTGCTAAGTGTACCTAAAAAATCAGAAACATTAGACATTAAAAATAAAAAAGTTTTGCTCAAAATAGTGCCGGTTACTATACACGGTCCCAAACAAAGTGTAAACACGCACGCGCTGCTAGACGACGGCGCGACGGTGAGCCTCATATCTGCAGATATCGCCAATAAGGCAGGATTACACGGTGAGAGCGTCACGATGCGTGCTACTAGCGCATGGGACTCGGGCGAGTTGGTATGTAAAACTGAAATAATAAACTTTGACATTAGTAACATGAAAGGTAAAACATTTAAATTACGTGCTAGAAAGTTGGTAGAACTTAATTTACCCGTTCAGTTTACCTCGAACTTATGTGACAGCGAATATGAAAATATTTTTCCTAGTATTGATAAGTATACTCTGTGTGAATCAAAAATAAAACCTGAATTATTGATCGGTCAAGATCATTATGAATTAATTGCACCAATTGTATGTAAAAGGTTTAAGCCGGGTGGGCCGTTTATCACGCAAACTATCTTAGGATGGTGTGTGCACGGAGCTTTACACTCGGAGCCGCCCGCGCCGCTCAGTCATTCTATGTGTGCACCATCTCGGTTGTTTACCACTACATATACAAATGATTCATTAAATCAGCCGGCATCAACCAAAGTGTCCGCGCCTGTAGGTAGTAACAGTGCCGACCCACTGTGTATGAAGGATCTTACTGACAACAATATGCACGAATTAATACGTCGTTCGTTTTCACTTGATTCGATCGGAATTTGTAATAAACCGCGTCAAAATATCGACGAATTAAAAGCGTTGAGTGCGCTGACCGAGTCAGCTGCGTTGATCGACGGTCAATGGACCGTAGGACTACCCTGGAAAAGTGAAGTCCCAGATATACCAAACTCATATCCCGTAGCCTTGAAACGATTTAAATCAGTCGAACGAAAAATGTTATCTAATTCAGAATATGAATTACGTTACCGGGAACGTATGAAACACTTATTTGATAATAATTATGCTAGGAAACTTGGCGAATCCGAGTGTAGGGATCCTAGTACTCGTGTATGGTACTTACCCCATTTTGGGGTCGATAACCCAAATAAAAAAAAGTTGAGATTAGTATTCGATGCCGCTGCCAAAACAAATAATATCTCATTAAATGACCTTTTACTTTCAGGACCTGATTTATTAAAATCTTTGTACGGTATAATGTTTAGATTTAGAGAAAATCCTATAGGGATAATTGGGGATATAAAAGACATGTTCTTAAGAATAAAAATTAAACCTAATGATCAAAATGCGTTAAGATTCTTATGGAGAGAAAAAGATTGCGATAAAATAGATGAATACGCTATGACTTCATTGATTTTTGGAGCTAACTGCTCACCATTCGTAGCACAGTTTATTAATCAAACCAAAAACGCATCTCGATTTCAAAATGAAATGCCAGACGCGGTCCATGCTATACAAAATAATCAGTATATGGACGATTATATCGATAGTTTTACAGACGAATCTTTAGCTTCAAATATAACTAAACAAATTTCGCATATACATAATGAAGGTGGATTCGAGATGCGAAATTGGCTAAGCAATATTCCACAAGTACTTAGCGAAGTTCCGAAACAGAACCTTAACGATAAAGTAATAAGATTCGAAATCGATCGGCAACCGGAACGAGCGCTTGGTCTCCTTTGGTACCCGCACACTGATACGTTGGCTTTCGACTTATCATTCAAACGTATACCGGATAATATTTTACTTCTAAAACAAAAACCTACTAAACGCGAAATGTTGCGTATTGTTATGTCAATATTTGATATTCACGGTTACTTAGGACCTTTTACTATTAAAGGTAGAATATTGATGCGCGAAACGTGGATGTCCAATGTCGACTGGGACCAAGAATTGGACGACAAGTTGTATGACTTGTTTAGAGGGTGGATAAGACAGGCACATGAAATAAAAAATATTAGAATCCCACGATGGTATTTTCGTAACGATTTAATAGACACGAGTGGTAGCGAGACTGATTTACAGCTCCACGTATTTTGCGATGCATCGCCGAGTGCGTACGCAGCCGTTGCATATTGGCGGAGAGAAACGAGCGATGGACACGTTGCAGTCGCATTTATCGCTAGCAAGTGTAAGGTCACGCCGGTAAAACCGACCTCAGTGCCGCGACTCGAACTACAAGGCGCGGTATTATCTTGTAAGTTAGCTGTTAGTATTAAAAAGGAACATCGTTTGTTACCTAACTCTGTACATTACTGGACTGATTCAACTACTGTCCTACACTGGATTAAAAATCAATGTAGAACGTATAAAGCTTTTATTGCCAATAGACTTGGGGAAATCGACGAGTTGAGTACGGGTGACGAGTGGCACTATGTGCCCACCGGTTCGAACGTAGCAGACCTGGGAACAAAAAATACTGATTACGTTTTGAGTAGCGACTCGGAGTGGTTTTCTGGACCGCTGTTCTTACACCAGCCGCGTTCCAGCTGGCCCCGATATCCTGAAATAAAAAAAGTTGTTAGTGATGAAATATTAGAAAAAGTACATACTGTATGCGAAAATAATAAAATAATAATTGACTTACCTGTTCCAGACCCTAGTAGATTTTCCAGCTGGTTACGGCTGTTAAGAACCACGGCTACAGTGTTGTTGTTTATTGAAAAATGTAAAAAAAAACCTATTAAAGAAATAAATAACGAATTAATAAATACAGCGGAAGTATTGTTACTTCGTCACGCGCAAATACAATCATTTCACAGTGAATTAAATTCATTAAAATCAAACAACGAAATTAAATGCGATAGTCGTTTGCGTACACTTACCCCAATCATAGATGAAAATAATATCTTACGTGTTGGTAGTCGCATCGGAAATGTGAAAGATATAGATCACCAAACAAAATATCCAATTATATTAGATGGAAAACATCAAATCGCGCGACTCCTCGTGATGCATTATCACATTAATGCTGCTCACTCATGTAATGAGCTGGTGATTAACGAGTTGCGCCAGAAGTATTGGATCGTCAGATTAAGACCCACGGTCCGCTTTGTTGCCAAACAGTGTTTGATCTGTCGCATCAGTAAAGCTTCACCGAAGCCCCCACGCCTTGGTGACTTACCTGAATGTAGACTCACTCATCATCAGAGACCCTTTACTATGTGCGGAGTAGACTTGTTTGGACCTATTGAAGTGACTGTTGGTCGGCAGAAGCCACGCAGGTACGGTGTACTTTTTACCTGCCTCACAGTGCGTGCTGTGCACGTGGAAGTGGTATCGTCCCTCACTACCGATTCCATGGTGATGGCCCTGCGACGAATGGCCGCACGCAGAGGATGGCCGCACACTGTTTTTTCAGACAATGGTACGAATTTGCGAGGTGCCGACACCGAGCTGAAAAAGGCGTACCAGGAAGTCCTTGATAGTAAGCAACACTTAGTGTCAGAAGCTTTAAATAAGGGAGTCAGGTGGGAATTCATTCCTCCAGTCAGCCCGCATATGGGAGGTGCTTGGGAGCGCCTCATCCGTAGCGTAAAAACCGCCTTAAAAGTCGTGTTGAAGGAACGAGCCCCAAGGGAAGAAACGTTAAATACATTCTTATGCGAAGTTGAAAATATAATAAATAGTCGCCCGCTAACGCATGTTTCTGTTGACCCACGTGACTCGGAGTCATTAACCCCTAATCATTTTTTATTAGGCTCCTCTTCCAACCTACCTCAAGCTGGTATTTTCGATGACAGCGATTTGTACCTAAGAAAGCAATGGCGTATTGCTCAGCGCCTTGCTGATTTATTTTGGTCCAGGTGGTTGAAAGAGGTTTTACCTACTTTAGCTCCTCGCAAGAGGTGGGATCGCGAAGGTACGCAGCTGAAGACTGGAGACCTAGTGGTAATAGTAGACAACAATTCTCCTCGAAACGTCTGGCCAAAAGGCATAGTACAGACAGTGTATCCCGGAGCTGACGGACGGGTACGGATAGTAGACATAAAAACTAAAACCGGGACTTTAAAACGTCCAGCATCTCGCGTAGCGTTACTTTTTGGTAGTGAGTGTCTTAAAAACGACACTGAGGGGCAGGATGTTAATGATGGAACCGCCCGCCCGATGCTTACCTGAAAAAACATAAACATATTAATAATACATATAAATATAACAATAAAAATAATATACTTACCTGTGTATCCGTGTATAAGTGTACCTGGAAAATAAATATTAAATTGTTAAACTATACCTAATTAAGTACTTACCTAGTTGTAAAGATTATAAAACTTACCTAAAAATATTGTTTGCAGCATTAATTGTACCTACTGATGAATAATAAAGAGTCGAAGTCATTTGGAAGACGCTTGCATATTCCTAAATTATGTAAAATTGCGTAGATACTTACATACCTAGATTTCAACGTATGTGCGTAGACGCGGCGACCTGCGGGTCGCGCGCGACCCACGACCCGCACCCCGCGCCCGCGCAACCCCTTTCACTGGACAGGGATCGAGTCGAGCCAGTCGTCGGCCGGAAGCAATACGAGATACCCGCGAACGATTGTGAATTCCAAGTGGCTTTTAAAGTTTATGCTTACAATCTCTTTTCTTTGTCGCAACCGTGGACCCCCCTTCCTACCATTAACACCTACATATCTAAGAACTAAAATCTTAAACTTGCTTTGTTCAGTAGTTTTTGTATCTGTTTTCGAGGGGATGGATCCTCATTGAATACCCGACAGATAGCGTGTCGTCGTGGGATGTGAAGGAACCTCCCTCAGCACCCTTCCTGATTATTATATACTCAACGAAGATATAAGCTTTCATAACTTGACTTATCCTTATTTGTTGAAGGAATCAAATCTTTGCTGAATAGGTAGAGTAAGGTTTTTAGAAGTAGTAAGAGTGAAGAAACTTGCTTCTGGAACCCTGATACTTAGTATATATTTGCTTAGAACTGTACCTACCTGTACATAATAACTACCTACATTATGTAGAACAAATGTATGGAAAAACTTGACCATTTATTTATTTTTTAGGAAACAGAACTTATTCCCAACAGTAGATTCAGACAATCAGCTATTTAATGGAACTCAATATAAGAATCTGCCTGTGTGCAATATCAGAGTGAGCCACAACAACACAATCTTCACCTTGACAGACTGGGATGGCACAGTGAAGATCATCAGGTCATGTGGCATGGAGGGCTTTAAAAACACTAAGAAGGGAACTAATATTGCTGCACAGACTACTGCCATTGCTATAGCTTCTGTAAGTCTATACATAGAATTATGTCATTCTTAAGTGCCACTTTCCTATTTAATTGAATACATAATGATTCAATTCCTCTAATAATACCATACATCTCCACTAAAATCCAATAAGTAGGTACCAGTTGATACTTAGGTACTATTTTGTATATATAGATAAAAAAACAATATTTTTAATAAATAATTTAAGAATTTTATTGAAACTTGTCAAGTTTGTGCAAAATTGAATTTTTTTCAGAAAGCAATTAATAGAGGCATGAAAACAATCAGGGTGAAGGTCAGGGGTTTGGGACCTGGGCGATTGGTAAGTAATTATGGAATTCCAATATTTATTTAAAATATTGTGAGGGGCCTATTACCTAAATAGTATTTATTTTGTTTCAGGCTGCAGTTAAGGGTCTACAAATGGGTGGTTTAGACATTGTTTCAATTACAGACAACACTCATGTCTCGTGGAATCCTCCAAGGGCAAGGAAAGCAAGGAGATTGTGATTCTATTTAATATTGTATCAATTTAGTGTAAATTTTTAGAAAAATACAGTAAAATATGTACAAATACATTATTTTAATGATTAGATTAGAATATAAATATTTACAATTACATCTAATTACAATATGTACTCCTATGATTAGAAACCATATTTTGATTGTGTCTGTCTCTTTGACATCCTGTTATTTGCCCATTGGTTTTGAAGCTCTGCTTCATTTGCTTTAGCCTGAAAAAAAAAAATAACATTATCTTCCTCAAAATTAATATTTAATTGTAAAGGTATTGGATATGTTTGTGTACCTGGTGTGCCAAATATGTGATCTGGTGTTTTCTCCTCTGTTGACTTGTGGGTTCATTGCCTTTCTTCTTGCTAGCAGATACCCGTTTAGTGGTGTCATCCATGAGGCCCTTGAGCAGCCACTCACGTGCATCAGCTAGTACTTCTTGTTGGTTTACATCCACTATTTGTATGTCTTCTCTCTTACGTTTGCCACGGGTTCCGCAAAGCTTCATTATCTGAAAATATAGTTCTAATATAATGCTATATCAAAGTTATCTTAATCAGCAAGTCTGTGTGAAGAATCAAATTGTTGTAAGTGACACCAAGCTTTGTGGACAATAAAGTACCAAAATTATATAAAATACTAGCTGTTCCCCATGGTTTCACTCATGATCCCAGGATAAAAAGTAGCATATAACCTTCAGGGATAATGTAGCTTCCTATTAGTGAAAGATTTTTTTTAATCAGACCAGTGACTCTGGAGATTAGCACATTCAAACAAACATACTCTTCAGCTTTATTATTAGTATAGATACTAACTGCTTCATCATCAAGCACCACTTCTTCATGATTTGAACTTGCTGTTGACTCATTAGTTTCATAACCATTGCTATAACTTGAACTTCCAGGAGCAACTGAACCTGCATATCCCATGACACTACTTGTTTCATGCTCTGTCTTCAATTCAATGTCATTCTCAACTGTGTCAGGTTTGAAATAAGATTCAATGTTGAATTCTTTCTTTGCACCTGGCTGACTCACAACTGGTTCTTTGAGACCAATATCTAATGGTATATCTTCAGGTATATCAACAGGTTTGTTTATAGAGAAGAAATCATTCTGTACTTCATCATTATCACTATCATCTGAATAATCATTTAAAATTTTTGTTTCAACTTTAGTTTGCTTCATAGGTGTTGGTAGTGATTTTTTCTTAGTAGTACTATTGTTCGGTTTTTGTGTTAAAACATGTGGTATTAATGATTTTGTTGTGGTTGTCACAGCATTTCTGGGTTGTGGCAGCATGCTCAGAAGTCCTGATTTTTTCTGTAAGGAAACATTAGATTTTGAAAATTCTTGCAAAACATTGTATAAGCTTATTTTCTAATAACATACCCCATTGTTTGTTCTGGGCTTAGCAGTTGGTACTATGGTGTCTACATCTTTAAACTGGAAAAAGAAATAAAACAATAAATTTTACACAGTTATATATAGACAGATAATAAGAAGGTAAATCTGTAAACATACATCTATGACAAAGGTGTATTCAATCACTTACATCACTCAAAGAGGGCACAGTAATCTTAGCTTTAGGTTTTGCTGCTGCTGGTACATTATCCTTCTTGTGCAGAAACTCATCATCCTCCTCGACCACCGCAGGTGGCTTGCTAGTGGGTTGGGGTAGAAAGTTGAATAAACTAGGACCATCATCATTTGGTTCCCCTCTACTTACTGCTTGATTGCTTTCTTCAGGTTTTACTAATGGTTCTGAAAGTTATTCGTAGTTGAGTTTTCATTGATAAATAATGTTGAAATTCTAGATTTGTTGTAGTTACCTTCTTTCTTGTTCAATGTCACAACAATAACATTTTCATTGTCGTCGTCTTCGTATTCACTTGAGTCACTGTTTCCGTAGGCAACAAGAGCCATTCTGTAATGTGCGTTTAAAATTAAGTTCTCTTCTCGAAAAAAAAAAATTGACAATCAATTGACTTCACTTCACTTCTTGACTATGATGGCATTAGATGCGTTTTTTACACAATTCTGCCAGTGTCAGGACAATAATTTACGTTTACAACTTTGACACGTGACGTTTGTGACATGACTAGCAGTGCTGCCAATACAGATTCCCTCGATGGAGCCATAAACAAGAAATTGGAATACAGATTCCCTAAAAAGTATGGTAATGCTACCGAAAGGGTACGAAAAATGTTAGAACGGAATGAATGGACGATGTCGATGTTTAACTCAGTTGTAGTCGATATATTGTTCAACAAATCATCGATGTTTATCAACAATATATACATCGATGTTTTGATATATCGAGCAATGAGCATCTTAATTCCTAATGTCAATTTCATTTTGATTTCATTCATTTCATTCACTGAAAAAAATTCCATCCATGCGACTTCATGCGAGTAGTTTTTTTTGGGAATACCGGGATACAAAATAGCTGTAAGTAAATAGGTGCCCGATCCAAATATAAATAATTCTGATTTCTAGTTAAGTTACTGATAAATACATGTTACCCTGTTCCTCAGTTTCAAGAACAAAATGCCGAAGAAGTTTGCTGGTGAGAACAGTAAGGCGGTCGCCGCTCGCCAACGAAAGGAGAATGTCAAACAAGAGCAAGATCAGAAACTCAAGAAGATGATAGAAGATGCGGAATGGGACGACAACGATGACAAACATAAAAAGAAACAGCAGAAAAAGGTTAGAGTTGCTAACTACTGAAAAACATTCAGGTCTGAACCGATGGTACTTCCTATATTATACTCTAGGCCCTAAACTAAATAAATTTCTTTCTTTGTCTCAATATATATATTTTATAGGAGGACCAAGAAAAGAAACGTTTAGAACAACTACAAAAGAAGGCAGAAGCTAAGGCTCTACTGGAAAAGGAAATGGAATCAATAAAGGCTCCTGTGAAGGTAGCACCTCCTCCACCAAAGATCACACGAGCACAGATCTCACAGATGAAGGAGAAGGTTATTAGAGCTGAGCCTACGCCTGTGGTATGTGTACATTTTTACCTACCTACTTACTTACCATAACTAGGTTCCTAGACATTCCTAGTGTACTTAATTTAGGGGTGGATTTAGCATAAACCAAAATTTTATCCAATCATTTATTTTATAATAAAACAATAATAAAACAATTAATAAAAAATTACAACAAAAAAATATTCAATGATCTACTCACTGATACCATAACTAGGAAATACCTGTATCTTGGGAGTTTTGCTATATTCCAACATTTATAAGACTTGTTTTATTGCTTGCTATGTTAAATTAATGATATGAAATTGTTATATAATGTCACTCTGGGTCTGTGGGGCCAGAGTGGCCACCATCTTATTAATTTATATTTCATTTTATTAAAGTAGTTTTTAGTTTATTTTTTTATAATAAATGTTTGTTTATTTGTGATATGATAATGTTCCCTTTTTAATATTTTCAGCCATCTAAAGTAGTGGTGGAAGAGCCCCCTCTGGAGGAGAATCTCAACAGGTTACAGCTTGATGGAGAGGTTGCACAGACTGTTGATGAAGCTATATCTCTACTCAGGTAAATACTTCATAATTACAACATACTACTATTAATTGCTTGTGTAGAGGAGGCCTATGTCAAAGGACCTAACCTAACACCATGTAGGTGAAATAACTTAAATTAAATTGTAACTTGTGCTTTTGGTGTAGGAAATTATAGTAGGGTAGTTTTAGTATCTGCTTGGCTGGCTAGTTGAAAGTTCCCAAGTTGAATATTTGTCATAAAACAATGAGCTGGGTGTATTGTCGATAGAGTCATTCATTTACACAGTTCATTATCCCTAAAGCGTAATTGCTTTTATTACTATTAAAGTTTATTTTTTATTTTTAGTGACAAATCTGAAGTGGATAGGCACCCAGAAAAACGTCTCAAGGCAGCATACACGGCATTTGAAGAAATTAATCTACCAAGACTGAAGGCGGAGAACCCCTCACTCAGGCTCTCACAACTCAAACAGTTACTCAGGAAAGAATGGCTCAAATCTCCACAGAACCCAGTCAATCAGAAGATTTGAACTTTGGTGATTTATATGTAAATGGATCTTTTAGTATATGCACTGATTTGTAGCTTTGTCTATGGGCAATTATTATAATGTGTGTAGATGTCTGATAAACTAGGATGTTTAGCAATTAAGCGGAGTCTAAAAGATAATTGTAGAAGGATGATCATTGGTGGGCTGGCCTTATATTGATCAATAACCTTAGCAAAACTTTCATATTAGTTTTGCCTATTTGTAAAACTGCTACAATTCATGTGGCATAAAGCCCTCGATAAATTGTTTGATTTGTTTAGTTTTTTATATATTTTCCTAACAGTTTGTATATCATGGATATTTACACAAAAAAAAATGAATTGCATCTTTTTGTCATATTTTAATAATGTATAAAAGCAGTCTTACTCAGTAGGACAATAAAATTGTAACACTTTTTAACTGTAAATATGTAATACATCATTTTAGATTTACTCTGGTTCATTATTGTATTGTAACGGTATTCCCTTTCGACCTTCTTCAGCTTTCTTTACTTCTGTCTCACCTAGTTTTTGTTCTAGGCCTCTCCATGATCTTTCTTGTAGATTTTTTCCAATATTTTCTAATGCCCAGTTTTGTTTTTCTACTAGTTCCAAACTGTCACCACTACTACATTCTACTTTTGTTTCTCGTATTTTTCCTGTAATGAGGCTCACATCTGTAGTTTCCTTGATATGATTTATTTCACAATGATGTCTTCTTCCTGGCAGTAACTCATCAAAATCTGTCACATGGTTTGTGAAGTATGGCTTTCTGTTGGAGTTCAGAGCTACTTCCAACTCATATGGGTATACAATAGGTTTGTAGAAGTCTCTGTTACTGTAAAGGTCATTTTCTGGGCATGCAATCATCACATAGAGGTCAATCTGTGAAAAAAATTCATATTGGTCACACACGAAACATTAAATCACTAATCATGGTGCAGATAATAGCAGTCAAGCAAGCCCCTTTAAATATTTATTTTATTCTGTTTCTTAGTATTTGCTATAGCGGCAACAGAAATACATCTGTGAAAATTTCAACAATCATAGTTCATGAGATACAGACAGACAGCAGAGTATTAGTAAAAGGGTCCCGTTTTACCCTTTGGGTATGGAACCCTTTTTTTTTTTCAACAGAAATAACTAACCTCAGGGAAATTTGCCAGCTTAGCTACATTAGGTTTCCCAACTGATACAATATAGCTCTTCTTCCCATTAACGCGACATAGCTGCTTCATTCGACTGATGATCTCCTTGGTCTGATCTCCAGCTAACTTGCACACAAGGATGCCCACTACATTAGCATCCTTACATTTTTCCACAAGGAACCTTCGCCGCTTGAACCATATGGTCTCTTCTAAACGCTCAACTTTGTATGAATCAGGATCTAGTAGATACCATTCTGAAGCTGTAGGCAATAATGCAAAGCTGATATTATTTATTTGTGAGGTAAAGATCTTTGACAAAGAAATTGAGATAAACATTGTGTTTTGGTTCATACATTTTGTATGATTTTACATTTGTATAGGTTTTGTTATACACTTGAAAAAAACCTGCAGTATTTATGATATCTTGTCTTAACTTGTTCTATGCAACACCTGCTTCTTTTTCACAGACTTCAAAATAATTCTTCATTTTTATAATCTTTATTTTTCATAGTGAAAACATACTTAGAAATAAAACTTGGGTTTTATTGTTTAGCAAAAGTTAATAACATGAACATTCAGATTTATGTTAGCTTAATATATCCATTTGCCAAATGAATACCTTAAAATAAATAATTATTGTATTATTAAATATGAATACCTGGTATAGATATAGTGTAATTAAAAACAGTCTGTCCTCTGGAACCAATGTGAATGCAGATGCAATCTTTTAGTTCTTCAACAGATACCTCCTCACCACTTGCATTCCTAAACACTCTTCCCAAATATCTGTTAGGTTTATCTTCAATTTCCACATAAGCCACATAGCTGTGTGGGAATTGTGCATACCAGTTTGTGGCCAAGACATCTGCAATATTATTATTCTATTGAGGTGTGTTTAAAAATGGCCTATTACAGATATAGGACTTGCAGCTTGTAGCTAGCTGACCAACTAAATAAGAGATACACTAGAAATTTGTGTGGGAATTGTGCATACCAGTTTGTGGCTAAGACATCTGCAATATTATTATTCTATTGAGGTGTGTTTAAAAAAAATGGCCTATTACAGATATAGGATATCCAGCTTGTAGCTAGCTGACCAACTAAATAAGAGATACACTAGAAATTTTATTTTGGCAGTATTTTTTTTTAAAGCCTACTGGGTTAATATCCAAATATTTTTATGAACTACAAAAATTACCTTTACAGTGTTCAAACTCTGCATCATAAAAAAGACAAAGTTTTACATTATTGTCTGCATTAAAGTTATCCTTCAAAGAGGTAATTGTGGTTTGAATATTAAGTTCTCTCTTATCTAATACAATAAACTGTGGTATGTTGGTTTTTGAGAAGCATGTGTGTCCGTAGTGCACCACTGCATTTCCCTGTACATGCATTGCTGCTACAGAATCTACACAACAGCTGAAAAATAAATGAAATTTCAAAACTACCATACAAAAAGTACTTACAGCAGGTGGAGAGTAATGAAACTTGATAGATGGTGCCTAAATCATAAAAAATATGTTAATTTTATATTATCATCATAGTTGAAAAACATCCACTCCTAGACTTTTATATTATCATATAAATTAAATTATTACTAAACACTGCTATCCTTCTGGGAACCTTGCTGTTGACTGGCAGCAGTGGCCGCCACAAGGAATTTTTTACAATGTCAATTATATGTTTTATATTTGTTGTAAATTATTCATATACATATTAGAATTGTTCCCAGTAAATTATTGCTCCGATTGTTCCAAATTAATTGAATTAGAATCAGGTCTCATACAATAATACTAAATAGGGTAGAATATAGTAGTTTTTAAAACATTTTCAGCAGAAAGCAAACTGTTGTTTTGATAAAATTTTGTAAATAAAATAGCTACCTGGCATATGATGTGTCACCAAGTATGTATAGGTCTACATCTGAACGTTTCTTGATTTCTTCATAAATCTTAGCACTAACGCATAGCAGTTCATCAGGAAATTGAAGACATACCTGTAGTATAAATATATAGAAAATATTGAACATGCGATTTTTTTCAGGCCATGAGAATATTACATAGAAATGTTATACTGGTCCAAAAACTAAAAAAAGGAAATTAAAATGGAATATCTAATGAACCAATCTTTACTGTGTCTTCTGTGAATATTTACCGTAGCAAAATTATTATCTTTAATCCATTTGCATGTCTCAACGACGTCGAATCGTGATATCACATCATCAAAAGCTTCTGTGGGAGCGATTTCAAGCTCACGCTCTATACACTCCTTTCCGTCTGTTGTCAAATTGGCCATTATTTATTATGTTTTTAAACAAACATTAAAATACACGGAATTATGTAAGAATGAATTATTTTCCATCTATCCACACAAAAACGATAAATACTCTTTGAGCCACACATCCATTAGGTACGTTTTTGTTTTATTGACAACTTGCTTCCTTGACAGATTTTTTTTATTTCTATCAAATAATTGACAGTATCAGCACAGCACAGGTATCAGTGTCAATTTCTGTAGGGCGTTGCCAGATGATATGTATAAAATCTTACGAATGAGTCTCTCATTTATGTTATAAACAGCGCAAATAGCATTTTATTTTGTTCCTTCATGGTTGTAATTGCGATTAACAAACACATACTTAAAATAAACATGAATATTATTAATTTTATTTCTTGCTATTAGGGTCAAAAATGTATGTATGTATGTACGAAAACCTTAAAATAAGGATTATGACGAAAACGCTCGATTGTAGGCTTACCTGGCAACACTAGTTCTTTGGGTGTTGTCAGCGCCACCTAGTGAAACTTCAGCTAAGATCTTTTTTTAAGAAAAAAGCCTAGGACGTGGGCCTCGTGGGTTTGAATCCTACAATGAAATTTAGTTGTCGATGAAGGAAAGAAAACATCGTGAGGAAACCATAGCACGGTGGTAGGGTACTTTGTAGTACCAGTCTGGCTGGCTACCACCCTCAAGTTGAATATCTGTCGCACCTACCGGTGTGTTCCGGCAATTGCACTTGAGGGTCAGTTGTCTTCTCGACATTGTAACAGGTCGGCAACACATTGGCAATACCTCTGGTATTGTAAATAGCGATAGACGGTAACCACTTACCATCACATGGATTTTTATCCTTATCATAAAATTACAACTCCATGGTGCTTTAAACATTAAAAATTGAAACTGCAGACAGTCTACTGGTCCACCTTAAGTATTTCGAACTCTGGAGTGACAATATTTAGTGACAAATTATGAGAAACACAGAATGCTAATTTGTGATGATGATCCTACCAAGTGGCACAGCATTCTTAGACAAAAGGAGGAAAAAAACCTCTCACAGCAAGCTTCACTTATTTTATTTAACAAAATGATTATAAATAATTAATAACATAATCTAATAACCCTCATCACTGACAGAGATAGTATATGCAGGATAGGCATCTTTTATCAATGCAGCAGCAACTTCATGGTCTGCCTTACCATAGCCCTGAGAGTATCCGTAAATGTGAATTTTCTTATTATCTGGTTCATGAGCTATTCTACCACCACCCAAGGGCTCACAGTCAAGTGGTAGAAGCTTTTCTTGTACCTGAAAAAAGGGAAAACAAATTAGTTTTAGAGAATTTTTCATTTGGACATGAGCACAAAGTACCTTTATGCTGAAAATATTAAAAGCAAATACCTACAAATATGTAAATTATGGGAATTTATGTTTAGCACGGAGATTGATATTTAAAGTAGCTTTTATATGTAACTAAAATTCCTGTGATAAAAAAATTCCTAGTTTCCTCCCCATATGGCTGTTTGTCTAATTTCATTACAGTATCAAAAAATAATAGTTAACCAGACAGTTAGTTTAATATTATATTTATAAATAATAAGTATGAATTACCGTACCTCATCATAGATATCAGAATGGTAATCACATCTCTTGTACCCTCTGACTATAGTCGTCGATGGTTCATCATTACCCTGAGCTTTGTCATATACCTTTATCAATATGTATTTAAATACTCCTGAAGGATCTATGTCCACTTTTGGCACAGCACTCAGGGAAGATGATGACATGTTTCTTATGTAGGGTATTAATGTTGAAGCTGTAATTTATTTATCTGTTTGAAAACGTTAGAGGTTAGTGGAGGTTACATAAATATTTTTTTGTTTTATAACCTAATAACAATTACCATTAAACACTAATTTTAACTGATGATTAATTAAACGTAGTGATGTTTTTAAATACAAAGGCGGTACGATAATCATCCGTCTAAATTACTATACGTAGTATTATCCTCTTTGTAAATTACAATGATTATAAATAATCAAATATATAACAAAGTACTCTGTGCAATTAATACAATATTTAAATTTATCAATCAAGTTTTTTTTTTATTACATTTTTTTTTGTCATCTTAGTATATGTTGCCAGCGTCAAGACGATATGAGCAATTTAGGTATTTTATCTGCTTCATGTATTTAATTAAATTGTCAATCGTCAAGTTTCAAAGTTCAAGTCATGATAAATCATCTTCAAACGTAGACCGAGTTGTCTTCAAATCATAGTCAGTTAGTTACGTTTTAGTACAATGGTATTAAAACATTTCACGGACTTTTTGAGACAACTTGAAAAGCCACAATAGCCACAATACACGTAACGTGATCATATGATCTGTGGTGGTTTTGGTTTTCAGTTCTTTTCTTGGTTCTGTGCTGTGCATAACTAACATAGTACTCTGTGGTACTCTGTGGTTCTGTCTGTGCATTGAGAATTTTCTATGTGTTTGGTTAGTACCTACTTACTTTGTCTGTAATAAATAAAAAATAATCTGAATTTGATAGGTACCTAATAATATAATTGGAAATAATGAATTCTGGATCTGTTAAAATGGATTCAAATCATACTGGTAAGTGGCCAAATGTTAATCTTTGTGTCTACTCTAGGTACACAACAAAAAAATGGAGGCATAGTCTAAAATTATTCTTCGAGGTTACATACTTGCATTCAGTCAGGGATCATTAATGAATAAATGACAACGATGGTACTGCCGATGGCTCCTGTGGTATTTTTGAAATAATTTTCTTTTAATACCTTTATCGAATCATTCAAATTATATAAACAGTAGGTATATTACATCTTTTGGTTGACAGCAGATGTTTTCCTATTTATTTAAAAATACTATTTTTCAACCTTGAAGTTTCATCCACCCACGATCCCCTATTTTACTCCTTAGCTAGTAATGTTTTGTGTTTGTAGGAATGTGGGTGAATTTCTTCACAACGGCCGGTATACCAGCTGATGTGGCAGCCACATACGCCCTGACATTCACGGAGAATAGGATACAGACAGATATGCTGCTGGACCTCAACAAGGAGTACTTGAGAGACATGGGCATCACTCGGATGGGTGATGTCATTGCTATATTGCGGTAAGTTTATATTGAAACACATTTTAGTCTCTTAAGGACCAAACATAAACTGAAATGTGTTGTCACTAGAAATATATCTTATTGGTCGCACAGGCTTTATAGTTTTACAAACAGAATTGAATCTATGTATATCTAAATATATGAAAGGAAAGCGAGACTGATTAACTGCCTGACTGATCTATGAACGCACAGCTCAAACTACTGCATGAATTGGGCTTTAATTTGGCATACAGATAACTATTTTGAGGTGGGCATCCGCTGAAGAAAGGATTTTTAAAAATTCATTTCCTCAGCGGGAAAAATAGGGGATTGCGGTTGAAACCTCGGGGCAGAAAGCTAGTTCTTGTATATATCCTTAAATGAAAACCATTTGAAAACTTCTGGTTGAATATCAGTTGATTGAATTGATTACTTATTTCAGTCACGCAAAGCAAGTACACGAGAGCACAGCACGGGACAGAGTGCTAAGCTCGGCAGTCACCAGCAAGGTGCCGGTGGCTGCTGTCACGGGACGCTCCACATCTTCACAGCCTTCCTCACGTCAGTATTCCTTGACTTTACCTTTTATGTTACCCTTTACGTTGCCTAACCCTTTCCCCCTACTGATGGAGTCTGGTGACCTTACTCACGTGTAGGTAGGAACACAACACAGTTATTTGGCATTTTGCAATATTCTGTTAGCTGGAGGTACTTTCCCAGTCAGGTTGCTCTTTAAAATATTTGTTGATTGTTAACAGCGGCAAGTCGTATCCTGGAGCACTATACTCGCAACCCGCAAGTTCAGGAACCCGTTGTAGCAATCAAGAGGAAATCAAATGACAACATTGGGTAAGGACTTGAGAGCCAGTTGACTTCTAGGCCTTGCATAGCACCTTCGGCCACATCATCACAGACCACGGTGAGATTGTGGTCAACACAGGCCTATTTTAACATTTTCATAGCAATAGCCTATTTGACAGTGTGAAAAATAAATGATTTAACACTAACCATTGTATAAAACATATAAAAAAGCGGAATAATCAAATAAGTTGTCTATATATTGCTTTTTATGGTTTATAATTGCCTCATGAACAATACTATTATATTCTGTAAAATTATGATGTCGCAGTATTTCATACAAAACTCCTTAAATACTATCGTTTCGACAGTTATAAAAAAGACAATACATTTTTACAAACCATAAACAGAATCATGTGAAACCGCTAGTCACATCTAGTGTTATTAAAATGATAACTAGCCTAATATTGATTTAATGTGTTATGTACAGGTCTGTGGAGAGAGAGGTTTCCGACACGCATTTGAAGAAAGCTCGTCTCATCAGATATACATCGCCGCCCAAATCATCAATTAAAGAAGGTAAACTCACTTAAAATTATTCTTTTCTTTATTCGAGTCCCGAATCTTACTTTTATTCTTTATGTAAAGTTGCTTTTTTTTTATGGCAGAAGGTTGAGCATGCAAGCGGTCCAACTGATGGTAAGTGCTTACCGTCGCCTATCGCAATTTACAATACCAGAGGTATTGCTAATGTGTTGCCGACCTGTTACAATGCCAAGAAGGCAACTGGCTCTCAAGTACCATTGCCGGAACATATCGGTTGGTGCTTGGCGACAGCCAGACGGGTACTACAAAGTGCCCTACCAGCTATGGTTTCCACACAATGTTTTCCTTCACCGAAAGCTCAAGATTAGTGTAGAATTTGAACCCACGATCTTCGTCTTCGTGGCATCCGACGTCACTGCCACTGAGCTATCATCGCCTTAAATAAGTCTCTAGAATCCGGCCCCTCTCCCTTGGTCACGCCTTGAACCGAGTTTGGGCCACATTCGGGATCGTCCACAGCCGTGTTTACCTAAAACTATCTCAGTTGAACTAACACCTTCTTGTCCTATAAAACGCGTAACAGTGAATAAATAATCAATTTGAAATATTTACCGAAGTATGTTTATTTCAGTTGCATCTAAAAAAGTCGTTTTCACCTCAAACAAAACTGTATTCTCGCGACTGGGCGGCAACACAGACACAGTCAAAACTCTGCCTGCTAAAGAACCAGTCAAACCTATTTACGCGAGACTCGGCTCCAAAACTGATAAGGCTGGCACCATTGTAGACAAAACTGGCTTTGTTACTCCCAAGTCTGGGATTGTCGATAAGCCTAACATTAAAACTCAAATGCCAGGATCCAAAGCTGCAGGCCTAATTATACCTATTGATAAGGATGCTCTAAAATACGAAGGTATACTGAAGAGCGCAGCAGTTATGAAGAAAGTTGTAACAGTAACAACTTCAACTAATAATGTTAGAAAGATTGCTTGTACCATGCGAGCTGACGAAACACCTATAAGCGTTAAAGAGAAGCTATCCATCCCTAAAGCCAAATCAGTTAAATTCTCCAATCAGGTACAATATAAGGAAATAGAAGCCAATGAGAAGGCGAAGCTTGCACAGAAATTCACGCCAGTTTTCAACAAACCAGAGAGGAGGTTGTCTATGCCAGAGAAAGATGGCGTCAAAGCCAGACTTGGCGCTAAAAATACAAATAATTTAACAATTACTAGAAATGTTTTTAACAGGTTGGGTGTTTGATCTGGTGTTAGTGCTGTTTTGAATATCAAAGTTGTGGTCACTTGCTGATTGGCAGGACTATCAAGTGTGATTATGAGTGATGAAAATTTACAGAGTGTGGTGGTGTGAGTTGAAGTTGTGTACTTTGTACTTTGAAAAAAGTATATGTTGGTCCTTCGTAGGACGCTGGACGGTGAATTATAGGTTTTAAAAACGCGACTATGGAAAACTAGAAGAGAAAAATATTATTTTAGACTTACATTTTGTTAACGCGTTTAGTTTAAAAAAATCGGTTTAGTCTATAGTTTATGCGGCAAATAGTAAAATTATGAAGGAATTTTCACACATTTTCACATTGGCCGTATTATGTACCGATTTTCGTATGTTTAACATTTGACGTCGGGACGTATCGAATATAATAATAGAAGTATATGGTCGAAAATAAAATAATTTATATTGTGTGATATCACATCTTTTTAAAATGGCACCATTTGAGTATGTGATTCTTAATTTTAATCAGTGATCTTTTAATGGAAGACAATTTTAAAATAAAAAACGAAACAAGAATCTCTTAAATTGTGACTCTCATAAATAGATTTCATATAAATCAGTTCTCATCTTGTTCTTCTGTTTATGGAACGCACATGTCAGAAAAGAGACTGTAAAATTGTAACTATTACGGATTCTTGACTCTCTGAATAATCAGAAGTTAAGAATCCGTAATGGTATTTTTTTTATATGTAATAATTTTAGTATTGTACTGTTGGTTGGAGAGCGCACTGTAGTAAACCCTACCTCATAAGGTAACAACATGGGACTAGTTTCTGGTGGTGTATAGTAAAAAAATACTCTTAAAAAAACAGGGTTGCGTGGGCGCAACCTGGAGGGTTTTGAGGAATCGGCAGTTAAGCGGTCCCTTTTTTTGGTGCATTTTACCTCATCGAGTAACAACTTGAGACCTAGCCCATTCGATAGAAGTCATCGAAAAACGTATAAAAAAAGTTGGTTGCCTCATCCTATCCTGGCACTTTCTGAAATCGGCCAGATTTTAGGTTGCTGAAAAATGACCGATTTAACCTCATCGAGTAACAACATGCCACTAATGCCATTCGATAGCTTAGATAAGCCCGATGATAAAAATATAAGGTTGCGTGACCTCAGCCTGGAGGATTTCCTAGTCGGCCAGGTTTTATGTCGGATTTACGAAGGCAAAATTTAAGGAAATCGTCTATAAAACAATGAATTTGACATAATTTCAATGGTTTAACTGTATGAGATGGCTATGATACATATTTGAGTTCATACAAAATCGGTCAAGTGTGTGTCGGACCACGCATCCGATAAAATTTCATATTTTACAGATTTTTTAATGCTTTAAAATGAGCGACCCTACCTCTTCGAGTTACAAGATGTGTATAATGCCATCCGATAGCTTAGATAACTCCGATTATAAAAACATAACGTTGTCTGCCCTCACCCTGAAGGATTTCCTAGTCGGCCAGGTTTTAAGTCGGATTTACTGAGGCAAAATATATGGAATGAATTTCACATTATTTCAATGGTTTAACTTAATGACGATTGTTTTGATACTTATTTGAGTTTATAAAAATGCTGTCAAGTGTGTGTCGGACCACGGATCCCATAAAATTTCATATTTTACAGATTTTTTAATGCTTTAAAATGAGCGACCCTACCTCTTCGAGTTACAAGATGTCAATAATGCCATGCTATAGCTTAGATAACCCTGATTATAAAAATATAACGTTGTCTGTCCTCACCCTGAAGGATTTCCTAGTCGGCCAGGTTTTATGTCGGATTTACTAAGGCAAAATATATGGAAGAAATGCAATTAATTTCACATTATTTCAATGGTTTAACTTAATGACGATTGTTTTGATACTTATTTGAGTTGAATAAAAAAAATCAACATTAAAAGGATCGTTCGTATCGTTATCCCGTTTTGTTGTTATTGTGAGGTAAAAAAAATGTGGCAGAAAGTTACTATGTGCATAATTATTAGGCACCTACATACACGTTCACCGAAAGTTGTGAACTAGGTACCTACTCCGTAATTCTTGTTACTTTTCTTTAAGTATTATTATTATTACCTACAGCCTAAGGTTTAAAATAATTTTCCAAGCTGCAAACAATCATTTGCATTTGAACTTGTTTACAAACAATCCCTAGTTTTTTAATTATTTAATTTAAACTAAACACAGAACCCTTTAGCATTACTTATGTACCAGGACACACATAAGTTGCGGAGGAAAGTTATTTAGGGTTCATTTGAAAATAAATTATGTTACGAATTCCTTTTTCTGTTCTAGGTTCCATTAGGTTCTTTCGCAGTAAATTAATTTCTGGTAGAGTACCTATGTATGTCAACCAACATAAAAAAGAAATGTTGGATACTCAAATTCTGTGTCTGTGGTTTAATTTCAATGATTACGTAGATTCACACATTACATACTCCGTTATGTTTGTTATTAGATTGTTTTACGTAGATAGGTAACTAAGTATTATTTACTAGTCCCTACTAATCCCTACATTTACTACCTACCTAAATTCAATATCATTTTCAAGCTAACAAATGATTTACTGATGATTGATTGATGATTTGTTAATTTTTAAAGGATTTGTATTTTAGCTTGTTCACAAACATAATCAGTTTTTGTCAGAAAAAGTGAGTAACAAAATAAGCTATATCCATTTTGAGCTATAAAACGTTGCTTCATGCCAAATTTCAAGACTCTAGGTCGACAGAAAGTATCCTTCAGGTTTTAATTCCCTTGCGAGTAGTTGCGAGTTTCAAAATATGAGGCTTAAATTGCTGTTTCTTTTGATTGCGTTGACATAGAAGTTTTATTTTAATACAGCTTAAAGGTATAATAGAACCTTCGGGGATAATGTAGCTCCCTATGAAATATTTTTTCGAATCGGACCAGTACCAGCACGTTCCAACAAACAAACTCTTCAGATTTATTATTAGTATAGATTCAACGTTAGTAAAGTTTTAGTAGATGATTGATCATTATAGAAATATTTTAGGGATATCCCTAGCAATCGTTTTTTAAATTGCTTAAAAAATATTAGGATCCCTGTTTAAAAAAGTAAGTTTAATCATATTTACGTTTTACATATGTTTTAAATCATGTAGCGATCAATGCATAAATTAACCGTAATATATGGCATAGCATGGCCAAATGACGACTACAAACAGGTAAAGATTTATAATAAGGTTTGCATTAGACTTCTGAAACAAGTTCCCCTCTATGGAATTCTTGATTAAAACTATAATGTGTAAATTAGGTTTGGGTAAAAAATATTGATACATGAACAAATACGTATCAAAACAATTATCATAAAGTTAAACCATTGAAATAATGTACATTTTGCCTTAGTAAAAACGAGTCAAAACCTGGCTGAATAGGAAATTCTCCAAGCTGAGGGTAGGCGACCTTGTATTTTTATTATCGGAGTAATCTAACTAAACTATCGAATGGTATTATTGACATCTTGTTACTCGAAGCAACGCTAAAATAAGATGAATAAAATGCTTTAAAATAAGCAACCCTACCTGGCTTAAAAAGTCTGTAAAATATGAAATTTTATGGGATCCGTGGTCCGACACACACTTGACAGCATTTTTATAAACTCAAATAAGTATCAAAACAGTCGTCATTAAGTTAAACCATTGAAATAATGTGAAATTCTTTCCATATATTTTGCCTTAGTAAATCCGACATAAAACCTGGCCGACTAGGAAATCCTTCAGGGTGAGGGCAGACAACGTTATGTTTTTATAATCGGAGTTATCTAAGCTATCGGATGGCATTATACACATCTTGTAACTCGAAGAGGTAGGGTCGCTCATTTTAAAGCATTAAAAAATCTGTAAAATATGAAATTTTATCGGATGCGTGGTCCGACACACACTTGACCGATTTTGTATGAACTCAAATATGTATCATAGCCATCTCATACAGTTAAACCATTGAAATTATGTCAAATTCATTGTTTTATAGACGATTTCCTTAAATTTTGCCTTCGTAAATCCGACATAAAACCTGGCCGACTAGGAAATCCTCCAGGCTGAGGTCACGCAACCTTATATTTTTATCATCGGGCTTATCTAAGCTATCGAATGGCATTAGTGGCATGTTGTTACTCGATGAGGTTAAATCGGTCATTTTTCAGCACCCTAAAATCTGGCCGATTTCAGAAAGTGCCAGGATAGGATGAGGCAACCAACTTTTTTTATACGTTTTTCGATGACTTCTATCGAATGGGCTAGGTCTCAAGTTGTTACTCGATGAGGTAAAATGCACCAAAAAAAGGGACCGCTTAACTGCCGATTCCTCAAAACCCTCCAGGTTGCGCCCACGCAACCCTGTTTTTTTAAGAGTATTTTTTTACTATACACCACCAGAAACTAGTCCCATGTTGTTACCTTATGAGGTAGGGTTTACTACAGTGCGCTCTCCAACCATGTTTAAAATGTTGATTATTAATGATTATTTTTTGTTTTAATATTTTGGTATACTAAACCATAATACAACTTTAATATGCTCCATATGGAGCCATAGACAACAAATTGAATTGAATAACATCGTATTTACGTAACGGTAATTTTCTATCTTCTGAAAAATAAATACAAACATCATTATTTAATAAAAAAATCCTCTAATTTAGAGGAATATAAATTTAGCACTTAAAATTTTGCATTCGAATGCGAACAGTTTTTAGCTAAACAACATAAGAATGATCATATTTCTACTTGAGTGCCCCAAAAAAATATTGTTCTTTATCGTCTTCAGGGTTTAATTTAAGTACTGTAGCTAATATTAGTCAAAATTCTTATGTCAGTATGAAAGTAAACTATTTAACTTACTTTTTAATATTTTAGTATTCATTTATCTTATTTGTTTAGTCAAAGCTTTGTACTTGTCACTTTCATCACTGTTCAACTGTACTTTTATACTATTTGTGTGTTGCCTAATGTTGCCGTGAATGGCTTTTAAACTATTTATTGTATATTAATTATAATTCTAACATTAGAATCATGTAATATCAATAAGTGACGCTTGCAATTACTTATATATTGTGCTATTTTACTTTCCGTGTTTTGTTAAGTTTAAATGTATCAGACATGAATCTAGTCTTATGTGTACTGCTATTTGTAAAATATGGGTTCTAGCACTTGATCGATCATTTAAAAATATTGAATGGGAATAAGTTTAATATTTGAGATTTTTTGATTTTTTAATTCTATAAATTATATAACAAAGTTTTCAATGGCATCAAAGAGTTACAATCGTCTAATAAACGCCTTAAAAAAGAACTGTCATGATGGAGGAGGTACAGAAGGACCAGTTTTGAAAATTGGACAATGTTGACAACTTAATCGTCGACTGACTCAAAAATGTAAAGTCGAGGAAGTGTCGATCGTTTGCTGGAACACCTAGGTTTATTACTAATTTGCTGCTAGTATTCTATGACTTTTGTATTAATCTGAAGCTTTGTTCATATTGGATCAGGAGGTACAACAGGACAAGACTATTTTTAACCATAGAATTATTGCGTTGCGTTGCTATGGGAACTATGATCCTACTAATATATGTTGGTCCTTCGTAGGACGCCGGACTGTGAAATATAGATTTTACCAACTAATATGAATGTGAAAATGATGTACCTATGTTTATTATGTTTGCTGAACGGATTCGGGTTTTTGAGACATAGAGGTGTTTAGGAATAAATATAAAGGGGTGCAGAAAAACGGTGGGGCAAAAGCTAGTAGTTAAGTAATTTTTACGCAGTGACATTTGTTATCAATTTTTCGTATGACAATCATAAAATATGGAGAATTATAATATGATTGAACAAGCAAGATTGACAACTTTTCGAAATGAACCAGACAAAAAACAAATGAACGCAGCGAAATTAATTGATTCTTCTACATAATTTCCTGGACGATGATTTTGTCCAAACATTTAAATAATATACGGAAACAACCTCTATTTTGGAATTGGAGTGAAATTTCTAACCACTTTTTGAAATTTGGGAACAAAATGAAAGTCGCAGTAGGCCAAGTCTTGAATAAGTTGAGTGGGCCAATAGTTCAAAGTGCAGTTCATACAATTTGGCTACTGAACTGATTCTGTGTAAACTAGGGCGTTGTCTTAGTGGAAAAAACTTTTTGCGATTGTTTCACCTTGATTTCATCGCTCAATTTTTGCAACATTCTATTTGTGTACCATTTATTGTTCTTCCCTTGTTGAGGTGCTCAATAAATATTCCCCGAGCGTCTTTGAGTAAAATTTGCCTGCTGCTAATTTCGTCTTAGGCTTCTTTAGAGACTATTCTCCACTTTTTGTTCACTGTTTAGTTTGCTCTTTAGTCTCTAGTATTTAGTAGTGGATCCATTTCTCATCCATCCATGTTGTAAACTTCCTTGAATTACGAGTAAGGATCCATTAAACTCGTCTGTAACGTCCACTGGACGTTGTTTGTAATTTGAGCACCCAACAGGTGCAGTCTTATCCATACCCTAATGTTCGTGGATAATATAAAGAATACATTCAAACTGATTTCGTTTATTACGATTTTATAGGTGTTTTGATCACTTCAAGAGTGAATACCTCTTTTCGCCGTCAACACCAGTGTCAGTCTATGTGTGGAAATTGCTGAAAGACTAAAATGATTCCTCTAAAACACCATCTACCTTAGATTTAATTTGAGTTGCGGTTTCTTTCTTTACGTAAAACTTTATGACCACTTTTTTGTTTAATCCATTTTAATAACAGAAATAACTGATACGTCTTCCAAGTAGTATGCAATTATACAGTCTGATTAGAGTTCCTACATCGTTATTTTTTTAAAGCAAACCTAGGATGCATCCTAGGTTTGCTTATAAACAATAAATAAACCTGCAACTGCAGTTGCAGGTTATGTATATGTATATGTTTATGTTTATTTTAACAGATTTTTGAATGAGTACTGGTATATCAACCAGCCATCATAGTAAAATCAAAGCGGTATTGGTACCCGTGTCTAATTTTCCATTCGTTATGCTCGCAGTTTCACGACAAGGCCAACATCTTTATTTGACACGGATGGAGTATCGTTTCTGGCCCTCCCAATTTCATTTGGACATTTTACCCAACATCTAGCTCAGCAGTCTCGTTTCTGGGCATAATTTATTTTGTGGTTATATTCACCAAATAAGAGAAAATGAGCGTAGATGGAGTAGATATGCAACGTTTTTTAATTTTAATGAAATATTTAATTCCGAATACAAGAAGTATAAAATGAAAATATCACCTCGTGTGTTTCATCAAGCTTTTGATAGTATGGTCTCGTAAACCAAATTATTAATGCTGGTATTACCAACTTACAATTTATAATTTAACAGATATTTACTGCGTTTTAATTGATTACATCAATTTTAAGTACATACCTATTGAAAGTTGATAATTGTATGTATTTATGCTTTTGAAACTTTAAATTCATACATTGGTTCTTTTTCAAGATCCGAAGCCATATCCCCGAGTCCCTAATTAGAAAATTGCGACTCATAGGCGCTTGAAATTGTCGTAATAAATTAAAACTCAAAATATAACTGACCATACCATCTACCTTAATTGATGGTAGCCTTTTACGTGAACCACCCGTCAGCCTTCTACAATTTAAATTATTAAAGGCTCAACGCATGGTTCGGGAATATGTTTCAAAGGCATAATATTAATCATTCATAAGTGCCTGTGAAAATGTTACAAGTACAAATAATTCGAAAATATTTTTTCATTCCTACTCCTATTCTTTTTGGTTTCAAAGTTAAAGTAAATCTAAATAACATTTATACTTAGGTTATTTGTTTAGCATAATAATTGTATGTTTCAAATCTCTAATTAGGTTATGTTAAACCTATTTTGATTTGACTCTTGTAAATATTTGTTTGTAATATTTGAGTGCTACGTTTATCAAACGTGTCTTTTGTAATTTCATAAAATATTATAATATTAATTTGTTTTACGTTTTATTAACGTATTTTTAAGTATAAAAAAATGAATAAATAATTTTAAAATATCTTACAGCTGTGTTTCATAAATATTATAACTAGGAGGCTAGACCATCGATGGTTTTTAATATTATGATAGCCGCGATGCCCTATTTTACCCAATTAGGGGTTGAATTTAATAAAAACCTTTTTTGCCAATGCCTATATCATAAAGCTGCCTTGATGCTAAATTTAGCCCAATCCGTCCAGTGGTTTGAGCCATGCGTTGATAGATCAGTCAGTCAGTCACCTCTCCTTTAATATATTTAGATAATTTAGAATGCGCCTTTCATTTACATTAGTACCAAAATATGTACCTTATATCACTTTAATCCTAAATTATTTCTACCTGCATTTCACCACCGACCAATCGATAACCGCCAGTAAAACGTACTAGGTATTAGATTCGTTTTTATCTGGGCTTTAGTCTCGTCTCGTTCAGATTGTAAAATCAAATATAAATAAAAAGTAAACGTAATTTCTTCCGCAAACTTTTATTTTCTGATTTGTACCACTCATTATAAGTTTGCAATTACCTAACTAGGTATTTTCGCTAGACTATTGTAAGACCACAATATTATACATAATGTGGTCATAGGTAATACAATAAATTATTATGTGACGTTATTAATTTGTTTAGATTACTTCATCGATCGTTAACGTAAGCAATTTTGAACCTACCTATAACAGGCGATTTTACATTTTGGTTTAATTTTATGCAACAAGAGCACTTTGTATTATACACAGATGTGTAAATAATAATAGAGTATACAAACAGTTAAATTAATTTCAGGTTTAAAGTTCATTTACACGGCTTCGAAACGTCAAAATGGTTCGTGTAATAAGGTATCTGAACGAAATTAGTGATATTAAAACAAAGTCTGAAAGAGAAGCCTCTGCATTAGCGACAATAAATATATCATCTAAATATTATCTAGATGATTCGCCGAGAATCTATGTAGAGATACTGGATGAAATACAGTCATAATATAATCTCGCATAGATACTCGTCTGACCTAGCCCTACTAGTGAGGAGCTGTTACCTACACCCTCCGTACCTAAACTTTCACTGTTTCCTTTCCAGTGCACCGATTCCCTGATACTCATTGACCATGACCGTAGCGTGTTAAGAAAGCTACTAGGCTAAGAAAGTGTACATGCACACCTATGTTCATTTCAAATTCAATCTGTCAGTATTGAGTAACGGAAAATGGATAGTTAATTAGGTCAAGAAATGTGCATTCATTTTGTTTGTATTGATTCATGTACTATGTTTGCCAGACAGGTAAAATATGTAGAACATTAAAATCTTTCGTATACTATATTCATGGACTTAAACATTAATTAAAGTTAAATTTGGTAGGTTTGTGCTGTGTCACAATCGCAAGGGCCCAATGAATTAGTGACGCCGTATGTAGTAACGGTGTTACCACACAAATTTCGCGACAGATGTCAGTTCAACCGATTTGTTCTGTTAATTATGGTTTAGCCTGAAATTGATTTTCCCGTTGGAGCTACCTACAATCCTTGATCGGTTTCACAACTCTGTGTAGCTTTATTTCTCAAGTAACACCTGCTTCGAGCGTGAAAATTGTCTCGTGTTGTAACCGCACCCTTAACTCGTGGACGATACCTACTGCTTGCACAAGTTGCACGCCGCGAAGGTAACGTTGTCATCTTCTTTTTTTACGCGCTTTGTCGGGCCCAAATCGAATAGTAGGTATACTATTACATGAAATATAATACTTATTCGTCAATTACATAACTTGGCTCCCAAATCTATTGTCGCTCATCGACACCGTTAGAACACAATTGTATTATCAACCGGACACAGGAAGTAATTTACTTCTTTATCGCTACCTGGTTACTTGAATTAATAGAATCACTATCAATTTAATATACCTAATTATTTGAGACCCGAGTTCGGTAGCTACGGGCGAAGAATATAATTGTTTGCAAAAAGAGCGCGCAGCTGCGGTGGTGGTTGCGCGTGCGCACGCTTCCATATAAGTGCTTGGAGGGAGCCGCGCCGCCGCAGTGCCAATCCCTCTGTCTCCGACACAACGTGGCGCATCATGGGGACAAAGGTATGGTATTATTCAAAATTATTAAATTAAAATTATCTTTTAAAATATTTATAATTTATAGGTAATAAGATTTAAAACATATCGCTATAAATTGAGTTGTAATTTGCTCGTTTTTCTTATTTCCAGGTATTGCTCGCGTTCATCTGTTGGCTGACTATAAGTGATAAGTTTGCAGTATCAGCGAAAACTGTGAACAATTCAGTAGTTCAAGATAATAAAAGTGAAGCAAGTGCTCCTCGTCTGTATCGAAACGTGCCCGCCGGAGTATACGCTAGTGCTGCGCCCTATGGTGCTTACTCCATCCAGTTCCCGTCGTTCTTATCTGCACCTAAAGCCGCGGCTTCCCATATCAATCCAGTGAAACATGAAAATATTGTTTTCCAAAATGCAAACGGTTACCTGAAGGATTCATATGGAAATAGATTTGTGGACGCACCGCAAATGATATCATACAAATCCGCCTTCCCTCAACAATTTGTTCAGCTTCAAGAGTTGCCGGCACATCTCGCACAGCCGCTCGTGGCTGCTGCACCTTCCTACCAATTTAAGGAGTTGGGTCCGCAGCATTTCGTGGGCTCTCATTTCAGGCAGCCATCTCTGCAAGGACCCACACCTACTCCTATTAACAGTTTTGTCGGATCGTCACAGCCTCTTGTTTATGCTGGCACATTTGGAAATTTGGCTCCTTCCCATAATCTTCATGGTCAAGTTCAAGGAGGTCCAACAGTTCAGCAACAATCGACGAGTAACAAGGCGGTATACGTGAACCAGGCGCACCAACAGTTCAATAATATTAAAAGTGAACCGAAATTCCAACGTCTACAAGAGGCACCACAAACAGTCAATCAACAAAATGCGCAATTGCAAGCAGCGCCCGCTAATACCGCTATACACACCGTTGTGAATGGAAAGAAAACTGTAATTCATGTTAAAACAAAGCCACCCCTACCTCTGCTTGATATAAGTCTACTAGAGCCATTGACATTTGCAAATCCTCTGGTTCCACAAGTGCAACACTTCTTACCGAGAATAAGTCAAGCCACGTACCACAAGTTACCGCAGCCCAACCTTGATGCAGTAAACTATCAAAAGGAATTCGTTGTGAAAAAAACGAAGTCGTATGATAGTGGAAATATTAAAGGCAAAAAGCCCATTCAAAAAAAGAAGCAAAAGAAACCACAACCACCGCAACATGAAATCTTGGATGAAGAGGAGGCACCTCCAAACCCAACAGTAACGTTTAAAGGAACACCCAAAGATGGTCCGGAATTTTCTTATGAAATTAATTCTCCAACATATAAAGAAACATACAAAGAAAAAGCAATACGTTACAATAAGGAAACAAATTCTGAACCTGTTCATTATACCTATGGAACCAAAACTCAAAGCGAACCTGTGACTTATAGCTATACGCGTAGTTCAAAAGATCCAATGCAGCTAAAGCAAATTAATTATGAAAGCAATGGTAAAGGGCCAACTCAGTTAATATACAATTTCAAACCTGATGAACAAGATGAACAGTCTCACTCAAACTCTGAAGATTCTAGAGAAACGTTTGAAGAGGATGATGACAGACCCCGTTCTTATCATCAAAATGTAGAACATAAGGGTCATTACGAAGATGCCCCGCGGCAGTCACAAAACTATAAACCAGAACATAGAGAAGAAACCTATCATCATCAACCGAAAGAAGAATATCAGCAACGACCGAAAGAAGAATATCTTCCAAGACCGAAAGAAGAATATCAGCAACGATCGAAAGAAGAATATCATCCAAGACCTAAAGAAGAATATCAGCAACGATCGAAAGAAGAATATCTTCCAAGACCGAAAGAAGAATATCAGCAACGATCGAAAGAAGAATATCATCCAAGACCGAATGAAGAATATCAGCAACGATCGAAAGAAGAATATCAGCCAAAACCTAAAGAAGAATATCAGCAACGATCGAAAGAAGAATATCTTCCAAGACCGAAAGAAGAATATCAGCAACGATCCAAAGAAGAACATCAGCCACTACCGAAAGAAGAGTACCAGGAAAGACCGAAAGAAGAGTATGAGCAACGACCGAAAGAAGAGTATCAGCAACGACCGAATGAAGAAGTATATCATAAAGAAGTTCATCATAATCCTTCCCATCATAATACTCCACATCAGAATAGTCCGCACCATAATAGTTCTCCGCATCACTACCCCCAACCCCTTCAAGTTCCTGTTGAAAGTGCTGAGCCGATACAGGCGATTGCACAAGAATATGAAGAAGATATACATATACTACCAACCCATAGCCCCAATGCTCCTATAAAAGTAGATCCAAGTCAACATTTACAACATGAACGTCATCATTCAGAGTCACATGACGAACAGGAGGCTCCTGCTTCCCCAGGACCGCAAAATCATCAATATGAACAAAATCCAGAGCATCTTGAGCATCCTATTCCGCATCAACAGATTCATGAAAAATCCAAACGTGTCATAATTCAAGAAGAAACTCCTGACGAAATGCACTCATTGAGGGAGGAAATGATAGCAGAAATGATAAATCAAGAGGAAAATAACGAGGAAAATTTTGAAAAAGCTTACAAAGATGCTGCTTTTGGGTTCCCCGCTTATAGCAGGCAAACCGTTGATGTTGAAAAGAATATTTACGATCCAGGTCTTTACGGAGGACCCCGCGAACATTCCGAGTACGATATTGAACATACACCGTTTCAACAGTACCAGGAAGAGGGTGATGAGTATCCCAAAGCGTCGCGGTTGACATATAAAGATTCGAGAGATAAAACAAAAGAAGATTATTACTTAGATTATTCAGTGAATAAGCCTGAAAGTTTGAACGAACGAAACAATAAAAAAGTAGATTACTACAAACTTTATAAACAAAGTAAGCCAGAAAGGTATTTCGCCGACGAAGAGCATGAAGATAAAAAGAAAGAGAAACAAAGCGCTAAATATACTGCTGTGCCTTTGTTCCAATATAATCCTGCCCCGGAACAAAAACCCAAGCAATTCGCCCATTACAAAGCAGCTCCACAGAGATACGAATACGATTATTCGAAAGGAACACCACGTGATAATTCTGCTTTCGCTTCTCGGCCTCACCAAAGGTATAGGACTAGGACACATTTCGTAGAACCTCAATTCCAGTACGGATTCGAACCAATATCAATACCGCGGTTACTCGACAGTGAGCTAGCCGCAATGGCAAGCAACAATAGTCCTGAAAGTGAAAAGCCGGGGATGAGAAAAAAGGTATACAAAGAGAACTGGTATATAAAGAAAACGAGCACGTCTGGTGGGGAGCCTAGTAGCTGATAAGACTAATTTATTTTTGTTATAATAATAGTTAATAATTAAATAGTCGACCTATAGTAAGTTAATAAATTGTTACGTATTTTTAATGGGTTTATCTTTTATTTGTTTCAATACATCGGTGAAAGAGAAATTGTGTTATGAATCCAATGGTTTTTCGTTAATTGAGTATTTTCAGCGATTGCTTCAGAAAAGCGTCGAATTGCGCAATGACACTTTCGCTATCAATACATTACGTGACAGTAAATATTACTTGAACCAATTTTTTGTTACTATAAACAAAAAACTACGAAGCTACGTAGTCAATAGAGCCAGTCACCGTGGAAAGAGCAAAAAGTTCTAGAGTACAATTTTACATGCTAACTAACCGGATTCAAAGAATCACTGATGCAACTATGAGGAAATAAATTGTTTTCCATAATTTTCGCAATAAACCTGGTTTATACTCTTAGCAGACAGGTGGCACAAATATTTAATTTTAGATAATTTAATCAAATTGACTAATTCAATTTAGATGTTATTGATCCTAAAACGAACAGCAATTCAGTTAACTAGCCATCGTTATTAGTGATTACAAATTTCCTCAGCAGAAAAACTAACGAGAAATAAGAGACACCTTGAGCTGGCATCGGCAGCTCTTGTGCAATATTCGATTTGTAAAGCTAAAGTTAAATTTGATGCTAAATTGCGAAGATAATCTATTGAGAAATTAATAAAAAAGGTGGCGAGAATCTATAGGTATTCATGAAACTAATAACTAATTTTATGGAGCGATGATAGCTAAGTGGTTGTGACGTCGAAGGCCGTGACGAAGTTCCAATAATAATATGAGCTTGAGCTTTCGGCAAAGGAAACTACAGCGGTGGTAGGTGGTGGAAGGTACCTACTTTATAATACAGTCCTGGTTGGCTACCACTCCCAAGTAAATGTCACCAAGCATCGCCCGTTGTCTTCTAGGCTTTGTAGTTTTGTTGCAATCCTCTCGGTACTGACTAAATGATAAAAAAAATTCTTGGGAAAATACCACAAACTGTAGATACGAGTACAAAATAAATAAAACAAAACACTTGTTGTTTACTTGATTGTATTAAATAAATACTGAATGAGTAACTTAAAATTAAATTAATATTAGGTTTAACTTCACAGACTAGGTGAGAATCATCACCTCAGCATTAACAAGATACATCACTTTGAAGCTATGTGACTAGTAATATAAAATGATTATGGGGGGTTCATAAATTCGAAAAGGTTCACAACAAATTTGTTATAACTAGAGAGACCAATAATAAACAATTAATCTGGATATTAAAATTAAATGAGAGTATAAAAATAAAATTCTACAATGCATATAAAAATAACGATGGATGGACATGTAGTACAATAATATGGTACCTAATGGTACCTATTGACCACTAGTTGATCTTGTTTTAGCTGCTATCTCTCTTTCCTATTTGTTTCTGTATCATCCTTTGTTCTGCTTTGCTTTCTGAAGAGCCTTAATGTCATCAACACAGATGCTAATCCAAGAGATAAAGCGACAATACCTAGAACCGTAACACCAACCGAAAGGTAGGGCGGATTATCAATGTCAAATAATTCTGATACCAAAGCAACTGGTCTTAATATCTTGACGACAGGTTCGCAGCCAGATTCTCTTACGTATTTCGCCCATGTCCTATTTGCAAATGTCAATTCTCTTGGCTTTATAAATGGTCTTCTTCCTGGTACTGTCTTATTAACTGCTATTGTCATATTTCGAAGCTGTGTTTCGTCATAATGACAGTGGAGGTGCTTTTTCTTCTTGTTACCTTTTACGATAATGTCTTTCTCTGCACTCTTTGCTCCGATGAGTACGTCCAAGTCACCTTTAATCATATTTGCCCAATCCCACATCTCAGCAATTTTGCAATCGCATATAAAGCGGTTACCGAGCAAATTCAGTGAATGTATTTTAGGGTTGTTGACAAATACCTGAGGATCAATAGTTGTAAGATTGTTGTTGCTGAGGTCTATCTTTTCCAGTTGGCGTAACCTTTCCAGGAAAGATAAACTGCCCTGATCAGATTTAATACGATTGCCAGCTAGATTCAACTCTGTTATATTCTCAGTGTTTTTGAAGGCGTCAACATTCAGAGATGTAATATTACAATTGCTCAAGTCTAATATAGAAACTTGAGAGAGTTGTTTTGGAAAAATTGGCCCCGTAGTTGGTATTACAAGAGGATTTCCGCCAAGTCTTATCTCTCTTAAATCTGTGTATGTTAGGTTTTTGAAAAAAGCGTTTGCATTAAGAGGTCTTTTCAACCCGCAGTATTCTAGCTCTATTGTAGCGAGCTGGGTAAGATTTCCAAAAAGTCCTGCTTCTAGTGATAATAGATCGTTGCCAGAGAGAACAAGTCTTTTCATCGAAGTCATTTTCGCGAATGAGTCCGGGCCTATATAGGATAGATTACTGTAGCCCATGTTCAGATATTCCAAATTCTCCAGAGGCGCTAGCAGTTTAGTAAATACATTTACTAATGGATTGTGAGATATGTCTAGTTCTTGAAGATTATCGAAAACATTGAAATTATTAGGGAGGTTGCGGAGTCCACAGTTGCTCAAGAATAATTTTTCAAGTTTTGGTAACGGTGCCAATGCTTCTCTCAGATCAGGTGCGAATAATGGATTGCCAGAAAGATGAAGGCTCTTGAGTCTTGTTGCATTAGCAAACGCTTCACCAGTAATAGGACCCTGAATTTTACAATTTGATAGATCCAATAATTCCAGGTGATTGACACTGTTGCCCAATGTCGCTGCGACATCCATGTCACGTAATTCATTGTCGGCTAAAATAAGCGTGACCAAGTTGGTACAGTTTGAAAAGGTATCCTCAGATAGTGAAGTAAGACCCGATTTTCTTAAGTTCAAGTATTCAAGTCGAACTAGCTTTCCAAGTACTTCAGGCCAATCAGTGTCAGTAAGTTGGTTACCAGCTAGTTCTAGATTCTTGAGGTTGACTGCGGTGGAAAAGGACCCTTCGGATAAAGCGGTGAGTTTGCAATCGTTGAGTTTAAGGGTTTCCAAACTCGTCAGCACATCGAAAATGCCTGTGTCAAAGGTTTTGAGTGGATTATTCGAGAGATCTAGTGTAGTCACAGACGTGATGTTGTCAAAGAATTGCGCGTGGATTGTAGAAATGTTGCAGGAACTTATGTCCAGATACTGCAAAGTACTGGAGATTAGAAATGGTCCTTCGACGTTGCCTATTGGATTGTCCTGGAGTTCCACGTTCAATAATCCTCTGGAGTCTCTGTAAACAATGATAATAATAAATTATTATTATTACGATAATTTATTTAATAAAGGGTCTATATTTAATAGTCTTTTTACGGGTTTATCGGAGTCTTACAGGATATTGTTGCGATCTATGTAGAATTAGTAACTAGTTAATGTTTCAGAACAAAACTATAAACACAACTATGAAAAAATCTTTTGCCAATAAATAGAACCGCCTTCAAAGACACTAAAAAGTAGAAAATAACTTACTTGAATACAACTAACGGTCTAATCGACCCTTTGATATTTAAAGAATTATCCCCTAACTACCGTTAAGGAGTTGTAACTTCCATCATCAGTTCAGCAACATAAGATGATGAACCAGACGCAAATATCTGAATAGCTTAAGAATGTACTTATATGAAAATCATTGCAATTTAAGTGCCTATAAAATTTGAAGAGTTCCCTCGATTTCTCCAGGATCCCATTATTAGATCCTGGCCTGATGACTATGGAAAAATATATGAATATTTTTTCAAATCGGTCCAGGCGTTTTCCAGTTATCGGGGAGCATACATAATTGTTAACCTCCTCCTTTTTGAAGTCGGTCGGTAAAAGATGTTGCCAACAGCATAAAATAGGGTTTCATAATGTTATTATTGTTCTGCGGTTTGCTACGGAAGTTCGTAATTTTTATGAAATTGCTGACAATCAGATGCGAATTATTTATGAATTATGGATGAAATAGGATCCGCATCATTATATTGTGTACGCGTAGATATGCTTCCATCTGATTTCATACAATAGTTAGTTAGGTACTATTAGGTTTCTAGACTTCTGGATCGTTTAGGCGGATTTGTGAGTGTAGACCTAGACATGTAAATGGTCTCCTAGCAAGCAAATTCAATTTGCATTCGTTGTGTGACTATTATCTAATATTGGCGCTGGTCGGTGGCAAATTGCCGCCGTTCGTCGCGCCATAACAAGTTCAAAACTCAATTGGTATAATTTTATCATCAGCATTGTGTGCTCAGGGATGAGTGTCAGTATTGTCAGACAAACAATGGTTGCCCGTGAGAAAATACCTCTAACTAACTCTAGTATGAAGTAAACAATCGCCTCGTGTACTATTTCATATAGGTAATTCGCGCGTTAATGACTCATTAATGACATGTTTATTATCTGTTCTGAATGTAAAAGCAAAAATACAATCTTATTTTACTATCACTACTTGTAATGATGTCACACCATAAAGATATCGGTCAGTAATGGTTATTTCTGTACAATAAGAAACCCGTAACACTTGATTTACCAATTTCTTGGATTCAGTAGATAACGCAACTTTAAACAAGCCTATAATTGAATTAGTGATTTCAATGTCGATGGTGTTCTATTTTTTTCTATAAAAACAACATAATCTGTGGTAACTTACAAGAAAGCTTCAGGGTCTACGTAGGTGATGTTATTGCCGGATAGATCGACATCGATGAGGTATTCCAGTCCTTTAAATGCTTCCTTCTCGACTCGTGTCAGGCGGTTGTTTGCTATCTGCAACCTCCTCATCTTAATATCACTCGGGAAGGATTTCAATTGCGTTATGTTGTTTCCATTCAAGTCTAGGATGTAGACGCTCAAGCTCAGCTCATCGTACGGGACTTCAGTGAGGTTGCTCTCTGAACAATCAGTCACCCAGTTGATCCTGGAGTAGTGGCAGTCACATTCGTCAGGGCATTCCAACTCGAAGCTGTCTCCATTGAAACCGTAGGTGAAACTAGTTGCTATGAGGTAGAAAGCGAAAGCCGTTATACGAGCCATTTTTTGTGTTCTTTTTATAAAGTTGTCAGTCCTCAGAGGGCGGCGGTATCCATAGTAATCTGTAACAATGAGGTCATATGGATTAGTTCATGATAATTAAAACGTTAAATAGCTAAACATTCGCAGGTGTATGTGAATTGGTATACATTAACATCTGTGTTAGATCATATGATGTTCGTTGTGTTGACATCGTGTTTCCACAAGTTACCCACTGCCTAATTGTAATAAACATGTAGACGTAGAAGAATTACTTAACATCTTTGAAAAATGATTGCTTACTGAATATAGCTGGAGGAAAACCACAAATAACCTTTACAATAAATAACTACCTACCTACCGGCGTCGCTCGGGTGATTTTCATACAAATATACCATCCTAATTTCTGATTTTCCCGATGGACTTTCCCAAGAAAAAATCCTTCATCCTGACAATTACAAACAAAAAAAATAAAACTAGCCTAATAGGTGCAGCTGTTATTTTTTTTATATATTCTTCGACATTCGGGGTAATTAAGAGTCGCTCCGTTACGATTTAGATTCGGACGATGAGGTAGTTTTCTAAATCGAATAGCTTATATTTTTAAATATCAGAATGTGGAATGAAGCGGTCGCCTTGATCGCAGTAAATAAACATCAACACGGTATCAACATAAATGAAATAAATCATTCGTACCGATCGAAAGAGCAACCGAGTTGGTTTGAGGGAGATTATTTGGACAATCCATTGTGCGATCGACCGTAAACCGTAGAAGAGCGTAACCCGAGCGTTCACACAAATGTATTGATCTTTTCCGTAGGTTACTACTAGTTGGCCTTTACTTATCTTATGTATTCGAGAAATAAATGGACATATCTTACGATGATTGTGTTGACATGTCAAAATTATAGGGACCTATCGAATCATCTCGGAAAACTAAAGAAAAGAGTCACGTTTTGTCTTAAAAGTTTTGAGACCGTTAAAACATACATATTAGAATTTATACACTCGTTCTAGTCTTGCATTTGCAATAGCTACATCAACTACCTAAGTACTTATGCTTTTTATGATTCATTTTTAGGATGACCTATAGGTAGTGTCATCACAGCGTTAATCTCTCGATATCAATAACGGCTTGTAATAAAACACGCGTTTCTAAATGAGATTTCACTAGTAACATCGATTGAGCACTGTGATTCCGAACAACAATAGGGTTTGGTTTTTCTGGACGTTCCAGGCGATTAAGAATTAAAACGATTGTAAGGTCTGTCACAATCACTATAATGGCTTCCATCCTGCAGCCGGCGTGAGTTGTTTCCCGCCAGAATTTTCCAGAATCAACATAATGCCATTAGGTCACGCGTTAGTTTAGTCATGTCATGAGTGGACCGATGCGATGCTTCGTCTCGTTTGACAATATGATCGATGGCCCAATATTGATTGCTCCGCCAATTGCTGTTTTATTGCCAATCATGTTCGATAGTATTTTTATTGTAGGCTATAGATGTACCTACTCTCTTCGCTATGTTAGTGTTTCCACCATAGATCACACTAGTGATTATGTGGCCAAAAGTGATACCTAATCATTTCCTTTCCTCCTAATGGATATTTATATGTTTGCTATTTAGTATAATGTTAGTTTATTGTAGTCTATTAACTTTATATTTCTAGTGTATTTATGGATATATCTAAGTTTAAAATTTTTGGAATTGCACACCCCCGTCTT
This sequence comes from Tethea ocularis, assembly GCA_963555595.1. Classification (NCBI taxonomy): domain Eukaryota; kingdom Metazoa; phylum Arthropoda; class Insecta; order Lepidoptera; family Drepanidae; genus Tethea; species Tethea ocularis. The sequence continues at coordinate 13,124,687 of OY741958.1, forward strand.
ATTTAGTTAATTATATTCCTCTCCATCCAAAGGTTGCCTGGTAGAGATCACTTTTAGTGATAAGGCCGCCCATTGTAACACTTTTGTTTTTCTTATGGTTAGGTTATTTTTTTTATATATTTTTTTTTAATTTTCTGTGGTGTGACAATAAAGCATTATCTATCTATCTATCTAATGGATGTGAAGATGTTTGTTACTCATCCCGCAAAAACGGATTTGGATGAAACTTGTCACATAGATAGATCATTCCCTGGAATAACATTAGGCTTTTTGATCTCTCCGCAAAGCGGGTGAAGCCAAGGGCTAGTCTATATGAAATTAATGCTGCTAGAGCTTAGAAGCTTAGTAACATAATCGGCATGGAATATCTACATCAACCCATATGTACTATGCCCTCATTCTTAATTTAATTACCCATAAAGTTATTATACCTACCTATTACTAGTGGATAATGCGCAGTACACAAAGCCCTCGATGGTTATAAAACCTGTCTGCGACGTAGGTCCGGACACAATACATGTAGGTCCCTATGTAGATACGTAGTGGAGAAGTCTGGGAGTAATTGTGACGTAGTAATGCACCGAACACTCGCATTGACTCACTGTTCTCGTGATTGCATTAAACTTGATTTATTCTGATTGTTATGACGTCACTCTAGGCCACGCGTGTATCTACTGACTAACCAGGAAAAAGTTGGATACAGACAATTTGTTGTGAGATGATTAGTGTAGTACTTACTCGGAGATTGTCAACTAATTGCATCGAGTCCAGACAGACGCTTGCATTAGTTGTAAGGCGAGTAGGTACTTGTGCAAGTTAGGTATAAAATGTTTTGAGACACGATGCAATTCTGATATTTCGGACATCGCTGTCATTATAACAAATTAGGGGTTAAATACTCAAAAAGTTTCATGAATGAACATTATCTATTTTCCCTCATTTGAAGTTTTATATCTGTGACTATACGTTAGTAGTTATGCCAATTCACAGAAAAAGTAAATGACAAATTCGATCCAGATACCGACCTTATGGCCCCTCATGTCATAACTGCATTAATGTTCAATTGAACTGTCTAATTCATGTTTCACCTTCATCAAAGTTTATAAGAAATGGATAGATAAAGACCCAGTTATCCATATCCAGATAGTTTATCAAAGATGAGAACCGTAGAAAAAATTAAAAACAATAACGCCTTTCATTCGAATGATAAATTATCACATCACATCGATGAATGCACAGATAGCACAGATACGGAACCCTAAAAAAAAGCAATGAATGGGTCTCTATATTTTTGAGGACTATTACAAGTTCCGTAGTTCCGGATAAGTACGTCAGATAGTAATCATCGAGGTTTTATACCTAATGTGGCTGTTGAGGATAAATTAATATTGGAATTATTATGAGTCGGTACCTATGTGTATTCAGACTTACCTACTCGCAGTCACATTACACATCCGCGGAAATACGAAAACTTACTCGCGTGGGTAGGAATACACAACATATGACGGGTAAATATTGCACAACCGACAACTAACAATCTAGAATAACAGGACTGGAACGCAGTAGCCTATGTGAAAAATGTAGACCAAAGAATCACATTCACATTACAATAAAAATGCCGACATGTTTTTTTATATTCACTGTTTTACTCTGGTCATAAACAACAGAACAGTGTTAATAAATTCCAATTTTAATCATGAATAAAGATCACGAGAAATTTGTGCGTTTTACGGTACGTTGACGAGGTCACATTTCCTGGTATACCGGTACCATATAAACAATAACAATGGATTAACTTACATGTTACTTGTATGTTGCTAGAGATGTCAACGTGCTCACAACTCGGCTACCGACTCTCTACTGAATGTGATGTGACTACATCATAATCGTCAGTCACGAGAGTGTTTACTCGCGCATACCCAGTGCTGTCCAGTCGCCCTACAGTAATATTATCACTAATAAACTGTCATGTCGATGGCCCTTTATTGGTTAGTTGACATTGTACAATTACGATTCTCGCAGTTATCGAGAAAGTGATGAAATGTTTTCAACAAACTTTGTTTGTGTTTTTGTATTGAATGAATTGCAGAGGTTATATAACAGTAGCGATTAAGTCATTTGCATTTAATCTAGAAAAACAAAAACTGAACGCAGTTAAGCGATAAACGCACCTTGCATAATTTGCCTTTCATTGAACGAGCGCGCGATGTTGCTCTGACGTAAATTGCTATAATAAGTCTGTCAGGCTACCACACCTAAATTTATCGTCGACTAGTTGTCCTCTGCGGTTACACTCGTGTTCCCGGGATAATAAGTTACCTATATGTTATTTCAGGGTTTGTTCTGTATATATGCTAAGTTTCATCAAAATCAGTTCAGTAGGTCAACTAAGTCGTTTTGTGCGTTATAGAGTACCTAAGTCATATCTTCATTAACGCACATTTTTTTTTATAAATAGTACCTTGTAGTTGCTTGTAGTAAAAATAGGTAAACAAGTAAGTTAACGTTTCTGGCAGGTTTTACAAATTGAATAAGCTTAAAGGCGAATTATATGCTATTATAGATAAACAACACTACAATAATACATATATAGTGACTGTATAGGTATATAGATATTTTAGTTTAATTTTCAATTATTTTTTTGTTTGTTTGTTATTGTAAATAAATATGTAACTATATATCGTGGAGATACTTGGCGGAGGCCTTTGTCCAGCTGTGGATGTCTTTCGGTTAACATTAGGTACCATCAACAAAGTTGAAGCATGATCAGTTTTGAGACCTTTTCGCTTGCAGCCAGTAATCATAGTTCACCCTGTCCATTGTTGACAATAAAACGGTCTCTTGTAAAATCTTTTGTCTAGACTATTTACTGACAATGACAATCTACTATTTTATGACAAGCGCATTGTCTGGTTATATTGTGTGCGACACAAGGTAGCGGCTGGTCACTGTACACAAAATACACTCTTAAGGTGATCATGCTTCAACTTTGTCGATAGTACATTACAATACATTCAATGACTAGAGAAGTACGTAATAGGTACTTATAACAAATATACATTACATGCTTACTCTATAGTAAATAATGGGTCTGTATGACGTTTGTTCTAGGTCAATATTTAATTTGTTCGCTTGTGTTTGGTACATAACGATGTTTCTATAAATGTTACACCTGTTTATTTATTTTGGAGTGTTGGTATTATCTAATCTAAAGAATCAATAATAACATCTTATATTTTAACAGCAAACAAACGTGCGTGACTGCATCTATTAATAATTATATACAGACCTTGGGCCCTTGGTCATCTGACACGAAACTATCTAATAGTTCAATAAGCGTTTGATCGTGGCCTCTGGAGATCTGACAGCCGGGTACTTTTTTGCCCAGAGGCTAAGTCTGATCATTCAGACGCAACGCCGCAAGTGTCTTGGATACCATGCCAAATTTTGAAGAATGCTATTTTTGGAATTTGTTGTTATTTCGTTTAGTTTAGTTTTATTTCTCAACATTCCATGTAGTAGGTTTTGCAAATTTTATAAAAATATATAGATTAAAAAACATTATTATTGATTAACAAAAATCAACATTATTTCCCAGAAATCGATCTTTATAAGCGAGACAAATTAAACTTTGCAATTAGGTATTAAGATCTCAGATAAAAGAATTAACCTAGCCAACCCAAGTGCTTGCTTACTTACCTACAGTCTCAATGCTGAGTGGTATGTCCATGAACCTTGTGTAAGATAAACGTAAAGCCCTCTGCCGGAAGTAAACTTGATTGGATTTGTTAATTCCGATTTAACGGTTTGGTATTAATTAAATACGATCATCTTCAATCAATTATCCATTTATTAATTACACAACACTTTTACATTTCTCTTTCTTAGTCCACCATATTTTTTTCTAATAAATCTACACATCAGTGTTGCCAACCTAATACTTATTTTTCCACAGTAACTACAATGGACATTGTCATTCAACACTCTCCCTCAATGGCCATTGTCTAAACTAAATATTATCCCAATGCTAAACACTTAATTAAACTTATATACTTGTATGAATATTAACCAAAACATTTTTATGAAAACATCCCTAAAATTACTTTTATGAAAACAACCCTATAATTATTTTTATGAAATTACCTTACAATCAAACATAATGTAATCTGTACATACTCCAACACTAACTGAACAATCTTTAACATTTAAATTTACTCAAATTTCAGTTATTATCAAAACAACAACTTAATAATGTTTTTAATGAATACAATGTTAGATTTACTAAGCCTACAACATTAAACACTATTCAAAAGTCTTTACCAGATATTTAATTACACACAGAATAAACCAAGTTTAGATACTAAGAACTGATATTGATTCCTAGGTAAAGGCTTTGTTAATACATCTGCTATCTGTAATTTAGATTCAACATATTTTACTTGTATTACATTTTCTTCAACTTTTTGTTTAATAAAATTATACTTTACTTCCATGTGTTTTAATCTTTTTTGATCTGGGTTACTAACTGTTTTAATACAACTCTGATTGTCTTCATAAATTGGTACAGTACAAACATTAATATTTAAATCTTTTAATAACTTTATAAGCCAACAAGCTTCCATTGAGGCTTCACATAGTGATATTAGCTCTGCCTCTGTTGTACTCAAAGCTACAGTTGCCTGCTTCTTAGACCTCCACATGATGACATTATTGAAAACTTTAAATAGAAACCCTGAAGTTGATTTCATATCATTTGGATCATCTGCAAAACTAGCATCTGCATAACCTACTATTATATCTTCATTGTTAATATCTCTTCTAAAAAACAATTTATAATTTAAAGTTTGTTTTATATATCTTAATACACGTTTTAATGCCTTATATAAATTGATATTAGGTTTTGATTGAAATCTAGCTAAGTAACAAACTGAAAAAGTCAAATCTGGTCTAGAACCAACTGTTGCATACATAAGAGATCCTATTAAAGATCTACATTGTTCTTCATAAGATAAATCTACATTTGTTGAATCAATTTTTAAATTTGTCTCCATAGGAGTGTCACATCCGTTACAATTTTCCATACCATATTTTTTTAAAACTTTATTTAAATAATTAGACTGATCTATAAAAATGCCATCACTTTGTATATTAATAGAAATTCCCAAATAAGTAAGATTATTACTGCCCAAATCTTTCATTCTAAATTGAGTCCCTAAAAATGTTTTTATTGTCTGCAAGTCATTTTTGTTATTTCCTAGTAAAAGTAAGTCATCAACATAAATCAAAATATAAGTCTGTCCTCTCTTATACAAACAGTAGTCATTCTCCGACCTTTCAAAACCAAAATTTGTAATTGTTTCATGAAATTTCTCATACCAATATTTTGGTGATTTCTTTAATCCATAGAGTGATTTAGTCAATTTTAAAACATGCCCTTCAGGTATATCTAATCCTTCAGGTGATTTAAGATATACATCTTCATCTATTCTTCCGTATAAAAATGCTCCTTTCACATCCATCTGATGTATATGATAACCTTTATAAGCAGCAATTGATAACAATATTCTTAGAGTCTGAAGTTTCAAAACCGGTGAATACACATCTCCTAATTCTTCTTTTTGTTTAAATCCTCTTACTACTAACCTGGCTTTACATATCTCCTCATTTGCTACATTCTTTTTTGTGAAAACCCATTTACTGTCCAATAACTTTTCCTTTTTAGGTATTGGTACAATTTTCCATGTCTTACTCTCTTCTAATACTGTTAACTCTTCTTTTACTGCTTTTTCCCATTTTGACTTGTCCTGTCTTTGTTTTATTTCTTCAAAACTTTGTGGCACGTCTTCATAGCTTGTCAATAAGGCATATAATGCTTCTTCTTTTGTTTCATTTAAATTAACTGAATAATCATTATGCCATTTGGGTTTCTGAATTTTTCTTTTTCCTATTTTAGTCTCTCCCTCTTTCTTAGAACTTGATCCTTGTACTTCATTTTCTTGATATTCACCTTCTTTCTTACCTGTCACTGTCTCTTCCTCTTTTGTTTCCATTCTATGGTCTTGATATTCATCTTCTTTTTCCTTGTTTTTATTTTCAGGTGTTACTTCTGTTACTATATCATTATGTTCTTCATATGGTGAATTACACCTCTGCAAAGGTAAGTATACTTCTTTTTCTTTAAGTCTCTCATCAAATACTATGTTTCTAGCACTTATTGCTCTATCCGTTTCTTCATCATATAATTTGTAACCTGATTCACAGTATCCTATCATTATCATCTTTTTCCCAGGATAATCTAGTTTCTTCCTTAACTCCTTTGGTACATGATTATATGCAATACTTCCAAATACTCTCATATTTGATATATCTGGTTTTCTTCCTTCCCATAGCTCACTGGGTGTTAAATCTTTTCCAAACGTAGGACTTCTATTAGTTACATAAGCGGAATAAAGTACTGCATCTCCCCAGAATTTCTTTGATAATTTTGATTCCAATAAAATAGTTCTAGTTTTGTCCATTAGTGTCCTATTCATGCGTTCTGCCACTCCATTCAACTCTGGATTGTATGGTACTGTATACTTTATTCTTACTCCATTTTGTTCACAGAAAGCATGAAATTCATTTGAAACATATTCACGGCCATTATCACATTTTAAATTCAATAAGTTTGTGTTGAAATGTTTAGTTGCATAATAAAAATATTTTTTGAACTTTTCAAATACTTCTGACTTCTGTTGTATTAAGTAAACTATCACAAAATGAGTATAGTCATCAATAAATGTTACATAATATTTATCACCATTTCTACTTTCAGGAGTAATAGGTCCACAAACGTCTGTATGAACCAACTCAAGTGGTCTTGTTGCTCTACGTCCAGTACGATTAAAAGGCTGTCTAGTCATTTTCCCTATTATACAAGTCTCACACAAGTCATTCTGTATTTTACTATCTGTCAAGTCATTCAACCCTTTTACCATATTATTTTGAACAAGAATATTAATATTTTTCATCCCTAAATGTGCATACCTCCTGTGCCATAACTGTGCAATGTCATTTTTACTTTGATCAATAGAATAATTACATTCTGATTTAATTACTATCATTTCTATAAAATATAAAGACCCATCCAAATTACCTATCATCAACAATTTATTATTACAGTAAACTCTAACCTTACCACCAGCAAATGAAATTTTTAAACCTGCATCTTCCATTTTGGAAACTGATAATAAATTTTTCCTGAGTTCTGGTACATAATAAACATTTTTTATTGTACATATAGTATATCTTTGTCCAACAAAACATTTTACTTTAATATTTCCAACACCTACTACTTTTAAAGATATACCATTCTTAGCAGCAGAAATATACTTTGGATTTGACAATTCAATATATTCAGTAAACATATCCCTAGTGTTAATTAAATGATCTGATGAACCTGAATCTACATACCATATAAGATTATGCTCCTCATTGTAATTGTTTACTTGCCTTTCCTCAAGGTCACTTGTAAAAGCTGTACCATCTTCACTTTCACACAAATAAGTAACATCAGGTTCATTATACCTACTAGCAATGAATGATTGCCTTTCTCTACCATTATCATATCCTCCTCTTCCACGATATTGTCCTGACCCTGATCCATGTTGCTGTCTACTTCCATGCGGTTGTGATCCATATGCTTGATGTTGTACTCTATATCCTTGATGTGGCGATTGTGTCCTCTGTCCTTGCAATTGTGTCCTGTGTCCTTGATATTGTGTTCTGTATCCTTGATTTTGATTCTTGTATCCTTGATTATGAGTCTTCATTCTACATTCAAATTTCTTATGCCCTGGCTTTCCACAATTAAAACAATTGAATGCACTACTTTGTGTCTCAACTTTTCCTGAAGTTTTTCTTCTTTTTTCTTCCTCACCCAGTAATCTTTCCTTGACAAAATCATATTTAACATTCTCAATAGTTTCTAACGTAGTTATTACATTATCATATGTTTTAGGCATAGACAACAATAAATAATTAATCTTTTCTTCATCACACAATGTAGTACCAGCATCATTTAGTTCTGAAAATATTTCCTCCATATTAATGAAGTGGTTGAGTAACAACGTGGTCTCATTCCATTTTCTTTGACCAAGCTCCCTTCTCAAAAACATTTGACTTCTTAATCCCTTTTTCTTGAAATTTTCTTCTAACGACAACATCATATCATATGCAGAGGCTTTATTTTTTATATACCCGATATGGGTATCCGCTACCGCACTTACGATTATGTTTTGTGCCCTTGCCTCCATTTTCTTCATTTTTTCATCCTTAAAATAGTCTTTGTCATTTATTGACTCAAAGCAGTCTTGCTCTCTTAATATACATTCGAGTCTAAATTTCCATGTCGAGAATCCCGCTCCGCAGAAAGGTTTTATTTGGATCTTTGTATTATGTTCTATCGAACTCATCTTGTTCATTAAAAATATGGCACCGACGCGGTAATATTTCGTTGAACCAATTTTCATTCAACGCTACCTCGTATCTCAACCCGAACCACAACCACGCTCTGCTACCACTGTTAATTCCGATTTAACGGTTTGGTATTAATTAAATACGATCATCTTCAATCAATTATCCATTTATTAATTACACAACACTTTTACATTTCTCTTTCTTAGTCCACCATATTTTTTTCTAATAAATCTACACATCAGTGTTGCCAACCTAATACTTATTTTTCCACAGTAACTACAATGGACATTGTCATTCAACAGGATTGAATCTAGATTTCCTGTTTCTAATTTTATAGTTGGAAATCGAATAATATAATTATGTCGTCATAATAAATGAAGGCTCTATGTACCTACTAATTAGAATATTTCAGTTTTGAGAAGAGTGCGGTCCATTTGGAAAGAACTAAAAAGCAGTGGAATCGATCCCCTTACGTGGGTTTTATACAATCTTATTGTGATCTTATTAATATAGTAGGTAGGTATATGTGAAAACCTTAGAGTACATTTTAAGCCCAAAACATTAATACTTACTGCACTATTGTTTCATAAATGCAATAAAAAAAATGTCGGGGCGGGGTGTATTGTATGCCTATGTTATGTAAGTACCTACTTTGTTTGACACTGACTGAGACAAGAAACTAGACTGTACCTTTTACATGTGATGTAGCATTTCTAAATAAATAAATATCCTGGGACATTCTTCATACACGGTTAACTGATTCCTAACTAAGCAGAGCTTGTACAATGGAAACCAGATAACTGATACACTACATACATACATAATACTACTTTTTTTGGTAAATACATATTTATATAGATAATTACACCCAGACACAGGACAAACAGACATGATCATGCACACAAAAATCGAACCCATGACCAGCGGCGTGATAGGTCTCTTATCTGATATCTACCTATAGGCTGTGCTGTAGGTCACAAATTGAACTGCTCTAGACTGCTATTTTTTTATGACTGGCAGTTCTAAGTCTAACAGTTCAATGCCCTATTTTCCAAGCTTGAGAGACCTTAGCACTATTGAAGCTAAGAGGGCATTAACCGAAAGAAGGTTAAATAAAATACTAGAAGACCTAGTTTCACCTCGTGATCGGCCACAACAACAAGCCTATTAGCCGAGAGCTGCGATGATATTACATTATGCCACGTGATTCAGTTAACTTGTGGAAATTGGGTGTTTACTGCGGCTTGTTACGAAACTAGGTAGGTGGATCTAGATTCCAGACTTACTATCTAAACCGTGCTGGTAAATCTTATGTGGAGTCTTATCAGAATGTTTCGTTTTAAATATTTGTTGTGTTTTAATGTTACACTATTTAGTAGGATTAATAAAATTCTCATCTAGGTATGTCCATCAAGTAGGTACATACCTACAATTTTTTTTTTATAATTGCTTTTTATAGCCTTGCTTGATAAAAATGTATGAAAAGTAAAATATTAAAATACCATTAAAATGAAGCTGTAGGTAGGTTAATGTTATTATCTGATTATTTAACTTTAAAAAAGAAGAAGCTTGATAAAATAACATCGAACTTAGTTTGTTGTAGGGAAAATAAAATGTATTCATGTAAAATATTATTTCGAAAGTTCCCGCCAATAAAACTTCGTGATCGTGACGTCAACTTTACTATAAGGTTTTGCTACAATAAAAATGTACAGTCCCATAAGATTTTCTTTATATGGCAAGAATTTTAGAACGTCAATGTCAGTCAGTTTTCACTTCAGTCATTTATTTTGACAATTGAAAAACAGTGCGTTGTTTGCGGCGCGAGCTCAATCTAAATAATCAGAAATTACTAGATATTCCCATTAACAACTATGGCACAAGTAACCGCTGGACAATCTACAGACGAAGAGCCACTGAAAGATATATTCGATCGAGCAATGAAGTTATTTGATACAATAGAAAATACAAATGAACCTATAAACAGCGATCCGGTTCAGGTTAGTAACACTTTTGCTGTAAAACCTGATCTAATCACTGTTTGAGATGGTAAATAAAGTCTTGTTTATTAAAATGTTAATATGTACTGGTGGAAGTACTGTTATTTTATGTTTTTTCCTTCGTAAACAGCATAAAAGATGGACTCATATGTGCTTGCATATTAATTATCACTCACAGGGTATATTACAACTAGTTGTTTCCCGCGGTTTTTACCTTTCACATTTATAATATTAGTAGGATTCACTAATACTGAACTATAATTTTGTATTCTTACAGTTGAGTATAAAATCAGCAATATCAAAATTTGAAAAGGCAACAAACTTGGTGTCCCTCACGGGAATGTTCAGTAAGAATGAGGGCATTGAGGAGCTGCCCACGGAGACGCTGCAGTACCTGTTGCTGCCAGCCTTACTTGGCACACTCAGCCTGAAGCTGTGCGGCCAGCCGAGGAAGGAAATTGTTGATGTTGCTGAGATTTATTTCAAGTTAGTTATTTGTTTTAAAATCTTAGAAAGTAGGATATTTAATATTCAATGTGATTGAAGGTAATTCCAAATGTTCTTATATATATGGAAGTTGCCAAAAACCATATGTTGTGGAAATCAAAGAGAGAGGCCTGATGTGGACATCCTTGGGCTGAATATTATGATGAAAAGGATACTCTGAAACAATATAATTTCATTTGTTTTTGGGTAAAGCAACCAAATTAAATTTGTATATAATTCTAATTACAAATTACATGACATTAATTAAAGCTGTGTATGTTATGGTAAAAATGATTTGGTAACAGAACTCAAATTAATATCATTATGGGATGAGATGCCCAAATACAATCAGGTTTATTATAGTTTTAGTACCCAATGAGTAAAACATACAAAAGAAAGTTTAAAGTGTAAAATAAATATTCCAGGGATTTTTTGAAAAGGTGCAAAGACTATGGAGTAACAAACATAGAAGTGGCACAGAACAACAGCAGCAGTGACAGTTCAAACCGGCCACCAAACAGTGAACAAGCCAAAATTGCTAATATGGTTAGTAAAGTATATATTACATAAATTAAAAAAAAAAAGATCCACCAAAAAAAGAAGCCTTGCTGAGTTTCTTGCCGGAGTCTTCTCAGTTCAAGTGTATTCCGAACCGGTAGTAGAGTCTATTGTAAAATTATAACTTTTGACATTCATAAGTGCCTTATTAGGGCCTAAACTGAATAAATGAGTTTTGATTTCGATATTTCTACCTTTTCCACATCCTTATGGATTTAAGAAATTAATTTAGCTTTGGAACAATTCATAGACATAATTTAATTACTTTGCCCATTTTCGTAAGTTACCAGTGAGATGCTGATTGCTATTTATGGTACACTATCTGTTTCCAGTGGTATCACCCGTGTTCCTGGAATAAAAAGTATCCTATAGTACTTGGACATAATATAGCTTCATATTAGTGAAAGAATTTTTTTATCGAACCAGCAACTCCTACATACAAACTTTACCTCTTTATAATATTAGTGTAGATAGCAATACAGGCCACTTCATGTATTTCAAAATAAGATGGCATCTCCAAATCTTTCTAATTACCTAACTAAACTTTTAATTGAATAATATTTCAGGTACAAACAAGAGATTCTAAAATCAAACGGTACAAGGAAATGAAAGAACTAAAAGAGAAGCTGAGTACTTTATCAGCAGCCATGTCCTCACCGAATGCTGATGACGAGACCAAGCGGGATTACTTCCTGACACTGTTACATAACTATGTGAACCAGGCTGTTGATGAGTTAGTCAGCATTGATCAGGAGAAACCTATATTGGAATATATGGCGAAGCATGCTGGCGGTATGTTTTTGTCTACTAGAGGTCTATCGAGAAATTGACATTATGATTGCCATATCAATTATCTACAAATGTCCCGAGATGCTTTTTATTTCTAGATAAAAGCTATCTGATTGAGCAATTGAGTAACAGGCCTCTTAAGGGCTTATTTGTAACATTTAATCTGATCCCAAACTAAGCATAGCTTGTACTATGGAAACTAGATAACTGATATACTACATATACTACTTTTTTTTTGTAAATACATACATATATAGATAATTACACCCAGACACAGGACAAACAGACATGTTCATGCACACAAACGTTTGTCCTGGATGGGAATCGAACCCATGACCAGCGGCGTGATAGGTGGTGTCTTAACCAACTGAGCCAACTGGCTTGTCAAATTATTCAAATTGACAAATTAAGCCTAGCAAATTTTTTAATCATAATTTTAGGTCAATGCAAATAATTTGACAGTTGTAAAGAAAAGAAATAAATTATTCCAGAACCGAAACCGAAACAAATGCCTCGCGCGCCGGCTCTAAAGCCAGTGATAATAACTCGGGACGCGGTGCAGAAGGCAGTGTACGGTCTTGGGTACCCCTCCATACCCACACTGACTGTCGAGGAGTTCTATGACCAGAGGGTTAGGGAAGGAACGTGAGTATTATTTTTTATGAACTACAATGTGTTTCAGAGTGTTTAAGTTTATAGTTCATGACAGGCCAGTTGGCGCAGTTGGTTAAGAGGCCACCTATCGCTGGTCGTGGGTTCGATTCCCATCCGGGACAAAAATTTGTGTGCATGAACATGTCTGTTTGTCCTGAGTCTGGGTGTAATTATCTATATAAGTATGTATTTACAAAAAAAATGTATATCAGTTATCTGGTTTCCATAGTACAAGCTCTGCTTAGTTTGGGATCAGATAACCGTGTGTGAAGAATGTCTCAAGATTTATTTATTTTACAATATCCCCGAGCGAAGTAGCGGGAAACAGCTATGTAATATAATGCTCATTTGTCTATGATCGACAGGTTTCCGGGCTCGACGAACATACCGCATGCAACCATACAGACTACGGAGGAGGAGAAGGATGAAGCGGACCAAATTAGAAAGGTATGCTATATTGTCACTACTCTATCAATAAATTTGGTTTTTATAGTGGGTAGGCTTTTTTTACTACAATTTTAGGTAATTGATAATAATGGCGTCCATCTAGTAGTTATTTTTTTCGTGATTTCAGGGTCTGTCCTGCAGTAAAAGTTGTTCATAATGATGAGTAAAATAAACCCTGAAAAATTAAACGGTGATTAAAAAAGTATAAAAAAATAATCAAATGTTATTCTTAAAAAAACAAAATACTGTTACATTGTGTATGTAAATTTCATTTTTAATTTAATTATTTATGTAATATTAATTGATGCATGAGGTGCTTACTTTTAATAGTAATATGATGTAAGTTTTTTTAAATTTATTTAATGTTTTTTTTTATAATTAAGATTTTAATTTAGACTAACATATGATTATATTTTAATTAACATAATTTTAATTTGCTGTGCCCTACAGGGTGCATGTGAACTGTTTTAAAAATATTGTAAGACCCATGTATACACATGTTATGCAATAAAGAATTGAGTATTGAGTGTTAGTGAACCGAATAAATAAAATAAACCCCTTTTTTGCAAGACTTGATAGGCGGCGGTAACCACTTACCATCAGGTGGATCGCAAAATAAAAATTACTTGTTTTAGCTACACTATATACTATTCAAGTACTTGTGAAGATATATTTGAATAAAGAAACATTTAACTGCATTTCATGGGTGACATTTTCAGGAGCAGCTGGTAGAGGACGACGACCCTGAAGAGTTAGAGCGGCAACGCAACATGGACGAATACAAAGACGACCATCGCAGGGGCTGGGGCAACAGGCATAACAGAAGTTAATTCTTCAATGGCGCTAAACTTAGATATGTTACTTATAATGGCAATAGGGATGATGACTGGGTAAAATAATTAATGGACTATTAATGAAATGAAGGTTCCCAGAAGGCTGGCAGCGTTTCCTCTTTGGGTGGCCAAGCTAACGCGTTGGCGGAAAAAGCTCCCCGCCCGCCGGTCCCCTGTGACCTCAAGTATTTTTGAAGACAATGTTCGAGAAAATCAGCGAGTCTCGGACCCCCAAGGACCCATGGTCTCGACCGCAAAAGGCAAACATAAATAATTTGGGCCAATAGAAGTGAATTTGGAATAATTAATTATGTTTAGTCCGCCAGTTAGGTTATCAAAAAATATTGGATACGTATGTTTTATTTGATCAAATCAATAAAAAAATACAAAGATAATTCGCATCAAAGTTCAGGAGCCTTGTGTCGTCGTCGGGGGCTTGTGTCGTCACTTCTCTGTAAAAAGTGTATTAAGCCTTGTGACGTCACGGGAAATTTTAACGCACTGTTTCTTCGTTTTTGGTTTTGGGAACTAAAGAAATAATATGTCTAGATTTTTTTAGTCATCATTCCTATTCTGTTGTTTACAAAGTAAACTTATAATCTTACTATATCTCTTTCTAACAAAACGTATAAGAAAGGGAAAAAAGGTAGTCCTGTCAAATTGGTCCGGTAGCTTGTTTCAACGTCGTAAGCGCCATGTTATCGTAGTTTATCTCTACCCGTAACTGATGATAGCATATTCTAATTTGATAGCTTTAAAAATGTTCTATCTCTTTTCAATATTGTTTATAAGAAAGAGATGTGACGTGACTAATATTAGTTTAATTTGTAAACAACATAATTTGGGCCAATGTGTACCAAAAAGATGTGGTCTTAGATCCTACTAATATTCTAAATGCGAAAGTTTGTGAGGATGTATGGACGTTTGTTACTCTTTCACGTAAAAACTACTGAACGGATTTGGATGCTACATTATCCCCGAAGGTTATAGGCTAGTTTTTATCCCGGGAACGCGACTGAAGCCGTGGGGAACAGCTAGTTATTTATAAGATTCCCTTACAGAAGTTAACTAATTATAGCCTTACATCCAAATTTGTTCAGGCATTTAAAAGTTATAGTGGAATAAAGAGTGAGTTTCTTTATACCACCTACATGAACCCTGAAAACATTACACTCTTTGTTTTGATCAGTCGCGTAATAATGACCACGTATTTATATTACACGTTGTATATCTTCACGCCCGTTATTTTAAGTAGGGAGACGTTTTGAGATTAAATAATACGAGTGAAGTCGGATTATAGGACTTGTATATCTAAATCGGTAACGCCTTTTGTAACCTATAGGTGTTATTGGTGCATTTTTTGTAATAAATGATCTAAATTATTATGTATGTACTTACATATTGTTTATTTTTAATCTTGTCAAAGAATTTGAATTGTACAACAAATCTAAGTGTAACTCCACACCTGAGGAAGGTTCGGCGCGGAATTTCCGCAACTGAACTATCGGTCGTATCGTAGTATTAGAGCGCGTTACGATCGGCTGATGGATGGCTGCCATGTCATAGGTTATTTAAAAACACTGCGAGCGTGTTTAGCGGAACTTTCCGCGTCGTACTTTCCGCAAGTGTGGCGCTACACTAAAAAGTAAAATTTTAAGTTTATTATGATTCATGTATTCTATTATGCAATTAATCATGCGTTTGGCAATAAACCTTTTCGTGATGAAAATGTAAATTTTTATTTGATATTCTTAAAACTTAGTATTTCTTTGAATAGTGAGTTTATAAACTGTCGTACACTAGAAGGGTGTAAGTGACGTAACGAAAACCATGGATTTAAGTTATTTTGTTTTTGGACCCTTTAGCGTTAAAATATTGTTAGTATTTAAAAAAAAAACAGCAGTTATTATTACCTACTAACTTAGAGAACTACAAACAAATGAAAGACCTAATCAAAATTTTAACGCTGGTTTTGAGAGGTACTCAAATCGGTAGGTCAATCGGACGTACAAAATCTATGGTTTTAGTTTTCGTTAGGATGACATTTACACTCTCTATAGAGTACCATAGTGTACTACTGATGTTATATTATACCTACATATATCGGGCTCAATTTTGTTGTTACTATTAAACATGAAATAAAATTGTTTTTCAAATAAAATTGTTTTAATTATTTGAGTGGTCTATGTACACTATATCTTTATTGAGATGAGAGAGAACAATGGATAATACTGGGTGATTTTTTATGTGATTAGTATATGCGTAATATTTATTAGATTTAACACCAAACAAAATGTCAACCTCAAATAATAACACATCACACGCCACTTTGCTATAGTTGTAAGCCGTGCGGCGTGCGCGTGTTTCTCTGTCTGTCTCTCTTTCTCTCTCTCTCATAGAAAGCGTGAACTTCGTTCCATCCGGGTGACCCTTGACACCTCTCAAGTTTTTTTTACCTCTACCCGGTTTTCAGGAAAATTGTGGTGACGGTAACAAAGTAATCCTATAAGGATTCCATATATTCCTTGTGAGATAGAACCCTAGAAATCAAACAATATCTAGTTAGACACTTTCTAAGAACAGATCCGTGTCACTATTAACTAGGAGTAGGTATACCAACCACGCCCAGAACATATCAACGACAAGTACATTGCTGCACAAAGGAAAGGTCAGTCCTCAGCTTCAGGTTCAATCTTTGGTCCGTGGGTTCAATACACCTGCTTTCACTCCACGAAAACGAAAGTGCCTACCTACATGATATGTCATGTTGAATATTGTCACAAGTGGGTTGCGTCACGTAGTTATAAAACGACTAGTTACTTGGAAATTTACGATATCATTATCCAATATTCATTTCACTTCTTCATACAGGAAATCACGATAAAAATTCTTCTGTTTTGATCGAGCGGGATATGTAAACTATGGTTACTTATGGTTCAAAATCGTTTTGCTTATTTCTTGTATGAAAAGTTGGTCCCATTGTAAAAGCTGTTCATATACCTAATAGTGGTGAGTACCAGTTTATTAATTAACCATACCTAACCCAGGGTGAGTTCAGAAACGTTGCAGGTCGGGTAAAATTTGACCAAATCTGAAATTTCAATTTCAATGTTAAAAGCTTAGATAAACCTGTCTAGATAGTAGCCAGATTAATCTACTGTTTGATAAGCGCGCTGCGTCAATCAGGTATGCTGAGTGATACTAGTTCTCGAATATTTCCCATGAAACTATGGGAAAAATGTATTCTGAAGCATATTTTATATGACAAGCCAGTTGGCGCAGTTGGTTAAGACACCACCTATCACGCCGCTGGTCATGGGTTCGATTCCCATACAGGACAAAGATTTGTGTGCATGAACATGTCTGTTTGTCCTGAGTCTGGGTGTAATTATCTATATAAGTATGTATTTACAAAAAAAAAGTAGTATATGTAGTATATGAGTTATCTGGTTTCCATAGTACAAGCTACTGCTTAGTTTGGGATCAGATAACCGTGTGTGAAGAATGTCCGAGGATATTCGTGACAGAATTTGACAGAATACGTGTTTATAGCACAATGACAGTGTCTTCACTGAGCGGTCGGAACATTCCGACCAGGCAGGTTTATTAACTAAGGTGAAAAGTTGACCACTAAGTTCAGGAGTAAGCGTAGTTTTGTATGCAGTGAACATTACTCTATATAGGGGAAAGTGAGCAGCGTGTGGTCGTTCACAGTCCATCAGTGGCGCACGGCGTGGAGCGACTTCCGCGACTCCTGTTTATGGGAAGTGGCGCGTGCGACGAGGCGGAAGCGCTTACAGGCCCGCGACGCGCGAACTGTGGATGTGGCATAAACAACGTGGGGTAAGTTCATTTTTCTACTACCTACGTGTATTTTATTGCTATTTATATAATGGCGGTTCCACACTAGTGCCGTGAAGCTCCGTAAACAGGAGTGAACGAGAATGTGGACGGTTTTCGCGGGGTTCACGCGCGTTCACGTCTGTTCCCCGATCAGAGTCGGTATTTTGTCCCGCGACAAAGGGTTCGCGCCTCCTTCGCGCGGCGTTCACGCTTACACATCCACATTCACGGCCCGTGCCATTTCACTCCTAACTACCAAAGGCGTACGGACGCTGCTTCTACGTCCATTTCACGGCGGGTTTCACGAACGACTGTGAGCATCCCGTGAATGTGGAGGGCACGACTTGTACCGTGAATTCATGGCGAGAATTCGCGCGTGAATTCACGGCACTAGTCTGGAGCCACCATAATGTACTTATTATTCACTCGTAAAGGAATCGTCGCCCATCGTTATTACCTACGTTAAAAAAGAAAAAAAACCCAACTAAGTGCGTATTGGACTTGGCATATTTAGGGTTCTATACCAAATGTAATAGGCAAAATTTCCAAGAATGGGAAGTTATATTCATTAGGTCAATGGGAAGTTAAAAAACTTTTTGGAACAAAATTTTGTGTTAGACGACGACAGACGGACACGTGAGTGAGACAGCAATGGGGCTACGGCCCGTCGGATACGGAACTCTAGGCATAAAAATAGGCATACAAATATTCTTGGTAGTATTGTTGGTATTGTCCTATCCAACAATCAATGACACACACGATGCCTAAAAGTTAACTAGGTCTCAAGTTTATCTGCTGGAACATAATGGTAGATCCTTGGTGACAGAGTTTAAATTTCATGGTGGCCAACCAAACGGTTCTCAGGATGTTTTTCTTAACCACTTACCATGTCGTTTTAATTTATCAATTGAACAATACTCAAATTTAAATACCATTGTAAATGCCGTATCTACATTTCCTCCGTCAGACACCGCAAGGTCGACAGCATGTCTACAGTTAGCTCTTTACTAATCGTAAATACATTTGCATTTCGAATACCGAAGCGAATGATAATGTGCGAAGAAAGGCCTAATACCAGACTGTTTTCCTTCTTCCTTATCCGATTTAAATTACTAGTTATTTCATTAATTTTCCATGACGTTGACTAGTTATTTATTAAGCTTATCTTCCTATCAAATACGTGAGGTTTTCTCTTCGCTCTCTGCGGTCTTTTCTCTTATTATTTATAGGTTTTCCAATTGACTTAAAATGTAGAGGAAAGTCGTTCATACTTTGATAACTAACTACAAGATGATCGCTTTTTATCTTACTATGATTTTCAATATATCATTATAGTTTGACTTAATTATTTAGTCAATGTAATTGTATCAAACAAGAAATCAAATTCAAACTCCAAACTCATTTATTGAGTTTAGTCCCTGAATAAGGCACTTATGAACGTCGATAGTTACAATTATTACAATAGGCTCTACCACCGGTTCCACATACACTTGAACTGAGAAGACTCCGGCAAGAAACTCAGCAAGGTTTCTTAGTTATAATAATGATGCTAAAAGATTGGCCCTATATCAAGTCTTTTCGCACCATTTCACACTTTGCACATTCTATCGCAACCTCGCTTCATTATCTGGGATAATGACACCACCTAGTACATTAATTTGCAGGGGGACATTTAATGCATAAACCTTCCAAAGATCGTTAATTTTTGTGAGTATATTTTTTGTTACTCAAACACGTTGTAACGGGTTAAATTTATTAAGATATTTGGATAAAACATGGCATTTAAATAGATCATACCTTGGATTACAAAATAGAAAACTTTTTTATATCGGAAAAACATTATTCCTTGGAACGCAAGTAAACTGGTTATTAATATCAAAAAACTCATAAACCAATCGACACAGATAACAATAAAAATTATTTGAATTTTGAACGCACCATAACAAGGATTCTCAATGCAATGCCGTTAGATAGTTTAGTTACCGGCGCAGGCGCAGTCAGTGCAGTATTTAACATGCACAGGTTGTCTGGCCCGCGGAGATTTGCATTGCAACTGAGTACGTATCTAACTGGGTCACGTGGACACTGGGCAAGTTCTATTGTGATTAATGGGACTCCTTTTATAATAGTACCTACATGTGTACGATGTGGCAGGTTGCGACAGCGAGAATCTGTTAGTTAGTTTTGGCCAGAGGGCACTTTCAAAGCTTTGTTACCACCGTTTCGGAAGCATCCACTTCCTGGACCTTCCTTAAATGATGTTTCCTTAAATAGGCCATTTGATTGGGTCTTTTTTGAGTGTTCAGAGTATTTTTGTATGTTCAATCGTCTCCTACACATTCTGTATAATAGGGTAGTTGACTGACACATCAAATCAGCTACTTTTAATAATGTCAAAACGATAGTCTATAAGGAATTTTGTATGAAATATTACATTATGACGTCATAGTTTCACAGCATCAAATCATCTACTCTTAGTGGTTCTACTGGTAATTAAAAATCATAAAAAGCATTAAGGGGAGGCTTCGGTTGGAGCGCGAAATTCAAATTTTATCACGTTTTTTGTAAATTGCAGCTCAGTTATAAGTCGTAAGTTATCAACTTGTTATTTGCGAGAAGAATGGTAGTATATTTACTGATTCATAACAAAAGAAATCATCAACTTATTCCTCCAAGGTATATTACTGACATATACGACTATTTCATGAAAATGTTACTAATATACCTTGGAGAATTATGTTAGATGTTTTATGCATTGGTTAGTGTTTGGTCATTTATTTTTCATAGTGTCAACTACCCTATAGACCATCTGTCGTTACAAGCTTTTGGCTTGGGATTAGATGGTACCTTATGTGGAGATATTTCACGTTATTTATACTTAGTACCCACACTGATCCTTCTATTCGTTCAAAAGTGAATTTTGTAACAATATAAGTAAGTGTTATAAGTAAAGTAGGCGTATGTAAAGTAACATCAATAAGTAACAAACGCTTCCGCATCGTTGAGTCGACGGCATCAGATAAGTTCGCATCAAAATTCCGTATATGATCGTATCAATTCTCGAGTTACGCGCAAGCGCAGCGCACTGATGCCAGTTGGATATATCAAACTCAGAACATAAAACCGATCAGATGTGTGGAGTGTTGCTCTTTATATTTCTCTAACTGATGACTGTGCCTCACGGTTTCGTCTGCGTTGAAATTATAAGTTTAATATCTTCTCGAAAAAACGGGATATCGCAAACATTAAATTTCTAATTCAAACATGCAGCTAATCAGAATAGCACATTCATAGACATGACAAAGCACAACACTAAAGCCGGGTCTAGAAAATTTTGCTCAGTTTGTTTGTATTCCTATGAAATATGAAAAGAGAAGTATGGATACTTTATGAAACAATTGGTCGAGACTGATCTCCTAGTTTATATGATCTGAGGGCACAGTTATGATTTATTATGATAAATGTAGGTAGTGATAGTGTTTAGTTTAAACGATGGTAATTAAGCGTAGGTATTAAGATTAAATACTGTTACTTCCCGTTACAGTATTTCTTTAGGTTTATATGAGACTAGCTTTCTCCTCGTGGTTTCACCCGCGGTCCCCTATTTTACGCCTTAGGAGAGTATTTTCAAAAAATCCTTTCTTAGTGAATGCTAATGATACAAGTTTTCCATTTTACCATCTATCTTGATGCAGAAAAGTATTGAAGTTTTCCTCGGGATTTTCCTAAATTTGCATAGTTATTTCGAAAATTCTCCTTCAAATTTTTCAGAGCTAGTAGTTCTAGTGTAGTCCCCGCGATCAGCAAAAGTCCTACCTGGTTGACAATGTGCACACACAGCCCTACACGCGGATTTTACTCCGTGGTAATGGCCAGGTTAATGGCAGGAAATAGTTTCACTTGCAGTTTAATTTGATTTGTTATCAATTGTTATTGTTATTTGACGTCCTCTTTTTCATGTTAAGTGTAGGCAGTAAATGATTTCACTAGGACCTGACTGGAATAGCAGCTAAAGATTAAAAAATAAACTTGAGTTCATTTGATGCTGCCGATCAACGGCAAGTTCCCAGAAGTTTGGCAGAAACTTGTCGAAAAATATAAAAGGAAACTAAATTCCAGCTTGGCGTCTCTCAATGCCAGCGCCTTCGTATGTATGTTTAAAAAGCTATGAACCTATCTGTCAAAGATACCGCGACACTTGTTTCCGTTCAAGGATTGATATCCCTTCCAATGAGGGAGATAGACATAGCCTACTGTCAATTGTATGAATGATAGGTCGTTCCTAATCTGCAAAAAGCACTAGTTAGCTCATCATTCATTTCGACGGTAGACAGCGACGAAGTATGGCGGGACCAAAAATAACACTTATTGAAAACTACGTACACACGGCCACAGATCAAGCTACACACTGCGGCACCTTATGCGGTTGTAATAGGCGCTATTTTGCAACAAAAATGTGTAGCTTGATCTGTGGCCGTGTGTACATTTGACCACGCACTGGAAGACGCTGCGTGGAGCCGTGGACCCCCACAAGGTAGAGCGATGATCTTGTGAGAGTCGCGGGAAACCGCTGGATGCGGGTAGCGCAAGATTGCCCATCGAGATCCTGATATAATATAATCTATTACGACCAATATTTCTACAGAATCACACATTTCGATAATTTTTTGACACACAAAAACAGTTTCTACCTACTTACAAGTTATTTTCCAACATCAGATACTGTATCTTATTGTTATCTTAACTCTGCTCTCGGAATAATCTCTGGGTTTTTCTTAGTCTCCCATTGTGTGTTTTGTGAAAGACAGTGGATTCAATTAATTTATAAACATTTCTTTTAACTCTTGTGGACAATGTTGGAGTGCGAAGTTGATTCTCTGAAGGTGAGAAAAGTGCAATCTTGATGTTATTTACAGACAGACATGTATATCACATGATGGATAGATAATGTACTACATTGTCAACATTGGTATTGCGCAGTTGTCTGTCATGTTAATTGTTTTGAAGACTTGGGTTGCTTGTGTTTGTGTATTTTTTTCTTATCTCAAATCTAGAAACTTGAAATTTTGTCCACAGATTCCTTACACATACTTGTGTACCTATTTGTGGGCATTCATTAAAGATTGTATATATGATATATATGACCAGCTGTTCCCCGCGGCTTCACTCGCGTTCCCGAGATAAAAAGTAGCCTATATCCTTCGGGGATAATGTAGCTTCCTATTAGTGTAAGAATTTTTAAAATCGGACCAGTAACTCCGGAGATTAGCGCGATCAAACAAATTGGGTAGTTGACACAACAAAAATAAATGACCAAACACTAACCAATGCATAAAACATCTAAAATCACGTGGAAACATCAAATATGTTGTACATTTAATGCATTTTATGATTTTTAATTACCAGTGGAACCACTAAGAGATGATTTGATGCTGTGAAACTATGACGTCATAGTGTAATATTTCATACAAAATTCCATATAAACTATCGTTTTGACATTTATTAAAAAGTAGCTGATTTGATGTGTCAGTCAACTACCCTATTCTTCAGCTTTATTATGATTACTTATATAGAAGATACATAGTACTATATATTAGTAGCTTCCCCACGGTTTCACCCGCGTTCCCGAGGTATCTATTGTTTTCCCGAGGAAAAAGTAGCCTATATGTTATTCCAGGGTATAATTTATCTATGTGCCAAGTCTCATCCAAATCCGTTCAGTAGTTTTTACATTTTTTCATCCATACATCCATATTCACAAACTATCGCACTAATAAATATTAATAAAGATTACATGTAATGGTTTTGATACCTACTTAGATATTAGGTATCAATATTTTAGTAAACAAGGATCAAAATGTCAAGCATTGTAGAAACCATTGTTATAAAACGTATACCTACCTTTACAAGACTTATTCTTCCTTACTCGACCTTTGTACGTCCTAAAACTGTTTTTAACTAGCATCAAATACTTCAGTTTTGTTTTCATATTAGTATGCAACAAGAGACCGTTTCATAAAATTTCAATTAAATCGATAAACAAGTCGAAAGCGGTCGGTAAACCATTAAAGGATTGTGAAACAGACCAAGATGGGCGTATGTACAATGCGTTATGGCTCTAAATGACGTCAAAATTATGTTAGAACATGGTTTCTCAAACTTTTTACAGTTGCGGCCCCTAAATTAGCATTTATTAATAACTAGCTGTCCCCCGCGATTTCACCATCGTCCCCGGGATAAAAAGTAGCCTATAACCTTCGGGGATAATGTAGCTTCTTTTTAGTGAAATATTTTTTTAATCGGACCAGTAAATCCGGAGATTAGCGCGTTCAAACGAGCAAACGCACGAGAGTTTCATTTGTTTGTTACCTCTTGACGCTTCAACTCCCACAGGTAACTAGATTCTTTTAATACCTTTTTATATCCCGAACGCGCAAAACTGCAGGGCGAAAGCTTGTTTACAATAACTTTAATTTATTTGATAAAAGGAATTTTCATATACTGTACCTGTAATTATATTACACCCGTTTAAATACAAAATAGAATTTTATTTTCTGAAGCGATTTGTGTACCCACTTTTACTAGATTGCGTCTCCAGTTTGGGAAACAGTGTGTTAGAAAGTTTATTCGTGCTTCGTCTCCGTCCGTCCGCGTCGCCGAGTGCTAGGAATTAATTTGCTAAAATAACTAGAAAATTCACTCGTTCAGGCACTTCCCTTATGTTTATGGCTATTTCCACGTAACTCTTTTATCTCAGATCTGTTTTATTTCGTTTCTTATAGCTCTAATCCCGTTTTTACTGTTGAAGATTATGTGATAAAGAATTATGACAATAAACAAATGTAATGTTTACCGCAATATTGCGCTTTAAGTAACCTACCTATAGTTTAGTTTTTGCATTGTAATCATTTTACGCATGAATTGTTCGCATTTTTAATATTCAAGGGCGATATGTAGTAAGTAACCTTAATATCTATAGATAGTTAAACAGACAAGACTACCAGATAGAGATAGGTAGATATCGGAAATAGATAAAGTAAGATATTCGTCAAAGATCTGTGGGGCAATCATGTAACTTTGTTGCAGTCAGTTTCAATAAATTGATTGAAAGCGGTTAAATATAGCGAGTTTCTGCTAACTTTTTTACGTTTTGGTAACTCTATATTCAAATTATATTTCAAAGATTGAAATAGATTGAAACCGATTGCAACATAGTTACATAATTGCCTCACAGTTCTTTCAATTCAGTTTCATAATACATTTGTCATATT
Source organism: Tethea ocularis (assembly GCA_963555595.1). Classification (NCBI taxonomy): domain Eukaryota; kingdom Metazoa; phylum Arthropoda; class Insecta; order Lepidoptera; family Drepanidae; genus Tethea; species Tethea ocularis. The sequence goes on from OY741958.1 coordinate 13,150,025, forward strand.
TATTTTATTTCTGTTTCAAAACATGTTTATAAACTTTTTAATTTCGTATTATTTTTTAGCACCTACCTATTCATTGTTGTATAGTAATTAAGAATATAAATTGACGTGTGAAGTCAGTAATGAGATCATATTGTAACGAGTTAATTAAAAAAATATATTTCCGGTATTATTTAATCTAATTCTGAGACACAGAACTAGCTAGTGTTGCGCCATTTTGTGCTATGTACAGTTCCTGCCGCAAATGTATCGTCGCCCACCGCTGTCGAACGCAACGAATTAGCATAACAGTACTCTTAATAGTAAAGTCCCGCTCATTGACCATTCGTGTCACTTCTCGTTGCGTATCACAGCACAACGTAGGCTATTAAATTCGTTCGATTGTACAAGTGCATTTAAGTGTGACTAACTGGTGTCAAAAATGCATGCACACTTTTGATACGAATATAAATATCCTCAAAAGTGCAGGCTTCATTTATCTCTGACGAAGTACCTAACTAAATCTTTATAAGTAATTACATAAGAACCATAGCATATTCGCGGACAGGCTCCACGTAATCAATCACAGATAATTAATTTCTAATAGTTGCTTCAACTATTTAGGCATATCCTTTGCATATTCCAAGGTCTCCTAGATGACGTAAGCTATATGTCTTGGCCACGTGAGCAAAGGTCCGACTGCATTCAGCCTTGTATTTGTCTTGCTTTATATACTTATTCATTCAACACGCGTTTATTTATTCTATTTATTTAAATAACCATAATTGAAAGATGTTTTTGTTCTGAGCATTAAATACATAAGTTGTTTTGTGTGGTAGGGTTGTAGGTAAATATTATTATGTTTGATAGAACAAGTAGTAAGTATTTTTTATTTATTTAAGAGATAACTAAAAATTGTCTATGGCTTTGGCTAGATGAAATGACACAAAATAACCTCATATGTATAAGTAAATATAGGTAGGTATATGGTACAGAAAAGTGTATAGTAAAGCGAGAAGGCTGACCTAAAAGTGAGCTAAATCTAATAAGACTTAAATAATTCTTTAAAAAAAGAATTCTTCTGAACCGTACCATAAAAACTGGCACACTCATGGTATGTGATGATGTGGCCGAAAGTAAGAAGTACAGAAGCCTAGAAGGGACCTGACTCTCAAGTGCAGTTGCCGGAACGACATATTTTCAATTTGATCTGGTAGCTATATAGCCAGTCGAGTACTACAAGATACCGTAAAGCACAAAGTAAATAACATTCAATTCAAACTGATTGTTATCAGGATCAATATATCATAGAGTAACAGAACAATAATACTTTTGGGGGTTCAATGAACCGTAAACGCATTACATTTACTTACAGTATTTGGTCCATCAGGTCTTTATACAGCGTGCTCAAGTCTTGCTTACATTACAATACATTTAGCGTAGGTAAAGAACTTAAAAAAGCTACATATTAGTTTTTAATATTAGGTGCTTAGAACTAGCTTCCACCCTGCGGTTCGTTGGGATCTTATGTTATCCCAGGATAAAAAGTAGCCTATGTATTAATCCATGGTGTCTCCTTATCAAATTTCATCAAAATCGGCCCATCCGTTTGAACGTGAAGAAGTAACAAACACACTCATAAACTCTCGCTAATAGGAAAAAACTATTCGGTACTAAAAAACCCTTATGATTTATGAACAAATAAAATTTCGTGAAATGTAACTTGATGGCATGATGGAATTACTTACTAGATAGTATTTTCATAATGATCCTAATTTATTTTTTTACAGTAGGTAATAAAAAAATATTAAATTAAAAAATATATATTTACAGAATAGGCACTTTTTTCGTTTTGTGTGTATGTTTGTATCACTTGGATGACCTTCAAAGTACTTCAATGCCTGGATTTGGGTTTAAAGCCATAATGTCACATGCCTATAACAGTTTATTATGATGGCAATATTATAATTTTACATTGGAATGCAGTTGATATATTTATCAATGATCATTGTCAGATACAATATTATTGTCACAACCTCATAGCAATTAGTATTCAAAGAAGATAAATCTATTGTGTTCACTCCACATTCTTAATTGGTGTTGCATCTTTGATTGGAATTTACAAACAGCTTAACAATATATTGTATTGTATTGTAAGTTGTAAATCAACCTGTATAAGGTACATGTCGCGCTCCTAGATTCAATCAGAGATGATGTCACAGCTGCAATTGTTTGTGGTATCTGTCAGTACATCTAGTATTAAACCATAAATTGCTCCTCCCATGAGCGGGAGGTTTGTTTGATTAAAATTGAAGCAATATGTTGTCTTGTGTTTGTTTTGGGGCTTTAGGGTCGGTTGCATAAAGCGCGGTCATAGTAAGTTTATAGTTAAGTTACGGTTATAGTTAACTTTAACCGCCGAAAGAAAGCAAACTGGGTTGCTCGTATCATTTTAACTAAAATTTTAACCGTAACTATAAACGACCGAGTGAGATCGGTCATCGTCAAGTGACTCTACGCTCAAAGCATGGTAATAGTTAAGTTAACTTTGACTATAACTTTAACTAAAATGTACGAGCAACCGACCCTTGTTCATTATGTCCCATTTTGAATGTCCCGCTGGCGCAGGGTCTCAATATTTTCATTGGCAAAATTTATATGAAGAGAATTTCAACTGCCTAATTATCACAGCCTGGTGACAGACGGACAGCGGAGTCTTAGTAATAGGGTCTCAATTTACTCTTTGGGTACGGAACCCTAAAAACTACTTTATAATAAGCCACAAAAAGAATGTCATATCACAATCTGACTGAACTGAATTCAATTAGGTTCTATTTACGTGAGTACTAATCTTTTAAAGGTTTTGTATCCTAAACTTCTAAGGAGATCCATGAAAATTCCATACTTGTTATAGTAAACAGCTCTGTCGTCATTTCCTACCTCATAACTAGTTACTCGATCTCATAAAACATGTTTGTTTGCATTTTCGAGATTCCTGTTCTCCACAACAAAGCGAGGGTCCTTGTCCTAGTACTGTTACGTAATGACGACGTTTGCGACACTTTGTACGCACGGCCACAGATCAAGCTACACATTTTTGTTGCAAAATAGCGCCTATTACAACCGCATAAGGTGCCGCAGTGTGTAGCTTGTGGCCGTGGGTACCATTTCCTCGTGCTTTTTATTGGGTTGCTCTTATCTTTATTGTTTTAAATGTCTATGAGGCTTTATTATTATGACTTTATAACAATTGTGTTGTAAAATGGATCTGACTTACTTACAATGTTATTATAACAATAGAATTGAGTTTACTCTGGATCTTGTTCTAGAATAATCTAGATCATATTAATTAATCTTGGAGTCTTCCCCCCTTATTCATAAACGCTATTAACTAAATCAGTGCTATAGTGTCCTCCGTCTCACTCTTTCTATCACCATACGTCACGTGTCAGATAAAGACTTCGGAATTTTAACTATATGACGTTTCGTAACTTTTTTATGAATAAGACCGTACACGTTTAAATGCGGCTGTTTTTTAACCCCGTTTTTAAACGACGGGGTGTTATAAGGTTGACGTGTCTGTCTGTCTGTGGCCTCATAGCTCCTGAACGGATGGACCGATTTTGATTTAGTTTTTTTTGTTTGAAAGGTGACTTAATCGAGAGTTTTCTTAGCTATGTTTCAAGAAAATCCGCTCAGCCGTTTGAAAATTATCACCAATTTTCTAGTGAGTTTCGGGGGTTTCATATTTTTTTAAATTTTATTAGTTATATTATTTTGTAATTTGGTAAAGTGCGTTCAAACAGAAAAATAACTATACAATTCTTGACATAAAGTAGTTTCGAAACAATACAACTTTGAAGTTCTAATGTAGTTTAGATCTAAATAACGAAAACAATAGAGTATGAAATGTCACGAAACGCAGTCAATGAAACCATAATAACTTTACACTCAAAAAACTAACCCTACTGGAAAATATGCTTTGTTAGTATTCAAATAGACGCTAATTTTGGGAATTCTATATTTTTTTGGCTCATGTTAAAGTGGTAAAGCGTTTACGCAACTATACCTATTCAAAGATTACGCATAATTTGAAAGGAGTGCGCTGCGCCTGCGATGCTCTGATTGTGATGATAAATTGTTTACTTTTGTAGAATTGCGATAGTTTTTGTTTAATAATTAGGTTTTAATAGAACGTATGATGCACGATTTAGATTGAATTAGAATTTAAATAATTAAGGTTATTTATAAGATTGTCGAAGATTACATTACATCATAGGAGTCACGGATGTAGGCTATAGCTTTCACATGGGGAGTCTAACAATGCACAAAGGTAAACAAATTTTTGCTCCGTGTCTTTAAGGCAGAGCTCAAAACTCAATTATGTTCAATCAATTGAAAGTAAAATGACCGTATCCATATCATATGCAAATAAAGTTGCGCCGGATCTTCGGCGAATATGTACCTTATTGCGTAGGCTAGGCCTCATAGAAGTAATACTAATAATAAAGCTGAAGAGTTTGTATGAATGTGCTAATCTCTGGATCTACCAGTCGGATTTGGAAATCTCTTTCACTACTAGGAAGCTACATTCTCCTTGAAGGTTATAGGCTACTTTTTTATCCTGGGAACGCAGGTGAAACCGCTGGGAACAGCTAGTATGTCATAAATCACCCCCGATTATACAGATTTTCTCTAGATAATGTTTACTAAAATAATCACTTCCATTCTCTTAGGTATGATTTTACAATTGCTAGATAAACCGCTAATATGATATGCTATTCCTGGATATATAAAATCTGTTCTGATTTCAAATTAACAGCCTTATGCCGCTTATCTCGTCATTGAAAAAAGATTATCCCATTATTTAAAACTTCGTAATTGTCATTTGGATTGGTAGAAACAGTTTATTGATGCTGATGTTGTGTTAGATGCAGACTCCATTTACGGTGCTCGTATACCTATCGACTATTTAATTAGGAATTAAGGTCTACAATCAGAAAATTCGAGCCATTATATTTGGAAGACAGAATACATGGTTGTAGTACCTTCTCTTTGCACTTGCATCGACCATGTGACAATTGATGAAGTTTATGTATATTTAAAACAAAAACTGTAATTACATCAATTAAAAAAAAAGATTCACTTAAGAGAGTCTTCTCAGTTTATTATATTTCGAACCGGTGTTGATTTTTTACTACTATGTATAGGCTTGTGTTTGACCACAATATCACCGTGGTTAGTGATGATGTGACCGATGGTGGTAAGCATACAAGCCTAGACACTGGCTCTCAAGTGCTGCTGTCGGAACACACCGCAAGGTGCTTGGCGACAATTGTAGAATCAAGACTGACTTTCGACGTTCATAAGTGCCTTATCAGGGCCTAACCTGTATGAATGTGTTTTAAGTTTGGACTGCCATCGGTTAATCATGCAAAACGAATTCGCAATCAACCAGCTTTGAATTCCAAATGTCTTCCTTTCGCTAATATTCCTGCCATATATAATATATAATACTATATAGAGGAACAAGGTAGATGATTCCTGCATTGAAAAGGGAAGATCTTCCGCGGTCCACCTGTTAATATTGGAATCTTTTATATATGCGAATGCGCGAACAAACTCCACTAGCGCGATGTAGGTTTGTATGGAGATAGTTTTGATATGTCGCAGCGCCATCTATCCGTTGGTGTCTGAAATATTGTAGCTGACAGGGGTCGCTACAATACCTAACTACATAACTACCTGTCTGTACAAGGGTACAAGTAATTCGTTTGTCAGTTTAGTTCTCCAACATTCGTCATTGCAAGAGATAAAGCATTCGTGCCTCCATAAAGGTTTCTCGGGTATTAAATAAGGATTTTCCTCGTGTCAGTATAAAGCAGGATCGATCGTTTTATTAACGCACGTGTGACGTTTACAGCACGACGCTAAATTGTCATGCAAATAATGTTGGAGCATGAATAAACACATCGTGCTTGGGATAACTAAGTTGTGCGCATAACTCAGTCCTGTTTGTGTAGTTAGGTAGGTGCGGTTAAGAATCCATATTACTCTAAGGATTCCCAAGTATAGATCATTAATGACAACCGTATAGTCTGGACTACAGATTAAAGATGTTTTAGCTATCTCAAGGTTTGCTATACAGACCATGTAATTCTAAAATAGACCCCAAATTAACCAGCTTTAAGGCTGATAATGATGATTTTAGATTATGTTTTTTCTCGGCATTCTTTGTTGCAAGAGATTTGTAAAAAAATATATGTTAGGAGTCATCCTCATAAGCAAGCTTCTTTGTAAAAACGATCATAGCCTTCATGCCTACCGCAGATGCTCGGGTTGTAGAATGAGCTCCCACGCGGTGGTTTCCACAAGAGACTAAGGGCTCTTCGTACCTCTACCGCGTATCTTTCTTTAATCTGGTAATCGTAACGAACACCATTATTGAAAATTATCCAACATTGAGTTATTTCTATCCCATGTTCCCTAGGGAGGCTAGGGATACATTTCTACCAGGATAAAAGTATTTGATATTTTATTGCAGGGATTGATCTATCTATTATATAAATCCTGTTATTGAAAAACAAACATACAGGTAAACATTCGAACTTATTATAATTAGTATTCGTAGATATTTGTCAAGCGAAACACATTACCATTAAAATCTATAGTAACATTTTCCATCGATTACTAACATTACGATTTCAATTTAAATAGATGGTACATCAGTGCGGGTGTGGTACACCACATACCAATATTATTGTGTTTATTAATAAGATGACAAGAATAATGGGTGTATATGTAATTTACATTCCATAGTTGCGCGCGCGCACCGACATATTTACTATCATGTATTAGAATGTATGTACATATAGGTTGTGTATATGTCTGATATGTTTGTCTTATATAACATGGCAAGCATCATAAAGAAGTTTCCCAAATACGTACAAGCACTTTAGATTTCTAGTCGACATCACTTCACGTGACGTCATGAAACGTGTGCTGATATCTTGCTGACTCTATGTCTCAAAGGTCAAGATTAGAAGTTATCGTCAGAATAAAATCTGTGATTTCCAAACTCATCTGTCATTGAGAACAAAGTCACAAGAGTATTTGACATGAACAGCTTTTTTTAGATCACACTCGTAATTTTTGAGATTAGCGCGTTGAACTTTAAAAATTACGCATTTTTCTAGGAAATTTTCTTTCTCTTTTTGGCTATCTTTCTTCCCTTTTTATATACAAAATATTTTGAGATGGTATCTCTTCGAAAACTAAGTTGTAATCTAATACCGGTCAATTTTACCATATTGACAAAAAAAAAATATTAAATTTTTCAATTTGACGTATTTTGACATATTAAAGTCAAATTCAAATTCAAAAGTGTCTTTATTAAATGAACTCATTGCAAGTATTTTTAATCGTCAAATATGTAAATATAAAAAATATGTATATAAAAAAACTACAAAAAATAAAATATAAAAAATAACAATATGATAATAATAATAAAAATTTTGATAATAATAAACAGCATGTGAAGCGAGCAACTCATAGAAATGCGTTCTTGTCCTCTATAAAATCAGAAACTTTATAGTACCCTTTTTTGTACAACATAACTTTAATTAGCTTTTTAAATTTTAACACGGACAATTCTTGAATTTCTTTGGGTACTTTGTTTGTATACGCTATACATTGCCCCTTAAAAGAATCCCTAACTTTGCTCAAAGTAGTTAAAGGTATAGCAAGTTTATCCCTATTTCTAGTGTTTAAACTATGAGTATCGCTATTTTTGGGAAAGTTATGAATGTTTGTTTTAGTTAATGAACACGAGTAAAACCGTAGTGCAAATTACTGCAAATACAAGTAAGGTATAAATAAAACTCATACCGCTAAGGCCGACCGAAGGAAGTGAGTTGCGGATACAATATTATCACCATTAATGACAAACGTGTCATTGAGCGAAAATGGCATCAAATGATCTTGAATGCTTCATGTGCATTCCTAATGACGGTAGTTTGTCATTAGCTGGTCGCGTTGGTAGCTTAGAAGTATGGAAATCGGAACATAAATCATTAGCTCCTAATGATAAATAAATAAAATCATTTATTTCGAACATATTCTATTTCATAATTTGCTAGTGATCGGCACTGAGGTATAGAGAAGACTACGTATAGAGAAGACGCCACAATGTTCCGTTCAAGCCTAAAGTAAAGTCTGATTTTTAATTAGATAGACTAAAATGACATTTGGTGGGTTGCCACGTTATCGTAAAATGATATTAGTGTCGTATACTGAGTGATACAACACTCAGTGAGTCAGTGAACACTGTAGCGAATATTAACAAAATGGAGCATGACCTTTGTTTAGGATAGCTTCTCTTTACGTATAGGTATATTAACCTCAGTGGTGATCGTCGAGAGAATTGAATACTGTACATTTTTGTATATTTGTTGTAAATAATTAAATAATAAATACATCTAAACTAATAACAATAAGGAGATAAAGTTTATATAAGTTCGGATGTAGGAGACTAGGAGGATCTCAGGAGATACTAGTTCGATTCAAAAATTGTTTTCACTAATAGGAAGCTACATTATTCCCGAGTGGTATAGGCTACTTTATATCCCGGGAACGCGGGTGAAACCGCAGGAAGCAGCTATTATTGATATAAAGTGTGTTAGTCACAATTTGGGGCTTAATAAACAATGTTAGGAAGTTAAATACACGTAACGAAGGTGTGGTGGGTGATGAGATGGACAAAACAAACACCTCACCTCACTTTTGGAATGTGAAGCAATAATATTTAATTTACTACAAAATTAGCAAACAATCATACTGACTGAGAACCTAGAGTGTACTGAAGTTGAAACTGAGGAGTCGTTACTCGATGATGCTGATTTCACCCGAAGTGGTACCATCGAGAAATTAGTCCACTTGTTTAGTTTAGTTTGTTTTTATTTTAATTCTTTTATTTGTATGATTTTTATTTTTCACTTATTTGTCTATACTGTTGTATGCGCGATTGTACTACGACTGACAAAAGATCCGTGATGCGAGCTTCTGGCCCATCAAATTCTGAGCTCTAGAACTTTAGAATCTTCTAAATTTTATCTTCTCCTTTTCCAACTCGCGCACTGTCCATGTCTCTGCTGCAGAGTAGTTATTAGAGTTCCATAAAATATTTAATGGATAATTCTAAAAATAATCCAGGGGCATTCAACCCAAATATTTTTTATTAATTTGTGGATAATTTACCCAAATTATGCGCACACGCATAAGCCATTAGTTACCTTGTTCTTTACGGGAAGTAAGTTAGTACGTGGTCAGTTTGCCACTGACCGCATTTTAAATTAACTTTAAAACAAACTAGCCTTAGTTCACTGTTTTATTTACGACTTAGGTATTATGAGGCTAATAATATATTTCTCTTTGAAACAATCCATACTTACGAATCCAGAAAGTATGTTTGTTAATCCTTCACGCTTCAACGGCTGGAATAATTTTGATGATATTTGGTATGGAGGTAGCTGACACCTTGGATTAACACGTAAGCTACTTTTTATACCTCGGGTGAAATCGCGAGACGGAAGCTAGTTTCACATAAAAACCTCATATGTAGATATGGGAAATTATTATAACCATCACATTCCTGGACTTATTTTGGGTGTGCAATAGATCAACAAACCAACAAATAAGTTTTACCTTTATATGTATACGATTAGATATGCTTCATCAATACAATTGAGGCCAATATCAAATAAATTAGAAACGGAAAGAAAAATTATATGTAAAAATATAATTATATAAATCTCTGGTCTATAATTGGCGAATAGGAAGTGAAGTGATGTAACTTATTATTTATAACATATTATGTGATAACGAATTAATTTATTGAATAATCTAATTCAATGATTATCAATTATGTTGTCTGCTTGCTCGAGAGCAGATTTGTGATAGAAAGTTGTGTGTTACACAAAATAATATCCATATTTAAATTCTAACAATGTGCCATAAAAGAGTGGCGAATATGAAAGTAGATATATTGCCATACACAGAGAGGAGAAATGGAAAAGAGATGTATAGTTTGTGAAGATGAGATGCAAGAAAGGAGTTAATACTAATATGATTGATAAAAGGGCTTCCATTCAGAAGAGTACAGACCTACGCATATTCGCTGAGCACAAATCATTGGGAATAGGAGGCAGATTTAGATTCCGACACTGATTACTCCTGAGGACTCTTCTTCTTTCTTTTCTATTCTGTTTTGAAGTATAAACATAATTTGTTAATCTATATAAATCAAATAATATTAAAAACTGCATGGACAAATCATCACAAAACAACAACAAGTGCCTGTGAAAGCCATGTGCCAGATAAATTTTTGGGAACTTATTGGTAATCCTGAAAAACAGGCGGCCTCGCTACAAACTCACGACTAGGAGAACATGAAATATAGAAGTGTTTCCAAAACTAATATTCCCTCATTAATCACAATTGGCAAGACGGAGCACGGCGCAGGCGGCGGCGCCCGAAACAAAAGCTAATTCAATCAGCTACTGCATAATGGCAACTTTTGTTCCGCAGATTTAGCTCGGAAATTGCCGCAATATTGCTGAAGGTTGCCAACAAATGGGCCAGAAACAATGGTAATTGGTGATTTGTGGCATTTTCAAGTTCAAATTGTACAAATAGATTGAGGAGCTATTTAGAATATATTAGGAGCTCGAGTCTATTTAATGTAATTATTGTTATTTTAAATTTCAAAGACCACAGATTTTTTGATTGTTAAAAATAATTTAATTTTGAATGACATCTTAACAATAACTGCTTCATAGCTTCACTTATAGTGAATGCTACAGCACAACATCGCTTTTGTGACAACGTAGTCAGTGATGATGTGGCCGATGGTGTTAAACACACAAGGCCTAGAAGGTTACTGGCTCTCAAGTGCAGCTTTCGGAACACACCGGAAGATCCTTGGTGACATTTTCATTTTCAACTTGAGGGTGGTAGCCAGCCAGGTACTACAAAGTAACCTACCACCGAGCTATGGTTTCCTACCTCCTATAGGATCCTGACGATGTCCTATTCTGTTGTGAATGGTTTCACATCTGTAATGTTGTTACAAGTTGTTCTTTATTGCGTTGAAAATGTAGATTTCTCTATGCAATATAACTAGGCTAGACCCACATCATCTCTAGAAATAATTCAGTAAATATTTCCGCATATAACCGTTTTGCGACTCGACTGACACAAACATTTCGCATGCTTTCAGCGTTGCAGAATTAGGTTTCCAAATGTCGCGAGCAAAACCAGACAATGCCGTTTATAGGCTGTTCGCATTCGGTACACGAATGAGGAAGTCTTTTAAGGCTGGGCGCATACTTTGACGGCTGTCAGTTGCATAAGACAAGCATAAACATAATATTAAGTTACTTGTGACCTAACATAAACGCGCTTCGGAATATGGAAATAGTGTTTTTGAATAATCATCATAATTTTATCATCTACTTAGTTGACTCGATTCCATACACGTTGTCTGTCAAATATTTTAAATTCATATAAAAAAATCCTATAGAAAAAAGCATTAAAAATTTTCGAGTAACTTTTCCAATTTTTCTCGTCATAATAATTTTCCTCAGATGTCGTGTAATGATAGCTAGATTATGTAAGTACCTCTATTTTTTACCCGACTGCGGCGAAGTTAAAAAGGAGGGTTATGTATTTGACCTGTGTGTATGTATACATACGGTACATATACGGGTAGCATAGCGCTATTCAAAATAAGTCTGCAATTATCAGTGTCTCAGTTCAAAATTCTATGCTACATAACTGCACTGTGTAAATTTGCGTATCTAGTTTGCTCTGAATTTGAATTCCATTCATCAAATCCGAATCTATTTGTGCATTGAATTGTATAAAATTAGTGTTTTACAAAAACTAGATTATTATATGTATAGCATTTGCTGTAAATTCGAGAAATCAATTATATTCAACAATATTACTCGAGTGGCCTTTTGACTCTGTCTTTCGACCAAAATTCAAAGGTTTCAGGAACTACAAGTGAGGATTAGCATACTTTAGGACCATAACTTATGTATTCAGAGCTGGCACCGATCTCCAGTTGGTTTGCAGTTGCCAATGCAAACATTATTATTCTTCAATGTTGCCACTTACAAAATAGTCGGAAACCGAAGGTCCGGAAGCGTACAATAATTAGACGAGGCAGTAATTCGGATGTGTTCCGTTACATCACACGATTGTTATCGGTGTTACGTGGGTTCCATGACGTTTAATAACTTGATTCTGAACGCATTTGTTATCTGTGATATCTCGAAACAAGATGGCTTCCTTTTTAGGGCTATTACATTTATAATGAACTATTCACAGATTATTGTTTTAAGGTTTAAGACTTTCTTTATTTCTCATTAAGAATTTACAATTCACTTACATGAGAACATTTTTTACCCATCATCTTTGCTCGCAGACTCGTATCTAGGCAATTTGGAGCTCCAATATTTTTTTCTTCTTTTATTTGGGATAAGTGGCTGTTTATAGTCTTTGTTATCTGGGTGTAGCTGGTGTTTCCCTAGATGAGGTTTCGTTATTTTCTACTAGGAGTAATTTAGATAAAATATTGCTTTGTTTACTGATCTGATACCCCCCACTAGTGCTTAAGGTTGTATCTGATTGTAGTCCAAAAATAACCAAAGGTTCTATTCCGTTTCACAAAATAAGTTCCGTCCGTGGAATTAATTGAAATCTACCTTATTTCCTCTGAAATAGATGTGGGCTTGAGGAAGTTTATTCGTCAGACAGACCTTAGTAAAACGTCGAAGCTAGAATAATGCATAGTTTCTTTTCAGGAATGTGTGTGTCTCATGCAAGTTCCGTTACATTTGGCGTCAGTGTGAAGTGCCACTTTCGAACATATAGCTAAATATTCGTCAATAATTGCGTTCAACAATACGAAAAGAATGGCAGAACAGTGCTCTTCGAACAACAGACGTATAAAAGTATCACATCGCGTAAATTGTTCTTGCAAACATCGCTCTACGACTATTACTGTTACATACCGTCTGACCCTGCATTTTAATTGAACAGGGTTGTCAAATAGATCTATTCCACTTTACTTATATACCAATAAATGGCTTCCACGGTCTGGGATTAAAATTACATGGGTTTTTTATGTGTTACGTTTGGCTGTTTGAAACATTTTGCAGCAGATCACAATGCATTGAAATCTTTGCTTTGCAACAATTGTATTTTAGACCCCCTTGTCGAGAGGTATTTGTATCGTTTAATTATATTCTTAACTAGCTTCCGCCCCGCGGTTTCACCCGCGTTCCCAGGGTATTTTATGTTTTCCCTGTATAAAAAGTAACCTATATGTTATTCCAGGGTATGATCTACCTATGTCCCAAGTTTCATCCAAATCCGTTCAGTAGTTTTTACGTGAAAGTATAACAAACATTCATCCATACATCCATACTCACAAACTTTCGCATTTATAATGTAAGTAGGATTAATATCTAGATATAAATTTTAATATTAATGTTAGTTACTTAAGATTTTTTTTTATGCGTAGCAAGAAGTGTATTTATCAATCAACACCGACATGTTTCTATTAATTTCTTTCACATGTTTTTAAATGTCTTCAACCAAATTTCAACTTTCAGCAACCCTAATTGGGAAAGTGTCACTCAGTCCGTCTGTCAGTACGTTCAGTTAGTACACACACGATGTGTGCATCAGTAAACACTTCCTAGTTGGACTTCTACCGACCGAGCGTATTGAGTCTGTTTCCGAAACGTCCTTGTTACTTAATCATTAATGTAAACAACTCTGAATCTTAATAAATACAGGCTACGTAAATTTGGGCCAAGTCTCAAGAAAGTTAACGTTTCTGATTAAGGTGAAACGTTCGGTTCGAGCGCGAAATTCAAATTTTATCACGTTTTTTGCAAATTGCAGCTTAGTTATAGGTCGTAAGTTATCAACATGTTATTTGCGAGAAGAATGGTAGTATATTTACTGATTAATAACAAAACAAATCATCAACATATTCCTCCAAGGTATATTACTGACATATACGATTATTTCATGAAAATGTTACTAATATACCTTAAGATTTTTTTTTAAGAAGTTGCGTTTTGACAATGATGTTAGATTAGATGTGTGTCAATTGATTTGAATCTATTTAAACCCTTAAATTGGTTCCTTATCAATAAATCGAAATGTGAAAATAAATAAATCTGTAGCCAGAAACCTGATCACAAAATGATGATTCATAAGGCGCTTAAGGCCCAGTCGTAAAATTATAGCTATACATATTGGAGATGAAATCAAGCTAGCGTAACTCTTAAAAACGTAAAAAATTACATTTACAAAAAAAATATTTACTATTCATTAAAAATGAATCCGTCGATTTATGTGGTCTAAAATTTGTTGTGATAAATTTTTAATTTTAAATTAAATTAAGAGAAACACTGGCTTTCAAAGTAAATTAAGCGGTATGTTTAAAGCTATTTTTTATCTATCTAAGTATATGCATATATGTATAGAGTTCCGTCAAAAGCTGCAGAAATGTCTTGAGAATGTCATGTCATACATTTAATTGAAAATAAGTGTCTATATAGGAGATATGATGGTTTAAAAAACCCCTAGATTTCGTGCGGTGACAGTACCTTAAAAATTCAAACTGCGGAGCCGCCTTAAACAAGTCAAATAGTTTCCATGAAACAAGCTCTATTTAGTTTGTGATCAGACGGCCGTGTGTGAAGAATGTCCCAGTATATTATTAATGTACTTAACCCTGCACTATATAACTATATTTTTTACAATCCATAGAGAAATAAATTTATAAGTTACTACCATAGTTAGTCATGTTATAAATTCTAAGCATAAATACAACAGACCATTGCAAGGTTTTATAAGGCTGTATGTTAGTAGGTCTTTGTCTTGAATGATTTAATACTGAGTAGTGTCTGACCGCAGGTCGATTCTAGCTGAAGCTGAAGCCGAAACCGAGCGCTTAAAATCCTAAGAAATTCAGTTCAAAATTGGTCTGACCCCCAACGACTCGCCGTCTTTTGCGTCCTCGTTCATTCGTAAGAACGCCGAAAATTCGGCTTTGGCCAAAAGTTTGGCCTATTTTAGCCGAAGCCGAATGTTTCGCCTAATCGGAAGCCGAAGCAGAATCAGCGGTCGGACACTACTGTTAATGACTTCTTGATAAATATGTAACGCGGCCCACTGCCCGTGACTTAGGCCTAGGTCATATTGCGATTAGTGCGTGCTTCAGAATAAAGATAGAATAATTTCCTTGTCCGCTGGTTATATGATATTAGATATGTTTTTTTCTCCTGGATACTTGTATGTGATGATGGAGGAAAGATCTATACCTAGGCTATATAATTATATGTCCTTACTGACTGATTCATCAAAGTATAGCTCAAACCACTGGACCGATTAGGCTGAAATTTGTCATATGGCATGGCTATTATGACGTAGACTTCCAAAAAGAAAAGATTTTTGAAAATTCAACCCCTTCTTAACATTCTTAAACCACGGGGCGGAAATCTTGTAGGTTTATTACCTAAAGATAAGACGATGAAAATTTAGGCAATGAATCGCACCATTCTAATAAGAAATATGAGAAAGGGATGCAACATATTTTAGTCCTGTCAGATTAGTCCGATCACTTATTTCAGCGCGATCTTTATTGGTCACGACTATTTACCCGTATATTACGACCTAAAAGAGAAGTGACTTGACTAATATTAGTTAAGTTCGTAAACAACAGAAGCGGCACCAATACCGTTCAATATAGCACGTAGCTGCGCCCACGCACACTTAGCCTAAAATAACTGACAACTAATGTTTGCTACTCTATTTTAGAAAAGCTAAATCCGTAATAACAAAAATATCAATATCAATCATTCATAATGACTAAAGCACGCGTGTTTTTATTTTTCAATATTTTCTTGGCTTCTGAACAACGGATATTAGGTAAGTAGGTACCTAGATACAGTCATCGTCAATAGTAGATGATCACTTTACTACCGTTGCATAAATCTACTGACATGCTTTTGACATTTTGTATTAAAAACTGTGAATTGCGTAACGGTTCTAAAGTGAGTAGTTTTGATGCTGACTGTACAACTATTTATAATGTAGCGCCCTTTGAAGTAGTAGAAAATAGTACTAATGATTAGTGACAAACAAAAATACATAGTAATGAAGCGTCGATGCAGAAATAGATTGGTATGAGATAAGCGTAGAACAACTAATTGGAGGCCTCAAGTGACTGAAGACTAAATTTTTATTAAGTACTAGCTGTTTCCCGCGTTCCTGGGATGAAAGGTAATCTATAACACTCGTTTTTGAAGTATATGAAAAACATTGTAAGTGAAACTGACGAGGACAAGCGAGACAGATGAGTGACAGTAACCTAACACATGATTCAACGGCTTAAGTCTGTATCTACGTAGGTATGACATAAGACTGAAACTGTGTCAGCAGTCCAAAAGTAAAAAAAAGAAATTCTTGACGTCGATTAAAAACATGAATCTTGTTAGGTCAAAATTTATAAATTAAACCTTAAAAAAGGTCCTACCTAATACCTAAACATTCACAATATGACACTGACATCTCGTATCGAAAAAAAAATAACGTTCCAATATTTCAGATGAGACGATTTCCATTTGCTGAAAAATCTGGTGTTGCAGTATCAAGATCGTGGACCGATTATATTATTTATAACAATGTATCTAACTAACTATTAAAACGATAAAAGTGAAAATCACTGATAACGTGAGGTGTCAGACATCTAACAGGTGTGAGATTAGAACAATAATTAATTGCAGCCTGTGGCTCGCAAAACGCTATGTGGCCGGCGCGCGCGCATGTTCGTTGTTTTTCGTAGGGTTGACTCGTGTTATACGTTATTAAGATACAGTATTTCAGTCACTTTGTTTTCCAGCCATTTTATCAGCATTTGATTTGCATGTTATATGAATAGAATTATTTATCAATTTAAAAAAGCAAAGTTCTTAAAAAAAGATTTCGTGATTTTCTTGAAATAAAAAAATAGTTCTTTTATTCATATAACTAATAATATAAATGCGAAAGTTTGTTAGTTGGTATGTTTGTTACTTCTTCACGCTCAAGCGGCTGGACCAAACTTGGTATAGAGGTAGCTGACACATAGGCTACTTTGAATTCCTCGGGAACGCAGGTGAAACCGCGTGGCGGAAGCTAGTTATACAACATGCCCCAAGTTGTAGAAAATAAGGTGAATAATTTGTCTTAAAAATATCGGCAATTTGGCAGCCCTAACGCGCCATCAGCGCACGCGCAACAAGTGCGCGCTTTCACGACACTTTCACGAATTTAGCATTCGGTGCAGAGCCTCGGTCCAGCTCTGTGCCTACCCTGGGCCTTCGTCACGATGTCTTTTGACAATACTTAACTACCGTGCACCGTTTACCATTAGCACTTGTCATTTGCCTCCATTGCCACAAAACAAGTGCATGCATGATGTTTTGACACGCGCTTTTCATATGGAAATTAAACCTTTATGTATGTTGTTTTAGAGCCTCGTTTGCATTGTTAAGTGATACTCTAGATTTCATAGTGTTTCAGGGACTACAGTTGAACTCCCGTGGAGAGGATTTCTTACAATTCTGTTTTTCGTGAATATTTTAAGATATTCGTTTAGGTTTTCCTTTAGGCTCTGTAGTTTTGATGATAAGGGATTTAGGGGGTGTCAGGGGAATAATGGATTTAATTATTATTTTCCACCAAGGTCATATAATCTAATGCTATATCTAATACTAGCTGTTCCGCGCGGTTTCACTCGCGTTCCCGGGATATGGCTACTTTATATATAACCTTCAGGAATAATGTAGCTTCTAATTAGTGAAAGAATTTTTCAAATCGGTTCAATAGTTTCGGAGCCTATTCAATGCAAACAAACAAACAATCAAATCTTTCCTCTTTATAATATTAGTATAGATAATCTCTGTATAAAATTCAAATTTCAATATTCGCTTATTGGATTTGAAAAAATAACCTGTGGTAAAACGTGCTAAATTTATTATCGAGAAATAAATTATAAAAATATTTTAGCACAGTAACAAAATAATCAACTATAATATGCAAGGTTTCTCATGTTATAACCACAGTGCTAATGTGTTGTAAATATTTATATTATTTACCTTAGCATTTCTAACTTGGGGCCTAATTTTGATGGTAAACAAAGAATTAGACCACAATGTAGGTACCATAGATTTTCACTTACTTTCAAATCTTTAAATCACAATATAACATTATTGCTATATGAGCGCAATGCAATAAAGTTGTTCGTAAATCAATACAAATCTATACTAATACTAGCTGACCCCGCAGACGTTGTCCTGCCCTGAGAACAAAAATAAAATTGGGACCTATCCCTACCTACCCTACTTACCCCTACCTACCTCTACCTACCTCTACCTACCCCTACCTACCCCTACCTATCCTAAAACCTTCTCCTGGTTCTAAGCTACCTCCCCACCAATTTTCAGCCAAATCAGTTCAGCCGTTCTTGAGTTATGCGCTTACCAACACATTTTGCGATTCATTTTTATCTATACTAATATTATAAAGAGGAAAGATTTGATTGTTTGTTTGCATTGAATAGGCTCCGAAACTACAGAATCGATTTGTAAAATTATTTCACTAATAGGATGCTACATTGTAAAAAAACAATGTATAGTTTTAAAATTTTCACACGATCGCTCAGTTAATTAATCAGGCATGCTTATCGTTCACCTTGGCTTTTGTCTGTTTGTCTGACTGAGCTGCGGCGGGGCCGCCTCGTGCATGATGTTACAAATGCGTCAAGTACTGCCGCTTCCTTTCAATACTTCCTCTTTGATGTAACTCTGCTCTCATGTGTAAATGTGGATTTTCCTTTTGTATGAGTGACTAGCTTTCCGCCCCGCGGTTTTACCTGCGACCCCCTATTTTACACCCTTAGAGGTTGAATTTTCAAATGAAATTCTTTTCTTAGCGGATGCCATATGTATGCCAAATTCAGCCCGATCCGTTCAGTGGTTTGAGCTGTGCGTTGATAGATCAGTCAGTCGCCTTTTCCTTTTATATAGATTTAGATTAAATGGTTATAGTTATAACTTATCTGTAAAGTGTCAAAAACAGGAAATACAGCTACCACATATTATTCCTTTCAGTGACCATCAGCTCTACCTTTAAAGGTCATTATTGGGCTTTTTTGACCCGGTAAGCTCGAAGTTCCAGTCCATTATTGACATGTGCTTTGTTTTGAAGGTTTAGGGATGTATCACGGAATGTATTTATTTAACTGTTGAGTAAAGCGGTAATTAATGAAAATACTTATTTTCAGGATAATTACAAGATGACGGTGAGCCAGACGCACCTGCAGCGGAGCAACAGTCTCACCGCCTGGAGACCTATGAAGACTGAATGTGTGAGTGCTTTGATTATGCATTACGAAAGTGATTTTGTTTGTTACCTTTTCGCGCCTAAACCACTGAAACGATCGCGATGAAATTTGGCACGCAGATAGCCTATGATATGGAGAAGCAGTATGGCTACTTTTCCCCGCTGGTTTTGGATGAAAGCTAGTACTTACTTAATAAAAAAAAAACTATATGGATATTTACAGATTTTTTTTTTCTTGGCTATTAAATATAAAAAGCAAACTGTATAAAAAAAGAGAATGTCTATTTGTGCCTATTATAAATTAAAATTTGATACTAAAAACTATGCTTATTAAATACAAAATATTGCAATGAAAACACAACTCTCAAAACCTACCGGTCCCTGATTAAATCAGATTTCTCTCAATTACAAGTTTCTAACACCTTATTTCTACACGAATTTCAAAAATTGGTATCGTTGTTACAAGAAAAATAAAAATGCTCGTCTGTCACGAGCCAACCTGCAATAATTGAAAATGCACGCGACGATCGTGAACCCGACGGCAGCGCGGGCGCAGGTCAAGGCTGCCATTGTAATGAATACCTTTACAGATGACGGCGGTTAGGGTTGCCAGTAGACTGGATTTTCACGCATTTTTCATCAAGAACAATGCCCATTCACCATTACATGACCACTCAATAACAAATATCGTATTGTTATATTTTTTCTTATAACATCACTAGTGGCTTTGACCAAAGTTTTAACTGGTTAAAACTGGATATTCCTCTCTCTGTTTCACTATTAATTTACTGATTTAAGCAACCTTTTTGGTTAAGGATTTGGTCATTTTAGGTTGCCCTTTTATGTTAGTTCACAAAAACGTATTCAGGATCAGCCACTTGATAGGAATAGCCACTCACACTGTTTTTAACCGACTTCTAAAAGGAGGAGGTTAACCATTTGTAGGAATCCTTTTTTAATGTTAGGTTCCCCGATTACTCGAAGACACCTGGACCGTTTAGAAAAAAATATTTTTAATCTACCTGTTTGGTTGAGGATTTGGCCTTTAATAAAATTTATGTTAGCTCACAAAAACGTATTGAAGATCAACCACTTGATAGAAACAGCCACTCAAGACGGACGCTTAAATTCATGTAGTGGAACTTAAATTCAAACTGACGAATATGAGGTTTTACAAACAAGCTTCTTGATTCATCAACTAACAGGTTATAGTTAATTTTAATAATTAGTTTACATTATGCACTACAATACAATAGCTCCCACCCACAACGCGTTACAAATATGTAACATGCAAATGTACTTGTATGTTGTATGTAAAACTTGTTGAGTGAGTGCGTGATTCATGAGGTGTGCTCACGCGCATCGATTCATTGAAAAAGTAGTTTGCTAGTGTCGGTACTATATTCTGGTATGATGGGATAATGTTACCTGTTTTGTTGTTTACATACTTAACTTATGTCTCATCTCTTTCTTTCAAATTTTATTGGAAAAGGATAGGAGATATAAAGCTGTCAAATCAGTATATGCCATTGTCAACGGGGAAATAGTCGTGATAAATAAAATCGCGCCTATTTTCACGTTGAAATATGTAATCGGACTAATTAGATATAGGACTAAATTCATTTTATCTTTTTCTTATGTTTTTAAATAGAAAGAGATATAGGTAGTGAGATTAAATTAGTTTTGTTTGTAGACAACCGAATCGGGGGCATTATTTTGAGCAATGATGGTCCTGTGGTCGTGAAATGTCTAATAAAAACTAAGCCTTTTGTTAAGTATGAAAACTATTCACTTTCTATTAGATCACAGAATATTTTCAAGAAATTTGCATGGAACAAATAAGGGAAAGAATCATTCTTAGTTTTATGAAAGGGCATATTAACGGTTTTTTTCTGACGTTACTAATGAATAATTCCTCGTCATATATTCTCTAGTTTAACATATATTTTTTTACAAATCTCTTGCAACAATGAATGCAGAGAAAAACTGAATTTTTTCGAGCTCACTGATTTAGAATGATCATTCCTAAATGTGTCGTATAGTACTAATCCACGGGATATACTCGTATATGGCTATGTGACAGAATTTGTATAAAGAATCATAGAATCTGTCAAATTTACACCTTTAAATTGTAAATTTGCGATAAACTACATAGCGACGACGAAGTGACAAGAACTCCTATGTGCATAAACAGAATTTTACAGGAAACTAAAAAAACTTTACATTGCTATTAGTTTATTAGGAGCTATTGCCAGAAAATTTTATGTACAGTTGCTTAATAGTTATTGTCGGTAATCAATAACTCGTTAAAAAAATAGAAAATAAATTTAGCTGTTCTTGCCAGCTCACGCAAACGATTTTTAAAGTCTATCTACGTAAAAAACTCGAAATCGCCAAAATGTCAGTTAGGAGTTCTTGTCATTTCATCGTCGATAGGTAAAATTAAGCCTAAGTCAATTCAATAAATATCCTGGGACATTCTTCATACACGGTTATCTCATCCCAAACTAAGCAGAGCTTGTACTATGGAAACCAGATGACTGATATAATACTTAAACTATTTTTTTGTAAACACATACTTATATAGATAATTACACCCAGACACAGGACAAACAGACATGTTCATGCACACAAATGTTTTTCCTGGATGGGAATCGAACCCATGACCAGCGGCGTGATAGGTGGTGTCTTACCCAATTGCGCCAACTGGATTGGCAATAAATACTTACATGATATCTATCTACCAGCTACTTCTACGTCATTTCTATAAAACACGGCCATCTGATAGCCGATTCAAGAACACCAAGGTATTCAAGAGAAATTTTCTAATTAAAGAAAATTGTTAAAGCGCTTAACGAGCTAACCGCTGTCACTGCGATCACTATAATGTACAACTTGTAACCTTGATTTATATTAGGCACTTGATCAGAAAGCGTTGCAGCGCTGGATTTATCGGCTGTATAAAGTATTTTACTGCCTATATCAATGCGAGGTTGACAAAGAATGCGTTTGCAGTAAAGCTGATATATCTTTTGTCATCCGCTGAATTACTGATGTGTCAGAAAATGTTCCTTTTTTACTATTAGAAATCAAGTACTCAAGTAGGTATATTTAATACTCAATACTCAATAATTTATTGCATCATATGTACATACATAATTATGTGAAAGGTGTTAGGGTTAGTAGGTTCGTAGTAGTAAGCTAGTAAGTGACATATGACCCTGATTGGGTATGGCAAACTATTTAGTTATAACAGTACTATAGGTAGGAGAGCGCCGATCTATTTTAGTGAGAAAAACTCATTCAAATTATAAAAGCATTTTACGATTAAAAAAATTAATAAACGGTCAGTGAATATGGAATCTTTTTCCTCTGATTTTATATCATTCGGTAGTTTGTTATATATTTTTACGGCCGTTGCGTTTGGACCGGAGCTGTGCATTTTTAGTTTCGAGGTAGGCAGCACTAAGTTGTATTTGTATCTTGTTTTAAATCGTCGTGGTTGATCAACTTGCTTTATTTTGCAATAAAAAACAAATATAAACAAAATAATTGAATTAAAATTAAAAGTAGGTATTATTAATTAAAACTTTATACTCAAGTGTTATGTAATTATAGCGTAGGCAAGAATAATAATATTCTGGATCATTTTTCTCGCAAAGGTATCTGATCCCAAGATAAGCTACACATTTTTGTTGCAAAATAGCTCCTATTACAACCGCATAACTAAGGTGCTGCAGTGTGTAGTGTGTGGTCGTGTGTACTATGGAAACCATAGATAACCGATATATTAGAATGCGTAATTCTACTGTTTTTGTCTATAGTTATATACTTACTAGTAAATAATTACACCCAAATTAGTATTAGATAATTACACCCAAATTCAAGGCCAACAAGGCATGTTCATGCTTATTTGGCAAATAAATGTTTGTCCTGGTTGGGAACCGAACCTACGACCTGGATGCCAATTCTCGCGCGGGTAGAGATGAATGTCTATGAAAAAACTCACCAAAATGTCATCATTCGACATCGAAATCTCTACTGCTCCGGACCATTCGTTGCATCTCGAACGAAAGGGATTCGACATTTCTCTAGCGTGACATCCCGAGAATACGAAAAATTGATTTTATTAGAGATTCGCCATTTTGTTTCAACATGTCTCGAATTAGAGATGATCTCTACCCGCGCGAGAATTGGCCTCCTGCAGCGTCATAGTTAGGATATAGAAATAACGTTTTAAAATATATAAATGCAGATAATTGCAACAAAAAACTTATTCTCTAATAACACTTACGAATAGTTGTATAAAATGCCACCATTAACATAATTTCAGGTTGGAATGACCACAGATACAATCGTGTCGGAAGTGGAACACATATTATAACTGAATCCGATGTTACAGTTATCAGATTTCCTTTATTTTACATTCACGAATTCGCCATTTGCAAAATTGTCGCCAATTTAGACTTCTTTAGAAGAACATAATATAATTTGTACTGAATTTCATTCATTTTTTTACAAGTTGAATGTGTTTTTTTATTTGTTTAGACCCGTGCTTGACCACAATGTCACCGTGGTCAGTGACAAGGTGGCCAAAAGTCTAGAAGGGAACTGACTTCCAAGTGCAGCAGCTGTCGGAACATGATTTTCACATAATATGTACTACACTAATAAAAGTATTTTTTTTTAGTATGGGATAAATGATACAAAAATTCAATACTTGCTAAAAAAATTAATAGACAGTTACAAATGTAAAAAATCCTGCATTGTGAAGGATGTCTGAAGTAGGAAAAGCCTGTAATAACCTATGATGAGTTCAGTACCCTCAATTTCAGTATTTCTGTATGTTATGATTTGTCTTGGTGCTCCCGCCAAATCGTCTGTCATGCTTGTCATTGTATAAACTACAAAAAATTCAACTACAAATTCAAAAAATTCTTTAAAAAAAACCAGCTATAACTGTCAAATTCTACGACTGACTGACTTTTTGGCGGGAACTTGCGAAGTGACGTTGCGTTTTCATTTTATTTTCACAAAATAGTGTATTTTTTTGAGTTTTATTGTATATTGTCGGTGGTATTTTGTCCAATAAAGATCAATACAAGTGCACCAGTGAAGTGAAATGAAATGATTACGTGTATAGTGACTTTTCAATTTGTCTCAAGAAGTCCTTGAAAAGTTTTAGTAGAACTGCGACCATCGTACTAAAACCTCTGTAACTTTGCCTTTTTAAAAAAAAAACAACAACAACTACGACTGACTTATCTCGTCGACCAGAGGCGGATTTGCAGTTTTAGCCGCCCTAGGCCCGTATAGTACCATCACTTTAACAAGGGCGTCCTCTGAAATCTGCCGCCCCTAGGCCGCGGCCTATACGGCCTATTTACAAATCCAGGACTGTCGCCGACTTTTAAATGGTCTCTGCCTAAAGTGTCCCTTTCGAACAGCACAAAAAAATCTGCGATGCGATTATAGAGAAATAACTTTCACGCAATTATCATTCCTATTACCTGAGCATTAACAGACAGATTAGATTTGTGGTCTACTTATTGGATTTGCGAGGCCAGAGTGTGAAGGTCGAGTCAATTAGCGGGTATTACGGGAAATAACACGTAAATGGCATTGTCGTGTCAAACAATGCCGACACGCGTTTACATTTGGCGAATTATAGTCTAAGAGCTGTGGCGCAACTTTCTTCCAATTCGCTGGATAATTGGTGTGAAGGCGGCTTAATTAGAAAGCTTTTGTTTTTGCACTTGTTTTTAGAAGATTCTCGACATTTCATCTAGTTAACTATGAATACGTGATTGAATACCCTGCAATTTGGATTTGACATAGCCTGCTATTATGTATTTAGATTATTTTAGATTCAGTGCTCGAAAGGTATGTTTAAATTGTTCTTAGTTTATAATATACTAGCTGATCCGCGCGGTTTCACTCGCGTTCCCGGGATAAAAAGTAGCCTATAACCTTCGGGAATAATGTAGCTTCTTATTAGTGAAAGAATTTTTCAAATCGGTTCAGTAGTTTCGGAGCCTATTCAATGCAAACAAACATACAAACAAACAATCAAATCTTTCCTCTTTATAATATTAGTATAGATATAGTATAGATGGTTTAAAACATGACATTTAAAAAACCATAATAGACCATAAAATGTAAGGTCAAAGTAGTATATACCCTGGCTAACTAGCGTCTCATTCAGTCTAGCAGCATTAAGCCAGTTCCATTTTAGGCTTTGAGTGCTATTTATCATCTTAAGGTGGATCCTTCGTTTGGTTCATGAAATTAAAATTTTATTACGTTTTTTGCTAATTGCAGCTCAGTTATAGGTCGTAAGTTTATCAACGTGTGATTTGCGACAAGAATTGAGTATATTTACTGATTAATTACAAAAGAAATCATCAACATATTCCTCCAAGGTATATTAGTGGCATATACGACTATTTCATGAAAACGTTACTTTTTACAAAAAATTTAACTCCGTGACATATGTTATGTAAAATAAACTAATATCTACAATAATTTCCCTTTGGAATTAAATAGAATGAGGACGGTTACATACACAGACATATTTAGAATAATTCATGACAGTTACATCATGTTACATAAAGCTATTTAATCAAACCAGTATGACATGTATTGTATAGAGAAGTACTTATGTTGTAATCAAGTAATTATTACAAACGAACACTATGAAGTTTCTTGGCGATCTATGGAAGTGTAGCGGAGAGAATTTTTAATCTATGGTCATTTTAGTCGTTCGTTTTCTTTGTAGTCGTTCTCTTCGTTGCTGAAGGTCGTGTCCGTCCTGAAACGCCTTTGTAACATTGGTCACAAGTTGTCTCCATGTTCCCCTATCCGTGGCTTTCCTCATAGCGGTCACAACTGGGAGGCCTGTGAGAGTAGTGACCTGATCCGTCCATAGGCTAGGTGATCGTCCGTGGTCATTTTTATAACTATGGCAAAAATAATTTTAAACACTTCGAACTTAAAATAGCATTCTTGTGTAAAGATGATAAATAAACTATAATAGTTTTAAGGAATGATAGCGCAGTGGTGGTGACGTCAAATGCGGAAACGAAGATCGCGGGTTCGAATCCTGCAATGAGCTGGAGCTTAGAAAACATCGTGAGGAAACTATAGCATGGTGGTAGGGTACTTTGTTTGTAGTACCCGACTGGCTGGCTACCAACCTCAAGTTGAAAAACTGTCGCCAAGCACCTTCCGTGTTCCGACAGTTGTACTTGAGAGCAAGTTCCCTTCTAGTCTTTGTGCGCCTACCACCATCGACCACATTATCACTGAACCACGGTGAGATTGTGATCAAACACAGACTTATACATAGTAAAAAAAAGACCATCTCGGGTCTTCTCTTTTTTCCCTTTGACGTAGGGAACCCTAAAAAAATGCCTTATAGTTTTCATGCTTGCTAGTTTGTACATAACAAGATACAGTTACAGTCAACTGTTTAAAAAGTTTAAAGTAGTAGTTGTAATTTGTCGTCAAAACAGTCGGGTTGAATCAACGGATGCGGCGGCAAGTTTTTGCTTCCGGGATGCGCGCACAATGGTCGCTTACAGGAAAACATCGTTGGGTTCAACTGAGGTTGATTTTCAGACTAGTTTCACGTGTCTGTCTGTCTGTAGCCTCATAGCCCCAGAACGGATAAACCGATTTGGATTTAGTTTTTTTGTTTGAAAGGCGACTTAATCAAGATTGTACTTAGCTATGTTTCAAGAAATTCCGCTCTGCCGTTTAAAAATTATCACCAATTTTCTAGTGAGTTTCGGGGGTTTCTTTTTTTTTTTTTTACAATTTTTTTTTTTAATTGGACCAGTAACTTCAGAGATTACCTTCTACATCTAAACTTACAAACTTTACCTCTAATAATATAAGTGTAGATAAAGAAGTCATTAGAAATTCCCGACCCCGACTCCACATACGAGTACCATATTATTGACAGAAGCATTTCAATAGTTTGCTTTTATATCAAGCAAGCCCAGTCAGGCGTCGGCGTCTGACAGCGGAGGTCACTGATAGCTGGCTAGCTAGCTAGTTAACTTTGTTTTTCCACATGGAATTTTCAAAATAAGTTCCCAGAAACGAAAGCGTTTAAATGCCGTCACACGGTTGTCCACTATAAAGGGAAATCTATTAAGCTGTATTAAATGGTGGCAACGCCTGACTGGTTACACCAGGTGGCAGGTGGTTTTCGTAGCCTAGCTTCTCACCGATGACCTCTGGCTAGGCGACTGGAAGAAAAGAGATGGTAACGTGCGAGTCCATAGGCTACGAAAACCACCTAGCACCTGGTGTAACCAGTCAGGCGTTGCCACCATTTAATACAGCTTAATAGATTTCCCTTTATAGTGGACAACCTTACTTATGCATTATTCCAGAATATGCAAAATTAGAAGTTATCTACGCTGCTCTAATGTCGTCAGCCCTCAAAACTAATTGTATTTGTTCTCAGAACCAATTACTATCGTTCGTTTTATACAAGGGTTTAATGACTTCGTGATTTAACAAAAAACAAACCGACAAAATTGCGTCGGTCGCCGACCTGACCACCACGAACTGAAATTACACACTTCAAATCATCTGGTTTTTATTGGTAGGTGATTCAAATTGGTATATTTACCAATCTGTTTTTGTTTAGGTTTGACATCATAATAATTAAAAAGAAAGCCCGTATTACCTTCATTAACCGACATAACATTTGATAAAATTTGACTATAGCTAGTTATGGCCTTTAGGTAGTCTTTAGGTAAAAGGTCTAAGTCAACTCCATTTTTTAAATTTTCTTCTATCTTCTTCTGTTCCCGCTGTATCTTTTATTCCGACAACTCAACCTTCCTTAGAGCGTCCTCTTTCTCTGTTTTCTCTTATTATCTGTTACTACTTATCGTACGTGGTCCTATGGTGTCCTATCCATGTGTCCCATTTCCATTTGAAAAGCAGTGCATCTACAATTAGAGCTTTAATTTTCTTGTGTATCATTGCACTCTTTTCTTAGCTCATTGGGTTCATTTTATAAGGTATTTATTCGTTCACTGATAATTAGTTATGGTTTATTCTAAGCCACGACGGAGATTGTTGGTATCAGTAACTTATTTATTTTGTAGTTACAAGCCTAATTCTAATACTTCCTTATTTCTTTTAATTATTCCTTAAGGTATAGACACTCACTTTAATAAACTTTGCAGAAGTGAGATAACAGTGTTATTTATAAATAAATACTGCTGAAGATAATCAGGGAATAACGTAATATTATGAAGTTTTTAGTCATCAATTGTTTTCAACGATTATCTGACTCACGTTGGCAATATTTGTCAATATTTCGTTATATTGATTCTTTTACCACAATGGAATATATTGAAACAGTTGTATATATAAATAAATAATAAATATCCTGGGACATTCCTCACACACGGTTATCTGATCCCAAACTAAGCATAGCTTGTACTATGGAAACCAGATAACTCATATACTACTTTTTTTTTTGTAAATACATACTTATATAGATAATTACACCCAGACACAGGACAAACAGACATGTTCATGCACACAAATGTTTTTCCTGGATGGGAATCGAACCCATGACCAGCAGCGTGGTAGGTGGTGTCTTAACCCACTGCGCCAACTGGCTTGTCAAAATATAGATGTAGGGTGCTTCAAGAAGGGTATAAAAATTTGCAACACATTGGCAATCCCCTTGGTATTGCCAATGTCCATAGATGGTGAGTACTTGCCATGGGATGCACCATAAAACCATAAAATCTGTTATTACTTCTCGATATATGAGGTACAAGAACTAATAAAAAGACCGAGATATTTATGTAATACTAATAATAAGCAACTGAACCTAGCACAATTTTATTTAAATTGATAAACTGCTTTTCTTTATATGTAGTACTTGACTCAAGTACCGTTATATCTTTTATCTGACGTCTTTAATTATGGGTTTAAATCTGCAAAATATTTTTCATCCTCTACATTCCTCACGAGATAATTTTGTACATTTTGCATTGCACTAATCTCTTACTATCTTGAATTGTCATCAATAGAAGTTTCCTATCGCAGATTTGTTGATTTACGATTTAAATCGTTTTAATTCATGCATCACTAAAAATGAAATGGCTTTGGAAGAGCAGGATCTCCTAATACAAACAAATGATATCCCTAGACCTACTGTCCATCCTTGTTTTTTTTTGGAATTTTATTATCAACTGCTTTCGAGTTCTCTCCCTTAAATTATTTATTTTAATCTGATGACAGATTTTTCTTCTGAAATAGCCCTGATAGCCCTGGTATCTTATATTCATTCTTGGTTATTAGTAACATTATTTCTGAACTCCAACCCAATACTCAATCTTCAATGTCTTGTCAATTACACTTTAATATAGATTGCATCAATGAATGCTCCATCATACCCTATCTTTATAAGCTGCGCTTTATTATATGCGATGATAAGTGAAAGCTTCTGTAATCTTCTCATGGAGTGCTATAATCTCTTCGTTAGCACTGTAGTAATATTATAATTCAATGAAATGGTTTTGCTAATCCAGTTATAATCTCTTTTAAATTACTTATTTCAACATGAGCATCGTGATTCATTGTCAATTCAAGTGTTATTATTTCTATCTCGTTCACTTGTTTTATATTAATCATACGCTCTCGTTCCACAATAATTGTTATCATTTTAAAACTCTTTTGTTTTCATGAAACTGTTCCATTGTTATTAGTTAAATCACCGCCTCGAGGCTCAGTATAATAATATAACAGTTTGAACGACTTTAATTTGATTAGTTACGAAGAAATGGTCATCTCAAACCGGATGCAGATTGAACTGTCCAAGGTGGTGTTTTTCGAAATCCACTCGGACTGGAGCGACAACAAGAAAGGCTGGGTGCGCGTGAGGTCGTTTCAGAGAATCATCTGGGAGCATGTCGACCACTACCTACAGAGGCTGTGCGGCGCGCAAGTCGGCTCGAGCGAGAGGCATGACGACGAGCGACGGACGCGAGCCTACTTGACTCGATTCATTCTCGATTTCTCGCCACCGCCTGCCACTACCGCCAGTGCCGCGCCAACCGCTGACATTATCGCCCGTCGCGTCATTCCTTTGTCTCAAAAGTTTTAGCGTGATTAAAGAAAATTTTTCGAAGTCCGAGTGATTTGAAAAGTTGGCAATAGTAATAATACGAATAGTCTTTAATTGAATCGAATAACGAATTGAATGGTGTTGTGAACAAGTGATTGTTTGGAAACGGCCACCTTACTGACGCGGACGCGTGGCGGAACATAAAAACAAACTCTCGTCTCGCGTTTCGAATGGTCCCCGACAATAATTAGTTTGGTAAAAGTGAGTGTGTGTGCTGTGGACGCTCGATGGTTCAATTACAACTAGTATATTAGACCTTTTTGTACGAACTGAGGGTTCCTCTACGCGGGTCTCACTTGGAATTACGGATGTTGAAGCTGGTTAGTATTTGCTTTTCACATGATTCATATGTCAATTATTAATAACATCAATGTAATCAGTTGGCCAATCATCATCGACTATCGATTTCAATTGTTCATTAACAAATATCTGATCTTGAATCGATCTCCGCTACATAAGTTTTGTTATTATTGTATGTTTCATTTATTTAATTGTAAACAGGTATAATACGTTTATCAGTACTAATTGCGAGACAGTTACCCCTGAGTTGATGATAATCAGTTATCATTATCAGATAACGGTAGCCGTAATCGTTTTTAGGGTTTGTTTTAATGGCACGACGTCACATTCTTTAAATTGAAGGCGCTATTACATAGGTCCTATTAAAGTATTAAATTTGAATTATGTTTCGAATTAGGTTTTGTAAGGATTACAATAAAATCTTTAGTTTCAAAATGTATTTGTATAACAATCGGAATTTTATTGCATTACAGTTATTATATGCATCATTGAATTTCGTTCGGTTCATGCCATAAGCCACAATGTCTTTGTTAACGACTATTTCAACATGAATGGCGTAAATGTTATCTAATTTGACTAATGTGTGAACTTGATAAGTATATTATTGAGTAATATAACTATTTGGAGGTTCTATTATAGTAATTAAGTTTATTGTTAATTTAATTGCAATATCTTTACCTTTGATTGGACATAAATTGACTTCAGAAATTATAGGTTTCATATTATTTTTTAATTTAACTCAAAGGGCATCTGTTGACCTATTGTTATTTATTAAAGTTGTCTGATCAACTTGAACTTTTGCTGTATTTCATTATGTTGCATTTCCGTTGTTGTTTCTTGTAATTATAATTCTTTCCCTTACTGTTATTATGTAGTTTGGTTCCGGATTCAAATTCAATATTTATCTGTCGTATCCATAAAAAAATCACCTAATTATAAAAGAAGTATCAGAAATCTAAATTCCAGTAGTTTTTGCTTGTACCTAATCATCAAATAACACGCCAAACATACTCATTATCTTCTGACGTTATCTCTTTAGTCACATAAAAAAATTCAGTATCTTCACATATGTGCATGAAAACTGTCTCCAATCTTTATACATGTCACTTTTCTTTTTCTCTCTGGAGATTCGTGCCACTCACCTATTTCCAATTGTATTTTTAGCGTTGCGTGTGCGCCGCCTCTTGGTCACTAATGGACGTATGTATCGGCACATTAATTATATTGTTCCTACGTACAACATTGTGTAGTTTTCTCCGATCTTTAAAATGCTATTTCTTCTGTAATCTCGTGAACGTCAACTGGATATGATGGATTTTCGTTTTGGTACGGTTCGCTTCGGATTCTGCTGGCGGTTGCTTTCTAACATTTCTTTTTCAACAAAAAATTGTAGGTAACTTAATTGCTAGCAATTTTATTGGTTTATGATTTATCACGTTTTACGGATGCTTGATTGTTTTGGAGTGGGTAAAAGTGGTTTGTTTGAGGAACTATTACGTGCATAGTCTTTTTTTATGTCAGAAGGTTATCAAAGGAAGCTTAGAATTTTTGTAACTTTTTTAAAGAAGGTTGTTTCACTTTTTTATACATTTTTGACTTACTTGGATCTATAATTTTAGTATAAGATCCTACGACGTTGTTTGATGGAATATTTTTAAGAAACATATAGTTGATGTTCATATTGATGCGCGAGATTGCCTTGAACTTACACATACGTACCTACTGTTGAAGCCATAGTTAAGTTTTTAAAGTTGATAAAGTTAACAATGAATTCTGTTTTTAGTTTGAATTTGAATCACGTACAGGTATTGTTGTCGGTCGATTGGCATGTCGTAAACTAAATTTTATTACCTCGGATTAACTAGGAACTTGGACATTTCTGAAAGGTCAAACACAATGCCATATTTAGACGTAGTCGGGCTATAAAAACCAGAACAATTAACAGCATAGACAAGTCTATTCTCTCGTTATCTGTTATTGAATACAAGTTTTAAGAAACATCTCTAGTTTTAGGTATCTGTGATCATAACCATTGTCTTTGTTAAGAATAGTTACTTTTAACAAGAGATTAACATTGACCAGAATCTTAGCAATTGAGTGAAATTTTTAAAGTGGGAAGTAATTTTAGTTTATTCTGCAGCCACTAATTGCTAAGAACTGTATCCTAGCTAAATAAGTTTTGTTCGGCTAACGCTAACGGTTTCATAGGCTTTTACAGCTGACCTTTTAGTTATTGCGTATCTAGCTAAGCTCCTTGTAGTGCTGAATTTGGTTCTAGGGATTAAAACAATTTTATGATCTTACTTGTCTCGTCTTTGTAACAATTTGTCATTACCAACTTTCGCTGTATGTTTTTATTACTATGTATAGGCCTGTAGACCACAATCTCACCGTTGTCAATAATGGTGGTTGGTGGCTGATGGTGGTAAGCACCCAAAACGTTTTCAAATTCGTGATGAGCACTTAGCTCATGGTGAGATTTGTTTGTGATTAAAATGAATTCTATCTGTTTACGCCTAGAATTATAAAAGTTATTTAATATGAAGTAATATTATGCTGCATATTGCGGAAACAAACGCATAATCAAAATAAGTAAAATGCAAAACAATGATTGAGATATGTCTATAGATATCAGTACATCGATCATTTGGTAGTCCAGATCACGAGGTCCAAAGTCTGGGTATCTCATTCTTATCAGTTCTGTCCGATTGATGTTAAGAGATTACCATAAAATTTATTTGTTGATACACATGACTTGTTGATTGGTAGATCTTTGAGTTTTTTTTATTGGTTGTTCGACATAACTAGGTATGTATTAGATTAATCTTCTAGTTGTCAAAAGACTGGTCAATGTTTTTTTCTACCAATCTTTATATTGCCAGGAATGTTTGCGGTAATCACTTACCATCAGGTGGACTGCCTCCTGCTTGTGAACCTTCTAACATAAAAAAAAACTGTTTAGGCTCAGTTTTTGTAAAGAAAAGCGAAATGTAACATAATGTTTTGCAAGAAGTAGTAGTCACTATGAAAGGTAACCTAATTACAGAAATATGAGGCTTTATTCGAAGCCACCACTTTTATTCTTTTACTTCATAGGTTTTACCGCAACCGTACCTCACAATACTATTGTCCAGGCATTGATGTAGTTGCGCGATGTACAGCAACATTTATGTAACTGCTATGACATACAACAGCATAGCTCTATGGTTATAACTTTGTCTGTCTTCATTAGCTCATATCCCAAGTTGTGGCTCGAGGGAGAAGCCATAGTAAATACGTAAACCCAGTGCCGGATTAAGCAAGCGCGGGGCCCGTAGCAAATTCTATCGTGGGCCATTAATTTGCTGGATTTTCAAGTTTAAAGTGGTAAAAAAAATCAAGACTGAAAATACATTTGTTATTTGCTGAAAATAATTTTCAATTTTCAAAAAAAATATTTTCAGGCACAGGTGGGCTGGTTTGGGAACGTGGGGTCTCTTTTACGCGGGGCCCGTAGCATTTGCTACTCTTGGCGACGTGGTTAATCCGGCACTGCTTAACTTAAACCACGTGAGCCTAGTGCGGATTTAAAGAATCTACATTAGTTTTGAATTTGCCACCTTTACTGAAATGGTACTAGCTAAGCAGTTATTCGAATTTGCACCTTCAAGATCGTAAGTTGAGTTGTCCAATGACCCACTACGCTGTTTGTATATTTACTCTATGTATATTACTCCGATTTGGTCTCTATATCTACGACGTACGTAAATCTATGTATTATACGAGTATATAAAACCTAATTGTTTAGGATGATATCCGTATTGTTTCGTAAATAACCTTCAAACAAATCACTTGCTAATGCTATAAACAAATCAACCATGCACAGAACAATCGGAATACATTTAAGTGTTCCCTCGTGGGAAATAAACTCATACATATTTGAGGTGGATTACGTAACTATGCGGCAATCAGTTTCTATTCAAAATTACCTTTATGTCGATCGATAAATCGTGTAAAACTGTCCCCAAGTGTTCTATAATACGAACTTTGTACCCAACCTGATGGTTTAATTCTGTACTATATTTATTTCTAACTAGCTGTTCCGCGCAGTTTCACTCGCGTTCCCGGGATAAGTTTCAGGAATATTGTAGCTTCCTATTAGTGAAAGATTTTTTCAAATCTGCTCAGTCGTTTCGGAGCCTATTCAATGCAAACAAACAATCAAATCTTTCCTCTTTATAATATTAGTATAGATAAAAACATAATTTAGTCGCGTAACGTAAATTTGACAGCTTATTCTATTAGCAATTTTTTTTTCAATAGTGTTTGTACGAAATATACAATAAAATAAATAAAATTAAAATTGGTGCGAATAGCAACAGAATCAGCATTAGCAACCGGTTTCAAATAGAAACTGATTGCAAGTTACGTATTATCCGTTACGTATATACTTGCAATGTAATTGAATTTGTAAATTGACCAAGCGGCACTTTACCATCGCTATTTGCGGTCCTGTAAGCGTCCGCCGATAATGCGCCATTAGTTTTCTATCAGAATTTGTGGAGGTACTTCACATACTAGTGAGGTTGTAAGATTGGAAGTTTATTGTGTATGCCGGGGGATAATCGAAAAATGCGGATCTTCATGATAATCCTAGGACGATTGCGAAAAACCGGTTAATTGGAAACTAACAAAGAACTTCACAATCATTCGAGGCACTGCACACATACTAGAGACATAAAGCGAAGAGATATCCAAATATTTCTAATCACACGCGTCCGATACGATGTGAGGATACTGGATAACTGTCAATGAGTTTGAACACGCGCACGCGCACAATTTGAATCGAGCTCTTGCGTCATATCCACGATTGTTCTGCCTCTAACAAATAGACTGAGACTTGTTAAGGTTGAATGGTGTAACGCTTTGGTTTCACAAAACATTAATATCTCAATCACTATATTATAAAACAAAATCCCCGCCGCGTCTGTCTGTTCGCGATAAACTCATAAACTACTGAATAGCGATTATAAATATTATTTATCTGATTATTAATTTGTCGGTTCATTAAGGTTCCCATCCCGTTCGACAATCAGAATGGAATAGTTTAAAAATACCGGTTATTTTCATTAAACAACCGGTTATATGTACTTAAAAACCAGTTTCAAGCAGGAAGCCAATCCCTTATTTAAAAAGACCTTTACCTACTCCACGTATGTACAGTAAGACAAACTGCAGGTCATACATAAGTTTCTACTAAAGTCAGATACTTAATGGGATTTCAGATTACATTCTACGACGATCGACCTATTGCATCTAGGGTCATCTTAGGGTCTTCCTAGAACTTTCACTTACATTACATTATTGTTTCATCATTTAAGTTTGAAAGCCACAACACAAACAATGAGTTTCAAAATCAGAGTGAAGCAAGCTAAAGTTTGCTGGACCTTTTTGTATACCATAGGTCAGTTTTGGCCGCCCTAGGCTGTGTGTAGTACCAGGCCCCCCTTTTTTAGCTCCCTTCATTTAGGTAATAGGAAAGCGTTTTTATCCTACAGTGTAATTTTATTTCAAGCGGCGGGTGTGTACTTTTGGATTTTGCAAATATTTTCTGGCTGCCCCTAAGCCGGGGCCTATCAGGCCTTAGGGCAAATCCGCCACTGGGTGATATAACAATAAGGTTGTCCCAAACGAATAGCAGTTAGTATCCTTTACTAACAGTTTACTAATTCAAGAACCAAAATCAGTAAGGTTTTAATGAGTTTTATAATTTTCATATTACCTACAGGGTTTGTTCAGGAAAGTACGTTAAGGTAGGTAGCCATGTTGACTTGAGGGTGTCTCTCATTGTCTCGCTATGTTATAGACTTGGGTTGTCAAACTGGCTACCTACCATAGAGTGTTGCAAGTCGTAATCAAAAATAACACTGCGGGAGGAGCTTTGTACTCAGTAATATTTCATAAACGATTTGTAAAATTGTTATCGGTCGATAGATCTCGATTATTTCCCTCCAATTATATCGATTGTTCTTGTATCGATTGCTCAAGGTTCATTTAGCGTTTAATGCTTACCGATTACGGTTTATCTCATTATTTAATCGATTTTTGTCAAGTTTAAATCAATTGTTAAGTAAGAATTAATGACTATTCTTGATTGGGTCACAAAGATACAGTTTTTCGTACTCTGCTTTGATTATTATCGATTATTGAAGGTTTGTTTAATGGAGTTTACTATACAAGCTGTCCCCCGCGGAATCACTCGGGTTCTCGAAATAAAAAGTCCCTATCCATAACCGTAGGCTATCTGCGTTTCAACGCGAATCCGATAGGTGCAAAAAGGATAAATAGAGTTACTTTCGCATTTACCTATAATGTTACTACAGTTTATTAAATCTAAGAAATGCCTTCGGACTTTTAGGAATATAAAAAAGCCCTTATTTCTTCACAATAAGGCGTTAGATACAATAACACGTTTATACGATGATCTGATGATTAGACCCAAGTATAATTCAAATTTATCGCGGGTAAAACCGCTGCGTAAAGCTTAATAAATGAATACTCCGCTAGATCCAGCGGCCTAGTGAGGCCTAAGTAGTAGGTATCAATTTTAGCAACAATTCAATAGCTCATCAAAATTACCCATGATGCTGCCGGCGTTGCCCCGCTGAATAGTCAAATATGGACAAACAATTCAATATGATTTAAATTAATTAATTTTTGTGAAATGTCACTATGAGATTCTTTGACACTAAAACGATTCAGTTCTGGCTGTGTTGAATCACAATACGTGTTGGTAATAAGGCCCCAGGCCTTAAAGTCAGCCGACTCCGTTATACCTGTCAATAATGACAAGTAGAACAAACAATTAATAATTTATATACCCAGATTATGGTATTAGCACCAATAGTTTGCAATTCAATGCGTTCTAGAGTACCGGAGGGCGATGGCTGCGCTTGCGCACCTATATGATTAATGATAACACATACGCAATACCACTGCACTGCAATACATATGTCATCATGTCATAATCTCTAATGCAATCACCTAAAGGTCATTTATTGATTGACGAAACAGACAGATGATACGCTATTGAATTCTGTCGGGTGATGTTGCGAAATTTTTAAAACCATAGGGATTTGAGACAATGTCTAGACAGTTGTACAATGCATTATCTGTACGTCTGGTTGGAGAGAAAAGGTCACAAAATCAGGTTTTGAAGGTCGCAGTGACATCACTATCAGTCAAAGTTTTGAGTACCATGTCGATATAGTATGTATGATGTGTGATTGTTGTTAAATACCTACCTATATATAGGTATAAGGTTATATATAATTCACCTGCTAAAGTGTATGCGTGATGGAGGAATACTAGTCTGTCGTCTCCCTCACACAGGAGTCAGTACAAGTAGATCGAAGGAAAGACACTGATGGTAAGACGTTGATGGTAGACTGAGTTGAATGGATAATTTTACGATAAATAGTTTTGAAGTTATTTAAGATAACATAACTTGAAATAAAAAAAATAAAGAAACCCCCGAAACTCACTAGAAAATTGGTAATAATTTCTAAACGGCTGAGCGGATTTTTTTGAAACATAGCTAAGTACACTCTCGATTAAGACACCTTGACCAACAAAAAAATCAAAATTAATCCATCCGTTTAGGAGCTATGATGCCTCAGACAGACATACACACACACACATATATACAAAATTATAACACCCCTTCGTTTTTGCATCGGGGGTTAAAAATAGGCGAAAATTGATCACTATCTCCGAAACTGCTAGGCCAAAAATGTTGAAAAAATAGTTCTTTACCTATAGATTACAGGAAAACCTATAATAAGTCTGTGGTATTTAGAGTAACAAAGGGAATTACCCTCGGTGTGCGAGCCAGATTCACACTTGTCTGGTTTTTTTTTATAAAACCGTATTTTTTACTAAAAGTGAGCCTCGCTTGTCTCGCTTGTCCCCGTCAGTTTAGTATATGACGGATTCATTCGCGGAGAGCAACAAGTTATGTTAACATATCTCGTTGAATTGTTTTGCTAATACTTTTAGGTACCTGGAAAAATCTTTAACCAAACTCCAAACGGAAGAAATACGTAATTAAAAAAATGTTAAATATTTGAATCCATAACACCTATTTCCTATTTTGAAAAACGATAGTTATTCAGAGATAATTAGTATGGTCGCCAGTGAAAGTTATAACGCTAGAAATAAATTGTTGAAAATTAAATTAAATTAAAACGAAATGAATGTTAATTTATTACAAAGACGCTTAAATACATCATGTAATCCTATTATTGTTTGTATTTAATTCGTCAGTTACACAAGTATTTGCATAATTTATACGTTTTAACTCGCGAATATACTTTTTAATTTAATAATATTATATAAACTGATATAACATCCATATGGAATCATTTCACTCTTTAGCTAAACCATTTCAAATCTATGATTACTATTTGAACTCTCGAAATTCTCGCTTTGAAATTATAAGTGAAAACGTTTCATGACTATCGATATAACTCATGTCATTGATATTCTAGATAATGTCCTGAGGTATAAAAATTAGAGATAATTTTGATTTGTTAATGCATGTTTTTCAATCAGCAGCAGTGTGCGTGAAAATACACGACATAAGTCGTATATTATGTTATCAATGCTATTATCATTAAGATAGAAAAGCAATTAAAAAACATAATTATTTTAACAGTAAATGGTTATGGAAAACTTTGATTATATCTAAGCAAATAAGGATGTGGTGTATGTATATATTTGTTTCAAGACCGTTTCCTCTTTTTCCTGAGTCAATAAGTCACTTTAAAAAAATAACTTCGCCGGACTTTCAAGTGAATTTGTTTTCTTAGTTGCTTTGCTAATTGTTAGATATTTTATTTTCAGTTGTTAGTGTTACTAATTAATTTTGAGTTAATTATTTTTGCTATAGTTTTATTTGACCAATTAACAATAAAATGCAACTGTTTCTGTTTCCGTGATGCATGCATTCATAGAAATAGAAAGTATTTTATATACATACTTAAAAAGATAGATTTTTAAAGCAAGAGTGTGTAAAATATCAATTGTGTAAAGTGCGGTCGCTGAGAAAATGCGTTTATGGAACTTGTTTAAAATCTGAATCAGTTAACTAGTCAATACAAGTAATTTAATATATATAAATACTAATATCCATACTTATATTCTAAAAATGTGACTTATATTCTGTTTGCTTGTTACATTTTCACACCTAAATCACTAAACCGATCGCGATGAATTTGGCACGAATTAGTTTATGATATGGAGAAGGTTATACGCTACTTTTTATACCGGGAACGCGGCTGAAACCGCAGGGGACAGCTGGTTATAGTATATGTATTGGAAAGAAAGAAAAACCATTTATTCTAGACAGCACACAACATTACATTAACAGATACTTATATATATAGATCAATAACCTACATTGAGCAATACAAAACCATAATGTTATCATAACATATCATATTTATGTTGGAATGCCCAGTGCCGGAGAGCAAGCGCGGGGCCCGTAGCCAATTACAACGTGGGGCCCTTAATTTGCTACGCATTTTCGATTAGATAAGATTTCAATAAGATTCACTTTTATTAGGTTACAATATTCAAAAAAATATGCTCAGGCGGAAGTGGGCTGATTTGGATTTGCGGGGCCTCTTTTGCGCGGGGCCCGTAGCATTTGCTACGTGGTTAATCCGGCACTGGGATGTCTGGGAACGACTATATCTGCATTTGAGAGCTTAATAGCTAAATATGTCGTAATTTCATAAGTGGTCACTGGAATAAAATACTGGTCTACTCTCGTGCAGGCTTCACTGTTAGGTATGCACTTATCTTTATCTTAACTGCTGTGGAAATGGCGTTGGAATACGTATCTAATGCAGACTCTCCGCAAAGACTTCGTCCCTTACTAAACGGACGGTGACAAGAGAGACAGGGACATTTAGTTCTTTTTAATAAGAAAATTTATTCCTTTATAATATTTTCAAGTTATTTGGAGGGATCAAATAAGAGAAAAGTTGTTTTTAAATTTAAAAAACTTTCAATAAAATATAGAACCGCCTTCAAAGCACTAAAAGCATAAAATACCTTTGTAGGAACTCTAATCAGTTTTGAAATCAGTGAATGTGTAGTTCATGTTCCATGGAAAATATCATGGCCTACCTCTTAAACTCGCGGGCTTCAAAACTATCAGACTAGAGTTCCTGCATAGTTATTTCACGCTATGATAACCGTATTGACAGCTCATAATCTGTACCTGACCCAAAAAAATCCACGCAT
This sequence comes from Tethea ocularis, assembly GCA_963555595.1. Taxonomy (NCBI): domain Eukaryota; kingdom Metazoa; phylum Arthropoda; class Insecta; order Lepidoptera; family Drepanidae; genus Tethea; species Tethea ocularis. The sequence goes on from OY741958.1 coordinate 13,191,225, forward strand.
ATACAGGCTAGGAGATACTCATGTCAAAATTGCCAACATAGCGTATCACCAGTTTAGTCACCATATTGGGCACCAGTTTAGTCACCATGTTGGGCACCAGTTTAGTCACCATATTGGGCTGTGATTTTTTTGCATGTCAAAATAAAGTGCATTGGCTTCAATCTCGCGGTCAGCCAACGCAGTGTTCAGCCAACACTCGGTGCTGACTCACTGAACTGAGCTGAGCCGAGAGCCATATCGATGACATCACAGTGACATTCCTCAGTCCTCCTCAGGTGTTTCGATAAACACTCGAATACTTTAACATCCGGAATGTTGAATAATCGGTGAAAACACTTTACTTGTAAGGTCAAAGAACTTTCTTATTAGGTCATTAATCTATTTTATATAGATTGTTTTCTAAATTTGAAGATGTCGTAAAGATCCGATGGTAAATAAGTTACGTAAATCTGTGATGTAGGTATATCGAGTTCGAATCCTTTAATGAACTTGACTACATTTGCATACCTATTATAAATTAATTTAAAAGTGGTAAAACTCCCACTAAACGGTGGTATAGTTTTATGAAACATAATAATGAAGTTAATACCTACTCGGTAAATATTATATTACAATTTATATCGCAAATCACATTTTGACAAACATACGACCTATTACTAAGCTGTTATTAGCAAAAAAACGTAGTAAAATTGTAATCTTGCGGGTTACCTCGAGGATCCACCATTCCGGCGAGAAATTGAGCAAGGCATTTTTCAACGAATCTTTGTTTTTAATTTGTGTAATCCCCTTGGTATTGCTAATGTCAATATGCGTTACGTATAAACAGCCAGGTAAAGTACATGTTAAAACCCGTTTCATTACCAACTGATAAGATATATCTAGACCTAAATTAGTCAAATAAATGTATCTAGGCTACACGCTTGCTCTGGTTGTATGTGAGGGACTTTCCTCGACAACTTATCAGATTTATTGTTAGATTTGATAACATCCATTGTTAGATATTTAAATTCTAATGAAAATTTGGTGATTACGTTATAAAGTAATGCATGTACATATAGTATGTATAATTGCGTAATTATAGAATGTATATTTATGATAAAAAAATTATGATAGTAATAAAAAAATAAAAACGTAGTTCCTGACTTATGGAATTTAAGACACGTTTTATTTTATGGATTTATTTGAAAAAATAAAAAATTTAATAATAAAAATATACCTATAAAGTGTACATGCAGGTGTGTTAGATGGTTTGCCATTCCTTCACACATCAACTGATCTACGGATCGATGTAAATTTTTGTTTAAAATAGTTAATGGCTAGAGTAAACAAGAGTGACATAGGCTACTCTTATTGTCCGGTAAGGTTGGAGCAGCCATCAGAGGCTACCAACGTTAGTCCTTTCAAAAAATAGGCTACTCTTTTATCTCTAAAGAAACGCGAGTGATAAGCTAGTAATTCATATTTTATATAGGCGACGGAACCAATAGGTGGACCGCCACCCGGCTTGTCAACCTTCTGACATAAAAAAAAAAAATTCACACAGGTATGGATTATTCGATAAAAAATATTTTATTTGATTTCGTCGCACGCGCATCACATCGTAAATTTAATAGTCTTAGGGAGGAAGTATTCATAAAAAATATGCAATTAGTTTGTACCACAACTAACCACAAAGTATTGTGGTAAGAACGAAACATTGTATTAAATGTAATGTTGGGAGGTCTTTATGGTGCTATTTTTAAACGAATCATCACCTTTTAGTCACCGTTTAGTTTGTCCTCACACATTGAAGTTGCACGCAAAAGGATATTATAATTTATGATAAAATTGGTGGATTCATTCATATATTACAAGTTATGCTAATCTCGTAGCGTTTATAAGAAATCGTGACGTATGAGGATGTTCTGTTTTTATTCATCGTATAGGATTTTTTTATGTAAAACTAGTTTTTCGTGCCCGTTGAGATTTTCATACAAAAATGCCATTCAATTTTCCGACTTTTCCAGCGGATTTAAAAAAAAAAAGATTGTTGTTTGTGAAATTCATTCAGGATATAAACTGAAAAAAATATTTTCGATTTTCGACACTTAGGCCCAATTGCACCAACGTCTTATAGCACTAGGCTACGGGTTAGAATAGCCATATGTCACAGAATTTGTGTAGAGAATCTGTCAAATTTACATTATTTATCCCGAGGTTTAGTGCTATACGACGCTGGTGCAATTAATTGGGCCTAATATCCAAACTCAAAAATAATTTATTCATTTTAGATTCTGATAAACTTTCGTATTTAATACATAATTCTAGTACCTATCTAAGATATGTGTACTTACAACAGAAAGAATTTCCATATTGAGGTAAATAACTGAAAGTCCAAACAATTCATGATAAAATAAAATATATATCTATATATACTTAGCAAGTCACGTATTTTCTGATATGCGCCGGCGCAGTGAAGTGCGTTACCCTTCATCGTTCGTCCTCAGCGTGTCCCTGCTTATAACGTTTAAATTCATATCTGAACGTTTGTGGGTGCTCCGGAAACGAGGCAGGATGTAACCGAATACTTTGAATGCTTTTGTCTTTGTTGGATGCTTGTAAACGTGTGGGATGTCGAAACAAATGAAGTTTAAAATCGTCTTGGAGCACGACGAAGGTTTTATAAATATCCTTGTTTCATTAAGGGGATGCTATACGAGAAATTATGATTCTAAAATGCGTTTTTCTCTGTATTCTTAGTTCCAAGAGATTTGGAAAAAATATATGTTAAACTAGAGAATATGTGACGGGGAATAGTGTTTTAAAAAATTGGAATTTTTCATTAGTAACGTCAGAAAACAAATAGTGAGTTTTTGCAGAAGAGTAAATCCCATATTTGACTACAATCTCACCATGGTCTGTGATGAAATGGCTGAAGGTGGCAAGCATACAAAGTCTAGGAACTGGCAAGTGCAGCGCACATATTAGCGCTTGGTGACAGATTTTTAACTTCAGTGTAGCCAGCTAGTCCTGCAACAGACTGATTTATGTCCTGTAGGTTAAAAACTATATAATGATGATGATGAAACCAAGCTAGCTATACCTCTATAAATGCCAATCATTGACGACATATAAATTTGTAGTCATTGCGCGTAAATTTCGAAATGTCCGCTGGGCGGTGACGATTTATAATCTGGCCAAGACGCGTAATTATATAGTCAAATTAATCAATTAGTTTGCTGAGAACTAAATTGGTTTCTTGATTATGTAACGGTGGTTTGCCTATCCGCAGCTCGCGCCCAATTCCAAACGTAACAGTTATATTGTAATTTTCTTTTTTCAATTTGTTCGCCGTAATAATAGTATTGCCGATATTAGGTGATGTGATGTATAATGATAAAACATTCTTATAACGATTTTTGGGGTTATTTAATGTTCTTGGATGTTAGTTGTAAATTAGTCTTGTGGGTGCTTGTGGTTTGATTGAATGAGATTTTATCTTATAGGTAATATGGTTGAATAAGGGTGACCTAGATATCATACGCATATGCAGCTAGTGGTGAAGCCATATGTCGATGGGCAAGACAATTCAAACTCAAACCTCATTTAACGATTATTTTATTTATTTTGATATAACGCTCTTATGAATATCGATAGTTACAATTATTACAATAGACTCTACCACCGGTCCGGCAATGCTATCAGTACTGTTATCCTATTAATGTTCTTTATAGTGGTTATCTATTACATATTTTTACTTATAAAGGTGATCAATTTTTAAAGGCGTCGATCCTACAATGAGTTTGAGCTTTTTGCGCAATAGGAAAACACAGCGAGGACTATTGTTTCCTTACTGTGTTTTCTTAATTCCTCGTAGGTTCACGTTGGTATAATGTCTTTTTAGTATTTGCTTGAATGGCTACCACTCTGCAGTTGACACCAACCATCATCACTGAATATGAGTGAGAGGGTGATTAACCACTAGCTAATTCCAACTTAATAAATTCATGTAACCTTGTATTCAATGATCTTTAAATTTACTGCATCCTTTATTACTTTTGAATGGCACTTTAGCAGTTTCATTATATAATAACGTGTAACGTAAAAACGCCTCTCAGATATGCTCTTGACCGATTCTTAACACCTGCCGATGATGACACCTGCGCCTGCGCCACGTCCAGACATCATATCTGTGTGGCTTGCGCCTTGAGGCCGTGCCGTGAGCCTGCCATTACAATTTTAGGCCACATTAGTATAAGTCGAACAAATTGAGATTCGCTAATAAACGAATAATATCATTGTTACCAGCGAAATAAGATGTATTGTTATGTTAAAAAGAGTCATACTGAATGGATTTATAGTGTGAAATCTGTTGATGCGACGAATCGGTTAGATTTGAAGATTTTATACACTTATAATAATAGCTCTATTGCCTCCGTTGGTGAATGAAGGCAACCACTTTCTAGGAATATAATATCTAAGGCTGAGATCTATAGAGTGTACTTAGATTTTGCTCAGACTTTACCATACAGAGTCGGTATTTAAAATGCAATCTTCGAATCTCTCTGAGTGTGTGCTAAGCAAAGCCTAAGTGCACTTAATCGACGACTTACCAAAAACTAGGCTACAAATTAAAACACATAAATATTTACTATATTATGTAGGTTTATATCCTAAGTAAAGTCTGAGCAAAGTCTAAGCATGCTGTATAGATCTCAGCCTAAAACACGAGCAAAGTGTAAAAATGCATGATTTAATATCTGGTTCGTATCGAAGATTAGCTTTCGATTGTAATTTTTTAAAACACGAAAGAGACAATATTCAAACAAAAACTAGAATTTTAGGATCATGAATTACCTAATTCGACCTGAAAAAATACAGATTTTATTTAGTTTTCTTATAAATAGACTAGTTGACATTAAAATTATTTATGGAGGATAAATGGTCCACTCATACCTAATGTAATTTAATTTTTTTATAATGGTTTTGTTTGTTTTTTTACTGTATATGACATAGTAGATACATAGATAACATAAAAATACAATTGTCAATGTAAATACCAAATATATAATAAGCTCTCTCTACTCCTTTTTGCCATACCCTAACAGGGTCCTTGTACTCATATTAGTTCACTGTATGTGTAACATTGTGTGTACATTGTGCATTTTATAAATAAATAAATATATTATGATAGAACCGAATTTTAGATGAGGCTTGCCACACTGAAATAAAATAGATACATTTCATACCGGAAAATCATTAGAACCTTGGAACGCGGGTGATACCGCGAGGCGGAGTATTTATTATGAAATTGCTTGATCAAGCAAGCTCAGTAAGATCTACAATACTTATTTTGTGTAAAATGAAAAATAAAAGGCTTTTTATTTAATTTCATTATTGTACATACGTTTTTTTACATAATAAACACAGACTTTACTATAATGAAGCGATTGCTATTTCCACTAAATAAAAACATAATTGTGAATGCAAAACTAGTCACGCGTGCTAAATAAATTCTTACAAGTTCTTGTCTAAAAAAGCTATCGAATAGCGATGTTTAATTATGCGCACGCACCTGCCTCCATCTCCAGGTGATCTTCGAACACATTGCCAATGTTTTTTTTATGCAACCTATTAAAAAATAAATTCACTGTCTATACATCTGTCTGTTATTCCTTCCGCTTACTTCTACGGACCAATACTAACCACGCAACGGATTTTGATACGGGTTTCAGTAATAGAAAGAAGGATATATTTTTTTTATTTGGGGGACCGGCGGGCGCAGAGCTTTTTCCGCCAACGCGTTAGCTTGGCCATCCAAAGAGGGAACGCTGCCAGCCTTTTGGGAACCTTGCCGTTGATCGGCAGCAGCGGCCACCGCGAGGATATTTTTTACATGTATTTTGTAGAATATTTCTTGTAAATAATATAATTATATACATGAATATTTTATTTACCATGTAAGTTCACCATAGAATATTTTAGATTCAATCTGCAGTTGTTACATATGAGGCAAAATGGCTCAAAATATTCAACGGTAAAAATCCTAGCCAAAACATGAAGTACGACTGATATTACAATTAAATCAAAACTGAAATAGTAAAATACCATATCATACATCTATAAGCGGCACTCATAAATGTTAGAGCGACCTTGTGTTATCGTCTATTTGCTAACGGCTCTGTGACGTCATTTGATAAGCTAATGTGTTACAAAGGTGTGGTTAGCTATAGCAATTATTCTTGGTAATCAAATCGATAATGTGGGGAAAATGCCGTCTGTATCTCGCTTGGAAAATCTCACGCTGTCAATAACGCGGGCATCAATAACCCCAATTCTGTTGTTTACAAATTAATTAATTTAATGTCTCTATATCTCTTTCATTCCATCTCTTTCTAACAAAATTTATATGAAAGGGATATAAGAAATTTATTCTTGTCAAAATAGTCTGATTGCTTCTGTCAACTTGAATTTAGGTGACATCTTATATTGCTCACGACTATTTCCCAGAAAATGATAAAGGCATAGACTACATCCTTTTTCATTATTGCCTAATTCATTTCATATATGAAATGAACTAGCTTTCGGCGCCGCGGTCACACCTGCGATCCTCCATTTTACCCCCTTAGGGGTTAAATTTCCAAAAATCCTTACTTATCGGATGCCTACGACATCATATCGTATCGTTGTGCTTTTGGTGCTGTTTCTAAAACTATATTTTGGTTTCGAAATCAAGTTGCATTGCCTACCTGCAAATTTACCTGTAAACTAAAATAGTCGTTTATTTGTCCTGACAACGACACGGAGCGATAATGTAACTTAATTTCCATAACATTAAGTCGAAATGAGGCTGAAACGTGAGCTTAAAATCGGGACTATCTGTCAGACAAAGACTAAGTACCTAAATAAGTTACCTACATACAATTTTACTTAGGTAAGTCAGGGGTAGGCAACAGGCGGAAGGTCGGACCTCGGACCGCCAAATATTGTTAAAAACATATTAATTTAAATACCTAATATTTTCATATAGTCCTATATTATTCACAATGTTTGATAGCCAAATAGAAACACACTTTGTAATTGTTCTTGTTACGTATGCCTGATGGGATTTGTTTAGTTAAATATTTTTTCTGGCACTCGATAAAAATTTTCAACAGTATCCGGACCCCACCTAAAACTAATTGCCGACCCCTGAGATAAGTAATAGATATTTTAATGTTAACATGACCAAATATTAATCTCGTCGAATGAATAGTGTTCTAATTCAGGGGTTCCCAATTTTGTTTCTTTACTGCGACCCTTTAGATGTAGTATTTTTGTGCGGTTCCATGGATGTCCCACTTGATAGATAAAATGCTATGACGTAAAGGGTTTAACCTGTCAGTCACTGTTAGTGGGTTTAATTGTTTTACATGTGATAACATTGATAATGTCTACTTTGTTAATCGACATAACATTAACCAAAGAATACTAACTACTAGGTAAAGAAGCGACACTCATAAAAATTGCGGTATATATTTTTATGTAAATATAATTCCTGATTCTCAAAAGTCTACAAAGGACGACGTCTCAAAATGGCATTACTCAAAGGAATAATTAACATTATATTCTTATACTATTATTTGAATTCTCAATCCATGGATATTTATTATGATTAAGTGCTAACCAGTTTGTTTATCTGTGATATTTTTTAAAATGAAATTTGGCAGGATAAGCTATATTGAACCACAGACAGATGGGATACTTTTTAGCCCTAGAACTCGAGTGAAACTGAAGTTTAGGTGACCACTTATATATAGAACCGGGAAATAGTAAATGATATTCAAATCACAGACTGCTCAAAATAAACGATGCCATAAATTGTGGACAAGTGACAGCAAAATTGAACGGCTGCATTAAATTCTAATATATCAAATCATTATTATGGTTATAAAATCGAGTGTAAATTACAATATTATTGAGATAATAACTATTATAATGGATGTGTGCGGTGTGTCGCAACTGGCAATGAGAATGCGAGGCATTGCACGAGAATGCTAAGGCGCAGGCTGCTCACCCCTCATTTTGTAACTATTGGCCAACAATATTTCGTAAAACTCGTGTGCTTAGATTGCTTATTCATTATTTCATTGTTTACTTATCGCGAATGTAGTTGTCCTAAACTATTGCACTATTTATTTGTAGCTTGAACCATATGATATTACAATAAGGTTCATCTGAATCTACATATTGAATCATATGAGGCTCATTTCGAAATCTCTCCGGGTACTGTTACCCGCACCAAGCTGCAAACCTTGGGAATCTTACCACAGGCCTAGAAGGTAGTTTCTGTATAGTGTTTACAATCATTGATCGCTGAATAAATTCCGTTTTGTATCGGACTGAACAGTGGTAACGTCGCATATCGACCCATATTCTAAACGATGATAAATTATAAAATTACGAACGCAATCACTAAACTATTTACGTTGCAGCTTGGTGCGGGTAACAGTAGCCATCATAGACTTATAAAAATGCCTATAAAGACGTTGATATTGCATTTTTACTTGTCAGGGATTTAGGAAGAATAATGATATTCTTATAATAAAAAGTTTTATCAGCGTTGTTTATCATTTTGAGGAAATTATATATAAAAATATGCCTTAAGTTAAGTTCGTCACATGCACTTAAGCGCCCGCACTCCCCTTTCGATTGATTGAAATAGCAATAATAAAATGTATCCAATCACGTGCGGGCTGGCGGTAATGTCCTCTTTAAAAGTTCACGGTTTTTTGTCATTGGTTTTTTATCTTTTTTTTAAACGCTTTATTGAGTAAGTCGACGTTGTTATGGAAGTTGGTTTCATTTATTTTTTAATTGATAAAATTTCCGTTAAAGGTACCTAACATGTAACAGTTAAATTCAATCCATTTTAAGTTGTGTTAGTTTATTTTGGTTGTCAGATTTTTTATACTAATTACATGGGCGTACAAAAAAATCTCGTCGGAGTTTCGCCTTTGCCAAAAGTAAACCACAACACGTCTACGTATGTACCTTCAGAGATTACTGTGAATAAAATCAGTACTGATATAAGTGAATCTAGTCTACTGTTGCCGTTTCATTGCGAATTGACAGCCGATCGCCATACACTTATTATGGGTGGCTTCACTCGCTGATAAAATCTTTTTTTTTTATTTTGTTTATCAGGAATCGCCTGACGTCCGCATGGCGCTGCCGCTGCCTCCACGGGCGCCGGACCCCACCGCGCTGGAGGCCTACTGGGCCGAGTACGAGGACCTGTGCCGACAGATCAACAACTCTTCACACGATGATGACGACAACCATTATGAAGGTAAGGTCTTTTACAAAGGTACAATTAGCAAGAAAGATAGAACATAGCTTAGAAAAAACCGAAGCTAAATAACATGTGCGCGAGTAAAGGTTGCCAGGGTTTCTCAAGTAGACAACACGTGATGTCCTTAGTGTTGCAAACGTCTATAGCCGCTATCTGTCCGCGGTATCTGTCAGGCGGTCTATGTGCTTGTTTGCCGAATAAAACTACCTAGATAGTGTAGGAGAATTGACTCCCGAACAAATTTAGAATTTTTCATACATTTTGACCGAACAAGATTGAATATTTTTTCGTGATTTCAGAAAAAATAACCCAGTACCTATGAATTCACTATTTTTATACACAAAATGTTTATTAAAAGGTAAATTATTAAAAATATAAGTTACGTCCCAGATCGTGTCATAAAATAGAACTAAGCAAAAGACTTCGTTTTTATATAACAGGTATAAATCACTTATTACAAGTACAATTCTAAGAAAAGAAAAGCATAATAAACGTGCGTGTAATATGTGCATTACAATAGGCTCTTTCGTAACTAACTGATAGAGTATCGTTTACCGCAGTTAATATTTAACAAGTATACATCACGTTTCGATTCTTGTGTCGATTTCTGTATCTCATAATCCAATGTCTATTGCAACACTTATTGAATCTTTATCGGCTTCATCTAGTGTTGTCTGGAATCGATAAAATCTGTTATCGATCTAGTTGTTAGTATCCATTGTATCGTATACGTTATTTGTGTTACGGTTAGTTCAATCCACTTCGATTTACATTGTAATTAGGCAAAGATTATTAAGGTAACTTTTAGAACGATACTTTTATTTTGATAACTGGTTTTCTGTGGAAGTAATATAAATTTATAACCGTCAATTAAAATTTATGTCATGTTTTGAGTTGAGATTGAAACATTTGGATCTATAATTTATGACAAGATTTATTTTCGATAAAGTTTATTTTTATTTATTATCTAGATTATGTCTTGAAGTGTTGACACATGTCCTAAAATAAAATTTACATTTAGTGTTAAAAAAATACCTATTTCTTTCATACTCATGGTCAAGACGAGGGGGGTCAAAGACAATTTTAAATACGCATTGCACCATCACAAAAAAAAAAACTTCTCTATGACATTTTTGCTGAGAGCATTTCATAATCTTCAAATGGCAAAATTACAGTGTAAAATTCCCGAGTTATTTAATTTACAAAATTCTTACATCTATCTCTTAAATGGCTCTCAAGGTCGAACGAATGCATGTTTATTGCCATAATGGCATTTATGTAAGTGGTAATTATTTTTGCAATTAAATTTTGACGGTCAGTTGTTAGAATGAGATCATTTTTATTTCAAAATCGGAATAAGTTCTTTAAATCCCAGCCCTATTTTTCCGCTGGGCTTCTATTGCTAATGCGATTTATTCATTAAATAAAATTCAATATAAGAGCTAATTACAATTTGGATTTATGACAAAACTATATTCATATTGGTGCTGATTGCCTCATTCTATTGCAAATCGCTCACACATCTCTCATCTCTTTCTTACATTACAAAATGATGACAAATAAGTCTATTCCATTGACATTTATGTGATAATTGACATGACCAATTTTGATGGCATTTTAATATCAAAATCAGTCCTTTTTTTTAACTTATCTTATCGGGTTATGTTGTAAGAGATACATTTTCCTTCATAACCTTAAAAAGCTCAAAGAAATAAACAACCCATACGATATCGTGACTAGTACCACAAGAGTTATGGCGTACGTCCATTAGGCCCATGTCCTCAATACAACAAGGCCCTGTCTTGTTCTACATCATGTGAATGACCTTCGTGGCATGGTGCTTATGGAATGATAATTGCCATTACCGTCCTTGATGGTGTAACAACAAAGACGGTAATAGGTTGTTGTCATAAAATTATATTTCAAGATCTCCCGTCTAATTTTCTGGTTAAGTGATATTGACAGTTACGGATGTTGTATTTTAGTTTTTTTTATTACTGTGTCGTTATCGAATTTTTAAATGATTTAAGCAGTTGTTCTGAGTTCATCACATTCGTCAAATACGAGTTCCTTTACTTACAAACTCAAAATGTTGTTTTATAAGTCCTTTTTTACCTCATAGGGGTTGAATTTTTCCACCCCGATCTGTCCAGTGGTTTGAGCTGTGCGTTGATAGATTAGTGAGTTAGTCAGTTACCATTTTCTTTCATCAGTCGTCTAACAAGGACTTAAACATTATTAAGTCCTACAAGAAACTTCAAACAAGCTGTCGATAAGATTTATCGAAATGTCAGTCACATGCAAGGAGCTTCACTAGTTTATTTTGTAGAAATCTCTCGATATTTCCACAGACAAACTTTCAGTGCCCATCGCCTTGACCACTTCACAAGTGGTTCCATGCCCCGTTTACAAAACTTTTAACTCCACACTTCAAGTGCCAAGTGTTCTAACAATCATTTGAAAACCAAACAGAAACTGGTTCGCGCTACGACAAACGATTGCCCAAACACAAGGTCGTCGGCGACATCCAAATGTCATCGGCAGGGTTGTCAACCTCTCCTTTTTTGACGTTCAGGTTTGGGAAATGCGAAGGCAATTAAGTACTCGAGAGGATGTAACTTGATATATCAAGATTAAATTCCCAGAAAAGGAATTTCTATTCAATAATACTTTTAATTTTATTATCAAAATGATCTGCTGCGTTAGTGTTAAATACATACATAAATAATTCAATATATAATTTGAACGTTTCTGGCATTTTCAAAATTGTACCTTGATTTTATTGAATGAAATGATATTTTTTATTCAAATCGAACATCAAAGGCACTTGTAAACTGTCAGACTCTATTGCACGGTTCGGAAAGTAGTTCCTGCTGAGAAGAACTGGTTATAAATTCAGCAATTACTATTTTCAAAATAAACTTCATCATTTACCTAAAATATGTCCTGCAAGAGCAAGCGTTACACCCAAGCCAATATTCGTTTTATATAGGGAACATGATTTCAGTTTTCAAATATGCCTTTGTTGTAGGTCTGCAGTGGCAACCCTAGTCACTGGTCATCTGCGTGTAGGTGCCGTGTTCCCTCGTCGGATTTTGATTGCCTTATGTCACTTCCTAAATACAGGTGTCCATCGTTAAATTGGATATAAGACGTATGCTGAGGCCACTTTAATATCTACATTGATACCTACTTACTATTTTAATATAGCGGTATCTAATGTTCGTGGAATGAATTTTATTGTGAACGATTCCATCTTAAACATTAATTGTCGGTTTGATTTTAGAATAGGTACCTTATAGCTAGTAATATTATAAAGAGGTTTTGTTTGTGAGGGATGTAACCGATGTAGGAGATTATCTCTGGAACTACCATGAAACGAATAAGTGCTACGTACAACCGGAACGAGTTCTGGTTATCAAATCTGTGCCGAGAGGGAGCTACCACTCTAACCCTCGTGTTTCTTTCGTCTTAGTATCTAGCTAATACTAACCTATATAGTTTGTTTTGAAATGTTTGTATTTAAAAAAAAAACCAATAATGTCGTGCCATTTTGAGGTCAAATTTTTAACGTAAACAAGTTAAAAGTTGTCAAAACGCCGTGATTGCAATAAACATCACGTTTAAAAGTTCTCGGAATGTAAGTGACAAACCAGCATGTTATTAGATATCCTGCCATTATCCATGAATTAACAAAATTAATGCTTATTTGTAGGTAAATAAGCAATTCTGTTTCTGTTTAAAAATAAGGATTTTTATATACAATGACAGGCAAAACAAAGTAACTTATGATGTCACCGACCCCCCCCCCCCCCCCATATTGACTTAAAAACTGAAACATCGCGTATCACTCATTAGATATCTGATGTCATCAATTACAGTTCTGAAAGGAATTGGAACGTACTGTGCTCACTAAAGTGGCTATAAACCCAAGTGCAGATAAGCGAGTGCGCTTGAATCCACTTGACGACCAGTTAAATGTTCATAAAACACTCCTCGCTCGTTAAATATCTCTCCCATGTTTACTGTATCTTGAGTAACTTATTTGACACAAGCAAGTCGTGGCGAAATTCAAATGGGTCTTCGGTCGGTCTGGATAGAGTTGTGGTTGGGTTTCAACAAAGGCTCGTAAATAGAATCCTCACGCACACTTATACACCATACTATGGTCAAAGAATACTTATTATTACTTGGCTAGGTACGCAAAGAAAGTACACTCACACCTTCGTCCCCAAATTTTGGTTGCCCACATTACTGTCGCCCATAACAGTACTCTTGATGTTACGCCTATCGATAAATAAGTTTGCTTGTATGAAGAGCCGTCTACAGTGGCACTACTTGGTTGAGTTGTTTACAGTGGGATTAGGACATAGCCTACCACATATATAGCTTAGTGGGTACGTCTTTATCCCAGGCCTAAATAACCATGCGAGGAATTATTTTAAAAAGCCATAAATAGGTTTTATTGGTAATCTCGTACGTCATATTGCCGACGCTTTAATCATTTAATAACTGATAAATGTATCTCTATCTTTGTTTATTGTTGAGCTGTAGAAAGGGACAAGTTAAGAAATCATTAATTATGTTGTACCTACTTGTGCAGTGCCGTTATGAGGTGGTTCTGATAAATCTCAAATAATCAATCATACTTTTTAGTCGAGTATGGTAAATCGAATTGGTGGCAAAATTCGATAAACAGACAGGTCGGATTCAGCAGAAAATCAGCTGCATATTACTCATTTAAAAATTAAAAACAAACATACGTACCTTGATTAGAATAATCTTATTCTATAAACATTATTGTTCTTCGCGTTCTTAACACAAATAACACCTACATGATGGTATGTCATCTGATTGTTTTGCATCAACGATTCAAATCTCAACTTTCATTAACAAAATCCTAGTTAATCGTGAACACGCGATATCTCTATATTGCAGTCCTCAATAAATCTTTGCCACTCTTGAATTCTCCTATCTCAGTATTTGAAAGCAATCGATGGTGGATGGTTTAAATCGGAACTTTCATACGATAGCCTTGGGGCCGCATTCTTCGTATACCCAACAGGTTTTTGTCAAGAAAACCGGATATTTCGAAGAAACCATCGCCATTGCAATTTCTTAACTTCATCGTCTACGTAACGAACCTTTCTCGTTTAAATCCTGACGCTCAAATGTTTCTTGACATTCACAATTTATATCTTTGCCTTTTGCAATATCAATGTTTCTCTTATATAATTCGATATTAGGTACTTACATTGAATCAAAATCAAAATCAAAAACTCATTTATTCAGTTTAGGCCCTAATAAGGCACTTATGAATGTCAACAGTTACAATTTTTAGACTCTACTACCGGTTCGGAATACACTTGAACTGAGAAGACTCCGGCAAGAAACTCAGCAAGGCTTCATTCTTTCAAAGAATATAAACGTTTATCAATTAAAAAACAAGGTTTTAAAAATTATGTTAATTAGGTAGGTATTTAAACGGCAACATTGCTTTTTTATGAATTTGAAACAAAGCCTTTTTGGTTTGAAGACAATAAATTAAAATTAAATTAAATTGTGTTGAAACTAAAGTATACAAAAAAGGTAAAGGACAATGCATTGTTTAATAATCTCTAATAATAATAATGTATGATATAAATCTTAATACGTGGTACGTGGATGCCGTTTAGTATACCAAAAAACATTTAAGGAAGCTTTATTAAAACGTTTGCAGTATTCATACGTGTATATAGTATATAGTAACGTGCTCACTTTTTTTATTAAATACAGTTTCGTAGGTTCGTGTCATGTTGTAGCGAATGAGTATTTAGTTACATAAACGTATCGAATTGCCTTCATTCATAAATCCATTCATTCACTTCTGTACATTCACGAGTTACAATTCCAGGCATTATGATTTTTATTCTTGAGTTTTTTTTTAGAAAAATGATGTCTAGTCCAAAAGTATAGCCCTAATCTTGTGCAGTCGTGTCTGGGCTATAAAAAAAAGTTTTACCTACCAAATTAATTCGTATTATAGCTTCGGTAAATACTAAATTGTAAGTAGGCCATAGATTACAAAATAAATGTCAAACGTGAATACTGAATAGCAAATGAACTAAAGATCGACCATCGGGTGCCTGTTTACTCTACCGTGGAGTGCACTGTGCACTTGCGCCGGCGCATGTCCAGTGAACCGCCAGCCAATGGGGCGTCGCCGATCGTCCGTTATATCGGAATGAGATTCTCCGTAACGGGATCCAGCCCGTTCTTGCCACTTGTGCTAATTTCATATGTTGATATCGCTTAGATCTCAGTGGACAAGTTTCTTACAAGGTCGACTTCACATTGGAGTTAACCCATTAATCAAACGAGCAATGAATGTGTAACAAATATTTATATGGTCTTAGGCAATATTTAGATTTTTAAGAAGATAATGGTGAGTGAATGTGGTGCGGTGGACGATTGATAAATTTGATTACGTATAGAAAAAAATAATATCTCACCTAATTTCGGTGAGGTCGAACGCCTGTTTTGTCAAAATAAACATATTCTGTCTTTTTCCTATAACTTTTGTAGGAAAGAGATGACGTGATTAAAATACGGTAGGTATATGCATTAATTTTTTACCGCATTTCTTAACAGAATATGAAAATACCGTAAAAAGTTGATAAAACAAATAAATATCCTGGTACATTCTTCACACACAGTTATCTGATCCCAAACTAAGCAGAGCTTGTACTATGGAAACCAGATAACTGATATACTACGTATACTACTTTTTTTTTGTAAATACATACTTAAATTGATAATTACACCCGAGACAAAAGATGAGATTAAAACAAAAAACTGGCCAAAAAATACATACGAAAGATAATATTATTATAAGCATTTTAAACTTATTATTAGCGATTAGACAGAGAGATCCGACATGGTATGTGACGTCATATAACATTCGGCCATTTAAACTCCATGCTAAATTCTGTTTTGCTCGAAGAAGAGAGATAGCTGATGGCTTTGGAAAAATATATGAATGAGCTTTTAGAAAAAAAAAGGATTTTTCAAGAACAGTTACGTTACGAGCATTTAATTGTACCTTACTGTCAATACACGTAATTATGTTCATTAGAATCTCGTGTCGTGACTGTAGTATTAATCTCCCTCGTGTGTTTTCGTATAATCTCGTTTTTATAGCTTTCTATTTTCCGATATTTGCAATTCTAAATGGTTTGTTATTGGAATTCCTTTCTTTTCACGCCAATTTTAGATTTCAATTTTGTTGTTTTGCTTGTTTTATATTGTAGGATGGCATAGCACTTCGTTCGTGGTACTTGTTTTACAGCTACGTGAATTTTATAATGTAATCTTATCCATCTAATATTATATGTTAAAGTGTGTTTGTTTGTTTGTTTGACATTATTTCCCGCAATGAAGTAACAGACCGAAGTGTCTTTGACATACAGATAGGTTAGGTGCAGAGTTAGTTACTATTTGAAAAAACTACCCGTTGTCCCGGGAACGCCGTAAAACTGCAGGGTGGAACCTAGCAAGGGACTTTAAAAATTACTCAAAAAGCATAAAACGTTATCCGTTGCCTCGTTGCTGCGTGAAAGAAGGACAAACCAACAAATACTTTCGAATTTATAATTTTACTAAGGATGGAACCTGTACCTATTCAAAATTTCAAGTTTCTAGACCCTGGGTTTGAGCTTGGCGTTGATTGGGTTTAGGAACTAGGTACCTAATTAGCTGACCCTCGCAGTTTTACTCGCGTTCCCGGGATAAAAAGAAGCCATTACGTTATTCCAAGGTATGATCTAAATGCAAAGTTTCATCAAAATACGTTCAGTAGTTTTTTCGTAAAAGAGTAACTAACATTGTATTTTCACATACAAATGACCCAAATTCAAATAAACCCATTTCAAATAAGGCCCACTTGCACCAACGTCGTATCGCACTAATCCCCGGTTAATTTATAGGATTTTAGATGTTCTATTATTTAACTCTTTTTTTATCCTCATTAAACAGTGCTACAAAAAAAGATACATCGATGTAATCGCATAAAATCACTGATACTTGATATGAGTACAGTATAACACAACTTAGATAAAGCATCGGCAAAAGTCGTAAAATCGATCATTCCCGAAAAAAGTGCGTCTACAGCATTACCCATGTTTGTTAGTACTTTAGGCGAAAATAATCTTGTTGAACGTTGAATGGCGCGATAATGAATGATTTTGATTAGTTGTGTAAATCGGAATTCAAGGGTAGATATTTGATTTGCCGATGCTACATCTAAGTTGTGCCATACTGTACTATCGACAAAGTAGAAGCATGATCACCTTAAGGGTGTATTTTGCGTGCAGTGACCAGCAGCTACCTGTGTCTCACACAATATAACCAGACAATGCGCTTGTCATAAAATAGTAGATTGTCATTGGCAGTAAATAATCTAAACAAAATATTTTACAAGAGACCGTTTTATTGTCAACTATGGACAGGGCAAACTATGATTACTGGCTGCAAGCGAAAAGGTCTCAAAACTGATCATGCTTCAACTTTGTTGATGGTACATACATTAAACGACGCAAAAACCCATAATGTTGATTGTAAAACGATAAGCAGCATCGTTGTTTGATAAATATCCATTGATGAACAATAGCTATTATGACAGACAGACAGACGTAGGTACATACTTGTTCAGCTGGTAGGCTAACTAATCTCTCATATGAGTCGAAATTTGCACCTGAGACGTATGTCAATTGATTATTTTAAGTATTAAACTTTTGAAAGTACTTAAAATAGTTAGTCCTAATAATATTATAAACGTGAAAGTTTGTATGTATGTAGGTATGTTTGTTGCTCTTTTACGCAAAAACTACTGAACGGATTTGGATGAAACTTGGCACAGATAGATCATACCCTGGAATAACATATAGGCTACTTTTTATCCCGGGAACGTGGGTGAAACCGAGGGGTATAGCTAGCAAACAATAAGTAAAGGATATTTGTTTCAAAATAAATACATGGATTTAATCTGTACCTAGAGCTATATCCCTGAGACAAAATAACGACTCATAGGCGTTTAAATTGACGTAATAAATTAAAAAGTACAAAATATTCGATGAAAATTCAAACTGCGGATCATAAGTGATGAAGGTATGGCCTTATCATCACATAATTAAATTGTGGTCAAACAAACTTACATAGTAGGTACGTAGTAGATAAAAGAAAAAAAAACAGCAGGAGTAGGCATACATTTTCGATATTACTTCCTCTCCTACGCCGCGCCGGCGGTCTACTCTCCCTCCGTCTTACGAATTTTCGATCAGGTCACGTGTCCTGACGCGAGTTTAACATTTTTTACCTGTCGCAAAAAGTGCACAACGCCGCTAAAGAAGTTTTCACTTCAAAAATGTTGTGCTGGGTGTTAATCTGCGCCTATTAATTACATTCTAACATAATATCAACGGATGATACATACTTAATAAGTTGATATCTAATCTGTAGCATTTATTTATTGTGTAAGTACCTACATAAGTGTGCTAATTACAATTTGAACCAAGGACTTAGATTAGTAGGTAACATTCTATCATTATTTACATATTTATATATCTTCTTATATTTTAAAGCTGAAGAGTTTGTTTGGTTGAACGTGATCTCTAGGTCTACGAGAATGATTCGATTTTTTCACTAATAGGAAGCTACATTATCCCCGAAGGTTTATAGGCTTTTTATCTAGTAATAAATAAAATTGAGGTGTCTGTTTGTAATGATAAAATAACACATTTCTACTAAATGTAACGTACCTATTTATATCAAAAGCATTACTTATAAAATATTTCTTTATCTGTCTGTTTGTTGCGGTTTATCTCCGAAACGGTGGAACCAATTTTGACGGGACTTTCACACGGCAAATAGCTTATGTTATAAGGAGTATCTTAGGGTACTTTTATTTTAGAAAAATAATTAGGATTCCGCGAAAAAAACATTATCCCGGTACGCGGAACATTACGCAACTGAAACCGCGGGGGACAGTTAGTTTCCATATCACTAATCACTAACATAGTATAAAACAAAGTCGCTTCTCGTCTGGGTGTCCCTATGTATGCTTAGATCTATAAAACTACGCAACGGATTTTGATGCGGTTTTTTTTAAATAGATAGAGTGGTTCAAGAGGAAGGTTTATATGTATAATACATGCATATTATAGTACAGAAAAGATGAGAAAAGCCGGGCGAAGCCGGGGCGGATCGCTAGTGGAAAATAAAACATCTCAGTCAAAATATGCGTATCTACCAACATTATCTTTGCAGTTCGTTAACCAAAGTTGATTCAATATTCAATCTTATGTCGACGCAATAAATACGCCTTAATAATGTTCAAGTTATGTGTGTAATTTGTTCATGGACCTTCATTTTAGAATTGTAATTTTGAGTTTGTGGGTCACCTTGAGATTATACGGCCCATATACAGTTCTTACACTCAATTAAATCAAATAATTTAATGCTTTGTATTAAATAGGCAGATAATTCAAATTAGCTTGCGGTTTAGCACGCCTTAAAAAATAATTAATTTTTATTTTTCTCAAATTAATCCTTGGTTTTATGTAGTCTGTCAATAGCACCAACCAATGGTTAAATATGGATGTGTGACATAATTTGTATATAGAATCTGTCAAATTGACATATTTAACCTGTGGGTCAGTGCTATATGACATTGGCGCAATTGGGCCTTATATAAAAACAAATTCATAGACTCAGGGCACCTCACGGCTATACAAAGCGGAAATCTATTATGATTTTGAGGACATCAAAATACAGTAAATAAACGCAAATAAACGCTTCAATTCACCATTTGTGTCGTGAACAATAGTCAGTTTGACTGTTCGTCTGTAAAGTCAAGATCAAATCTAATCGGAAAATACAATAAAAACATTCGCCTGTCAAATGAGATCTCGGCTATAGCATTATACTCAATTTCACCAACGTCTTATAGACCAAATCCGAGAGTTAAATATGGCTATATGACAGAATTTGTATAGAGAATCTGTCAAATTTACATATATAACCAGGGGTTTTGTATTACACGACCTTGGTGCAACTGGGCCTTACTAAAGATCCTACTTATAAATGCGAATTTTTTTGAGTATGGATGTATGGATGAATGTTTGCTACTCTTTCACGTAAAAACTACAGAACGGATTTGGATGAAATTTGGAACACAGATAGTTTATAACCTGGATTAACACATAGGATACTCTTTATCCCGAGAAAACATAAGATACCTCGGAAACGCGGGTGAAACCGCGGGGCGGAAGCCATCTGATGAAAAAGCGATAAGTATTACAATAACCAGCGCTTTGTGCCTACTTTTTCTCCTGTCTAAAATTGTGGTAAGTATTTCCACAAAAAAATTGTAAAAAAAATTAACCGGTAACAGGTACCTACAGGAAACGGTCAATTATTACGAGATCAATTGAAAAGTGCGAGTCGTTACTGCCCGCCGCCATTTCGTCTATTCATCGTTCGGTGTATTGATAATGGTCATAATTGTGCGCTTACGCAATTTCATAGTTACGGCATGCTGCAATCATTTGAATTTGACGGTCACTCTGCTATTCGCCACCTGGCCTGAACTATTACGTACTCTTATGGCATCTGATTACTATTGCCATGAATGATCACAGCTGTCAATTATTTGGTTGGTTATATCTTGCGTGGAATGATTAGCTCAATCTTGGATGCATCTATGATGGTTATTTAATTATTCTACTATCCTAAAGTAATATTATAAATCGAATTGAAAATGACGTGGCTTTGGACGTTACTCAATTATTGCAATCGGTATAAATTTTAGTAATAGATAGATCATACCATGGAAATTATTACTTTCCCCGGGAACGAGGCCTGTTCCTCTAAAAAAGCTAGTTACATTTACATAAATGTCAACTGCCTTTTATCATTGTCGATGGAAACTATAAAATACATGTTACCACAAACATTAACTTTGCACTTGAATAAAGAAAGTTTTGAACACTCATCACAATCATAAAAGCATTTAAGGCCATTTACTTTATAGACATGGTTTCTGACATAATTACTTGCCATTAGAATATGTAATTGAGGTTCACGTAGAGTATTAAATAGAAAGTATAATAAAAATTGTAAAATCACTTGCTACCAGTGAAAGGAAAATTAGAGGTTGAATCTCATATGCTTTGATTGGTGTAATAAAAACATATATTTACGCTCTTGATGGACGTGAACAACAACATAAATTGCATTGTAACCGGTCGAGATAACGTGCAAAATTGTGTAACGGGTGATGGTAATCAAGACTTGCTTTGTGAAGTCCCATAATAGAAATGAATGGGCGATTTGACGTTATAAACATATGACTACAATTATCGCGTACAATTGCAGTGATTTAAATTTCTATTGCCATATTTGTTCACTAGATGTAAGCAAAACTCATAAATAGATTTCGCTATTAAAAACAAATAAACACGAAGGAAATTTGACTGAATTTCACATTAAAATATGGTTCAAAATAAAGCAAAAAAAATATTAACGGATTAGATAGAGGTTATCTGTTTCAAGGATTCTATTACGAGATTATTTCAAAATACTTACAAAATTCGGCATGTCAGAGACATTAAAGGAGTGTGTGTTCCTTGAGAAGTATAGGCATTCACTAAGAATATTTTGAAAAATCAAGCCAAGGAGGTAAAATAGAAGCTCGCGTATAAATTATTCCTTTGTAAAATGTTAATTATTTCATGGAATACATATTATACTGTATAAGTTTGACTATGGAACTCATTTTTAACCAATTTGTATCAATTAATACGAATAATTTAACAGACTATAAATCGATATGAATAAATAATTGACCAATAAAACCTTTGGGCTATTATAATTTCCATTTTCGACCTTGTTGCGACATTCAACCTATTGACTAGATTTTTTCCACGTATAAAAAACTAATTGAACTTGCTCTAAATTTTATAAACGTACACCTATTGATATCCATTGAGCTTGGTTATAATTTTAATTAATAGTACAGGGTCATTAAGAAATTAAAACAATATTTATAAAAAAAAAGAATTAACACTAAGCGCGTCATGTAAGGGAACTCCTTACATGACGTGCTTATTCTATTTCATCTTCACAAATAAACTAAAGAATGGCTCCGATTCTGTTGATTACAAAATAAACAAATCTCACTATATCTCTTTCTAACAAAGAATATAAGAAAGGAATGAAAGATTTTAGTCCTGTCAGATTAGTCCGAATACTTATTTCAACGTGAATTTAAGCGCGATCTATATTGGTGATGACCATTTACCCGTATACGATGGCATGGAGTAATCTGACAGCATTAAAAATGTTCTATCTTTTTTCAATAAGGTTTACATGAAAGAGAGGTGACGTGACTAATATTAGTTAAGTTCGTAAACAACAGAATCGCCACCACCACAGAACGCCTCCTCAAACATACATTACGAACGAACGAACAAACAATAATTTAAAAGCCTTGCTTATTTAATGGAGTATTTATCCACATTGCAAATATGACCTTGCAGATTCTGTATGTTTTATAGTATTTTAAGCTCTATGATTATGGACTTAGAGGTGTTTTATTTATCAATTATTAGCATTATTAGCATGCTGATCGTCACTCTAGCTAGAAGATGCGTCTCGTATGAACATTGTTGACGTAATGGTTAAAAGATTTCTAATATCAAGCGTATTTATTTTTACTTGTACATACTATATCTACACTCAATAATAGCTTAATAAGCGTTCTACTCTATTTTGCTGCAATTAGTAGTCAATTTAACTTGAAAGTATATTTAATTTATTTGGTTTATTGTTTCCTAAATAGAGTCCTTAACTAAGCTTATCTCGTTGTTTTTCTCCAGAATTAGTTCTATCATCATTGTCTTTGTTTAAAACAACAGATATTATTATTGTTCACAATACAACGCTATTTACCTTAAATAGAGCTCCAGTATTATTGTTATTCATACTAATCTAGTCACTTGCTTATGATTGATGATGCTGGAACAATGACTGATTCTTTAAATTTAATAACCGTGAAATTGTCGTCGTTTTTTTATGAATTAAGCTTGTTCAAGGAGTTGGAACATATTATTATTAAATCCTACTATACTTATTAGTTACTTCATCATCATCTGCCAGCTTGAACTCAAACATTTATGATCGGCGTAATGTGTACTAAATACTCTTTCATTTAATCCCATTATAATCCGTCATATTGTTATTCACTCCTTTCTAACTTTGAAGGAGGCTTTACTCTTTTTTTAATAGTTAATTTAACTTTCATAACATAAGAGATTTTCATTAACTTGTTATTGTCTAACTTCGTAATGGTACTCGGGTAACTGAAATTTCGAACGATTACCGATGACAATGACTATCTGTAGATTACTGGCTGAAATACCATTTCAAAATCAGTCTGTTTATAAAAATGTTTAGTCATACAACAAATATGTGGATATGAAACAAAGCTGCAGACATAAGTTAATCAAAAATTTGGTTCAAGGTACATATCTGTATACTCAGATACAGTCACCGTATTATTATTTCTGCTGTATTGTCTTCATGACCTCTCGATAGTCTTGAGAAATTCAATGGTCTTTTGCTAATCTTTGTCTCCGCCATGGAATTTACACTGTCAATTTATCTAAGGTTAGTCTTTCTCTACAGTTCCGTTTCATTACCATTTGTTGCTATTAAAAACGCCTTGTGGTACGTCATAATTGCTGCCTCCAATAAAACAGACTATAAATTCAGTGCCACATACATTTAGAATAAACAGATGACATCACTCCAATTTATTGAGGTTACAAAACCATGCAGTATCTGGCATACAAAAATAAATCTAATATCGGTACAGTTTTTGTCATTGTACTAGTTTTATTATAAACATTGCCGACTTTTACTTTCAGAATTAGTTCAGTATTTTGTCACGCTGTCAAATGTCTATATATAATGTGACATTATCATGTTTGATTCAAGAGTTATCTCTATTTAAACATACTGTTGTGTGTTTATTTTTGTCATATCTTTGTTTCCCTTTTACTATTTCGGTTTTATTTTTGTCCTGTATTTTTACATAATCGACAAGGCCTACTTTACGGTGGCTCATTACGTTGAAGACAAGAATACATAGTTGTATGTAATTATATGAACTTTATTTATATTTAAAACAAAAACTATAATTACATAAATTGAAAAGAAAGGTCCACAAACAAAATTAAGTCTTGCTGAGTTTCTTGCCAGAGTCTTCTCAGTTCAAGTGTATTCCGAACCGGTGGTATAGTCTTTTGTAATGATTGTAACTATCGACGTTCATAAGTGCCTATCAGGGCCTAAACTGAATAAATGAGTTTTGATTTTGACTCTGATATTTTTCTAATTAATAGTAGGTGTATCTAATTAGTTTCCTACATTCAGATGTGATATATTAACATTTAATGATATACCGTCTAACCTACTCTCCCAATTTAAGCGGACCATTACTCATTATTTCGACAATTACTCATGTCCTGGGCGCTGGCCTACTTCTTCTAAATCATTGTAATTGTCCAAATTTGACTTCAAACGACATTCGACCTACGCCTCCTGCTAGCGTTAATCCTCTGCGTAGGAGTTACTTTTAGCTGTGTACTTGCCATCATCGGCATCGTCATTGTCTTTATTACTTTGAATTACGGTACATTTTTGAATAGCCTTAATTAGCTGCGCTGTTTCTTTAGTTCTTATTTGTAGAACTATTTTAATTAGCTACTTTAGTTAGCATGTTTTTTGTTTAAATTGCTATAGAATCACGATCTACATTTGTTCAGTGGGTGTTTATTTTTTGCAGGTTTTCAATTTGGTATTCAATAGATTTTAAGTGTTTCATACTTTTGTTTTATTGCCGAATTAAAATTAGGTGAATTATCAATTTCAATGGCGTAGCTGGTAACTTTGGGGCATACCTTGAGCCCAGTAAATGCATACTCACTGAAATGTGTTATGGGCTTCGTTGATAATAATATAAAAATATTGGAAGACAAATGAATATCAAACAAAACAATAGAGTACTATTAATCGATTGACAATATTGATTCTTCAACCACCTGTCGCTTTTCTACGACGTACTAGAAATAAGAAAATAGGGTTTTAGAATCTATTGATTGCTATGAGTTCTATATCGTTCTACGAGAAATTTACTGATAATAAGATTCAGTAAGGAAATGATGAGGGTGCCATTTAAGGCCCCAGGAATATAATAAAATTACAGTAATATTAAAACTTGGTACCTACTTATGAAGGTTAATCTGATTACTGAAGGTAACCCCGGTTCGGAGGTCAGTTTTCAACTGAGAAGGCAATAAACTCATTCATTATTTAATATACTATAACAAGTTTTATAAGTTTATCTTCAGTTTTAGGGTTAACCTTACCGGGCCGCGTAGACTAGAGAGGACTCGAATCTTCAGCCAATGAAATCAAATTAATATGACGTGATGAAATTCATCCGCGATTATTATTGGTCGAAGACTAGTCTACGTACGCCATGCCACGGGGCCAGTTCGATGAGTGCATTAAATACTTGGGTTCACCTTGCAGGTATATACCTACACTATGCTTACTTAATGTGTGCTTCTAAGAAGTCGATGAGGAAATTAATGAATCGATATTGTGTCCACATAACTAATTATCTGCATGATTGATAAGGACACAGTTTTATTATTTCTGACAGTTAGCAGGTAAGTCGTTCCTCGTAGATTCAGGTTCGGTCTTTGTTAATACTTGCAACTTGATTTCAGAAATTAATAACCGAATGATAATTATAGATTTATAAAAGATGCCCATCTTTGCGTAGATAAACTAAAAGCAAATAAGGTTATTCCAGAAGATATTGATTAAGGTACTGATGAACTTAAGTACCAGTCCAAGGAAATCACTGATAAATTAAGTACTGAATCTAGTCCAACAAGCAAAGCACTCATTATCAGTAATCATGTAGGGAACGAAGATAAAAGGGACACATATAAATACTATCTTAAACAGGATACCGCAAATTGCCTATGATTGTTACCCATGGTACAGACAGGAACACAAGATGTTATTAGAGATTATACGCCTTTCTTACACATACTAAGTAATATTATTGAACAAGAATAAAATCTTTAGGATTGTTGATCGTTTTAATATATATATTCGGCTGTGGAATGAGCTGTTACGATTTTCCCCAACGATATGGGGGTTCTTCAAAAACGGCATAAAAAGAGGTCGGAGACTTCTAAAATTTGAACGACACTACCCAATGATGCCAGATTTCTTGTAATTATACTTCAGCCTTCGTCCTCGAGATTAGCATTTATGATTACTTGTAGTAGCGCGTAGGATTCACCACTTACACACTGAATTTGAGGGTACTCTCATTTTTTTTTTTTTTTTTTTGCTATTCTGCCTACCGCTCAGTCACTCCGTTCTCCAATTCATTCGCGTTTCAGTGTTCGACCACCACACACGCTAGCTCAGTTACGACTTACGTTAATAGTGAAACAAGTTTATTCTAATAATGTTTTAAATTAGTGTTTTAAATTGCAATAGAATTAGTTAGCCGTCATCATTGTCACCGTCGCGTACGTACATGGAAGAGATTGGAGCCGGAGGCGACATCACGACGCGCCACGTGCGACGGTCACCAACACGCAGGCATCGCAGTATCCACCCTGGATGGGATGGATTGATGAAGTGATATTGCATCGGTATTGTGGGTATGCCTGTGGGGCTACTTCGTGCCACCTATGCTCATTGTGTTTACTTTGAGTATGCAATTAATCACGTACAAAGGTATTTGGTATTGCGGTATGCCTGTAAGGGCTACTTCGTGCCATTACCACGTACAAAGGTATTTGGTATTGCGGGTATGCCTGTGGGGCTACTTCGTGCCGTTATATAATGTTGGGGATATCCCTTGCGGTTATCTGTTCATTATTATAATACCTATTCATCACCTCCTTGGTTGCTGTCTTCATCGTCACCATCGCGAACCTAAATGGAGGAGGTTGGAGCCGCGGAGGTGACATCACGACGAGCTACGTGCGACGACACACGCAGCCATCGCAGTATCTACCCTGGGTGGAGTTCAAGTGATATTGCAATCGGTATTGTGGGTATGCCTGTGGGGCTACTTCATGCCACATAAGCTCATTGTTTACACTGAGTATGCAATTAGTCACGTACAAAGGTATGTTAAAGATACATTCAGTATTGTGAGTATGCCTGTGGGGCTACTTCGTGTCGTTATATAATGTCATAGACGACTCGTCATGTAACCTGTCCATCATCTTATGCTTTTGTTTAGCATGGAGTGTGCAATTATAATCGCGCACAGTGGTACATACTATATTAGTATTGCGGGTATGCCTGAAGGCACTCTGCACCGTTACGTAATGTCGCGGATAACTTGTGGATTATCTGTTCCTTATTTAATATGAAATCTGAGATGAAACTTAATAATATTTAATATTTTTCATGGCGGGCGTGCCTATAGGCCTATATCGAGCCAAAAAATCGTGCTCAAGTTGTCCGCAGGTTCATTATTGGCTTAATGTGCATAGCTCTTTACAGTACCATAACTTGGTTATATATTGTGTCATTACGTCCCACCTAGTACCTAACTAGTGAGCAAGTAGCTAGCACCTCTAGTAATTAACAGAAGGTTTTATGCAAACGTGTTAAAAATGTGGGAATTACTTAATCCAACATGTAAATGCAAATGCAAAAATGGACCCTCACCTTGTGTTTTTTACATAGTGCTATGAAAAAATTGTAAAGTGTTATAAAAATCATAAAATACTGCTCTGTTTCCGAAATACTTTTGTACCTTCCCGATATTTGTATGTTCATGAGCAAATTACGAGTAATATCAAATCCTGACCACAATGGCTCTCCGTGTAATGTCAGATCAAATCTATATAATATGCTATATAAACTAGTTATACATAGTGCCCTATAAATAGTGAGCTATAAATTTTGCGCCCCCATATTTGGAAAGTAACGCCTTTGCATGCTCGGCTACCAGAAGGCAGGGCGTATCCGCGAGAGTTATCCCGCGAACACAATGTAGGCGCAGACTAATTGAGGGAAGGTGAAAAATTTACGGTCAGGTGATACGAATTGGCCAGAAGTGACCAACTCTCCATCGCTCCGTCGTTACATGCGGCGACATCAGCCCACATACGATCGCGATCGTCCGCGGTTATTTTCTTACCACCGCCGATAATGTGAAACATTTGGTTAAAAATATTTTTATTGCAGATACCGAAGCACACCGCATTCATGCCAAATGCCTGTGTAGACAAATTCTATTACCAATGGCAACTTATACAAATAAATAAACCTGCCATTCTTACATTTTTATAATTAATGGCAGTTCTTGGAATATTATTTGTTTTTTGTGTGTTGTTTGGGTACTTGCGTCCCATTTTCGAGCCAACGGATAATTTAATATTTTAAGACCACTATGGACACCATATTTCGATGTGTGTACAAAATCGACTTGTAAACCCTATGATAGACGTTTTACTGTGCTTTTATTTTTCTTAAAACTGAACCAAATGGCCAAATGTAGGCCAAAAGTAAACTCTAATTGAGCCAAAATATTTTAATAACTAATTAAAAATAATAACTTTTATCTTTTTAGCAAAGACAGATTGAACATTCGAAGTGTTTACACTGGTAATTTGGTTTGAAAACACAGCACACGTCATATGTTTACCATTTATATCTCAACAACGGGATGAAGGGAGCGTACGGCCAGTACACTAAGGAGGAACTGTAGGAAGTCATGATATTTTTTAACAATGATTTGAAAGACACCGTTTTTTGGTGTGGTTAACAAGAACAAAGCGCATGTGACGCCATGGGCCGTAAGTTCTATTCCCATTTGCAAGAAATTTATGTAAACATATACTTATCTTGGATCCTCATAAAGAAGTAGTAAGTTCAAGTTTTGCTTGACTTTGCATCCGATGATAGTCGTGAGGTGATGTCCCACAATATTGTTAATTATTAGTACTTGCTTCAATTCATTAGGTAGATGCTACACCTGCCACTATTTTTTGATTAATTCTTGTTACCCAAAGGTTGTCTGGAAAAGATCGTTTAAGCGATATGGCCGCCTATATTGTATCACTCGGTATACCTAACCTTATTTAACGTCTTTTTATGTATATGGTCAACAATGAATGAATATTCATTCATTCATTCAACCTACAAATTAATAAATAATAATGCAGAAGCTAATTTTGAATCACGACGAATATATTTCGACATAGAATGGCAGTTATCAGAAAATTAACTTATAACTTTAATATCTCAGTATTGACCCATAATACAATACAATCATACTGCAAAAATCCAGAAAATGCAATTATGGCATTTACTATACTTTAGACCGAATTTAATTTCTACGCTGTAAAATCATTACATAAAACTATGTCAGATAAAGTACAAGATATCGTTATCCACGTGAAAATGTTTGATACCATAACACGTTTCTACCCTCCAGCGCCAGTTATCCACTCGAAAGTTACCCTGGCGACCACTATAATATTTTCAGAAATGTGGAAAGAGTATAGATACGTTAATAAGACATAAAAACTTATAGTGTGGCACACATTCATAAACAATTTGTTTGTGTATATGAGCTTACGCAGAAAGCTATCAGGTTCCCTTGAAAAAAAAAAAAAAAAATTTGAACCTTTCAAAGAAATAATAATAATAACATTTATAGTAGATGCCTATATTATATTAGGACTTTTACGCAGAAATTCAAGTAGCAGTCAGCTGGACGTTAATACGTCGGTCAATTAGTAAATCCGTTTTATATATGATTAAGTGAATAAGCATACACTATTCCGAATGAAATAACTTTTTATTTACCAAATTATATAATGAAGATGCATATCTAGTACCATGATAATATCAGTTTGTGCATTCTTAGATTTTATTTTAATTCTAATTTTTATTTAGGAGATGATCTGGTGGATACTTCAGTTATCCATAAATGTACATCCATGTATCGAAATATTGAAAAAAGCGAAATGCTTAATAAAAAAAAAAAAAATAAAAAAAAAATAGCTACTTTACTAGCTAATGCTATTAGTGTAACAGCTAATAGGGCGAAAACACTTAGGTACACCTCATAGGCAGAGGCGGACTAGCAGTCTTTGTTGCCTTAGGCCGTGTAGTACCCCCTTTTCAGTTCATATTTTTCTGAGACTTAGTTATAAGTATATAAATATTTTTTGCCGCTATTAGCCGCCCCTTATACCTGGCCGCCCTAGGCCTGGGCTTTGTCGACAATTCTTTTCATTTTCCAAAAATTCCGCCACGTCTTATACTTC
Organism: Tethea ocularis; assembly: GCA_963555595.1. Classification (NCBI taxonomy): domain Eukaryota; kingdom Metazoa; phylum Arthropoda; class Insecta; order Lepidoptera; family Drepanidae; genus Tethea; species Tethea ocularis. The sequence continues at coordinate 13,221,963 of OY741958.1, forward strand.
CGTATAAAATATTATTATATTAACATAATTTGTGTAATAATTAAAATAAAATTAATAAAATTACAACTATACTAGTTTCAAACAGTAGACAAACAATTCAAATTATGGAATTTATTGATTTACTTACTGACTTTTGACTTGAATTCATTGAGGAATTCATCTTTCACGTTATATTATGTAGTTTTTCCACAATTACCTACTTTTAATTTTAAAATTTAGGTGTTCAAATGACAACTTTAAGAAACCACAAAATGGTATTGGTACTTAGTTTGTACGTGAGTACGTTTTTGAAACCTTTTTAAGGACTGTACCTATGAATCGACGTATCTGTCTTTGGTTAGACAACACACGACACACTTGCCGTGCTTCAGCTTAAACTTAATCTAGATATTAACAAAACAGCAGACTTATCTTGGGTTGCACCTTTTTTGATATTCAATAATAATAAATAATATTTTTTACCTATATTCCATTTAATGTTACGATATTTTAATGCCAATTAGCACAATAGCTATAGAGCTATATACCTACCTTGAGCGATATACCTGGCTTTTTTATAGTTTTTTCATTTATAAAAATGAAGTTAAGTACGTATGTACTCACCTTAGAATATGCTTATCTACTATCTCGAATTATGATAAGCAGCTAGCGTATTTATTACCTACGTATTATTTACTTTCATTAATATGTAAATATTATAGTAAAACATTTCACAAAACGACAAATGCTCTAAACATCTACAAGTAATCATAAATGCTAATCTCGAGGACGAAGGCTGAAGTATAATTGAAGATTAAACGAACTTACCTGTAAGTGAGGTTCTATCGTAATTATACGAAGCCTTCGTCCGAAGAGATTAGCATCCCTCCCACCCTAAAAATACCGTTGTTCGGTTTACCTGCCCAATGTTTGTGAAATACTATATTTTAATCTCAACGAAATGAATTGGAGAACGGAGTGACTGAGCGGTAGGCAGAATAGCAAAAAAAAAAAAAAAAAAAATGAGAGTACCCTCAAATTCAGTGTGTAAGTGGTGAATCCTACGCGCTACTACAAGTAATCATAAATGCTAATCTCTTCGGACGAAGGCTTCGTATAATTACGATAGAACCTCACTTACAGGTAAGTTCGTTTAATCTTCAATTATAAGCCTAAGTAAGGTATAGTGTGCTGCATTTTATGATATTTAAGTTGGTATAAAGCCACTAAAGAAATCTCAGTAGTCAAAGGGGATATCAGTAATTTGCTAAAAATCGGGTTAGGTATCAGAAATAACATTACTGCCAAAACCTAGGAATTTTCATTCGGTGCGGTTAACAATACGAATTGTCCTACTTAGCATTCACTGATTTTTTTATTGAGAAAACAATATGGATACGAATTTCTAATTCATTGCAAGTATAAATTGTTCACTTCATCGTCCACCCACATTTAATAAATCTCTCGCTCTTTATAGATCGTACGGTGCTTGAGAAAGTATATGGAGGACGATCTTTACAGAAAGGAAGCTACAATAGGCGAGTCTTTATAGTTCTATGACTTTGCTTATAATAAAATAATAAAAGTAATGGCCGCTCAATGACAAGAACTATTTGGAGTACTTAGAACATGGCCTAGTCTCAAGACATAATATCTGGCTTTCCAGTACACAACACACTAACCTGTCAAGGCAGAATGACGGTGACAGAATTATCTAGATCTTTGGGGGTTTGAAAGCAGTATTTCTCACGCAACTCATAATACGCAATTTGTCTTAGGTATAGGATAATGATATAGCTAACGAAATTAATCGATAAAAAGATATATTTTCACCAAAAAAATATTGGCTCACCAAATAACTACATAAGCTCTGCTATGGTTTCGAGAAATGAATTGCATATTGCTCTAGCGGCCATTTAGACTCCTGGGGGCTAAAACGGCTGCTCGAGCAATATTGCTAATGCAATTCATTTTTGGAATTTACAGCAGATTATGGTGTAATTTGTCTAAATTGGAAATTAATTGACTAAAATGATTTACATTTTCGCCGAAAAATATTAAAAAAATATTTGGCACTGCTGTAATTTCGAGATATGAATTGCATAGCAATATTGCTCGTGCGGCCTTTTTACAGCCCCTGGTTTCCATGGAAATGGACAGGCGCGATGACATACAAACACACGAGCACTTTCACGTGGGAGAGTGCGCCGGCGCATCGCATTGTCTCCGCAACAATTGTTCCGATACTTGATAATGAAAACATTGTATTACTTTCTTTGGGTGTCGCGGGAAAATTTGTAGTTTTAAATAGGGAAAAGGCTTTCAAGGGTTTTTGTCCAGGGAAATTGTAGTTGCGTATATGTATAATGAAAGTGGTGTGTTTACTTGTAGAGATGTAAGATGGCATTGAATTGAGTACTGAAGATGTCCAAATCTTACAGAGAGGGGTAAATTCCCCCGTGCTCGGAATTTAACTACAGCCTGCTAGAGACCACTGTACCTCAGATCAGTTTATAAACGAAACGATGACAATAAATATTTAAAAAAAAAACTTTGCGCCATTATGAATTTGTCAATTCGGTACCATAATTTAGTTCACCTAGTTTAATTTTGCAATGTCATCTGTACTAACTGTTTGTTTGAAAGCCCTAATCTCCGGTGTTACTGGTCCGATTCGAAAAAATATTTCATTAATAGCAAGCATCATTATCCCCGGAGGTTATATGCTACTTTTTATCCCGGGAACGCGAGTGAACCCACGGGAAACGGCTATTCTTTATATAACTAGCTACTGAATACATATCTCAACTTGACCATATAAACTTCTTGAACCATAACATAAGCGTTTGTTTCGGATCCCCTCACATTACATAATGAACGTATCGCTATTAAACATTCCCACGTTTTCCGAATACTACAATAAACATTCTCCCCACAAACCTGTCAGCTTCTCGAGGAAGTAGAGGGTAACAGCCGTGTGCGTTTGCGCACGATATAAGCTTCACACGTGCGTGGGAAGCGTGCGCGCCGATTTGTTAAAGTCACTAAATAGATTGGTACAGAAGGGCCATTTCATACATACTATTATATTGAGAACTGTAAATTATTTATATAATTTGCATCACTAAAACTTACTTACATAACATCGAATTAATATAAAATGGTATTATATCTCGTAAACATAACAATTATAAGTGTGGTGTGATACTAATGCTTTTTCAGCTCATTTGAATTAGATTTAGGTTGCTAATTGTTTTTAGTTAATGCTATATATTTCAATCGTTAGATATTGCCCTGATAGATGAAGTATATACAAAAGTTCTAATTTTAAAACAAAAAAAACATCACCGCTTTGTAATTGATGTATTGAGCCAAAAAAACATTTTCCATTCTATTGATTGCATTGCGATTCAACTTGAGGTCAACTGCATGACTTTTCTGTCAAATGTCGGTACGGACTAACGACCTTTGAATAAAATAAAAATAGCGCAGTAAATAGCCCCATGAGGTCAGTATCATCTGTGCTTTTGTCGAAAGTGCATGCTACGTATTTCGAGGTTAGAGCTAACCTTCTGTTTGTTTCTATTTCGTGACACTATCTTGTATACTGTCAATCGGGCTATCGGCTAATTATGTTATCAACTTAATCAGTCATTGACCTGCTTTAGTGGTATTTGGATTTCGTGCCGACAAATAATACTACCACAGATTAAAGGCCCTACTACATTACTATTCTATATGTACCTTTGCTTTCGTAAGAGTAATCCTCTTGGCAATGTAGTTTTATCAGATCACTTATGTTCTTAGCTAATGACAGTAAAAAAAAATCTTCTTTTATGTTTTGGGCATAAGAAAATGCTAATGAAGTTCGTAGCGAATATGAAATGAGGCAAGTTTAAATATTATTGAATTTCAGATAGTGGGAGCAAAATTCAATGGACTCCATCGCAACTGCGTCAGTTTTCTTCACCTTAGCGTCTACATTATTAATGGTTTATGGTTTATTCGATGTCTCCCTAACATTATAATTGTAAAAGTTTGGATGTTTAGATGTTTGTGAGTCAGTTACGCAACAACGACTGAATAGTTTTCAATGAAACTTAGCATACATTTCTCGAGAAAACATGAGATCCCTCTTAGACCAAGGCAAGCCCTCAGCGAGCCGGATGACCCCATAACAGTAGCTCAGATCGAAGCTGACGAAGCTCGTAAAAGTACACAAAACCGATTACGCTACCGTCCTCGACGGCGAGGACCGCCGCGACGTCCCACTCAGTCTCGTCCCGTTCAAGCGGCCCGAGCTGCCATTAGTAATCCGACCGCCCCCAATTAGTCGTAACTCGTACTAAGTCCTCCCCTTCCCCCGGTAACGCCCTGAGCCGAGGTTCGTACCCCACTCTGGGGTGCCCTCAGGCGTGGTTACCTAAATGTTACCCGGCTGAGAGCCCTCTGCGCTCGCCGATTGTCCGGTAAGGTTGGACCAGCCATCAGAGGCTACCAACTTTAATCCTTTCAAAAAAAAAAAAAATAATGAGGTCCCTCATAACCGCGTGGCGGAAAGTTCGCCAATGTTTGAATAACATAGATTTATTTATAAAGTTTGATGTAATATTCAGAACTACTTAGTCAAATTTAGGGAACGTTTAAAAGGTTTTTTAAAAACTAAAATTAAACTAAGAGACAACGTCTACACCGATGCGGAGGTGAATTTATTGTGTCTAAGAATACAAGAAGCAGTTGCCACCAGCCGTTGCAACGACTGCTGACCTGCATAACATTTATACAGAAATCGGCCCACGCAACAGGACCACACACAGCTGGCAATGCTGAGCCAGCGCTTAATCTAATACAGAAGGGCTGGAGGCATTCATAACTCCTCCCTCCCTAAGAGCGAAATTACCGGAATTATTGTTTTCAATATGATTCGGATAATTTCGTCCAAAAAGTAAACATTTTATAAGCTTATGATAAAAAAAGTAAATGATAAAAACAAGAATGGTTAAAACTAGCAAACTTAATGTTAAATAACCTAAAACACCGAATTTAGAGTCTTGCTCTTTATAAACACTTTCCACTATTTCACTATACTTCATCGCATGTGACATCGATTTTAATTCGTCTAAATTAACACCTTTGATGTTCAGTACACGTGTACTAAACAAACTCGTATTCGCCGGTAATTGCGGTAGGTCGATTAGCGGGATTGGCTCCACTACGTCTGCTTCAGTATAGACACGATGGTGTCGTATACGTATACCATGGATCTCCAGATCACATGGTTCGTTGATGGTCACGATGTAAGTCCCGAAGACAGGATGTTTGCTTATTTCATTGTCACACACCTTGGTTATGGTAGTATGTAATCTGCTATACAAAATCCAATTATCAGCATTAACTTGCTGTAACTTTACCTCCTCAATTAGAACTGAATGTTGTTCACAATAGGTAAGGTTAGTAGCGAATCTCATAAGAGTTTCGATACAAGTTGGCTCGGTTAAGAGAGCTCGATTGTCGTCAGCGCACAGGAAATGGTTGCCAGCAGCTAGCGGGCGGCATGGTTTAACGATCGGTAAGTATTTCATTCCTTTCGCCAAAAGGTAGGGGTATTTGGGGAAAATAGATAAGGTTTTATTTTCAGGTTGATGGAATATTGGTAAGGAATAGATTTTATAATAGTTGTAAGTACAATTATCAATAAGTGGAATTTCCATTATAAACGTGATCTGGTTTTTCTTAAGAAACGATTTTAAGTTTATAGTTTCCTCTAGTTTTACTAAGTTCAATTCATTAGGTGGATAAACTAGGTTTTCAGTATTCGATATGATCTTTAAATGATACAATAATTCTGTAGAGTTTACAATAGACTGGTGTAGTATAGACACCTTACTTAATGCTAGAGCTGTTTCAATTTCACTTAGTTTAATAAAGATAGTACGGAAGCTACTTATAAAAATGTTAAATAATCCTAATATGTATGTTGAAAATATCCAATTATTTTCTTTGGTTGCTAAATCATTGACCTTTGTTTCTACTCTTTTTAATCGAGTTTCTAAAATCACAGAGTTATTAGATATAGTTTCAGTTACATTTATAAAGCTGTCTAACATTTTAGAAACCAAGGTAAGTTTTTGAGACACTATAATTTGATTATTTCCCAATTCAGAAGTAATCCTATCATATTTCAAGGCGTCATCATGGTCAAGATTTCCCGTAACGAGTTTGATCAAAGATCCTAATGGATTGATAATACCTCTCTTAAAGCGTTGTGGTACAAGTTGTTGGTATTTTTGCACAGTTAAGTCGCGAATAAATTCAGTATGCACTTTAATACTATCAAACTCCTGTGAATATGGTTTATCACTTTTTACTAAATTACTAAAATCTTTAAACTGGATAATAATGGAATTAAGATCATCATGAATTCTATCTAAATTCAAAACCTTTACTATAGTCCAATGACCAGTTTGGACGTAGGCTTGACCTTCTTTTATAGGAATTATTCCTGGATTTCTTTCAAGGGATCGCAGATGAAGGGCCAGCATCGGCGTCACTACCGCCATGACGCACCACCTGCGAAGGGCGTTTTATATTTTTAATAGGGACCTTTGTTTTCCTTTCACCTACTTGTATGGGTACTATGTTTCTTTTAGCTTTACCTATAACCTTAGCTTTCACGTATCTTGCTTTATCTTTGGATTTACGCTTATTAACATCTTTCGCGAAGATGATATCACCAGATGGGAATTCTATTTCTTTTTCACCGCCTTTTCTTTCAATAATTCGTTCTTTATTCGCTACCATTTTATCTGCTAAATGTTCATACAAATATTTAGTTCTTTTTGCATGATCTTTCACAAGTTGCTGTAAATACTGTTTTTCTAATTCGACACCATAAGGGCTTCCTGTATCTGTGTGTCCGAAGACTACCTCAAAAGGAGTTAGGTTAGTAACTGAATGAATAGCGTGATTGTATGCCATGACTGAATATGTCATAACGCTTGCTGCGTCTGTACACTTTCTTTCGTACTTAGCTAGTCTATAGATCTCTATAATGGTTGAGTGAAAACGCTCAATAAGTCCCAGCGAGTTCGGATTGTTCGGTGTACCGATATGTAATTCAACTTTATGTAATTGTAAGAATTCCTTCATTAATTCGTTATTGAACTCAGTTCCTGAATCTGAGCTAATCTTTTTGGGGATACCGTAAAAAGAGAAATATTTCATTAAGGCGCGGACTACTTCAGGCGTTGATTTGTTGGGAATTTCTATAGCCTGACCTAATTTACTGAACGCGTCTATAAGTGTCAAATAATATTTACCTTCTATGTTGAATAGATCTATAAAAATTTCTTGAAACGGAGCATCTTGGGTCTGAGTTAATTGTATAACGGGCTTTATGGGTTTACGGTCATATTTCATTTTACGACAAGTTTCACAGGCGTTAATGATTGCTGAAACGGTTTCCTGCATTGCATCCCAGCAAAAGTTTCTGCGTAACCTTACTAATGTTTCCTTAATACCACGATGGCATGACTTTCCTTCATGATGTTTTAATACAATCGCTTTTTGTTCTTTTTCATCTTCAACAAACACTACTCGCTCTGTGCATTCATAAAAGTGAACCATATCTTTCTTGAATAGCTGTATGATAATATTACTGAACTGTCTACGATGTTGATTATCTTCGAAATAAATGAAATATTTTAATTTTGGCTTTATGTATGTCTTCAGAAATTGTTTTACCAATTCTGAATTATCTATTGGTAGAAAAACTTCTAGAACTTTTTGTTTCTCTCTGGAAATATCTTTAACAAGCAACGAATTTTTATGCCATGTGTAAACTAAAATTTGATTGGGCTTCATGTCAATAGCCTCATGTAAAATTGGTATTCCTGATGATTCTAAATCTATGCCTGAATGAATAGTTTGAGATTTACTTGATTCTGATCTAATTGGGTATTCTGATATTTTCTCAGAACTGGATACTGATAAGGTATCTGAAATGCTCATAGGGCTAATTGAAGCTGTACCACTTTGGTCTGATATAGTTATTGTTGATGAGTCATTACGAGTCTTTTTGTCTGTCGTTAATTGTCCAATATTGTCAACTAAGTTTTTTAGATGTTTTTCAAGTTTTCGTTCCTTATCGTCAACGTTAACTATCATTGATTCATTTTCCTCATCAGAACTGAGAGCATTAACTTTAATTCTGGACAAAGCGTCGGCGTTAGTGTTTTGCTTCCCGTTTTTGTACACGATTTCAAAGTCATAATCTTGTAGGCGTAATCGCCACCGGGTGAGTTTGCTGTTAGGATCCTTTAGAGAGTTTAACCAAGCTAAAGGCCTATGGTCGGTGTATATTAAAAACTTGCGGCCGTACAAGTATGGTCGGAAGTGTTTTACTGCCCAAATAATCGCGAGTAATTCACGTTCGATAGTGCTATAACGTGATTCAGTGTCACTGAGAGTGCGGCTCGCGTATGCAATGGGTTTGTCACTGCCAATTTGACCTTGGGATAGTACTGCGCCAAGCGCTACGTTAGACGCGTCTGTCGTCAGTATAAATGTTTTATCGTAGTCTGGGTATTGTAAAAGTGGGGCATTTGTCAGTAGTTCTTTACATTTGTTAAAAGCGTTAGTGTAATTTTCGTCAATAATAATTTTGTTTCTCTTTTTCAGGCAAGCTGTCAACGGTTGTGTAATCTTTGCAAAATCTTTAATAAATCGTCGGTAATATCCTACAAGTCCAAGGAAGCTTTTAATTTCAGTAGTTGTCTTGGGTATTGGATAATTTAAAACAGCGTCAATCTTATCGTCATTAGGTTTTAGTCCATCTGCAGTTACTGTATGTCCGAGGTAGATTACCTCTTTGCGTAAAAATTCCGACTTGTCTAACTGTACTTTCAAGTTGGTCGCCCTAAGTCTGTCAAAAATTTTCCTTAATTTCTGTATATGGTCATCTAAACTTGAAGAGAATATGATGACGTCATCAAGGTAGACCATGCAGTGTAGTCCTTGTAGCCCTCGTAGAACACTATCCATCGTCCTTTGGAACGTGGCGGGTGCTGTCTTTAGGCCGAACGGCATCCTAAGGAACTCAAAGTGACCGTTTTGTGTACTAAAAGCTGTCTTTTGTCTATCCTGCTCCTCTACTTCAACTTGATGGTAACCACTTGCCAAATCAAGCGTACTGAAGTAAACGCTTTTCCCTAACTTGTCAAATAAATCGGTTATGTTCGGTAAGGGATATTTGTCGTCAATGGTTATGTCGTTAAGTCGTCGAAAGTCAATCACCATTCTATGTTTAATTTCTCCAGACGCATCTTTCTTTTTAGGCACCAGATGAACAGGTGCGTTCCAGGGGGAATGAGACTCTTGTATAACATTGTCATCAAGTAACTTTTCAACTTGTCGGTTTATTTCGTCAGTCTGAATCGGAGCTAGTCTGTATGGTTTAACATAAATTGGGTCTTCGTTCTTAGTTCTAATTTTATGTTTCACTTGATTTGTAAATGTTAAAGGTATTTGGTCACAGTAAAATATGTCCTTATATTCATTACAGAGCTTGGATATTTTGTTACGTTCCTCGTCGTTAGTGTGGTCGAGTCTTAATTTATTTAAATTTGATTCAAGTAATGCGTCAGTCTGTGGGTCTGTTTGGTTGTCAGTGAAATTTAGATAACAGTCATTACTCTCATATTTTATAACCTTAAGTGGTTGTCTTATAGTCAATGTCATTTGTTTGTCTAGGGTGTTCTGTATAACGGTGGAACAATATCCATTGGTGCAGTTCACCAATGCACTTGGCATTCGCACTCCGGAAGTAAACTCTTTAAAATCAAGTAAAGCTTCACCGGAATACTGGTCAGTAGGTAACTTAACGCGTTGCTCTGATCGCGCGGGTAATTCAATTGTATAATTTAAATTATTATTTGTAATGTGTATGTTTGTCGTTTTAGTTCTAAGTTGCTGGTCTTTCAAATCAATTATAGCGTCTAGTTGTAATAAAAGGTCATTCCCAATAAGTCCATCATACCGTGCATCAACGTCATACAAATAAAATTTGTGCCAGTCGTCACTCTCAAATGTTGGCAAAAGGGGGATTTCAACAACCTCATAATGTTTGCTAGACGCGTGGGTGCTAACTACTTGGAATGGTTCCTGCCGAATATAACCTGGGAAATATTCGTATGCTTTCTGGGGACTAATAAACGATCTAGTACTGCCCGTATCAATCATCATTTTTGCGTCTATTTCAGGAATGTAAATATACGGAAGTTTTAAATTGGGGTCACAGTTTAACTCTATGACTTCCTGTCTTGCATGGAGGCATCTATTTGAAAATCCTGAATTTGATGTAAGTCTGCTTGTTCTACGACACCGCTATCGTCAGTTACGTAATCGTAATTCTCATAATCATACATACCGTCGACGTCATTATGGTCGTACTCGTATTCATAGTACGGTTCATTATTTTCGTCTACGGCAAGCTCATTTAATTTAAAACCTGACTGTGGCTGATGCGCAAGAGGCGCTGTCCTCATGGTTACGTCACTAGACTGCAATTGGGGCTTTTGTATTTGTGGAGGTGTGTACCCTATTTGAGGTGGCTTGTACCCGAATTGTAGAGGTGGCCTATAGCCGAAATTCTGAGGTGGTTTGTAGCCTAAATTTTGAGGTGGCTTATAGCCAAATGTTTGTGGCGGTTGAGCACCGAATTGTGGGCGATAACCGAATTGAGGTGGTCGATAACCGAACTGAGGTGGTCGATAACCTATTTGTTGGGGTTGCCCTTGAGTAGTTTGGGGTATCCTAAACTGTGCGGGGATCCCAAAATTGAATTTAGGTGTTACGTTCTGAGGTACGAAAGGTCTAAAACTGTTTGGTTGGGGTGCGTTACCGAATTTACCGACGGATGGGTTCGGCACATTCGATGGTAAGGACGGCCGCGATGATAACGTACTATGATTACCATGGATTCGATTCCGCATTGTATATTGGTCATGGAAATTAACCTCTTCTAATACGACACTTAAGGCGTCCTCTAATGTTGAAGGTGAACTCAATCTCACTACGCGTACCATATTCTCAGGCAGATTGTATAAAAATACGTTCAACGAAGTGTGATCATATATAGCCTTTTTGGCTCGCTTTAATTCGGCATCTTGACCCATGTTAACTTTTGACATAAGCAGTGAACGAATTCCTTGAATACGATTACAGAAATCTAAATAACTTTCACCGGATTTAATTTTGGTAGATTCTAACTCTATGCTTATACATTCTTCACTACGTGGATCTCCAAAATGTTGTTCTAATAACCCTTTTAATTCGGTCCACGTAACAACATCCTCTCGTTCCGATAACAACGAGGCGGCGCTATCAGTGAGCCTACTCGTAATCGAATGATACACATATAAATTCTGTTCCTCATTACCTCTGTATTTACTTATGATATACTCAGCTTTCCGAATGAATAAATTTAATTGTTTCTTGTCACCATTATATAAAGGGATTAATTTTAGCATCTCACTGGGTATAGATATAAGTTGAGCTTGAGCCATTTTAAACAGAGTAATGTAAGATCAGAGTTAACACAAACACAGAATAAACACAATCTATAAAATATAACACACAAAATATAAAACACACAAAATATAACAGTAATAAAAGCAAACTTAAAGTTAGGTAAAGGGGGTTTGATTTAATACTAATGTAAAAATAAAAATTTTAATTAAAAAAAATAAAACTGAATAAAATTGTATATTCTAGCTTTCCTAAAACTACACTATAATGATCAATGCAAAGATCAAATTACAGTTTAATTAATTAATTGAACAAAGGAAGAAGTGTATTCCCTATTCGATCATTAATCTAAGGTTTGTTCTTATCAACATTCCAACTAAGGCACTAGCAGAATTTCATACTATGTAACCAGATACGTTATAATGAGAGATTTCCGATCTCAATAATAACTATTAATAGAATTGGAATATAGGAAGTTTGGGAACAAGGATTGGCGAAAAGTTTTACTCACCAACCGACCGCGACTCCCATATTCACTCACGTTTACCCGATTGACTAATTTATTTGGTTCGTGGATTCACTCTTGCAGCTACACGCGCGTTTCACTTATCCAGGCGGATTTGGACACCCGAAATATATAACGAAACTACGCAGCCTGAGCAAATCCTACCGGCTGCGCCAGTCAAATTTAGGGAACGTTTAAAAGGTTTTTTAAAAACTAAAATTAAACTAAGAGACAACGTCTACACCGATGCGGAGGTGAATTTATTGTGTCTAAGAATACAAGAAGCAGTTGCCACCAGCCGTTGCAACGACTGCTGACCTGCATAACATTTATACAGAAATCGGCCCACGCAACAGGACCACACACAGCTGGCAATGCTGAGCCAGCGCTTAATCTAATACAGAAGGGCTGGAGGCATTCATAACTACTTAGTTATCCATTCATAGGATTATTCCATACATTATTTCTGCCAGTAATGTATGCGTCTTATCGATTTCCGTGTACGTTTGCAAATTCGACTGAGTTAACAAATATGGGATTTTCACAATATTTATTTTGACATCGTCTTAAGTTTTTATACGTTGAGTATAGGGTAGTTGACTGACACATCAAATCAGCTACTTTTTAATAAATGTCAAAACGATAGTTTATAAGGAATTTTGTATGAAATATTACATTATGACGTCATAGTTTCACAGCATCAAATCATCTACTCTTAGTGGTTCCACTGGTAATTAAAAATCATAAAAAGCATTAAATGTACAACATTTTTGATATTTCCACGTGTTTTTAGATGTTTTATGCATTGGTTAGTGTTTGGTCATTTATTTTTGACAGTGTCAACTACCCTATTACTTGAGGCCGAAACCTCAAAACGGATTTGTTACTTGGTCTCCAGTCTGTGCTCCCGGTTTATACAAAACTTGGCATATAGATAGATCACATCCTGAAATAACATAAGGGGCTACTTTTATCGGTAAAACATAAGACTCATTGATGATTAGGTACTCCTTCCGGCGGAAGCTAATCCATACTAATTTTATAAATGCGAAAGTAACTCTGTTTGTTACCTTTTCTTCACGTCTACACCGCTGAACCGATCGTGATGAAATTTGGCACGCAGGTAGTCTATGATATGGAGAAGGACATAGGCACTTTTTATATCGAGAACGCGGGTGCAACCACGGGGAATAGCTAGTATTTCATTTCTAGACCCTGCGTTCCGGTTAGAGTCGTGCGTTGATATGTCAGCCGGTCAGTTTCCTTTTATATACCTACATATTCACTTTGAACGCAATATAATAAACGCTTTTTTCGAAAAATAATTTTATATTCACCGCATAGTAACAGCTTCGTTGGTATGCGCAGTGGGCCTGCGCCTGCGCACGCACCTATGATATTATTATGTGACGCATCATGCTTTTTATTATAATACCCTCCATCTATTCCAGACCTTAACTATGTGAATGGAATTTATATTACTTTTCATAAATATCTGGTGGCAATTTCGCCATATTAGCCGCTTCTTATATGTTTAATATCTGAAATTAATAAAAAATCAAAAATGTAACGCTGCCACTAAACGTCGTTCAATTAATCAAATTTCAGTAGTAAATCCGTTTGAAATCCTACCTAGTAAAAGGAAATAATAAGATTTAAATTAATTTGAAAAATTCATATAGATACCTTATCTTTTATCTAAAAGTGGCCCCATAAATTAGCCTGTGATCAAAATTACAAAAGCGAATCGTAATTCGCTCACCCAAATCCATTCATCGTCGATTTACAAAGTGGATCATTCGATGATTTGAATTGAGCGAAATCGAGTGGTCTGTAATCGATTCTCGTCAGGTAGCGTGTACTTAACACACTATCCCCGATGAATACAATTGGGGCCACATGTAACGGTACGCGCATCCTTATTTTATTGTATTGTTCTCTTTTTGATTTATTTTCATCGTTGTGGAATGATTGAACGTACTTTTTGGAAAGGTTGAATAAAAAAAAGCATATGGTAAGTACACAAAGCGTACTGGCTTTCAATAGGGGTGATGACTAAAAAAAAAAAATTTGTCCGTCAGTTAGATTACCAATATATTGGACACATGTTTTTTCTTTAGTTCTGAAAACAAAAAATAACGAAGATACAGTGCGTATAAATATCGCGTGACGTCACGTTTTAGTACACTTTTTACAGAGAAGTGACGTTACAGACCCCCACTCCTGAACTTTGATGCGACCTATCTTTGTAAGTTTTTATTGATTTGATAAAATAAAAAATACGTATCCAATATTTTTTTGATAACCTAACTGACGGACTAAATAGAATTAATTATTTTTTACCCAGTCATCATCCCTATTGTAGATGCTGGAACTCGCTGTTAGGTGTTTTGTGCTAGCCAGCTAGACTAGGTGGGTACTACAAAGTGCCTGTGATATAGTTGCACGAACCCAAAACTTTACCATCACCACCATACCATTTAGTTTCCTTGATAATATATGAAAATAAGTGATACATGTATGGTTATATTGTTACCTTACAAGTAATTTACCTCAATGCCTTACAATAGCGTTCAAAGACAGCGTAATATAATCTATATATATTTAGAGGAAAGCGTGACTGAACTATAAGCGCACAGCTCAAATCACTGGACCGATCGGGCTGAAATTTGTCATACAGATAGCTATTATGACATAGGCATGCGCTAAGAAAGGATATTTGAAAACTCAATTCCTAAGGGGGTTAAATAGGGGAACGCGGGTGAAACCGCGGGACGGATAACTCGCACATACATACATACATTGCAGGGTTACTTTTCAATGAGTTGCCAAATTTTTAGGGATTATCATACTCATCATTATGAATATCTACTATTATGGGATGAATTCTGAAATCTCAAAAAAAAAACACTTTTCATACATTTTGACCGAACAAGTTTTTGACCGAACAAGATTGATTGAGAAGTAAGCTTATGGCTTACTTTAGAAGGCATTCCACGGACACCAAAAAAGCTTGTGAGTTTCGATGAGCGTTAAATCAGATAAATCCAATTGTTCGATGGTTAAAATATAGTTTGAATTATAAATAACCTAAAACTAACTATTTAATATAGACTTTTTTATACTAGTCATAAATCGTATTTCATTGTACTTAAGTGCACGTAAGTAGGTTAGGTTCAGTCAATCAATACTATCATCATCGTCCTCAAATCGTGCACTGTATGGACCAGATTACCATGATTTATCCTAATTCCGCTACGTGACTCTAGTTGTCTATATACAAACAACATTATCCAACGTTATCTAACCAACCACAATGTGAGCAGCCTTCAAATAAAACTATTTTTAACCTGTATACTATAAATAGTAGATAAGTGGAAAGATAAAGAAGTCACGAGTTTTTATCAATTGTCAGATATTAATCTTAAAAAAATCACTGCATATTATAATACCGTATACCATAACCCTTATTTTTGCTTCGCTGTAGTTGGGTAAAAACAAAGTCCGCTGCCGTCTTGTCTGAAAGCGATAATTTAAAAAAAAAATTGAACTGATTTTCATACGGAGTAATTCATGAGGAAGGTTTAAATGTATAATTCATTAAGGTTTTGTATAATTTAGCTGAAATATGACGATGATTTTGAAGATGTCGGAAAATCATGACGGCCGGTCGCTAGTTATAAATATGATAGTTTGTGTCAATGTTTATCATGTAATTATATTCTAAACGATTTGGAAGAAGTTTGGCATACTGTTTATGAGCTATTAGAAGTCTTATCCAGTCAGGCGTCGGCGTCTGACAGCGGAGGTCACTGATAGCTGGCTAGCTAGCTAGTTAACTTTGTTTTTCCACTTAAAATAAGTTCCCAGAAACAAAAGCGTTTAAATGCCGTCACACGGTTGTCCACTATAAAGGGAAATCTATTAAGCTGTATTAAATGGTGGCGACGGCGACGCCAGACTGGATATAGAAAACATTTTATCCCCTTTGTAACGCGAGCAAACCCAAGAGGAGAAACTATAGGTAACACAGAAGAAGTATCCGAGACAACCCTAGCGTCCTTTTGTATAAAAAATACAAAAAAAAAAAACTTTCATGAAATACAGGCTGATCCTTTTTGTCATTAACATAAAATTGCGTAAGTAAGAATTGCGCAATTTTAAATGTAGCGCTATTTAACGTTTAACAAATAAATCAATGACGTAACAACGTATAGGTAAGATTCACAATCAACACAGATAAATTGTCTCTAAATAGGTAAGGCTAGGATTGATAAATGCAAAATTAGGAAAGCATTTCTATGCTTCGAGTAGCTTTGTTCCGAGAACCAGTCCACTGACCTAGTGATATTTTGTATGCTGTGAACATATAGGAGCGTTGTTTATCTACAGCACGTTTTTTTTTCACTATTTAAAATAAGAACTCTTAACTAAACGTGTATGTGTAGTAATAATGTTCTTAAAAAATACAAAAGTACTAAGTTAAATGTAAACTTTAATTTACATTTAACTTAGTACTACCAGCGCCCTGGGCGAGATGTGATAACCCCCTCCCCTTCTCCCGCCAACAAAAGGGATTTTAAGCCATTATAGCCATTTTATCTTTAGACTTGAGAATTTATTTATTTATTTAGACTCGAGATAGCAGGACTCGCTCATGAGCGACCGGAAATAAAGGTGGGCCTGGCGCCCCTTTAATACCCTAACGCCGGTACTGTTTTTACATTTTTAGGTTATTTTTGTAATAAATGCGCATATTTCTATTTTATGCAAAAAAAATCAAACACTTTATATAATATATCTCTCTAATCTTTTATCTTGACTATTCTACGTAGCAGAATAAAATGAATATCAAATCAGACAGTCGATCGATTGTGTTTATTATAAAGTGTTGTGTCAATTGATAAATAATTTGAATGGAGCTTCATAATAAACATGTATTCAGTGTTTATATTCAGTAAGTTTATATATTATATTAGTTATTCTAATTATTGTAACTAGAAAGAATTTATTCTTTTATTTTTATTTGGAAAATTTAGGTGCCTTAATTAATATATTAAAAATGTAATACACTAGCTATTCCCCGCGGCTTCACTCGCATTCTCCAGATAAAAAGTCTATAACCTTCGGGGATAATGTAGCTTCCTATTAGTGAAAGATTTTTTCGATCGGACCGGTTAACTCCAGAGATTAGCGCGTTCCAACAAACAAACAAACTCTTCAGCTTTATTATTAGTATAGATAAATAAATTTCATTCACAAAAACTACATAATATTATGTAAATCAAAAACAATTCAACAAATTTTTTTTCAGTAAAATAGACGTAAGCTAATTCCTCAAAATCGTTCGTTTTATTATCTAATGTTTATGCTGTCACATAAGTAGGTATTTATTCCCGGCTCTTTCTTTCGTCTTAGGTTAGAAAGAACAGAGAAATTAAGGGTAAACCTTCGGTTGGAGCGCGAAATTCAAATTTTATCACGTTTTTTGCAAATTGCAGCTCAGTTATAGGGAGTGGTAGTATATTTACTGATTAATAACAAAAGAAATCATCAACATATTCCTACAAGGTATATTACTGACATATACGACTATTTCATGAAAATGTTACTAATTTACCTTGGAGGAATATGTTGATGATTTCTTTTGTTATTAATCAGTAAATATACTACCATTCTTGTCGCAAATAACATGTTGATAACTTACGACCTATAACTGAGCTGCAATTTGCAAAAAACGTGATGAAATTTGAATTTCGCGCTCCAACCGAAGCCTCCACCTTAAAGTATATACTTATACAATTTAAACAACAAGAGTAAACCAAATGTATGAAAATATCTCCATAGTCTCTTCTACAGGTAGTTGCTTAATACAGGTAGGTACTTTACTTTCTTTGGGTAAGAATAAACATAATATTTATCAATATTTCACTCACCTAATCGTTTACCTAGAATCGTAAATCTTGTTTGTTCACCATTAAACTAAGCCTTTAATTAAATTATTTTTTTACCATAGACACTAATGAATGTCGCTGTTGCTACTACTCTATTGTTTACATATTTACAATACAATAAAGACTTTACTCTCATTAAGTTGCCTATTATCGCTTATCAGAAGAATACGAAAGCTCATAATGGAAATTTTCAATTTTTAAGTTAGTTCGTTTTGTGCCACGGTGGTAGAAGCATCGGAGCTGCGAAGTATTTGTGTTTTTTTAAGCTATAATGGTGGTGTTACTGAGGTTTCGAGCAAGGGATAATTTTTATGAATCTGATACCGGTAAGCATTTTTTAGTATAAAAAAAACTCTTTGTTTTTGCTTATTGTTTATGTTTATACGACAACTTAATCTGAAACTGATCAACTCACTTTCGCAAATTATGAAAGCAGGTCGGAATAGGATTTTTTTTTTGGAAAGGACTGAAGTATATAGCTTCTAATGGCTGCAATCAACCTTGCCAGACAAATCGGCGAGCGCACACGGCTCTCAGCCGGGGAACATTTAGGTAACAACGCCTGAGGGCACCCCCGAATCGTGTACGAACCTCGGCTCAGGGCGTTACTGGGGGAGGCGAAGTGGTGTTATGGTCACAATTTGACTACTATGAATATCGTTGCACTGTTGAGTTTCGCTGCGACCTAATTGATTAAATTGACGTCAAATCTAATAAAATCTCAAAGAAAAAATGTAGTAGCCAACATGAATGAATGAACTTGCGTAAATCAAAATAAAACTACGCAATAACATATTTTTCTGAAAATAACACTATATCTAATCTAATAGTATTAATTTAAACATTTATGTCCAATCATACGCGTGCGAGGCAGATACGATCTGTAGAGTTCGCAAAAAAGAGGAGGGTGTCTAATACGAACGCTCGAGCGCGAATAAAATTGCTACATGCTATTAGCTCTACTATTAGTAACAGATTACATGCAATTTGTCAAATTCGGAAATGCTAATGTAAATTAATTGATTAAAATGAGTTATATTTTCATCAAAAAATATAGGAGCTAGGTACAGGGTGCTCTTAAGGACGCGACAAATTGGTCCTCATCACCAATACATGTGGATTTTTTTTCGTAATGTCACAAAAATAATTTACGCCTAAACCACTGAACCAATCTTGATGATTTTTGGCACGCAGATAGCCTATGGTATGGAAAAGGACATAGGCTATTTTTTATCCCGGAAACGCGGGTGATACCACGGGAATCAGCTACAAATTTAAGCATTCATAATAAAATAGATTTTATTCTAAAATATGATCATACCGTTCCGGATCGTATCGTAAAGACATCGTATCGTTCTCGTACAGTTATATTACGAATAGAGTGACTATAAATCCTCCGCGTAAATATAGTTAGTCTAGACGTCCGCCGTACATTGACACAAATACCGTCGAGGATGCGCCTGCGACTAATGATATTTTATTTGTATAATTTCCTATTTCTTCATTACTAGCTGACCCGGCAGACGTTGTCCTGCCCTGAGAACAAAAATAAAACTGGGACCTACAAACCTATCCCTACCTACTCCTATCTACCTCTACCTGCCACTACCTACCCTACCTACCTACCCTACCTACCCTACCTACCCTACCTACCTACCCTACCTACCCCTACCTATCTACCTACCTCTACCTGCCACTACCTACCCCTACCTACCCTACCTACCTACCCTACCTACCTACCCTACCTACCCCTACCTACCTACCCTACCTACCTACCCTACCTACCTACCCTACCTACCTACCCTACCTACCTACCCTACCTACCTACCCTACCTACCTACCCTACCTACCTACCCTACCTACCTACCCTACCTACCTACCCTACCTACCTACCCTACCTACCCCTACCTATCCTATGTCCTTCTCCTGGCTCTAAACTACCTCCCTGCCAATTTTCAGCTAAATCGGTTCAGCCGTTCTTGAGTTATAAGTGGAGTAACTAACACGACTTTCTTTTATATATAATATATAAGATTACATTGACTCCCCCCCCGTACCCCAGTGACGCTTACATCGCATGCTGGCTAGCTGAGCGCGGTGAGCGACAACCACGCGACTTTTTTCTAATACTTGCATTTTTAAACTCGTGATATCTTCCGAATAAAATGTCCGAATTGAATAATTCAAAAAGTTATAAAAAGGTATTAAAGCCGTCTTGAATATAAAGTAATTTATTTTGATGAGGATTAATACCAAGGTACAAATGAAGAGCCTTTTCAAGAGGCGGCATATATAAATTAATATTTTAGAATAAAAAACTGCTTACTGTGACATAACTATAATATTTAGACATATGCTGTCGCGACACTTTTTGTAGATAATGATGAGTTCTGCAAAGTCGTAGTAAATGATTTTGTTCTATCATCAATAGTTTTCGCAGCGCACGCGACATAAGGAATTTTTCAGGTCATTTTTTTACACCTTATGTTACATTATTGGAGTTTTAGTAAGGATCCCTAATTTTTTTAAAAATATAATATAGCCTATGTTACTCGGGGATAATGTAGCTTTCCAAAGGTGAAAGAATTTTTGAAATCGGTCCAGTAGTTTCGGAGCCTATTCATTACAAACAAACAAACAAACAAACAAACAAACAAATCTTTCCTCTTTATAATATTAAGTATAGATAAAGTTGCGTCAATGAAATCATTGACAATTAATAACACTTTATTTATCTAACTATTCATATGATAAAAAAAAACAAAGTCAAAGAATATTATTAGAAAGAATCAGACAGTACCTATTTGTAAAAGGTTTGTGTGAAAAAAATAAAAAGTTTTAGAGAAGATTGATTGAATGACGTCACTACTTGGACAGACTTGGACTATTGTGCATAAGGAGTGTGCAGGAGTCAGGAGCATTTTGAATCACCAATAATAATATAATAATGTCCCCATATGACACTGAAAATTTAGGTAAAAATTATTAAAACTAATTAATTCCCCAAAAATGTGTCAACGGTAGTTTTTTGTCATTTAAACTTTCCACATCCGTTCTATTTAGCCAAAGAGACAACGGAAATGCCTATTTAACACTAACCAATCCAAAATGATCCACCAAAGAGCATTCGATTCGGATCTATAAATACTTGACCATAATAATCTCGGGAGCGCGGTTCGGGTGCGTTAGCGCAGTTAGAAACGCGCCGCGACGCGGTCCACGCGACGCTGATCCTACGTCACGCACGCGTGATCTATAGTGTTGTTGTTACTTCTACGTATACAATATGGCATACGTCGCATTCTTTGCGTCTCTATTCGTCGCCAATTAAAAGAAAGAGACGGGCATGTGGAGCTGACAGTCGTTTGTTTTTATGAGAATATTTAGAGATTTGGAAGAATCTCGCAGGAATCCAAAGTGCACTTTGAATACCCATTTATATTTACTTATTTAAATGAACTGAAAGTACTTTGCTCTATGTAAAAAAAAACTCAGTTTTGATTATTCTTCTCTATTTTCCATTCCAGTAAAGTGTCGAACGTAAATGCACATAATATGTTTAATTGTGATCAAAACTCAGAGTACATCCATGACGTATTCTTGACTCAATCGCTTCCTACGATACGAAAACTATCGTCACTCGTAAAAAAATCACATGTTAAATGATCGGCATCTGTTAAAAACCGCCTACGAAGTGTAGTACCCTGGTTCACTGATTGAAATATTTTCGCCAATTGTTTCAACTGCAGCTTCGATCTTCAGTTGAATTGAGTGCTTTCTGTGAAGTGTAGAGCTGATGTGTGTTATGGGAGCTTTATGTCGTTTCCATGCCAAATATGTTATACGTAAGTTTTTTTTTTATACCTGAAAGTTATCGAGTCTATGGCAGTCGGTAAAAAATAAATAGAGACACGGTGATTTTTAATTTATTTTAAGAAAACGATTAAACATTATGGATCTATTAGTATGAAGACATAGACTTTTTATTCAAAATATGTAGTATGATTTTCTAACAGTTTGAAGTCTCTTATAGGTCATTAAATAAAATAAATGCTGAAGTAGTGAGACTGTAGGATTAATGAAAGAATAGGACGTAGGTTTCATAATATAGGTACTGCTTACAAAAAAAAAAAAACAATTTTTCTAGCGATAAAGATTTAGCCATAATATTATATTATGAAACCAGAATAGACACCTACAGCAGATAACGCAAACCATTCATATATAGTTCAATTTCCAAAACTACAACGCGTAGTTAATCTAAGCGTAGTTTTATTACTGTTTTATCATCTAGCTAATGAAATTGTTCGTTTATGTACTTCACATGAGATATTTGTTTACAGTCTTTTAAATAGTTTAAAAAACAAAGGGACTCAACTCATGTTGTAAAAGTTATATCTATTTCTGTTACACAATCGAATTTGTATGAAATTTTGAATATAGAGATACACGTGACAAAAAATAGATATAAAATAAATTATTTTGACATTTGCTTAATCTTCACAAAAAATGATCTGTATCTTACTTCTTAATAAAATTTTTGAAATGTATGACACACCGGGAATCGATAACATAATTCTAAAAATTTTAAAACAAAAAAGTATCCTATTTTTTGTAGAAGATAACTATCATAACGATTAGTCACCAGCCCATTGCACTCGCGCCAGTACTGGCTCGTGCGGTTAACTATAAATAGTTAAACTAAACAAATAACATCCTGAGTACCTACTCCCATCCACCCATCCAACTGAAATAAACCACTTCAGTGTATAACTCAATTTGTGTGTGACTGGTCCCTGCCTTTTTTATTTTTTTTAACGATCTCCAAATTCCTTGGCGCCAGAATACAAAGAGCGATACAATTCAATGTATTTTGGCGCTCTTTACTTTCTGGCGCCATCTTATTTAGAGTTTTTCAAACTCAAACTTATTTATTCAGTTTAGGCCCTGATATGGCACTTATGAGCATTACAAGTTACAATAGGGAAATATGTCGGATATTTCCGCTTTAATAAAAGCTCATTCATATAATAAACTATAGAAAAAATATTTTTCGAATAACTATAAAAATAACAAATATTTATCTCTATCTCTTTCTAGCAACTCAAAATTTAGCATGGAGATTATATGGCCGTAGTGTTATATGAAGTCACGTCACAAACCATTTTGGATCTCTCTGGTCTAATCGCTCTTTAATTTCTTGTGCGATTTTAATTTTACTTTTCGACATCTTTTTTACGATGTTTTGTTATGAAAATATATAATAAAAAGCATATACCCCATTTGACTCTACCACTGGTACAGACTACTACGACTCTACTTACATTTTGTAATAGATGCTTCTTTCATGATCGCTTTGGTAGTTGCTAAAATGCAAGTTTGAAATTAAGCTGAAATGGTCACGGCTAATTTTGGCAAAATCGATAATAAATCATTGCTCTAGTTTATATAAGTATAGTTATTTACATAATTGTATAAGAAAAAGAGTCTGCAGTTAGCGTAAAGGCGTTAACCGCTGCTTCAGACAGACAGACTATATTTAGCAGTCGCAAGCGCACGCGAAATGTAAGCATCCTGTCACTTGCGCATCCTTGTTAACGCTTCTACTTTCCGCTTAGTGTTTTAATTATTTTATAATTAACGTTTAAATTATATAGAACTAGCTTGCGCCCCGCGGATTCACCCGAGTTCCCGAGGGATCTTATGTTACTGGTCCGATTAGAAAAAATCTTTCACTAATAGGAAGCTACATTATCCCCGAAGGTTAGGTATATGCTTATCCCGGGAACGCGAGTGACCGCGGGGAACAGGCAGTGTTGAATAAAAGTTCCTAAGAATCAATGCCAAACAAACTTTTTATTTAACAAAACCAAAACAAAAGAAATTGAGTCACCCTATAATAAATGTACTCATTTGAACTACGTTTCTGAGTCAGCCTGTTACACTGTTATACAAAGAAAGTCAAGAACACATGCATTTACATCTGATATTTGTTCCTGACGAAATTTCCAGATCCGGTCTGATCCCAAAACGATAACATTTCCGGTATTTGCTTCGCTACTCTATAAAATACTAGTACATCATTCTGATCCCATAAATTGATCCAACCGGACTAACATTATATACAGGGTGGAATTTTGTAATGCCACCTGGAGGGGAAGTACTCTTAATACTTTAGATAGAAAATTTTGCTCAAAGGAAACATTCCTTTATTTTTGAAAAGAAAAAAAACGGCATTAAAGATTTTTAAAAATTCGCTTGCCGCACACGGTAATCGAACCGACTAAAATCTGTAAAAGTTGCACCGTGTACTTTTATTGCATTGATTGTTAGGGTCAATAAGGATGAAATCTCTTTAACAAACTTCATAAATTGAATTACATGAAAACAATGAAATTTTAAATTAATTTAATTATGTACAAAAATTTAAACTAACTAATTAATTATGAAATGATTTGTAAAAACAATCAAATGTGAATAACAGATGAAAATCTATTTTCAAATGTAACATTCCATATTTAAACTACGTCATACACGCAGTTATGTCACATCTAAGAAAGGAGTCTGCATTACAAACACGTGCAAATTGCAATCGTCTTATCTAAATAGTAATTCGTCATTTCGATGGATAAATGACGTCAATGATAATAATTAATGAATAACATAAGTACACAGATAGATCTTTGAGTAAAAGTGCTTTAACTTGACCGATTGAATTAATAATTTAAGATTTCATTGTTTTCCATTCATTTAACTTCTGAAAATGGAGCTCATTTCGAGCAATTAATTAGTTAGTTTAAATTTTTGTACATAATTAAATTAATTTAAAATTTCATTGTTTTCATGTAATTCAATTTATGAAGTTTGTTAAAGAGATTTCATCCTTATTGACCCTAACAATCAATGCAATAAAAGTACACGGTGCAACTTTTACAGATTTTAGTCGGTTCGATTACCGTGTGCGGCAAGCGAATTTTTAAAAATCTTTAATGCCGTTTTTTTTCTTTTCAAAAATAAAGGAATGTTTCCTTTGAGTAAAATTTTCTATCTAAAGTATTAAGAGTACTTCCCCTCCAGGTGGCATTACAAAATTCCACCCTGTATACAATAGGTTTTTTATTTATATAAGACCACCCAGAATTTAATATGCAGATTTAGGCCTGTAATTTAAAACGAGCAGTTTTGTCGTTTGTTGTTTCAAATCTCAAAAATAATAAGCCAAACGTCAACGGCCAAGTTCATCCTAATTCAATTATAATAATCTCTACTCCAACTTGTCTTGAGCTTTGATTGATGTTCTAAAGTACGAGCTTTAGAGTAGATTTGTAATCTTCACTTGTTTTAGAATAATTTACTTCTCACACATGCAGATTACATTATTAAATTTTCACTGAAAGAATCTGAACCTCGGTTCAAAGAATTACAGGTCTGAAATTTTCAAAAGTCCTTTCTTTTCATATCGCATAGCTTTCAGCCCGATCCGTCCAGTGGTTTGAGCTGTGCGCTGATAGATCAGTCAGTTAGTCACCTTTTATGGCTTCAGCCGAAAATCAGCGCTGCACTAACTTGCAGCACATGCTGAGCTGGGGCCTTTTGGACCATCTTGGTACCTATGATGGGACTACTTCATTTATTTTATTCTGTGCAGTATTTGGTTTTAATAGTTTTATTTAGTGTACTAATTTGATCTAATAAATATATCTTTCTTTCTTTCTTTTCCTTTTATATATTTAGATTTGATATTGTAAAGAAAGGAATATTTTCCAGGCTTGAAAAAGGTTGACAATACATTGGCAATTCCCCTGATATTGCTAATGTCAATTACGTTAACCACTTTGCTAGGTAGACCGCCTGCTTGCTTCTGACATAAAAAGTACGAATTTACTGTAGGCATTTAAATTCTATGATCATTGCATCTTCTTACATGCAACACAATCAGTGCATTGACCATTTGAAAATGGAATTGATAGGCAACAATCATATGTTTTTATAACTAGTTAGCAAAAACCAGTCGCTCGTTATTCTGCAAATCATTTTTGACGATTAGTTTTGTAATGACTGTTGCGTTATCGAAAAATGTTATTTGAAGTTGAAGGTGACTCCGTTTTATATCATCAATCACGTACATAGTAACTACATTATAGGGTACTCGTACCGTCTCTTGAGTTTCTGCCTCTTTACGATGTCTCCCGGCGATAATCGCCTTTCAAGTTTCATTACGGTATCTTTTGTTTTTTACAAGTTTTTTAACTTTATAGCACTGAAATGTTCATATAAGTTGTCAGTTTCAAAATTTGCAAGCAATTTTTGATCAATTGCTGATATCTGATTGAGTTGAATTTTGGCATTTTTATGTCCGTCGAGCTGATTTGATGCTGGAGCCGTATGCTTATTTTCCGACCTTGCATAAGTAATAAAAATGTACTTTAGGACCATTCCTGGCTAAACCAGTAAGGTTAAAAGTGTTATCCTACCAAAAAAACTAATAGTATAGATTTTCCATTTTACACGATCTTTTGTTTTATATTTTGACACTAGTTATTCCTGCATTTCCGAACGATCTTCTATTTTTCTGGATTATAAACTACGAGCGACCCGCCCCGGCTTCGCACGGGTTTTTTCGGCTTTTCTGTACTATAATATGCATGTGTTATACATATAAACTTTCTTCTTGAATCACTCTGTCTATAAAAAAAACCGCATCAGAATCCGTTGCGTAGTTTTAAAGATCTAAGCATACATAGGGATAGACAGACGGGAAGCGACTTTGTTTTATACTATGTAGTGATAGTGATGTTTCATACTAAGTATGTAGTGATGGTTCAGTTTAGGAACTAGTATATTTGCTAACTTACATTTCAAACCGTTTCAGCGTGATTGTGTAACAAACAAACAGATAAAAAATCAACATACAATAATATATGATAAAGGTTCTATTATAATAGGTAGTGCGTGCAAATAAGTTTCTTGACCTTCGGTTTTTTGCATTCCGACTCGATCCGTCGTACTGCACGGACGTACCCTTGCGCTCCGTGCGCTACCCGTATCGTTTCCGCGAATTTATCGCTCGATTTGTTACCTGGCTTTGGCTCGGTCCCTTATCAGGCATTTTTTCGTCGAAAGACAACTGCGTTACTGTTTTCGTGGTAATTTACCTGGGTATTTACCACGATAACGATTCCATTGTTTCTGACACCGTCATCAAACTTGTGAAATCCACGCTTTTAGTGGTGAACTAACGGATACCTAACGGTGCCAACGAAGTTAGTTCGAGCGTGCCCCGGGCGCTCACGGTTTCCCTTCTGGAAAACGTACACCCGGACGGGACTGGATCAGTCGGCCTTGGGGGCTTCCCTAGTCGACCCCAGTTAGCGCTAGGCAGGGACGTAGGAACTCACTGCACAATAAGACTGGCAGTGGGAGCACAAGCTTAGGGCACACCCTAGGGCCTACACACCTCCCAACCTATACCCGGTTGGGAGAGATACTACACACCCCCGGGCCTACCCACCTGGGGCGAATAGATAGGTCTTAGCTAGGGCGATTGCCTGAAGTTTCTTGTGACTTCTTCTCTCAGGAACGCCACGCGAACGAAGTCACAATAGTGTCGTCTTAGATTAGCTCCCCGGCCGCAAGGCCCGGCTGGCCACCATGGCCAGCCAACCTCCAACTCTGTCCCTCGAGGACATCCTCTTAGACGAGGAGGTACTTCGGTACCTCCAAGCTAAATTCCCGGGACACCAGATCCCCACCCCGTCCCAAAGCCGTCCCTCCTCCCGCGCTGATTCGGAGATGTCGACCCAGTCCATCTCCGAGTCAGTCGCTGAACCCATCCCAACCAACCCCCCTACCCAATCGTCAGAAGAGGACGATAGCTACCAGCTCGTCCCTGGCGGCCGTAAGCGAGGTCGCAAGGCCCGCATGGCGGCCGCCAAGGCGGCTAAGGTGACTTCTCCTCCGGAGGATTGCCCTGTGACCCCTCCCTCCCCCGACTGCTTTCCAAACACTGATCCTGCCCCCACCCCTATCTCCACCCAGCGCGTTGCCGCCTGGGAAGGCACCTCCTCCCCTCCCCCGCTCATGGATACCCCAGTATCTGCTCCTCTCATGGAGGTAGCACCCACCCCTTCTGCTGCTCAGCTTCCAAAGAAGTACAAGGACGTACCCCCGCCCCTTTTCATCCAAGATAAGGGCAAATGGCCCGATGTGTCATCCTGGTGTAATGCACCGGGAGCACACATCAACTTCACCAATGCTCACCCCACTGAGCACGGAATCCGTGTCACAGTGTCTACCTCCCAGGACCACAGAGCCCTAACTAAGCTGCTCAAGGAGAGGAAAGTAGCCTTTCACACGTACTGCCTCCCCGAGGAGCGTGCCCTCCGTGTGGTAATTAAGGGGATTCCCCACGAAATAACCACCGAGGACATTGAGAGGTCCCTCAAGGACCAATCTATCCCCGTACATTCCGTACATCGAATGTACAAAGGGCGTGGCCATACCCCGTATAATATGGTTCTCGCCCAGTTAGATCAATGCGACGAGGCTAAGAAGATCTTTAAGATCAGCCACGTCTGTCATCTATCCGGTATCTCTTTTGAGAAACCTCACAAGGGAGTGTACCCCTCCCAATGTCACAATTGCCAATTGTACGGCCACACCGCCCGCAATTGTCATGCCCCCCCCAGATGCGTCAAGTGTCTTAAGCCCCATTCCACCGCTGAGTGCGATAGGCCGAAAGACAAGGCCCTGTGTACTGAGGAGCCAGGTTGCGTTCTCTGTAACCAACTCGGCCATCCCGCTAATTACCGCGGGTGCCCGAAAGCCCCTCGCCCCGCCCGCAAATCACGTAACTCGGGCCCCCCGCGCAACTCGCGCACATCGCGCAACTCAACGCGCACTGCCCCCCTCACTGACCCCTCCCAGACTGTCCTAGCCCCACAAAGATCCTCGCCCTGGAATCTTGTCAACTACGACAAGGACTTTCCAGCATTACCTAGTGCACCTTCAGTGCCTCAAACCCCAGCAGTCAATCCCCCAACTGCCCCACCCCCTAAACCCGTCTCCGCACCCACGCAACCTCTCCTTCCCCCTCCCCCACCCAAACGTCCCCCCCCGGCAACCACCCAAAACCGCCGCGCAAACGCACCTAAACTACCACTGATCGAAGACCCGGACTTCGCTTTAGTGGAGCGCTTCGCTGAGGCAATAGATCTCAACGAAATTAGGGACCTCGCGACCCAGATCAGAGCGAACGAGGGCAACGGTCGTGCCCTCGCTTCCATCGCGATGCGTTTCCAAAGCATCGTGACAGTCCTTTCCAACTTCCGCGTAAAACCATAATGGATAATACAACCGTGACGTGTAGAATTAAACCCCGATCCCTCAAAGTAGGTTTCTATAATGCAAATGGCATTAAAGGTCAACGCGATGATATCGCAGAGTTCCTGCGAAACCATCAACTTGACGTCCTCCTGATACAAGAGACCTTCCTCAAACCTTCCCTTAGGGACCCTAAAATTGCAAACTACCAAGTAGTCCGCAATGACAGGACTGACTCTGCCCTAGGAGGCACACTTATCTATTACAAAAGGTCCTTGTACTGCTCCCCCATGGATCCGCCTCCCTCCCTCCAGTGCATTGAAGCATCGGTTTGTAGGCTTGGCATGACAGGACACCAACCTATAATTATAGTATCAGCATATATATCTCCCTCCCGCAATGATTCACCACTCAAAAGCGATCTAGAGTCTATTTTCGCGTTAGGTAACTCTGTCATTCTGGCAGGTGACCTGAACGCGAAAAATATACTCTGGAACTGTCACTCAACTTCCCCCAGAGGTAGACTATTAGAATCCCTCCTTGACCCTCTAGACATAGACATTATCGCACCCCTGGACCCGACGCACTATCCCCACCAACTGACACACAGACCTGATATTCTTGATGTGGCATTGTTACGGAATGTAAACCTACGTGTGCATGACGTAACAGTGCTACACGAGCTTACATCCGACCACCGACCTGTTATCATAGAATTAGCAGGGCGCATAGGTTCCCCTGATGCAGGTCAAGCCCCCCCCACAAAGGTCGTGACGAATTGGAATAGACTGAGTGAAAGCCTCAAGTCAACCACTTCCGTCCACCTTGATCAGATCCCAGATAGCCTCAACACCGCTGATGAGGCTGTCGGCGCAATCGACTCACTCACTAGCCACGTGCAATCGTTAATTAGCGATTGCTCACGGACAGTGCCAGCAGAGAGTGATCAACGTTGGCGCTTGCCCGATGACGTACGTGACTTGTTGAGAGAGAAAAATGCCGCCATTCGCGCCTATGATAGTTTCCCCTCAGAGGACAACCGCATCCGTATGCGTGCTCTCCAGCGTGACGTTAAGTCACGCATCGATGAGGTACGACAGGCCCGCTGGGACCAGACCCTTACAGACATTAGACCCTCTCATCAAGCCTTTTGGCAGCTTTCTCGTGCCCTTACCAAGGACACGGTAGCACCCATGCCCCCATTAAATAGGCCCAATCTCCCTCCCGCTTTTGATGACGATGATAAGACAGAATGCCTCGCTGAAAGCTTAGAGTTTCAGTGCACGCCCAGTACCCTCCCGATAGACCCGAGTCATCTGGAGGAAGTTAACTCTGAAGTTGAACGGAGAGCCGCCCTCCCGTTACCACCCCCTCCTCTCAGCGAAGAGGATGACCCCCTCCCTCCGACGACCCCTGACGAGGTCAAATCGATCATCAGGGATTTACACCCGCGGAAGGCCCCGGGCTCGGACAAAATCACTAACAAAGTGATAAAACTCTTCCCCGCCCACCTCATAATACTGCTAACTTCCATATTTAACGCTGCCCTCTCTTGTAATATTTTTCCACATCAGTGGAAAGAGGCCCATGTCATTGGAATCCATAAATCCGGCAAACCCAGGTCCGAGCCCTCCAGTTACCGCCCTATAAGTCTATTAAATGTCCTGGGCAAGATGTATGAGAGACTGATCTATATCCGCCTCAAAACATATGCCGACGCCAATAATCTCATCCCTGATGAACAATTTGGCTTTCGAGCCAAACATTCTTGTGTTCAACAAGTCCATCGTATTGTTGAACACATCTCCTCTCAGTACCAAGAGCGCAACATGACAGGTGTCTTATTCTTCGATGTCGCGAAGGCATTTGACAAAGTGTGGCACAATGGCTTAATTTTTAAGCTATTTACCTTAGGTGTCCCACATAGACTCGTGCTCATCTTACGAGATTATTTGTCAAATCGCCACTTTCGATATCGCATTCCTGGCGCACTCTCCTCCCCTCACCCTATCGGTGCCGGTGTCCCACAGGGCTCGGTACTGTCCCCCTTGCTATTTTCGCTCTACACGAGTGATATGCCAAAGACCGACAAGGTGCAGTTAGCACTTTTTGCGGACGACACCGCGGTCTACTGCTCTAGTAAGTCCCCCTCAGTCATTGTTAAGAACCTCCAAACTGCGGCTAACGCCCTAGGCGCCTGGTTTCGGAAATGGAGGATCGAGATCAACCCTGTCAAAAGCCAGGCGGTCCTATTCTACAGACCCTACCATCGAGGTACCCCCTCCCCTCCAAAGGCAGTTACTCTATTCGGTGAACCAATCCCCTGGGAAAGGCAAGCCAAATATCTCGGAGTAACTCTCGATGATCGTTTGACCTTTGATGCCCACATTAAAGCGGTCCGCGCGCGCGCCGCCTTTGTTTTAGGGCGCCTCCACTTTTTATTAAATCGTAAATCTAAACTTGCACTTAAAAGCAAGGTTAGACTTTATACCACGTGTATCCGCCCCATCATGACCTATGCTAGTACTGTGTTCGCACATGCAGCTCCATCACGGATCCATAGCCTTCAGGTGATTCAAAATCGCTTCATGCGCAAGGCCACGGGCGCCCCTTGGTACATGCGTAATGAAAATCTCCACATTGACTTAGGTCTCCCCACGATAAAACAATTTATAAAACGCACCTCACGCAGATTTTTCAATACCGCCGTTAATCACCGCAACCCTCTTATAGTGAAAGCCGCAACGTACACGCCCTCCCGTATACTCCGTATCCATAGACCAAGGCAAGCCCTCAGCGAGCCGGATGACCCTATTACATTAGCTCAGATCGAAGCTGACGAAGCTCGTAAAAGTACACAACACACTACACACAACCGATCACGCTACCGTCCTCGACGGCGAGGACCGCCGCGACGTCCCACTCAGTCTCGTCCCGTTCAAGCGGCCCGAGCTGCCTACAGTAATCCGACCGCCCCCAATTAGTCGTAACTCGTACAAAGTCCTCCCCCTCCCCCGGTAACGCCCTGAGCCGAGGTTCGTACCCCATTCGGGGGTGCCCTCAGGCGTTGTTACCTAAATATTACCCGGCTGAGAGCCCTCTGCGCTCGCCGATTTGTCCGGTAAGGTTGTTGCAGCCATCTGAGGCTACCAACATAGTCCTTTCAAAAAAAAAAAAAAAAAAATCGGTTTTTTGCCATCACAATTTATCTTTGGATCTTTGGCATCACAAAAAGTACCGCCACAAACTATAATAGTTAATGGACGTGTAAAAAAGATAAGGAAGATTTTGGTTCTGTAAAAAATGGTGGCATGTCTACCAGGTGTTTTGTTGTTATTATATCTATGTTTTTTTTGAATTTTTTTTCTGTTTCAATTATAAATGTGGATGTAATGATATTCTAAACAGATTATTCCTTTAATTTTTTAATGAATATGAAGGCCCTATGAAGAGGTCAATTCGAATATAAATCTAAAATCAACTATTCCCTCGTCATCAACTTTGCAGTTTAAATAAATGTTTAAAGATTGTCTTTACTGTCGCTATTAGTGATAGTGATTCCGCATTGTTTCAGCTATTGACAGTCCTTTCTTCCTGTCATGTTTCTTTATGAACAGTAATACTAATGGTTATCTAATGATAACTAATGATATATCGAGATATCTAAAGATTAAACAGAAGACTAATATTTAGTAACTAATTCCGCTGAATCTCCATACAAGGAAACATAACAGGAAATCGACAAGTGTTTCGCTTCTTCACGAAGCATCATCATATCTAAAGATAACTATTATTTTGAAGCAATCCACCTTTACTACTTACTTTTTCTTAAAGTTGATTGATATAACTTTATTTGATATAATTAGTATAATTTATTTTAAGGCTTTACTAGGTACTTCAGATACCATACCTACTGCCTCAGCTAAACTTGATACCATGAGATTAAACATACTCTTTTCTTTGTCAAAACAGAAGGCGAATTGGAGACAGAATGGCTACAGGCAGCCGGTCTTGGCTCCCTCGCAGCCCCGTTCCAAGCTGGCCTCGAGGTGACAGAGGCCCAACTGGGTGAGGCCGTGAGACCTCTCCCCAGGGAGCAGGCTGCAGCTGTCCGCAGACGTGTCAGAAGGCTCAACAGAACTGTTAGAAGAAAACGAGCCGCTTCCAGAGCAAGGAAACCTGATATAAGAGATGTGTTCCGGGATTTGGAGGTATGTTTAGGATCTTAAATTATTTGATGTTTGGTAGAGGTAGCCAATGACGAAGACAATCAAAGAACATAAGGCTACAGTCCTAATATTCAAAAATCCTTGGGGAAACCGTAGCAGGGTGGTAGGGTACTAGAAGACATTCTGACTAACCTTCATATTGAAAATCTTTTGCCTAGCACCTACCAGTGTGTTCGCGCAATCGCACTTGAGAGCCAATTGCCTTCTTGGCATTGTAGCAGGCCAGCTTTGTTGATTTTCAACAATTGTAACATTTATTTCGACACTAGTTTCCGCCCCGCGGTTTCACCCACGTCCCCGAGGGTCATATTTCCGAGGGATGAAAAGTAGCCTATGTATTAATCCAAGGTGTCAGCCGTTTGAGCGTGAAAAAGTAACAAACATACACACCAACTTTCGAATTTGTGCAATATTCTTTAGAATTTGTGTAATATCTTCTTTCCTACTTTTCGTAGAATTTTTTAAATTTTTTAAATAGCTATGACAAAGATTTCAACTTCGGTTCTTTAATCATTGAGGAAAAATTTGGAACAATGGAGACAGGTAAATTTTTGTTGAGTCACAGCTTAGTAACGAGATTAGTATCCAGAATAATTGTCTCGATGACTATCTATTCTCGGTATGAGGACAACACTATCTCCAATTGGTGGGCTATCTTGATTAAAAAAGTAATTTGTATTTGTCATAATTGTTTGAGGATTCGTGTTTATTTAGAATAGTCATCATTATATATACCTACAGCAAGTCTTCAGCAGGCTTTTCGCAATTTTTGCCACTTTTTCAGAACCTCCAATATCTGCACTCATATCTGTCAGAGATGCTAAGGATATTCGGTTAGCGATTTTTCGGCAATATATGGCGAGCTGTTTATTCGCCATAGTTATTCTATTGCGCTATATCTATCTACACTCATAATAAAGCTGAAGAATTTGTTTGTTTGAACGCGCTAATCTCTGGTGTTACTAGTCCGATTCGAAATTCTTTCACCAATATATGAAGCTACATTTCTTCCCGGGAACGCGAGTGAAACCGCGGGGAACAGCTAGTAATATATAAATCCCGTACGATAATTTTACTATGAATCAAATTACATTACTATCAATGACATACGTTCGGCTATGCGTAACTGGTTTTATAATGTAGAAGTCAAGTTTAAGAGCATTTTTTATTATAAATCAATAATATCCGACAGCACCGTTACATTTGTTACAATCTTCCAAAACTAGTTTATTGAATCGGCAGGTTTTTAAACGTAACAGAAAAAAAAAATTAAGAGCTTACGTCATACTATCATGTACCTAGTAACTTTGTAGATTATTTATGCCGAAATTTCGCAATTATCATAGATCGACAAGCCAGTTGGCGCAGTTGGTTAAGACACCACCTATCATGCCGCTGGTCATGGGTTCGATTCCCATCCAGGACAAACATTTGTGTGCATGAACATGTCTGTTTGTCCTGTGTCTGGGTGTAATTATCTATTTAAGTATGTATTTACAAAAAAAAAGTAGTATATGTAGTATATCAGTTATCTGTTTTCCATAGTACAAGCTCTGCTTAGTTTGGGATCAGATAACCTTGTGTGTAAAAAAAAAAAAAAAATTTAAAACCTTCTTGGTTTATCTACTTACATAGTTACTCTTATCAACGAAGTAGTTCAGATATGTTTGCTTTTTAATAAAAGTTTCTTCGAAATAATTTCTACTCTATTTTATTTACCAGGAAGTGGAGCCTAGATTATCTTTAAATAATTAATAGACCGATGAGAAAGCAAATACCTAATTATAATTACAATTAAGATGATATATTATTTAAATAAGATAAGAACTATCTACCTACTGACTGATCTTATCAATGGCTCAGGCAATCAATTTCATTAGTGTTCGTTTCTCCCGCGTTCCGCGTATTTATGCATCTCCAGTAGCCCAAGCTACCCAGCATTTAAAAAAATCGTAGCATAGACAAACGTTGCTTCCATAGGCACTAAGCACCAGTGAGACAATTATGTAATTTTGTTGCAATCAATTTTCTCCGAGAAATGGTGATTCTAGTCTACTAGATTAAGTTTATCTCGGCATTCATTGTTGGAAGAGATTTCTAAAAAATATATGTTAAACTGGAGAATATTTAACGAGGAATAGCTTTTTTTAAATTTGGAATTTTTAATTAGTAACGTCAGAAAAAAATCGTGAAAATGCCCCTTTTTAAAACTAATAATGTATTTTTCTCTTATTTGGGCCATCCAAATAACTTGAAAATTAACATACATTCTGAAATCCAATAGAAAAGGAATTTAATAAATTAGTTCTCTTACTTTAAAAAAAAAGGCTTAGTTTTGTTTTGAATAACATAAAACCGTCTTTTTTACTAAAATTGCCTCTCTCTGTCTAGCGCTTGTCTCCGCCAGTTTAGTAAAGGACGGAGTCATTCACGGAGAGCCTCCTCTTAAATCGTTAGAAATTTGTTGAACATGATGAGCAATGAACCATTGCAGATAAATGGACTTACCAAAAAGTTATCAGGAAACATTTTATTGACACTGATATGATATGACACTGATATTGCTTGCTTGCTTGCTTGCTTGTTTGTTTGTTTGACTGTGATTTCTATTTTATTTTATTTATTTTCTCAATTTGTCGTTTAATTCATTATAATTTAGAATCGTAATTATTTATTTTTGTTATTATTGTATTTATATGTTCTTCTTTTTTTGCAATGTTATCTGTATGTGCTTTCTGTGATGTCCTGTAATTGAAGAAGCACTAGGTCTTTAAACGCCACTGTAGTATTGTTTTAAATGTGAGGTGTATTCTTTGTTGGATATCCATATAAAATAAATAAATAAATATCAACAAAGTTGTCCCCCGTGTGCTTGTTTGTCTTCGTTTTATAAAAAAAAAGTAAGGCACATGTCGACCTCGACTAACCTGTCAAGAACTCAAGAGTGAAACGCATTAGAAAAAATCTAATGCCATATGTTTTTGCTCAATCGGATATTAGGATGATCTGTTGCTTTCACTGTCGCTTGCGCATCGTTAAGTTCCATTCTTGTCGTATGACAGTATGATAGCCATTTGCCATCGGTAATCCGGAAAGGCCACAGTATAGATAGGCACAGTAGTATCTACTAACTAAAAATGGAAATGTTGCGATATAAATACTTCCACGTTACTATAATTATAAAATTATAAATGATAATGGTATTAATAGTAACTAATGACAAACATTATATTTGTTTCTTGTCATCTCTTTCCTTTTTTACACACTGTATCAACATTTGACCCGCGAAAGTATAAAATCCCACGGGAATGCGGCTGAAACTAGGGGAGCAAGTAAATAAGAAAAGGTATTTTTTATGCGACGACCGACGCTTCATGCAAATAATGTTTTATTTTTAAATAAAAAATAAAAAGCATGACAAGCAAAAAATTTAATTGTTTTACTGGCATTATTTTAAACTGTAACATAACACAGGCGATTGTAAGAAACTTAATACACTTGAACACGTACAGTAGGTTAATCTGAGTAAAAGCCGTAGATACTCTGTGGTTTACCGACACATTTAACAAATATATATAGCAGTAGGTTAAACAATTTGAATTAGTATAGAATAACTACAGAAATGTAATACATCTTTTATATTCTTACAGTTAAAACTCTTCATATTAGTTTCAAATAGTTTACTTTTTAGCACTAAAATAATTTTCTTTTGACACAGCACAAAACACACGTCTTGATTTATTCGCGGGGGGGGGGGGGGGGGCAAATATTGGAGCCTATTTGTACTAATTTTAAAGAAAATAATACCAATTATACATAATTAAATGGAATTTACTCAGAAACCATTAAAATATTTCACAAACAGGCCTGTCTTGCTCACAGAACGTCACCCATAGATATTAAGGCCAAAAGATAACTAACATGGACGGTCGTTAGATAAATGTGCAATTAAGGTTTTAAACTATTCAAAATTAGTTCACTTAAAAAAACTCATTTGTGAACGTGCGCTACGAAACGAGGCACAAAAAAAGAAACAATTCGTCATTTAAAAAAATCAAACATGTATCATAAACACGTGAAACTGGCAAGCGAAAAAAAAGAAAAAAAATATTTTCTAAATATTGAAATTGATTTGAAAAACGAACACCAGTGTTTAAATAGTTTCATTTGTGATGCGTACGAGTAGTTGATGTAAAAAGGAAGTTACTGCGTTCAAATTGCATGGCGTCCGGTTAATTTCAAAACTGAATTGAGTGTTTGTTCGACAGTGCGTTTTGCGTGCGGTGTGTTCGGTTGTTTCTTATTTAATTAGTGTCGATGTGAAAAATTCAACATGATTTGTGATACTATGCGTTTGAAAGTGTGCGAGAAGATGACAAATTGTAAAGGATTGGCTCTTATGAAAACATACTTCGATGCTCTGGTAATTTAGTCATTTTACAACATTACTATAGGGATAGCGGCGTCTCGTGCGGAATAATCAGGGATCTAATGTTCTTCCATATCTAAATACATTGACTGAGTGATCTATCAACGCACAGCTCAAAACCCTGGATGGATCGGGCTGAAATTTGGAATACAGTTAGTTATTATGGCGTAGGCATACGCTAAGAAAGGATTTTTAAAAACTCAATCCCTAAGGGGGTAAAATAGCGGATCGCAGGTGAAACCGCGGGGCAGAAAGCTAGTTTTTTATATAAACATCAAGGCGATAAATAACTTTGTATAGTTATTGTAGTAAAAATAATGTAAAAAAATATACGACTATTTTATGAAAACGTGACTTTTTCCCTCAAGTAGGTAGGTATAACTCGGTGAGATATGTAGATGATTTATTAATCCGTAAATATACTACCATTCTTATGGCAAATCATAAGTTGATAAACTAAAACTGAGTTGCAATTAGCAAAAAACCCTAATACCTACCTAATATTTTAATTTCGCGAAATACCTTAAAGCATCCCCCTTAACCCGATTGACCTAAGAAAATGAGTATACGTATTATTATGTCAAACCTGTATGTTTGATCATCTCAGTAACGGTTGACCATAATTGAAAGAAAAAGATAAAATTCAAAATTTTTATAAACCGCAGGTAGAAGCAAGTATTCAAGTAAATACTAGCCAATATGTAGGTATATCGAATTATTACAGGAAACGCAAAACGTTTATTGTTTTCTAGTATTCAAGGCAACTGAATTAATTGCCGGTTAAGATTGTACGTTAATTGATCTAAGCTTTTAACACGCGAGATCAATATTGGATGTAGGTACATTGCTTTAGCTTGGATGGAATAATTCAATCAAAACTATTAATAAACTATTGAAAAATTAAAAAACGAGTTACAGTCTTTTCTTCCTAAAGTTGTGATATAGACTCGCAAAACTACAGCGTTGAAGTCTTTTCTTCGGACTAATATATAGTTTATCGTATTTTTTATGAGACGTAATCAATCGGACTACGACACGGATGAAACTTGTATGGAAATATATATCCTTTATTATCGCGAGAAAATATTTGATACTTTATGAACGCGAGTAAATTCGCGGAGGGGAAAATAGGGGGATAATTTAACCACATCTGCAGTTTCATATATGTTAATACATACCTCGTATCTAAAGTGAAGGTAATAAGGCATCTATCTTTCATTTCACCTAATTTGTCATGTTGTATGGAGTTTCGTAATATAGTTATCCCAATTTAAAGCGAAGTATATATGTTTCTGCGAATCCGTCAGTTAATGTTTCGTCATTAGTGCATATTGAAGATATAAGATCATACGTGCTATTTCTGATCTCTTCACTCACTGCTGGTTCAGGTGAATGACTTAAATCAAAGCCATATAACCCTTTAAGTATAATCTAAGCATGTTTGTACCAAGAAATAACCGTATTAGCTTGACAGACAGTGCAATAGAATAATAATATATTAATACGACAGGAATGTGGATAAGTTTTGAATATAAAATGATTGATCCATATTCAATGAAGCGATAAAATCTCGAGGAAAATAATGCGGGTGTTTTGATTGGAATATTTCTTGGTATTGACGTTATTTTATCCTACTTCCTACTTAAGATTATAAATGTGAATGTTTGTGAGGATATATGAATGTTTGTTACGCTTTCACGTAAGAACTACTGAACGGATTTGGATGAAACTTGGCACATAGATAGAGCATACTCTAAAATAATATATTGGCTAATAAAAGATCCCTCGGGAACGCCCACGAAACTGCAGGGTGGGAGCTAGTCTTCAATAATCTAGGGAGTAATAGGAAAGACAGTAATGTAGAATTATCCTACCGTGGTAAGTATTCGTACAGATAATAAATCTAGAATCAACTACAAACAGATAATGTCATTTACCAACTAAAATAAGTTTAATCAAATCTCTTCCTATCAAAGTTGAACATTCTAAAAAAAAACAAAAACATAAAAATCCTTGTACAGCATGTGTATAGGACGTCTTGGGATGGGAATACAGCATGGGGTTCTTTATGAAGGGTGTGAAAATATTTTTCCAGGGTATGGCGTGAGTGATAGATACCCCATCTATAGGCTACATACAGTAATCGCTTATTTATCAAGCGAGAAGTATGTTTTTTACTGCCTAAGTAGCATAAAAAACAAACATATTTTCACTCGTAAGGCGAGGCATTTTCTATGTGTAGCCGAATAGAAAAGCGGACCGATTATCGATCTCGACAAGACATAAATGGTTTGCAGCCTAATGGAATCTACGATTAAACTGGAAACGGCAACCGGTTGCGCGACCACCACTGGCATACATGTCTATATTCTGCGGAACTGGCTGTCTCGTCAGATGTCACTTCCGTGCTGTCGATAGCTAGCTATGACTAGTTGTAGTTTAACTTGATACTGATGAGTAGATATCGATTCGTTTCTATGTTGAATTGCTTTCTCTTGTAAATGAAAAATTACTAGTGCTACGATAAAGTAGGGTTCTTCAAAAACACGTGGAAAATGTCTTTGAAGTCGCTAAATGCTGGTAAGTCTACGTTATTTCGTCAGGTGATCTGACTTCTTCCTTGGCATTAGATGGCAGATTACCTACTAAAGAATATAATATGATGCATCCTTCAGCTAAGCTATATAATACTTATTGTACCCCTGATATTCAGAATTGGATCAGTAGATCCAGAAATTACATCCTACATCTAAACTAAGGAGAATCTTTACTTGTTTGTAAATATTATTACCTAACCTAGTATAGATTTTAACTAAGAAACTGTGCTAAGAATCCCAGATGACAAATTTAGTTTTAAAACGTTGTATGTTAGATGAAACAATAATAGTTTTTAGATAAAACATTTCTGTTGGTTTACCAACATAACTTGTATCATTAGGTAATAATAAAATTATGTAACAGCACTAATAGCTGGTGATTTCTATGGAATATTCGTCTAAAATCCGCCCGTCATTATTCTATTAGACTTTCTCAGCGTGAAATTGCATAACTTGTGGGGACAAAATTCACAATAAGATACGTAATAGGTACACAGTTTCTCTTTCTTTGATGCAAAACAATCGAAACTATTTTTTAGTTAATGACGAAATGTTTTTAATGATGCTGCTTTTAAGTTTTGAATAACACTATGGGGACGAACGCATTACTTGGAGTGGAGGTAGTAGCATAATTGTAAAGGAAAAATAAAAAAACATAATCTATTTTTGTCACCTTATATATTTTCTTTGAAGGCCTACTAACTAAACATACTTTTTTTTTTATTTATTTAAGACAAAATATAATTTTACAATTTCATGTTTATATAGCTGCCACGGAAGCCTCTTACACGGGCTTATATGTGGAAGCGGTCGCGAAGGCAACAAGTTTAACAAATTCTGTTGTGTATATACCTACGTATGGATAAATCATGACAAAAATATTTGTGTTAACAAAGTACTTTTTTAGCTTTTGCTTATATTTATTGGTTTCCATGAATATTGTAATGGTGTCTGTCATTTTAATTAATGATAGTTAAGGCGGAAGTTAGACTGGCATAATAAAAGATATTCGCTGTATTTGACAACTCTGTTAAGATGGTGTATTTATATGTGAGGAGCTGGCGAACATAGCGAATATATCCCTTTTTACACTAGAGCAAAAAATAATAATTTGAGTTACTGATTAGCTAAATCGGTTTAAACAACTTTTGAAGCAAAATGTTTAAGGGTATATAGATGTGGGTATAGAGAGTACAAAACTATGAAAAAAAAAACCGAGTGGACAAGTCTGCTTTTGATTGCCAGCTCCTCAAATGTGAATGAGTGATCACACTTATAAATGCGAAAATATCTGTAGGTTTATTAGCTTTTTACGACTAACATCTTAACCGATCGCGATGAAATTTGGCATGCAAATAACGGTAGGTATGGACAAAAGCCTAGGCTACATTTTATCCCTGAAGCCTAGGTAAAACTTAAGAGGACATCTGGTTAATTATATAGGTAATTACTCCTCAATCATCTGTCGCAACGAACGCGTGATTTCAAACACAAACTGTCGTGTTCACCGCACAATTACCATAAAAAGTCCCAAGCTCCCACGGCTGTTATTAGTAATAGCATATGCTTGCTACTCTTATAATGAAGTCGGATAAAAACTAGTTACTATTAACATTGTAGGTGCGCTTCCGATGAAGTTTAACAGTCGATTAATAATCGATTGTGTTTAGTTAAGGGTTTATATATGAAATGATCAAGTTAAGATAAGTCTTTG
The DNA here is from genome assembly GCA_963555595.1 of Tethea ocularis. Lineage (NCBI taxonomy): Eukaryota > Metazoa > Arthropoda > Insecta > Lepidoptera > Drepanidae > Tethea > Tethea ocularis. The sequence continues at coordinate 13,264,218 of OY741958.1, forward strand.
GTGTTTGTGGGTGGTCCAGACTCAAACATCATTTATTACGTTAAGGCCCTGTTATGTTATGGCACTTATAAATGTCGATAAGTTATATTATCGTTATTACTTATAAAATCGAGTTGGTTAAGACACCACCTATCATGCTGCTGGTCATGGGTTCGATTCCCATCCAGGACAAACATTTGTGTGCATGAACATGTCTGTTTGTCCTGTATCTGGGTGTAATTATCTATATAAGTATGTATTAAAAAAAAGAAAGTAGTATATGTAGTATATCAGTTATCTGGTTTCCATAGTACAAGCTCTGCTTAGTTTGGGATCAGATAACCTTGTGTGAAGAATGTCCCAGGATATTTATTTTATTTATTATATAATTATACAATTCTCAAATATTTTTGTTAAATAGTAAATCTCCAATTAACGAGCTATAATCCCATTGTTACAGAACTCAAGTGGCAGTGAACCTCGGTCGCGCAGTGCGACTCCTGACTCATTGGATTCTCTGCCCAGCGGTGGGTCCGGCAGTCCGCCTACTGAGTGGGCCGACTCAGCTACACCGCCAGATTTCGTGTAAGTATTTTTATCTGGCTATAGGTCACTCGAATTACATAGCTATACCATTTACAGATCTGAAAGCCACTTGATTTTGAGTGGAGATTACAAAACTGCAAAGCGTTGTGTAGGTAGTCCTAAAGATTGTCGATCTAATTTCAAGACCTTAACCGACTGATTCAATAGAGAAGTCAAGTCTTGGTCATGCAATATTGAATTGGACAGATTTGAACCCGTTAAATTGTATCGTAATTTAATCCTTCACTTCACGCCAATGATGTGGCCCATACTAAAACAATTTAGGTAATATGCTGCCACTGGCACAAAATCTTCACTGCGGTTGTCAACCGTGAATTGTCAGTTGCAAACGAAAGCCTTCTTCAGAGGGCGTCAAGTCTAAAGACTGAAGCTGTCAACCAACATACTTGGAACCCTAGCACGTCACCGCCGAATGAGCCCTTTTACTGATGTGTACTATTCCCAACAGCGACAGCTTCCCCCCAGTGGGTGCGCACGCGCCGCTGGCCCGCACGCCCTCGGCGCCGGCGTCGGCTCGGCGCGCGCGGATCTCGCCGCCCGCCTCGCACTCGCACTCGCCGCCGCTGCCCATGCACGAGCTGTTCAAGCCCAACGATTTACACTGGGCTGATATTGCTAGCAATACCGGTATGTACACATGGCCACAGATCAAGCTACACATTTTTGTTGCAAAATAGCTCCTATTACAACCGCATAAGGTGCCACAGTATGTACCTATGAAGCTAGAACTCATATACCTACGTTATCATCTTTTAGGCGATGATAGCTCAGTGGTAGTCGCATGTAGAGACGAAATTATCAATTTAATGGATAATATCAATTTTCAGAGGGCATCGAACTCCTAGGTTACCAAAGATACGGCACAGTCCAGGGACCGAGAATAGGAAAGGAACGAATCAATGGATCCATACTGAAGGATAACGATCCATTCATGTGAGTATCTCTGAATATATTACATGGTCGAGTAGAACACAATATTTACATTGCGGTTGCAAGAGATTCCTAAATCTAAAGATTAGGGGTTTTTAGCCCGCTTAAACCGTATATTACAGATCTAAAGCCAGTGTAATTCGATAGTTTCACTTCAGTGATTCCTTTTTTGTCCTCACCACTTTAGCTATAATACCAATTTTAAGATCCTAGTGGTTTATTCTATTAGGTAAATGTCCCAAGCCCACGATGGATCCACGATGACATTATGCTCTATCTCTTTCGATAACTAAGCAATCTAAGAATAAAACTATCGTCTTTTAGAATGCAGGGGCTGGTCAAAAAAAAATCCAAAAAATATGTCCCTAAATACTATGATGTAATAATAATGAATTGTATTTTAGCAACAACAAGCACACGGTGGTGTCGCGAGCGAAAAGCGCTGCGTCGGCGCAGCAGCCGCTCAGTTTCGAGCACAAATTCAACCTCGACAGACAGATGCTCGCTAATGAGGAGGTATGTACCACCTAGCTATTTATTAGTTATTCAATACACCCCTTACACCTTATATCGGATATCCGATAATTGGAAGCGGCTTGTAAATTTTTGGATGACGACCAATCTGACCCCTTACACATGTGATTTGATCCGATTCTATTGGATGGTGGTGCAGCTTTTAGACAGTAAAGATGTGTCTTCAAGTATCGATTGTCAATTAAATAAGCCTCCTAATTCCGAAAACCAACGAATTTTGATCCTTAATATTTTTTGAAAGACTATCGACTGTAAAACTAATAAATGGTATCTCTTTCAGGATTGGCCAGAAGAAGACAGTGTAGTGGACATAGAGAGCATCAGCGAGCCGCAGCTGAAGCGGCTGCCCCCGTTACTGTGGCTCGAGCTCACCGCACTCTTCGACCGGTACTCGCTGCCTTTCCAGAAGAGGAAACCCCCCAAGAAGAAGAGGAAAGAAGGTACGTACTTGGGCCAAAAATATTTAGTTCATCTCTTCTTGGTTTATGTTGTAATGATGATGGCCTCAGAAGGGCTACTTACCAAAATGGTAATGAATTTCATTGAATTTGTCTTCCATTTTCTGGAATTTTATTTATAAAGAGTGAAGTAAGCCATCCATTGATTCATCACGTACTCCGCGTGGAGTCTTAATATTATAGAACTCCAGATAAAAGGAGCAAATGGTAAGGGCCAATGGTATGTAAGGTATCGGTTTAATCAGAAATGTTGATGATTGCCAGTTGCAAGAACTTATAAGATGCATGAACTAGACTAGAAAGCTTCGAGTTTCCTGTATTTTTTTTACTACATATATAATAGATTTCTGGATACTTTCATCATAATTTTAGATAATAGCTATATTATTTTCGAAGATTTATTTAGAATCAATGCCAAAATTGTATAGTTTACTTACTTCTATTTACTTCGAGTCTCGGTTGTTGCGTTTATTAACGCACTTAGCACGTCGGTTCCGGTTGCCGTAAAAGATCAGTCGTTTCGACGTATAAGGATTCTCGATAATTTTGTATTGGAATCTGAGGAAGTCGTAGTCATTCGAAAATAACTGATTAATCGTTGTTGATGCAGTTTTTTTCAACGTCTTTTCAACATCCGCATTTTTAAAGAGATTTAATTTCTGCTGAGCGTTTTCTTCTATCCCACTTCCAATCTTTTTATATTCATAAATATTATCCGTTTAAGTGGCGTTTAGCGTAGCGTTCATAAATACCTTCAGGCCTAAACTAAATAAATAAGTTTTGACTTTGAATATCTCAAGAGTCACGATTTGATGTGATACTTATCACGCTACTGTCTTGTTATACAGGTATTTTCATCCAGGTCATACATTTTTGTGCATGAACTTGTCTGCTTGGACGTACCTAATTATAAAAAATACTACTTTAATTTGGGATCAAACAATCGTATGTAAACAATGGTCAAGAAATTTCAGCCATCATTATATGTTGCAATAAGACCGTCACAAATTTTCTGATAAAACGAAGCTTTGAAAGCGCAAAACTAATCGTTTATTGCTCTTATTATCCAGAGGGTTCAGTGTTCGGGGTGTCAGTGGAGACGCTGGTTCGGAAGGACATGATCATGTGGGAGGAGACGTGGAGCTGCGTGCCGAGCGTGGTGCGCGCGTTCACCGCCGCACTCGCGCCCAGGATCTGCGACGAGGGGCTGCTCAGGGTTCCCGGGAACAAGCAGAAGGTAACTATACACTACCACTACCAGTATCTGTCTCACTCTATTTTATCTATGAATGTGTAACAACAGAACAGAAACAATTAATCTTTGCTGACAATATCCTGTTTTTGCTGTCTATACATTTATGTTTTTATGCTGACAATCAATCGTTCTTCTGCTGATAGTCGATACTTTTCCTTATAAGAAATATATACTAACGCCAACTGAAGCCTAATTCGATTCTAAAGCCTTTTTCACCCACCACATACTTCATGTTATCCTGTCATGTTAATTGTTCTCCTAAAAGTATTTTTTTTTCTGACAGACATTTAACGAATACGTAAGTAATTTATTAATACAAGCATTGCTGTTTATCCAGATTGAAGTCCTCTGCCAACTGATAGAGCGGCAATGGTACTCTGACCGCGGTGCCGTAGAGGCAGCCTTGAGTCGCGCTAACAGTCACGACGTGGGTGCAGCCTTCAAGCGTCTGCTGCGGTCACTACCACAGCCTCCGCTCACTCAGGAGCTGATGCGACTCTTCTATCACACTTATGGTTAGTATTGTTATGTGTGAGATAGTAGGGTAGATTAATTATTTGAGGTTTACGTTCATGGTATGGCTCGAAGGACCATTTTTATTGACTTCAGTAATCTGAGGTTTAGAGATAAATGCAGTTAAAAAAAGACAGTAAATTCTTGCACTTGTCGAATAATCACCATGGAATTAAGCAAAAAATGACGACCATAATACTTTATATAAAGCACATGTCATCAACGTATCATTTCTTATAATAAATAATGTTTTCTCTGAAAACCTATACGAAAACTTAGTGTAGCTAAATTGACTCCTTTTAGTTGACCCCCTTTTCAAAATCCAAACTAAGTAGGTAGAGAGTAAATAAATAGACATGTTTATGCACATAAATTCTGGATGGCAATCGAGCCAACTTTTGGCTTTCCTTTAATTAAATTGTTGTTCCAATTGCAGCTCTAACAGGCAGCACCCAGGGTCGAGCTCTGAACCTGCTAGTTCTGCTGCTCCCGGCGGAACAACGCGCAACACTCCGCGAGGTGGTGCGACTCGCGAGACACATCGCCGCCAGACACGATGCCAACAAGATGACCGAACACAACGTCGCCATGATCATTGCGCCTGCACTGTTCCCGCCCAGGTGAGTTGCACTTGTCTTGATGACAGCACGGTGGGGGGGGGGGGGGGGGCATAGAGGTCAGACAGAAAGACAAGAGGGAGAGAGAAAAATAGAGGAAGAGAGTGGGGATTTGACTTACTTTAAATTATGCTTGATGAATAAAGTGAAGAGAGTAGGTTGGTTCCTCAAAAGATTTGTTCTAGTTTATCTGTGAATCTAGACTAAGGTGGTACAACTTGCAAATGAAACGATTTTTTTTTAAACCGGAATGACTACTACTAGCATGTGTGGGATAGTTTTTTTTTATACTACTAAGGCAGCAAACAAGCATACGGCCCACCTGATGATAAGTGGTTACCGTAGCCTATGGACGCTTGCAACACCAGGGGTATCAGTCGCGCGTTGTCGACCCTAAAAGTAAACCCATCACTTAACCCATTTTTTGTTGTGAACTTTCCAGTCTCCTGATCAAATCATCAGACAGCCTAGAGACCCAGCTGGCGACAGCTGCAAACAGCTGCCACGTGACAGAAGCACTGATGCGCTGGTGCGAACAACTGTGGGTAGTCCCTGCCTCACTGCTAACCGCCGCCCAGAGGAAACCACCACAAAGACGGAACCACCACACTTGATTTACCACAAGTGGTTCTAAGGGCTTTGTAGTGTGGTCGTCGGTACGACTAGAGCGAGAACAAATTCGAATGAGAAATACCAGTCCGTTTTGACATTTTAAATGCTTTAAAGACCTTGTTCTGCAATTAAAATGTTAGATCACTGGTTGTCTATTTATTAAATTGTATATCTTAATCTCATTGCCAGTGTAAATTTGTTGATATCATGGTATTGTATCAGATGGGTATGATTCAGGTGCGTGATTGTTGGACTCAGTCAGAAGTGTGACGCTTCTGATTTCAAGGACCAATATAGTTAGCGGCTAAGGTGCTCACAATAGTATTAATTTATAGGAACAATAATTTTATCTACATTGAATATTATTATTTTCAGTCAATTTGTGCTGTGTTTTATTATTATTCCTGAACGTTAATTTTATTAAATGAGTGATATGATAAAATGATTATAAAAACATTATATACTCCACATTCTAGTTTTATGAATTGAGAATGAGATGCCAAATATTCAACATTATAATTATTCTTAATTAAGTGATGTTTTCCATGTCTTATTCCAGTTAGAGGCTGGCCTTTTTTAAATCAGAATGTTTAAATTATCAATTTTATTGTGAAAATCGGTGCCATCAGATTTGGTTTCAAAAGTTACCGTTTTGGCAATTATTTGTGTTAAGTAATGGTTAATATAAAGAAATGGTGCCTTGTATTGCAATGATATTTTACATTTTAAGTCTTCGATTGACAGTTATCTTGATTTTTTGTAAATATGTTTTATTAAATCGGTTTTTTATATGTAAAATATTTTACCAATACTTTGACTAGGCAAGCAAAGACTGACTTGGTGTATTATTTGTATAATGTATAATGATATTTCATAAGCGTATTTACTTTCAGAATTTAAATAAAAATGCATATTACTTACAGAAACTTGTATGTTATTTGTTCACCAAAATCTCATCTTATCACATTTTTACATAATTTGAAAAGGTTTTAAATAAATCCATTCAATATTCGAAGATTCAAACTGGATTCAAATACTTACCTTATCTTATTTTCACATTTATCCAACAATAGCTCAATACTTAAAATTCTTTATTAAATATATTGCTTCATTATCAGTACCACAAAGAATTCTTTCTCTGTCGCAATGCAGAGTATTTATTGATTTATGTAATGTTGGCATCAAGGAATTAACCATCATAGCATTTTTATCATGTAAAGGCATCCATGCCACTTGATTATCAGGTCCCTTTGAGCTCTTCGTCATAGATTCCATATTCCAATCCCAAATTTCACCAGAGACTGAACTAGTTAACAGCTTATGTGGATTTTCTGGGTGGAACTGCATTTCTGTAACTCCGGCAGCATGTGCATTAAGCAAGGATGTTGGGAATGAGTTCATACGTAAGTCCCATACGGCAAGAGATCCCGATTCGCTCCCAGCTAGGATTATGTGTGGTTGTGTAGGATGGTTCACTATGCAGGTGGCTGCTAGCTCGTCACCAGCCAGTAGGAAGGCTGCTGCCGGTTTGTTGCTAGGGTTTCTGAGATCCCATATCTTCATGTGACCTCTAAGATTTCCTGTTACTACCTAAAACAAGAATAATAAATAAATTCAGACAGTAAAATGAATTAATCATTTAAACTTTATTTTCTCAAGCAAGTGGTCACCAGACGGCAAGTAATCTAATGTAATGGAGAGCTTATTTCACATTATAGGTCCACCATAGGATAACCAAGGCAGCTCTCAGCACAATTTTTAGATAGGAATGTCATTCTTTTTTGGATAATAATAATACATGCAAACTTTAGCTTAGATCTCACTGTAAATATACCTCATTATGTTTAATAAAGCAAACGGAATGCAGGGAACAGCTATCAGCTCCAGTGATGGTACGATTTATTTCCCCACGTCTTCCACTCAGGATATTAATGATTCCATCTTCACCTATGGTTGCAATGTCTCCTTCGGCTGTGTCTAGAGATGTGCATGAGCATGGGTAGGCACTGAAATGAGAATATTTATTGTTGGATCAAATTGTTATAGAAATTGCACATTGTAGAGGAAACAAACATTTGGTGTCCATAAACACTTACCCATAATTATGTAATTTACTCCATGAATAAACCTCTTTTAGTGGTGTTTGTTTCTCATAAATACTGATTTCAAGTAACTTTACATCACCATTCGATAACGAAACTGCTATTTTGTTCTTTTCTGTGAACTTGATCTGGGTGACGTCACCTTCCACGATGTATTCAGAGAGTACATGGGGGTATTCAACCTCTTCTTCTTCGTTTTGGCTCTCAAATGTCCATACTTTTATAGAATTTACATCGTCGTCCCAACTTCCCGTAAGAAAGCACTTCGTTTCAACGTATTCTTCAGGTATCCATCGTACTTTGTTGATCTTCTGAGATACGAAAGTTCCTTGCACATCTAATGGCATGTTTGAATTTACAACTAATGTTTATTTCGTTGTAATAATTAATAAAAATAAACAGAAAGTAGGCAATAAAGAATCGCAAGTTTCTTGGATTGAGGTTATATTATTTTTATTTAGCTTGACGGCCGGCCGTCCACCAAAGAGCCGACTTCGATTCGTTACGACTTACGTTACACACTCGATATATCGGATATATTGCGACAAGGATCTTTTGGCAGTTGAATGTCATCGGCAGGAGCGCGAAAAAAAAAACAACTAGGGATGTGAATATCAAAAAACGACTATTATATATTCGATAATTTTCATTTTCATACTCCTTTGTTAAGCAGGTAGTTCACACCTCTATCAACTTATGCTATCCTGGTAGTTTCCCAACGGAATTGTTATAAAATTCAGTCTGCATTTCTGTACAATATGTTCGCGAGTGAACAGAACTCCTTCAAACTTTTGATATCCTAGTGCTTTTTTTATAAGCAGCCTGTATATTCGCGTTTAAAATAAATATATTGTTACCTTTATTTCACACATCTTAGAACGTATGATATCCTGGTAGATGCGTAGTGAAATTTGTTAAAATATCCAGTCTACATTAATGTTCGCGGATGGACAGAACTCCTTAAAATTTTTGATATCCTAGTACTCTTTTTATAACCAACCAATATATTCACGTTCAAAATTTTATGTAATACTCACCTTTATTTGACACATCTTTGAACGTATGCTATCCTGTTAGTTCCGCAACAGAATTTGTTATAAAATTCAGACTCTGTACAATGTGTTCGCGAGTGAACAAAACTCCTTCAATTTCTTGATATCCTAGTACTATTTTTATAAGCAGCCAGTATATTTCAGCAGCGTTTAAAAAAATTATATTGTAACCTTAATTTAACACATCTTTGAACGTATGATATCCTGGTAGTTGTGTAAGGAAATTTGTTAAAATATTCAGTTTACATTATGTTCACGAATGGGCAGAACTCCTTCAATCTTTTGATATCCTAGTACTCTTTTTATAAGCAGCCAGTAAATTCACGTTTAATATTTTAATTTATAGTTACCTTTATTTGACACATCTTTGAACTTATGCTATCCTGGTATTTTCGCAGCAAAATTTGTACTAATATTCAGTCTGCATTTAGGTACTCGTACACTTACTTTATTTTTGCATGTAACATCTTTTTTGTCTCTTTCCTAGGAGGGATTTCGTGAAAAGGGACGGAAATGCGTAACAGGAAGCCGAGGAAGCGCGCTGTTGGATTTGACTGCAGAGCGCGCGTGACCATAGATGGTACCAACCATCAAAGTCAAAGTTGAAGTTTGAGTTTGAGATGGAGGTTGAGATTGAGTTTGAGATGGAGTATGAGTTGGAGTTTGAGATTAAGATGGTGTTGGAACTATAGTTTTACGTATTACTAAGCCTTCGCTGTCCGTTCGTCTGTCCATCCGTCCGTCCGTCCATTTGTGTCAGTGGGCTGTTTGAAACAGTAATAGGTAGGAAGTTAAAATTTTCACAGAATATTTCTGTTGTCGTACGATGTTACGGAACCCTTCGTATGCAAGTCTGACTCACACTTAGATATTTTTTTTTCGATTGAATCGATTTTTTAATAATCGATTATTTAATTTAAAAAAGTCCATCCCTAAATTCAACTATCAACCGTCATTGTACATGTAGGTACTACAAGTAACGTAGTATAGTATCTCTAATTAATCTGTGGTCATTGCCATGGATAATAGGGATGTAGGTAATACCTACTAAAGTCTGATTTTAAGTTAAAGACTAAAATGAAGAATGTTGCAAGCGTAGGGCATAGTGTTGTAGTATGGCTCATTATGAATGATTCATCCAATTGTTGTGACATGATTTCGACTTAATTTTACTAATTGGTGTAAATAAATGTTTAATAAATATAAACATAATAATATAAACATAGCAAAGTTTATAAAAATAATATAATTATTTAAATAAATATTAAATAAGCATAACATAATACTAAGAAGCTCCTACAACTCACTCACTGACTCACTGAGTGTTGTATCACTCAAGATACAACACTATTTTTACTTTACGATAACATGGCAACCCAGCAAATGTCATTTTAGTCCAAATAAAAATCGGAATTCTCTTTGGGTGAGATCAGCTGTTGTTATACGTAGTAGGTATCTCTACTTAGTTTGTGGTTGTTGTGTTCAATCAAAGATATTGTTTGTGTTTTCATGTTTGTTTTTATCCTAACTTAATATTTGTCACATAAAATCACATAGAAATGTTGCGTGACGGAGTCCTATCACCAACAGAGTCAGGAGAGTTTATAGCGAAACACTCGCAACATGTTAAAATCCATGAAAAAGGACTTGAAAATCTTTGTAAGGAGGTGAGTATCATTATTGACTTTATCATTGGGCGAAGCAATTTTATTGGTATTTCAGATTAGGTAGTATGATAAATGCTGATACTCATAATAACATTCTATTGAGTAGGTATCGATAGTATAGACTAATATCCAGTGTGGCACTTCCTGGCAGGGCCACCATCACGGATCTGAATTCCAAGTCTATCGCTATTTTGTCCCTAATTTGTCGTATGTTGTCCTCAAATATCAGATTTTGTCGCGTCCTGGTTCAAAAGTTATAAGGGTTTTACAGGGTTTGGCAGGGCCACCTCATATCTCAAGAACTAGAGCACCTAGCGAAGATCTGATTGCTTCCAGAATTTGTCAAATTTCGTCCTCGAATATCAGATTTTGTCGCGTCCTGGTTCAAAAGTTATGGCAGGGCCACCTTAAAACCTTTATAACTTTTGAACCAGGACGCGACAAAATCTGATATTTGAGGACAACATACGACAAATTAGGGACAAAATAGCGACAGACTTGGAATTCAGATCCGTGATGGTGGCCCTGCCAGGAAGTGCCACACTAATATCCATCCTAATTTTATAAATGCGATAGTAACTCTGTTTGTTTGTTACCTTTTCACTCCTAAACAGACAAACCGATCGCGATGAAATTTGGCACGCACATAGTCAATACTATGGAGATGGATATAGGCTACTTTTTATCCGTTAACCTTCATGTGTATTGGTTTGCCATAAGGTGTAAGGGTGATAACCAGTAAGGTTTTAAAATTTATATGAAATTTTCAGATGCTCTCCTCAATATCCAATAAATTAGACATTCCTGACACCGGAGCTAATATAATATATCCCCATAGAGACAATCCCAGGGCTGCTGACTGGGTTTTTGTTGCTGATGCCCTGAATTTCTGCTTCTGGTCTTATTCAGGAGCTGAAAAGTGGACTGTTGATGGTCATTCTGGATATTATGCTTTGGAAGCGGCCCTTGCTAGGGCTATTAAGGTTGGTATTAATATAGTGAAGATATGAGGAGGCATAGATCATTAGCATAGGCAATATCTGTTGAATAGTAGGATACGGCTGTCCTCAAAGAATTCTCGGAACACCAAGCCAACAAGAGGTCTGACTTTAACTGAAAGAACCAGCAAGAAGATCAGAAAGGTAATTAGTGAATTATTGTGATATTAATGACTATCTTTTCCCTTGTTTAAGATTGTTAGGAATAAATCCCCTTTGCTATAAAATAATATTCAATGCATAAGATTTTTTAATTTCCAGGAAGGTACTGACATTACAAATCCGAAATACTATTCAAAGATAACCGAAGACCAACTTCGCACAATCATGAGAAGTGACAACAATGCTCAAATACCACTATTTGACCAGAGAATATCTGTACTACATGAAGTAGGAAACATATTAATTGAAAAATACGAAGGAACATTTCAAACATGTTTGAAAGAATCTAATAAATCTGCCGTAAAACTGCTTGAAATTATTGTCAATAATTTCCCATGTTTTAGAGATGAAGCGATGTATAAAGGGGAAAAGGTATCATTGTATAAGAGAGCACAGATCTTGGTAGCGGATTTATGGAACTTCTTCGGTGGGACTGGCTGGGGAGAGTTTGTAGATATTGATAGAATGACAATGTTTGCTGATTATAGGGTGCCTCAAGTACTAGTGTACTTTGGGGTTCTGAGTTACAGTGATGAATTGATGGAGAAGTTAAAAAATGGTAAGTGTAGCTTTTTGGCCCACTATCAGCATATTTTATTCCCTTAGGAGATGGTACGTGGAGTTTTACAAATCTTTGCATAGTGTTTGTTAATTCAGGAGCTTATGGTATGAGGTGTTTTTTGATATATTAGTTCGTCAGTTTCTTTTAGTATAAATTAATACCAGAACTATAAAGCAACTGGGGGAAAATAAATATATATGTCTCCTAACATTCAGCCTTTAGAGGCAAATAAAAAATTATAATGATTTACAACAAATATACAATCTACATATCGAGGGGTGAAAGGCTATTTGTTTGAAGCTACATTTTGCGAATTATTCAGGAACCCGCCTCATCTGACGCAGAAAAAATCGCTGATTCCTAATATGTATATATTAACCCAATATCGGCCAAAATAACGCTTAAAACAATTAGCCTTTCACCCCTCGATATAATATTTTGATATGGAATTCATTAATGAGATGTAGCCATGGAGCGCTTTGTGCAGCATACTATTTAAAATTATAAGTAACGATAACACTTATTAGATTTTACAATGAATACAGATCTTTTTTTGTAGATGTCCTTCTAACAAATGGTTCAAAAGAAGAAGTAGAGATCCGAGGCTGTTCCATCCATGCTGTGGAACTTCTAAAGAGGAAAATAGAAGAGAAACTAAAAGACAATCAACAGAAGGTAGAGATTCCCAATTCAAGTCTAATTGATTATTATCTATGGTGTTATAGAAGGAAATATGCTGAAGACATGGAGAGTATACCTTTTCATAAAACATTAGGTATATATTACTGATTTATTGTGGACAAAGATATTTATTTATAAATAACAGCTATTTTAAAATATTACGAATAAGTAGCAAGCATTTTTTTTACAGTATTGATGACATTTCTTTTTGTTAAAACTCTATAATATTGTCTAGTCTCTTGCATTCAAATGATTTTGAATAGGAAAAAACTTCACAACATCAGATTATGAGTCAATTTAAACGTAACGGATAATAAAATGGTGCTAATAAATTGATATACATACCTACATGTATTATTTATAAGGATAAATAAATGATCACTTTCTTGAAATGTATTTTTTAATTATATAATACACCTTTATCCGCAAAAATTACAATTATAACCTGATACTTAATTGACGCATTAAAAAGAAACTTGATTTCTATCACAATAACAGTGGTCCCTCCAAGTTTTACAATATATTTATTGCACATCTTATGATATTACTAAAATATGAATATTATAATTGGATTTCATAACGGCTCGCCTTTTAAATATGCTGATATTACGCTTATCTTTGCTGCTTCAAAGCGTATCACCACTGCGCTAACGCGTATTATCCCTGCGCTAACGTGTATTATCCCTGCGCCAACGCGTATCGCTACTGCACTAACGCGCATTATTGCTGCACTGACGCGTATTGTCGCTGTGGTAATGCGTATCCATGTTTCTCATAAAATATTATGGTAACCTATATTGCATGGTAGATACGTGATTTTGAAAACATTGAGTAGGTACCTATGACTCGTATATCATATGACACATAAAAAATTATAAAGAATTGATTCAATAGCTTAGTCATTAGAGATGTACTAGATAGCATTTTCGTGATTTTAATTGATAAGTCGGCGAGCCGTTATGATAAAAAATATTCTATATCACGAAATTCGCTTGTCTTTGAATGTTCTCACACTATTCTGAACGGATTTTATGAAATAGAACAGCAATACCTATATAATGTGTACTATATAAAATTTAACACAACCACAAAATTAATATCCCGCTAAGATATGATTTTATTTACAACTTTGGCATTAGCTAATAAGACTTAAATAATGAAAATATAAAGATTAGTTAAATGGCACTAAATATTTACACCGTAACCTATTTCATTATAATAAATAAATATATTGTATATATACATAATGTGACCATCCGCTATTTATTAAGCACTAGATTAAAAACTAGAACAAATTATTTAAAATATCTGTTTAGAATAAGTTATTTAAAAAAATAACATAATTTGTGCGCATGATCTTGTTAATTCTAAAAACGATTTCACGTAATCACCAAAGACTTAAGATTTTAATTAATAACCACGATAGTATTAGAAACGAAAATATGCGCACAAATAAATGATTTTTCTTCGTACGTAGTCCCTCGTATACCTATAGTCAGTGTTTCAACTACATAACTTATTTATAGCAAAACAAGTTGTAGTCGAACTACTGTTGATAAATGTAAAACACAATGTACAGAAAATCATGCTTATAGAAACTTCGTTGAGGATGTTTGGAGACGAGGACGGTCTAATATTGAAGCGACTGATGATTTTCTTAAAAAAAATCATAAAACTGCTACATTTGAAAGGGAAACAAATATAATAGCATATGATAATGGTATTATATAACTAGTTATATTTATTACTGTAGCAGCAGGCACAAAAGATTCAGAAACACTTAATAACCGTTCTACACTATTTAGTACTACTGAACTTATTCTTTAGACTTTCAAAGAACGCTAATTTTGTCTTAATATTACCAGGTTCTGGAAGCGGACTGCCTGGCCTGCTAGATTCCTTTGTAACCTCCTCGATACCTTCGGGGATTTCTTTAGCACCACCAGGGACAGTTAGTGGGGTCGCCAAAGAGAGCTTAAGCTCGTCTCTGAACTCCTTAGAGATGCTTCTAGCTGTTAAGCTGTGCATGTAGACTTGTTTGCTAGCAGGCTTGTCAAAGTTCACGTCATTGAGGATGTTTTCTTTGCTTCGTCGCCGCCTTGTGTAGGGTTGTGAAATCTGGAATGGGATTTGATTGATTTTTTTAAGTAAATGTCATTATCAACGTCTCTGTAGAAGCACTAGTTTTTCCTAAGGGCTTTAGAGCGGATTTGCGGACTAATCTTTAAAATTAGCTTCTGGGGATGTAGGTTTCCTCATGTTTATCTTTACAAAAATAGTAGTAAATCAGCTTAAAACTTTTAGGTTTTCTAATTCTATAATCATCATAGGTAATCTTATTACGGAAATTCGTATATCATCGCATTGAACAACTAAGTACGGCGATTCTTTGGAATAACTATTAACATTTTATACGATCTTTAACTAGTCCAGTATTTAAGTACGTCTATTTTTAGAAACTTATGCAAATAATTTAAAATCGCTACGCACCTTAACTGGTTCATTGAGGTTTTCCATACTGATAAATTTCTTGGCTAACTCCTTCACTTTAGGCAACTGAGGCAAAATGTCATCAAGTTCACTGACTTCTAACTTCTCATCCTCGCTTACTGTGTCATCAATCGCTTCGTAGGTCTGACTAATGCTATCGTTGGTTTCTCCAGAGATATTCTTATCAACTATATCGATGTTGTCATTTCTGTCAGCCTCAAACTCATATCTCGGAGATACGTTATCAGGTGTACACTTCATAATTTCGCCTGTTTGCACATTGTAGATTTTAATTGAGTCTTCCATACTACTAGAGCTTATGTAAGAAGCATCGATGCTGAGATTAGTTGGTGATTTTAGAGGCTCTTCATCTTTATCTTCGGTTACTTGGTTTGTTTTATAAGCTGTATTTAGAATTTCATCGATTTTTTTATCTGTTTCGTCATCAACGTACGCTGGTTTAGCGGAAAATAAAGTCTGATCGTTTGTGTCTTCGTATTCAATCAAAATTTTTGTTGTGCCGTTACTGGGTAATGTCGTTATTGAATCTTTCATTTGTTCTTTGCCACCGAAATTTGTATATTGCTGGTTTGTGGCAATATTGTTGAATTGCTTTATCAGTAATCCCTGAAAATTTCATACAATAATTATGAGCCTTATAGATATTTACATGATGTTGTTAAGCTTGAATTTTAGAGATTGCTAGATTTTGCTAGACTCAATTCGTGTCTAATGTTGCAAGTTATTTTCTAAAAGCCTCAATACGTGCTGGTTCAGATAAAATGGTAAAAACTACAAATAAAACGAAACATTGTTAATGTTAAAGAAGAGTTAGTCAATAGCATTTTGTTAGATACAATTAATTCGTTTAGTGCCCCGGAAAAGAATTCAAATGGTGCTAATGAAAATCAAAACGTGTATTAGTTTCTCTATAATTATGTATATCTTAAGTATATAAATAGAAGCATGAATGTGACAATACATATTGTTGCTGTGTAAAAAGGTACATAAGTAGTTATAAAGAAATAAGATCGTTAGTGAAACATGTTAGTTTAGTGGTAAGCAAACCAATGCTGTTAGTCAAAATTTTGTATGCCAAAATCATACACTCACCACTAACTTCTTGTAGTATTACTGTAGTGAATACTGAAATATTTGATTAGAAGAACACAAATCTATGAGTGCATAGTTCTAAAGAGATTTTATCTCGTATTAATAATTATGTATAATAGTGCAAGTGCTGTTAGTCAGCCATTTATATTTAATTCAACAAACATGCCAACTTTACACACAACAGGCAATACATTTTTGTGTGTCAAAACGAAGATATTTTAGATTTAATGTCGTTTATGTGATGATAGGAGAAGTTTCAATCACCATTATTTTTTATGAAATGTTTGTGATTTTTGTAACCTGACTTGTCTACAGTAATTGATTGGAATGTTTAGGTATCTATGTATGTATCGTACATAGTAATAGAGATTCACATATTGAGAGTTATTCAAGATAAGTGCTATTGAGGTTGGATGTGGTGTATTAAATAATGTTGGGACCAGAGAAGGTGCTCTATCACCAAAGATCGGTACGAAAGCCTTTGCTTAACCTGAGACTTCCACCGAACGTATAATTGAGACCTGGTCGCCGCTTAGAGCTGGCAAACAGGTCCCCGCTTCGCATCGTGTTGCTTCGCCTAACATTTGTATACGTCTCGAATAGATCTTCGGTTATTTCAGGTTCTTTTGGTATTTTAAGTCTAACTATATCCTCGTTTTCCACATAACCGTCACCTCCATTGCACACACTTCTACTTTGTTGTCTTACGTTGTTTTTACGACCGTAATAACGTTCGTCTGTTGCATGATTTTCGTCAGCGTTATCGTTCTGTCTATCGGGGTTTTCGAAAATTGGGTTTATGGCGAAATTGGGGCTCGCATTTCTGGGGCTGAGCACGGCACGGACGATATTCTGGTGGAGGGAGCAAGCCTCGAGGTCGCTTAACGAGCTGCTGGCACTTACAGGCGATGCGAAATCTGTATCGAAATTGTCTAAGCTTGTCGACTTGTTCATTGATGATACGGAGCTTGTGTCGCTGATACTATTCTTTTTACGACACCCTGAGGATGTTTTTGCTTCTTTTATGTAATAGTCACGGCCATAACTGTGAATTATAAATAAACACTATAAAAAACCACTGTAAAAATTATTATGTCACTAATTTTAAAGTGTGTGGTATTCGCCTTACCGTTTATATTGTGGTACTTCTTCAGCCAATACATCTTTCAATATTTTAGGTGAACAGCTACTTATTCTATCATTCGAATGTAAATCGTCTGCGCTTAATGTTAAGGATAAATTTTCATGATTTAACTCTTTGACTGGCATATCATGTTCTTTTTTAAAATCATTATGTCCGTCTACAACGTCTTTGCTTAGTTCGAATTTATCATCATTATCATCTATATCATTATGTTTAGTCGTGATCATATCGAATAGGGATGATGTGCTCTTAGTTAATAACCTTTTTTTAATTGCCTCCGGTGAATAAGGATTGTTCGGCATGTCAACATAATTCAACCATTTCTTTCGTTCTCTGTATGCTATGGAACCTATAATATAATCAAAGTTAGTATATACTTATAAAGTGCTTATTACATTGACAGTTATAAGTACTACATTACCTGGTATTAAATCGTTATCTTGATTGTTATCGTTTGTTGGAGGCCTATAAAAATATGAATCATTAAATAACAATTTCTCTACCTTTACGAATACTACTAATAATCAAAGAACACTTACGTCTGAGGCACATCTTCGAAATGCTTTCTCCTCAAACTGTCAGCATACCTTTGCACTGGAACTGTCACTGTTTCTTCGTATTCGCCTTCTCGCTCATGGCGACTCAAAGTATTGGTAGACCCTAGAACATTTTTCAATTATATGCCATTGTTAATATTGACTACGTATATATTGGCAATACAATCTCCGAATTTTAACTTACCTTTATTATTGAAGTTCTCAACAACACCATTACATACTTCACCATTTTGTTTGATATCTCCATTTAACTCTTCTATATTCCCATTAAGAAGAGATCTGTGTATTTCTTCTTTCAAAGAAAATTCAGCTTTGGGTGGTGGGCCACTATCAATACCTAACATCATTATAGAATCTTTGCCGCTTTCTGATTTGCCTGAGCCATTTTCTGTTTCAGGAACTACGTTATTATCATTTATTTCATTTATGATAGCATCTACTACGTTTTCATTTTCTTTATATTCACTTCCAACCAGTTTATCGAAATCATCCCCATCAATAATTGTAAGACTGTCTGGTTCAAAATCACATGCGTCTTCTACTTTAGGTTTACCACCAATAACATGTTTAGAATCTAATACTCTTTTGATGTCGCTTTTATATTCAGAATCTTCTTCTGCGTCACTTGCATTGTCTGATAAGTCTGTGGTGTCGTCAGCATCTCTGTCACCAATAAGAGCTCTGTATTCAGTATTTGAATTTGGAACTAGCATAGGAACAGGTACTGATTGAAGTGATTTTATCTTTTTCTTTTGGAATAGCCAATTTTCTTCCCATGTGCCGTCAATTGCTTGTAAATCACTGCCGGATACTTCGTCAAAGTCACGCTCTGCGTTATCTGGAGATCATTAGCTCATTTAATATCTCATATACTCGTATATCTTTTTTATTTATTATTCCATCATCGATCAAAATAATCTTACCTTTATGATGTGTTGTGTTTCCTCCAAATTCGGGGAATGGCACTCTTCGAGGCATCTCCAGGGCCTCTTCCGTCGCTTCTCCCTCTTCCCAATCAGATACATCGTCCACTTCATGGAGCTGGAATCAGGTGTTGTAAATTAAGGACTTTATTGTATTAAAAGAGAAGCTGGGTGAAGATTATGATTGTTTTTCTTCATTTTGTATTGACCCTGATGTTAGTTAAGAAGATATTTTTCGGTTTCATCTGCGTTACCAAAGGATCTTATGTTTTGCCGGGATTAAAATTAGCCTATATGTTATTCCAGGGTATGATCTATCTATGTGCCAAGTTTCATCCAAATCCGGTGAAAGAGTAACAAACTCCATACATCATGCTCACAAATTTTTGCATTTATAATAATAGGATTTTCACGATAGAGCTTAAACAGTACCTATACTGTTGTTGTCCATAATGTGTGAAGTCTAATAACATGTTTTAACAGTCAATAGCAGCAGATTAATAATCAAATGAACTCACTGGTGGTGTAATATCCCTGATTGTTCTAGAGTTGAGTGAGCGCGGTGTGGACCGCTCTGAGGGAGTTGGGCTGGCGCTTGCCGAGTGGATGCCGCTACTGCGTCCACCAGACCCATTCTCGTTCTGGTAGCGCTCTATCACCTGGAGAATAAAGAGCTGATTAGGTATTTAAATGGCTAGTAGATAGTGTAAAATATTTCTAAGCACCAAGATTTTGTCGAATTAAAAAAAGCTGGTAATAATTTAATTGGGCTTTCAAATGGTGGTCAGTAGCTTAGCTGCTAAAGTGCTAGTGGGCCCCCGGGCTAGCTTTGCACCTTTAAAATATTTATATTATTGACTTAATAAAACCTAAACAGTTAAGTTAGGGCCCCAGTTGTTTTTCAACAGGGTCTTTGGTAACGTAGCTTCGCCTCTGGTGGTCATCCTTAATGTTAGATCTCGGGAGTATTAAAAACGGTTAAAGATGGAAGTTTTTCTTCATTTAATTTGGCTTATTTTGAACAGCCCCTTATTTAAATGAAATTAATTTGTGAAACGGTTATTTTATTTACACTTTACTAGCTTTGAAGTAGTTAAATGTTTGTATAATTGCTTTCTAAAAGTACAGTCACGAGCACTAAAATTAATACATTTTAAGATTTCAAATAAATGTATAGGAATTCCAAATAACAACCTATACAATATTAGTCATAAAATTCGGAATATTTTTAACACTTATATAACTAGGTACCTATCTATCTAATCTGACTCTATTTTCTAATGTACACATAACACATAAAAAACAAACAATTGTAAAATGAGTGAACCTCTCCGTTCCCATTGGGAAAGTCGCCTACAATACTACTGAAGAAATTATACATTTTCACTGACATTCGATAATGAGCACTATCACGTCGACATAAGATTTTGCTTGGTTATGTTAATTTTGCACAAAAAGGTCTAGTTCACACGGGTGCGCTTTCGCACTGCAAGATGCGGCGCGCGCGGGGTGTCACTTACTGACGCGACAGGGTTGGCACAACGCAAATTATGAAAAAAAAACATGTACCTACCCTATGGATCACATTTTAATATAATATGACTACAACAAAAATGCAACGTTAGAATTGTTTTCTATAAAATCTAAAACCTGATACGGCAAATATCAATTCATCATCAAATCAAAGTTAGTGACAAGGAAACCTATCTCTTTCGCAGATAAAGCAACGTGTTTACCTACCTACTATTCTATCTATAACTAGATAATTTTAGCATACGTAATCAATTTTAATCTGATGTACGTTCTATTTCCTGTAAACTCTTCAGATAAGATGGAAAAGACTGAATATAAAGGGTTATGGACTAGAACTTATAGGTCGATAATAGGGTAATTAGTGGGGTTGGGGGGATCTACAGGCAACAGATCTTAAAATTAACTTGATATATTGCCCATTTGCTGTGTGGTGACGGCGACGAATATCACCACCCCATCTCATCCACTGGGGGGCGTAGAAGTTGTCCGAAGGAAGGTTTACCAGAGTACGGGCAGCAGCGTATCTCTGAGAACTATAACACCATACTGCGATCGACAACCCGCCTGCCAAGCGTGGCGATTATGGCATATCCCCCCAAATGATACAGGAGATCCCTCGGGGAGGCCTTTGTCCAGCAGTGGACGTTTTTCGGCTGAAATGTATTGCCCTCAATCAGAAATGATGAGATCCGCAGGCGCACCAAAGTAACCGACATAGCCCGAAGAATTGCCAAACTTAAGTGGGCCCGGGTGGACCGTCGATCTTGTGAGGGTCGCGGGAAACCGCTGGATGTGGGTAGCGCAAGACCGGCCATCGTGAAGATCCTTGGGGGAGGCTTTTGTCCAGCAGTGGACGTCTTTCGGCTGACATGATGATGATATTGCCCTCAGCGGGGTCTTTCCCAAACCAATCCTGAATCCACTACTGCCTCCATGTATAAATCATTGAAGCAGAAGTTAAGAAGAAGCCAAAAATTATGATGATTTATTTATCAATTAAAAGGAGGCTCTCTGCGAATGTTTCCGTCCCTTACTAAACTGACGGGGACAAGCGAGACAGGAGAGACGTAATTTTAGTAAAAAAGATGGTTTTATGTTAATTAAAAAGAAACTAATAGAAAATTATTCCCTTTCTAATGGATTTCAGAATGTTTGTATTTGGATGACCCAAATAAGAGAATGTATTCTTAGTTTTAAAAAGGGGCATATTTACGATTATTTTCTGACGTAACTAATGAAAAATTCCATTTTTTTTTTAAACTGATCCCCGTCACATATTCTCTAGTTAACATATTTTTTTTTCTAAATCTCTTGAAACAAAGAATACAGAGAAAAACGCATAAGCATTTTAGAATCATCATTTCACGTATAGCATTGCCTTCTCCTGTCTCGCTTGTCACCGCCAGTTTAGTAAGGGACGGAGACACACAGATAGCCGGTTTTCTAAATCCAAAACAGCGGCGGTAGAATCTCTTGGTATGAAAAACTAAATATTTATTGTACTGAGGTACTACGGCTAAAGTACAAAGGTACTATTAATAAACGCTATGTAATCCAAGATGAGTGTTATCGGAATAATACTTTTAATTATGATAAATATTTGATAAGTTATAATCTAAAGAAAACATGTCCGGGTCATAAAGTAAAAGATTCGGATATGACCTTCTTTAAAAATAATTTTGGATTATAAATATCACAGATTTTTCTAGTCAATGCATTCAGACTAGAAAAATCTAACTAAGGCTATGTATGGTTCATTAAATTTTACTTGTGTCCACTGAACTTCGCTGAAGACTTTCTTTTACAACTTTTTGATTTTTTATTTCTTTGATTTTATTAATCACTGCAACAGTATTATAGTTTAGGATTTCTTATGCATATACCGCGGAGTATTCTAGCCTTTAGGGGTTCATTTTGTGAAACCTTTATTTTTGGATACCTAATAAATAAGGAAACTGTGGTCAAAATTTCAAGTGTCCCAACCAAAAAAAGCAGGGTCTAGAAAATTGAAATTTGAGCTGTAGGTATGTTGAACCGTCAGAGATTTTACTTTTTTCAAATAAACTAGTAGTTATTATTGTAAAAGTAGCAACATTAGCATTGGCGTCTCCTATGATCAAAAAAGTTAAGATTTTTTCACAATTTATTTTAAAAAATCTAAAGCTTACTCTGACATTATGTTTTGAATTATTTTTTGTTGCTTTTTGGATATTATAATTAGAATAGAATCACTGCACTATTTTAAAACACTAGAACACACACTTTAAATGGAAACATCACCTTAATCACCCACGCGACAAGGTATAGCACGAACACTGCCAAAATCGTGTAAACGGTAGTCATTTGTGAAGCACAGATAACGAAATATTATATTATATTATCGCCAGGTGATTGCATCGGAAAGTAGGAGATTACTAACAAATGAATTTGCGTACCGATATCTTATGTATCACTTACCATTTCTTTACAACGCCCGGGATTGACTTAAAACTAACTTTTTTTTTTGTAACACTAAACTGTAATCGCGATATCGGAGAATTATCTGTGCGATAGTAGATATCGCTGTGCTGTAGCTACGAGTGTATACAATTGATCGATCGTGTCACAGAAAATATATCTATGTTGGATTTTTATGTTTCTTTCTATATTAATATCACGTCTGTGGTCATAAATTGATTATTATCTTATCTAGCCATCGTACCTATAAGTTAGAATGATTTGAAGAGAGCTAATCTTTGATTTTGCCTGAGAATCTAGTCGAAGTATGAACATTAAAAATTACGTTTTCAATTTTCATCACCAGTAATAAATAGTGAGGGTCTAAAAAACCGCTCGAGCAATATTACTGCGGATTTTACAGTAGAGTTCAATATTATTTGGTGGAAATGTATCATTTGAATCAATTGTTTCATTATCATATCCGAATTTGTAGAATTGCATTTAATATGGTGTAAATTCCAGCCATTACTTATTTTATTATACGAGTTGTTAAGAACCTAAGACTACGAAAAAGTGATACTTTTATGGACAAAACCGCGGCAGACCGCTAGTTTATCAATAAGTTTGTTAATAATAGAGTCCATGGAAGCGGATTCTCAGATTTGATCTACGTATGTACTACGTATGGTAGTTGCAATTGCAACTACGCGCTGCGTGTGCGCATAAATCGCATAATCAATAATCACGCGACTCTGTTGCTGCGCTTTTTGTCTCTACATAATTGGCTTATCTACGAATAGCTTTCAGCAGAATACATCTGTGTTATTTTTCAATACTGTTGTTTTATTGGAAATGTATAATCTGATGTGTTTTATTGTTTACAAAAATGTTCTATCTATCTTCATGTTTTTTGTATTTTAGGAGAGGAATTCCGTTCCTTAGTCCTGGTTCTTTATCATGGTTCAATGATCATGATTGGTTTACGCTCCGCATTGATCTGTTCTGATCTGTTCCACTAATTGTATTGGTGTGTATATTACTAGGTATAGATGAATTATACAGAAAGAATACAGTCAAGCTTCATTTAAAATACTTCACTATCATAGATTTGATGTCCAGATGTAGTATATATCTTATCACTATTTGATGGGCTATATTTGTCAATTCATGATCTATTGACTTATTATCTATAGATAGTTGTTGTTGCCAATTATCCTATCTAATTGAATATTTTGATATTTATAATTTAGTGGCTTAATTAGAAGGGATTTTATTTGGAAAGGAATGAAGTTTTTTAGGATATCGAAGAATGTGCTCAGAAAGAATCAGTAATTAAATCAGTGTAACCGACATAGCCCGAAGAATTGAAGTGGCATATCACTCTTAGAACTGACGGCCGCAAATCGTTGTTTGTCTGAGCATAGTACCTCATAGTATTTTATAGTAAACTTCTGTAGTGAAAACCCTAAATTAGCTAAGGGCGATACTCTAGACTTGAATCACTTATAAGGTTGCATTCAATAAGGTTGCGAACAAAACTGCATTTTAACTGGATATATCTGGATTTTATTCATTTACATAATTCGAAGTAGGTAATATTTAATACTGTTCCACTGCTGGGCACAAAAAATTACATAAACTGAAGCAGTACCATAAAAATATCAGTGTCACAAATTAGTAAAAAACCTGCCATATGTATGTACCATAAAAATATCAGTGTCACAAATTAGTAAAAAAAAAGTGTCATAATTAAGTTACCAAAAAATTGGCTGTAATCTACTCTCAAACTTAACTCAAACTCAAAAAATATTTATTCAGTTTAGGTGAATGTCGTTAGTATATTACAATAGACTCTACTACCGATTCCGGAATACACTTGAACTGAGAAGACTCCGGCAAGAAACGCAGCAACGCTTATTTTTTTAAACTTAACTCAAACTCAAAAATTACTTATTCAGTTTAGGCCCTGATAAGACACTTATGAATGTCGTTAGTATATTACAATAGACTCTACTACCGATTCCGGAATACACTTGAACTGAGAAGACTCCGGCAAGAAACGCAGCAACGCTTATTTTTTTAAACTTAACTCAAACTCAAAAATTACTTATTCAGTTTAGGCCCTGATAAGGCACTTATGAATGTCGATAGTTACAATTTTTACAATAGACTCTACTACCGATTCGGAATACACTCTACACAAAATAACAAATGCTATATGTAAACCCACCTTATTTAAAATAGCCGTAGCCAGCAAATCCTCATATGTCGACGACTC
The DNA here is from genome assembly GCA_963555595.1 of Tethea ocularis. NCBI lineage: Eukaryota > Metazoa > Arthropoda > Insecta > Lepidoptera > Drepanidae > Tethea > Tethea ocularis. The sequence continues at coordinate 13,289,423 of OY741958.1, forward strand.
TATCGGTGTGTGCGGCGGATCAGCGGCGTACCGAGCAAGCGCTGGAAGCGCTGCAGCCTCCTCCACCACCCTGGCGACCAGGCGCTTGAGCTGGACGTGAGCGCCGCTCGCGCCCTGTGCGCTTGAAGTGCTTGATGGTGAAGCATTGCGGGCTGGTGGTAGATCTGGTGAAGAGAGTAGGTAAATGTCAGTTATTTTTTAGGAAGGGTTTAAGAGTTGACTTTAAGTTAGAAGTCTTTCTTTAATATATCGCGAAAATGGTTGATCTGATTTCAATTAAAGATCTCTTAACCGACGCGAATTGTTTAGGTTAGAAGTGTATCTATGTATATACTAATAATAAAGCTGAAGAGTTTGTTTGAACGCGCTAATGTTCGGAGTTACTGGTCAGATTTGAAAAAAAATCACTAATTTATTTATTTTTTGTTGGGGGACCAACAGCTTATAAAATTTGGTATAAATACAGCTTAAGTAGTAGGTGAGCTATTTAGAGGTCCTCACTGATAGAATCACAATAGAGTAAACAAGATATGAGGTTGGTACATGCAGTAATCGTTAGATAGCAATACAAAGATCACATAAAAGTACAAAAAATAAAAACATATGTAAGTAATTTAATTAAGTCTCACAAAAGAATTGCTGACTAAGCAGACGCCTCAGTATTGGGGTGCTAATATTGAATATATCTAAATCAATAGTTCTAGATATTTTGTTATATGCATTACTTGCTCGCCACACATAAGTATTCTGCCTGTAATTAGTAGACACTATGGGCACATGTAGGATAGGGTTAATAGGAAGATACATTATCTCTGAAGGTTATAGGCTAATTGTTATCCCGGGAACGCGATAGAGAAACCGCGGTGAACAGCTGGTATATATATTATATAAGTTTTTAGCAATTTGTCATATGACTAAATATTTTTAGTGAGAATACGTAAGAAACAAGAATATTCGTCATTTCGTGGTATCTCTAGGTATTTCATGAAATCCCTGGTATCCTCATTTCCCTACCACATACCTACCTATGCTTAGTTCAAGAATAAAAGAAGTACCTATGAAATTAAAGTAGTTTCACTTTTAATATGTAGGTAGGTAGAATCAATTTCACACAGCGCCAGGTGGTATTTTGAAGACGTCATACATTAGAGTACACTAGTCATTTTAGGTGTCTACTTGAATAGAAGATATTACGAACAAATAACATGTTTAATTAACCACGAAATTATTAGTATACATAAAGTATTTCTGTCACATGCTAATGGAATGTGACTGCTCTTACAATTATACATATTTTATTTACTTGATATTTAAGTGTCAAGTTAATTTTATGTCGCATATTCGGTTAATTATTCGAGCTAATTTCGTGTTTTTATTTTCGTTTATGGTGCCAAGGTTAAGAATGATTTGGCTGAAGGTGGCAGCTTCTAGCCTTTCAAAATAATGATAAAATAAATCGGACAATTGCGAGTTAAACTCGCGTGGAGAGGGTTCCGTACATGTTTAACTAAGTTCCATAAATATTTTTAAACCTGACCCAAATTTGTTGATGGTAACTATAAAAAGTTTTTTTTTTTTGAAAAATCGTCTTTTCTAAAAATGAAACCTAGCTACATCGATTTATCGCCCTCGAAACCCCCTACATACAAAATTCCATGAAAATCGTTGGAGCTGTTTCCGAAATTCAGATTATATATATATATCCATGAATTGCAGGTTTAAAGGTATTAGATAGACTTCTCATAGGTTTTCCTGTAATCTTTAGGTAAAGAACTATTATCTGATTTTTTTTCAAAATATTTGGCCCAGTAGTTTCGGAAATAAGGGGGGGGGGGGGCTGGGAATGGTCAATTTTCGCCAATTTTTCGCCTATTTTAAAATAACTTCAAAACTATTTATATTAAAATTCTAAAAAAAATATATTTGCATCCTGATAAAAAGGATTCCCTTTCATTTGATATGTTACACAATATTGTCTGCAAAACTTTTTTTTTTAATTTTCTAATTTACCCCCCAAAATTAGCCCCCATGTTTGAAATTAATTTATTTACGTAACACGTCCATGTTTGGATCATCGACTTACATATGTGTACCAACTTTCAACTCAATCCAGTCCAATATTTTCGGACAGACAGACAGACAGACAGACAGACAAACGAGTGATCCTATAAGGGTTCCGTTTTTTCTTTAGAATTTCGGAACCCTAAAAAGAACCCTTGCTGAGTTTCTTGCCGGAGTTTTCTCACCGTTAGAATCAATTGTAACTTTTGATGTTCATAAGTGCCTTATCAGGGCCTAAACTAAATAAATGAAGATTTTAAGATTGTGTTTTAAAAATCTGGCATACCGGTTTGACAGTTGAGAGTTTCTAATCATGAAATAGGGTAGTTTACTGACATATCAATTATGCTCCTTTTTAATAAATGTCAAAATGATAGTTTATGTGGTATTTCGTATGAAATACACTATGACGTCGTAGTTTCACAACATCTACTCTTAGTGGTTCTAGTGGTAATTAAAAATCATAAAAAGCATTAAATGTACCACATATTTGATGGTTCCACGTGTTTTTACATGTTTTATGCATTGGTTAGTGTTTGGTCATTTATTTTTGACACTGTCAACTGAATTTATAGGCCCTTTTTGACAGTACCTATATACATACATCCGTGAGACGAACATACTATGACAAGCCCCACATAAAGACACTTGTCTCAGGTCTATTATAATGTGACTACTCTAACTTGTATATTTCTGCTTACACCGTTTAGCAAGGATTGGGACATATCGCTCAAACCTTTACACCTGACTGTTATAGCATTTGTTAGGACAATCTCGGTAACTGTTCAAACAAGATAATAAGTGAGGTGTCATATAGTTAGCACACCAAAACAAACACTCGAACATGTAATACCGTTTGTATATAGATAGGTATACCTAGTAACTGGTATAAAGCGTGTGTATCTATGTAAATGCGATTTCTTTTGCGTGAATATGTCAAAATTAGATAATTTTCATTACGTTTGTATAATGATTAGATATGAATTAGAAATCATTTTTGCATGCCGTTCTTAATATTGGGTGTTACAATATTGTGATTAAAATTAATAAACAAGTATTAGGTGTCTTTTACATATCTTTATTAGTTTATTATACAATTATGCCTGTATCTCTCACTGCAAGAAATATTGGCTTTATGAATATTTTCTATAACTAACACCCAGGGTGGTCTCTGGGGGTGGCGAGCAGTGCAACCGCCCGGGGCCTCGCTCTTGCAAGGGCCTCGCGCATTCGCGCATCAACCTAAGTAGAAAACTCGTAATTAATTTTAATCTTAGAAAACCGCAAACATTATTTTTGCATCCCTGATTCTTTTAAGACATAAATGAACCATAGTTTATCATGATAAATAGTTTGTTATCTTTGTGTATATAAATTTTTGTTACTAACTTAGTATTTCTCGTCAAGCACCATCATTAAAACTAGTACCACAAAGCCAGGAACTCACACAATTTACCCGCCCGGAGCCTCGCAATGAATAAGGCCGCCCCTGTTTAAGAGGAGATATTTCTGACGTTACTAGTGAAAATTACCAATTTAAAAAAAAAACTATTCCCCGTCACATATTCTCTAGTTTATTTCCAAATCTCTTGGAACAATGAATACAGAGAAAAAGCATTTTAGAATCATCATTTCACACATAGCATCGCCTTAACACTATTACCATTTTAACAAAACTATTCATGTACATAATAACAATTAATATTAATAGTTAATTAAGTTGTTACATGGACACTTGACCCGGTGACCTCTTGTTTGTATCATCATTATGTCGTATTTAATTTTCGTCTCGTCAGTCGGCCATCTTGTGCATTGTTTATTTTTATCGTCGATGTTAAGGTCTCGCACTGACCTTTGGTTTATTACCTTATTTTATGTAGAGAATACACTAAGAATATGCGTGTTATGTTACTCTGTAACATGATTGTTATTCCAAACTAGCAAAATCTAGTATATCAATAACATATTGTTATATTTTTTATAGCTTTTTATGTCGGCGTCAGCGACAGCCAAGCGATACAAACAGTATAGTGTTCGTCCAGTGGTATCAGGATTCGACGCAAGAAACTCCTCATGGGCCCGATAGATTTATTGTAGCAATTTGAAAATTAAATAATCACTTACAGACTAACATTATGATAGACTTCAGTATCAGTTGAAACAACGGTTGCACTGACGTACGTACAGCTCGAGAGCTCGTGAAAAAGTGTTCGATCCGAATGTAATAAGCCCACCCACAAACTATGGTCATCGAGTCCGTCAGTGTTGCCACTATTTCAAGCAATACCTCTACCACGATTATAAATTGAGCCAATCAAGTCTGACCAACAACCCAACTCTCCGACGTATACCTACATATTTTTTATTTTACATATTTCGACGACTAAAAATATTTGCAAAGAATTCAAAGTAGAGAATTTGAATAATATTCATAAATTTAACTATTTCTATCCAGAAAAAGGGAGTGTAATTTTTACAGTATTCATGTACAGTCATGAACAAAAATACACTACGTTTAATGGCCAGTTCGGCAATAAGTTGTCACGATGAACGAAAAAATAATACACCTTATTATTTCAATAAATGAATGTTTCGATTATATTATGCAGTTGTAAAATTCTAATTTACATGGACCAACGTCAGATATTTATTTCGTTTGGCCCTACTGCCCTACTAATGAAGATCAAAAGCTTTGAAGTCATTCACCGATTCTGAATTCGACAGGGAAGAAACTCAATAAAGCAAATGATTAGGAAAATTAGACCTATTTATTACCTTCGCAATCTAATAATTTTATAATTTCTGCTTAATTTATTTTATTTATGTTTTAATATTTATTTACAACAAATAATCCCGGAAATACAATATATGTAAGTATAATATAATTAAAAAATATATTCATATAAAAAGTCACCATCAGCCATGGAGTCTGAATGTTGCAGCCCTAACAACTTTAATATAAATTTTTATTCGGATATTTTATGTAAGTAAGATGCACATAACATATTGAGAGTGCCAATTTCCAGTGTTTGAAAGATGTGTCTCGTAATTATTTTTAATCTATACTAATAATAAAGCTGAAGAGTTTGTTTGTTTGTTTGTTTGTTTGTTTGTTTGTTTGAACGCGCTAATCTCTGGATCTGCCAGTGGGATATGGAAAAACCTTTTTGCAATTGAAAGCCCATTTATTAAGGAAGGTTATAGGCTATAGAACATCACGCTACGACCCTCAGGAGCTGAGCAATGATAAAAAGAACGTTAAGCGGGAGCACGTATAGCATGGGTGAGCGATGCGACGCGGTTGTCAATGGATGACAGCGGTCGCCTAGGTAACAGTTTTTTGTTATTTTTAACTGTCATCAAGACGAGGTTATCAATTCGTCGGAATCTTTTTTATGTATGTTCCTCGATTACTCGAAGATGCCTGACCCGATTTGGAAACTATACATACAGGTGGTCACATGGTCACCAAGTCAGGGTCTGATGATGGGATCTTGAAGAAATCGAGGGAACTCTTCAAATTTTATAGGCACTAACAATGTTTTTCATATATTTTCTAAAACTATTCAGATATTTGCGTCTGGTAGTCGTCACATGTTGCTGAACTGATGATGGAAGGTACAACTCCTTAACGGGTAGGAGTTAGGGGATAAATCTCTAAATATTATAGGAACGATGATGGAAAGTACAACGCTAATATGCTTATCCTAGGTCAGTGACCTTGAGAGTCATTGATTACACATAAGAAACTAAAAAATGAAATACTTTTAACAAAAAAAAACCACAAAGGCACTAATAAGTATAAAATAACTATGTAAGAACTCTACTCTGATAGTTTTGAAGTCAACGAAATTAGCCATTGCTGTTGCATCATCAGATATTTATTGCTGCTACACTATTGACAGGTAGAAGGACGGCTCATTTCACTTCTAAACAGACTCTTACGGTATTTCTTGAAAAAGACAGCGTACGCTCTATACGTAAAAATGGACCATTGGGCAAGGTTTTACAAGATGCAAACCTAATAATATGGGATGAGTGCACATGACTCATAGAGCTCATCTAGAGGCTTTCGATAGAACTCTCAGAATTATAAAATGCACAAATAGCCATGGGTGGAATAACTTTGATGTTTTCTGGTGATTTCAGATAAACGTTGCCTGTTAGGGAAACTAGATCAGATATTATTAAATCTTGCTTATCTGTTGAATTATTGAAACTGTATACCAAAATGAGGAGTCACTTGGGTAGAGGAAGCACAGATTTCCCAATAAAGCTCCATTTAATCGGGGATGGGAAAGTACCTGAATCAGATAAAAAAAATAGCTATTGACAAATACGTTGGTGAAATTGTGACCAACACTGAAGACCTGATCTGTAGAGTATATCCGGATATAGCCAATATCGACCAAAAAAAACATTAATGGATGTGTGAGAGGGCAATTTAATTTAATTAGCTGCCAGAAATATAAGCGTTGACGCCATCAACGACAAAATAATGGCTAAACTACCAGCCGACAGCGTAGTTTTCGAATCGGACCAGTAACTCCGGAGATTCACGCGTTCAAACAAACAAACAAACTTTTCAGCTTTATTATTTAATGCTAAATAGCTTTCCACCCGCGATGCCACCCGCGATCAGTCAGTCAATTAACCAACTTCAAGCGGAGGTTATCAATTCGTTGAAATCTTTTTTTTGTATGTTCCCCGAATACTCGAACGCCTGGACCGATAAGGAAAATTATTTTTTGTTTGAAAGGATATACTTCACAAGTGGTCCCATGATCACCAAGTCAGGATCTGATGATAGGATCCTATACAAATCGAGGGAACTCTTCAAATTTTATAGGCACTTACAATGTTTTTCATAAACTTTTCAGCTTTAATATAGAATGCTAAATAGCTTTCCACCCGCGATATCACCCGCGATCAGTCAGTCAGTCAGTCAGTCAATTAACCAACTTCAAGTGGAGGTTATCAATTCGTCGGAATATTTTTTTTTTGTATGTTCCCCGAATACTCGAACGCCTGGACCGATTTGGAAAAATATTTTTTGTTTGAAAGGGTACACTTCACAAGTTCTATGGATCTGATGATAGGATCCTGGACAAATCGAGGGAACTCTTTAAATTTTATAGGCACTTACAATGTTTTTCATCATACTTTCTAAAGCTATTCAGATATTTGCGTCTGGTAGTCATCATCTTATGTTGCTGAGCTGATGATGGAAGGTACAACTCCTTAATGGTTAGGAGTTAGGGGATAATTCTTTAAATGTTATAGGAACGATGATGGAAACTACAACGCTAATATGCTTATCCTAGGTCAGTGACCTTGAGAGTCATTGATTACACATAAGAAATTCAAAATTGAAAAATAAAAAACTTTTAACAATAAATAGGACCGCCTTCAAAGGCACTAAAAAGCAGAAAATAACTATTTAGGAACTCTAATATGATAGTTTTGAAGTAAGCGAAATAAATCTGCGGTACCATGATATCGGTTCAAATTTTTGTTAAAAGTTTTATATATTTAGATTGGCTATTGGACGCTGATCAGTGTTATTATCACCATCGGCATCAGCGTAGGCATCAAAGTGACCATAAGAAAGATCTTGGGAAAAACGTAACCTTTTGATGGGTTGGTCTTCTGTACCAAATTTGGCATACTGGTTTCCATTTCGATATACTTCAAATACAAATGGGTATATTTGACCGGCTGCAACTAACTCGCAGAAATGTAGAGTGTTGTAACATCTAATTTATACTTTTCTTTTGTCCCATGATTGTTGCCAAGACGGTCATGAGACATAACAGCAAATTCATCCCAATTGTTCGTCATATGCATTGCATTGCACCAAGCTTTTATGTGAGTTCAAAAGCAGTATTGATATCAACTTCGATGCAAATCACCCCCAAAATAACTTTCTACCCTTTTTTAACCCCGATAGGCGATGAGTTTCAATAAAATACAAAACACGTCTTCCATCAATTATCTTAAAGAATGTTTATGCAAAATTTGAAGTAGATTGGACCAAGGAATCACGTTGTTCCATACAAACTTTGTCCCAGTTTTTCAACCCCTAAGGATTTCGGAAGATCCTTTCTTATAGGATGCCTACTTCATACGAAGAACACACCCTCTAAATTTCAGGTCTCTACGATCAGCGGTTTAGGCTATGCGTTGATCCGTCAGACAGTCATTCAGGACTATGCATGTTAAATAGATATTAGACCACCAAATTTATGTAATGGTACCAGACTTCAAGTAAAATTTCTAGATTTCTGTCATAGTAGCGATTGGTTTTGACTGAGCCAGCAGTTGGGCAAACAGTACTGATACCTCGCATTCCGATGATACCCACAGATTTACCATATAGATTTAAACGAATAGGTACAATTTCCTGTGAAATTACCTACCTATCGTCTGAAGTAAATATAAATAAAGCACAAGGACAAACTTTTAAGCATGTTGGAATATATTTAAGAGAAAACTGTTTTTCCCATGGACAATTATTATGTTGCCTTATCTAGATCAGGTTGCATAGGCTACTTTTTATTTGGAAACGCGGGTGGAACCGCGGGGGACAGCTAGTATAATATAAAAAGGAAATACAACTTCTTGGGCATCTATAAATTTTATTATCTTCTCTGAAACCAGTCTAGTACAGTTAAAAAGAAAAGCTTAAACATTTTAATTTGAAACTAGAATTGTGTTGTAAAGAATGAAATAGATGCGTCGTTAGTATAGTCTAACTTATGTGGTATTTATAGCGGTACGATGAATGATAAATCAAATAAGTTAACAAGACATGTTCAAAACACTTGTACTCATATTTTACATTACTCATATCCATTGAATTAAACTGTGAGTCAACTTGAGTCACGGTTAATTTTTTTATTGATTTTAAGTTTAATTTGCGAACTGTTGTAGGTATACGCAGCTCTTATATAGTGTCAATACTGTATTTATATGAATTGCTTCGTATTTTTGGTAATAATTAGTTATGAAAAAGTTATTTATTGTAAAAATTAAATCGTTATGAAATTTTGTGAATAACCCTTGTTAGTAGGTATGCCTCAACCGTTTGAAGATCATCACAAATGTCTCTTTACTAATGTGTCAGTTTCTTGAAGTAATTTTTTTGTTTGACCACAATCTCACCATGTTCAGTGAAGTTGTGGCCGAAGGTGGCAAGCACTAGACTAGAAGGGAACAAATTTTGACCGCGACTGTACTAACCTAATTATTTATTATTCGCAATGTCAAGAGCACACAAATTTCAACACCTGCCTTTATAAACAGCTCGATACTGGTCGACATTGCACTTCGTTATTACCTTCGTCTATTATGAATTAAGTTATTATGAAACTAGTTTCTGCTACACGGTTTTGCTGCTTTTCCCGAAGGATGTAGAGTCCTAATAAATGTAAAAATATGTTGGTTTATGCTTTTAGTGATGGTAGAGTCTATTGTAATATTTGTAACTATTGACATTCATAAGTGCCTTATCAGGCCCTAAACTGAATAAATGAGTTTTGAGTTCGAGTGGATTGTAAATACTAGAGCTGTGATCATAGCTATGACTAAATAATCCATTTATTACCAATAGCTTTAATTTATTGTCAGTTGGACGTTTAATTGATGAATGTGTACGAGTTAGCGTTACCATATTTCCACTGTTGCAATTTAAAAAAAATATTTTTTGTACTCTACAATCATGACGTAATTACCCTTTGGTAATTTCAATAGTAGGTACCTAACGGCAAAATCTGTAATAATTCGTGATAATACAAAATAAATAATTGCAGAAATATTATTTAATTTTAATACTGTACCTTCAGAAAACCTAAAGGTGAATGATAATTATACAAAATAATGTGGTTATTTTACTACATACTTGAATTGTTTTTTAAATGCCTAGGTCTAGAGCAGTCTTTCTCAAAGTGGGCGATACCGCCCCTTGTGGCGGCCTACAAGAGGGCGGTGAAAGGCTAGAAAAAATAATAATTATGGTATGTTTTCATTTGAATACAAGTTTCTTGAAATATTATAAAGGTGCGGTTTAATTTAGTTTAAATTAAAAAGTAAGTAAGTTTAAGTAAGACTAGTTATGGCACGCTATAATTAAATTAAAGTAATGATTGCCATTGCGATGTTTAACATAGTGTAAAAGTAAAAAAAAAATGGGGGGCGATAAAAAATAATAAATTTTCAAAGTGGGCGGCAGATGAAATAAGTTTGAGAACCTCTGGTATAGAGGTAAATATTTTCGTATAAAGCAAACTGGACGTCCTTTGCGAATAACTTTTAAAAGGTAAGTATACGTATGTGAACGATTTATTCCATTTATGTGCGAATCGAGGTTAGGTAGGGTTTTATTTATAAAAACTATTTTATTGAATATCTGACTGTATTACTGACCATCTGGCCGTATTTTCGCTAAAACCTTCATAATATTGGAGAAGAAATGGTCTAAATAAACCCTGATCAAAATTCGATGTAAAAGGATGATGAATGCTGATATTTCTAGAATTTAAATTTATAACAATAATCAAGCACTAACGAGAAGTATTTTTATGATTTGCGTATGGCCAAAGATTTATGATAGAAGCCTTGCTGAGTTTCTTGCCGGAGTCTGTTGATTTGATATATTTTTTTTCTTGTACGAAAAAATAACATTGAATTAGAAAAAGTCTTACATGAAAAGTTGTCAGTCTTTATGAACCAAAGACACCGATACAACCGATACGAGTTAGTTACCAGTGACCCTGTATTATCGAGTGCATCAGGTGCATGTGCATAGATTATTTTGAATAACCTGTGGAACTTTTTGAGAGTTCGCTCTGTCCACTTATCATTGTTGTATGTTGTGTTGTTTTTGCTTTTTATTTAATTATATAATATGCAGAAAGTATTAAGAAGTGGTGTCAGAAAGATAGTGTTAAAAGTTATAGAATGCTCTCCTACCGAATGTCATTCAACTGTCAAAATAATTATAATTATATCAAAATATTATTATACTCAGTAATTAATCAGTAGGTATAGTTACTGAGGCTTCTGGTAGTAATAAGGTAGGTAGTAAAACATGAAACACTTACCTAAAATCTCATCGAGCCAGTAACACGAGATGTACAGGAATATGGCAACACCAAGCCAAAACCCGATGAGCAACACGGCCAGGTATTCCCACATGATGTCGCATCACTAGCACTACGGATGTCACACCACTATGTTTTTATTTAATTTGTATAATTATTTTAGGACATTTTTACTTTGTAATAAAGCTTTGGATGTTTTGAGTTTTCTTGTGGTACGAGTCTACAATTTTTTGTTTTTAATATACTTATTATTATTTGTTCGTCTAACGAAGAACGGACCATCGATGGCGCAGATGACTGTTAAGAGTTGGACGGCTTGGTAAATGAATGGTCACCTTTACTTCCTTCATGAATAAATATGAATAGGTTTTTAAAGGGTTATCATTTAAAGTTAGATTTTTTCTAATCTTACCAATAATATATTTTTTATGAAAGTTGTCTTTTCTTACTGTTATGTGTTGTAAACAATAAAATATTTTGTATTTTATTGTACCTATCGTTAGCTTTTTTCGAAAAAAGTAGATCAATTTGCCTTGCAGTAAGAAAACTAAATTTTTACGAGATTTTTTAATAATCGTTTTTTGTTCGTCATTATTTTCTTGAAGGAACCATAATTATTGTTTTTAATCTATTTGCATAGTTATCGAATATCTTGATATTTAACACATTTTGTTTACTAGTTTCGCAGCCTTGATCTTATCGCGTTCAGGATGTGAGTGGAGAAATATTCTGTTCGTAATTACAAAACAGTTTTTATTATTGTTATAGCCAGTGGAATGTCAGATAGGGAGTTAATTTTAACGTTTTCCAAGAACCTCATTTTCTATTATAACAAAATGGTAGACGTTTATTATTAACATTTATGTTATTTTATTGCATTTCCGTTACAAAGTGTTTGTTAATGTTCCTGTTATTGTTACAAAATCCGTCACAAAACACGTTATTGTTACGGAACACAAAATGTGTGTTGATTGTTTAAAAAAGTGCAAGCGTTCTCGGCCATGTTGGTAAATAATGGGATCGTTACATCGACGCGTGTTCCTGTGACTTGTAGTCTTGTTAAAGGAGATGCCTGCTGGGCTACCACAAGTAAATAGTCTTATAATTCATTGAATTTGGCTACTATTGACGCCAATTGTAATAAAACTACAATAAATTAGTTTTCACGATATCTCTATAAAAGTCGAACGAGGCCGGCCATAGACGAATTTTACCGGAACCATAGATCAGATTCCAATTTTTTTCATTATTAGGAATGAAGGAAAAAGCTAGGCGTGGGACAACAGCTAATAATATGTTGGCAAACCAAAATAAATAAATTACTGCTTACTAGCTGTTCCTCGCGGTTTCACCCGCGTTCTTGCGATGAAAGTAGCCTATAGTACACAGGGATAATGTAGCTTCCTATTAGTAAATATTTTTTACCTCCGAACATACAAAACCTCTTTATAATATTAGTGTAGAATCATGTATGAGTTAATTTGTATTCTCTCTGTTTTTCCAATGGAATAAAATGGAATATAAATCCATTATCAAAGTAAGTACAAAATAAAGATTTGTCGTCGACGATTCATCGGTTACCTACCGTCATTATGAGGATAATTTCAATTCATGTTGGTTGGGTACGCAAAAAACCTTGGGCCTCACACCACTGGTAGTCGAAACACGTTTGTTCCGCCAATTTAAGGTTCGGAGATACCTACAAGGTAATTTTAAAGGTAATTTACTTACAGTACAGGTAACGAAATGCAATGTTGCCATGCAAATTAAGTTATTTGGATGTCCGATTAATTATTATAATTTACATCACATAAAATTAACAAGTCTATGTTTTTTATTTGTTCCTTATTACGGGGCTTCTTTTAACGATTACTAAAATATTTTTCTTTCTTACTTTCGTCGTCGACCGGTCGGACGGGCCCTTACGGGGTACCTAGATGATATTTACATAAGTAACATTGACATTTATGTTATTTAGATATTTTTCCTTATAACCCGTGTATGTAAATTTGATTTTAATTAGGTTTTTTTTTATTTATGAATATAAGGAAAATCTCAAGTTGAAAATCTGTCATCAAGCACCGGCGAGTTCCGGTAGTTGCACTTAAGAGCCTTCTAAGCTTTGTAGTCGGCAATACATTGATAAAACACTCTGGTAAATACCTAGCTAATGACAATAGGCGATGGCAAACACTTACCATCAGGTAGACCTGCCTTCCTACATAACAATAAGAAATAATCCTGCTAAATGTAAGGGAGGCCGAAAGAGCCCAGGCAGAACAGGGACCTCCTGTGTTTATCGCTGTATATGCTCTTATAACAGGATATTTCTGGGCAAGCGTGCTAAATCGGCCTCGTCATCACTCCTGGTCAGAAGACAAAAAAATTTTTGGAATAGTATAGCATTTTTAAAGACCGCTGTCGGTAAAAAAGGCTACAAAAATATAAGTATAGAATCGCTAATATGTCATAGCACTGTCGTGCCAAAAACCGCTATGTAGCTAAGGTCGATAGTCAAGGAATTACCCTAAATTACGTATTCCGCGTACTATCGATGCGACCTACATCACGTTTCGTAAATATTATCTATAGATGTCTATGCTATGAGTGCATTCCGAAGGTCGGACGTTTAGTAAGGCAATGGGTGAACTGATAGCTTATTTAAAATGGTACGGTTATCACGTAGGTACTTACGTCGCTTTGTCACGTTGTGGAAATGCTGTTACTGCTATTTGGGTTAGCGGCGGAATTTTATGTTTTTTTTTATTGAGTAATTGTTTTTGATAGTAAGTATCATTAAGCTTCGGCTCCTAATATTTAAGCGATTGTTTATATAAGTATCTAGAAACTAACATGAAATCTTTTACGATAGTAAGTAGGTAGAATTCAAATTGGATTCGAAATGTTCCATTGGACGCTAGGGAGCGCGGTCCGGGAAAGTAAGAGCATTCTCCGACATTCGTCCGTTTCGCACTTTGATATGAGAATCTAAACACCTTTCAGACCTAAATTGGAATTTCACCCGCAACGCATATGTGAAGGTAAAATTTTCTGATCAAGCCTTGCTCTCTTTGCATTCTTGCATCACCAAAATAGGCAATTTGAAAGTGCCAAAAATAAAGGATCTAAGATTAATAAGTGTTTAATACATCTAAACACAGATGGAAACATTAATTATCTTGTTCTTTTTTATAATTAGCATTTCATACTGTAAATTATGACATTCATACAAATAAATAAAATTGAAGCGTCTGTTATGTTTGCAATGTCAAAATAACAGCTTTCACTGGCAGAAGCTTATGTTAGCAGGAGTAAGGCTACTTTTATTTTAGAAAAATAATTAGGGTCCCAGGCAAAAAAAACCGTGATATTTCCGGATCCCGGAAACATGGGTGAAACGTAACAGGGCTAGTTTCATACAAAATTCCAAATAAACGGTTTAGAACATTTGAAAAAAGGTGATTTGATGATGACACCTTGTCATGTTGGTCCAAATAAAAACCCTAAAAGGTATAATAATATCCGATTTTACTCACGATATAATAAGTTACAATCATAACCAACCTTAAGGGTCATCCATTACGCAGCGTTATGTTATTTAATAATAGTTATACCTAACTTGATACTTTCCAATAGCAATTTCCTCATGCCCACGGACGGTCGTCCGACCACTTTCATCATAGTGAATAGCATGACGACTCCCAGGCATATGCACAATTCAAATGTATCCCTTGTTAAGGTTTATGCAGTATCTATATGGTGGCATTTATATTATTCACTAGCAACCGGCCCGGCTTGGAGCTTGCTCGCCGAGTGTTATCCGCGCGGCATGAATTTCTGACATCTTCAACAATAATCGTCATATTTCAGCCAGTTTACATAAAGCCATAATAAATTATACACTTGAACCTTTGTCATGAATCACTCTGTTCAATAGTGAAAACCGTATGAAAATCCGTTCAGTAGTTTCTGAGTTTATCGTATAGGTACTAACCTGTTAAAAAGACCCATTTACAAAATAAAAATGGGGTCAAATTGCTTAGGCCGTACATATTTCGACTGCCGCACTAGGGTTTTTAGGCTTCTGTAACTCAATAGGAAAAAACGGAACCCTTATAGAATCACTTTGTTGTCCGTCTGTCTGTCAGTCAAGACCCTTTTTCTCAGGAACGCGTGGAGGTATCAGGTACGAAGCAACATCTTATAGCCCAGGAATAATTGCGAAAAGCATATTTTTTTTTTTTGTAATAGTTTTTATGATTAATACATAGAATAACTAGATTCTAACTAAAGTAATCAGTTTCTTTTGTCACTGACTGTACATGCAAAGCGGAAGATGTCTACTTCCTAGGCAGTACAGTACATCCCGTAATAGGGATGTCAGATTCGTCACGTTCACTTTTCACATCACTTTCCACATAAAACACTCGTTAGTAACTTGTCGAGTGTCTACTTTACTTACATGGCTGTTCTGCTCGACCTGATCACTTAAAAGGTCTTTTAACTTGAAGTGTTTTTAAAATAGAAAGTAAGTTTATGTAAAGGTAAAACCTTTACCTTTTAAGTCTATATTATTATTTATGTAAAGCTTAAAAGAAAGTAAAATTGAATCCAAAATGGATTTGTTTAGTACCAAAAAGGGTAATTTCGCTGGTTAGGCAGCCACTACGAATTGGCGATCATTTTCACCTTTTTATCAAAATAACGTAGTCTCAGTTTCTAGAGTTGCACCACATCTCTTTTACTATTTTGATGTCAGTGAATATACCTAATATTTAATAACTAGCTGTACCCCGCGGTTCCACCCGCGTTACCAAGATAAAAAGTAGCCTATGCAACCTGATCTAGATAAGGCAACATAATAATTGTACATGGGAAAAACAGTTTTCTCTTAAATATATTCCAACATGCTTAAAAGTTTGTCCTTGTGCTTTATTTAGGTATAGTGACTGCAGAAGATAGGTACTTTCACAGGAAATTGTACCTATTCGTTTAAAACTAAATGGTACATCTGTGGGTATCATCGGAATGCGAGGTATCAGTACTGTTTGCCCAACTACTGACCCAGTCAAAACCAATCGCTACTATGATATTGTTTCTAAGAAATTTTACTTGAAGTCTGGTTCCATTACATAAACTCGGGGGTCTAATATCTATACATATAAGATGCATTGTCCTGAATGACTGTCTGACGGATCAACGCACAGCCTAAACCGCTGATCGTAGAGACCTGAAACTTAGAGGGTGTGTTCTTCGTATGAAGTAGGCATCCGATAAGAAAGGATTTTCCGAAATCCTAAGGGGTTGAAAAACGGGGACAAAGTTTGTATGGACCAACGTGATTCATTGGTCCAATCTACTTCAAATTTTGCATAAACATTCTTTAACAGAATTGACGCAAGACGTGTTTTATATTTTATTGAAACTCATCGCCTAACGGAGTTAAAAAGGGATAGAAAAATATTTTGGGGGTGATTTGCATCGAAGTTGATATCAATACTGCTTTTGATTTAAATTACATTTTATTTTGACACGTTTGAAAACTCAATCCTATTTTATTCAAAATTAGTATAGATAGATAGATACCATAATAGGAGAAAAAAAACGTTTTCCCGAAAGTAGTTATGTCCGAACCAAAAATATTAATTATTTTTTACTTGAACATTATCTTTAAAATAGCCAGGCTAACGCATTGGCGGAAAAAGCGGCCTCGTGGGAACGGGCAGCTTTTTCCGCCAATGCGTTAGCCTGGCTATCCAAAGAGGAAACCCTGCCAGCCTTCGGGAAACTTGCCGTTGATCGGCAGCATCGTGCGCCTCGAGGAATTATTTGTTGTAATATTGTTACTACCTTATGAAATTAATCGTTTAGAATGAATATGTATTATGTTAATACTAGAGTTAAAATATTTAAATAAATATAGGTATATTCTATTAATACTAGTGTTTAAATATTATTACAAATATTTGTTTTTATATTATTGAATAATACCTAACCTAGGTACAATTCTCCATTTTCAAAAAACCTTGATCTGTTAACAAAATATAGGTACGTGTAAATTTTATTAAGCTGTTTACTTTCGCAACGTATCACAGTTTAGCAACCGAGTAAACTGCATTACAGTAGTTAATTTATATGGTAGGTACTCAAGTACCGTGCAATTATATAATTTCGTAATGATCACATAAAATACCGTGTGATCGATGTAGTATTAAGGTTACACTTACTATCATGTGATTTCTTAATACGCTGATAGAAGATTGATAGGGTCAAAGATCGATGTGTTTTGTAGTTTTTGAAGATAAACACTGATGTCTTAATATATCTTAATATATTAGCAATAGGGTCTGTAATAGGGTACACCAAACGCGTCGCGTATCTTTCAGACATAAATCTTTCATATCTCCTACTAAAAGTAGGCCATTTCGTATATAAGAAGCGCGCTGAAAGTTATTAAAAAAAAAATCGTTCAAGTGCGAGTCGGACTCGCGCACGAAGGGTTATATAAAAATGGCAAAAAAATCATGTCTGTTGTATGGGAGCCCCTTTAAATATTCATTTTATTCCCTATTTATTGTTATAGAGTCAACAGAAATAGGTATATCATCTGTGAAAATTTTCAACTGTCTCACTATCACGGATCATGAGATACAGCGGTCAGTTGGTCTATCTGTCACAATGCCTGGTGACAGATAGACAAACAACGGAGTATTAGTACCTAATAGTACTGTTTATTTACTCATGTGGTAATAGGGTCTCGTTTTACCCTAATAAAAAAAAAGCTAAGTCTATACTGAGCAAAGGTAGAAACCTATACAGCCACATTTCGATGGCATTATAAAAATCCTGTTTACTGTTAGAGTGTAATGGATGTGACTGAATCGTTTCAGAGTACCAGATGCCTGTTTCTGTAGACCTTCTAATAATAATTGGTACCAATAATTGTTCGCGATTACCTATGTAAGTTTCATGTAATACTAGGCACGTACCTGTGATACATAAAAATTAATAAATAGATGATAACATTAACTCGTTATGAAATACTTAAAGCAAGTTTTTCAATAGGTTTTAAACGGAAATTTGCGTGACCAAGCTCCAAGTCAGTGCTCGTAAACTGTTTACTGTTGAATAAGTTAATACAACGCACTTACTGGCTAAGTTACATCATTATTATAGACTTATTTAAAATCATATTTAGCTTTGTAATGCGGCATGCAGGCATCTGAAAAATTGCAGTTTGGATGCAGTTTTTTTGCAGTTGACATACCTAACTGCATAAACTGATAATATTTACACACAGAATAAAGATGTAATTCTACTGTGATTTGCAGATATTTTAACGGACAAGAAGGTGTTAGCCAGAAGTGGCTATGGCACCCTTACGCGGACAAAACGATTTGTCGGTTAATCGTAGTCGGTTGGCAGTTTTGATGCAGATATGTCAACTGCAATTGTGCAGATGGCGTGCAGTTGTAATGCATACCGATAGTTTAGACATATACTTAAGTGTGATTTTTTACCACAGCAAGTATTAGCTATCGATCATAGTCTAGTAGAGTATTCGTAGCAATTCCTTAACCATAAATAGAAAAGCAATGCTTTTTCCATTAGAAGCTATAGCGTAGTATAAGTAACGTGGGAAACTGTAATTATAAAAGATGCGAATGTGTCGATAATGCGGTCTCTCAGACGTTACATCACTACGAAAGAGTACTTAACTAACACTCACGTAAGTAACTCAATGAGGACTTTTTGGCGGGAACTTGCGAAGTGACGTTGCGTTTTCGTTTTATTTTCATAAAATCATGTATTTTGAGTTTTATTGAATATTATCGGTGGTATTTTGTCCAATAAAGATCAATATAAGTGCACCAGTGAAGTGAAATGAAATGATTACGTGTATAGTGGCTTTTTAAGTTGTCTCAAGAAGTCCATGAAAAGTTTTAGTAGAACGGCTACCATTGTACTAAAACCTAACTAAACTGACTGACTATGACTCGAAGAAGACTTAACATGACTTGAACTTTGAAACTTGACGATTGACGAGAATTTTATACATGAAGAATATAAAAATACCTACATTGCTCAACTTGACACTGGCAAAATACACGAAGTGTGATGCCAAAATAAAAAAAAAAAAAAAAAGTAACTCAATTGTTCGATAAATTTGTTTTTTTTTATTAGGCCCGTCGAAGTATTTTACATTTAGTACTGACACATAAAAAATATAAAAATGAAAGAAAATAAGAGAGAACTAAATTGATGGCACGTGTAAGGGAATAGATAAGGGCTTCATGAGTTAAAATAGAGTAGGTTAGTTCAGTATACTTAACGTTGCAACAAATTTAATGCGGTTGCTAGGCAACGAGGTTATGTTAATGTTAGGGCTTATTGTACCAATAAACTGTTGATAAGAGATATGTTGCATTGCCAAGTAACTATTGCTTAATCTATGATATTGCATAGTTACGTAGCACTATGTGTATCTAGTGACAATAAGTGAAATGACGATGACGTTACCGATCCACACATTTGTAACGTCAACGTCATTTCAAAGGACGTACCTACCTTTATTCAATCATAGTAAGGTTATAGTTAGGTTACATTAACCGCCGAAAGAACGCAAACTGGGTTGCTCGTGTCATTTAACTAAAATCTTGACCATAACCATAACCGACCGGGAGATCGGTCATCGTCAAAGTGACTCGGTCAAAGCATGGTAATAGTTAAGTTAACTTTGACTATAACTTTAACTAAAATGTATGAGCAACCGACCCTAAGGAAGGACCTATATCTTTCGGTGGCTCATGGATAATAGGACGCGCATCCCTACATAAAAGAAAAAATAGAATTCCAATAACTGCAATTCAAATTAGGTAACTTTTAAATTGTTACCTAAAGGTTTTTTTTTTAAATGGAGTAACTAACAATGTGATTCTTTACACAGGTAAAGCTGGGAGCGAGAACAGGCTAGTGGCTACATTTTCAGCTAAAAAAAAGGGACAAAACATTGAAAAATTGGGAATTCTTGTTTGGTACTCATGCGCAAACAATCTTTCAAAGTGAAGTGAAAGAGAGGAAAGTGAAAAATGATTAGAAAATCAGAGTAACGGCTAAAACTCATGTATGTTTATGAAACTTTTCCAAATGTTACGCATCTGCGCACGCGATCTAGATTTCCAAATACCGTAGAATGAAACTGGATTGCTAAAACTTGGCTAGAACATCTCATTTTATTTACATGCTAGGTCAGTGATTTAAAAAGTAAATCGTTAAACCTGAACGCGTTTCAGGTTTTCTTCATACAAAAAAATCGTCTACTGAAACAAGCTTCTTAGAGCCAACCTGGTTTTAGCCTTCTCAATTGGTAGTGTCAGTCAATTGTAACTTTTGACGTTCACACTGCCTTAACAGGACCTACACTGAATTAATGAGTTTCGAGTTTAAATTTTGATAAAATGCGCCATTAGCCTAGTATTCATGAATTATTAGGTACTACCGACTATTGTGATGTACCATCAACAAAGTTGAAGCATGATCAGTTTTGAGATCTTGTCGCTTGCAGCCAATAATCATAGTTCGCCCTGTCCATTGTTGACAATAAAACGCCCTCTTGTAAAATCTTTTGTCTAGACAATTTACTGACAATGACAATCTACTATTTTATGACAAGCGCATTGTCTGGTTATATTGTGTGAGACAGGTAGCGGCTGTTCACTGCACACAAAATACACCCTAAAGGTGATCATGCTTCAACTTTGTCGATAGTACATATGTGTTTTTCAATCACGCAATATTGGAACGGAGTTTAATAAAATACTGCACTGTCGTATTTTAATAAAATATAAAGCTATTATTTAATATCCAATTAATAATCAATATATGTAATTATCTAGATACGCAAAAAGCCAGTAAAAAGTACATCCAAAGTCAAATATTATTTATGGCCCTGATAAGAAACTTATGAACGTCGAAAGTTACTATTGACTCTACCATCAGTTTATAATACTTTAAACTGAGAAGACTCTGGCAAGCACCAGCTTTCCATGATACAAGTTCTGCTTATTTTGGGATCAGATAGACGTTTGTGAAGAAAATCCCAGGATGTTACAAAAAATAGATACAGTTGGACATAAACCTCTTTTTTTGAAGTTGGTTAAAAACATTATTGTTTTTTGTTCGAATTGACAGTGCCTAATACAAAATCCGGCTAATCTTTGATGGTACATCTCAACCAGTGCCGGTTTTAGCTCTACCAGCGCCCTGGGCGAGATGTGATAACCCCCCACCCCTCCCCCTTCTCGCTCATGAGCGACCGAAAATATAGGTGGGCCTGGCGCCCCTTTACATCTGGCGCCCTGGGCGATCGCCCTACCGCGCCATACCCTAACGCCGGTACTGATCTCAACCAAATTAATTTCATCCCATGGGATAAGGCCGAGATGCCTATAGATCAAAACTATCGCTGTTCAAAGGCAAAGAGCCATTAGTTTTATATTTTTTACGTAGCCAGGTAGCTTCCGTTTGGCAGACTCACTCAGGAATGAGCTATGTCGAAATACGCTGAAACCAAGGCTTGACATGACAAGATAAATAGCTTTGATTTTGACTCCGACTAAATTGATAGGCTTTCTCTCATGTATAATTTGACGTCCCTAGATGCAAAAACGATTCACTTAAAAAAAGATTTGGAGTGGACGATGTTTATAAAAAAAAACAGTATTATTCGTTGATAGACAAAATATGAGCATCCAAATACTTTAAAAAAAAAGTAACTTCACGTCATTAATATTATTATTTCGCATAAATTACATAAAATCTATGATACCTATATTTCCTGAAACATCTTCTAAATTTTAACATAACAATGGTGTCTCAAAATGACTTCTCACGGAATAATACAACCTTGGTAAACATTTAATAAGCAGGTACTTATAATGACTATTATTCTGGATTTCGACTTGTTTTTGCTGACGATGATTTTAAAGGAGCAAAAAATTCAGGTATGGTCGGCATCATAAAAATGCTACGTTTTGTGAGTACCTAAATGAAAATAGGGGTTTAGGTTTTGAATTATTTTGATAGCGATTTATTTATTTATTCATAACATTCCGCATTTTTTTTATAAATGTATATATATCAAACAAAATATGTAAATATATAGGTATTTAACAGAAAATAGATGGCTTTGCATGCAATAAATGGTGAATGAAAAGTAATACGGATAATTCAATAAGTATAAAGACTTTCATTAGTTCTGTCTATATACCTAATAATGGATATACCATTAGATGCAATATGGCAATTTCCTCTCTCTCTCTCTCTCATTGCATACCTAAATTACCTATTGTCCTAATTTTTTTTTGCAGTATATTGAACATTGAAACTTAAATAATAATGTCTATAAGTACTTAATTTATCAAATAAATCGGACAAATGCGAGTTAAAATCGCGTGGAGAGGGTTCCGTACATGTTTAACTAAGTTCCATAAATATTTTTAAATCTGACCCAAATTTGTTGATGGTAACTATAAAAAAATTTTTTTTTGGAAATCTTGTTTTCTAAAAATGAAACCTAGATACATCGATTTATCGCCCCCGAAACCCCCTGCATACCAAATTTCATGAAAATCGTTGGAGCCGTTTCAGAGATTCAGATTATATATATATCCATGAATTGCAGGTTTAAAGGTATTAGATAGACTTCTTATACTTTTCCTGTAATCTTTAGGTAAAGAACTATTATCTGATTTTTTTTCAAAATGTTTGGCCCAGTAGTTTTGGAAATAATGGGGGGGAATGGTCAATTTTCGCCAATATTTCGTTTATTTTCTTAAATAATTTCAAAACTATTTATATTAAAATTCAAATAAAAATATATTTGAGATCCTCACAAGACGCCCTTTCATTTGATATGTTACACAATATTGACTGCAAAACTTTTTTTTTAATTTACCCCCCAAAATTAGCCCCCATGTTTGAAATTCATTTATTTACGTAACATGTCTATGTTTGGGTTACCGACTTACATATGTGTACCAACTTTCAACTCAATCTAGTCCAATATTTTCGGGACAGATAGACAGACAGACAGACGGACAGACACACGAGTGATCCTATAAGGGTTCCGTTTTTTTTTTTCGGAACCCTAAACATAACAAAATAGATATTTACAATCTTTTCATACACAAAATGTATTTTAATAATATAAACTATAATGCCGACTGTACTTGCAGAGTACGTGTACGCTTTTTGTTTTGTATATTTATTAATTACTTTTAAAGTTGACGTCAAATTCGAGACATAATATCGTAAAACCGGTCTTTTGCTCCGAGCTAGTACAAAGTACAAGGTAATAAGCTTTACTGCTCATAACATGGAAACATCGGTGATTTTTACGTATATTTTTATGAATTATCTGTGTAATCCTTACTTCCTTGTCTAAAGGAAAGCGTCACTGATTGACTGACGGATGGATCGGGTTGAAATTTGGTATAGAAATAGCTGGTATCCATGCCATACGCTAAGAAAAGTTTTTTTTTAAATAAGGGGATAAATAAGGACCCTATATGTTATTGAAAAATAAAAAAACTTTCGGAATACGATAGAAAAAAAAACCGTTTTAGGTGGACCATACATGCTTGTTTGCCGCCTTATGTGAATCGGGACAGATTTCATAGCATCAAAAAAACAAAACACGGACAAACAGTCTCTAAAAACAAATTTATTTTGCATGCATGTTAGGTATAGTTATTTATTTAATTTATGTAGCACACAAATTATATTTAATCAATTTAATTAAGTGCGAAGGTATTAAGGGTAAACCTTCGGTTGGAGCGCGAAATTCAAATTTTATCTCCCTCCACGTAGGCACATTTAGAAGCCTCCACCTTAATGATAATGTTTTATTTGTTGGTACCTAAGATTATGTCAGTCATTGCCTTACAGAAAATTGAAATAAAAATAGAAACATTATTTTTATTTTAACAATGACAGGGAAATTCGACCTATTCTTTGAAAGGGGTTATACCTACTAGCAGTGCAGTTATCTAGTGGTCAAAATTGGATGATCACTGACTTTTAACTAAGAGTGGAGTCACTTTAAACATTTAATTGATTCTTTTATGAAAGCTGAAATATCTACATCATTTAAAAATCAATTTATTCTATCAAAAAACAAAACCGTATACAGTAATATTTATCAAAAAGTAAAATCAAATCAAAACAAAACTACAAATTGAAAATTTAGTAGTAAAAAATAAAGTAAAAACAGGTAAGTCAAATTTATATAGGTAGTACTCCAAGATCACAAAGATAATAGGTGTAGAGATAATTGTTTCTTGGAATCTTCTATATTTTTAAAGTTATTATTCAATCAAATAACGCTGTAAACAACTAGCTCAAAGATAAAAGAATTGGTACATAAGTACATAGATTCGAACATAACCTTCTCCTTATTTAAAGACGTTTAAAAATAACAATTATGCGAGGTATAGGACGTGTATAAAACTTCATATTCCGCTTTATCTCGATAAAAACCTCACTAATAGCAACCAGGTAACGTCCCTGATAATGTCCGAAGGTCAGAGATTGCGTGACATCAGCAGAGCTAGTCTCAACAATATGTAAACAGCTACAGATAGTCTTAGATAGCCTTAGATAACGCTTCGTTAGCTGATAAATGAAGTAGGCATTGAAAAATCTTTGAAAAGTTATTCACTTTTTAACAGATAAAATTTGGTAGGTAGTTTCTTTGACTTTACAGGATGATTTCGAAACGGAATAATAGGCCTAAAGGGCTTTGATACAATAAACAGGTCATGAAAAAATATTTTAGAGTGGGAAACACAAAAACATTTTCATCAAATTTAAAAAGGGTAAAACTTCCTTCAAATACAATACATTTTTGGGACCACCCAATACCCAACGCAAAGTGAATTATTAAAATCGGTTCATAAGCTAAAAAGTTATTGGTAAAAAACTGAATTGAGAACCTCCTCCTCATTTTTCGAAGGAGTTTAAAATACTTGCACTGCAATGTAAGTCTAACTGAGAATCTATTAGAATAACCAAGTACTAAAATAGCTATTTCGCTTCAACACTATGTTTCAGCTTGCGCTTAAAGGCTTTTACCAGAGATTTATGCTAAACTTTAAATTGTCGTAAATCAGTAGGTAATAGGGCCTAATATTCCAATTCAAAATCACCCTGTATAGGCAAGGAATACAAACTATTACTCCCTGTCGTCCGCAACTTATACAGTAATAGTACTCATAATAGTATCATGGACATATTATTTTCTTTCCTTTTTATAAAGTTTGTAAGATAGAGATGAGACGTGTTTAGAATTAGTTTAGTTTGCGAATAGAAGAATTGGCACTGGCTCTCAAGTGCAGCTGCCGGAACACATCGAACCTCGATTAAAAGATCGTCGTTCTCAATGAATAATTCTGCAAATTTCTCATTACATCACTCGTGTGCATGTAAGTATTTATTTACTTCACATTATTACGTGATTTTATGAAATCACTAAAAGCTTTTTCCTTCCGTACTACTTAAAATATATATTTTTAAGTGATATATGATTTCATTATGATATTATACGCTTATTACAATACGGCTGCTGAGATTGCGATTTGATATACTGTCGATAATGAGTTTAAGGTTGATGGTCTGCACTTTGGATTTTTTATACGAATATTCGTACGTTTTCAATTATTCTCAAGTAGCATCTAAGCATACGACACGAATGATGGGAAGCGGTTACCATAGCCTCGCGTGTTGCCAACATTGCAAAAATCTCTTCAAATCACACGCTTCTTAAAGCACCCCATGTTATATCTCGTTTTGGAAATGAAATGAAATATATATATATATATATATATATATATATATGAAATATTATTTATTCAAATAGACCTTCACAGGCACTTATGAATAGTCAGACTCTATTACAGACATTGGAGTTTAAAATTGATTAGAATTCCCAAATAATTAGGTAGGTAGGTGGTAGGTACCTACAACAGCGAAAAAAAAACTAACTAAAACACTTCGCTGGCAAAATTGACTAACAATAAGTAGGAAAAAGAAAATCTCGAAAAGGAAAAACATGCTGCAGGGGAAAAAGACGGTGATTATGAAAAACCTTGTTCAAGTAAACACCGATTATTTCCTTAATTGGACAAGTTGTAGTTAATAATAGTCATCGGCGTGAGGTTTCTATTTAAAATTATTATTAGTAAGGTAAGTTATAATTTATATTTTCATGTCAATAGGTTAACAGACAGATAGACGGTCCATCCGATGGTAAGCTATAACTACCAGCCGATGTGTTGCTGACGGTAGTAGGTACCAGCCTGGTAGGCTACCATCCTCAAGTTGAAAATCTATCGCCAAGCACCTTCCGATATTCTTACAGCTGCACCAATTCCCTTCTAGGCTTACCACTTGTGTGCTTACCACCATCGACCGCATCATCACTGACCACGGTGAGATTGTGGTCAAACACTGGCCTATACGTAGAAAAAAAAAACCTCAAGAGTTCCACGAGAGATGAGTTAAGCTGCGTTGCGAGGATTGTGTTTTTTAAGCATTAGAATCACTAGATTGAGTGAGGCTTGGTAACATTTTTCGCAATTTAGCACATCTCTGGTGAAAGCGTAGCCTAAAGAGCTATTTGCGCCCTTTTTTCGTATATATGTAGCGCTGAGAGAAAACTGTATCTAAAAATAATGCTTTTCATGGATTTTATTTTAATTAATAATTATTTTAAAATTTTATTTAAATTTCAACTTTGATCGATGAAGAATATGGCAATAATAATAATGACGTTTAATAGTCAATAAGGCGAGAATCGTCTGCACAAAGGAGTTACTTTTCACGGTATTCAGCGATTTTCATTATTATTGTTCTTCTATTTTCGACGTCTACGCTCAAGTTGAGTTCATTATAAAATATTACAAGTTAATTAGACTTTAACCCTTAATATGACTTTTATCGAAGAGTTGTTTTCAAAGTCGTGACTGGATGCTCATTTTTTACATATTCCTGGGTAATTTCCAACGTTAAACACAGATGTTGTCATCGTTAAAGCATATTGGAGGCCAGTTAAAACCTTTTTTTTAAGTATGATGTCAGAAGGCAAATTCCTATAACCATTTTCTGACCAATAGTCTCTGGTTAAAAAACAAAATAATAAAAAAAAACTGCTACGTACGGAAATGGGGGGAAAAATTACTTGTGCATTTAAAATTCGAACTAAACTATTGACTTACTAAATTAGTGATTGACTTTAGGTATATTATATTCTATTTTTTTTTATTTTTTTTAATGGCAAGTAATGGTAATATAGAGTACCTATAGAGGTATGTTAGTAGTCTGGTTATAGCCTTTATATAGTAAGATTTTACTGTTTTAAGAGATAGGTACTACGTGAAAAAGCTAAATCTTTGATAATGATTTCTGAAGATTTTTTGTGCTGTATTATATTAGAGACCGAAAACCGATTACTAACGTATCTCAGTAATGGTAAAATTTTTCGACCTATTGGTAAATATTGTCACCTGTGTATAAAGATCTAAATGGAAATGAGAGATCATCATGTCAGCCGAAAGACGTCCGCTCCTGGACAAAAGCCTCAAGGATCAAAGTAATTACCTACGAATTAACAACCTTTGTATTATAGTGTATACGCAATCAAAAATCAAACAAAGCAACTCAATATCATCGGTCACTTGTTCAAATATAAACTCATACCACTAGAAAACACTGATAAAATATTCACAAACTAAAAACACTTATTACAATTTTCACATCACTAGAACACGCGCGGGAAATTTTAACAGAAAACTTTTTAAATTTGCAATTTATCGGTGTGATAAATTTTTGATTCGAAAAAAGAATTGACGTTCCGCGGTGGCGCGAAAAATTCGGAGCGCGCAGACGGATGCGCGCGTCGCGTGCCGAGACGACGGAGTTAATGCGTGCGCAAGTTAACTCTAGAAACCGAAATGGTGATACCACACACCGTTTACTAACCGGAGATTATTTTTTCACGTAATCGGAAAAGTCTTTTTTTTTCTTATGATAATATTATTGATGGCCACGATTAACTATCGAGCATTAAGGGGGATGTGCCAAAAGAGTTGTATATTTGTAAAAATGTGATTTGCGCCTCATTAATATGCCAATTTATTATTTTATGTATACATTATGCACATTTTGACAAATAAATGACCTATTACTGAGCTGAAATTTGAAAAAAACCTAAAAAATAATGAATTTCGCAGGCTTCACCTTAATTGCACGTTATCAAAGTTAACGAATGAGGTGTTATGTAAACACTTATTTAAGGTGTGAAATACATCAGATATGTTTCAAGCACTTCATTGGCACTTATTGAGTGTTTGCTAAAATGTTTCATTGCGTCACATGTTATCTCCTATAATAGACAATAATTAATCATCTGACGTCATCATCTAACAATATACATTTATCTTAGCAAAGGACGATCAACCAGGAAAATAAATTGATGCTGATTGCATTGTTGCAAATTATAAAAATATCTCTGCGTTTATTAAAATGTTGTCCAAACGTTTTTTCATAATTTCTTTAGATACTTCTGTCTTGTGAACGAATTTACATTGAATTTGATAATATTTGTTTATGATATATTTTTTTAAAGAACTAAAGTTGGTAGCCTCTGATGGCTGCAGCAACCTTACCGGACAAATGATTATGATATTTATGAATTGTTTAATCGTAATGGTAAATGACTATAAAACCACAGTTTAAAATATTATATTGTTACATATAATTAATCCTAATCCTAATTAATATATGCGAAACTGAGTTCGTTGGTTTGTTAGTTACTTCTTAACACCTGAACGGCACAACTAATAGGGTAGTTGACTGACTTATCAAATCAGCTACTTTTTAATAAATGTCAAAACGATAGTTTATATGGAATTTTGTATGAAATATTACACTATGGCGTCATAGTTTCACAGCATCAAATCATCTACTCTTTGTAGTTCTATTGGTAATTAAAAATCATAAAAAGCATTAAATGTACAACATATTTGTTATTTCCACGTGTTTTTAGATATTTTATGCATTGGTTAGTGTCTAGTCATTTATTTTTGACAGTGTCAACTACCCTATAATCAAGTGGCCTATGGATTGCAGTGGGTGAAACCGTGGAAAACAGATCATATAAAATATTTGATAAAAAATGCTTGACAAAAGACAGTAGGAATCAGACATTTATTTTAGTATGCACCTATAGGCCTGTGCTTGACCACAATCTCACTGTAGCCTTGACAGGAACTGGCTCCCAAGTGAATCAGTCATACTTTGACAAACGTCACAAAACACGTGCGTGTGTCAATGTCAACATATATCCGCAGTTAAATTCTTAATCGTGTTTATCGCATAAGCTTGTAATGTGCAATCGACCACGTGGTATTCACGGATTTTACACGATACTCGTGTAAGAAGTTTTTACCTATTAAGGTGGAGGCTTCGGTTGGGGCGTTAAATTCAAATTTTATCACGTTTTTGCTAATTGCAGCTCAGTTATAGGTCGTAAGTTATCAACATGTTATTTGCGACAAGAATGGTAGTATATTTACTGATTAATAACAAAATAAATCATCAACATATTCCTCCAAGGTATATTACTGACATATACGACTATTTCATGAAAATGTTACTAATATACCTTGGAGGAATGTGTTGATGATTTATTTTGTAATTAATCAGTAAATATACTACCATTCTTGTCGCAAATAACATGTTGATAACTTACGACCTATAACTGAGCTGCAATTAGCAAAAAACGTGATAAAATTTGAATTTAACGCTCCAACCGAACGTTCACCCTTAAGAAACTGTAAAAATGTTGCTATTAATTGGATTCTATATACTACCACTAGATTTTCAGTAGTTAATGACAGATTCTCATAAGATATCTATGTATTAGATTGATTTCCTGAAAGGTTTAAGACATGCTTCATACAAAACGGCTAATCATAATAACTGCCGACGCAAAAACGGAGTTGAAGTGTCTGTCTGTCTCTGTATGTGTATGTATCTGTCTTGGCCTCATAGCTCCTGAACGGATGGACCGATTTTGATTTTGTTTGTTTTGTTTGAAAGGTGACTTAATCGAGAGTGTTCTTAGCTATGTTTCAAGAAAATCCGCTCAGCCGTTTAAAAATTATCACCAATTTTGTAGTGAGTTTCTTGATTTTTTTAATTTTAGTTATTCTACTAGGTATATCTACACTGATATTATGAAGAGGTAAAGTTTGTAAGTTCGGTTCACTAATAAGAAGCTACATTATCATTATCCCCGGTGCTATAAGCATTTTAACGGCTAAAAACTACTTTTTATCCCAGGAAACAACCCGTTATTTGGCCATTTTTCTGTGCCTGATACTATTGTTTCAGGTGTAATATAATGCAATATCTAAAAACAACGAGAGTATAATATGTAATTTACTAGTAATTTTCTAGATGTTGCGTCCTTGCGCTGTGTCAACGTACATACGCGTTCTAAGATCAAGGCTCGCACGTGAGCGATACGTAAGAAAACAATCATGATAATGGATAAATTATTTATGCGGATATTTTAAATTATACTATTTAAAAAAAAGTCTGATTTTTTGTAAAAATATCTGGCGTTTAATTGCGTTCAAACACGCAATTAAACGCCAGATATTTTTACAAAAATTTTTTTTTGTTGTTGTTTTATTTTTACAAAGAAGAATTTGACTGCAATGCATAATTTGTAGTTAGTACACCTACATGGTTATGTGATAGAATAATTTCTATGAAACATTTTAACTAGCTTCCGTCCCGCGGTTTCACCCGCGTTCCCGGGGGATCTTATATTTTCCCGGGATAAAAAGTAGTAAGTAAGTTTTTACGTGAAAGAGTAACAAACATCCATACAGCCCCACAAACATTCGCGTTTAGAACAATTTCACTCGTCAGTTCAGAATGTTACCTTTGCTATTCCAACACCTAAATAAAAAAAAATAGCTTTCATAACTTTTTTATTTATCCGCATTAACAATTTTAGTAACACTATCTATTTTTTTTACATTCGAAGTTAAACTTGAAAATGGAACTTTGAACTTGAGAGTTTCATATCGAATCGAAAACACGATTTATTGGACGTTGGAAAGCGAATGTTACTATTATGATCGATAAAACGATAAAAGCCACGTGTATCGCAACTGAAACTAATCGATTCACAACATATCGGATCGCGCATGGTTGGTAGAAATCTTAAATAGTTACATAAAACGTATTTCTGTGATAAATACTGGATTTATTTATGATTTACGTCGCTCACGTGGACTTATGTTGTATTTTTTTTAATGTAATATCTTATATGTCTCTTTCCTGGCATCGGGGGTGATTTATTATAAAAAGGACGGAAATATGCAGGTACTGTACCTAAGGCTCGCTCAAACGAGCGAGCCTTACAGTCTAGATTTACTAAAAAAAATTACAGTTTAGGTATCCACATCAAAAATAACTCTTGTTCACTACACGGACTGAACTATTAGCTGAGATTTTGGTACCGTAGTAACATAACGCCTACCAAGGATTTGTTTTTTTTATTCTCTATTTTTTAAAACGGGTTTTGCTTTATTAACTATGTCACCCCCGTGAAATAAATAGGTATACCATATATATACATATACAAGGATTTGTTGTATTTTTTTCTGTATAGGTACCTAATTCCTGCCAGGACTTTTGCATAGCTTTTTGACAGAACTTTTCTTTTTTTTTTCATGGTTACCTATTTCACGCACTAGTGTTGTCAGTACGATTAAAATACCGGTTCTTCTCAGAAAATTCAACCTTCTGAACCGGTGTCAGAGTTAGACTAAAATCCTTGATGTAGAATCGACGTTTATCATCTCTCGATGTGCTAATTAAGCGAGATAATTGTTCACTATTGTCCCATTTACACTTGTGATAAAACCACGACGAATCTGATGTCTGTGGTATTCGCTCACTGAAGAATCGCTTTATGAAAATTGAATAGGAATTTTACGGTATTCATTGAATACACTTTTAGTATAACTTTCCGAATTTAAATTCTTTAGATGTTTGTATTTTTAATTTCTTTACATGTTCAGTTTTTTTTATGACATATTAGCCATTACATCGAAGACAAGAATACATGGTTTTAGTAGCTTCTTTCTGCATTTGCATCCTCCTGGCCAAGAGACAATTGTGTGAACTTTTTGTATAATTTAAAACAAAAATTGTAATTGCGCCTTAAATTCAAAAGGAAGATCCACAAAAAAATAAGCCTTGCAGAGTTTCTTGCCGGAGTCTTCTCAGTTTAAATGTATTCCGAACCGATGGTAGAGTCAATTGAAACATTCAACGTTCCTAATTGCCTTATGAGAGCCTAAAATTAATAAATGATTTTTGAGTTTGTAAGCCCTGCACAAGATTCTTATGAAGTTTAATTCGTCCCAGTTTGACTCTACCACCATTTTGATGCCAAGAAACTCAGCAAGCTATTTTTTAGTAATTCATACAGATTTATATTTTTTTTTATCACAATCATAACATAGTGTTGATGTGGCTCTAGGTAATCATAGAGCCTATAGTAGCCTACAATTTCCTTTTCAGCAACATAAAACTTAAAATCACTTTCAAAACATGTTATTTTCGTAATTTAAGTATTTTTTTTGTACGCATAGCTTGATTAACTGTAACCATTACTTAATTATTGATTATCGCGAACATTATGTAACTTACATAAAAATAAATTTCGCTTCAAACCGGGCAACCTCAATAAGTCACATAATAAGGCTCAAAGAGACCGCATGTCACACCGACGTGTAATTTTGTAACGTTTTCACCGTGTGTGAAGGTTTTCGTCACGTAACGCGTGTGACGTCTGAAAATAAATAGTGATTGCGATATAATTGCAGGTTGTTTAAATGTAGAAATTATATGTTGAAAATCTGTAGCCAACCACCGGTGGGTTCCGGCAGTGACTTGAGAGCCAGTTGCCTTTTAAGTTTTGAGATCGACAAGTGTTTGTCAATAAGTGACAGTAGCTGTTTACTATCAGGTGGACCTTTTTTTACTAAGTATAAGTGTGTATTTGACCATAATCTCACCGTGATCAGTGCCTAAAGCACTGAATGTGTCTAAAATCTAGAAAGTCTTCACCGTCTTCTAATATAAAAAATCTGTACAAATAAAAATTAAATGGTGTTTATTGGAAAGTTTTGAGGTTACTAGATTAATTGAGAAAAGTTGGACCGATTTGGCATTCTTTTTTTGTATGTGATAATGAGGTGAAGGCAAAATAAAATGTTAAAAAGTTACTTGCCACTAATTTACAAGGGGTTTAAAGTAATTTTACAGGCTATACACAGAGGTAGGTATACGAGTATTACTACGTAAAGTATTATACCTCAGAAAAGCAATACTTCTAACCTTCGTCTATAAACGATACCAATAGCCAGTATCTAACTCAAATAGGCTAGATGACAGTGTCAAAAATAAATGACCAAACACTTACCAATGCATAAAACATCTGAAAACACGCGGAAACATCAAATATGTTGTACGTTTAATGCTTTCTATGATTTTTAATTACCAGTAGAACCACTAAGAGTAGATCATTTGATGCTGTGAAACTATGACGTCATTAAGTTAGTATTTCATACAATATTCCATGTAACCGATCGTCTTGACATTTATTAAAAAGTTGCTGATTTGATATGTCAGGAAACTACTCTATTAGATTTTTCTAATTAACCTGCTTCTTCAGGTTAGCGTACAGCTCTATAATCTATATCTATCTATACTAATAATAAAGCTGAAGAGTTTGTTTGTTTGAACGCGCTAATCTGCGGAGTTACTGATCCGATTTGAAAAATTCTTTCACTAATAGGAAGCTACATTATCTCCGAAGGTTATAGGCTACTTTTTATCCTGGGAACGCGAGTGAAGCCGCGGGGAACAGCTAGTGAATTATAATATACTTTAATTCGTATTGGTGTGACGCGCAGTACCTAATAATTAACGAGCTAAGTATAGTAATAGTCTGTCTGAGCAACCTTACATACATTGACACGAAGGCTGCATAGTGTTACAGATCTGACAGGTGACTAGTAAGCCGCCAGCTTACTTGACGATCATGATAATCTAAATATTAAAAGTACTGTCCTATTTATTCTATCGGCAACGCGCGAGTGATACCCCTAGGTTGTTAATTTAGCCATATTACAGCTTCGTATGGCTATAGATACGATGCGAACATTGACCTATTCCCCCCCCCCCCCCCCTTAACTCCGAAAATACTGGGCTAAAAATTTTGAAAAAAATACAGACCATCTGTATTTTTTTCAAAATTTTTAGCCCAATTTAGTTTTAGTTCTTTACCTATAGATCACAGGAAAACCTATAAGAAGTCTTTGGTATTTAATGTACCATAGGAAATTCCGGAACCCTCGGTGCGCGAGTCAGACTCGCCCTTGTCCGGTTTTATTTTTTGTTGATACTACATACTCGAAGAGGAAGGCTGAAAAAGAGATAAAGATACAGGGCAGGGAGATGAATAAGATTTTTTGTATTTTTTATGACGGTAATAACTCATAAAAATATCGTACACATAAATCACTTCAACAACACAAAAGCAACTGTTTAAAATTACAACGAATGTTAAATCTCGTGATCTCTAGGTCACGGGCACCGATTATGTTGTAGATATATGTAATTAAAAGATTTTCTTCACCATTTTAAACTTACAGCTAATTATAATAAGAGCTACAAAATTACTAAGCAAACGTGCAATAAGGTAAATCACAAATGTATGTTTAATAGCTTTAATTGTTACATGAGTCTATTTAAAGGTGAGTTTTCACCGTTATTTTGTAACCTGATTAATGTTTTGTTTGGTGCGCAAATGTTTTTGATTTCACTTTTTTGCTGTTGCATTGTTGACTGAACTATCTACTGCTTTTTTTGACGATTCACTAAATTGGAAATTTTTCAATGGGGTTTGAAAACGTAAAAAAAACAAATTTCAGCTATTTCGAAAAAAATGGGAAGGTCTACAGGTCTTCCTCTTCCAGTATTGCTAGATGCAATTTATTTCTCGAATTTACAAAAGAGCCTATGTACCTACTTGTTCCAATATTTTCTCATTAGCATTTCCGAATTTGACAAATAGCATGCCTATAATCTGTAAATTCGAGAAAAAGATAGGCTAGTTGACAGTGTCAAAAATAAATGACCAAACACTAACCAATGTATAAAACATCAAAAACACGTGGAAACATCAAATACGTTTTTTCATTTAATGCTTTTTATGATTTTTAATTACCAGTAGAACCACTAGAGTAGATCATTTGATGCTGTGAAACTATGACGTCATAGTGTAGTATTTCATACAAAATTCGACATTAATTAAAAAGTTGCTGATTTGATATGTCAGTCACCTAGGCACCCTATTATTTACAGCAATATTGCCCAAGCAACCATTTTAGACCCCACAGAGTGCTAAATTATACCGCGAAGATAAAGATAGATAGATACTTTTGCAATTTTAATAATTGGGTAGTGTGGTCAAATTCTTGGAAAGTAAAATTCTAAATTAATTAAATCTATAACCCCGTTGTTTCTTAGTAGTTTTTTTTTAAATCTAACAATATTATAAATGCGAAAGTTTGTGAGTCTGTATGTTTTACTTCTTCACGCTCAAGCGGCTGGACCAATTTCGATGAAATTTTGTATGAAGATAGCTGACACCCTCGATTGACATATAGGCTACTTTTTATCCCGAGAAAACATATAATCTCTCAAGAATGCGGGTAAACCCGCGGGGCGGAAGCTAGTTAATAAATATAACAGTATTTATCATCAATAGAAACATATTCTCGTAGGCTGCTATGTTTGGAACGAAATGATAATTGCTTCTATGATATCGTTTTAATTGTTGTGCCAATAAAAATATTATTTAAGTTCACTAAATATTTTACGAATTCGTAATTACACGGCAGCAATGAAATTACATTTTTAACATCGATTTATTTGACAGGTTTAAAATAAAATGAAATAAATTGCTTTGGAATATGCTTTTAGATATATAACTAAAGAGTACTTAAGTAGAAAACGTGAACATAAACCATTCTTATTCTATGTGGGGGCGATGAGGCCTGCACTGACGTCCCGCTTGTGGTGTAGGTATTGTGCATTCCCCCAGCCAGCTGCCAGCTCTACAAAAGACATCCTAGCTCCGCTGGCAAATTTACTTCAGTGATGTGGGTGTTGCTGCTTTCAAAGGTGGCAAAAGCATCCTTGAATCTGTTTCCACAGTTTCTGGCTCCCGTGAACATGAACAATTGTATGAAGGTTTAAAAGTCATTGATTCAGTTGAGACTTTAGACTATCGGATCGTTTAGGTACGATGATCGAAAATGCGGTCTTGATTTTAACCTTCAACGTAGATCTAGCAAAAATATTACAATGGTTACATTTTTAATAAACTAGCTGTTCCCTGCGGTTTCAACCGCATTCCCGAGATGAATAGTAGCCCATGTTCTTTTCCTAATAGACTATCTGCTTGCCTTTCATTGTGATTTGTTCAGTGCTTTGGGCGTGAATAGGTAACAGACAGATATATAGAATTAATTTATAATATTAGTGGAGATGTTTCATAAATAATTTTATTTATCAAACATTTCGTAGGCAAAATAATAATAATAATTCCTGGGACATTCTTCACACACGGTTATGATCTGAAACTGAGCATAACTTGTACTATGGAAACCAGACAACTGACAACTACACATATACTACTTTTTAGTATTTTTTTGTAATTACACACTTACATCAAATAATAATGACGGAACCACAATGGAAAGAGATAGATAGATTAATATTAAATTATGCTTGCTCAACTTTTAATGCACATTAAAACAATAGAAAAGAAAAAAAGTCTTAAAAATAAGTAAGTAGGTACCTAACCTCGGTTACCTCTTCACTTAAAGATTTCGTAACGATACCAAAAGGTCAGTAAATAGATAATGACCCATACATGATTGTTCAAAGGTTTCATCAACGCTTCATCAATTTTACATCACCTGTTTTGAACGGTGAGCAACGACAGCTAAAATGCGGCCACCGAGAGAATGCAATTGACACTTGAAAATAATGATCTCACGAAAACGTCTAATCTGAACCTTTTTTTTAAAGATACATCAAAATCAGAAGAGCCATTTCTGAGATTAAGCCCATTAGGTAATTATAAAATGGTATTTTAGTCCAAATTATACGGAACGTTATCAGTAATCCTACAAAATGTTATGTGCCTGAGTACTACCATTAGCGAAAATCTCTGGTAAAAGCCATTACTCGCACTCAAAAACGTAGTGACAGGGAAAAGAAGCAATATTAGTAGGTATTCTAGTAATTTAATAGATAGGTACTCCGGTAAACTAATTTATTTATATTTTTTGAAATATTTCCATAATTTTAATGTTGTTTCCACGCTTTTTGGAGTTCATATTATATGATTTTTATACGGTTAAACCAATGCCCTTTCGACCTACTATACCATTTGAAAATAACCCGGTATATGATCTGAAATATTTATTTTTATTGTTATTTAGTCTAAAACATTTTTGTTAAAAAATAGTTTTTAATAAAACTAACTAAATAATATTTCATAAATTAAATAAAAAAGGTGATATTTTCACAGAACACCTTGTTCTGTATTATTTTCGCTATCGATCAAAACGTGTTTTGTTCCTTTTTTTTAGAATGATGTCAAAACGAATTCTCAGCGGCCACACTATAAGCATAGAACTTTAAGTGTAGGTAATGTGTTCCCTTCTGTACTTTGCCATTATGATGGCACCTTGTTGCGTGTGCGCAATGTGCCGGTAACTCGGTATGTTGGTCATAGATCCAGTGGTCTTTATTATGAGATTAGCGAGTTTTGTTTAAAATTTTAGCTTTTTTTTTTATTCGTCTTCATCATCAGATTACAGCTTATTATCAGTGAAGGAATTTATTGAATCCGATATATAGTTCCAGAGATTAGCGCATTTAAACACAAAAAAATAGTATATTGTACCTACTATATTATGGTACCTACTCTCCGGCCCGTAAACTATCCATATGTCAAAAACCACGTCAAGAAGGAAAAACTAACAAATGCACTTTGGTATTTATTTTGGTATGATTAAATACTAACAAAAATTGTAGAGATATAATTAATTAGTTTTTAATCCACCGCACACCAACTAGTTTTTTTTTTAATATGTACGCAAGCGACAAACTCCTATGACTTGAACCACATGCTATAATTAGATTTAAAATTTCGTTTCGCAACAATGCGCGAATTGTCTCACTAGATTTGAGTTACAGGTAATTTTGAGATATTCAAGCTTAAACCATAATCTAATACCTTTACGAGCAATTCTTGTATATATATA
This sequence comes from Tethea ocularis, assembly GCA_963555595.1. Taxonomy (NCBI): domain Eukaryota; kingdom Metazoa; phylum Arthropoda; class Insecta; order Lepidoptera; family Drepanidae; genus Tethea; species Tethea ocularis. The sequence goes on from OY741958.1 coordinate 13,328,076, forward strand.
TATATATATATTATAATCTGAATCTCGGAAACGGCTCCAACGATTTTCATGAAATATACTATGCAGAGGGTTTCGGGGGAGATAAATCAATCTAGATAGGTCATTTTTAGAAAACGTCGTTTTAAAAAAAAACGAGCAAAGCTCGGTCACCCAGGTACTAAATCTTTATGTATAATTACTACCTAACTAATATTATAAAACTAGCTGTCCCCCGCGGTTTCACCCGAGTTCCCGAGATAAAAAAAGCCTATGTCCTTCTCCATAATTATTATTAGGTATGTCTTTATTTTTTAAATCTTATTTTATAAAAATAAAAATCAAAAATATTATTTAAAAAAACCATTAATCCGGGAGAACTTCAGCCCGTTTAAGGTGGAGGCTTCGGTTGGGGCGTTAAATTCAAATTTTATCACGTTTTTTGCTAACATATACGACTATTTCATGAAAATGTTACTAATGTACCTTGGAGGAATATGTTGATGATTTCTTTTGTTATTAATCAGTAAATATACTACCATTCTTGTCGCAAAGAACATATTGATAACTTATGACCTATAACTGAGCTGCAATTAGCAAAAAACGTGATAAAATTTGAATTTAACGCTCCAACCGAACGTTTACCCTTAAGTCTTTATTTTGCCCCTTAAAAGCACATCGCGATCGGTAGCTAGAGGGCTAGGAATAGGCTAGTTTACAGTGTCAAAAATAAATGACCAAACGCTAACCAATGCATAAAACATCTAAAAACACGTACAAACATCAAATATGTTGTACATTTAATGCTTTTTATGATTTTTAATTACCAGTAGAACCAGTAAGAGTAGATAATTTTATGCTGTGAAACTATGACGTCATAATGTAATATTTCATACAAAATTCCATATAAACTATCGTTTTGACATTTATTAAAAAGTAGCTGATTTGATGTGTCAGTCAACTACCCTATTTAAGCGCTTTTTAAGGGACCTATTTAATAATTTCTACTTTCCTAATTGAGCCAGAAATATAGTAGGTAACCTACATAAGCACAAATGATATCGTATGTGGAGTGAAATAAACAACAATGTCGCTACTGTTAACAGATATCTAAGTATCTGATAGACAGCTATCCCTCGTATCACCATTACGGATAAATTTTCTATTATTGATTTCTAAGCTTTTTTTACCGGTAGAAAGTACGCATCTAATTGTCAATAGTGGTATAACTTCTTCATTGGAAATTATCTTCTTTATTATAAATATAATTTCCAGATAGTTTAATAAATAATTGAACACTGCATAATATTCTTACCCGACTGCCTCAAGAAGGATGTAATGTATGTAGATTTCTATGTTCAATAGGTAAATTCAATTCTCATACTATAGATATGTTTTTTTTATTTTTTGGTAATAACTTATTTACAAAAAACAATAAAACTAAAAATAAACTAGGCATAATATTTAACTGATTAAAACTGAACTACAAATAAAAAAATTGCCAAATCTCTTACCCCTAAGCGTGCCAAGAATGCCAAATGGCTGAATAGTAGGCAATTCTTTCAAAATCAAAATCAAAAACTCATTTATTCAGTTTAGGCCAATAAGGCACTTATGAACGTCAACAGTTACAGTTTTACAATAGACTCTACTACCGGTTCGGAATGCACTTTGAGCAAAGTAGGTATATTGTGCCAGCCCTATTGTCATTCATTACCAAAGACATAACCTACTTCAAAATATAAGGAGGTTAAATTGGGCTATAAGTATAATGTTTTTTTTATGTTTGACACGCATAACTATTTTGCTTATGAACCGATTTTAATAATTCTTTTCGCGTTGGGTTCTGTATAGCTAGGTCCCATATAAGTTAATTGTCTTTGATGGAGGTTCTACTCTTTTTTTTAAATTTGATTATTTCCCAGATGCACATGTTACATGGTTTTAGGGTTTTTACCTTTGTGTTACGGAACCCTAAAACCATGCAAGTATAGTTGAAATTTTACAAAGTTAGAGGTAAATATCTATTAATGTAAACAATATCTTCATTAATTTATCAATAGGTCTATTAATACCATACCATGAAAATCGAAACTACTTTTATACACTTACGAGCAAAGAAAAAGGCCTAAAACAACGACTGCCCGCTTTGCAACAATACGCGTTGGGCTATTAAAGTTTTTCTTTTTTGCCAGTACCTTTTAGCTATCCCACGGTCTGGTGGATGCAATAAAAAAGTCTGAATATTAAAAGCGAATTCTAGCTCGGAGATTGGGAATAGTGTTCAGTTTTATAGCTTTATGTGTGCACTTGCGGGTAGTTAAAGTATATGGATATTTTTATATGCTAGTAAGGGTACTTTACCACTTTAGAAATAATCTCAATATATCTCAACTCATAGTGTTATTAAAATGCAGTAAAAGCAGTGCTATTTATAGGCGATTACAACTTTTTAACGATTAATATATTTATTTTTTACAGAATTTCATAGGAAAACAGGCATACGAATAACACCAGAGGCATGCGGCAGTGCGTCGTCGGCCCTGTAAAAACCTTTTTACATATTTTTTGGAAAGCCCTTTTACTCAACTCCTTATGAGAAAGAGAATCATTCCACAACCAAAACGTTCGCGAAAGATTATTTTTGGATACCGCATAGTTTTTAGATATTGTTAGCATCTATTCTATTCATCCGCAATTATATTACCTACATAATTAGAGATTTATGTTAAACAAGAAACTTGTGTGCATTTCAAGTTTTTCGTTTAGCCGTTAGAGATTTTTCTTCCAAGACAACAGATGTCAATAAATTCAGACTAAGGGCGCGTCCTTATTAGGCTCACAGTTAGCGGCAGATTGTCTGCTTCTTATATTTTTTAAATGATGTGTCCTGTCCATACCGCGCAGTTTGCATTTCGCTTGCCGACTCATTCAGTGAGCGGCTGATTTACAGCAAACGATGCGCGCCATACATTGAGTTAGCGACCGATACGCCGGCCGCTGAGTCAGACAGCGGATTGTCTGCCGCTAACTGTGAGCCTAATGAGGACGCGCCCTTAAAACAATAAATGAGAACTCGTCTCCGATGTGAAGCTATGTGAATTGTTCTTTTACAACAGCTGTTTGAAGAGTCGCCGCAAAAAAATAATTTTATTATTAGTACTCTTTTATTGTCCCGATGTGTAACATAATATGAATACCGATGCCGACATATTATAATAATAGTGATAGCGACACAGTATTATTCAATCACCGTTTATGGTAGTGTGCAATGTCTGTAATTATTTATTGTACCTGCCTACCTATTATAAAGGGTTATTTTCGTTGGGTATATTTTTTAGTTTAGCGTAAAACCTCTGGTACTCTGATTAAGTTTTTGAAGTAGGTATGTATGGAATATTACATACATTTTTAATAATATGGAATTAAACATACATGTGAAAAAAAGATATTGTAATTAATATTTTTGTTTCTTTAAAATATTAGTTTTATTGGATTTATCTTATACATAGTATAAAGCAAAGTCGCTCCCGCTGTCTGTACGCGTAGATCTTTTAAACTACGCACGGATTTTAATGCAGTTTATGATAGAGTGATTCAAGAGAAAGGTTTATATGCATATTATATATATATAGCACAGAAAACCCATGCGAAGCGGGGCGGGTTGCTAGTTAGGTATAGATAATATTTATTTTCCACAAGTCAATTGCAGCGGAATTATGTACCATCGCCTACACAATAAATTAAGTTAATTACCTCAAATGATAAATAAATAAATATCGTCGGACATTCTTCACACACGGTTATCTGATCCCAAACTAAGCAGAGCTTGTACTATGGACAACCAGATAACTGATATACTCATATATACTACTTTTTTTTTTTTGTATATACATACTTATATAGATAATTACACCCAGACTCAGGACAAACAGACATGTTCATGCACACAAATGTTTGTCCTGGATGGGAATCGGACCCACGACCAGCGGCGTGATAGGTGGTGTCTTAACCAACTGCGCCAACTGGCTTGTCGATAATTATATTTGTTTCATACTTGGCCCTTATATACGCAGTAACATAGAAACTCATTGTACCTACCTATATAAATATATCGTAAGTACAAAATATGTTGGCACAAAGCTGGCTACAGATTTTTTTACTATCTACAAAGAATACTGTCTATAGGTATGTTTGACCACAATCTCACCGAGGTCAGGGGTGCTATTCTGTAAGGCAATCATACAAGCTCGACGACGAATTCAACGCTGTCACTATACTCTGTCTCTATCGTTTACTAAGCTATCACGTGAGAAGACCGTTGTACGCGGCATCGTTGCGCGAGCTCGTCGACGAATGAAACGTTAGAGAATAGCATACTTAGCTGTAATGATGTGGCCGATGATAGTAAGCCTAAAAGGGAACTGGCTCTCAATTGCAGCTGTCGGGACACACCGGAAGGTAACTTGAGGGTAGCCAACCAGGCAGGTACTACAAAGTACCCTACCACTGTGCTATAATTTAGTTTTATAACTTATAACTTTTGGACTTCATCTTTATTTATGCGTTAGTCTGTCTTAAACTATTGCTTTCATGGCTGTGTTATTGCGTCGTAAAATGTTGTCAGTATAATCGGGATGGCGGCCATCTCATACACTTGTCATGTTGGTCAAAACGTTAGACAATACGTTAATCAAAACGTTCGTCAAAATATTAGTCAGTACGTTGTCAAGTTTTGAGTGGAAATTAAAATTCTGATGCCAAGTAAGTCCCTTTCCTTACAATTAACACTTAGTTTATACAATTATTTTATGATATATATTTGCTTTTTGTTAATCTACGTATAGTTTTTTAAACTATAAGGAATAAATTATTTTTCTTTCTTTCAATTGAATTCATAACCTACCTATAGTTTCATACTACATAATCTAGAGACTAAATGAAGACTAGTCTGCTCCATCTATCGCGTATCCAATGGCAGAATTTAATCATGCGTTTTCATCATAATAATCTTCAGTCCTAAAATATTTAAACCATATACTCGTAGTATACGCTGATTTTTATGCAGAAGAACCTAATTTCATGAAGAGTTGTTTATTACTAGATACTAGGGTAGATGACTTATCAAATCAGCTACTCTTTAATAAATGTCAAAACGATCGGTTACATGGAATATTGTATGAAATACTAAGCTATGACGTCATCGTTTCACAGCATCAAATGATCTACTCTTAGTGGTTCTACTGGTAATTAAAAATCATAGAAAGCATTAAATGTACAACATATTTGATGTTTCCGCGTGTTTTCAGATGTTTTATGCATTGGTTAGTGTTTGGTCATTTATTTTTGACACTGTCATCTAGCCTATTACAATGAAAAAAATATAAAATTTGCAAGATTCATCAAAGAGATGTGCCGAGCCAATGACCGGTCAATTATATCTAATCAGTATTCGCTATTCAATACCTCCTAGTAGGTAGGTAGGTATGCTAAATACGGCCAATGTTGCGTGACGGATGCGGCCCGCGGATCGGATTTAGGGTTGCCACACCAGATATTACTTAAGAGGAGGCTCTCCGCGAATGACTCCGTCCCTTACTAAACTGACGGAGACAAGCGAGACAGGAGAGCCGCAATTTTAGTAAAAAGGTAGGTTTTATAATAATTAAAAAAAACTAAGCCTTTTTAAAAAAAAGTAAGAACACTATTGGATTTCAGAATGTATGTTAATATGTTCAAGATATTTGGATGGCCCAAAAAGTTTTAAAACGGGGCATATCAATGATTTTTTTCTGACGTTTCTCTTCCTAGTCACATATTCTCTAGTTTAACATATATTTTTTACAAATCTCTTGCCCCAAAGAATGCCAGGAAAAACTTAATCTAGAATCATCATTTCTCGGATATCGTCGCCTTAAGTACCTAACTACTAATTTTAAACGCGATTGTTGGTTTTTCCTTCTATCACGAAGGATTGACATGACGGATCTATCGACCATGTTGAAGTTGGCGTGGCTACAGTCGCCATCTAACCAAAGAAGAACAAGAAGTTGGCGTTCCATCAATAACACAAATTCATTTTTTTTTTTCTACGAATTGACAGTTCTTTTCTATCTGGCAGGCTTCTGTATGTCGTAAAACAAAACATTATGATTAACTAATATTACCTTACGTCAGTATCAAAATTTCACGAACGTATTTAATGTTGCCCCAAGCAATAATTACGTTTTGTTTAAATTTTTATTGTTCTATTATCTGATACCCCTAGCCGGGTCGGTCATCGGCGCAGGCGCAGCCATACGGAAACATTGTGAATTCATTATAATTAATTATTATTACACCGGTTACATTATAATTAATGCAGGTTTATTTAAGTCATTATTCATGCGAATAAACGCATTTTTAGGGTTCTGTTTACGTAAATACTAGCTGTTCCCCGCGTACAAATTGTTACGCAGAATGGTAGGTACGTGAAAAAATTTGTAACTTTTGAAGTTCAGTGCCTTATGTGTGTGCACTTGAGAGCCTGGCTTTCTAATCTTTCTGGCAAAACATTGGTTATTCAAACCAGAGATTTTCTAAAATAAAATATTAATAATGATTTTTGATTTTGACATTTTTACTTTTTTTATTTCGATCCTCTAGCTATTAAATGGATACCTTTTAATTTATAGGTAAAATAAATCGAACGTACAATTGCGTACATGATGACGTCATGGTAAAAACCCACCATAAAAGCCGCTTCGTAAGTTGGAGCAAAAAATCTTTGCAGAATCCAAAGCGCAAGTACACTCATCGAGATAATTGCTTATTTTATATTGTTAGAGGATTTCTTACTTACAATGCGATCAAGATACAAATAGAAGCGTCGATAGCCTAGACAATAGGGTAGTTGACTGACACATCAAATCAGCTACTTTTTAATAAATGTCAAAACGATAGTTTATAAGGAATTTTGTATGAAATATTACACTATGAGGTCATAGTTTCACAGCATCAAATCATCTACTCTTAGTGGTTCCACTGGTAATTAAAAATCATAAAAAGCATTAAATGTACAACATATTTGATATTTCCACGTGTTTTTCGATGTTTTATGCATTGGTTAGTGTTTGGTCATTTATTTTTGACAGTGTCAACTACCCTATAATTGTCACTTGAAAAGTACAATTTGCAAGAATAATTATTTTGCGATGTTTTTTTTTTTACTTTTTACAATCCCTAAAACATTCCGAATAAAATAAAATAGAAATTTAGATTATGGTAAAAATGGAAAATTTCAAATTATGTAAGTACCTAAGTATATAAGTTTTGATTGGAACTAAGCTCCTTTTTGTAATCAAAAATATTGTTTTTTTATAAATTAATGAAACTATAGGTCTAGTTTTAAGTTCATTTAGTTACTTTTTCTTTTAGTTTTTTGTATGACCGTTTGTTTCTGATAAAAAAATAAATAAATAAATTAAATAAAAATCTATTTAAGGTTTAATGAGTGTTAAAATACAGCGTTCGAATACAATATAACCTACTTCAATAATAAAGGACTAAATAATAAATGAAAGTTGCTTTCTGGAGGCATTGTTCCCAAAATACTGGCGGCATTGCTACGTTGGATAGCAATGCTGATTCTTTGACTAATTAGGTATCATTAATAAACAGTTTCTGGGCGAGCGAGCTATATGAACTGAATTCCAGTGTAAACTAGGTTACATTTAGGATTATGGAAGCAGGTAGTAAAAAGTAGGTACCTACGTAAAAATGTATTTATGCGCTTTTCATCTCTTATTCCCTCTAAACGCGGGGGTTGTCGCTAGGTTATTATAAACATTTAGGTACTATAATACTTCTGTATTTGACTGTACCTACATAGTTTTTAAAAATGGAAGACGAGGTGAATGACCAATGAGGTTGTAACGAAAAAGTCAATTAGCAGCTCATTGTTTATTTTCGTTATTTAAATTATAACTAGTTTAAAATATAATTGCAAAAAATACATTATTAATGATAATTAACTATAGGTATTTTTAACTTTGCAAACGTTTGATGACTTGAGTTTGAATTAAACGTCTATTTATTAAGGCTTTTTAACGTATTTTTCTTTATAATAATTGTTTACGCCGTTTAGTATATTTTCGATATTGGACGCTAGGGAACGCATAAAGGGCTTAATGTATGTATTAATTAAGTAACGACGAGTCTTCCCGAAGTGGTTCCGGAAAATCACGACCTTTTCCGATCATCTCATTCATATTCAAACATTCTTCCATGCATGTCATTCATAAAAATCATAATTGTTTTCGCATTCCCTCGATCCGCATCTTTTTCACCGCATTAAATATTTTCTCATTATCTATTATAAATCTTATTATAAGACCTTTAAGAAAGTCAATCCGCACCGCAACGCCGCATCGCAAAAGCAAAGGGACAGAAGCTGCTTAATTCGTAAGTACATTGAGCCTTATTTGCCCCCTTGCGTCCTCGTAGGCAACCGCATCACCAATAATGGTAAAATAATTCATACCTAGAAATATTTTTACTGCAAGATTATGATTATGATTACCAATATGGTTAAATCAATAGATAACTAATGTGTTTTTATCACGAAAAAATAACGAAACAAAAAAAATAGCATCAATAGAATTGAATTTTTATTTGTTTATTGTCAATTTGCCAACTTCATGCCTACATGATACTTACAATATTTTGATAGTTGATAACTCAGTCGGGTTATTGCCTTGCGCAAATTAATGCGCATACGAATAAAGGTAATTTTACGATGATTTGCCAGGTAATCAATATAAAAAATGTGCTAACTGTATGACTTTGAACCCAAATAATAACAAAAGCGCCTGCGAGTATAAAATACTTATAAGTGCTTAAATATGCGCCTGCAATATTTCAATAGCAATATGTTTCTCATCCGCCGCAAAGAACACAAAGTTTAGGTACCTAAAATAATATAAAATCAAATAAAATCTAAATCTTGTGCAAAAATAAACATGCTAAAGGTGTTGCTACACGATGAAAGCAAAGAAACCTCCCAAATAAATATATAATATCTTTCAATTGTAGGTGAATCACACACAGTGCAAAAACATGCTAAGTAAAATATGCCAATATAATTTTCACTCATGCTAGAAATAAAAAATCATTAATAAAACCCTGCTTTGGCTAATGTAGTTAACAATAAATGCAAGTCATTAATAGAGACACGAAATAATAGGGTAGAGTACTTTGTATACCTACGTAAGCAGTAAGCCTAGTTAACTACCATCAACGATCTTACAAACTTTAAGCATTTTTTTTACTATAGGCCTGTGTTTGACCACAATGTCACTGTGGTCAGTGATGATGTGGCCGATGGAAGTAAGCACACAAAGTCTAGAAGGGAACCGGCTCTCAAGTGCAGCTGTCAGAACACACCGAAAGGTGCTTGGCGACAGATTTTCAACTGGAGGGTGGTACTGAAAGGACCCTACTACTAGTGCGATCTTCGTCTTGGCATTTGACGTCACTACCACTGAGCTATCATCGCCTAATGATAGTTAAATAAGCATGATCAGTTAAGAAACCTTTTCGCTAGCAAGCATAATTCACAATGTCCACCTAACTCGGCAAATGCAACTGAAACTCATCTGTCCTTTTTTTTTTGAAAGGACTAAAGTTGGTAGCCCCATGGCTGCAGCAACCTTACCGGAAAAATTGGCGAGCGCAGAGGGCTCTCAGCCGGGTAACATTTAGGTAACCACGCCTGAGGGCACCCCCGAATAGGGTACGAACCTCGGTTCAGGGCGTTACCGGAGGAGGGGGAGGACTTAGTAACCGGGGGAGGGGGAAGACTTAGTTCATCTCTCTTATAACTTGACCGTATCTTCAGGTTCCATGGTGTCCATTATAATAACCAAAGCACAGGCTTATTAAAGTTTTTTTTAGTTAGGTCATGTCACACAGTGCATGCTACGCTATAAATGTAGCTTACGTATCAGCGCGTCACGCAGCGCGGTCGTGAGCGACGCCAGCGTGTTGCGCAGTGCCGCGTGATGTCGCTCGAACATGCTCACATCTATGTCACGTTACGTATCTTAGTTATGTACATGATATATTAATGACTATACACTATATAGCATGAAATTGAATTGAAATTACTTCATACTACATGTTTAAAAAATCAAAGATGCCGCAGTAAGATGTTCAGTTATTTGAAATTTAAATCTAGAGCCATTTTATGAATGTCAAAGTATTACTGATTTGGAAAAAGATGAATAAAAAATATCAAAAAAATCAACCTAATTTTTTTATCATGCTATAAATTACCTACTAACAACTAGAAGCTAATAACTCCAAAAAACTAACTAAATTATCGCTTTATTTTACACAACATACCACGTGAATATATGCCTACATTCTACAAGATTTTATAGCTTTACCATATTATAGCGCCTACAGTATAGCTACACCCTATCTTCAATCTAGTAATTTGATGCAATTTTTTTAAACTGTACTCACATGCAGGATGATCGTAAAGTGGTTCGACTCTGGTGCCCTCTAGCGGTCCTCCAGCAAGCTTAGCTGACAGCGTCTCCAGGAACTCTCTGATGCTGCGGAGATCCCCATGAGTGGGGTCGCTCGGCCCTGGGCTGTCGCGCCCTTCACATTCTTCGTCTGGAATGGGATAAAAAATACTTATTGTTTAGTACTGTCTTAGTAATAGGGTCCCGTTTAACCCTTCGGGTATGGAACCCTTAAAATAAGAAAAATAATATACTTGTTTGCCAAATTTATTGTTGTGGACATCAATTTGGTTAGTAGTAAAAGAGATGGAAGATGTTAACAAAAGTTGACAAGCCAGATGGCGCAGTTGGTTAAGACACCACCTATCACGCCGCTGGTCATGGGTTCGATTCCCATCCAGGATAAACATGTCTGTTTGTCCTGTGTCTGGATGTAATTATCTATATAAGTATGTTTTTACAAAAAAACAAAGTAGTATGTGTAGTATATTAGTTATCTGGTTTCCAGAGTACAAGCTTTGCTTAGTTTGGGTTCAGATAACCGTGTAAAAAAAAGTACCCAATTACCCACCTATCTGGTCCAGCTTGTCGGTGGATAGAGTCCACGGCATAAGGCTAGCGGCTCTCTGGGCTTGTCTCAGGAACCACGCGCCTGACTCGAACTTCACACGCCTGGAATTTGCATAAATTTATTAATCAGCATTTGTTTGGAGACTAGCTTTCTACCCTTTCTAAAATCCGCTAACCAGGACAACAAGCGTGAAAACCCCGTATTTTGGAGCTCTATACCCGGACATGCCAAATAAATAATTGTTAAATCAAATCAAAATCAAAATCAAAAACTCATTTATTCAGTTTAGGCCCTAATAAGGCACTTATGAATGTCAACAGTTACAGTTTTTAGACTCTACTACCGGTTCGGAATACACTTGAACTGAGAAGACTCCGGCAAGAAACTCAGCAAGGCTTCTTTTTTTGTGGATCTTTTTTTTTTGAATTTATGTAATTACAGTTGTTGTTTTAAATATACATAAACTTCATACAATTATCACTTGGCCAGGGGGCTGCAAGTGCAGAGGGAAGCTACTACAACCATATATTCTTGTCTTCTATGTAATGAGCCACCTTATAGTAGGCCTTGTCAATCAACTTATGTTTAACATACTCTTTGAATCTATTATAAGACATCTTAGTTACTTCATTTGGGATTTTATTATAAAAGCGAATGCAGTTCCCGAGAAAAGACTTATTGACTTTCGCTAGCCTGAATCTAGGTGTAACAATTTTATATTTATTTCTTGTATTTAGGTTATGGCGGCTACTGTTTGTGTCAAATAGATTTAAATTTTTACGGACAAACATAATATTTTCAAAAACGTATAGCGACGGTAAGGTTAAAATGTCAAATTCCTTAAACCGAGTTCGTAAGGATTCGCGAGGACCCAAGCAATAGATTGCACGAATGGCCCTTTTCTGCAAGATAAAGATAGATTCCAAATCCGCAGCCGAGCCCCATAGCAGAAGACTGTAGGACATTATACTATGGAAATACGCAAAGTAAACCAACCTAGCTGTAGCCACATCTGTTATATGTCTAATTTTTCTAACTGCAAAAGCGGCGGAACTCAATTTACTAGCTAAGCTTTCTATATGAGGACCCCATTGTATTTTACTATCTAATGTTATGCCGAGAAAAACTGTCCTATCAACTAGTTCGAGTCTAACATCATCGACTAGGACATGACTGTCATTCCTAGCAACATTGGGGAGAGTAAACCTTATACACTTAGTTTTAGAGGAATTAAGCATGAGATTATTGGCCGCAAACCATTTCGATATAGTGGATAACGTGTTATTGAGTTGCGTAAGTTCTGTGTCTTTTCTATCCACTTTAAAGATTAGAGAAGTGTCATCAGCAAATAAAACTATATCGCACAATTCATTTACCATATAGGGCAGATCATTGATGTATGCCAAAAACAAAAATGGGCCTAAAATTGATCCTTGCGGTACGCCTGTTTTAACTAAAGACCCTGAGGACGTAGTACCGCTAATACCTACTTTTTGTTGGCGACTGCACAGATAAGATGCTACAAGATCTAGTGCCACTCCGCGAACGCCATAGTGTCGAAGTTTTAAAAGTAGGGTGTGATGATCTACGCAATCAAATGCCTTGGAAAGATCACAAAATACGCCAACCGCATCTTGAGAGTTCTCCCAGGCTTCGAAAATATACTTCAAAAGTTTAGCTCCGGCGTCAGTCGTAGACCGCCCTTTTGTAAATCCAAACTGTTGTTCATGTAAAATTTGGTTATTGTTGAAATGAGCTAACAATTGATTCAGCATTATTTTCTCGAAGATTTTGCTTAGCGCTGGGAGAACTGAGATAGGTCTATAATCGGAAGGATTATTTTTGCTACCGGATTTAAAAATGGGAACGATTTTACTATGTTTCATCAAATCAGGGAAAGAACCTTTATCAATACATTGATTAAAAATACCTGCTAAAATAGGAGCAATACTAGTAATAATTGAGCCAATGACTTTAACTGACAAACCCCATAAGTCTTCTGTGTTTTTCAAATTTAAAGACTTGAAAGCGCTTAAAATGTCGCTAGCATCAATGAAATTAAACAAAAAATTTGGAATATGTTTAGTAAAATTATTTGTAAGCAGACACTCCGCTTTCACTGGGGACGATGCAAGATACTTAGTAGCTTCAGTAGGAATCGTTGAAAAGTAAGATTCGAAAGCCGAAGCCACTTCATATTTATCAGAGATAAGTTTATCATTAATTTTAAGAGTGAATGTTTCATCTTCCTTTTTATTTTTACCAGTCTCCGTATATATGACTATCCAGACAGTTTTGATTTTATTGGTTGAGTTACTAACTTTATTGGCAATGAACATAGCTTTTGCTTTATTGCAGACTATTTTGAATATCTTTGAATAATTCCTAACATATGTATGAAACTCTTCATTATTTGTATACGATTTTTTATGATAAAGTTCATACATGTTGTCCCTGCTCACCTTTAACCCTTTAGTTGCCCAGTCACAGAATTTTAATTTATTATTTACCATAGTAGATTTAACTGGGCAACATTTATTAAATCCATTACAAATTGCTGTAAATAATGTTTTAAATGTATTGTTAGGATCGTCGGATTCAAATGAAGTGTTACTGAGTTTCAATTCTAATTGATTATTAAATTTCTCTAACTTGGTTTTAGTTGTTGTTCTAAATGTTCTATGTACAGGTGAAGTTTGACACTTAAAAGGCAATTTAACAACTTGAGCCAAGTGATCCGAACGAATACCACTAATTAATGTCTTTTCCAGAACACTCCCATTTGTTATAATGTTATCAATACACGTAGAAGATGTGGCTGTTACCCGAGTTGGTTCACTGAACAAAAGATCCATATTAAAAGATTTAAAAAGAGAAATAAAATTGTTTCTTTCAGATGAACTAACAAGAATGTCAATGTTGAAATCACCACAAACTATTAATGTCTTTTTGGACCTGAATAGTTTACTAAGAATTACTTCTATTATAGAATAAAATAAAGAAAAGTCAGAAGCCGGTGGTCTATAAACACATACGATAATGGAGCTTTCAACCTCTGCACATGCTACCTCACAGACGCGCTCCACAGAATGACTACATATATCTGTACGATTTTTGAACTTAATGTTGTTGTTTAGTAAAATAATAGATCCACCACCATTGGCAGACACTCTGTTGAACGCACTGGCGACGGTGAAATTGTTAACATTAAAAAGCATCATATCAGCCTTTAACCAGGTTTCAGTAAAGCATAAAATATCAACCTTAATTTTATCTAATAATAGTTCTATATCATATATTTTGCCAGAGAAGCGATTTATGTTCTGATGCAATAGTATTATATTATGTATCTGCTTCTCTTTTGTCGAAATTAAATGTTTAAAGAATTGATCACAATATTATTAGAATTACTAGATAATACTGCTTTGTCACTTAGCCTAGGGTGTGTTATGTTTGAGTTGGTGGCCGCCGTTCGGCCGATCTTAAGAGAGTGGCTGGAACGGCGGCACGGGGCTCTCTCCTTCCACCTGACACAGGTGCTCACCGGGCATGGTTGCTTCGGTGGCTACTTGTGCCGGGTGGCGGGCAGAGAGCCCACAGAGGAGTGCCACCACTGCGTGGCTAGAGTGGCGGACACGGCGCAGCACACGCGCGAGGCGTGCCCGGCTTGGGCAGTGCCTCGCGCCGCCTTGTCCGCGGTGGTGGGAGGGGACTTGTCGCTGCCGGCCTTGATCCAATCCATGGTCGATAGCGACGAGTCCTGGCAGGCGGCCGCAGCCTTCTGCGGCGAAGTAATGTCGCAGAAGGAGGCGGCGGAGCGGGAGCGGGAAGACGATATCAACTCGCTCCCGATTCGCCGCCGGAGGCGTGGGGGGCGGCGTCGGGCCTTCGCGGGCCGGATGCCACCCTAACGGGGACCTGTCGGCGGTGGATCGGGGGATCTGCCGCTGACACTATAGGTCCCATGCTGGAGGCACCCGTGTGTTCCGGGTGCCACAGCGGAGGGGGGCGGGGCTCGAACTAGTTTTGTGATGGTTTGAGCCCCGCCCCGAAGAGGAGGGCTCCCCGTGAGGGGGAGCGACGCCGTCGGCGGGGCGGGCGGTCGAAAGACCTTCGAGGAATGTCCCGCAGCCCCGCCGTCACATGGCGAGAGAAGGAACACCCCAGGGTTTTAGTCAGTAAGAGTCTGACATAACCCGGCCACTCCCCCCGGAGTGGCCGGGTATCCATGAGGATTTCCCTGGGTCACAAAAAAAAAAAAAAAAAAAAGGGTGTGTTATGTTTGCTATAAACATGTCAATATTATAGGCTACCAAAGTAGCAATCAGGATTTTTGACCTTCTAGGCATGCTCACTGAATCCTGAGTCATTTTAATACCACTAACAAACTTTGTTATATCTACGTACTTTAGTATTTATTTTTGCGACCGGTAAATTTTAAAAACCTGACTACAAATGAAACCACGCCCGGACGCTCCCCGGACGCCCTCTAAACTAGGACAAATCCGCGGAAACCCGTAAGTGAACTCTGTTCTTTTGAGAAATAAAGATTCTTTGAACCTAAACACGGACAGATGGCAACCCTACCCCTATTTGACCCCCTAAGGGATTGAAAATGAGCCTATTAGATTGTGACGACTTTCGTAGTAGATGCAAGGTGAAATTTTTGACTTTACCTATGCTCGTAGCAGATGCAGGGCACAGCGCCTCCCCTCTTGTCTCCCCCACACCTAAGACAGACTTCGTCGTCCTGAGATGAGGTAATGCATCGCTTGCGTCGCTCCGGTTCGGGCCTGAAACAATAATAATTGTTCATGTAAGTACTTATACCATGTGCGAGTAATCTATCAATTCTTGCGAAATATTTTCAACTTTTTTATACTTCTGACGCAGGAAATATGTATATCTGTTAACGGAAAAGTATCTAATCCGTCATTGTATGGATTTCCTAGGAAATCCATACATTTCCTAAATATCTATCGGAGTACTACATTCGGTATATTTATAAGGATAGCGGTATTTGGGGGGTTGTAAGTGAAAGGTACTTTTGTGCGAATACTTGCTATTCTATGCAAAATAAAAAAAATAACCCCAACCTATTTTTTTCAATAGTTTCTATATATTTCCAAGTATCATTATTGTTATAATTTCCTAGGGGAAATACACAGGAATTGTATACAATTCCTATATTTCATACATTTCCGGTAACATATCTACTATTAAAAGCTGAAGAGTTTGTTTGTTTGAACGCGCTAATCTGGATTTACCAGTCGGATTCGAAAAATGTTTTCACTAATAGGAAGCTACATTATTTCCAATGGATATATTTTATCCCATGAACACGTTCTTACCATATAACATATTATAGGTTTTAAAACACTTGAAAATTTCTGCTGGGCCAACCATGTAAAAAACATTGAATAAATCCAGATTAGAAAAAAAAGAATGTCGAAATCTCTTATTTTCCCAGGTTCAGCGGGCGTTCAAATAGGAGCAACACAGGATGTCTCAGATTAAAGTGAACTTAATTTCGACCAACAGGGCCCGTCTAAGGCAAGCTACGCCACTGGATCTGACAATATCTTCAAGCTTTTTGGTCTTTCGTCATGCCATTCTACGTCACTAAGACTTAAAATATGAAAAATAAAAGTCACCCATGTTATGTTACACTTTGGTATTTTATTTCGTTATTTATACGTTGGTCAACTCACAACGTACTTATTTCCTAATTACAAATAGTTTAATGCCGGCATGATGTCAGGTGTGCCAACGAGTCTGAAGATTGTGATATTTTTTTAAGAAATTGTGGTGAGCAAAGCTACATAAGTAAAAGTCCATATTTAAATGTAATGAAACCTTGAGAATGTTATATGGTAGTTAAGGTATACGGAAATCTGTAGATTGTGTAGTTTATCAATCGGCTTGAATCTTCTTTTAGTTACTTAGAAACACCATGTTTTTTTTTATAAATATAAATGGGAAGGTAACAGCATAACAGCATTTCGCTATTTACACAGAATAAAGACTGCTATTTAGTAGAAGGGGTGGGAGTTGGATAGGTATTATGGATTATCTTATACTCCAATGCCAATTCCACAACGGCTCTCTTTCTGAACAGACTTTAATACAGTTTTAACTGACTTAAAAAAAGAAGGAGTAGGTTCTCATTACGGTAATGTTTTTCATGCATTTCACGCATAACTTTTTTGTTTATGAATTGTTTTTGTGTTGGGTTAAGTTTGTGTCTAAGGTGGTTATGCCTTATTGTTAAAAGTCGATCATGTATTATAAAAATCTTGATAACTAACAACTTTCAAAATCTCTTTGCGTTCACACTCCAATTAGCAACACTGACATTTGACCAGAGCATCTTTCTCGTCTCCATAGCATACCTACCTACATGTGCAAAATTAAGATAAATTTTACACAACTATTGCAAACGAGCACCGTGCAACCAACGTCGTAGACGGCAACCAGTTAGCAGCAGGTCGTTGGCACATACACGTTTGTTGCACAATTTAACATTCACATGTAAAATGCAACATCAAGTCACACGTTTTTCGTCTATACTATAATAATAATAAATCTATACTTCTATACTAATATTATAAAGAGGAAAGATTTGATTGTTTGTTTGAAAAATTCTTTCACTAATAAGAAGCTACATTATTCCCGAAGGTTATAGGCTACTTTTTATCCCGGGAACGCGAGTGAAACCGCGTGGAACAGCTAGTAAGTTATAAAATTTTGGTAAGTTATATTTTTTTACGGATTAACATGTTCCTTATTCAGTGTTTTCTTGATTCTCTATGTTAACTTGGAAGAGTCTGATGTGTTTATTAAAATATGGCAGACCAATTAAAATCATTCACTAATACTAATTATTGGTAAATTATAAATGTGAGAAAGAGGCTGGCTCCTGTCTGTTGGTGTTATCTTTATAAATAAATTGCACTTGAGAGCCAGTAATTGCCTTCTCGGCATTGTAACAGGTCGGCAACACATTGGCAATACCTCTGGTATTGCAAATGGCGATAGGCGACGGTAACCACTTACCATCAGGGGACCGCCTGCCTGCTTATCAACTTTCTGACTTAAAAAAAAAATGCATAGGTATCTGTTATTTTGCTGTGGGATCTGGCAAGATAACAATATGTAACTAATGGGAATACGATCTTAGTCACCGTTTCGTCCTTTAATGTGCCTTTAACTTCCATAGGTATAAATAAAAATGCTATTCGTTTTTTTTTTTTAATGTGAGATGCTTTTTTTTAACTTGAAATTACGACAGAACGTCTGACAGGCCAGCCAGTCGAGAATAAAATACTCACGTTGTTGCAACGTTGCTCGCACGTTACTCGCGCATCTGTTGCTATCACTGTTTTACGTGATAGTTTCGATTTATTTATAATGTCCGAAATATCTTCGAAGAGTTACATAATAAGTAAACAACTCCCGGCGCGGCGGCTGTATAAGCTGTCAAAAGGTCATAATGTCACAAATAAATTTTATTGTCTGGTCGATTGGGATGGTTGGTAAGATATCCCGGCATAGGTCATCAACCGAAAGACGTCCACTGCTGGACAAAGGCCTCCCCCAAGGATCTCCACGATGGCCGGTCTTGCGCTACCCGCAACCGGTGTCCACAAGATTATGGGTCGTACAGATTTTTAAAAGAAAGAAAATACATTATTTTATTCATCAGACATTTTGAGTGAATCAACTTGTCTGCTTATCCTGAGTTCTATCTTCTATACTATTAATAAAGTTGAAGACTTTGTTTGTTTATTTGAACGCTAATCTCTGGATCTACCAGTCGGATTCTAAAAATTATTTAATTAATAGGAAGCTACATTATCCCCGAAGGTTATAGGTTACTTTTTATCCCGGGATCGCGAGTGAAACCGCAGGAACAGCTAGTCTACATACCTATAAAATCCTCGAGGCAGCCGCTGTTGACGACCATCGGTAAGGCTCCCAGTAGGCTGGCAGCGTTTCTTCTTTGGATGACCAAGCCATTATTTATGGTGTGTAAGTGTATTCCAAACCAAGAGTCAATTGTAACTTTCGACGTTCATACATAGTGCCTTATCAGGGCCCAGACTGAATAAATGAGTTCTGAGCTCTAGTTTATATTATTTAATTCATGTCTTTTTAAACAATATTAACAAGAAAAATATACAAACTACATATAAAAAAAATCCTCGAGGCGGCCGCTGCTGCCGATCAACGGCAAGCTGGCAGTGTTCCCTCTTTGTATGGCCAAGCTAACGCGTTGGCGGAAGCTCCCCGCCCGCCGGTCCCCTGTGACCTCAATTAGTTTTGAAGATAATAAATAGATTTATTATATTTATTTTTTAATTTTTAGTTTGCGATTCTCCTGGGATCTCATCATCAGATCTTGATTTGGATAATGGGGCTATCTCAAGTATACTCTAGACTCTTTCGAATGAAAAAATAATTTTTAAAATCAGTCGATTATTGGCAGAGATATCGATGAACATACATACAAAAAATACATACGTTGAACATAGATAGAACCTCCTCCTTTTTTCACGTCGGTTATTATGTATGAAAAATATCTATAACTTTATCAGTGACTAGTGAGGTATTTTTGCGATTGTGATAAGACATTTGAATGAATAACCGATAATTTTAAATCGGCATGTTTATGATAAGCATTTCATATTTATTTTATTTGTAGGTAATCTGTCATTACATAATTAAAATTCACATAATTATTCTTATGATAATTAATGGAAAAATAAATTGAAATGTCGAGGTTGTAATTAGTTAACTATTTTTTAAATCAATTGGGACATTCATCACACATTTGTAACATTTCGACGTTTCTAATCGTCAACGTGAAAAATACATCAATGGGGGAATCATGTAACTTCATTGCAATCAGTTTACTATGTCATAAATTTGTCACAAAAGAAAGAATCCTTGCTGAGTTTCTCGCCATACATATTGCAACTCGTAAAAACGTAAAAAACGCATTTACAGAAAAAACTACTTATACTTATTCAATAAAATTTTATTTGTCAATCTATGTGTTTGAAATCTTGTGATATAATTTTAATTTCACATTAAATAGAAAATTAACAGAAACAATGGATTTCAAAGTGAATCAAGCGGTATGTTGAATTTTTTTTATCATCTAAATAATGTATATCCAAATATGTTTTGAGTACCGTCAAAAGCTTCAGAAAGGTCTTGAGAATGTCATACATTATACTATATTTCCAATAAGTATGTGTATAGGAGATATGATAGTTTAAAAAAACCCTTTAATGTATGTGGAACCGAATGAGGTAGTGTTGTAACTTTGAACGTTCGTAGGAGCCTTAGCAGGACTGAATAAATTGTTAGGTTTCAGTTTTTAGTCAAATAGCTACCACGTAACGTAATTTTTAAATTGTAATATCTAATAGCGACAAACGTAAATGATGACTTTGTAAATATTTACTTATAATAATACCTATACCTATCTAAGTAACTGCGAACTATTATTATCTTATCAGTAACTTAGATTTTTGCGTCGCAGGCACTCACGATCCGCGTGATATTAGGATTTTTCTTCTACCGGTGATAGGTTTTTTAGGGGTTCGAAAAAAAGTTGTGTTATTTAATTTACATTTACGCCTACGACATACTATCATTACGTTTGGTTGCGTCCGTTGATGCTGCAAGAGGAAACATTATATATTTTTTTTTCATGTTTTGCTGTCAATAAATGTCTTTCTATTCTATTCTATTAGTAAGACTGTAAGTACTTACTCATGAATTTTCATACAAATGTTAGAAACATTTATTTCTACAAACAACTATTTCCACGCAATAAATTATATTTATCTGACAGTTAATATGGAAAACAACCTGTATTTAACTTGGTGCATGTGTCCAAATAACTAAACATCCTGTATAAAACTAGTTTATTTTAAATAGTTAACATTTAAGAGCTTTCTACTCATGGGTTTACCTCTATCTCTGTTGTCTCCATAAGGGTGAATTTCCAAAAACGCTGATAAGTACAAGTTATTTAAGGTTCTGAACCGGTGGTAAATTTGAACTTCATAAGTGCCCTTCTGGAGCCTAAATTGAATAAATGGCTTTGATCCAACCAATTTCCATATTTTGATCTACAAAAATGACATCCCTTAAAAGGGTTAAAACTCCTTCCCTAGTAGACGTAGTATATTATTTATTCTATGCTAGTAGGTAGGTACTCACCTACGGAACCTATAAAAGGAAATCTTGTGTAAAATTTAATGTTTCTAGACCTACCGGTTAGGCTAGGCTGTACGTTGTCTGTCAGTCAGTGAGGAAAATCATCTAAAATACGCGTATCAAACATTGCTAGACATTATTTCCAAGGTTATGAAATAATTGAGAAGTAGTTGAGAGGATCAAACCTTTCGTGACTTAGGTAATTGACTAGGTTCCTAACTTCCTGGTACCATAACCAAGGTTGAGAGGCTATCTACGCTAGCAACTTTCCGTTATCTGTACTGTTTTTCTAGGAAACATCATCTCATTTTACATTTAGTTCAGGTTGAATCGTTAAAAAATACGACTGCTATTATAAAAACCTGTGTAATCGTATAGTATTTGGTGACATTTTAACATTCAGGTACCGTATTTCTTATATCATTTGAAATGAGAACGATTCTAGTAATACCACACACATCTAAATTATGATGAGACTTTTTGGCGGGAACTTGCGAAGTGACGTTGCGTTTTCGTTTTATTTTCATAAAATCGTGTATTTTGAGTTGTATTGTCCAATAAAGATCAATACAAGTGCACCAGTGAAGTGAAATGAAATGATTACGTGTATAGTGGCTTTTTAAGTTGTCTCAAGAAGTCCATGAAAAGTTTTAGTAGAACGGCTACCATCGTACTAAAACCTAACTAAACTGACTGACTATGACTCGAAGAAGATTTAACATGACTTGAACTTTGATTGACGAGAATTTAATACATGAAGAATATAAAAATACCTACATTGCACAACTTGACACTGGCAAAATATACGAAGTGTGATGCCAAAATTAAAAATAAAAAATATGATGAAACTAGCTTCCACTCTGCGGTTTCACCCGATTTCCCGAGGGATCTTATGTTTTCCCGGGATAAAAAGAAGCCTATTTAAAGGTATATTATACCACGGTCTAAAGAAACCTTAAACCCGAAAACATTACTGTCTTTTTTAGATAACTGTGTAGAATGTTTATGGTATCCCA
Source organism: Tethea ocularis (assembly GCA_963555595.1). Classification (NCBI taxonomy): domain Eukaryota; kingdom Metazoa; phylum Arthropoda; class Insecta; order Lepidoptera; family Drepanidae; genus Tethea; species Tethea ocularis. The sequence continues at coordinate 13,350,383 of OY741958.1, forward strand.
GTTTATGGTCTTCTATGGCTCTTTGTCTTTACAACTTTAATTAATATTAACATCCAAGATCTTTTAAACATCTAATTCATTTTTTATTGTAATTAGATACTTACATTCTAAATATTTACATACACTCAATACATCTAATACGCGCGCACATTGTTCACTTCACTTCACTCATCGTCCAGGTCGAACCACATTGAAGTCACACTCCTGGATCCTTGCTCCCTGGCCTGCTCCTCCGTTATTATCCTGAGAACTACCACCTCCATCATGCATAGAGCAAACAGTATTAAAAACACGGCAAAGTTGGAGCCCTGATGGTGGAACTGGAAGGAGGCCGGCAGAGGACCTGGTGGTGGCCAGGCAGCTACTCCAAACGTCATGAGACTTGATACTCCTGAAAATGTCATGGTTTTTCTTTTACATCCCGTTTCAGGATACAGTTGTATGTCAATCTGGGCTTCTTTGAAGATATGTCATCTGTTTTCATGCATTTTCCTTTCTGGTAATTTAATTATTGTGTGACATACTTAATTGTTTTATGGCTTTTTTTTGTTATTCCTCGAATTTTTCTGTTAACAGATGTCCTGCAATCCTTTTTCCGGCTCTATTGACAATTGTTACTCAGTAACGCGTGTAATACAGTCGCGTTCCGGCGTAGAAATGTAAGTAAATACTGTTTACAGTTTGATACGACAATATAGTTGATAGCGCAAGCGCCCGGCGCCGGAGCAACTCCGCTAATGGCCCGGGCGGTTGCAACGCGGTTGTTGTTGCAATTCTCTTATGAAATATGAATCGCTTTAGTTAGATTCTTGTTGGGAAACTGTTGAAACACGAGTGAGCGCAACTGTTTTGCGGTCAAGGGCGGGCGTGTGCTGCGTTCGGCGTAGTGACCTTTACACGGAGTTTTTTGAATTACAATAGGGAATATGCATGTCTCATTTTTTGCTTTTAATCCAAATCCAAGTCCAATCTCTGTCTAATTTTAATTTCACTTTTTTAATTTTTCATATTTTACTAAGAAATGCGATTTAAAAAATCATGCATATGATACCCTATTGAGATATGAGACAGTTTGAGTTGAGTGTTTGGTGAAATGGCTTATCAATTCCTTAGCGCTAGTACCAGAGACCAGTTTGAGAAAGAAGCGAGATCCAATTGGCCCCCTTACTTGTCCCTATTATCGGTACACACGTTACCTCCACCTTACAGAATACATCTGGTTCCTGCGTGTGAGCAAGGTCGCCAGAGCTCATCGGGGAGGGGAGAATTGGCCGTAACCAGTAAGTGGATTACGTAACTATTGCAATCAGTTTCGATTAATTTCAAAATAAACCAACTTTAAAATCAATAGTAACGTGTACGATGCACATCCTTAAACGTATTTTTTTTATACAATTTCGTGTTGTGACACTATATCTCAATATATTAGCACTCATATCAAAAGAAAATAATAAAGAATATTTTGTTATTTTCAACAAAGATAGTAGTATTTTGGACGGTGACTTATGTCCGGCGCAGAGTGACTGACTGACCTGTCCGCCACTATGCGCAGGCCATAAAAAGTTATTCTGTATCAGTTATATGATTGTATTTAAGTCAATAAGATAAGACGCACTCAAGTTAGTTGACATAATAATATGACGGTATCATTGTCCGTTCGTTCGTACTGACCTATTAATGTGGCTCATGTTTTGAATATATTTAGTATCTACATTGTAATGTGAGATTTTCTAGAAGGGTTCCGTAATTATTTTTTATATTACCGGCGGGCGGGGAGCTTTTTCCGCCAACGCGTTAGCATGGCCATCCAAAGAGGAAACGCTGCCAGCCTTCTGGGAACCTTGCCGTTGATCGGCAGCAGCAGCCGCCTCGAGGAAATTGACATGTAGTTTGTTTATTTCTTGTAAATATTGTTAAAATTATGTATAGTTTAAAATAACTGGTTAGTTCTAAATAAATGCTTTGTTATAAAAACAAAACTGATTTTAGAGATATATGGCCAAACACCATTGAATTCCAAACACTTCACTCACAATTTGCGTTGTGCTCAATTCATCCCCCTTGTATGAACTTTATGTAGTATATTTGAAACCAAAAACTGTAATTACATAAATTTTAAAGAAATAAGCCTTGCTCAGATTCCTGCCGGAGTCTTCTCAGTGCAAGTGTGTTCCTAACCGTTGCCGCTTTGGTAGTATCTATTGTAACTGTCGACGGTCATAAGTGCCTTAGGGTCTACTCCGAAAAACGATACACGATAGTTCGATCATCGTTGTCAAATTATTAACCAATAGAATTGCAGCAAACCGACGAGACGTAAATTCTGATCAATTCTATTGGTTAATAATTTGACAACGATGATCGAACTATCGTGTATCGTTTTTCGGAGTAGGCCCTATCATGACCTAACTTAATAAATGAGTTTTGAGTTTGAGTTCAACCCAACAAATGACGATATTTAAGCACAACCTGATTGCGAAAAGATACAGACCTACTTTGATAAGTCGCTCAACAAAAGACATCAACGAACACATTTTAAAACTACAATAATAATAAGTTACTTGGAGCTTTATAAGTTCTTTTTTTTTGGTAATTCGTGTTTTCTAAAAATGAAACCCAGCTAGATTGATTTATCGCCCCCGTAAGCCCCGCACACTAAATTTCATGAAAATCGTTGGAGCCGTTCCCGAGATTCTGATTAGATTCAGAAATGCTCGTTTAAAGGTATTAGATTAGATAGATATATAGATATACGAGGAAATCGTCGCGACTAATAAAAACTAATGACTAATTTCACAAACTAATTTGCCAAAACTCATGATAAACCAAAATATGACGTTCAATTAAGTATTTGTGTAGGTATAATAATACAATAAGCTAAAATAATTTCATCATTAGTTTATCAATTGTTATTAAAACATTATAGGATGATGAGGAACCCCAAAAGATAGCTTATATTCACAGCCGATAATATTTGGGAGTTGTGAGAAATTGATAACAGTTCAATATTATGTTACCAAAAATAAATATTTACTTGTCATCGATAAATCATTCTAGGGTACCGTACCAAATTGGTAAAAAGGAAATCTTATGATGAATACATTCAAGGGACTATTCCGTAAAAGACAAAAGTATGAGAACTTTTGCTTTTATTTAGGTAGGTATCAAGACCAAACGAACTAAATTAAAAAAAAAAACAAAACAAAACTACCTAACTATAAATAGAAAACTTATGCCAAATCGCTGCCCCGCAGAAGTGTGCCAGTGGCAGAATTGCCACCCTGGATGGCAATGGCAATTCTTTGAGCAAAGTATTTGCCAGCCTTCGGAGACCTCTTTGAACAATCGACGATTCCTCCGGTCCTCAGGGCCCTAGAGTTTCTAGGTAGGTATTTATAATATAATAACAACTGTTCTGATACATCTTTAGATGTTAGGTATCCTTTCATACCTGACTCTATTTTAACCGCTTACCATCATCAACATAAAAAAACAGATTTGAAACATGGGTTTAGTTAGACCCAAAGCAATGAATCGAAAGGTATATAACATATTGTGTTAAATATTTTAATCACATCGTATTGTATGTATGTAATCGGAGCGTACCTAAATAATGCGTATTATTTACCTACTTACAATGTTTTGAAAAGGGTTTCGTGTTTTGAGTGAAAATGGAGTGAAGAATACTATTACTACGTGGGTATAGAATGTGCACTCACACCCCCCGCGAATGTATCATACCCCCCGCTGTTCAGCGTAGCGTATAGATTAACAGTAACCCTTAACATCGACCAATGGCGGTTGGGAAAACAAAAAAAACCATGATACGGGTACCAAAAAGGTTTTATTAAAGAAAATTAATATTATTATTCAAGAATTACTTAAATTCATGAACGTAAAATACGCGTACGATGTAACTATAACATCAAATTATAGTTAATTGATTCATACTAATTAGCATATAAAAAAGTAACACGTAGAATCCATCTAATTTATTTAAATTTAGGCTACAGAAACATTAAACTATGCATGCAGGTAATAAATCAATAGTTTCTCAATTGTAGTCATGGTTTTATAGAACTAGCTGTTCTCCGCGGTTTGACTCGCATTCCCGGGATAATAGGTAGCCTATAACCTTCGGGGATAAAGTAGCTTCCTATTGGTGAAAGATTTTTTCGAATCCGGTAGAAGCGCGTTCAAGTAAACAAACTCTTCAGCTATTTTTTTTCTTTTTTTTTTGACATCACACTAATTGTATATTTTGGCAGTATCAATCTTGATTGATCTTTAAATCTGCCATGACATGAAATTATGTTGAATTCGTCCTCTTTAAAAAAACAAAAATATACCATAAAATATGCGTCAATAAAAAACAAAACTGTCAAAAATGACTTGATAGTGAAGCTTTAAAAATAAAACTGAGAATCACCTTGTTCATCAGATACCTAACAAAAATGTTCATCTTCGTAACATACAGGGATGTGCCAGAACTATCCAGCATTCGTATTACATCTACAACAGAACTGGACCTGTCAGTCGAGAAGACACTGCTTGTCAACCCTAAATGCCCTGTGCGCATAATGCTCGAATACATACGAAATAAATGCAAATTGGGCATATTTACCCACTTCGATTTGTGTGACGAACACGGAGGTCTAAAAGGCCTTTTTGCTATGCCCACATATGCGTACGCTACAGACTTATTTGAGCACAAAAAGACTTACTATGTCATCGTTATAAGACAGGTAAACAACTTTGAGTGTACAAGGCAGGTTGCATTGTTGTTATTATTCATTGCTCTTAGCTTTTTGTAGGCATATATAAACAGTTTGGTATAGTATGACACAAACTTAGATGAAGCATCGGCAAAATTCGTAAAATCGATCGTTCCCGAAAAGAGTGCGCATACAACATTACTAATGTGTTAAAAAATGATCGGCGAAAATAATCTTGTTGAACGTTGAATGGCGCGATAATGAATGATTTTTATTAGTTGTGTAAATCGGAAGTGAAGTGTACGAAAACGATTCGCCGATGCTACATTTAAGTTGTGTCATACTGTATCATGAATGTAGGAACATAGTGTAGGAATAGACTGGATCGAATCTCGTCAGAAATAACGCACAATATGTCGTATGTATGTATGTGTCCTGAATAGATCCTGAAAATGCTTCCAATAAGAAACTATTTACCTAATACTACACGAATGTCAAAAATCGGCAACATTTTATCCCAGGAAAACATAAGATCCTCCGAGAACGCGGGTAAAACCGCGGGGCATGCTTTGTACTATACTTACCTTTGTCCCCTAGGAGTCCGACAAACGACTTTCAATCTACCCCCAATTGAATCATGAAAACAGATTGTATCAAGAGCTGAAATCAAAGGTGCATAAATACATGTCGACAGGCGAGGTTAGTCCTAGCAAGACCACTCCCCCTGGGAAGGTAACACCCCCTAGAAAAGTCACACCACCAGGAAAAGATACCCCGGTACCCGGAAAGGGTAAAGGAACGAAGAAATGAAGATATGGAAATCGATGAATCGGTTTTAGCTGATAAATAAGTTAACTAAGATTTCTATTAAACGGTTTATTGTTAGTAGTCAATAATTTATATTATTTGTTAATCCTATCCTATCCCACTAATATTATATATGCGAAAATTTGTCAGTGTGTATGTTTGTTCTTCACGCTCAAATGGCTGGACCAAATTTAATGAAATTTGGTATGGAGGTAGCTGACACCCTGGATTAACGGCTACTTTTTATTCCTCGGGAACTGAAAATCCCACGGGAACGCTGCTGAAACGGCGGGGCGGGTTAGTATAGCTAATTTCGACGATATTATACATAAGTTATGAATTAGTCTAAGTTTGAACCAAGCAGTGAAGATGACGAATACTTTTTTAAAAGCATTAGCGCCTACAATGAATCTCAGAGTTATACATATAAATAAAATATTGCTTTTCACTACAGATAGGAATTTTTTGGAGGGGTTTACAAAGTTTGCTTCCCTGAAGCTCGCTTTTCCGTACATAATGTACCTACCCAAAAATTAAAAAAAATGTATGACTTCATGGCAACATCTCCAGAGACAACTCTTGTGCTAAAATGTTACACCCAGATACAGGTTGTTTGTACAACCAGACAGAACCCACGATCCGCGGTGTGATCCATCCACGCCGGGCTCTACATGTGAACATATATTGAGTTTATCAACCTTTTGTTCAGGAACCACGTTCCCTCGCATCAAGCAATTCGTGACCCTATATGGTGTAGGATAGGTACCTGCTTCGAATACTGAATAGGTAATTAGTACAGTCACGAACAAAAAGCGTCTGAGACTATAAATGAAAACAAGGAGACGTAAGAACTTTTACTAAAACGAATCAGACAATTACAAAAGCTTCATTAGTTTTCATTTAGTTTAGGACCTGCCGGGCTATCAAAAATCTTTTGGTAGTCATTGTAAAAGAGGATGCACTCCGCGAATGACTCCCTTACTAAACTGCCGGACACAAGCGGGAGAGGAGAGGAGCACTTTTGTTATTTAAAAAAAAAACTAAGCCTTTTTTTAAGTAATAAAACTATTCCCTTTCTATTGGATTTCAGAATCTCGATTTGGATAGCCCGAATAAGAGATAAATTCATTCTTAATTTTATTTTTATACTCACTATTTTTTCTGACGTCACTTAGATGCCGCAGCACACCGATATAATGTGCTTAAGTATACTGTAAATCTAAGACAAATCAATTAGTTGTGGTCTAGTCAGTTCGAGATGGCACGTTCAGGACCTGTGATCAGTTCGGGACCCACAAAAACGTACGAATGCGGCCAAAGAGAATTTAATACTACGTTTTAAATGCGGCGATGCAACGCACGTGCCTCAAATTCGTCATCTTGATTTTACGTTATGCTTCGTTCGATTCAGTCAGGTATCGTACGACCCCTCACAGTTGGAGACAAAACGGTAGTAGGTTGGTACCTGATTAGTAACTTAGTACCAACCTATTTGCTATTCTAGTCCCGATCTACGCTTCCTGTGAGCGTGTGTGACGTGCTTCCGGAAATCAATATCTAGTTGGTTCGGGAAGCAATAAAAAAAGGTATTTTTAATTAAATTTGAGTGTTTCTATGTGATCTTATGAGGCGTGGGGCAGCATCGGGTACTTCAAGAAGGTGCAGCACGCTTGTCCATGAAATACATAGGTATTTACTCTGGCATTAGAGAACTGGACAGGTTGTATGTTTCTGTTTCATTTATTTATTATTGATAGGTAATTGCTCTCAATTCAATTAAACACGTAGGTATTTTGGTTTTTCTCAAAATTCAAACTCATATACGTATAGAGAAGTGAAGAGGAATGACATGAGAATATAAGTTCGTGTATAAACATGGACTTAAAATGTATAATTTTTTTTTTTTTTCATGGTAAGAAATACTTTGTACGGATTGAGGCTTCGAAGGCTTTCTAAAATTAATGTCAAAAGAGTAAAATAGGGGATCGCTGATCTAACCACCGAGCAGAAAGCCAGTAATAAAAATGTTTCTTTTTTTACATGAAAACATCTGACTGGCAGCAATAAGCGCAAAAAGAAAGAACATTTAAAAATAAAACAATAAAATTTAAATTTCGAACACTGGCGGACGAGCCGCGCTCCCACCGCAAACGTGCGCACCGAACCGCAACGGCGAACATTTGGTGCGCCAAAATAAGTTGACAACCGACCAAATTGAGTCTAACCCATTGCCAGGTAAACACTGCAATGGACAATGACGTCATGAAACGGTAGCATTTTTATTTTGTCAACTGCTTTCCAATTAATAACACTGTGTCACTGAAAGCCTTGAGTTTTAGTACGAAATGGACGCAGAGTTCATAGTGTTTATGTATGATGTAGTTCCGAAATATAGAATAGGAAGTGTCCGTTGCAAAATCCGTTGACAGCGATTACGTGTTGGTAATTGCACTGCAGTGATAATTTCGTAGTTTAGCTATTGTTTAGGGTACATTTCACCGTATTTCCTTCTTTTACAATTACCCTGTACTTTATTAATTTATTATTGGTGTCATAAAATATCCGATTTGTTATTTTTATAAAAACAAAATTAAAATTGAAACATGGAAAAATGAACTTTTGGTTTTGTTATTATTTATACTTTGTTATAAAATAATGTAGATACTTGAGCCGACATTACAACTCAAATAACTTGGTACTAAAAAAAAATTTCAGACTATCTAAGAAAGTTATCACAAAAATATTACATACCTTCAAAACCGATCCGTTTTAAATAAACACAAATCAAAACACTACACTAATAACATACACAGCACCAAAATAATGTTTAAATATCGAATAATGATAACATCGACCGTATTTCCGAAATCGCGTTTCGAACGAACCGTCACCGCGAACTGACTGAATGACGGCCACCGGCGCAGGCGGCGATATGCTTCGTGCATTCCTAATTCAAAAACACCCCTTGATTAATAAAATAAGGCAACAAATATACTATACTAGACTGTAGACTATTTTATACCTAGTAATTATACTTTCTCTTATAATAATGAGCCTGGCTGTAGACAATTGGCATGCTTCTCTGAATTCAGAGTTCTGAAAAAAGGCGATGATAGCTCACGTTGATTAAAGTGGCTCTCAAGTGCATTTGTCAGATGGAACAGTATTACTTGTGTAGGTACTTCTATTTGGCCAAAATTACTTATTTTTGCCTTTTGCGGTCGAGACAATGGGTCCTTGGGGGTCCGAGACTCGCCAATTTTCTCGAACATTATCTTCAAAACAAATTGAGGTCACAGGGGACAGGCGGGCGGGGAGCTTTTTTTTCGAAAAGAGGAAACGCTGCCAGCCTTCTGGGAACCTTGCCGTTGATCGGCAGCAGCGGTCGTCTCGAAGATTTTTTTATATGTAGTTTGTATTGTTGTAAATAAATTGTTAATAATAAATAGCGTATAGGTACCCTATAGTTATATCTGTAGAACCCGTACATTGTCCGTGACACATGCTTATTCATTCACAAAATTACACGCATTCGGTGTACCGTGAAACACAATCATGGTCAATAGGTTTCGATAACTATATTCTTCTTTATGTACCTCTGTACAGCTTTCCACCTCGCTTCACCCGAGGTACCCTATTTTATTCCCTCAGGGGTTGTTTTTTCAAAAATCATTTCTACCTAGTCATAATTAATAGCTATCTGTAGGTCTGTATGGAAAATTTCAGCCCTATCCGCCCAGTGGTTTGAGGTGTTCTTTGATAGATTAGCAAATCAGTCACATTATCCTTTTATCACACGACTGTCCTAAGGACAAATGTTTAATTTTAATTAAATGGAAAATGTTTTCAGTATTCATGTACATTATGTATGTAAGTTAGTTTCTTTATTCCACCATAACTAATAAATTTTGAAGCGATGATAGCTCAGTGGTAGTGACGTCGAATGCCGCGAGTGTCGCGGGTGGAAATTCTACAATGAGCTTGAGCTTTCGATGAAAGAAAACATCATGAGGAAACCATAGCACGCTGGTAGGGTACTTTGTAGTACCCGCCTGGCTGGCTACCACCCTCATGTTAAAAATCTGTCGCCAAGCACCTACCGGTGTGTTCCGATAGCTGCGCTTGTGAGCCAGTTTCTTTCTGCCTTTGTGCACCATCGGCCACATCATCACTGACCACGGGGAGATTGTGATCAAACACAGGCTTATAGGTATATAGTAAACAAGTAGGTACCCTACAACGGTTTCCAAGAAGCAAACCTCGAGGCCGATCGCCAGCCGGTGTGTGTTCTATCAGTTATTGAGAGCCAGTTGGCATCTTAAAACGCGTTTATGAGTGTAACCTAATGACCTAATTTGTCAAACGCCTATTAAATAACGGAATTAAACGTGACTGAATCGATAGATCGAATAATTGAGTAAAAAATATAGTGAAGCCATAGTACGGTTATGGTTGGTGTCACACTGTTTTGTCGCTTTTCATCAAAACCCGTTGTGTATTATCTATGCTCATTGGTCATAACGGATATGACGACATTATTCATTATAATGTAGGTGATAGCTATCTCTTATCACACGGTTAATTGAATAATATTGACCTCTCACTCATATTTCATATAATGAAAGGTTTAATATAGGTCAGTCAGGTATAGTATTTGCAATAATATTATGCTTGATCATTATTACAATTTCAAGCAAATGTTAATTGATTTTAACGCCATCTATTCAACAGTATAAGAACTACTAGTTGGTTTAGTGAGGTTATAATGCAATAGGTCAACGTAGCTTCAGGGTATATTTATAGATGTCGCTACGTGTACATTTAAAAATAATGGAATGGATGCGGTATATATGAATACTTTCGGTATGGATGCGGTAGTTCAATCATAGTGTGATTTGTTTCTTATACAATTCAGTTTCTTATATACTGTTGATTTTATACATTATACATGCTATTATTTGGGTCATTGTAGATACTGGCTAATTATAAATTCATGGGCCAAAATTAAACGACACAAAATCTTTCAGCTTCTGCCTGACCGCCATGCCAGGGTCACATAACAAACCAGATTTTGGGTCGAGTTGCTGTCGAATAGAGTTAGCTAAAATAATGTTAAAAGAATTGGTAAACACTTACTTGGGCCACGTCATTCCATTGGCGACGAGGTAGCAGACCCCAGACACGATGCCAGCGAGGAGACCCAAGCTGACGCCAGCAGACAAGGATAATGTGTCCGGCATTCTGTCACTTTCACACTTGTACTAATTTATATTTTTGTCACTGTCACACTTCACAGTCTATCTGTCATCTTATGGCTGCGGTAATATTTAGAATTATTTAGTGTGCACAACATTAAATTAACATTTTGTTAAACTAGTCATTGCAATTTTTTTGGAAGCATCAACAGAAAATGTATCCATTGCAATATGTGTCTTAACTTCAAACCAATTATGGTTTATTCTGCGTAAGTATAATTGCCTTTTATGGACACTGCCATCTTGATCTGAGAAAGGTGGCAGGAAGACTGCAAGTGAAATAGGAAGCCTTCATATGGAAAGTAGTAAGCCAGGAAATAGGTACTAGTTCGGAAAAAAAAAATCAAAGGCTTTATGTGTTTTTTCCTAGTTTTAAGGCGATGATAGCTCAGTGGTAGTGGCATCGGATGCCGCGACGAAGGTCGTGGGTTCGAATCCTACAATGAGCTTGAGCTTTCGGTGAAGGAAAACATCGTGAGAAACCATAGCACGGTGGTAGGGTACTTTGTAGTACCTACCCGCCTGGCTGGCTACCACCCTCAAGTTGAAAATTTGTCGCCAAGGACCTACCGGTGTGTTCCGGCAATTGCGCTTGAGAGCCAGTAATTGCCGTCTCGGCATTGTAACAGGTCGGCAACACATTGGCAATACATCTGGTATTGCAAATGGCGATAGGCGACGATAACCACTTACCATCAGGTGGGCCGTATGCTTGCTTGCTTCCTTAGTAGCATAAAAAAAAAGATTTCTATAGATTAAAAAAAAAATGATAGAAATGATAGATACTTAAATCATTTTTAGAAATAACTTAGGAAATACCTATTTTAGAATGCCAGGATGAGTGATGTGATATTCTAAGTAAATAAATTAGAAAGCGACTTGCGACGGTCAAAACGAGAAAAATTGCTGGTTATTTTGAAAAATTACGGGGTTTATAAAATATCAGAAGGCTGATGGCTTGATTCAAGCTCAGAATAAAGGAGTTTAACACGTAGATGGCAACGTAAATTGTACATTAGAAAGAAGCCATAAAGCAATAATAAAAAAAAACAAAGCTTATTTTTTAATCAAACAAGTACTTAGTAAACACAATTTAAGTATGTAAGTAAATTTATCTTAACCCAATAAAGAGCATGCTCAACGATTCGCAAGAGTAAGATAAGGTAATACTGTACGTAGACAATAGTACCCAACACACGGGATGTCACAAGAGGCTGTGTCATCATGGGAGACTCCCAGGGTGCAACACTGACCTGGTGCACATTTTCTAGAACATTCGCGAAGGTTCCAATTGTTCTAATCTTACTGATATAAGATTAGTTGTAGTGATCTTGGAGTGTCTGCTGCGTTTAGATTAATGTTTATTTAGTACTAGCGACCCGCCCCAGCTTCGCACGGCTTTTCTCAGCTTTTCTGTACTATAATATGCATGTATTATACATATAAACCTTCCTCTTGAATCACTCTATCTATTGCTGAAACTGCATTAAAATCCGTTGAGTAGTTTAAAAGATCTAAGCGAACAGACAGCGGAAGCGACTTCATTTTATGTAAAGATGGAGAAACGAAATAACACTCAGGCACTTATGAATTGTCATATCCTAAAGCACGGTACGGGAGGTTGATTTTTTCTAAGAGCCAGCAATAGGTAAACTAGTTTCAAAATAAAAATACCTTTATTGAATTGATTGAATGAAATGCATCCTAGCCTAGTGCGAGCTGGTCGTTATTCAATAAGTAGGTATTTCGTTTATGATATCAGAACCCTTACGGTACTGATATCCATCGAATATTCGAATCGCGGTTTAATCACATGACTGAGATTGTGGTGAACGTAGATTTATAAGTAACATAGTTTTAGCATCAAGTTAAGGCAAAGAAGGCAAAATTGGCGAGAGAGGTAGAGGAAGGAAGAATATGTCTTCGATCAACAATATCAAACAATGGACGAACATCCATAACGCTGCCAATCTGGCACAGAATAAGAGTTCCGACTGATGGTCACCGACCACTGAGGATTTGGAATGAGGAAAAGAAGGAACAAGTCTAGAGAACTTTCAAGATATTAGTTGCTTGCTCTGATGATCCTCAGATTTGTAGATTATGTTTAAATCAAATCAAAAACTCATTTATTCAGTTTAGGCCCTGATAATAGACTTTACCACCGGTTTCACATACACTTGAACTTAGAAGACTCCGGCAAGAAACTCAGCAAGGCTTAATTTTTTGTGGATCATAGTGCTATTTGTGAGGATCTTGAAAACAAAAGTCGAAGAGTTGAAACAGCCACTGTGACTTTTACAGGTACTTAGTGGTTTTGGAGAAATTGAAATTTTGAGACATGGAGTCTTTTGAAAAGTGGGCTCAATGAGATATTTTAAATAGTGGTTATTTTAGGAAATGTACTTAATGATTTGAGAAGTAATGGGCGAATGGACGAAAAGGTGTAGGTACCTACCTCATAAGTACTTAGATGTGTTGCAATTTAGAACTGTTTGTTACCTTTAAAATAGTGTCTCACACCTAACTGTAATATGCGGATATTTGCGAAAGGTTACACCCAGTTAGTTACGTACTTGTAGCCAACATGCCAATTTTAGCACATCACCTTTGTTTTTCTTGCTTTGCTTTCGATGTTCACTTTCAATTATTGCACAGGTCTGTGACCCCTCTTGTTGCCGTTCCAATTGTGACGGTTTTGCAGACAGGTTTTGAACGTATTTTATCACTGCTTTTTTAAATTACAAGGGGGGCAAATAAGTATACTTAAGGGTAAACCTTCGGTTGGAGCGTTAAATTCAAATTTTATCACGTTTTTTGCTAATTGCAGCTCAGTTATAGGTCGTAAGTTATCAACATGTTATTTGCGACAAGAATGGTAGTATATTTACTGATTAATAACAAAAGAAATTATCAACACATTACTCTAAGGTATATTAGTAACATTTTCATGAAATAGTCGTATATGTGAGTAATATAAAATTTGAATTTAACGCCCCAACCGAAGCCTCCACCTTAAGGCCTGCCTGTTGATTTGCGGCTACCGTTGCCGTCTAACGGCTCGTCGTAACACCGATCGTCGTAAAATAGAATGGCAGGCGTAGACTAGTGAAGACTCGATTCTTCTGCCGATGAAATCACATAAATATGACGTGATTAATTAAATCCGCGATTATTATTGGTCGAAGACTAGTCTACGTATGCCATGCTACGGGGCCAGGGGTAGAAATTGCGCGTTGCCGACCCTGCTAAAATAGTTGAAGAAAATTGATTTAGTTCTATCTGACGTAACTTAACAAATATAATTACTAAGTACGATCGCTCAGAAATAAAAATATGACAGAAGAGAAGGAATTCCAAAAAAATATTCTAAAATCGATAAAATGGTGCTTCAGTTAATTTTTTAATATTTGTAGTCATATAATAGTCTCACGATCTCAATACCTGCGTCATAATTATGCTAATTTACTGGAAATACTTTGTTTACGTTGTTTCTGAATTGACTCCAAAGTCATCATGGTATTTATCTTTGAAATTATTGGTAAGAATACACGCGGATACCAAAACGCAGACCATATTTTACTCCTTACGTAAAAACGATAAAAACTACTTTGTTTTTTTTTAAATTACACAATAATTCAATTAAGTACAAGTTAAAATGTTGACCATATTTCAACCGGTATGGTAGTGATGGTAAAAGAACTTGCGTAAGAATTCAATCGGATATTCAGTGCAGATAATAAATGACTACTTATTTTTTGTAGTGAATAAACTTCATTACATAAAATATTATGTATCCTCCCCTTCCCCCGGTAACGCCCTGAGCCGAGGTTCGTACCCCACTCAGGGGTGCCCTCAGGCGGGGTTACCTAAATGTTACCCGGCTGAGAGCTCTCTGCGCTCGCCGATTGTCCGGTAAGGTTGGAGCAGCCATCAGAGGCTACCCAATTTAGTCATTTCCAAAAAAAAAAAAAAAATGTATCCTATCAAATAAAAGATACGGTTCGTATTTTCGAACAAATGTGAAATATTTAACATAATCTCGCGTGCCCTGTTTTCAATCATTGGGTGTCGGCGCAATATGTACTTTTCTTCCGTTCAGCCCTTCTACTCATATCAAAGAATAAATAACATACTACGTACTACTCATATCATCTTTCACACATCTTTGCGTTATCGAGTACATATATCTCTGTTATGTGGTTTCCCTCTCAACTTATCATTCACTGGTGCTAAATGTAGAATATTTAACGTACGGAAAATATCTCATTCGCGTTATTATGTACGTTTTGCTATCTCTCTTACCTACGTGTTAATTATAAGATACTGTTGTCAATTAGGTGTAAATGACTATCAAAGGAGATCTGTGATAAAGATAATCTTCCTTTTTCTTCAAACCATAAAATTAGACAAGAAATCGTCTAATAGTACGACGCCATCGTAATCTCGAAAATTAGTTTTGTTTTGATCGTGTGAAATTGTCTCATTTTGGATTTGAAAAACAGTATGGTGGTCTTTCATTTACAGTCATTGTTGTCTCATATTTTATTTCTCTTTTACTATTTATTTTATTTATATTTCGTGGAGATCCTTGGGGGAGGCCTTTGTCCAGCAGTGGACGTCTATCGGCTGATATGATGATGATGATGATGATGAAATATTTTATTATTTATCTTACAGGTTATACTCTTTTTTTAAAGTTGATTATTTATGCCAACAGGTTGACAAGCAAGCAGACGGACCTGATGGTAAGTGGTCTACGCCGCCTGTAGACATCTGCTATATCAGAGGGATTGCCGAAGTATTTCCATTCTTGAAGAATACTTTTTACGCGCCTTTTGAAGAACCCCATATCGTAGTGCTGATAAAGCATGATAGAAGTCGGATCGTGAAAATTATCTTCACATAAAGTTTTACTTCTATGAAAAAGAATTAAAAAAAATCTTTGTCAACTTTTCATTTGACACTGTCAAGGTTTTCTGAGTTATTTTCTTTGTAATTTATAAAACATTTTTATTTTATTTTTATTTCTGATTTCCCCGTAATCCACAATGGCAAGCAGCGTATACCTACAATGCCTGCTAGGGATCCAATGCAAGGACTTCACAATGGTCGCTGCCGATCAGATGAATACTCAGAACATAATTGTTATGAAGAATGGTATATAGGAAACACAACTATTTAGAGCTTCTACCATCTGGCCAGGCTAATGTTCAAGTGCAAACAATTCTAAGAGCCTTTGTACATTTCATTGTTCATTAATAAATAAGCTAAATATATGGCTATTTGTAGACTCAGAGTGGCTATAAATCTGTATAGAATAGCCATCCTCAAGTTGAAAATCTGTCGCCAAGCACCTGCCGGTGTGTACTGACAGCTACACTTGAGAGCCCGTTTCCTTCTAGGCTTCGTGTGTCACGAGAGAGATTGTGGTCAAACACTAGTAAAAAAAATATTTTACTTCAGATGAAGAAAAACTCCACGCAGTTTCAGAAGACTTAATATTAGGTGTGATCGGAGACCCGGGTGATGCTGGTCAGTTCGCACATTTCATCGCCAAGAATATACAATTGTACAGAATGAAGAACGGCTACACCTTACATACTGCTGCGACTGTTCATTTCACTAGGAAGAGCTTGGCTGAATCATTGAAGAGTGGAGTAAGTGTCTCCCCTTGCCTTCTTATGTCTCTTTGACCTCAGTGAGATTATATTGAACACAAGCTTATCGTTATTATTATTTACTAGTTGGTACAGTAAGACACAACTTAGATGTAGCATCGGCAAATCGTTTTCGTACACTTCACTTCCGATTTACACAACTAATAAAAATCATTCATTATCGCGCCATTCAACGTTCAACGAGATCATTTTTTAACTCATGAGTAATTTTGTAGGTGCACTATTTTCGGGAACGATCGATTTTACGAATTTTGCCGATGCTTCATCTAAGTTGTGTTATACTATACAGACGTTATAATGCCCTGAAAATAAAAAAATCTGGGACCTACCTACCTACCTATCTACCCCTTCTATTTACCCCTACCTACCTAGTGGCGAGGGGTGAAACTTATGGCGAGGTAAGCCGTTTAAAAAAACACCTGTAATTTTATAATTACAGTATATTTTAAGCATGATAAAAGTGGCTTTGAAATGATGAAAATGTGGGACTGGGATTCCTAAAAGGTAAGCCGATGGGAATCGGCTTGTATGGACCCTTCGCCAATGCTACCTACCCCTACCTAGTGGCAACATTATTTTTCAATTTAAAAGCTTAAATTGCAGTATTACTACGCAAGACTCTCTTTTTCAAACTAATTATTACGTTTCTGTAACACTTTCTTTCACGTGCTTGTATATTATCAGTGTTAATTACATCGAAACGATTTTATTTAGCTTCATTGTACGAACGAAACTGGTTATTAGCATAGTATTTGTGGTTAAAATTATGATTTATTCATTTTATTATAATTTTGTAGGTAAATATACTTAATTTTTACGGTTGAGACGTTCCTAATTACTTAGTTGGTCTGGTTGTTGTATTGTTTCTTAGTTAGTGCTTTGGACATGGATTATTGATGAATGCTTATTTAAAAACGAAGACATCTTTTACTCAATTGTTTTTCATCCATTTTCTATTAAATAGTAGTTGATTTTTGCATATAAAAGTTCACTTTTATTTACTGTACCTATCGAATATTACCAGATAATAAAAAAGTACTACTGTTTAAGAGGCTTACTCTCTAATGAAAAACGTTCCTGCAAGAACTATACTCTCCACATCCAATTTAGAATAGTCGTCAAAAGATAGGCCCGTTTTTACAAAAAGTTGTCTCTTGTTCTATTTTAAGGCTCTTTTTGGCATTATTGTAATGTCAAAACGGGCTTATTTTACCAAATACTCAATTTAAATAAAGCCTTGTTACAACGTAATTAAACAACGTAGCGATATATCAGTCAGGAATAGAGCCCTTACGTGAGCCTTCTAGGACCATGCCGATTAATTGCTCTGAACTTATGAGACCACGACTATTTATCTATCTCGCATTCTCGACGACAATTAATTGTTGTGATAGTCTGTGCGGTCGCCTAATCCTATAGGCGAATAGGGTGAAAAGACAATTTCAGATAGCTTTGGTCTTGCTTTGGTTATTTTGAGACTGAATTATCTTGTGAAAATTGGTAAAACATGGTGTACAATTGTTTTGTAAGAATCTTACTTTTTGAAATTAAAGTTTGATGTTCAAATCAAGACTGAACGGATTTCGATGAAACTTGGCATATAGATAAATCCTGAAATAACGTATAGGTGCAACCGCGTTTGGCTTTTTTTAAAGACGCCAGCGCTTCAGGCTCACTGCTAGCTGCATGATTCATGGTCAACTTCAATTCAGTGCAAGACATTAAGACTAGTATAAAAAATCTGGAAATTGTGCATAATCTTTGTTGTTTTTTCTTACAGAATCCGTCAATAGTAAACATGCTATTAGCTGGATTCGATCCCATACAAGGTGGGCAGCTTTACACCATGGATTTTTTGGCTTCTTGCGTGAAAGTGCCTTTTGCTGTTCATGGGTTTGGAGGAATGCTCAGTCTGAGCATCTTGGATAGATATTATAAATTTAGTAAGTATTGATTTTGTATGTTACTCGAGAATCAATAGGTAGTTGGATTTAGATGCAGTTTTCTGCCACATTTACTGAGAAGACTTTTTAAGGAAGGGTTTCGAATAGGTATATATCGCTTTACTGCGAAGAAAAGAAGCCGAGTTAGTCAACGTATTAAATGAAACGATGACGTCAAATGCCGTGATGAATCTGAGCTGTCAAGTGAAGGAAAACATGACGAAACTTCTATCACGGTGGCAAAGGTTCTTTGTAATATATTCCTGACTAACTGTAGCCCTTAAATTGGGAATATCGCCAAAAATCCTACTGCTGTCTTCCTTCTTCTGGCAGTTAGAGTTGCTTTCTAGGTATTATAGCAGTTCTGCAAAGCATTAGAAATCTATCTGATATTACTAGGCGACGGTAGCCAGTAGCCAATAACTGATTTACCATCAGGTTGACCACCTGCCTATGCTTGTCAGACTACAGACCTAAATAACAAGTAATATTAGTGATTGATATATTCCTTTCAGCTTTAAGTGAAGCAGAAGCGTACGAAGTTCTCAAAATGTGCGTACACGAGGTCCACCAGAGATTGTTCGTGAACCTTCCAAATTTTCAAGTTAAATCGATCTCCAAAAACGGTATAAATCAATTGGAAACTATAACACCGGCTACATTTATCGTGAAATAGGCAAAATTTTTAATTTTTATTTATTTACGTGTTATTTTAGAAGCTGTTTAATTTTATTATGAAATATATTATTGTTTGTGATTTTTTGAACTTATAGTCACTTTAAGTGTGACTGGTTAACTCAGCCCACACTTGCGGCATTCCTACAGTGGGGGCGCGCTTATGCTGGAGTTTGTCGAGATTCCCCGCTTCCCTCTAACGTCACAGGCGTGTGAAGAGTTTAACTGTCTGCACTATAGAATTATTGGGTATTTAGCACTAAGAAAGGTATACAAAAACTGACAAAATGTAATTTTTCATAACCCAAAATGCGTTTTTGCGGTAATCTTGCGTGAGATTTGGCTTTTTTTATTGGATATAGCGCTGTCTCTAAGTTTGCAAAGTTTTTCAAAGCAACCACAAGGCATATTGTATGGACTCGATATCCTACAAGACAACCGGTTTTCTCATCCCTAATGAGTGCGTCGACATCGACATGTAGGATAATAATTACTTTATATGCAGTACAGGCCGATGGCTTAGAAACCTGACATTTATGTCCGTATTTGTGAGAAACAGATACTCAAGAATAGGTTTTGTACCGGAAATAAGCCTCATAGTATTATACACTATGGTAATACTACGGTCATTATCTCTTGTCGTGGTAATGTGGTCAAACGCAGGAATAATATAATGAAATAATTTAGCAGAAATGTCAAGGATAAAACAATTTATTACGAAAGAATTCTTACACGCAAGAACGTTAGCGTCTTGTTTCTAGGTACATGTACCTAAGTATTACTTAAATTCATGTGACGTGACCACATTACAAACACTCATTATGGATTATCTCGATCCTTAGTTCCCACAATAGGTCTGTACTAACGCTTGGAAACATCAGATAAAGCTAAAGAACATTGCTTACGTACTCGTAGCTTTTTAAGAGGATGCTCTCCGTGAATCTTCTTACTAAACTGATGGAGACAAGTGAGACAAGCGAGGCTCGCTTTTAGTAAAAAAGACGGTTATATGTTATTGAAAAATAAACTAAGCCTTTTTAAAAAAAGGAAAGAATACTATTTATTCTAAATAGTAGACATTCTTAGTTTTAAAAAGGTGAATATGCCATGCCATTCATGATTTTTTTAGAAATCTCGTGCAACAAAAAATGCCGAGAAAAACTTTATCTAGAATCATCATTTCTCGGATAGCGTCGTCTTAATTTGTGATGCTCATTCTCATTTTGCAACAGGTATACGAAATAGGTTCAGAGAGGCATTGTTTTCGCCAGTCGAATTGGCGTCCGTCTATAAAGATGTGACAAATTCGAGTAAGCTTCTTAATGCAACTCTGGATGTCAGAGTAGGTAACAATATAGAAAAATAGATCTCTTCGGTTTTTGGACAAATCTTATCAGCCGTGGATGAATTCATTCAACACAATGTCTTATTTCAAACTAGTTTTGTTTGTTTCGATATTTTACTGATATTTTGAAGGGCGATGGACTATAATTTCTCAGGATAGGTATCTTATGTTTTCCAGGGTATCTATCTATATATGTGGAAAATTTCATCCCAATCCGTTCAGTTATCGTACCTAATAACTGCCGTTGCAACGTTTTTGAGTAGCAAACACACCTAAAAACATTTTCATTTTAATATTAGTAGAAAATTAATAATATCTCAATACACTTCACAGCGCATCACAAAAAATAGACCCAATAAAATTGAAACACTTGTTTCGTGATCTGAAACCATCTAACAGTTGCTTAGCAACTGAAAAACCGCGAGAGAGAGAGAGAGAGAGAGAGACTTACTGTAAAAATAGATGAGGACATGTCATAATCTATGCACAGACATACTTGTATGTAGATAGAGTGCAAACATACGTCAAGCCAAGCCAAGGTGTTCGAGTGATAACGGGTAACTCACGACACATTCATTATCACTCGAAATATCACGTTTGTAAACTTCTTTTTGCAAGCAAATTTCAAGTGAGGGCCCAACTATTGATTATTTATATCATCATGTCAGCTGAAAGACAAGCAGTCCACAGCTGGACAAAAGCCTCCCCAAGGATCTCCACGATGGCCGGTCTTAAGTGGCAGTGGGCGGGGCACATCGCTCGTAGAACCGACGGCCGCTGGGGCAGAAAGGTTCTCGAGTGGCGACCACGAACCGGAAGACGCAGCGTGGGCAGGCCCCCTACAAGGTAGACCGACGATCTTGTAAGGGTCGCGGGAAACCGCTGGATGCGGGGAGCGCAAGATTATTTATATAAAACTATATAATGCATGTAGGTTGGAAATGGTGGTCGTAATACCTACAAGATTACAATAATGATAGGCATCAGAAAACTATAATCGCGCTGAACTAGCTCGCACTACCACGCCCTCTGAGTATGACTCGCTTCTTCGGTATAAAAAGTTACTTTTCTTCCACTTGTATGGAAATTGCTTCATTATTGAAAAAAAGTTTTATTAGCCTCTAACGTAAGATAGGCAAGGTTGACTTTCGAAGGTGAAAACTGCTTTTTATGGATAATTTAGTATAATTAGGATCATGTAACTAAGTACTGATAATGCAGCTCGAGAGATCAAAAGTCATATCAACATTGGAGATTCATCATCTGTATTATTTATAATCTTAATCCTAGTTTTAATTAATTTGACACACAGTAGATATAGTATGACACAACTTAGATGTGGCATCGGCAAATCATTTTTGTACACTTCACTTCCGATTTACACAACAAAAAGAAATCATTCATTATCGCGCCATTCAACGTTCAACAAGATCATTTTCGCCGATCATTTTTTAACTCATGAGTAATGTTAGCGCACTCTTTTCGAGAACAATCGATTTTACGAATTTTGCCGATGCTTCATCTAAGTTGTGTCATACTATACCTACCACAATATTAGAAGTGATGTGTATACTTATGTGGGGTTTTAGAAATTCTTTATTAGGGTCATGGACTTAGAAAAAACATGGACAGACTGACTACGAACATTCGGACGACGCTACGCAATGATTCCAGTTTTCTTGTTAATATAAGCCTCACGGACACACCAAAATGTTGCAGATTTTTTACAATCGCGTAGTATTTTGTTTCATTATGGTCGCACTCAGGATAACAGTATACCTACGAACGATATTTTGTGCGTCATTTTTGACCAGGGGTGACTCGATCCAGTCTATTCCTAAATCCATAATTACTAAACTGAATAAACGAGTTGTGAGTTTGATATTAAAATGTAGATAGATGAGGCTGTACGGAAAGACGATGTTACAGAAGACGAAGACTTATTAGATGTTGCAATTATCGGCTCATTTAAGATAATCGACATCTCCGCATCGCACGCATCGCATTGCATCTAAAAGATCGTAGTATTCATTGTATCGGAAGTCATACAAGTCCAACCGAATCAAGATCACTCTGAATAACGCCAAAACCCGAATAATAGTGGCTGAAAAGAAGACAAACCCCCGTTTGAAACAAGATTTGCAATAACGCTAGAAATACAGATAATGATCTTTTGATATACGTCATTGCACGACTAATCGACGTCACTAGTTAAATAAAACAGTTGCAAATAAAAAATAACTATTACACAATCATACGATGTCTTATCACTATTCTCACTGAGTCTACGATGAGTATTAAAATCTCTTCAGAAATATTATCTAAAAAGACACACAGATTTTTTGAAATGAAACTGTCCATACAAATAATTGTTAAAATAAAAACAACTACAATAATAACATATAAGTGTTAGAAACTATAATTGCTTTTAGCAATAAGAAATACAAAGAAATTAGTCGAAACTTGTGGGAATGGATATTAAAATAAAAAGTTGTCGGCATATTACAATGGCGGCAACGTATTCAGTAACTGTGTAACGCTTGTAATTATTTTACAAATAAGTGGAAATAATAATGAAGACATTAACTCGAAACGTGAATATTTTAAAATTATAATTACTATAGCTTATGTACTGGGTAAAAACAAGAGGTGGTTGACAAATATTCTTCACACACAGCCAACCAATCTTATAAATAACTTTCCACCTTAAAGCTATACTGATCCCAACGCGAAGAATTATTAAAAACGGTACTTAAGTTGGAAGCTTCGGTTGGGGCGTTAAATTCAAATTTTATCACGTTTTTTGCTAATTGCAGCTCAGTTATAGGTCGTAAGTTATCAATATGTTATTTGCCACAAGAATGGTAGTATATTTACTGATTAATAACAAAATAAATCATTAACACATTCCTCCAAGGTATATAGGTAAGGTTAGTAACATTTTCATGAAATAGTCGTATATGTCAGTAATATACCTTGGAGGAATATGTTGATGATTTATTTTATTATTAATCAGTAAATATACTACCATTCTTGTCGCAAATAACATATTGATAACTTACGACCTATAACTGAGCTGCAATTAGCAAAAAACGTGATAAAATTTGAATTTAACGCTTCAACCGAAGGTTTACCCTTAAGCAAAAAAAGTTGTGTGAACAAACATAAAAAAAAACATACAACCGAATTGAGCTTCGTTGATCGAAGGAATTGAGACTAAAGGTAGCTGTCAAACCATACAGTACAGGTACCTAGACACTGCTTACATAAATCTAGTTATGGTTGATAGAACCCCGGGTGGGTAAAGAATCCAACGTTGGAAATCCAAAAGTTATTCTATATTCTACAAAAATCTAAAGGAAAGTTAAATCAATGATTTCAAGTTTCTATAAAACCATTCGAGCAATGCAGATATATAAACTTTGTCACCTTTAAACGTTATATAGTACTAAAACTTCGCCTATTCTCTAAATTCCTTGATACTTTATATCTAGTGGAATTTATCCTTCCGCTTTAGAGAAAAGCAATGGTTAAAGTTTTGCCTCTATTACATCTGTAGCAAAATACACAAATGAATACGTGACTGACTGGTCTGGTCTATCAACAGATCAAACCACTGGACGGATTGTGTACAGTCACGAGCATAAATATATTAGCATGGACAGATCAGTGATAATATCTGATTTCATGATTCATTCATTCGACATCACATAATTATGCTGCTACATAAATGCCTTCCATAAATGATCACATATTTTTGCTGTCGTCATGAGAGCAGAAGTTAATGAATGAATCATGAAATCACAAATTATTGCTGATCTGTCCATGCTAATATATTTATGCTCGTGACTGTACCAAATTTCAACTCAATCTAGTCCTATATTCCGGACAGACAGACAGACGCACGTTTCCTTATTTTATTTTTTTAGTTAAAATGTCTAAAAACTTAGAGATTCAAACGTTACGCCTGAAAACATCTTCAATTGCATCGAAGAGACAATACAAGGTTATGTTAACCGCAAATCATCGTTATTACACAATCTGCGGATCCTTTATTGGAAATAGCATTTACAATGGATGCTGTAGCCTGCAACTAGGGATGTAGATCTTCGATATTATTCAAGGTTCATTCTACATCATACATACATTGTGACATTTTTTAATTTGATTTTTCACCATTTTTATTTTAATCTGTAATTATTAGTACCTAATTATGTGTTTGTAATCTTTGACTTTGTTATTTTATTGAAACTGATTTCTTACAATAATTATTATTGTTCTAAATGTTTTGTTTGACAGTAGACGTACACTGTTAATATGTACTATATTTTCGTTTTATTTTTATTATGTTTTATTTTATATTATTTTGAAATTGACGATCACTTTCCAAAAAGTAATTATGTTTGTTATTGTAAGAAATTTGGAAATTTTGAGATAAATAAACTAAACTAAACAACAGCTATTTTGATTTTAGTAGTTGTAGGTAGTCAAATACCGACGGCCCCAGGACGTCTTTTTAAAAAGACAAAGAATTGATTTATAAACGTCAAGTTTATTCGACAGATTGCATAAAACCATCCGGCTAAACTGCACATGCACCAACAACATCCGTTCTTATTTGTGCTGACTAAGCCTGACGGTTAAAGTCCCGGGGAGGATGCATCGGATGTCTGGTTCCATGACTAGGTAATCTATACTTATAACAAAGGAGTGTTTGTTTGAACGCGCTAATCTCCAAAGTTACTGGTCCGATTCGAAAAATTCTTTCATTAATAGGAAGCTACATTATCCCTGAAGGTTATAGGCTACTTTTTTATCCCGTGAACGCGAGTGAAGCCGCAGGGAATAGCTAGTTAGTTGTAAAGTTTATTTACGACTAGTTATAAACAAATATTCGTAGGGATAAATGAAAAAGATGAAGATAAGTTCTAGGGCTTAACTTATTCTAGGGCCACATTCTGGGACTTGTTCGAAGGATTTATAATCTGGGAACGAGATTGAAGCCGCAAGAGACAGCTAGCATAAATATAATGTTAATGATAGCCTCCTGAAATGCAGTTAAACCAGTCAAATGGCATGTTTATATGTGTCCAAGAATATTTTTAGCAAGTTATAATTATTTTCAAAATTAAAAAGTGTAAACATAATTTTCTCTCAGCTTACCGGCTTAGCAAAATGTTAATTACCGTAATGTCTGCACACACACCAACACTTGAATATCACTGTATAAATAATCTCGAAAAAAACCACTGACACTCCAAAGAAAGCGATTTATTTCACTTGGAAAATTGCTCGTAAGTTAATGAAGGTAAAGTGTAAATTGGAATGTGAATGATAGACGCGGGTAGTGCACAGGTCGACGCGGGCGCACAAGGCCGATGCGCGTGCGCAGATGAGTGGAGAAGGCTGTTATCACGACGCCAGTCATCTGATGTGGAAATAATGTGGCCATGATTCTTGACTCAATGGGACGTTTTTTTTTTTATAATTAGGGAACATTTTTGTTTTAATATCCCAACTAATAACGTAAGGTAGGTAGAGATAGAGTTACAATAAAAAAATATTATTATGTATCCAAATACTTTTTAAATAAATATTTGTATTAAAAAATATATTTTTTACCTGTTTTTTATCTGTGGATCTTTACATAACACAGCTTATGCTTATTTCCGAACTGTTGGTAGATTCCATTTTAATTTTTGACTTTTATCATACCTAAGCTTTATCAGGGCCGAAACTGAATCAATGAGTTTTGAATTTGAGTTTGTGTTATGTAGGTAATGTAGTTGAGTATAAATTATACCGACTTATGATAACGTGTGGTCACCCGAGTGTATTTATGAATGGGAGTACAGTCGTGTATGTAGGTAAGCCGGCGACACCTTGATGAGAAATCAATGATACTAACAGTTATCTCATCTCAGTTTACATTAACACTGATTACTTGTATTGGTGTACTAGGTTATTATATCAAGTAAACTAAATTGGAATTCACCAGCAATTCTTTATGTGGTGGAAGTACGCATCAATCGACTCCATAAATTACTGTTAATATGGCATCATAGCTCCTGAGCGGATGTACCTATTTTGACTCGCGCGTTGCCAACTCTACAAAAACTTTTTTAGAACCCCATGCTGTACTCCCTCAGTCAACTAGTGAGGATGCAGTGCATTTTAGCTAAAAGTTCGTCCGGGGCACTAACCAGGAGACCCACGCACTACTAGAGTTCACCATACGCAGCGTCCTGCGTGGGAGATGACGCGATCGCGACGCGTCGCGGGCGCAGTTTGGCGCGAAAATAGTGAATATTCGGCCCATCCCACTTCTTTTGATATGGATTGTTTTTATCTATTATAGAAAAGGTTAAGGGTAAACCTTCGGTTGGGGCGTTAAATTCAAATTTTATCACGTTTTTTGCTAATTGCAGCTCAGTTATAGGTCGTAAGTTATCAACATGTTATTTGCGACAAGAATGTTACTAAAGAAAATGCACGTCCGCGGCCGATCACTGTTCGTTTAACCCATCGCAGTATTCGTGACCAATTGCTCAATAACGCTCGCGTTCGCCGCAATAATATAACTACTACTGGGGGTCTAAAAAGGAAGGATTACGCAATATTGCTAAAAGGAATTCATTTCCTGAATTCACAGCAGATCTCATGCAATTCCTCTATTTTTTGGTAAAATAGTCGCCCTTTATGCGCAATTCAATTCATAAACAGATTCTGTTTTGAATTAATGTTACTAGACTACAAAAATTAAAACCGTAACTTTACCGGTTATTGTTTCTATTTACTTTTTGTTAAATTAAGACTGAATAACTATGTTTTTTTGTATTATAATTAAAAACCGATCGAACCGTTGCTTCATAGCATTTATTTGATTGGATTTGGGTACCCAAAACTGACATTTTAATTGATTATAAAAATATTTTCTTCTTCGACTGGTATCAATCAATGACAATATATTTTATCTTGTCTGTGGTCGGTCGGTCAAAGTTTATATTGGATGTTTTGATAGAGTACAAAATAAATATCTAAAAATTATAGTTTAACATTAAAATAATAGTCTTTCAATAATTTAAGGAAAATATGGAAATTATTATACCTATAGTACTGTAATTATTTACGTAAAAATGTAAAAGGAAGACAATATCAGTATTGGACGAATAACACGGAAGAATCTTTTAGAACGTCAGGATTTTTTAAATGAAAAGGCGAGGAATCTCGCAAACCTAACCTAAAGTAAGTTTATCTCCTATAGTATTTCATACTTTTGATAAGTCGTTACGAGGATATTCCAAAAAACATTCAAGTTATTATTTGTTAAATCGTCAGTCAAGCTTGATACTAGGTAGGTACTTACCAGTTATTCAAAAATGGTTTTACCATTAGTAATTCGATATTATGATCTCAATACTGAGGTCCCCATTAGAATAGAAACATTTTATTTGTTAAACATTTATATAATAATTCCATTAATATTATACTATTATTGCACAAAGCAAAGACCTTTTTATAAACTTCCTCCTTGTTATTATGTTAAAGATGATATTACTGATAATGTGCATATTCCATCAATTAATTTAACTAACTATAATTTTACTAACTTTCAGGTTACCCGAAGAAGATGATTAATGGTCCATAGAATTATCAAGAAAGTAAAATGTTATGATTAACATGACAGTTACATATTGATGCAGTCATGCTGTAATTAGTGTCACAGTTTAATATACATATCATTATTATATGCAGTTTCTGGGAGCTGTATTCGCATACTGGCTGATTCTTGCCTTAGTATTAATAATTACACTAAACTACAGAAAGATGAAACAATGATACTGTAATAAATGTTTATGCTGTTTATTTACATTCTTTTATTTATCCTAACTAAATAAGTGACCAATGATAATTCTTATATCATGATGTCTCTCTGGTCTCATCTATCCTTGACTCTCACATATGGATACCTTTAGCCTATCATGACATCATGCAGTTCATCTAATTTAATCAAAGACATCACAGATATGCTCATAATAATGTATTTTTTTGCACAAACTATCAACCTGGGTATGGTTTTAATATTATGAAGGTACTATAATTTAGATTAAAACTTAGAATAAAGATAGATGACATATAGACTACTTTTTATCCTGGGAAAGCAAGTGAAACTGCGGGACAGGTAGTAGGAATTATTGCTCAGACCATCCTATTTACGCTGTAGGTAGTCTGTTCCCCTTGGCAATAATTAGTTTATACTGAAAAGATATGCATCCAATGTATTTATAGGTACCTACCTAGTAATGTTATAAGTAAGGCATTGATATGTTAGAACACACTGATTCCGTCTGATTTAAAAATCTATTATTGCCTTAGATATACTGTTTATTGAAGAGGGTTACCTATAGGCTCAGGCTATAATAAATCACCCTATTGCTATTGAACCCTAAAACACCCTATGGGAAGGTAGGTACCTATAGCTCATTATAATATTAAGACAACTTGTAAAAATTACGATGGTAAGAATGAGGTTCACAAAACTGGTGGTAACTTATTTGTAACCCAAAACCTTTAAACTGTCCATAAAATGGGTTATAGACGTTAAAAATACATATTTAATTCCTAAATATTCATTGATTTTTAACAAAATCTCTAAGTTGAATTGTAAAAAGATAGTTCTCAGTATCTTCTTATGATTCTACTATTTGACGTAAAAGCAATTCGGATTTAGTGAACCATTTTACGAAACTCTATAGAAAACTGTCAAAGAAATGAATTGCAGATACAGAATCGTATTAGGATCATATTCTGAATTGCATAAAAAGCGGCCATTTTACAATTTTGAATTCAATTCATAATAGGATCTCATTATGATTCAACAAGTGCTTCCTTTTTAGAGCCCCTGATCTTCAAATGTCAGAGGATAATCGTATATACATTAACGAGAGGTTAACTGCGTGTAACAAACAGATTTTTCGTCAAGCTCGTATACTCGGACGCCAGCAGGATTGGAAATACATATGGACCCGAAACGGAAGGATTTTTGCAAGAAAATCCCCTGGCTTACAATCGTTTTTTATTAAAAACGAGAATGATTTTGCACGTATTTTTACCCCTAATGATAACAATATTACGGCTGTTCAAAATAAATGAGATCATTGCACACATCATATTTAATATGTCAACGCCCATATCATACATAATTAGATATATTAATAAGTATAAATTGTTGCATACAAATGTGTGCAGTTTTTGTTTGTTATTCTTGACAGGTGTGGTAGATGCAATCATTCAAAGGTTTAGCATATATTATTATTATGTCTGTATCATATTATTTCTGATGTCAACATTAATTGTATGCATTGTTGGGGATATGATTTGTTATTCTATTATTTTTTTTCTGAAAATATTTAAACTACAAAAAAGTAAATTGACAATACCTAAAGTAAATATTATGTATTTTGTGTGCTTGAGTAATCAATAAATTTGTATGATAGTATATTTCAATATAGTTAGCAATAGGTACTGTACATTGGATGCCTTATACTTTTTATTTGATATATATTTTCTCCATTACAATGGCAAATGAATCAAAAAATAAAAGTTTGAAATTGGGACTTTTGAATGTACGATCACTCAATACGGGACATGATGAGTTTAAATGCATGATTGAAAAGTTTCACCCAGATATACTCGCTCTGAATGAGACATGGCTGCGCGAGGGTGCAGAGAAACAGGCCCCTGCTCCCGCAGGGTATACTCTTAAACATATTCCTCGACCCAATAATAGAAGTGGTGGAGGAGTGGGGTTTTATGTGAGACATGGTTTACGGGCACATGTTCGGCCTCATCCGGTTTCTGATCTTGAACAGATGTGGCTTGAGGTCGTTCTTCCAGGAGCTAAAATGGCAGTGGGCACTGCATATAGATCTGAGTCTGTAATATCTGTGAGAAATGCAATCGAGGCTCTGAGTGAATCTATCAATCAATTCTCCTATTGTAATTATGTATGTGTGCTGTCTGATTTTAACGTTAATATGGTTGAACCACTAACCGGTTGGGCTAAAGAACTAGAAGAGTTTATAACTCAACGGAACATGATGCAGTTAGTTAAGGAGCCAACACGTGTTTCTGCGACGTCTCAAACACTTCTAGACCTTATTGTTACAGATTCACCATCCCGATGTCAAAAAGTTCATATTCAACATAACCCTGCGCTCAGCAATCACGCACTAGTTTTGGCGGAATTTAATATAAAAAAACCAAAATGTAAACCTCGTTTTATTAATGTAAGATCACTTAAAAATATTGACCGTCAAATTTTTGACTTAGACCTGGGTTTTATCGAATGGAATAGTGTACTTACGGAAAATAGCATAAATAGCATGACTGAAAAATTTAATTCACTTATAACACATTTATTTGATAAACATGCACCCTTGAAGCGCAAAAAAATTACAAAACCTCCGACACCTTGGATTACAGATGTGATAAAATTAATGATGGCTCTTCGTGATGAAGCACTAGCTAAAGTCATGAGTACTGGACTGCAAACGAATATAGATTATTACAAACAGTTAAGAAATCTCGTTACATCAAGTCTGAAAAGAGAGAAAAAAGCATATTTTACGCATTATGTAAATAAAAACATTGCTAATCCGAAAATAATGTGGGAACATTTGAGAAAATCATCTATCTTTGACGATCCATGTGAAGCTATCGTTCCTGATCACTTAAATGACTGCGATAAGATTAACGATTTCTTCCATGATGTCCCTGGAAACTCGGACCATGATAGGGACACCCTATTGTTTTTTGAGCAAACACGATATCATAATGCTACTTCGTTTGAATTGCAACCTACGACCGAAGAAGAGGTAGGCAAAATACTATATTCTATATCGACTGCAGCTTACGGTCATGACCTCATAAATATTGATATGATTCGACTCACTCTACCCAAAACATTACCTGTAATAACAGCTCTTGTTAACCGGTCTATCAAAACTAAAGTATTTCCTGAAACTTGGAAGCTGGCGTGGATCAAACCAATATCCAAGAGTAAAAATGTAGAACATCTTAAAGATCTACGCCCAATAAGTATACTGCCCGTTCTGTCCAAAGTAGTGGAACGTGTTGTAGAAAAGCAACTCAAATAATATCTTGAGGCTAACAGTATTTTACCCCTTCATCAATCTGGATTTCGAGCAGGGCATAGTACATCAACAGCTTTAGCTCAAGTAGTCGATGATATCCTTAGTGAGTCCGACGCTGGAAATGGCTCTTTGTTAGTCTTATTAGATTTTTCGCGGGCATTTGATTGCTTAAATTTGAAACTTATGATAGCTAAGCTTTTATATTACGGTGTATCTAAATCTACCTGTAAATGGTTTGAATCATATCTATCAGGTAGACATCAACAGGTTACTACAGAAGATGGGTACGGAAATAGACAGTTCTCACGTATCAGATCAGTGGATCGGGGTGTACCGCAGGGTTCCATCTTGGGACCATTATTATTCATTGTATTTACGGCAGATCTTGCATCTGTTATAAAAAAATGTAAAACTCATTTATATGCTGATGACACTCAGATTTATATCTATACTATATAATATTATAAAGAGGAAAGATTTGTTTGTTTGTTTGTTTGTAATGAATAGGCTCCGAAACTACTGGACCGATTTCAAAAATTCTTTCACCTTTGGAAAGCTACATTATCCCCGAGTAACATAGGCTATATTATATTTTAAAAAAAATTAGGGATCCTTACTAAAACTCCAATAATGTAACATAAGGTGTAAAAAAATGACCTGAAAAATTCCTTACGTCGCGTGCGCTGCGAAAACTATTGATGATAGAGCAAAATCATTTACTACGACTTTGCAGAACTCATCATTATCTACAAAAAGTGTCGCGACAGCATATGTCTAAATATTATAGTTATGTCACAGTAAGCAGTTTTTTATTCTAAAATATTAATTTATATATGCCGCCTCTTGAAAAGGCTCTTCATTTGTACCTTGGTAATAATCCTCATCAAAATAAATTACTTTATATTCAAGACGGCTTTAATACCTTTTTATAACTTTTTGAATTATTCAATTCGGACATTTCATTCGGAAGATATCACGAGTTTAAAAATGCAAGTATTAGAAAAAAGTCGCGTGGTTGTCGCTCACAGCGCTCAGCTAGCCAGCATGCGTGTAGGCTCCATGTAAGCGTCACTGGGGTACAGGGGGTCAATGTAATCTATATATATAAAAGAAAGTCGTGTTAGTTACTCCAGTTATAACTCAAGAACGGCTGAACCGATTTAGCTGAAAATTGGCAGGGAGGTAGTTTAGAGCCAGGAGAAGGACATAGGATAGGTAGGGGTAGGTAGGGTAGGTAGGTAGGGTAGGTAGGTAGGGTAGGTAGGTAGGGTAGGTAGGTAGGTAGGGTAGGTAGGTAGGTAGGGTAGGTAGGTAGGGTAGGTAGGTAGGTAGGGTAGGTAGGTAGGGTAGGTAGGTAGGGTAGGTAGGTAGGGTAGGTAGGTAGGGTAGGTAGGTAGGGTAGGTAGGTAAGGTAGGTAGGTAGGGTAGGTAGGTAAGGTAGGTAGGGGTAGGTAGTGGCAGGTAGAGGTAGATAGGAGTAGGTAGGGATAGGTTTGTAGGTCCCAGTTTTATTTTTGTTCTCAGGGCAGGACAACGTCTGCCGGGTCAGCTAGTCCCTTATAAACCTGGAAATGAACGCCAGGCTATTGAAGATTTGACAGAGGATCTGAATATTATTTCTGACTGGGCTCAAAGAAATAACTTGGTTTTAAATCCTTGTAAAACTAAATACTTAATCTTAGGTACGAAGCAACAGATTAAAAAGTTCCATAACCCCCAAATAAAGATCAATGGGGAGAATATTGAGAGGGTCCTTGTCGCAAGAAATTTGGGCGTTTTACTTGATGAGGAGTTGCGCTTCGTTAACCATATAAACATTCAAGCAAGAAATGCCTTTTATAAGCTGAAAGTCCTATATGGTATACGCGATTATCTCTCGGTACAAGTTAGGCAGCAACTATCAGACATGTTGATTTTGTCCGCTTTTAACTACTGTGATGTAGTGTATGGACCAAGATTATTCAAAAAAACCCAAAAGATAATACAAAGGGTTCAAAACGCATGTATTCGGTTTTGCTATAAAGTCCCAAAAAGATCTCATATAAGTCCAATAATAAATGATAAAGGCATTTTAAACATGGAATCAAGAAGAAAATTGCATCTGATGTGCTTTACGCATCGTATAATATCAAGTAATCAACCAATTTATTTATTTAACAAGTTGTCATGGTGTAAAGATGCACACTTTTTAAATACAAGGTCACGGGCATTTGATAAACTTGTCATACCTAAACATAAGTCGCAAGGTTACCAGGGCAGCTTCAAATATGCAGCTTCTAAAGTATGGAATAACATTCCACCTCCAATTCGTAAATTAAAAACTAAATTAGGTTTTAAGATTAAATGTAAAGAGTTTTTAATCAAAATTCAAAAAGGCTTGCTGCATATTTGACGGTTTGGTTTTTTGTTTTGTTGATTTAATTGGTCTGCTCTTCTATTTCAATTTTTTTTTTTTTAAGGTAGATTTGTTAAATATTACTTTTCGTTTTTTACCATTCTTTTTTATGTTAGTTATTATTTTACTTTTTCTCCGTTATTATATGTATAATAGTGTGGAGTTTTGCTGCAAACACATAAATTTTATGTAATTTGTCACGAGGTACATGGGCTTGGTTGAAAACCAGCGCTGAGTATCTGCCTGCGGCGCTTACTCAGCAAATGCTGATGCCAAGTCCCTTTCCTTACAATAAACACTTAGTTTATACAATTATTTTATATACTTGTTTTTTGTTACTACTAAATTTTAAACTGTAAGGAATAAATTATTTTTCTTTCTTTCTTTCTTTCTTTTACTATATTTACTGATTAATAACAAAATTAATCATCAACATATTCCTCCAAGGTATATTACTGACATATACGACTATTTCATGAAAATGTTACTAATATAAGTACCTTGGAGGAATGTGTTGATGATTTCTTTTGTTATTAATCAGTAAATATTGTTACGTATCCGGGGTGGGTACGAATAAATTTGCCGATTTACGGTAGAAGAGTTTTATTAACGAACGGATTCAGTCAGTATATCAACACCAATAATTAATTAATTAACTAATAAAATGTCACAGTCACAATTAATAAACGTCTCTATCGCAATTAATCACTGTCTTACAATAGCACTATAGCACTGAACAACACACTGAGTATCGCACTTTAAAGTCGCTTTGAAGTTCACTTGGTAGCTCGTAGAACTGAACTGTCGTTGCTGGCTCGACGCTCGCCTTTTATATTCGAGCCTCCTGCAGGCCTAGACAAGTGGCGTACGCTTAGCAACTTTTCTAATTCTACAAACGCTTACGTTACAACGATAACGATATTAGATCGGTAGCCAAGATTAAGCGAACTACGCTTACGCTCATTCTATTCGTACAGACGATAAAAAACGAAAATTGTCTATGGTTGCGTTCGAGCACTTCGACAGGAGACGTCAAATCCAGTTCTCAGAAGTGCGCGGCGCGAAAATTGAGTGCTGTTTTATATTACTTGTGCCTGTGAATCTATTAATTATAGTGGTAAGTATTTCGCAAAAGAAATTACTCAGTTTGAATTATCTTTAAGGTTCAAAATGTATCGTTGCTTAGTGTCAAGAAAGTTTAGATTATTAAGATTTCAAGTTGTAAAGTCATTACTTAAACTTTCAGCGATGGAACCGAGGTTGCATGCTAGTCCTGAGCAATTCTCAGCTCTTATAGAGTTCATGGAAAGGTATTTTATAAAGAAATTACCATTTTGAATTCACGCTTACAAACATGTAGTTCTTACTAAACTATGCAATAAATAAACATTGATGTCATGCACGACTAAGGTGCTAAAGAGAGTCTTTGTATGAGCTTTGGTTGTTTATGTTATAGGCACGGTGACTCTCCAGGCCCCAAGCGGGTGCTCAAGGCCGATTAATGACGAAAATCATTCCTTCTTTGATGCCTGAGCCACACTTCTTCATTATGAGCAGCCCACAGCAATCTTAGCGTATGCATTTTAATAAAAAAAACAATAAAATCAATCACAAATCGCACGAACGTTCATCAGCTGGTTAAACAAATCACCATTTTGTAGCGTAATCTACAAGGTGTTGGCGTTCGCTTACCTATCGAACAAAGTAAACGCTCAAGGGACGTTTTGGATTGTCAAAAGTGCCGCTTGGCTAAGGATAGCGTACGACTTTGCGTTTTGTTTGATCGAATAGAAAATTGAGTAACACTTGTCTACGATTTTTCTATTCGTTACGCTTGATATCGTAAGCTAATGTCAATTTCATACATTTGTTATTCTATTCGTCGAGCGTTTACGTTTTTAGAAAGCCACTTGTCTAGGCCTGCTGATCTCCAGAATATTCGCGAGGAAGTTTCGGCGGCCGTCCGAAACAAACAAGCGTGGGAAAGTAAACAGAGCCATAAAACTCCGATAACAATAGGGCTATA
Source organism: Tethea ocularis (assembly GCA_963555595.1). NCBI lineage: Eukaryota > Metazoa > Arthropoda > Insecta > Lepidoptera > Drepanidae > Tethea > Tethea ocularis. The sequence continues at coordinate 13,386,381 of OY741958.1, forward strand.
AACGAAACAATAGGCGGGTCTTTCTTTTGTTTTCGAATAGCGGCATTGTTAACGCCGACGAAAACAAATACAAGGATCTCTCTAGAAAAATCTTGACCCTTCACTTGTACGTAACAATATACTACCATTCTTGTCGCAAATAACATGTTGATAACTTACGACCTATAACTGAGCTGCAATTAGCAAAAAACGTGATAAAATTTTAATTTAACGCCCCAACCGAAGCCTCCACCTTAAGGTAAAGGTACAGTTTAAATATCCCCAATGATTTGAAAACTCTAAAGACATGGATAAAACTAAGATACCTACGGTACGTGTTTCTTGAATAGGTAAATCGACTTAAAATCCTGAGAATATGGGAAGAACTGCAGAAGACAATATCTAGTATTAAAATTATCCGATGATTACATACGTGTAATCATCGGATAATTTTAACCTAGGTCCTCGTAGGTCCTACACACGGCCACAGATAAAGCTACACACTGCGGTACCTTATGCGGTTGTAATAGGAGCTATTTTGCAACAACAATGTGTAGCTTGATCTGTGGCCGTGTGTACAAGTTTCAAGTACCAAAAGGTTGTAGATAAGGTAAGGTGTTCTACTTTAGTCCTTTATCAGCTATCTCTAGTACTGGTCTGATGCTTATCGTAATTGCACCCATGTCGGCAATGGTTCAACGCATATGCATCGGTTATTAGGTTACAACTAATTAGGTACAACGCCACAAAGGGTGTGAGTGATGAGATATTCACAAGGTCAGGGATGTTGCACTTAGAACCATATTTTGGGCACGTCGCTTAAAATTAAGTAGGTATTATTATGGTGAGCGAACGCGAGTGATCCCTACGCCTCTTTATTTACTACAAAATGTTCCTATTTTTTGTAGTAAATAAAGAGTTTTGAGTTGATAGTATTTATTATTTGACTAGGTAAGGCATTGGTACCGTTTCTGTTGTTTACGATCAAAATAAATTTAATCTCACTATATCTCTTTCTAATAGTAAATATAAGAAAGGGATGCAAGATATTTTAGTCCTGTCAGTTTAATCCGATCACACATTTCAACGTGAATTTAAGCGCGATCTTTATTGGTCACTCGTACATTACGACGGTATGGATTAAACTGACAGCATAAAAAATGTTCTATCTTTTTTTAATAAGGTTAAAATGAAAGATATGAATGAAAATGATAGAATGAAACTAATATTAGACAAGTCACCTCGACTTGTCTAATATTAGTTAAGTTCGTAAACAACAGAATCGGCACCAATGCCGGCAGCGTTCTTTCCGCACTTCCGCAAGGCCGAAAAGATTTTCCGTTTCACTTGTAGCGCTTCATGCAGTGGAGTATATATAGATAATACTCATAAACTGGACAAACTTTTATTGTTATAAACTCTTATTTTGTCCTGGGAATTTTTTCATTGACTGAATAAAAGAAAATTTGTTATTAAAATATTAACAAATTATAGAATTCCTAGGATATTATATTATGATTTTTATAAATCATTTTAAATTCATAGACAAGTGTATCTAATGTTTATTTACCGTTTACTTACAGCGATTCAGTTGTGAGATGTAATTTAAATAAATGAGCCTATATCAGTAACAATAACGCGTGTCGCACTCAATGAGTACCTAGCAACGTCAACACATCTTGTGACTGAATATTATGTTTCAAATGCTTAGTTGTAAGGAAAACATATACTATTTAAAGTTATCTGGGCACATATTTTCATAACGGATGAGAACGGATTTTTGACCGACTTCAAAAAAGGAGGTTTTCAATTCGACTGCGCTTTTCCTGTTTGTTATGCGACTTCTCGGCTATAATATGTGAACGGATTATATTTTTTTTAATTCGAAAGAAAGTCTTTAGGTAGTCCCATTGCCACCAAATCGCAGGATCTGTTGATGGACATAGCAAAAAATTACAAAAAAAATAAAATGAATAACTTTAAAAATTAATTACTCAGTAAAAAATCTGCCATATTATGATATTTTACATGGAACACGAGGTACACTTTCGCTGATATCAAAACTCTCAGATTCGAGTTATTATTTTATAGGTACATTTTAATGTTTTTGAAGGCGGTTTTCTGTTTGTTAATAGTTTTTTTAAATTTATTTATTTAGGACAACTAACAAGACAAACATTGTAGTAATTTAGGTATGTAATTAAGATTGCATAAAGCGCGGTCATAGCAAGGTTATATTTAGGTTACGGTTATATAGTTAACAAAGCAAACTGGGTTGCTCGTGTCACTTTAACTAAAATTTTTACCGTAACCATAACCGACCGAAGGTGATCGGCCATCGTCAAAGTGACTCTACGGTCACAGCATGGTAATAGTTAAGTTAACTTTGACTATAACTTTAACTAAAACGTACGAGCAACCGGCCCTTAGTGTTATATAGACTACCATCATAAGTACGCGGATGAAACCGCCTGTAACAGTTAGTACCTACTTACCCATTTTTTTTTTTAATAAATCAAAGTCATATGCGTAGGTAGGTACTTTCTAATCAAAATGTAAATATTTTAATATACCCTCCCCCCTAGTGTTAGGTATATAGACTACCATCATAAGTAAGCGGATGAAACAGCCTATTTTTTTTTGAAAGGACTAAGTTGGTAGCCTCAGATGGCTGCAACAACCTTACCGGACAAATCGGCGAGCGCAGAGGGCTCACAAATCGGCGAGCGCAGAGGGCACAGCTAGTTACTAAAACAAAGTCATAAGCGTAGGTAGGTACTTTCTAATCAAAATGTAAATATTTACTGAAGTAATTTTCAAGTACTTTTTATGTACTTCAGGTAAGTGAAGTATTCTTTAGGTGATAAACGCTGATAACTGTGTTATCATTTGTTTACAGTGGTTATCATTGAAACTATCATTAGAACTAAGGTATTTATGTTCCTTTCTATGGTGTCATTACGATAGTTTCGAAGGAGAGGCTTATACGGTGATTACACATATTTTTTAGGCTGATCCCATAAAGGATCACTTTGTCTGTCTGTCGGTGTGTCAAGAGTATTTTTCACAGAAGTTCGAGTAATTAAAAAAATATATTTGAGATCCTCACAATGAGCCCTTTCATTCGATATATCACACAATAGTTTGCAATATATGTTTTTAATTTACCCCCAAGTTTAAATTTGATTTATTTACGTTACACGTCCGTGGATCATCTAGTTGAGATCATTATGTGTACCAAATAATGGTTCCGTATTTTTCTTTTGAATTTCGGACCCCTAAAAATATTAAAATATATTTTTCCAATATTTTTCCAACTCAATAGTAGGTACCTAAATCACTTTTGTTCCACAGTAATGGAACGTGGTGGATAAAATAAAATGAGTTCATTTGCTGAAAAAGATGTACACTATCGGACAAATAAAAGAATCGACATTTATTTGATATACAGATACTTATCGTATGACCTTTTTTCGCTGATAAAACAAACAATAAACTGATTTTGGAATGCATTTTCTCATTCATATTATGAATATAATCTAGATTAAATGAATATTTTTTTTTATGATAAAAAGATATTGACCCCACTTATTGGGAACAAGGTACCTAAACATATGAATTGCTTTCCCAAAATAAATATAAGTACCTAAAAATATATGTCCCCGACATACCTACTGAAAAACCCTGAATTCATGAAAAAAACATAGGCAGGTATTTATGACGTAAATACAACTCTGAAATTAGACCGCCAGACGAACGTATCGTTGTATCGTGCTCAATTTGGGCAACATTCGAAGTTTGATATCTGTACGGGATTTCCGTAACTGCATTTCGAGACTCTGCATCCGAAACGGAATATAAATTATTTGGTACCTTGTGGGTGATTAATCGAGGATAATACGAAATAGGACCCTAGATAATCCTCCTCCGCCTCTGACCGCGTAAAAAAACCCAAATAATAGTTGAATCGTGCCCGTAGAATACGCGGCTGCGTTGGTCCTGATTGAGGCGATGTTGGCTTGCTGTGTTGACAGCAGAGACTTGATGCTGATGCGGAGTGATGAGCGTTGTAATGCTCAGAAGTATGGTCAGTTCGGTGAATGGAGGGATTGGAAGTTTCCCATCCATCACGTCACGAAGTCATAACAATAAGAAGTTTAGCGTAAAACCTCTTGTGCGAATTCTAAATTACGAGTCGTATGATCGGGTAACGTAGCGATTTTAGTACTCGAGTAATCTAGTAGGTTAGGTACTTAATTAATCTGTTCAAATTCTTTTAAGTAAGTGTACCTACTTTTCAATATTTTTTTTTTGTTATTTTTCTTTTGAAATTAGTATTGATATAATTGTATGACCATTTATATAGGTCATACACCTAAGTTAAAGCCCTTTCAAACTACTATACAAAAAAAAACTTTAATCTTAGATATTGAAATAAAATGTACATCTAGATTCACAGTCATAAAGGTATATCAACTGTAAAGATACTAAGATTCGGATGGATTTAGGTACCTACCTGATGTATTGGATATGGATTTTTGCTTCGAAATATCCCTCTGGAATAGAATACAGGTTTACACCTACATTCTATTCAACAGGCTTTGCTTGAAATTTAGGCTTTATATAATAACTAAAAGTCGGAGGTATACTAGGAACGATGCCTTCATTTATTTTATTTCAGTATTTACAAATAAATAAAAATACAATAAATGTCCTCGGACATTGTTAATATTACACTGTTTATAATGGGTTTCTCTTGAAAACTGATTGTCTGATATTAATATAATTAAAACTTAAACAAAAATTCCGTCGATATAAGATGTGCTGTTTTTGAGATCAAGTAGGTCCTCCCTCATATTCAACAGGTATCATAAACGTATTTATTTATTAAAACTGTAATTACATAAATTCAAAAAAAAAAAGATCCACCAAAAAAAGAAGCTTTGCTGAGTTTCTTGCCGGAGTCTTCTCAGTTCAAGTGTATTCCGAACCGGTAGTAGAGTCTATTGTAAAACTGTAACTTTTGACAATCATATTAAGTGCCTTATGAATTAATGAGTTTTGATTTTGATGATTTTGATTCAACTCAAATATCAATTTTATTGTGAATGAAATCATATATTATAAAATAATAATGTAAATAAATTAAATAATATTCACATTTTAAAAATAACATGTTCAACAGAATAATAGTAGGTACTTTTCCAATAAGTAGGCCCTCAAATTTGAATAAGTTGGGTTTAATAAAACATACTCTTTAATTCAAGTGACAACTTATTGAATATTCTTTAAGCACAGTAAAGACAAGTAATCTATTACCTATGCATTACTTACTTCTATTTTCGAGATTTCATCAGTATATACCTAAGTATTTTTTAGATACAGAAGATTTAAGTTTAATTGTTTGTCACTTTTCGATTGTCCTCCATTATATGGTTAAATAAGGTCACTTTTACACTTATTTTCAGTTCCCAATGTCGCTGAGTGAGAGATATTGGCAGAGTTCTGCGAATAATGGTTTTAATGTGGCAGTGAATAAAGTTTTAAATTGAGATCATTCAAAATTGCTTGCTTGTCGATCGTGTAAAATTCTGCACATTTACAAGCGTAGAGCTGCGTAGAGCGAAATAAAATGATAGCTCTATGGCAATTTTTAAATGACTTACAAAAAGGAGGTAATACTCAATTTGGTTGTATGTTGGTTCACAAATAATTTTTTTGTTTAGTAACCGATTTTAGTACTTAGCTCAGAAGTTTAAAAAAAAAATTAAAGTTCGCGAAATACCGGGTCAATGCGATTAATTAAATTTTTATAGGTATATAAACCTACCTATCAAAAAAATTATCTTTACCATTTTTTCCATATAACTGCCAATAATATTTTTATTGGAAAAAATTATGTGTTTCACATGTCAAAAAATAAAATTGGAAAAAATAATTAAAATATAAATTTAATTTTAGTGTAGTGGTAGCCATGTCAAGTGCTCGCAACTAGGTCACGCGATTGTTATGCGGTTGCGGGTAGATTGAATCACTCCCTGTACCAGATAGACAAAGCCTAGTCTATTTGAATGCTGGCAAACTATCGGTAGTTTGGCGATACATATTAGTAGTTTAGTTAGGCAAGTGCTACATATACTACATACTATTTTTAATTATTTGGGTTCCGTTGCTGCTACTACTCTTTCCAAAGTTAATATCACTGCGACCAGACTAATTGTAAGTCTATTGTAAAGTACCTACAGTCAGCGTCAAAAGTAGATTGTCACTTTATAGTAAACACGGCCACAGATCAAGCTATACATTTTTGTTGCAAAATAGCTCCTATTACAACCGCATAAGGTACCACAGTGTGTAGCTTGATCTGTGGCCGTGTGTACCCTTTCATAATAATCAATATTATCTTGACTAGATATTACAGCCGCTCAAAACTTCATAAAAATCCTCACCGTAGCGAGAATCGATTGAATTAGGTACGACATTCATTTCGGAAGCGCAAAGATTGCGCTGACACAAGAGACATAAACGTATTCAAAACTACCATCAACAAAGGATAAGACCCTTTGATTATACACAAAAGATTGAATTACTTATGTTTGTACCTGTCAGTCTCAGCTCTATAACATTGCACGATACGCCTTCAGATTTACCAGGCTCCATTCACTTACTCGAGAAATATTGCTATTAGCTTGCTGCCAGGCGTTTTGCTTCTCTTACACTTTACGATGTATAGTTATAGACTAAAGGCACAGAGTAACAATATAGCTAAAGTTATAGGTACTTTTCATAAATGGTAATCTACACTAATATTATAAAGTGGTAAAGCTTGTAAGTTCGGACGTAGAAGGTAATCTCTAGAGTTACTGGTCCGATTCTACTAATAGGAAGCTACTTTTTCCCCGAGTACGTACTATAGGCTACTTGTTAATCCAGAGACGCGCGCGGGGAACCCGCAGAAACAGTTAGTCATTGACAAAAATAAATACGTAAATCTATTTATCATTTTTTCTTTCTAGAAAGCATTTCTCTTATCTACTAAGTTATTTTGAGTTCGATAAATTGGATAACAAAAAAACAGAATACCTTACCAATTTCCACTACATTTTCCTTGTGTAGTCTTCAATAACATATTGAATGAAAAAACCTTCACAACACCACTGTGCCACTGTTATTAGCACTGTGCATATTAATAACTCATTCAATAGAGCCAATCGCGGGTATTGATTGATTTTATCAGCTCTGGTGTCAATTTTTATGAACTACTTTATGCGTAATTACAGTAGAGTACCTATATACATATAATGGAAGAGAAGTAATGTACATATGGGTACTTAGGGAACATCTAGAATATACCTAGTATCTGCGGGTAGTGTGAAGTACCCGGATTAATATACGCAACTTAGTTTAGTACACAATATATTTTATTCAGAAAATTAATAGAATTCTTTTTGACAGTACTGTTATTTAGTAACTACCAAGTAACTACGACAACGAGTACGTCACATTCCCCGGCGGGAAAAACCGGGAGGCTACTAGTTAGAATCTAATACATAATCAAAAAAGTGCTGTGGCAACCTCTTGGCTCGACTGGGTCGCACGTCTTTAGTGTCACTATGTCCTGTCGTCTGAGTCACACGTTCCCTATCGTTTGAGTCAAGTCTGTCACGGTCATGTAGCTCCAAATGAAATAGTCGTTGTACCGGTCTAACTTTGGAGCCTCCTAAAGTGCGTATTTTCGCCACCCTGGCAACACCATCGGAACCGGGACACATTTTCTCGATAACCGCTAGTGGCCAGGACACGCGCTTGCCTTCAGTTTCTACTAAGACAACATCCCCAATTTGGAGTGGTACGTGTCTGATGTCGTCGCGTCTTTTTATCAATGAGCTCACGTATTCGTCTCTAAAGCGTCTTCGTAGATCTTCACGTAAGCTCTGACAATATTGGTATCTCATATTAATTGCTCCCTCGTCGACTGCATCGAGATCGTCTGTTTGGTGGGACGTCATTGGCTGAATGAACATTGACGGAGTCAATGGTCGCAACTCCTTTTCATTTCCCACGTAAGTTAGGGGCCTACTGTTGATTACCGCTTCGCAGTCGCAGAGCACCGTTTGCAATTCAACCAAGGTGAGTGAGGCCCTTCCTAAAATCCTGCGAAGGATTTGTTTCAGAAATCCAATAAGTCTTTCATAGAACCCTCCCCACCAAGGAGCTGCCGGAGGTAAGAAGTTCCATTTTATCCTTGTGATTGAAGAAAAACGTTGGATTTCGTCCCAGTCAAGGGATCCAAATGAATTATCTAATCCTCTGAAATTAGTAGCATTATCGCTAAATAATAATTCAACTCGTCCTCGTCGTGCGATAAAACGTCTTAACGCCATTAAAAATTCGCCTGTCGACAGAGACTCTACTACTTCTAAGTGTACTGCACGATAGGTGGCGCAAGTGAATAAGACAATCCATGCTTTAGCTCCAGAGCGTAATACTAAAGGACCAGCCAAATCTACGCCTGAAAACTGAAAGGCAGCGCTAGCCTCCATACGTTCCTTTGGTAAAACACCAGTTGGCACTTGACAGCGCTTCGCCTTAAACCGCTTGCATCGCATACATCTATGAGTGATGTTACGAACTAGTTTTCTAACTCCTACTATCCAAAAGGTTTGGCGTAAGCTGTTGAGCACGGTTTGCACTCCAGCGTGCTTTAGCTCGATGTGTCGCTGTTCCACAAGACGCCTGACTATTGTCTCAGCTCCAGGAAGTATTATAGGGAATTTAAAATTATAATCTTCGCTCCCTAGGGCCAATTTTGTGTTAAGGCGAATAATGTTGTTATCGTCGACAAATGTTTGCAAATGTTTATCATTGGTTATACAATCTTTGTGTTTGTTTTGAACCAACTTTATAATTATGTTTTCCGCATATTCGAACTCGTCGTACGTAAGTTCACTAGTGACTGGCTTTTTTTTCATTCGCAGTATCCAGCAAATCACCCGTACAATTTTATTATAATTTGAGAAGTAATTCAATCGATCTAGGAATAATTCATCTTCAATTAGCAAATTAAGTGCAGTTGGTTTCTTTCGTTCGTTTTCTACATCTTTGGAGTTGGGTATGAAGTCTGTAGTCGGCCAATTTTGTTCGTCTAGTCGCAACCAGTACGGGCCATCCCACCATTGACTCTCGAGGAGACCTTTCGGGTTTACGCCTCTTGATGGTAAATCAGCGGGATTAAGATGACCAGGGACGTGTCTCCAGGAAGAAGTAGCGCCTAAACTCTTAATTTCTTTCACCCGATTTGATACAAATACGCTCCATGGACCATCACATTTTATCCAGGTCAATACAACGCTTGAGTCTATCCAATAATACACAGCACAGTTTGGTATAGCTAACGATTTGATAGCCGTAACAGACAGTCTACTAGCAAGCGTAGCCGCAATCAACTCTAGTCTTGGAATTGTAATCTTCTGAACTGGAGTAACTCTCGATTTAGCTAGGACAAGACGTACGTCAACATATTCTCCTAATTTTGATCGCAGGAATATACACGCCGAATAAGCATCCTTACTTGCGTCGCTGAACACGTGTAAAGAAGTTTCACATTCTTCAATAGAAACAGAGGTGAGCCGCCGAGGAATCACACAATCATTGATAATGTAAGCTTGCTGTAACCACCTTTTAAATTCTTTCGCAAACTCCTCGGGTAGCTCTTCATCCCAGGTAAGTTTCCTGTGCCACAACTTTTGCATTATCATCTTAGGAATTATGGTGGTAGGGCAGGCTACTCCAATAGGATCAAAAACCTTTTGTGCTATAGATAAGAGTGTCCTCTTTGACAGTTTTCCATCAATATTTATGAGGTTTACGTTACATCGTATGGTATCTGTTTTGACGTTCCAAATCACTCCTAATATCGAGGTGTTTTCGACATTATTATCTCCCGTTAGGGGGCTAGTAATCCAACCTCTAAGATCGAACTTACCATGTAACATTACTTCTTTTGATTCACTGACAAACTTTTTCAGTTCTTCCTCTGATTTCAGGCTAGTAACGCAGTTATCGACGTAAAATGAATTCTTAAGCTTCATCGCTGTCTCCTTCAAATGCTCCGAACAATTGTCTAAGTGATGATTGATTGTTGCCACGAGATGAAACGGGCTAGATGTCACCCCAAAAACTACGCGCCGGTGGCGATATGTGACCATTGTCTTGTTCTTTTCATCAATCTTGGACCACCACAGGAAACGAAGATAATCACGGTCCTCCAGGGTTAGCGATATTTGCAGAAAAGCCTTTGTTATGTCAGCTGTCACACCGATTTTATTTTTTCTGAAACCGATTATGAGGTTAGGAATCTGCTCAAGAAGATTCACACCTTTCTCTAAGCACGCATTCAAAGAAATTCCATTAATATCCTTGGCTGACGCATCGAAAACTGGACGTATTTTGGTAGTCAAACTAGACTCCTTAATAACCGCGTGATGCGGCATATTGTGGCCTTGAATGGCCTCTTCGATAATGTCCAGTTGTAACCAATTGCGGAATACATTATCGTAGTCAATAATTTTACCTAGTTGTCTGAGACGTTTACTAGTTGATTCCAACCTTTTCTTGGCGAGTTCGTAATTTGTCTGTGGACGCGGAGAATCCCGCCACGGTAAACTTACCTCATAACGACCTTCTTCATTGATCTTGACATTTGCTTCGAAAGATCTGAGTAATTCGAGATCGCGTGTCTGTTTTGAAGCTTGTTCCGCAGGATCTCTAATACCTAATGCTTCTAAAGTCCAGAGATCTGAAATATCAATTTTGGTTAGACACTGAAGAGTCGTAATCGTATTTGTGAAAGAACTATAAACCCCGGTTATGGGACCCTGAATAGTCCACCCCAGTTTAGTCTTAATAGCGGTCAGGTTATTATCTAGTTGAACTATGTCACCAGTGAGAAGTCGACCGTAAAAATCAGCGCCGATCAAAAGACTTACTTCATCAGGAGTATCAGTAGAGTCACTTAAAACGATACCGTTTTGACGTAATTGTTGCATAATTACAGATGACCTAATTTTAGGTAAAAAACTACAAAGATTTGTTTGTTCTACAACAGATAAATTCATACAAAAGTTGTTTTCGATGCTCTTAAGACATATGTCGAAAATTTGACATTCTTCTTTTTTCGTCTCGAACCCGCCGAACAAACAAAGAGTCATTACCTCCTTAGTACTATATTTCAGGCCAATTTTCTGTGTTAGATCCTTTTTGATATAAGATCTTTGTGCCCCAGTGTCAATAAGCGCTCTGATTAGAATCTCCTTTTTACCATGTACAATTTTTACCGCCAAGGTTTGAAGTATGGTTGTCTTGCTATACTTTGGTTGACATAACAAATTATTTGATGTCTCTGGTTGACTATTCGTATTTTGTTGATCTGCCACCATATCTGCACACATGATTGTGTAATGCCTTTTTTTGCAGAATAGGCACTTGGGAAAACTCTTGCACTTCTTCGTAATGTGACTGCCTTTTAAGCAAATAGCGCATAATCTCTTGTTTTTAATGTAATCAATGCGATCTTGTAGACTCATTTTTGCCGCCTTATGACATTCTATGGCCGAATGGTTATCTTTTCCGCACCATATGCATGACAAACTGCTCTGTTTACTCGTACCTTCTTTGTTTTGTGAGGATTTGAACATGAAACAGGCGGTGGGTGGCTTCGGCTCTGCTAGGGTAATCTCGCTAAACTCACGTCTAGCTAACCGGATCCTTTCTTCCGACTCCACTTCTTGCCTCAGGAACTCCATCAACTTAGGAAGGTCTCTGGTATCCAGTTGACTGCGGTGCCATGCTCGGAGAGTGTCATCAGGTAATGCTGACTCGATCATGGGAAAAAGCATTGAGGCATATTTATCCCTTGTGACGCCAAGTGTTTCAAGCGCCTGCAAGTGTGTTTGAAGGGCATCATATAGTACTGTTAGGTCTTTCACCTCTCCCTTGCGTTGCATCAGAGTAATCAAACCTCTAACATATGTTTCTATGAGGACGTCGTCTCTGGCGAATCTTGCTTTTAATGCTTCAACTGCCTTATTATAATTTTCAGCACAGGGTGGATAGCTCTCAACCAGTTGTCGCGCGCTGCTGTTCGGGGCCATGGACTGAAGAAAATATTGGAACTTATCGTTTAGGTCAATTTTATCGTCTTCGTGTATTTTTTTGAATTGTCCCCAGAACAATAACCAGGACTTGACGTTACCATCAAATTTTGTAATCTCTAGTTTCGGCAGTTTTAGATATCGCCGCCTGTCTGTCTTCGGCTTATCGTTCGACTCTGCAGAGTGTAAAGAAGAAGTACTGCTGCTGTGCGATACAGTTTTTGAAAATAATGATCTGACCTTGTGCCAACGCATCTTGTAGAGCATGGACTTGTCTTGGTCTGCCTCAAACAAGGCTTCATCAAAATCTTCGGCTGCACACCATAGGTCTCGTATTGTCGCCTCGGCTTCGAATAGGCTTGAGGCAGTCTCCGATAAATGATCAAACAGTTGACCGGCGGTTCCACTTTTGGATTCGACGGCGCTTTCTGTTTTATCGGCGAGACAGGTAAACTCTTTTCTGTATTGAGTACGTTTGCGCTTCCAGATTTCCATTTTTAACGGTCGCCAGATGTGAAGTACCCGGATTAATATACGCAACTTAGTTTAGTACACAATATATTTTATTCAGAAAATTAATAGAATTCTTTTTGACAGTACTGTTATTTAGTAACTACCAAGTAACTACGACAACGAGTACGTCACAGGTAGGTACTTAATCATTTAATTTATTTCTGTAATTTTCTTTAAATTATAAATTACTAGCTGATCCCCGCTGTTTCACTCGCGTTATAAGTAAAAAGTAGCTTATAACCTTCGGGGATAATGTAGCTTCCTACTAGTGAAATGTTTTTTTAAATCTGACCAAACTCCGGAGAAAAGAAACAAACTCTTCAGCCTGCGGTATACAATTAACAAATCTTCACTTGTAAATTATAAAAATGATGCATTTATAAAACATACCCACACATATACCTAATTAGGTAGGACAACAATCCTTGAAAGATATTGTATTTACCTAAATTCAAAATTTATAATAGGTATTTTGGTTGACGGCTCGTGAACAGTCTCTCATTAGCCGTGATAGTTTTCATTGTAACTCCTCTACCACCCTAACGAGTTATAACCAGTTGTTTCAAACGAAGCTCATACCTTGAACTCGGTTTGCACCTGGCCATTAGTGATTTTAACCTCTTTGCGATGTCAGTCAGTATGACGTCATCAAGAAACATCCGATATTTTTTCTGTGGGGTATCAAGACATTTCGCGCATGCGCGCTCCAACCCGTCCATAAATAACCTAAAAGGGACCCAAATCAAAACACCATATTGTATGCCGTTTTATTATTATAAACGTTTACTATTGTGTGAGTGATTTATAAACTTTCTTATTGGCTGTATACAGTCGCACCATTGCCTGTGAATTAACAGCACTTGAAAGAATCAGCACGGACTCCGGACCGGACAGTCTCGCCGCGTATATATGACTAGCATCGTATTAGCAGTGTTTTTTAAGCAATTGTGATAAAATAAACAATCAATGTGTATGAAATAAGTTTTAATATTTGTGTGTGGAATCTTTATGTGCATAGAGTGAATTGTGAAAATTGTAAACATTGTTTTTGAGGTTAGTTTTTGTCTCTTTTTCGCTTTTGTGCTTTTTTAATGGAATCAAAAAAATTGTAAACAACATGATTCAATGGATATTGAGGAGACGTGATATAATATTAATCCCTACGTGACGAGATCCATTAACCAAATTATTGTACTAAAACGAACAAAAATTATAAAAATCATTGACGATTCATAAAAAAAAACCGGACATGTGCGTGGCTAAGGGTTCCGTAATTTCCTATGTTACTTACTTTAAATACCAGACTTATTAAAGATTTTCCTGTAATCTATATAGGTAAACTACCTATCTAAACTAACAACTACTATTTTCTGGAATTTTTAAAAATAATTTGGCCCAGTGGTTTTGGAGATAAGGCCTATTTTCCTAAATAACATCAAAATTAATTTATCTTAAAATTATAAAAAAAAAGTAGGTATTTGAGATTCTCGCAACGAGCCCGTTCATTTGATATGTCACACGATACTACCAACATTGCAAAACTTTTTGTATTTCCTAATTTACCCCCCCGAAAAGAGGCCCCCATGTTTAAAATTCATTGATGATTTACACGTATGGACTTGAGACACCGACTTTCAATTTTAACAAGCAAGGTACCTAACCGCCGAAAAAAAAAATATTATTAAAATATAAAAAAAAATTGATTAGTATAGATATACACCTACTTTACACGATTTTGTAGCATTCATTAACAATTCTAAATACTAGAATCATTATTTTAGTCCATTAACTAATGTTAAGTACTGCATTTATCACCTGATGTATTCATCAGATGATAAATGCAATACATAATGCATGGATGATTAATATTCCTCGTGTAAGAAATCAGCATAAATCATTATGTACCTACCTACATATACCTATATAAGTACCTGGGTACATTGTTATCCAGATTATTTTAACAACTTCTATATCTAAGTATATCTATACTATATATATATATATATATACCAATAATAAAGCTGTAAATTGTTTGTTTGTTTGAACGCGCTAATCTGCGAAATCACTGGTCCGATTCGAAAACTTCTTTCAGTAATAGGAAGCTACATTATCCCCGAAGGTTATAGGTTACTTTTTATCCCGGGAACGCGAGATGAAACCGTGGGGAACAGCTCCTCGAACAACCTCCCTCGCTAGTAAGTATAGGTAGGTAGGATACCTACAAAAAATTATAAATAAGTATCATATCTAGCCCTCAGACACACGGAAGCCTGGCACATCTAGTATACCATCTGTACAGATAGTTTTGATCGCGTTATTCAATAGAAAAACACTTTCGGAATATCAATTGTCCTGTAAAAAACGGAAAAAACTTCGCATTACTCATAGCACTAGAAATCTTCAAACGTGAGGCACGTGCTACGGTCATTGAGCCTATATAACTGACAGAAAGCTTAGATTGCTCACTGGCGTTGCTCTAACGGTCTTTGACGGGCAAAAACGAAGTAGGTATTGTATTTTACATGCGCGATCGTCTTAATTTACGTAATGGATCTCAAGGAATTCGTTGCTATCTAATTTTTATCATAAAGAATCTTGATGTAAAAATATTCTTCCAAATTCAATTTTAAGGTTTTTTTTCAAGCAGCATGGGCTTGTGTTTGGCCACAGACCACACAGACATTTTAAAGGACGATGATGAAGCCTATGATAGAGCATGTTTGCCCAGAAGAAACATTTTGGTTATTCGTCACATAATTACTAAGATTTTTTTTTGTAAATATTGTAATTTATTACACACCATTTAGGTAATACCATAATAGAATATGCAAGGGTCAATATATCTAAGTAACCGGTTATGCGACCCTAAACCCACCAAAGATTGTAGGGTAAAAATTGTAGCCCTTTCAATTGATACAGTCGATCCCTTCCTGACCCTTTAAATATACCCTTTGAGGTGACCAAGGGTCCGGACTTCCGGTTTTATCGGAGCAGTTTACTAAAAGGTGCGAAATAAACCTAAATTCGGGAAGCGTCTCGTGTAATGCAAATGGTAGGCACTCTTTTAAAGCGGGTATTTCGGGGTCCATGGATTTAGATCCAGGCCCAGGAACAAACATAATGTGTGCATGAACATGTCTGCTTGATTCCGGGTTTCCATACCATATAGTATACAAGCTCTGCGGGCTATCATGTATAAGAAAATGGTAATGACATTAAGGCTGGACCTTAACGTTCTTATTTAAATTACATACCAATTGGATATCCTCTCCCAAAATTTAACAAATCTGCTCGTAGTTTTAAATAGTACTTATTCGTAGAACAGTTGAAGTTGAATAATGTTTTAAAGTCAAGATTATTGGAGGGCTGAAGGATATTCCAGTGCCAAATAGAGCGGAAAGATTATTCGCTTAGTATAGCATCATTACGTATACCTACTCCGGCGATTGCTCTCGGTACGCGATCGCGCTTCGTGTACCGATAGCAGCAAAAATAATTAATTATCTTTTTTGATTTTTATTTTATGAAGTTTGAGCTTGGATACGTCCTACTATCCTACTAATATTAAAAATGTATGTTTGTTGCTCTTTCACGCAAAAACTACTGAACGGATTTCAGATGAAACTTGGCAGATAGATAGATCATACCCTAGAATAACATATAGACTACTTTTTATCCCGGAAAAACATGAGATACCCCGGGAACGCGGGTGAAACCGCGGGGGACAGCTAGTTCTTTATATTTAAACTAGTTGACCCGACAGACGTTTTCAAGATTTCAAATACATGCAAAAATCCTATAGAAAAAGGCACTTTTTTATAATTGAAATAATAAATTATGCATGATTCAAATGATAATTGAAAATTCAGTTGGTTCAATATTAAAAGTTGTTCATATTGATGAGTACTTTCATCCCTTAAAATTATTAAAATAAAAAAAATAACCCTGTAGATAAAATAATAATTATGACCTTGATTCATAGCAGAAGGCGACTTGACTGACTTTTGATGAAACATACTGGAATAAGAAATTTGCCAGCAGATTTTAAAGCTAGTCAAATAACTATAAAAAATATTCATAACACCAACAATTAGGTTGCACATAAAATATTTAGGTCGATGTTCACTGCCTAGAAAACGGTCCGATATATTATAATCGGGTGTTTACCGTGAATTTTCGTAGGAAAAGGTCATCGTAAACGTCCGGTTATGTTATTAATTACTTAACGTATTATCTATTTGTATTATTTTCTTTTAATCACTCCGCGATATGTATTGTTTTGAAATAACAATAAGATAATGTAAATATCAACCTCATTAATCCTTAATTTATGTACATCAATCTTTAATTTATTATTATAAAATAATTATTGTGTATTGCACGCATTATTATATCAGTAAATTAATAATCGATTCAAACAAGTGTTGATGGAATATTTTTTACTAATTTGTCATTACTTAATACATTTTTAAATGGTACTTACGATTTTTCTGAATTTGTCTGCTATCGTTACGCGCTAAGATTAAACGCAGTGAACCTGCTATTCGCATAATTTATTGCCGGTAGGTTGATTTAATTTTGTCATTCCAACTGAAGAAGCAATTTAAAAGATAGGCCAGTTGGCGCAGTTGGTTAAGACGCCACCTATCGCGCCGCTGGTCGTGGGTTCGATTCCCATCCTGGACATTTGTGTGCATGAACATGTCTGTTTGTCCTGAGTCTGGGTGTAATTATCTATATAAGTATGTATTTACAAATAAAATGTAGTATATCAGTTATCTGGTTTCCATAGTACAAGCTCTGCTTAGTTTGGGATCAGATAACCGTCTGTGAAGAAATGTCCCAAGATATTTATTTTTTATTTAAAATAAACGTGCTAATTTCATGCGTATGAGTTGATTAATTTAAAAATATGTTCACTACAATAAAATAGTATAGTATATTATAGGTAATTGTCATATTCAAAATATGAACTGTCTCTCGTGAAGATAAATAGATACAGGGCTTTTTGCAGTATACGAATCAATAATAACAACTACCTAGTACATGAGGTAGGTACTATTAATAAAATCAGATGTACCTACTTAAGGTATATTTCCAATAAAAACACGGCATCAATGTCATTGTCGTTTAATCATCTCCGTTATCTCTTTTATTATGAAAACCTATCGCGTGGGTAACACTTGTTTTTTAAAGTCGGGTAGTTTTACACGTGATCGAACAGTGCGTGTGTATCAGTCGGTCGGGCGTGACGTATTTATGAATGCAGTTTAAACTGCATTTATCGCGATCGATTTAATTCAATAGGTAATCATTAAGTGCTAATGGAAGACAAGCCTTTTTATGTTCTGTGAAGTGTTGTTTAATACCTAATGGATAATAGGTAACATACTTGTCAAGAGTCTTCTCAGTCTATTGTAATAAATGTAACTATCGATATTCATAAGTGCCTTTATCAGGTCCTTATCTGAATAAATGAGTTTTGAGTTTGACGTAACTTCTTCTTCTGGAAACAATGGCTAGACTAATGCTCAGTCAGCGTGCAGTTTCGACTGCATAAAAACTGCATCCAAACTGCATTTGTTTAACCATCTGTTTAGACTCTTAGGCCTAGGAGAGGCTTATGCCGCGGCGGCTGAAGAAGACCTCTTTAGATTGGTCTTTTTTTAATGGACTCAAAGGTGCTAGCCAGAGGTAGCTATGGCACCCGTACGTGGTCTATAAGTTTTTTTTTTTAATGGACTCAGTGGAGATTGGTCTTGTTACCAAGGGTTAACATCTCAATGACATCGGATTTTAAAACATATATCGCCTGATCGTGGTGCGATCAACAGATTACATGACAAAGATTAAAATTACCACCGATATAAATATATACTGGATACGTCAACAGCAATGTAGGTACATACTCGTTCACGTGTGTGACTAATTTGTGATACGCTTTATGGAATAAACGAATGTAACTTAACCAATTTTCAATGGATAAAGTGTTTTTAAAGTAAATGTGATTTATGCATTTTTATATAGGTACCTAGTTGTTTTAACAAATAAAATAGTAGTGCGCAAACGCTCACTGCCTCGCATCACGTATTACGCGCCGATCTACGGAATAGGTAATTATATATATTAATACCTACAAAATCCCCTCAGGAAAAAATGTAAGGGAGGAGTGATGGGTTATTTAAAAAAATATATCAATTAATAATACTGTTTAAATGTAATTACTTATAGTAAAACTTTTGACTAGTTCTTATCTATTTCAATAAATATAGCATAATTACTAATTATGTCTATCTTTTTCGACAGGTACAGTCATTTGAAGAAAAGAAACAAAAAGTGTTTTAGTAAAAATTCAATGAACATGTGATATCAAACTAAACCGAATATTGTTGTTTTGTGACTCTTTTGATAATGGTATATATGTATATCCGAAATATTTATCTATGTGAGTGAGTATTATCTATTTCGCCGCGGCGCGTAAGAAATTGATACGAGAGAACATAGCATTAAGTAGACTAATCTATCGACTGATTATCCGATACGTTGTGAGACCAATATATGTGATAACATAACTAAAGTGTCTTAAAAGTGATAAACTATTATATTAACTGTAACATTATAAAATGAGAGCGATAGAGAATGAAGTAAGAAATAATTCTGAGCCGACCTCAAAAATACTCCTCGATGACGCATATAGACAAGAGTCGATCAGTGGCAGCGTCATGGACGATTTGAATATGGATTTAAATAAGAGAGCGTACACAGCTTATAAAAACAGATGGTTGATGTTAGGCTTCTTTGTTTTATACTCTGCGTCGAACTCGGCCCAGTGGACTCAGTATACGATAATACAGGATATTGTGGTGAAATACTATGGTGTGCAGAGTACAGTAGTGTCATGGACTTCAATGGTGTACATGATCACTTATATACCACTGATATTCCCGGCGAGTTGGCTTCTGGATAAAACGGTAAGTGTTTTTTTTTATAAAGTTCAAGACTTGTTCCTGAAAACTAATAATAATCCGCCGCAGGAATAATCGATTAGGAACGACCTATTTCATTAAATTAATGTTCATTGTGTATTAGACAGTTTTAATTTACTTACTAATTCCGAATGAAACTCTGGGATATAGAAAAATCTTTTCTTAGCCGATGCCTACCGATGCGATGCCGATGATGTCAGTCAGGCACCTTTTTATATTATTTAGTTTCGTGAACAGCCGAAATGGAAAAATGAATTAAACTTAACTTTGAGAATTTAGAATTCATAACGTGGCTTTTCCTTCCATTAGGGAAATTATAAAAGCTTCCTTAAGCTTATGTAACGGAAGATGTGGCGCAAGTAATTTCCTATAGTCCTGTTAAAAGTGTAAGAAAAAAAAAGTGTAATTTTGCACCTAGCTCCCTTCCTGCTACCTATTACTTATCCGCGTATATACAGCTCCAAAAATGTTTTATTTTTTTTATCTAAAACATATTCTGTATTCCAAATTTCATAGGAAACCATAGCCTGGTTGGCTACCACCCTTAAGTTGAAAATCTGTCGCCATGCAACTACCGTTGTGTTCCGAAATCTGCTCTTGAAAACTAGTTACAGGCTTTGTATGCTTACCACCATCGGCCACATCATCACTGACCACGGTGAGATTGTGGTCAAACACTGGCCTATACTACTGTTTATTTACTCATGTGCCTATACACAGTAAAAGAAAAATCTAATAAGATTAAAAGCTACTAGGCACCAAATCCCCAGTGCCTATAACCTACGGTCAGCAAGCACTCAATCGAAGTCACTTTCCAACTTGGACACTTTACTAAAGACACGTTATCTCCCAAGTAACTAAGCTGGACACTTATCGTTTGCCACATTTCACCCTTTGTTGACTATGGTCGGTCATTTATCTTGCACCATCCGTCTTAGCTTGACCTCTGACTTTACCCTCTGCGTAGTTTTACAAAGGGTTTATAAAGAAACTGGTCTCCCGAAGAGGTCTTGTTAAATTGGGCAAGTTATATACTTGCATAGTACAGCTGAGGAGTTATGTTTTCAAATATATTAGGTAAGTATTATAATTTCAAGGCGATAATAGCTCAGTCAGAGACGTCGAATGCCGACACGTAGGTCGCGGGCTCGAATCCTATAACGAGCTTGAGCTTTCGGTGAAGGAAATCATCGTGAAGAAACCATATCACTTTGGTAGGGTACTTTGTAGTACCCAGTACCCACCTGGCTAGCTACCATCCTCAAGTTGAAAATCTGTCACCAAGCACTGAGAGCCAGGTGCCTTCTCGGCATTGTAACAGGTCAGCAACACATTGGCAATACTTCTGGTATTGCAATAATATATTCTGGTATTAATGTTCTTCAGAGATCTCTATCCTGTAAACGAGAATCGATATCAGCTTCACAGCCGCTACGGCATATGGCACTACTTCACCTTTTTTTTGAGCAGTCGTGTAAGTATAGTGTGAGATAATTTCACTAGGTCACACTGTCTAAATTTTCTTAAAAATATTCAGTGCATAAGTATTTACTTTTGTATCCAGTGGCGGATTTGCAGTCTTGGCCGCAATAGGCCGTGTAGTACCTACCAGCTGCCCCTTTCTCAATACGGTAATTGACTGACACATCAAATCAGCTACTTTTTAATAAATGTCAAAACGATAGTTTATAAGGAATTTTGTATGAAATATTACATTATGACGTCATAGTTTCACAGCATCAAATCATCTACTCTTAGTGGTTCCATTGGTAATTAAAAATCATAAAAAGCATTAAATGTACGAGTTATTTGATATTTCCACGTGTTTTTAGATGTTTTATGCATTGGTTAGTGTTTGGTCATTTATTTTTGACAGTGTCAACTACCCTATTCCAATAATTTAGGTACTTAGGTAGTAGGAAGGCGGTTTTACCATACAGTGTAATTTAATTTTATATTTATTTAGGTGGTTTCTTGTAGCGGTGTGCACATTTGGATTTTCCTGTTATTTTTGGCAAGATTGATTGCCCGGGCCTATCGGGCCTTAGGGCAAATCTGCCACTGTTTGAATCTATTATGTATATTTGTTTTAGTTACTTGTGTGTAAATAAGGCCTAGAATGGTAGATGAAAAAATGTTTGTAGCTTTTTTCCACTTTATTCGGATGCGTAGATATAATTTGGAAGGTTTGTTACTCTAGCGATGAATCTCCGATAATAAATGAACCGGATGATTGTTCCGATCGTCCTTTGTAAATACCTACCTACTATGATCAGGGCTACAACCTTTTCCATATAGTTAGATAGATGTTAAATTTTTGTCGTTGGAGAAACCGCGGGGCGGAAAGCTAGTAGGTAGGTAGGTATGTCACATAATGACGTGACTGATATTAGTTTAGTTTACAAACAACCAACATGTGACGTGACTACAATTAGTTTGAATCGGCACCAATATCAAACAAATAAACATCAGAAAGTGGGGCACCAACATATTTCATCAACAAAAAGCCCTGAGATAAAATCGATAAGTTTCCTTGGGAGCGATTAACTGTCGACTATGATAAACGCTGAATCAGGGTACTATCATTATACTGAATCACACGATTATCGTGAGAATAGATGTGCTATTGTTGTTGCTTTACCGACGGTTAAAGTAGAGATTGGAAAATATTGGCAGTCCTTAAAATCAAGGATTTATTTAAAAGCTTTTCATAGTAACGCTGCGTCCGTCATCTACTGGTAAGAGAAATATTCTGAGCCGTATTTAAATTCATGTTTTAACTATTAGTAGGTATATTGGAAGAGTAGGGTAGGTATTTCTGTCAATGTAATTTTATTTACATTGTTATAAACTATTAAGTCGCCTAGTGTTTTAAACGTAGGTACTCCAAATACCTAATAGATAGTTAGGTACTTAAACACGATAACAATATTATTATACACGCTATTTGTAACTATAAATGAAATTGTATAATATGTAGCTGCTATGTGAAAGCACTTTAGTGTACTTTAAATAAGATCAATGATAAATAAATTAATTTATCGTTGAAATACTAAAGCGCCTGTTCATAATATACGTTCTGAAGTTCTTTGGCCATGTTACCCGCAAAGAGGACTCAATGGAACGTTTGGTAGTTCAAGGCAGAATGAATGGCAAAAGAGCACGTGGTCGTTCCCCGACTAGATGGTTGGATCTTATAGTGTCTACCACACACTCCACCATGACCGAGTGTTCCCGCAATGCTTGCAACAGGGCCGAATGGAGACGCATTGCAAAAGCCGCCATTCAAGACCTATCATAACCACGACCACTCTGGCAAGAGTGTCCGACTAGGAAGAGGAATAATATACGTTGATGATTTAGACAGACAGTGGACAGTAGTGGTATACCATGGGCCGTGGCATTGTGGGTGCTTGAGTTTTATGTGAGGATACTAGGTATAACAATTAACACTGTGTGGTTTCCTAAGAGCTTCCTACCATGGACACTCAGGTTGTGGAATGAGCTTGCTTCGAGTATAAGGTCCTTCAATAACGGTGTGAAGAGATTTTGGCAGGGTGTTTATTTTTGCACACTAAACTTAGCTACTGAAGTCTATGAGGTGTGCAGGTCACATAAGTTATTTTAGGGCATTAAAAATCTGCATCAATCACTATAACCACTATTGATTTTCGTAATAAATCTTACAGAACCTACTTCTTTCTACAGTCTTTAAAGTTCCTTTTTCCATGTCACAAAAGCGGGTGACCCTTAAATTGAAACTTGTCTGTAATTCTGCTCAGTCACTGTGAGAAAGACAAATCACTGTCGCGACGTTTCCCTCATGGATTTAGCTCTGACATGGCCCTCTGATGGAATTAATCTAGATTTTAAACGCGTTATGTTAGTTTCAGATCTTAGGCTGGTTGTGGAATATTTTTCAGATATAAAATATATTAGGTAAGTAGGTACCCGCCTACAGTTTAAGAAAGGTGTGAATATATTTTTGCAGCGTTGGTACCTTAACCGCTTTCCATCAGGCGGCCAATATACAGTGTGTCCGGTCATAAAGTAGCGATATTTTAGTTATATTGTGCATCTTGTTAGCGAACACTAGATTTCGCCATCCGAACATGCACTCGATTACCTGTTCTGCAATCATTACTTTAAATTTCATGTATGTAGGTATATATCATCGTGTCAGCCGAAAGACGTCCACTGCTGGATAAAGGCCAAGGACCTCCACGATGGTCAGTCTTGCGCTACCCACATCGGTTTCCCGCGACCCTAACAAGATCGTCGGTCCACCTTACTTATCTGCCTACATTGCGTCTTCTGGTTCATGTTCGCCACTCGATAACCCTTCTGCCCCAGCGGCCGTCAGTTCTACGAGTGATGTGCCCCGCCCACGTTTGCAAATTCTCTGGGATATGTCGGTTACTTTGGTTCGCCTTTTGTTGTAGGTATATATTTGTTTGTATTTGTCTTTATTCTCAATGATATTTCATAAAAACACACAGGAACCATTTCAAGGCCTGTTATTATTACGTGACAATGTTTGCGCACAACACACACGCTTATGGTTTTTACATATTTCTGTAACTTGTTTTTTCGCACTGATCTCATACAATAGGGTATTGTTAAGTTTTTTTCTTTAGAATTTGGTACCACGAAATAAACTACTAAACTTAAGATATTTTTTTTTATATAAAATGGACTCAGTTCACATATTCAACATACCGTTTTGAAAATTATTCGTAGAATAATTTACTAAACTATTTCTAAAGGACCCTTAATTATTTTCCTTTGATGTTCTAAATAACAACGCTGGAACTGAGTGAAATTCCAAGGTTCCAACCTTGAAGGTCCATCTCTGTGTGGCGAAGATAATTTAGTGTCGATTCAAATAAATATTTATTTATTAGGTATAATATTTAAAAAAATACGCAGCCGGGTGTCTGCATGATAGCTATATAAACACCAACAGGCATCTGCTTGATGCCGATACTGACCGTACCTACCCTTTCATAATATATTTTTTTGTCATTTTCTCTTCACATTTTATATGAAAATTGAATAACGTAATGTGATACGCTAAAGTAGTCAATTACTTTTGACGTTGATTGTACAACGCGTGCGAACAATGCTCACGGAGAGAGAACAACTAATTATTTAGTATTCAGAGGCCTTTTAAAAAAAAGTAAGAATAATTATTTCCCTTTTTATTGGATTTCAGAATTACGTTAATATTTTCATGTTATTTGGATGAGAAAAAATCAGCCTTAGTTTTAAAATTCCAATTTTATAAAAAGCTATTCCTCGTCACATATGCTCTAGTTTAAAATATATTTTTCACAAATCTCTTGCAACATAGAATGCCGAGAAAAACTTCATCTAGAATCATTATTTCTCAGATATCGTTGCCTTAAAGAATTAATATCTTCCTTTGGTTTCACTCCTGCATAAAGCACTCCAAATCCTTTTACAACAAGCAAATACTAAAACGGTAACATTAGTCCTTATTGAGTTTAGAAGAAATGTACCGTGAAGATTAATGACCAACTGTTCTGTATATCTGAAGATTAAACGTGTAAATAATACAAAACTGTCTACATTTGGTACTGTAGTAAAACGGTGACGTCATTGCATTGTTTTCGTCTGAAACAATGACGCCAATTTCAGAATTATAAATATTCTAGCACATGGGCAACTTATTTGCAATCATAATAGATATAAAAACCGATAAAAATTAACTTAATTTTTAACATTTAATCAAATCTTTGATTAATACATAAGAAACACTCATTAAAAAAAATACCTACTCTGTATAGGCCTGTGTTTGACCACAATGTCTGTCACTCACTGTGGTCAGTGATAATGTGGCCATTGCTGGTAAGCATACAAAGCCTAGGAAACTGGCTCTCAATTGCAGCTGTCGGAACACACTGGAACGTGCTTTGCGAAATATTTTCAACTATAGGGTGGTAGGCATGGCTGGCTACTACAATAATACTGGCACTAAGAATAGAGTCAAACTATTTTAAATATGCACCAAACAACGAGACAAAAGAGCCGTTTGCTTAGCAGATATAGCATTTTATCAACATCGCCTCAATGAAGCTTTTCAACAATCAACCGTCACTTAGAGACAAAGCCTTCCTAAGCCCGTACCCTGAAATTACGTGCACCCTTATCTCACGAGAACAGACAACCAATAAATATCCTATTATATTACAAGACGTACAAACTCTTGCGTAGCCATTTCGCTACGGGAAAGGGTACGTTCATACATACCGGTTCGGAGAGGAGAGAAAATTTTGATCGCGATTAAAATAGAGCTTTAGAAAGGTAATTCACACACTTCTCACACTCATTTTCTCTGCTATTTAAGTTATTTTGTAAAATTGTATTATAAATATTTTTACACTAGCTTCCGCCCCGCGGTTTCCCTGCGTTCCCGAGAGATAAAAAGCTGATAAAAGTGTTAATCCAGGGTGTCAGGTACCTCCATACCAAATTTCATCAAAATTGGTCTAGCCGTTTGAGCGTGAAGAAGTAACAAACATAGTAATACTATTTCACAAATTTTCGCATTTATAATATTAAGTAGGATTTCACTTCTTTAGAAGAACAATTTCAAGTATCTCATTTAAAAAAGTGAAATGCAAAAATAATACTAAACTAAGTATTTATCTAAACCTTTATTTTAATCGCGATCAAGATTTACTCTCCTGTCCGAGCCGGTCTGTATGAACGGATCCTAAAATGGAACAGGAAAATGAATGGGAAATACCCTTAAATCGTATTGAGGATGTATTTTTATGCATAGGTTTCAAATATTCAGTCAACCAGTATATAATTATAATGAAAATATGAATTACTAGCTTTGCGCATCGCAGTCTCATCCGCATGGATTTTTTTAGGTTATTTTATGGGGTTACATTATTATTGTTTTCATAACAAAATAAAATAGCTTAGGTTGCTCAGTGATAATATAGCATTCTACTGGTGAAAGTTTTTTTAAAATCGGGGTTGTTTTTGAGTATACAAATCTTTTCTCTAATTTTGACATGCTACTTGAACATGAAGTATCTATAAAATACATGACTTATCTACTCCACTTGACACTGGCAAAATAAACAAAGCTTGAAGCCAAAAAAAAGAGGTGTAAAAATATCAACCCATAAAATAATAGGTACAATACATAGCGTAAGTAGATACTTTTCAGAAGAATAGGTACGGGATGAAACGTCTGTACTGTACAGACCTAACCAATACTTTTTTCCAAAAGATTAATTTATTTTTTTATGAGATTGTAACAAAACGAGTGTCAACAAAAGTGTGGGATGGAAAACAAAACAAAGGAAGTTCGATGATTAATCTGCAGCGGTTTCCGACAATGGGCCCCGAGTCCGGACGATGAAATACATTTTAATAATACCGCTTTCTCAATATTTCGCTACATAAACGTTTGGCAAAGGTTGACGAACAAAGGGTATTGACAAAAGCGTATAAATTATCTGTATTTGGCTTCTTTCTTTGCTAAAACTTTTGATAAAACTCCTAGTTTATACTATACTTGCATAAATAAACTTATTTTCAGGAGTTGAACTATTATTAGTGGAAAGGAAATTTAGAAATTACACTTTGTTTACATAAAGTTGGACTGGAAAAAATGTCCTTGCTTTTATTTTTTTATATGAAATTAAAACAACAAAATACTATCAATACGATAGCTGGCAAACCCCGCGGCTAGCAAAAAGTTTTAGGATTTGCGTGCTTACTAAGAATACCTACTACCATCAGCCACGTCACATCAAGTGGTCAAACATGGGCTAATTCTATTCATAAAATCGAAGCTTAAAAAAATAAAAATCAATATAAAAATGATTTTTGAATTCATGAAATTACCATTCGAGTAAGAAAAAATTACCAACACACCCTAAACAGAACATAACCCATTAATTTAAATTTAGACACATTTCCGAAACCGAATAATATTATTCATCTTCGGGGTGAATAATATTATTCGGTTTTGGAATAAATCTTCTAAATACAATATACTTACAAACAACACGCAATATGAAACAAGCCTATACTCCTCAGAGGTCACAAGCCCCGGGTGCCTGCGGTCGCGGGGCCCGTTTGCATAAAATACAACCAATTTCCCGGGAATTTATTACACAGTCCCGGACAATAAATCCCTGCTGGACCTATGTCATCGCGGAAAACTGCCTCGCGCTGTGTTGCGAATGTAAATCGCCGGATTATCTCCGACTGATTGAAATTGAGCTGGTGCATTTCCTATAAATATTTATGAGTAGCTGACACGCGTTTTCATTCGCGATCCTCTATATTTGACATGCTTGGGGCATGAATTTTGAAATTACATACATTAACATTTTATAAAACTAAGTATGTCCCTCGCCGCGTCTGTCTTCTGTCTGTTCGCAATAAACTCAAAAACTACTGAACGAATTTACATGCGGTTGTTATCAATAGACAGTGATTCATGAGGAAAGTATAGGTGTATAATTCAAAGATTTATTGTTGTTGAAGATGATTGCGAGCAAGCGGTCCTCCCAGACCGTGCGAAGCCGTGCGAAGTACTTACCTTGTCATTTATTTATTCTATCTGAACTCAGATTAAATATATTTTAAGCTTGAATACCTACTGGAGGTACATGGCTATCAACTAAGAAATATTTTTGTTTTATTATAAAATCAAATTGGTAGATAGGACATCTGAATGAAAAAATACTCCACAAAAACAATCCATAGCAAAAACTTTGATATATTTTCCCGCAAATTAATATTCTATTTGTCAGAATGTCATATTCCAGTTCTTCATTACCTAACTAATTAGCGGCTAGAAGTTACTTCATAAACTACAGGCTATTTGAAATTGCTAAGTTCTTTTGACGGAAAATTCTCAACTCATCGCAAGTCATTAAACTTTCCACAAGATGATGTTATAAGTCGTTTCAAAGAAGTCACTGGAAATTGACACTAGTAAAATGTAATTTAACTTGGCTCTTTGGCAAAGTGGGGTTGAGATGAGCTTTGAATTGCACACGAATCGAACTCTTAAAAATATTCGTGTTAGAATTAATGTAAACAATAATTAATGTGAACAACGGCTGCCGGTCCAGCTATGGCTCGGCAGCCGTTGTCCTGCCCTGAGTATAAAAATCGGGAGCTACCTACCTACCTAGTACCTACCCCTACTTACTCCTACATACCCCTACCTACTCCTGCCTACCGTACCTACACTTACCGTCCTTCAATCCCTAAATCCCAGCTCCATCATCAAGTCTGCTCGATGGTAGGTCCCATAATATGCTTTATCACCAAACTTACATAAATATACCAATTTTCAGCAATTGTAAGGTAATATTTTACCTACATACTTACCTATCTCATAAGGACACTAAAACAGGTACCTACCTAAGCCTTTATGGTAGGTTAAACTTTTGTTTACCTGAGTTAATCAAGAAATATTAAATTAACCGCCTTTTACTCGTACCTCAAACTCTCAAATCTACATAATTTAATTTCTAATTAGGGTCCAACCATAAAATATGCCACTTATTAACTCGCTATTCATACCTACCCTAAAAGGGCAGCTAGAGACTTCCTTGAACCTAAATAAACAGATTTCATAATAATTTGATAATGTGTCCCAAGTAAATTTGATCACTAATTTTGGTACAGCTACATCTATATGGTACCTATAGCTTGTAATAGTAGGATTCGTTTTAAACTTTTGAACGTTTTTAAGTATCTGTATGTAAGTTTTAAGATATAATTTATCACTCTTTCTACTATTTAGTATAATTACTATGAATTAATTTTACTGTATAATGTAATCTAGACATTAGATGAAAAAGATACAGGCAAAAATTGAAAATTTCTCTATAAAATATTAGTAGATCTGTGCTAAGTTTCATCAATGATTTTATATTGAAGAGATTAGTACCTAGGATAGGATTTAATTTCATAAATTGTCAAAATAGATAAATTATTTAAAGCTTTACTAATCACAAAGTTATTAATTCAAACTTGGTAATACGCCGTATTTTCTTGATGCTCCCTTAGCAACGATTGTCACCGGTGTGTCTGAAAGCGCTATTCCGCTTAACGATCTTGGTAATGAGTAGCTGAGATTGTACGCTAGTTATAAATTGATTTATAATTACTTTATTTAATAGTACTAATTATCCCCTGCGGTCTCACCTGCTTTCTCTGGATGAATAGCATCCAGGAATTGGATTTCTTAAGAAATTTTAAATATTTTTTGGTTACTACCAAAGGGATCGTATACCTATTTGCTAACTTAGTTTGTTTTATTATAATACTAGGTGTTCGTCCCCGGCGTCGCTCGGGTGATTTTTATTCAGAAATGCAACACAGATTTATTTTGAAAAAAAAAACACAGTTACAGACTGTGTTTTTTTTATTTTATTAGTTATTGCTCCATCTCATAGTGTCGCATATAATGATCAATTTCTGCGAAGTAATGTTATATAGCATAATAAAGGAAAGTATTTTTTTATGAAAATACTGTTTAATTTACTTACGTTTAAGTAGGTACATACTCGTACGTTAATACATTTTTAAAAATTGACACCAATAGTTTAAAATTATAACCGTATGATGAAGAACGCACTAAAAATGTTATTCCTTGGTATGATCTATGTGCGAATTTTTTTGTGAAAGAGTCACACCCACGAAGTGTCACACCTCACTTCCTAACAAACTATTACGTTTATACCTAACAGTAGGTACCTAATACCTAAGTAAGTACCTACCTGTAACATGAGGTGTTTTACGCAAATGGGTATTTTTTACAGGAAAACCTCATTTTACGTTACCAATGTCGGAGTGACGATTTTGATGATTCAAAGCCAAGGGAGTCTTATTTATTTCCTTATGCTTAACTCACTAAATAATAGAAGTAAATTAAGACTGGCCCGACACGCACATGGCCAGTTTTTTATTCGTTCGATTCTTTTACAAATTTCTTATTTATAGGTATATATAATTTCTTATTTTCTTTCTTATCATTGCTCATATATCATCGCCTTAAGACATTACGATTTGCCGATGACATTCATCGTTTGACCTCAGACATATGCTCAAATTATATAACATAGATGGCGCTATGCCGTGAATATCAATGCAGCCTACATCGCACGTCTACAGAAAAATCACAGAGTAATTGTGGATCATAGAATTTGTAAGGATAAAACCCTAATAAACGTACGAAACTTACAGTCTCTGGGCAACATTACCCTGTATATAATATGTTATTATGACATGACATCAGTGACTTATCTTAATTTGACATATTGCACATGCGTAATGAGCACTTCAAACGCCTTGATAATATAACTGAGCAACGATTTGCAAACGGTATAAAATGTATTATTAATTTATTCGTAGGCAAATATGTGTAAAAGGCCGTTATTTGTTGAAATAAAGTGATTGTAATACATTTTATCTACTCTCATATCGTAAAGTTCTAATTATGAAATCAAAAACAGTACTTTAATGAGCCACTTTAGGCACACCCGTCTATAATTAAATTAAAAAATTATATTATAGTACAGTTTTCTTCCCAAGATAATGCTATAAAATAACTTTTTTTCATTAAAGTACAAGTATTTGGACATGTCTGGCCACTTATAATGTTTTTTGGGTTTTAATACTTCAATTACTGTCAGTCAACTTGTCAAACAAAATAATAAAGAAAAAAACATTATAAGTGGCCAGACATCAGGACAAAACAATTATAATTTTAGATGCAAATTTACTTTGTCGGTGGTCGCGCATGCGGTAGAGATCTCAACTTAGGAGTTTTTCCCCACACGGATTTGGGCGCCATGATGATTAATGTTTGTTTATTTTATTGATTTTTTGCATTCATATTTTATTTTGGCCAAAAATGATAGAAAAATAGCAGTGATACTAAGGTGAAATAAACTTGGATCTAAAATAGTGGAGGTGGCAATGGAAATGACGAATAATCGATACCCGTAACTCATGAAAACCAGACAAAATATTATCGATTTTTTACCTTTAAATTACATTATTTATTTGAGTTTAGATAAAGTACTGTATGATACTGCACATAATTAGGTATTAAAAACTCGTGTGATACTATTAAGAACCTCGCCTGCGGCTCGGTACTTAAACTCACACTCGTATTTAATAACCCCTATTATGCAACAGTATCATAAACTACTATTATATCTCCTTGCACCTCGGCAATTTTATAATATTATACCTTAGATATAAAATTTTAATGAAATCATGCAACAGTTGAAATAATTTGATTTTTCATTTTTATAACTTTCAGTCCTTTATGAATATTGTTTTTTTTATAAAATAGGCATTCATGTAAAAATTTAAATCTCAGTGCACTCAGTCAAAGAATTAACTTTATGATTTTCTATTTGAATTTGCGTACAATACTTAGCTGAGGACACAGGCGTTATTCTTAAATCGCATAAAACTCACATTTAGTCTTTGTTAAAGCCTTAATTAAATAAATAAGTACTTAGCCGTGGGAAATATCATTTGGTATCCTGTAATGACGGAAATGACCAACTTTGTTTCAATTTGCATCATGTTTGCTTGTAGCAACATCGACATTGTGTTACTGATTCGACACATCCATTATTTATAGGCATGTGATGATACGCTACCAAAACCAAATAAACGATAATAATTGATTTGCTCTGCATATCTTTATTTATTTATTTACCATAAACTTACACCTATGTCAAAATGTATCATTCTGCCTCACGGTTTCACCCGCGTTTTCCTATAATTCTTTCTTATCGGATGTCATCATTTTACACTGGCTTTCAAAACTTAGTGACACACTTTTAAAATTGCAATAACTTTTAAAGTATACAACATATATGATCGAAATAAAAAGGATACAATAAGAATTTAATTTTTCTTTCATCATTCTTCATTAATGGGAGAATATTCCCCAACATCACCTCCGAAACCTCGAAAGAAAAAAAATATAAACAAAAGAAACTTGACATTAAAATATAGATGTAGATATCATGTCTATCCTCATCTAACAGCCTTCTCAGTGATTTGATTGTGTTGTTGACATTCAGACAGACAGACTCGCCCATATCATTGTTATCGTCACGCCGCCAGCGGACGGAGGGTGCACAGGAAGTACTCCATTCAGTCTCTGATGGAAGGAAAATGGAAAACAGTCATCGGCGGGCGGCCGCGCGAGCAACACGCCTGTGCCACACTCAAAAAGCAAAAAATAAGGACGCGCGCGCGGGAAAACTGACAATAATACAATTTGAAATTAGAATTTAACGCTTCAAAAGCAAATTAGGATATAGTTTTAAAAATATTTCGTGCCATAATCAAAGCCAAATTAGGACAATAAATTGACGACAATAATATAAATTATAGAACTATATTTACGTTTAGAACATTTTAATATACAATTATAATTTAATAAAAAATGACGGAGCATAAAAATATGGATGTTTGTGGCAGTGTTATGGACGGAGTGGCTGAAAAGGGTGGGGTGTTAGAATCCCCGACGAAAAAGCTGACGACGGAATACGTCGTGTTTCCCATTAGATGGGCTGTTTTGTTTATATTTGTGCTCTACTCGTCGTCGAATTCCATGCAATGGATACAGTACAGCATAATCCAGGACGCCGTGGTCAAGTACTATGGGGTGTCCAGCATCATGGTGTACTGGACCTCTATGATTTACATGATCACTTACATTCCGCTGATATTTCCTGCTAGCTGGCTTCTGGATAAAGTGGTAAGTGGAGGCTGTGAAGAGATTTTTCCTAATACCTCTGGTGTTGTAAGAGTCAATTGGCTAAGTTAACCGCTTACCATCAGGTGGGCCGTATGCTTGTTGTAGTATCAACGTTCCTGAAAGAGAAGTAATTAGATTCAAAAATCTGTGGAGAGGCTTTTCTTTTTTTACGACAATTTCACCTTAGTATTGATGAGGTTTCCGAAGTAGTAAGCACACAAAACCAGAAGGGCTATTGTAACAGGTCAGCAACACATTGGCAATATCTCTGGTATTCCAAATGGCGATCGGCGACGGTAACCACTTACCATCAGGTGGGCCGTATGCTTGCTTGCTACCTTAGTAGTATAAAAAGGGACGACAATTTCGTTAATAAATGGTGGTGGCTAGTCAGATACTACAAAGAACTTTAAAAGGAAAGGTTTTTTCTTGAAGAGAAATCCTATATTGAAAGCTCAAACACATTCATACGGTTTTTTTTATTCGACTTCAACTAAGGTCATAGTAACACGTATTCTGTGAAAGTCAACTGGCTTACCAAAAGTCGGAAGGCGGTGTAAATGTAAAGCCCCCCGACCTGCAGGCTTTCTATCGGGTAATGGTTTGGGTAAACAATCAGTATAAGGACCGCGGTTTCACCTGCGTTCCTGTGATAAATAACAGCCTGTAACATTCAGGGATAAAATAGCTTGATATAAAAATTAAATCGGACCAATAACCCCGGGGATAACCTCCTACATCCGAACATACAAACTTTATATACTTATCTATGTTATTAGTATATAATACCAACATATAGATGGGTTACATGATTGTCCTTAAACAAAACTATCGGTCGATAAAAGTCTGATGAGGTAAATATGAAATACTACCTGTTCCCCTTTCCACTCGCGTTCCCGGGATAAAGAGTAGCCTATAATCTTCGGGGATAATGTAGCTTCCTATTACGAAATAATTTTTCGAATCGGACCGGTAACTCCGGAGATTAGCGAGTTCAAACAAACTCTTCAGCTTTGTTATTAGATTATTAGTTCCGAACCGGTAGTAGAGTCTATTGTAAAATACAGTTTTAGAATAGACTCTACTACCGGTTCGGTACTACCTGTTGACGTTCATAAGTGCCTTATTAGGGCCTAAACTGAATAAAAAAAAACCGCTCCTTATGCGGTTGTAATAGGAGCTATTTTGCAACAAAAATGTGTACCTTGATCTGTGGCCGTGTTTACATAATGGCTTTATTCGGTGGCCGCTATTAGATTCGAATCAAACTTTAGTTTGCAATATTTATCGATTGCGTATTAACGTTTCTCGCGAATGTTTCGCTCAAAAACCGGTTCAGTTTTATGTATAGGAGGCCTTTATTGTTTCGGGTTTTTTAAATTAATTTATTCGCTAACAGACAGACACAACAGGTAACGTTATATACCTACACGTGCCTACACTCAGTGCGTTGATTTATTTTGCTATAGTCTGAATACATAAGTTACTTTAAAGATTTTTAATAGTTCGGAAATAAAACTTTGTGTGTTGTTTTGTGTAGGTGTACCTAAGTAAACCGCGTGGTTTAATTTTTTAATTTCATAAGTTTTTTTACAAAATTAATATTGACAGAGAAATTATATATTTTTTCAAAGAAAATAATTTGAAATAAAAACTAAATCTGACTTAGTAGGTATCTATTAGCTTTGCTGAAACAAAGTTGGTGTTCTATTTTTATTAGAAATCTGTTCTATTTCAAATTCCTGCTAAAATAAATGGAAATAGAACTTAGATTCGGTTTTATTTTTGATAAAACCTCCCTCCCTCAATACGTCTCTAGATTTTCACTAATTACTATACTTTTGCAATTGTTACTAAACTGTTTATCGTATCTTATATTTTGTACGAGATTATGTAGTGTTAAAACAAGGAAAAACTGATAAAAATATCGACTTCAATGTTATATGTAATGGAACCGGTTTTTGAAATCTATTTACTGTCAAATCCCTCTTGTCTTTCTTTTTGGAAACTCCTAATGACGTCACACGCCGTAAGACGTGAGTTTGGGTGTATCATGTCTACACCGAAAACATAAGAAAACTCTAAATTTTTTATTACCACTGAGCTATCATCACCTCTAGTCATTTAAAGTAGCTCCATACATAAGGCTGGAACTGGGGTCAAATCGCAAAAATACTATGACTAGTCTACTCATAGGCAGTCTAGTCATACTACTGTCAGATTTTTTGACTATTCTTTTCGTCTATTAATTTGTCCTACAAAAAAATATTATTATGTTATATTTGAGTTCATTGTGTTTTAATAATTGAAGAAAAAAATCCTTTTACGTGTAATTTTAACCAAAATCGGTCATATTTAACAAAACAGCTCATCAGATATATATGTGAATCTTACACCAAAAATAAGAAAATAAGTTTTTTATACAATTTGTGTTAGTTAAATTTTTTATTTTAATAAATCAAATAAAATTCAACGCCGCGGGCGGGCGCGTAAACTTGGAGTACTTGGTTGTATAGACAAATCTTCAAGGTCATAGGGCTTAGTGATCCCCTTAAACAGAATACAATAGCGTGAATGATAAGTTATGTCAGTCATTATTCGTCAATAAATATGCATTAATAGTTACTTTCGCACGTGTTTGAAAACATGAAAAAACTATACATACCTACATGACATTAACGACTTTTAGTGTGCTAGCTAGTTACTACCTAGTGTTACTGATTACTGTAACGATATTTGGATAGACTGACTTACTTATTGAATAACTGGATTTTTAATTAGCATTTTGAATTACTTTAAATACCTATTGCATGAGTCAGTCTGCCTGTTTTCTACGTTTTCACGTGGCGATTGATGAATGTTGATTTAAGTATTTCGGAAATGTAACGGAAATACCGAGATCGTCATTTGTCGATTTTAAATTCATATAACTCTTATTTTAGATATTACCTTTACTTTTGAGTTTGTTTGTTTGAACGCGCTAATCTCCGGAGTAACTGGTCCGATTTGAAAAAATCTTTCACTACCGAAGGTTATAGGTTACTTTTATCCCGGGAACGCGAGTGAAACCGCAGAGAACAGCTAATTTTTGACACGTCAGTAAATAAACTTAGTTTTTTAGAACAAAAGTTTAAACAAACAAACTAAGACTTGAATGTCACAACAGTAGAACTTGATGATGTGATTTGTTCAAATAATGGCGAGTACACAACAAAATGAACTCTGACATTGTTATTTAAAAAAAATAAGTACCAGTTGCAGTGTTGTGCAGTACAATAGTGTTTTTTCTTTTTCCTTGATTGTCCATAATGTAGGAAATGTATGCGATACTGTTTGCTGATTAGACACGGCTCCTTACAATAACGGTTTGTTACTAGACTTTTTAGTTTTCAACGGTCTAGTCTTCTAAAAAGAAAAGGTGACTGACTGATCTATCAACGCACAACTCAAGCCATTTGATAGATCGGGCTGAAATTTGGCATGCTGGCATCCGCTATAGGTTCTTTTTTAATTCACCCCCTAAAGGGGTAAAATATAGGGGATCCCGGGTGAAATCGTGGGGTGAAAAGCTAGTATTTGGTAAGAAAACGGTAGCCAATCCTCATAACAATAATTGAACGAAGTATGATTAATCTATACCTACTTTCTTTCTTCATACCTATATTTCAATCTGAAGAAACTACAATAGCTTCATACATAAGTATATGATGCAATACAATTGATAGACCGTCATTACCTATTATTTCCGCTGTTTTGCATTTTTCATGGCAGTTTGGAGCTATTCAATAGAATCAAGGTAGTTTACCTATTAGTTTAATGATTGTAGTTGACATGCAATTTTAACTAAAACCTAAGACCGGCTTAATCTTTTACTAGCGACCCGCCCCGGCTTCACACGGCTTTCTCGGCCTTTCTGTACTATAATATGCATGTATTATACACTAGCTGTCCCCCGCGGTTTCACCCGCGTTCCCGGAATAAAAAGTACCCTATATGTTATTCCAGGGTGTGATCTATCTATCTGCCAAATTTCATCTAAATCCGTTCATTCGTTTTTGCGTAAAGAGCAACAAACATACATACATACAAAGTTCACGTTTATAATAGGTATTAGTAGGATATTAACCTTCCTCTTGAATCACTATCTATCTATTACTGCAAATTGCAATCCGTTGAGTAGGTAGTTTAAAAGATCTAAGCGAACAACAGCGGAAGCGACTTCATTTTATACTATAGGTATGTAAAGAAGAAGATTGAGAGCGGAAAATAAAAATATAAGTTTTTGAATTTTTACTTACCATGTCATTTATAACGGATTAAAAAGGTTATAGTAGTTTATGATACTGTTGCATAATAGGGGTTATTAACTACGAGTGTGAGTTTAAGTACCGAGCCGTAGGCGAGGTTCTTAATAGTATCACACGAGTTTTTAATACCTAATTATGTGCAGTATCATACAGTACTTTATCTAAACTCATATAAATAATGTCATTTAAAAAAATTGAATTTCTACCAACTTTGCAAAAAAAAAAAGGCTATTTTTGTGACATTTTTGGTCAAAATTATATGTGTAGGCAAAAACAATAAAATATAATCATATACTTAATCAAATCCGTGTTGCCAACTCCCAAAAATTCTTACCTCTAAAGTTCCAAGTCAAAAATTTGTCACATTGTCATCGTCAAATTGAATTGATACTGATTGATTATACTATTGATAGGTCCAAAGTGTACTTTAATAGAAAAAAAGTTATTTTATAGAATTATCTTGGGAACAACAACTGTACTATAATGAATCATTATACACGGGTGTGCCTAAAGTGGCTCATTAAAGTACTGATTTTGATTTCATAATAAGAACATTACGATATGAGAGTAGATAAAATATTTATTGCGTGTGTGTGTTTTGTTTTTGCAATATTTTTTTGCATTGTCATCCAATTCTTTGCTTTTTGAAGTCTAGCTTATTAAAATTGATCGTAGCCAAAAGATAAACTGTACATACCAAGAAGGAAGCGTGAAATAAGAACATAAATTAAAAATATATTGTCTGAAAGTGGTAAACATATAAATGTATTCTCTCTTTGTGCCATTTATAACACTGAATGATGAACATACGTATAGGATATCGTGTGGGGTAGGCCTACGTCATAAACTATCTGGGTAACCTATGTTGGGGTGATATCAATAGGGTAGTTGACTGACACATCAAATCAGCTACTTTTTAATAAATGTCAAAACGATAGTTTATAAGGAATTTTGTATGAAATATTACATTATGACTTCAGCATCAAATCATCTACTCTTAGTGGTTCCACAGGTAATTAAAAATCATAAAAAGCATTAAATGTACAACATATTTGATATTTCCAGTGTTTTTAGATGTTTTATGCATTGGTTAGTGTTTGGTCATTTATTTTTGACAGTGTTAACTACCCTATTAAATACTGACTCCATATATAATACTTATATTGTCCAAAACACGACTACTTTAGTTACTCATATATGAATGAAGGGCAAGAGGCGATGATAGGTACAGCCCTGTTGCCAAGGAGCGAGTTAATAACATTATCTAATCCAGGGGTTCCCAAACTGTGCATCGCGACGTCCCAGGCCATCGTGCCTGTATCCCAGGGGCGTCACTAACCGGTATACTTACATCACGTTCTACAGCTACACGCGAGTATCTTCTTTTACAAGGTACCGCAAAAAAATTACAACGTGTAAAGGGAATCGCAGTACAAAAAAGATTGGGAACCCCTGATCTAATCCAATACAGTGGTAGCTAAGTCAGGGTTTCTCCTACCTTAAGGGTATACCTTCGGTTGGAAATAACAATAACATGTTGATAACTTACGACCTATAACTGAGCTGCAATTTGCAAAAAACGTGATAAAATTTGAATTTCACGCTCCAACCGAACGTTCCCCCTTAAATATTACCTAGTTTGTAACAAGTGTGATAAAAAATTACATTGTAAATACGCTACTTTAAAGTCTTGTCAATAACATAAGAAGTAAATGTCTATTTTATTTGTTTTTCTATTATCGGAGGTTACTCGTGTAATGCGAACAGCAATGGAGTGGAGTCGAATACATTTTCGGCGTCAATGTTTCCTGACACCTAATAGTGACTAGACATTTTCTATGATTTGAACTAGGAGACTTGATCATTTTGACGAATTTTTGCAAAGTGTAGTATTTTAATTTTATTTTCTTAAACTCGTGTATTTTAAGTTTTATTTAAATATTATCAGTTTTTAAACCAAGAATGAATTTTATGAAGTAATAAAATGAAATGATTGTGTGTATACTGACTTTTCAATTTATCTAAAAAATTACATGAAAAGTTTCATTTTAGTTAGAACAGGCAGCATTTTACTAAAGCCTGATACGACATGTACGGATGGTGACCGACTGGTCAACATTAGCAAAAACTTGTTCCTGAAAATGGGATTTTGTTGTCTTGCTGAAAACTAAGAATAAATTCACTCCTAATTAAAACGCGAGTCATATTGTCTTGTTCAAGAGCTCGTTATCACACTTATAATCCTTTCATCCAACTGTCAGTTACAACGCGAGTTTTAATAACAAAAAATATGTACAGTCGACTTCCTACCTGCAAAAACGTGTCTGAATATAATGTAGCAAATAATTTGCGAATACGTACGTAATATTCAGGACACACCTGGCTCCTAGCACGTGCATGTAGAATGATTTACATGAATTTGTGCCGATGTATTTATGCTTGGATTTGAAAGGAGTCTACACTTTTTGTGTATTGAAAATGTGTCGCTATTTCATTTTGTATTTTGCATCTGTTGCTATAGCTGAAAATTTGAAACGGAATATAAATTGCAGCAGTGAATTGTCGTTTGTTATCATTCATATTTAAAATAAATGTTCTTAGGATTTCCAACAATAATGTTTGAATTTTTAAGCCTGTAGAAAATCGCAAACATATTATTTATTTTTTGATACATTTTGTTTTTGCAAGGTTGATGTTTAAGTATGAAAAATTTAAGTTATTTGAGTATGTTTTACTCACGTCCCCGAGATAAATTTTCAATCTACCCCTCTGCCAAAAAGAGACACCAATTTTCTGTTTATGAATCGTTTATAATCAGAACAAAATCAAAATCAAAAACTCATTTATTCAGTTTAGGCCCTAATAAGGCACTTATGAACGTCAACAGTTACAGTTTTACAATAGACTCTACTACCGGTTCGGAACAAACATAGCTCTACATTTTTTTATAGATACGCCATAATGCGTGAATAAATTTAAACTTTGCGCATAATGTCCCATATGGAAAGCGTGTAAACTTTCCCCCACCTGTCACCTACAGAATCAAATGATTTACCCGGGAGTCGTTAGTCGTGACATATCTTACAGATAATGACTATACCTAAGTGCTTACCTAGCGTGTGGTACCTGGTTGTGATTTATGATGCTGCTGTGCAATCACTATTTTGTAGGTGCGTTTATTTTTTAATATTATGTTTCAGAGGGTCTAAAAATCTACTGTCATTCATTTATGGGTTATTTTAAAGTCTACTATTTTGCTCACTATATATTTTTATTTTTAACCTCCTTAAAAAAAGAGAACTTTTTTGCTTATGAACCGATTTTAATAATTATTTTTGTGATGGCTTCAGTATAGCTCCAAGGCGGTCCCATGTTAATTTTATTGTCTTTGAGGAGGTTTTACTCTTTTTTAGGGTTCCGAAACTCAAAAGAAAAAAACGGATCCCTTATAGGATAACCTGGGCCGTGCTGAGATCTCTTCAAAGGTGCCAAATCGACTACCGGTATATCGAGGTGTTAAAGGGTTTGTACAAGAACGCCACCATGTCGGTCCGTCTCCAGGACCGGAACTCGAAACCTATCCAATTGCAGCGAGGCGTGAGACAGGGAGACGTGATATCTCCAAAACTGTTCACCGCTGCATTGGAAGACGTCTTCAAGCTTCTGAACTGGAACGGATTTGGCATCAATGTCAATGGCGAGTACATCAGTCACCTCCGATTTGCCGATGATATAGTAGTCATGGCTGAGACCTTGGAAGACCTCAGTACAATGCTCGATGACCTCAGCAGAGTCTCTGCAAGTGGGTCTTAAAATGAACATGGATAAGACGAAAATTATGTCGAACGTCTATGTTGCACCCACTCGAGTAAAGGTTGGAGACTCTGCACTCGAAGTTGTAGACGACTATATTTACCTAGGACAGACCATCCAACTAGGTAGGTCCAACTTCGAGAAAGAGGTCAAATCGTCGAATCCAACTCGGCTGGGCAGCGTTCGGGAAGCTACGTAATATCTTCTCATCTCAAATACCGCAGTGTCTCAAGTCGAAAGTCTTCGACCAGTGTGTGTTGCCAGTGATGACTTACGGAGCAGAGACGTGGTCGCTTACGATGGGCCTTATAAGAAGGCTCAAGGTCACCCAAAGAGCAATGGAGAGGGCTATGCTCGGAGTTTCCCTGCGAGATCGGATCAGAAATGATGAGATCCGCAGGCGAACCAAAGTTACCGACATAGCCCGAAGAATTGCCAAACTTAAGTGGCAGTGGGCGGGGCACATCGCTCGTAGAACCGACGGCCGCTGGGGTAGAAAGGTTCTCGAGTGGCGACCACGAACCGGAAGACGCAGCGTGGGCAGGCCCCCCACAAGGTGGACCGACGATCTTGTTAGGGTCGCGGGAAACCGCTGGATGCGGGTAGCGCAAGACCGGCCATCGTGGAGATCCTTGGGGGAGGCCTTTGTCCAGCAGTGGACGTCTATCGGCTGATATGATGATGATGATGATAGGATAACTCGTGTGTCTGTCTATCTGTCCCAAAAAAACTTATCCAAAACTACTGGGCCAAACATTTTGAAAAAAATACAGAAAATAGTTCTTTAGATTCTTTAGACAGGATAACCTATAAAAAAGTAACATAGGAAATTACAGGTAACCCGCGTTGCGCGAGTCAGACTCTTAGGACTTGTCCGGTTTTTTAAAAGTAAATTACTTGTAATTATTTCTGTGTCTGAATTATAGAATTGAAATTGAAATTTGAAGGACTAAATTATTTTTTCTTTCTTTTTAATAAAAGCATAATACATCATTGTCTTTTGCTTTTTTATAAAGAGAAAACAACAAAAAGAAATTGTAAAGGCTACAGGTGTTTGACAAGATGATTTCCCTAAGCGCATTTATTTGCAAAGCTCACGTGAAAGCGGATATCCGGTCCTCGCTCGCATGGAAATCAACGTGAATGCATCTAACAGCCTTCTAGCTCACACTAGCTCAATGTAGCTCACTCTATTCAGGTCAGGATTAGTGGACTTGAGTCTCGTGTTACTTGTTTACAGAGATAATAGACTTGTGTTTGGATTCTGTTTCTTTTTAACCCCCGATGAACAAGAGAGAGGTGTTATAAGTTTGTAGTGTGTATCTATCTGTGTGTCTGTCTGTGGCATCATAGCTCTTGAACCGATTTTGATGAACTTTTTTTTTTTAAAAGGTGTCTTCATCGAGAGTGTTCTTAGTTATGTTTCAAGAAAATCCGCTCAGCCGTTTGGAAATTTTGACCAATTTTCTAGTGAGTTTCGGGGGTTTCTTTTTAATTTTAGTTCGTTTGTTACGGGTGGACATCTACCAGAGATGAGTTAATCTGCGTTGCGAGGAATGTATTTTTTATGCACCAATAAATCACATCATTGCGTCAAAGCGTCATTTCAGCCGAAAGACGTCCACTGCTGGACAAAGCCTCCCAAGGATCTCCGCGACCAGCCAGACCTCAATTATTTTGTTTAGGCCCTGATAAAAAATAACATAACATTTTACTCTACCTTCCTACGTTCGTTCGGTACTATTTGTGAAGCTTGAGGCTTTTTTCGGTGGTGAATCGTAAGTAATACCTATTATTTGCCTTCTTGTCTCGTATTGGAGATACGTATCGACGGTTTATTTGGCATAAGAATTTGCCGGCAAGCTGGTAAAGGATGACGTGTAGTGGAAAATAGTCGCAATCAAGACCCTGCATGGTTTTTTATAATATAACAGAACACAAATCCAAAAATACTTTTTAATATCGTCAACTACCTCAGTTGACAAGCCAGATGGCTCAGTTGGTTAAGACACCACCTATCACGCCGCTGGTCATGGGTTCGATTCCCATCCAGGACAAACATTTGTGTGCATGAACATGTCTGTTTGTCCTGTGTCTGGATGTAATTATCTATATAAGTATGTATTTACAAAAAAAAAGTAGTATATGTAGTATATCAGTTATCTGGTTTCCATAGTACAAGCTCTGCTTAGTTTGGGATCAGATAACCGTGTGTGAAGAATGTCCCAGGATATTTATTTATGTCTACAAAATAATGAGCTTAGTTATTTGATGGATGGATTCCATTGAATAACTACTATTATTTCATAGAAAAGGTAGAGTTTTTCCACGTACCTATAAAGCGAATAACATATTTAATATATCAAACATAACAAGTTTTCTGGTTTCTATCTTTCGCTTGAGAGAATACGACATGGCTTGTTTGTGAAATGTTATCTGAGTTTAGGTATCTATATTATTAAACACAAAAAAAAAATTAAGCCCGCGTATGTACTAGACTGAATATAAAATATGTCATTTAACTAGACTGATTCTAGTAATCTTATAAGATTTCATTTAGGCAAGGAGGATATAGTCTAGGTTATAGGTAACTGAAATCCTTATTTCCCTGCATTCACCTGCTATATAATTTTCAATAAATATAAAGGCGCAAAGCAAGCTACATTTCCATAATCCGTACCAGTTTAGTTTGGGTAGAGTGGAAAAGCCACCAGTACAACGCCACTAAAGCCTTTAAATCGTAGGTTTAGAGCCTATCGCTCATTAGTAGAGAGCAATTAAGCTGAAACGAACAGCCCGGGAAACGGGAAAGCGAGTCCCGCGTCCCGTGACCCGATACTAAACTAATCTCGTGATAATAATGATATTCGCG
Organism: Tethea ocularis; assembly: GCA_963555595.1. Lineage (NCBI taxonomy): Eukaryota > Metazoa > Arthropoda > Insecta > Lepidoptera > Drepanidae > Tethea > Tethea ocularis. The sequence continues at coordinate 13,430,804 of OY741958.1, forward strand.
TCTTTGATGCTGGATTCGAGAATCGTTTGTCATTTGCTGAAACTGTAATGTTGGGGGAAATCTGGATTTGATTATCATGGAGCATAAAATGTAGAGCAAATGTTAACCTGGTTTAGTAAAACTCGAATCCAAAACTGAAAGGCTTCGGCGAGCGTTCAATTGAGTTACATTTAATTTGAAAGACTTATGCTATGGATACACATAACTAACTCTCTCCCTTTCATTTCCAACCAACTTATAGGTACTTTACATGCGTTCATGGAATACGCCTACATTCCTCTCTCGCTCGGCTCGTAACTTGTCTTTATGTCATATTTGGCACGTCGATTAATTGCTGCATGAAATCAAGACAAACCAACAAACACACTTTTATATTTATAATATTAGTAAGGATTCCAAATTCACTCATCCACCAGTTCACAACACATAAACTAAGAAGACTCCAATAAAACTCATCAATGTTAGAAGTGACTCAATCATGCATAAACAGTTCATAATTTGGAATATTAAACAATACTTTGAATCCCAAGAAAACTTAAGATCCCTCTTACTTACCTACTTAATTTAAGGGAATATGGAAACCGCGAGGCGGATACTAGATATTAAATAAAATTACATGCGGCTCCAACAAAGTCTGAATAAGAAATTAAAATAACCTTAGCGAGAGGAAATCTTAAGAAACAATGTTGAGATTGATAAACCCGTAAAAGTTATATACGTCCTAAAGTATAATGCATGTAAACTGACAAGCTTCATAGCAAGTTTTATACAAAGTTCTACTATCAAGAGACGCTTCGAATTACAGAATTCAAGAAGTTTTATATCAAGTTAAGCCAGTATAGCAGTTCCAGAAAATTCCACATCTGGTCCAGTAAAGTATTGTAGTATTATATGCTGCATAACTATGGTTGAGGATTGCATTACTTTGTTTAGCTATTTATTGCGTGATACATAGTAGGTATTACAGGTATGTGTGACAGATTCATAAGGTTTTGTCCAAGATCGCGCTTAAATTCACGTTGAAATGTGTGATCGGATTAAACTGACAGGACTAAAATATCTTGCATCCCTTTCTTATATTTACTATTAGAAAGAGATATAGTGAGATTAAATTTATTTAGTTCGTAAACAATAGAATCGGCACCATTGTAAAGGAAAGATAAAGACTAGTTCCTACAACCGCTCCGAGAATTCGTAATAGTAAATGCCGTAAATACCAAGTACCAAGCTTTGTACCAAATAACATTACGTTGGGATTACACGGTATGCGTAGTATGGCGATGGTGACGTGAACGTGACGAATACCTAACTGTCAGTGCTACCTTTAATTAAACAGTGACTTTGTTTGGCAAATGTTTGGCCAAGTGAATTCCGTGTACGCCTAACTTTATAAGTGAATGCTTTTGCAACGTTTTTAATTAAATTTGTTTGCATAGAGTTACGGGGAACATTCATATTTGTTCGACGTCGCATTAAAAATATGAGATTTTTTGCGAAGTTTTTTATTTAGTTTTTGTTTCCTGCTGCGCTGCTCTGTACAAACTAAGTTGATATTTACCTATATAAAATACGCTTGATATTTTTAGGGTTACGAAAAAAAAAACGGAACTAAGGGTTCCGTTTTTTTTTTACTCATGGATCACTCGTGCGTCTGTCTGTCTGTCTGTCCGAAAATATTGGACTGGATTGAGTTGAAAGTTGGTACACATATGCTAGGAGTAAAAGTGTTCCGTGCACATATGTAAGTCGGTGACCCAAACATGGACGTGTTACCTACGTCAATAAATAAATTTCAAACATGGGGCCTAATTTTGGGGGGTAAATTAGAAAATTAAAAAAAAAATATTTTCAGACAATATTGTGTAACATATCAAATGAAAGTTCTTGTTGTGAGGATCTCAATTATATATTTTTTAGAATTTTAATATAAATAGTTTTGAAGTTATTTAAGAAAATAGGCGAAAAATTGGCGAAAATTGACCATTCCCCCCCTTATTTCCGAAACTACTGGAACCATGAATTGCAGGTTTAAAGGTATTAGATAGACTTCTTATAGGTTTTCATATATATAATCTGAATCTCGGAAACGGCTGCAACGATTTTCATGAAATTTGGTATGCAGGGGGTTTCGGTTGCGATAAATCGATGTAGCTAGGTTTCATTTTTAGAAAACACGATTTTCAAAAAAAAAAAACTTTTTATAGGTATTAGTTACCATCAACAAATTTGGGTCAGATTGGGCCTCTCCACGCGAGTTCAACTCGCATTTGTCCGATTTATTTATTGTTTTAATTTATTATACTTTTTTCCTTTTATAGGATATGGAGGATGGTTGCAGTACTATGATTGGGTAACAACTTTCGTATTATAAGTTGGCATTGTTATTGTATTCTACAGATCGTCCATTAATGGACCGTTATCTTCAGGTTGAATGTTATCATTATGTCATGAGTTATCTTAATAAATAATAAATAAATTCACGTCTTTGTTTATTTACTGTACTCGTATAGTAACAGTAACATGTGACGAGAACGTAAACGTACTTAACATAAAATAAATACACCTTTTTCAACCGCCCCCAATTAGTCGTAACCCGTACAAAGTCCTCCCCCTCCCCCGGTAACGCCATGAGCCGAGGTTCGTACCCCATTCGGGGGTGCCCTCAGGCGTTGTTACCTAAATATTACCCGGCTGAGAGCCCTCTGCGCTCGCCGATTTGTCCGGTAAGGTTGTTGCAGCCATCTGAGGCTACCAACTTAGTTGTCCACAATATGACAAATTAAAAATAATAATCATTCAGAGAAAAAAAAAAGAAAAGGTAGTGTTTCCAACTTGTCGTTTTTAAAATGCGCCGAGCTACTGTGTTGCCAGCGGTGATATGTGAAAATGGGCGGCTTGAACATCGTCCTTTAAAAAAAAAAAAAATACACCTTTTTCATAACAATTTATTAATGTAGTTGCAAAAAACTATGTAAGTACATGATCATTACAGCGCTCATTACTCTAGTATTAAAACTTATTTGAAAAGTCATAGGTTTTCTAAAATACTATTATTTACTAGCAAACGAAATCACTGGCTCGTCATCGATCTGTCAAGTGGTGAGTAAATCCCCGCCGTGATGAACCTATAAACTGACGTATAGGTCGCCATTAATACTCTGTCATTACCTACTTGTTTTTTTTTTTGGCGAATGGGAGACTGTTTAACATGAAAAATATAAGCGAATGCACATCTAGAAACAAAATGTACTAAGAAACTTAACCAGATGGAACTCTATCAAGAAGACTAGCCTTGATGGCACAAGCTCTAATCCGCTAGCTATGTGTCGATCATTAGATGAAAACATGTCAGATATGTATGAATTTCAAAGTAATATATATATCAATATCCTTGGATGAGGCATTTTTTCAGCAGTGGACGTCTTTCGGCTGTTATAAGACATATCTGTACTAATAATAAGAGTTTATTTGAACGCGCTTCTTCGGAGTTACTAGACCGATTTGAAAAATTCTTACACTAATAGGAAGACATTATCCCTGAAGGTTATAGGTTTCTTTTTATCCCGGGAACGTGAGTGAAACCTCGGGGAACAGCTAAATTGCATAGTACAAAGATTCTGGCACTTGCTCGTAAACCAGGAAGTGAAATACAGCCATTAAAAAACCGAAACAAATATTAACTCAGTTAAAAAGTATTATGTAATATTATCTATTTGCACATGATTTAACCTATATACGTAAATACCAGAATTGACAGCAATTTGTTAAATCTTTGAGCAAATTCACAGCTCAACAAAAATGGCACAGCCTTGAAGATGTGTTTGCATGTTATAATGCCGAAACGTAAATGGACGATAATGCTTATCCAAGAAGTAATAATTGAGTAATTTGAAACTTATGGATTATCTTACACTTATACCATTATTATCATACTATACGATAGCTAGATCTAGATATTTAGATATACTTTCTTCTTGTGCTATCCATCTATACTAATACAAGTAATAAAGCTAAAGAGTTTATTTCATATAAGAGTTTCACCCGCGTTCTTGGGATAATATGTAGCCTATGTTCTTCTCCATATCATAGACTATCTGCGTGCCAAATTTCATTGCGATCGGTTCAATGGTTTAGGCGTGAAAAGGTAACAAACAAACAGAGTTAATTTCGCATTTTTTACATATTAGTATGGATTGATAATTCTTAACATACCTAAACGGAAGGATATGTCATGTGACAATTTCTAATAGGTAGGTATAACTTACACAAAATCCAATTAATTTATTTGTCTTTTTTAATATCTATCTATCGAGCTACAAGTTTTGGATCACTAGAAAGTATATATCTCGTTTTACAAATTACGTAACTGTGTCTTCCAAGTTTTGTACTCGGACAATTCTTAAAATCTCAACTTTTAACAAATCATTCATAATAAACTTGTGCAACAATCTTGACAAGACATCGTTATTTTGTTGGAGTGAGCAATGTAGGTACTTTATTCTTCAATCAGCCTCACTTCGAGTGCTCGAATAAATTCTACCTACTTATGGACCTGTAAATTTTCAGTACAGTACCTTTACGATGTAATTTAATGACCATTTACTTAAAATTTGTAGCGAATAATTTCTAAAGAATCCATTATTCTCATAACGTACGAGAAGACAATCCGTGCATTGTAATTTGCTATCATTAGGTCGGTCGGCAGGTAAATTACCGTTCATTAACTGTCCTTAGCACTTGTAATTTCTGTAGTCGGGAAATTATTGCAATATTCGAAATTTTACGATTAGTCCCGCAATAAAAATAATAACTTTTGGTCACGTTTTGAGGCTTATAGTGATATTATAGGTACTTATGATAGTTAATACATTTATTTTATGTCTTTGCTACATTAAGAAGAGCGTAAAATAAGATACTTAATAGGTACCATATACAGAATGTAGTCTAACTAAGCTGACAGACAAACAAGGCGTTCTAAACGTTGTCTGTTTTTAAACAATTTCTACCATTACTGTTATTTCCATATTTGGCTACTAGCTAGCTTAACGCTTAAGGGGATGAATTTTCAAAAATGCCTACGTCATAATAGCTGTATGCAAATTTCAGCCCGATCCATCCAGTGGTTTGAGCTGCACATTGATAGATCAGTCAGTCAGTCATTCAGTCACGCTTTCCATTTATATAGGTATACAGGGTGGAATTTTGTAATGCCACCTGGAGGGGAAGTACTCTTAATACTTTAGATAGAAAATTTTGCTCAAAGGAAACATTCCTTTATTTTTGAAAAGAAAAAAAACGGCATTAAAGATTTTTAAAAATTCGCTTGCCGCACACGGTAATCGAACCGACTAAAATCTGTAAAAGTTGCACCGTGTACTTCTATTGCATTGATTGTTAGGGTCAATAAGGATGAAATCTCTTTAACAAACTTCATAAATTGAATTACATGAAAACAATTAAATTTTAAATTAATTTAATTATGTACAAAAATTTAAACTAACTAATTAATTGCTCGAAATGAGCTCCATTTTCAGAAGTTAAATGAATGGAAAACAATGAAATCTTAAATTATTAATTCAATCGGTCAAGTTAAAGCACTTTTACTCAAAGATCTATCTGTGTACTTATGTTATTCATTAATTATTATCATTGACGTCATTTATCCATCGAAATGACGAATTACTATTTAGATAAGACGATTGCAATTTGCACGTGTTTGTAATGCAGACTCCTTTCTTAGATGTGACATAACTGCGTGTATGACGTAGTTTAAATATGGAATGTTACATTTGAAAATAGATTTTCATCTGTTATTCACATTTGATTGTTTTTACAAATCATTTCATAATTGTTTCACGGTAAAAATGGCTTATCAAGAGCAATTTGATTTAATGGAAGCTTATTTTTTAAATAATAAAGATGTGAATCGTGCTCTGCGGTGGTATGGAGAGAGATATCGAGACCGTCAGACACCAACTCGATTTGTACTGAAAAGAATGATAGATAATTTAAAGAACACTGGAAGTTTCAAAAAGCGACGGCACCCTCTTCAACAAAACAACTTTGATTTTGAATTAAATATTTTAACATACTTCGAAGCATTTCCGAAGGCTTCAAGCAGAGATGCTGCCGAAGTAATTGGAACAACCCACACTCGCATACTTAAAGCGCTGAAAAAGTATAAGTTTAGATGTTATCGTGATGGTCGGTTGGTACAAAAATTGCATCCTGGGGATTGTGAGAGACGACTACAATTTTGTCAAAACATGCTGAGAGAAATTGACCGTAACCCTAATTTTTTGAGTAACATTGTATGGTCTGACGAAACCAACTTCAGCAATAACGGCATGTACAATCGCCGCAATAATCACTATTGGTCTAGAGTGAATCCTCTTCGTGTTCATGAAACTAACAGTCAAGTAAGATTTTCTTTCAACGTTTGGTGCGGAATTATGAGAAATATGGTTGTGTTAGTCCATGTATACGAAGGTCACTTAAACACTGGTAAGTATTTAGAAATACTCGATTTATTAAGAAACGAGTTAAATGGTTTCCCCGAGGAAGAGCGAAACCAAATAATTCTACAGCAAGATGGTGCTCCAGCCCATAACAGCAGAATCACTACTGCCTACATTAATAACCATTTTAATACCTGGATTGGTACAAACGGCACAATCAGATGGCCTGCGAGATCACCAGATCTCACCCCTTTAGATTTTTTTTTGTGGGGATATGTAAAAAATCAAATTTACACTAAATGTTATGAGAATATAAACGAGTTGAGAGTTGAAGTTCAGAATACGATTTATAACATTCACCACAATACGTTATTGAAGGTAACTAGAAATGAATTCGTTAGAAGAATAAATTTGTGTATCCAAGAAAATGGAGCCCATTTCGAACAATTAATTAGTTAGTTTAAATTTTTGTACATAATTAAATTAATTTAAAATTTCATTGTTTTCATGTAATTCAATTTATGAAGTTTGTTAAAGAGATTTCATCCTTATTGACCCTAACAATCAATGCAATAAAAGTACACGGTGCAACTTTTACAGATTTTAGTCGGTTCGATTACCGTGTGCGGCAAGCGAATTTTTAAAAATCTTTAATGCCGTTTTTTTTCTTTTCAAAAATAAAGGAATGTTTCCTTTGAGTAAAATTTTCTATCTAAAGTATTAAGAGTACTTCCCCTCCAGGTGGCATTACAAAATTCCACCCTGTATTTAATTATTAAGGCCTTCAAAATGTTGCCATAATATAAGCGAGTCCAACATTTTTTTTTATTTATATAACTTTTCTTCCGCAGGGTCTGCGTGTAACAACTATCATCGGTGCTTTCGGCACTTGCGCAGGCGCATGGCTGAAGGTGTTCTCCGTGCCTCAAGACATGTTCTGGCTGGGCTTCACCGGCCAGACCGTGGTGGCAATCTCTCAAGTCTTCATCTTAAACGTTCCTCCTAGGCTGGCGGCTGTGTGGTTTGGCGCTGATCAGGTGTCTTCAGCATGCAGTGTGGGCGTTTTTGGAAACCAGGTATGAAGTAATACGAAACAGTAATAAAAAAGTCAGGAACTGGAATTAATTCTGGAATTATTGCAATATCATTGTGCAGCAGTTAAATATAATGTGACAAGTTAAACTAGAAAGTCATGGCATTCGAAAGAAAAGAAAATATGTTTCTACTTGTTAAGATCTCGAAATCTCGACTGTAACTTCAAGCCCCCGAAGTATGGTAAACGTAGACTGGAGAAGAATCGAGTCTTTGACCAATAATATCGCGGAATAATTTCATCACGTCATATATATGGGATTTCATTGGCCGAAGATTCGAGTCTTTTCTAGTCTACGCTTGCCATGCTACCGGGGCCAGATGGCTATTCAATATCCCTCAATATAGGTAGTACGAAGGAAAATTTAACTTCTACGTATCTGAAAGAGTTAGAGCGTCTTAACAGGTTCCGCAGTTCCAATGTAATCAAGTGCTAATGGAATTTTTAATGGAGTGGTTGTTACGAACAAAGGATCGAAACACTTCGGGACTCTTTTGTTGTAAACACCCTCTCTGTGCCAAAGTATGCTAATGAACTTTTGTTCGTAAAGCCTCCGAACATCTTGCTTGGAGTCTTTTGCTGTTCAAATGAATTGATATCTTTGTCTAATCCTTTTTTCGTATGATCTTCTTGGTTCATGTTTGGTATGTCCACTGTTTTTCTTGTCATTAAAGTTGCTAAACAGGTTGGTCAATCTGTTGGTTGTGTTGTTGGTAAGTGGTCATCGCTGCCTATGGACATTTATGTCCACTGTGGATTATTAAATTTATTGTTGTAGTGCTAGTTTCATTTTTTCAATCACCATTTCAAGCTTTTAAATAGTCCGATGATATTACAGGCCTATTTATCCCTTTTTATGGTTTTATTTTTGAGATGTAGATGATACATACGTACAGCTTGTACGCATTCTTAAATATCAAGAAAAATATGTGTTTTTTTATTTTTTGGATGGGTGCCAGGACAGCCAGGCAAAGTATTTTACCATCGAACTATGGTTTCCTCATAGTACTTATTTTCATTCACCGACAGCTCAAATATTTCGCCATTAAGACTTTCACTAGTTTGTGATAGGTACAAGTGGTTTGATGGAAAACAACTCAATATCTTTTCTGTGCTTCATGCTGTTTCATACAAATAATGATTTGTGCTGGTTTTGGTCATAAATATATTGTTTAAAAGCATACTTACTACCATTGCATGTTAGTAATTTAACATTGTATCATCTTTACGAATTAGCAACTAAAACAGAATTCGTACGCAACGAAAACAAAATATTCATCGATATCCTTATAAAGATCTGTGATTTACAAACAACAAAAGTCAGTAAACTGCCTCCTAAGGAAAAAGGAATTACTACCTATGAAATTACGTATTTGCCATGCCCAAATCCTGCCCGGCACTGATAACAATACGCCAATGAAACCTAAAGCTTGTGTATATGAATTTAATGATAACAATGGCTTGTTACATTTTGATGACCTCGCTCGGAAAAATAAGGCTTATTTCCGTCTGGCTCTGGTATGATAAGTGAACGATGCTTTTTTCATTTTGCGAAAGGGTCTCATCAAAATTTGTTACGCTTTTGTTGGGTCTTAGCTTTTACAGTGTAACGTTTTGCTCTGTTGTCACGTCCATTAATTATGGTATGTGATTTTGGCGATCTTTCCACCTCCCCTGCCTTCCCTGGTGAGATGTCGTGCGTGAGATTTAGCTCTACCTTCCCCTAATCTCACGTGAGATTTTCAAAATCCATATTAATAGTTAATCTGTGATTGATTGCTCAATTTTTGTGTCCAGAGTGTCCATTAACCCATTCTCGCAATATTACACTGTTTCTTTTGGGAAAAAAATACGTGTTATTTGCTGACATTTGGCTCGTCCATCTCCCTGTCTAAATAAACGCTTCACGTACGCTCCCTTTTTATTATGAGTAGGTATATATTTGTCTCTATTTCGTATCACGTTGTGGAGATTGTTAGATCTGTATTTTCTTTGCCATCACTATAATGAAATCAGCGTTGACTGGATCTGGGTTAAATATAGATACAAATGTTTGTTGGATTATGTCTTACTAATTTGCCTCTCTTCTGTATCTTAATTTTGTCTCAGCAGAACTAAAGAGTGCTTTCGTGTTACTAGCTTTTATGTAGGTACTATTGCATTTTCCGTGTCTACAAAAAAAAACTGTCATTTATCCCATCCATAATAGAATCGACTATCTATCATCTTGATATTGGGAAGAACCATGTAAAGTAAATTGAAAGGGCACCCTCAAAGATATCACATCGTTTTTATGTCCTTTGTGAGAGCAATATCAAAGTGAAGCGAACTATTTTCCTCGTACACAACATAGATTGTACCAAACAGTCAGACAGTCACAAGTGTATGTGCTGTGATTGCTCGCGGAAGTGTTTATCCAATTTGCAGCGAGGTCTGTGAGGGGTCTACTTCTCATGAACTCTTGACTAGACAGATTATGTATAATTTTGTTATTTATGTTGCTTAAGATTGAGCATCATCAGTAGGTTGTTTTTAGTTCGATAAGACTAGAAAACGCAGGGATTTTAGTACCTAATTCCCTTCAATTTTAGTTCGATCCACAAACATTTGTCGTTGTTTTGAAAAAAAAAACATGTGTGTGCTAGAGATTTTATGGGAAAATAAAATGTATTTTGCTATTCCAATGTATGTGTGATGATATATCTATGCGCCTAGTTTCATCTTGATCAGTGGTTGACGCGTGAATGAGGGACAAACTTCCACATATCTAAAGTAATCTAGACATCCAAACTTTTACATTATTAAATCAGTAATATAGGATTATTTAAACTTATAAGGCTGATAAGCAGGAAAGTAATCGACCTAAAAAAAGCTGTTTATATCTCTTCATCAACTAGAAAAGAGGTGACCTTCAAACACCTTAGGTAGGTATAGATAGTTCATGCTTTCAGGAGCTGTGATGCCACAGACAGACACACTACAAAATTATAACACCCATCATTTTCGTCAGAAGTTAAAAAATACATTTTGCTGCTACTTGCTTTCAAAAGCAGTTTATCAACCTGAAATAATATATAACTCACCTAAGATGGTCACGCGTTACAAATATAAATGCATTGTTAATAATTTATGTTCGAATATTGTTTTCGTAGATTTATTGTATTGTTATACCATCATGTTAACGTGTCGAATTTTATTGTTTTTTCAACAATGGTTGTTTCTTGATAAAATTATGCATTCACTGTCTTGCAATTTCACCCAAGTACATAATTAATGTACATTATTAACTATTGTATTTAATGATTTAGAGTTAAACTGTATGTTGATATGCTACTCATAATAATCTTTCAGTTAGTCACGAGACAGCTCGATGTTTCTTTTTAACCTCCTTAAAAAAAGAGGAGGTTCCCAATTCGGTTGAATGGTTTTTTTATTAAAATTAATTAAAATAATAATCGTAAATATAATGTATATATAAAGATTTATTTTGGACTAGTTGTCCCCTGCAGCTTTTCGGAAATTATTATTTTGCGCGTAACCCAAATATTTTTCTAAAATAAACGTAGACTAAATTACTCTTTAAAATAAAAGCTATCTAGAGAAAGTTCTGTCAAAATCGGTACAGCCGTTTCGAAGATTAGCCGGACTCATATCGTCAAGACAGCATCAAAAACAAGTACAGTGACATTGACATGACAGTATTTTTTTTTCTACCAAAACACAAGGAATTTAGGTTGACGAACTAAAAACCGGTCGCGTAGCCTTACGAGGAAAACGCAAGCCTTGCAGATTCCTGTTAAGGTCTCAACGAAGTCTCAACTGGTATGCTTGCACCATTTGCGAAATCATTTACTTATTTTCCTCCTATAAAGATATGTGTTGCGTTATTTGACACTTATTTTATACTTACTATATAATCGCCTCACACAAACGAGACAAGCGAGGTGTATTTTAAGAAAAAAAAAAATGTTGGTAAACACGGCCAAAGATCAAGATACACCTTTTTGTTGCAAAATAGCTCCTATGTAGTTGTACATAAGGCTCCTATGCGTTGTGATGTGAGTGTTGTAAGATTCTTTCTATTAGACTTCAGAATATACGTATAATAATATTTTACCAGCTATTTCGATTTCGATGAACCAAATATTCTCGTTTTTTTTCTGACGTTACTAATGAAAAATTCGAATTAAAAAAAAACTATTCCTCATCATTGATTTGTAAAAAATATAGAGAACACTAGTTCTATTTATTTTCATCTGTGAAACATTTCACAAATACATCTGCTGTTGCTTTAACAAATGAAATACCTAAATGAATAGATAGGAGACAATAAAATTTCCCAAAAAATATGGTGAAATTTTTTTATTTCACGAAAATCGGCAATTCAACGATCTTACTTCGCTTTGTAGACAAAATTTTATAACTCACTTCCCAAATTTCTTACGTCGCTTTGTAGACAAAATTTTATAACTCCCGATTTACGGAGATATTAGTATTCATACCCAGCCATTAAATGGTTCTATAAACTTCTGTTCACCCACAAAACGGCAAGGCGAAATAAAACTGCCTATTTCACATGAATTTTCATGTGAAATAGGCAGTTAACAAAATTAAAAGTAACAGCGTCAACAGTTGTAAACCGTACACAGGGTATAACGGCACACCAGCTGGCAAAACGTAAAATAAAACGCGATTTTATATTGTAGGAAACATTTACCAGACAAAAAAAAAAGATAACTGAAAAATTGGTCGCGTTTTTATACATAACTTAGCGTCCACCCCACGGTTTCAGCCGTATTCCCGAGGGATCTTTTGTGTTCCCGCAATAAAAAGTATAATATGTTATTCCATTCGAAGAAGACTGATAGAAGTGACAATCTCTAATTGTAAAACTGTAACTTTTGACATTCATAAGTGCCCTTATTAGGGCCTAAACTGAATACTTAAATAATAATTTTGAGGCGATGATAGCTCAGTGGTAGTGACGTCGGATGCCGCGACGAAGGTCGTGGGTTCGAATCCTACAATGAGCTTGAGCTTTCGGTGAAGGAAAACATCGTGAGGAAACCATAGCCCGGTGGTAGGGTACTTTGTAGTACCCGTCTGGCTGGCTACCACCATCAAGTTGATAATCTGTCGCCAAGCACCTACCGGTGTGTTCCGGCAATTGCACTTGAGAGCCAGTAATTGCCTTCTCGGCATTGTAAGAGGTCGGCAACACATTGGCAATACCTCTGGTATTGCAAATGGCGATAGGCGACGGTAACCACTTACCATCAGGTGGACCGCCTGCCTGCTAGTCAACTTTCTGACGTAAAAAAATACTTAAATGAGTTTTGATTTTGATCCAAGACAGGAAACAGGGCCAACGAATGGCCCCGAAAACGAAGTCAGATCTCGTATATTGCACGCCGCGTAGCAAAGCTCATGTGGCAATGGCACAAATAATATACATACAACGTATATAGCGCTTGTGAAGACCGCGGTTCCCAGACACGATGGCCTAGCCTAGCGGAAGATCTTTCATCTTCCCTTTTCAATAGAGGAATCATCCATCCACCATCCTCCTCCATTCCAAAAAAATGTGGGCCTTCTAATAGTATAGGGTTGTTTTGAGAAAGTATTTTAGGGAAATTCTACTTGTAACATGGCAAAATTAGATCGCCACCTGTCACAAATATTGTACTATCATGCTTAAATGGCATGTACCTAAAATGCCTCGATAACATACATTACTTGGTTATCAAGAAAATCAGCTGTTTAATTAGTTATTCTACTCGGAGATAGCTTATCTACCATGTTTCTAAGTACATAATCGTCTGTAAGTACCTAACAAACATTTATGATAGATTAATTTTGTTATAGACCAATAAAAGGATTATTGTATGAGTCAGTATAATCTTTAGACATTTATTTAGTTGTTGGTGATGACGTATTTATCGTATATCGTATAAACAATTATTTAAATTTCAATTATAATTTACCAGACAAAAGTCCGAACCGGAAGACGCAGCGTGGGTAGGCCCCCCACAAGGTGGACCGAACGATCTTGTGAGGGCAACCACTGGATGCGGTAGCGCAAGACCGGCCATCGTGGAGATCCCTTGGGGAGGCCTTTGTCCAGCAGTGGACGTCTTTTGACTGACATGATGAAGATGATGAGACAAACGTCTCCTTTTCAACTTATTCTATCTGTCCTGAAATCTTTTTCATGATGTATCTATCTGAATTTTGAAACAGAATTGTTAAAATCTATTTTTAATCTTATAAAATCATTTGCAGTTCTTAACAATTTATTCGAGCCTATAACTTTCAGGAATTCCAATTAATCTCCTACACAGTGAAAAATAACCCAATAAGTCTCTTGCAACGACATCAGAAAAATTCCAAATGAAAATATTAAATGCCCTGAATGCATGCATTTTGATGGATACCTTTGAAGGATAATAAAAATTCCTGATTTTATAACATATTATATTTAATGGAGAACTTATACAGAAACTGAGTTGTAAAATAATTGCATTTCAAAAATTCTGTACAAAAGAGAACATGATTTTATGAAGTTCTGGTCACACTATAATCGAACGCCTTTAATTTTTACTTCTTTCTTTTCAGCTCGGTGTAGCCTTAGGCTTCGTCCTGCCACCAATGCTGGTCCGAGCTCAAGGTACTATCGAGGAGATAGCAGCTGACTTCAGACTTATGTTCTACTTGGTGGCAGGCTTCACCAGCGTGCTGTTCGTCATGATTTTACTGTGTAAGTTATAGCTCTCAATAATTTATGAACTATTTGTATTCAATTGCTTTTATGGAATCTGTCCATGGCTGAAAAAATCTTAAATCTATTGTACCTATAAATTCTTTTTATATATTTTGACTTGAGAAAAATTACTTATATCAATATCGTCTTCCGGCCCATCGACATCTGGACCTACCTACATCCAAAAGTTGTTCTAGTTATTGAACCACGGTAACTTTCCTTCACCAGTCTTCAAAGCGGCCCCACCGACGCCTCCATCAGCAGCCGCAGACCTCGGTTCCAGCCTCGACTCCAACTTCCTGCAATCTATCAAGAAGCTCCTGACCAATAGGAACTATAACCTCCTGCTTATCTCCTACGGCCTGAACGTTGGAGTGTTCTACGCTATATCCACTCTGCTAAACCAAGTCATTTTGACTTATTATCCGGTAAGCGGCTGATAATTTTTTATCCACGAAAGAAGCCTTGCTAAGTTTCTGGCCTGAGTCATCTCAGTAGGTATATGTGTATTCCAAAACGGTGGTAGGGTCGACTGTAACTTCCGACGTTCATAAGTGCCTTATCAGGGCCTAGGAATAAGTTTGAGTAATTAACTCAAACTTATACTTTTATAGTCTTTATTAATTTGTATTTTATTATGTAGTAAAAAGTGTGCTTCTGGATCTGGACCTACTAGTGGTAGGATGTAACATAATTATTATATTTTACAAAAGCTTCCGGCCCCACTGTTTCACCCTTTTTTTTGTGATTTCAGAATTGGCCTATAATGAAATAAATATTGCCATCCCATAAAGCTTTCTTTAGCCATTTGTTTTCTGTCATATACAGCAGTGCAGTGTATTCGATATATTTAGTAAATTCTGGTATTGTCTAGGGTGCGAATGCAGACGCAGGTCGCATCGGTCTGGTGATCGTAGTAGCTGGGATGGCCGGCTCGGTGGTGTGCGGGCTGGTGCTGGACAAGACGCACAAGTTCAAGGAGACCACACTCGCGGTATACGCCGCCTCCGTCGTCGGGATGGTCATCTTCACGTTCACGCTCGACTGCGGGATCATCGGCGTCGTTTATTTGAGCAGTATTCTACTTGGGTGAGTTTTAACTTTTAGTTTCTTGTTGATGACGTATGTTAAGTATGCAGGTAATGGTAAGTGGCTACCGTCGCCTATAGACTTTAGCGTTACTAGATGGATCGTCGACCGACCTTTACGAACAACCTAAGTTATCGCAATAGTATAAAGCAGCTTTTTCCGTTTGTTTGTTTGCACGACTTATGAGAAATATACTTAATGTCAAATATCAGTGTTACCTTCGTTTCTATATAATATATCTTCATTCAACCCGGGTGAAGCCAATTGTCGTTCTGGTACCTTTTGTATTTCTTGTTGAACACCAATTTAGAGTTCTAATACCTACCTACTTTGTTCAAACAATTTTCAGCTTTTTCATGACCGGTTATCTGCCCGTCGGATTCGAGTTCGCTTCTGAAGTCACGTACCCTGAACCTGAAGGTACTACGTCTGGAATACTCAATGCTGTTGTTCAGGTGAGACTACATAAATTCAATACGATTCAAAGTTTAGCAGCTGCTTTAAACGCAGTTCAGGTTCAGTAATTAATATTGTTGATCCCTTTTGAATAAGAGATCAAGAACCAGTCAAACACTCACAAACTTTCGCATTTATATTATTAGTAAGGATTTATGCACACAAATGTCTGTCCTGGGTGAGAATGTAACAGTTTGGTTTGGAGCATTTCCCCCTAATATCCTAAATCATTTTTAAATAAAAATATTTTTCTTAATTCAATTACCAAAAAATCAATCAATTATATAAAATGATTACTCCAAATTCGCGATAGTTTTGATTTCCTCAAAAAATTATATACAACTGCGAAAAAATTACCCTCTCTAAAGACCCTGAAGCACCTGGAGTCTGTTTGCGTAATTGTGATTTGTTGTGGTGCAGATATTCGGCATAGTGCTGACCCTGGTGTACGAGTGGATGCTGGGCTCGGTGGGCGACCGCTGGTCCAACCTGATGCTGTGCGCGCTGCTCGCGTGCGGCGCCGCCATCACCGCCGCCATCCGCTCCGACCTGCGCCGCCAGGCCGCGCAGAACAAGGCATAAACTTACCTTGTACTGTATCTACCTTATACTACAATGTACTGTACTGTACTGTACTGTACTGTACTGTACTGTACTGTACTGTACTGTACTGTACTGTACTGTACTGTACTGTACTGTACTGTACTGTACTGTACTGTACTGTAAAGCAAATCTTATAAAAGTCAAGTTTTAAGATAGTCTCTTTCTGTTAAATAACGTAAGAAAGTGACATACAGAGTGAATTTTTCATGTGGGCGTGTAGACCGGACTCATTGATTTAAAAAAAAACATAGCCTGTTGTTTCTACTCCATCTCACAGTGTCGCTTTTATAGATCAATTTCTGGGAAGTAATGTTGAATGGCAAATTATAGCAATTTCCCTATATTTTGGGATTTGACCTACCACGCCCACTTAAAGTATTTTAAAACCGACCGAGGTTTACTAGACTTGCTGCCATTTTACGAAATAAGGGGGTTAGTGTATAATGCGCTCGGGTGCTGCCGCTGGATAGTAGCCAATCACGAGACCGCATTCCGCCCTTATTCCGCCACTACATATTGACACTTTTAGGTATCTGTACAATGCTGTGAAGTGGCAAGAAAAAGAACGAAAGCCACTAGGTTACATAGTTTAAAACTAAATTCGACTGTCAGTTATCTGTTCATTTCGGCGACCATCAGCGCCACCATTTTGACAGATAAATTGGTGGCACTGTACCTACACGCTACAACTACCTACACACTGTATAGAACAGTATACTTCGTGGTACAGAACAACTTTAATTTTTAAAATCATAACTTGTTAATTAGAATAGAAAAATAATGTTTTAGATGAATGTTGTATACAAAGATAAAAGTATTATTGATCTGACTTTTATGAGAAAAAATAATTATTATGAATGTTTCAATGAGCCCACGGCCTAGAATAGGGTAGTTGACTGACATATCAAATCAGCTACTTTTTAATAAATGTCAAAACGATCGTTTATATGCTATTTTGTATGAAATAGTACACTATGACGTCACAGTTTCACAGCATCAAATCATATACTCTTAGTGGTTCCATTGGTAATTAAAAATCATAAAAAGCATTAAATGTACAACATATTTGATGTTTCCACGTGTTTTAGATGTTTTATGCATTGTTTAGTGTTTGGTCATTTATTTTTGACACTGTCAACTACCCTATTAAACACCTCTGAGTATTCTCGTAGAATTTGAAAGTGTTTGTTTTTTCAAATGTAAGATATAGCAACAACCCCAAGTTAGGAGTAGGTAATATTATATGTATAATTATAGGTAGACCTACTAGAGAAGATCTCTTGTTATTAGTAAGGACTTGAAACATGTTAATCGCGACAATAATTGTGTGACTGTTTTATGGAAGTATTTTTGCCAAAATAAATATGTATAGGACATTATTGTATTTATAATATTGTGTAGCAAATACGAACAAATTATTGTGTCTATTTTTCATAGAGACCTTATGTAGACGAATAAAAATTGTATTGATGAGTTTTATCTAGGTATCTAACTTAAGGTGTTTAGATTGTTTTTAAAAGAAAATTCCTGTAAATCTTTTAAGATCTTTATTTAGGTAGGAATAATTTGGTTAGTTTTAGAAAATTGCTGATGCACCTGTATGATGAATTTGGTTAAACATGCCTGACTGGTGTACACACGGCCACAGATCAAGCTACACATTTTTGTTGCAAAATAGCTCTTATTACAACCGCATAAGGTGGTCGTGTGTGGACCTACCTGTCTTGTAGCTATATTACCATTTGTGGTCATTATATTTATCCCCAATGTGAAATGGCTGTGTGAGGTGTCTACTTGTTTATTCATCTCTAACTCATAAACTTAATGTGCGCATGAGGTACAAACAAATAATGTTTTGGACCTAAGTGGTCAATAAATATATTATTTATTAAATGTTAGAAGATTACTACTTGTGATTGTATGTGATGTGACACAAATTAGCTGCTTATATAAGTTCTAGGTATTTAGTATGTATATTATTATTATTTGATAAATTATGTACCTACCAATAGTATATAAAAACTATAAAATATATTTAAACGAAGTAGTTTTGCGGGGTTTGAAATCTTCTATTGATACAAAAATATTGAAACAAAATTATTTTATCAGATTTTAGATACAGAACATCAAATGTTGTTAACAATCAATAAATGATTGGTTTGTATTTTTGTAGGACCTACTAAGGTAAACGTCCCTGTGCTCGACAGTGTCCCAATACTTGACATTTTTAACCTTATGCCATAGCGACAGAGGTGACAAATGGGTGTCAACTATTGGGAATTAGGATGTCGAGAATTGGGACGTTTACCTTAGCAACAAAGTTATGAAATGTTATGTTACTACAATAACACAGTATAAAGTAAAATGAGCTAAATAATGCTGTAATGCAGTGCCCAGTTCATGTATGGTCTGTCTGTAGTACAGTAAGGGTGAGTTTCCACTGACGCGAAGATGGGCAGTGAAGCGGAGTGGACCGTGAATTAGCCAATCACAATGCTCGAAATCCCCACTCTGCATCAGTGGAAACAGTGTGATTGACCAATTCACGGCCCGCTATGATCCACTCCGCCCAGCTCCGCATCAGTGGATACGCACCCTAAGTCAGATTCGAATGGCAGCTTAGGCTTATAAATAAATTAGTCAAATACTAGAAACTGAGTTTACACACCCTATCATACAATTTTAAGCGCTTCAAACGCGCTGGTATCTGTGATACAGTTTATACCTACTACAAATACCTACAGATTTTAACAGATACCTATCTACCTACCTACCAACTTGCGATACCTACCTAATTGAAATACCTTCAATTATTACTGAACATTGGTCTAATATATTTTGTTAATATTATATTACCAGTTGCCTTCTTGGCATTGTAACAGGTCGGCAAGACATTGGCAATACCCCTAGTATTGCAAATAGGGATAGGCGATGATAACCACTAATCATCAGGTGGACCGCCTGCCAGCTTGTCAACCATAAAAAAAAAACTTTAGGTATCCCCATTTGAAACAGTAGATGTACCTAAGTATTGCATTTAACTTTGTGAAACAAGGTTTATTGTTATTCCATTATACATTATTGTTTAACAAACATTTTATGCAATATACCTAGATTAGAATAATTATTTAAGGTTAATAAAGGTTTATCTCCAATATCTATCACAATAACCATTTGAAATACATTTTTACACATGCAGTTCTGTTATTTATATATTTTAGGAAATTATTTTACAATTGATCTAGACCTCACGGTAGTTACCTACCTATTTACCTGAAAAGTGCTATTTACTCATATCATGAATCACGATCTCTTTTATTACCTAACCCCCGACAAAAAGAGTGGCGTTAGGTATAAGTTTTTTGTGTGTATCTGTGGCTCATATACCTATCATCATAGCTCGCAGCAATGGATGAACCAATTCATTATTTTGAGAGGTTTGGTTCGTCATAGAGAGTAACTTAGCTAAGTTTCAAGATAATCCTATTAGCCGTCATATTATCATCATCATCTCTTTTTTAGTTGATTACGAGAAATATACAACTTTGTTTTCCTTTTTGTGTGTATGTGGGGGGGGGGGGTTTGTTTATTTTATAGGAATGGTGATCAATAGGTATTGGAGATGAATTATAACGTGCAGATGGTGTTTAATTTATTTGACTATTATTTAATTCACCCTTATGTAAAGGAGTCGCACTTGTGACTCAAAATCTGTAGTTATTACGAGTATATGTGAATTTATTTAAGGCTTGTGATTAAATATTGTAAGTAGCTGTTATTTTGTTATTTGTTAATAATTATTATTTAATTGTGGCTATATCTATAATCATTGATGGAGCAGTAAGCGTAATACCTTCATAGTAATAGATAAATAATTAAACTATTACCGTAATCCCTATTGCTTTGTTAATAAAGTTGAAAATTTAATATCAAATGTCTTATTATTTTATTTCAATAGACAGCCTACTTAGGATGTGCGTATTTTATACAAAAAAAAAATTTGGTAAGTCACGTTTAAAGTAGTGTTTTTTTATTTCGGAGGAAAAAAAAACATCGGAAACGGTTGACTAACTAATGAATTGACTGTTATGGTATGCAGAGCGTGAAATGTCTCTGACCATCCGCTAATTTAATTTCCTGTGGGGAATAATACTTAGGTATTATGTCAGAAGGTTGACAAGGTGGCAGGCAGCCTACCTGGTGGTAAGTGGTATCGACCTGTTACAATGCCGAGCAACTGGCTCTCAAATGCAATTGCCGGAATGCACCGGTAGGTGCTTGGCGACAGATTTTCAACTTGAGGGTGGTAGCCAGACAGACGGGCACTACAAAGTACCCTACCACCGTACTGGTTTCCTCACGATGTTTTCCTTCATCGAAAGCTCGAGAGAGAGAGTTAGGGTTTCGTAGAACTTGAGTTTTTGATCTCAATATTAAAATTAACCATATTCAATGAACCTAAAACACAACTTCACTTTGCAAGTTCCCCCCAAAAAGTATGTAGGTAATAGGTAAGTAAAGTACCTATATTTTCAACAATGGCAACCAAATCTTTACTTACTTTTGCCAAGGTAAAGCTTTATAAAGTTAGTCCGTTAGTCAGTCAACTTATGTCACTTTTCAAAAGTAATGGTGGCCATTCTACTAAAACTTTTCAAAGACTTCTCTCGAGACAACTTGAAAATTCACGATTAACGTAATGATTACATTTCACTTTACTGGTGCACAGTGCACTAATATTGATCTTGGACAAAATACCACCGATAATTTATTGTATAATAATACGCAAAGTACACGATTTTACGAAAAAAACATGAATACACAACATTTTGTCTTCTCAACTATTCATAAGTTCCCGCAAAAAGTATGTTTTTCCTTTTTCCATGATTTCGACCTATCAGCACAGTACATTTTAATTCTGTGCTATCAGCCAGTTTTATCCATGGTTTCAGCCAGTTGCTTGCTTTTTCATATTTTTTTAAATGGCAATTATTGTTTGTTGTCGTCTTGTTAACTTTGACATTGAGTTGCTATGGCGGCAATTTAATTTTATTGACAAAATGAAATGAGATTAGATTTTTTGCTCCTATGTGAAAATTACGCAAAAACGTGTTGTTTTATTCGATTCCAAATTATGTGGCGTCAATTTAAGTCGAATAATCATGTCTATAGACATAATTTCTTGCGAGTTATGTAAAATGTATGGGTAAATAAGAGTAAAATCAAGTAAAATCTTCAGTTTGTGTTTTCTTATTTGTAAATGTACAAATTATTATAATGAATGATATGAATAAAGATGAGAACTGCCGGGGAATAACATGCAAGAGTCATTCGGCGAGGTCTGAAAGAGGTATGACAAGAACACTAAATCAATAAACAAAAAAAAACAATTTGTACGTCCCATTCTAGGACCCTTAGAACTCAAACAAAACCTAGGTAAAATATTAAATGAAGTTAATTTTAAGGTAGGACATGACAGAAGGATTTACTTTCCCTGATCTAGGACTGGTGTAGGTCCTTTGTAAGTACTATAAACTAACTATATTTACCATCCAAAGTAGGCTGTTTAAGAAAAGGCGTCAAGTCACTAAACTGGCAGTGGCAGGATGGTAGCAGAATGCTGCATATACCTATGATATTCACTATCGTTGAAGTGTACTCAATCATGTAATATTGGATATTTCAACTGTTTGCCACTGCAGATGGCCTCTGTTTATCAGAAGCTTTTATAAACTGTACAGAGACAATGCCAACATTAAAAAAGCAAATACAATACTTCCAAATCAATTCTCCCAATAATTTCAGCTGATATTTACCGCATCTGTCCATCTAAGCTCAGCAAACGTGAATTAGAAGACATGTACTTTGCCCTGCTTGAGAACAATCTAGACTTGAAGCGTACAATCAATGGGCAAAAGGATAAGATTAAGGTGCTGTCAACTAAAGTGCATCGGATAACCACAGCACAGAAAAATGGCATTGGGAAGGAACAAACATGCTGTGCTCATGCAAAAGCTATTATTTGTGAACAGAAGGAGTCGTAAGTATTGATTTCATTGAATAACTAGCGGCCCGCCCCGGCTTTGTATGGCTTTTCTTTACTATAATTATGCATTTATTTCACATATAAACCTTCCTCTTGAATCACGCTATCTATTGCTGATTGATTAAAATCTGTTATGTAGTCTAAAAGATCTAAGTGACAGTGGAAGCAATTCCATTTTATACTATTTAAAGATACATAACTATTTAGAAGAGAAAGAGTGAAATAATCCTTTTGGGGTTTTCTGAAAGCTATTAGTTATGTTTTGGATTATATCCCATTCTACTAATTTAGGGAAAAAGCTATAAAATGTAATAAATCCAATTACATAATATGTATAATTTAAAATTATTTTTTATTCTTAGTTATTTCCCGTGGTTTCACCAGTTCCTGAGAAATCTTATGGTTTACTGGGATAAAAATTTGGTTCTTTTTAAAAAAATAAATATATATATATATATATATATGCCAAGTTTCACCCAATTCAAATTCCAAAGCTTTTGTTGTGTTGTGTGAGTCACAGTCATTCCAATATTCATATTTATGTTAAGGCTTAAAGAACTTTACTAATGCCTGACATGTACTGTAATATATTTTTTTTAGTATTAGAAACTAACCCAAGTGTCAAGCCAACAACCACTAAAGAAAGTTTTTTCTCAATCAGGATTTTGGAATACTGTTTTTTTTATTCAAATGTGACAGAATAGCAGACCTTAAGAAAGCGAATGGGCGCATGATGGAGAGGATTAGACTTCTAAACATGAGGTTGTGCTCTGCAAAGCAGTTCCTGAAGTGTGCTCCTGACAAGCCAGTGCAGCAGTCTACGTCTCGGTGCATGAATAGATGTGTTACTGCAACTCCTACTACCACATCCCTGAAGTAATTTTTGTTTAATTGTACTAAGAGCAAGTGCTCACCTGTTTGTAAGGGGGCTACCCCTAGCTGCTAGGGGTATATGCCATATAGACTTGCAACAGAACACTGCAAAATTTCTTTTTCAACCTTTCATTTCATTCATTAACTGGTAACAACAATAGCAATGGTTAAATTTATTTTATTATTATTTTATTTTTATCATGATTTCAAGGAAGGCATCTTTTGATGTAGGTTTTTGCCTTCATCAAAAGATGCCTTCTCAAAATATCCACCTATTATAGTATTGTTTTTAGTTAGATAATTGTATATTTATATGGAAATTATATACTTTAAAGATTTTAATAAAAACTACCTAAATCCATCTACAATAAGGTATAATTTCGTTTATTTCAGAAATTGCTCATCAACAGCTATAACTACAAAGGGCAGTGATGGTAATCTCAAACCTGTTGCAGTATCATGTGATGATTTTGATAAGTAAGTAACAGACATCATGAGTGGTACAATTTTGAATCTTATCCTATGAGTAATAGGACTTAAAAAGTACTTTTTTTGTTTCACAGAGATGAGGCGTGTGTAAAGTCGGTTAAAACTGAAACTAGTGAACAGGAAAAGTAAGTATTTTACATTGATTCTTGTACATATTTAAATATATAAAAGGAAAGCGTGACTGATTGACTGAATTACTGATCTATCAATGCACAGCTCAACGTACTGGATGGGTCGGCCTGAAATTTGGCATACAGATAGCTATGAAAAGATTTTTGAAAATTCATCCCTTAAGGGTGTAAAATAGGGGATTGCGGGTGAAACCACGGGGCGGAAAGCTAGTTGCTTTATATATTTCAATAAAAAAAAAGTTTCGTACTTGCACATGGAAGAGGCTATAATAACCAACATTTTATGACTTTCTAGCCCTGTGATAGACAGACGGTTAACTGAAGCTACATTCACTGATGTAGCGATGTACTGCATCATTTAGAAGCCTTTCGATTAGATTATCTACCCAATCCGTTTCTCATCCAATAGGGAGTATTACTGCAATGTTTTAGCACCAGAGTACAGCACTAGCACAAACAAAGTTTTTTCAGGTCATGGCTCATGGCCGTAGGATGCCATAATACCAAATAGTCTTCACTTAATAGTGTTGGAATAACATGCGTTATGGCACGTAATGGCGTTTGTTTACTGTATGTGCTAGTGGCGCCATCTGCGCACAGCTTTGGTTAAGCAGCTCTGTAAAAGCTCTTAAAAAAAGTTAGATTAAATTAACTTAATTTCTAGGGAGGACCCCAATAAGCCATGTGATCAGAACAGATGTCAGACTGTTATGGAGGAATTGAAACAGAAGATAGTTAATTTGCAGGAGGTCAGTGATTTTAGGCTTCTTTAATTTTAGGTTACCAATTTGACTGATTCATCAACGTCCTGGCCTAACATTTGGACCTAGAAAACAAATCTTTATATTATGTTTTGTCAGTTTTAGTGTAGAAGCCCTATCCCTCCCCCGGTAACGCCCTGAGCCGAGGTTCGTACCTCATTCGGGGGTGCCATCAGGCGTGATTAGGTACCTAAAAGTTCCCCAAGAGCCCCTTGCGCTCGCCGATTAGTCCGGTTTCGTATTTGCTTTTTTGACAAGCTTTTTTTAGGTCATCTCAATGACACCATTTTATTGTATTGTCATCGGACTTACATAATGTGTACCAAACTTCAGATCATTTGGACACCGAGAAGTGGGTTAAAATTGCTTTACTAGATTCGTCCTAAACATAGTAACATGTGAAGTGAAATAAAAGCTTGTTTTACAGGAGCTATCGAAGTCCCGCTCGGAGTACTCGAGTGGCATGTCCCGCGTGGAGCGCGAGATGTCGTTCCTGCGCGAGGAGAACGCGCGCGTGCTGAGTGCGCACGCGCGCGCCGCCGACGGCCTGCGCGCGCGGGACCAGCGCGCCGAGGACCTCGCCGCCAAGCTGCGCGGCGCCGAGGCGCACTATAGTCAGTACCTCTACCTACCCATCACTACCCATCACACAACTACACACAACTACACACATACTATACTATACTGGGTGTAACTTTTTTATTTATTTATTTATTTGATTAAACACAAAACAGGTTACAATCTATATTGCTTAATATATTATAATTAACAAAAATTGCTTGAGTATAACTATAACCCAAAACATGTGTTCTAAAAAGCTAAACTTTAGGTTTAAGATACAAAATACAAACGGAATGACAAAATTATCTATATATATATATATAAAAGAAAGTCGTGTTAGTTACTCCACTTATAACTCAAGAACGGCTGAACCGATTTAGCTGAAAATTGGCAGGTAGGTAGTTTAGAGCCAGGAGAAGGACATAGGATAAGTAGGTAGGGGTAGGTAGGGTAGGTAGGGGTAGGTAGGGTAGGTAGGTAAGGTAGGTAGGGGTAGGTAGGGTAGGTAGGTAAGGTAGGTAGGGGTAGGTAGAGGTAGGTAGGGTAGGTAGGTAAGGTAGGTAGGGGTAGGTAGTTAGGTAGGGGTAGGTAGTTAGGTAGGGGTAGGTAGATAGGTAGGGGTAGGTAGATAGGTAGGGGTAGGTAGAGGTAGGTAGGGTAGGTAGGTAGGGTAGGTAGGTAGGGTAGGTAGGTAAGGTAGGTAGGGGTAGGTAGTTAGGTAGGGGTAGGTAGTTAGGTAGGGGTAGGTAGATAGGTAGGGGTAGGTAGGGTAGGTAGGTAAGGTAGGTAGGGGTAGGTAGTTAGGTTAGGGGTAGGTAGTTAGGTAGGGGTAGGTAGTTAGGTAGGGGTAGGTAGTTAGGTAGGGTAGGTAGGTAGGGGTAGGTAGGTAGGTCCCAGTTTTATTTTTGTTCTCAGGGCAGGACAACGTCTGCCGGGTCAGCTTGTTATTAATAATAATGATATTAAAATATAACTATTACATAAAATATTTATTCAATTCATTATTTATTTGAATAAATATTTTGTGAATCATAAATCTAAATCGAAATCTTTGAGGATATTAAATATTTGTCTCTTATATATAGGTACAATCCTATCGGCACCTTCCGGTACGTTGTCGCCACTAAAAGATTTTGTTTCCCGTTGATTTTTAGTTTCTCTTCGGGCGATGCAGTTAAGAAACTGTTTGGGCAAACTATTCCTCTACAATGCTCATGCTGTCGAGTAATAAAATGGATTGCTTATTTCAGGTGAACTAGCACTCCAACTCTGTTTAGAAAGAAAACGTGTGGCCGAATTAGAAACGCGGATAAGAGCCGAACAAATGTCTTGTCAAATTGTGAAAACAATGCACGAGCACATTAGCAATATTCACGTAAGTTCTAGTTTTGAATTTTATTTTTTATTAGTGACAAGCTCGAAGCTTTACATGCGTTACAGAGCCCCGATGTGCAAGCGCAAATATTGAGCCCCTAAGTTTAATGGGAAATACTATATTGTTTCACAAATTAGGCTGGAGTCGAGTTCTCCTAACCATTTTCAAGGAAGAGAGGTGACGTGACTAATATTAGTTTATTTTTTAAACAACAAAACCGACACCAATATGCCACTAGGGTTTGCAGTGATTATAGAGCCTTTAAAAGGCACGGAAAATTTCCTCGACATCACCTTTAAGAGGCGGGTTAAAAGAAAAGTACCTATTGATATTTTAAGCGAAGCTTATTTGGAATTCTATAGGTTGAAATTTTAAATCGATGATGGGACTATCGTGTATCGTTTTTCGGAGTGAATTCTGTGAACAAGCAGATGATGGAGTAATCACTTACAGGCAGAAACTGAAACGTCTTCGGAGCCCCAACAGAACGTAGCTAGGTCGAATGACATGCAGACGACCAAGGAATCACTTAAAGAATCTGTTCAAACTAGACCTTGCCTTTCCCCAATTAACGCGACAACTTCAGCGTGGGAGGCGTCCACGCCTCAGGTATGATAATAAAAACAATAACAAAATTGTAAAAAACATTTTGGACTTGATTTATTATAATTTTTATATACCCGGTGACACTCAATTAATATAAATCTAACGACTTTATACTTCAAAGCCGTTTAATAGTTACGAGGGAACATGAAGACGGTTATACATGCCAAACACATAACCCTCCTTTTTTGGCTTCACCGCATTCGGGTAATAAGTTAGTAAATAAAAATTATAGTAGGTATGGTAATCTTTAAATAGGTGACCATTTCCTACTAATATAATAAATGCGAATGTTTGTGAGTATGGATGTATGTTTCTTACTCTTTCACGCAAAAACTACTGAACGGATTTGGAACACACATAGTTTATAACCTAGATTAACACATAGGATTCTTTTTACTCGGGAACGCGGGTGAAATCGCGGGGCGGAAGCTAGTAAACAATATTTTGGTTAATAAATATTTGGTTAATATAACAAACAGTCCGTGCCTTCAACTTGCCGAAGTGGGACGGGGATCGTCGCTAGAAATATTATTGGCAACGATGAAAACAAAACAGTCAAATGCGCAGACGATTCGGGGTTCGGAGATTTAAGTAAGACTCAAGATATTGAAGAAGAAAAGGTAAGTTGGCTCTCAAAATAAATTCAAAGAGTATGTTAAACATAAGTTGATTGACAAGGCCTACTATAAGGTGGCTCATTACATAGAAGACAAGAATATATGGTTGTAGTAGCTTCCCTCTGCACTTGCAGCCCCCTGGCCAAGTGATAATTGTATGAAGTTTATGTATATTTAAAACAACAACTGTAATTACATAAATTCAAAAAAAAAAGATCCCAAAAAAAGAAGCCTTGCTGAGTTTCTTGCCGGAGTCTTCTCAGTTCAAGTGTATTCCGAACCGGTATTAGAGTCTAAAAATTGTAACTGTTGACATTCATAAGTGCCTTATTAGGGCCTAAACTGAATAAATGAGTTTTTGATTTGATTTTGATTCAAAATAACTCCTCAAAATTGGACCCATTCTAAGTAATCTTAACTACCTTACAGAATACAGTAAATCAAATACTCATGAAAAGGATGGTCTGCTTGCAAAATCAATTGGAAAACTTAAAGGACTCTGCCGTAAGTATAGTTTTAGTTAGCTTCCGCCTCTTGGTGTCAGCGTTCAAAGGTCAAGGTACTTTGTATCAATAATTTAAATTTTGCGCATAATTTCTGTAATTTTTCATTTTTCAAAAGCTAAAAAGTGGCTTAGATAACACTCCAAAAAGTTGTCTACTTGACATAAAAATGTCCATAAAAAACGTAATTTTTTTTTATATCTCCGTTTCCCAATTTAATGGCTATCATACGATCAGCATCTTATTTAGGAAGATATATATAAGGAATCCTGGAAATACCGTTGAAAATTTGGTTCCAGGCTGAAAAATCAAACGACCCTGGTAAATTGAATACTAAATCTAGCGATGTGAATATAGCGCAGAAAAATGAGACAACCCCTACGGTATTTATATTAGAGTTTGTTATTTAAAATCTCGGAAGACACGGTGTTTTGTGACATATTTTCAACTTGGAGGAAGGCAACCAGGCGGGTACTATAAAGTACTCCACATGCGGTAGATTCCTCACAATGTTGTCCTTCACTGAAAGCTCAAGCTTCTAGGTTTCGAACCCGCAGTCTTTGCCACGTTATTTGATGATACTACCCCATTTTCTTTTTTTTTTTTTTGACAAGGTGGAAAATGCATTACGCATTCGACCCCCCGCCTCGGGAGCGGCGGGGAGGATATGTGGGACTCCCTCATCTCCCCTTCTCATTATGAGAAGGGGTAGAGAGGTTTACCCACTAAAAACCACCTTGGCGTACCCTCGCACTCCGGTTACTCGGGCACCGTGGAACCCGCTCTAAGCATTCTCCACGATGCCCACCGGTCGCCCCGGCCTCTGCCAGGGCTTCCCGTGTCAATGGGGGGGATGGCCGAATACGCATGGCCACCCCCCAGACCGCCGAGTGACTTGTCACGGCAGGCGGAGGTCTCCCATCTTCCGCCCGCAGTCACTAAGGGTTAAGGCGCGCGGCAAACTGCCGCCGCCTCAACTCCGGCCGCCTACGCCGGAGGGGGTGCGCGAGAGGATCGTCCTCGCGCCCCCGCTCCGCCTCCTCCTTCTGCGAGATAAAAATCTCTCCACTGCCTCCCAGGACCCCTCGCTGCTGAGCATCGCAGAGACGACGCTATGCAGCGAGAGGTCCACCCGCTGGATTGCCCGTGCCATGAGGCCTCTCTCCACATCCCAACGACTGCACACCCGGAAGGTGTGCTCGGCCGTGTCGTCGGGATCTCCGCACTCATGGCACCATGATACTGATACCCCTGAGCTATCATCGCCTAACGCCTGCATCAATATTCAATCTATCCTTTATTTTACAATCGTGGATTTATTTTGATACGACTTTTAATAAGATCTTCTTCTCTGTCGAATCCAGGAGATCCAACGGAACTAGTTACTAGATATTTGTCTTCTATCTAATCTTATAATGGATTTCCGCAAAGTCACGCCTGAGTCAATTAGGTAATTAATTAATCCTTAAAAACTATACAATTCTGTAACAATTTCAGATTAACACTTCAGACGGTCAGAGGTTTAAATTATACAATGAATCTAGCGATACCGTTATACAGCAGTATGACGCGCAGAAGAAATGTAAGGAACCTACTTCGATCAGCGTCGAGTCTCAGCAAAAAGATAACGAGGTAAGTGCTATGGTGAAATCCGCAGATTATCAAATAGTAAAAAAAAATCATCAATGCACGTCAACTTAACATAGAATTTTCCCGATAGTCCTCCACTTGCAGCTTCACCCGCCACCTGTCAGGTTTTACAGGTCATTCGGTCAACTCGTACTTCGTAGTTTAAGTACAAAAATATAATTAACTGTCGGGTGTCCCATTCACTTGTGGGGCTTCCGAAAGAGGTAGAACTATGCGATTCATGTCTTCTCTACGGTGGTAGTACTACTTGTTATGGCATGGTGCTGGCTTATGGTGCGATGCTTCTGCATTTTTGGTTAAAGAAAACATTGTTATGCTCGTGCCTTTACTCACATGGTAAATTCTATGAAAAATAAAATTGTTTCCAGGATAAAAATATAGCCGATCGTCAAATAAAATTATATAACGAATCGAGCGATACAATTATACAGGAGTACAATGCTCAGAAAACTGGTAAAGAAAGCAAAGAAACTACTAACGTGGTGAGCAAACCTAAAAATATATTCGATACGAGATTTTTATAACGTGAATTTTTAGTATATCTGAGAATAATTACGATCCTTCTGAAATAAATTTTCTTCTTCTTCATTCAATAAGTGCTTTTAATCCTCCCGACTCCGTACCATTCCGAAATGATATCTAAATATATGTGCCGTTCGATTCGGTGGACTACCCGAACGGTTTGTCATCCGAGTTAACTTTAAATGATTTGTTTTCGTGTACCCTCAGAAACCTGGAAAATTTGCTTACCAAGATGATAAATCACTCGATGATCAACTTAGTACCGATTACAACCAAACCGTGGTACAGCCGTATGTTGCGCAGAAAAATGACAAAGAACCTACCGCTGTGACCGATCCTAAGAAAGATGTAAATGTCGATGTAAGTATTGACCTGATGACTGGAAATCCATCCTCACAAATTAGCCCCAAAACAGGATGTAGAATAAGCTTTCGGTGTGGTGTTCCCGAGGGAGTACGCATGGCGTTTTTCGAGACGCTTTAAAACCCTCTTTTTGCCAACCGTATACCTGTTTGCTACCTTAGTAGTATAAAATTGATGATATTTTTTTAATTATAAGCCTAAGTATAAGTAAATTGTTTTTTCCTAATTTCAACTATTTATTTACATTGACAAGCCAGTTGGCGCAGTTGATTAAGACACTACCTGTAGCGTCGCTGGTCGTGGGTTCGATCCCCATCCAGGACAAACATTTGTGTGCATGAACATGTCTGTTTGTCCCGAGTCTGGGTGTAATTATCTATATAAGTATGTATTTACAAAAAAAGAGTATATGTAATATATTAGTTATCTGGTTGTCCATAGTACAAGCTCTGCTTAGGTTGGGATCAGTCCGTCCTCGACGGCGAGGACCGCCGCGACGTCCCACTCAGTCTCGTCCCGTTCAAGCGGCCCGAGCTGCCTGCAGTAATCCGACCGCCCCCAATTAGTCGTAACTCGTACAAAGTCCTCCCCTTCCCCCGGTAACGCCCTGAGCCGAGGTTCGTACCCCACTCGGGGGTGCCCTCAGGCGTGGTTACCTAAATGTTACCCGGCTGAGAGCTCTCTGCGCTCGCCGATTGTCCGGTAAGGTTGGAGCAGCCATCAAAAACCAAACATCAAAAAACAAATCGGGATCAGTTAACCATATGTGAAGAATGTCCTAGGATATTTAATTATTATTAAATTTCAGACAAATTACTTCGACGATTTAAAGTATATGAATGAATTGGAAATCAGCAGTAAATACAGCACCCACATGAGTGCGCAGCATATTGATAAGAATTTGACATTTAACGAAAACGAAGAACAAGAGAATGCCGATAAAAGAAAGTCTACCGTTATAAGGAATTGGCAATATCCTGCTGAGCAGTCACCATCCAAGGCGACTAAAAACGTGAAACAAGGGTAAGTGGTTTTTGAGAGTATCCTATAAGACCGACCAATTTTTCGAATGAAACTTACTACATTAATCGATATCTATCAGATATGTTATCTGGGACTTATAGTCTAAGTTCAGGCTACCGGAATACATCGCTAGGTTACTAAATTCTAACCCTACCACAGTGCTATCATAATAATCATATCCTAGAACATTATGGTATGGTTCTCTTTCCTGAAAGCTTGAGCTCATTGTAGGATTCGAACCATTTACCTTCTAAACTGTATTGGACTTCGCTACCAATGAACTATCATCGCCTTAAAATCTTTTACAGAGGAAATTTTGATTCTGAACTGTCAGTCTTAGTAAATAATAAAAATGCTATCAAATCGGTTGAAGCTCCAAGTACTAAAAAAGGTGACAATCACAATAGCTATCAAATACCCGGGCCAATATCTGCTTCAGAAAGTAGAACCGAAAGAAAATCATTGAGGCAGATATTTGTTGATGGAATCAATAAGAGAAAATACAAGGAAACTAGAGTCAGTAAAGACGTTGTAAATACAGTCAGCGCTGTTGCTCGGAATAGCATTAGTATGAAAAAGAATCATCCGGAACTCGAAAATAACGAAAGCGATGACATAGACAAAACACTTGATAATCTGAAAAGTATAGCTAATACTGCAATTATATCTACAAATAATCCCGAAAATAAAACAGAGAATGTTGACGTGGTATGCCCAAATGATTTACAAAAACGACCTAAAGAAAAAAGTCTGAGTTTTGAAGATGATCAAAAAGCAGCTTTAGAAAAAACAACTAAAAATGCAGATAAGCTTACCTCGAGTAATGCCCCGGATCATAAAGATGAAGAAAATCAGGTTTCAGATGACAAAGTTAAAGCATCAAATAAGCAAGAAATTTATATGCCAGTCGAAAACATTCAAACTAGCAATGCTTCCTCGATGTTCCCAGATGACCAATACAAACTTCCCCTATATAGCAATACAAAGAAAGAGAATTTTCAGCAAGGTAAGACTGATGATCATTCGAATATCGTCACATATTGAAGATATAATTCAGATTTCTATAGTACAATAAGCATTTCAATATATTAAATTTTCACTTATAGATGAACAAAGTCAAATAAAACCGTCAACTTTGCAACCAGAAGCTGATCAAACTGAGCCAAAAGAGGATAACGACATAGGTAAGTAGACATATTAAAAAGACATTCTAACAGTTTCCATTATTATAATGGTGGTCCTGGCATGTGATGATTAAGCACCGTGGAGGCAAATAATCAGTGAAGCCTTCGAATCACCCTACTATGTGTTTGTATAATTTTTGATTGTATTTGCTGTTGTTTTTTTGTTTTTGCCTTCATTGTTGCTGCCTGCTTGTCACCTTTTGACTATTGAATTTTATCTCTTAGCCTTAAATTGCAGCTATAATTTAAAACGCCCTTCATTATCCTAGCACTAAGCAATTTTTTTTCCTTTACCTTTAATTCCTTGTGCATCCTAAAGCCGTTTTCTGACTTATTGGAACAACATTAGCGTACAAAGGTGCATTGGTAGGCTTCGAACATAAAATATGTTTCTCCAATTTCGTTGCAACATATAGGTACGCGTGACACGTAATTTTTCCAAGTGAGAACAGTTCTTCAAGAAGGGTGCGATTGATATTCCTGGTGAACGCTTACCATAGGCAAGCTCGTTGGCCACCATAAAAAATCATCGATGTTGTACCAAAAGTCAGGAAAGGGTCTAACACCATATTGGCTGGGGTACAGCTATTTGCGAGGCAACGACGACAGTATGCCGCTGCCGCGCGACGCGGCGCGATGTCGCGGTGTTCCGCACTTGCAGCGGAACCCTGCGGTTCAGAACTACTGCTGCCGGTGTTACCATGTTCAGGCGATGCAGCTGTAAACCTATCCGGATTATCAAGCCTGATTGTGGTATACTCTGCTGTTATTTGTGTATTTTTAATGTTTTTTCAGTTATTTTTTATAATTATTGTATTCAAGGTTTATCGGCTAAGAGGTATTGACATCAATTTGGAGATGCAGCCTTGGCACCATTTGAAATTGTGACTTTTCATTGCCTTAACTTTAAACTCAGCTGATATAGTCAAAAGCCGTCTTTGAGGAGTAGTTTCTTGAAATTTCTTCTTGTAATGTTAGGTAAATAGGATTTGTGAAGTAAGTGCTAAGTATTAGTTGTATTCTTATCTTTTTTTTCAGGCATTCAAACAGCCCAGCCTGACGGCCTACCAGAACAGAACGCTCGTGGAGTATCCAAATCTCCGCCTCTAACATACACTTTAAATCTAAATGAAATGAAGTGTACGCGCGCCACCTCGCCCGAAAACACGGACTGTGAGATATCCTCACTTGCCGACCTGCCTTCTGATAAAGAGAGTAAGTTTTATTTTTTAGCAAGGTTACTAACTCGAAAGATTTTCTGACAGGCTAGCTGTCCAACTTTAGATGTTGGAAATATCGATGGACTACCAAACTTTGTTATTACGATGTAGAATGTTGCAGCGCCATCTATATATGTATGTATTTCATCTTTATATAGCTGACAGGTGTCGCTACAGAGTCAATGTACTATTTAGTCAGTATAGCTGGACTATATTTTGGGAAAACCGAAGAATAAAGTATTGGCAAAAAAAAATAAAGAAAATCATATTCACTCAACATTACAATATACAAATAAATATGAAAATAATAAAATAACTGCTTAGTGATACCTTACCACGGTACTAAGGTTAAATACTAATTATTATTATCTATATAAGTATGTATTTACAAAAAAAAAGTAGTATATGTAGTATATCAGTTATCTGGTTTCCATAGTACAAGCTCTGCTTGGTTTGGGATCAGATAACCGTGTGTGAAAAAATGTCCCGAGATATTTATTTATTCTTTACAAGGCAAAAGTCCTCGGGGAGCGATCTCCCCCGGCGAAGATAAAGCAACGACGACATATACCGACTCATATTCGACGCCAACCACCACTGAATACTGCTCCCTTAGCGAAGGAGAACTGCCTGGCGCTAAGAGAAATCAACGTAAGTTTATTTTATGGTTGAAGAAATTATTTTTGTAAAGTCAGTACCACTGTTGCTTAAGGACCTTATATAATTACTTGTTCAAACAACAAAATCAATCACCTCTACTGATGCTTAGCGATAGATAGTAAGGCTATGGTCTCCTATTTCATGCTGTACGCTGCGTCCCATTAGGTCGTACGCTGCGTCACAATGTTTACTATAGAAATGTACTATTGTGGTCTCTTTCACACGTCGACGTTGGCGTCTTGACGCCGTACGCAGCATCTAAACGCTGTGCGTCGCGTCTCTAGTCATTTCGAACAATTGCAGCGTGAAGGTCGTCTCTCGCGTCATACAAAAGTGATGAGGTTTAATAAAGAAAAAGACGAATTGTTGATAGAAGCAGTTAAATCTTTTAATGCAGTGTATGATAAAAGTGACAAAAATCATAAAAACAATATTTATAAGTATCAATGTTGGTCGTAATTTTCTCTTTATACGTCCGTCTTGTGCCTCTCCTTCCAGTAACAAATACACCACCATTAAAAGTTTTAGAACATCCATGATTGCAAAACCACTACCGTACGCGACCGCTCGCGAGCAGCGACTAAAACGCCATTCTCTGCTGCGGATGTATTGACCGCCGACGCTGTGCGTTGCATTCAGACGTCGATCGGAACGGAATTAAACGTTGACGCTAACATCAGACGCCACGTTTGGCATGAAATAGGAGACCATAGCCTAACATGAGGATGCCACCGGACGAGGCAAAAACTGGCGCTTCTTGACTTATATTATCACGCACAGAAAATGTCTGTATTATTGGTTTAGTCATAAAATATAGCAGTTGATTATCTGAATGTACCCCTTTACTGTACCAGTATACTTGTACACACGGCCACAGATCAAGCTACATATTTTTGTTGCAAAATAGCGCCTATTACAACCGCATAAGGTGCCGCAGTGTGTAGCTTGATCTGTGGCCGTGTGTAAATTTTTTTAATGTTTTTTTTTACTGTAGCATCTCAACTTGCCAGTAAGGAAAAGGATAATGTCAATCCGTAAGTATTAATTTTTATACATGTTGATCGAGAAACGACCCCATAAAGCACTGCAGGTGAAATACATAAAACCCTGTAGGGATATAAAAAAAGGAAAATCTAACTGACTGATATAATAACGCGCACTTTAAAATGTAGGGTATAAAATTAAAAAAAACATACAACAATGCCTTGTTTTTATTTATATTATTATTGTAAAGAGGTATAGTTTGTTTGTTGGGATGTAGATAAGCTCAAATACTGGTCAGATTTAAAATAAATATTTCATGATTAGGAAGCTATATTATCTTCGATTGCTTTAGGTTGCTTTGCATCTCAGGAACGTTGGTGATCACTGAACAGTGATGATGCCGATAGTGGAAAGCGCACAAAGCCTAGAAGGGAACTGGCTCTGAAGTTATGCTGTCAGAACACACCAGTAGGTGCTAGGCGATAGATTTTCATCTTGAGGGTAGCCAACCAGTCGCTACCGTCCTATGGTTTCTTCACGATGTTTACCGTTACCAAGCTCATTGTAGGACTCGAACCAGCGATCTTCGTCACTATGAGCTATCATCGCCTTCATAATCAGGTAAAAATAGCTAATAGGGTAGTTGACTGACATATCAAATCAGCTACTTTTTAATAAATGTCAAAACGATAGTTTACATAGAATTTTGTATGCAATATTACACTATGACGTCATAGTTTCACAGCATCAAATCATCTACTCTTAGTGGTTCCACTGGTAATTAAAAATCATAAAATGCATTAAATGTACAATATATTTGATGTTTCCACGTGTTTTTAGATGTTTTATACATTGGTTAGTGTTTGGTCATTTATTTTTGACAGTGTCAACTACCCAATTACAAGGAAAATCGTTTCTCAGGACACCGTCAAATATATCGACGTCGCAGAAGATGGAGGCGGCGCTCCAAGCCATCACTGAAGAGCTGGCGAGGTGTCGCCAACTCCTCATGAACCAGACATCAGCGCAGGAGGTCATCTTCCGTTCTTCCGTTGCCTAGAATGTACTTGTAGCTTTATTTAGTACTTATATGTAGTATTTGTAGTTAATTTGGATGTAGTATATGTACCTATTATGTAGTTTAAGCTATAGTGATATTTTAGCGGATGATAGTGGAAAAGTATACGTAGCTAATATTCTGTTCGCCCAAGGTTATTTAGTCAAAAGGTCAACATAAAACTTCCATATTGAGTACCATTATCTTTATATTTACATAGTATAAAATGAAGTTGCTTCCGCTGTCTGTTCGCTTAGATCTTTTAAACTACTCAACGCATTTTAATGCCGTTTTCAAGCAATAGATAGAGTGATTCAAGAGGAAGGTTTATATGTATAATACATACCTACATATTATTGTACAGAAAAGCCGTGCAAAGTCAGGGCGGGTCGCTAATATAATATACCTAAAGTCTGTCTATTTTTTCTTTTGGATATAATAAGAATGTCAAAGAAATATTAATCTTATTGCTTCTTAATAAAGTTTATGTGTGAAATATACAGTTAATTTTTGAATAGATAATTTTGTATAATACGTATAAATAGATAAATGTTATTTTTACTACATATTGAAACTTATTTTGGATATGCGTAAGCGTCAAAAGGTACCTATTTCTAATAGGCAGACTATGTTGAGTATTAATTTACGGTAAGTAACGATTAAAATATCATTCCATTTTACCAATTATGTGTATTTTATTGCTAAAAAGCAGTATACGAGTAATGCATATAATGTAGTTTCCTTTAGTATTATTATCATCTTATTTTTCTAGTCAGAATTATACTAATATAATTTATCACTTATCTAGATAATTGTTATATGAGAATATATAATAAAAACCACTTGCATAAAGCTTTGAATCTTTCACCCATTCCATTACAGCAATCCAAATCTGACAGTAAGGACGTGTCTACATCAGTGGAGTTAGCGAACGAGCGACTCGCGTTGAAAAAGACCCCAGCCAGCCCTCGGATTGGGGACACTATAGTACCCAAATGTGTCTTCACCCTTCATATTGGCACTGTCGTTCTATCTGATGAGGTTATTGACTTATATTTATAACATAGTTTGTTGGGCAGTTGGCGTGGTTTTGGTAATTTCTAGTAGAGACATTTGTGTGTGTAATTTCTAGAACATGTCTTTATCTGGGTTTCAATATACAGGGTGGTTTTGGAATAGTACAGAGTTTTGAGTTTTGGTTGTTTCAGCATACGATGGCATATTAGAAAATATGCCATTTCAAAGTTATAGTTATTTATTTAAATAGTTATCTAGTTTCCTTGTACTAAGGATTTGCGTAGTTTGGGATCAGATGGCCGAGTGTGAAGAATGTTCCAGGTTATTATGAATAGTCATTGTAGAGAGTAAATAGTGATAAAGGTTAAAAGCTGTTTTAGATCTATATCTATGCTAATAATAAAGCTGAAGAGTTTGTTTGAACGCGCTAATCTCCGGAGTTACTGGTCCGATTCGAAAAAATCTTTCACTAATAGGAAGCTATATTATCCCCGAAGGTTATAGGCTATTTTTTATCCCGAAAACGCGGGTGATACTGCGGGGAACTGATAGTAAGAAATAAGTGGAAATATGTTCGGAATTTAATGAAGATAACTCTTAAAACACTAGTGATTCTAGTTGCACTTTCGCTACCTCAATGGTAGGTAGGTACTATAAATCACAACAAATACATGGAGTCTTCAGGCAGGTTAACAAATTATACGACCCCAGGAAAATGTTAAAAGTACTTGTAATGACCCTGCACACTGATAGGCGGTGATGAACTCCCGAAACATGACGTTGGTGCTCATGTGGAAGTTTTACGACCAAAACATGGCCATGACGCGCATGCGCACCGGACGAGTCATACTATTCGACTTCTCTACCGAGTATGACGTCAGGATGACCGATGAATTCCTCAATTATCTTAAATATGTAAGTATGTTTTTTATGTCTTCTATGGGAATTAGAGTTGTTGGTAAAATCAGGTATTTCATCACTAGGCAGAAGAAAGAGATCCTTGGAATTTTACAATATAGGTGCAAAAGAATGTGTGCGTGCAAGCGGGATGTACTGACTTTTAACTCTCACATCTAAATCAGTATTGTAACCTGATTGAAGTCTTTGAGATTGAGATTCTAGGAGTTTAGATATATTTAGCTAGTAATAGCACCTATTTAGGCACAAGATAAACAAGAAGCTTGACAAGATTGAAGAGAGAGTCGGGAGTTACATGACTTTCGGCGAATTAATCATTCTGTATTGCATCTGATGCTTTATCTATCTTATGGCTTAAGTTTTTTAGCAGGATGTCAAAAGGTTGGCAAGCAGGATGAAAGTCCACCTTATGATAAGTGACTGGCATCTTGAAAATAACAGAGATCGCTGATGTGTTGCCGACTTTAAAGAGTTATATTTTTTTAAAACCTGTAGTCTGCGGTACAGCCGTGAACGGGAGTTCATTCCAAAACGTAATGCACCGTAGTAGAAATGCTTTTTAAGGTCAGCAAAACATCAATCAATCATCCCCCTGTTTTCGCAAACGGTGACCACTTACCTTCAGGTGCACCCTCTGCCTGCTTGTCAATATGATGACATATAAAAAGCTAAAAGTAAACATATTCCATTGGAAAACCCAGGAGGAGATGCCCATAATGGTGTGCGAGATTGACAAGCAAGACGAGCCCTTCGCAAGTTGCGCCTTGCCACTACGAGATGCTTTGCTCAACACTAATAGACGGACAGACATGTCATTGGCGTTGGTTAGTAAAAAACAAATTCATAATACAGATAGGATACCTCGATAGTTAGATCTGCACCAATGATACTGGAATGATGTTTCTATCTATACTAATATTATAAAGAGGAAAGATTTGTTTGTTTGTTTGTTTGTAATGAATAGGCTCCGAAACTACTGGACCGATTTCAAAAATTCTTTCACCTTTGGAAAGCTACATTATCCCCGAGTAACATAGGCTATATTATATTTAAAAAAAAATTAGGGATCCTTACTAAAACTCCAATAATGTAACATAAGGTGTAAAAAAATTACCTGAAAAATTCCTTACGTCGCGTGCGCTGCGAAAACTATTGATGATAGAACAAAATCATTTACTACGACTTTGCAGAACTCATTATTATCTACAAAAAGTGTCGCGACAGCATATGTCTAAATATTATAGTTATGTCACAGTAAGCAGTTTTTTATTCTAAAATATTAATTTATATATGCCGCCTCTTGAAAAGGCTCTTCATTTGTACCTTGGTATTAATCCTCATCAAAATAAATTACTTTATAATCAAGACGGCTTTAATACCTTTTTATAACTTTTTGAATTATTCAATTCGGACATTTCATTCGGAAGATATCACGAGTTTAAAAATGCAAGTATTAGAAAAAAGTCGCGTGGTTGTCGCTCACCGCGCTCAGCTAGCAAGCATGCGATGTAGGCTCCATGTAAGCGTCACTGGGGTACGGGGGGGAGTAAATGTAATCTTATATATATAAAAGAAAGTCGTGTTAGTTACTCCACATATAACTCAAGAACGGCTGAACCGATTTAGCTGAAAATTGGCAGGGAGGTAGTTTAGAGCCAGGAGAAGGACATAGGATAGGTAGGTAGGGTAGGTAGGTAGGGTAGGTAGGTAAGGTAGGTAGGGGTAGGTAGTGGCAGGTAGAGGTAGGTAGATAGGTAGGGGTAGGTAGGGTAGGTAGGTAGGGTAGGTAGGTAGAGTAGGTAGGTAGGGTAGGTAGGTAGGTAGGGTAGGTAGGTAGGTAGGGTAGGTAGGTAGGGTAGGTAGGGTAGGTAGGTAAGGTAGGTAGGGGTAGGTAGTGGCAGGTAGAGGTAGATAGGAGTAGGTAGGGATAGGTTTGTAGGTCCCAGTTTTATTTTTGTTCTCAGGGCAGGACAACGTCTGCCGGGTCAGCTAGTAAATATTAAACAGACGTGATAGGGTGAAAAATACTGTAAGCACAGTGCGCACCGAGGGTTCCGTAATTTCCTGTTAGGTAGGTTTCTCTTTAATCTATAGGAGAAGTTATATTTTCTTTATTTTTTTCTATTTTTTTGGCCCAGTAGTTTTGGAGATAAGGGGGGGGGGAGGAATTGGTAAATTTTCTTAAATTAATTCAAAATTATTTGTCTTAAAATTATATTTAAAAAAAATGATTCTTACAACGAGCCCTTTCCGCTTAATATGGCCCCCATGTATGAAATTCATTTATTAACGTTACACATCCGTGTTTGGGTTACCAACTTACATATCTTTTAAGGCGATGATAGCTCAGTGGTAGTGACGTCGGATGCCGAGACGAAGGTCCCGGGTTCGAATCCTACAATGAGCTTGAGCTTTCGGTGAAGGAAAACATCGTGAGGAAACCATAGCACGGTGGTAGGGTACTTTGTAGTACCCTCAAGTTGAAAATCTGTCGCCAAGCACCTTTCGGTGTGTTCCGACAGCTGCACTTGCGAGAGCCAGTTCCTTTCTAGGCTTTGTGTGCTTACCACCATTGGCCACATCATCACTGACCACGGTGAGATTTTGATCAAACACAGGCTTATACATAGTAAAAAAATAAAAATATCTGTCATAATTTCAACTCAATCGGTCCAGTAGTTTCAGAGCAAATTGGCTGTGACAGACTGACTGGCAGACACACGAGTAATCCTATAAGGGTTCCGTTATACCCTTTTGAGGTTCGGAACCTATAGAATGATAAATGAGTGGTATATGTTCGCGTAGGTGGCGGGGCCACATATGACGCGTGCGCTGACGGCGGCGGACGCGCTGGACGCGGGCGACGAGGTGGGCGTCGTGGACCTGTGGTGCGTGCTGCGCGCAGACATCCCGCCTGGCTCGCCCCCACTTAACCAACTCATCACCAGGGTCACTATACACCATCCTATTTTACTGTCTGTCTACTCTTTGTCCGAGTTTCTTGCCGGGGTCTTCTCAGTTCAAGTGTATTCCGAGCCTGTAGTAGAGTCGATTGTAACTTCCGACAGGGCCTAAACTGAGTAAATGATTTTTGAGTTTGTTTCTCTGAACGCGATATAATCAAAAACTACTAAGTACCTGCCCACCTATGATATAAAAAAAATACTATAAGGTTTTCGTACGATTTTCACCAGCAGACGGAGTTCATGTGGAAGGTGTATACTTAGTTCATTAAGGTTTAGTGTAAATTTGTTGGAATATAACCATGATTGTTGAAGATGTCGGAAAAAACAAAACATGCCAATGACATAAAAATCTGATGTTGTGCTAGTCATGCGAAGCCGGGGCCAGTCACTTGTGACCTAATCCTAGAAATGATCGACCGATACAAAATCTAAAATTTAAAGAAACCCCCGAAACTCACTAGAAAATTGGTGATCATTCCCAAACGGCTGAGCCGATTTTCTTGAAACATAGCTAAGAATAAGATTAAAACGCCTTTCAAACGAACTAAATCAAGATCGATCAGAAGCTATGAGAGTCACAGATACACACCACAAACTTATAACACCCTCTTTTTTCGTAGGGGGTTAAAATAGGTAGTAAAGTTTATGTCGTGGGCTTATTTAATGATATTGGTTTGTAGATAAACTCGTTACCCCAACCTGATACCATACCACACGAGGCGTCTATGAAATATGACGTCAATCAACTTGCGAAAGATGCCCCACAGGATTACTCCCAGGTAGGTAATATAAGTGCAATTTAGTTACATTTTCACTAGTTCATATACTCAGAGATGTTAAATTGTATTAATTGACTGATTAAAGTATATCCATCTTTGTTAATTTAATACCTATAGTAAGAGACAGGTTGAGAAATGTTCAATCATTAAACTTAATTGATGATTCTGAGTGCGGCCATTAACTACTTGCCGAATAACGCAAAGCAAAATAAACATTGAATCTTGATGCAAACCACAGTTAAGCTTTTCCTTACAGTTGGGAATCGACTTTGATGTCGACGCCGCCCGTGTAAGTATTGTGATAAAATGGAAAATAAAATTAAAGTGTAATTTAAAAGTAACTACCTAATATAGGTACTTTCATTTATATATTACCATTCTTTACTATAGGTATATCATAGGTACACTCCTTACAGAGTCGTTTTTTTTTGTGACGAAGTCTCGTAAAACTCACTCGCGTCGTCTTTCAACGATCGAGCCTGCAAACTAAGCTTGTTTGCAGGCATCGGTCCGCGCCACCCGCGCGCCCTTAAGAGCCCCGTTGATCTGCGCAAGTACATACGATACCCAACTGTAGGGAATAGTTAAGCTGATATAACCTCTTTAATTTTAAATTTATTATTTTGTAGCTGCCATCAAAATCGTCAACTCAAATTGATATGGGAGATTCAACAGTCACTAAAGATTACAATAGTCAACCGTCGCGAAATATAACCTCGCAGAACAACTACCTGGGCAATGTAAGTATGATTTAGTCATCTTTTTTTACATTTCCAGCTTCATGTACACTTACCGTGGTGAAAAAAGGTGGTAGTAGGGTAGTTGACACTGTCAAAAATAAATGACCAAACACTAACCAATGCATAAAACATCTAAAAACACGTGGAAATATCAAATATGTTGTACATTTAATGCTTTTTATGATTTTTAATTACCAGTGGAACCACTAAGACTAGATGATTTGATGCTGTGAAACTATGAAGTCATAGTGTAATATTTCATACAAAATTCCATATAAACTATCGTTTTGACATTTAATTTTATTAAAAAGTAGCTGATTTGATATGTCAGTCAACTACCCTGTTCTGGACGAACTATCTGAATGATCCCCCTTGTTCAGTCTTATTTGGTTAGCATTCTGATCGCGGTAGGAACGATTTTATTGCGTAAAATGTATGCTGAACATGTGTTAGA
Organism: Tethea ocularis; assembly: GCA_963555595.1. Lineage (NCBI taxonomy): Eukaryota > Metazoa > Arthropoda > Insecta > Lepidoptera > Drepanidae > Tethea > Tethea ocularis. Next base: position 13,474,762 of record OY741958.1, read on the forward strand.
CTCGGTTTTCATTGATTGAGATAGAGTATTGATCTACTGCGTCATTCCGAATGGATGATTGAAATTGAAATATGAGAGTCATTTTATTCAGCAAACTACCCATCTGAAAGCTCATCGGGAAGGGTCTGTAACTTGTGAATGATAATTTAGGTGTTGTAAGTGTCCATAGTCTAAACTTCTGTAACTTCTTACCATGAAGTGGCCATATGCTTCTTAATCGACTCTGAAGTATAAAAAACATAACCGAGCAGTTCCATGCGGCCTTAATCTAAAAAAATCTGATGTTAATCCATTGCTTTATTACCTTCCTCATTTTATAATAAGGTGTAAAACAAGCCAAAAAATCTTAGAGCTGTGACCAATTTCTTACAGAAAGTCAATCTGCAATTTGTTACTCAATCGCAATTCGCTCTCACTGTCTAAACGCTGATCGAATACCGTCAATGTGCCAAAGCGTGTGAGCTATTTGTCTAACTCTAAGTGCGAACCGGTATGCAATCACTACCTTTCCCAAAGAATTATATCACGTCAGCCCGCACTAATTCAACACCATTTCAAATGTAATTTACGCCTCAACAATAATTATTGCTAACTAGATGTTATATTGTAAAAGTGGAGTTTACTTCCCCACGCGAGCTTTTCTTTTTTTTTCTTTTTTATTTATTTGTGGTACACAGAAATGAGACAATCACAATTAGGTACACACTAAAATTGACATACTAAAATAATGTTTGTATATTCCAGACTCGTTTTCCAGTAAATCAATTACGCCGTTCATCTATAAATTCACAGAAGACAATCCACAGCACTGTATGTCACTATAATCTATATCTACTAATAATAAAGCTGAAGAGTTTTTTTGTTTGAACGCGCTAATCTCCGGAGTTACTATATAATAATAATAATATTCTGGGACATTCCTCACACACGGTTATCTGATCCCAAACTAAGCAGAGCTTGTACTATGGAAACCAGATAACTGATATACTACATATACTACTTTTTTTTTGTAAATACATACTTATATAGATAATTACACCCAGACACAGGACAAACAGACATGTTCATGCACACAAATGTTTGTCCTGGATGGGAATCGAACCCATGACCAGCGGCGTGATAGGTGGTGTCTTAACCAATTGCGCCAACTGACTGGTCCGATTTGAAAAAATCTTTCACTAATAGGAAGCTACATTATCCCCGAAGGTTATAGGCTACTTTTGATTACGGGAACGCGAGGGAAGCCGCGGGGATTAGCTAGTATAAAATAACTGCTAAGATGTCATCGCCAATTTATTGAAAAAATTACTTTTTTTTCACAGGAATTGAAGGAAAAACGCCCAGTTGGTTTTCAAAATGACAAAATGTCACTTCCGGTAACTATACATTTTAAATAATTGTCATGATGTCTGTTACTTATTTAAAGATTAACTGAATGTATGAAATACCTTTGTCTTTCTCACAGTATCGTACAAATATTATGACGTCGGAGCTATTAGTGAATGAAATAGTAAGTGTAATTTGTAAATTAAGTGTTAAACAGAAACTATTAATTGACGATTAATATTCTTCCCTATTGTATTTTCAGCCCGCACATATAAGATCAACGGAAGAGTTGAAAAAAGCTTTGCAAGTAAGTGATATATACCTTATTTCGATTGGATAGCTTTTAAATTCAATTGATACATTTTAAATCCTCTGCCGTCCCGTCTGCCACTGTGTGTAGGCCATAATAATGAAAATGCATATTTATATTCACAGCGAAATGTCAACGACAAAAATCGCAGTTCGGCGACAAGACTACCCAATATTGAAGATGTGAGATGTGCTCTTATTTTATTAGAAGCCTATTTAAATGTTGTTTTTTTACCCGGCTGACCCAGAAAGAGGGTAATGTTTTCCGTACGCATGTATGTATGTTTGATGTCCATTCTATTGTGCCCTGCTGTAGTCTAAACGGCTGAACCGATTTCGATTTAGATTCGTCTTTATTGCGCAAGTGTCATCATCAAATTATCGAAAATCTTAATGGTGGAGGTGGTTCCAAAAACATATACTTACAAATGGATTTAGAGAGAATTTATAAAAAAACAAACAACTTTTGTACTGCAGTCGGGATTTTTTTTTTTTTTAATTAGGTACACGACTTGTTACAGGAAGTGGCCAGCACGGGTTCACTGGTAAGTCACTTGGCATGTTTCACTGATGGCTTCGTATCTTCCTGATAGCTTATCTGGTAGATAATTACAAGCTATCTCATTCTGTTGAAATGAAAATAAGTGCTTATGGGGAACCTACGAAACCTTATCTCCGAAACAACTGAGCAAAATTAAAAAAAAAAACAAAAAGTAGTTCTTTACCTTTAGATTACCGGAAAACCTATAAGAAGTACCTATATTATGGTATTTAATGTAACATAGGAAAGGCGCAGTAGTCAGAATCGCACTTGGCCAGTTTTGAGTGTAGTTTTCCATTCTACACTGTTCACCCGCGTTACCGAGGGATCTTATGTGTTCCCGGAATAAATGTAGCCTATGTTATTCCAGGGTATGATCTATCTTTCTCGTTTTTACGTGAAAGAGTAACATACATCCTCACAAACTATCTCGTTTATAATATTAGTACACTTCAATGCTTTTTCAGTATAGTAGTTATAACCAACCAAAATCACCTATCTTAGATTATATTTTTTCAGAAAGGCACCAAGAAGCAGTTCCAGAAAACGAAATGGTTCGATAGACCGGATCCTGAGGTGTGTTTATTATCAAGTAATCATAATGCAACTCGACGCATGAAGCTAGTCTACTACGGTGATGACAGCTTTGGTGATGATTGCGGGTTCGAATTTTCGTTGAAGGAAAACATATCGCGAGGAAACCATAGCACGGTGGTGGTCATTTGTAGTACCTGCCTGGCTGGCTACCATCCTCAAGTTGGAAATCTGTCGCCAGCCACGTGGTGTGTTCCAATAGCTGCACTTGAGAGCCAGTTCTTTAGCTGCACTTGACAGGCCAGTTGGCGCAGTTGGTTAAGACACCACCTTTCGCGCCGCTGGTCGTGGGTTCGATTCCCATCCAGGACAAACATTTGTGTGCGTGAACATGTCTGTTTGTGCTGGGTGTAATTATCTATATAAGTATGTATTTACAAAAAAAAGTAGTATTGTGATCAGATAACCGTGTGTGAAGAAATGTCCCGAGATATTTATTTTACTTATTTTTATTATAATAGTATAGATAAAACCCAAACTGGTGGGGATTGATCCCACGACCTGTAGCGAATAGCGTGACAGGTACCTATACTATAGTACAGTACAGTACTATAGTATCTCACCAACCACGCCGTCAACATGATAAAACATTGTTTTATGATTAAAAATGTCTTACTTAGGACGACGAAACTCAAGATTATTCTGGATTCATGAAAGAAACGAGAAGAACTAGTAAGTCATAGACAATTATTTGAAACGCCTTGTTTGGTAATTCGTAAACTGATTGTTTTACCTAATTTTGGGCTTAACGAATAATGAAATCCTTATTTTTAAGAAAGCGTGACTGACTGACTGATCAACGCACAGCTTAAACCACCTGCTGTGATTTTCTCAAGAGACAAAATCATGGGGTTGTTTAAGAAGGGTGTGAAGAGATTCTTGCAGGGTCGGCAACGCGCGATACCCCTGGTGTTGCAAGCGTCCATAGGCTACGGTAACCTCTTACCATCTGGTTGGCCGTATGCTCGAGTGCTGCCTTAGTAGTATAAAAAAAAACTAGACGGATCGGGCTGAAATTTAGCGTACAGGTAGTTATTATGATGTAGGCATCCGCTAAGAAGATTTTTAAAAACCCAATTTTTGAAGTAGCTAGTTAATTAAATACTGAGTTGTAATTGTCCAGGTAAAGACTCGCAGGGATTCAAATACATAAAGGATGACGGCAGTGACGAAAACCTCAGCAAGAAAAACGATAGTAAGATCATTATATGAGTACAATATCTTATTTTTATTGAGTACGTTTTTTATGGAGAAGCAAGTTAGATGAATCCATTTAAAAGGGAAGATCTTCCGCCAGGCTGGGTTGGAATCTATATACTAATAACAAAGCTCAAGAGTTTGTTATTTTGAACGCGCTAATCTATGGATCTACTAGTCAGATTCAAAAAAATCTTTCACTAATAGGAAGTTACATTATCCCTGGCTATCCCGGGAACGCGGGGATAGTTAGTCTTGAATATATGACAGGCAATCTCTGGATGAACTCTGTCAGCGTGATCTATCAATTGAATCAAGTTAGTCTAACAACTGAATATTTTTCAGGTACGAAATCACCTAAATCAGTCACAATAGTACCAAAGCCAGAGAAACGCTCTTCAAAATGCGAGGAACGTCAAAAAGTGAGTATTGTCTCTTTCTATACATATTTGATTGAATATATTATTTCTTTTATGTAGATATCCTTGAATATTTTTCTCATATCGTTACAAAGGTAGTTTTTAATTAAATTTGACTACTGTGTATTAAAACATCGTAAAGGAACCATACCAACCAATATGTCAAGCAAGTACCGGCATATTCTGGTAGTTGCAATTGAGAACCAGTTACCTTCTAGCCTTTGTAAAGGTCGGCAACACGTTGATAATCCCCCTGGTATTGCTAATTTCTAAAAGATACTATAATGACTTACATCAAGAACCGTACGACTATATAAATCAATAAATAAATATACTAGGACATTCTTCAGACATGCTTATCTGATCCCAAACTAAGCAGAGCTTGTACTATGGAAACCAGATAACTGATATACTACATATACAACTTTTTTTTATTTTTGTAAATACATACTTATTGTATGTATACACAAATGTTTGTCCGGGATGGGAATCGAACCCATGACCAGCGGCGTGATAGGTGGTGTCTTAACCAACTGCGCCAACTGGCTTGTCAGAATAGAATGTATAGAATTCAACTCATCAGTAGCTACTAAATGATTCACTTGTTCACTGATCTCTAAAACAGTGTCGAAGCAAAGACTACAGGCGCGATAAGTACTCGTACGACGACGACAACAGCATCGCTGAGAATGAAGACCCCGGCGGTACCCAGAGCCTCACCATCACGGTGCTGTGGCTGGCGCTCAACGAGGAGTGCGAGGCCATGGTCGACCCCAAAGTGCAGAGGCTATACGTCGCATACACCTTCCTCGGGAAGACTGGCGCTGAGCTGGAGACCCCAGTCAGTTTGCCCAAGCCGAAGCATTATGTCGACAAGTGCTGCTTCAATTTCTCTAAGAGTAAGTGTTGCAGTTGATGGATTAAATTTGGGACCTCTTCAAGGCAATAAGCTCTTTGATAAACTATTAGCTGCCATACCAGCTTTTGATAGACATTCTTCTGACAAAGCTATACAAAAACTGTTATAAGTAATAGATATCTTCATAGTATAATGAAAATAATTATCAGGAACTAATCAACAACCTATAAAACAAACCTTAGGGCAAAACCTTCCACAATTGGTTGGTTTTCGATGAAAGCATATGGCAAAAAGAGCTTTGAGTAGGGGAATTGAAAGTAAATCATAAGATGGAGGGAGAGTAGACCGCCGGCGCAGCATAGGAGATAAAGTAATATCCCCCTCTCTTTCTACTTCCTTCGGTTCGCTTCTGCCGGCACTCCCGGAGTGGAACCCGTCGTATCTTTTGCTAAGAATGCGTAGAGAAGCAATCAAAACACGTGACAATCCAACAGCGTTCCAACTCCACGACTGTGACCTCCCACTTCTCGGTCACATGGCGCGATGCAGATCATCCAACAGAATGTCCGGGGACCCGAGAGACTGCATCGTGTTCACCGTCATCAGCGAACCGCCCGAAGATCCACTCGGTCTTGATAGCTGCGAGGATGTCGGGTGAGTTCAGTTTTATTTAATCTATTCCCATGGTCAAGAGTGGTTAGCGACGTACTTCCAATAGATAGCTCCAGGAGGCCAATTCTCGCGCTGGTAGAGATCATCTCTAATTCGAGATATGTTGAAACAAAATGGCGAATCTCTAATAAAATCAATTTTTCGTATTCTCGGGATTTCACGCTAGAGAAATGTCGAATCCCTTTCGTGCGAGTTTCGTTGCATACGAATGGTCCGGAGCAGTAGAAATTTCGATGTCGAATGATGACATTTTGGTGAGATTTTTCATAGACATTCATGATTAGAGATAATCTCTGATTAGAGATGATCTCTACCCGCGCGAGAATTGGCCTCCAGATCCTACAACGCGCTAACAAAGTTCTCTCAGCACTTGAGATAAATCCTAGTGGAAAATATTTCCTTTTAAATGGAGGTTTCAATCCCTTCATCCTCCATATTGGTGACTCCAATGTGATGAATTGGCAACACTTTCAATGCCTGCGATCTTGAAACATTGCCTTTTTAAGGCTTATAACGAATTAATAAAATAAATAATAATAATAATAACCAAGACGTAGCCAGTGCAGTCCGTTCATTGCCTAATTGGAAGGCACCGGGACCGGACGGACTGCACAACTTTTGGCTTAAATGGCTGCGCAGTTCGCATTTTTGCTTGGCGTCTTAGTTCCAATCAGCTTTAGAATCTGGGTCGTTGCCAGAATTTATAACAACCGGTGCAACCCACCTACTCCATAAGTCCGGTAGTACCGCAGACCCAAAAAACTATAGGCCGATTACATGTCTACCTACAGTTTACAAAACTCTTACATCTATTCTGAGAGCGAAAATCTCCAGACATGTAGAACATCATTCAATAATGTCTGACTCTCAGAATGGATGTAGGAGTGGGGCCCGTGGTACTAAGGAGCTACTCCTCATAGATATGTCAATCTGTCAGCAGGCTCGTCGTAACCGAAAGGATTTGTCGACATGCTGGATAGACTACAAGAAGGCCTACGACTCTGAGGCTCATGAGGGTGCTGGAGTTGTATAAAGTAGATACAACCCTACGCACCTTCCTAGCGTCATGTATGAGGCAATGGAAAACGGTTCTTCTCTGTCCAGGATCTCGACAGACCCTTGGGAACGGCGATCCAATAAGGATAGAGCGGGGTATCTTCCAGGGTGATAGTCTGAGCCCGTTGTGGTTTTGTCTGGCCCTGAACCCTCTAAGTACCCTCTTGGAGGGATCAGGGTTGGGCTTTCGGTTGCGAAAAGGAGGTCAGGTTATATCCCACCTGCTCTACATGGATGACCTCAAACTGTTTGCCCCCACTGAATCTCAACTGACAGGCTTACTGAAGGTCACTGAAACCTTCAGTAATTCTATCAGGGTGGAGTTTGGTTTGGACAAATGTGCGGTCATGTATGTAAAGCGGGGGAGGATGGTGGAGTCTGGGGGCACCCAGCTGTCAGATTCCACCCAACTGAGATCACTCACCGAAACCGAGACCTACAAATCCTTGGGTATATCACAGGCACTTGGCATCAATGAGACTGACATGAAACAGTCGTTGAGGGAACGTTTCTTGGGGCGTCTGAAAAAAGTACTGAAAAGTCTTTTGTCAGGCGGAAACAAGGTACGTGCCTTCAACGTTTGGGTCATGCCGGTCTTGATGTACTCCTTTGGCATACTCAAGTGGACTCAGACTGAATTGGACACCCTGGATAGAAAAGTCCGTACATTGCTCACTGCTTACCGTATGCATCACCCAAGATCTTAGGTAATGAGGTTATATATCCCGCGGAAATGTGGTGGTCGAGGCTTTTTAAATGCTAAAACCCTACATAACCACGAGGTGTATAACCTCAGGGAGTATTTTCTCCACGCTGTCGGGGGGATGCTTGCGGCTGTTGTGGCAGTGGACAATGGGCTGACGCCTCTATCTTTAGCTAGAGAGAACTGGCGCAGGCCTGTGGTGCTCACTATAGATGATCGTAGGAAGGTATGGCAGGGCAAGGAGCTACATGGAAGGTACTATCGGGCCCTTCATGGCCCCGATGTGGACCTAACAGCCTCCGTGGCTTGGCTGCAATTCGGTGACTTCTTTGGGGAAACCGAATGTTTTGTCTGTGGAATTATGGACGCCCTGGTGAATCCCTCAGGCATATCATCTCTGGTTGTTCGCGTCTCGCAAACGGTGAATACTTGCATAGGCACAACCAAGTAGCCAGGATAATACACCAGCAACTTGCCCTGAAATATCGCCTAGTGACGTCTGAGGTGCCGTACTACAGGTATGTGCCAGAACCGGTTCTCGAAGATGGCCATATCACTCTATACTGGGATCGATCTATCATCACTGACAGGACTATTGTCGCCAATAGACCTGACATTGTATTGATAGATCGCCAAGAGCGCCGTGCAATGATTGTCGTTGTTGCTGTCCCCCATGACGAGAACCTCGTGAAGTCGTAGAAAGATAAAGAAAGCAAGTATCTTGATCTGGCACACGAGGTTGTTGACATGTGGGATATTGACACGGCAACCATTGTACCAATAATCGTATCAGCCCATGGCCTTATGGCCAAGAGCCTCGACAAACACCTCAAGAGGCTCGCGTTAGGTAGCTGACTCAAGGGCCTAATTCAGAAGGCAGTGCTCCTGGAGACGGCACGCATAGTGAGGAAGTTCCTCTGTCTGGAGCCTTAATCATCGGTATCTAGGACCCTGTTCCCGATGCCGGTTGGATTCTGTTTTTATATTTTTAAATGTATTTTTTTTATAGATTATATTTAAAAATGTAATGTAATGTAGAGACACTATAAAATGGAGCAATAATACAGGCTGTGATTTTTTTTTCAAAATAAATGAGTTCGATTCCCGGACAGACAAATATTTTTTTTCAAAATCCAAGTATACAGTTTTAGTTTTTATCAAAATCGGCCCCGAGACACTTTTCAGCATTTTTCGCTATTCCCTATACTTTAGGATTTGGCCTACCACGCCCACTTAAAAAATTCATCTGTATATTTAATAAATGAGATAATAATAATAAATTTATTTGATAAAAAGTTTACAGCAATTGTTACATAAATGTTCAAGATAAAAATTTAAACAAAAATTGTGTAAATGCTCGATAAAAACTAATTTATAGCTAAAAAGAACAGAAAAAATTAGAACATATTATGCATGGAAATAAACTATTAATTCATCAAATTGGCTAGCGGTCTGCCTGAGCTAGGTTGGTTAAACCTGTGTTTCATTGAAATTGGTAGGTATATAAACCTATAGGCCTATATAGGCCTTTATATTCAACAATATAACATTTTACGACAATACTTGTCCATGTCCATCTCGTAGTATTCGTAGTAGCACTTCGTAGTCATTCTCATGAGTTCGTAGACAATCGTCTCTGCTACGATGTAGCTCCTCTACGGAAGATTTCGTAGCAAGGCTTACTTCGATTCGAGCTCTACAAGAAAGTACACAGACTTACTGTACTCTTTTATGGTCGTAGCACATATATCAAATCGGAAAGAGATTGTCACTGTACCAACTCGAACCGTTTAGTAATCTTTGTATGAAACTCCCTACTGCAACGCACATCCCCGAGCTTATGGCTCGTCGACCCGAATAGCCGAGTCGACTCCCAAAGCTGCCGATCCGCTTTTGTTACGTGTTTAAGTTAATTGACGCCTGGTTGATGGTGGGGCAATACGATGACGATCCCCTTACGAGTATTAGGAGTAGTGGGACTAGAGATGAATAGGTCAAACGGATGATAAACCTAAATACAAACTATAAATACAAGTTGGAAAGACTGGCAGAATATTATACAACGCCACGCTGTTTCATGTCCATCGCCAACTAGGGCTTCACTTTTGGCCCCGTCTGTAAACCAGCGCTGCAGCATCTTGTGTTGTAGCATATTCTGAGATGGATGCCTTTTATAGCCTCACACTGCATGTACCTAATTATGGATTTAATGTATCTTTTCTTTTTTTATTGCTTGTTTTGTGTGAGACCAAAATACATGCCTTCCTTTCTTTTAGAGCTCTATCTTTATTTGAGTGTTTGGGCTTAGAATGTCGTCTGATATTGCGATGTGACACCCGAGCCGGGGTACTGTAGTGTAGTGTAGTGTAGTGTACTGTACTGGGGTAGGTACGCGCAGCTGTACCTGGGCGACATGGTGGCGTACAGCGCGGGCAACGGCGAGTACACGGAGGTGGTGCCGGTGCGCGCGGCCGCCGGGGACGTGGTGGGCGTGCTCGCCGTGCGGGTCAGCGGCCTGCACGTCGTGCGTCGCTGCATGGCGCTGTCCCACTCGCACAGGGACCTCACGCACTACTGGGACTGGTCACTCACTATGTTACACTACACTATGCAGATTAACTACGATAACATGCCGCGCCCCTCCTAGGGTAGTTTCCTGGCATATCAAATCAGCAACTTTTTAATAAATGTCAAAACGATCGGTTACATGGAATATTGTATGAAATACTAAGCTATGACGTCATCGTTTCACAGCATCAAATGATTTACTCTTAGTGGTTCTACTGGTAATTAAAAATCATAGAAAGCATTAAATATACAACATATTTGATGTTTCCGCGTGTTTTCAGGTGTTTTATGCATTGGTTAGTGTTTGGTCATTTATTTTTGACTCTGTCATCTAGCCTATTACCGTTACTCACATCCTAAACAAATAGTTTGTACCTATGTAGTTGTTAGTAGCAGGCCGCGTCTTCAGTATCTCACTTATTTGCCAGATTTGTTGGTCAACTAATCATAACTAGCCGAAGCGCAAGACAACGGATGTGTCATTGTCATAGAATACGTCAGTGCAGCGCCATACTAGTAATAATGAGTGAACTAATCGAGTAACAAATCCTTGGGATTTATTTTTGATTGACGGCCGTATCAGTACGCACACATGCGTTGTGAGTCTGTAAATACTTTCACAAATACATTTCAAAAGCTCTGAGCTTTGGTGGGGCGCGCCATGTTATCATATTTAATCTCTCAATCAAGAATTATTATCATGATTTCCTAATTCTTTCAATTTACTTTCAGATTACAACATGTCATATTCCATATTTGATGTTAATGAAATCACTGCTTCTACCCGTCAAATTATTTATGTATTTAACCAATTTATTTATTTCTCATTAAAACAATTCCGAGGTTATTTATTATTTTCATTGAAAGCACATTTGAAGTTCATTGAACTCAAATTGTGAAATAGCTTGTTTGCTAATGAAATATGAGTTTCAACAATGAAATTCAAGTATCAAACGATGTAGGTAATGGAATGCAAATGCAGATTTAGTTTAGATCGACTTGAACCGTCGATCAATCTTTCAAGAATTAGGCATATGTCCGGCTGTCGACTTTTAAACTGCGGTCGGTCGAATTTCCGTACAATCTAGCGCTGTAATTTAAAGTCACATGTGAAATTTAAATTAAACTTTACACAAAACTTATGAGACTTTTGAAGGGTTAAAATAGTTTTAGTTCGTTGTTTTAAAAAGAGATGATCCAAAACGCAGGCCTACCAAAAAACATATTATAGAAAGTGTAATGGTCTTATCAGTGAAGTGCGTGGGTGAAGAGTTATTCCTAAATCGCAGCATAAGATCTGAACTTTCAAATATTTTCATACAGAAAGATCTCAGAAGGTGAGACTTATCCCTTACAGCTAGACGATCCAAAATACAAGATGAAAGCCGGCAGTCATAGTGTAGCGAAGGCGAACGCACGGAACGCACGCGCAGTGCGACGCGAAGAACACGCGCGCGACCGAAATACATCACTATCCGATCGAAATCGTTTCGTAATACTCTCTAATAGCGACGTTTCGCAACGCAACCGACCCGACCCCATTGAACCCATGTGTAAATAACTACATACACCATTAACATAAGTTGTGTACTCGACCATAATACACACGTGTACATTTGTTTACACTGACGTGAGTGGCGGTTAAAACATTAAATTTAAATTATTCATAAAGAAAATTGAAAAAAAGTGATATAAAATAACTAAAATCATTGTATTAAAAATATTAAAAAGTAACAGGTAATAATAAACAATAAAATATTGTTGGAAATAAAAATAAAACCAAGAGTGGGGATAATAAACATCGTAAAAAAGAAACAAAACTATCAACACTCATGTATAGCTTGATAGTAAACATATAATTTTATTATGTATATGACAAAATTTAAAAATGTCATAATAAAAATTTATGGGGTGATATAAAATTTATAACCATGGTTTGAATAAAATATTACTTAAAACTTTAAAGCAATTTGAAAATAAATAAAGTTTGCATCTAAAGTTAAAGTTGTTTTTGGAAACTAAATATTTAAATTCTTCTACTAAAGTAATTCAGTGTCATTGTTACTTTCGGAATTCTTTATTCATCAAATGAATCTCATTTTCTACCAACTTTGCCGGTTTGAATTCTCTTTAAATCAGTTTATGAGTCAAATCCTTAGCAAAGATTAATCGGTCAATCAATCTGCTGACTGCATAGGCGCTAGGCGTCCTTGCCCTAGTGCCATACCAGAGACGTGGACGAATTTAGATCGGCCTACCCAGCTACGCATTGACAAACTATCTATTTACATTGTTACTTCTATTATAAACCTTATTACTACGTTTATAAGATCGTTAACGCCCGTCAATTCATAATTGTTGTCTTGGGTTTTGGCAAACTTTTCTATCTCCTCTTTCAATGAAAAAAGAGTCTTAACTTATTGTGGTAAGGTGCTAAAGGATGATGTGGTGGATTTGTAGTGTAAACAGTGGAACGCGGACCTGATTTGTGCGCTTTCGTGCAGTGACATTTGGATGCCGATGTTCTTTCTATGCAAGCTGACAGTGTGATTACATTATCTGAAATTAATAGTTCTACACTTTTTGGTTTTTCATCAATTGCTTTTATATTCTGTAAAAATATAATGAAGTCTCGAGTTTTTATCTATGCTTTTAAAGCACAATCTTTAAACATCATGCTATTTTTTATATTTGGTCATCTGTACCAACGTTACCTATATTTGTAAGGTTCTTCGTATAAATCCCATTATATATCACATCAAAATACATTCCAACACATTGACGTCATCAGACCCTTAAAACACCTATATTACTAATTTGTCAGACTCCATGTCTTCAATCCCGTTCGAGCTCATGATTCATACGTTCGATTTACTCGGACACGCGCTTCGGCTGACATTTCCGACTGTGGTACTAGTACTGAGTGATAGTGATATATTGTTCATGTTAAAATAACTAACCGCTCTTCACTGCATACTAAGATTTTGAATTTGTATGTTTGCATTCCATCGTTTAGAATTCAATCTTTCATGTTTGTGTTTACTTAACCCATTTGGTTTCGGCTATTGTAATGTTTCTGTAAATTTGTTGTGATTCCACTAGCAGTTTTGAGGCCCAATATTTTAGTTTTTCTCTCTAGATTCTGTAGCGTATTGCTATAAAATATCGTCATAGTCTCTCTGAAACCTAACAGTTTTTCATTTACTGCACGCAGTATAAAATCCATAATTATTATTTCAGTTTTCATTTTGTCTATTTTATTTTTCTTGTTTATCGTCACAATATCAGATTTTCAATCTGAGACTAACCGACCTTCATTTACAAAATATCATGTATTCGAATTTGTATCAATAGTTCCACTCAATTTCATAATATACCATTAGCTTTCCTAATGCGTTTTACAAGTCAAAATGTGAAGTGTATTTACTGAAAGCGTCATGGGCGGCTCTAATTATAGCTTCAGCTATTTCAAGTTCATACATATATCTGCCGTATGCCGACATGCCGTATGTAGGTACTACATACGGCATGTCTATGTGCTAATGAATCAATTTATTTTGGTTGTTCATTACGTTCATTCCCATTGATTTGGGTATGCATTTCTGTAATTAAATTTCGCTGCATCTATTTTGATTGCGATGCATCATTCTTATAATATTGGACTGTGAGCCAACGTCTATTTATTTCATCATAATTAACGTTAGCAAGATCGTTACTCTTGTGGCTTATTTGGCCAATTTGACGGTGAAACATTAATGGATTCCTTCGAACATTAAACCTAGTTAGGTATATACATTTTTTAAAGGTTTTAAAGTATTCGTTATTTTCTACTCTACATTGTTCGAGACCGTAGTATTCGTCATACTTACCAAAAATATATGTGTTAATAATCTACTTCAAGGCAGAAGACCGCATTTTCAGACCGTGACAATATAAACAGGCGCATTCGCCAAGCGCATCACATAAATCCAATAAACCGGATGTCACTGTGTCAAATTATAACGTCATTGAAATATTCCAGGATAGGCTTGTTGCCATAAACTCAGTGGCCCGATTCAAGAGACCTTGATGTAATTTTAGATTCGAAGAACATGGAAATTGTTCTATATCATAAATACCGCTGGCTTTTTTATCCAAAACATACCACTCCCGAACACATATCTCTCGTGGAGAGTTATTCCATATTTACTTACTAAAAAGTAATTGTATTGAGCTATGTGTTTTTATCAGGACTGCGTGTAGCGTTCCTTTAGTCACCAAATAAATGGCTTACCTCTATTCTAAGCCAGGAGTGACAATGTCAAATCACTTTATATGTTCCGTCAAATTTAGTACTCCCGTTGAGAATTGGCAAGAGTCGTCGTCCATTTGTGGAGACAGTGTTGACCATAATGGGTTGTTATTTTAGGTTCTGACTACGAATTCATATTCGATTATTTACCAAATGAGGTTGTTCCTTCTAATTTAATCTCGAGAATGGTTTATGGTTTCACATCATCATCTCCCAATCATTTGGGGTCTGCGCAATATGTACTTCCATTCAGCCCATCTATCCGTCATATCGGCATTCACCCCTTTCTTACTCATATCATCTTTCACACAATCCATATTGTTTCATGTTACTGTTATTAAATCATGTCAGTTGAACTATCTTTCTTTGTATTCAAATATGTTATTGTATTATCTCCGTTTTCTGTCTGTGACTTTTTAGGATTTTCATCAACAGCAAACACTGTTTTTTTTTTATCTTATACATAATCACAGAGTCTTTATTTAAACAATATCATCAATAAATATTTGGTATTTCGCAGATTCTAAAACTCTTCATCCATAATCGGATCATTATTTAGCAAATCTACATAGAAATGCATCGTAATTTCAAGTATTTATCAACAGTTTGGCATGAGTTAGTTGGCAAGCCGCTGACAGTTCGTTGCGCCATAACACCGCAAATTCAACTAACCGACCGTGCTCGATGGATAGGTGATGTACAGGAATTAACTGCTTGCAGATGCAGATGTACATTAGGGGCATTTGCCAAATTATTATCGTTATATTTGTTTTAATGGCTCACTATTTTTGCTTATCGCTCAATTGGAATTTTAAAGGAATGTTATAGTTGGAGACACTAGACATTTCTTTTCTATGCTTTTTTCATTCTCATTATTATTTTTAGTTATTATTATTTTTAAGACGGCTTCATTGTTTTTTTTTCTGTCATGTAAAATAAATCATACTTTATATATGTGTGTGTCTCAATCTCAATGGATATATGATAAGTGACAGCGCCATGTTTTCTTATTATGTCATCGTTGAAATTAACTCTGTTTTATTTCGGAAAGCTCCCAATATATTTCAAGTGCGAGTTCAAAATACTCATTTATAAACCAGATAAAACTTTATATCTTTTAATTTCATCCACTGAAATATTCTCGATTGAATTGACGTCATCGACTGGAAGACATGATATTACACTGGTATTGAAGAATGAAAGATGATAAGTGATTTTCTTAGTAACGCGACATTAATTGTTTATTTTAATTTATTATGACTTAGATATCTAGAATCGAAATAGGTACTTATGTAATATTTAAAATAAAAAAAGGTAAAATTTGTTCAAACAATTTTAATATTTAACGCTTAATTTCACCAAAAGCAGCAAATTGAAACAAACATATTATATGTCTACTATGTGTATAGTAATCAGAGAATAATAAAATAAACGAAAACGAAATTAATATTAAGTATAAGCTTAACAATAATGTGAACGAACAAGTGAATTATGACAAAGTGCTTAAAATTGTTTGGTGTGTAAATATTTCACATAACGCCTCTAACAAGTGATACCAGAATATACCTACAAGTGATACTAAAACACAAGTGATACCAGAATACACAAGTGATACTAGAATACACAAGTGATACCAGAACACACAAGTGATATCAGAATACACAAGTGATACCAGAACACATAATGGCCACGAAACACACAGACATGCTGACTCCAGAAGCACTAGGTCAGTGCATACATAAATTATTGTGATCAAAATTTACAATGATGCAAATTGCAGCAAACTCTAACAAAATATTAATTCAGTATTTTGATGTTTTTGTAATATTATTATCACCATCAATCTGATACCTTTAAAGGAGCAAAATAATCCTGTATAACGATAATATTACAAACTACATAAAATACGACAGACATATTATTTGGGTTATAAATTCAAAACCCGTAAATACGCTTGATACACTGCAAATCAATTTGTCAACATTGTTCTTCAGTAATGTATAATGAATTGGCTTAACTTTTGGAATTAGATTATTAATATGTATACATAAACAGACGCTGACCGTCAGCTTACTTCCACAAACTACCTATACAGACAAAACTACGAAAGACGTAGCCATTTAGAACACAAATAATCTCAGTTAGAATGACAGATGAGTTCACTGAAGTTTATTTAATTACTGATACTTATTAAGGTTGTTTTCTTCAAATCACTAAGGTATTAAAAATACAAAAATTAAAGTTTTGATTGCAGTAAAAACTATAGCTGAAAAAATAAAGGCATCGAAATATCTATTATCTATACAATAAAATAAATAATAAAATAAAATAAAAAAATATAATAAAACAGTAGAATTCGGTGTACATTAAGAAAAGTAATCAAAATAGAAATGGGGTAACTGAAAAACTCTGTTAGTCTGTTTGTTTGTTCGCGCATACCTCTGGAACTACTGAACGGATTTTCTTTTAGATGAAGTTTTTACGGGTTTGCTGATCTGTCTACAAATCCAAGATTTGTTTGATTAAATTGGGTGTTGCAAAAAAGTTATAGTCATTTAAAGATTTTTGGAATTTACTTTTATTCTGATAGAAGTTACATATTTTGTGAAGATAAAAAAACTACATAACACTGTATCAATATTACTGTTTGATTACAATATTTAAATTTCTAAGGGTGGGATGCACCATCCAACGTTATCGTTAAATTGTCTGTCAAAACTGTTATAGTATGACACAACTTAGATGTAGCATCGGCGAATCGTTTTCGTACATTTCACTTCCGATTTACACAACAAATAAAAATAATTCAGTATCGCGCCATTCAACGTTCAACAAGATCATTTTCGCCGATCATTTTTTAACACATGAGTAATGTTGTAGGCGCACTCTTTTCGAGAACGATCGATTTTACGAAGTTTGCCGATGCTTCATCTAAGTTGTGTCATACTATACCTACATTGCGGTTGACTCAACTGTCATTATAACTGACACAATTTAACATTGTAGATTGTCTTTGGTGTGTGAGCCGTTTAGACTACTAAACGGCTCACACACCAAAGACAAGCAGCAAGAACTGGAAAATTATTTTCACTCATTTCTTCTGACCTATATAATAATATGGCTACTTTCAGCAAATTGCTATTTGGCCTTTGTGAGATCCATCTAATTGTAGCTTCAACAGATGCACTCATTTCATAAATAATCCGAATAAAAATCATAATCAACAGGGTCCTTGGGCGTCTTTGGTTTATGAGACACACGCTATGTTAAAAAGCTTGTGAAATTCACCTTTAATTATCTCACTTTGTAAATTTCTGCACTTTACTAGATTATTACTAAAGACCGGATTATATATGCATCATAAAAAGCTTGATATATGCATGCAAATATGCATTATAAATTCGTGAAATATGCCTGATAATTGGTAAAATGTGCCCAAATATAAGTTTTAGAAAACTAAAAATGGAAATACGTGCTATGTTTAAATTTTTTATCTTGATTCGTTGGTCTATTTGAAAAATTTTTGTCTCACAATACTCGGCCATGTAAAATATTTCCGTCGTATATAACATTTATATGTTCCAGGATAGTCAGCGGCGTTATTTTTTATTTTTTATGTATATGGGCAAAATATTTGTTACAGTTCATTTTTGTACTGTAACAAATATTTTGCAAATATATAATTGCATATAACCCGGTCTTTAAATAACATATGACTCAAATAATTAGACAGCAGTCCTTGTATATAATCAGATAATCCTTTGAAAATATGCTTCATTCGTAGTACTTAGCTGTATAATCAGTTAATATTTAACCTCACAGCCCTTGCCTAGCTTCCACATTAACATTATCTTTGTCTCCTTTATTACAAAGACCCATTTTTATCTGCATTATCAATTTCAAGTGTTTTAAACGTGTAAAACGTCCATGTAAAACTTAGTTATGTGATAGATGATTATCGAAAATCGAATCTTTATCACACCTACTGTTGTGTGTTACAGATTGATTTTCCATATCATTTTATGTCGATGGCACTTTCCGATCATCATGTATCATTCGTATTGCTTTGTTAGTTAGCTTTGAATAATCAGTACAAAGGGCTTATCATTAGTGGTGAGGATCTATCTAAGAGAGGTGGAGTAAGTGATAGTGGTTGGTGCGTTATTGTGTCGTGTTGTGATTGAGGCAGAGTTCGGGGAGTGGTTGAGCCGCGTCGCGGTGCCGGCGCTGGTGCGCGCGCGCAGGCGGCCCAGCGAGGCGAGGGCCAGGGCGAGGACGCTGCGACGCAATATGGAAGTGAGTAACGCACTATACTAACGAATCTATATTTTATGCTATTCTATAGTTTATGGTAAGTGGAGTAGTAGCTTTTTTATTTCGTTACTGTAAGAATTTAAGTGATTCTTAAGTATAATAAAGAAAAATATGATTGATAATACCGGTCGGATTGTCTCAATTACACCTCTTTAGTTGACATCAGTGTTAGCATAATCTTATTTTATTTTTTTAAGAAAAGCGCATACGCTTACTGTATTTAGTCAACTTATTATAATATTCACTATGCTAATTTCCACTTCCAGTAGTGTTAAGAAATATTAAACTTACAAACCTCTCGTAAATTCGATACTTTGTTTTGAAAACGAAATAACCAATGAAAATGTTATTCCGGCAATGAAACTGTTTATTACGATACAAACCGCCTCTAATTCTGTTACTAGTAATAATGCCAAGTCGTAGAATACGAAACTGTTGGATAGTTGGACGATAGAGTTCCTCGTAAAATACGTTTGCAGGAGCTTATGAACGATCCGGTTCAGTTTATAACCCTTATAAACTGAAATCTGTTGGCTTTGCGTTTTCTTTCATGTGGTATGCATCCTTGTCTTTTTGATTTTACGATTTTAATGTATACTATAAAAGAAAAATATAAAAGATATTTCTATTGTTATGATTACTTGCGAAGTACCTACTAGAAAATATATCACAAAACATACGTTGACAGATACGTTTAAAATACTCATTACAGATTTCAATACGACATTTTTCCTTATCCTTAGATATATCAATTGAATGATTTGTTTACATTTTCAAGTTTTTGACGTGAACGGTTAATTCAATTCTGACGTCTCGTTCGACTCGACGTTCCGTTAACGAAAGAACGAGATAGGCCACAATAACAGTCTTTTAATAAATTATTACATCACATAGTTTTCAACAGATGGCGTTGATTATATTCACGTAAATAACACGAAAATTTTTATATTGACTAACGCCATCTATTCCAACTCATGTGAAATTGAATAGATGGCGTTAGTACATATCACCTTACTGGATGTGTAAAAACATTTATAAATACATGTTATAGTAATTAGTGATGTACCTATTGTTTAACATTATTCATGGCCATGTTATATTGGCCATTGTTTATTATAAGACAATTCAAAAATAAATAATTCTATGCCACAAACCAATGAAATCTAAACTTCAGTAGGTATATTAAATATTGACTTGATGCACATTTGCTGTGACGGGCTGTAAAATTTATGAATGCATTAACAGATAATAAACATCCCGCCACATCTTATTATTTAATTTATTATATTCCCTTGGACACACCTAGATCTGCACCTCTATTTATAAATATACTTTTCACTGCCATCTACCGGCCACGTTGAAAATTATAACTGGCGTTTGGTTGCTTTTAGCTCTATCATATAAGACTCAAACCCAAAATCCGTGTGATTTTAATTACGTTGAAACTTAACAGATGGCGCTACTTTACAAATAGTGGATGAAACAGCAAAATCGCTAGTTCTATAATTAGGAATAGTATAAATATCATCCATTTTTAACTTGACATTATTCGTGAATCTGTTTTATTATACACGTTATTATTTTATTATACACGCTATACAATTTATTTTAACTATATACAAATATAGTTTTGCATCAGTTTTTAAATGAATTTCTGTATTGTTATCACAACTTGTGTTCTCTTCAAAGCAACCTTTAGATAGAGAAGACCAATGGTTCTTGTTTTGAAACACTCGACGTTGTCCTGCGCTTGGCTAGTCACATCCATGGTCTTTCTTTCTTCTAAATATATAAAAGGAAAGCGTGACTGATTGACTGACTGATTGATCTATCAACGCACAGCTCAAACCACTGGACGGATCGGGCTGAAACATGGCATATAGATACCTATTATGGCATAGGCATACACTAAGAAAGGATTTGATTTGATAAGACAGGATTTAGAAAGGTTTTGGAAACTCAATCCCTAAGGCGATAAATAGGGGTTCGCGGGTGAAACCGCGGGCCGGAAAGCTAGTTTTACTATAAAGTCAGCAAACATTAAGGACGATTTCAACATCCATATCACTCGATAGTTTCCCACCATTCATTCCCACACGACGAGCTCTAGTAACCTTCTCATGCGCAACATTCTGCGGTATAATGTAAGATGGGGTAACCCAGTAGAGCTGCTCTTTGAACCACTAGATCCTATGTTCTACCTCTTTGATTTGTCATCGTATACAAGATTCATTTGGTCATTGCGTTGGTCATTATATGACGTAGTCTTCTTATTACATTGTCTTGCTAACTAACGAATACTTGCAAATAATCGATAGGCCTTCTGAAACGGAGGGTTCTATTTTTGTTTTGTAGGCGTGTACTATTTCCGTAACGCATTTTACATTGTTGTAGTTTAAGTGATCGCCACTTTGACTGGTGGCTACGTAATTATTCACTCGGTAGATTATTATTTTAACTGTTTTGTATACCTATAAAAGATTCATAGATTCATCGGAGACGAGTCTCTAATTAATATAAAGATCCGAAATTTTGACCGTCGGATTTGCTTGCCTAACGGTTTACTACAGGATATATGTATTTTAGACAGTGCGTAAAAACCCTTCTTGTCGTTTGTAACTTCCAACGTTCATAAGTGCCTCATCAGAGCCTAAATTTAATAAATCGTTCAACCTGATTCACTCCAAACTACAAAAAGCGTGAAAAATCTCCACAATAAACACGTGCAAAGAAAGTGAACAAAATTAGTGGAACTTGCTTCGGAGATCTATGTTTCTAGACTCCTACAACCTTTACCACTTTAAATTCTTCTAGGAAAGCGTGCTTTATTTACGTCTTTGTCATAGTTCTGTATTTATGGGTCAGTGGCAAATACATTTCTATTCTTAAAATTACAAACACACATATTTTTTTGATTTATATTCGCTTCTTTCACGCAGCAATAGATCGACGTATTTTTTTGTAAAGACAGTTATTTGGGCCGAAGAGTGACAAAGGCAATAACCGCGAAGGACACCCAGTTATAATATAAACAAAAAAAGTTTATTTCGCCCGGATACATTTCTCAGTAGCCTTAAATTAAATTGAATATAAGTTAATAATAAGTCATTCATAGAAAAATTTAAGTTTCAGAAGGTTTTTTTTTTGTAAAGGATAAAAAACTAAACTTTTTCTATTAATTTTAAAAACTAATTTTATTCAATTCAAACGAAACAATATATTTTTAGATATTAGCAAAATTCATAGCTTCGCAAAATCCCTTGCTACAGAACCTTGATATTTAATCTTTATGTTTCTCGCAGATACTATAAAATTAAAAAGATCGGCTATAAAAATAATCTTCAAACATTTATTTCGTTATAATCATTAATTTAACTGAAGTTTCGTTAATCTTTAAAGATTGTATAAACGCTTTGACACAACACAGGGTCGATGAAAAACATTTAAAGGTACAAATTATGGCATAATAAAAGGAAGACCACGTGCGGTATCCGTGGGTGGACTGAAACTATTTACGAGACCAACAACTACTTTATTTTGAGACGTACCTACCGCATTCCTAAACGTTTTATCTAATAATCTATCTATTAAGAAGAACGTATTAGAGCCGTGACAGTGAAATTTTCAATGGAAATTTAAAATAGACCTTACCAGAACGTCAATAATTATTACTGTATAATATACCTACTTGATAGACGGAAGGGTAGGTATTACTAAAGAAACTTCTAATCCACTCAAGGTACCTGTTATTTAAAGCTAAAATAAATTATTTAATGGCTTTGATATACAGAACTATGATTAGGCCAAAGATAGAGCAGAATCCTTTTCAATTTTGTCATAAATATCGCCAGGTTTTAGGTAGGAGTCGGGAAACACAGACGCTGAAAGACAATTGATACACCGTTTGCTCTACTAAATTCCAATATTTTTTTCACTATTGGAGTAGCACTATCTAACCCGAGAATAGTATCAAGATTAGCCGAGATGCATAAGGGTGTTGTCGCATAAAATATTAATAACCAATCAATCAAAGAATTAACCGCCGTGCATATTTTAAGAACATACACTTAGCTCTGAAATAGAACTCCTCAATTATCTCAAGCTCAACTTTTACCTGTTCTCTTTTCATGCGTCGTCCATCTTTCTTTTTCAACAGTATTACCTAATTACCTCTGATGTGGGTATGTCAACAACACTTAGAAAACAATAATAGTGTAACGCGGGAGCACTTAGACGGTTTTCTGAGAAAATCCGCGTATTATTACAACAGCCCCGGTTTGAACTGTGCGGCCCTGAACTAGTTAACTAATAATACAATCCGGGATAAGCTGTTACGTCACGGAAACTTATGACAGATTTTAACATGTGTTTGTTTGTGTGATAGGTTGATTTTTAGGTTGGCGAAACTAGTAATGTATTTGAAAAAGTAATCAAGATTTATTCAAAAAAATATTTTGTCCAAGTATTGTTTGTAGATCTGAATCTGCTGAGTACAAAATCATTGTTGGCTGTATTTGGGGTAATCAGAATAAATCGTAATGTATAACTGAAAAAAAAAACTGCTCCAAGCGCCAGAAGGAAAATGAAGATGTCTCAGAAATAAAACTAAAATGTAATTGGAAAAGTTAAAACTCAAAGAATCTCTAGTTTTGCTGGATAATTATTTTATTAAATATCAGTTTCGCAATTCACCTTGAGCCGACCCCTCGTGTGCCAAGCAGCATGGGGATCAACATAAATCACCAGTTAACTGCCTTATTGCGAAAGTTTCAACTTTTATTGTTGACATTTTAATGAATAATTTTTACACCTCGTTCCTAAATTACGTTTTTAACTAATTCCAGTATTAAAACAAAATTTATTTGTTAGAAATATAGTTTTGGACAGTTATGGTTTTCAGCTTAGATTGTATCAATCAAGTAAAAATGTTCCAAAATTGAAGGTTTTATATTTGTGTAATCCGTTACCTTTAATAAGTAAAGCGAAATTACGCAGTAACCTTTTAATACAAAACGCTTTGGTAATAATTTTAATGTGGTTGGTAATAACCGTTCGCTAATTTAAAGTGCGCAATAAATCCACAAACAAAATTAAGGGTTACACAAACACGTTGCGTTTTGATGCACATTAATTTTATCTTCTGTCTCATAAAAATATTGACTTTAAAACACTCGCGGATGAAACACGAAGGAACCAAACTGTAAATATTTGGTAAAGCATTATAATTACAGCGTTTTGTGAGTTGCAGTATGAATAACGTTAAATAATACATCAAAATAAAAGTACTTAGAACATAAGTATTTGATATAGCTTTTTAATTCTGATATGAATTATATAAAGAACGATGAAAAAGTAACTGTTCAAAGATACACTTCACTTTAAAATTGTTAAAAACGTATCGATATTTTCTAACCGCAAGCTGCCGCAAGCCATACATAATATTGATGGCTTGCAAAAATGCGTTTGTGTAGATGTTTGTGAGTTTGTAAGCTGGATTGTTTGTATAGATGTTTGTTACTAAATTACAGCGAGATGGCCAAACATTAAATAACTTGGCACATAGACAGATAGATCATATCTCTGGAATATAATACTCTCTTTATTTTAAGGTAGTTTTTATTCAATGAGACATCAATAAAATATATATTAGGCCTTCATCAAAAGGTATCCTTATGGCTAAAGAGACGCCTTCCCTTAAAATGAGGGGCCTCAATGCCCCTAACCTAATGCCCTGAAACGTAAGGGCCTTAGGGTATGCATTTATGGTTGAGTAACCCTTATTTATTCCACGCTTGTCCACCATAAATTATTTTAATCAATTGCAGATGCTGCACACATTTACAACAATCAGTTGCATTTGTCACAGGTTCTCCTTGTTACGTCCAAATTGAAATTAATGCGACACATTCGCGAAGGGCCCAGTTATATATGACGGCACGTTCCGATTTACGATCTTATAATTAGTTTGGATGCGACCCAATTCGATGCACAGTTTTACGGCGAATGCATCATGTTCGCCGTCTTGGATTTATTAAGGAGAAAATTATGTTTATTGTTGTTGGAATTATTCAGGGCGTGTCTACCATAAGAAATATATAATCATCTAAATCACTGGTCCCTGTCTGAGTCTTTTTATCGTTCTATCCTGGATGTATTTTATGTGTCACATAATTTTCAGTTTTAATGCCCACTATCATGTAAACATACTAGTTGTACACAATTATCTATTAAATTGAGTAATTGAAAAAGAGCAAAGCAAATTTACCCAAGTTACTCAACTTAATTGAGAAGCTTAGTATTTTTTTTCATTTCCTCAGCAGTTTCACCAAGAATAAAGTGGCATCCTATTAGTGAAAGAATTTTCAGTCGTATCAGAAGATTACCTCCTACTTCAAAACTCACAAACAAACTTTACTTCTTTACAATATTAGTGAGTCTTCTCATTTTAAGTGTATTCCTAACCGGTTGTAGAGTCTATTGTAAAAACTGTAACTATTGACATTATTAAGTGCCTAATTAGGGCCGAAACTGAATTAATGAGTTTTGAGTTAGAGTAAGTGATGATGTACCTACCCGGATAAGAACTGGCACTGTCTAAATATTTAGTTTTTAAACAAAAGAATGTCTACAGATTTATTATGAAATGGTACTAAAGTGTCAATATATTTTTGTCGCTGACTGTAGCATCTAAAACTTCCACAAATACACCTGTTGGTGTCAACAAGCTAAAATGTTATGATCAAAACAATGTATAACTATTAAAACAAAGTAAGTAATCCCTGTAACTATTGACATTAATAAGTGCCTAATTAGGGCCGAAACTGAATTAATGAGTTTTGAGTTAGAGTAAGTGATGATGTACCTACCCGGATAAGAACTGGCACTGTCTAAATATTTAATTACAGGTATTACAAAGTTCCTACAGCGCTATGGTGTCCTCACGAGTAGTTTTATACTTGGTGCTAATTGTCTTGTTATATATTACAGATGCAAACAATACAGCTTCCTTCACTTGTCTGTCGTCAGTCTATTAATACTGTAGGAAAGGTGCGACGTTCGCGAGTTATACGCGCTTGTGAGTGAGATCTTCATAAAACTGCGGCATTAGGGTTGCCAACAGCTTGTTCCGCTGTCAATATTATCATCAGCTCGTGTAGGCAGATTATTTAGTTGTAGTTCGACCTTAAAAATGCTTACCTGGAGATAAAAGCTTATAGAATATGTAGTTTTGTTAATAACTCGTAGTAAATCTATATCTGTACTAATAATAAAGCTGAAGAGTTGAAAAAATATTTCACTAATAGGAAGCTACATTATTCCCGAAGGTTATAGGCTACTTTTTATCTCGGGAACGCGAGTGAAACCGCGGGGAACAGCTAGTCATGAATAAAGGCGTTTTCATCGTCAATGGAACATTATACTTTTGGATGTTAGGTACATCTCTATGAAAATATTCATATGTTGTTGTTCATGAATGATAATACTAAATATCCTGGCACATTCTTCACACATTGATATTAAGCAAAGCCTGGACTATAATTGTATTGTAACCAGATACTAGTTTTATGGAAAACTTTGTTTGAATGAATAATACAGTTTAGCGTGAATTAAAAATAAGAATTTTGACAAAAAAACACGTTTGGAGCAGATGTAAAAGTCACAAAATCTGATATAAAACAGATGGAAATTTATTTATTATTGTCGACAATATTTTTTATAGCTACCACGACTATTGTACAGCCAGCGTCAAAAATATCTGAACAGTTTAGAACCTTGTCAAATTAACGCAATTCACGGTTAACAACAAAATAATGTCTACAGATTTATTATGAAAGGGTACTAAAGTGGCAATATATTTCTGAAGCTGACTGTACCATCTAAAACTTCCACAAATACACCTGTTGGTGTCAACAAGCTAAAATTTTATGATCAAAACAATGTAAAACTATTAAAACAAAGTAAGTAATCTCTTCCTCGTTTTCAGGCAATAAATGTTACTTATATATTAATTCCATTATATATCTTAGCACCATGGACATAAGGCTTCCATTCCTGAAAAAGTTTTACGTCTTGATTCGTAATGATTCCTTTGGAAAATAAGTTACCAATGTACTACTTAGTACTATTTATCTAACAGAGACAACCCCGAATTAGAGCCAAATTTTTCTCATCTTAATACTAATTTAAATAACATGTTATTGAATTATATCTAGCATTAATTCTACTTGCAGTGTCTTCAAGACAGATGCTATAAATCAAAACAATTTAGATCATCACAAGTTTGCAAACAAGTTCTAGAAGCTGAAACAACGTCCGTTCACGTAGGAGTAGGTATTATTTTCTTTGAAACCTAGAAATAGGCGCACTACTTTTAAGTCTGGCTGAATTTGCCTGCACAACTAGGTCTCCGACGTATTACTTGCCGTCATTTGTCTACTATATTAATTTAATTATGCGCATGAGTTCATAACCCTCATACCACATTGTGATTTTAACTTTAAAACTATAATTGACAGCTGTCAAATTTTCCCGCCACCAGTGAGACATTTTCGGTAAACAGATTCGCGGGAATCAGAGCGAAAAAGATCTTTATCGTGTTTTTGTGACACTCATTAAATTAGTGCCAGAAAATATTAACCGTGTGATTTTTCCCTGAACATGCGGTATGGCCGTAAACATTTTCATGGAAATGTTATTCATAAGACACATGTCTATCACACACAACTTGTTATAAGGAAAATTAAACTCATAAACTGTTGGAAAATGATCATCCAAGTAAATGATTCAGTATCCATCCATGTCCAATCTATACTTATTATTATAAATAGTAGCTCTGTCTGTTTGATACCTTTTCACGCCTAAACTGCTTAACCGATGATTTGGCACGGGATAGCTTATGATATGGAGAAGGACATAGGCTGCTTTTAATCCCGGGAACCCGGGGTACAGCCAGTCCATAAATGAGTTGAGTGAAGACATAACGCCTTTTTCATGATAAGTATCATTATTGAAAATACTAATTGAACACGTTATGCCTACCTATGTAAGAGGGATTGCTAAGATTTAAGAGTGTAGCTTTTTTTGCTAAAATGCCCCTAGTCATAGCCTGGTATATTTTTGTGTACATCAATTTAAATATCTCATATCTAGAGGCCAAATAAATCTGCGCTAAAAATGAAAGTGTATCTACCACCCACACGTTGCAATGTCACCCATACACTATACATACATATAGGTCTATAAATAAACTCCACACCTAGCCGACATCCGGCGGAAGCGGCCGACAGCCACATGCGCACACGCAGGTGTTACATCTGTACACTTTGAGGTTTCTCGACGTTTCCGACACTTTGAATTGGAGTCGGTTTAATTTTAAACGTACATATCACGGATATGGTTTAGGTACGGTGGAAATCAGACGCAGTGGCGACTTGGTACGGAGTTAAATGGATTTAGATCAGTTAATACGGTTACTCTCTGATCAAGGCTACCAATACTGACTATTCTTCTTTCGTCATATATTATTGTTAGAAATTAATATAGTGGTTTAATTAGTATAAGGCGGTGAAAAGCTCGAAATTATTGAAACAGATCTAGAAGCTTTGTTCTTTTGCGGTTTTATAGGATGCTTGTCGCCCAGATTATGGAATGAGCTCGCCGACAAAATGAGATGTGCGAGGAATGTTCAAATGTATACCGATGAACGGTGCTAAGATCACACAGATTTACCTCTACCAAACAGCATCTATTGACTGACTGGTAGGTGCACATTCCTCGCTTACATCCCTCGCTTTTTTTAGCTAGAAGCCTTCAAAAAAGTAGGTAAAACATTGTAAAACGCAGGGTAGGGCGACATATTATGTGTCACCGCCAAAAGTAAGATCACTAATGCATAAACACAGGCCCGAGTGCGTCTATTAATTTTTACTTGTACTGTATGTAGCTACAAAGCAAAGTTTAAACATTTGTTAAAGTTTATTTTGTCTGGTTGAAAAGAAATAATTGAATACGATATGTCCTTGATTCTATTTGGAATTTTTAGAAAATACTATACTCCTAGCAGGTTTTACTGCTCAGCTGTTCCCCGCGGTTTCACTCGCGTTCCCGGGATAAAAAGTAGTCTATAACCTTCGGGAATAATGTAGAGTCCTATTATTGAAATCATTTTTCAAATCGGACCACTAACTCCGGAGATTAGCCCGTATTTATAAAACGAGAAACAAAACATCAGTGTAAAGAATAAACTCAAACTCATTTATCCTACCTGAGGTACTTTTGAACGTTCGTTACTACGTTCTAAAAAACCGGTTTGGAATAAATAGTTTCCTGTAAATAATTTAATTTCAATTGTTACTGTGTCGACACAAGAATATAAAGAGATTTTCTATTCACTACTTTACATATTTTGATAAACAGAATTAATGTGCCGTAACCTAGGATATTATAAATGTTTATCATCTGACATCGAAGATGTTATAATTTTCTATCTGCCCTAACGAACGACCTCTATCCAGTTTGAAGTACAGCGACTGGCTTGATGTCTGATGGCTGCCTTAATATGCCGTCTGATTCACAGATGGCATTTACATTAATAGGGACCATCGAAGATAAAATATATTTTAAAAATACTATATTAGAAGCTGTATGTATTTTACCTTTTTTCAAAAAAATATGTAACATTTTACTAATTGTCGGACGCAATGCTTAAAACAGTTTACTTATTAAACATGTAGAGCGACTTTATAGAGCTTCTTTTATTACTGCTACGACATAAAAGTTATCTGAAATAGTTACATGTCTATTTAAACTAGATATAGAAATATTTTATTTTTCGCCTGAATAAGATAAATTCTCGAATTTTGGTTAAATTGTTAATAATTAATTTCATTTTCACGCTTTTCCTCTTAATTGGTAGATGGCGTTCATTGATTTTAAATCGCACATGAATCGCACTATCGTTCCCTTCTCGCGATAGATAGACCCGAATTGGGCGCCACTGGTTGATTCAGGCTAAGTCCGCCAGTGTGCGGACGGTCGGGCAGTGGCTTGATTGAGGTGTTATAGAAACCAAGTATGCAGTGACCGTAGCATAAATTTTTGAAAGTCGCGCATTCATTGAATGTGTGACATAATAATTAAAATTATTGAAACATACAAATACATTTTGGAATTTGTACTAATACTAGGTATCAAGTAAGTATTTGACTGACATATCAAATCAGCAACTGTTTGTCAAATGTCAAAACGATGTATAGTATGACACAACTTAGATGAAGCATCGGCAAAATTCGTAAAATCGATCGTTCCCGAAAAGAGTGCGCCTACAACATTACTCATGTGTTACAAAATGATCGGCGAAAATGATCTTGTTGAACGTTCAATGGCGCGATAATGAATGATTTTTATTAGTTGTGTAAATCGGAAGTGAAGTGTAAGAAAACGATTTGCCGATGCTACATCTAAGTTGTGTCATACTGTACATGTACCTACATATTGTGACGTTAGGTTATAATTATTACAGCATCAAAATTATCTATATTTCTTACTCCCTACTAATATTATAAATGAAAGTTAGTGAGTGATGTGTGTTACTCTTTCACGCAAAAACTACTGAACGGATTTGGAACGATAGTTTATAAACTGGATTAACACAAAGTATACTTTTTATCCCGGGAAATCGGTTCATCCGTTCAGGAGCTATGATACCACAGACAGACACACAAATACACACTACAAACTTATGACACCCCTCTTTTTCGTCGGGGGTTAAAAATAAGTGTTAGTGACGTGGGAAGCTGCGACGAAGGTTGCGTAGGGGATTGAATCATACAATGAGTTCAAATTTATCAAGCAAAAGCTCAAGCATTCGGTGAAGGAAACCACAATAGGTACTTTCTAGTACACGCCTGGCTAGCTACTAGTGGCTACAACCTTGAAGTTGAAAATCAATCGCCAAGCACGCGGCAGCTGCACTTGAGAGCTTAACCCTTCTATGTATTGTGTGCTTACCACCTTAAGACATTGACCATTGTCCACAAGTTATTATATGCTCGTGTTTGACTACAAATCAAGGCTTATAATAAAAAAAAAAAAAAACAACCGCTATAATGATCACGTTCAAGTAAACAATTGAATGTCTAATCACAAATGTTAGCATACTCGTACACGTGGAACAGACTGAGCTGTTAAACTTTCATCGCATACTTGATCAACGGATACATCTTTGGTAAATATTTGCATTCTCCTGTGCCATCACAGCCATCGGCAAATTTACCTTCCTCGTATAAATTTCACCCGAAAATAAACACATTTCCTTCGTAGTTGCAACAGAGCGTGAAGGTCCGCGGATTTAGATTAGAAAACTTTAAAAATAAACGGCGTTTTCACTGCGAGGCTAACCGTTAACACTGATGACAACTAGACATGATATATATTGTTTCGTGTTATTATTGGCTTGATTTAATTAATTTTGATATTGGAGGTATCATGGAATGAGACTGAAAAAACTAAAAGGACTGCCAGACTTTATTATTTGATTTATAAATGTTCTATACATTGTGCAAGATAATATTAATATGGAATTAAAATCAATTAGATACTTTTTGATACAGACATTTTATGACACAACTTAGATGTAGCATCGGCAAATCGTTTTCGTACACTTCACTTCCGATTTAAACAACTAATAAAAATCATTCATTATCGCGCCATTCGTTCAACAAGATCATGTTTGCCGATCATTTTTTAACTCATGAGAAATGTTGTAGGCGCACTCTTTTCGGGAACGATCGATTTTACGAATTTTGCCGATGCTTAATCTAAGTTGTGTCATACTATAGTTTCGTTTCGATTTTGTGAGATTTCCTATCATTCCAACAGAAAAAGAATTCCTGATACGTTTCTCGATTAAGTATTAATTTTACGTAGGTAGAATATTTTTGATTCTATTCGAATACCTCCAAAATATATTCGTCGACTGCAATAAACAAAACTGACAAGATGGACTTTGTTGTTTTCACCATAGAACTGTGTCATATATTTTGGCAAAAATAATAAATTTATCTTTCTTTCTTTTGTTTATAAATAACCTGTAACCGGAACAAGTATATACGGCACACCGTCTGAACCGAAGGTGCAAATATATGCGCGGGCGCCTACTGCTACGGCTTCTAAAGCAACGCTGCTAAACGTCGCGTCGACAGTCGCCCTGCATCCTCCGCTCTGAACACACACGTCCACTCGCGCTCGCGCCACCTCTCGCTACATCGATCGTGATCGTTAAACAAAAATAAACTTTGTATTGAAAGTGTGTAAACAAATATGCCGGCGTGATATCTTCTAAGATGTCGTTCTGCAGAATCACAGGCCGCAGCAAAGGGCTGCCTAAGCCCAACTATTTCCCGCTCCTCGCTCCGATCTCACCGGCGGATGCTAAGCGTTGCTGCAGGATCACCGGCAAGTCCTATGGACTACCGACCCATCACTACATTCCAGTACTACTTACGTCTCGCTCTGCGAAAACAAAATGCAAGATTACAAATGTGTCTGGTGAACTCGGACCCCATCATTACTCGCCTGAAATCAATTATGGAAACAGAAAACATGAAATTTTACCGGATTATAGATACATATTCCCCGTGTTGGATGGGTCTACGGAAGCGCAAAAAAGTTTAATGGAAATGTTATTAGGCAAGCAAGTAACTGAAGATAAGCGATACGTATATACGGTGCAAGAAAGAAGGTGCAGTTTAGTGTTTTCCGCTCAAATGGAAGCGGCAGTTCGGGATGGTGACGTCAGAGACGTTATGTTAGCGAAAGATTCGGATACAGTGTTAATTAAAACGAAACAGGGTCGCAGTGTCTCCATGGACTTTAAAGATTTTATAGAGGATGTAGAAATGTACGAAGGAGAAGGTCCTAATGCTGAAGTGTTAAAACAAAGAGAAATTGAAGAAATGGAAGAAAAAAAGAAAAAGAGAAAGCGCGCAGCGGGATTGTCTTCCATGAAGAAAATATTTGAAACTAAAGAAAGGCTTGCGGAAGTTCAAGAAATAGAAGAAGAACTGGTTCGCAAAGATAGACTTGCTAAAAAGGCAAAATTTGAAGAATTTAGACACGAAAAGCATGACCTTAAAAGTTATACATATAATAATTTCGATGAGCATCATATGCGGTCAAAGACTAGTATCATAATGAGTAGTGGAGAATGGAGAGATCAATTACATCCTCTCATTGAATCGTGGGATTGGGAAAATTTTGAAAAAGATATAAACGATGAACACATCGTACCAAAAACTACAACTTTACCAACCCCATTAAAAATAACACCTTACCATTGCGACGCAGAGATATATGAAGTAGATCGCAATATTGGTGAAGTGTCAGTGCCAATCGAAAATGTGCCCTGTGTAAATCCGTTAAAACCAATTAAAACAAGACCATCAGAATCATTATTAACTGCTGTTAAAGAAATGACACAAGAACGTTTAATTGAAACGGCTGATGTAACGGAAAAATTAATAGATTGCAATAAAATTGATATGCTTCCTAGTATTGAAAATTTACCAGAGGTGATTAAACATATCAAAAAGGGTAAGAGAGAAAAAGTTGGAAAGATATCGGGACTTACATTGGATATTAATAAAGCAAAAAAGTTTGTTCCCGGTCAACTGGTAAATACCCCTCAAGGACCAATATTTGTCCCAGGACAGACAGTTGAAACACCAGTAGGTCCTGTATTTGTACCTGGACTTAGCGTAAATACCCCTGCTGGCCCAGGTTTGATTCCGGGACATATTGTTACAAATGAAAATACAAACGAGCCTTTCTTCCTTGCTGGTCAAGTATTGAAAACTACAAATGGTGAAGAATTTGTGTGTGGACAATCAGTTAAAAATAAGGATGATACGTACCGTTTTACTGAAGGCCAAACTGTGTTTTCTGAAGAAGGTCTCAAATTTGTTCCAGGCAAAATAATAAATTCTGGTTCGGAAGAAGTTTTTGTACCTGGACAAACAATTACGACACCTGAAGGAGTGCAGTTTGTACCCGGCCAAACAATAACTGAAAGCAGTGGAACTACCTTTACACCTGGACAAAATGCTAAGATAAATAATGAGTGGCAATTCGTTCCTGGCCAAGTGCTGCATCAAGATGATGAGCTGCATTTTGTACCTGGTGCTACTATAGTTACACCAAATGGCCTTAAATTTGTTCCAGGTCAAACTGTGGCTATTGATGGGGAAACATGTTTTGTACCCGGAATTACTAAGACGAATAGTGATAACAGCTTACAATTTGTTCCCGGCACAACAGTTGAAACAGTTGATGGATCAAAGTTCATAGAAGGCCAAATAGTACATACCGAATTAGGGGAGAAATTCATGCCTGGAAAAACAATTGTTCAAGCAAATGGGCATGTGGAATTCTCTGTCGCAAAATCAATCGAAGACATTACTTTTAGTGAAGGCGCACCCGTTGGTCTACCAATTGATATAAAAACATGCTCACTATCTGAGGAGTCCTTGTATGTATTCGGTCATATGGTGCAAACTACTAAAGGAATTGAATTTTACCCTGGTTCCCGAATACCGAAATTAGAAGGTAAAGTAGTACCTGGAAGATTGGTTAAAAATGAAGCAAATGAATCACGATTTGTGCCAGGAACAATGGTGGAAGGAATATTTGTTCCAGGACAGATAGTATTCACTGAAAACGGAGAACAATTTGTGCCGGGGCAAGTTGTGGATACTGTAGATGGGCCAAAGTTTGTACCAGGACAAGTAGTGAATACCAAATCTGGACCAAAATTCGTTCCGGGTCAAACTATACATACAATTGATGGTCCTCGGTTCGTACCAGGGCAAATTATTGAAACAAAGGCTGGACCTACATTTATTCCTGGCCAGGTAATATCTACAGAAGACGAAGGTTCAAGATTTGTTCCAGGACAAGTTGTCGACACTGAAGAAGGACCTCGATTCGTACCTGGTAGAGTCATAGAAACAGATGACCATGGTGTTACGTTTATACCTGGGCAAATTGTACAAACACCTGAAGGTCTGAAGTTTGTTGCTCCAGATCTTACAGAAGGTGAAGAAGGTCTTGAATTTTCCGTTCAAAGTTTTGTTGTTACTCCCGAAGAATTAAAGTTATTGAAAGTTAAAACAAATCCGAACGATACTACATCTACAAAAGGAGAATTAACTATCGATACAAATATGCTTAGACAGTTATCCGAGGCGGGTATGTCTATTGGCCGACAAGTTCCGACTGATTTACCTGCTATCAATGTTGTCTTAAACCAAACAAGAAATGCTGAGGTACTTAAAGCTTTTGTCACAGATTTTGGGTTAAAAGATGAAGTGGCAAATCAGTTAATGGACGTTATATCATCTATAATTGAAATGAGTGCCCATTTAAAGTCTGAGCTACATGAAAATAATAAACGCGAAGAGAGTGGAAGCGATACAAAAAAAGGGAGAGCGAACAAAAAGCGAATGGAAGTGCAAGAGCGTGTTGGATATACTGGAGGTAACGGCCAAACTGCTCAACAGGAACATGTCAAAAATTCTATTGCTGCTGCCGTATTAGCTGCTTTAGTAACAGCTGAACAATTTGAAGAAATTAATAATAACAATAACAGCAAAGAAAAGTATCAACTAATACTGAAGTCTATTGACACTATATTGGGTAAAGCTATTGATGAAGATTTTGTGTCAGCTATGTTCAACATTCTTCAAAAAGAAGAAGACAAGGAAATTCTTTGTGAAGAAATTCTGGAGAATTCTTCTGAACCAAAGGTTGAATTAATCAAAATGGTCGTCAATAGTACTTTGCGTAAACATTCCTTCACTGAGGAAGACATAATAGAAAAAGTTGGTGACTTTTTGTGCAGTGAAAACGAAGTATTAGGCCCAGCATTCAAAAATATTTCCAAAACAGACACAAATTTCCTTCACCACGTCTTAAGTCGAATATCTGATTCAATTTCATTTATTAAAACTGAACATGAAGCAACCGAAACTTTGCAAAAAGCTATCGTGTCTGCTATTCAAGATGTCAGTGCCAACGAGCTGGACGCTATTTTACAATGTGGTGACAAAGAAAGTTTTAAAGAATTGATTACACAATCAGTTGGACTCGCCAAGGTGTTAGGAATGAGAGATGTCGCTATTCATCTACAGTCCCTTATAAACGATGAAGACAGTTTAACTAAAATAGCAGCTGACACAACAATTCTTAATATTCTTAAAAGAGTAACTGTTATGCGGAAACTCGCTAATCAAACTCCTGATTTGCAATCTGCTTTATGTAAACTAAAATCGGATCCGGAACTAGCCCGCACAGACCCAAATCTCAGGGATCTAGTTCGAGAAAGTGCCGCGCTCATGATTGTGCCTGAAGAGCAGCCTCTTATGACATCCGAAGACGTTCCATTAAATTTACTTGATCCAGAAAACAGTCTTGCGATAGAAGAATTTCTATTCCAACGTAAAAAACACCGAGGTGCTTTGCTGATAATGAAAAAAGGTTTACAAGCGGTAGTGCCGCGTGAAGCGAGTCGCGCCGTGCTGACTGGCCAAGTTGCATACACAGTCCTTGATGAGAATGGAATTAGACATTTTGAACCGTTGCATGTGTTTTCCGCACTAAATCTTAGTCAACCCACTGCACATCGGTTTTCTATGTACAGCTGTCCCGTTGTAGATGATCACGATGAAGATTTACAAACGTTCACTGGGTACTGTAATATCAGTAACAATCAAAGGATCACAAAATTCGGCGGATGGTCTCGCAGATACAGCGGTGTGTTGTTAGATAGAGAGAACACGAGAAGTAGAATGAGTAGCTTAGAAACTACTCCCAGTTACAGACGATATTCTTCTTCTCGATCATTGTCGAGATCCAGATCTACACATAGCAGAAGTCCTCAAAAGGTAACGTACAAAACCATCCCTCCAAATTAAAAAGAGATTTTATTTCTGTGTGTTTACGTTTATTTTTCCTTGTTACAGGTAGAGGATGTGGTCGTGGCGTCGACGGACTATACCGCCGCTGCCGACGACGAGGTCTCTCTAAAGGCTGGTGATATCGTTGAGGTTCTCGACACGAAAGCCGCTCTCGGAGCAAAGTGAGTACCGAACACTTATTTATTTTTGGCATGAGCTTTGCACAACTGTGCTCCCAT
Organism: Tethea ocularis; assembly: GCA_963555595.1. Taxonomy (NCBI): domain Eukaryota; kingdom Metazoa; phylum Arthropoda; class Insecta; order Lepidoptera; family Drepanidae; genus Tethea; species Tethea ocularis. The sequence goes on from OY741958.1 coordinate 13,511,801, forward strand.
TGATGTATTTCGTAAATAAACCCACATGCACGCCTTGTGAAACCGACAGTTATTACATGTTTAAACTCGGTTAACTAGCGTCTATGAAATAATATAGAAAATAGATTTTATATCGTACTAATACCTACATTAAACACACACACATTCGTATATAACACTTATTAAAAACGAATTCCAAAATACCATGTCGCAGTAAAATATAGGTTACGGGAAATGCCAGGAATGCATTTTAATAGCAAAGATGCGTCGAACTTCCCGCATTTGACTGCGATACGTGTATAAATTTAGCGCGAGTTCATTGCACCGCTTGCGCAACGCGATCCTTTGCCTATAATTTTTCATTCTCATATTTGTTTTTCCATTCGTCACAAATCATCGCTTCCCTAACAATAAATCTCATCGCACCTGATGACGTAATGAGATATCGATTGTTGATGCAGGTACAGGGGGCGTGTGTATTGTTACGAGAATCATTTCTTCCAATCCAGAGGTCCGTCATTAGATTATGTATTTAGCGTTCCGACATACAAAATGTATTATTACTGATCCATATCATGTCTTCAAGGAGCAACAAAATAAAAGAAGAACTCATGACATAAAGGATTATCATTGTAAATATCTCGCTTGGCAATCAACTGTTTTGAATATATTATGTATGTTTTATATGTAATCATTATTTTTATGTTGTGATCAGCATTATAACTTTGTGATAACTATTAAGCCAATACTGGCTACCATTATGCATTCACCATTTATATTTGATTGTGTATTTAGGATATTTAGAAAGGTATGTAATAAAGGTAATAAAATCTTTGGAGTTTCTTTTTAATGTAAACTTTTAAAAGTCATTGCTTATGTATATGTACTTATTACAATGGTGTTAGGTTCTATCTGTAAATAAAATATTATTTTATTTTAACTATGTATCTACTACACCTACATCCCTTCGGCATTTATTTATCTGCTTTCCTAAGAATCCAGTCATCACCTACCTTAATTTCTTATTGCAGTTTAGTAATTGTTTTTTGGAGAAGCTCTAGATATTTATCATAAATGCTAAATTCAGAACTATCTTAATAGTCCTATTTAATTTATTACCAAATCACCAAAAGAGATCACCAAGATGAGCTCTACTGTACCACAATGTTTGCGGATGATTTTCATGATGTGGGAGTCATTCGATGGAAATGACTGAGTAAGTGTGACTCACCGTTTTATTGGCGAAGATATCATTTCCAACACATTTAGAAACCTATAAAACGTTTTTTTTTCTTATAATAGAAATTTACTTGTTTGTCGTTTATCAGTAAATTATAAAATTTTATCCTGTTTGTGTCCTCACACTTTTAAACTGGAGCCATTACTAAAAAAAAACCGATAAAAGTACTCAGAATAGAAAAGACAGAAAATTAGAGATTCACGATAGAATATTGATTTGCAATAAGATAAATAGAAATATTGCTAGATATTTAAAATCATCAAACGTAAAATTTATTAGTTTTTTTTTTTATAAATTAAGAAGTACATAAATATTAGGGCTTATGTATGTCAATTGATGGCGTAACTATAAATTATAATAATAACAGTCTTAGTTTAAATATATAGCCAGTTAGCCATTAAATATCACTGTACAAAGTACCCCCTAAAAATTTCCAAGTAGTCCATTTCATAAGAAGTGTTCCAAAAAGATAATGATTACGTTAAAATTAAATGACACATATATGTTCAGGAAAATATAGACAAAGGCACAGGTCAGACATTAGCTAGCCAAAAGCTAGGTGCCAAATTTTCTTTGGAGTTGTGCCAGCAAAACTCATCCAGGTAGCGAGTATTTCTCATAACACTCAAATTTATGGGCGCCCATCAAATGCTATTTGCAAAGTTTATTCTGCAATTTTCTCTTTACAATGAACATTTTGGCACATCAAAAGGACATTATGTACTCAATTTAATTTTGGTGTTGATATAAAATAATTGTCATTAAGTTTACTTTGTTTTACAATTTGCCACGATAATTATTTACTTCCCGTTATTATTTGTTAGGTTCAATATATTTGTTGAAGGCTATTACAGTTGTTTTAACAAGCACCAAAATAGTGCTCAGTAATTGAAGTAAGTCAGAAGACAGTGAATATTATTTTAATTGTCTTAGGCTTAGGTCAAAAAGAAGTATAATTATACCTCAACATATTTTACGGAATCTCAATAAAACGCTCATAGTTAATTAAGCATTATTTATTGTCCTTTACTCAACGTTACCTTTTAAACAAGTTGTTAAGGTAGGTATATATCCTCAACATCGTTATCGCAAGGCTAGAGGTAATGGCATCAAATGGATCAAATCGGCATTTTAGTCGAGTTGACATTGAACTTAGTTCAGAGCAGCTTATTTAGTTTCGCAATTTCATTGTTGGTCCCATCATAAAAAAAGTTTAACAACTGAAAATCAAACTCTGTATTCATTTCTGTAGGCTCTAAATTGTTTCATACGTTAAACACCGTCAGACGTAATGGAGGTAGCCGACATTTCCTAAAAATACACCTCACACTCAAACCATAGATGTTTCATTCAGACAATTTCCTAAACTCCTATTGTGTATGAATGAATAGTCAAGGGGTCCGGGGTTCGAAGTTAACCCCATTGGAAATGGTGCCATGTTTGACGTCATATCGTTTCTGGGACAGCTTGAAATAGCTGCGCACGCGTTTACTTGCGCATGGTACATGTACATTAAGTGTAATGTGGAATTATGCTCTGCGTCTTTAGGTCGTTGAAAACTCAGGGTTACGAGAAGTATAATCTTTAGTAATGTTATAAATTTTAATGTTGGTTTGTCCTTATTTGACGCAGAATTGAAATCACGTATGGATTTTTGGCATTGAGATAGGTTATATGCCGGAGAGTAACATAGACTACTTTGTCGGGTAAAACCGCATGCATAAACCTTGTTATTATAAGTAAACATAATAATCACTGTCAGATGAATTTGAAGACTTGGATATCTCAGAAAATAATATATAAATTACAGGTAAGTATAAATAACTATTACAAATGTTTATACTGCAAAATTTAAGTAGTAAATCCACTCTAAAGCTGATATAAGAAACCCCCGAAACTCACTAGAAAATTGGCGATAATTTTCAATCGGCTGAGCGGATTTTCTTGAAACATAGCTAAAAACACTCGATAAACAAACAAACCTGACAAACAAAATAATAAATCAAAATTGGTCCATCCATCTATGATGCCACAGACAGACACACAGGTACACACTACAAACTTTGAAAATAGAAAATACATTAATATATGACCGCGACGGGTGTGTGAGTTCTAGCGAAGCTTTGCGAATCAAACAACGATTTCAAGTTAAGTCACTGTTTAATAACACGTAACACAACATTAACACAAGATATATACAATAAAATTAGGTTTACAAGTCCATAACACCCTCTTTTTCGTCGGGGGTTAAAAATAATCTTATTCCAAAGAATACTAAACTAGCAAGACGGTACGCTGAACGTTTTGACAGCTTACATCTGTATCTCTCTCTCGTATACCTGAACCAAAAAAGACGCACAGCGGGATAAGGAGATGATCCTATCAAAGCGGCCCATAACGAGCGGTTCTGATGTCACTCACTCACACACAAAACAATAGCCGGTGATCTAGTATTAGTATTGTCTATGGATTTTCGGACGGAGGACTGGTAAACGGCTCCTAATAAAATTGAAGTCAGTATAAATCGTAGGAACCGCCGTTTTTTCTTCAGTTACACAAAGCAGACAAAGTCTAATTTCTAGTGTGTAAGCGTTAAAAATAAAACTCTTTTCTTAAGAATAAAAATAAACTTGATGTAGAATAATTTGTGTTGAGTACTTGTTTGGGATACACGGACGACGACGCTTGGTTAAATGACTGATCAAAAGTTTGATGAATCATGAGGCCCCAAAGTATTTAACTAGTTGTCCGGCGTTTTTGGGGCTTGTTTCTTTCCATACCATAGGATGCAAATTTAATCACGATTGATTGTACTTTTGGAGCTTCAATAGGTTACAAACAAACTCACATTCGCATTTATAGTATTAGTATTATAGTAACTCTCATAATTTCTGATAAGAAATGACTGGGCAGTTACTAGATATAGTATGACACAACTTAGATGTAGCATCGGCAAATCATATATCTACACTTCCCTTCCGATTTACACAACTAATAAAAATCATTAATTATCGCGCCATTCAACATTCAAAGTACTAATAAACATGGGTAATGTTGTAGGCGCACTCGTTTCGGGAATGATCGATTTTACGAATTTTGCCGATGCTTCATCTAAGTTGTGTGATACTGTACATATTGATGGTTTTTAGTCACTGATCTAGCACTATATGACATTGAAGTTCTAAAAACGTCGACCCCTAGTCTAAAATACAGTGACCTTTAAAGAGTCAATTAAAAATAACCTAGGAATCACATGATGATAAAAGCTCTGCTGGCCACCCTGACACTGAGGCGTCGTCCACCTGGCAGTGTCAAGTGACACATGATTGATGGTAACACTACCGGTTATCCACTTCTAGAGGAAACTATAATTATTCACTTCTAATAATAAATGATTTTCTTTGAAGAAAAAAAACAGTAGTTCTGTATTGTCTAGACAGATTACATGTGACAAAATGTGACAGTTAAACTACAAGAACTAAGACGATATTTCTTTAATTTTCGTTCTAAGAACCCGTTGTGATTATTTCGCTGCGCTCATCTTGACATTTAGTAGCGCCACAGAGCGCAATCGCTTACTCTATGAATTGATTAGTCTGTGGTTAGATGCAGCGTTAGGACTGAACATCATCTAGGATGTCTATACTCCATGTTAATTCAGGTAAAGTGAAATCATACTGTACATGATCTGGAATAATATGAAGGCATTTTCATGGGTCATCTACTGCATTCTTCAAGAATCAAAACCCTCGTGGACTCTTACAATTGGCTTGTTTTTAATTCCATTGTGTTTGATTACGTAAATGTAATTTATATCTGCAAGTATTTTAGTAGCTGTATTGTTCTTGGCACGTGGATTTTAGTACCTTTTGAATAACAGAAGATTTTTGGATAAGCCGAAAGTTATAAAAGTCACGAAAGAATCACAAATATATTAAAATTGTTAATGTATTGACAGTTTTATTTAGCACTTTTGAGGTTTTAATTAGTTATTCTGAAGAAACCTTAGGTAGCTAAGTAGCTATTCATTTTAATCAACCATGTCATTAAAAAAAATCAGAGCTCCATAAAATTCACTGAATTAAAAACATAATTTTATAACCTGCCATACTTTCTGCATGCTAACCCTCAAGTCATCTTCCGTCACTAATGGACCCTCCCCTCCCAGGAGCCAGCCGGACCCCGACCTGGACGTGCTTGTGGAACTCCTCGACGCATCGGCAGCGAAACACAAGCTCGCCGTCAGACCCAAGAAGAATCATCCAAGGAAGGTCAACGGAGTCAAGAATGATGGTGGAAATGGGAGGTAGGGTGTTTGGTTCCTTTTTGTAATACGACATTTTATGTAACTTTTTTTTACATATCTATATATTAAATGGGCTTGCTTTGGGCCACTGTTCTGCCCATAAAAGATAGTGACGGGTCCACAGGCTGAAAGTTCCTAGATTGTAGGATTCAGGAAAAACTGACTCCAGAAGCAAGTCATGTGAGCTTCGCACGCAGATTCCACTCCCAAGGTATATCATAAAATATATTTGAGATTCTCACATACAACGAGCCCTTTCATTTGATATGTCACACGATATAGTTTGCAAAAATTAAAAAAAAAACTAATTTACCCAATAAAGTATAAAATGGGAGCTCTCATGTTTAAAATTCATTTATTTTACGTCCGTGTTTAGGTCACCGACTTACATAATGTGTACCAAATTTGATCTCAATCGGTGCAGTAGTTCAGAGCAAATTGGCTCTGGCAGACGGACAGATACACGAGTGATCCTATAAGGATTCGATTTTCTTTTTGAGATACGGAACCAAAAAAGGGGGAAACAATGCCCCTGTAGCGGGGAGAAGATGTAGATCGAACCGTTTACGATAATAATGATATAGGTATTATTCTTTAAGGAGGATCTTATCATGAATGTATACCACGTTATGCAAGCCATTACCTACAATTTAAAATAGCAAAATTGCATCACAAAAGTGACCATGTCAAGGTAAGGCATATCCTTTAGCAAATCAGATCAATTATATAATCATTTAAAATAGACGAACATCAAATACCAGAACACAATTTAACTGTGTCAGCATTACAAGCTAAATCAGATTTCTATCATTAATCTGCTTCATTAGATATTATATAACAATGATATATTGGTTGTTAACAGCTGCCTGACCTATTTGCGGTTTCTTACGAAATTCGCAAAATTAATGCGATCCGATCCGCTACATCTTGCCACACGTCGTCGCTTACTCGATATTTTAATAACAAAAAATATGTTCTAGTTAGAGGATTACTATTAAATTATACTAGCTCTTTCTTTTTCAAAAGTTCTATTCTTCTGTCTTCTTCATCTTAAAAACACCAACCGGTTCTCACTGGTCTTCCTATATACCATCTTCCTAGCGATATTTTAAATGTGTAAGTCTTGATTTCTGCTAGTCAAACACCACGGCTTAAAGGATTTGGTTAGATCTCGGCACACATACAAGAACTAGGAACTTTTTATCCCGAGAAAATAAAAAAGCTTAGACCGCATGGTGTCAGCCAGTAATTCATGTTTTAGACCTTGTAAATATTAGAATCCCAATTGTGAAGAGCTTGTCGCAGCCAAAACCTTCATGAAATGTCGAGCTTAGCTACTTAGCTAAGCTCATGACGAGACAACTTTTTTTAAAACCACCAGGGTAAAAGCCAAGAAGATATAATAGTTACTGAATTTTGATGTACAAACAGATATACTCATAATCTCATTATACAAAAAACAGCATCAGTGACATATAGTAAATGTGTTCCTCCGTAAAACGACGCGAAAATATTGGAACATGCAATACAACTTAAATATATCGGTCAAGAGTATTATAAACATTTGACGGTATTTATGTCGGCGCCATTTTGCTATCATTTTCATTATGAACAATTAAACAAGTCGCGATATTAAGGTTTTATTATTACAAGATTTATACATATCGTGTCTTTCAAAAACATGCAGTAAAAAGGGAACAGGTAGTTTTTACAATCATTTGTTCAAATGCCTCCTCAAAATCGTCGAAAGAAACTTATTTCAGTCACTGTAAGAGTACTATCATTATAATTTGTGTTCGATCCTTCTGAAAGACTAAATGCTTCATTTGTAAAATTCTCTCCATACATAAATCTTCCATATAAATTATTTTCCAACGCAACATAAAATTAGTATTTGTCACTAAGTTCAAACGCGGCAATTTGTATTGCGGTCGCATGCATAGTCAACACTTTACCACCCGTTTAATTCCCAAATTTATCACCAAGTAAATCAGTGAGAAAAAAGTTATAAATCTTACATTTACTATTGCGTTAACAAAGTTGAATAAGAAATTTCTCATTGTAATATATGTAATTATCGTTAGAAAACTGTGGCAGTCGGACGACTAGTGCACCTGGTATAGACAGTGCCAAAAATGTTAAACATGCACCTGATTTCCTATTGTATTTTCAGCGTCTAATGCTTAGGAATTTTGGAGCTCTTATTTTGATGCTAAGTTTGTTGTTATCAATCGCGGTGTTCCTTTGACAATTGTTATCAAACTAAAAGTCGCTGTGTGGTCCAATATCTTGGCTGACAAAATTTATAATATCATCTAAAATATTCCTGCGTGACAATTTCTAAATCAGCCACTATCTACAGGTAATCCACCTTAAATACAGTCACTCTGGGTCAACGTTCCATTAAAAATCTGACGACATTATCATTACACATATACAGACAGATGCACAACTTTACCACTATTACTGGACCTTTCGAACACATCAGAAAACCTCTCTTCATCGTTTCATTACTAAAGTTGAAGAGGACGGGGCAGACCAATGTTTGCTGGTCGTTAAAATTGGCGTAGTCGCCGCTCTGAAAATAAAATCTACAGTACCTACATTATTAGCATTATTAACATGGCTTTCTTTACACCCACTCGCTCTTCAGACAAATGAACGGAGATATACAATTTCAACAGTTCTTTTGCCTTTTCATACAGTTTGCCCCAGTTTTGTCTACCTATATAACTAATTTGGGAGCGCTGTAGATGGCAGCATGGCACCCCAGTTTTCAACGATGCTCTCACATCATCTTGAATGTCATGTTTATAGATAGACAGTTTGCCGTTAGTGTTTTTATTGGCCTGCCCTATTTCGTGTGTTTATGCCTGATGAATTCTAGATTCATTTCCTTGATATGAATTCTAATATTATTAATATTTTTGATGTAAACGGTGATGTTAAAAAATGTTTTAAAACCCAGCATCCTATTTCACGTTTTTGTTACCTACCCAAAAATATGCATATTGAAGCTGTAAATAGTAATTATGCATTGTAATTATGATAAACTATAATAACAATGATAACCAAACTAGACAATATCAACTAATATTGTTATTTAAAAATACTTTTCTTTATTTTATACTTGTAGAAGGGAAATGGTGGCAATAGATCTTTCAGGTAAAGAAACTTGGCCCAGCAAGATTAAAGACAAAATAACGATCGTTATTACATAAACAAATCACTAAAGTTATATAAAAGAACCAATTAATTCTATAAATAATTACAACAAAACTTCATTGGCTACTGTATTGTTTGATATTCTCTCTTTTGTATCAAAAAAGATCAAGAAAAACCACAGGTTGGACGAAAAAAGAACAAAGTTCGAGATAGAAACAGCCACCTGTCTGAGGCTGTTAAAACGTGATAATGGATGCTAAATCCTATATAACGTTTTATGGGATTTCAAAAGAGCGCGTCATTATATTTTATTGGTGCACTCCGCTTTGTTGACGCTAGTGCGAGCGATTTGACATGAATTTCAAGAATATTGCTCTCGTTTTTATGAAGGAAGTTTTTGGGGAAGTACAGCTCTTGGAATATTAAAATTTTATTAATTTGTGTAGGTTGATATTGCTTTTCACTCTGTATATCTCAATCTCTGTTATTAAAACTGAATATGCAAAGCTTCCAGACCGCCGACCCGTACAAATGATGCAGGTTTCTTCTTCATAAGTAAATCTATTGATTAAAATTTCATAAAAAAATAGTGTCCTTACCTTATTTTCCTTTACAAATTACCTAATTGAATGTCAAATTATAAAACTTTCATGGTTTTTTTCATAACTTCGACTTTATTATTCGGAGATCGCTTCACGTTCCATTTTCATGTAAGTAAGCTATTGTATTGGTACTCATAAACCATATTAACGTAACTCCATAATCCCAATTTTTGCTCTTCATCAAATTAACCTACAAAATATCCTTTAAAATCTTGTCGGCCTCATTTTTAATAGTGTCGTACATGAAATTTACGGCCCGCTTGTTTCTTTTGATGATAATTATGTGGGGGCAGCGCTTGGAGGTTATTTTGTTAACCCTGTGCCATGAACTCTAATTGGAGTGATGAATTTGGGACGGCTGAACCATGTGATGGGATGTTTATTTTTGAGTCTTTTATTCTACGTGAGTTTTAATTAAAAACATGGTTTAGACTACTCCTATAAATAATTTTCACACCGGGTAGATATTCTCTGAAGAAAAAACTCTCAGTAAGTTAATAGTTTGCTCTGCAATTAGTAGTTTTCTTTACCTTGAAATAATATGAAGTCAGAATAGATTTTTCTATTCTTTGAAACTCCTGCGCACTGCAGAAATTGACTGACACAAACCACAGACAGACAACGTCAACTCATTTACTTTCTTACCAGTTGAGACATAAATCATAGGAGCCATCATTGAAACATGTGCGTCTGACAGATGTACGTACACTAAACAACCCGCGTCAAATGAAATGGGTTAACTGACATTTCGAGCATTTCCGCGGTGCCGTCAGTTTACTGCTGCATTTTATGTTTTCACTTACTACAGTATTTGCAGTTGTAGCTTGGTGCGGGTGACAGTAGCCGGAAATATATGAAAATGAGCCTTATATCTTAGCAATAAAGTTCATCTGTTTATTCAGTATACACACGTCTGTGAACTGCGATCTTGTTTTTAAGTGCAAAACGTCCTTTCAGGTTGTTTAATAGAAAGTTAACTTTTTAGTTATTTTGTTGCTTCAATCGTTATGTAAACAAAAAAAAATTCAAGAAACCCCCGAATGCACTAGAATTTTTTTTTATCTTCAAATGGCTGAGCGGATTTTCTTGAAGACACCTTTCAAACGAAAAATAAACATAATCAAAATCAGTTCATCCGTTTAGGAACTACTTATAATGACACAGATAGACACACAGATACACACTACAAACTTAGCACCACTGTGTTTTTATCAGTGATGATGTGGCCGATGGTGGTAAGCCCAAAAAGCCTAGAAGGAAACTGGCTCCCAAGTGCAGCTGTCAGAACACACCGGAAGGTACTTGGCGACAGATTTTCAACATGAGGGTGGTAGCCAGCCAGGCGATTATAGCATTGGTATAGTCATAGACTATATTTATATCCTTCTTGGTATAGTATACCTATCTGTGATTCAGATATAACGGTCACTTAGTTTTGAAGCCTAGATTTTTTATCTTATATACGTTCTGGAGATTATTTAAAATAGACTGAATTGTAGGTTAAGCTCTGAAATCATTTCAATACATTTTGTTGTTTCGTCCCCCTCATTTGTTATTAATGTAGCTTTGCGGATATAAAATCATTTGTATTCTTACAATTTGAGTGAGAGTAATGTTTTCGTATTAATTTTGCCACCCAAGTAGATGTTTCATTCTAACGTATAGGTATATTAATGTTTCATGTCAAAAGATATCAACCGAGTAATCGTTTAAAAAGTGTTCTTATACGTGGCATTTAGTTGGTGTATATAGTGTGGTAATTAGTCAATTTGGAGGGCCCTCTTGGTTATAGAGATAAAAATTATATGTACATATTTAAAAAAAAAATAATGCCCTAATTATTTTCTTAAAATAGAGTTCTATGGATATTACTTTAGATTTCATTAGATTTTCACCTATAAAGGTGAGAGGTGAGGAAAAAATAACAGAAGTGTTAAGTTTGTAGTGTGTATCTGTGTGTCTATCCATGGCATTATAGCTCCTAAACGGATAAACGATAAAACGATTAGGTATGATTCTGTTTTTTCGCTAAGATACCTTATCATAGCTATGTTTCAAGAAAATCCGCTCAGCCTTTTGAAGATAATCACATATTTTCTAGTGGATTCGGGGGTTTCTTGAAATTTTTATTTAATGATCGAAGCAACAAAATACCTAAAAAGTACAGACTGTAAAATTAGCTTCCAACGGTTCATTGACTCCTGTGGCCCAGTTCTTGTTAAACTATAAATTCGAAGTTTACGAGTAACATCCGTGTCGCTGCGTACAAACAAACGTGCGTACAGGTTGCGTTCCGATGCGGGCCATACGCATTGCGCAACATTGTGTACTTTATAGTTGGTTCATGGTAAAATGATTTTAGATTATGTTTACGTTATGTTGATGAAAGGATGTATAATGTTTTAGTTAACCATCAGTCATAGAAAACATGCAGAAGCAAACGTGTGCAAAAATGTGGAATACACCTAAGTGGTCCGCGGTCCTATTCTAATAAGTGGAGAGATACGCTTTCATATAAATGAACAAATTAAATTACTACTCGCCACCCATCTCTGAATAGGAATACGAATAATTTATTGCCAAACTTACATTACACTTAACAATGACTAATAAGTACTTAACTAAAAAGCAAATCATTAAATACACATATCAAAAATATGTTTGGCAAATGGTAGCAAACAGGATGGTGCCAGTGGGCATTATCATACACATAAGCGCTGATTTCCAGTTTGCCCCATTGTTCATACAAAAATTACTGACATGTACTTACGACTATTTCATGAAAATGTTACTAATATACCTTGGAGGAATATGTTGATGATTTCTTTTGTTATTAATCAGTAAATATACTACCATTCTTCTCGCTAATAACATGTTGATAACTTACGACCTATAACTGAGCTTTAATTTGCAAAAAACGTGATAAAATTTGAATTTCGCGCTCCAACCGAACGTTCTCCCTTAAAAAATACTATGACGTTTACGACGTAAAACAAAGTAAATGTGGGTAGACTTATTTATTAAATTTAGATGTGACACTTTATTGCAAGCTCTTGAACTGTACGTTTGTAGTGTAACCGTTGTTTCACCTGAAGCCTGAAGATTCTGAAGCCTATCAAAATTTATAACTGTAAGTGTAACTGAAGTGATTATTTAACTATCAAATTTCTACATCCAATCGGATCCATGAGGAGTTTCTTACATTGCTCCTTCTCATACGTATATTCCAAAACGATGGTAAAACGTTGTTTCATAGTCTGCACTACGCCCTCTGAACTACGACTCTTACTTGAATCCTGATACAACATGCTGTTCGTATCGCTTGACTGTCGTTGACCCCGACCGTTGTCAACCTATACAAAGCCTAATGCTACTAGTTCTCAAATACAACTGCCATCATTTCTAGCAATTAAATTTAAAAAGGAAAAATTATTAATTGAGGATGACATACCTAATAAGCAGGACTGTGTTGATAAATTTTCGTAGATTTCTTTTGTCAAAGTAAATGACCTCTCGCAAGGCTATCCAACCTGCAAATTACAAGTTTTCGCGGAAAAAATATGATAAGATTGAGCGCAATTTGGCTTGTTTCCATTACCAACACGACAGTAAAGACCGCAAGAATAAATGGGACAATTTCTGAAAAATGCTGAATTGTAATACATTACTATTGCTTTATCATACATTTGTAAGTTTCTTTTTATCTATTGCGGTCAGTTTAAAAATTAATCTTGCTATAAAGCTATGGTCACATTCATTTTTCTTTTATGGACCGGTGTTGGGGTAGAATCACTTGTATAGCCTATATATTTAAAGTAAAGATTCTAATATAATCAAAGCATGACCACTAGAAAGTGAGAAAAACCTTCAAGAAAGAAGAAATGAGTCACTTTGTTTTGAAAATATATAGTCATGCTTCTGAAAATTTGATTAGGTATTACATTGTTTGAGGATAATTGCAATTTCTTGTGAAAGACATTTAGTGTGCTGAAAATTCTTTATTGTCTTCAAACAAAGAGAACGTTTCACTTACATTTTCCGTCTATCTATTCGTCTGGTATTTTCTGCGACTGATATTATTTTGAAATAGAGACAGGGTTATAGAAGAGAGTGCTAATCTTTAGGTAGGAATTGACTAAGGTGAACCCGTTTAAAATACCACAACTTGAAATATCTTTCATCTATAACAGTTATTATTATTTTATACACTAGATTCCGCCCCGCGGTCTCCCGAGGGATCTTATGTTTTCCTGGAATAAAAAGACGTGTGGCTCTCGGAGACTGCCGCGGTAAAGCTATTGCATAGCTTATCAACTTATGCAATATAATTTTATTATTTATTTATTTTATTTATGCAGTATTTTTCTTTTTTTTTTCTTTGATATTAATTCAAGTTACACTTTTTGAGCGTGGTCCGATACAACCAATGCCACCTAGAGACGAGTTGCTGAACTAAAGAGACAAGCGTGATAGGCCCGCGATAGAAGCTATGCAATAGCTTAAAAGTATTCTATGTATTAATCTAGGTTATAAACTATCTGTGTTCCAAATTTCATCCAAATCCGTTCAGTAGTTTTTGCGTGAAAGAGTAACAAACATCCATACATCCATACTCACAAACTCGCATTTCTAATATTAGTGGGATTCATTTTGGCTTTGATGCTTCATATAAACGCAGCTTTACAAAGTATTTATAAACGTCAAAACACTCTTGTAATTTTTCACTTCATTATTTTTTACGACTTAAAAAATACTGGAAAACTTAAATGTAATTTTATAACTATTGTCTTATACAAAGAATAGGGTAGTTGACACTGTCTAAAATAAATGACCAAACACTAACCAATGCATAAAACATCTAAAAACACGTGGAAATATCAAATATGTTGTATATTTAATGCATTTTATGATTTTTAATTACCAACCACTAAGAGTAGATGATTTGATGCTGTGAAACTATGACGTCATAGTGTAATATTTCATACAAAATTCCTTATAAACTATCGTTTTGACATTTATTAAAAAGTAGCTGATTTGATGTGTCAGTCAACTACCCTGTTGGCTTAACAAATGAGGCACACAGTTAATAACTGAGATGACATATTTATATTCGTTGTTCTTCCTTTTTGAATACGGTCACCTGACTTTAGAAAAAGATTGTAACAAATGGTTTTGCCCACGCCTTTCCCACTTTTCAGTGTATAACATCGTTAATCTCGATTGGCTTAATTGAAGTGCTAACAATGAATATGTAAAACAAGTGCTTTGTAGTACCCGCCTGGCTGACAGGCCAATACGTAGTAAAAATAATAAATAACCTACTAACATTTATAAATGCGAAAGTTTGTGAGTAAGGATGCATGGATAAATGTTTGTTACTCTTTCACGTAAAAACTACTGAACGGATTTGGATGAAACTTGGCACATAGCTAGATCATACCCTGGAATATAATATAGGCCACCTTTTATCCCGGGAAAACATAAGATCCCTCGGGAACGCAGGTCGGAAGCTAGTAGTAGTATAAATTGCTTTAAATGGCAAATTTTTTTAGTTAGGGTCTTCTACCATCATGCATTGTGCATTATTTCCTCGCGTTAATCCTCATTATTGATACAATCTATTCTAATCATTTTTATAACTGATGATTTCTAAGATCAAATAATTAAATATTGTAGTGGTTTTCGTGGAAAAATCCAACAAAATTAATGTCACATAATAATTTATGCCCTTTGATATTTTATAGTAGCGAAATTCTTTCATCTTAATGCATATCACAATTTTGACTTTGATTGTTCTATTAAAATTAGACTGAAATCTAGCCAAAGTCTAGATTCGGGTGATGAACTGTGCGGTCGTTGAACTTTATAGTGACGTCACTTCCCATTCGGTAAGATTGACAGTCTGAAAGCTTCCGGCATGTGTTGTGAAGTCGATCTAGTTAGTTTTAAATCGCATAGCATTTTGACTTACTCCAACGCCACGTTCTAATTTTATGGTTTTTTGTTTGCAAAAATCGCTTTTATTTACGCCTTAAATCATAATTTAAACGTAAATGAAACGAAAATTATATTCATAGGTACTTCAGCACTGGTAAATTGTAACACTACTGTTTTTACGTTTTATTTTATAAATAAAGTACTTTTGTCTAGTGCACTTATTTATTTAAGAACCTTTGATGGTAATCGACTGTTATTACCACAGTTTTTGAGTAGGATAGATACCGCATGTTCATGATAGTATGAAACCAAGCGTGCCATTTTCTTTCTACCTACAATGAAAAAGAAGCGAGTTTTGCAAACCTTTGTTTTCAACCACATAACTTGACACAGTAGGCCTAGTGTGCGAGGCTGTATATGAAATATGACTACCCAAGACAATCAAAATGGGTTCTTGAGGTGAAGGTCATGTGATCAAAATTTTCAGATGTTTTATTGCTCAAATGCTTTGTCTTGCGTAGTCCATCTCGTTTACAGCCTCGCATGCTAGAACTAATGTGACAAAATTGAAGGTGCTAACGATCGGCAAACGGTAAAGGTAGTATCGAGTAAATAAAACATTAACTTTTAAACAAAAAGCTCCTTAAAGCAGCGTACAAAATAGAAATATATCTTTCCAGATGGCTGGTCCGTGTGGTAGAAGACGTGGAAGGTGGCGAGATCCGCACTCGCCAGGGACATGTCCCGGCGCGCGTGCTGAAGGAGAAGCAGACCACAGAGCGGGACCAATCCACGATGGCTGCTAGGAGACAGTGAGTTACACTTTTTCTTAATGTGGTTCGGTAATTTAGGAAGTCTATGGATTTCATGCACAAACTTACGTGGTAAGAGTTGTCACTTCCAATATAACTTACAAATTCCACCCTTCTCGACCGCATTCTCGAGGCATCGTATGGTTCATGTTTCTGGTAATATATCGTGTCTTTTCGCGCACAAAATATTATCAAAATATAATTTTGACTAACCTCTACGTTTTGTTAATATTTTGTGCGCGAAAATACCCGATATATTGCCAAAAACATGAATTGTGTTCGCGATAGTTTAAAAAGTATCATCGTATGGTTTCTCGGATCTTTTATTTATGCGTGATGGAGTCGCAAACATCCTTAACATCCAAATACTGAATTGCCACTTAGGCTACATACATTTCAATTGTGTTTTAACCGACATTTGACAGTTGGAATGTATGGAATAAACGCTTTTCAATAGGGTAGTTGACTGACATATCAAATCAGCTACTTTTTAATAAACGTCAAGACGATAGTTGATATGGAATTTTGTATGAAATATTACACTATGACGTCATAGTTTCACAGCATCAAATCATCTACTAATAGTGGTTCCACTAGTAATTAAAAATCATAAAAAGCATTAAATGTACAACATATTTGATATTTCCACGTGTTTTTAGATGTTTTATGCATTGGTTAGTGTTTTGTCATTTATTTTTGACAGTGTCAACTACCCTATTACACAAGGTTATTTTTATTTGTAATTTTCTTGCAGAATTTTATTAGAATATCTATCAGCCCGATCCGTCCAGTGTTTTGAGCTGTGATTTTATAGATGAGTCAGTCATTTATGTTTTCCTTTTACGCTCACTATATCTCTGCGTTAATAGATCAGTGAGTCATTTATGTTTTCTTTTTATGCTTACTCTTTCAAACGAAAAATATAAGAAAAGGGTAAAAAAAATGTTGTCCTGTCAAATTACTAGAAAGAGAAGTGACGTGACTAGTATTAGATAAGTTTGTAAACAACAGAATCGGGACCAATGCTCGATCAAAATAACCCAGTATAAGATGATCGCAAATTTAATGTGGCGCTTCAGTATTTGAACATTAGAGGTGTCCTAAGTATTGGACGGGGAAAATAAACATCTCACAACAGGAACTCGTGTGATCCAACCTTAATTATATCCTCTGACTCTTTACGTAAACTTCTGAACGTCTCCAGCTGACATCGATCTGTCGTCAGCTCCTTAAAAATAATAAATCCATCCAGCCTTTTATGATGCTCCTTATTTTGAACCGCAGCCGCCTGCGTTGCATATCTCCAGCTTATAATAAACCCGTATAAATAATTACCCGAAACATTTGGAGGGAATACGTAAAGCACATCATCAATATTATTTTAAAGCAGGAATCATTGAGGGACGTGGTTTTTACCACATCTGTGGTATGCCGCACTTGTATTTTTTATTGTCGTTGACAGATGCAACTGGTACAAGGATCGATGTACTTTATTCTATATCAGCTTTTTTTGGCTTCGGTTGCGCAGTTAAAAAAAAACTATCTGTATCAGCCGATTTAGCCCCAAGCTAAGCTTTATTTAACTATGAAAAACTCATAAAAATCGGTTTAGTAGAATCGGAGACACTGAAATTAGTCTGTCGCTACATACCATAGTGCCAAAATTCAGACAGAGACACTTTTAGTCTAATTCTAGAGATATACACACACGTTGGTTCTACAGTTTTATTACATGTATAGACAATTTTTGGTAATTTGGGAACCATAAATAACCTACAGGTTATGTATATAAGCAGGTTTTCCTTTATAAAAGATCGATGGAAATCCCTGGAGGAAAACCAGTTTAACAGAAAGCTATTCTGAGAATAAACATCACTGATATCTTTGCTGCTAATGTCGATTGCTCATTTTCATTTCGTTTGGTGAATCCAGATACAGTCAGTAACATAAGTAGCTGAATAGATCTATATTTACAAAACACGTGTACACTATATATATACATAATATGGTTAGATAAAGTAAACAGGTGTGTGATGTGTTGTAAATGTGTGTCTACAAAAACTTGCATTCTATAGATTATTACATCAGAAATATGTTTTGTGAACGTCAGATGTTGCTGACTGTATCAATAACCTTTTTTTTTATACAACCTGCTCGGCAACGTCAAATTATCATGCAAACCTAACCTAAATTAGGCATTAGAGCCATGAGGTCTAGCAGGGCAATAATATTGTACTGAATTTCATTATGACCCGCTGGTGCATAATGTGATTTGAATATGGAACGTCAACTAAATAATTTGTATGAAATCTCTTACAAAAGGTAAAGAGAGTTTATTGAAAATCGTACTGGCACTCATAGATAGACCACAAAAAAAGGAGACGCGATTGTATAGAATGAGAAAAAGACTGTGTGATTTGACTCCAGAGGTTTCTCGTAGTAGGTAAGAAAAGTAGAGTACAGACCTCGAGGATAAAGTCTTTGTCTTTGGCGGCTTGAACCCCTCGCTTCACTTCTGATACAATATGCCGCCCGTGACATAAGACAACAATCAAGGCTTATCTGTTTACTTTTTAATAGTTGTGTTTTTGCATTCGATTGCGATGAAACTTTGGCGAGTTTTTGTGCACTTACTAACTGTTGAAAAAAGTCATTGTAAAGTACACCGGGCATCAACTACTTTTTAATAATAGTTAAGATGTTGTTTGGTATTGCTTCGAAAAGTGCCATAAATTTTTATGATAGACAGTAAAATCGAACGTAAAATGATATCTTCTGCCATTTGATACAAACAAAGCGCATGACTAAGCTACGCTCCTCCTAACTCCCAACAAGGCGTGACGGTGGAAAACTACGCAAATTTGCCAATTGGTGTTAATGTCATCGTAAAATTGATTACCTATCCACGTGGGTTTAGTACATGACGCTAAGCATCTGGCAATCGCTTGTGTAGTGTTAGGTAGTAGGTGTTAGTTGACTAGGATTTATAACAAGGCTTTTGCCTTTAAACATATGTTTTTCACAAAGGAAAGTTGTTACTGCTATACTTTCTACTAGTACTTTATAAGCTGCCGAAATACTTGTGTAAGTGCTTGGCCTGCCGCCAAGTAAGTGCTTGGCGGCAGGTTTTCAACTTGAGGGTGGTAGCCAGGTGGGTATTACGAAGTACCCTAACATAAGCGTGCTATGATTTAAGAAGCTCATTAGAATCCAATATTGTCAATATTAGACATTCCTACTTGCACTGAGCCATCATCGCCTTAAAAATCATGTCTAGATTTCTCGAAAGCGTCAGAATTACGTGGTGCCCCCATGTAACTTTGTTGCAATCAATTGCAATCTTTAACTAGTTAGAAATTTTACAGTATTGAAAATGATTCCATGGACAAAGAAACACTGTTGGGAGTTAGTTACCAAAACTTAGAAAGGTTATCAGAAAACAACAAACAAAGGTCCAATTGCAACAAAGTTACGCGATTGTCCCACTGTTCATCATTATTTATTATGCAATTATATGTCTTCAAATAGTATCTTGCAATGTCAACATTAATTTCCAGTCAAGTGCTGGCATAATTGATACAACTTGTGAAAAAAATACTTTGCAGCATGACTGCTTTAAATCGTCAATCTGTCATCGAAGCGTGGCGCGATTACTTGTTACAAGGAAGCCGCTGAATTATTGCAACAGCTTTGCAACTCTCCGTTATTCAGGGCGACGATATTAAGCAGTCGCCGACGGGTGTTGGCAACCCTCGCTTCCTCGTCGTAATGAACTTTACCTCATGCTTTCTCCTTGTTTTCACAAGGTTCGGGTTGATTGTTATGTGTGCGGTGAGGGATAACAAAGGTCTTTGTTTTACTTTATTTTGGGAATTCCTATGTACTGAATCTTTACGCAAATTAGGATGTTTGTGTTTATTCGATGATAGCTCAGTGGTAGTGACGTCGAATGACAAGGCGAAGATTGTGGTTCGAATCCTACAAAGCTGAGCTTGATCTTTCGGTAGTTGAAAATCTGTCACCTAGCATCTTCCGGTGTGTTAATAGGCTATTATAAAATGCCAAGTTCTCTCAGTTCGTTAGTGCACATTTACTAATTCTTTTCAAGGTCAAATAATATGCTCACATGCACAAATAATTCAAACGATGGATTCCAGGTTATATTAATCACAGATTAAATTGAGTGGCGCTAACACCTGAAACATGTAAGCAATACTGCAAGCCAATATATAGATATTTTAAAATCTGTTTTGAAGTTCATCTGACAAATGTGTTCAAATACTAATATACTCAACCACGCGACAAGATAAAGTATCTACTGCTAATTTTATTTATACGGTACAAAATGTTTAACAAATTTTGAATTACGATTGAAATAGTTCGTGCATTTAATTTTATGGCGGCATGAATTTTTTTATCATAGACTAACTGTTTCCCGAGGTTTCATCCGCAAACCTGGAATGACACGTAGCATATAGTACTCGGGAATAACGTTACATCTTATTAATGAAAGAATTTTGAGGACTTTACATGTTTATAATATTATACATGACAGGTACTGTCTAATTTATGTTTTCAAACAGTCTTCTTCTCAATGATCGATCACTATATTAGCTTCCGCCCCATGGTTTCACCCGCGTCCCCTTAGGTATTCTCGAGATAAAAAGTAGCGTATATATAATTTCAGGTTCTTATTATGATCTATCTATGTGCCAAGGTTCATCCAAATCCGTTCAATAGTTTTTGCGTGAAAGAGTAACAAACTTCCTCGCATCTATAGCAACTTTCACATTTATAATATTAGTCTAAAGTAGGATCTATCCGATTTAACTATCCTGCATAAATAACCTTTAGTTCATCAAAGACATCGGTAAATCATGGCAAAAAATTCAAATTATTATAGTTAGAAACGCATTTTCTCGACTGTCGTATTGTGGTCGCTCGTCATCTAACACTACCCACCAATGATTGGCTGTCCTTGGCCACTGATACAAATATTTGCATTGCCAATTTTATTTAGTGTAAATCTACAAATACCTAATAATGTATAACAACAATGTCTCCGGCTACAAATAGCCTGTATGACTCAACAAATGTTACATGTAGCGGAAATGCACTTATAAGCTCCACAATAAATCAACTCTTAGCCCAATTAGTCTCACACTTGTCTCGTTACTGTCTTATTGCAGTTGGCGAGACAATGTAATTATTCACTCAAAATACCAGCATCATGTTCGCGATAATTTGACATTCGGATAAACAGTACAATTGCCAGAACTACGAATTTGATCATTTGTCCAAATTAATGTATAAGAGAAGTAAAGATGTGATTTTAAGGCGAAGGTTGTGAGTTTGAATCCTACAATGAGCTGGAGCTTTCGGTGAAGGAAAACCATAGCACGGTAGAGTACTTTCCGTACCCGTCTGGCTGGCTACCACCCTCATGTTGAATATCTGTCACCAAGCAACTACCGGTGGGGAAATTGCACTTGAGAGCCAGTTGCCTTCTTGGCATTGTAACAGGTCGGTAACACATTGACAACATTCAGAATTTCAAAATAAAAATATGTCTCTTTTCCACAAAATTTTACAGTAAACCAAAGATTAACTTGGGCTACCTTTGGGCACGCTCTTTAGCAGACTGGTTTGGGATGTACATATAGCTACATCAACAAGAAGTTTTCTGTATAAAAAGCCCACATAAAATCACTAATTTCGCATCCAGAAAATGTTACATTTGGCTTTGATCATTCGCGCGTTACTGACCCTGCAAAATCTCTTTATATCCTTCTTGAAGAATCCCTTTTTATAACCACACCAGATGAAAATTAACATGAAATAAGATACGAGATAAGATATTTATTTATTTCTCTTAATAAATTATAGGTAATTAACTAGTTCTTAATTTTTTAATACATTCTAATTTATTTATTTATAAAATGCACAATGTACACACAATGTTACACATACAGTGAACTAATATGAGTACAAGGACCCTTAGTTGGAGAGCGCACTGTAGTAAACCCTACCTCATAAGGTAACAACATGGGACTAGTTTCTGGTGGTGTATAGTAAAAAAATACTCTTAAAAAAACAGGGTTGCGTGGGCGCAACCTGGAGGGTTTTGAGGAATCGGCAGTTAAGCGGTCCCTTTTTTTGGTGCATTTTACCTCATCGAGTAACAACTTGAGACCTAGCCCATTCGATAGAAGTCATCGAAAAACGTATAAAAAAAGTTGGTTGCCTCATCCTATCCTGGCACTTTCTGAAATCGGCCAGATTTTAGGGTGCTGAAAAATGACCGATTTAACCTCATCGAGTAACAACATGCCACTAATGCCATTCGATAGCTTAGATAAGCCCGATGATAAAAATATAAGGTTGCGTGACCTCAGCCTGGAGGATTTCCTAGTCGGCCAGGTTTTATGTCGGATTTACGAAGGCAAAATTTATAGGAAATCGTATAGACATAATTTCAATGGTTTAACTGTATGAGATGGCTATGATACATATTTGAGTTCATACAAAATCGGTCAAGTGTGTGTCGGACCACGCATCCGATAAAATTTCATATTTTACAGATTTTTCAATGCTTTAAAATGAGCGACCCTAGCTCTTCGAGTTACAAGATGTGTATAATGCCATCCGATAGCTTAGATAACTCCGATTATAAAAACATAACGTTGTCTGCCCTCACCCTGAAGGATTTCCTAGTCGGCCAGGTTTTATGTCGGATTTACTAAGGCAAAATATATGGAAGAAATGCAATTAATTTCACATTATTTCAATGGTTTAACTTAATGACGATTGTTTTGATACTTATTTGAGTTTATAAAAATGCTGTCAAGTGTGAGAACACACCATACATCGTAAGTTTTCATAGCAGATTGGTTACCCAAAATAGTTTAAATCTAGAGTTCTTATGCCAATTTATCTAATTATGGTATATTATATACATTTAAACTATTTTTCATCCAACCTGTGAAGAACTTGCACATAAGTAATGAAGTTAAATTAAGCTGTATTATTATTAAAATTATATACTTATAGTTTGTGATAATTCATTCAACTATTGTGATGAAGTCGAAGTAGAATAATCGTACTATTTTCAGTTTCATTAATAGCCACATCCAAGTTAAATGATTGATGATTATTTTTCATGTTTATTCCGAGAATAACTAAATACAACTGTAAATATTATTAAATTTACAACGTGTAACTCTAGATGTATATATATAGTATTCTGGCTGAAAATAAACTTCCAAAATCTTCGAAATATTGTAGATTGTAGTGTTCTCGACCAAGCATAGCATAGAGTTTAGTATTTTAATCACAGTTTATTTACCCAATATAGTTTAAATTAAATTTACAAATTTGTCCGGTGAGGTTGAAGCAGCCCTCAGAGGCTATCTATAATATATAACTTTAGTCCTTTCCAAAAAAAATGGCTTACAAACGTTTATATCTACATATCTTCTGACTAACTGATTTTTTAACGGAGAGCCTAAACCACTGGGGCTATAAACTTGCGGCTTTTTATTCGTAAAAAAGTTACCAAACGTTGATTAGTTAAAAATCCGTAGTCTTTATCTTTGTAGGATATTTTGGATATTTATCTGACAAGTGACGTATGGTGATCGAAAGAGTGAGATGGAGGACACCATAACACTGATTTAGTTAAACAGCGTTTATGAATAAGAAGGCTAAAGTTTACCTCCCCATTCACTATGAACTTGAAGTTTGGTGATATTTTTTTTATACCTAATGTCACCTAAGTATGATATTTTTGTTCCAGAGAGAGATTCGCTTATTTTCTTAAATAAGTTAAAAACTATTCGTCTTAAAATTGTAAAAGAAATATTATATTTGAGATCCTCACAACGAGCCCTTTTATTTGATATAGCTGTTCCGCGCGGTTCCATTCGCATTCCCGGGGTAAAAAGTAGCCTATAACCTTCAGGAATACTGTAGCTTCCTATTAGTGAAAGAATTTTTCAAATCGGTCTTATAGTTTCGGAGCCTATTCAATGCAAGCAAACAATCAAAAAATATTAGTATAAAGGTATAAATGTCACAGAAAATAGTTTGCAAAACTTTTGTCTCACTTCGCCAGTAGGAACAATACAAGCAAGCTGTCTGAAAATAAACAAAACCCACAATAAGAAATATGAATAAACGCATTTAGGGCTACATCCACCAACCAAACCATCCGGATTGGATGACGTTAAGTTAGTCATTATTGCAGTTTGAACAATTTTGTCCCCTCCCCATACATAGAGATAAGTCGCAGTCATTGCGGTAACTACCAAACATTTTAAGGTTTTCTGAATTTTTCTGTTACCTGTGCTGCAAGTTATGCTTCTTACCAAATTTCAAAATTCTATGTCAACGGTAAGTAGCCGTTAAATTTTGATTCCTTTGCAAGTAGTTGCAAAATATGCGGTTTAAATGGTTGTACCTTTGCGTTTTGCGTTGACTTAGAAATAAGTTTTTTTTTCACAGCTTAATGGCAATTACACCTAAGTATTTGATATGCATTTCAACTTGATATCTCTACGCGTTCATGAGGAAAAGGTTATAATTATTAAAAAAAAAATATATTATGTGATGTGACTAAAAATTTAAAGTTTTCAATATTTTTCCTTTTTGTGCTATAAAACGTTGCTTCATGCCAAATTTCAAGACTAGGTCGACAGAAAGTATCCTTCAGGTTTTAATTCCCTTGCGAGTAGTCCGATCTGTTTAAAAAAGTAAGTTTAATCATATTTACGTTTTACGTATGTTTTAAATCATGTAGCGATCAATGCATAAATTAACCGTAATATATGGCATAGCATGGACAAATGACGACTACAAACAGGTAAAGATTTATAATAATAATAAGGTTTGCATTAGACTTCTGAAACAAGTTCCCCTCTATGGAATTCTTGATTAAAACTATAGTGTGTAAATTAGGTTTGGGTAAAAAATATTGATACATGAACAAATACGTATCAAAACAATTATCATAAAGTTAAACCATTGAAATAATGTACATTTTGCCTTAGTAAAAACGAGTTAAAACCTGGCTGAATAGGAAATTCTCCAAGCTGAGGGTAGGCGACCTTATATTTTTATTATCGGAGTAATCTAACTAAACTATCGAATGGTATTATTGACATCTTGTTACTCGAAGCAACGCTAAAATAAGATGAATAAAATGCTTTAAAATAAGCAACCCTACCTGCGTTAAAAAATCTGTAAAATATGAATTTCTATGGGATGCGTGGTCCGACACACACTTGACAGCATTTTTATAAACTCAAATAAGTATCAAAACAATCATCATTAAGTTAAACCATTGAAATAATGTGAAATTCATTCCATATATTTTGCCTCAGTAAATCCGACATAAAACCTGGCCGACTAGGAAATCCTTTAGGATGAGGGCAGACAACGTTATGTTTTTATAATCGGAGTTATCTAAGCTATCGGATGGCATTATACACATCTTGTAACTCGAAGAGGTAGGGTCGCTCATTTTAAAGCATTGAAAAATCTGTAAAATATGAAATTTTATCGGATGCGTGGTCCGACACACACTTGACCGATTTTGTATGAACTCAAATATGTATCATAGCCATCTCATACAGTTAAACCATTGAAATTATGTCAAATTCATTGTTTTATAGACGATTTCCTTAAATTTTGCCTTCGTAAATCCGACATAAAACCTGGCCGACTAGGAAATCCTCCAGGCTGAGGTCACGCAACCTTATATTTTTATCATCGGGCTTATCTAAGCTATCGAATGGCATTAGTGGCATGTTGTTACTCGATGAGGTTAAATCGGTCATTTTTCAGCACCCTAAAATCTGGCCGATTTCAGAAAGTGCCAGGATAGGATGAGGCAACCAACTTTTTTTATACGTTTTTCGATGACTTCTATCGAATGGGCTAGGTCTCAAGTTGTTACTCGATGAGGTAAAATGCACCAAAAAAAGGGACCGCTTAACTGCCGATTCCTCAAAACCCTCCAGGTTGCGCCCACGCAACCCTGTTTTTTTAAGAGTATTTTTTTACTATACACCACCAGAAACTAGTCCCATGTTGTTACCTTATGAGGTAGGGTTTACTACAGTGCGCTCTCCAACCACCTGTTAGGGTATGGCAAAAAGGAGTAGAGATAGCTTATTATATATTTGGTATTTACATTGACAATTGTATTTTTATAATATCTATGTATCTACTATGTCATATACAGTAAAAAACAAACAAAACCATTATAAAAAAATTAAATTACATTAGGTATGAGTGGACCATTTATTCTTTGATAGTATAGTAACATTTATGTAATAAAAATATCTTAAGTTTGTTCTTAAATATACTATCCTTGCTTATATCTTTTAAGGTATCTGGTAATTTATTGTAAACTTGAACGCATCGGTACTGGGGACTCTAAACATCTCCAATCTGGGTGTCGAAAGGACCAATTTATTTTTTCGGCGTTTATTTTTAACAAAATTAAATAGTTGAATATTGTTCCGAACAAACATGGCTATTTCTAAAATATATATGGAAGGGAGAGTAAGAATTTTTTGTTGAATAAAGTGAGGTCTGCAGCTGTCTCTAGGTCGTATGTTTACTAAAATGCGTATGCATTTCTTTTGGGAAATAAATAGGTCATTTGCGTCGGTGCTATTGCCATGATGATTCCGTAGCGGAACCATGCGTGTGCGTACGCGTAATATGCAGATATTGCACAAGCGGTGTTTGTGTTCGTTTTTAATACTTTAAGTCCGTAGAGAAACTGCGACATTTTTATTTTTATTTTTTCTATATGTTTTTTCCAATTTAGGTGGGTATCTAACTAATCTAATTATCCTTTATTTCTTCATTTCTTCTTCTTGGAATATTTATAAAATTGAAAAGGCTATAATAGTAGTTTATGATACTGTTGCATAATAGGGGTTATTAAATACGAGTGTGAGTTTAAGTACCGAGCCGTAGGCGAGGTTCTTAATATTATCACACGAGTTTTTAATACCTAATTATGTGCAGTATCATACGGTAATTTATCTAAACTCATATAAATAATGTAATTTAAAAAAATAGAAAAATCGATAGTATTTTTCTACCAACTTTAAAAAAAAAAAAAAAAACATTTTTGGTCAAAATGATATATGTAGGCAAAAACAATAAAATAAACAGACACCATAATCATATACCTAATCAAATCCGTGTTGCCAACTCCCAAAAATTCTTACCTCTAAAGTTCAAGTCAAAAATTTGTCCCAATGTCATCGTAAAATTGAATTGATACTGATTGATTATACTATTGATAGGTCCAAAGTGTACTTTAATAGAAAAAAAGTTATTTTATAGCATTATCTTGGGAACACAACTGTACTATAATGAATCATTATACACGGGTGTGCCTAAAGTGGGTCATTAAAGTACTGATTTTGATTTCATAATAAGAACATTACGATATGAGAGTAGATAAAATATTTTGTTCAATCTATTAATTCGCACGTATTCCCACCATCTCTTGGCATCGGCCGACGTGCTTGTCCACTGAGTCAGGGTCTAGGAGAATCCTCTGATTTATAACAGTGTTTATCATTTTCTGTCCTTGTTGTCACGTGAACACGATGTGACATTTAGCATCGTGCTGATTGGTTTATGTGAGATTTCTATTGAAATTTTGTAAGATAAATAAATGAATACCACGTGCTGAATAAAATGTGTTAAAATATTGATAAATAATTCTAGGATATTAATAATATGGTGTTCTTTACATCATAATGGAAAAAAACCGAACCCCTGTAGAATTGCTTTGTTGTTAGTATGTCATATTATATTGAAATTACTTTAAATAATTCTTTTCAGAAGGGTGAGGCCCTGGAAATAATCACGTATTCTAAAATCTCAAAGTCTACCAAAATAAACTGTAAATTATTTCGCTAACTTAAAAACAGTAGGTATCTAATCACATAATCAAATTAACATTCCTACAGCGTTATTTTATGCTTTTAGTGCAAATCTACTTTGAAAACCGACTTCAAAAAAGGAGGAGGTTCTCAATTCTACTGTATGTTTTCTTTTTATGTTATATATGTTACGCGATTACTCCGCCATTATGAACCGATTTTAAAAAAACTCTCCTGAGGTGGTCCCATTGCCCCCAAATCTCAGGATCTGTTAATAGAAATGGCAAAAAAGGCTCTTTTTGTAAAAAGTTTTTTACATCGGCATCTTAGAATCAATCCTTTATTCCCAGAGCGGTGGTCCGCGAGCTGATTGAAACAGAAGAAGAATTTGGTCGGGACATCCAGCACGTGGTGTCCCGGTACATGAAACCAATGGACAAAGCTGCCACTCCCAAACCTGTCTTCGATAACCGAGAGTTGCTGTTCTCCAACTTCAGGCAAATTGCTGAGTTCCATAATACGTGAGTTACAATTCCTTTAGATATACCATTCTTGTCTGTGTGTCATGCTCCACAAAAGGACTCGTGGCAATTATATGGTTGAAATAGAAAAATAAAAGAACTGCAATAATGAAAAAAAAAAGAAGACATATATACTTGTGTCCCAAATAATAATATCCCAGGATATTTTTCGTGTGTGTGACAAATAACATAACGAAAAGATTTTTGGCATTTACTAAAAAAAAAATTAGTAAATGGTAAAAATCGATTCTCCAAATCAGCATGACGCTGGTCTTCCATTGAGATTTCAGAAAGTCGAGTCTTTCTCATTAATCACTATTATCATTTCCCATTTAATTATAGGACGCACGTTAGATCTGCGAGCCAACAAGTATCATTATTTACATCCTCAAGATTGAATCCATATTGTATTGTTTCTGTAGAGTACTACTAGAGGGCATAAAGTACTACTCGGAGGAGCCCCGCATGTTGGGGCGCGCGCTGCTGCGGATGGAGCGCGAGTTCGACAAGCACGTGGCCTACTGCCGCGACGAGCCCCAGGCGCAGCTGCTGCTGGCTACCGACCCCGTTGTCCACGACTACTTCCAGGTTAGTCTTTTAGTGCAGTCACAACCTGCGGACGCGTTTCTCCATACATTTTGTATAGCATCGGCGCACACCGAGCCACAAGCTGCGGGAGTCGACCGCGTAAGCCACTAGTCGCCGCCACTAAACGCGATAACCAGTGGTTAGCGATTTTTTCGCTGACATCAAAACTGACAGATTTGAGTTCCTACATAGTTATTGTTACATACTTTTTAGTGTTTTTGAAGGCAAAAGGCTTTTTTTGTATCAAAAGTTATTTATTAATGTCTTAGATTTGTCCGCGCATAAAAAATCCTGAAGAGTAAATCAATAACAACATTTTTCTTTGAATAAGCCGTATTACCATAATCTTACCATATCCAATGATGAGGTGGGCGAAGGTGATAAGTACAATGTGTAGAAGGGAATTCTATCAGGTTTAGCTGTTGGAATACACTGGTAGGTACTCGGAGACAGATTTTCAATAGTATATTCCTCTTGAACTCAGACGCCATCTTTGCACATCATACTGAAACTTCATACGCAACACTAGTGACATCTTTGTTCTCAGTATATAAGTTTCATTCGATTCTACAAGTGCCGCCATCTGTCTGTAATCCATAAAACTACATCACAACGTAAATAACTACAGTTTCAACAGAGTGGTTTGAATCTGAATAAGCGCTGAGTGGTTGAATTAGTGATTTTACAGCAGATGGCGCTACGTGTTCATTAAACTGAATTAAATTATCGGCATTATCTGAAATTTATCCCCAATTATGTACAATTACTTTTCCACCATTAAATTATTGAATGCAAACATAAGTTTTTAGCAAGTTTTTTTTCTCGATGCTTCGACAATAATCATAATAAAATAGTTTCCATTTCATCAAAATTACTGCAAGTACATATTCATTATTTGCTTAGCAAAAGCAAAGAATAAAGCAAAAGCTTCGTAAAGCACACATCCGTATTTAGTCTTAATTGTACCTTTCCACCATGATAATATGCGAGCAAAATAAGCACGATAATGTCTAGAATATATAAGATCAAGAATGAATCTTTCCGCCATGTTGTGACATAAAACTAAAAAATTCTAAATATATTTTTAAAAGCTATTTCCTATTTTTTATACAAAGATCAAGAGAGGTAATATGTAGAAAAAAAAACGTAGCGCAAAATAATTTTCTTTGGAAATCGTACTTTTCAAGTGACAGTTGACAGGTCGAGGTCATTGACTTATCTATTCTCATCTTCATCATAGGTATTATTATAGTAAATTTTATTTAGAGAATTTAAGGCCAACTTACACTATTCTATATTGACGAGTTTATTTTTACCCTGAAATAGTATTTAAATACTAATTAATAATTTAAATCGTTAACTCAGCACAAAGCTAAGAGTACCGGGCGTGGACAGGCTGGGCGTTAGGCAGACGGCCAAAAACTAGAATAGTCCACATGCCGCCGCAACAGCGTATGATTGCTGTCAATTCCAACCGCTCATATTGGGGGCAATCGCCCGATTGTGATAAACATTATAATATTATTATTATTAATAACTTTTGTCCTTCTTGTAGGAAAATATTTGCGCAACGTCTTTTTTGAAAAAGTAATTATGATTGAACATGGTTTTTGAAATATCTTTATCATCATATTCAGATGTTGACGGCTGATCATAAGCCATTGATTTTCACAAAGAACGATTTTTGGGTGCTTGCATTTAACGGCTCTCAGTTAATCTGACTAGGTCATTAACACCGCAGTTGGAGGTTGCCCCTTAAAATGCACACCAGTATGTCGGTTATCGGCTCTTCTTGCGATTTGATCTTCCTATTGCCACTACAGCTTACTGCAATCTATAGGTACTAATATTAAAGCTGAAGTGTTTGTTTGAACGCTCTAAACTCCGGAGTTACTGGTCCGATTTGATATATTCTTCCACTAATAGGAAACTACATTATCTGCGAAGGTTATAGGCTACTTTTTATCCCGGGAACGCGTGAGAAACCTTGGGGAACAGCTAGTTCTTATAGAAATGTCAACACATTGCACCTCCATAAAATAATGTCCAAAATGTGTGTGGTGTAATACTATTTGCGGTAGGTAATGAAAGCTTGTGTTAACAGACACATTTGCCAAATGGCGATGAGGTAAATTGCACATTGTTTACATGAGATGTGGATTACTGCCAACTGTGGTACTGTATCTTGTCTGTTTTCAAGTTGACTTATCGAGAATGTGCTTTTTCGGGCTCTAGAACGTCATTTCATACATAATATGCTAGAATGTGTAATAAAGTCTTTGAGATAAGTCGCTTTTGTATAATGCTGAGTTTTTTGCCGGTTGGTTCACTTGACTCTCATCCGAATCAGTAAATAGTACTAATGCAAAATCTGCCTTTATAACCGCCGTCTTTGGACCTAAATGATAATAATTGAATTTTGATTTGTTCTGTAGGTAATTTTTGTGACGTTGAGTAATCATTAATTTGGCTTTTCATTTGATTTTTTGGTCTAACGGCCGCACTCTAAGTTTAATGATTGATTATCTTTAGAAATGTCCCTTTCTATAGCTTTAAACAAAGATAGCCATAAACAAAGATGGACAATCAGTAATTAAATTCTATTTGACGTCTCTGAGTAATGCTGAAAAGAGTCTCTTCATTAATTGATGTATCGTTCTACAAAAGGTGTAAATTCTACAGTAAATTTAAACTTTCAGTAAAAGGGAAACAGCGTCAAGAAATCGGAACACGGTTTTACGATAGCTAATAAGGTAAGACCAACTGGCCACCAACCTTGAATCCAATCATGCCCTTCTTGATATGTTTCGGAAGGACCACATAATGGCTTGTAATTTTTATGTTAGCACTTTTAGAGTTTTTACTACGCGTACAACATACAAAGAACCAAGAACTTGCTGTACTTAATTATTAACAGCATCTTCAATAAAATCGTAAAATATGCAATGAAATTTTGCGAAAATATAAAATTAAAGCACGTTACACGTCGCATAATGTTGTGCAATCACATAGCTGGATCGAATATATTTTACTAGCTGTTTTTTTTCGTCGGCGCCAACTGTTTTTCTTTTCGATGAACCGGATGATAACATGGCAGGTCAAAATAGTTATTGCCTGACCTATTTATTATGTTTATTTGAAAAATACGAGCTATTGAGGGTACGGTACCGAATTGCGATTTTACTTCTCACGATGCTCACGAATATAATCGCCGGTCCGAATTGAAAGTCCGGTCACTGCGCTGTCAGCGTCATAGTTAATCGAACCACTATATGACAGATGGTTGGATTAAATTTTACATCACAACAACAACAACATAAACCTCTTGAGATTGGAGCAAATGTCAATTTGACGTTTGGCTTACAGTGATTTCACATAGGAGCAAGGGCTCTGTAAATATGGCGCAGGTAATGACGCCATTCGTGACGTCACGCCTTCTTACATGCGTGCGCTTAAGGTATGGTTTCCTCCAAAAGCGGTGCCATCTTTAAACGAACGCAATATGATGGCCGCAAAAAGACGGCCGTAGGCACGTGGAATGTTCGAAAGTTTGACGGCCATCTTTCATACACCATTGGACACCGTCGAGACGGCCGTCATGCAGATGGCGGCACCGCTTTTTGACGTTACGGTGTCAATACCAAAAGCTTACCTTAAAGGTATGGTTTCCTCCAAAAGCGGTGCCATCATGTAGCGACCGTAACATAGTGGTGAATGACGTCGCTACATGGTGGCACTGCTTTTGGAGGAAGCCTTACCTTTACACTGATTCAGAACGCGACTTTGAGCGATATAATCGTTAATATCGTCCATGAATCTCTTATCAAAATGTTGGCTAATGTCACTTCAGACAATGATTGGCTTTCTATATCTAAAACATTCACAGACAATGATTTTACTATGACAGTAAGATATACAGATTGGCATAATTATACAATCGGTCATAAGTTACTTTTCAATTGTATGGCAAATATCAAGTAACTTTCGCGAACGAACGCGACGACTATAATGAATTTAATTCTGCAAAGATATGAGGGCCTACATAATTTGGCCTGACAACTACACTTTATTTTGAGTTAAGTTCTTTAAAACTTACTATACCGATGTGTTCTTATCAGAAAAAAATATGAAGTTGGAAATGTTCTCTGTAATAATTTGTCTTGAAAATTTATATCATGTATTAAAAAGCAACCAGTAAGTTCGACAAAATGATGTAAAAATCTAATGATGCCACGAATAATTCAACATTCCAGATCGATCGTTCGGTATGATCCACACATACCAAGGAGTAATTTCTTGGCCGGCAATTCGCGCCAGATCGAGAATAAATATCTATATGAATACCTCTTAGTCCTACGCATCCCGCTATTTCGTCACAACTGACTCAATTCCAGAAATAATGATTCCCGTTTTATTGTCATTGATTTGAGTCATTTTGTATGTATTCGTGGCAATTTGTTTAACTTGGACCATATTTTTCGGCGATATCCTATCCAATATTGAATCACTCCTATGTTATTACGAAAATAACGATCAGACGCTAATAAAGCTTCGGTAATTTCATACAAACTTATTTTTATAATTGCACCCAGCTAGAAAGTTATGGGTCATTTTTAATACTTGCTGTTCCCCGCGGTTTCACCGTCGTTCCAGAAGTTAAAGTAGCTTTTAGCACTCGGGAATAATGTAGCTTCCTATCATTGAAAGAATTTTCAGAAACAGAGGGCCTACTACGAAAACCGACACTCGATAGTTCGATCATCGTTGTCAAATTATTAACCAAAAGAAATACAGTAAACTGCCGAGACGTACATTTAGTGCTATTCTATTGGTTAATAATTTGACAACGATGATCGAAAAAATCCGTGAAAATCACGGCACTTACTACTTTTTGGTCGCGAAAAAACGAAACCTTAAAAGCTGTCTAGCGCTACGTGTTTAAACAGACGACTAATTTGTTGTTTCAGCGCTGCAGCGAATATTAACAAAATGGAGCATTGCTTAAGATAGCTTCTCTATACATAGTAATATACCTCAGTGCCTACACTCAAACTAATAAATTCTCTTTGTTTCATCGCACATGGCCTTTTAAATTGTTCAAAATGTTTCGAGCCTTTAGTTGGAATAACTTCATTATTATTTTGGTTACGTGTAAACTAGGTCTGTTGTAAACGCCACATGAATTAGATTTCACTGCCAAGTCCTTCTATTGTAAGCTGCACTATATTCTTGCCAGTAACGTATATTATGGGTATAAAGAGTGTTTACCCAGATAAGTTGTTCGTTTAGGCATCAGTAGATAGTACTCACACAAGAGACTGGCTGTCTCAAGGTACAATTTGCATGCCTTTGTGTTACTAACGCTGATGGTGTTGGCGTATAAAGACTCTATTTAGAGATACTACATCAGAAATAAACTTTTTGTTGATTGCCTTTATAAGAGCCTTAACAATCTAACTATCGTTATTTCCAGAAATTGCTCCAGGAATAAATGAATTTACATTATAAGTTAGTGATAGTTAATTAAGACAGTCTTTTAGATATACAACAAATTGTCTCTCGGCCATAGGTCTATGTAGTTTTTAAATTAAAAGCACTGCACTACAGAGCTGCTTGGTTATCCGAGAAGGTACAATTATGCAGTATAATATGGTTGACGCAACCTTTCTGTAGATGTCCATATTCTAGTACCTATTTGTTCCCTCCTCTTCAAAAAGTGTTTCAAGACAATATAGACTATCCCACGAGACTCGCATTCCAGCTATGAAATTTCATTGACTTACTCTGAAGACATTGCAGTTTATCTATGTACCAAGGTTTGTTTGTCGACCTTGATACCGGAAAGCCGACCGTGGATGTCCGAGTTCTTCGAGAGATAACCAGCACGTCACCGGAGAAATGGTGTTATCCTCTAAAAATCAACGGTTGCGAGTGTTCTATGTTTAGCAGGCGGACGCTACAGGGCCAATAGTGGAGCAGTCGCTTGGAAGCCGCGGTCGCGACCACCTCGCTCGCTCCAGCGCATCTTCGACCTTCGACCACTCGACCGAGTGAAGTGTGTGACTGTGATTGTGAACTCTTTTCTATACCAACCTTTACCAACCGCCCCGCGCAGGTACGACGACAAATAACGCAAATAGCATCGACTACCTTATTATTAGATCGACAGTTGGCTGTGGCGAAAATATCGTGATTTTTTTCCCCATTTTTCAATGTTACGTACTGGTGTTGTGTTACAAGCAACGCGTCTGGTTTATTTCTAGTGCAGCGTGGGAGTGCCAGTTCGAACGGCAATATTATATTTTTCAGCTCCAATACATTGTATGGATGGGTTCTCGTCAGGAGCGTACGAAGGACCCACTTCGTCGGATGTTTGATGACCTTGACCCATTTTACGTGTGCTATTTCTTAGAAGTCGTTTCCAAGCAAAATTCAGTCTTCATTTTGTATACAGTTTGAAATGTAACATTGTTTCTGTCTCGAAATTGGTTTAGTCTTGTTATACGAAACATGGGCTTTGTAGTTTAAAATTATAACTTAAATAAAGCAATTAGAGTATGTTTTGGTTAATATTATTTATGAAAACATCAAAATATTCGTGATTACTCCTTTATCTTAACTGTAGCATAATTTAACACTTTATTATCTCATCATAACAGTGTGTATTTGATCGCAAGAATTTACCTTGTCTAGTTAACGTTGAGACTGACATTCATCTACTCTGACATTACCGTCGTCACATCTGTCAGTTATTTCAGCCTGTCATATTTTTTATTTTTTTTCGCCACCCATACGCCGTCTAATGGCAAGCGATTATCGTAGTCTGCGAACGCTTGCAACACTAGAAACTCATCATCATCATATCAAACAAATCTTTGGCTGCATGTAGACGTGTTGTTATCTCATTTGTTTAATTGCAAACGATTCACAAACAAAGAAATTGGCGGGCGTGGCTTCACATCTATTGTCTAGTTTTATTGTATCTGGCTGGCATTAGTTGGGTTACTGTTGGCCTGATTGATCACAACAAAAGTATATGTGAACGTTTATAAATGAGATGTTATTATTATTTAATCATTGTCCACATTAATGTCAACATGAGCGATAGCAAGCACTCCGAATTGCATTTACGAGTGCCTACTGTGTGTGAACTGGTTATTGAATGTGCACGTGTTTTTGATCTGTCTCTCTATCTCCTACCCTGACTTTCAGCGCTCACTTATATTTACTTCTCATCTTGTAGACACTAAACAATCGAAGTCTTCTTTCTCAGTTTAAGTGTATTCCGAACCGGTGGTAGAGACTATTGTCATAATTGTAACTATCGACGTTCATAAGTGCCTTATCAGAGCCTGAGTTTTGAGGTTGATGTCTTTAAGCTTTGTGATGGTTGTTTGATTCGTAGGTATAGAGGTCACTTTCCCTTATCGAGGGCGGTTTAAATATTTTACATCTTTAATGTTAATTTGTTTTCATTTACGTGCCAAAGTGTTTGAATTAATAAAGTGACATTGCTTCAATTTCTGTATAGTTTTGCCAAGTGTTGCTCAAGGGTCATTTTAGTGAATTTGTATTATGAAAGCTGTTTTTCCCATCTCGTTACAATCTAAAGGTTAATTACATCTATCTATACTAAAAATAAAGCTGAAGGGCTAATCTCTGGACTTACGGGTCCGATTCGAAAAATTCGTTCACCAATAGGAAGCTACACTATCCTCGAAGTTTATAGGCTACTTTTTATCTCGGGAACGCGAGTGGAACCGCGGGGAACAGCTAGTATAGAATAAAAACGAAGTTGTAGTGAAATATCTAAATTAGTATCTTCCGCACATCTCTGTTGCATTTTCCTGATAAAAATGTTACTACACTTCGTTTTCTCTAATAATAGTCATACCTATTTATGACCAATTTTCATAAACAGATTAATTGCACTAAATATACTGTTGCACAATACAGTCAACAACTTATAAGAAGCTGAACTGTTGCAAATTCTATTTAGATTGCTAATTTATTTTATTTCATAGTATTTTTCAATTTATAATTTGACTTTGAAGCTGCTTTTACACCATCTTTAACATTCAAAATAAAACCCTGAAGATGCTCTCATAAAAATAAATCAGTTAAAAATATTTCTTCTCATTTGAGTGGCCATCAAAGCTATAATTTACGGTACTCCAGGCTTATGCTTTACATCGCCATATTCTTCGACATGAATGGTTTATTGACGACATTTTGTAATGGTTGTACCATAAAACTTTATTGATCCTTCGTAACTTTAACCAGGTAGAGCTTTAACACGACCGTATTATAGCTTTCATATCGAGAGCTCTAATGATCTTCTATCGACTTCACGCCATAAAAATACAGTGTTCTAATTACTTTAAACGCCAATAAATTTAAGTACATAAACATAATAAGCTCTATCATACGCAAGTAAAGCTGCAGATATTACCTAGTGTTTTTGGGTAGAATAAAACGCCTTAACCCCCCTAACCCTCTATTGTAGTAGTCTATAGTCCAATGTTTGTGATGCATGCAAAAGTTTTCAGATTTCCATAAAGAATCAAAACCTAGTAATAGCCTTCGAGGATAATGTACCTTCAATTAGTGAAAGAATAGTTCAGATCGGACCAGTAACTCCAGATATTAACGCGTTCAAACAAATAAACATACAAACTGTTCAGCCTTATTATTTGTATAGATTATTTAAAACAAATATACAAAATACAAACTCCTGTAAGTATATAAAAAAATCCTCGATGCGACCGCTGCTGCCGATCAACGGCAAGGTTCCCAGAAGGCTGGCAGCATTTCCTCTATGGATGGCCATGGTAACGCGTTAGCGGAAAAAGCTCCCCGCCCGTCGGTACCCCGAGGCCTAAATAAGTTTTTTTTTTTTTTTATTTTCAAATATCCACGTGCATCTTCCCAAACACTGCCAAAACATCATTGTTTTTGTAATCTTGTTATTCCGTCCATGAATTAATTGCCCAAACTTCTATTACTAAACTTAGCAGCTCTAACTCAATGTGTCAAGGCGTTCTATATCTGTCTAAGTCAGTCAGTCAGTGCAGTAACGTTGGAGATGCCACGCTTGGATTTAGTACGATTTTACGGTTTGCGCGAAATCACGGTACAACAGGCATATTTACACGTCTCTGAGTAAGATTTCACTGTCTGAAAAAAAAACTTGGCGTTTATCTGAAACAAGACTGATTTTTCAGCAGTAGCATCTCATAAATTTATAATAGTCTTATCTTGGCAGAAAAAGTCTTGCACCCTAGTTGTGGAACTCTCGAATTCGAAGTTGAAGCTGATTGACATAGATGGTTGTTTGGTGCGCGTTTCTTAGCGCTATCAGTGTATTGAAAATCGTCTACAACTTTGATTTCGAGAGTATTACGCAGACTTACTTTGAAAACTGCAACACAAACAATTGTCCGGTCCCATTTTACAAATTTTCCATAACTTAAGCTGTGCTAACAGAAAAACAAAACAAAATTACGACATCAAGTAAACTGTCAATACATAAGTCTGGTAATGAGCCAAGATCGCCGAATCGACCCGACGTTTGACGAATTTAATTTCACTTTCAAACACTTGTCTCATTAATTGAGTTGCTCGATAGTAATAGAAATAATGATTGCAATAATCGTTAGGCACTTCTAATTAGATCGGGATTTCGATTTATCAGGGTGAATCACTTTTTATTTCGATTTTCTTAGTTTTTTTAGATCATTGCAAAGTCTTAGGTCATAAGTTGTGTCTTCTGTCTGTCATCTCAGCGTCAGCTCTTCCTTGCTTACATCATCCCATAATTTATTTCCTTTATTCTAGGTACACGGTTACCATTCCAATCGGTAGGAAGTAAGAACTTTTTAGTCTTCTCAGTTCAAGTGTATTACGAACCCGTAGTAGAGTAATTTGTCGATGTTCTTATGTGGCTTATCAGAGCCTAAACTGAATAAATGACTATTGAATTTGAGTTTGATTTATTTATACGCTGATGCTGTTTTAGAGGTAGTTTTCATTTATTGCTACCGTGTTCCGATCGACCGCCTCATTTCAAATGGAAATCTGAAGTTAAAAAATACAAGCCATCCATTCAATCCAGTAGATCAACCAATCGGTTCGTCATTCGATATTGATTTATTAGTAGTATATGTTCTATATCAGTTTAGTTTTAATTTTCTCGTGTATTCTTTTTTCTTGATCACTTTTTTAGTCTTTGACTCATTTTTGGTATCTGTAATTGAGTTAATCCTACCATCTAACTCAAATAGAGACAAAGCGAGAAACTGTTTTTTCCGTCATAAAAATTCATAATATGACTAACAAGTATCTCAATCTCACACACGACCCCTTAGGT
Source organism: Tethea ocularis (assembly GCA_963555595.1). NCBI lineage: Eukaryota > Metazoa > Arthropoda > Insecta > Lepidoptera > Drepanidae > Tethea > Tethea ocularis. The sequence goes on from OY741958.1 coordinate 13,551,232, forward strand.
ATATAAATAATCTCCATGGAACTTCAGTGTCCTAGAAACGTTGAGTTTTATTAGTGTCGTCTAAATTAAACGTTCTTTGCCAAGGCTATGTTACGGTTTATTAACTATTTACGTTCAGATTTTATGAAATGTGTTCGAAGTAATACCTACGGTTTTTTAACTAACAGAGCCGGCTAAAGTTAACTTTGGACCCTAAGCATGCTGTAAATTAAGGGGTTCACTTATTCGTTCAATAATCAGATGGTTACGTATATACATCACGGAACTAACGTGAGTATGGTCTCCAGAGCTTATCAGGGGGAAGAGTCGGTTCTGCCGTCGGGTGCAGGTTATTAATTCGGGTAGTGGGTAATCTGTGTCCCGGTTATTGCAAGCTTCTACAAGGTATGGTAACCGTCTGCTTGCTCGCCGACTTCTTTGCTTAAAAAACTAAAGCCACATCAAATATTTACGTATTATTCTCATCAATACCAGCTGGTAAGCCAATCCGAATTTCCTTTGGCATTGCCAGATATTCATATATCACAAAACGATCTACCTAGGTGATAGGTAACTTGTATACCTACGTCTAACGTACGTATTTATACGTCAAATAATATGTAAAGTATAAAATTCGTTGGCAGGATCTAGCAGACAAGCTCGGCGACGATAAAGGCATCAGTGAACACCTAAAGCTACCAATACAGAGGATCAACGACTACCAACTCCTATTAAAGGTAAGCCACAAAACTATTTACATATTGTAAAAAAACAAGGAGATAAAAGTAAATTAGGAAGTAGAAGAACAAACAACAGAATAATGAATGTAACTAAACCAACAAGATCCTAATTATCAGATCCTAATTATAAGTTGAAAAAGTAAATTAGATTCTTTATAGTCCACCATAGGGATAATATCCATCAGAAAAGAATCATTAAAGCTAACCTTTCTAACTTGTATTTTTAAAACATGATGCATACAATTTTATAGATGATATGTCAATTAATGCACAACAAGAATCAGTAGATAAACTTGCATTTTATCGCTGCAAAAAGTATTTTGATTAGAGGACAATGACCTGATGTCGTACAGTATTGAGATCTTACTAATAGGTTGATATTTAGATTGCCAATTATATAAATAAATGCTGATTAAACTTTTAAAATAAACAGACAGACCGTTCCACCCGGATCTATGATGTCATTGCATCGAGAAACAACGTAGATCTGTTCATTCTTGAAAGTTTATTGTTAGAGTTGAATTTTCTGAAATGCACATCTTTGTATTTCACAAACTGAACAAGTTTTACAGTTTTAAATTGAAACGTATAATAGATTTCCTCTTGAATTAAAATACGTCCGTTGTTAGAATGCATTTCTGACGGCTTTCAAGGAGCCAATATCATGAACGGATATCATATCGACGGGACTACGACTTCACTAAATTATACTTATGAAAATACAAAACCTTACCGTGAAGATATCCAAATCCGATCCTTCCAAACAAGGCTCGATTTAATAGATTACTTTACGCCCAAGTGAATTAACGTTGTTTGTTTATAATTCCCAAAATTTAATTTGAAGTAAGACACGAATTTCAGTATAAACCTGTCACACGCGTGTATCTAAAAAGCGATTATAATAATAATGCTCATGGATGAAACAAATCCAAGATGAAGCTGATTTGCTAATAAATTGATGCTTGAGTATCTAAAATCTAATTTCTAAGCGCTAGGAGATACGCAATCGTAGTGACGTCAATGTATTAACAAATCGGCTTCAACTTTGATCCCGAAAGCATTACACCATACCATCCTACTGTACAGTATTTTTGTAAGAGAAATCATTCGTTGTGGAATTAACAACGATTAATATTAACGCTTAAATCCTCTAAATGAACTCGTGGGGACTGCAATCATCATCTGAATTTCGGAAACCTCTACCCTCTTAGGGGTTGAATTTACAAAAATAATTTCTTAGCGGATGCCTACGTCATAATAACTATATGTGTGCTAAATTTTTATCGATCTGACCAATGGTTTGAACTGTACGTGGATAGATCAGTCAGTCAGTAATGCCCTCCTTCTATACATTAGATTAAAAATCCTTCTTTTTCTCCCAGGAACTAGTAAAATACTCGAAACGTCTCGGCGAAGATTGCACGGACCTCCAAAAGGCGCTAGAACTCTTCCTCAGCGTTCCCAACAGGGCGACAGACAACAAGTTCGTAGCTAGCATAGAAGGTTACCGCGGTAACATCTACAAGCTCGGCCGACTGCTCACCCACGACTGGTTCACCGTCACCGACTCCGAAGGGAAGCCAAAGGAGAGATATCTATTCTTGTTCAAAGCGAGGATCTTGATCTGCAAAGTTAAGAGAGTGTCTGATGACCGCTCAGTGTTCTTGCTAAAGGATATTATCAGGGTGAGTTTTTTTTAAATTGCTACAATTGAACCAATGTACAGATAGTTCAATCGTGGAAAACATTGTGTTTCGGGAAAAAAATAAGTATGGCCACATCATTGCCTAAAAAATACTATTGTAGTAATAATCTGAGCAAGTAATCCAATGTAATTAAATTCTAGGAAGAAAAAAATTGCTTCAGGATGTTTTCAAATCTATATATCTATAATGAGTAGATTTTATAAAAAAAATAGGCATCGAAACATACACCACTATCAAAACTAATAACACAATTTTCTATGAAATCCACAAGCTTCTAAAAATAAACTTCCATTCATACAAACTAGCAGCTGTTTTCGCAACTACCGATCTCAATACCGTTCAAATTTCGAACGCCTAAAATAGTCCAATTTTAAAACGCATCCATTCGTTATTGGCCTGATTCCAAAAACTCTTTCCATAGCTTCCGGAGGTCGAGGTCAAGGATCCGGGTGATCAGTTCAAGTTCGAGCTGGTGAATAAGGATCCTGTACTCAGTGTTACCCTCACTGCTCATAAAGAGCCCGTCAAACCCGCTTGGCTCGCGGAGATCAGGCAACACGCTAGTGACGCAGGTGAGTGGGTGAAAGTGGCTAACAATTTTAAATTCATCTTGCAGTTATAGAAAATTATAAAGTGAAATACATTTTTATTTCGTATTTGTAAAGTATTTGCAAACTATTCCTAGTTTGAATGTCAATTATTTACCTCCTTACAGTTGCTTTAGCCGAGCACGCAGCGGACGATTTGCAAGTACTACCACCAGTAGACCTTATACCTTCTGAAGCTGAGGAGAATAAGAAGAAAAGGGAGCATACAGAAGAGGTAGCAGAAATACAAGAAGAGGCCAAGAAACGGTCTCGAGTCGAAGAGATCGAAGTAACGCAAGTATCGACTAGAGAGGAGTCACTACAGCAATTAAAAAACAAGCGGAAAGCTTCCGTGGAAAGTGCTGTAGCTACAAAAATCTCTAAATCTGAAGTTGTAGAAGTCTCAACTATCAGTGAAGGGCAAGATACTGCAGTCAATACAGTCAGTAGTGTGACCAAGAGTGAAGTCACAACAGATTTACAAAGTAAATCGTCTGTGACAGTTGACTCCAAGGTCACTGAAATATCAGAGTCCGCTACATCACAGTCGGAACAAACTCAACAAACTGTCAAAGCGGCTATTGAACAAACATCTGAAACAAAGGTTGAACAAGCTTCTGAACAATCATCAGTCGAAGTTAAGAAGTTTGTACAAAGCTCTCAGCAACAGACATCTACAGAACAAACTGTTCAGACATCGTCTGTTCAACAAGTATCATCACCAGAGCAGAAACAAAAATCTGCTCAAATATCAACAGTTGAATTAAAAACTCAAGAATCCGTTCAACAAGTATCTGAATTGCAAAGCAAGTCTACTCAACAATCCATTTCAGTTGAAGAAAAGGCAGCTAGTGTTCAAGAAACATCTGTAACATCTGCTGAAGAAAAATCTTCAGCTCAAATAAATCAACAATCTGCTGAGCAAACTAAGCAACTAGCAGAGACCAAAGCAGATAGTTTAGCCAAAGCAGAAGAAGTAATCGGAAGTGGCGCTTCATTTGCAGACAACGGTACTAAAAACGGTCAAACTGTAACCACAGAGGAAGCAGTTGACGAAGATATGACGTCGAGATACAGCCGCAGTTCGCGGCTCTCTGGAGGTAATTACATTATATATTGAACCAACATTAACGCTGCCAACGAAATGTTCTTGTAATTTGAATATAGCTTTAATTATCACCAATTAGTGTTGGCTCCTAAAAACGTTAAAAAAAACTGGTTAATTTGTAATATTCATTGGCAGTGTTATTATATTTTTAAAACAGATTTATAAATAAGCCAAGTAAGTAACACACGACATAAATATAACTTTTAACTTTTAACAATAAACTTGTCCACGTAATATTTCAGAATACTCCAGTAGCAGCCGAAAATTATCATCAAGCGGTCGCTATGAATCATCTTCTACTAATGATAGTACTGGCCTATCTTCCTACTCGCGTCGCGAAAGTGGTTCGCGCATAGAGAGTGGGAAGTATGAGACCGGAGGCGCTCTTGAGGGTACGGCTTCAAGCCGATACGAATCGAGATTCTCCAGCTCCACCGCTAAGATTGATGGTGGATCCAAATATGGAATAGAATCCAGTTTCGAGAGCAAAACTGAGGGAACCAAATATGGCATTGAATCTGATTCCGCCAGCAAGATCGACAGCATTGCTTCCAAATACGGACTGGAATCTAATTATGAAAGTAAAGTCGAAGGTTCAAAATATGCCATCGAATCTGATTCTGCCAGCAAGATCGACAGCATTGCATCCAAATACGGATTGGAATCCAAATATGGATTGGAATCTAATTACGAAAGTAAAACTGAAGGTTCAAAATATACCATTGAATCTGATACAGCCAGCAAAATCGACAGCATTGCATCCAAATATGGCAAAGAAAGACGTAGTAGCTCTAAATACAGTTCGCAAGCATCATACGATGGTGAAAAGATCGAATCATCGTCTAAGATAGAATCTAGCTATGAGAGCTCTAAGAACGGCGGGTCCTCTTACGAAAGCAAGTACTCCAAGAAGGCCATTTCTAATGGATCAGTTACCACCGGTGACTATCAATCTGCAACGTCAGTTTCTAAATCCGAATCTCAAGACGGCAGGCCAATATTCACGAAGACTCTTGAAGGCCAAAACATCGAGCGTAAGTATGCAGGAAAAATAAAAAAAAACACTCCATAAAAGTAGACACACCTTAGTGCTTGTATATACGCTTTTAGTAAATTAATTTACACTACACATTACTCTAACAATGCTTTATAGTACTTCTATTCATGTTTTATATTTATTCTGTATTTAAGGAGTTCGTACGGTATACATACAATACTCAAATCACTATGAAGAATTTTATAGAAATTAAAACAGTCTATAAATTATAATTCCAAAGACATATGCGAAACAAATGACATCATCTAAATATACAAACCGTACGGACTCTCCTAACAAAACCTTGAATCTACAGCTGGTGAGAACGTTGTCTTCGAATGCGAGCTTCGTGATTCTGTGGATCCTGTCGTGGTGACCTGGCTAAAGGACAATAAGCCTTTAAACGATCGCCTTATGGACCGTTGTTCTATATCATCTGAGTCTGGTGGTAGTCTCAAACTGGAGCTCAAGCACTGCAGGGAAGATGACTCGGGAGTGTACACAGCGAGAGCTGAAAATACTAAGGGGAATACCCATTGCACGGCTCAGTTAGTCGTTCACGAGTGTGAGTTCTCTTTTTATTATTTTGTTTATTTGGAGGAAGTAGTTTTATTTGGTGAAATCCTTTGATTGAGTCCATAATATTTAATTAGACAAACTTTGTATATTTTACTCTACTTTCTCCAAACGCACTAATTTAGGTAATTTTGATATGCATTATTACAATGAGATGATTATTATTTTTATTTATTTAATTATAAATGTTGTATCGTATGCATGATTCACTGCAAAATCATCGATTAAGACATTGTAAAGCGTATAACATGTAGTTTGTTACTTGGTCAATCTCTCATAATTTTCCTGTATTTTGCACTTAAAAACGTATCTTTCACTTATAATTGGGCATGCAGCACCTATAACGCTCAGTTAATAGACGAAAAGTATCAAAATTGTTATAAATATCTTGAAATATAATAATTATAGTGACTCCAGAAGAAAGGAAACAAAGGAATGCTCTCAAAGCGCCGTACTTCGTGGTAGCGCTGAAGGACACAGAAATTATGGAAAACACCTACTTGCGGTTCATGGTCAAAGTGAAAGGTGACCCTAACCCTGATGTTAAGTTGTAAGTATTATATTGTATATCTTTCATCTCGTATGTCATCATACATTTTTCTGACCGCTTTTCTCAACTCATTGGGTAGGGCTTCGCTGGAAATATCTTTTAGAAATCCATGATTAAAACAATTAAAGCGAATCTTGAATGTAGTAAAGATCAATGACAATCGGTTGCTAAAATGGATTTTCTTTAGCCATAGCTTAATAATTAATTCAGATTGTTTAATTTAATCTCATTTGATTATGTAGATACAATAACGACAGAACATTTAAACTTTCATAATCATTAAACTAAGGCTACGGGACAGAACACACTAGGTGTTCACTTAGATTAATTAAGCTGGCATTATACGGTTTCTTTTCATACTTTCGATCCGAAGCTCAGAAACCATTTATTCAAACTAGAACTTATGAAGACTGTAGACAGTACGCAGCTACGTAAGCTAAGTTAGCTCGCAGTCGGGACTTTCTTCCTTCAATTTGAATTTGAAAGGACACCTATGAAGTTCAAAGCCACTTAAGCGAAAGCTTACCAGCACCAGGAAAACAACTAATCAACAATCGGAAACTGAAAAATGGCAAGATTTCTTCCTTATTCGTACCATCTCATATTATTGTCTTCCTCCAGCTACCGTGACAACAAAGAGATTGTAACTACCTCTGAATCGGACCGCGTGTCTATAATCCGCACGCGCGCAGACAAGGGTTGCTACGAGCTCGTGATCGCAGACGTGTCGCCCGCCGACGCCGGGAAGTACTCCTGCAGGGCTGGCAACATCTACGGGGACGTTGAATCTGAAGCCACCGTTACTGTCGTTGGTATGTAAAAAAAGAAAAACAAAATCAAAACCTTTTTATTCAGTTTAGGCCCTGATAAGGCACTTATGAACGTCGATAGTTACAATCATTACAATAAACTCTACCACCGGTTCCACATACACTTGAACTGAGATGACTGTATGTAACTAATGTGATCGTCTTTTAATCTTCATTACCGAGTTTAGGCCTCTCTTTTCTTTCTGGCCGTGTCACACTGGCGGAAATTGCTGTATTATTTTTTGCCAAGGGGGGACTAATTTCGCTGATGACTTGAGCCTAATTTCTGATAGGTTAACTTCTTATGTCAAAATCTAGGACACACTTGGTGGAGTTAAGCTGATTGTGAACTGTATTTCTTAAAAATTGTATTGTTAGTAGTCCTTATCAGGGCCTAAACTGAATAAATGAGTTTGACTAGAATATGGTGTGTAAAATATTGAGTATCCTACCATACACGATAAAAAAATAAGCCCTTGTGAATGCAACTGGCAGTTATGGTGACGCTATACGAGAAATTACGATTCTAAATTCAGTTTTTCTCTGCATTCATTGTTGCAAGAGATTTGTAAAAAATATATGTATAATGACGGGGAATAGTTTTTTTTAAATTTACTTTTTAATGAGTTACGTCCGAAAATCGTTAATATGCCCCTTTTTAAATATATATTTTTTTTTCTCTTATTTGTTCCATGCAATTAACTTAAAAATATTAAAATACATTCTGAGATCTAATAGAAAGGGAATAGTTTTCTTACATTAAAAAAAGGCCAATTATTTTTTAAATAACATTAAACCTTATTTTTTAATAAAAGTGCGTTTCGCCTGTCACCCTTGTCTACTTCAATTTAATAAGGGACGGAGACATAGGAGGATCCACTTAAGAGACTATTTACATTAAACCAAAAATCTATAACTGGTTTTGAATATTCAATAAATACACCAGTGACCCAATTGAGTTAACAAAATCGAAGTAACAGCATAATAAACGTAATAATGAATGGTGTAGAGACGTAACGGGCTATAAATATAAGTGTACCGCATTTTTAGCGGCGTTTGGACGCCCTCCAGCGTTTGTTTATGAGTCGTCACGATTACTATAAATAATCCACCATTTCTAATCTATACTGAACTTTATGATGTTCGAAAACTGTTATAAGTTTCCTTCTTATTTTAAAAATATTCAAGAGCTAAAATTACTAACACTGCAAATCAAATACGCGCGCGTAATACCGACGTTGTTTGATGTAATTTATTCTTTGACATCAACTATTTAATCAATAATATTAGTAAGATTGTCAGGTCATTGTATTATATTTGAAAATTAACCTTAGGTGGGTAAAGTCAAAGTAGATATTACATCAATAAAAGAAAGAAAACCTTGTTTGCGAAGACTCGAGTCGAAACCTACCAATATCATAAATGCGAAAGTTTTAATATTTGTTACTTCTTCACAATCAAACGGCTGAACCTATTTGGTATGGAGGTAGCTGACACCCTGGATTATCCCATGGGCACATAAGATCCCTCGGGTTCATGGGTGAAACCGCGAGGCGGAAGCTAGAAGTCATAATATGAATAAAATTGTTATAGAAAATACTCTATATATTAAAACAAAATGCGATCCTTTTATTCTTATGGTGTAATATTGTGTGTACCAATAGATGATAAGAACATCTTCGGTGAACTCCCACCCGGAGGCGAGGGCCTGTTGGCCAAAGGAGAAAAGGCTTCGTTCACGTGGAAGCGCGATGGACAGCCTTTCGACCCCGAAGAGAGATTTAAGGTACTGTTGAATCTTGGATTTGAATTGAAAGCTATATGAAACCTGCTTAATATGCCAAATAATTATATAAGTATCATTTTCGACTACAAATGTATTTTGGCAAAAGAGACGTGTAAAGAATTGAATTGAGTATACGCTGCTTTTCCTCTCCTCAGTTGGATAGTAGCAGTTTTTCACTATCAAACAGCTACAGGACCAGAGATGCCCACTTATCAGACAGTAAAGAAACGGTCAAACTGACGCATATTCCGCGCGATTTTACCAGCGTTAATGTCCTCTTAATTATATGGATGCGTTCAAATTGGTGCTAATACTCGTAGTAGCGTGAATTGCAGTGAAATTTAAACTGCTTTTTGCAGTTTGGTCAGAATTCCCATAATCCACACTATACTAACTTCTAAGATTCTTCTACTATCGCAATATTTCTACGTCCAAAGATATTTTTTTCGACTGAGAGAGACACGCGAAAAGTGCCTGCCGTTACATTGAGAACAGAAATAACTAACAGACAGAGAGCATTACATTGTGATCCTATTTACATATAGGCATATTGACCCAAGGCCAAGGTGAGCCACTGGAAGTAAATGACTAGTCATCATAAACTAGGGTTTGATCGTAGATGATTACTTAAGTGCTTGTTTGTAAACTGTATGAATGGACAGGTGTTACTAGGCGACGACGAGGACTCCCTGGCGCTAGTGTTCCAGCACGTGAAGCCGGAGGACGCAGGGCTGTACACTTGCGTCGCTAAGACCAGCACTGGCAACATCTCCTGCTCTGCTGAACTTACTGTGCAAGGTACTGCTTACTTTGACATTTGGATTTCTTCTTTTTATATGTTTTAATGGCAAATGCTTGCATTATGTAAGTCTTGTGCGAAACTATGCTATAAATTCTTCCAATGTGGGACGGGATCCCAATATGTGATATCGTTACGAAAACTGAAACCGTGGATTCTGTACGTTATTTCGGAAAATGATGCGTAGCGTTTATAAAATTCTACTAATTTGCAGTTTTTATAACTTAAAATATCGGTGGTAACCACAACACACTACAAGACCACAACACACTACACAAAACCGATTACGCTACCGTCCTCGACGGCGAGGACCGCCGCGACGTCCCACTCAGTCTCGTCCCGTTCCAGCGGCCCGAGCTGCCAATAGTAATCCGACCGCCCCCAATTAGTCGTAACTCGTACAAAGTCCTCCCCTTCCCCCGGTAACGCCCTGAGCCGAGGTTCGTACCCCACTCGGGGGTGCCCTCAGGTGTGGTTACCTAAATGTTACCCGGCTGAGAGCTCTCTGCGCTCGCCGATTGTCCGGTAAGGTTGGAGCAGCCATCAGAGCTACCAACTTTAGTCCTTAAAAAAAAAAAAAAAAAAAAAAAAAATATAAAAAAAAAAAAAATCGGTGGTAACACGGACAGACGGACAAGAGAGATATCTTATAAGGGTTCCTTTTTTTACCTTTTTGAGGTACGGAACCCTAAAAACTGCGAACAAAGTCGTTAATTTCTTGAATCCTCTTGAATGACTTAAAGGACCATAATGGCGCACCGAATCCATGGTAAAATGTTTCCTTACGATGTAACTTTCACCCACTATATCATTAAAATAACATAAACTTCCTAAAAACTCGAGTTTTTGTTGGATTAGTCTAAAACACATAGTTGATTGTCAAGTTCCAGTCGCGATTTTAGGAAGAGGTTTTTGAAGTAGTTTGGTGTAACACTAGGGGCTGTCCACGAGTTGCACCGCGAGCCGGAGAAGCCGCGGCTGGTGATCGAGCACCGCGACGCCATCGTGTCGGCCGGCGGCTCCGCCATGATCGAGCTGCAGTGCAAGGGGTACCCCAAGCCCAATATTGTCGTCAAACACGACGGGAAACTCGTCGAGCCTGATACTAGGCACAAGTGAGTGCACCATTTTTGTCCCAAATCTAGATAGATGATTGTTATTTTAATAGAGTAGTTGACTGACTTATCAAATCAGCTACTTTTTAATAAATGTCAAAACGATAGTTTATATGGAATTTTGTATGAAATATTACACTATGACGTCATCGTTTCATAGCATCAAATCATATACTTTTAGTGGTTCCACTGGTAATTAAAAATCATAAAAAGCATTAATTGTACAACATATTTGTTTTTGCCACGTGTTTTTCGATGTTTTATGCATTGGTTAGTGTTTGGTCATTTATTTTTGACAGTGTCAACTACCCTATTACATCATATTCGATCATTAGATTCCTCATGTTGCGGGAGAAACTAGTTTGACATAAAATTACATTTACGATGTGAAACCACTTTTTTTTATCACTATTTCAATTGTATTTTTTGCCATGGTGGATGCAATTAATGGTGTATAAAAACTAGTTTATATGTTATTCTAAGGTATGACCTTTGAATCCATTCAGTTGTTTTTACGTGATAGAGTAACAAACATCCATAGATCATTGAGGAAAATGGACCATTTCGGACAGTAACTGCCATATTCAGAGACGCCGAATAGAATTTAATGCCTGATTAAAGTATATATATCTTTGTTTATTGAAAAGCTATAGAATGTGACGTATTTAGAGATCAATCATTAAACTTAAATGACGATTCTCAGTGCGGCCGTATGATTTTAAGATAATAGTTTCAGTCTCAAATCAAATCAAATATTTATTTATCGAACATAGGTATATGTACATTGGTTTTATACATAGTGAGGTAGCCATATCCGTGCCAATAAGGCATACCATTAAAATATTGAAATTAAATGAATACAATAGGGTAGTTGACTGACATATCAAATCAGCTACTTTTTAATAAACGTCAAAACGATAGTTTATAAGGAATTTTGTATGAAATATTACATTATGACGTCATAGTTTCACAGCATCAAATCATCTACAATTAGTGGTTCCACTGGTAATTAAAAATCATAAAAGCATTAAATGTACAACATATTTGATGTTGCCGCGTGTTTTTAGATATTTTATGCATTGGTTAGTGTTTGGTCGTTTATTTTTGACACTGTCAACTACCCTATTATTAGCCGAAAGACGTCCACTGCTGGACAAAAGCCTCCCCGAAGATCTCCCCGATCCAGCGGTTTCCCGCGACCCTCACAAGATCGTCTGTCCACCTACAATGAATACAATAACAAGATAGAATTAAGTCCTTGAAAAATGAATCTCTTGATGATATGCCTTGTCTGTCATCTCGTTCCCAGGTTCCTTTATGAAGACGAGGAGAGTATGTCCCTCGTGATTAAGAACGTGACGTCAGCAGACGCGGGCGAGTACTGCGTGACGGCGTCCAATGACCTCGGCGAGGACTCCTCTACTGTCAACCTTATTGTGAAGGCCGCGCCTAAGATCAAGAAGAAGATTGAGAACCAGACATGTATGGTGAGTGGCTTTTTAACATTTTGGTCTGTAATTTACTTTAAATTTGTCATCGAATAATTGTGTTAAGGATTTTGTTTTACATAAACATTTTGTACGTAATAATTTACCTATTTTACTAAACTAATTTATCGTGATAACATCATGTTGTAAACAAAAATTTTTTTTTTTAAGAAATCCCCGAATCACCCTACAAAAGTACTGATGATCTTGAAATGGCTGAACGGATTTTCGTGAACACTCGACTGATACACCTTTCAAAAAACTTAATCGAAATCGGTTCATCCTTTCAAAAGCGTCCGTCCGATCCGTAGGAGGCTAAAAACCTTTCAAGCATTTTTCTTGGGAAAATCATTTTTTAATTCTTGTGATATATAATTTTCCTAATATGTTTCATCCTAGATGAGCTCAACGCACACAGTGACAACAGAAGTGGAAGGCACCCCCTCCCCAGATGTGACCTTCTACAAGGACGGCGTCGAGATCAAGAGTTCTGAACGCATAAAGATAGTCAAGGAGTCCGAGGAGATCTACAAGATCATAATCAAAGACGCTAAGCTTACCGATACTGGCTCTTATTCTGTTGTCGCTAAGTGAGTATGAACTTTGTGTGTTAGCTCTTAAAATGAATAAATAAATATCCTGGGACATTCTTCACACACGGTTATCTGATCCCTAACTTAGTAGAGTTTGTACCATGAAAACCAGATAAGTGATATTTACTACATATACTACTTTTTTTTTGTAAATACTTACTTATATAGATACTTTTCAAACTAATATTATCTTGAATAAATTCTCAATCTATATCTATAATTAATAACAAAGCTGAAGAGTTTGTTTGTTTATTTGAACGCGCTATTCTCCGGAGCTACATTATCTCCGAAGGTTATAGACTACTATTTATCCCGGGAATGCGAGTGAAACCGCAGGGTATAGCTGGTCAATTATGTTCCCAAGTTTATTATTTTACTAGCGACCTACACCGGCTTCGCACGTGTGAAATTTAGATTTAAAAATCTGCCCATGATAGTACAATTTTGAAAAAACAATATCTACTCAAGTATTATAATTAATTGATAAATTTCTTCGACTAAATCTCAGTTGAAACGAATTATTAAATCCAGGAATGAAGTGAGCCAGTGTTCGGACTTCTGGCAGTGGCACGTGACATCACCGCCTCGCGTCCTCAAGAAGATGGGCGAGACCAAGGTCTGCGAGGAGAAGGAAACTGTCACCTTCAGCCTCGAGACCGAGTCCGAACCAGCACCAACTGTTAAATGGTAACACATTGCTTATTTAAGTTAACATCGCTCTATACAAAAACACACAGTACATATCTATGTAATACCTTTAAACGAGCAATTCTTGTATAGGTATATATAATCTGAATCTCGGAAACGGCTCCAACAATTTTCATGAAATTTAGTATGCAGGGGGTTTCGGGGGAGATAAATCGATCTAGCAAAGAGGTTTCATTTTTAGAAAACGTTGTTTAAAAAAAAACGAGCAAAGCTCGGTCATCCAGGTACCGAAATACCTCAAAAAGCTTTTTTTCTGACATTATACCCTCACGGCAATCTATGGAATCAAACTAAGCATAGCTTACATACTAAACCAGAATCAAAATTAAATAACTGAATTTTAAATTGAGAATATTTTGCAAAAAAAAAATACGTTTACAATTCGTCGAATAGTGGTTTAGATATACTAATTGGTCACAAAGATCTCACTGAACGTTTTTGCGCAGGTTCAAGAACAAGACAGAGCTGACGGAGTCGTCGACAATAAAGATCTCATCGTCAGGATCAGCTCACTCGCTAGTCGTCACATCCGCCGCCAGGGCTGATGCTGGAGAGTACTCCTGCGAGGTTTGTCCATAAACATATTATTTATGTTGTGGGTACAGTGAGGGGGGGGGGGGTACAGATTGTGTGAAGAAGAATACTTCTAGGGATATTGTACTCATCATTATGAACAACTTTTACTAGGGGGGCAACCTTGAAAACACGAATAAATTTTCAAACTTTTAATACATTATGACCAATCAAGATAGATGTTTTGTATGAAATTTGGACGGTGATTAAATGAAACCGGACAAGTGGGGGTCTGATTCGCGCGGAGATAGGGATTCCCCCCCTGGGAATGGTAAATTTTCGCCTTTTTTCTTAAACAACTTCTAAACAATTAACTTAATTTATAAAAAAAATTGAGATCCTCACGACGAACCCTTTCATTTGCAAAACTTTTTTTTCTAATTTACCCCCCAATAATAGTCCATGTTTGGGTCACCAACTTACATGTGTACCAAATTCCAACTCAATCCAGTCCAATATTGGATAGACAGACGCACGAGTGATCCTATAAGGGGGTCGCTTTTCTTTTGACTTTCGTAACCTTAAAAAAGGCGAGTATAAAAGTTTAGTTTGTTACGTTCGTGTTACGTACGTAGGTGGGCAACGTGCACGGCAGCGCGTCGGACTCGTGCTCGCTGCACGTCCGCTCGGCGCCGCTGTTCACGCAGAAGCTGCGCGACCTCACCGCCAGCGCCGGGGACGTCAACATAGAGTTCACCGTCGCCGTCGAAGCTTACCCCGACCCCAAAGTGCAGTGGTATGTATACTAACGCCAATTACTTTGACGATTTGTCCATACAAATAAGTACTCGAAGCTTAGGCGTCCGCGGGTGGGATCTAGAGGGGAGCCTTGCGTTTATGTTTGATTGTTATTTATTACATTAAAATGATTGATATAAAAATAATTTTAACTAATACAAAAAATAGCTTTATTAGGTGTTTGTGGGCTGCTAATTTATGGGCGTTATGTCTATGTATATGAGAAATAGTAAGGGTACAATAATAGAACCCTGAAGAACACCTATCGTAAATCAAGATTATGTCATTAACATTAAACATATAATAGCACCAAACCTACCCGAAGTGAAGTATACGATCACTACACTATTTACGTTGTAGCTTGGTGCAGGTGACAGTTGCCAGAGAGATATGAAAACGAGCCTTATGTCTTTGCAATAAAGTTGAGTTATGTAGATTCAGGTGAAATTTATTGCAATGTCATATGGTTAATTTTCATATCTAATGTTATATCTATGTAAATAATTTCATAAATAATGGGATAACTTCAGCGACTTCAAAAATAAAACTTATATCGACTATTTGAAACAGGTACCTCGGTGACGTAGAAATAACGGAGAAGAAGTCTGTTTTCACCCGCGTGGACACTGGCAACACTCACAAGCTGATCCTCAAAGAAGTGTCCGCGGAACTATCGGGGAACTATACCTGCAAGGTGTCCAATGAGCTGGGAGCTGACTCCTGCCAGGCGACCTTCACTGTTAACCGTAAGAATAAAGACTTCATTTTACATTGACTTAGTAGCTATAAAATTGAGCAATGGCTTTGACTATCTACAATAATTTATGAAGGTAGGTATTCACACAAAATATTTTCATGATAGAAGCATATCTGATATAAGGTGTTTTTTTACATATGAAATATTTGAAAATTCTTATTCATTTCCCTATCGATTTGGTCTTAAAATATTATAAGATTTGGAATAAAATTATTTCTATATCACCATCATAGCTAAAACTTCACTTAGTGATAAAACACACCCCCTATATAGCTAGATAAATATGCAATGTATCACAAATTCTAACCCTCTTAATACATGACAGACTCAGGTTTTAAATATCTCCTATATCGTCATGTGACAGAAAAAGCCAGGGCTATTTTAATACCTGGATTTTACAAGACTTCCTTTAAACCTCATGTAATAAATACTTCACTTACTGACACTTTTTACCCGACTGACATGTATGTTCATCTGTTCCCTCATAACTTCTAAACTACTCATCATAATTTGACAAGTGAAGCGTCTTGATTGTCTGCTGGTTATAGGCTATGTGACGACACATTGAATTAAATATGTCGCCATCTAGAGGAAAAAACATTTGAAACAATATGAGCTTAGTACTGCAGTTAAAATTTGCAACAATGCAATCGGCAGGTAAACCCCGAATCACGAAGAGTCTGGTAGACATGACAGTAGAGGCGGGACAGACCCTCAAGCTGGACGTGGAAGTGGAGGGCTGCCCTGAACCCAGGGTCAAGTGGTACAAGGACGGCAAGGAGGTCACCACTGATGCCAGGATCAAGATCGAAAGGGATACAAAAAGGTATCTTTGATTGATTTTGATAAAATAGGTTCAAAGCTTGATTTTTTTTAATCTTGTCGATATAGTATCGAGTTTATTGTTTTTTTTTATGTATCCCAAATACAAGTAAGTGTAGATACTATTATTAAATTTTGTCAATATTATATGTTTATTATATAACTAGCTTCCGTCCCGCGGTTTCACCTGTGTTTTCGATCTTGTGTTTTTCCGGAATCAAAAGTTGCCTATGTCATTCCAGGGTATGCTCTATCTATCTCCTTCATCCAAACCCGTTCAATAGTTTTTTCGTGAAAGAGTAACAAACATCCACACATACACACTTTCGCATCATCACTATCACTACATAGTATAAAACAAAGTCGTTTCCCGTCTGTCTGTCCCTATGTATGCTTAGATCTTTAAAACTACGCAACGGATTTTGATGCAGCTTTTTTTAATATATAGACTGATTCAAGAGGAAGGTTTATATGTATAATACATGCATATTATAGTACAGAAAAGCTGGAAAAACCGGGCGAAGCCGGGGCGGGTCGCTAGTTTATAATATAAGGATAGTGTGTAGCGTGAAGACAACCTTTAAACATTTCTCCGAATTATAATTCGCCAAGCAATCTAAGGCAATACAATATTTTCCATGAATTATTTCGTCTTACAGATTAGAGAACTACCACCTAACAGTAAATCTAGTCAAAGAAGAAGACGGCGGCGAATACGAAGTCAGGGCCGAGAACGAGATGGGAAGTGTATCTTCCAAGAGTACTGTCACAGTACACAGTGAGTATCGTATAAATCGAATAGCGACATTAACTCTTATTTAATTAAGGTTTATTTTAAAAGGACAAAATAAAAAGGTGGCAAAATTGAAAGATATAATGTATACTTTCCCATTTATTAGTGAGTTGACAAAGAGTTCCAGGAAAGACACTAACACACGGACATACATTGATCATTCAACACACACATACACGCACTTGGTAAGCAAGCCCTCGCACACTCGCAGCGACTCTGAGTCACTGTAGCAATCACCATGGACATGGTAATGTAGTAGTTTGACTTAACATAGAATGATTGAACTATAGATTACTACTGCATTTTAGCACGTTTTAAAGTAGACTATTAGATACCAACCATGAGTATTTGGTAACTGACAGATCCATCGAAGCATTCAAGTGACTGAGTGCCGATTTGTTCACGACCACTGTCCTGCACCAAACCTTTACCTGTCATTTGTGACGTCATAATACTTGTCCACATTTTAATATACCATTTTTTATCGTCTACATTTTTTTTCATTGTGTTTAATAGCTAGAGAAGTACACTCGAGATTGACAAAGGAACCGCTAGTGGAAAATGAAATCGATGACGAAAGTAAAGCGAAGAAACAGCCGATAGAAGAAGAAGTGGACAGTGGAGAGAAACAAACTGCAAAGAAAGGGAAAACTAAGGCAGAAGAAGTTGAAGAAAAGTCTTTCTGGGACGACGAAGAGAGTGCTAAGCCTAAAAAATCTAGTGTTAGTGAGGTTGAAGAACAAGTACCTACAAAAGCAAAGAAAGCCGTGACGGAACCAGAAGTGGCCGAAGAAAAATCTTTCTGGGACAATGATGAAGACGCTAAACCTAGAAAATCGAGTATTAAACAAGTCAATGAACCGGCACCTGAAAAGGCAAAGAAAACTGTGACAGAGCCAGAGATTGCAGAAGAAAAATCATTCTGGGATGACGCTGATGACTCTGGAAAGTCTAAAAAACCTAAAGAGCATGAAGTTGAGAAACCCAAAACCAAGAAAGGAAGAAAATCAATATCTGAAGTAGCCGAAGAAAAGTCAATTTTGGATGAGAATCACAATGAACAGAAACCTGTTATAGAAGAGGTTGATACAGAAGTGAAAGTTGGTAAAAAGGGAGCCACTAAAGCTGAAGTCATCGAAGAAGTTCCAATCGATGAAGACTTGAAGAAGTCCAAGCGTAAATCAGTAAAAAAAGATTCCATTGTCGAAGAGCCATTAAGTGCCGAAATCGAAGGTATAAAAACATATAGCGCTTCAAGCTTCACTCTTCAAATTAGCAAACAGCTTCTAGTATGCGAAAAACTCACTTTTCGCGCACACAATGTTGCATGCTTTATAACCCGTGTTTTTAACCTGCCAAGTGTGATTTGTTATGTTTAGGACGAGTTTTTGAAACAGTAACCACATTCAAGTCAGCCGATGACGGGTCTATCATCATGTCCAAAGTAAGCAGCACTCGGTCTCATGGCGCTATCATTACAGGTCAGTGTAAAGCTTCCTACCTTCTCTTCCCAGTTCTAACTTCATCGAACGTTCACTAACATTCCACCCAAAATTGCTTTAGAACATTATCTTGGTATAACGCATCGCGTCACATTGCATGTCTAACTACATCTGTAAACAGTTGTATTACCGTAAATCAACATAATGCTATTTTAACTGGTAGGTCCGGCCGAAACGCGCACTTTACACAAAATGACCTCCACCGCTGTTAGTTACGATGATGATGACGAATTTTATGACAGAAAGATCATACAACCGAACAAACCGCACAAAACTTCTTTGGAAGTAGAAGAAATAGCCAGTCACAGCTATTTCTTAACTGACCTGGGGCATTTTACTATTCCTGATTATATAAGAAGAGGTACGTATGGAATTATTGAGGAACCTCAAACGGATTCTGATGCTGAGACTAATTCGAGATGTAGCAAACACAATAGAGCCATCTCGATCATATCTGTTTCGGAAGATGATAACAGCAGCTGGTACAATGAACCTCTCTCTAGAGAGATTTCAATCGAAGATCTATCCAAGTCCATTTTCGATATCGATGAATCTCGAAAAGTTTTCAGTAAAGACTCGTACGTGCGTCAATCTTCATTCAAAGAAGATTACTTAATCGGTGGAGGGGAGGAGGAATCGCTTATATACAGAGAAACATCTGAAAAGGTATTCGAAAACGATATCACAGAAAGGCTGATACACATTTCGAAGGAATTCGATGAAAACGAATATAGAAACGTAGATAATAAAATAGATGACGTAAAAAATAGAATTATCGAGGAGCTAGTTCTGGGGCCAGCGAAAATATTCGAAAACGTAACGAAAAACATAACCGAAACGAGTGTGGAGAAAAAGAAAAATAACGCAAAACTATTTATTGTTAAAGAAGAAGATGACGAAGTGGAAGCATTATTGCAACGAGCTAAAAGACAAAGGAGCATACTAGATGATATACTTAATCAGGAAGATGAAAAAGGTAATTGTCTAGTAAATAAATTATACACAACGGGGAACATTACACGATGGAAAATGCTGGCATTTTTGATGATGTAACGCTATGCAATGTCTGTCAGGGGATGTAACAGTTTATTTAAATGCTTTCAATCCAAAATTGGAATTGCTTTTGTCGAATCAGATTTAGTTCTGCTATTTTCTGTAACTTAAATGAGTAATATAGCAAAATAGCAGATCATTTCAACATAATTGTCCTCTCGATGTATCGCCATGTCAACTAATGCTATCGTATGTTTGTTTTAGCACGCATGCGTAATAACATTCCCTTCTGGCATACTAATCTTTGGAACTCGTTGCGGCAGAGATACTAGTTCGATCCCGAAACTATCACATCATCAAGGTAAACGAATATATTTTATTATTGCCCGCATGCAACTTACGCTTGTAAACCAATAGCTACTCTATGGTTATAAACAGACAGCACAAAATGGTACGTATCAATACACACTTACATTATACACAAATATCTCTCTATCAGTAAGACACACATTGGTAAGTAAGCAATACAACAATAAATAAAGATTTCTTTGATAACAGCTGTATATACTGCGATATTTCTATGAATATTTCGGTTATGAATGTATATATTTTTTTAATGTATTTTAGTAGCTTTCACTCTGAGCTTTGGTCTTAAGGTACAGTGTATTTTATTTTATGTAAATATTGTATAAAATTTTCATTTTCAGTCATGTTATCTATTCTCAAATATTTATTTTAATAAATGATGTATGAAGATTACCAGATAACTCATCTGCAAGTGTTACTTAAATCTTACGATAAAAGTCGGTATAACCTTTTCGAACAAGATGTCTATTATTGTAATTTTCATTATTCTACAATGAGCTTGAGCTTTTGTTGAAGAAACCATCATGAGGAAACCATAGCACGGTGGTAGGTTACTTTGTAGTACCTGTCTGGCTGGGTACCACGGTCAAGTTGAAAATCTGACGCCAAGCACCTACCGGTGTGTTCCGGCAATTGCACTTGAGAACCAGTTGCCTTCTTGGCATTATAACGGGTCGGCAAAACATTTACAAATTGCGATAGGCGACGGTAACCAGTTACCATCAGGTGGACCACCTGCCTGCTTACTTAAACTTCTGACATAAAAAAAATGTTAATTCGATCAGAATATATCAAAAAACTATCTTTTCAACGATTCCTGTCCTTTAAATATCTTTGACTTATTCATAAGTTGATCTAAATACAGCTTCTACATCCTCATTAATCTCCGATCATTACACATTGCAGCACCCCCGAAAATCCAAGGAAGCACAATGAAAGATGGGCACGCCTTCGAGTCCCTCCCTCTAGTATACACAGTGCAAGTGGCTGGCTCCCCCAAGCCGACCATCCGCTGGCTCCACAACGGCAAGGAAGTGAAGCCTTGCAACAGGGTCCACCTCACTAACGACGGCGACCTCTACAAGCTGGAGATCGATAGAGTGGACATGAAGGATGCCGGCCAGTGGCAGTGTGAGATCATCAATGATTTGGGCAAGGATGTACTGAAGGCTGAGCTTACTGTTTCTCGTGAGTATTTATTTCGATCAATATCTAGGAAATGGAAGGAGTTTTTTTTTTTTGAGGTGTTCTTATTTCATAAAGTATGAGTCGAGACCCACTGGCGGGTATATATACTGTAAACAGTTAGTAATAGTTGCAATATGTCGTTAGGCCGATTGCCGAACGGTTACGAATTAATTTCTCCTGTCGTCCTGGCAACCTTAGGAACCACGGTTTCATATTTTTTGGCAAATATTTATCGATTAGCTTTTTGTACCGTTTTATTTCGTTTAATTTCAAACATATATCCTAATCGACGCAACTCTAACATCCTCATTCACACCGTCAGCGGAGTCTGAGCTTCGCAAGCCGAAGTTCACCCAACCGCTGGAAGCTCAGCGAGTGTTGCAGCGAGAACCAGTAACACTGCAAGCGGTGTGTACGGCGGACCCGCAGCCTCACGTCTCCTGGCTGCTCAATGGCAATGAACTCACTCCTGATGCCACTGTGGTGACCTCTGCTGATTCTAAGGACATTGAAAACGGACTTAAGGAATGCACCTTTACTTTGCATATACCTACTGGTGAGTTTAAAAATCTTTAAGGTTCATGTTCTCCGACTTGAAAACGGTCCCATAAATTATAATCGGGCGTTTACGATGACTTTTGCCTACGAAAATTCTTTTTCCTAGTTTTTTGTTTTCTGATCGGTGAACATCGACCTTAACATAGTTCAAACAAAATGTTTAGTTGTATAACTTTCTTAATTAGATAATTGATAACTGTTCCCCGCGTAAAAAAGTAGCCTATAGGTAACCTTCGGGGATAATGTAGCTTCCTATTAGTGAAATATTTTTTTCAAATCGGACCAGTAACTCGTTCGTAACGCAGATTAGCGCGTTCAACTAAACAAACACTTCAGCTTTATAATCCTACTAATATAATGAATGCGAAAGTTTGTGAGTATCGATGAATGTTTGTTACTCTTTCACGTAAAAACTACTGAACGGATTTGGATGAAACTTGGCACATAGATAGATCATACCCTGGAATAACATATAGGATACTTTTTATCCCGGAAAAGCATAATAACGGGAACGAAATCTAATAATGATATCACGTGTTACGTTCCCAGGTCGTCACGCAGACACGGGTGAATACACGATCCAAGCCAAGAACAAGTTTGGTGTGGGAGAGAGTTCCGCCCGGCTGGACATCCTGCTGCGACCCGAGATCGAGGGCTTGAAGGATGTCACTGCTGTACCTTATGAGGAGACCACCTTCATTGCTAAGGTCCAGGCCAATCCTGTCGCTGAAGTTCAATGGTCAGTAATATCCACAAAAACAAAAAAAAATGGGCTGAATAAATCCAATAGGGAATATGCATGTTTTTTTTTGCTTTAATAAAAGCTCATATAAGAAACAGTAAAAATAACTAAGTCATCAAAGATTTATCTCTTCCTAGCAAAACAGATTATTTGTTAGATTATAGTGTTGGATCTCTGTCTAATCCGATTTTAATTTCACTTATTGACATCTTTTTTACGATATTTTAATATTTTGGTAAGAAATGCTATATAAAAAATAATTATGCTACCCTATTGTCTAACCAGATAGATCTTCTTTTTTAATACTGAAACGCTTCTGTCACTTAAAATTTACAGCCAGTTTTAGCCTATACAATCGAACTGTCAAATGACGTAACATCTTCAACACATCTTAAATGTGAGTAGCGTTTCAGTATTTGGCCATTAGATATCAAATAAGCATCTGAGGTAATATCTAGCCGGAATTTTTCCCATATTTTGCCAAGAGCAAGAAATTCCCGCCTAAGCATCTCAAACGTGTCCAAATCCTCAGGAGCAAAGATGGGTACGTTATCAAGCCGTCATCTCGTTACGAGATCATCGAGGACCGCGAGGCGGAGAAGTATCAGCTCATCATCAAGAAGGTTGGAGTGGATGATGGCGGGGTCTACACCCTCACCGCTAAGAATGAGGTCGGAGAGACCGCTCAGCAAGCCAAACTTACTGTACATAGTGAGTATATGTTGTTTATTTCGATAATTTTCTGATGTTCGAATAAGAACCTTAATGAACGTATATTGCAGCATATTTCCCGATAGCTTGCATGGAATAAAACAAGAAGGTTGGCCCCGAGATAAATTTTGACGTTTTTTTTCGCGGTCTTTAATTCTTAGTCAAATGGATTTATTTACTCTTCGACGTTAATATTTCTTACAATCCTCATTTTATGATAATACAAGGACCGATCGATTACTTTTATTTATGAGCAATCTGTGAATAGTAAATATGCGAAAGTTAGTGAGTACTTTTTATCCCGGGAAAACATAAGATCCCTCGGGAACGCGGGTGAATCCGCGGGGCGGAATCTAGTAATTAGATAATTATTCTAATTCTTTACAGAGACAATAATTTCATTCGCCATCTAGGTATTTCTCAGCGACATAAGATTTTTATTTTAAAAGAAAAATACATATAACTCACCACTCCCTAAAACCAGTGCTGGTTTGTCTCGGATTTGGCAATACCTCAACTAAACTTACAAAATATTACATTTAAGGGCTTTTTAAATGTGGTGGCTGTAAAACGTTATTTAAGTTTTTGTAACATCAACAGCCGGTCAGCCGATCTTCGTAAAGCCGCTTCAAAAGCAGACTGTGAAAGACTACGACGACTGCACCCTGAAGGTGCGCTGCGATGGAGTCCCGAAGCCCGAGGTGCGCTGGTACCGCGGCGACACCGAGCTCACTAACGACGACCGACACACCCTCACCACGCAAGTGGGGGGACAAGTCGACAGTGAATTAGAAATTAAGCACTTCAATGCTAGTGACGCTGGCAAGGTAAGTTTTGGCTTTTTGGATGCTTAATTGCACTTGAGAGTTAGTTGCCTTCTTGGTATTGTTGGTCGGCAATAAATAGACAATGTAATGGTATTGCAAATGATGATAGGCGATTGTAACCACTTACCAGGTGGACCACCTGCCTGCTTGTCAACGTTCTGACATAAAAAAATGATTTAATACCAGTTGATACGATCTTTTAATTAATAATAAGTCACTCGATTGATTACAGCTAGGATTAATTAATATTTTTGAAAATGTGGAAACAATCAACATTCATAGGGCTCAATTTTCGCATTTCGTATCCCCTAAAATGTATGAAATTTCATAGCATTTACACAATATGCCATTTCGACATAACTTTTTGACAAAAAATCAATAATTAGACCCCTAATTATAACCAATATATCTAATGTCCTTTTTTGAGAACCTAACAGACGGAACCATGTATGTATCAAAATAGAATATGTCACAGTCTACTTTTTATCCCAAAAACGTGTCATTACTCTTTGATAAACGTAAGAGAATGTTATCTTAGTTGTCAATGCGATGATATTTCCCGTTATCAGTACAAAGTCCGCGCAGTGAACTTAGCGGGTGAGGCAGTATGTGAAGCCCCGATATCTCTGGCTGCCGTCGCGCCAGGGTTCGTGCACAAGCTGGAGCGACAGAAGGACGTGGACGAGGGCGAGCCGCTCGAGCTGAAGGCCAGGGTCGACGGGAGCCCGCTGCCGGCCGTCAAATGGTGAGCTGATACTGTTTGTAGCTTGTCATAGCCTATATGTGGCGTTAGTGAAAGATTTCGATTTATGTTTGTCCTGAATGGGAATCGAACCCACGACCAGCGGCCTGATAGGTGTCTTAACCAACTGCGCCAGCTGGCTTGTCAAACAGTTTTCGCAAGATAACTATATAAATAATCGATAAAAGTGATTATCGTAGCTTATACCTAGAGATGTGAAACGGTTTTTATGGTTTACATAGTTGTATGGTGTGAAGTATATTTTAAGACGATGCTCTCCGTGAATGACTCAGTCTCTTACTAAACTGAAGGGGACAAGCGAGATAGGCCAGGCCCACTTTAATTTAATTGAAAGTCCAATCCAAATATTTTCTTCTTATTTGGATGGACCGAAAGAGGAAAATTAATTTTTATTTTTAAAAAAGGGCATATTCACGATTTTTTTCTGACGTTACTAATGAAAAATTTAAATTTTCAAAAAAACTGTTCCTCGTCATATATTTTTCACAAATCTCTTGCAACAAAGAATGCAGAGAAAAACTTAATCTAGAATCAGCATTTCTCAGATATCGCTTGAATGCAACCCACCAGGTACAAAGACGGCACAGAGCTGCCAGCAGAGGACAGTCGCGTGAAGCAAACACTCCTACCAGACGGTACCGTGAAGCTGAGCATCGACCACGTGACTCCGCTAGACTGCGGCGCCTACAAGCTGGTGGTGTCCAACCCCCACGGGGATACCTCGGCTTTGTGCGCTGTCGCTGTTAACCGTACGTACCAATGGTTTTTTTTTTAAAAGACTAAAGTTGGAAGCCTCTGATGGTTGCAACAACCTTACCGGACAAATGGGCGAGCGCAGAGGGTTCTCAGCCAACATTTAGGTAACCACGCCTGAGGGCATCCCCGAATGGGGTACGAACCGCGGCTCAGGGCGTTACCAACCAAGGGTAATTTGTGACAGGTGTTGAGATTTTTGTTAGAGATGGAAAAGAGTGAATAATCTTTTCTAGTGAACTGCACTCGTTTTTTATAATAAAATCCCATATGAAGTAACTAAGATGTCTAAGTTCTATGTTCACCGACAAGAAAATGGCTCGATAAGTTATAATCGCGCGTTTACGATGACTTTTCCCTACGAAAATTCAAGGAAGTGGGTTAAAATTTACTTGCCAGTTTCGACATAAACATACTAACATGAGAAGTTAAATAAAACCTTGTAAAAGTAAATAAGAGTATTATAAATGTTTGTTGATAAAAATTGTTTTAAGGGTAAACCTTCGGTTGGAGCGCGAAATTCAAATTTGATCACGTTTTTGCAAATTGCAGCCAAATTATAGGTCGTAAGTTATCAACATGTTATTTGCGACAAGAATGGCAGTATATTTACTGATTAATAACAAAAGAAATCATTAACATATTCCTCCAAGGTATATTAGTAACATTTTGAAATAGTCATATATGTCAGTGCTGTGAAGCCTCCACCTTAAAGGAGACATTTTCCAACGGAATGGCTTTAGAAGTTTAGATCAAATCATACATTCTATGTAATCAATAGTAAGAAACATTTAATCCATGACCTGAATATTTTACAAAAGATTCTCACACTATGCATCCATAAATTAATCTCCCCCACAGCAACTCCACGTAAGCCATCATTCAGCCAGGAGCTGGAAGACGTGAAGGCAGTGGTAGGCCAGCCTCTGAAGCTTGAAGCCCGGGTCATGGCATTCCCCGCGCCTGAAGTCAAATGGTTCAAGGACGGTGAGTATCTCAAGTTCTAGTTTGAGGCGATGATAGCTCAGTGGTAGTGACGTCGAATGCTGAGACGAAGGTCGCGGGTTCGAATCCTACAATGAGCTTAAGCTTTCGGTAAAGAAAAACATCGTGAGGAAACCATAGCACGGTGGTAGGGTACTTTGCAGTACCCGACTGATTGCTTACCACCCTTAAGTTGAAAATCTGTCGCCAAACTCTTTTCAGGGTGTTCAGTTGGGTGACAGCTGCTTACCACCCTCGGCCACATCATCACTGAGCACAGTGAGATTGTAGTCATACACAGGCCTATACATGATAAAAAAAAAGTTAATTTAAGTCTTCTAATATTATGAATTCGAAAGTTTATTAGTGTGTATGTTTGTTACTTCTTGACGCTCAAACGACAGGACCAATTTTGATGAAATTTGGTATGGAGGTAGCTGACACCCAGGATTAAGACATAAATACTTTGAAGTAATTATTTTGTGGTGATATTGCAGGGCTCCCGGTCCGTCCGTCACAAGCGGTGAGCTTCATCAACCAGCCGGGCGGAGTCATCGGCCTCACCATCGACAGCTGCAAGCCGGAGGACGCCGGCCTCTACTCACTCACGGTCACCAACAAACTTGGAGAGGTATATTAAACTGTTGATTTAGAAAAGATAACGTACCCTACATGCTACCAACTAGTTATTTCCACGAATAGACATGTTGATGTGTCCTAAGATGATAATGCCCATAAAGCTATCAAGGAATAGCAAGAATACCTTTTTTTTACAACATATAGGCCTGTATTTGACCACAATCTCACCGTGGTCAGTGATGATGTGGCCGATGATGGTAACACATAGTTTAGAAAGGAACTGGCTCTCAAGTGCAGCTGTCGGAACACACCAAAAGGTGCTTGGCGACAGATTTTCAACTTGAGGGTGGTAGCCAGCCAGGCGGGTACTACAAAGCCTACCCTACCCTACCACCGTGCTATGGTTTCCTCACGATGTTTTTCTTCGCCGAGAGCTCAAGCTCATTGTAGGATTCGAACCCGGGACCTTCGTCTCTGCATCCGACGTCACTACCACTGAGCTATCATCGCCTGAAGCTGACGGAACACAGCGCTTAAATGCTTGACGACAGATTTTCCACTTGAAGCTATTTCTGTCCTTCACCGAATTCTTAAGTTCATCGTAGAATTCAACAATTAATCACGGAATTTAAATACTAGGACCCCAATTCATGATCTATTTTGTTTGCCAGGTGACTGGTAAAGCCAAAGTAGAAGTGGCTCAGAAGGAACGCAAGCCCGCCTTCATAGCTGAGCTGCAGCCCACGAAGGTGATCGAAGGGTTCCCGGTCAAGTTGGAAATTAAAGTACTTGGTCACCCACCGCCTACTATCAAATGGTTAGTTATTTTGCTATATCTTCTGGTCTCTTTCCAATTTTATTTAGGGTGAAAAGTTTTTACGTATCGTGATGGTAAATTGCATGTCTATGGAGTCAAATTTATAATTTGGCGTCTAATGTGTGCCAATTCGCTTCGACCCTATTTATTGTTTTTTGGCTCTGAAACGAAGAAATTCAAAATCTTTTGTAGAACTTGAAAGTAGTGAAATTATAGTTCTTTCTTTATATCTCTAGCAAAGCACCTATTTTCTGTCTTTTTTTGCGTCAGAAATATTGCGCTTAAATATCACCTCAAAATATTAGTCTTATCAAGCCCAAAGAAATATTATCATGATTTCTACTTTGAAAACATAGTTCCTGTCAGAATTAAATTGTAACGCAGTTTATTATAGTTGAAGGTAGTGAAATCTAATTTATATGGCGACCACAACAGATCTATACCATCAAGGCCAAATTGCTTCGACGTTTATAGCACTAACCCCCTGGTTAGGTATGGCTATGTGACAGAATTTGTATAGAGAATCTGTCAAATTTACATATTTAAGGTTAGTGTTATACGACGTCGGTGCAATTGGGCCCAACAGTGATAGAAGCCCTTGAAAGACATGAAACAATTACTTAACCCATGAATACTTGGATCAGTCGGTAAAAATATACTTGGTATCTCAGGACCCTGGGAGGCAAAGAGATAGTTCCGGACGGCACCCACGTCCGGGTGGTGAGCCAGCCGGACGGCAGCCACGCGCTGCTGATCGACAAGGCGACGCCGGCCGACGCCGGACAGTATGGAGTCGTCGCCATCAACGACAAGGGAGAAACTGCCTCCACTGCTGATCTTCAAGTCGCCAGTAAGTGCCTACTGTTATCATTTATTTTCATAACTAGCCCCGCGGTTTCACCCGCGTTCCCGAGATACCTTATGTAGCCTATATGTTATTCCAGGGTATGATCTATCTATGTGCTAAGTTTCATCCAAATCCGTTCAGTAGTTTTTACGTGAAAGAGTAATAAACATTCATCCATACTCACAAACTTACGCATTTATAATATTATATTTGGTATTTCGCATTTATAAGGTTGAATTTTGAGATTAATTTAAGTTTTTGGAGTGTAAAAAGGCGGCGACTGTTTTTTGGGAATCCTGTCAATTTTCGAGATTAATCCACGAAAATTTGTATTATTTTCTTTACATTGAAAACGAAAGTGTGTTTTGAAAATTATACCTTTAAGTTACTTGCCTCGTAACGCAATCAAATCTTATTACATCTAAATATATAAAAGGTCGTGACTCGACTGACTGATCTCTCAACGCACAACTCAAACCACTGGACAGATCGGGCTGAAATTTGACATACAGATATCTATGACGTAGGCATATACTAAGAAATGATTTTTATAATTTCTTCCCCTAAGCGGGGGTGAACTGCAGGGCGGAAAGCTAGTCATATATAAAAGATTCAAACTTCATACAGCCAGTTACTACCTGCTATTTCGTGGGAGCCAAGTACTAAAAAATCTGCCCATGTACCCATATGTAACTCTCGTCATGGTTATCAGGCCGGCAAGACGACTCGAGCCCCCAGGAGCGTCCGCAACTGATCCACGGTCTCCGCGAGGTGACAGCAGAGGAAGGCCAGCCGCTCTCACTCTCCGCACCCTTCGTGGGCAACCCGGTGCCTGAAGTCTCCTGGAACAAGAACGGAGAACCCCTCAAGCCCAGCGAGAAAATATCGCTCACTTGCGATGGGAAGAGGGTACGTAGTTTCTATTGGATTTAGGTCTATTGCACGTCATCATCATGTCAGCCGAAAGGCGTCCACTACCGGACAAAGGCCTCCCCCAAGAAGGCCAAGTGTATTTCACAATTTTGTGTTAATTCCTAGATTTTAGATGGGTAAGCTAAAATTTGTTGAATTATCCACTAGTACATGGTTGACCAGGTATTGATCCTCTAAGACCTGGATGCAAGCCATGGAAATCTATGAAGAGATCTAATCAGCAGAAATTTCTGAACAGAATATGATGAAACTTTAGTTTGATAAAGCTGAAGTGAAGGTGGAGACTTACCCTATTGGATAGGAAAGATGTAGTTTTTCTTTTTAATAATAGATCGAGGCCATAGAATTGAAATGCAAAATCAGTCCTAGCAAATGTCAGACTGTATTAGAAATATTTTAAAAGATGTCACTGGATATATCATCTGACGACAATAATTAAAAATTGGCTCCTACAGGTTGTTGCGATGATGGTGAATTGAAGTCGGAAAGGTTTTAGTCTCCATATTTAGT
Organism: Tethea ocularis; assembly: GCA_963555595.1. Lineage (NCBI taxonomy): Eukaryota > Metazoa > Arthropoda > Insecta > Lepidoptera > Drepanidae > Tethea > Tethea ocularis. The sequence continues at coordinate 13,581,567 of OY741958.1, forward strand.
TATGTTTACACTATATACCTTATGCTTAAAGTCATTAGTGCTATATTCCGACTTAATAATTTACCATTTATTATTTTCTCTCTATTTTTGTAAAAGGTGGGCATAGAGATCAACCCAGTGGCGATGTCAGACGCGGGCGAGTACGCGGTGAAGCTGGTAAACCCGCTGGGTGAAGACAGCTCCCAGGGCAACATCAACGTGCGCAAGATCTTCCAGCCGCCTCAGTTCAAGCAGAAGTTCACTGACTTGCAACAGGTGAGATGGTCTATTTTTAAAATTGGACAAGTGCGAGTCTGACTCGTGTACCGAGGGTTCCTAAGAAACATAATTTCCTATGTTACTATAATTATATACATTTTAAAGGTTTTCTGTAATCTATGGGTAAAAAACTATATTCTGTTTTTGTTTTCAAAATTTTAGGCTCAGTAGTTTTGGAGAAAAAATGGGGGAATTGTCATTTGTTTTTCTAACCGACTTCATTTTACGAGGTTAATTGTAATTTTTTTAAATACTTCGAATTAGTATTTTAGTCTAGCTTGAAGCCCGAACACTGAACTTTTGACTAGTCAAAGGACTAGAACAAAAATATTGATTTAATTATACTGTAAAAATATTTTGATGTTGTTAGGAAAGTATCGAGACCCAAAATAGATCTATTTTTTTTATATTACCCTATTACACGAGCAATAACTCTTGCAAAACATTTACAAAAAACTATAACCTCTACAATTTGTTATACAGCTACCAACGTTCGACGCGAAATTCCCCGCTCGCATCTCGGGCATCCCCGCCCCTGACGTGGCCTGGTACAAGGACGGCCAACCGCTGCAGCCCTCCGACAAGTACACCATGAAGCGAGACGGCGAAGCTTGCTGTCTCTACGTGCGGGATCTTGCTGAAGCGGACGCCGGCCTCTACAAGTGCGTCGCCGTCAACAAGGAGGGGGAGGCCGAGTGTGAGGCCAGCTTGCAGGTCGTCGATAAGATGTGAGTATATACTTTTATTTCGCGTTCCCGGGATATAAAGTAGCCTATAATCTTCGGGGATAATGTAGCTTCCTATTAGTGAAAGAAATTGTTCAATCCGATTGGTAGATCCTTCAAAGCGAGAGATTAGCGCGTTCAAACAAAAAACAAACTTTTTACAAAATTAGTACTAGCTGTTTCCCGCGGTTTCGGTAACCTTCGGGAATAATGTAGGTTCTTATTAGTGAAATATTTTTTCAAATTGGACCAGTAACTCCAGAATAGAGACCAGTAAAAGAAAGATTTTGTTTATGAGTGTGAAAACAATATTGTGAAAGAGCGTGACTTTCACAATATATTGTTATTCTGTGTGGGGGCGATGAGGCCTGCACTGACGTCCCGCTTGGGGTGTATTGTACATTCCCCCCCGCCAGCTTTACCCAAGCCATCCTAGCTCCTTAAAGTAGCGGAGTGTGGCCTTTGGGTGCTTGCAAATTTTCTTCAGTGATGTGGGTGTCGCTGTTATCAATGCTGGTGAAGGCATTCCTGAGTCTGTTTCCACGGTTTCTCTCACAATGGTGCCGATTCTGTTGTTTACGAACTTTTGGTTTTTCATTATTTATTTATTTGAATTTTCTCTGACTCCAATTTTTGTCTAACCAATTAATCTACTTTATATATCTCTGATGCTGATGGAAGTTGCCAATAAAAGAATGATCACTTAGGTAAAACTTGTTGTCTATATTTTCCAGCTCACACAATCAGTAAACTGTTACACAATAATTAAAATTACTAATATGTACTGCACTGTACAAAAGATGGGTGACGACTGGCTCGAGGCGGGGAAGGCGCGCTCGTAACATACGACATGCCGCGTCAACAATGTGTCACTACAGTATTCCTCCCCTTTCTTAAATTTTACCAAAATTTACAAGGAAACAAAATTTCATAACATTCAGTTACATACATGTTACAATATTACAAAACAATAAGTATTACACACTACAATGTTTTGCCTAACTGCAAATAGTTACTGTCGTCACGATTACAAAGTGGTGACCCCGACGACAAAATGGCAGTTGCAGCATCTCAATCATCGCAAGGAATTCCTGATTTGTCAGCGTTTACGGTGAGCTCAAGGATCCCGGAATTTTGGATACACCAACCTAGAGCATGGTTCATCAGGACAGAAGCAGTACTGGCACCACAGAAGATGGGTGACGCCTCAAAATTCGACTTGGTGGTGTCGAAACTTGGTGCCGACGCAATTTCACAGTTGACCGACTTTTTGGTCAGCCCACCTGAAACGGGAAGATATGAAGAGCTGAAAAAGAAGTTATTACTAATTTACGAAGAATCGAAAAATCGCCAGATAGAAATATTAATAAGTGAAATGGAATTGGGAGATCAAAAACCTTCGCAACTTTTGAGAAAAATGAAAGATTTAGCACGTGATAAGATACCGGATGATACGCTACGAGTTATATGGCAGAATCTATTACCTCCTACAGTGCGAGCGGTACTTGCTGTCACGGAAAGTAAGGATTTAGATAGATTAGCAGTAGTTGCTGATGATGTAAACGAGACAACAAAATCAAATATGATCTCGTCAGTTTCTCCGCAACCGACATTACCATCAACATCAAACGGAACAATTTTAGCGGAAATAGCTAAATTAAACGCCCGTTTTGAGAAGCTGGAAAATGGATTTTCAGCCACGAGATCCCGTAGCAGAAACCGATTCAACCGATCAGAGTCACGTAACAGGTCGAATTCACGCCGAACACCTAGAAGCCCTGACTGGCTATGTTTTTACCACTTTCGTTACGCCGGAAAAGCTCGAAAATGTGTAGAACCTTGCGCATGGAAGAAGACGGAAAACTAGATCAAGTGCAGCTGGAGGCGGACATCTGCACTGTGTTTCCTGCTAATCGCCTAAGTGTTACAGACTTAAATAGCGGTTTAAATTTTTTAGTCGACACAGGAGCCAACGTTTCGGTAATACCAGTGAATAAGAAAAATAAATTAGTGTCGGACAATAAATACATGTTATATGCAGCTAATGGAACTGAAATCAAGACCTACGGTGTTAAGACATTAGTGTTAAACTTTAAATTACGACGAGTTTTTCGATGGGACTTTGTGATCGCAGACGTGCAGCAGCCAATACTCGGAGCAGACTTTTTGTGTTTTCATAAACTATTAGTTGATGTTAGCGCAAAAAAACTCATTGATCAGGTAACAGAACTTAAAGTTACACAGGTGTTAGGTTGTGAGAACGCAAACAGCAAAGTTAGCATAAAGAAAATAACAAGCCCGGTAGTAGGTAAAACAATATATTGCGAAACATCGAATGATATTATTAGACCATATTTACCGGAAAAATTTAGGCGTATATTTAATAACATACACAATTTAAGTCACCCAGGTGTAAGAGTCACAAAAAAATTAGTATCTCAAAAATATTTTTGGCCAGGTTTAAATAAAGATGTAGGTAGATGGGCTAAGTCATGTGTAGGATGCCAGCGAGCAAAAGTGCAAAGGCATACAGTATCGGAGTTAGGTCGCTTTCCCGATTGCGATAGATTCGAACATATACACATAGATATAGTAGGTCCACTTAAAATTACAGAAGACGGATATAGGTATTGTCTAACAATAATAGACCGTTTTACGAAATGGCCAGAGGTAATTCCCCTTAAGGAAATTACAGCGGAAAACGTTGCTAAAGCTTTGTATGAGTGTTGGATCACGCGATTTGGCTGTCCTGTTAAACTTACGAGTGACCAGGGCAGACAATTCGAAAGTAATTTGTTCACTAACTTAACTAAAGTTATGGGAATAGATAAGATACGAACGACGGCATTCCATCCGCAAAGTAATGGAATGGTAGAAAGGTGGCATAGGTCATTTAAAGCAGCTATAATGGCTAGACTAACTACGGAATCATGGATAAATGAACTACCAATCGTTTTGTATGGTTTACGCGTTGCTATTAGGAGTGATACCGGATATAGCGCAGCAGAATTAGTATATGGTCGTACTATTAGACTTCCAGGAGATTTTTTCACGTCGAACGGCATACAAGGACTAGAGATAGATACTTACGTAGGGAATCTTAGAAATACAATATCTAATTTCATGCCAAGTAAAAGGAACAACGATTCACGTTCTATTTTTATACACCCCGAATTAGAAACGTGCGAATATGTTTTTGTTCGCAATGACACCGTACGTAAATCGTTACAACCTCCTTACGATGGCCCATACCGCGTCATAAGGAGGAGAGACAAAAGTTATGTAATTGAACTACCCAATAGACATGCCTGTATTTCAATCGACCGATTGAAACCAGCATTTTTATTAGATGACGATGTACCAGATAAGTCAATTGTGTTGAATACTAGTAAGGCAACGGGTACAGTCAAGAACAAAATTATTAATACATCGAAAAATAATGTTATTAAGCCTATAATTCGTGATAGTTATACAACGCGCAGCGGATGCGTTAGCAAAAAAACACGATTTTTCGATGAAATATAAAATAGTTTACTAATGTATAAAATAATAGAAATAGTAAGTATAGTGTATAACACTTAAGTACGCATCAGTACTTTATCACGTCGGGGTCACCACTTTGGTTTTTCATTATTTATTTATTTGAATTTTCTCTGACTCCAATTTTTGTCTAACCAATTAATCTACTTTATATATCTCTGATGCTGATGGAAGTTGCCAATAAAAGAATGATCACTTAGGTAAAACTTGTTGTCTATATTTTCCGGCTCACACAATCAGTAAACTGTTACACAATAATTAAAATTACTAATATGTACTGCACTGTACAAAAGATGGGTGACGACTGGCTCGAGGCGGGGATGGCGCGCTCGTAACATATGACATGCCGCGTCAACAATGTGTCACTACAAACTAAATAAATTTTAGTCCTGTCAGTTTAGTCCGATCACATATTTCAACGTGAATTTAACCGCGATCTTTATTGGTCACGACTATTTACCCCCACATTACGACGGCATGGACTAAACTGCCTTAAAAAATGTTCTATCTTTTTTCAATAAGGTTAACATGAAAGAGAGGTGACTTGTCTAATATTAGTTATTGTCTAACATATCTTGTATTCGCTCATATAGTGGCAGAAAACAGAAGATCGAACCGCCGTCATTCTTGAAGAAGATCGGCGACATCGAAGTGTTCCGCGGCATGAGCGCCAAGTTCACTGCCTGCGCTACCGGCACTCCCGACCCTGATGTCGAATGGTCAGTACTGTTGCTTATTTTAGGGGGGCGCTCCAAAAATCCACCCAAATTTAAATTTTATCATGTTTTTGCCTTCTGTGAGGTTCGTGGGATGGAAAGCTATTCATGTCATTGATTTAACAACATTGGAACACTTGTTAATTTTTGGTAAATATTTCTTGGCGTTGCAGACCCTTTAATTTTCATCGATGACATTTATGCAACTACTAAAATTTACTCAAAATGTGGACTATTAAAAGTAGTATTTGATAGCCCATTTCTAGCCATATACCACCATTTTCTTATGCCACCAAAACGGCGAATTTTTTTCTCAAGCATCACTTAAACCCCCAAGAAACTCCACGAGGATCCTTGGGTTGGACCTTCGTCTAGCAGTGGACATCTTTCGGCTGATATGATGATTACCTGTATTCAGGTTCCGCAACGAGGAGAAGCTGTTCCCGTGCGAGCGGATCCGCATGGACAAGGAGACCACGGGGCTCCTCCGCCTCACCATCAGCGGCGTGGACCCCAGCGACGTGGCGGTCTACCGCTGCCGGATATACAACCCGCACGGAGAAGACTCCTGTACTGCACAACTCACTTATGATAGTAAGTCGATCTATTTCTGATGATGCTCGTAGAGTCAGTAAAGCTGAAGTGGTAATGAGTACGTTAAATTGCCCGATGAGTCGAAGAATGATGGGGAAAAATGCTTTTTTTTTTTCTTTTTTCGTGGGGAAATCCTCATAGGATACCCAGCCGCCCCGGGGGGAGCAACCAGGGTTATGCCGGACTCGTACCAGCTAAAACCCCACGGTGGTCCGGTGGTCGCCATCTGCGCTGTAGAGGGGGGCGGCCCGTCCCGGGGGAAGTGTGACACTTCCCCCCAGCACCCTCGCTGTGCTATCGCACGATGGATCGTGACCACGACGACCCATCGTCCTCCTTGGGATCGCTTCTGGACGCACAGGGCCCCCGCCCCGATTGCCCACGACCCCAAAGGTCCCCGATTAGTCGCCTTTTACGACAGGCAGGGGAACACCGTAGCTGTTATTCTGAGCCCCAGCTACAGGGCAGCGTTAAAGTGACCTAGTCAGAGAATGCAAGCGGCATAAACCCTTGGAAATCAATGGGGCAGGTCTATATAAGACTCGGTCTGACAAGGTCTAGACCCGGTCAACCAGTCGGGTACTACAAAGTACCCTAACACCGTACTATGGTTTCCTCACGATGTTTTCCTTTACCGAAAGCTCACGTTACTACCACTGAGCTATCATCGCATGCGCAGGTCTATCCTACTTCCTACTATCCCACTAATTCTACTAACATTATAAATGCGAAAGTTTGTGAGTATGGATGTATGTTTGTTACTCTTTTCTTCACGGATTTGGATGAAATTTGGAACACAGAAAGTTTATAACCTGAATTAACACATAGGATTGTTATCCCGGGAAAACATAAGATCCTTCCGGTACGTGGATGAAACCGCGGGGCGGAAGCTAGTTTAATAATTGAATGTAGATTTGATATCCATTTGTTATTGAGCAGCCCTCGAGCCGCACACAAGCAAGCGGCCGATCTCGGACCAGTACTCGGACTTCGACAAGATGAAGAAGACCGGCATCCCCATGCCGCTGGCGGACAAGCCCATCATCTCGCGGATGGCGGACCGCCACCTCACGCTCTCCTGGAAGCCTTCCATACCGCACGGGCCCAGGTTCCCTGTCACGTATCAGGTAACTTCATTCAACATACCTATATTTTGGCCCCGATTCTGTTGATTACAAACTAAACAAATTACATCTCACTATATCTCTTTCTAATAAGAAATATAAGAAGGAGATGCAAGATATTTTAGTTTTGTCAGGTTAGTCCGATCATACATTTCAACGTGAATTTAAGCGCGATCTATATTGATCACGACTATTTACCCGTACATTACGACGGCATGGTCTAAACTGGCAGCATTAAAAATGTTATATCTTTTTTCAAAAAGGTTAACATGAAAGAGATGTGAGTTGACTAATATTAGTTAAGTTCGTAAACAACAGAATCGGCACCATATACTAACCATAAATCTAAGCCCCATATGTATTGGTTATGTCCATACATAATAGCTGATTACCATTAGGTGCATCGTCTGCCTTGACTTATTCCATCTACAATAATAATTTGCTTTACTTTTTTACGGAGCTCAATACAAGCAAAAACATATCTATATATGAAAGAATAAACTGTCAATAGCTTGCACAAGCCTCAAGTAACCGATAAATTGGGCACAATGTAAAATAAGACTTGTATACATGTATACAAGGTGGAGATGTGCGAGCTGCCGTCGGGCGACTGGTTCACGGCCCGCACGGGGCTGCGGTCGTGCGTATGCGACATCCGCAACCTGGAGCCCTTCCGCGACTACAAGTTCCGCATCCGCGTGGAGAACAAGTACGGGGTCAGCGACCCCTCGCCCTACGCCGTCACGCAGCGGGCGCGCCTCGAGCCCGACCCGCCCAAGTTCGTGCCCTACCTCGAGCCCGGCATCGACTTCAGGCCCGACACCTCGCCCTACTTCCCCAGGGACTTCGACATAGAGAGGCCCCCTCACGACGGGTACGCCCAAGCGCCCAAGTTCCTGCGCCAGGAGTACGACTCCCAGTACGGTGTGAAGGGGCACAATGCTAATCTGTTCTGGTTCGTGTACGGGTACCCGAAGCCGAAGATGACGTACTTGTTCAACGATGAGCCGATTGATATCGGAGGGAGGTACGACTGGAGTTATACAAGGAATGGACAGGCCACGCTGTTTATTAATAAGTGAGTGTTTATGGTTTTATTTTGATTCGTAATGTGTGTTGTTTATGTGAGAGGAATGGACGGAAGTTGAGTAATTGTTGTAATACATTGAAGGTTATGTAAATGTAACAATTATTGCAAATATTCACCCGCATACCCGGGAAAAGTACTTATGTCCTTCTCCATATCATAGACTATCTGTGTGCCAAATTTAATTCAAAAATCCGTGTTACCGAAAAAATACCGAAGCACTTTCCAACTTATGCCAAAAATCATGATACAAAGATAGAACGCACCCAAAACAGATTTCCAACAAAACGACATATCAACTTGATATAACTATAAGTAGAAACTAACTGAAATTAAAGCGTTATATGAAACTAGCTGTTCCCCGCGGTTTCACCCGCGTTCCCAGGATAAAAAGTACCTATGTCTTTCTTCATATCATAGACTATCTGCGTGCCAAATTTCATCGCAATCGAAAATGAAATCGAATGAAAAGGTAACAAACAGACTTACTTTCACATTTATAATATTAGTATGGATACGAACTAAAGTAGATTTTATTAATAATTTGAAAATAGAGGATCGTCTGACGCAAAGCTTCATAATGTTGACATTATTCCGTATGGCCATCAGAATGCTAGAACGCGACGCCGGCTGGTACGAAGCTGTAGCGACTAACGAGCACGGACAGGCGAGGCAGCGAGTACGCCTCGAGGTGGCCGAGTACCCCACCTTCATCCGCAGACCCGAGGAGACCTTCGTGCTGCAGAGGAAAACCGCCAGGATCGAGGCCCGGGTCACCGGGGTACCATATCCTGACATCAAGTGGTACAAGGACTGGCAGCCACTCGCGCCTAGTGCTAGGATAAAGGTGGGAGTTTCAGCTGAAAGAGGTTTTTTTTTTACTCTGTATAGGCCTGTATTTGACCACAATCTCACCGTGGTCAGTGATGGTAAGCACACAAAGCCTAGAAGGGAACTGGCTCTCAAGTGCAGCTGACGTCCACTGCTGGACAAAGGCCTTCCCCGCAGATCTCCACGATCGCTGGTCTTGCGCTACCCGCATCCAGCGACCCTCACAAGATCGTCGATCCACCTTGTGGAGCCACGCTTTTCTTCCGGTTCGTGGTCGCCAATCAAGAACCCTTCTGCCCCAGGAGTAAGGTGCTCCCAGGTGGGAGTTTACTTGGAATATAGTGTACTAGCTGATTCAGCTGTATTCCTAACATGAAAAGTAGCCTATACTCAGGGATAAAGTAGCTTCTTATTAGTTAAAAGAATTTTCAGAATTGGATCTGTAGTTCCGTAAATAACCTCCTACATTTGTATCTGTTATCTGTATTTTTCCAAATATATGAACACTAGATAGAAAGACTTGTTGTTCAGGGTCAGAGACCACTCTGACAAGAGTGCTCGACTGAGAAGATCTCCTATTTACCTCTAATCGTTAATTTGTGTGTGTCACAGATCCAGTTCATCGAGCCGGACCTGTCGATCCTGGTGATATGTGACGCGATCCTGAAGGACGAGGGCCTGTACTCCATCTCGGCACGGAACGTGGCTGGCTCCGTCAGCTCCTCGGCCATGCTGCATGTCGAGGAGAATGAGCACGAGTATTCTGATAGGTGAGATAGCCTGTTTTGACAAGAGTGTCTCTTCTGGGTGTACTATGTTTTTCTCTTTTAGGCATACACGTAGAAATAGAGGTAGAGGTACAGGATTGCATTCCTATGGGTAGCTAAATTTTCAGGGATTATTGTACTCATCATTATGACCAACTTTTACTATAAGACCTGTAAGGGAAATTCAACTGTTGTCGCTGGCAACACTATATTTCGAAACGAATACGTACCGGCTTGTGCGCCGGGTCGCTACATTGCATTGATCTCCTGAGCACACTTCAGCACACAACTAGTATTGTACCTTCTTCAGTTTTATTAAATTTAATAATTATTTAAATCCATTCAAGCGTTTCTCTGAGTTCCTCATAGACCAAATTTTAAATCACGAAAATAAATTCAAACTTTTCATTATTTTGACCGTACAAGGACTTTTTTTTAAATATGTAGACATGTGTTTGACCTTATTCGGTAATGATGTGGCCGATGGTGGTAAGCACACAAAACCTAGATCTCTCGCCTGGATCCTATACTGTTTAATGTGACAAACATTTTATTTAGTATATTTAACCTTAAATATAATGTTACTTTAAGAGTTTATAAAATAGGAAAAAATTGTTACTATAATATAAGTGTGTGTGTGTGTGTGTGTGTGGGGTGATATTAGTGTGTGTGTGTGTCAGGATGCGCGAGCACCCTCCCCGCGTGTCGGCCAGCCGGCAGCCGTTCGGCGACCACTACGACCTCGGCGACGAGCTCGGCCGCGGCGTGCAGGGCGTCGTCTACCACGCCGCAGAGAGGCTCTCCGGTATGTACCTTACCTACACCTACACGTACCATCAACCAACTTGAAGCATCATCTGTTTTGAAACCTTTTCACTTGCAGCCGGCTATCATAGTTCGTTGTTGTAAATAAATACAGCCTCTCGTAAAATCATTCGTTTAGACTATTTTTATGACAAGCGTTATATTGTGTGAGGCACAGGTAGCCGATGGAGTTAAAATTTCGCGTGACGTCACGTCTTAGTACACTTTTTACAGAGAGATGACGTCGCAAGCCCCAACTCCTGAACTTTGATGCGCCTTATGTTTGTAATTTTTTACTGATTTGATACAATAAAAAATACGTATCCAATATATTTTGATAACCTAACTGACGGACTAAACAGATTTAATTATTTTTTACCTAGTTATTATCCCTATATTAATTGTTACCCTGTGCCAACGCTAGGTCGTAACTACGCCGCGAAGATAATGCACGGGCACTCGGAGCTGAAGCCGTTCATGAAGAACGAGCTGGACATGATGAACTTGCTGAACGACCGGCACCTGGTGCGGCTGCACGAGTGCTTCGAGCACGAGCACACGCTCGCACTCCTCATCGAGCTGGCCGCCGGGGGGGAACTCGTCAGAGACAGGTATGCAAACAACCTCCACTACCTTCCATTCCTCAAAAGGAAAAAACCGGACAGGAGCGAGTCGGACTCGCGCACGAAGGGTTCTATAAAGGATCTATAAAAACGGCAAAAAAGTCATGTCCTTATATTTATTTTATTGTGTTTTTTTAGTATTTGTTATTATAGCCGCAACAAATATACATCATCAGTGAAAATTTCAACTGTCTAACTATCACGGTTCATGAGATACAGCCTGGTGCCGGACGGACAGACAGAGACAGTGGAGTCTTAGTAATAGGGTCCCATTTTACCCTTTGGGTACGGAACCCTAAAAACGGAACCTTTATAGGATTACTCGTGTGTTTGTCTGTCTGTCCGTCCGTCCGTCTGTCACAGCCCATTTGCTCCGAAACTTTTGTTCCAAAAATTTGGTACACATATGTAAGTCATGGAGATCCTTGGGGGAGGCCTTTGTTCAGCAGTGGACGACTTTCGGCTGACATGATGATAATGATGTAAGTCGGTGAACCAAACACGGACGTGTAACGTAAATAAATGAATTTTAATTATGGGGTTACTTTTGGGAGGTGAATTAGAAAATGAGTACATGGATGGTTGAAATATGTACTTTATTTCGACTGCCAATGTGCGCAGGCAATTAGTGATCCTGTTGGCTTTGACTATAAGGTTCAAAATGTGATTGGTGCAGGTTACTCCGGTCGTCGGGGTACACCGAGCGCGAGATAGCGGGCTACATGCGCCAGTTGCTGCGCGGCCTCAAGTACATGCACGACAATAGCGTCGCGCACCTGGGACTTACGGTACGTTTATTTATGTACCCCATAAACATTTCTGTTTTAACCCCCAACTAAAAAGAGAGGTGTTATAATTTTGTAGAGTGTGTATATGGCATCATAGCTCCTGAACGGGTTAATCGATTTTGATTGGTTCTAGAAAATCCGCTCAGCAATTTGAAGAAGTTTTTCTAGTTGATGAAGAGATTTTTTTAGGTTTTTTGAATTTTTAAATTTTAATTAATATTATCAGTTAAATGAGAAAGTGACAGTTTATCAAAATAAAATCTTTTCTTTTTATTTTGAATCACTTAATTAATGTGTGATAAGCTTCAAGCCTTAGTTATGCAATAATTTATAAAATAAGTTAAATATTTTCTCTATCTCTCTACAGTCTAATAACGTATATTAAATTCTTCAATAATTCCACACATTATAAAGAAATTACTAACTATTTTCGTCCAATAAAGATCAATTTTTATCTATGACACAGATCGGCGAACTCCTCCTCTCCCACGCTGGAAGCGACGAGCTAAAAATCTGCGACTTCGGTCTCTCCCGTCGCATTCTATTCAACAAGCACGCCAGCCTAGACTACGGCATGCCAGAATACGTCGCGCCAGAAGTAGCCAACGGCGAGGGGGTGGCCTTCGCCGCCGACATGTGGAGCGTCGGCATCATCACATACATCCTCCTGAGCGGCCATTCACCCTTCCGAGGCATCAACGATAGAGAAACGCTGACCAAAATCAGGGAGGGCAGGTGGGAGTGGCACGATGAGATCTGGTGGTCGAGGCTGAGTAGGGAGTCCAGGGACTTCATTTCGAAGCTGCTGGTGTTCAACTGGAATGATCGTATGGACGTGGACGCGGCGTTGGGACACCCATGGTTGGGTCTCGCCGATAAGATCTATCAGGAGGAGTACCAGATCACTACCGATAGGCTGAGGAATTACTATAATTTGTATAGGTGAGTGTTTTCTTTAGGAGTTCATATCATAGACTATGTTGGTGTTTAAATTACATTTGCTTGCGAACCTTTATAACCTGTCTGGCGTCGCTGTCCGTATTTGGCCCAACAATTTTGTTGTAGTATGGCGTTTGTTTATAACAAGTAGTTTCCGTTACGCTTTTATTATTTTCAAATGTTATTTAAATTTCAACCTTGACAGGAAAATATAAGAATTATAATAATAACGTTTTTAAAGTCAATTAGGACAAGATTCGCCTGCAAAAGAGTTGCTTTTCACGACTTTCCTAGATTTTCCATTTTTTTTTATTAGTCAGCGACGCCAGACTGGATAAGGATAATTTATAAATAGGGATGATAATTAAAATATATTTAGGCCGTCAGTTAGAAAACAATAATAATAAGGATACAGTGTGTTGAAATTCCGCGTGATGTCACGGCTTACACTTTTTACAGAGAAATAACGTCTGAAGCCTGTCGAGCTCCTAAACTTTAATGTGCCTTATCTTAGTATTTTTTATTGATATGATAAAGTAAAAAATACGTATCCAATATTATTTGATAATCTAACTGACGGAATAAACAGTTTTTTTTTACCCTATTATATCAGAATATACAATGGGCTGCAAAGAAATTGGGTCGATTATAAAAATTGCGATATCTATCTATACTAATAATAAAGCTGAAGAGTTTGTTTGTTTGTTTGTTTGTTTGTTTGTTTGAACGCGCTAATCTCTGGATCTGCCAGTGGGATATGGAAAAACCTTTTTGCAATTGAAAGCCCATTTATTAAGGAAGGTTATAGGCTATAGAACATCACGCTACGACCCTCAGGAGCTGAGCAATGATAAAAAGAACGTTAAGCGGGAGCATGAATAGCATGGGTGAGCGATGCGACGCGGTTGTCAATGGATGACAGCGGTCGCCTAGGTAACAGTTTTTTGTTATTTTTAACTGTCATCAAGACGAGGTTATCAATTCGTCGAAATCTTTTTTTATGTATGTTCCTCGATTACTCGAAGATGCCTGACCCGATTTGGAAACTATACATACAGGTGGTCACATGGTCACCAAGTCAGGGTCTGGTGATGGGATCTTGAAGAAATCGAGGGAACTCTTCAAATTTTATAGGCACTAACAATGTTTTTCATATATTTTCTAAAACTATTCAGATATTTGCGTCTGGTAGTCGTCACATGTTGCTGAGCTGATGATGGAAGGTACAACTCCTTAACGGGTAGGAGTTAGGGGATAAATCTTTAAATATTATAGGAACGATGATGGAAAGTACAACGCTAATATGCTTATACTAGGTCAGTGACCTTGAGAGTCATTGATTACACATAAGAAACTAAAAAATGAAAAATAAAATACTTTTAACAAAAAAAAACCACAAAGGCACTAATAAGTATAAAATAACTATGTAGGAACTCTAATCTGATAGTTTTGAAGTCAACGAAATTAGCCATTGCTGTTGCATCATCAGATATTTATTGCTGCTACACTATTGACAGGTAGAAGCACGGCTCATTTCTCTTCTAAACAGACCCTTACGGTATTTCTTGAATAAGACAGCGTACGCTCTATACGTAAAAATGGACCATTGGGCAAGGTTTTACAAGATGCAAACCTAATAATATGGGATGAGTGCACATGACTCATAGAGCTCATCTAGAGGTTTTAGATTTAACTCTCAGAATTATAAAATGCACAAATAGCCATGGGTGGTCACTTTGATGTTTTCTGGTGATTTCAGATAAACGTTGCCTGTTAGGGAAACTAGAGCAGATATTATTAAATCTTGCTTAAAATCTTCCTCATTATGAAAGTCTGTTGAATTATTGAAACTGTATACCAAAATAAGGAGTCACTTGGGTAGAGGAAGCACAGATTTCCCAATAAAGCTCCATTTAATTGGGGATGGGAAAGTACCTGCATCAGATAAAAAAATAGCTATTGACAAAGACCTTGGTAAAATCGTGACCAACATTGAAGACCTGATCTGTAGAGTATATCCGGATATAGCCAATATCGACCAAAAAAAACATTAATGGATGTGTGAGAGGGCAATTTAATTTAATTAGCTGCCAGAAATATAAGCGTTGACGCCATCAACGACAAAATAATGGCTAAACTACCAGCCGACAGCGTAGTTTTCGAATCGGACCAGTAACTCCGGAGATTCGCGCGTTCAAACAAACAAACAAACTTTTCAGCTTTATTATTTAATGCTAAATAGCTTTCCACCCGCGATGCCACCCGCGATCAGTCAGTCAATTAACCAACTTCAAGCGGAGGTTATCAATTCGTCGGAATCATTTTTTTGTATGTTCCCCGAATACTCGAACGCCTGGACCGATTTGGAAAAATATTTTTTGTTTGAAAGGGTATACTTCACAAGTAGTCCCATGGTCACCAAGTCAGGATCTGATGATAGGATCCTGGACAAATCGTGGGAACTCTTTAAATTTTATAGGAACTTACAATGTTTTTCATCATACTTTCTAAAGCTATTCAGATATTTGCGGCTGGTAGTCATCATCTTATGTTGCTGAGCTGATGATGGAAGGTACAACTCCTTAATGGTTAGGAGTTAGGGGATAATTCTTTAAATGTTATAGGAACGATGATGGAAACTACAACGCTAATATGCTTATCCTAGGTCAGTGACCTTGAGAGTCATTGATTACACATAAGAAATTCAAAATTGAAAAATAAAAAACTTTTAACAAAAAATAGAACCGCCTTCAAAGGCACTAAAAAGCAGAAAATAACTATTTAGGAACTCTAATATGATAGTTTTGAAGTAAGCGAAATAAATCTGCGGTACCATGATATCGGTTCTAATTTTTGTTAAAAATTTATATATTTAGATTGGCTATTGGACGCTGATCAGTGTTATTATCACCATCGGCTTCAGCGTAGGCATCAACCATAAAAAAGATCTTGGGAAAAACGTAACCTTTTGATGGGTTGGTCTTCTGTACCAAATTTGGCATACTGGTTTCCATTTCGATATACTTCAAATACAAATGGGTATATTTGACCGGCTGCAACTAACTCGCAGAAATGTAGAGTGTTGTAACATCTAATTTATACTTTTCTTTTGTCCCATGATTGTTGCCAAGACGGTCATGAGACATAACAGCAAATTCATCCCAATTGTTCGCCATATGCATTGCATTGCACCAAGCTTTTATGTGAGTTCAAAAGCAGTATTGATATCAACTTCGATGCAAATCACCCCCAAAATAACTTTCTACCCTTTTTTAACCCCGATAGGCGATGCGTTTCAATAAAATACAAAACACGTCTTCCATCAATTATCTTAAAGAATGTTTATGCAAAATTTGAAGTAGATTGGACCAAGGAATCGCGTTGTTCCATACAAACTTTGTCCCAGTTTTTCAACCCCTAAGGATTTCGGAAGATCCTTTCTTATAGGATGCCTACTTCATACGAAGAACACACCCTCTAAATTTCAGGTCTCTACGATCAGCGGTTTAGGCTATGCGTTGATCCGTCAGACAGTAATTCAGGACAATGCATGTTAAATAGATATTAGACCACCAAATTTATGTAATGGTACCAGACTTCAAGTAAAATTTCTAGATTTCTGTCATAGTAGCGATTGGTTTTGACTGAGCCAGCAGTTGGGCAAACAGTATTGATACCTCGCATTCCGATGATACCCACAGATTTACCATATAGATTTAAACGAATAGGTACAATTTCCTGTGAAATTACCTACCTATCGTCTGAAGTCAATATAAATAAAGCACAAGGACAAACTTTTAAGCATGTTGGAATATATTTAAGAGAAAACTGTTTTTCCCATGGACAATTATTATGTTGCCTTATCTAGATCAGGTTGCATAGGCTACTTTTTATTTGGAAACGCGGGTGGAACTGCGGGGGACAGCTAGTCTTAAAATATACGAGCAATCCTTTTAAACTAAAAACTAAATTAAAGCTTATTTCATTTAATTACAAATATAATAAGAAGTAAAACCTTTTAAATTGACAAGCCAGTTGGCGCAGTTGGTTAAGACACCACCTATCACGCCGCTGGTCATGGGTTCGATTCCCATCCAGGACAAACATTTGTGTGCATGAACATTTCTGATTGTCCTGTGTCTGGGTGTAATTATCTATATAAGTATGTATTTACAAAAAAAAAAGTAGTATATGTAGTATATCAGTTATCTGGTTTCCAGAGTACAAGCTCTGCTTAGTTTGGGATCAGATAACCGTGTGTGAAGAATGTCCCAGGATATATATTTAAATACATTATGGAAGCAGTATTCTTTTCCTACAAAGTCCAGAGAAGTAGCAACTTAGAAGTTGATCAAACTGTAATGTGGTTTGTTTGTTTGTTTGCGAGTAGGGACTGGACGAGTAACGCCGGGTGCCGCACGTGGTTCCGGCGGCGGCCGCTGAGCGGCGCGTTCGAGCATCCCTCCAAGATGGTCTACCCGCCTGGACACGTCTACACGCCTGAAGGTACCAGTACATACCTTATGTACCAACAAGTGCTCAACAGCCTTGTCAACATTTCAATTTAATAAATATCATGATTTTATTAAATGCTTATTTATTAGAAAAAGTAGCAAAGAAATATTTATCGAATAACTATAAAAAATATTCGAAAAATAATCCCAAGTTTAATCCTAATCCGTTCAGTAGTTTTTACGTGAAAGGGTAACAAACACCCATACATGCATGCACACATACATCCTCACAAACTTTCGCATTTATAAAATTAGTAGGATACAAAAGTTGGCCCCAAATTCGTATATCAGGTCACTTGGGGTCACCATAGGTATATGTTTGTGTGGCACTTGTTTGCAGGCACCCCGGACCGTGACCGCGCGCCGCACGAGCCCAAGTCGAGCCCGTGGGACCTCAAGTTCCAGCAGTGGGACCATCCCGACTGGGAAGTCTCCGCCAAGTCCGAGAGCCAGTATGTACACTACAATACACTACATCACTTACACTGCCACCGACACTAAATACCTACTGTCTGTCCATCTAATTCATATTTACGATAAAGGATCTTTATAAAATAGTACTATGTGATAGAAAACACACAGGTTAGACCACTGGGGTCGTATTATCAAGTTTTAAGATCCGACCCAGCCTGAACTGAACTTACTAGTGATTGAATTTAGGTCAAATTGAATATGTATTAAAGTAGATACATATGCCTTGGAAATATTGTACATAGTAAAAGGGGGGGGGGGGGGGTACGTATGGTGAAACCGAGACCTTTGTAAAAAAATTGTCAAAGCTTGTAGACAATGTAGGTACTCATGTGCTACGAACCGTATCTGCCATCTACAAGTTTCGTAGCTTCATTGCTACGAGTTAATCCACTATCATCAAGATATGATTGGGTCATTGTAAAATTTTTAGCAGGTAAACTTGACCCAAAAGAAAATTTGAATATTTGATTCGGGGATACAGCCGAACAGTTCTGAATAGCCTGTATGTTGCAGGTACCAGAACGGTCCAGACACGTACTTGCTGCAGCTACGTGACACCGCGTTCCCGGTGCGGCTGCGCGAGTACATGAAGGTGGCCTGCCATCGGTCCCCTGGGTACTCCATCGCAGTACACGACACCTACGATCCTAGGGTGAGACATTACATCACTATTATTAATATAACATACATATTTGTAACGGCTTTTGGTGATGGCTCTTGTCGCTAATGATTTAACGGATTATTCCAGCATTGCGTTTGAAAGCCAGTTTTCTAAACTTCTATAAATTGTAGGGCACTTATTCCTTTATTTCGCATAATAATATTTTGAATACTAATTTACTGTTTGTTTTACATATTTTTTGTTTTTTAATATTATCCTACAAAATAATATGCTTGTTTATCGTTATTTTAACTTTATATATGGTAATCACAATTATGCCTAAACATTTATGCGTAATTATTATTATGCTTGTTAGGAAAAGTAAAATTATGCCACACTAAGTTATGTCAAAGAAATAGTTTCTCTCAAATATCCCGACTACCCCCCTTTCTAAAATAATCAATAACATTCGGTGGTGATTACAGACACCGATAATCCGCGAGCGTCGTCGCTTCACCGACATCATGGACGAGGAGATCGACGACGAGCGGCGCGAGCGCATCAACAACTACGGCGCCGACACCCACTCCTACACCATCCGCCGCCTGCGCCACGAGCTCGGCACGCGCCTCGACTCCTACGCGGAGGCCCAGGCCTTCATGGAGTCCAAGCGCGACGGCACGCTGCCCTTCTTCCGCGAGAAGCCCCAGCTGCTGCCCATCCGCGAGGGCGAGCCCGCCGAGCTCTCGTGCTACGCCGTCGGCGAGCCCACGCCCTCCGTGCAGTGGTTCAAGAACGACATGGTCCTCGCCGAGGGCCAGCGCATCCGGATCCGCGACGACGGCGCCGGCCGCTCCAGCCTCGTGTTCCAGCCGGCCATGCACCACGACGTCGGCTTCTACAAGGTGGTGGCCCGCAACAAGGTCGGCCAGACCGTCGCCCGGGCGCGGGTCGTGGAGGCCACGGTGCCGGACGCGCCCGACAGCCCCGCGCCGGCCGACGTCTCCGACACCGAGGTGCTGCTGCGCTGGAGGCTGCCCAAGTACGACGGCAACTCGCCCCTCGTCTGCTACGGCCTGCAGTACAAGGAGGGTGACAGCGTCGACTGGAGCACCGTCGCCGACAACATCGACCACGAGTTCTTCGTCGTGAGGGACCTCCGCCCGGACACCAGCTACCAGTTCAGGTTGTCGTCGCGGAACAGGATCGGGTGGAGCGACAAGGGCATCACGACTAACCTCATCAAGACTAAGGAGGCCGGCGCCGCCCGCATCGAGGTCACCAGGGCCATGAAGCACCTGCAGCAGATGACGGAGGCGGGCCAGGAGGTTTCCATCGACGAGGAGAGGCCGCAGCTGGACTACGGCACGGAGGAGACGCCGGACGAGTGGCTGGCCTCCTCCTCCTTCACGGAGCGGTACAGCTTCGTCTCCGAGCTGTGGCGCGGGAAGTTCTCGATCGTCGTGAAGGGTATCGACCGGACGAAGGACAGCGTGGTCGTCGCTAAAATATTAGAGAACCGTCCCGAGACCGAGGTGCAGGTCCAGAGGGAGTTCGAGTGCCTGAGGCGGCTGCGGCACGAGAGGATATCGAACCTGCTCGGCGCGTACCAGGCGCCGGGGTCGCCGGTCTCCGCCCTGATCCTGGAGAAGCTTCAGGGGGCCGATATCCTCACGTACCTGTCCAGCCGCAATGAGTACACCGAGCAGATGGTGTCGACGATAGTGACGCAGATCTTGGACGGTCTCCAGTACCTGCACTGGAGGGGGTACTGCCATCTGGACTTGCAGCCGGATAATGTAGTGATGGCGTCCGTCAGGTCGATCCAGGTCAAACTGATCGACTTCGGCTCGGCGCATAAAGTCACTAAGTTAGGAACCAGTGTGCCGCAAGTCGGCGAATTGGAATATAAAGGTATTATATATAATATTTTACTTTTTAATTTATAATAATAATAAATCTGAAGTCGCGGGAACTACCAGTCGGATTCCAAAAAATCTTTCACAATAGGAAGCTACATTATCCCCGAGAGTTATAGGCCCGGGAACGTGGGTGAAACCGCGGGGGAGCTATAAGTAATAACTTTGAGATGTACTGAAGGTGTGGCACTTCCTTGCAGAGCCACCATCACGGATCTGAATTTGTCCTATTTTGTCCTCGAATATCAGATTTTGTCGCACCCTGGTTCAAAAGTTATAAGGATTTTTAGGTGGTCCTGCCAAGAAGTCCTTCCTGGCAGGGCCACCTCATATCTAAATTAGAGCACCTAGCGAAGAACACTTATAACTTTTGAACCAGGGTGTGACAAAATCTAATATTCAAGGACGAAATTGGACAAATTAGTGGCAAAATAGCGACAGACTTAAAATTCAGATCCGTGATGGTGGCCCTGCCAGGAGGTGCCATACGTACTGAAGCTGAACAAGAGCTCTTGCATCTATCGTGTAATGTACAGCCAAGATTAATCAGGGAGGCCATCCTTTCGAAATTTCGACAGTAATATTGAATTTTTCCAACAGCCCCAGAGATAATAAGCGACGAAGCGGCATATCCTCAGACAGACATATGGTCGGTGGGCGTGCTCACGTACATAATGCTGTCGGGCGTGTCGCCCTTCCGCGGGGTCGACGACGCCGACACCAAGCAGAACATCGCCTTCGTGCGGTACCGGTTCGACAACCTCTACAAGGAGATCACGCAGGTATGTTTACTCCATTATACGAATAGTACCGGATTAACGACGTACCAAGAATAAAAAAAAAAAATTCAAAAAGTGAAATTAAAATCGGCCAAGAAATATTGAAGATAAGCATTTTAAACTACAAATTAGACAGCAATTGGATAGAGAGATCGGACATAGAAATAAGCAGTCCATTTGTGCCTTTGTATCTGTTTTGTCTTTTCCCTTTACTTGTGTGTGTGTGTACATAAATTAATAAATAGTATGTGACGTCATATACTATTACGGCCATATAAAATCCAAATTCTGTTTTGCTAGAAAGAGATAGGAATAAATCGTTGATGGCTTATATCTGGGTTACTTTTACATTTATTGTTTCTTATATGAATGAGATTTTATTACCCTATTGCTACGGGCCCGCGCATAAAAATTGTGTTATAATAGATATATGGCAAATAAGCGTATTGATTCTTACATTTTTACTACTTTATACTTGAAAATCCATAGTATATTAAGGGCCCCGCGATAGAATTTGCTAAAGGCCTCGTGCTTGCTTAATCCGGCACTGTGTAAGAACTTATAACAGTTTGAGGAATTAATAGAAAATATTTATTTCTGTTGTTTGTTGACATGCCAATTGGAGTGGTTGGTTAAGGCACCATCTGGCATAATTTTAAGATTGTTAATAAATTAGAGAATAATAATAATTCACTTACAAACTCGTATTTTTGCAGGAGGCGACCCGGTTCCTGATGTTCCTGTTCAAGAAGGTGCCTCTCAAGAGGCCGACGGCGGAGGAGTGCCACGAGCACCGCTGGCTCATGCAGACAGACTTCATCAACAAGAAGCGCGAACGAGCCGTCTTCAACGCTAATAGACTGAAGGTAAACGTTTTATTACGATGTAGCTTGGTTCGGGCGACAGTAGCCAGAGAGATGGGAAAATGAAACATATGACATTGCAATAAGGTTCATCTGAATCATAGATTAAACATATGAACATTGCAAAGGTGATGGCGATGAAATTTGGCAAGCAGATAGCCTATGATATGGAGGACATAGGCTACTTTTTATTCTGGGAACGCGGGCGAAACGAAACATTTTTAGTAATGGCCGAATAAATCTTGAATTTTTATCCATACAACAGTTTTAGCTAAAATCTAAAAAGCTATTTTCGGTAACAGGAATTCTCCGAGGAGTACCACGAGCGCAAGGCACAGGAGGCTTCGCAGGCGGACACCGTCGCGGCCGCCTTCGGAACCATCTCCACCAGGCATCTCACCAGGTCCAACAGCATCCAGGACGAGCTCATCAACTTCTCCACGCATTGACCTTGCCCATACAATACAACACGCACTTGGAATTTACACCTTATTGAGTCAGGGGTAGGGGCTAACATTAAATGGTATGATATTTTAGGGTTATGGCATTTAAAAAGGGATTTTACATAGTATTGTTCGTAGTTACCGTTTATTTTGTATTGAAAGTTTTTTATACGCACTCGTCAACGGGCGCACACGCAAAGTGCGTGCGTTTAATATAATTGAAATATTATTACCAAAATAAAATGCTTTATAAATTGTAAATTCCGAGTGTATCAAACCACAAACATTCATCAGAATTCATATAGTTATAAAATTGCCATCAAAACGAATTTCTAGTCATAAAAGGAAAATTTTGTTACGAAGGTTTTGTTATTGTTAAGCTATTTATTTATTTATTGTATACAAATTTTTACTATTTATACATACTAATTGGTATAATTTGATGCTCCAGTATTAATTGACTTAATAAAGAGCATTGACTTGATATACTTGCATTTTTATTTCATTTCTACATTTGATATCATATTATTATATTTTTGATACATAAAATGGTATAAAATAACTGGAAACTGTTACAAAATGTACATTTTAAGGAATCAATGGCAAGATTAATCTGCAAATAATATCATATTTTTTTCCAAATGGAAAATTAAATTAACAGTGCCAGACATAATTTGCAAGCAATTTCACAATTACAAAAGTACCTTCATGCAATAGCAATATGATCCATAATGGAATAAATACAGACAAACACCTGAAATTATTTCATATTACACTTGATATATAGAATGAATTGAATTTATTTGAAATCGAGTTACCTATTAACCTAGCAAGAAATTATTTACATTTGTATGTTTTGTATGAGATAGTTATACGGGCATAGTTTTTGAAGTTTTTAATATTTTACATTCCTTTTGTTGCATCCAATTTAAAAAAAACCAATAATATCCTGGGATTCACTATGTAAGCAGAGCTATTAATCAACTGGACACTTTTAACCACATCTTAGGGTACAAAAACGTTTTAGCAACGTTTAACTGCCATTCTTTGAGTTGGCAACACTGGCGGGCGATACATTACGTGCAACATCAAAAACTACACCAGTATGTATATAAAAAGATTGTTATCACTTTGAAGAGTATTTGTAACACATAATCTACAAAGGTTGTAAGACTATTTAGTATTGACCATTATGATTTACACTTATATAAGTTTGCTATCTTACATAGTAACGAATGAAAATCATTTTTTTAAATTTGCAAAAGAGTTACATAGTAGAGTGAAATCACAACCAAAATACAATAACTAGAAAAAAGTTTAAAGCAAACTTGCTAGCCACACTAAATAGTCTAACACCATGAATGGACCAGGAAAGGGATTGCCCGATGAGAATTGAGTCACATAGTACAAATATTTGTCAATTGTTGCATAAAACAAACAAACAAGAATTGACAAAATAATTATCCCTTATGACATTCAGCAGCAGTTATCAAAATATGTAATATACATCTATACTAATATTATAAAGAGGAAAGATTTGATTGTTTGTTTATTTGCATTGAATAGGCTCCGAAACTACTGAACCGATTTGAAAAATTCTTTCACTACATTATTCCTGAAGGTTATAGGCTACTTTTTATCCCGGGAACGCGAGTGAAACCATGCGGAACAGGTAGTAATATTATGAAAAAAAAATATCTGTTAGTCTGTCTTCTGCATAAAAAAGTAGTTTTTAAAAAACCTTAACAGACTATATATTACAAATAATAAATCTGAAGTTTATTTGAATGTGGTAAACACTGGAACTACCACTCAGATTAAAAAAAAATACTAATAAGAAGCTACATTATCCCAGAGTGTATAATACTTTTATCCTGAGAATGTGGGTGAAACCGCAGGGGAGACCTAATCACTATTAGCTCTTCCATAGGAGGCCAAGGAGGGAATAGCTAGTAAAAAGTAAAGGATCATGAACAAAGGAAATAATAAATGTAGAAACAATGCATAACTAGAGAACTGCAGATTCTTTCTTGGATAGTACTTAGATATTTCATCTGAGGTAGTTTTAGGTTATATATTTTTTATAGAACAGCAGTTTCTAAATTAAACACGGGTAGTACATCTATTTATGGATTATATTATGGTGCCTACAATCCCATCTATTTACCATAGCAATCACTTCCCAAGTCCACTTAATATTCATTATATTATGCTAAAAATTGTGTAAGGTATAACTATTAGTTACTAAATTTAAAATGACTTAGTTTTAGTGAAATTTCACCCGGTTTCATCTTTTACACTTGGCGATGTATTCCTGCACTTTCGTTTGGAACTCTGTCTTGTTTTTATTGTACATCTCAGCTGCTTCAATGTTTAGTGGGTCTTCAAAATTAAGGAGATCCTGAAAAATAAAAATGGTTTGTTTACTTTTGGTTAGCATTACTTTTTTTTTCTTTTTCCTGCAATCTGTCCATGGTAAGCATTTAGCTGGATTTTAAGTAGGTGGTAGTTAAGCATGCATGGCCTGAGTCCAGTGATTCAGCCATATTAAAAAAAAAACCACTGAGGATGTCTTGTGGGGCTTTGGATTGCATTTTGGATTGGTTTACATGTATATATTATTATAACTTAATATCATGTCAGCCGAAAGACATCCACTGCTGGACAAAAGCCTCCCCCAAGGATCTCCACAATGGCCGGTCTTGCGCTACCCACATCCACTGGTTTCCTATGACCCTCACAAGATCATTGGTCTATCTTGTGGAAGACCATTAGATGCCGCATGGGCAGGCCCCCATATAGCTTATATTGGATACTTTTTCAGGTTTATTGGTAAGGAATTTTATTTATTCAATTATTCACATTCAGCTAAAAGCTGATTAAGTGTGTATAACTGCACTTTATTCTCCTGCACTTGGTCCTCATATATTTGTCGAGCCTATTTTTAAGAGTTCACTATTGCTGAACTGATGACAGTCTGGTAATTAGTTCCATTCACTAACAACACAGTAAGGCATTAATGAGGGGAATGTTGTAACTATGTTTACTTATATATATTTTATTGGCTTGTGAATAGTATGTGTGTAAAAAAGAAATAAATACAATGAAATAGGTACCGCAATACTCACAGTGAATAGTGAATTGAGGCCCCAGACAACATCCTTCAGTCTCCGAGTGGGCGCCCAGCCGTGTTCGTCAACAGATGTTTGCCGCAGAAGTGATAAGCATATGTCTCCATCAACATTAATGTTGGGATGCCATAGTTTTGTTATACATTTCACTCTAGGAGGCTGAAAATAGAAAACATATACAGTATTTTAAACATTTTATAGTCACATAATCTGATAAAAAATATTTTGAATAAACATAGTTGTCACAAGTTGTCTCCAAAAATAGGCTATAAATAGTATTCCTAGCTAATAAGATATTGAATGTAATACATAAAACTGTTTTTTTTAACTATAAAATTAGAGAATATTCCACTTACTGCCATATTATATTCTTCAGTGACGAAAACACTGAATTTAAACTTGCCACCCTGCCAGTAGCCCTCGTCCGGTAAAACAGTCAAAATGAACTCATTCAACACATTAGGATCGCTAAAATGTACACTACACGTCGCTGGAAGGTTCTCGTTCATCTCTTGTACCTCTTTTATTAGTAATTTGTCTCTCACTGATATTCTTTTACTAGACTCATTGCTTATACCATTTGTTGGCTCGACATGTTCCTTTTTCAACTTCCTATTTAATGTGATCATTGTATTGATTATTTTACTATTCGAGTAGAAAAATAAGAAGACAGCTATAACATAGCAAAAACTGAGAATCCAAGATATTCGATGGTTTTCGATAAATACACAAAACACACGACTGATACCTACGTAAATTCCAAATTTTGTTTGACGTTTATAAAAATGACATGACAGTCCCGCACAGAGTACGTAAACGTAGTCACAGACTACATAAAGAGATTACGTATAGTATTATATTCTCTTTGAGCACGCATGAAAGTAAAGGTCTCCTACTCCTACTACTCAGGTACTCTTTGGTAAATCACTTCATATATTGAATCAGGTTCACTCATCGACTCTGTTGCCTGCTGCTGAATGAAAGGCGTTTAGTAGTACTACTTGTACTATGTAACTATTCTGTGGTAGTACTACTTGTACTATTTAAGTATTCTGTGGTAGTACTGAAGATTAGTACCTGATGAATATGAATCATTTTACATGCTTCAAATATTAAATACGTTGACATTAAGGTTGGGATCCAAACGCAGCGGCCTATTGAATATTTTGTGAGTCTAAGTTCAAAAATATTCCCTTAAAATTAGGAATGTTGAAGTTTGAACTTGCTTCAATTTTCACCCATCTATATAGACCTTCATAAATAGTTTTTTTGGTCATTTCAAATGACATCCAACGAAATAGCTCTTGAAAACGCCCAACACTCGATCGAACCTGACAGCACTAGTTCCGTTGCTGTCAAGTCAAGTAATGTCATCTGTCAGTCAGTCAGTCAACCAACCATCCAACAACCATCTGTCAAAGTCAAAACTAAAATTCATCAGCTGTTCCCGAATTTTAAGAACGAACAAGAAGCAATAAACAAAATTAGA
The DNA here is from genome assembly GCA_963555595.1 of Tethea ocularis. Classification (NCBI taxonomy): domain Eukaryota; kingdom Metazoa; phylum Arthropoda; class Insecta; order Lepidoptera; family Drepanidae; genus Tethea; species Tethea ocularis. Next base: position 13,608,576 of record OY741958.1, read on the forward strand.
ACAATTAATTAATTATAGACATCGTTAGTTGGATTGATTGTGTATTACTATGGCAGAGATCTCGTGGCCTTGGCAGTATAACTTCCCTCCCTTTTTTACGTAAGTAGAACATTTTCCTGTTACCAACCTTATCAATAACCTTTCTTCAAATGAATCCACTGGGGAAATCGTGGAAATATATCAACGAAGGGAACGCCCACATCGTTATTCAGATAAGGAGTACTGATTATGCACTACGTATCAATAAAGAAGATGGAAAATCAATTAATTTAAATCATGTCGAGGAGTCTGTGAATTTTGTGAATTTAATCATGTTACCTCTCCTCAATGAAGTTAACAATACAAAGGATGAAGTTGTTATCATTTCTGAGGAAGAACTGGGTCAGTTAAGCAAAGATTTGCATAAATTACGTCCAGAAAAGAGGAGATTTAAGTCTGTTCTAAGTCCTTATGCAATAAAAACCCGTAATTTAACTATGTTAAGTCCTAAATGCATAACAAACTATTGTGTAGAGATCAAACCTAAAGAAGGTTTCATATCATCAAGCTTAGCAAAATGTTCCAAGTGCTACTTTTGCTTGAAACAATATTTAAAGTTGCAATCTAAAGAAATAAGCATAGTTAGCCAGTATTGTCCCTTAGACTTATTCTCAGGGAATAAGCAAAGAATGAAAATTGCTTTTTTGAATCTAGTAGACAATCCACAAAATAACTTCAAAATATTCAAAGATGGTTGTCTGATATACCATGAAAAATCACATAGAAATGCATTTGATGAAATAATAAAGAATATGAATTGTTTTGAATCATCTAATTCATTTTTAGACTTCATTTTAAATGTTTTAATTTGTGATAATAATGAACTGAATATTCTAGATGAAGATAATCATATAATAGAACATGCTAAAAAGACATGTAATAAAAATTCTAAATTGCATAAAAAGACATTCCTATACAGACTTCTACAACTTCAAAAATTATCTGAAGCTGCCAATTTTAATATGACAGACATAAATATTAAAAACACAGAGTATGTATCAGTAATATTAGAACTTATTAAGTCTCTAAACCTGAATTTAAGCATAGAAAGTGATAGAGAATTATTATTCAATGCACTAAGCCCACAACACTTGGCTTTAATATCAGCTGTGGCTAAAGACTGTTCAATAATGATAAGTTTTTCACCAAATTCCTGTGAAGGATTTCCATACATCCAAATTGGAGATCAAAAGATATCATATAAATTGTCTGTGGCCGATTTAGAGCCTAAATCAGCTAAAACATTGACAAAGAGAAAAGAAACCGAGAGAAAAATGATAGAGATCTATAGGAAATGCATTGAATCTCCTTAAATGGATTTGATAGTAAGTATCAATGGAAGATTGACAATAATTTTGTGTAATTAGGTATACTGTAACATTGTTTCATCACTGAAAAAAAACTGTCCTTTCTTTAAATTGTAAATAATGTTCTCACTCTGGGACATAATATTTCCATAATAAAATATAATATTGAATTCTATTTAATTCCAGAATTCAACCACACACAGAAACCAGAGCGAAACAATTAGAAGCATGGCAACAATTAATCGGGGAATACGCAAAAGCAACAAAACAATCCACCATAGACATAAGAGAATCATCCCACAGCCCATTATTTACCAATCCCTCAATCAACAGAAAGTTATCTCAAGAGGCCATTCTCACAATTCTAGAGGAAATGGCTAAAACTGGAAGGGCAGCACCTATAGATAAAAGCAGGAATGTGTGGGAGGTGTACTGGCATTCTTTGGACGAGTGGGGCAATATGGTTTACAGTTGGGCCTGTAATAATGGCCTTAATAATGCTGTGTGCACGCTATTTGAGCTTAGGGAAGGTGAAAATACTGTCGGTGAAGGTAAGTGTCAAATCCCGTTTTATGTTTAATGCCCAAGGTGAGTCGGGAAGTTAAAATTTTATTGCTTTTTTTGCTAATTGCAGCTCGGTAGTAGGTCGTATGTTTGTGAACATGTAATTCGCAACAAGAATGGTAGTATATTTACTGTTATTAACAAAAGGAATTATCAAATGTAAATAAAGACGTAATAAAAATTTAATTTTCTGGCTTACCTTCAGAATTCATTTTATACTGCTCTCTTTAAATACCTACATCAGAGTCAAAGCCAGTTACTGGAGTTTAAGCCCTATAAGGGCAGCTATGAAGGTTCAAACTTTAAAATCAGTCTTTAATTAATACCTAATTGAGTACAAATAGGAATCGGAGGAACAAATCCAAGGAACGCTTGCGCTTGTGAAATTACTTATTTTTTTATTACAATTAAAACTTTATGGCATTGAAATTGAGACTATAATCACTTGAGATATTGTAGTTCCAACAATTTTTACGGCCTATTCCATATCGTGTGTATGATTCAGAGATATTTCCCGGTAACAATATAATGCGCACGTACCTGAAAAACTGCTGATCACCCTTAATCGTGCCGCTGTTCTGGTAACTTCTGGGTTGGTATAAGCTCACAAAAGACAATGTTCAGAATGAATTGAGGACGTCGCGATTTAAGTTTCTTAGTGATTAACATACTCCTGATTTGGAGGTATTATTCGAGGTTCTCCATTGGTTTGAGGGTAGCAAATAAAATTTTATTCAAGGACCGCACGCTTATGAAAGTTAAGTGTTGCCCGTGTTATAAAGAAAACTACCCCCACATAAATACAGCAGAGCTAAATTAGGCGTTAACTATGCGAACGAAACAGTAGTAAAAAAATGTTAGGTACCTTCAAAGTAGCCCGCTAAATTCAAATTTTATTAGCTTTTTTGCTAATTCAAGCTCAGTTATAGGTCGTAAGTTCGTCATCATGTGTTTTGCGACAAGTATGGAATATTTACTGATTCATTACAAAAGAAATCATCAACATTATTATGTCACGGAGTTAAGTGGTAAAAAAAAAGTAACGTTTTCAGGAAATAGTCGTATATGCCACTAATATACCTTGGAGGAATATGTTGATGATTTTTTTTGTTATTAATCTGTAAATATACTACCATTCTTGTCGCAAATAACATGTTGATAACTTACGACCTATAACTGAGCTGCAATTAGTAAAAAACGTAATAAAATTTAAATCCAACCGAAGAATCCAACTATGTCTGGTTATTAAACTTAATTTTTATCTTTCCAGAATTCCACGGACTAGATATAAATATTCTAACCAAGGCATTAAAGTCACTAGAGGTGAAAGGCAAGTGTGAGCTGATGTCCTTCGAAGACAGCCAAGGCGTCAAGTTCTTCTGAACAATAACACAGTTAGCTATGTTTCTATGCAATTATTGTAAGTACACATTATTTTATATAAGAAAATATTAAATGCATTTTGTTAAGTTATAAATAATTTTTAATGTTTAAATATATTATCAAATATTTTTTTATATGTAGTTATTTTTTTACCTTTTCCAACCTGATATAAACAATTGTTCCCGCGATTCGACCGGTTTCCTGAGAATAAAAGTAGCCTAAACTATTTATGTTGTAGTCAGAGAGATATGAAAATTATTGCAATAAGGTTCACCTGAATCTATGTATGATCTGTTTAAACTTTATTGCAATGATATAAGGCTCCTTTTCATATCTCTCTAGCTACTGTCACCCGCAGCAAGTTACAATGTAAATAATGTAGGTTAGGTAAGTAATGTAGCTCCCGACGAATGTATCAAGTTCAGGATATTATAGTATGACACAACTTAGATGAAGCATCGGCAAACTTCGTAAAATCGATCGTTCTCGAAAAGAGTGCGCCTACAACATTACTCATGTGTTAAAAAATTATCAGCGAAAATGATCTTGTTGAACGATGAATGGCGCGATACTGAATTATTTTTATTTGTTGTGTAAATCGGAAGTGAAGTGTACGAAAACGATTCGCCGATGCTACATCTAAGGTGTGTCATACTGTACCTCCTATATTGAGACTAACAAACAAAATGTATCTCTTTATAATATTAGTTTAGAAAAAAAAAATAGCATAATAAGCTAACATATTCGGGGATAAATAAGAAGCCTGTGATATTTAAATAAAAAAATATTGCTTGTCTTGGCCGGATATTTCATACAGTAAAAAAGCCTGATTTGGAATATTTTTATTTAATTTAATCCGTGTAAAATTGTACAACTTCAAAATTGGATCACCTTATAATACACTAGGTATAACTTTATACAAACCACCTACGTTAGGAAAACGTGTATAAATTACTAGATACATTGGAAAATTTTATTTGTTTGTGTCTAAGCACTAACGATAGCAACTGTTTGCAGCAACGTAGATTTTTTTTTCAGTCATTTTTTACTGCGGCTACTTTATTCTAGACTAATTTTATTTTTTTCAAGAGTGCATAATCATAGGAAGACTAGTTAGCCACTCAAATTTAGTAGGTAATTTATATATTAAATAATAACAATAATAATAAAGGGTGTAATTAATTATGTATGTGTGTATGTATTTACAAAAAAAGCTTAGTTTGGGATCAGATAACCGTGTGATGAATGTCCCAAGAATAATATAAAATAGGAACAATTAAAAAATATAGTTTGAAATTCGAAATATCTGTCATAATCGCCGCGTCACATAAAAACTGTCTACGCTAGAGCAAACGGTTGTTATCCTTAGTGACCTTTTCATATTCAAGTGTTAAACAAGTCTCGAAATGGACCAAAGATTTAATTTTTTTGTTATAATATAACAGGTCTGGTCTGTAAGTAACCATTTGAGCAGTGATAAATCTAACCCTCTTACAAAATACTGACAGTTTTAAATTTTGCTTTTTAATAATAACTTTAGTCAACAGATTTTGAGATGTTATTACAACCTTTCTTAAATAGTTATAAATAAATTACACTACAAAAAGATTCACCTACAAACATATTAATTGAACGTGACTGTTTATTATACACCTTATGTTAGACCGTACACGTCATACAATCGGTTGGCGGCTTGTTGTCAGTGATAATCGAACACTAATCCATCGCTCAAGTCCTAAAAAGTCGGTTTTGTAAAGAAAAGGTAGAATATGTTCATTCTGATAAAATAAAGTAGGTCAGCGATATCGGTCTATACAAACTATGATGTCTGCTATCTCCCTCATTCAAAGGATATGTAAGAGTAGCTTTTCATTAGAGCGAAATAGACGAACAGATTGTACCTATGCCAAGTATATGGCAAAATCGAAAAAGAGGTGCTTTCCTAGTGATGTTGTAGTAATTAAATTGCGATTAATAGTAGTTGCTCTGAACCTTCAGAATACCGTTATTTTATTAATAATTATAAATAAATACTACTAGTAAACGATCAGTCTTCAACCAAAATACACAATTTTAACAACTAGGTATATTTTGATCTTGCGATAAAACCCAACAGATAAGTTAAAACTATGTACAACAGTGTATCTTATCCTTATACTTAATGTGATGCAAAGTCAAAAACGATTAAAAACACCTTAATTAAAATTTTCCACAAAAATTGTGCCTTTAGAAATTGTACTCTCTATTTACTCAAACTTATTGATACTTTAATGAATGACAGGCCGCATTAGTACTAAAATCTTGATACTTTATTCACATGATTGTGTCAAAAGTTACGAGACTTTCGTTATTTAAAACGAATCGCTCACCAAACTAGCGGCAGTTTTATGACAGTACAAATACGCTATAAACTAGATACTACATCACAGATATTTTACAACGGAACTTATTATTTGGAATTAATAAATACATTATTTTAACAAATAACATGTATCAAATAAATAATATCGAAGATTATATTCAATACCAATCAAGCTAGTCCAAATAGCTTTATAATCAAGTCGGTTGCTAAATTGATTCATACTTTAACTACATGATATAAAGTTCATAATTCAACAATCGACGGTCTGTCTATCTACAAATGATCACTACACTCTAAGGCAGCGTTACAGTAACCGTTGGTGGGTCGTTCTGCCGGCATCGGCACCGTGCCGTTGGTGACGTTGCCGTTCTTCTTCTCACCGCAGACAACCAGGTCGACGGACGGCACGACAGCGTTGCCGCTCTTCCCGCCGGGGGGACGGTAGAACCACCAGGCGAGGAAGAAGAATACAAGAGAACAGAGCTTACCTACTAACGCTAGGGCGAGCATGTACCTGGAACATTCATCTCATATTTTAAAAGTACTTTATCAAGTCAGGCGGCGCTGACATATAAAACAAAATGAAAATCTAGGAAAGTCGTGAAAAGCAACTCTTTTGCAGGCGAATCTTGTCCTTATTGACTTTGAAAACGTTATTATTATAATTCTTATATTTTCCTGTCAAGGTTGAAATTTAAATAACATTTAAAAATAATAAAAGCGTAACGGAAACTACTTGTTATAAACAAAAGCCATATGCCAACAAAATTGTTGGGCCAAATACGGACAGCGACGCCAGACTGGTTATATATGATTTGATCTAACTTGCTTCGTAAATATGATAATAATAGCAATAGTTTATTGCACCATCAAAATAGTAGTTTATGATACTGTTGCATAATAGGGGTTATTAACTACGAGTGTGAGTTTAAGTACCGAGCCGTAGGCGAGGTTCTTAATAGTATCACACGAGTTTTTAATACCTAATTATGTGCAGTATCATACAGTACTTTATCTAAACTCATATAAATAATGTCATTTAAAAAAAAAAATCTAACAAATATGAAAAAAAAAAAAAAAAAAAAAAACTATTATTGTGACATTTTTGGTCAAAATGATATATGTAAGCAAAAACAATAAAATAAACAGACACAATAATCATATACCTAATCAAATCCGTGTGCCAACTCCCAAAAATTCTTACCTCTAAATTTCAAGTCAACAAATTAGTCACATTGTCATCGTCAAATTGAATTGATACTGATTGATTATACTATTGATAGGTCCAAAGTGTACTTTAATAGAAAAAAAGTTATTTTATAGCATTATCTTGGGAACACAACTGTACTATAATGAATCATTATACACGGGTGTGCCTAAAGTGGGTCATTAAAGTACTGATTTTGATTTCATAATAAGAACATTACGATATGAGAGTAGATAAAATATCAAACAACATAAAAGCGTTCTCACCTGCTCATATGTATGTTATCATACTGCAAGCATGCGCCGGAGTTCCCGCAGGGCGAGGCCCAGAGCGAGCAGGACAGGTCGATGAGGAACCCGAACAGTAGCGGCGCTGGGATCGTGCCCAGCAGACGGACTTTGATCCATTGGATGCCCAGGGCGAACGAGCGCTGGTCTTCGCGGACGCATCTGATCATTATGTCATGAGTTGAGTTTTAGACATCATTGTTGCTTGTATCATAAAGAGATAAACAACCAATTTAATAGTCCCTAGGAGTACATCGGCCATTTGATTTTTTCGCAAGTAATTTTAGAGCAGTCAGACAGTCATCTTTGACGTGACATAGCAAATAATATTCAGGCTATTAACTTTGGTCCCACGTTGGGCGCCAATTTAACTTAGAAATTATAAAATGTATCCTTGCTGAGTTTCTTGCTGATTCCTCTCAGTAGACCTCCGAACTGGTGATAAATTAACTTTTTCCTTATGGGCCTTAACTGAATTACTTAATGACTTTAGACTTTCGACACTTGAACTGTATTCCGAACTGGTAGTAGAGTCTATTGTAAAAATGTAACTGTTGACGTTCATAAGTGCCTTATTAGGGCCTAAACTGAATAAATGAGTTTTTGATTTTGATTGACTTTGACTATAATTACTGGTTGTATAATGTACAAAATACACCAACCTCAGCGTAGCAGAGAGTGCAGGCATTGTAGCCAGGAATGTGAACAGCAGCACACCGAAGGAGAGACACACGAAGAGCCACAGGTATGGACAGTCTGTGCTGCACGTGCTGTTTATGGCCTCATACGAGATAGACGAGTTGGTTTCTGAAATTGGAATATATTGAGGAGGTTATTGATGAATTCGTTGAAGCATCATTAAAATAAACCTAAATATTATATTGTACTAGCTGACCCGGCAGACGTTGTACTGCCCTGAGAACAAAAATAAAACTGGGACCTACCTACCTACCTCTACCTACCCCTACCTATCTACCTACCCCTACCTAACTACCTACCCTACCTACCTTACCTACCCTACCTGCCCCTACCTATCTATCCTATGTCCTTCTCCTGGTTCTAAGCTATCTCCCCGCCAATTTTCAGCCAAATCAGTTCAGCCATTCTTGAGTTATAAATAGTGTAACTAACACAACTTTCTTTTATATATATAGATTCATCATCCGTTGTATAAAGAGCACACAATTTCTCAAAGTCGAGTATTCCCTAGGAGTAAGTCAGGTAGGTAATTATGTACTAGACACCACACATAACGGCGGCTGACCAAAACTGACATCTAATTGGCGAAATGGACAACCCCATACGTTACTAGATTTTATCGTATTTACTAATTAAAATATTTATTTTTGTCAGCTCTAATTTTATGGAATAAGCTTTCGTGGAGCCGTTTGAGAACCCCTGCTTTAGATGACAATCATTTCGTAAAAGCGAAGCCTAACGTACTATGGAATATTGGTCATATCGGCTGTATTTGTAAACGTTCCAGGCTTTAGATGATACCGTTGCGGATCAATCAGCATCGAGTTTGAATTTGGAACGTTCGATATGAACTCCCGTATTCGTTTAAACGTCCATACTTTTGACAATATCATTGTGGATCCATTAGCGTCGAGTTATAATTAAGAATGTTTGGACTCCCAACTCGCCTCCTTCGACAGTATAGGTGGGTAGCGTGTCGGTGTCGGTGTCGGTATTGTTCCCCTTGGAGACGCAGGCGCAGGCGTGGAAGAGCTGCGCGGAGCCGGCGAGCGTGCGGCGCGCGCAGCCCGCGTGGCACGGCGAGTAGTAGACCACGCCGTCCGCCCCGCACACCGGCGCGTACCTCGCCTCCGCGCACGAGCACACCACGTTGCACGCCGCCGACAACCGGTCGCCACTGTATCACATACGCAAGCGACAATGTACGACTATTTTATATAATTTATTTATTTATCCATAATACACAATGTTAACCATACAGTGAACTAATTTTAAGACCAGTCGTGGTGGAAATTATTGCGGGAGGCATATTTTGCTGTAACAAAAGACTATTGTATCAAATACCATGTTTCGTTGTGTACCTACATAAAAGTCCGTAAAATCTTCGGATACCTGACACTATAGATTACGATAACGGGCCAGTTGACGTAGTTGGTTAAGACGAATCCGCTCGTTTGCTTTGCTTAGTTGGGGATCAGATAACCGTGTGTAAAGATTTTACCTACAAAGCTAATAAACCTAAAAGTCTAACTCACCCGGGAACAGCAGGACTGTTATACTTGACAGTGACACCGGCGAAGGGATAGTCATCACAAGTGAGCACGAAGCAGAAGGTGAAGGCTGCAGCGACGAGTGTGGCTGCCACACACAACTTGATGATCCCCGCGCAAGCGAGCCGCCACCGCTTTACCAGCCATCCGCCGAGGAACGTGCCGCCACCGCCTGCTGGGACTGTTATCACTCCTGTGGAGCAATATTGGGGTTGGGGTCAGAAGGTTGACAAGCAGATAGGCGGTCCATCTCATGGTAAGTGGTTACGGTCGCCTATCGCCATTTGCAAAACTAGTACAATACAATAGAGGTATTGCCAATGTGTTACCGACAATGACTAAAAGGCAACTGGCTCTCAAGTGCAAGTGCCAGAACACACTGGTAGGTACTTGGCGACAGATTTTCAACTTGATGATGGTAGCCAGCCAAGTATTTTTTTTTAATGAACAAAGTCGGCAAATATGCAAATGGCCCAGTTCAACTGGGCAGTAAGTAGTTACTTATTGCTAACTATTGTCTCTTGTTGTCAAATCTTATGTCACTGACATACCTGCTATCAAATCTTTTTAATATATATACTTTGGTTAGCCCGGTATTTTTGGTTTCTCATCATAAGAAGATGTCCATAATCTAGTTACAGTCGAAAGACTCCATAAATTTGGACGTTTCAAATTTACTTTTCCAATACCACCCAATACCAATATGTTTACCAATTACCTACTAAATATTGTTTTTAAGTTAAGTTTAGACTTGAAGGCAAACAGATCATCGCAAACTGATCAATTGTTATATCATAGGGGAAATTTAAGGGAGCTTAGGAAATGAAACACTTACCCAAAAGCAGAGCAGCTTGCGACGCGTTAACAGCAAACTGATTCTCGATCAGCTTCGGCAGGAACGCAGCAAACCCAGAAATGAGCATACCCTCGCTAGCACCAGCAAGGTTCAGGAACAGGAAGGTCGGGTTACGAAGCAGCGCTGCAGCCGCTTGAGGCAGCTCGTGGAATGCGCTAAAAGCCGCAGACTTGGACGCTGCACCTTCGTGTGCCTCTGATACTTTTGAGGCGCGAATTTCTGCTGCACCTGGATTCACAATTAGGAAATGAGCGAGAAACAGATATCCTTCAGTATTAACATATTATTATAGATATAAAACAGCGGCTCATAATTGGAATTGAAGAAAATACCAAAGTAATTTACTAAAATAAGGGAATGTATCTAAATAGTAGAGCCACGTTGAACTGTAAGAATAAACGCTCAAATGTAATTTACATAATTATGAATCTTCCACTTTCTGCAACTGACTTATCTTTTAGGCTGAGATCTATAGAGCGTACTTAGACTTTGCTCAGACTTTACCGTACAAATTCGGTAAGTATTTAAAATGCAATCTTCGAATCACTCTGAGTGTGTTCTAAGCAAAGCCTAAGTGCACCTAATCGACGACTTACCAAAAACTCGGCTACCAATTAAAACACGCAAATATTTACTTTATTACCCTAAGTAAAGTCTGAGCAAAGTCTAAGCGCGTTCTATAGATCTCAGCCTTAGACTCTGCGACTTTTTTCGATTCTCCAATCATACAACTATTACATTTGTCTTGGAGGCGCTTCAAAGACACATCTATTTAAAGTCACTTTATTAAGAACCATCTAAGAAGTGTAGTCATTACAAACCTGGCAACTCCTGAGGGAAGGCCATGAGTGGTAGGGCCACGATGAGACACAATATTGCAGACAGGATGAATCCCACCCACCACGCCCCGATCCACACAGAACTCAATGGCGTTATGCCTAACCTGTGCACAAATAGGTTTTATGTAAATATTTTGGCCCCCTTCCTGAATAAATCTGGATCTAAAAGATTTACCAGTTGCATTGATAAACATTTTCATAAAGTATTCTACACATAACGATATTTAACTAATAACAAGCATAACATGGAGTAAACAGCCCCCACATTTTTCGTCCCCCTTTTCGCTTTTATGGGACACTTCCTTTTGAAAATGTATTCAATTCATTATTTTAGTATTTGCCCAGGAAATACCCACATATAATAATTATGAATTTTTTGCGTCTTCAAAAGTTAAACTGACGGTTAGTAGTACGAGTTGCCACAATGGTGCGCCCCTCTGGGTCAGTCAGAACCCTATATTTATATATTTTGAGCTCAGTTCACCAAATAAAACGGCAATATACCCGGACTGTAATGCACTTCAACATACCTACTCCTGCTAAATGATTGCTACTCCATTTTCTCAGCACCCTTTTAGGCAAAGTAGATATAAAATACCATCAAAACAAGGGGCCGAATATAACAAATATAATTATATTAGTCTTGAAGTGTTTTCTTATTCAAATTTGTCGGTTTGCAAAGCAATCCAAACGTTACCGTACGCTCACTGCCCATTTGCAATGTACCTACATACCGCTTCGTAAGTGCAAGCTATTCTAGCCCTTACATTTAGGTGGTATTGCCTAATATTCTATGAATGTTTTTGATGGAAGGAATAGTTTGATTTAACCGAGAGTACTTGGCAAAATAAAGTGGTCTGCAATAGACTTTATTATGAGAATAATAGACCGGCATTAATTGGTAATGTAATTAAAATACCTACAAGTCTTTTGTACGTATTCCTAAGGATGACAAATATCCTCAATTCTCTGTGAACTCATAAAATGTACCTAGTTGTTTAATTGAGGCCTAAATGAAATGGATACAAAATTAAATAAGATATTACAGTGAAACTTTTCAGATAATTTTAACTGTATACCTTCATTTTTGTAGGAAAGCTGTTCAGGGTTCTATTATAAGACGGAACCCTTGCAGTAGGTTTGGTATTATTGAGAACATTAAAAGGTACACTCACGAATGTAAAATAAAACCCAAATCACAGTACAGTATTACAATTTCACGGATAGGTACCCACACAATTTTCGTGGCACGTATAAATTAAAAAGCGAAGCCATAGCAAAGAGGTCGTTCAAAACTCATCCCGCGTAAAATCATATTTCGAAACGGAAGCCATGAAAGTATAAAATGGAGGAATTAATTTGGCTGAAAAGTTTCTTGAGCTGAGTACACAACTCACAATGAGATGAAAGCGAGAGGGCAACTTGGCTGAATGAAGCCGTGTCACTGCCTGGATGAAATATTAAAAAATATATGTAAGGAAACATGACGTAGCCAAGCAGGCATGTCTACAAGCATTGAGTTTTATTGCTTATTGTTAAAACGGGGTTACTAAATGGTTCACGTGCAGTTTCATGTAAATACCAATTCATTGTCTAGGTACATTATTTTGCTGAATGAGTGAATATTATTAGTTTTTTAACTAATGAAAAATATCTTAGAAGAAAAGCGAGGAAGACCTAGATTGAACTATACAGACCAAGTGAAGGCAAAATTAGACGTCGTGTCGTATAAGGAGGTGCACCAAATTCTGTTTTAGTCGGTAGGTACTATTTTGTTTTTAAAATAAAAAAAATAATCTCACAATAGAAAGAGTTTCATACAGAAAGAAATTCGATAAGCGATATACATAGGTATGTAAACACGTTCATGGTTTTTTAAATTTGAAATACGTAGATTATTGACAATATATATATTTAAAAAAAAACTACAACTAAAACTGCATAAAGAACGAGACTATCTACTCTATGTATAAAACCTAATAAGCTTATATAATATGATTATATTTGGCTTTGCTGTGAATCTTATGAAATAAATAAAAATAAAAGACTAAACTGGGGGCTATATCGCGTATCTTTGGTGGTAATCGTAATGATCATCATTATTGTAATCGTAATGAAAATCATCCAATGAGGGCTCACCATGCCCACAAAATAGTATTCGTCGTACCGTGTCATTGGATGAAATTATTAATGTTCATGACGATTACCACCAAGACCGATAGTGTGCATCACTAAAGTCGTCACCTCAATATGTAATAGGCCCAGTTTTGACAGAACATACATCCAAAAAATATTGCTATTATAGCAATACCACAGAGTAATAAATATAATAGAAATAATCTCACGTGTCAGTGTCGACGGTGACAAAGTCCGTGTATATCCTGAGCATTTGGCCACCGATGACGTAGCCCATCGCTGGTCCTACCACCGCCATTGTATAGTACACTCCTGGAAACACAATGATTGATAGTTACAACAGACATAATAGTATCAAATACCTACCTATTACAGGTGATGTCACTTCATGACGTCTATAAAAAAGGGTTTTTTTTAATCAGTTTATCTCCTATATAAATACTTATTTAAAATGAAAAATACATATGAAATTCTCAAGACCTTTGTGCAGCCTTTGACGAAACTCAACATATTTGGACAAGCACCTTCCGGTGTGTTCACTTGAGAGCCAGTTCCTTTCTAGGCTTTGTGTGCTTACCTCCATCAGCCAACACCATCACTGACCACGGTGAGATTGTTGTTAAACACAGGTCTATAGGTACCTGCTTTTAGCCGTGGTTAGTCAGTTTCAAGTTTCGATTCACCCTCGTTGGATCGAATAAAGGCCATTAAAATCTCAAAAGATACATCCAATATTGTTTCAATGAACAAACAAACAAACGCCCGTAAAATATCGTGTAGGTAAGTGTAAAACTGTGTGGTATCGCATTTCTTATAGAACCCCTTCTCACCACCCTGTTTTCACAGTTAAAAGCTGCAACTTAGGAAGTGTAAAGATTGTGGCACACCGACGGATATTTATAGCTCTTTAATCTTCTAGCAGCGCGGAGCAAACGGATCGGTAATAAATATTTTATTAACATGGATTGTAGACTCTCCGATAGTATTTGATATTTCGAATGCATTTTATTTCGAATTTTTCACTGGTTTTTTTAAATATTTTGACTATTATTTATGATTGAGAACTTCATTTGTTATATTCTGCACGACTCATAACCTTTATTTCTATCTACAAAAACAATAAAATACGTGGTTGATATCTGCACAATAGAATATTGATTAATTTTAAATTTAGAAGCATTTTTATGCAGCTAGCTTCAAATAGCTTCTTATAGTAAAGACTCCAAAGTCTACCACGTGGTTTACTCTCACGGCATCTCTCGATACCTCAAGAGGCGCACACATCGCGCCCTGACGTTCTCTGAATACGTTTCCTTGTCCTCCAAGTGGCCCTCCACTCAAGTGAGGAAGTGAATGTACTGAGAGTGCACGACATGTCGCCCGTAACGCTTAATGGAGCTTTACGATTATTCTTGTGTGTTCAAAGTTTTTGTTCAGAACCTACGTGTTTTGAATCGAAAAATGAATTACAAAAAATGTACTCATGTAATGAAATGTTTATTGCACACAGTGTTGCTATAGACTATGTTATACCTACTCTTATCATACTTTGAAAACTTAGAGAAGTTCATTGACGTTGACCAGCAGGCAGGCGGTCCACCTGGTGTATAGTGGTTACCGTCGCCATTTGCAATACCAGAGGTATTGGCAATGTGTTGCCGACCTGTTACAATACCGAGAAGGCAACTGGCTCTCAAGTGCAATTGCCGGAACACACCGGTAGGTGCTTGGCGACAAATTTTCAACTTGAGGGTGGTAGCCAGGCAGAAGGGTACTACAAAGTACCCTACCACCGAGCTATGGTTTCCTCACGACGTTTTCCTTCACCGAAAGCTCAAGCTCATTGTAGGATTGGAACCCACGACCTTCGTCGCGGCATCCGACGTCACTTACCTCGCCATTTAATGGTAATGAATGTCATTCCCATTATAAATTTTCAAATTTCGTTGTAATAAGACACTACGCGAGCGTTGGGCGAGTCAATGACTTGATTCATTTAATATTCTCATGTCCCACTATATACTGAATACCAGTGTATTCTAAGAACTTCATTAGGTACAGAACATTGTCTTAGTAAACACACTCACAGATTAAATTAATACCGGTATCCCCATCAGTTCGAACTTCGGAATCTATATTTATACATATCGAGTGTTAGATAGAGCCCTATGCAAACAGTTACAGTTTACCCAGCTATATTAAGTGGTATGCAATTAATCGAATCGGGAGGCGTACCGGGTACCGCACAAATGCATTTGGATGCATTTCCGTCGCGTCTCAATGTATTCGAACGGATATTGGCGTGACGTATCTATATTATGTGAAATGAAGCAAGCATACACCCTAAAAAGTCATCTGTTTCCCGGGATAAAAAGTTTCCTTTTTAGGGTTCCGGAACTCAAAAGAAAAATAACGGTACTTTTATAGGGTCACTCATGTGTCTGTCTTGTGTGCCTGTCCGAAAATATTGGACTGGATTGAGTTGAAACTTGAAAATTTTATGTCCAAAACGAATGGGCTAAAGATTCTGAAAAAATACAGAAAAAGGTTCTTTACCTATATATTACTTACGGTACATTAAGTTCACATTTAATCATCGTTGACAAGCCAGTTGGCGCAGTTGGTTAAGACACCACCTATCACGCTGCTGGTCATGTCATGGGTTCGATTCCCATCCAAGACAAACATTTGTGTGCATGAACATGTCTGTTTGTCCTGAGTCTGGGTGTAATTATCTATATAAGTATGTATTTACAAAAAATAAAGTAGTATATCAGTTATCTGGTTTCTATAGTACAAGCTCTGCTTAGTTTGGGCTCAGATAACCGTGTGTGAAGAATGTCCCAGGATATTTATTTATTTAATCATTTACAACCCCAATTTATTTTATAGTATAGCAACTTATCGCTTCACCCGTGGACAACTAAGCTTAGGCACAGGCTTAGGTATTCATAACATTCATAACTAAAAGAGATTATAAAGGCAAGGCCATACCAGCGAGTGGTTTCCCATGTTCATAGCGCGGTAACGGCGCGCGGCATTACATTACGCGATAATGACTTGCCCGGCGCGGCGTTGTACACCTCGCTTTACTTGGTAGCCTTTTGTTTTATAGTGTCGACCTCGTTGCGAAACTTTCAGTCGATTTTTACTATTATTTTATAGCCAATAGACTACTTTATTGTATGTTTATATTTATGTTAGACGGTATTGGAAAACTAGATACTTTGAAAATGCTGGCTTATTCAATCTGGAATAGTCAGTCAATCTCTGGACCAAAGTCGAACTTACTTACTTGGAAAGATGTGCACGAGTAATCTTATAATATTTTTTTATGATACGATGATAGCTCAGTGGTCGCCGTAGGTCATGATTTTTAATACTACGATGAGCTTTCGGTGAAGTAATCAGGCGCGGGCAATTGCCAACCCCCGTGCCTAGCACTATAACGACTTTGTGAAAATAAGACTGTAGCTCCAACCGTTTGTAAAATCTGTGTAACTGACGAGACGGACACGTGGGTGACTGCAATAGGGCTCCGTTTGGACCCTTCGGGTACGGAATCCTAAAAACCTTACTTTATTGCTATAAAAGATAAAAAAATGCTTAAATAATGAACTCACCCAGATACACAGAGGACATCTTCTTAGAGACATTCTCGTCTATATAGGTGACTCCTAGCGTGAAGAGCGGGGTTGCGCCCGCGCCGTGCAGCAGCTGAGCGAACACAAAAATGCCGACCGCCCACGCACCGCCCTCCGGCGACGGGTTGCCTTCGCATGATGTAGACTGTGGGAGTAGAAGGGCTGTAGAGTGATTAACAACTAGCTTTTATTCCCATTTTACCCCTTTAAGGTTCCCGCATATTAACTCAAATATATCGGACTCTCTTTAAAAAGTAGGTACCTATGTGTAAAAATAAAAGATAAATGTTTTTGATTTGAGATTGAATGAGAGTTTTCAATGATAGGCCACGTTTATCAATTCAGAATTTCTAATTAGTAATAATCAAGCCAGACAGGCGGCCAAGACTACAAAAAGGATCTTCATTAGATGGATTGTAACTTAATACAATGACTAAAAAGTCTAACAAAGGTACACTCCACAGGCAAACATGTAGGTATAGAGACACGATCTTTATCGGCTGTTCGACTCGATTAATTTAGAATAGAATTTGATAGCATTCAAGCTCGGTGAAGGCTGGGTTATTGTCAACCGAGCCACATGCTCACTCCCTCGGGACGAGCCAGTGGCCATTGTGGACGAATTAAACACATTCAATGCGCCTGCGCCGGGATCTTTGAGCATTGTGACGTCGAATTTTAATCTGATAGAATTGAGTTACGTTTAGACATAGTATTAGATAGTCTTTTAAAAATTGAATTCTATTAATAATAATACATACTGTTAATGAAACATAAGGTTTTAACTCAACGCGAATGCTTTTGCGTCTAATATGAACAGCAGAAAGCGTCTTTCACTTCTAGCATGTACATAGCATTCTTTTTCGAGGTCACGTCATTTGCATTGGATGGATCTAAGTATGATCACAGTGTCACATGGAGCTGTAGATGATTAGTACCCAATCCAAGCCTAGAGGGACTCTCTAGTGTCTTAATACACCAAGACGGCTACAAGTCGTACTAAAAAGTACCTTATAACCACAGACTCCATCCAAAGAGAGACTTTGGTCAAATACATTATACATACCGTCCTATTCATGCTGCAGAGGTCATCGGCCTCTTCAGAGGCTATCCTATAAGGTGCCACGAGGAAGTGTGGCAAAGCGAAGAGCAGGGAGCCAGTTCCCATAAGCAGCACGCCCCAGCCCAGCCAGCGGGGCTTGGAGGCATTACTTCTACCGCCCAGGTATGTGACAGGCGCCAGGCACGCGAACGAGGCCATATCGTAGCTGAAAATATGAGGATAAATGAGGATATCCTACTTCTACTACTTAAAGTATGGTTGTTACTTCTTCACGCTCAAACGGCTGGATCAGTTTTTATAAAATTAGGTATGGAGGTAGCTGACACCCTGTATTGTACATAAGTTCCCTACCACCGTGCTATGGTTTCCTCACGATGTTTTACTTCACCGAAATATTCTCGTAGCTCGTAGCTCATTTCGTAGCAAATGAGTGAATTACAGAACAATACGTGAATATATACTTATATTATTGACTATAAATCTATGTAAGAGTTCACAACTCGGAGTTGGTGACTTTGATGTTTTTCGTAGTAGGGACCCTTGCTTCTATGGAATATGAACGTATACCTACAGAATGATTTTTGTAATTACTATACAAATTTTTAGGGAATCCTGCTAATATTATATATGCGAAAGTTTGTGAGTATGGATGGATGTTTGTTACTCTTTCACGCAAAAACTACTGAACGGATTTGGATGAAATGTGAAACGTTGATGAGAAATGAGATAGTTTATAACCTACATTAATAGATAGGATACTTTTTATCTCGGGAAAACATAAGATCCCTCGGGAACGCGGGTGAAACCGCGGGGCGGAATCTAGTATTGAATATTTTTTCGTGATTTCTGGGTTGTTCCCATATTAAAATGTGTTCATAATGATAACAATAATCCCTGAAAATTTGGACGATGATTCCCTGGTGATTAAAAAGTGACCCGTATAGTATAGAAGCTTATAAGTATATTGGCTAACCCTCCAGCGATGACTCCAGTCTGCATGGACCTCAGGCCGAACCTCTTCTCAATAGTAGTGATTACCACGTTCACGAACCCGTTCACCACCATGCCTGTGGACAATGACCATTATTACCAAAAACATCTTTTTTACTCACTTTATGTGACGTGTAAATGGTTACCTACCTATGGATTTTCATTACCAGAGGAATGATCAGTGTGTCGAATAAGTCTATGATCACGGGTTTACAAATATAGTATGGTTAAATAGAGAATAGATAAAAATAATTAAAATATATGTCCGAGACGTCCATGTACTTTGGAAAAGAGAGAGAGTAGCGCTTCACCGGTCTTTGGAGGAGGCCTATGGCCATCAGTGGGCGTCTTATGGCAAAATGATAATGGTATAAATTTAGGCGGGCAGGGACGGCCTTTTTCAGTATTCGCCCCGCCTCGAAAAATATCAAGATCTGACTGAGCGTCAACGATAGGAAACTATCAGACTATTTTGGCCTCAACATGATAGGTCAATACACTAGCGACAACCCCAATTAGATCAGATTGAATGATAGTTTGCCTTCGAAATAGGCTGTGTTCGATTAAAAATAGCCCGCCCACATCGCTGCCGGCTACCTGTTATTAAAGTTTCACATTCCGGTTGCGCCGGACGCGGACGCTGGACGGACGGACGGACAGCCGGACAGTCGGACGGTATCAACAGAAATAGACTAGCACACGTCGATTTACCAATTATTTCCATTCGTTCGGAAGATATGAAATTATTGAGTTCAACTATTTTTTAAATGGAAACATACTTGTCCGATTATAGTTTTTTAATGATTTAGCATGAGATAAATATTACATTTTCCGGGTATTTTATTTTTTAATAATTTTAGATGAGATAAATCCTCAAACGTGACTGATCTATCAACGCACAGCTCAAACCATTAGTTGGATGGGGCTGGAATTTGGTACACAGATATATTATGTCGAAGGCATCTGATAACAAAAGGATTTTGTAAAATCCATCTCCTAAGGGGGGTAAAATAGTGGATAGCGGGTGAAACCGGGGTGAAAAGTTAGTTTTAGATAAATTAATCCACACTACATAAATGAAAAAGTAACTCTGTCTAACTGAAACTTTACACACCTAAACTCCTGAATCGATCACCAAAAAAATTGGCACGCAGGTAGTCTATGATATATGAAGAAGAAGGTTACTTTTTGTGACGGGAACACGGGTAAAACCGCGGCAAATCTATAATGTAAAAATTATTCTTCATTAGTTTAGCCTTCAGTTAGTTGCTGTTCGTAATCATTTGTGAAATTGTAGGTATATTTGATGACAATCAGATCATTATAATCAGAATTTAGAACTAAGTCAGGAAAGAACATAAAGGCAAATTACTATGTAATGATTTCCTGTAATTTGTTAGAAAAACAAACATACTACGTAAAATAATTTATTTCACCTACATTTGGGGCCATGCCTAGGGACGTACCTATCTAAGTAGTGGGTACTAAGTCCTCAGTAGTGGACCCAGGACAGACATTTATGTATGTCTGTGTATTCTGAATCTGGCTGTAACTATACATAGAGGATGATTTAGGGAGGGTTTACTAAAATATTTGGACAAAAATTTCAAATGTAAATTTCTGAAATTTTATATGACTACAATTACTCTGGGATTGTACCTACTCATAATTATGAACAACTTTTATTGGGATGGGACCGACCCTGAAAACTCGAAAAAAAAGGCCAGATTCTCTCTATCTGAAACTTTTGGACGTAGAAAGCTGCAATTTGGGAAAGCTGTATTTTACGAAATGTAATCCCTAACTAAAGGGATAAAACGAGATGGAATCCCAAGAAGGAAACCTAGTTTACTTACCTATACATTAACATTATAAAGAGGTAAAGTTTGTTAGTTTGGATGTACGAGATCATCTCCGGAGTCTACTGGTCCAATTCAAAAAATGCTTTCATCAACAGTCAAAAACAGGAAGCTAAATTATGCCAAATTGCTATATGCTACTTTTTACCGAATGAAACCGCGGGAAGCAGCTAGTACATAATAATTCAGCACCAAAATCCATTAGGCTCGTAACCAATACAGTTTATTGTGAAAGAGAATCTAAACAATAACTCCCTCGTGCAAAGAGTGGGAAAATAGTCGGGATGCGAGCCTGGGATGCCTAGTCACGTACCCAACAAAATGACGATAACAGTTCGTGGTACACTGAGAGGGTGATTTTTGTTTTTTATAGAGTTCCGGAACTCTAAAAAGAACAGAATCCCTAAAGGATCACTCGTGTGTCTGTCTGTCCCAAAATACTGGACTGGATGGAGTTGAAATTTGGTACAAATATGTAAGACCGTGACCTAGTTTGGTATAACAGTGAATCGTAAAGCAACCCATCTGACATTTGTAATAATTGTTATCGTCATTTTAACGATTACTAGTAAGTCAATGTAAGTTGATGCAACTGGTGCTAGCTAAAAGAATTATTAACGGCTTGGAACTCACTTAATGTGCACATAAAATGCACCCTTTGAAGTAAACTAACTAATAAACAAACTTAGAAATTATACAATACTCGTAATTAACCGTCTCAGTTCCATAACCGGTCTTTAATTAAGTCGCAGGGACTAGTAGCCACGATGTGAGGTTAACAACATATTTATGTCATTAGAAAAAGCAAACAAACTAGTAACTCTGTTATATATTAAATAGATAATTACACCCAGACACAGGACAAACAGACATGTTCATGCACACAAATGTTTGTCCTGGATGGGAATCGAACCCACGACCAGCAGCGCGATAGGTGGCATCTTAACCAACTGCGCCAACTGGACTGTCAAATGCATGTACTTACCTAATTTACAAGAATATTTATTCCTCGAGATAAAACGTTTTAATTCTTAAAGAAATTTGTGAAGAGATTTTTACCTTTTACCTCCTTAGGGGTTGAATTATAGAAAATCCTTTCTTAGCGGATGCGTACGTCATAATAGCTTTATGTATGCCAAACAAACCGATCTGTCCAGTGGCCTTATCTGTGCGATGTGAGGCCAGTCAATCAGTCACGCTTTCCTTTTATATAATTAAGATAGAAGATCGCGTCATCAGGTCAATGGTTAATTTTAAATCTTATTTTTTAAGAGGACTGCCCAAAAAGGGAAAGTAGAGTAATATTTTCAGGGTTGTATGTATGTATGTGAGTTTCTTTATGCTATACCTTTATATGCCTGAACATTGTGTGTCGTTAGAATCCTTACATAATTAAGTTATATGTTTGTAAAGACGAATATGCAGTGTCTGCACAAACCCAAAGGTTTTTAGGGAGTAAATTTATATAAACCTAGTATTAACTAAATTAATTAATTTACACTGTCTATAATTAGTTTGCTTTTTGTAAAAGGCAGTCGTGGTTTTTATTTTTTTATATTACTTGCGACATGTTAGAATTATTTCTTGTGCCCTCTACATCACCAACCTAACACTCTTTTCATATTTCATACAAATAATATCCGAAGTGTTTCACTGAATGCTGTTAGTGAAGGATGATTAATTTTCACAATATATAACGCAGCGTCATCTACAATTTATAAAACGGCCATTATACATGCTAAATGGGGAGCTACTTCTATAACATAAGATTTAAAATTGACCTTTGAGCCGATGATAATGCATTTTATTTATTTTGTTAAACCTTTTCATATAAAGGCATTAGGCAATCTGAATGAGAGCTATCTAAAATGAACACAGTAGGTAAATCTAGTAAAAACATTGCATTTTTGATGCCATTTTGACGGACTAAGTTGGTAGCCTCAGATGGCTGCAACAACGGACAAATCGGCGAGCGCAGAGGGCTCTCGGCCGGGTAATATTTAGGTAACAACGCCTGAGGGCACCCCCGAATGGGGTACGAACCTCGGCTCAGGGCGTTACCGGGGAGGACTTTGTACGAGTTACGACTAATTGGGGAGATTTTGATGCCATTTTATCGATAATTGAGTTGTCTATAGGCAGCATTATTTATGTATTTCGCTAGCTCTAAGATATATTTTAGTTGGCAAGGAAATATTTTCTCATAATAAAATCAGATTCGCTTTCAAGTTTAAAAAAATGGCACATTCTTACGTCATTTGACAGAAATAATCTATCTTATAACCTACGTTTTACATAACATAAACGACAATTTTCGATTATTTGAAAAAAAAAACAAGCTTATTTTCATTTAGGTACTCCTATAAATAGAAAGAGTTACTTCACATAACGTGACGTCATAACTAATATATTTTCTATGTTGTTATTACCAAGAACGTGTCCACGCAATAAAATACTAGATTAAAAAAAACAAAATTAATGCTTGCATTTTCACATCCATCCGTTGCCATAGTAGCGCGACCACGCATCGTGTCATTTGTTATAATCGGATTATACAGAGGATTACTGTCCATTCAAAAGGTGCATTTTGATATTGGATTTTGTATTGTAATCCTCAATATTCGAACACAAAATTCAACTGTATATTTTCATATCAATACCATATTATAAATTAAAATTTAAAAGCGTAAATGCATTTCAATTTTAGAACTGCAGCAAAAATTAATTAAAACTAGAGAAATAATCGCCAAGAATTGCAAGCTTTGTAAGTCAGACATTATTCACATTTCGTCCCAGGTCGCGGTCCGGGACATTTTCATTGTTTCCCGGGATTTGCTCGCAGTCCCGGTAATGCCGGTACATTAGTTAGGATTCAGGAGGGACATATTGCCGGGACTTGTGGCGACATTTCTTTGTAACTTATATTAATAATACAGCCTACGAGATTTATGAAATGAAACTAAAGGTAAGATTTGAGAAATATTAAAAACAACGTGACTGACTGACTGATATAGTAACGCACAACTAGCTACATACAGATAGCTATTATGGCGTAGGCATCCGCTAAAAAAATGAAAAAAGGGAATCGCGGGTGAAAACGTAAGGAAAGCTAGTTGCTAAGTACAATACCACTTTGGTAACATAAATTATTCATCAGTGAAACAGTTCTTGCCCTGAAATGAAATCCTACTTTTTCAAAATACGGAAATGATATAGTTCATTTACCTTATGAGGAGGCTCTCCGCGAATGATTCTTACTAAACTGACGGAGACAAGCGAGACAGGAGAGGGGAAATTTTAGTAAAAAAGGTTTTATGTTATTCCAAAAAACTGAGCCATTAAAAAAAAAAAGAAAACTATTCCCTTTCTATTAGATTTCAGAATGTATATTTATATTTTCAAGTTATTTGGATGGCCCAAATAAGAGAAAAATGCATTCTTAGTTTTAAAAAGGGGCATAATATTCAGGTTTCTTTTCTTATGAAAAATTTCAATTCAATAAAAAACTATTCCTCGTCACATACCAAATCTCTTGCAACAAATAATGCCGAGAAAAACTTAATCTAGAATCATCATATCTCAGATATCGTCGCCTTAATGAAACTATGAGTCCTAGTTGCTAGTTGTCACGTTGCCGACATTTCCCTGTAGTCCTATCGCGGCCTATCCTGTCCACTAATTCAGCAGCGAGCGATGGTAACTTCAAATTAGTTTGTGAATTATCAACACGTGCGTAATTGAGTTGGTGAGTGGACAACGTGTGGAAAACCATATACTTATCGTGACACAAAATTTTGATAATATAGAGCGTACTAGCCCTGGGGGCCAATTCCACTAATCAATTTTGATTAGATTACAATTGGATAGCAGCTGAATGATATTTGCACGTTTTCGTATTCCACTAATGATCTGACAACGATCGAGATCCAATCATGGTTGAGTTAATGTGACGCTCGATCGAAAGTTATAAAAGTGGTGTTCCAGTAAACATTTGACACATTTGATTGGATTAGAATTGTTTCGGTTACCAATGGCAACAACGATTACAATCTAATCGTAATCCAATCGTTGGTCAATTTCTATTATCGTAATATCGTATTTTATATTTTTAGTAAAATTAGAATTGGATTGGAAACGAATTTTAACTGAATCGAAATTGGATGTCAACCATTGTAATTTTGCGGAATTGGCCCCCTGAGCATATTGCACAGACTACAAATAATTGGGTAAAAAAGGTAGATGATGCATGATATAGGTACTATAGGGTGCAAGTAACATCGAAACGCAAGCAAGGTCACAAGGAATACATACAGTGAAGTAAGTAAAGGGTCTGTCATTTCATAAAATCATCGCCATAAACATTGGAGGTGAAATCAAGCTAGCGCAATTCGAAAAAAAAAAGATTGAAAATGAATCAGTCAATCTATGTGTGGCCAGTCTATCTATGAATTGAACGCATGAAATAGATTCGTCAATGTTTTATGACCGAAACTGTGCAACTCTATTTTCGTTACTCACAAAAACTTATTAAAAACCCTTACAGCGCTTACAGCACACGCTTGAGGAAACTTTAATATCGACGAGATACTTGACTTCATCAACTCACAGCAGAGCGAGCACTCAAGAGCCAGCTTAACTTAATTAGTTAGCTAGTAATTCATCGCAGGTTCTTGAGATATGTTCATAGCGAATGAATACCGTGTAATTAGACGTATAAGTTTATATTGCAAGGGAATTAAATAGAACTTTAGATGTTAAACGTGGCACGTGTTTTTATGGTTCCGTAACTGAAAAGTCTTATACGATCTCTTAGTTGTCCGTATGTCTGTGTGTCAAGACCTTTTGTCTCAGTAACGCGTGGAAGTATCAAGTTGAAATGCTAAAATCTTCAGTCGCGAGTGTATCGTGACTTCACTGAAAATTCTGTGCTGATGTTATTTGACACAGCATATACCTACTGAGCTGGGTCGTTTTTGGCATCACACCACAAATAATTATTATATTTATGACTAGCTGTTCCCCGCTGTTGCACTCGCACATCTTTGTCTTTTGTCTAAAAAGGTTTTTAATAAAACCTGCCTATTTTTTTTCAACTCTTTCAATTCGCTGGAGTTATTTAACCGATAACCATTGTAGAGTACGGTTTATAACAAGTGCAATATTAGCTGCCAGTGTCAGACATCTGTGTCGGACACTTTTAAACTGTTTGTGTCGCCAACTCGATACACTCGCTTTGCCGATCGAGTGCGGTTAGGCTGGAGGTACAGCGAGGGATTCAAATTTAAGTGTCTTATTTTTTTTTGTTGAATCTATTTCCAATTTGGGGGGTTGAAAAAAGATTTTTCTTAATAATCTGATTACTTATTAAAAATATTCAAAGCAATTTGCAATATTCATAATAAATATTGTGTAGGCTCCTTACATATTATTATAAAACGCAAGACTCTTTGTTTGTCAGTTAGAAGTGACATGTATTGTCTTATTTGAGAATAAATTTCTTTAAACCTAATGTGCTTATTACTCGAAAACCACTGCACAAAATATACTAATCTAAATATACTTAAAAAATTGATTAATTTAATATAGATTTATTACCTTATTTAGGTAGACCCAGATACTGATAAAGTGAAGGCAAAATTGGACATCGCGTCGTTTTAGGAGATGCAGACAAACAACAGGGACGAGAAGAAGCTACAACGACAAGAGCCAAGCTCTTAAATATAGAAGAATATCTATTACAATTTATTATTAAGCTCTTAAATCAGCAAGGTTACTAATCATCACCCAGTGGCACCCCAGCCCGTTCACAGTTGGCCGGACATGATTACAACCAGGCGGTACACCTCACCCCACCCAGTCTATGCTCCCGGCCGCGGCACTCGACAAATTAGATTCACTGTAGTACAACCTGTTAATACCTACTGAGACGGCAATATTAGATCAATTAGTATAGTATTTATTGCTTTTTCAAGTGGTCTTGACTTGAGATCTTGAGTGCAGTCTGTGCAGTTTGAATTTTTATTACGTATCAAGGGTGGAACTCCGTGGAACAAGGGAAAATACGCTGTGTTTAGACAGTTTTATTGACAAATCCTTACGTCTATTTGTCCTACGAAAAATATATATTTTAGTTTAGTTCATAATGTTTCAATTGTATTGATTAAAATTGAAGTAAACATCCCTGAATTCGGAAAACAAAAATATCCTATCACATGCAATTTTAACCTAAATGGAAAATTTTTTGTTGTTACAAAATATGTCCGTTATTTATTGTTAAGGAACCTATGTATGGATTCAAATAGTTTCAGCGGCATAATTTGTAGGATAAAATCAATTGACGTACGTCTCAGGGCGGTAAGTACTTATAATTGATGTACCTAATAAATTAAAACTCCTAAAAAATCCGTTAAAAGTTCCAAATGCGGCCCATTCTCTTTAAGAAGCGATAATATTGAATGATGATTTGATTTTCCAGTTTCTTGAAGATGGAATGGATGAAACCTACGCTTGCCCAGAAGTCAATGAAAACTCACTCCACGATTAAAATTGGTAATATATCTCAGTTTTTCCAAATTTATTTCGAGCTTGGAATCTGTATTAAAATAACGCAATAAATCTTACCATACTTTAGCGTAGGAAAAATAATGGCGCCTCTGGGAAATGAGCAGAACGTAGCCCCAGAATATATTCCACGGCTCCTAACTAGTTTAATATAGAACTTCGTTTGAAATATAACTATAAATAACACTATTATGAAACAAATAATATTATGTACCTACATTTTGTATGTGCGTCCTTCCATCGTCGTCGTGTGAAAAAGTATTTCTGGGGCCAATTCAACTCATTAATTTTGAATAGATTACAATTGCATCGCAACTGAATTACGACTTTTGTACGTTTTCGTATTCCACTAATAATCTGACAACGATCGAGATCTAATCTTGGTTGAGTTAAAGTTGACGTTCGATCGAAAGATAATAAAAATGGTATTCTGCTAATTCGATTGAACATGAACTAAACATAGGACTCATTTTATTGGACCACACAAACTTGTTGTTTCGTTTACCAAGGGCATCAACGATTACAATCTAATCGTAATCCTATCGTGGATCATGGTGGGCAATTCCACTAATTAATTTTGATTAGATTACAATTGATTACAGTAAACATTTGACACATTTGATTGGATTAGAATTGTTTCGGTTGCCTAGGGTTACAACGATCACAATCTAATCGAAATCAATTCGTGATTCGGTTTCGATTATTAAGTGGAATACAGTTTTTTAGTAAAATTTGTATTGGAATGGAAACGAACTTTAACTGAATCGGAATAGGATCAACCGTTGTAGTTTAGCGGAATTGGCCCTGTGAATTTAATCTAGCCTGTCGTAACTTTTACCAATGCAACTTAAACGGATTCACGTATTAGTGGAGTTGTAAGTTAGGAGGCAAGTTGCCGGCACATTACCTCCAAACACCTGTCCACTGATTCATTGCTACATTAAGCCATGGTTAGCTCAGTGCTCATGGAACGATGATGAAATAATAGTTTTGCATTGTCTATAATTTAAATATAGGTCTTATTCTCTTAATGACTAAGAATGTAGAGATTTAAAAAGAATATTACGGATTTCCCAAATAGAGTTTTTATATTTTATACAGAACTCGCGTACCCGGTATAAAAAGTAGTAGTATAACCCTTGGGGATAATGTAGCTTCCTCTTAGTGAAAAAATTTTTCAATTCGCTCCAGTAACTCCGGAGATTAGCGCGTTCTAAAAAACAATCATAAAATATATAGTATAGATTTGAATTTTTCAAGTGGGCGTGGTAAGTCAATTCCTAAAGTATAGGGAATAGCGAAAAATGCCAGAACTCTTCTTTAGATTTCAGATGTTACACACAAGAGCGTAGCTAGGATTTTGTTAAGGAGGGGGCAGGGTTAGACAAACCGAGAATATATCTAAGGTAAGTAAATGCTGCATGAGCAGCATGTCATAGGTTACGTTAAAAATGAAACAAAATATTCATCAGTGAATTTTATTTAACACCTCAGATTCGGTTTGTGAGTATTCCTATATCTTCTAGGGGGGCAGCTGCCTCCCCTGCCCTATCTAAGATTTTGATTTTCTTTTATTATTTGGAATTGCACACCCCAATCTTATATAGTTAATTATATTCCTCTCCATCCAAAGGTTGCCTGGTAGAGATCACTTTTAGTGATAAGGCCGCCCATTGTAACACTTTTGTTTTTCTTTTGGTTAAGTTTTTTGTATATATATTTTTTATTTTCTGTGGTGTGACAATAAAGCATTATCTATCTATCTACCTCCCCTACCCTTGGTTACACTCATATGCGACTACCGTAACGCTCGCTTTTGTTATCTATGGTGTGACAACCACGTTTACTCATAATTTGACTTTACAAACATAATCTATAACTTTACAAACTTCCAACTTCCCATCCTAACATCAAATTAAAAATGCCAAGGGAATCTGCGGTAAGTAATCTCGCGTCATAACGCGGGTTGTCAACCTCTGACAGCGGAAACTTTTTTAATTAATTCAGCCAGAGGTGCCAAACTAATTAACGTGTGTAAATTAACGCAACCAAGTTTTGATTAATACCTTAATTTATTAAGTTTTGTGTTCTTGGATTATTATTTTAAATTTTTAATACAATTAGGAAGTACCTACGGTTTCCCTATACAATTAATCAGGTAAGATTGTTGTAATATGTATTTTAGTCATGTTGAAGTTTTCATCAAAACTACTATAGCATCGGCAAAATTCGGAAAATCGATTGTTCTCGAAAAGAGTGCGCCTATAACATTACTCATGTGTTAAAAATGATCGGCGAAAAAGATCTTGTTGAACGTTGAATGGCGCGATATTGAATGAATTTTATTAGTTGTGTAAATTGGAATTGAAGTGTACGAAAACGATTTGCCGATGCTACATCTAAGTTGTGTCATACTGTACTTATGAATTGCCAGAAGGCAGCCAGACGGGTACTACAGAGTACCTAACCTGGATGGTTTCCTCACGATGTTTTCCTTCACCGAAAGCTCAAGCTCATTGTAGGATTCGAATCAAGGCCAAATTAACATCCCAGGCCACATTTAGAAGACATCTTCAACAATTCATCGTTTCAGCTTAATACGAGTACAAGCTTATTTTTCAAAAGTTCATTTTATTCTAGCTAGGTATATGGACTCCATGTTTTTTCTCACTCGAACCATTGTAAAACTAAATGAGACGGTGGAAACCCATAAAAATGTCCAAAGTTAAATGAGCCGGGTTTGCACACCTGTTGTCTCTAAGTCCTGGCTAAGTTATGGCTAAGTTAGCGCAAGTGGAACAACTTTATAGTAAGCTGAAGTGGAAAAGAAAAGTACTCAGTTACCTACCGTATTTCAGTCTTTATCCAGAGAAAAAATACATTATATTTTGGAGTAAATTCAAATTCAAAGGTGTCTTTATTAAATGAACTCACTGCAAGTATTTTTAATCGTCAAATATGTTAAAAAATAAAAAATAATAATAGTATTTTTATTTAAATTGTATTTATTATTACTTTATTTCTATCATAGAGCAAAAGACATAAACGCATTAGGTATGTAGTGATAACAGTTTATAATAATTTAACCTGAGAACGCGGATAAACGCAAATACTGGTTCATTTATAATTTTCTAAAGGTAAATAATTTATCAGAAAATTTGGTTCATTTTTTACCCGTAGCCAGCGTCAGTAGTAAATAGGTTTCAAAACCGATCAGCTACATTTGACGGTAATTTTTATTGCATTATCTAACAAAATATGAAAATACCGTAAAAAAGATGTCAAAAAGGGACATTAAAATCGGCCAAGAAACATGGAAGATATAAGCATTTTAAACTACTAATTAGACAGCGATTAGACATAGTATGTGACGTCATTTGCTATTACGGCCATAGAAACTCCATGCTAAATTCTGTTTTGCTAGAAAGAGATAGGAATAACAATAATTATAAACAATTATTTTATTTACAATAAACTGGTTTACTGTAAATAATCTAGTTTTAAATGCTAAGAAAACTAAATGTATTAAATTTGCACTACCCAATGTAAAAAAAGTTGAATGTAACTTAATGATAAATAATGAGTCTCTAGGTCTTGTTGAGTCAACAATATTCTTAGGGATTACTTTAGACTCAAAACTTCAATGGGGCACCCATATATCATGTCTTGCGGGGAAGCTCAGTTCAGCTGCTTATGCAGTTAGAAAAATTAGGCAGCTAACAGATGTAGATACAGCTCGATTAGTTTATTTTAGCTATTTTCATAGTATTATGTCCTATGGTATTTTACTGTGGGGTAAGGCAGCTGACATAGAAACTATTTTTATTTTACAGAAAAGAGCAGTGCGAGCTATTTACAATTTGAATTCTCGGGCTTCCCTAAGGGATAAATTTAAACAAATCGGTATCCTCACTGTAGCGTCACAGTATGTTTATGCAAACATATTATTTGTTCATAAAAATATTGGTCTTTTTGTAAAAAAAAGCGACGTGCATTGTATCAATACTAGAAATAAACATAAACTTGTAAATTCTGCTTATAGACTCCAAAAAGTGCATGGTTCGTTTTTAGGTCTGTGTACACGCTTTTATAATATGATACCTCTTTCACTTTTAAATTTGCCTTCACATAAATTTAAGGAACATATTAAGACCGTTTTAGTAAAAAAGGCTTATTATAATATTAACGAATATTTAAATGACAAAAAGGCTTGGGTGTAGCGCTCGCTTTTGCAGGATATATTTTATGTACCTAAATTATGAAGTTTATTTTGAAAAGAGTAATTGCTGAGTTTATTGCCGGCTCTTCTCAGCAAAAGCTACCTTCCGAACCGTGCATTAGAGTCTGACTATTCATAAGTGCCTGTGAAGGTCTATTTGAATAAATAATATTTCATTTCATTTCATTTCAGTTCATTTCATTTCATTTCATTTCATTTCATATAATTATTTGATGGGTTATATATTGGTTATTTTTATAATTATCCGAAATATATTTTTGTCCTACTGCTTCTTATATGAATGAGCTTCTGTTAAGGGCGAGGCTTCGGTTGGAGCGCGAAATTCAAATTTTATCACGTTTTTTTGTAAATTGCAGCTCAGTTATAGGTCAGTTATCAACAAGTTATTTGTGACAAGAATGGTAGTATATTTACTGATTAATAACAAAAGAAATCATCAACATATTCCTCCAAAATAGGTTGGGGTTATTTTTTTTATTTTGCATAAATTTGAAAGTATTCGCACAAAAATAAATTTCACTTACAACCCCCCAAATACTGCTATCCTTACAAATATCCCGAATGTAATACTCCGATAGATATTTAGGAAATGTATGGATTTCCTAGGAAATGTATACAATGACGGATTAGATACTTTTCCGTTAACATATACTTTGATAACGTTTTAACTTTAAAAAAAGTTAACAACCCAAAAATAGCCATTTCGTAACTTCTGGCAAAAAACTCAAACAACATTTATAAATATGTATTATTTACATTTTAGTAACTGGTATTGCCTCCTCGGACTGTTATTACAGCTTGAAGCCATTTTGGCATACTGAAGACGATGTTTCGGAGGTGGTGGAGATGGTTCTCCCATTCTTCCATCAGGACCTGTTTTAGGGCCCTAATGGAGAAAATATTGAAAGGAAAATGGAAAATATAACTTGTTTACTTTAAAAGTTATTTTTTAAAAGTGAGGTATAGTATGACACAACTTAGATGAAGCATCGTCAAAATTCGTAAAATCGATCGTTCTCAAAAAGAGTGCGCCTACAACATTACTCATGAGTTAAAAAATGGTCGGTGAAAATGATCTTGTTGAACGTTGAATGGCGCGATAGTGAATGATTTTTATTCGTTGTGTAAATCTGAAGTGAAGTATAGATATACGATTTGCCGATGCTACATCTAAGTTGTGTCATACTGTACTAAGTTTTGCAGGCCAGAGTATTTTCCACAAAATACAATTAAGTAAAATGTGGCTTGCGTTTTCCGTGTAACCCCACAAATCATGGGTTTATAAAATTTAACGCGACCGAGCCGGGCGGCACCGCGGCGCACAACACGTATATTAATACTAATAATAGTTTATTGCGGAGGGGCAGGGTGAATTTACCCTTATTACATTCCACCCATAATGAGATTAAACTTGGCAATGCAAGCCTGTTTAATATTGCGTAGGAGTTGATAAAAACAGAAGGTATTTTTTTTGGAGTCTTAATTTTTTATTTTACTTACACTGATGGTTTTAATGATAATGTAGCTGGTGGTAAACACAACGATCTAGCAACCGGACAAGTTAGCAACTTTTCAATCTCACTTGTTAAGTCAAATTAACATGTTTTTGGTACAGTTTAATGATTTGATTACTGGTCATGTTTTGTCTGTGTCAGGGGGAGTTTTGAATACTCCTGCTGGCAACATTATAAAAAATATATCTCTGTATACTTAGCATAGAATCTATAGACTGGCTGAGATCTGCTTTTTGGTTCAAGTGATTGTGAATTATTAACAATCATAAATAATCTGATTAATCATGTCTTAATACTATTGTTGGTCAGTGAAAATAAAGTTATCGGTGTCGGGAAGTTCAATTATTTAATTACAAGAATCATCAGCCACCACTGCACGTTTACCACCGGTTGCAATTTCGAACCCGCCAGCCGGAGTGCAACATCACTTGTTTGTCATTTTGGTTATCTGTATAATCATAATTAGTTTAATAATTACAAATGAATTAAATCTAAATCTGCTTAAGAGGAGGTTCTACGCGAATGACTCACTAAATTAGTCACTAAATTGAGAGTTAAGCGAGGCATGAGCGGCGCAATTTTTGCATAGAGTAAATAATATACTACGTACACTAAAAATACGGTTTTATGTTATTTAAAAAAGAAACTAAGCCTAAGCTAAGACAGCGGAAGCGACATCATTTTATAGTAAAGATTCATGTATTTGCCAAGTTTAATCCAAATGCTTTCAGTCTGCGTGATTCGCAAACATTTAATTAAAATGTTCACATTTATAATATTCGTGAGATTTAGTTTAAGTAGTACATTTTATTTAAGTAGTTTTTAGTTCATTTTATTTCTGTATAGCTTTAAATGATTGATTTAGTTGATGTTATAAAAATCGTCATTACCAATTATAAAGCTGAAGAGTTTGTTTGTTTGAACGTGCTAATCACTGAAATATGAAATGAAATATTATTTATTCAAATAGACCTTCACAGACACTTATGAATAGTCAGACTCTAATGCACAGTTCGGAAGGTAGCTTTTGCTGAGAAGAGCCGGCAATAAACTCAGCAATTACTCTTTTCAAAATGAACTTCATAATTTAGGTACATCAAATATATCCTGCAAGAGCGAGCGCTACACCCAAGCCTTTTTGTCATTTAAATATTCGTTAATATTGTAATAAGCCTTCTTTACTAAAACGGTCTTAATATGTTCCTTAAATTTATTTGAAGGCAAATTTAAAAGTTATCATATTATAAAAGCGTGTACACAGACCTAAAAACTGGAACTACCAATCGGATTCGAACAATTATTTCACAAAAAAGGAAGCTACATTATTCCCGAATGTTATAGGCTACTTTGTCCCGGGAACGTGGGTAAAACCGGGGGACAGCTAGTGTTTAAAATAAAATCCCAGTCACCTGTTGGTGTGTGACGGGTTGGGAGTCATAACTCGCGCCGAGCTCACCGCAGCCCGCGCCAGACCCAACTTAATGCAGATTTATGGGAAAACAAACTAGCTTACAATGCTCTTTAGACTCTGAAAGAGCCTACTAGGATGATTTTAGGAGAGTATAGTGGGCCTGTGCAATGCATTGCATTGAAGTATTAATGTATACCTTAAAAAGATCATATAAACATATTTTTGTCTAGAATACAACAAAATATTTCCGTACAAAATTAAATTAATTAATTAAAAAAACACAATTTAAAAGTATTTTTAGATTTTAACATTGTAACTTTTTCACTAAAAAAATCCGCCATTTTGTTTTTTTTTTCAAACACCTATGTAAGGACATCACTCGGGGATAATGTAGCTTCCTATTAGTGAAATATTTTTTCAAATCCGATCCAAGAGAAAAAAAACTCTAGCTTATATAAAGCTAGAGTTTTTTAGATAATTCTAATGCATGTCATCTAAATATTATGGAATCCCAGATAATGAGCCATTTTTAATGTTGGTTACCATTCTCTCATGGTTGGTAGTATAGGTTGTTCCATCCAGTACTTTGAGTTTCGTACCTACTCCGTGGTACCTATACACTCTCTGTTATGTTATGACGGGGGTACAGGTATCGCATTACGTGTTCCACACTGCGTTATGACTTACCAACGAGTATAGAGTTACTTTTTAAAAAAAATACATTCTTGCTCACAGACAATATACGACGTGTTCTACATGTGGAGTGCAGTCCGGTTTTAGCTCTACCAGCGCCCTGGGCGAGATGTGATAACCCCCCCCCCCCCCTTCTCCCGCCAACAAAAGGGATTTTAAGCCATTATAGCCATTTTATCTTTAGACTTGAGAATTTATTTATTTATTTAGACTCGAGATAGCAGGACTCGCTCATGAGCGACCGGAAATAAAGGTGGGCCTGGCGCCCTTTTACATCTGGCGCCCTGGGCGATCGCCCTACCGCGCGCTACCCTAACGCCGGTACTGGCTGGGGTGAACGTATGTAGGTAGACTGGTAGATTTTTTTACTATAGGAAATGTGCCTACATAATCAGTAGCGTATTCAGGATTGGATTGGGAGGGGCTTGACCACTAATGGAGGACTCAGGGGCTTTTGGGGAGCCTACGCCCTGTCCGATACTTTAATACACGATGTGAATTTTACGTAAGTAGTTAGTCGTCAATAAATTATCAATGAGAGTGATCGTTTGTTTAAATTCAATCCGGGATGGATTGAATTCATCAAGCAAAATTAAACCTTAACGTACTAAACACGCCCATATATAGGTATTACTTACAGTTTAGAGTTTTATTTATGGAGAATATCAGATCGAACATACCTATTCATATTTTTTTATAAAGCATGTGGTATGTATACCGCTGATCTGATGGTAAGCACTCAATACATCAGTGTTTTTTATTAATTACTAGCGACCCGCTCCGGCTTCGCACGGGTGCATTTTATATACCTCGTTTGTCGCTCTTTCTATTAGTGAAAACTGTAATAAAATTCGGAAATATGCGGAGAAACAGACTGAGCCAGACGGCAGCCTTGTTTAATACTAGTTATTTAGAGATTAAAAAAACCTGTTTTCTCACAAATGTAGGTAGGACATGTTCGCGCACGAAGGGTTCCGTACCATTATCTATAAAAACGGCAAAGAAATCATGTCTGCTGTATGGGAGCCCCCTTAAATATTTATTTTATTCTGTTTTTAGTATTTTTTGTTATAGCGGCAACAGAAATACATAATCTGTGAAACAACTGTCTAACTATCACGTTTCATGAGATACAACCTGGTGACAGACGGACAGATAGACTGCGGAGTCTTAGTAATAGGGTCCCGTTTTATCTATTGGGTATGGAACCCTAAAAAATCGTCGTGTGACGTGAACTCGTGCCGGTCAAGTGAAACCATCATCTTGAGCTGTGCTGACAAATGTCAATTTCCTGGTAATAAACCTACTTTACCACCTCAAGGCCACTTTTACTGTCAACCAAGTTCATTTATTAATAAAACTTATGAAGTGAAAGCGAAAACGTTTGTCTGAATCTTTGATGATATTATGTTGTATGTCTGCCTTAACTGTAATAGAGTTCGGGGTTCTACAGGCTTCTTTCAAAACTTATAATAAACTGTCCCCTACGTTTCCACCCGTGTTGACTGAAAAGTAACCTTTCTTCTAGGCATTAGTATTACTAGCTATAATACCTAGTATAGTAGGTACTTGGTAAAAAAAAATTACTTAAGGGTAAACCTTCGGTTGGAGCGTTAAATTAAAATTTTATCACGTTTTTTGCTAATTGCAGCTCAGTTAAAGGTCGTAAGTTATCAACATGTAATTTGCGACAAGAATGGTAGTATATTTACTGACTAATAACAAAAGAAATCATCAACACATTCCTCCAAGGTATATTAGTAACATTTTCATGAAATAGTCGTATATGTCAGTAATATATTTTGGAGGAATATGATGATGATTAATTTTGTTATTAATCAGTAAATATACTACCATTCTTGTCGCAAATGACATGTTGATAACTTACAACCTATAACTGAGCTGCAATTAGCAAAAAACGTGATAAAATTTGAATTTAACGCCCCAACCGAAGCCTCCACCTTAACAGTGAAAGATTTTTTCGAATCAGATCAGTAGTCTCACCACGCCCACAAAATGGTCTTCGTCGTAGTGCGTCATTGGATGAAATCAATGTATATTACGATTGCCAAAAGTTTCGCGATAGCCCGGCAGATTTGCTTGAAAAATTGTGTACCTACGTGTAAAATTTAAATAGCAAATAAGTTCTATCAAAAGTTAGTTCAGTGAGCTAACAAGACGGCACTAAATCCCGGGCCGGGATTGTCAGGATGTTCCCGCGTTATCTGATCCCGGGGCGGGACTCTCCCCCGGGAAATTATAAGGAACACTCTGTTAACTCTGCCACTAACTGCGCGCTCTATTTTATCGCTAAATGTTTAATGGGGCTATTAATTCTTTTAAACGGTTTATTATTCTAGGTAAACTGTTTGAATTCACAGATTTTAATTTTTTTGTTATATCATAAGGCTCCTTTTCCATCAATTGCTATGCAGCTATGATGCGAGGATGTGAAAGCTAAGTTGCTGACAAGCCAGTTGGTTAAGACACCACCTATCACGCCGCTGGTCATGGGTTCGATTCCCATCCAGGACAAACATTTGTGTGCATGAACATGTCTGTTTGTCCTGTGTCTGGGTATAATTATCTATATAAGTATGTATTTACAAAAAAAAAAGTATTATATGTAGTATATCAGTCATCTGGTTTCCATAGTACAAGCTCTGCTTAGTTTGGGATCAGATAACCGTGTGTGAAGAATGTCCGAGGATTATTATTATTATATTATTCCTTAAAATTAGTTTTTTTTACAACATTAGTATCAAAAATCAAAAATATTATAAAAAAATTAACCCTATAAATAAATATATGATTATTTTTTTACAATATTTTTATAAAATGAACTCATAATGTTTTAAAAAAAACCTAATTCTAGTATCCCGTCGGCAGCGGGGTAAGACCTAAGCTACCGGTGGTTAGGGCCGCAGAGAGAGGAACCTCCTGACGATGCGCGCTCAGATACAGAAGGCGGTACTTCTGGACACGGCGGTACCCTTGATCCAGCCACCTAGCGAGAGCCTCTCTCTCTTATTATTATTATTATTAAGTTACGAAACTATGTGTCCTTTTCCACTGATGCTAAGCTATACAGCGGAGCGAGTAACTCGCGCTATGAAGATGCGCCTACGTAGGTACTCTGCTCTGCACATAGCAGTGGCGACGGGTAAAATTATGGCGAGGGTAAGCCGTTTAAAGAACACCGTTAATTTTATACTTAATTACAGTGTATTTTATATAAAAGTGGCTTTGAAATGATGAATCTGTAGGACTGGGATTTCTAAAAGGTAAGCCGATGGGAATCGGCTTGTATGGACCCTTCGCCACTGGCACATAGCTACACTACAGGTACTCGCGATCATCCATGTAAAAAATATGTGCTATGTTATGTCGACCTTATCGGTATGATTGGTAGATATTAAAACTCAAACTCATTTATTCAGTTTAGGCCCTGATAAGGCACTTATGAACGTCGACAGTACAAATGACTCTACGACTGGTTCGTAATACAC
The DNA here is from genome assembly GCA_963555595.1 of Tethea ocularis. Lineage (NCBI taxonomy): Eukaryota > Metazoa > Arthropoda > Insecta > Lepidoptera > Drepanidae > Tethea > Tethea ocularis. The sequence goes on from OY741958.1 coordinate 13,647,289, forward strand.
TTGAACTAAGAAGACTCCGGCAAACGCATCCCTAGCACATCTCTAGTGGAAAAGCACCCTAATTATCAATTTCGTAAATCGCATAGAGGATCACAAGCTGTTACAGATTTTTCTAGTTTGGGAGCCAGAAGACTCTTGCAACTAATAACTTGTATCAAAAATATATTGACACTTGATGAAAGGGTACTACCTTTCATAATAAATATGTTGACATTATTTTGATTGTTTGTTTAAAAACTGTGAATTACGTTAATTTCACAAGGTTCTAAACTGTTCAGATATTTTGACGCTGGCTGTACCACGCAGTTAATTCCGTGAGCAAATCGCCGTGTAAACCTAGTTACCCGCCCTCCGGAGGTCCAAGTTGGGTTTTTTTTACATTATTTAACCTCTTCAATGTATTTTATTATTTCATTAACCCCTTCTGGTGTTTGTTTGGGCTTTAACTGGTTGTCGGAAGTTAGTGATCTGGAGTTAATAAGATTATAACTTTTTCAGCTATAATGACGGTTTTATTGCCATAGACAACTTAACAAATAAAAAACAAGTTTTGTAGACCAAAAGTAGTTACCCGATTTTTTACACGAAAAATTAGCATGGAAACCGGAATGCAGTATTAAAATATTGGCAGATTTTATATAATTTCTAATTCCAAATTACATTAAAACAAATAAGTTGTATATATATTAGTAATCACCTTTTAAAACCCTCCATTTTGATGCCCCACTCGATAGGTTACGGAAAACTTTTTTTTAAAACATAAATGGCGCGAACAATCCACCATTTTGAAAGTATCAACGCCATGGTTTTTCATTTGGGTATATCTAAGACCTTTTGACGTATTTTAATAATAAAGCTGAAGAGTTTGTTCGTTTGAACGCGTTAATCTCCGCAGTTACTTGTTCGATTTGATAAAATCTTTCACTAATAGGAAGCTATTTTTATACTGAGAACTCAAGTGAAACCGCGAGGAATTGATAAGAATCTAAATATCACCATAAATATTTACATTTAATTCAACGTTTTTTTTTAAAATACTTAAACGAAGCATAAGCGATGACTTTATCGTTGTTTTCCATTCGTGTCGAATCCGCAATCATGAGTATGACATTACATGTACCATTTAATGTTTCAAGGTAAAACTGAAACGCAAATCATGGACGAAAGGTTTCCGTGACTATAATTCACATTGTATATGATAATCTATTAATTTTTAGTGTTCAGTACTTCAAATATATAAACCTTTATTAATGTTATAAATCTCAAACGAGTTTCATGATGAATTGCAAGATTATCTTACGACTAGCTGTCCCCCGCGGTTTCACCCACGTTTCCAGGATAAAAAGTAAACCCCTGGATAAAAACCTATAACCTTCGGTAATAATGTAGCTTCCTATTGGTGAAAGATTTTTTCGAATCCGACTGGTAGTTTTTTTTTTTTTTTTTACTATCTTTAGGCGTGTGTTGGACCACAATCTCACCGTGGTCAGTGATGATGTGGCCGATGGTGGTAAGCACACAAAGCCTAGAAAGGAACTGGCTCTCAAGTGCAGCTGTCGGAACACACCGGAAGGTATTTAGCGACAGATTTTCAACTTGAGGGTGGTAGCCAGCCAGGCGGGTACTACAAAGTACCCAGCACCGTGCTATGGTTTCCTCCCGAGCGCGTTCAAACAAACAAACTCTTCAGCTTTATTATTAGTATAGAATATATGGATAGATGTATGTGAGAAATGTATTACGAATCGTTATGCGTATCATTTGACTATTAAAAATAAATACATTTTGTGTTTGTGTATTTGTCATATTTTGCATATCAGGGCCTAAACTGAATGTGTTTTGAGTTTATTATATAAAAGTTGATTAATAGTAGTTTATGAATTAAATTATTACACGGAACCCTGGCCATTTGAATAATAATCACATTTGACCGACTTTTTTGTAGAATGCGGCACAATTTCATGCTCAAGTCAATTCATATGGAAAGTGTGTGATTGTCTGGTTTCTAACGTTTCAATAGACATTTTGCTTTCTAAAAAATCTGCATTCGATCTTAAGAGATCCACCTAGATTCCAATTAATTATTTGTTCATCACAAGAGTAATGGATTTGATTTGAAATAATTAAATGAATAATCTATGTATTGTACGTACCTACTTAATGATTTGACAACTTTGTAAGGATAATAAAATTAAAGGCAATAAAAAATAAATCTTACATCACACATTGGAACAAACTTATCAGGAGTTGGCTGTTTTTTTTTTTGGCGTCAAGACGCGCGAACTCTCTATCTGGACAGGTTTATTATCTAAGGTTTTAAATAGATTCTACTGAGTTATTAACTCACGTAATTTAAATAACTTTGTTATTGAATATCGAACGGTTGTTTGTGTTTCCATACATTTACAAAAATAAAACATAATGTCATTCCGTCAGCATCGGTTCCTTCTTTCACAAATGATCTTGGTCACGGCATTATAGTCTTAATGCCTATAACAATTAAATTGCTGTTGCAATGGTCGTTTCAGATAAAATAATAAATAAAATATTGTATAAAACTAGAAATCAGAGCACCTTTTTTTTCGTGATAGGTACCTATCTATATTATGAACCTACAAATCGTACAAAATGCTACTTGGACCAGTTCTGTTCGTAACTTTAATTTAAAAAAAAACAGTAGGTAGGTACACAAAATTTTCCTTCTTTTTCTCTTACACATAATAAATGTTATGAGAGATGATATTATAAGGCGATGATAGTTCAGTGGTAGCACAGAGTGGTAGTGACGAAGGAGGTCGCAGTTCGAATCCTACAATGAGCTTGAGCTTTCGCTGAAGGAAAACATCGTGAGGAAACCAGCACGGTGGTAGGATACTTTGTAAGAAAGAAAAAAAACATTTATTGCAACATACACACAAAAGTAGTACCCGCCTGACTGGCTACCACCCTAGACACGATGATTCAGCCTGACGGAAGATCTTCCCATTATAGTGGAGGAGCCATCCACCTACTCCATAATATGATTAGAAAAAGAAATCCTTACCCTGTATAGCACCAGCCCAGCACAGCCAGAACAGCGCCCACTTGGCGGTCCTGAACCGCTGGAGGCAGTTGGGGCGGAACATTCCCCAGCCGCATTTCAGGGCCTTATTCTCGGGGCTAGACCCATCTGGGGAATCCGACTCTGCTGGCACAGGCTGTAACAAGAGATAGTATTGTATAAGGACTGGGCCATAGCGGGGGTATAAGCCTAAAGCTGGTGTGGCGTATACGGTAGCGTGATCACTACACTATGGACAGATATAGCCATTGTAATATTTTATATTCGTCGTAAACATTGGCATAAAAAAAAATTTAAGTATAGCCGCCTTCTCGAGATAAAAATACCCTAAGTCCTTCTCCATATCATAAGCTATCTGCATGCCAAATTTCATCGTGATAGCTTCAGCGGCGTGAAAAGGTGACAGACAAACAAATATACATATTGTGTTTATACGGATAAAATATTGACGGAGGACTGGCTACCCATAGCACAGGCTAGCCTAGTTTGGAGGCCAGGAAACACGGTACACCTTAGTAACCAACTTGAAGGAGGAGGTTCTCAATTCGTCGGTTTTTTTTATTGATGTGCCCCGTATCAAAACAATGTCAGGTTGATTAGAGTTCCCAAATGGTTATTTTATGCTTTTTAGTGTTTAAAGTCGGTTCTATTTTTTGTTAATAACAAACAAACATGTAAAAGGTTAGTAAATACTATTTTGTTTTTTTTTTTATTTTTTGACAGAGCGTTACATTCGCCTTTATAATATTAGTCTGGATTTATTACAGCTCTATTACTACTATTTTTGTTCGTTGATCACTTGAATACCACTGGATTGAATTGGCTTTATTCAAGTGTTCGAATAAAATAACAAACTGAAGATCGAAACAACTGAAATAACTTATTTCTAATGGGATCTCTGTATGAACTTGTAATTCGAAAAGGTCAACGTCTAACTGTCGGGTATGTTAATGATAAACAAAAATAAAAGCTAGTAAAGTAATACTTACCGACCGTTCATAAATTGTAAGAGGTTATTGTTATAACTGTAGGTGGTAGCCGAAATAAGTAAAAACAACCGGTACGTACAAGCTCGTTTATTCAACTGGCGCAGCAGTTGCCTAAGCATTCAAACTACCTTACAAATATTAATAAAAATATGTGGTAGGTAGGCACCTACTTAATACGATCATAACATCCCTCCACCTTATTTTTTTTAAAATAACTTTTTATAGTCAACTTTATTTCTCGGACGTTTCGAACGTGTTGAGACCTCATTCTGAGGTGGATGATTTATTTCACGCTCAACTATCATAGGGGGTACTGCTGCTGCTGCTGTAGTCGCATCCGGCGGCTCACAGTTGTCTCCGCAGTCGAACCAATTATCGGCATTCTGCTCGCTGTGTGTTGCACTGGGCTCAGATTGAGTTCCTGCTGTCACTGGTTGAGATTCCACAACCTCCGCATCAGGCGATCCAGCTATAGCCTGTTCTTCATGTGCAGTGTCAAGTGATGGAAGCACGGAACCGGAAACAGCATCATTGGCGGACACCACGAATGCCGGAACTACTTCCACAGATCCCAATTCTGTTTGAGAGTTGTCTGAACACCGATCATAGTTATACTCTTCCCCCCCCTTATATTTTAGCAGTTGATTAGCGTGTCTCCTTACAATCTGGTGAATATTACATAGTTGTATTAGATATATTGAGTTGCCAATCTTCTTAGTAATCACACCGCGTTTCCAATAAGGTTTTTGTTGACTATACAGTTTAACTAAAACGTCATCACCTATACTAAAATGTACTTTCCGATTGCCTTGATATTTATCACTCTGCAAGAACTGTTTTGCTTTAACAATTTTGTCAAGTGATGCATCGGATGGTGTTGAGCCGGTAGGTTTCACGAGATCTAATCTACATCTGAGTTTGCGACCAAATAAAATTTCTGCGGGCGAACTGTTTGCGGTTGTATGTTTAGAATTTCTATAACAGAGCAAAAATTCCTGTAATTTAACATTTAAATCTCGTAAGTTAGAACCCGTTGAAATTATAGATTTAATAGTTTTTTTAATTATCTTGACATAACTCTCAGCTTGCCCATTGCTAGCTGGGTTATATGCTGGAGATGTCAAATGTATTATATTGTTACGAGAACAGAATTGCTTAAATTCCGAAGATACAAATGGAGTACCGTTATCTGAGCAAATCGTATGAAACAACCCAAATCTAGCCATAACCTCGCAAAGTTTTTCAATGACGACACGTGAACTGAACCCCGACGAAACATCGAAACATTCTACCCATTTAGAATACGCATCCACTATTATTAAGTAAGTTTTGCCATTAATTGGGCCGAGAAAATCTAAGTGGACACGGTGCCACGGGTGTGCTGGGTATGGCCAAGGTGTGAGCGGAACGCGCGGGGGTGTGGCGCGCTGTGACGAGCACGCACCGCATGCGCCTACGTAGTGTTCGGTCGCGACGGACATCCCTGGCCACCAAAACCTAAGCCGTGCTTCCTCCTTCATTTTTGTAACACCTAAATGACCTAAATGTAATTCTTTTAATACTTTATATTGTAATTGAGTAGGAATAACTAATCTATGCCCCCTCATGAGACAATCATTTTCAACTGATAGCTCCAACCGGTGACTATTAAATTCCTTAAATATACGTTCTGTTATTTTATTTGGCCAACCGTTTAAAACGTAATGAACCACGGTTGATAAGATTCTATCTTGCTTTACCGCCTCCTTTACGTCCGACAAGGCTAAAAACTTTTCGCCCTCATAAACAAAACGTACATACGCGGACTTGTCAATAACAGATGAGTCATCGCTCGGTTGACTCGAGCGTGCGGCGAGCGGCTGCGCGAGCGGCGGCGACACGTCGCTGACCGCCCGACTAAGAAAATCAGCGCTATTATGAACGCTACTAACATACTCGATGTTATAGTTGTATGCTGACAAAAAAATTGCGTAACGCTGTAACCGGTTAGCTGATATCTCTGGAATACCTTTATCTGGATTAAATATAGATATTAAAGGCTTATGGTCGGTTCTAAGAATGAACGGCTTTGACCGACCGTAAAGATATTGATGGAATTTTCTAACACCAAAAATTATAGCCGTAGCTTCTTTTTGAATCTGGCTGTAACGTTTTTCAGCCACACTAAGAGAGCGCGACATAAAAGAGATAGGCTTCTCAACGCCTTCATCAACCTGTGATAAAATAGCACCTAAACCATAAGGTGATGCATCAACCGTCAATATCAAGTCCGCATTAGGATTGAAATGAGCTAATGTTGTATCTGATGCTAAATCACTTTTGATACGTGTCACCGCTTCATCATGTTCATTGGACCAAAACCATGGAACATTTTTTTGTAATAGTGTATGAAGTGGGCTTAAGGTTGAAGATGCGTTCCTAATAAAATTCCTATAATAGTTAACCATGCCTAAAAATGATTTAAGTTCAGATGCATTAGTAGGTACTCGAGATTTCAAAATAGCTTCTACCTTTTCAGGGGATTTATGTATACCATTACGGTCGATAACAAACCCCAAATAAGATACCGATTCTTGGAAAAATGAACACTTTTCTTTTTTTAAAATTAAACCTGCTTCCTGTAGCCTACGAAAAACTTCGTGTAACCTAGATAGCATTTGATTTTTGTCAGCTCCACAGACTAAAATATCATCTAAGAATAAAAGTGTGCCTTCCAACCCTGCAAGAAGAGTTTCCATTGTTCTCTGGAATATAGCGGGTGCGCTAGATAACCCAAACACTAATCTAGTAAATTTGAATAGACCTTTGTGTGTATTAATGCAAGTAAGTACCTGTGACTTCTCATTAAGACATAGTTGATTGTAGGCCTGTGATAGGTCTAATTTACTAAAATATTTACCCCCGTGGAGTTTTGTAAACAGTTCTTCGTGCCTGGGTAAAGGATATTTATCAACGACTAACTGTTTATTAATTGTTACGGAGTAATCGGCACAAAGGCGCAAAGACCCGTCACGCTTTAAAACGGGTACGATAGGGCTAGCATACTCAGAATGCTTAACGGGCACTAATATACCTAAATCGACCAAGCGGTTAAGCTCTTTTTCTACGGTATCGCGAAGAGCAAAAGGTAATGGTCTTGCTTTAAAATATATCGGTTTTGAACCGGGCTTCAGAGATAAATTAACCTCAATATTCTTAAAGCACCCTAATCTGTCAGAAAATAACCTTGGGTATTTACAAATAATATCTTGAATCACATTATCGCTACGACTATTTAATGAACAGATTTGTAAATTGAAACGACAAAAAAAATCTCTTCCTAATAATGGCGGCCCCCCGTTGCGTACAACATACACGTTAATATCGTTTACTTTATTATTATACATAAAAGGAAGACTTAACACGCCGATAATATCTAATCTCTCCCCATTATAACTATGCAAAACAATTTCACTCACGTTTAACCTCAGATTAGAAAAGTGTTGTTTATACATCCGCTCAGAAATAACGGTAACCGGAGAACCCGTGTCTATTTCAAAAGTTAAATTAACATTATTTACCAAAACAGATTCCTGCATAGGTTCGCCGCGGTAGGAACGAATATTACAACATAAGCGCTTACCATCATCATCAACATCCCCGCAGCACTCGACAAAATGTTGTCTATTAATTACTTTGTTACACATGCGTCTAAGATGGCCTTGCACACCGCACTTTTTGCACTTGTAGCGTGCGAAACGACACACAGACGCTTGATGCCCGGCGAATCCACACGCTGTGCAGCCGGCCGCGCCGCCGCCATTTTGTCCACGCTCCACAGGCGCGGGCGCGGGCGGTGGCGGCGCGCCAGCAGACGGGCCGCGCCCGGACATGCGGCCACCGCGCGCCGCGCCCGTACCACCCGGCGCCACTTCCACCACCTTCATCACTTGGAACGACGTACTTGCGTCCACCCGTCGTAAACTCTCCTGAGCACCCATGCGGGCACAACGAACACCTTCGCCTATTTCCAATGCTTTTGCCATGGTTAATTCTGCCATGTCTTTGGTGAAAAGCTTATCTCTTTCCGGTCCAGGTGCCATGCCCAGCACGAAACGGTCGCGTAGCTGTTCGTCTAGGTACGATGCCACGAACCCGCAGTGCATCGCTAAACCTCGAACACGCGCCGCCCACTCTGCCAATCCTTCGCCGATGTGTTGCGTGGCACTATGGAACCTATATCGCTCGGCGAACGTACACTTTTTCAGCTTGAAATGTCCATCGAATAACTTGACCACTTCGTCGTAGCTTAAGGTACCAACTTCACTAGGTAAAGCTAGATCGCGAATCAACTTGTATGTGGATTCCGCTAAGTTACTCAACAAAATAGCTCGACGTTTACAACCGGCTTTATCATTATCCACACCTATTTCGTTGGCCAAAAACCACTGCTCAAGCCTGTCTTTATAAAGAGGCCATTCTTGAATTTCGTGATTAAACGAAGTTAATGTGCCGACCGTCACTTTTGCCATTATTATATGGAAATGCACGCGTTATTTTTGTCCTCGTCGTCAACTGTTATAACTGTAGGTGGTAGCCGAAATAAGTAAAAACAACCGGTACGTACAAGCTCGTTTATTCAACTGGCGCAGCAGTTGCCTAAGCATTCAAACTACCTTACAAATATTAATAAAAATATGTGGTAGGTAGGCACCTACTTAATACGATCATAACAGTTATGTTACACTGATTTTCTTTCAGCGGTAACCTAAATTGAGCCTGAACATTAAAAGTATGCCGGTAGATCAACAGACCAGAATTATATCCCATCTTTAAACAGGCTACAATAAAAAGAAATGAAACAATTGTTACGAGCCGGAACATAACTATTCGATATTTGACATATCTAACTAAATCAAGATTTAATGCGCACGAGCATATTTAATCTATTCAGTATGATTCAAGATAAACAGGGAGTCGGTGGGCGTTTCCGATGGAGGAATTAAGGAATGGTTGATTCATATCTCCAATAAAATTATATGAGTCAAATTCTTTTCGCGTTTATTTTGAGAGCATGAAGAGAGGCATAATAGAATGTTGTTTTTTCTACATATGTACTTGGTTTTTCAGTCTACCTGTGTTCAGAGCTGCAAACTCTACTTCTTTTCCAGGAGATACCATAATTTTTGGATATGCTCCTGATTTTTTTTCAATTCCATGAAAATCTCCTGGATTATTCATAGGATTTTGAAGCGAATTCTGTGGTTGTCAATTTATTAACAGCACATATTAAAAAAATATGTACTAAATTATCGACAGACAATGCAATTCAAGGCATGAACTTAATACCTTAATAACTTCTTCTTCTATATTTAAGAGCCTGGCTCTTGTCGGTGTAGCTTCCTCCACTTCTCCCTGTTGACCGCTGCTTCCTGAACCTCCCTATACGACACGACGTCCACTTTTGCCTTCACTTGGTCTATATAGTTCAGTCTGAGTCTTCCTCTCTTTCCTTCTATCTTTCCTTCTATGATTTTTTTACTAGGTACTTGAATATTAGTCTAGTAATCCTACAAATATTATAAACGTGAAAGTTTGTATGTGTTTATAGCTCTTTCACGGAAAAACTAATGAACGGATTTGGATGAAACTTGGCACATAGATACATCATACCCTGGAATAACGTATAGGCTACCGGGAACGCAGGTAAAACCGCACGGGGAAGTTAGTAATAAATGTTTTAATCAAAACGTGCCATTGAATGCAACCATGACTTCGTCAATACCTTAGTTAGTACCTAACTATAAGTATGTTCAATCAAACAATTAGTCCAATCCTCAGCTAAACATAAAATCTCTTCGTCCATTAAACTGGTCACGTCCCGTCAATGGGCTACGACATTATATTATTCCATAGAGGTGACATAATAGGCTTCAACAATGCTCCTCCCAACAGCTGATATCCTGGTCTTTATGCCAACAAGTACGTACTTGTACTGGGATCCATCTACGTTAACCACTTGAACACTAGGGCCACAGTAAAATGGCTGACGGTTTTTGTATTTAATTTTTTACTATGTGTAGGCCTGTGTTTGACCACAATCTCACCGTGGTCGGTGATGATGTGGTCGATGATGGTAAGCACACAAAGCCTAGAAAGGAACTGGCTCTCAAGTGCAGCTATCGGATTACTATTAAAACTTGCTCTTTGGCTGTAATTTTCGTACTCTTAGGAATGATTTTAGTAGCAAACCTAGAGTATTTACTGCTTTACACTAAGTGCGTATCGCTGTAGCGTTTCTGCCCACACGCAGTTCATGTTCTATGAATATTTACTTTCTAAAGAACACTGACCCATAACAATCTCATAGTTAGCTAGACTAAATACATGACTCTTAATTATAACTAGCGACCCGCCCCGGCTTCGCACGGCTTTCTGTACTAACTATAATATGCATGTATTATACCTACATATAAACCTTCCTCTTACTATCTATTGCTGAAAACTGCATTAAAAACAGTGTGGTTTAAAAGATCTAAGCGTTCAGACATCAGGAGCGACTTTGTTTTATACTATGTTGTTTTATATAATATGTTGTTTTTTACCACAATCTCACCATGGGGAGGGGAGTGCTGTAAGAACATACGCTTGACAAACGTCAAATGACTTATTTTTGTCATTACAATAGGGTAGATGACTGACTTATCAAATCAGCTACTCTTTAATAAATGTCAATAAGATCGGTTACATGGAATATTGTATGAAATACTAAGCTATGACGTCATCGTTTCACAGCATCAAATGATCTACTCTTAGTGGTTCTACTAGTAATTAAAAATCATAGAAAGCATTAAATGTACAACATATTTGATGTTTCAGCGTGTTTTCAGATGTTTTATGCATTGGTTAGTGTTTGGTCATTTATTTTTGACACTGTCATCTAGCCTATTAAAAGAACATACGCTTGACAAACATCAAATGACTTATTTTTGTCATTACAATTAAAACACTTTGTCATTGAAATAGACACTATAATACTAAAATCACTTGAGATATTTTAGTGTTCCACTGACTTGTATGGCCGATTCCATAGCGTATTTGTCATCATACCTAGTCTCAACTCAAAACCTTTTTTTTACTACGTATAGACCTGTGTTTGTCACCACAATATTATTTGTGTCAATGATGATGTGGCTGATGGTGGTAAGAGCCTAAGCTAGAGCTAAGAGCCACACAAAGCCTAGAATTGAACTGGCTCTCAAGTACAGCTGTGTAAACATGCTTGTAGTTGCGTATTAATTCTTTAATAATAGGTTGTTATTTTTAAAAACTTTTTTTGTTCGTTTTAAGTATATGCTGTCATATTAGGTATATAATGTTTTGAATGTAAATTTACATAGACTGAATAATAATTTAGAAAAAAAAAAAAAAAAAAAATAGCGTTGCTAAGTAGGTATCCTCATAAGAAGTTGACTTCCTTCGACATCAAGTGTTATGTAGGAACCAAACAAAACACGCAGATTCGACTTTTGAATGATGGTTAATCAATAAATCTATAATAACAAAGACACATGAATCGAAACAAAGGGCCAAAGGATAATTACAACCGAAAGGCGTAATCAAGGGTTCTACGACCGTTTGAGCCTTGACTTGAGGCTGAAATGGGAATGACCTTTGCGTGGCCAAAGGGCCTGTGAACTCGCATAATGATTTCAAATTACCTATATGTCATTTGTGACAGATTGATAGTTTTTTGTTTCTAACTAGGATATAAACTCAAAATAGATCATGAAAAAATAATGTTAGGTAGGTACTTATGTTTTTTTTAAGAAAAAAATCCAAATTGGTCCAGGGAGGCGTCTTCGAGTAATCGGGGAACATAAAAAAAATAAGATTCCGACGAATTGATAACCTCCTCCTTTTTGAAGTCGAACTTATTTGTTTTAGGACGTGAAGTAACTATATTTATAACTGTTTCTGGAAGTATCTACACAATTTTTGGATATCAGAGTTCTTATTAACACTAATGATAAATGCGAATATTTGTGTGTGATATGTTTGTCTATACTAATATTATATTGAGGAAAGGTTTGTTTGTTTGTTTGCATTAAATAGGCTCGAAACTATTGAACCGATTTGAAAAATTCTTTCACTAATAGGAAGCTACATTATTTCTGAAGGAAAGTAACCTATAATTACTTTTTATCCCGGGAACGCGAGTGAAACCGCGCGGAACAGCTAGTTACTTAATAATTTCGTAAAGGCGGAAAGGTTAAAGGTAGCAATTGGCACATAAATTAGGTTTGTTACTTCATTCCCAGTCTCTATGGTTTGTTATTTTAAACGTACAAAGTACGCAAGTATATTTACGAATTATTACTTACGAACCGCGCACAAGACTCTTTTATGGATGTCTAATCTCATACAGGATACTTTTTCTCACACAGGAATTGGTAATGAAAAAATATATAACTGAGTTTTATAGCATAACGCCTACCTACGTACTTATAGGTAAATATCCTAAGTATAGGTGAACATAAGTGCGTGTACATATCTTCTATCAATACTAAATCAAAGACAATGTCTTTATCAAGAAATGCATAACTAACTAATTAATGTGTTTAGATTACGAATCGCTGCGAGGTAAGTTTGAGGTCACATGCACACGCGACTCTGATTACATTTTATCGATATGTTATTCTACACACTATGTACACGCGATTGTACGATAGGTAATCGTTTTGCCGCACATGTGTAGACGCAGCATTAGGCGCCGAGTGGCTTTTGCTAAGATGTTTGTACTATCTCAGTTCTAGGGATCATTAAAGCTGGCAATTATATTATATCGTTTTTTTAGGTTTTGAAATTCGATCGACATTTCTGTGAAGATAACAATTATGTTCGTCCAATAAAATATTTATTTAAATAAAGTTATTAACATAGATAATAAATAATAATAAATGTTTTAATCAAGTCATAAAATTTACATAATTCCTTTGAATTTAATTAGTTAAATAAAAATTTTAATAAACCTAAAAAAATTAGGTAGAATTTACTTAACTTTTTTTTAACACAGATAAATATTGATTATAACAATTTACCATTTTCAAACATCGAACGCAGCCAGAGCACCAACAACAAAACGGTTTTTAAAACATTCCAAATTCAAAAACTCGCGTTTAGTTTCGAGTAAAGTTTTCCCGGGCGTAGCACTGAGTGCGATGGGCGGGCGGGACGCTGCCGCGCGTGACGCGAGTAACTGAGGGCTCGCACAAACCACCACCGTTTATAAACAACCGGGAGCATAGAGTATGCTCGATTTACAGATATTATTTTATATTATTAAGTTTATTATGGGTCGAATGTGTAAGACTTTTTGTTTCACTTTCTGTATAAGTGCAAATTTAATTTCTAAGTACCTAGATAAAGTTTATGTAGGTAGGTACGTATTAAATAAGCTACAAACTAGTTTTTTTTTTTTTATTTTAAAAAATAATGGTATTCCTATGTTGAAAAGTACACTTACTTTATTATGAGTAATTTTAAGTATAGAAGATGACATATTTGTAAATAGTAAAAGAAGCATACTATTTCGTTAGAAATGATGTCGGTGCTGCGATCATAATAATATTGCACTTCCGAGGAAGTATTACGACATAAATCTCCATGATCTAACTGGATGGTAGAATTCTCTCATTTTAATCTGTATTCTACGCATATAACTGCGCACGTGCGGCGAACTTGACGTGACTTTAATTTGAATTTGGAACGAAATTAAATTCGCGCCATATTTATGGCTTTTGGAGGGAAATTGAGAGTCAAGAAAAGGCACTTTTACATGCACATTATATTTAGAGAAAGGACTGTCGTAGACAATGCTAATGGTTGATCAGTTCAAAGTTTCCTTTTTTAATTAAAGGCTCTTTGTCACTACTCGCTTACAGATTTTGATACTCTTTTATATACTTTTGATCCTTGTCGAGACAGGATTGATTAAGCTGATAAAAACTATTTTCAAAAATCGCCGATTTCTCGCTGACTGTACATTTTTTTCAAAATCTGTAAATGCCGATAGCAATCTGAAAAAATAAGGGATGGTCTCCTAAGACCATATTCGCGTGGCTTCAACCCTTAAGGTAGCTGCTCTTACTGACCCGTCTCAAATTTCCACCCTGTAAGTATATACTCGTTTAAAGGTAAAAAATGTGGATCTATAAGATAAGATAAGATAAGATTCTTTATTTGTGGACTGTAGATCTATGAATTAACGTAACCAACAAAAGTTAAACGACACTAGTTTTGAGACAGGTAGAGCACCTTACAGCTTTATGTTATGTCCCTGCGTGAGGTCACATGAGTGGAACCCGGGGCGGGGTGCCCCAGCTGTCGCTAGCGTCCATTATAGGATAACCGCTTACCATCAGGCAGGCCGTAAGCTTGTTTGCCGACGTTGTTGTTTAAAATTATAAAACGTTAATAATTTATTGTTAAAACCTAATGTTTAAGAACACAATATATCTATACTAATTGTACGTAGTAGGTATATTATCTTACTTTGTGCTACTAAGATTCTAATGAGGAAAGATTTGATTGTTTGTTTGTTTGCATTGAATAGGCTCCGAAACTACTGAACCGATTTGATTTTTTTTTACTTTAATAGGAAGCTACATTATTCCCGAAGGTTATAGGCTACTTTTTATCCCGGGAACGCGAGTGAAACCGCGCGGATCAGCTAGTGTAACATATTTCTGTAACATAAACGAAATATTCAAATATATTATCCACTTGCTTGAGCAATACAAATGGGTTACTTACAATTTAAGTAGTTAGTTTCGTTATAAAATTCATTACATTAATTACATTCAGTGTCGGTGAAAGACGGTAACTGTCGCAACACTATTTCATATTCGTAGATATTGTAGAGACTCAAAAGTAGATCATAAAAGTACTATTATAAATGCGAAAGTTTGTGTGCATGGATGAATGTTAATTACTCTTTCACGTACTACTGAACGGATTAGGATGAAACTTGGACATAGATAGATTACATATAGGCTACTTTTTACCCCGGGAAAACATAAGACATCTCGGTAACGCGGGTGAAATCGCGGGGCGGAAGCTAGTAATGTACCCACCTATATTTATTAGGCTTGCCCCTATATCTGTGGTTATCTATATCTTGACGAGGATTAAATACATGAAGAATATAAAATACATGACTTACTCCACTTGACACTGGCAAAATACACAAAGTGTGATACCAAACTGAAAAAAAAGGAGCTAGGTAGCGAGTCCTCAGTGATCCTATAGGCATTTCTTTAAGATCACTAATAGCTGGCATACCTAGCTACATATATCTGGTTGAAAAAATTAAAAGATAGGTACATGTAGATAAAATGTAGCAATTAGATTTTGTTATTTGGAAATAAACCTTATATCATGCAGCCAAGTTCTAAATACAACTGTTTTTATCTCGACTCAAGTCAATAAAAAATAAAATAGTCGATAACCTTTGGTCTCGACTGGCAGTCATCCTCCCTCTTACTGACGCGAAGATCAATGGTGTGGAAGCCATCTTCAGGTGCCTCGAAAGCCTTGTTCACGCATCCGCCCGCATCCGTCATCTTAACTTTCTGTTGACAATAGAATATAATATACATAACTAAAAAAAAAAAACCACTATCTATAGGTACTAATCTATATACTATTAGTAAAGCTGATGAGTTTGTTTGAACACGCGATTCTCCGGAGTAACTGGTCCGATTCGATAAATTCTTTCACTAATAGGAAACTACATTATCCCCGATTAAACAATCTCTTAGTAAACAATAAAACACATTATTTACTTTATGATAAAACTAACTAAGCAGTAAGCACTAAGTAAGCAGCTGATACCAGTCAAAAGCGCTGCGCAGTTGACAGCACTTACCTCAGATATATCCTTGGTTTTTCTACCCCCTTATCAAGATCCTAGGTACGCCCTTGCACATTATACCTATATAATTCAATTATGTGATAAATACCACAAAGCAGTCTCCTATGCGCTTGCAAAAAGCTCCCTTCCACGGACGCATTCTCCGATTATTGAACTAATATAAAAAAAATCTTTGGAAACCATGTTATTCACATCGCACAATGCAACAATAGCGTACGCTATGGGAACGGGCGCGGCGCGGGCGCAGGCGTGTGCGGCATACATGCATGCGCCATGAGTGCGCGTCACAGGTCTCATAGAATACATATACATAGATGGTCCACATGAATAAATATCAGTACCTAATACTTACTAAATTTTATAATAGGCTATTTGACAGTATGAAAAATTAATTATCAAATTAAAAACCAATATTTAAAAAATCTAATAGATAAACAAAATAAAAAATTCAAAGAAACCCCTGAAACTAATAATGTTGCTGTCGGCCGCTTCTCTAAACTACGCAACAGATTTTGAGCAATAAATGAAGAAGGTTGTATATAATATATTTATTATACCTATGCGGTATAATTTACTAAGGCTTCTGTGATTACATATTCTATGTAGAGTCGCACGCGCAGGGTGCACGCCTTTCTACTCGCGTGACGTCACATCATCATACAGTCGGTTATGTGTCAGTGAGCACCAGTGCTGTGGTGTAATACACAAGTTAGGCAAGGTTGCTCGTTGGAGTATGTTTACGGATATTCGCTGGACACTATTACGATGAAGCCATAAAAAAAACAAAAATATGAATATAATTCGATTTAGTAAGCTATGATAATATAGCTGAGGAGTTTGTTCGTTTGAACGCTAACCTCTGGATCTACAAGTCGGATTCGAAAAAATGTTTCACCGATAGGAAGCTACATTATCCCCGAAGGTTATAGGTTTTTATCCAGGGAACGCTAGTAAAACCACGAACAACTGCCATTGATCTAAATATATTATAGGAAACGTGACTACTGTCTGATCTAACAACATACAATACAGCTCAAACAACTGAACGGATCGGGCTTAAATTTGGCATCTGTACCTAATAGAAATATGAAATACTCATTATATATTTCTAGATATCCGCTAAGAGAGGTTTTTTGAAAATTCTACCCCTAAAATAGAGGATCGCGGGGGAAACAGCGGGCGTAAAGCAAGTTCAAATTTAAAACAAAAGAAAGTCAGCGAAAGAATATACCTTCATGTAAAATACTTATACCAGCATCCTCCAACCGACGAGCGAACCGATTATCTTCCGTTCTCGTGTCGGTAAGCAGCATAATTTAATATAAAACCCGGTATACAATATCATTTTCCGGGGCACTGAATACTATGTGACGTAGGCAGGCGGTGTCGTCGCTGAAAATTGCCTCTTATGCGGGTTACCCATCATTTGCCACCTTATTACCTACCTGGAGTGTTTAACATGGCGTACATGCATGTCATGTCGTGATATCTGGTTTTAGGGAAATGAAGTCTTGTGTTGGAAGCAGTACGGTTTTATTTAATTTAAACTGCAGTTATTTACTTTAAAAGCATTTTTATTAGAAATACCTACTTAACCAGTTTTTAGATAAAATAGTAGTGTCGTCTTTCAACAAAATTTTTTTGATACTTTTTAACATAGATTGATAAAAAAAATGCTTTAGGGTGTAATGATATAAAAGTGAGGAAATGAAATGATTATAGGCAAAATTCTTTCACTAAAAGCTACATTTAGCTTTTAGTGAAAGAATTTTTCGAATCGGACCAGTATCTCCGGAGATTGGCGCGTTCAACAAACAAACTCTTCAGCTTTATTATTAGTATAGATAGATATAGATAAACACATTGTTTTGTTTATAAGCAGTAAGTTTTCCTATAACAATAAAATAAATCCAATGTCACGCCTCAACATAACCTATAATCTACAGAGCACACACTCAACTGATAATGAAGAGAGTAAGTAGTAAAATATTTATTATCACATGAGAAATAATGAGATATAAACTTCTATTAATATATCTATCTTACACGGTTAAATTGTAGTTAATATTTGTAGTACGTTTTATTGTTTCAAGAGAGGTAGAGCATAGCGATTTTTCGCATGAAGAGCAGCTCGACTGGGGAAGTACCTCCACCTTACAGAACACTGCAGCCAAATAACCTGCTAAGCTATTCTCTAACGTTTCATTCGTCGACGAGCTCGCGCAACGCTGCCGCGTACAACGGACTTCTCACGTATGATAGCTTAGTAAACGATAGAGACAGAGTACAGTGACAGCGTTGAATTCGTCGTCGAGCCTGTGATATCGCCTTACAGAATAGCACCCCTGGTCGTGTTCTTGCCCGTGAGTAAGGTCGCCAGAGCTCATCGGCGTGGGGGGAAGGGCGAAATGAGCGAGTGGTACCCGGGGCGCGGATTAGTAGGTATATGGTCTCTGTCCCATGTGTCGCTAGCGTTCATAGGCTACGGTTACCGCTTATCATCAGGCATATTATAGTCCAGGAAAGCCGTGCGATACCGGGGCGGGTCGCTAGTTACACTATAATCCTTGAGTTTCTCGGAAAATATCATAAACACTAATAAAAGTAGATTAATTCCAATGTCTCTAGTTTTTATTGTATGAGATTTCAAACTTATTTATTCAGTTTAGACTCTGATAAGGCAGTTATTCACGTCAGTACGTCGGGCTGTATCATCCGCAGGTTGTGGGTTTGATTCCCATCCAAGACAAACATTTGTGTGCATGAATGTGTATGTTTATTCTGAGTCTGAATGTAATTATTTATAAATATACCTAAGTATGTATCAGTTATCTGGTATCATAGTAGATTACAAGCGCTGCTTAGTTTGGGATCAGATAACCGTGTGTGAATAATGTCCCAGGATACATAGAAGTTACATGACTCTATCACCGGTTTAAAATAAACTTAAACTAATATTTAGCGCAAAAGATAAGGTCGGCTCCAAAACTTGCAGCCTATACGTCATACATAGCTATCTGTATACCAAATTTAAGTCTGATCCGTGCAGTGGTTTGACTGTCATTTAGTCACGGATTTTGACTGAAAACTCATTTCATAGCCTTTATTTCTTTGTAAAGAGTCATATTTCGTGTTGATGTATTGCGTGGTTCACTAACAATAAACAGTACATGCTAACTGTTAATGCATTTCATAAAAGTCGTTAGTTTACTGCAGTGAGTGACTGATACGATTTATAATAGGCGTATAACCAATAAATGTCGACGACGTGGGCGTCGGATATAACGAAGGACATAAGTCAAAATTTTAAAACGAACTTGAACTTTAGGTAAAAGTCGTGAAGTTCATTCGGTCAGTACAAAGTTCGTCTTAAGTTGATCGTTAAAAATGACGAAGTTAACAAAATATACTTTTAATAATTTGCATTAATAATTATAAATTAACTAGCGACACGCCCCGGTGTGGGACAGTTGGACCGCTTCCGCGCATCATGACTTTTTCCGACATCTTCAACAATTATCGTCGTATTTCAACCAATTTACACAAAACCTTAATAAATTATACACGTAACATATTCTTTACCCGGCTTCTTAGATCATTTAAGGTAATAGTATTAAATGGATATTCCATAAAGCTGATGAGCCGATTAATTTGACAAAAGTGAAAGTGTTAACAAAACATTTCCATTAATTTTATTGTGCTAATGACTGCAAATAAATTAGTTTGACAGGTAATCGCACCGCATAACTTATGTTTATTACATAACTAGTGACCTTCACACGGCTTTTCTCGGCTTTTCTGTACTATATTATGCATGTATTATACATATAAACCTTCCTCTTGAATCACTATATCTATTGCTGAAAATTACTGTAGCTAGTGAACTAGAAAAATATATATTTTCCTTATACCTACATGTAGTTTCAGTCTGTGGACTATGACCTAGCGCTGTATTTTTTAATTCTACCTACAAGTTTTAGCCTTGAGGCTGTGAGGATCTGTAGACTGTAGCTCACATGTAAAACGGTCATTAGCCCTTATCGCGTAAGAAGTATGAACAACTTTTTAATGGGACCATCTTGGAAAATGCGAGAACAAATTCAAACCTTTCATACAAATATTTACTTATTGAACAAGGTTTATGTTTCTCCATATTGATCTAGAAAAGCATTGCAAATAAATTAAACGTAGGTAGTAACCTGTGTGCAACTTGTCAAACTCATTTACTCAGTTTAGGCACTAATATATTTTGATGTTACATAACTGACTCAAACACCGGCTTGTGGATTCAGAGAGACGTCCACTGCTGGACAAAGGCCTCCCCCAAGGATCTCCACGATGGCCGGTCTTGCGCTACCCGCATCCAGCGGTTTCCCGCGACCCTAACAAGATCGTCGGTCCACCTTGTGGGGGGCCTGCCCACGCTGCGTCTTCCGGTTCGTGGTCGCCACTCGAGAACCTTTCTGCCCCAGCGGGCGTCGGTTCTACGACCGATGTGCCCCGCCCACTGCCACTTAAGTTTGGCAATTCTTCGGGCTATGTCGGTTACTTTGGTTCGTCTGCGGATCTCATCATTTCTGATCCGATCTCGCAGGGAAACTCCGAGCATAGCCCTCTCCATTGCTCTTTGGGTGACCTTGAGCCTTCTTATAAGGCCCACCGTAAGCGACCACGTCTCTGCTCATATACCTACAATAATAGTCCGATCATATTTTTTTTAATTACTTTTTTTTATTTCCCTCGGAACAACTGGTGCATCCAGTTGTTCCGCTCGAAACATAATATATCAAATCTATGTTCTGTTGAGGACATCCTTGGGCTAATGATGATGATTGTAGAAACTTTGACCTAATTGCCAATGCGCTCACGCATAGGAGGAACGAACGAGGAATCACACGTTATTGAGTAGATCGGGTAATCGTTATGGTAATTTATGACTAACCAATCAGTTCTGTTTCATGACTCTGATAAGAAGTGACGAAGTGGCGCAATCTGAGAATTCAAACATTTAAAGATGAAAGTACGAACACATTTCTTTGTTTGGAATTGACCGCACGACCTACAATTTTAATGTGTGACGTATTCGCTGCGTAACCCCTCCGCTTTGAAGACTCTCGCAAACCACTTGTGTGATAAGGCCCTTAGGTTGCCAGAGCTCATCAGCGAGGGGGGGAAGGGTCGGCATTGCGCGAGTGGTACCCGGGGCGCAGATTAGTAAATTAGTGCCCCGGGTTTCACTAGATTAGTGCCCCGGGTTTCACTAGAATCCATTGGCTACGGTAATCGCTTACCATCAGGGCCGTATGCTTATTTGCCAACTTTGTGGTATAAAAACAGAGCTTCCATTACATTGATATCATTTTAAAGCGCGACTAAGGGTCGGTTGCTCGTACTTTTAAGTAATTAAAGTTGACAAGAAAGTTGGTGCAGTTGGTTAAGGACTACCTATCACGCCGCTGGTCATGGGTTCGATTCCCATCCAGGACAAACATTTGTGTGCATGAACATGTCTGTTTGTCCTGTGTCTGGATGTAATTATTTATATAAGTATGTATTTACAAAAAAAAAGTAGTATATGTAGTATATCAGTTATCTGGTTTCCATAGTACAAGCTCTGCTTAGTTTGGGATCAGATAACCATGTGTGAAGAATGTCCCAGGATATTTATTTAAAAAAAAAAAAAGTTATAGTCAACGTTAATTTTAACCTTACTATAACCATTACCACGCTTTGACCGTACGGTTAACTTTGATGATGACCGATCTCCCTCGGTCGGTTAAGGTCACAGTTAAAATTATCTATAACCTAAACCTAACTATAACCTTACTATGACCGCACTTTATGCAACCGACCCTTAATAGGACAATATCTTTGGGACATTTTTGACAAAAACATTTGCCTTAAATATTCACAAATTAAATAATGAATGATTTTCGTCCCAATTTTTGCGTGTCACATTGACTAGTTAACATAACCTACAAATAACTTCCGGTTGATGCTCGCATCGCACTCTACAAGTGTGCAAACAAGTGATAAAAGTGTTTCACTTCAACACAGACTATACGTACTATCTTATTTGTCTTAAGTACATAGATATCATACCTATTTACTTTTAATGAATAACAAAGAAGGTAGGTAATAAAGAAACGTATTTTTAAAATAATGGTGCCGATTCTGTTGTTTACGAACTAAATAAATTTAATCTCACTATATCTCTTTCTAATAGTAAATATAAGAAAGGGATGCCAGATATTTTAGTTCTGTCAGTTTAATCCGATCACACATTTCAACGTGAATTTAAGCGCGATCTTTATTGGTCACGACTATTTACCCGTACATTACGACGGTATGGATTAAACTGACAGGATTAAAAATGTTCTATCTTTTTTCAATAAGGTTAAAATAAAAGAGAGGTGACATGTCTAATATTAGTTAAGTTCGTAAACAACAGAATCGGCACCAATGTATGTAATGTATATGTAGATATAGCAGAAAACACGGACCACTGAGAAAATATCATAGTTCTGTTACCATAAGAGCAGGGTCCTCTTTCCCACTGGGCACGTGCCCAGTGCCCCGCGATCGATAAGGCCCCCTAGGTATCACCAAACGATAACCGATACATATGCCGTGTTTGGGAGACGGTTAAACATATAAAAATAGTAGGTTGATGGGGTCTTCTGCTACGTGTTCGGGGTGACCCCAGCCCCAATAATTAGGTTTTTTTAACCTACTTCATTCACATCCCCATTATCGTAATCTGCCCAGGGCATCCAATAGGTTAAAGACGGCCCTGCATAAGAAACTTTTTTGGGTATTAATGTTGTAGCCGATGGTGGTAAGCACACAAAGTCTAGAAGGGAACTGGCTCTCAAGTGCAGTTGTCGGAACACACCGGAAGGTGCTTGGCGACTTGGTAGCTAGCCAGATGAGTACTACAAAGTACCCTATCACC
Source organism: Tethea ocularis (assembly GCA_963555595.1). Taxonomy (NCBI): domain Eukaryota; kingdom Metazoa; phylum Arthropoda; class Insecta; order Lepidoptera; family Drepanidae; genus Tethea; species Tethea ocularis. The sequence goes on from OY741958.1 coordinate 13,670,208, forward strand.
ATGCTATGGTTTCCTTCACCGAAAACTCAAGCTCATTGCAGGATTCGAACCCGCGACCTTCGTCTCGGCATTCAACGTTACTACCACTGAGCTATCATCGCCTTCCTGCCTAGTTTACTGACTTACAAGCGTTGCACACTAATGCACGCACAGCCTTAATCGACGGAACTATAATAGAGATTAGAAAGGAGAAAATATTCTAGTCGTACCCAAGGGAATGGTGGTAACACTGTGGAGTGACACTGACACGATAGTTATGGATACGTCGTCGGCAGGTACTATAATTCATCTTTTTACAACCGGCGTCGTCTGTTTAAAAACGCTCGCAGATATGTAATTTTGACCGCACTGATCAAATAAAAGAACATGATCCCAACATCAAAATAAAATAAAAATCTGAAAGTAAGACTAACATAAAACAATTTCTGGAAAATAATAGGTAGGTACCTACTTAAACTTGCAGCCTTACTCTTACTGCCAACATTTTTGTAAACATTATTGCACATTAAATATCATTGTACAACGGCAATGATGTAGAAACAATCAATGCAGATAAAATTTTCCACTGCACTCGTAAATACATTCAATTAAATTCAGTTTACAGTACAATAGGTACAGGAAAACAAAATAAAGCACGAAAACAAAATTATAAGACATTCGTTCGTATTGGCAAGCAGCGGATTTATTTACAAAAACGTAATTAGCATAACAAGGTCCCCTAACTTTGTAATGACACTTATCTTTAACATGTTCAATAACCTTGGTTAAGAAGTAGTTAAACAAATTGCGAATAAAACAAATATATTATGTGCCGCATCAATAGTAAAATTAGATTCAAGGCAAATCAGTCAGTTGTACTAGAAAATAAAATTAGGAAGTACAGTGTAATAGAGTAGTTGACTGACATATCAAATCAGCTACTTTTTAATAAATGTCAAAATGATAGTTTATATGGAATTTTGTATGAAATATTACACCATGACGTCATAGTTTCACAGCATTAAATCATATACTCTTAATGGTTCTACTGGTAATTAAAAATCATAAATAGCATTAAATGTACAACATATTTGATATTTCCACGTGTTTTTAGATGTTTTATGCATTGGTTAGTGTTTGGTCATTTATTTTTGATACTGTCAACATACTGTCAACCCTAATGTGTTACAAAATCTTTAATAGTAATCAATTTGGAAAACTAGCAAAATATTTAGTGTTAATTACAAAAAGTGTTGAAGGCAAAGTATTTGACGACACGCGACATTAATTGCAATTAAACTAAAAGGTGTTTAAACACAGTCTGGATAATGTTTTGACCCTATTCAGACCAATTTAATTAAAAAAGACGACAGTATAGAAGAGTTGAGAATTTCAAGATAAACTTGCACAATTTTGTAGTCCATCCATCCATTTAGGATTTGACATCATAAAAATACTGATTTAAAACACAAAATGATTCCAGATGCGGAATATAACATTTTAATTTATTAATGTACCTAATTATGCATATTAATTAAACAGAGAATTAAAGAACTACTTACTTTTATTATCAATCGTCACAAAATCATCCCTTTACTTTTCCAAAAATCATTTCATTGGCACAAAAACTCTCACAGCACTTTGTACACAATAACGATCTGATCGCAAAAAGATCGATTATGAAACCGGAATCTGACGTAATATAAAAAAGAAAGTAAGAGTCGAGGTGCGCGTGAGTCGCGATATCAATTTTGGAGCAAGCAATGCGTGCACCTATTCACCTGGCCTGCGGTAGACTGCGCTTGCTGCGCACCGGTCAAGGACCGTAGCGCCTGCGCAACCTGTCTGACCGGATGTTGTAGGGTTGCCAATATGTATGGGAAATTATGGATTATGCACGCTTCAACGCTCAAAACTGGTGGTGCCTTAATTGGGCGTTGATGCAACGGAGCCTGACTTAATGCTAGGCTTAATGACTGCAGCAAAGTACGTTACATGCTAATGTAATGTATCCAACGAGAACTTAGCATGTTTTTTTTTCCTTGTACATTCGAGATTCGAAAGTGAGACAGATATGAATGATTAGTGGGTAAAACCCAGTAGAATATGTGGCTCATACCACCCTCAGTTCTACGGAGTTCTACCTTATTATGCTTATAACTACATCGTACTGAACTGCAGCATACATCAGCAAAAAATAGCAATATGGTTACGTTTGCTACTCTTCGGTTTTGAAAACAATGTGGACAATCTGCCGCAAGTTTTGTAGGAATGGTCTTAGACAGAAGGTAGGAAGCTGAAAACTAAGAAGAGACCTGCTTATCAATACTATTCTGAGTCACTTGCATCCAGCGGCTAGCAGCGACCCTCGGTCCATCTAGTGAGATGTAAAACCCCTAAAACAATCTTAAATTTGAGACCGCTCTTTCAGCATACCAGGTACTCAAACGTACCTGCACCCATAGTTACGGCTTTCTTTCTTTCAAATAAATAAAAAAACAACGACTTGCACTCCGGGAGTGCCGACAGAAGTGAAAAACGAATCCGCAGGAGCAGGCATACACATTCGCCGCGCGGTAGAAAGAGAGGGAGATATTACTTCCTCTCCTACGCCGCGCCGGCGGTCTACTCTCCCTCCGTCTTACGAATTTTCGATCAGGTCACGTGTCCTGACGCGAGTTTAACATTTTTTACCTGTCCCAAAAAGTGCACAACGCCGCTAAAGAAGGTTTCACTTCAAAAAAATAAATGTAGATAACAAGCCATACCGCGTTCTTTGGACGACATTCATCAGGAAACTATCTCAGCTGCTTTTCAAACGTTACTTACGCACGTGAGAATGTATTCTGTGCACATTCCATTCCCATTATCTTGAGCATTCTTGTCTTGTGTTAGACAGATGGTAAAACGCGAGGTTTCTACATGTGAGATACTAAGAAAAATGTGTATGGTTAACTGAATACTGGTTTGACACGACTTCGATTGGTGAAAAATTAAGTTTAATTTGAACTTAGTTATTTAGATAGAGATAGAAGATAGATATATATATATATATCAGACTATTCAAAAGTACCTGCGAAGTTTTGCTCAAATAAAAATAAAACTGTTTTTTTTTATGATGACTGGGTCTGATAACCTCATAACTTAATGCTCCAAAGCGTGTTTCTAATAATAAAATTATGGTGACCCTACCGGATACACCGCTCCGCACATTATTGTTAAAGCCTGAGAAAACTGAGCTTGTGAAATATTGTGAATAGTGGCTTTGAGAGTTTAAGTATAAAGCCTTATAAAACGTGTATTATAAAGGACGCCATATAATGTCAGTGCTGTCAGTTCATTGCAGTATTCAATTATTGCAATGAAGTACTTACCAGTAGCGGAGGGGGGGGCAGGGGGCCATGTCCCCCTCCACAATGCCAGCTACCTTTGCGGTTTGCATCGAATTTTGAGGCTGTGATTATGATCAGCTTATGCAATACCAATCCAATGCTGACAGTCGGTCGAACGAATTCGGAACAACTCGGGTCTATCTCATCTGCTTGTTCCTACAACTTAAATTTAAAAAAAAAATGACGTGGCCGAGGGTCCCCCCCCAAATTAGAATCCTGGATCCGCCCTTAATACCTACCATGAGTGAAAATTAATCTTCGATCGTTATTTTATAATTTTTAGTGTCATAGAAGGCGGTTTTCTTTTTTAAAAGTTATTAATAAAGGGTAGTTGACTGACAATCAAATCAGCTACTTTTTAATAAATTTAAAAACGATAGTTTATAATTATAGTATATTATTTTCTCTGTGGTTTATATTGAATTTTGTATGAAATACTACACTATGACGGCATAGATTCACAGCATCAAATGATCTACTCTTAGTGGTTATTAAAAATCATTAAATGTACAGCATATTTTGATGTTTCCACGTGTTTTTAGATGTTTTATGCTTTGGTTAGAGTTTGGTCATTTATTTTTGACACTGTCTTATTATCCTGGAGCATTCTTCACACACGTATATTCTTATGTTAATTGTTAACACCTACATAATTAACTAATAAAAACTATAGATCATGCCATATTATATGTGAATGTGTGGTGTGCAAACCTGTTTTACCTTAAAGCTATGTCGAATGATCTTTAAAATGATCAAAAAGTATAATTAAATCTATTGGAATCCTGTTTAAGTATTATATGACATCATCGGTTTGTATACGAGTAGTTATATACCTACCTACTACCCAATACTGGCTGTAAATGACATTGATAACTGATACGGTTTTTGTTCGTTATTTTAAAGCGTGAAAATGTTAAATGTAATGTCCGGATACAATCGATGAATATTAATTAGATCCTTGGCATCCTTGGAACGGCTGACATGATGATGAAAAATATAAAAGAAAAAAATAAATAATTCCTGTCATAATTAATAATTTCACTCGCTTAGGATCGGTTGCATAAAGCACGGTCATAGTTACGTTATAGTTAGGTTACGGTTATAGTTAACTTTAACCGCCGAAAGAAATCAAACTCGTGTCACTTTAACTCAAATTTTAACCGACCGAAGGTGATCGGTCATCGTCAAAGTGACTCCACTGTCAAAGCATGGTAATAGTTAACTTTGACTATAACTTTAACTCAAATGTACGAGCAACCGGCGCTAAAAGAAAGAATTAAATAATTCCTATCATAATTAATTATTTCAATCGCTTAGTCAATTATTTTATACAACTATGTTTTTTCCGTTTCAATTAAAATTGTATTTACTTGCCCAAAAAAATCCATTACTCCTCAAACACTGCCTCACATTCACATTCATAAAGCAAAACGAAACTACGAAAGACTCGTATTTCTGTCCGTGTCTCTGTGCTGGCAGCCCGGCAGCTATCCTAACATTTGCACCTGTGTTTGTTTACGTCGCTCGGTACACGAATGTGGGCCAAGTCGCAGCAAGCCTTTTGTTCTCCGGCTAATCTCGCGTCTATGCCTTTCTAAAATTCTACTTGAATTCTAATTTCAAAAAGTTCTATATTTTGAAATTAGAATTCTGTATTTTTTTTTAACGGCGATAGAACTGTGTTCGGATTTTCCCATTGCTAATAAACATAGCCATAAATTAGTTAGATCGTAGTTCCAACGTAGTTCGATTTATAGACCTTAATTTTAAACTATGGTATTTTAGTATTTGTTTTTATAATATTTATAAATTTCAATTTTAGAGTAAAGTTAAAATGACTAAAAAGTTGCCTTGCTGAGTTTTTTGCCATCTTTACTCATTTGAATTCTTAAACTTAAATCCAAAACTCATGAACTGATATGCCAAGATCGTCAGAAGTTACAACTGACTGCCGAAACTTCGACTGACTTTTGGTCCGGGTCCAACGATGTCAGCATCACTTTTAAGCCATCCGTCCATCAGTCCGGCCACCTTTATAAGGTCGTAATACAAAACGCCGTAAACAATCTGTTGCCTTCCTTTTAATTACAATAATTACAGTCAAGTGTATATTACAAGGATATTGATCAAGACGGACGTATTCACGGATAATTTTCACAATGCCGCTACGATTGTAGTACTTAATATACCGCCATGTTGTAAAAAGAGGAAGTCGATTGACGATGTGTTGTAAAATGCCTCGCTTCTAGCTGTAGCTTAGATTACACAGGTCGACGATTTTTTTTCTTTTTGGTGCTAAAGTGGGGAACATAATTGCTTGTAGATTTTTTGACGCTGAATCTAAATCTGGCCTAGAAGCATTTTGAGATTATGCCTATCACAATAAAAACATGATTTTTGGTGATAGGTATTTGAATTATTTTTTGAGGACACTTAATTTTTATGGTAATTTCCAACTGATGGAACCTTTAGTACTACTCTTTCCGTTTCAAAACGAAAATGGTTTTCTAGATGTTTGTTAGATAGATATGACACCAAAAATGTTGTAGATCAGTGTTATCATTGAATTAGTACTAGATTTGTGAGTGTTGTTTATAATTAGAGCCGTAGGTTTTAATATCTTGTGTCATTCAACCTTCTTTGACCCATTTTGTATGAACTACCGTAACCATAGACACGGCGGCTATTGACAAAATTCTGACAGTATTTTAGAAATCATTTTACTCGCTGACGTAAAAAAGAATAATAAAAATGTTAAAATAAAATATAGAATAATTAATAAAAAATAAAATGAAATTATTAAGGTTCCACTTGAGGTACCATCCTCCAGGGATCATATTGGAGTATCTGCAGAAAGGTTGTGTGAAAAATAAGGAAATTGATTTACTGGACTTGAATAGCAAGTAAGTGTCATTTCACAGAGTTTAAATAATTATACTAGCAATAGAAAGGCCCATGGAGACATTTTCATAAAGAAACCTTCATCCCGTGCTTGCAATGCCGTTTCTAGTGTACCTACCTTACTTGCGGTCAGATGACATAAGACTTGTAACCATAAGGTAATAAGTGTGTGGGAAAATTTCACTCGCATTGAATTCTTAGATAGTACCTAAGTTTTTTAGGGTTCCGTACCCAAAGGATGCCAACGAAACCCTATTACTAAGCCTCCGCTGTCCGTCCGTTAGACAGAGACTAAATAAATTCAGTGTTAAGGCTATGATAGCTCAGTGGTAGTGACGTCATCACCAATGAATGAGCTTGAGCTTTCGGTGAAGGAAAACATCGTGAGGAAACCATAGCACGGCGGGTAGGGTACTTTGTATTACCTGACTGGCTAGCTACCACCCTCAAGTTGAAAATATGTCGCCAAGCACTTCCAGCGTCTTCTGACAGGTGTACTTGAGAGCCAGTTCCCTTCTAGGCGTTGTGTGCTTACCACCATCGGCCACATCGTCACTGACCACGGTGAGATTGTGGTCAGACACTGGCCGATAAAGACTCCCCTGGGAAAACCACGGCTCTGTTAGAAAGAGACGTCCTATATCATTATTTCTCACCTACAGTTCAGACATAAAAGCAATAGCAAAGACCCTAGACCAAAAGGAGCCTCTAATCACTGAAGAGGTGTTGGAGCAGTTGGAGCAATGCCTCGAGGTCCTCAAGAAGAGGATCGAGCACGAAGGTCCGTCGGGGAAGAGGTTCTACATATACAAGACCTTGCTGACGCATGTGCTGCCTCTCACTAACGTTGCTTTTGACAAGAGCGGTAATAAGTGAGTTTAGGACCCTGAGGTATATAACTACGTATAGAGAAGCTATCCTAAACAAAGGTCATGCTCCATTTTCTTAATTTTCGCTACAGCGCTGAAACAATAATTAGTCGTCTAACCAGACAGTCTAAACACGTAGCGCTAGAACGCTTATAAGGTGTTATTGTTTCGCGACCAAAAAGTCCATGAAAATCACGGCGCTTACGCGTTTTCTGTAGTGAAGTACGGGATCAGATAATCGTGTCTGAAAAATGTCCCAGAATATTCATTTATTTATTACTCTCCAGGTGTCTAACAGGCAGCTACGACAGGACCTGCAAGGTCTGGAACGTGGAAACTGGCAAAGAACTTAAGACCCTGTCAGGGCACCAAAATGTCGTGTACTCTGTCGGATTCAATTTTCCAACATGGTTAGTTTTAAACACATAATAACTAAATAAATTACTAAACTCCCTCTCTGAAGCTTCACTTTTATGAGATAAAGTAGCATATGTCCTATATACCTTGCCAGTTATACTTGTGAAGTCAATCCTATCATTTGTTATGATTTTTCTTAGTTTTTGTAAGTAGATACGGCGTAAAAGGGTTCTAAAAAAGGCCGCTTGAGAAATCATCATGTCAGCCGAAAGACGTCCACTGCTGGACAAAAGGATCTCCACGGTGGCCGGTCTTGCGCTGCCCGCATCCAGCCGTTACCCGCGACCCTCACAAGATCATCAGTCCACCTAATGGGGCCTGCCCTCTTCCGGCTCAAATTCTTGTGAAATATTGCTAATTAAATTAATTGATTAAAAATACATTGAAAACATATTGGACTATTCCTCGACTTGCCTTTTTAGTCCTCTGAAAAACTGATCTAATAGGCTAGTTTACAGTGTCAAAAATAAATGACCAAACACTAACCAATGTATAAAACATCTAAAAACACGTGGAAACATCAAATATGTTGTACATTTAATGCTTTTTATGATTTTTAATTGCCAGTAGAACCACTAAGAGTAGATCATTTGATGCTGTGAAACTATGACGTCATTAGGTTAGTATTTCATACAAAATTCCATATAAACTATCGTTTTGACATTTATTAAAAAGTAGCTGATTTGATATGTCAGTAAACTACCCTATTATAATACCGCTTAACAGGCCATTGAAAAATATAATTACCGTAGTAAATTGTATCATTTTTCGTAGCATAGGTTACTAAGGCGGTACCTAACATGCTATATTCTCCAGCAACCGCGTCATAACTGGCTCTTTCGACAAATCTGCCAAGATCTGGGACCCATCTACCGGGGAATGCCTGGCCACCCTGTGGGGGCACCACGGTGAGGTTGTCGCGGCGCAGTTCAGCACCAAGGGAGAGTATGCGGCTACCGGCTCTATGGATAATACTGCTAAACTGTTTGATGCTAAAACCGGTGATGTATACTTTACACTTTATTGTATCAAAAATAAATTAACAAAAAGCAAAGCTTTGTAGATATTAATTAATGTACAATGGGCGGTCTTATCGCTAAGACAACCTTTGGATGGCGAGGAATGAATATACGTAATTTTTCACCCGCAATCCCCAGGGATCTTATGTTTTCCCATGTTATGATTTATCTGTGTGCCTAATTTCATCCTTTCATTCCTTGTCAAAGATCAATATACTTTCACATTTATATTATTGTGATAGGTATGTATATTGTAGGATTCGTACGTTTTATTTTTTTATTTTTTTACTATGTATAGGCCTGTGTTTGACCACAAACTCACCGTGGTCAGTGATGATGTGGCCGATGGTGGTAAGCACACAAAGCCTAGAAAGGAACTGGCTCTCAAGTGCAGCTGTCGGAACACACCGGAAGGTGCTTGGCGACAGATTTTCAACTTGAGAGTGGTAGCCAGCCAGGCGGGTACTACAAAGTACCCTACCACCGTGCTATGGTTTCCTCACGATTTTCCTTCACCGAAAGCTCAAGCTCATTGTAGGATTCGAACCCGGGACCTTCGTCTCGGCATCCGACGTCACTACCACTAAGCTATCATCGCCTTAAATCATCATCTTATTAATTAAAAACAATTTCACTTCGGTGTCTGTTCATATTATTTACTAAGTATTTAGTAGGTATTATTATCTACTAGCTAAGTAAATAGACGACTGCGATATATTTTTTTTATCATATTTTGTTTACCAATTTAGTCCATATTTATCACAATAACATTTTCAGGAACCGAGATCCATACGTACGCGGGCCACACGGCCGAGGTGATAGCTCTACAATTTGACCCTAATGAAGGTCAGCGACTCATCACCGGCTCTTTCGATGGCACCATATCTTTATGGGACACCAGAGTTCAAGAGTAAGTACTATTTATTTAGTTGAAGCGCCTGTTTTTAAATATTATTCACAGTCTTTTGCTATATTGCTATTAAATGTATATAGGCGCTACACACGAAATAATAGACTATGTATCTATTAAATTGTTAGTACACGAATTACATAAAAAGAGATCGTAGAAATACATATTATTCCAATACCGTACCCTATCTTGCTAATAAATGCATATTTTGGATGTTTCTTACCGAAACAAAACGACATGACGAGATATAAAACCAAACCTCTTTTGAATTTTTTTTTTCTGCTTTCCTGTCAAACACCATTTACAAGTGTACAGTGTACACTCTTAAACTGACAATGAGTAAAAACCTATTATTAAATTCGCTCGTGGACCCTCAGCCGGGTGTCTGTCCTCCACGGCCATGACGGCGAGATCTCTAACGTGCAGTTCAACTGGGACAGCTCCCTGGTCGGCTCCTCCTCACTGGACGGCAGCGCCAAGCTCTGGGACGCCAGGAACAGCTCTTGTCTTGCTACAGTCGCTGGACATAGTGGAGAGGTAACGGTTTATTGATTATACTTTAGTTGTAGGTAGAGAGCATGCTGTAAGGCTATAATTCACGCGTTGACTATTAACTTCTACTGTTCAATAATCTGTCTTGAAGAAAGATGCAACTCTTAAGGGATAGTAAAATGAGCTTGCGTTGCTTCTTCACGCTCAAATGGCAGGACCAATTTTGATGACATTTGGTATGGAGGTAGCTGACACCCTGGATTAACACAGACTACTTTTTACCCCTCGGCAACGTGGTTGAAACCGCGGGGCGGAAGCTAGTCATAAATAAATATGATTATTTGTGGTGTAATGCCAAAAAAATCTTCAACTCAACTAAAGTATGCTATGGCAAGCATCATCAGCACTGATTTTCCATGGAACCCCTTGAAAAATCTTCAATGAAGAGGTTTTAACAAACTCTTTCTCTAGGTGTTAGATATATGCTTCGACTGGGCTGGTCAGCGCATGGCGACGTCGTCCAGCGACTGCTCGGCGAGGATCTACGATGTGAAGTCTGATTTCAAGGAGCTTGCTGTCATGAAAGGGCATCGTGACGAAGTGTCAAAGGTTAGTTGGTTAAAGTTATTGGCTGATTATAAGAAGTTGTAGCGACCCCTGTCAGCTACATAGTTCAGACACCGATGGATAGATGGCGCTGCAATATATCAACACTATCTTCATACAACCTATATCGCGCTTGTGGAGTTTGTTCGCGCATTCACATTTATACAGGATTCCAACACCAACAGTTGGACCGCGGTCTTCAGGCACGATGACCCAGACTGGCGGAAGATCTTCCCTTTTCAATGGACGATTCATCCACTTTGTTTGTCCATAAAATAAATTGTGCAAGTAATAAAGATGGTTTCTATAATTTATTCTTCTTGTAATTATGGCAGGTGTGCTTCAGTCCAGCTGGAGGGAGTCTCCTTACAGCATCAGCGGACAGGAGTGCTCGAGTGTGGAACACTATCACTGGAAATTGCATTCAGGTACATTACGATTTTTTAAATACATATTATTATGTATGTATATATATTATTATAGCATAGCTAGACAGCCAGGTATAAACAAATTGTATGCAAAAAAATATACTTTTAACCTCCTTCAGAAAAAAGGAGGAGGTTCTCAATTAGGCACGTATAACTTTTTTGCTTATGAACCGATTTTAATTATACTTTTTGCGTTGGGTTCAGTACAGCTCCAAGGACCCATATAAATTTTATTTGTCTTTGATTTTACTCTTTTTTTTAAGTTGATTATTGTTTAATTGCTCTATTGATGGATGGATTGTTATAAATAAGAATTTATTCATCTTGTACCTATATGGACAGATGTTTTTTTAATGGATTACAAATTATTAGCTTCAGAGGACCTACTCCGAAAAACGATATACGATAGTCCGATCATCGTTGTCAAATTATTAACCAATAGAATTGCAGCAAACCGACGAGATGTCAATTATGAGCAATTCTATTGGTTAATAATTTGACAACGATGATCGGACTATCGTGTATCGATTTTCGGAGTAGGCCCTCAGATGTCTTACAAATCGTTAGCATATTTTTCGTAGATCTGAAATATTTCTAACTGATGTTCCTTTAGTATTCTTTAATCGTCGTATCACGATCATTAGGTAATGGTGTTCATAACGATTACCACCAAAAGATACCTACGCAATAGCACGGCAGGTTTTTTTTAAATTCCAGGTACTCTCAGGCCATCAAGGCGAGATATTCTCTTGCGCGTTCTCATATGCAGGAGACGCCATCATCACCGCTTCCAAGGACAACACTTGCAGGATATGGAGGTGATTGGACTGGTGGATGTAGGGTAGGACAGGGGTGATGGTACTAGATGATGTGCGTCCTACTTTGACATCAAAAAGTTGATAGGTTTCTTTTGTAAAGTCTGATTATAAACTAGACATAATGCGAGATTTTAAATGACGGTCAATCAAGTATTATGTAAGAACCAAAAGGGGATGACGTCACTATCCTGTCCCCGGCCTGGATTTTTTTAACCGACTTCAAAAAAGGAGGAGATTCTCATATCGACTGTGTTTTTATTTACGCGATTACTCCGCCATTTTAAAAAATCTTTTTTTTTCGTAAGAATATTCTTGAGGTGGTCCCATTGTCACCAAGTTTCAGGATATGTTGATGGAAATGGCAAAAAACTAAAGATTTAAAAATAAACAACTTTTAACATAAAGAGAACCGCCTTCAAAACAGTAAAAAGTATAAAATAATAACTATGTAGGAACTCGTAAAGTGTCAGTTTTGAAGTCAGAGAAAAAAAATCTGCAGTAGATACTTACCATGATATTTATGTTAAGAATTATGATCGGACTTTATATTGAAATGAAAATGTATAAAAACCTAAATTATACTTATTATCATCATTGTCATCATCATCCTCCATCATCATGTTAGCCTAATTTAATCTCTGAAGAACCAAGAGAAACATAGTATGTTAAAATAAAGGCTTCACCATCACCCTGTTCATAATCTTTTCGGGTATATGCAATATTATGTAAAACAAGCTTTTAGTTAAATAAAGGTTATTAGATATTATTATATTATTTAAACATAGTCTATCCGACAAAATAATGTAAAAAAATAGGTAACTATGTACCATCAATAAAGTTGAAGCATAATCAGTTTTGAAACCTTTTCGCTTGCAGCCAGTTATATATCACGAAAAAAAAAATTCTAACTTTTCATACATTTTGACCGAATTTTTTTCGTGATTTTAGGGTTGGTCCCATAGTAAAAGTTGTTCATAATGATGAGTGAATTTAATCCCTGAAAATTTGAATGGCGATTAAAAAACCACCCAGTAGGTATTATCGCATTGTGGAAAATCTACCTCATTAAATAGCTTGTATGCAAATAGGATCGCGTAAGTCTTGCACAATAATTACAGGTCAAATTGATGCTCTCTTACCTCCTTATGCTCATCTTAATGGGTTATTGCGATGGCAATATTGCAGAGCAACTATTGCGCGATTTGTACACAAATAGGAATTGCTAAAGTCAGTCAAATTACCCTCATTGCAATGTTTTTCATAAAGCCATAGACGTGGTACGCTATTTCAATCTTCAATTTGTCCCTGAAACGTATTGTGGTTCTTTAAAAGATTGTCATAAAAGCAATTATTAGCACACGAAATGTTGTATGGTAGAAACTCGTAGTATATTATTTATTCTATGGTAGAAACTGTAGTTCTATGCGTATTCCGCGAGAGGTGCTGTGTCGCAAACGCAAGCATTATGGAAGGTGAGCCGTATTTTGTTTTTTAACGGTTTTTGTTTTGCCTTTTATTTTATTACATCAAGTTTAGGTACATATTGAAATTAATTGATTGTTTTATGGTGAACGCATACTTAATCGAACCGAACGCGTCGAACGAGTCGAGCTAAACGAATTTTAGAATTCCATATATGAATCCTCGATATGTGTGCGACCTACCTATAAATCAATAATATAATAGCCACATGAGTCATTCGCTAATCAAAAAATTACGATTCATAAGCGGTTGAAATTGACATAATAAAATAAAACGCGCGAAATATTCGTTAAAATTACAATCTGGGTACGGTCCCTTTATCGCTTATTGCATTATTTAGGCAGCATTACCTACACATTAAATTAAATAATCTGAGCATGTACGATTATTTAAAAGAATAGGAAATATGCATGATATTTTGTTTTTGCTTAAAATACATCTTTTATGATTTATTCCTATCTCTTTCTAGCAAAACAGAATTTAGCAAGTTTATATGGCCGTCATATTATTATGACGTCACATCTTATGTCCGATCTCTCTGTCTAATCGCTGTCTAATTAGTAGTTTAAAATGCTTATAAGTATCTTCCGTGTTTCTTGGCGGATTTTAATTGTAATTTCACTTTTTAACATCATTTTAACGGTATTTTCATATTTTGTTAAAAAAAATCATGCATAATCCCTATTACAACATAATTTTATAAATTTGAACCTGAGTAGGTATCTGCAGCATAGTGTTCACGAAGTCTTATGATAAAATAATTATGTTATATACCTTTTAATTTAATTATTACTAATAAATTTATATGGACTCTTATACGCTGTTTTCCTTGTTTATGGTCATCTTATATATATATAGGTTATTTATTAAAGTTAATACATAATAATATAAGATATGTTGTAGGTATTTATTTATAGATAGATCTATATGTTGAATCTCAAGTCGAAGGTGGTAAGCACACAAAGGCTAGAAGGGAACTGGCTCTCAAGTGCAGCTGTCGGAACACACCGGTAAGGAAGGCGCTTGGCAACAGATTTCCACCTTGAGGCTGGTAGCCAGCCAAACGGGTACTAGAAAGTACTCTTCCACCAGTGCTATATTATGGCTTCTTCAGGACTCACTTATTTGATAGCTGCAGACGAATCTAACGACATGTCATTCATCAAAATCGGTTCAGCCGTTCAGTAGTTACGACGGAACATAGGGGCGGACATACAGATCCAACACATAACCAAGCAGCGTGATGGCTTCACCGCAATCGGGTAAAATGAACACCTACATACCTATTTTTAAACACAATGCAGTTATTAATTACCTTTTGTCTTGTACAGTTTATGATATAATGCACTATAGGTATATATATAGGTACTATCGACAAAGTTGAAGCATGATCACCTTAAGGGTGTATTTTGCGTGCAGTGACCAGCCGCTACCTGTGTCCCACACAATATAACCAGACAATGCGCTTGTCATAAAATAGTAGATTGTCATTGTCAGTAAATAGTCTAAACAAAAGATTTTACAAGAGACCGTTTTATTGTCAACAATGGACAGGGCAAACTATGATTACTGGCTGCAAGCGAAAAGGTCTCAAAACTGATCATGCTTCAACTTTGTTGATGGTACCTATAGGTATACCTATACCTATCGACATGTAAACAAGACATGGCATAATAGTACCTACGTACCTATCTACTCATACATCCTGCAGTGGATCGGAGCCGGTCGGGGTTCAAATGAACTCTGACTCTGATAAAAAAACTATACCACTTTGGATATGGATACTGACAGGCACAAGTGCTTGCGTAGTTTTTTTAATGTCTAAAATTACACAGCTATAACACCTATTGGGGAAGTACCTTTAGGTACAGTCGGGCATTATTTTATGCTACGCTAAGTTGTTTTTAGAATTCTAGAAAATGTTATGTGTAGTGTAAATGTATTTTTTCAAAAATATGTATAGGAGGGAGTTCTCAATTCGGCTGTATATGTTTTATATTGAATGTTTGTTCTCGCATATTTTTTTATTTTTGCGTCGGGTTCAGTGTAGTTCCAAGGTAAGGTAACATATGGCCATCTTCGTAATTCCCATTCTTTAGGGAATTACGAAGATGGCCATATGTTACCTTATCTTTTAGTTACGTTTTGGCATAAATCTCATGCTGACCTTTATTATGGAAGATAGTAAAGGCAGTCTTTTAAAAACGAATGTTCAATTTAAAAAATCGGAAGGACTGGCACGCTTTGGGAGATATCCAGCAGTGGCCCCAAAATGGCTGATGATGATAAAGCAACTACAACGTAAATAGTGTAGGATTCGAAATAATCAATCACGCCTCCCAGTTCGGCGTTGTTTTAAGTAGTTTTAAAAATTATTTTTGTTTTTCCAGCAGTCACAATATAGCAAGTCATTACTATTTATTGTGCTGTGTGGCGGCGACGAATATCACCACCCCATCTCATCCCGTGGGGGACGTAGAAGTCGTCCGAGGGAAGGTATACCAGAGTACGGGCAGCAGCGTATCTCTGAGAACTATAACACCATACTGCGATTGCCAACCCGCCTGCCAAGCGTGGCGATTATGGCATATTCCCTCAAATGATCCAGGAGATCCCTGGGAGAGGCCTTTGTCCAGCAGTGGACGTTTTTCGGCTGAAATGTAAAGTATTACTATTTTTATGTCAACAACTTATAATAGAAATAACTTTTTGCATAGTAGAACTGTTAAGTTCATTTACCTCTTAATTACCAACTGTAAAATCCTAATACTTTTCACTTCAACTGTACATAACATTACATAATAACAAACATCCATTGGCCGGCTCGGTAGCCATCCATTTCATTAGATGCTCGCTCGCCAAACAGCGAGCACGTCAGAAATGTGGACTAAATTGAGCATTCTACTTAGCATTATAGTTTTAGCCCATTCTAAATACAAATTTGAAACAAAATGGTTCGAAGTGCCTTTAGATCATTTCGGATTTAACATTAGTAAAACGTTTAACATCAAGTATTTGGTAAATGATGATCATTGGGATGAAGGTGGTGGACCTATATTTTTTTACACCGGCAATGAGGTAAGTGCGTATTTATAACATAGATAAAGGTCATTGATCTTTGTATTTAGATCTAAAAAGTTTTACATTTATGGTATGTAAAACTTTTTGCTTGTGATATCCCTCAGTGGCTTGTGCGCATTGCAGTTTTATTTATAAATCTATTGTTTGGAAATACATTTAGCACATGTGCATCTGCGCGTGATTGCTGCCTCTAATATACGTAGTATCCCCTTAATGGTCTGTGCCTCTAATAAGCGGGTCCCGCGTTTGGTCTTTATAGTATACTAGCCGTTCCCCACGGTTTCACTCGCGTTCCCGGGATAAAAAGTAGCCTATAACCTTTGGGGATAATGTAACTTCCTTACTAGAATTTTTCAAATCGGACCAGTAACTCCGGAGATTAGCGCGAACTAATATTAAGCTCTTCAGCAAACAAACAAACACTTCAGCTTTATTATTAGTGCCTATAGATCTACTAGAGACCCGCCCCGGCTCGTACGTGTGCATTTTAGATAAAAAAAATTGCCCATAAATGTATTTTTTTGGCGAAATATAATCTTTATTTAGATATACGAAATTTTAATTAGGATGTAGGTATTCAACTTATAAACCTTCTAGAAAAAATCATCTATATGATGGTGAAAACTGTTTCATAATCCGTTGCGTGGTTTAGAAGGAGTTAGAGGATAAACAGACAAATACGGAGGGAGACTTACTTTTATACTATGTATAGAAGGAAAATAATAAAATACCTAACCTACATAGATAATAATATATATTCTGAAGAGGTCGCTGCGGCCACAATACATATAATTACAGGTACTAAGTGAATATATAAAAAAAAAAAATAAGTACGTGAAATAAAATAGTTTAGGTACTGACACCAACATATCAGACTAGAAGTACCTTTTTGTTGCAAAATAGCTCTTATTACAACCACATAAGATGCCGCAGTGTTTACCTTGAATTGTCGTCGTCCGTACCTACTGATTAAATATTATTTAACTTTTATCATTAGTTGTTATTTAATTAACGCCACTGACCGTTATTATAGATTAAAGACCGGACAAGTGCGAGTCTGTCTCGCTGCGAGGGTTCCGTACAATAGATATGTCAGATTGAAGGACAAACACAAATTAAGAATCTCTAACTGCAAATTTAAAGAATGATGGCCACATTGCTTACAAATTGGGCGTAAGATCAACAGAAATGTAACTGGTGCCAGTTAATAGGACTCACTGCCAGTATTATAATCCTACTTCCTTCTAATATTATAAATGCGAAAGTTTGTGAGTATGTATGTATGTTTGTTGCTCTTTCACGTAAAAACAAATGAATGGATTTGGATGAAACTTGGCACATAGATAAATCATACCCTGGAATAACATATAGGCTACTTTTTATCCCGGAAAAATATAAGATACTTCGGGAACGCGGATGAAACCTCGGGGAACAGTTATATATAACTCTAGTAATATCCACCGGGTTTACTTGGAAAGCGACAACGATGTTCTGGATAATACTAATGGTTTTAATTTTTTTACAACAATGTCAGCAAACAAGCATACGGCCCGCTTGATGGATGGTACTCTGTGATGCTCTGATCTCCGGTGACATTGGTACTTGTTGCCATACTATGAAATAGAGTACTAATTATAACCTGTTATTTGAGGTGTAATAAATATATTTATTTCATTTATATAGAATTATGTTGAACTAACGCCCAATGCCCATATTGACCATCATCCTTTACAATCGCATTTATTTTTTATGTGATTTAACTACAATTTAAAATATAAACAAAATAAATTAAGTTAAGAAATAAAAAATATTCTCCTTTTTTTGCTGGCCTCCGGGGTCTCCGGGGCAAATAATTTGGGAGCTTATCCCCATTTCTCATGGAGCTAAACTAATTATTTAGTACAGCTCGGCGACAGTACCCCTGACTTCATTAAGTGATACTTAAGATTAGATCGTGAGGACACATTATACAAGGTCTCGATTTGTTTGTCGATTCAATATATAGACTATGTTTAGTAGAAAGTAAAAATACTTGCAATGAGTTCATTTAATAAAGACACTTTTGAATTTGAATAGATTAGCAAAGGTACAATGGCTTCGAAGTCCGAAAGGCACATGGCCGGTTTTATTGGCATAGAGATAGGGCATGAACCACAGAGTAACATAGCCTATACTTTTTAACGCCCGATAAAGATAACGCCATATAAAACCTAGTAAAGAATAATGCTTAACGTTGTGGCATGCTATATTTATGGAAACTTAAAAAAAACAAGTTCATATAGATAACAATGTGACAGTATCCAACTTTGTCTGACTATGTTACCTTTGCTCACCTAAACCGCTGAGGGAATCGCGAGGAAATTCACTCAGATAGCCTATGTGATATGTATAGGTATAGGCTACTTTTTATCTGAGGAAATCTAGTGAAACCGCAGGGGAATTATCAGACGTAAACGATGTTTACGCTTATATAAATTATACTTACTTATATATGTACATGTTAGTAGTTATTTTATGCAATGTAATTTAAAAGACAATAATCCAATCAAATTGCTATAAAATTTATGAATCGTTAGCATATACAGTGCGACATGGATGTTTTGGGGCGTGGCCAAAATCGGAACTAACGCCGCTATCTTGTGAAGAGTCACTTTTGGAGAATTCGCTCTGTCCGCTTATCATTGTTGTATGTTGTGTTGCACTATATCTCTGAACCCACTCCTTATTACTTTCGGTAGAGCTGTCATTCAACTGCCAAAACATCCTTGTCGCACTGTATTTAAAATTCTGTGTCATAGAAACTTTTTTTTATATGAACTGTTTTATTTTCAGGGTCAAATAGAAGTGTTTGCTCAGCACACAGGTTTCATGTGGGAAATAGCAAGGGAATACAGGGCTAAAATTGTGTTTGCAGAACACAGGTAGGTATCTAATCAGGAGGTATGTTTAGCTTTTCGATAGCAGGTAGCAGCAACCTACTGTACATGCTAGTCGCGACTCAAAAAAAACAATAAAAACGACTCATTAATACTGACTAATTAACACGTCCCAGATTACAATATCCTGATATATAATATGTTATGTACCTATAAACTAACTTATTTTTTTTTAAGATATTATGGTCAGTCAATGCCCTTCGATAAAAAATCCCTGGACAAAGAGCACATTGGCTACCTGACGTCAGCGCAAGCCTTGGCTGATTACGCCAACCTGATAAACTTCCTCCAGGGCGACTCTGTCAAGCCCAAGTACCCTGTCATCGCG
This sequence comes from Tethea ocularis, assembly GCA_963555595.1. Taxonomy (NCBI): domain Eukaryota; kingdom Metazoa; phylum Arthropoda; class Insecta; order Lepidoptera; family Drepanidae; genus Tethea; species Tethea ocularis. The sequence continues at coordinate 13,689,866 of OY741958.1, forward strand.
TTTGGTGGTAAGTTGATAAACCACGTAATTTACCAGGACCGGGAGTAAAATTAATTACTATCGCGTCTGCGTTTACGATATTTCTCTATAGTAATTGACAGAGCCGCCATGATCTGTACTCATGGAACATTTTTTTCCTAACTAATCAACTTTTAACTTCAAAGACAATAAAATTAATATGGGACCACCACACACACAGTTTTTACACAATTCCACACCAGTGTGGCAAATAATGGTGCCTATTCTGTTGTTTACGAAATTACCTAACTAATATTAGTCACGTCACATCTCTTTCATGTTAACCTTATTGAAAAAAGATAGAACATTTTTAATGCTGTTTAGTCATGCCGTCATAATATACGGGTAAATAGTCGTGACAGAACAATAAACATAGCACTTAAATTCACGTAGAATTATGTGATCGGACTAATCTGACAGGACTAAACTATCTTGCATCCCTTTCTTATATTTCTTATTAGAAAGAGATATGTGTAATTTGTTCTTTCTTTCTGCTAATCTCTCCAGGTTCATACGGCGGCATGCTAGCTGCATACTTCCGTATGAAGTATCCTCACCTGGTGAACGGTGCCATAGCAGCGTCCGCACCAATCCACATGTACACTGGGATGGTAGACTGCGATGTGTTCAACAGACTCACCACATCCAGCTACAGGGTCGCCAGCTCTTCGTGTTCTGATAATATTAGACAGTCTTGGAGCGTTTTCAGGTAAACGTTATTTTTTTGTAGCAGTTGAAGATCTGTCGGCACCTTCTGGTGTCCCGAGTTTTCCGACAGATGTACAGGTTAGCCAGTTCCCTTCTAGGCTTTGTAGTTTACCACCATCGGCCACATCATCACTGACTACAGTGAGGTTATGATCCAATACAGGCCTATCGATACATAGTAGAAAAAGTACTTAGAATAAACCTTTTTGATTGACTGCATAATACGAGTATAAGTACAGTTCGCATTTAGACAGACTATTTGTCTTATACTAATATCCTACCTACCTTACCTACATGTAATTTTAGTTAGTGTCTATATGCTTGACACCTACCACTATACTTTGCAATTCCTGTATGACACATTCGAAATATATTCTAATGATACAAAATCTGTTTTTAAAATCCGGATGAAACTGCATATCTGCACTCCCACACTCGAGAATCAATTTTATCATTACCTACCCACTTACATTAAGTATACCTAGTACCATCCTAATACCTATAGCTGCCATAGGTGCAGCTGAACTAATATTCGATCTCACTCGATTGTAATCAATGTTAATTATTCCGAGGGAGCCGAGTGTGCAATGATCAATGCACACGCATTTCCTACAACATTTTTCAACACACTTTCGAGGAAATAAGTTTTAAAAAAATAGTAGATCAGTTATCTGGTTTCAAGTACAAGCTCTGCTTAGTTTGGGATCAGATAACCGTGTGTGAAAAATATCTCATAATATTTATTTATATAATATTCCAGAAATTTCACATCAACTCCAAACGGAACTGACTGGCTCCACAAAAACTGGAACCTCTGTGACCCTCTAGCCAATGCTACAGACGTAGAAAGTCTCAAAGACTTCTTAGAATCAATGTACGTCACCCTTGCGATGGTGGACTACCCGTTCGCTTCGGACTTCCTCTTGCCCCTGCCTGCACAGCCTGTGAGGGTTGTGTGCCAGTATTTAAACGAAACATTGACCGGAGAGAAACTTTTGGAGGTAAATATGCAATATTATGATGACATGGAGCTGATCTGATCAGTCTTCTCAGTTCAAGTGTATTCAGAACCAGTGGTATAGTCTAATGTAATGATTGTAACTATCGACGTTCATAAGTGCCTTACCAGGGCCTAAACTGAATAAATTCGTTTTTGATTTGATCTGATGCTGAAGCTGGTAGGTCATACGAACTCCGCAATAAAACGACACAAACCAGTCGTGTTGGGGCTCGTTTGAATCGTCTTGACGAGTAATTTGTCTTTCAATGGTAACCAGGGTCTGAGCATGGAGCTGGTAGGTGGTCATAGTAACTTTGTAATGAAACGACGCAACCCCATCGAGTTTGGGCTCATTGGAACCATCTTAACGAGTTTGTTACCAAAAATGAAATTTTTGATAGATTACCTAGATTACTTATTGGGTACCATTTATCAATAGATCAATTTTAGACAGCATACCTATAAAGGTACAATCATGTACCAAAACGAGACAAAGATAGTGCAAGAAGAGACCCCTTTTGTCTTGTTATGATTAATTTAAGGTTCAATTATATTTCAGGGCATCGGAAAAGTTTTACAAGTGTTCACAAATTACGACAACAAAAGTAAATGTGTTGACTTCAGACAAGGTGACAACTATGGCAATTTAGACGCTAGTGGATGGGACTATCAGGTAAGTTTGTAAATATAAATAGGTAATTTATGTAGGTATTCTCTTCGCAGGCGACTGTAGGTAATAACATGGTGTAATGAGTTTGTTGTGACTCAAACATATTTAGTGTTTCTGCCTCGAGAAACTGACTGTATTTTCATCATCTTAGGTTGTTATAAATAAATTAGGTTTATTTGTTTGCAATTTTGTAATTTGTAATCGTTAAATACAATATTAAATGATTTGCTCATAGATCAGAGCTCGTTTTCTTTCGTTGAGTACAAGTAGAATATCACGTCTATTTTTAGAACAATGTAGCTAAAACAGTCTTTTAAGTCGCTAAAGCAGGCCAACATGTAGCAGCGCCATCTGTCCCCAACCGTGTCCCAACCACTTCGAACCACGTCGACGTTTATCGGGCGGTGGCCCACGGCTGTGGACAGATGTCGCCACTGATCACTGACTCTAAACTGATTCTTACCGTGCGTCATACATGTGATGGCTTCCAATCCGAAATCGGAACTTGGATTGGGAAACTCATAATAGGTACCTACATAGATTTAGAATAGGAATAGAATCGAGTCGCCCCTTGTCAAAAATGACGCACAATATATCGTAATATGTGTCCTGGATCGGCAACGTAAGGCTTACCTGTTTTTACAAGAAAACTGCCATCATTGGGTAGCGTCGTTCGAATGCTCGAAGTCAGTCTGTCTATGAGTTTTTTAAGTCCATGGCTACCTACATATTATATTCTTTTGTTATCAGGCATGCACAGAAATGGTGATGCCGATATGTTCTAACGGGAAATCCGATATGTTTGAACCATCGCCATGGAACTTCACACAGTATTCAGCTGAATGTTTCAAGAAGTACAACGTGTACCCTCGGGCGAACCTCGCGAGGATCGAATACGGAGGAAATAGGATACAGGCTGCGTCTAACATTGTGTTCAGCAATGGACTGATGGATCCTTGGGCGGGTGGTAAGAATGATCTGTGACTTTCAAAATATAGTAGAGTCGTTAGTAGTGTATTGCTGTGCCATAGAGAAACCATATAGTCCAAGAGAAAAATGAGATAATAATGCTGTGAAAAAAAACAGAAAGAAACTACTGACGCCATTTTGAAAATATCAGGCCTTATCTTTTACCGTAGGTGCCTACTTATTCAAAGTTTGAACAAATTATGAAGTAGATTGTTGTCATTATAGGTACCTTAAAGATGATTTATTAGAGATATAATTTCGATTTACGCGCCCCCCTAATTAACTCTACCATAGACTTTACCTACCAAGCTAGGTACCTCTAAATGTGGACTGTATGGATTCTAGAAACTACTTACATCTTTATTTTTTTTAGGTGGCATCCTCAGCACTATAAGTGACTCAATACAAGCAGTGCTGATCCCAGATGGAGCTCATCACCTGGATCTAATGGCCAGCAACCCCAGTGACCCCAGATCCGTGCAGATAGCGAGAAACATTCATAAGGACAATATTAACAAATGGATTAATGAATTCGGTCAACAAATAAAACATGGAAGACGTTGGTTGTGATTACAATATTTTTTTTAAATAAATATTATTACCGACCTACTTTTTTAATTTTCTACTTGTTTATGTATATGTAAACCAATCGTTACGGTAGGAACTTTTCTAAACAAAGCTGCATGAATCAAAAGGTACCGACAAAATCTGATAGGTAGGTACTTTACTAATTAACTAATTCTATGCGCGAATAGATTTTTACTATAAACTTTACTAATTATCGTCAAATGACAGATATTAGCGACAAATCCTGGGATCAAATCGATTTGCTGTAGGTAGGTAGGTACTGTGTACACCTCATCTCATCTACCGTATCCCAAACATCTTAGTTTGTGATCCCATACTAGTTCATAAGGATAAAATAGGACGGACTCGTTGTAGCAGGGCCACTATGTTACGGGCCATTATAGTTCAAGAGTTATGAACCCTCATAGCTCTTGAACTAGTAGGAACACACAGGAAAATAATTATCGATAATAGCATAAATTAGCATGATTCGGAATGTAGCCAAATTAAAAAAAAATTACATTGGCAGTTGACATGGTTGACAAATTGACAGATTGAGTGTTTCCTGTCCACGGATTTATCAGCAAATTCAATGATTTTCTTATATATTTTATTGAAAAGGAACGCTCCCGTTATTTTTAAGCAGCCGCCTGTGTTGAAAAGATTTATTCAGAAAAAAGCTATACTAGTTATCTTTAAATTGTACGCAGATATTATAAATATTGTATTCTATAATTTCTAAAACTGAAAGTAAAAGATTTATGGAAAAGGGACTGATTTTTTGAGTATGCGTCGATTGCTTCATTGACATTCTTCGGATTTTTTCATATTCGAGTTGGCAGCACTGTAAAAAATTTACTTCAAAACAATACAAAAAATAAAAACAGTGCACTTCAATAATAAGTTGATTGATGTTCTTTAATAAATAAAGTACCATGAGTACGACATGTAAATATTGTAACGAACCTGAAAACAAACAAGATCGTCCAGGTTTAATATGCGAGACCTGCTTAAATTTCGTGCATCTGACCTGCCTCCGGAGACCAGGTACGCCGGGCGACTTAGCTTGCGATGTTTTCTTCGATTTTACTTGCGAAGAGTGCTCGCCACAACGTAAAGAGATATTCGTTAGGAATAGACTAACATGGTAAGTAAATTGCATTTTAATTGTAGTATTTTTTTATGGTTAAAATCATAACCTGGAAGCACTTGGAAGACCATCTTCCAAAACGAAAGCTTAAAAATATATTCCTTCCATGAAAATGGGAGATTCTTAGTTTGCTACATATGGTTCAACTAGCTTACTGCCCCGCGGTTTCACCCTTGATCCCCTATTTGAGCCCGATCTGTCCGGCGGTTGGAGCTGTGCGTTGATAGATCAGTCATGCTTTCCTTTTATATATTTGATTATTCTTTTATTAATGAACCAATTATTTTATTAAATGCTGAACTGAAGATTGAAACTAGGATATGAACATTTGCATCACCTCAAATATTTTTGGAAACTCTTCTCAAATTTATATAAGGCGATGATAGCTCAGTGAATGCCGAGACGAAGGTCACGGGTTCAAATCCTACAATGAGTATGAACTTTCGGTGAAAGAAAACAGCCGGGCTAGCTAGCACCCTCAAGTTGAAAATCTGTTGTCAAACACCTTTCGGTATGTTCCGACAGCTGCACTTGACAGCCAGTTCCCTTCTAGGCTTTATGTGCTTACCATTATCAGCCACATCATCACTGACTACAGTGAGATTGTGGTCGAACATAGGCCTATATTAAAAAATAATTGATAAATATAAATTTTCACACATTTTCCAGGTTGACAGTAATTTTCCTGAGCCTGTACCACCTCAGTGCTAACTCATACGGCATGAGTAACAATGGCTTCTTCCACTACAAGACGCATGTCTGCTACTTCATTGACAGAAACTGGCAAATGCTATTTGGTATGCAGTAAGTATAATCAAAACAGATAAAATAAAAATGCAGGGCACTCTTCACACACAGTTATGTGATCCTAATATTAGGTTAATTAGATATCATAAGGACCACTTTAAACATTTAAATGCTTCAAACAATCTTATATAAGTATATAAAATACAATGTCCCTGATTCACATATCAATGTACAGTCACCAGCATCAATATATTAGCATGGACAGATTGATTGATCATTAACTTCATTCATTCGACATCACATAATTATGCTGCTACATTATATGCCTTCCATAAATGGTCACTTATTTTTGCTGTCTTCTTGAGAGCAGAAGTTAATGAATGAATCATGAAATCAGATATTATTGCTGTTCTGTCCATGCTAATATATTTATGCTCGTGATTGTATAGTATAAACTGTTGTTCCTACAGTAATGAAATCAGTTAATTCTCTAAGGTTGATGTTCACCAACAAGAAAATGGTCTGATAAATTATAATTGGGCGTTTACAGTGATTTTTTCCTTCAAAAATTCATGGTAAATGACATGATAAAGAAAGTAAAATAGGTTGCAGATGAAAGAGAGGGGTGGGAAGCTAGCAGTGGTGAAGGAGAAAATAAACATTTTAAGTTTGATAAGTAATCTACACCCCGGGTATCTGTAGCTTTCAATAGCGAGAGGTGTAGTAGAATAGAGATTGTACAAGCCTATTCAAAGGATATGTATCAATAATATGATTAATGTTGGTATATACACAATACTAAATGGCCACATCGTCCGCAGTAAGCAGAAGAAGAACTGGATGGGTACAATCGCAGGTACTTTATCTGTTTACGGCAATATGTTCTTCAAGTCTGGGTCTGCGGTGCTCGGGGAGACTGGCTGGTGGAAACTCCGGCATGCTTTCTCTCCCGCTGTGGCTGCACATATTGGTAAGAAATCGCAACCTACACTCTCTAGACTTTTTAACTGACTTAAAAAAAAATGAGCAGGTTTTCAATTTGGTTGTTTTTTTCATGCATAAGTTCTTTGTTTATGAACTGATTTTAATAATTATTTTGTGTTCAGTATAGTTGTGGTGGTTTCATTTTAATTTTATAGACTTTGAAGGAGGTTTTTATTCTTTTTGTTAAAGTTAATTATAAAAAAATTAAGTCATCAAGAGAATTAAAATATATAGGTATTAAAAACATGTGTTGAATATTAGAACCTCTTCCTTTTTAGTGTCTGGTAAAAAGTATGTTTATAAAACAGTAAAGAAGTGAAAATATATTTTAAAAAGTTACCTATTCTAAAAAGTTGTTATCAATTCGTAACCACATTTTCTTTGTTGCAGTTCAAGAGGTACCCAGAGACAAACAAAATGGGCGACCAAGAAAGTTGATGTCTATTGATAGAGTACTTTTCATGGCTAAGATCACCGATATGGGTAAGAAAATAATCTAATTAAAAACTGTAAAAAGGCCGACATAATGTATGAATGAAATGAAAAGTTTTCTTTACAAAACGTTTTATGTCAGTGTGACACTCTGACTGTGTGACTTTCTTTCTTTTTTAGGGGTTCCGTACCCAAAGGGTAAAACGGGACCGACAAATTATTTACACGACTGCCCGTAAAAAAGAGTGTAATGTTTTTCAGGATTCTTGTATGTCCATTTCTTTGTTCCATCATAACTTCTTAAATTTTTAGAATCAGACAGAGTATCTAATAAGCTGTCAAAAAAGACTCATATTTTTTTTAATTAAAGAATAAATGTTGAGCTTTTTGTAAAAGCAGTCGTGTTTCTGTAAAATACCTATCATATTTTTATTGGTAGGTTACAAAGATCTGATGCTTGAATCAGAAGACGGTACATCCACTGATCCGGTGCCTTGTAAGAAGAGACGCGTCGACTCAGATGAGCTGAGTGGCGTTTCCAGCACCTCGTTATACGACCACCTGGATTCTGACAGCAGGTATTTATGGCTGTTAGTCCGTAATTTGTTTTTATTTTTTTTTAAAGCGATGATCATAAAGTAAATCATAGCATAATGGTTTTACACTTTGTAGTAGGTACTCACCTTACTTCTAAGTTGAAAATCTTTCAGGTCAGTCGTTACCACGATTAGCCCATTAATAAAAAAAGACCGACGAATTGAGAACCTCCTCCTTTTTGAAGTCGTTTAAAAAGGGGGGTTAATTTCGCCATACTTACAGGTTCATTCATAACTAAAATTAATTAAGAAAAAGTAAAACTACCAATAAACAGTAGTATTAAAATTTATGATTCGATTCGCAGGAAAAAGAAAATTACGAATTCCATTCAGTTATGAAAAATATATGTGACGAAAATAACCACCGAGGCGTCAGAAACGCATTTATTCAAAAATAAAATTCGGGAAAATTTACATTGAAAAGTTCTTACAGCTTTTGGTTTGGTCAATTCTCCTAATAAAGTCCTCTACGTGTGCTACATTTCAGGAATGAAACGGTAGATGAAAGCGTATACGAGGACTCTCAGGCAGTCGTCAGAGATGGGTACTCTGATGCTGAGTTGACCTTCAAAGGGTTCGAGTTCGCACCAAGTACCCGGATGCAGCCGGTACATGTAAGTATCTACTTCCCTACAATAGAAGCAACCGGTGGCTGCCACATGAGACATACTTGTGAATAGGTGCTGGTTCTGGGGGCTGGTCTCATTGAGTTTGTTATCTGTAAGTGTGTATTTAAAAAAAAAAAAAGTAAGTAGTATATCAGTGTAGGGAAGTGCCCTACAACATGGTGAAGCGTGAGGTGGTTGCCACACGAGTTAGACACTTTTGGCAATATCATGAATATTATCAGTGTACTAGAAGTTTTGTTTTGATTGGTAATTAGGAATATGTATGATTTCTTTTTTTTTGCTTTAATGCTTTTGCTTTAAAAGCTCTTTTCATATATGTATACACTTCTCATCAAAAGAATCGAAACACCTTGCAAGTTTATGTTTTGTAAGGATTATCAGAATGTGTATATATCCAAAAAAATTGAAGTTTCGATTTTTGTGATGAGAAGTATATTAAAAAAAAATATTTTTCTAAAACCAAAAAAATAACCAAGATATAAGCCATCAAAGATTTAGCATGGAGTTTATATGGCCGTAGTAGTATATGACGTCATATACCATGTCCGATCTCTGTCTAATCGCTGTCTAATCAGTAGTTTAAAATGCTTATATGTTCCGTATTTCTTGGCCTACTTCAATTTTAATTTCACTCTTTGACATTTTTTTTTACGGTTTTTTCATATTTTATTAGGAATAGCTTTCAAAGAAAGTCATGTATATACCCTATTGACACGATTTTGCCCGCGGTTTTCATTTAATTAGGTGCTAACTAACGAAAATCATGTCGAACGTCTATGTTGCACCCACTCAAGTAAAGGTTGGAGACTCTGCACCCGAAGTTGTAGACGACTATATTTACCTAGGACAGACCATCCAACTAGGTAGGTCCAACTTCGAGAAAGAGGTCAATCGTCGAATCCAACTCGGCTGGGCAGCGTTCGGGAAGCTACGTAATATCTTCTCGTCTCAAATACCGCAGTGTCTCAAGTCGAAAGTCTTCGACCAGTGTGTGTTGCCAGTGATGACTTACGGAGCAGAGACGTGGTCGCTTACGATGGGCCTTATAAGAAGGCTCAAGGTCACCCATTAGCAATGGAGAGGGCTATGCTCGGAGTTTCCCTGCGGGATTCTTACCTACTACAGACAGACATACATACTAACTGACAATCACAAGGATAGACATATAGACAAACATACAAACAGACGAACATACAAAGAGACATATGTAGGACTTTTGTTAAAACATGAGAACTAACTGCCGACAAACTGCAATGTAGTTTGGCAGATACTTATTTGTAAAAAATGTAACTTTCTTTTCATAAATAAATAAAAAAAAAAAAAAAAAAGATCGGATCAGAAATGATGAGATCCGCAGGCGAACCAAAGTTAACGACATAGCCCGAAGAATTGCCAAAATTAAGTGGCAGTGGGCGGGGCACATCGCTCGTAGAACCGACGGCCGCTGGGGCAGAAAGGTTCTCGAGTGGTGACCACGAACCGGAAGACGCAGCGTGGGCAGGCCCCCCACAAGGTGGACCGACGATCTTGTGAGGGTCGCGGGAAACTGCTGGATGCAGGTAGCGCAAGACCGGCCATCGTGGGATCCTTAGGGGAGGCCTTTGTCCAGCAGTGGACGTCTTTCGGCTGATATGATGAGGTGCTAACTATTCTACTAATATTATAAATGCGAAAGTTTGTGAGTATGTATCTTTGTTGCTCTTTCACGTAAAAACTACTGAACGGATTTAGATGATAGATCATACCCTGGAATAACATATAGGCTACTTTTTATCCCGGGAAACATAAGGCACCTCGGGAACGCGGGTGAAACTGCGGGGGGCAGCTAGTAATTTTGTAATTGTCTGGTGATTAAATTTCATGATTTAATTCCCAGAGCGACTCATCAAGCATCCATTCCTTCCAACAATCCATACTATACTACGACACAGACTCAAGTGGCTCGCCCCACACAGAAGACTTCACCATCAAATCTACAAAAAGCAAAAAATCAACTGCAGAAGAAAAACCAATACTAAAAAGGGAATCACTATTTTCAACCCAATTAAACTCCATAGACATGCCGTGGGTTGAAAAGCCAGTTGAAAATAAGGATCTAGTTGAAATGACAAGGTACGAGGAGGTGCAGCTGTTGAAACAAGTTGAGAACTTGATCCCGAAGATGCGGGATCCAAATAATAAAGCTCATTTATGGAGACTGAAAGCGAAGCTCGCTTTGAGGAGACTGAAGACCCATAAGCATCTGCCTGTCTTTGATTTTGATAAGTGAGTGAATGACTTTCTTATCTTACCATTATTATAAACTAGCTATTCGTGCCCGGCATCGCCTGAATTCCATACAAAAATACCGTTCCAATTTCCATTTCCCCCGGGGGTATATAAAAAAAATATTTTTCAGCAATATAGTTTGAGATGAAATGATATGGGCTACTTTTATTTTATCACTAAATAGCGGGTGAAACCGCGGGAGACAGCTAGTCTATTATGCAGTGAGAGATTATGGCTCAGTGCAGAGCTGGCCCAAGCCCATAATCAAGAGATACTTTTGACGGTCTTTGGTCGATGCTTTCACATCATAAAATGTATTCGAGTTTAAGAATAATAACTACAAAGTTTTTTAAAAAAAAATACCTCCATTTATTTCAAAAAAAAAAAAAAAAATAGATTGAATATTTTTTTTTTAGATTATACTTTTTTGCATTTTGGCGCCTCTTGGTATCAGGGGGCTTACTCCGAAAAACGATACATGATAGGCAGCAAACTGACGACACGTAAATTTTGTCCAGGCCCTCTGCTGGCCCGTAGTGACATCGAATCCCGTGACAAAGGTCTTCTGTTTTGTTTGGGATAATTTACAAAAAAAAAATGCAGGAAGCTACTCTTAGGTTAGAGGTTTGAGTCGAATAATTGTAATGCTAATCATCTTGTTTCTCCTAACAGAACCGTGAAGTTGTTGGGTGGATATATGACGGAAGACCCCAGAGTAGTGATGAATGCTGAACGGATATTAGACAGGTTCCAGAGATCGGTGAGATATGCCTAAATATACCGGGTGTAAGAAAATACATAACGAAAACTGGAACCATGGATTCTATACGTTATATTCGACGCAATTTAAAAAATACATACAAAAGACCGGTTTCAAATTTAAATTTAAAAGGGATCCGAAATAAAGTTCAGATCCCATAGTTACAGTTTTTTTACCTTGTCATTTACACCCAAAAAAAACGGGAGGTTCTTAATTTTTTTTTAAATATTTGGTCACGAATATCTTTTTCGCTTATGAACTAAAGATTTATAAACAGATTTTAATAATTATTTTTGCATGGGATTCAGTATTGCTCCAAGGTTAGATAATTAATTATTGTCTTTGTATTACTTTTTTTTAAGTTAATTATTTGTTTTTAATTTTTGTATTATGTTTCCACAGTACCTAATAGACAACCTAAGCGGTACTATAGCGAGCACTAACTACGGAACACAAATATTGGCCCACATTGAGCCGACTCCCTTCAGATCAGCGTACTCCGGGGTAACTCTGAAACCTTACATCAGGAGGGACGCTGACTCTTCACCTCTATGGCTCACACTCACTGATGAACTGCTCAGGAAGACCAACAAGTAAGTTTTTTTTTGTTTTTTAATGTCAGAAGGTTGACAAGCAGGCAGGCGGTCCACCTGATGGTAAGTGGTTACCGTCGCCTATCGCCATTTGTAATACCAGAGGTATTGCCACTGTGTTGCCGACCTGTTACAGTGCCGAGAAGGCAACTGGCTCAAGTACAATTGTTGGAACACCGGTAGGTGCTTGGCGACAGATTTTCAACTTGAGGGTGGTAGCCAGTACAAAGTACCCTGCCAAGTACCGTGCTATGGTTTCCTCACGATGATTTCCTTCACCGAAAGAAGTTCATTGTAGGATTCGAACCCACGACCTTCGTCGCGGCATCCAACGTCACTACTACTGAGTTATGATCGCCTTGAAATAAGTTAAATTACTTAAATTAAGTGTGGTGTTTTGAATCGAGAGTGATAAGTACACGGAATCGTAGTTCAAGCCGACTTGCGTACGCGCACAGATTTACTACCGTTACAAGTCTTTATTTTTCAACCGAACCGGTAGTAGTCTATTATAAAACTGTAACTTTTGACATTCATAAGTGCCTTATTAGGGCCTCAACTGAATAAATGAGTTTTTGATTTTGATTTTGAACCGTCGAAAAATCTATAGCACATAATGCACCTTACAAAGTCAATTTGTTTTAAAAAAAAATACGTTAATAAAATAAATTAAATAAAAACAATGGGTTATAGTTTACATCTTTTATATTTTTTTTAGACATATAAAAGACTACAGTTTACCTCCCCGCGCCACGTTGGACTTCTCGTACGTGCGGCCGCAACACATCGCCGCCCTCAACAATCTGTGCGCACAGTTCTTCTGGCCTGGAATTGATTGTGAGTAAATACTTACCTATAATAGGGTAGTTGACTGACATATCAAATCAGCAACTTTTTAATAAATGTCAAAACGATAGTTTATATTGAATTTTGTATGAAATATTACACTATGACGTCATAGTTTCACAGCATCAATTCATCTACTCTTAGTGGTTCCATTGGTAATTAAAAATCATAAAAAGCATTAAATGTACAACATATTTGTTGTTTCCACGTGTTTTTGCATTGGTTAGTGTTTGGTCATTTAATTTTGACAGTGTCAACTACCCTATTTCATTCTACATGGTTATTTTTAAGGGTGTAACTAGGGTCAAATCGCGGAAATACGCTGTAGCTTTAGACAGTTTTTTTGACGAATCCTTTCGTCTATTAGTCCTACGAAAATTATATGTTATAGTTTAGTTGAAGTCCCTGAATTCGAAAAAAAAATATTATCATAATACATGCAATTTTAACCTATACGTGAATTTTTTGACAAAACTGCTTATCCAATGTAAATGAATCTTACACCAAAAATAAAGAAGACATATTTTTTTAAAAATTGTATTAGTTGAAATTATTTTTCTATTTTAAACCTCCGCTGTCCGTTCGTCTGTCAGCATCTCGTGTTTAAGTAGAGGGGCGGGAGAAGGTGACCGCTTACCACCAGACAGCCCAAATACTTATTTACAACCTTCGTTTTATTAAAAAAAAATAACCTAAATATGTGACAGTGACAGAATCCCTCCAATACCCGGAGTTCAGTTGCGTGGTGACGTACAAGCGGCTGGTGGTGGGATGCGCGTTCCTGGTGCCGGAGGTGCGAACGGGAGAGGCGTATATCTCCTTCGTTCTCACACGACCCGAGTGGAGGAACGCACACATTGCCACTTTTATGCTCTACCATTTATTACAGGTAACATGATACAGGATGGTGTCATAGTATAGAGGACCTACTCCGAAAAACTCACCATCGTTTTGAAATTTTAGCCAAGAAAAGCACAAAAAATATGTCATGTCAGTTTTGCTCTTGGTTAAACTTTGAAAACCTTTTTGCACCTTTGCACTTTGCACCTGTAGCATCGGCAAATCGTTTTCGTACACTTCACTTCCGATTTACACAGCTAATAAAAATCATTCATTATCGCGCCATTCAACGTTCAACAAGATCATTTTTTACCACATGAGTAATGTTGTAGACGCACTCTTTTCGGGAACGATCGATTTTACGAATTTTGCCGATGCTTTATCTAAGTTGTGTCATACTATACCCGCCTGGCTGGCTACCACCTTCAAGTTGAAAATTTGTCGCCAAGCACCTACCGGTGTGTTCCGGCAATTGCACTTGAGAGCCAGTTTGCCTTCTCGGTATTGTAACAGGTCGGCAACACTTTGGCAATATTTCTGGTATTGCAAATGGCGATAGGCGACGGTAACTACTTACCATCAGGTGGGCCGTATGCTTGATTGCTACCTTAGTAGTATAAAAAAAGACCATGATCGGACTTTCTTATATTGTTTTTGGACTTGTCTCTGATTTAGGTAAAACCTCTATAACAGATCATCAGGTATTCCCAAATAATTTCCATAAACTAATATCATAATGCTATTAATATTTTTTTTTTTTTAAAGCACAAGTTGGTAGCCTCTGATGGCTGCAGCAACCTTACGGGACAAAACTATTAATATACAGAAGAGTTAATTACTATTGTTTTTGTTCTAGACTTGTTCAGGGAAGGATGTAACATTACATGTGTCACCGGCCAACCCAGCCATATTTCTATATCAGAAGTTTGGTTTCAAGGTACTAATAAACATCTTATTACTGACAGTTGTTTATTTATGAAAGTTTAGATATAAATCCTTCAGATAAAAGATAATCATATATCTTTCTAGTTTTGTTAACATCTATCTTAACAATTTTACGTGCATCTAGAAGACGTAGAAAACCCATTTTACTGTTTTCTGTAATGAGCTGTTCTTTTATTTCCAAGTAATTTTCGGGTATCAATCTCAAGTTTGAACATAATATCTTTTCTGTGTCTGATAGGTGATGGTATCCAGGCAAATCGGCTATATCTAGAGGCATCGAAGTCCGTTTGCATTTCCATATATTACTGGTCTTGTAGAATAGTTTATTTTTCACTGGCGATTGACTTTCGAATTTCTTTGCCATTACGGTTGTGGCATATTTCTGTTCCTTGACAACCAAATAGTTTTCCTTCTTTAATTGCTTGTAAAGTTTTGCAGCATACAAAGTTCGTATACCCATCTTACGGTAGTCTGACAACCTGACGATTCTTTGCAACAGCTCGTATTCTAAACTCATGGATTCCATAAAAGCATCAAATTGCATTCCTGTCATGAACTGCATAAATGACAATAGCCTCTCAGATTTCTGTCTACTTAACGTTGTGTCAAACTTTTGGACCCAAGAGACTAATACATTTGGCCGTATCAAACCGTGGTTCTGTATGATCTTATACCTTCTTTGACGTTCCTTCAGTCTTGTATTCAGTGAGTTAGCTAAGGCTACTTTTAATGAGTCCATGCAATCATCGTCATCATCTGAATAACTGTCTTCAATGCTAAATATGTTTTCAGCATTGTGATCGTAACTGAGTTCAAATTCAGATCTGTAAGCGTTGTACCCGGCCAAATGTTGGTCACCATGATTATTTCTGGGAGGATTGTTAGTTATTTCAGTGCTATACAAGTATGGTGTGATTGGTTTTGGAAACATAGACTGTTCCGTTTCTGGTAACAATTCCAACTCTTTAAATTGAACATTCTCTATGTAATATTTCTTATAATGCTCCTGGCATTCTAGTTTGGAGCGTGTGTGAACGCTTTTTGATATTTCCTCCCAATTTCCGAAGCCGTAGATTGATAGCGCTGAGAGTAGCTTGCATTCTTCTTTTGCCAACCAGTTACAGTTTTCAAATAGGGGGAAATCGTTTCTTCTTACTGCATATTTGTGGTCATTCTTGTGAGTGCGCACTTCCTGTCCCGACGCGAAACATGCCGTGCACAAGTTAATTTCACACTCGCAACATTCTATGAAGGGTTCGTGTGCAGTCTCTGCACATGAGTCGCACTTGATCTGTAATATATCGTTTGACATCTCTGTTTGCAGGTCGAGGAGCTGATACAAGATTTCTATGAAAAATACTACGATATCGATTACAAAGGATGCCGGCACGCCTTGTTTTTGAGACTCGTTAGATGAATAGAACTTTTAATGTTACCTAGTATTTTATTGACAATACCCATCGAAAAATAGTGAACAGAAACTCAACTCACGAGCAAAGTAAATAGTAAATTACAGTTTAAGACCAATGAGGAGTTGTGTTAGTATGGTGTTAGTCAAAAAAACAAATGAAATGAAACCAACCAATACCAAAACAAACACGTTATTTTTTTTCATAGGGATGGCTGTATTTCATCGATATTGAATAAACATCGATGTTTCAATATTCCTCGATACCATCGACACATCGATGTTATGAGAGTAATATCGGAACATCACTACATAGTTTATAACAAAGTCGCCCGCTGTCTGTCTGTCCCTATGTATGCTTAGATCTTTAAAACTACGCAACGGATTTTGATGTGTTTTTTTAATAGATAGAGTGATTCAAGAGGAAGGTTTATATGTATAATACATGCATAATATAGTAGAGAAATGCTGAGAAAATACGGGCGAAGCCGGGGCGGGACGCTAGTAGAATATATACTGTAAGCCACCTAATGTAAATTAGATGTACTGTACTAGATGTTGCTGACTACTGTTGCTTTTAGCATTAGTTCACCTTCAATCAATATACAATAAAAGTATCAGATCAATGTAACCGAATTAATATAAATAATTTGTATTTCTTAAATCAAAAGCTCCCCCAAAACATCGATGTTTTCGGATATCGATCATCCCTAACATGTCAGTCTATATGTCCAATCCATAACAATATGTTGCCACCTATGAAAATATCAAACTTAATTTCGTAACTTTTTTTATGTTTTATGGAATTAACTTATTTTTGGCAGTGTAGAAAGATTTAGGTAGATCTAGATTCTACTTTATCTATAAAAATAAAAAACACTTGTAAATATTGTATGTTTGATATTTCAGGTTTAAAATCTTAATTTTGATCGTGTATCGGTAAGTATAATATCAAGCAAGCAGCAAAATACTTTACCTAAATTAATTCATGATCTCAGTTTGATATTTTCCATGATAGTAGGTACCTATATTAGAAACATTGTGATATTTTTGCCTTTGTCGCGAAAGGCGAGACTTGCGCGATTTATGAGTAGATGAAATTAAAAAAAAAAGATGAATATGTAAGTTGATGAGGTTGGTAAAACTGATTTGTTGGGGGGAAAAGAGTGAAAAGAGATGAAGTTTGGAGAGTAGTAAAAAAAAAAGAGTGAATTAAACCCAATAGAAAGTCTTGGGTGAGTTATTATAACTATTTAACCATGATTGTTATATTATTTAGAGACATAATGTGCTGATAGATAAGCTGGTGGACTGGGAATGGCTAGAGAAGGGGAGGATTGGAGGCCATCTTTTGGGACAATAGAGGTCCTATAAATAAAAATAATCTATCATCACTGTAGTGATGAGTTAACAAGTTGTAAAATAATAAGTAAAAGATGTACCTAAGTATTAAAACTTATTTTCGATTAATATTTATTGTAAAAAAATATTCAGACAGGAAGAGATTCTTCTGCTATTCATTGAAACCTAACTTCCATACAAAATATGTAAGAAATTCAGTGTCGAAGATGAAAGTGTCTATTCACCCATTTTACGGGTAGGTACTTGAAGTAGCGTAGCACACTTTACAGTTTAAGTAATATTTATTACTATTTATAACTTTTGAGAAAAGTATTTTATATGTGCATAACTAAATACGAAAATAAAATAACTATATCATCGTAAAAATTCTTACGAATTTCTACAGACTAAAGGTCCGAGTCTCGCTTATTCGATATTATTGTATTTTCGACATTTATCGAAAATTGCTGTCAATTTCATACATTCAACTTTACATGTAATGATAAATATCGACATCTATATTAATATCGAAAACGTGCGAATTGGACCCCAGTATTGTACTGTGGAATATTGACGTGAACCCATTATTATGGTATTTTTTGAACTATCAAATTTATATTTATCTCTTTCTAGCGCATTGCTATCATCATAAGACGTTGTATGTTTTATCTCCTTTCCACGGTGGGTGAAGGCCCTAGAATGTTCTAGACGTTTTAATGTATATATTTTGGCGCGACGGGCGCGTTGCGTTTCATTCATTTGTGAAGTTGCTGAAGTGAAGTGTTGAATTGTGTTGTGTGTGAATTCTTTACAATTTGGTCTTTTTCTGCTCATTGGATTGCTGACGGAAGCTTTTATTACTAGTGAGTATTTTCTAAAAATCTTGTTTACTTCTCACTATCGTGAAACACCAAAAGTGTGAACCTATAATGAGAATAAATTCAATATTCCGTAGTTTATATCATCGCACTGCATCACCAAAAAAGGTGTCAATCATTCGGAAGCTAACGAGATGAATTTTTGTTGCAGAATAAAGTCTTGAAAATGGGGAAAGATTACTATAAGATATTGGGGCTGGCTAAAGGCGCCAGCGACGACGAGATAAAGAAAGCGTACCGCAAGTTGGCACTGAAATACCACCCTGACAAGAACAAGGCAGCTGGCGCTGAGGAGAGGTTCAAAGAAGTCGCAGAGGCCTACGAAGTGCTCTCTGACAAGAAGAAGAGAGAAATCTACGATACCCATGGCGAGGAAGGTCTCAAAGGCGGTATGGGCAGCCACAACGGACCAGGTGGCGGCCAATCCTTCTCGTACACATTCCATGGCGACCCGAGGGCGACTTTCGCGCAGTTCTTCGGGTCTGCGAGCCCTTTCCAGGCTTTCTTCGACTTGAACGGCGGCAGCGGGCCGGCGATGTTCTTCGACCGCGACATGGATGTGGATATGGATCCGTTCGCAAACATGAACATGGGAATGGGACAGACGCGGCCCGGTGGCCCAGGAGGTGCGTTCCGCAGCCACAGTTTTAACGTCCATGGCTCGCCTAGTAGAAAGGAGAAAACGCAAGACCCGCCCATCGAGCACGACTTGTACGTGTCGCTGGAGGACATTGCGCGCGGGTGTGTGAAGAAGATGAAGATATCGCGCCGCGTCATACAGCCAGATGGCACATCCAAAAAGGAGGACAAGGTTTTAACTATCCATGTGAAGCCTGGTTGGAAGGCTGGCACCAAGATCACCTTCCAAAAAGAAGGTGACCAGGGAAGGAATAAGATCCCAGCTGACATTGTGTTCATCATTAGGGATAAGTCACACCCACTGTTTAAGAGAGAAGGCAGTGATATTAGATATACTGCTAAAGTTTCATTGAAACAGGTAAGCAATCACAACTTATTACATTCATAATATTATTGTTGTTGAATTTTCATGATTAGGTATTCATTCATTAGTTGATGATATACTATTTTACTATCATCTACCTTAATGACTCACTTAAAACTAGATATTTTCCTTGAGTATTAGTCTGAACCCATATTAACAAAAAGATTCTCAGTAACACATTTAATATTCATTTTCAATACAATAATTGCAATTAAAGGTTGATGGCATATAAATTGCCAGTGTAAATCATATCCCTTATTGCCATCAACATAGAGCTGCTAATTTATCAATTTGCAATAGGATGTGAATGACTCACATTAGATAAACAATATCTGACCAGATGTTTCCATTGTTGCAGGCACTTTGTGGTACTATTATTGAAGTACCAACCATGTCAGGAGATAAGCTAACTGTCAACCTTCAGGGAGAGGTTGTCAAGCCACACACCGTGAAGAGGTTCCCTGGATACGGTCTACCATTCCCCAAGGAACCAACGAGGAAAGGCGATTTATTAGTCGCTTTTGACATCAAATTCCCTGAACGTATAGCTTCAGGAGTCAAGGAGATACTTATGGACACGTTACCTAATTGAAGTACCGACTAAGACTGCAGGATATCTCGTTAAAACAGTTTAAGTGTATAATGAGTTGGTTGGTTCTGATGACCTTATTTTGGCAACGCTTTGTTTTGCAGCAATGGTTGGACAAAGGTGTACTAATAAGGCCTTTGGTATGACTCTGTTTGATCATCTGTGGAAGTTTGAAAAGAGCATTGTTCCATTTATGGGCAAGATGTTGTTGTCTAGTGAGGTTCATCAGTATGTCACTGTTTATATGCTCAAACCTAGTGATGGGACATTCCTACCAGAATTTGTAGGAACATGTTTACTCATTTGCTGCCTAATTATGTTGGTGTTTGTATGAAAGTCTGTGTAACATTAGGACAGTGTGAATGGACTAGCCCAAAATTCAGTTATGTCTGCGTAGGTACTTCGTGCGTTCTAGTACGAGTAACTTAAGGTTGTGATTCTTTGTGTGCGAATATTATTTAATTTCTAATAAGCTGTAAATATTTTGTACTACTCTTATGTAAATATTGTGACGTGAACGAGCAGTGATTGTAAGTTTTAGGTCTTGTTGTAACTTGCAATTGCGTGGATGGAAGTTTTCGAAAATGAAATATGATTACTTTTCGGGAACATGTAATGTCCTAAATGTATTTAGGTAATACTGGCAATACTGTAAATTATAGTAATGACTGTTGAAGTGAACCTATCACTTATAATTACTGTTAAAAATTACTAATAATAATAAACAAACATTACAAAATATAGCAATTTTTCAATTTATTGACCTATATTCCTTATTTGACCTGACCTTGAATTCCTATTAGTTTTTGGCCTTGACTTTGCCTTGACTAGAAAATAAATACAAAAACCATTGAGAACTTGTTAAAATCATAAAAATAAAATCGAGGAGTTTTCACATAACAGCTGCAGAGCAGACGAAACAGTATAGTCGCTGTTGGCATAGTCGATACCGCGGACCTTGATGTTGAGAGCTAGATGCTGGGCCATGAAGACCACGTTTTGTTGACAGATTTCAAATTCAAAACTTGAACCTAACACTTGTAGGTAACAGACAACATAAATAAACAACACCTGCATAGAATACTGCTAAGACGACAATACTGAATTACGTAGGCGATCTCTGATATTATATTGTAATTAGATACTTCAATTACAATATTCTTTTTACACAAACGTTCGCAAACAATAAAAAATAGAAAAACATTGCTTAAATTGAATATTTTATTTGAATGTGACTTCTTGACACCTCAATGCCATGATCAAATTGATATTCGTATCGTGCAAATCCGTAAATCGCTTCAGCGTATGATTTGCCCGCCGCTTTTGTGGCCAAGCACGCGACATGTGCGGAGGCCGAGGCCCGCGCGCCTGACGTCACCCAGTAAAAATACTTGCGGGCGCCCGCCCCCGCGCTCCCACTCGCACGCTGGAGAAGAGAAATGCACAACTAAATAACGTGATAATCTATTATCAGATACATAATTATAAAAATATATCCATCCAGCTGTTGATGTAAGTACCTATACAATACCTACTCTGTGGCAAAACCTGTGTGATTAGAAATTATGTTAATTTTTCATATAATTGTCTAGGTTAGGTACTTAGATAAAGTACATTAATAAAGCAGGTACTTAATTGTTTGTGCACGTGCGTACGTACCTAGTAGCACAGAATAACGTACTAGGTACTAGTGCCCATCATAAATATTGCTAGGTAAGTAGGTACTAGGGACCGATGTAAGTACCTACACTACACTACCAAAGTCAAAGTTAGTTATGTAGGTACACTACACGGAATTTTTGGCGCCTTTATTCTGTCTGGCTCTGGCCGTAGGTAGGTACACACTTACATTTTGATTGAAGATTTTTAGCTGTAAAGGTATGTTAGTTTCTTCACTTTGGCAGAAGAATAAATAATATACTACGTACTACTTTGGCTATCCTTATTATAATAGATCATCGTGCAATTAATCATAATCAAGGCGATCTGTTTACAACGTAATCAATCAAGCCTTAAGGGGGAAAGTTCGGTTGAAGCGCGAAATTCAAATTTTATCACGTTTTTTGCAAATTGCATTTACCTTGGAGGAATATGTTGATGATTAATTTTGTTATTAATCAGTAAATATACTACCATTCTTGTCGCAAATAAAATGTTGATAACTTACGACCTATAACTGAGCTGCAATTAGCAAAAAACGTGATAAAATTTGAATTTAACGCTCCAACCGAAGGTTTACCCTTAAAGAAGGACAAATACAGAAACTATCCCTTAAAGTTTCAAATTGTGAACCACCTTTAAATACAAAGTACGTACTTACAATGTAGGTCCTACACGCCTAGGTATCCTAAGGTAGGAAGAATTTACTAGTTCATAATCTATTGATCAACTTTTAAAGTAGATATTCGGCAATTTATAACTTATGACACGGAAATTCGCAGATTGTGATTGGATGAAATGCCTTGACGTAAAGAAATGAGTCTCATTTGTTTAATGTTTCTTGAGATAGCAATTAGTTTACCGTTTACAGAGTAATCTGTTATCTGCATCAAGTTCCGCAGTAGGTACTTTATGTTTGTCTCGACTGTGGATGCTGAGGTTGGTGACGACTTTATTTCCATAAATGGCCCATGGCATAAGTTTACCTATATCAAAAAAAAATTTGCTATTTTAGAGAGACAATCTTGTAGCACTCACATTAACACGACAAAACATATTCTGTAATAAGTCACAGATTGTTTTGAAAAGTATTTATTGCTGAGTAAGACCATCAATTCATAAGTCCTTGCTTTTTTTCCGGTTTTAGAGAGCTTCTTTGAATAGAATATTTCCTTCAATTATTATCTTACGGCCGAATCTATTTGGATCTTGGGAGGAAAATCTTGATAACCAACATATTTAAAGTGATTTACATGCACTCATACACTGACTGAGATAACGATGATGGAATGGCGATCCACTGCACTTCACATGGGAAACTTGCCTGGCCTTAGCATCATCGTTTTCCTCATGAGATTATTTGGAAACGTACCTTATGGTCTAACAATAGCAGTGGGAATCCCATACCCTGTGCTCGGAGGTATAAAGAATAGTTTTACCTCGACGACAAAGGCTAATTTGGATCGCTTTTTGGAAATAATTAAGTTGTGGATTAAAAGTGAAAAGTTTGTTGATATTTAAGTTCAATACATTTCACGGAAGTGCTATTTTTCCTTATTTTGAAAGTGGAACGTGTTCCAAATTGTATTTCCGACAGCGTAGTACGAACGTTGATATTTCCCTGTTTGTCAGTTTGTATGAAAATAGGAAGGATGAGTGTTTGTTTTTGTTTACAAAATTAGCATATTATTGTTACAATGGTTGGATGTAATTTCCCCTTGGAAGTGCGACTTTTGTATTTTTATCTTTATTTCAAGAGTCACTAATATCTTTATTGAGTACCAGAAGAAAACAGTCTACCGTGTGAGAAAATGGGAATGAACTTCATTGACTCCATGACTCCCATTAACTGGAATCCTCACGTTATCGTACACAAATCTTGGTTAAAAAAATCGGTTTCAAATACACATGTCTGAAGTTTCAGTTAATTCAATATCTCAAAATCAATCTCTAAAGTCTCAGATACATACATACACAAGGCATGGACTAATTTCACAGCATAAAAATGTTCTATCTTTTTTCAATAAAGTTTATAAGAAAGAGCGGTGCCTAATATTAGTTTAGTTTGTAAACAACAGAATCGGCAACATACAAAAGGACATGAGTAAACTAAAAAAGAGGTCACCTCGTCTTTATTAATAAACTGTCAAAATCTATCTGGGCATTGACGTGACCTGCAGACTCTTGGCAGACGAGGTAACGGTCTTTACCGCTAATGACTCAACCGGAGATAGATAAGGGTGAACGCTCGTACCAAGGGCATTTCTTAACCTCTGGCTTTAATTCCATGTTGAATATAATAGGGTAGTTAACTGACATATCAAATCAGCTACTTTTTAATAAATGTCAAAACGATAGTCTAAATAGAATTTTGTATGCAATATGTATTACACTATGACGTCATAGTTTCACAGCATCAAATCATTTACTCTTATTGGTTCCACAGGTAATTAAAAATCATAAAAAGCATTAAATGTACAACATATTTGTTGTTTCCACGAGTTTTTAGATGTTTTATGCATTGGTTAGTGTTTGGTCATTTATTTTTGACAGTGTCAAGTACCCTATTATAGGAACGTGGTTAGTAAGTTGCACTATTTGTATATAGAGAAAAAAGTTAAGTTCCATGTTTGAATATTGGGTCAGAAATGTAGGTGGTTGTAGGTATTAAAAATATTTTCATTGTATGATTATAAAACAGACCAAGATCTGATTATAAAAGACCTATAGATTACTTAATACCTTTAAAGAAAAAAAAAACTATTTCTCAAAAGAAATCATTTACAGCTTTATATATATAGCTTTTACATCTCAATCTTCTAAATACTCTAATCGTAGATCATATAAAAACTTTTTATGATTGTTTATGGATCATTGTCACCTAGGTACCTACTAGATAAGCGATAGGCTCCGGTAACGTTGATGCAGCCATCAGAGGCTACCGACTTTAGTCCTTTCAAGAAAAAAAAAAACGATAGACTAACCGTCCTTGCGAAATGACAGTGAACTTTATTGAAATATGGTGTAATTTTCCGGAATCCTAACACGGGGCAATGGACAAGAATTCATTCACGAAGATCGATTCATCAGGTCAGTTAACTTGTTCCTCAGTGTTCTTTTTAGATGTTGGATTGATGTCACTCAGTTCTATCTCAGATTTAGTATGTTATTGATCATCTACTATTTATTTTATTGCCAAGGTGATTCCGTTTATTTTTATTCATAGATCGGTAGCTCTCTTTGGTATAATCAGAGCGAGAAACATTCATTGACCGTGTGGTCCAGATTAACTAACAAATAAAATTATACAATGCAATAATGAGGACCTAAGAAATAGGTACTTTCGTTCCGACTTTCTTTCCCTCTACATTATTATTGCTGTCATTTTTTATAAAACAACATGAGAGACACTTAATCCAGATATTCGATTATAACGCCAATAATGACTGGAGTTACGTGCTCATACGCATCGATTCGTTACGCAGAAAGACGGTAGACTCGTCGGCAAAATTATTCGGAAATGTTTTTCAAATTATCGATGAAAAACATTCTATACACACCATTGATTTTTATCAGCTGTTGGCGGGAACTATACACCCGGGAGGTAAACATAAACAAGGTTAATCTATAGCACAGTGTAACATAGTTTGATAACTAAATAGATAAGAGTTTTGGTTAGACTTTGAAAAGGTTAAATATCCATAGCACTCCATAGGTAGGTAATTTCAGAGCTATATAAATGATTATTTTCCACGGCTTGTCGTCGCGTTCGTTACTTACTAATCTGTAAAAAAAAATTAACCATAGTATTTTTTTTTCCTAGCACAATACTGCGTACAAACAAATAGTACCTTATTAGGTGGTCCAATAACGCCATCTGTTACTAACAGACCCAAATTCTTGAGTTCTTATTTAATTTACTTGACCATTTTTGTGGTATATTAATTTTATGTAGCAAAGTCTAGATTAATTTACTTGTGGCACGTTTCTAGTACCATTATTACCTACGTGTATGTAGTTAGAGGACTTATTCTATTGTGTAGCGTAGTATACTCGTAATATTCACCTATTGTGTATGAAGATGTCATGCTTTATTATTATAAACAAGTGTCAATTCTAGAATTATTAATTAAATCATCATAAATTTAACAACAATCAATAAAAACAATAAATTACCAGGCATTTATTTTTCCGTTATTACATAAAATAATCAATAATAAGAAAGAACAAACTAGATTTGGGAACTAGTTTGCGTTAAAAAATTACACTAAATACAACAAAGCTCATACTAAAGCGATTATATTTTTATTTTGCAAAATAAACAACTGTATTGCGTACCAGTAAAGTTCAAAATTGTGTGGCTTTACTGATAAGTTAACGTAACTGTGAATTGAATGGAATAACGTAGAATGACCGAGACCGATGTCTGCTCGACTGCCCGAGTTAGTTCGAGAGTGTTCGAGAATTCGGACGAGTACGAGTGCAAGAAGAATAGATAGACCGGTATTCAATTTGGTGTTGTCAGTTTGTTGTTAGAATTTTCCTTATCAGGCCTGTATATTTTTTTTAATTAACGGGTCGTAACTTTGAAAATTAATTAGTAGAATCTTTCAAGATGTTAATTGACCAATTTAATGCTTTTTTTAATTCATTGTCAATAGTAGTACCTTACCCAGATAACTTTCTCCTTAAGAAATAAAAAAAAAAAATTACAATAGTTGGATGTTTACTAGATAATTAAATAAAAAAACACTATTATTTACTTATTTAGGTATAATTTATTATATACGCGTGGTAGAGTATCTACTTTGTAGTGCTTACCCCACAGGCTAGCTACCACCCTCAGCTTAAAATCAGTCGTCAAGTATCTATCTGATCTATCGGCGGTGTGTTGGGTCCTACAACTTGAGAGCAAGTTACTTTCTAAACTTTATGTGCTGACCACCTTCGGTGACATCATCACTACTAACTAACCATAATAATATTACGATTAAACACAGGCCAGCTATAAATAGTGAAGAAATAACCGTACCTGGTAGTAAAAACCCCAATCACAAGGAAGTTATCTAAGGCTGGCCACACTAGGCATTAAAACGAACACGTGTTTCTCATCATCACGTGTTCATAGAACGTGACTCGTGACCCGCGGCCACGCTTTCGCGGCAATCTCTGTATAACACGTTTAAATTGAGAGTACCTTCACGTAATAGATTTTGCGCTTTATCGAATGCTCACAGTATTTGTTCGGATTATACATGCGACGATAATTTCATTTTTATAGAGTTGGTTGATAAGAGGCCACGAGCCACGATATGTCTTAAATCTATGGGCTTCATTTAGGATATCACAAATTACAACAGTAGTTTTTGAGATATCAGTTTGATTGATACAGTCGATTTATGGGTAGATAAGCTGCAATTCATTTAGTTTGTTAGTCATAAAAGTTCATTTTTATTTACATTTGCATTTTAGTGTATCTACACACGCAACTAGCTTAGCTTTATATCTATATTATTTTTAAAATTTCGCATATTTTATTGATTTGATTTGATTTAAAGATATTTTCGTCCTGTCAGTTTAATCCGATCACACATTTCAACGTGAATTTAAGCGCGATCTTTACTGGTCACGACTATTTACCCGTACATTACGACGGCATGGATTAAACTGACAGCTTTAAAAATGTTCTATCTTTTTTCAATAAGGTTAAAATGAAAGAGAGGTGACTTATCTAATATTAGTTAAGTTCGTAAACAACAGAATCGGCACCAATGTATATATTCTTCTTGATAAATCTAAGAAAAAGCAGTTGAATGTTAGGTCATAGTTATTGTTTAATATTTTTTTAATTGCCACAAGTTTTAGCCGCATTATTTTGCGCATGTCTCGCTACTGCCAAATGCATCAATCAGCCAAGTCGCAAGCGCCACTACATTATCTGTTTTAATTTTAAAAATAATATTATAACTCTAATTTTAATGAAATAAGGTTCAAAATAATTTGCAAACTATTTTCGCATACGAATATTTTAATGTGGTCGTTAACGGGTTCCACAACTTCTGCGTTGTATTGAAAATAGTCGGTATGCAGTACCTATACCTAGAAGGTTCTGGAATGCGATCCTTTTTATGACATGCATGACATAAAAAGAACTGAAGGTACATCATTATTACGGCACTGATATTATTTTAAAATGTCATTATTATTTTTAATGTTTCGGGGAGAGGGGTAGGATCCCCTGATGAACCCCCCCTTACCCCAGTCGTGGTAAGTAGTAAGTAAAGCTTATTATTTAGTAGCTTTCGCCCTGCGGTTTTGTCCGCGTTCCCGGGTTAATAAATAACCTATGTCACTCTGGTCCATGACCTATCTTCATGAAAAAAAAACACGTCGATCTGTTGCTGAGAAGATGGACAGACACACATTGTTCGGAGGTAGTAAAATACTACTGACAAGAATAGTCAATAGCTGCCGGGTATGTATATTATCGGTACGGTAGGTGTAAACAGAATTATAGTTTTGATAATTACGACATACATAATAGATAGGCAAGTATTCGTCCTTATGTATCTATATCTATATCTAATATCTATACGTCTATACTATGTTTATTTGATATTAGGCTCCGAAACTACTGAACCGTATGTCATATGTATCTAATTTTAAATAAAATATTTATATCATAATAAAAATAATTTATTTTGAGTACACCGTTTTCTGTACAAGAATTTAGAGTACAAGTAACGCCATCTAGTTATAAATATTGGCAATGCAGCTGAAATTTAAAGCTTGTAATGTAGATAGCTACCCTCGATGTTGCACTGTTACGTACTAACAATTATTTAATCTGTGCTTAGGCTAAAATAGGTTCAGGATTTAAAGTGGATGGACCGCATTTTTAATTTTTAACGGATATTTTTAGCTATTCAACAGTTAAGTCTTTCCATGCAGTTTGGCTTTTTTAGGTCGATATTCGTAGGTGAGAAATTGCTGGTAACGTCGTATTCATGACACGATTACCATACAATTGATTTACGTATTATGTGAATATCGATATGACGGTTATATGGGCCAAATAGAAGAAGAGTACCTACATAAATTGCGCCAACCACGGGTCAATGGATAAATGATGTAAAAGTATCTACTACCTCGTGCCTTGTCTTGTTTCGCCGTTTTCGAAGGAGTTATTACGTTCTAGCTAGTTACAAGGAATTTCTAAAGGAGGATGCTCTCCGCAAATGACTCCGTCCCTAACTAAACTGACGGAGATAGGAGAGGCGCACTTTTAGTAAAAGACTAGGCTTTTTTTTTAAAGTAAGAAAATTATTCCTTTTCTAATGGATCTCAAAATGTATGTTAATATTTTCAAGTTATTTGGATGGACCAAATAAGAAAAAAAAACATTCTTAGTTTTAAAAAGGGGCATATTCACGATTTTTTTCTGACGTTACTAATGAAAAATTCCAATTTTTCTAAAAACTATTTCTCGTCACATATTCTCTAGTTTAACATATATTTTTTACAAATCTCTAGCAACAAAGAATGCCGAGAAAAACATAATCTAGAATCATCATGTTTCAGATATCGTTCTTCGCTATGAAATCGTAGCCGATGGACACTTTCGTATTTTTATTATTCTTAGCAAATAGTGGCCTGATTAAATCGCAAATCCATCCGTCTTTTGACGTATTAGCATATTTATAACGACGTTTTGATAAATTGTTGTCACATCATAAATTAATGACAGTCAATATTTTTTTCGCTAAGCGTGGGATGTAATGACATAATAGCATGCAATGCACTCGTCTAGCTCGTTTGCCAATCATTTGTTTATTAGCTTCACATAACTTCACCACGTTGTGTCGTAGAATGCGGCTATTTTAAGAGGAGATTTACTTGCAGATGTGCGTGGTAGTTCTGCATAGTTTTGCATGAATTTTTCATTCAGGGAAGCGTGATGCGAAGAATTTTGTTCGCATATTTGACTATGTTGGATGTTTTTTTTTATTTACGCTTACCGGGTCGTATGCTTGATTTATATAAAAAAAATAAAAGACAGCAAAATACATAAATCTAGTCATGGAACTAGCATTATTAAGAATTGTATGTGCTATGATGTTGCATATTATATTATTTTTTATCTGAAGGCTGTTTAAAAAAATCGTGACATTTTAAAATTAGATCGCCAAATGGTTTGTCATTTGAATAACGATATCCAATTTGTTACTTATGTCACAGTCTCATAACTTTATGATTTTTAACTTTGAATGTTTCTTTTTCTCGTCTTTCGTAGTAGTTTATGGCTACGAAAGACGAGAAATTATGATTCTAGATTCAGTTTATCTCTGCATTCTTTGTTTCAAGAGATATGTAAAGTTAAGTTAATCTAGCTAGAGAATACATGACGAGGAATAGATTTTTGAAAATTTGAATTTTTAATTTATATTAAAGCGTATTTTTTTTACCAAAAGTGGGCTTCGCCTGTCTCGCTTGTCCCCGACAGTTTAGTAAAGGACGGATGGTTCTTTAATTTTTCATTACTTTTTTACCACTTGTTCGATAAACGACCTTGTTATTAATTTCCTGCTGAGTATTTGCATGTGGGTGAGCTTGGAAATGATCAAGATTTTTGCGAATTTTTTGTTCATATTCTTCAATTTCTTCACTTTAAAGATACGGTTCCATTTTTAAACGTTGACCGCTTTATACTAATTAAATAAATAAATATCCTGGGACATTCCCTTCTGTGCCGGGCAGAGCTGCAAACTCTCCTTTTCCAGGAGATTCCAGGATTTTTAGGTATGCTCCTGTTTTTTTTTTCAATTCCATGAATATCACCTGGATTATTCATGTGTGGAGCGAATTCTGTGGTTGCCAATTTTTTAACAGTACATATGAATAAAATATACCTATAGGTACTAAAGTATCGATAGACACTGCAATTCAAGGCATATACTTATTACCTTACTACTATCATAAACGTGGAATGGGCGTTAAAACAGAAAACAAAATATAAAGTCGATTGTAGAGACTTTTTGGCGGGAACTTGCGAAGTGACGTTGCGTTTTCGTTTTATTTTCATAAAATCGTGTATTTTGAGTTTTATTGAATATTATCGGTGGTATTTTGTCCAATAAAGATCAATACAAGTGCACCAGTGAAGTGAAATGAAATGATTACGTGTATAGTGGCTTTTCAAGTTGTCTCAAGAAGTCCATGAAAAGTTTTAGTAGAACTGCTACCATTGTACTAAAACCTAACTAAACTGACTGATATACTAGGTACTTGATTGCATGTGACTAATAATTCTAAAGAAAGCAGGGTAGAGCTGGCAGGGGGGCGATGAATCCTTTAATTGCTTCATTTCAATAGTATCTATCTACCTATGAATGAAGGACAGGAAAATCGAAAATTTGACTTTCCTGTCCTGATTACACACCTGACCTTCGTAGAAAAAACAAATATGATTATTTTGATCAAACAAGCAAGGACTTAAGACAGGTGAATTCAAGGTCTAATATTTCGGGTGGGATACGCTAACGAATCCTGACATCAACTTTCAGACTATCAAACCATTTTTTTACTATCCATTAACTGGTTAACACTTCTTATTACCAATGGATAAGTTGCAAAATTGTTTGTCAAGCTGTTCTTGAGTGTTAAGTTAAATTTGAGATAGTAAATGCCACAAGGCCGTCGTACTCCTACGGTGAGCCATATAACAATGCTAATGTGTTATGAGTCATGTCCCCTGATGGTAATGTATTGAGCTTACATCCACATTAAGGATTATTTGTTTGTTTGTAATGTGTATCCTGGATCTAGGCTCTTAATTTGAGCTGCTGGATAAATCTAACATCAGTCCATGGCATAAATGTAAAATGTTTTTGGTCCAAACACGGCAGCAAAATAATCAATCTCATAACTCATCTATCTATCTATATTTATACCTACAAATAATAAAGCTGAAGAGTTTGTTTGTTTGAACACGCTAATCTCTGGAGTTACTGGTCCGATTCGAAAAAATATTTCAATATTAGGAAGCTACATTATCCCTGAAGGTTATATGCTACTTTTTATCCCGGTGCGAGTGAAGCCACGGGGAACA
The DNA here is from genome assembly GCA_963555595.1 of Tethea ocularis. Taxonomy (NCBI): domain Eukaryota; kingdom Metazoa; phylum Arthropoda; class Insecta; order Lepidoptera; family Drepanidae; genus Tethea; species Tethea ocularis. The sequence continues at coordinate 13,721,574 of OY741958.1, forward strand.
GCTAAATAGATTTAAAATTAAAAAAACACTGGAGACATGAGGTGTTTTATTCAGGGCCAGGAGGACTGTCTTTCCGCCCCGTTCTAGTTTCAGGAAAAATATTCATGACTCTTCCCTAATTTTTAAAAATATTTTGACCAGCATTCACAGTTTAAAAAAAAACTATCTAACCTGTCAGCTTTGCAATTGCATTTTACACAAAAATATATTAAAAGGATCAAAATATTACGAGACCAAGAGAGGTTATATTAAACTTTATCTAATGTAGAAATGTAAAAAATCCCAAAAAACTGTTTCCATACATTTCGTACTAGATTCCGCCCCGCGGTTTCACCCGCATCCCCTTGTTGTCTTATGTTTTCCCGAGATAAATAGTAGCCTACATGTTATTCCAGGTTATGATCGATCTATATGCCAAGTTTAATCCAAATCAGTTTAGTAGTTTTTACGTGAAAGAGTAAAAAACATCCATACATCTTCACAAACTTTCGCATTTATTATATTAGGATGAAATGTAACTTCAACATCCTTTTATGCTATTATTTTGGTCATAGTTATGGCGACTATTACGCTATGATCATTTGTTACAAATGTCCCCTTCCCAACCTTCGTTATGCCCTTGAATAACGTCACAATTTGGCGACACAACATCTTCGTAACAAAGAACAACCTAATGAGGGCATCCCAAGGTTCAATGTTTGTCAGCATTGTTGCCTTAGCGGTTGCATTGTAATAGGCAGTTTTGATTTTCAAATATGCAAAGTTATGACATTGTTATTTTTTTTTTTATTATGTTCCAATTCAGCTGTCATCATTTATGAAAATAATGTGCATTTAGCTGGTCGAAGGCTGAGAGACATTTTTAGTACGTAATTAAATATTTTTTTAAATTTACGTATCATTTAAAGACAGACCATCCAACTAGGTAGGTCCAACTTCGAGAAAGAGGTCAATCGTCGAATCCAGCTCGGCTGGGCAGCGTTCGGGAAGCTACGTAATATCTTCTCGTCCCAAATACCGCAGTGTCTCAAGTCGAAAGTCTTCGACCAGTGTGTGTTGCCAGTGATGACTTATGGAGCAGAGACGTGGTCGCTTACGATGGGCCTCATAAGAAGGCTCAAGGTCACCCAAAGAGCAATGGAGAGGGCAATGCTCGGAGTTTCCAAGGAGGCGAACCAAAGTAATCGACATAGCCCGAAGAATTGCCAAACTTAAGTGGCAGTGGGCGGGGCACATCGCTCGAAGAACCGACGGCCGCTGGGGCAGAAGAGTTCTCGAGTGGCGACCACGAACCGGAAGACGCAGCGTGGGCAGACCCCCTACAAGGTGGACCGATGATCTTGTGAGGGTCGCGGGAAACCGCTGGATGCGGGTAGCGCAAGACCGGTCATTGTGGAGATCCTTGTCCAGCAGTGGACGTCTTTCGGCTGACATGATGATGATGATGAACATTTAAATAAATAAGTACTTATAGCGCATCGGCTACAGGCGTAAAGTACCTAATGGTAATGATCATCATTAAATTTGGCTACCATTAATAATTGGAACTCTTTAATGTTTAGATCAAATGAGTCGATGATTTGACTAATTTGATATTTATGTACAAGTTTAACGGAAAATAGATGTCGTATTTTATAGGCTATCCCTACTGGATAGCCTAGTAGCACAGAATAAAAAAAGTTGACAGAATTAAACGAATATTTACACTGAGTCGAAAGAGTTCTACCCTCAAAAATGGATTTGTATTAAAAAGTATACTGTCTATTTGTTAACGTTCATCTATTGTCATCATCACCCTTCTTACAAATCAAAGTTACAAATAATAGGACGTTGATAATAATGTTATTATTTGGAATTCGTTTTAATATCTAGAACCCGTAGGTAAAGTAAAGAAAAGACATTGGTACATTACTGGCGCGATCACGTTTACCAAAATTTTGTATTGTATGGAGAATCTAGTTTCTTGAGAATTCTAGTTTCTTTGGACAGCTGAGGGCAGCTGCATTGGATTAAGCCCACATATAGAAATTTAGTGTAACGACACCGGTGAAAGAGTATATCTTCATTCACTGAGCACGACGACACTTATCATTGGGAAACTCGGGAAAAGCTGAAAGTGCTTTTTTCTATGGCATCTTGAGGACTGAAATATACGTCTGTCGGAACACTGCATACATAATGTTACTTCTCACACACTGATGGTTCTACAGACTACGCTAAGTCCGGTCAGCCATACAACAAGATTCCAACATATATACAGCTGGACCGGAGTCCCAGTAAATTTTCAGCGTTGTCAACATGCTTCGATGTAAATTGTACTTACCTATCTCACCGGTAAACCCCGCAACCTTATACATCATTAAAAAAGGTCAGTGTCCTTATTACGTTTATTATTGTTTATGCATGCGCATAGTCAGACAAAGGCGTTTTAGCGTGTCCAATGATTTCACTAACCTTACCATTTTAAATTGTTTCTGTGATTCATGCTAAGAGATAATATGTAATTGACTTCACCTTGTACAAATCCGTCTTTTATATTATGGGAAAGTCATTACCGTTAATTATTATTGAACTGAAAGGTTAACAATGAATAATAAAATAATAATAAGAGTAGGTATTTATTCACAAATTTAACACTCAATCACAAATACAACACAATAAATATAGTGGTATTGTCAGAATGAAGATTCATTATTGGGCTACGATTCCTCATACTGGTCTGGACTATATTCATTATTCGCACAATATTATATAATCTTTGCACGAAGACCCGTCATGAAACATAAAAAGTATTATACTACAAAATTAAGGCTACAAGTTGCATTTCCCCATTATGTAGGGTTCTAATAATAATTACTACTTCTTAATAAAAAAAATATTCAATAACTACATAAAAAATCGATTACTATTTGGTCCACATTTCTGATGGCTTAATAGCTTCCTTAAGTTTTGCACCAGAGCGGGGGCTACCTCGTAACAAAATGGTGATGAACTTAATTCAATTCGTCTGCCATTATTTGGAGTTTTGTTATATTTATGGAAACGCGAATATGAAATGAAAGAAAATTAAGCGAATTTACTCATCCTTACCTTGCGGGGTATAAATATTATCGATCTCCAGATATGGAATTCAAATTCAATTAATTTCATTACCATTTTGTTATGTGGTAGCTCCACAGTACACGTATTATATTTTTATTTTTTATTAAGGCATAATAATACATCTTTACACCCTCGACAAGAGTTAAGACTAGTCACTGAAATGTATGTTTAATGTTCACCCGTTCGGCCCATTTCCTTTAAAAGCGAGGTTGTGCCAGGGTTTCCAGTCAGGTTGAGGTAGTTCCATACAGTCGACGAGAGGGTTGGAGGGGCTGATGGCTTCCATGACCCTGGCCTGAGCTTGATCGAGTTGTTCCTCGTTCGCGCAAATTACACCAGCTAGTGTCGTTTTACGAATTTCTGTTAGTTGTTCTGGAATTAGGAAAAAAGGGCGATAGAATACAATTGAATATCTAATATCTCGTACTCAAGACACAAAATATAAGAAGGTAAAATAATATGCCTACAAATAAGAGTCCAAACTGAATTTTATAGTACATTTACCTAATGTGAATCCAACGGTCTCATCGGCAGTCTCGTACCAGAACCTGTCTCCAACCTTGAGTCTGAGGAACTGGTCTGCGATGACGCAGCTGAGCGTCGGTCCCAGCAGCCGGCCCTTCGGCTCTTCGGCGAGAGCTCCCGTGTACAGATCTATGTCATCTACGTGACTGAAAATGAGGGTTTGCTTATGAGGTAGGAAAAAATACTGCATTTTTTGCGTTATTGATACAGAACACAGGAACCTGTGAGGTGGTGTAAGATATAAGGCGATGATCGCTCACTGAATAGTATGGTAGTGACATTGAATGCCGACAAGAAGGTTGCGGGTTCGAATCCTACAATAGGCTTGGACTTTCGCTGAAGGAAAATATCATGAGCACGATGGTGGGTACTTTGTAGTATCCGCCTGGTTGGCTACCACCTTCAAGTTGAAAATCTGTCGCCAAACACCTTCCAGTGGCACCTTCCGACAGCCGTAATAGAGAGCCAGTTGCCTCCTAGGCTATGTGTGCTCACCACCATCGGCCACATCATCACTGAGCACGGTGAAATTGTGGTCAAACACTAAAATAATATCTGCGAAACAAGCTCTAAGGTATGTTTTACGATCGCCAACTATCATTAGTATTATCTTTTGGACATTCACAATTATTAAGAAGTGGTTAAGCTTACTTGTATATATTACTGATCCTGCTCAACGACATGTCATCGAATATGTCTGCCAGATCGGTGAAGTTCTTTGGTCTGGAGAGGCCACACAGCTCCCGCCACTTGGGGTATGGAGGCAGGCCGTGGTCCCGCCCTCGCTGGATGTTCAGCGACACTAGGTCAAGGCCGCAAGGACCTGGCTTCTTCATTAAGCTGGTTGTGTTAGCATCCACTGGACGCTCGAAGAGGTGGTTGCTTAACTGGAATTACATGGTTTCGTTTATAGGCCGTGATCAGAGCGTCGTCAGTTCCAATCTTATGTTTGTTTGTGAGAAGGAAAATATCTTTTGAAGATCCAGAAGTTTGAAGATCATATTTAACACGCTTATAATAATAATTATTATTATAATAAAGCCTTTATTAAAGGCCCTTAAATTGGTTCAATTACACTTAAGTTTAGAACATGGCTCCGGGTATATAGGCCTCCTCCAGGAGGACGTATACGAATAATAAAGATTGAATGTTTGCGTTCATTCATTTTTTTTCTTTGTTTGCTTTATTTGAAATCTTCAGTTTTATCATTAGTATAGGATGTCTAGTAGTCGGTTGAAAATAATAATGGTATCGGATTTTGCTTTCCATTCTTCAACTAATTCACTACCTGATCTAAATGCTATGATAACGCTTTCAATAAGCGCATATTACGCAGGTACCTCAGCAGTAACATGTGGATCTACGATGTGAACGAGGGTGTCCATAGCAGAGCGCACGGAGGTGGTGGCACCCTGCTCCTGGTACAGCATGAATGGGTTGAACAACATCTGGTGCAGCTGGACGTAGTTCACCGTGCCGGTGGTCGTGTCGAAGTTGTGGATTAGACCCTGGAGGTAACTAATTATTAATACTTGCATATACACTAAAACAGGGGTTCCCAAACTGTACGTCGCGACGCCTCGAGGCGTCAAGGGGCTGTCCCAGGGGCGTCACGAACCGGTATAGTTACGTCACGTTCTAAAGCTACACGCGAGTATCTTCTTTTACAAGGGATTCGCAAAAAAATTACAGTGTAAAGGAAGTCGCAGTACAAAAAAGATTGGGAACCCTGGCACTAAAATATAATAGAAGCATATAATAATTAATAATACTTCGTACAAATAGAAGTGACAATATAGATGATGACTTCGAATTTAACTATGACAATTGCAATTTCTTTTTTAACTCCGGCCGACGAAAAAGAGGGATTTTATAAGTTTACAGTGTGTATCTATCTATGGCATCATAGTTTCTGAATGGATGAAACGATTTTGATTAAGTATTTTCATTTGAAAGTTGCCATAATCGAGAGTATTCAAATGTTTCAAGAACATTCGCTAAGCCGTTTGAAGAACATCACCTCTTTTCTAGTAGTAAAGAAAAATATTAAAATCCAGCTAATGGGTCCTGTGCTTATTATGTAGGTATGTATGTCAAATATACCTGCAGCCAAATACAGCCAATAAAATGGGTAAACGAAAAATAACTAACAAAATCTTTGCATAATTTATAAAATGAACATTTACCTAAACATGACTTCCATTTATTTAAATAAAAAAAAACTAAGTAAAAAGTTTTTTCTCTCCCAAAAAATGTTAACTAATGGTAATGAACACCATTACCAGTGCCAGTTTTAGCTCTACCAGCACCCTGGGCGAGATGTGATAACCCCCCCCCCCCCTCCCCCTTCTCCCGCCAACAAAAGGGATTTTAAGCCATTATAGCCATTTTATCTTTAGACTTGAGAATTTATTTATTTATTTAGACTCGAGATAGCAGGACTCGCTCATGAGCGACCGGAAATAAAGGTGGGCCTGGCGCCCCTTTACATCTGGGCGATCGCCCTACCGCGCCCTACCCTAACGCCGGTACTGACCATTACCATTTAGGCGGTAGCTCCGGTCGAAGTCGCACAAGACCATTTGTAGTGGAAAGTTCTAGTAACCATTTCTAAGCTGTTTAATATGCTGATGATATTCAAATATAAACTTTCATCATATTGTCATATTGTTCAAAGTTATTAAAAACATGGTTTTACCGGTAAAAGTGTGTGTGCGAATCTAAAAGCCGCTGCCGCGAAGTGATTGGCTATGGATGGATCCACGGTAGGGTCGTACACGGTGGAGTGACCCTCGCTCAGCAGCGTTAGGTTTAGGTACCACATCACATCAGCTCCTGCATAAAATAACTTCCATACTAATATTATAAATGCGAATGTAACTCTGTTTGTTATTTACCTTTTGACGCCTAAACTGCTGAACCAATCTCGATAAAATTGGCGCGAAGATAGTCTATGATATGGAAAAAGACATAGGCTACTTTTTATCCCGGGGACTCGAGTGAAACCGTGGGGAATAGTTAGTACTATTGACATTCATAAGTGCCTTATTAAACTGAATAAAGGTTTGAGTTTTTTTCCCGGGAACACGAGTCGAAAGTTAGTATCCAATATTACCAAGTATAGAAGGCAGGAACTCAGAATAAGTGATATGCTGCATCTGAGCTCCGACGATCTTCCTTGCTTCCTGGAAGAGGGTGTCGTCCCCCCAGGTGGGGTTGTGGTTGTTGAGGATGGCCGCCACTCTGTTGTGTTGTCGCGCCCAGATCAGGTGCATCGTGGTCAGGTGGAGGTTCTCGTTGGCCCGGTCGTCACCTAACAACAATTGTCAATAAATAATAATAATATTTATTGACAATTATTTACAACGAATATACAAAATTCAATCCTTGAAGAGATCGCTGCTGCTGATCCAAGGAAAGGTTCCCAGCAGGTTAACGTTTCCTCTTCAGATTACCAAGCTAATGAGCTGGCGGAAAAAACTCCCCGCCCCAGAAGCAAGCGAGGTTCCACAGCTTCCTTTGGTATGGGAGATCCATAAGAACTTTTTAACCCCCAACGAAAAAGAGAGGTGTTATATGTGTGTATCTGTGTCTCTGTGGCCGTCAAAGAATCAGAACGGATGAACCGATTTAGATTCTGTTTTTTTTTGTTTGAAAAGCGTCTTAATGTGTTCTAAGCTATTTTTCAAGATAATCCGCTTAGCCGTTTGAAGTTCATCACCTCTTTTCTAGTATGATTAATTTTAATTATTATACCACAATCTCATGGTGGTCAGCATGGTCAGTATGTCTAGAAGTTACCTGTTTCAAAACAATATCGTCCTTTAGCATTCATCTCAGCAGTGTTGCACCCGTCGTTAGCATCAGTCGACTGCGGCAGAAGCTCCCTTTTACCCACTTTGAGCATCTTCAGTTGCCCTCCGACGCCCAGCCTGAGGCTATCAGTCTTTTTTTCCGAGTACCCGTACACTGCTGATCCGTCTAAGAATGCTGTTGCTTGGTTCATCTGTTCTCTGGGACCTGGATGACAATTAAAAAACATAAACGATAAAAGGTTATTTCGAAAAATACTTCAATACTCGTATTTAAATTGTGACATTGGTCACACACGAATTATCTGATCCCAAACAAAGCAGAGCTCGTCCTATCTATGGAAACCATAATGGCGGAAGGAAAGTTATTTCTTATCTTACCTAGATAATATCATCATCTCCCGCCCTGCCATCAGAAGCTACCAACTTTAGTCCTTTCCAAAAAAAAAATCTCCCGCCCTTTTATCCAGAACTGGATCATTTAATATACTGCTTCTCCTTACACTATTCACCCAATGGAGTGAAACGCAATCACCTTTAAGGCCGCGACATATTTTAATGTATTTTTTTTTGACTGGTAGAATATGACCTCTTGTTATATAGCAGTTATCTCACCGTAGTGGCAATTATGCGCAGGCGCAGATCGTACGAACTCCATGCATGTGAGGTTGTAGTTCTGGTAGTAGGGATCCTCTACGTCCAGGTCCACGGGGAAGCACTCCGGGTGCACTTGCTGGGTTTTGTCGCAGCACGCGAGAGAACTGCCATTTTGACCTGTAATGTATTTTTTTATTGTTTATGAAAAAAGCGAAAACGTGGTCGAATTAACATCATTCTGTCTAATTACTGTGTGATAGTTTATAGCAAGTCTTATAAAACTTGGAAGGCAGAGTTCCGGACCGGTAGTAAGTTTAGTAAATTTGACTTTCATAAATGCCCTTCTTGGGACTAAATTGACTTGGCTTTGACTTTATAGCCCCGGCTCTTTCAGTTATATGACGTAAGAGAGGGACGGATATTTTTAAAACCACGTATTTTACAAGTCTTGTAAGGGTGCTCTCATTGTCCTGAATTCTGTTTAAGTTATGGTAGATGCGAATATCTTTCGGATCAATTAAGACTCGAGCAGGCTCTAAATAGTATAGAATCCCAGAAAATTAGAGCCAAGTTCATTCCGCGTGTTGGACTTTCTTCTTCGTCATAACGTTACTTAATTATCGTTTTCTTTTTGCAAGTGGCTTTCCTTCTAACTAGATCCATCGACATCTTCCCCTGATACAAACTCTATCACTGAATCCAACATAACCAAGGTACTAATGAGCTCACCTTTACTAAGAGCAGTAGCAGTGATGTCGTGGTCCATGAACTGGCCCCATACAGCTAGCATGACGGTGAAGCTGGAGTCATGCGCGTAGCTCGGTCTGTGGACCGTGACACTGACGTCACGGGCGCTCGGGAGAGGTGTTCCATCTACCCCAGCACGGGGAGAGCTGATGCCTAGAAATGTGGAAGATATCTTTTGAATGAGCTGATGAAGTTGCAGTTTCAAATCTCTGGCCAATAATAATGCGAAAGTTTGTGAGTATATATGAATGTTTGTTACTCTTAAACGTAAAAACTACTGAACGGATTTAGATGAAAATTGACATATAGAGAGATAATAGCCTGGAAAAACAGATCTCTTGGGAACGCAGGTGAAACCGCCTAGACTAGAATCTCACCATGGTAAGTAATGTGAAATAGTAAAACATACCATCTCCATAATCAGCAGGTAGTACTCTTCTAAAAGGCGTATTAGAAACGCCCCATTTCAGTGGATAGTTCAAGTTATTGCAGGCTCCATTTATGGTCCGGTATCTGGCCGGAGGACAGGGCGGTGGGGTCTCTATGCAGTAGGGGGGTTCGAAGAATGAGCCGTTGATCGCTGGACCCACGCCCGCCCCGCCTTCACGTTTTGAAATATCAGTACTGGAACATAAAAATGGCGTTGGAAAACATTTTTAAACTAATACAAGTATTAATTTGGGTCAGTTGACATAATCCCCTGGAATTAATTACGTACGCTTCATGTCATTGAACGTGTCACATAATATTTCCCTAGAAAGGTAATCTAATCACGCGTTAATAACTATGAATAACGTGTCGATTAAACCAGAGGCACCAGTGGTTCTCAAAGTGAGGGTCCGCGTATTCCGAGTTAGCCGTTGGTGTGCGGCAAAATGGCTCCAAGAATCTATACGAATAATAAAGCTGAAGAGTTTGTTTGAACGCGCTAATCTCTGAAGTTCTTGGTCCGAATCGAAAAATTATTTCACTAATAGAAAGCTACATTATTCCCGAAGGTTAGGTATAGGCTACTTTTTATTCCGAGAATGTGAGTGAAGCCGAAAAAAACCTCGAAAACTGTTCTTACATCACTATATACACAGGTACACAGTCTTCTGGAAAATTGGGACTTGTAAAGCTATATCTTGAGAGCTCGATCTAAGCTATTATGACCGTTATATTTCTAGGAATGTCCTTTTCGGAACGGACGAGTTTTTTGCCGAAAATTTTTTTTTCTTTACCCATTGGTTCAACTATTAAGACAAAATATGAATAGGTATTCAATAACGGTCATTGTCAGTCTGCGGTGTGTCTTTGTTTCAAATACATGAATCGATACTGTATTTCGATATATTATATAACACGCGTAGGCAGTGAGGCGAAATGAAGCCAAACTAACTCTCGGATAGAATAACGTGGTTTAGACGAGGTGTTGTATTACTAACGTGCCTACAGTTTGTCTACTGACACCGCAACGTCCTAAATTTCAAGGTATTGATGCTATTTAAAATGTTCTTGTTTATTTTTGTGTACGAAAGTAGAAAATAACGCTTTTTCGCTCAAAAGCAGCTCTACTGGGAAACTTTACCGAATTCAAATATCTTAATTTAGTATTCCTGCGCGATTCATGAGTAAGGTCAAAAATCTATTATGTATCATAGTTCTGAGGAATATAAATTAAGAGTTGACGATATGTAATTCTTCTTGAATGAAATGCTAAGCTTTAAATGAAGATGAAACAAAAACTAACGAAAATACAATATTTTCCTGGAAAAGAAAGTTGTCTGTTGGCTTACCTAAGCTTAATGAACTTTCATACTATCGCTACGTAGATTATTTAAACATGAGGCTCTCAAAGTAGTCTGCGTATTCCTAGGTATACGTCAGTTTGATATTAGGTTACGTTCAGCGTTTTTTCTATTATAGCAAAAAACGTGAGATAAATTAAATAACCTTGGGACTCAATAAAACAAATCAAAAAGTATGATTGCGTAATCCATGCAATTTTTAAAATAAGAAGTGTTTAAGGTTTATAATGATTCGTTGAATGGTGACATTAAGTGTTTAGAACGAGCTTTATGATAGAAAAAAAGACTATCTAATATTTACTAAATACAGTACCGACGGCGCCAGGCCCAACTTTATTTCCGGTCGCTCATGAGCGAGTCCTGCTATCTCGAGTCTAAATAAAGGGGGGGGGGGGGGGGTTATCACATCTCGCCCAGGGTGCTGGTAGAGCTAAAACCGGCACTGACTAAATATACCTAATATTGCTAGTTTCCGCGGTTTTACCCGCGTTCCCGAGGGATAAAAGGTAGCGTACCTACTTATGTGTTAATCCAGGGTGACAACTACCTCCATACCAAACATTAAAATTGGTCCAGCCGTTTGACGATGTTTATTACTCTTTCACGTAATAACTAGTCAATGGATTTGGATGAAACTTGGCATATATAAATCATAGCCTACTCTGAAAAACCATATAGAGTGCTTTTTATCCCGGTAAAACATAAGATCCTCGGAAGGCGATGATTAGCTTAGTGCTTAGGCTTAGTGGTAGTGACGTCGGTCGTGGGTTCGAATCCTACAATGAGCTTGAGCTTTCGATGAAGGAAAACGTCGTGAGGAAACCATAGCTTGGTGGTAGGGTACTTTTTAGTACCCGTCTGGCTGGCTACACCCTCAAGTTATAAATCTATCGCCAAGCACCTTCCTGTGTGTTCCGAAAGCTGCATTTGAGAGCCAGTTCCCGTCTAGGCTTTGCGTTCTTACCACCATCGACACTGACCACGATGAGATTGTGGTCAAACACAGGCTTATACCTAGTAAAAAAAAAGCGGAAGCTAGTAAGTAACCTATAAATCGTTGTCTACATAATATAGTACTGACTCTTCATTGGCCTACTGCTGACAGATCATTCGTCATTGACCGACGCAACGTCCGGGCGATTAGTTCAATTGGTCAACTTGTGTCTATGATCGAGTTCTCTATCGGTTCAAAGTTTTAGTTCTACATCTATTGATTTGCCATTATCCTTATCTCTTATGTGTATGTGCAGATCGATTACGTTACAAAATATGAAAATACCGTAAAAATGACGTCATAAAGTGAAATTAAAATCAAGAAACACGGAAGATATAAGCATTTTTAAACTACTAATTAGACAGCGATTAGACAGAGAGATCGAACATAAGATGTGACGTTATAATACTATGACGGCTAATAAACTCCATGCTAAATTCTGTTTTGCTAGAAAGAATAAATCTTTGATGGTTTATATCTTGGTTATTTGTATAGTTATCCGAAATATTTATCTTAATAGCTTATATTAAAGCAAAAAAAAACATGCATATTCCCTATTGGTCTTTCGTGCCTGCTCCTACTAGTATAATAAAATTGTGAATGTTTGTGAGTGTCGTATGTTTGTTACTCCTTCACGCAAAAACTACAGAAAAAAATTAGATGAAACATATACATAGATAGACCATACTCTAAAATAACATTTTTTACATAAGAAACATAAGAAAAACGGGTACGTAAGATTTGCTAGCCCAAAGAAGACTTACCCATTTATAAGTGATCTAGTAGCTTCTTCAACAGCATAAGCAGCTTCAGCTAATGGCTTAACTTCCTGCGCTGTAGCTGCAGCTCTCTGAGCTCTGTTAGCAGGAGTATCTTTATCTAAAGGTTTCCTTAGGTTTTCAACTGTTTTGAGCTCACTCAGAGCTGCTTTCCCTCGAACTACTGCCTCTGCGATGTCCTTTTTGGATGGAGGGATGCCTCCCCAAGATGCGGATGGACGGGCTGTGAAGAGAGGGTGGAATTTGTCGCCATGTATCAGAGTTAATGGTGATTTACCTCGTGCATTAAGGACGTACCAAGATTTTGGCCGAGTGAAATTCCCTAATTTCCCCCCCTGGTAAATCAGAAACTTAGGCCGGGTCTTTTGCACTTATTTTACTCTACCCACTACGCGAAGACCCTGTAAGTAGGTGTCCTGTAGGTAAATTTAGATGAAACACCTGCAGGAGATCCTGATTAATTACATATGCATGATAGGTCCAGTGTGGGGCAGGGGGGCCAGCCTATTGCTTTGTGACTGCAGTCGAAAATCAGTGCAGTAGTTTCTCAGCACCAAATCTGAGTATTTTAGACCTAATTTAGCATAATGTTGTATTTAGTGAGTGGTTTAATTTAATTTGTAGATATTGTGATATTTTGCTTTTTCTTACCTGTAGTGTTTTATGGGATGGCAGTAGGTTCTCATCAATATGATTAACTTATACTATAGGACCAACACTTAAATCACGAAAAGAAATCGAACTTTAAATTTTAATAAAGCAATGTTGAGGTTTTGTTACTATTTATCAGTAGGTACTTCCGCCTTAAAAGGTGCTGCAGCCTGCAGGTAATTTAGAAAAAAGGTACGCATACCCTGCATAAACGGCTGAACGGATTTGGATGAAACTTAGGATCTATAGGATCATGCAAGACGCCGGATTTTATTTTTGAAAAAATATGCATAGTACTTACATAAAAAAAAAATTGTACGAATAAGAAAGAATAGAATATGCCTTCTGTAATAATTATTATCGGCAAAAGTTTTCCGCACAGTCCTATTTAAAAAAAAAGTAAGTAGATTTTTAATAATGCATGTAGATCTCCGTATTCTAAATGTAATAATAGTAAAATATCTAAACTCAGATGTTATCAAGTGGGCGCGAGACCGGTTCAACTGTTACAACATTAGGAATTTATTGACGCGGACACGAAAAATACATTTAATTGCGCAAGTAGGTGTCTTCTCAAATGTTGCACTTGGTATAAACTCGTATGTTTTAGTAACTATTTAGATAACTGGCAACATTACTTTAAAAATACGTGAGTTAAGGTAGACGGTCCATATTTTGAATATTTCTTGCATTTTAATTTATTGTCTACATTAATTTCTCGGATATCGTCGCCTTAAGTAATACCTATTTTAAAATGCAAACCTACCCACCTGACTACCATCCTCAAGATGAAAATCTGTCACCAAGCACTTACCGAGGGCTACTCTGTACCGCCTCCGACAGAACTTACTTACCATGAGATTGAAGTCAAATACAGGTTACATCACTCAAATATGCTTCGTTAGTGTTTTGAAAAGTTTGAGCATCGTAATGTAGAACTTCTTGAAGATAATTAGATAGGTATCTCATTAAGAGGATGCTCTCCGCGAATGACTTCGTTCCTTACTAAACTGACGAGACAGCGGCGAGGCGCATTTATGAGTAAAAAACGGTTTTATGTAATAAAAAAAAACAAAGCCTTTTTTTTATAAAAGTAGACCAAATAAGAGAAAAAAACGGGGCATATTCAATTCGATTTTTTTTGACGCTACTAATGAAAAATTCAAAATGTTAGAATAACTATTATATAATTTTATTCTATAGTGTAACAATTATTTTTTACAAATCTCTTGCATCAAAGAATACCGATCGCGATGAAATTTGGCACGCAGACAGGCTACTTTTTGTCCCGGGAACGCGGGTGAAACCGCGGGGGATAGCTAGATTATATAATGATTTGATAATAAAATACATGTGTAATAGTTCTGAATTGAACAAAAAATATTGATTAGTTGATGAATATTTCTATCATAAAGTCGTTAACTAGATGATATCGGTATTTTGATATCTATTATTAACCACAAAAGTACTGTTTATTTACTCATGTGACAAAAGTTTTGAACTACAAAGTGAGTAACATCGGAGAAAGTTTCTAAATTAATAACTTAAATTAAAACGTTTCAAAAACCCACTAGAAAATTGGTCATAATCTTCAAACGGCTGAGCGGATTTTCTAGAAAAATAAGATAAGCTAAGAACACTCTCGATTAAGGGGGAACGTTAGGTTGGAGCGCGAAATTCAAATTTATGACGTTTTTTGCAAATTACAGCTCAGTTATAGGTCGTATGTTATCAAGATGTTATTTGCGAGAAGAATGGAAGTATATTTACTGATTAATAACAAAAGAAATCATCAATATATTCTTCCAACCTTCCCAAAATTTTATAATCAGCTCTTGAGAGAGCTGCTTCAGCTGCTTCAGCTCAGAATGCATGGCTAATCATCATATTTGCAGCTTCATATCTGCCTTAATTTATTTTTGCTATGTAACGACCTTTGCTATATAACCTCTTCGGTTCTAAAAAATAAGTAGGTATTTACCTTACCTTTACCCTGTAAGTGCGAGGCTATGGCGAGGGGCCTCTTTGCCCACGCCTAGCTAGCTACGCCACTGGCTACATGTTGGTGGTATTCCCAGAATACTAGTGTGGTATATATAGCAGCTTAGGTTATCCATAACAAGCTTTTATGTGCACTGACTAATAAATAAGTTAGATAGGAGTGAAGTATGACGCTGGAAGCTTCTACATGAAGCAAAAGGAGTGTGGCGAAGCGGTGCGTCGTTTGGTGAAAAAGTGTTCGGGCGGTTCCCAGTGAGGCTCTATATAACTAACTCTATATACGAAAAAACTAACGTCATGTAACTTTGCAAAATCAGTTTCAATACATTTTTGATTTAGAAACCGGTTAAATATATCGAGTAGGTATCTTATCTAATAACTTTTTTATACGTTTTGGTAACTCCATTTTCAAATAGTGCTTCCTTACTCATGGAATTATTATCGACATTGTAAAATTTTGTAACGATTGAAATTGATTGTAACAAAGTTACACGATTGCCGATAATGGATGTTAATTTTCTGGAACTGGGATTTGGGAAGTTTTCGTGAAGCTATTATCACTACAATATTGAGGATTGTTGTTTTATTTATCAGTTTTTTTCACAGTCTCACCGTGGTCAGTGATGATGTGGTACAATGTGGTAAGCTCACAATGCCTTGAAGGAAACTGACTCTTGAGTATGGCAAAAGTATAAAGCGGTGCAAATTATTTTAAATTGTGTCTATCACTATTTCTACCGTGACACTGTGAGTCAAATTACTTGAAATAAAATTTATATTTATTTTTTGTTATAATAATTAAATGAAAATAGGCTTTTGTTGTGTCGAGTAAAACAAAAAATATATACAAACATTTTTATTTAAAACCAATCAAAATATATACAAAAATTTTGAATACAGGGCATAAAAAGCAGGAGACTAGCGCAAACCACTAACTACATCTAAATCGGACGCTTACCTTTTAGAGGCCAACTCGTGTTCACGAGTGGTTGCAACCATGGTGGTATTGATTTTAAGAGAGTCAGGTTTCCCACGGGAATCGGTGTCTGTGGGATTGTCACGGTGCTGTTGTCCACGTCGTCGTCGAAGTCTTCGCTTAGACTATACGAGACTGTTACCAGCAGAGCGATGGCCAGGATAGCTCTGAGGAGAGGATTGGTTTTAGATGGTGTCTTTGGTACTTGTGTCTCAAATTCAAACTCATTTCTTCATTCAGAGACTGAGGTATATTACTACGTATAGAGAAGCTATCCTAAACAAAGGTCATGCTCCATTTTGTTAATATTCGCTGAAACAATAATAATTCGTCTAACCAGACAGGTTTTTTAAACACGTAGCGCCAGAATGCTGTTTTCGCGACCAAAAAGTCTTAAGCGCCTGAGGGCCTAGTCCAAAAAACGATATACGATAGTTCGATCATCGTTGTCAAATTATTAACCAATAGAATTGCAGCGAACTGACGAAACGTGAATTTTGTGCAATGCTATTGGTTAATAATTTGACAACGATGATCGAACTATCGTATATCGTTTTTCGGAGTAGGACCTCTGAAGTGAAGTGCGGCCGGATGGCAGCACTTGAACGGAACATAGTGGTTCTATGAAGGTACGTTTACCACGTAGTAATATACCTCAGTGTGTTTAGGCCCTTATAAGGCACTTATGAACTTCGATAAAATGACTCTACCACTGGTTCGTAATACACTTGAACTGAGAAGACTCCGGCAAGAAACTCAGCAAGGCTTCTTTTTTATGTGGATCTTTCTTGTTTTGTCTATGTGGATGTTTCTTGTGTTGACCACAATCTCACTGTTGTACGTAATGGTTGTAAAGGAATCGCTTGAGACCACGGGACAGAATGCTAACAATATTAGGTATCCTATATACTAATAGTGTAAATGTCAAAAGTTGCGAGGATATATGTATGGATGTTTTTTATTCTTTCACGTAATAAACTACACAACGGATTTGGGTTAAACTTGGCACATAGATAGATCATACCATAGAATAACATATAGGTAGGTAGGCTTCGAGGACGCGTGTGAAACCGCGGGGCGTATGCTAGTAATAGTACTTAATATACAATTTGTGATGTCACCGAATTCATGAGAGTCTCTGAACGAGTTAGTAGGTAGTACCTTGCTGGTAATATTTGCTTACACTGAAATTAAAGTGCACTTACAGATAACAGAACTGTATAAGTTATCTATTGCATTATTATTATTATCTTTTAGTTAGAGTGAATAGGTAAAAGGGATTTTGTTAAAATATCTACTT
Organism: Tethea ocularis; assembly: GCA_963555595.1. Taxonomy (NCBI): domain Eukaryota; kingdom Metazoa; phylum Arthropoda; class Insecta; order Lepidoptera; family Drepanidae; genus Tethea; species Tethea ocularis. The sequence goes on from OY741958.1 coordinate 13,738,848, forward strand.
TTTTAAAACTAACATGACTGATTGACAACGCGCAGACTTAACAGTTTTGGTCTTACCTATCACATGAGATGTTTTAATGCAAGCCATGTCAAGGTTAAATGTTCTGTATTTAATCAAGAATTGTTCTGGAAGTTACTCTTTCCTACCTAATTGGTTGAGTTTATTAATTAGCGGCTATTGTCAGCAAATGCAACCTTTTTGAACCGAAATAGAGTAAGACTATTCATAAGTGCCTGCGAATTTGCCTATTTAATTAAAATTGGTAAATTAAATAGTCCTAAAAGGTCTAGAACAATGCCATACCTACTAGAAAAACCTGAAATGCGCAAGAGTTCCATATAATTATGTTTACCTTAATTCGCTGCATAGGAAACGTTGGTAAGAAAGGTTTTTGGTAGGTCCCTATGACATTCATCTTCAAACACAAGCATAATTAAAAAAAGGTAAATTAAACTCGTGGAAACTCACATAAAAACAATGCACATGGCACATTGAAAGTTGCGTAGACGCTTCTGGTAGCTGCGCGCGAGGCTCGACTCGAACACATAGGTCGGCTGCACCAGTGGCGTCCGCTCCGTCGATGTTGAGGCCTGCATAATTACCTGGTACAAAACATAACAGGCACTGAAGAATACCGGCTGAGAATATAAATGTTAGGATAAATGTTTGACATGGTCATTATAAAAGAGCTGATGCTGGAAGACGATTGCATGCAGATATAATGGATGTGTGGAGAGCAGAAAATGAAGAGTTTCTTACCGGGGTCTTCTCAGTTCAAGTGTACCTATTACGAACCAGTGATAACTAGCAGTGGCGAGGGGTGAAATTATGGCGAGGGTATAAGCCGTTCAAAAAAACACCGATAAATTTTATACTTAATTACAGTGTATTTTATATAAAAGTGGCTTTGAAATAATGAATCTGTGGGACTGGGATTTCTAAAAGGTAAGCCGATGGGAATCGGCTTGTATGGACCCTTCGCCACTGGTACTTAGATAGAGTCAAACTGTCGACGTTCATAAATGCCTTAAACAGGGCCTAAACTGAATAAATGAGTTTTGAATGAGTGAATGCAAATCTCCGGAATTCGTCCGATTAGAAAAATTCCTTCACTAATAGGAAGCTGCATTATCCCCGAAGTTAAGGCTACTTTTTATCCCGGGAACGCGATTGAATACTCGGGGGATAGCTAGTCTTTAATAATAAAATTGTCGTTGATTGTATTATTGGTTCTAATTTCAATGGTTGTAATGGAATCGCGCTTGAAACTAACATAAATTATCCTACTTCTTTACATAGTATAAAATGATAACGATCCGCTGTCTGTTCGCTTAGATCTTTTAAACTACTTAACGGATATTATTGGTTCTAATTTCAATGGTGTTTGTTTGGTTTAAGCACAGAGTAATAATATATTGATTTAGGTGATATATTTAGAAGATTACTTGACTATTGGCTATAGGACTGCTGCTTGACTGCTTGTTATGGGAGTATTGTAAGAGAGATGAAAACAAAAGTGCATTATAGGTATTAATGTATATGTTTAATTCATGAGATAAATATAGGCACACAAATTAAAAGTGGCTCTTAACTTTGAATACAAAGGTAAAAAATGGCTAGGTAATTAAAAACCCACTCGCCTTGAAATATAATAACATTCTTCGTTTCTTTGGCTAGGTACAAATAATAGGTAGCTGGCACTAAATAAAGGGGGGAGGTGTGCATCTGTCTATGGCAACATAACTCCTGAACAAAGTATCCGCTCAGTCATTTGATCATCATCTCTTTTCTAGTGTATCGGGGGTTTCTTTTTTTATTTCTCCTATAAATGTTTTTTTTTAATAAATAATTTAACAAGTTCTTATTTCTAACTTATTACTTACTAATTAAATTCTGGAAATGCCAGCAACAATCCAATATATTTTTCACTTGTAATTCATATCATTGTTTTATAAATAGTTATAAGCACTAAAGTTATTTATTTTCACCCATTTATTTTTATAATTAAAAACGTTTCTTATAAAATGACACGAACTCTAACATTTAAGAAAGAGCGACTGTAACGCGCCGAATCCCGTATAACACTAACATGACCACAAAAGGTTCTATAACAACCAGACCACTTTAAAAGTCCATCTAATCTAACAATATGCTACGGCTGCTACACTTTTCAAGTCCGTCGTGTTTTAAGGGCTATTAATGTAAACTGGTTCTTAGGTGTGTGGATAGAATTATCTTTTTCTACTATGTTATCTGTAATTTTATACTTACGAAATATTTGGTAACTTTATATGCATTCAAACGGGTTTTTTAGCTCGTGAAAGACGCAGTAGAGTGATTTGCATGTCTCCACACCCACCAGTTGTCTCTAGAAACCGATTATAAGTAGATAGCTTGTAGATAAGTAGATACCTATATCTACTTTAAGCGAATGACCCGATGAATTAACTGACGAGCAAGCGAGGGGAAATCCTAGTAAAAAAGATGTTTAATATTTTATAATAGAAATTTCAAATTTTTAAACGAAACAGTTCCTACATCAACATTCGATATCGAGAACCTTTCTGCAACACGCCGCTGGGGCAGAAAAGTTCTCGAGTGGCGACCACGAACCTGACGACGCAGCGCGGACCGACAATCTTGTGAGGGTCCCGGAAAACCGCTGGATGCGGGTAGCGCAAGACCGGCCATCGTAGTGATCCTTGGTGGAGGCTTTTGCCCAGCAGTGGAAGTCTTTCTTCAGCTGGCATGAGTTCCTACAAAACTCGTAATAAAGAATGCCGAGAAAACCTTAATTTAGAATTATTTTAGAACTATCAGTTCTCATTTCATTAAATCGTCGCCTTAAAGCAGGATGCAGGCGCTCTACATTTTGGATTGACAGATCATAGCGTCGTGTGCATTTCTTGTTGGCCCATCATTGATATGTGGGCCATCATCAATTAGATTGCTAACTATTATTATTGAACGCCATGAGACACAGACCTTTGTAATGTCAAGGGGTCAATCACACTAATATTATAAATGCGAAAGTTACTTTGTCTGACTCTCTTCTCTCTCCAATCTAAATTTTCTTAATAAAAGTAAACCGCTAACTGATTTACCCAGTTATCTTATAGGTTTCGAACTCACGACCGTTACTTTACTTATAGAGGTCAGACAAGTTTTACTCAATTTCCTACTTAAATCAATAAAATTCAATATAAAAAAGGTGTCAATAAAATCTTGATCAATCATTATTAGGTATTTAGCTCTCAGGATTGCAAGTTACCTCACGATATTTCCTTCACCGAAATGCCAGAGGTGAATCCATGGCCATAAAAAATATAGTTATAAATTATACTTAATAACCCCGTTTTCGTAGGATCTTATGCATTCCCGGAATTCAATTATCTTACATATATTATTCCAGGATATGATCTTCTATGTGCCAAGTTTCATCCTTTGTTTAGTCGTTGTTGCGGACTCTATCATTCACATAATTATTATAGTCATTGTAGTAGGGTTTTAGTGAGAACAAGATTTAAATTAAGCGGGAGTTTCTTTTTATTTCAGTTTTTTTGACAGCTTGCAACACTTTTGTGATTATTTGTGAGAAGGTAAGGTGATTTAGTATTCAAATTCAAAACCAATATTAAAACATGTTGAAAATATTAAAACAGTAAAGTTAAAGAATCTTTGAAGTGGGTTAATAGGTACTCTACATGAGCACATCACGAACGCATTCGTGGCATGAACGAAACGTCAATTATTTTGACATTGACATATCGTCCGTGCGTCGAACGAGAAAGTGCGTAAATTTGTGTGCGGTAAAGTGGATTTTCAATTTATTTTGAGTGAAAATTGGTGAAAATGGCTACGGTCGAGGATCTACAAAAGAAAGTACAAGAATTGGAGGCTAAATTAGCTGCAATCCAGGGAAATGTGGGCCCAGGTCGACAGAAAATCGACGTCATGTCTTCCGAAGTCGTCGATTCTAATCCATACAGGTAATTTGTCCTAACTTTAAAAAGTAATTTAGAAAATTATACGATAACTTATTCTCTAGTATGTGAACTAGTTCATAAATGTGTTTAGAAGAAATTTTGGTTAATTAATATGTGATTTCGAGGTGAAAAGTGTTACAATATGTTACAGTAATAAGCTTGTAACTAAAATATAAGGTTCAGGATTACATAGAGTACAATAGAGTAATTTTATGGATTTTTACTTAATTATGTTCTTATATTATTATATTTATACATTAATCGTATATGTCAATAATATACCTTACCTTATACGCCCCAACCGAAGCCTCCACCTTAAGATTTAGACCAATTTTTCCATTTTTTAGTGCTATTTCAGTATTAAATAACAATGTTAATTTTAGAAAAATCATCCAAATCTTGAGATAGGTTCTGTTTAGTAGAAATTTCAGGATAAATGCCAGAGTATAGCTTTTTACTTTTACCTGTACAATAACAACTAATCACTAGTCATGCTGCATAGTGAGTCATCCAAATGAAACTGGTTATTAAGTAAATAATAACATGTTATTAATTAATTTACAATCATATTGATGTCTTTATGATAAATTGTCTATTGCATGAGCTCATCACAACCTAAACATATAAAATTTAACTCCTATTATTGATTTGTAGTTATGAAACCTTTATTTTATTTTTTTGTATTTAATTTATAAACAATGTAGTTAACCCTTTCCCGAAATTCTCAGATAGTAATGCAACAGATGGTGAAAAGGATACCTATTGTATATGCATTAAAAAAACCAGCACACTCTCTTACTCACAGACAACTATCCCTTTTACACCAGCCATTTAAGTATACAGGTAGCTGAGACAGACTTTAGTAGCATGTTTATTATTCAGTGTTATGAATCTATACCGTATACTATAATAAAGCTGAAGAATTTATTTGTCTGTTTGAATGCGATAATCTCTGGATCTATCAGTTGGATTCGAAAAAATATTTGACCAATGGAAAGCTACATTATCCCCAAAGGTTATAGGCTACTTTTAACCCAGGAATGTAAGTGACACAGCAAGGAACAGCTAGTATTTTATAATTGAACCTTAATCTTATGTAAGTAATTTTTTATACATGTTTGGTTTGTTTTAGTCGGTTAATGGCACTGAAGAGGATGGGCATAGTGGACAACTATGAGAAAATCCGAGAGATGTCAGTGGCCGTAGTGGGAGTAGGAGGTGTGGGCAGTGTCACCGCTGAGATGCTCACCCGCTGTGGTGTTGGTAAGGTAAGGAGATAATTATGCACTAAATTTGTGTTGTATCAAATGGTTTTGTAAATTCATCACATTTCAATGTTTAATGATACTATAATCATAGAAAGTATGAATGTTAACACCTTTGTAAAAAGCAATGGAATTAAAAAGTATTGTAACTTGAAATTAAAAATAATCAACTTTAAAATAAAAGTAAAAGACAATAAAATATATGGGACCACCTTGGAGCTATTATATACAGAACCCAACGCAAAAAGAACAAAGATAAAGAAAAACATACAGCAGAATTAAGAACCTCCTCCTTATTTTTTGAAGGAGGTTAAAATGATCTCTCTTCTCTTTCAAAGCGGTTTGTCCTTCTTTTAGTGGTTTGATACGAAGCAACAGTTCAATGTAATTTTTGCCATTTAGAAAGAAAGATTCCACTCATAAGTTCACTCCCTCGCATTCCAAGATGACAAAAGTTGACAAAACAATTTGTATTCCCAGCTGATCCTGTTCGACTACGACAAAGTGGAGCTAGCAAACATGAACCGTTTGTTCTTCCAGCCGCACCAAGCGGGTCTGAGCAAAGTGGATGCAGCCGCTGCCACGTTGCAAAACATTAATCCTGACGTGGCTATAGATGCTTATAACTATAATATAACAACTGTGGATAACTTTCAGAAGTTCTGTGACACAATCAGGTACAGCTGCTTTTTATTATTGCATTGTAGAACTGAAGGTATCAAAATATTTTTTTTTTTATATGTCGAACTTTACTTATGAATAGTCTGATTAAAAAAAATCTGTGTTCGTCTGTCTTCTGTGTGCAATGTTGTTGGCATTTTGGTAAAGTTTCTGATATGTTTAGAAAAAATAATAATTGCTTTTGTTTCTGGGAACTTATTTTGAAAATTGCATGTGGAAAAACAAAGTTAACTAGCTAGCTCATCAGTGATCACCGCTGTTAGTAGTAAGTATATAATAGCAGAATGACAAACTTAAAATACAGAAATAAAAAGTCAATAGCATTGATCAGTTCAGATCTTTTTTGTACTGTGACTCCCTTTACACGTTGTATTTTTTTTTGCAGCTACTTTAGATTCATGCGTGTAGCTTTAGAACGTGCCATATTTTCTGGCCTAACTTTTATATTTTCACCTTCAGAACTGGCAGCCTAACCTCCGGCCCAGTGGATCTGGTCCTGAGTTGTGTGGATAACTTTGAAGCGCGAATGGCTATTAACACCGCCTGCAATGAGCTCAACCAGAAGTGGTTCGAGTCAGGAGTGAGTGAGAACGCAGTCTCAGGGCATATACAGTTCATTATACCGGGAGAAACTGCGTGTTTTGCTGTGAGTGCTTATTTTTTTTAATATTTTTTTTTTGCATATTTTTATGTAATCTCACTAAGTTTGTGAGTATAGATGAATGTTTGTTACTCTTTCACGTAAAAACTACTGAACGGATTTGGATGCAACTTGGCACACAGATAGATCATACCCTAGAATAATATATAGCCTACTTTTGATTCCGGTAAAACATAAGATACCTCGGAAACGCGGCTGAAACCGCGGGGCGGAAGCTAGTTAATTATAATTTTGTATATTATATAATCTTGATTATTTTGTTTGATGATTAGGCTGAAGTTGGCAAGTGCCTGATATTATCAGAATATAAATTAGTAAAACCCAGTCTCTACATAATATTAAATATTATTTGATGATAAAAATGTTAGAATGAGCCTAATTTTCAAAATTTCTACATGGTTTCTAAAATTTTCTAAAGGTGTAGCATACACGCGCATACCTACCTACTATTTTATAATAAAATTAGATGTTATTATAATATAAGGCTTCCTATCTCCTAGTCTAGCTAGTCTAGGGGCTAGTACACATATTTTTTAATATATTAAATGATGTAATCATAAATTAAGACTTACATAAGTATGAATGAATGAACCTATATACTTACTAGCTTCCGTCCCGCGGTTTCACCTGCGTTCCCGAGGTCTTATTTTCCGGGATAAAAAGTATCCTATGTCATATGTGTTAATCCAGGTTACCGCATTTATAATACTAGATCCCGCCCCGCACACACATAAAAAGGATTTCTTCATTTAAGATATTTTAACTTCCACGAAGTTAGTTTGCATTGAACCAAGATAATGGCGATTTCATATATAGGGAAACTAATATTTTCTTGTAGAAAGAAAAAAAAACTTTTGGATTAATATTCATAATTCAAGAAATCAAATGTCAATTGTTTTGTGACAAGACAATTGACATTTGATCCAAGACAATGTATCTTCCAACAAAGAGATTTAGTTTTCTAGTTCTAATGAAATTGAAGTTCTTAATCCAAAAGTACTTTAACTTGTTCATTCAAGAAAATGCAGAATCAATGTAAGAGATGATATTCTTAGTTCAATATGATAAAAATGTATAACAAAACAGAACGACCTTGTTTTGAAATTGGTTTTACTTGGATTTTGAAAGTGATACATATCTTAAGATTTTTTTATCTTCACATGATATAAAACATTCTCAGTTTAATTTGTTATTATATTATAATAACAAATAAAAGCCTTGCATAGAGAAATAATAGATTCTTTCAAGATTTCAACATTTTTGTGTAAGTTTCTGAAATCTTCTGCAGAAATAAAATATTCTCATTGTAAAATTATTTGTCCTACCAACAAAAAGGGTTTTCTCATTATGAGATAAATTTTACTTGTGGCAAAACGTAACGATTTTTTACTAAACCGTAACTATCTTGGATGTAGTAATGTTACTTTCTTCTGAGAATTAAAGGGTTTTTATTAAATCGTAATTATCTTGGATGTAGTAAAGTTACTTTGTTCTGAAAAATAAAGATCTCCTTTCAATAATTTGTTCCTCATTGTGAGATTTTTGGCATGCTTGTATAGCTAGATATATATTTGCTTAGTCTAAATTTAAGATTATATTAGTGTAAAAACCATAATTTCTTTGCCATAATGTAGGTATTCGTGAAAATAAAAAATAAATCTTTTTTTTTCTTTCGTACACATCTAAAAAATGTTATGAATTTTCACGAATACATTATGGTTTTTACACTCATATAATCTTAAATTTAGACTAAGCAAATATATTTCTACCTATACAAGCATGCCAAAAATGTCACAATGAGAAACAAATTATTGAATGGAGACCTTAATCAAAACAAGCTAACTTTACTACTTACATCCTAGATAATTACTATATAATAAAAACCCTTTTAGTCCTCGTACAAAGTACCCTTACTACATCTAAGAAAGATACAATTTACTTTCTTTTTACTTCACACAATTTTTTCAAACAAAATGAAAAACAGGTTTGAATATAATGGAATCTATATTAATAGCTGGCTGTACACACGAATAACATCATATTATTCAAGTAATAAAGACATATCTCACATAATGTTATTAATTTACACATAATTTAAAAAAATAGGAGAAACTGATTTTAAATTCTCATATAACACTTACAACAGTCAATAATATTTATTAATTACAAAATTAAAAATTAAAATAATAGCCTAATAACTATCTAAAACTAAAATGATAATTTAGATACTTTTAACATTATTCTTTAAAAGTTGGCATGCTTATGTCGACTTACCTACAGTAAATATGTCTAACATTATAAAACTGTCAGTACAGTATAATTAATAATAGGTCATTGAATTATCAACACATTAGGTTGAAATATCTGCAAATTCCCTTGTAAAATTATATTGAACATTTAACTTGTTTGCTTGCAGAAGCCTTCAGCTTTTGTTCTTCTATTTTTGTATGTAGGAATATCACCAGGATTCTAAAAATAAGACAATGTATTAGAATGTTGATTGATCAGATCGTAGCGATATTATAGAAATGACACCTAGATTAATGTATGACAGACAAAATAAAACATAAGAGGTGGATGAATGCATATGTATTGTAATGAAATGATCATATTCTAAAATAAATAAAATACTTTGGGGATGTTCTAGGAACGTAGTACCTACTGTATGTATCTAAATGTATAATTTCCAAACCGGTCTAGGCGTCTGAGTAATCGGGGATCGAACATGAAAACAAAAGAATATGATTGATTCCAACGAATTGAGAACCTCGTAATTTTTTGAAGTCGGTTAAAAATAAACTTATTGACTTACTTTCACTGTCCAATTTTTCTAAGCCTTGCACAATGCTGAGCAGATTTTCGTTTACAGGTTTTCTTAATAAACTTCTTTAAATAACCTATAAAAAGTTGTTCGTTGCGTGGGACAGCAACGCACAAGCTTTTACTGCGAGGGACACCTTGTCCATTGCATTAAAAGCATTTATGCAATTTATATTGGCCCTAAACTGCCTCTGCGCGCACATATGGAGTTGCTTGTTATCACTTTCTACTATAGGCTTCTGCTTGCAGAACTTCTTCTTGCATCTTGCTTTCAAGATGTGCACCAACGGCCGGCCGGTCACGGAAAGAATGGACATGGTGGCCGCTCGCTGGTTGCGCGGTATTGTCTTGACAAAAACATATTTTGTCTGCCGTAAACCGTAATTCCTTTAATCTAGAAAATGTATCTTACTATAAGTTATTTCGTTCAATGATATGAAGCAATAGGAATTGTTAAGTTAAGACAACATTGTTTATTCCAATTAACATACTATAAAACTACAATGAAAGAAGACTATCTTAATTTAAGATATTATTACTTTGGAACTTAATAAAATAATATTTTCTTGCTTAAATAACATAATTCTTCATTTGAAGATTAAATTTTAATAGATTAAATTGTTTAAAAATGTTGAAATAAGATTTTTTTTTGTTTTTAAACTAAAACTTTGTATATTTGCTTTGAAACAAGTTTTCTTTAAATGTCAAGTAAAATATTTTATTGTACAAAGAATAATATTTTCTTGGAGAAAATATATATGACTTGAACAGAAACACATTCTCTTGATATTAAGAAATATTTCAAGACATATTTTATTCTTAATTGGAGAAATCCTTTTTATCTGTGCAGTTTCACCCGCGTTCGCGGAATAAAAATTAGCCTATATGTCATTCCAGGGTGTGATCTATCTATGTGCCAAGTTTCATCCAAATCCGTTAGGTAGATTTTGCGTGAAAGAGCAACAAACTTTCATACATACAAACTTTCACGTTTATGATATTAGTAGAATTATATCTGAAGCTTTATGTACACTTGCGCAGTGTGCGCCGCCGCTGGTGGTGGCGACCAAGATCGACGAGCGGACGTTGAAGCGCGAGGGCGTGTGCGCCGCCAGCCTCCCCACCACCATGGGCATCGTCGCCGGCTTCCTAGGTAAAACCACACTCTACCACACCCTACCACATTCTACCACACTGTGCCACACCGTACCGCATCAAACTCATACCTCATTTATTAAGTTTAGGCCCTGTTAAGGCACTTATGAATGTCGATAGTTACAATTTTTACAATAGACTCTACCACACACAGCACACCACAACCCACAGATTTTTTTTTATACTACTACCACAGAGAAAATAATATACAGTCGACTCTCGTTAATTCAAACCAGATTTAGAATAAGCCAGATACCGAATGTTCATTAGATTGTAATGGTGGTAAACCACAAGGCCTAGAAGGGAACAGAGTCTCAAGTGCAGCTGTCGGAACACACCAGAAGGTGCTTGGCGACGGATTTTCAACTTGAGGGTGGTAGTCAGCCTGACGGGTACTACAAAGTATCCTACCATTGTGCTATGATTTCCTCACGATGTTTTCCTTCAGCGAAAGAACAAGTTCATTCAAGGATTCGAACCCGAGACCTACGTCTCTGCATTCGACGTCACTACCACTGAGCTATCATCGCCTTCGTTTGTGTCAAACTTGGCTTCTTTTCATATTTGGGGTACGCTATAAAAGGATCGATTGGTAATTTGTGTTTTTTGTTTCAGTTCAAAACACTTTGAAGTATTTATTAAATTTTGGCCAAGTCAGCCATTATTTAGGATACAGTGCACTCACAGATTTCTTCCCCATGATGGGCCTTAAGGTGAGTCCATGGTAATATTCATTAGATAGAAGAGAACCACTGAGGTATATTACTATGTATAGAGAAGACGCCACATATAACCACTATGTTCCGTTCAAGTGCAGCCAACCGGCCGCACTTCACTTAGTTGCTTGAACACGAAACGCGTAAGCGCCATGAAAATTACGGCGCTTACGACTTTTTTGGTCGCGAAAAAATTACACCCTAAAAGCGTTCTAAGTCCGAAAAAATTTCGCCTGACGTCACGTACACTTTTTACAGAGACGTGACGTCACAAGCCACCACTGCTGAATTTGATGTTTTTATCTTTTAAATTTTTAATGATTTGATAAAATAAAAAATACGTATCCAATATTTTTTGATAACCTAACTGACGGACCAAACAGAATTAATTATTTTTTATCCAGTCATCATCACTATTATCTATATAAGTATATACCTATAAAAAAGTAGTATATCAGTTATCTGGTTTCCATAGTACAAGTTCTGCTTAGTTTGGGATCACATAACCTTGTAAAAATGTACCAGGATATTTATGTCCCAGAGTATTCTTGATGACTCACTTATGAAGGAATTTGTATTGATAATAATTGATATAATTTATTTATAAAATTCATAGGTAGAATGCTACACCTGCCTCTACTATTGATAATATTTTCCTGTCACCCAAAGGTTGCCTGGAAGAGATCGCTTAAGCGATAAGGCCGCCTGTATTGTACTCTTATTATGTACCATTATTATATAGCGTCATCTGTTGTTTAAGGTGTACAATAAAGAATATTCTATTCTATTCTATTCTATTCTATTCTATTCTATTCTATTCTATTCTATTCTATTCTATTCTATTCTATTCTATTCTATTCTATTCTATTCTATTCTATTCTATTCTATTCTATTCTATTCTATTCTATTCTATTCTATTCTATTCTATTGAATGCAGCCAAACCCGCAATGCGACGATAGCCACTGCCGCATCAGACAAGCGGAATACCGCGCGCGCCCTCAAGTGGAACTAGCCACAGAAGTTACCGAGGATGTCGCGCCCGTACATGCTGATAATGAATGGGGTATGTATGGAACTAGTAGCAGTGCCGCGCGCGCACTCATTTACTGAAGAAGCACTCTGCACTCTCAACCTCATTGCTACTGAGACTGACCTGTTCCACTATACCCTGAGTGAATTCACAAGGATATCTACTAAAATTATAAGCTATACTGAATACTTAAATGTAAGTAGGTAATTATTAAGGTGTTGTAAATATTTAATAGTTAAGGGGGAGGCTTCGAGAGCGAAATTCAAATTTTATCACGTTTTTTGTAAATTGCAGCTCAGTTATAGGTCGTATGTTATCAACATGTTATTTGCGAGAAGAATGGTAGTATATTTACTGATTAATAACAAAATAAATCATCAACATATTCCTCCAAGGTATATTAGTAACATTTTCATGAAATAGTCGTATATGTAGTAATATACCTTGGAGGAATTTGCAAAAAACGTGATAAAATTTGATTTTCGCGCTCCAACCGACGCCTCCACCTTAAGTAAGTACTGTGGTAAGTAGGTGTATATGGATGTCGACCAGTGGCGAGAGGTGAAATTATGGTGAGGGTAAGCCGTTCAAAAAACACCGATAATTTTATACTTATTTACATTGTATTTTATATAAAAGTAGCTTTGAAATGATGAATCTGTGGGGCTGGGATTTCTAAAAGTTGTATGGACCCTTCGCCACTGATGTCCACACTACTATATTAGGGAATTTACCCTGTAAAAGTAGCTGTAAGAAATAAATAAATATTGTGTTCCTCGCTACACTTCCATCAGCTGGTGGGTTGATGGTATAATCGACTTGTAACAAAAAGAGTAAATCCTCCTTCAAAGACAATCTTAATACCTCTAAACGAGCAATTCGCAGCGAGCATATATCCATACTAATATTATAAAGAGGAAAGATCTGATTGTTTAATTGTTTGTTTGTACTGAATAGGCTCCGAAACTACTGAACCGATTTGAAAAATTCTTTCACTAATAGGAAACTACATTATCCCCGAAGGTTATAGACTACTTTTTAAGCGAGTGAAACCGCGGAGAACAGCTAGTAATACATATAATCTGAATCTAGGAAACTGCTCCAACGATTTTCATGAAATTTTGTATGCAGGGGGTTTCGGGGCGATAAATCGATCTAGCTAGATTTCATTTTTAGAAAACACGATTTACCAGAAAAAAAAACAGGTTATCCAGGTGCTGAAACTAATATGGGACTACTATGGAGCTATACTAACCCAACGCAAAAATAATTATTAAAATCGGTTGATAAACAAAAAAGTTTAATAAAAAACATACAACTGAATTGATAACATCCTCCATTTTTTTAACACTACACTATTTTTAGTTAGTAAGAAACAGTAATTAAAATTCACATGCTTATATTTTTTTTTTCTTGCAGGTATTAGTTTGGTAGACGAGAACACTCCTGATGATGACGACACGTCCAACCTGAAACTAGTCGATGGCGTCCAGGTAATACAAATATACTTGAAGTTTATTATAATACCGGTAGTAGAGTCTATTGTAAAACTGTAACTGTGACGTTCATAAGCGCCTTATTAGGGCCTAAACTGAATAAATGAGTTTTTGATTTTGATTTGATTTGAATTCATAGTTTATACCTTTTATACAGACAGCTATCATGGCGGCTGCAGGATTTATATGAAGAGCTCCCCGCCAATTATTTAACACTAGCTGTTCCGCGCAGTTTCACTCGCGTTCCCGGGATAAAAAGTATCCTATAACCTTCGGGAATAATGTAGCTTCCTATTAGTGAAAGAATTTTTCAAATCGGTTTAGTAGTTTCGGAGCCTATTCAATGCAAACAAACAAACAATCAAATCTTTCCTCTTTATAATATTATTATTAGTATAGATATTGATGAATTCGTCAGTCTGTTTCAGAGTAGAATTTGGTATTTGTACAAAAATAAAAAATAAATATGACTGCTGTTATTTCAAAATGTTTTCTCAAAATTACATATACAGTGCGTGCGACAAGGATCTTTTGGCACGTCGACAAAAATGTCACATAGGAGATCTTAAATTTGCATTGCGTTCAAATGAACCTTATTGCAATGTTATATGGTTAATTTTCATATCTCTCTGGCTACTGGCCCCCGCGCCTTGCTACAACGTAAATAAGGTAGAAGTTATGATACATGAACCATGATAACTTGTTTTTCTAGCAGTCGGGTAAAAAGTGAATGTTATTTGCTTTAATGACAGGTAGCGTATAGCATCCCCGTAGACAACAGTACCCCAGAATCAAGCACAGGTGGCGCCGTGGCCGCCTCAGAGCTATCTCTTGAGGAACTCATGCAGCAGATGAAGTCCATGTAAATTAAGGTAAACATTTGATACTCAAAATTTTTGAGTAGAGAGTAGTTCAATAGGTATGATGATTAAAATAATCTAATTAGTCCGTCAGTTAGATTACCAAAAAATATTGGACATATATTTTTTTTTACTTCCGAAATTAAACAATAACGAAGATACAGTGCAAAATTTCGCGTGACGTAAAAAGAGTACTAACTTACAGAGAAGTGACGTCACAAGCCCCCTACTCCAAAACTTTGACGCGCCATTTCTTTTGTAATTTTTTATTGATAATAAAAAATACGTATTCAATATTTTTTGATAACATAACTGACGGACTAAACAGAATTAATTATTTTATACCCAGTCTTTATCCCTATATTGTAACTGTCGAATTTCATAAGGCATATCCACATGCTAAGCTGCGTTGCGAGGAATGTGTTTTATAAGCATCAATAGAATCACTTCATTTAACTAGCGTCGCTTAAGCTAGCATCTCTTGTGGATGCGCTGCCTAAGTGCCTTATTAGGGCCTAAACTAGTGCGATTTCGAGGATGGGATTTGGGATAAGAATGCAAATAAAAAAAAAGTTTTAAGTTTGCTGATTTCCATTCCAGTTGTGATTTCAGTAGCATTGACTTTAATAAATGACTTTGAATTTGCAGATTTATACGTCGATTGAGTGAATGTGAGGGATCTACGCCTCTCTATCTGCCATCGGCCATATATGCAGATACGTATGAATATAATGACGCCATTTTGATAGCACAACTACGAAGTATACAATGAAAGTATGTTAACTGTCACGGCTTTGGAATTTCCTTTACGTGTGTCAAAGGCTAAAGGAAATTTCCAGCAAATGTGTGGTCACAAAATAATGGTGCGGATTGTTTGCAAATTAAACTAATATAATCTCGCTTTGTCTCTTTCTAACAAAAAGTTCAAAAACTAACCCGACTACTTTATGTTCTTAGATTGCGCCATATTCAATTTAATGTGACGTCACATAGTCTATAACCAGCGGACGATCAAGACGCTTCCAACGTACCTCATTTGTCAAATTATGATAAGTAGATTATGAGGTACATACATACATACCGGTCAAAATCATAACACTCCCTTTTGCTTCGCCGTAGTCGGGTAGAAAAGAATAAAATAAATTTAGTCCTGTCAAATAATCCCGAATGTTTCTTTCAACGTCAATTTACGTCACGACTAATTTGACAGCATTAAATATTTTCGTATCCTTATTCAATAATGTTTGTGAGGAAGAGATGTGACGTTATTAAATTTAGTTTAGTTTGTAAAATATACCACCAATAAACGCTTGTAATGAAAAAATGACGAAATAAATATAAGTCTGCTTTAATAAAATAATGCATTCATAAACGTTCCAGCTATTTATAATTAAATTATATATTTATTTTTGGGTGGAACTATGCTTCATCGAGACTAGCTTTAGTGTCCCGGTTTTACCCGCGTTCGGTAGTTGTCGGGAAAGTTCGGGTAACGTAGTTGTTCCCAAAGGTAAACATCAAAAATGTTAGTAAAATAAAAAATATGTTGTGATCATTTTTTTTTGATGAATTTATTGTGATTTTTATATTTTATATTTATTGTTGTTAGTGCTATGTAAGCTAAGATTGAATATCATTATTATAATACTGAATTATAACATTATGAAGTTTTATCTTGTAATTAAATTATATGTCATCAGAGAGGAGGTCGTTTTTTGTCATTTCGGTGTATGACTTCAGTTTGGCGACGATTCTTGTACATGGAGATGGCAGGGTGTTGTTCTGAAACAATTATAGTATTTATTTGACCAAAGTCCAATTTCTTCTGATAATTTTCATGTGTGTTTTAGGGTTCCGTACTGAAAGGCAAAGTAACATTTTTTATATCGCTGCGTGATGTACTTATAAAATCTTCAGTTTCTGGAAGTTAACAGGAGAGGAACAAAAAAATACGTGTATAATAGGCTAGATGACAGTGTCAAAAATAAATGACCAAACACTAACCAATGCATAAAACATCTAAAAACACGTGGAAACATCAAATATGTTGTACATTTAATGCTTTTTATGATTTTTAATTACCAGTAGAACCAGTAAGAGTAGATCATTTGATGCTGTGAAACTATGACGTCATTAGGTTAGTATTTCATACAAAATTCCGTATAAACTATCGTTTTGACATTTATTAAAAAGTAGCTGATTTGATGTGTCATTTATAGCGCGATGCGTGCGGCATCTTTTTGGTAAATAGTACTTACTGGATTAATGTTTAATGGACTTGGGAACTCAGCTCCCGGAACGTACCGGTAGGTGCATGACGAATTTTGTGGTAGTCAACCAGACGGGTACTACAAAGTACCCTACCACCGTGCTTTGGTTTCCTCACGATGTTTTCCTTTACCGAAAGCTCAAGCTCATTGTAGGATTCGAACCCGCGACCTTCGTCCTTGCCATCTTATTAATTACCATTACCATCTACGCCACTGACTAAAATAGGGGGATTTAAGGTAAAAGTGGGGGGCTAGTGTTACCATGATATCGTGTAAGACTAATTGAGCTCTGTCGACGAGATGAGGTTCGATCCCGCTCGCGGCGGCGACCTGGTGCGCGAAGCTGGTGTCCACCTGGCCCTCGCTCACTCGGAATAGGAACACTGGCTCGCCATCTTGTAATATGTGTTCGAATCTCTGCGTATTATTCATAATTTGATATCGTTGCTATAGGTATTTTTCTTTATCTCTTTGTCAGTAAAACCTCCTTTAAAATCGGTTCATAAACAAAAAGTTATGCGTGAACAAAAAAAAAATCGAATTGATAACCACTTCCCTTTTTTGAAGTCGGTTAAGAAGGGAAAAAATGGTCAGCGTAATATGTACTTTTCTTCCGTTCAGCCCTTCTATCCGTCATATCGGCATTCACTCCTCTCTTACACATATCATTTTTCACACCATCCATATCGTTTTCAATCTTCCCCTTCCCCGTTTATGGTTATAACCATGTTATGTTTAATGAGTTTTTTTACCAAAATCTCACCATGATCAGTAATGTGGCCGATGGTGGTAAGCACACAAAACCTAGAAGAGAACTGGCTCTCAAGTGCAGCTGTCATAACACATTGGAAGATGCTTAGCTATATACTTTAAGGGTATACCTTCGGTTGGAGCGCGAAATTCAAATTTTATCAAGTTTTTTGCTAATTGCAGCTCAGTTATAGGTCGTAAGTTAAAGGAGCAATATGTTGATGATTTCTTTTGTTATTAATCAGTAAATATACTACCATTCTTCTCGCAAATAACATGTTGATAACTTACGACCTATAACTGAGCTGCAATTTGCAAAAAACTTGATAAAATTTGAATTTCGCGCTCAAAAAGAACGTTCCCCCTTAAACATGACACCCTCATGTTTAAAATCGGCGGTTAATTTAAAATAGCCAATCAGGCGGGTACTACAACCGTACAAGCGCATTGTAGGATTCGAACCCGTGACCTGAATCAATGGATGACATATTTATTTGCCTGAACATAGGGTACATTGTCATAATTAATATTTAAAAGTTTCACTTTGTGCGACCTGTGGTCGTGCAAATATTTATTTATTATTTTATTTTCCAGCGAAACTTACCAAAAATTTGACAATAGGGGTGTCAACGATATACTGTTTGATTTTGAAGAAGTGCGTGGAGAGGTACACGTGGGGGCAGCCCTCGTCTCTGAACAGTAGAGAGTTGATGCAGGCCGCCAGCAGCGCTAGTCCATCTACTTCAGACGTGCCTTTACCGAACTCGTCGATTATAACCAGTGAGTGTGATGTCGACTCTTGTAGAACTAGCGCCATCTGGGTTGTTATTAGGGAATATGCATGATTTTTTTTATCGCATTTCTTAACAAAAGTTGTCAAAAAGTGAAATTAAAATCGGCCAAGAAACACGGAAGATATAAGCATTTTAAACTACTAATTAGACAGAGAGATCGGACTTATGCTGTGACGTGTAATATGACGGCCATATAAACACCTACTAAATTCTGTATTGCTAGAAAGACATAGGAATAAATCTTTGATGGCTTATATATGGTTCGTTTTATAGTTATCCGAAAAATTTTTTTTTCTTACTTTTTCTTATACGAATGAGCTTTTTTTTAAAAAAAAAACTTGTAGTAATAGTAGTTAACGTAGTATACTGGGTTAATTTTCGTAAGTAGCGCTATGGGAACCCTGGAATCACGAGGTTTTTGTATCAGGGATTTCTTTAAATTTTCAAATTTATATTATGTCTGAAAAGTATGAATTTTTCGTCGATATTTCAGGGTCGGCTCCATAGTATATGGTTAGGTATGGTGAGTAAATAATCTCTGAAAATTTGGCCACTCCTTGTAAAATAACCCTGCATAATTAAATAGGTAGAACGTGTGAATTTCGCAAATTTGATGTAATTTTATCCAGGACTAGCTGTTCCCCGCGGTTCCACTCGCGTGCCCGGGATAAAAAAGTAGCCTATAAACCTTTGGAGATAATGTAGCTTCCTATTAGTTAAATAATCGAATCGGACCAGTAACTCCAGAGATTAGCGCGAAACAAACTCTTCAGCTTTATTACCTGTCTAAGATCTATGAGGAAGGCAGACATATGCGCAGCGACACATTCAGTAGAATGAATGCGAGTGTGCAAGTGCCGAATTACACCGATAGTGGCGGATTCCGCTGGTACGAAGCTGCCGATGTGCGCTAGGTATACTATCAGACCTAGGAAGAGATGGGGGTATTTAGAAACGCAATAAAATATAATAGAGATGATTATTAAAAAAATCTAATTAGTCCCGTCAGTTAGATTACCAAAACATATTGAACACATATTTTTTCTTTAATACCGAAACAAAAACAGCTTCCTATTATGTGACCCAAAGTGAAAACTGCGGAAAACCTAGATTTCCAACAAAACAAGATATCAAACTAAAAAATTATTTATTCAGTTTAGGCCCTGATAAGGCACTTGACTACCACCTACTTAAACTGAGAAGATACTCACCAATCTGCTTCATATAAACGGACTTCCCACTGGAGTTAGGTCCAGTCAGTATGTTGACATAAGGCCCGTCCCCACTGCGGGCGTCGTTAGCCACGAAGTTGTCGCTGGTGAGGATGTGCAGCGGGTGCCTGCCTTGCTTTATGTCTATTATCTTGTCTACTGTCAGAACGGGACGGGTGTAGTTGAACTCTTTGCACACTTTTGATATTGATATTAGGCTGGAAGAGATGGGTATGGATAATGGAGCTTCAGATATATCAGAGCATACAGATGTCCAAAAATAATCTGGTTCAGGACAAACAGACACGTACAACGTAAACAGTGACGTCACACGACTTTTAATCACTATCTCACAGTCATTTTTACAGACGGTTCGAATATAATATTAGATACTTATATTACGTGAAATGCAAAATAATAAATTAATGCATATTCCCCATTGATTAGGAACGAAGACCATATTAAGATGCTAAGAGAGGGATATGGCTAAAACAGACTTAGAAGAAAGAGATCAGATGATGGGTTAGTTACCAGTCCAGCTCAGCGCATTTGTCGATGACAGCGGCGAGGGTGTGCAAGTGTTCCAGAATGACGGCCGTCAGCCGCATCATGATGCGCGTCTCGTGCGCCACTATCTCTGGGTACGTGTCGCCTATCACCACGTCCAGTTCTGTCATGTCATAATGTTGATAGAAGATTAGGTTTCTGCCCTGTTGCTATATATCATGTCACCCGAAAGACGTCCACTGCTGGACAAAGGCCTCCTCCAAGGATCTCCACGATGGCTTGCGCTACCCGCATCCATCGGGTTCCCGCGACCCTCACAAGATCGTCGGTCCACCTTGTGGGGGGCTTGTGCCCACGCTGCGTCTTTCGTATCATGGTCGCCGCTCGAAAACCGACGTGCCCCAGCGGCCGTTGTTACATCTGTAATCTCCTGCTAAAATAAACTAAGCAAAAAACTCACCTTCGCAACCTTTAGTCTTGTAATGTATGTAGTCATTATTCTGAAACTAAAAAAACTATTTAGTAATACATCTTAAGATTGTCATATCGAAATACTGTATTAGGTCTCACCATAAACTTCATGTTGGGCAGTTCCTTCTGCTCCATAGTAAGGTTATCATCCCAGGCCTTGACCCCGAGCAAGTACCCTAGATGCGGCATGTAGAGCATGGTACACTCCTCTATGAAGGTGGGCAGTCGCTCCATCTCCACCTTTGCTGTCTCTGACATCAGCCCGTGTAGGCTTGCCATTGTTTGCTTCTCTGGTTTGCGACAGAGTTTAAGGGTTTTAAAAATGTATTGTGGTTTTGAAGTCTATAGAGGACATAAACTAGTCTGCAGGGCGATTGTGTAACTTGATTCCGATGGCTCTCGTAATCATCTTATAATTTTGGTATTGTCTATCTTAAGGGATCAACAAATAAACTGCGATTGTAATTACTTCTCATAATAATTGATCATTTGAAATTAGTAATCGGAATGAAAAACAGATAGACAACGCCAAAAATAAAAGATGATTACGAGAGCCATCGTAATCGAAATCCGATTACGAGGGAGATAGCCAATCGTCATGCTGGTTTATGTCCAGTGTCTGGTCTAAACATTTTAAAGACTAACTTTCCACTCCGTGATCTCTCACTCACTAGTTTACTCCCTCACGGGTTGGATTTTCAAAAATCCTTCGTTAGCGGATGCTTACGTCTTATTAGTTATAATATGCCAATTTTCTAAAGTCTGCTTGGATAACGAAATAATGGTGCCGATTCTATTGTTTACAAATTAAACCAATATTAGTCACGTCACCTCTCTTTCATTTAAGCCTTATTGAAAAAAGATTTTTAGTGCTGTCAGATTAGTCCATGTCATCGTAATGTATGAGTCAGCGATAACCCCACTAAAATTATCTTTCATTCCTTATATTGTATGCTAGAAAGAGATATAGTGAGATTAAATTTGTTTAGTTTGTAACCAACAGAATGGGGGCCAATGGTGCCGATTCTGTTGTTTACGAACTAAAATAAATTTAATCTCACAATAACTCTTTCTAATAGTACCTAAATATAAGAAAGGGATGCAAGATATTGTAGTCCTGTCAGTTTAATCCGATCACACATTTCAACGTGAATTTAAGCGCGATCTTTATTGGTCACGACTATTTACCCGTACATTACGACGGTGTGGATTAAACTGACAGCATTAAAAATGTTCTATATTTTTTCAATAAGGTTAAAATGAAAGAGGTGACTTGTCTAATATTAGTTAAGTTCGTAAACAACAGAATCGGCACCAATGTCGATTTAGTTCACTTGGATTGTAGAAGCTATTAGTTTTAGTGTAGACAATATGATGTTCCTTACTTAAATCTAAATCAGGGTCGACTCCTGCCTTCACGGTGAACTTGCGTTCTGTCTTCGACAAGTCGAAATCTATTATCCTGTTCATGTACAGAGCCATCTGGAAACAAACTTTCATCATTACATTTCAAAGCTCATTTTAACTGCGGTTTCACCCGCGTTCCCGGGATAAAAAGTAGCCTGTAATTTCATGGGATATAATTATTTCGGACGGAACTCTAAAACTTTTTAGTAAAATAAAAGTAGCCGGAATACTCCTGGAAGTCCCGTCAAAATCGATCCTGCCGTTTTGGAGATTAGCCGGAACAGAAGAAGAGAAGAAATTTTTTTTTTTTATATTAAGTACCGTAGGGTACTTACTCATAAATTTTGTAAAAATCATGATTATAGATATATTAATTTAGCAAAACTACATCTAAATTATAACTATACTAATAATAAATCTGAAGAATTTGTTTGTTTGAACGCTCTAATCTCGGGAGTTACTGGTACGATTTGAAAAATTCTTTCACTAATAGCAAAGTTTAAATAATATATAGGCTAATAGGAATCTACATTATCCCCGAATGTTATAGGCTACTTTTTGTCCCTTGAACGCGAGTGAAATCGCGGGGAACTTACTTTATATAAATTTAGTTAAACGCTATTATTTTGACATTACAACCACATGCACACTTTTTATTTATTTATATAGGTATAGGTAGGTAATGTGGCATCGAATGTAATTACCTCGTATAGTTTATTGTTGTCGCAAGATGCAAGTTGTTCAAGAAATTCGCTAGTTTTGCAGACGTTCTCGCACATCTCGCATATCAGCACCGCGTTGTACAATGTCTGCGCAAAGATAATTCTATACTCTGTGACTTTTAAAGGTTCATCTTGACCAAACAAGATAGATATTTTGTATTAAAAGTATTTTTTGTGATTTCAGGGTTGATACCACCATAATAAAATATGTTCTTAATTATGTAATAATCTCTACAAATTTAAAAGTTACCCAGTATAAGAGATTTGTTACTGACTTAATTACTGAATGTTATCCCAAGTAAAACAAGTAGAAAAGCTTACGTTATACAGCGATTTCCATTGATAAGGTTTTGCTGAAAGCGCTTTAATTTTCGCCAATATACCCTGAAATAATTAAATCTTACTTACTTGAATGAAAACTCAAGTTCATTGTTGAATTTGATGCGAGTTGTATAGTATCAATGCAACTAATATTACAAATGTGAAAGTTGGTTTGTTTGGATGTTTGTTGCTCAGTCACGCAACAACGACTAGGCGGATTTTAATAAAACTTGGCACATAGATAGGTATTTGATGAAAATTGGTACATATATGGTACTTTTCAACTCGCTAGTTTTCTAGACTTGTTAATATGTGAATAAGATTTTCTTAGGACTTTTTGGCGGGAACTTGCGAAGTGACGTTGCGTTTTCGTTTTATTTTCATAAAATCGTGTATTTTGAGTTTTATTGAATATTATCGGTGGTATTTTGTCCAATAAAGATCAATACAAGTGCATCAGTGAAGTGAAATGAAATGATTACGTGTATAGTGGCTTTTCAAGTTGTCTCAAGAAGTCCATGAAAAGTTTTAGTAGAACGGCTACCATTGTACTAAAACCTAACTATACTGACTGACTATGACTCGAAGAAGATTTAACATGACTTGAACTTTGAAACTTGTCGATTGACGAGAATTTTAAACATGAAGAATATAAAAATACCTACATTGCTCAACTTGACACTGGCAAAATACACGAAATGTGATGCAAAAAAAAAAAACAAAATATTTTCTTAAAAGGAAAACTGACTGACTGACTGATCTTTCAACGCACAGCGCAAACCACTGGACAGATTGAGATAAAATTTGGCATACAGGTAGCTATTATGATGTCAGCATCCGCTAAGAAAAGTTTTTTGAAAATTCAACCCCTAAGGGGATAAAATAGGAGATCCCGCGAGAAACCGCGGGGCGGAAAGCTAGTCTTCTTTACATAGTATAAAATGAAGTTGCTTCCGCTGTCTGTCCGCTTAGATCTTTTAAATATGATCGTTTAATCAACGGATTTTAATGCAGTTTTCAGCAATAGATAGAGTGATTAAAGAGGAAAGTTTATACATTCATTTTATAGTACAGAAAAGTCGAGAAAACCCGTGTGAAGCCGGGGCGGGTCGCTAGTTTAAAGATAAAGAGGAGACGGCCGTATGAAAAATAACTTAATTAAACTCACATTAACATTCTTGATGAAACGCAGCGAGGAGCAAATGTTCCTCAGCATGGGGTCGCTCTGTGGCCGCATGAAGTACGCCACCACGTCCTGCCGACGCTTCAGTGTTGCCAGATCTGACGTCGGGTGTTGCAATAACACCCTCATTGGAAATAGCAATACTTAACTGAAGAATCAATACAACGGTGTTCTTCAAATAAAGAGCTCTGACTGACGGTAATAAATACTGATTTATTACAAACATTACTACCCCTTGGAAATGTTCAGAGGCGGCGAGGAACTTATCAGTTGTACTGTCTGTCTATTTATCAAGTCCGAAAAAATCTCTAAGTACAGGGGGCCAATTCCACTAATAAATTTTGATTAGATTACATTTGGATCGCAGCTGAATGACGACTTTTGCACGGTTTGGTATTCCACTAATAAATCTGACAACGATGAACGAACGATGTTTCGGTTGCCAAGGGCAACAACGATTACAATCTAATCATAATAATCCAATCGTGGTTCGGTTTCGTTTATTTAGTGGAATACAGTTTTTAGTAAAATTTGAATTGGATAGGAAACGAACTTTAACTGAATCGAAATTGGATGTCAACCGTTGTAATTAAGGGGAATTGGCCCGCTGTATTCTCTATTCTGTTGTCTTCGCTACAGAATGGGGACACTTTATCTTTGCTTAGTTTGGGATCAGATCGTCATCAGAATCATCATCATATCAGCCGAAAGACGTCCACTGGACAAAGGCCTCCCCAAAGATCTCCGCGATGGCCGGTCTTGCGCTACCTGAATCCAGCGGTTTCCCGCGACCCTCACAAGATCGTTGGTCCACTTTGGGGGGGGGGGGGGGGGGCTACCCACAATGCGTCTTGCGGTGAAGAATATCCCATTATTATTATTAAATACTGAATGGATTTTCTGGATGTCATTTTTATGCTTAGTAATTTTTGAGTCTAAGTTTGAAGAGAGAGAGTTGAAGTCCCTTACCTCATCTTACTCTGTCCAACTTTAGAAGCGCACTTGCTGAACAAGTGGAATAGACTGAGACCTTCCTTATTGCTGCCTTGCACACCCTTCTTGAAGTTGCTCGGGTGGGCTATAGTGCTGAATATCTGCAGACCCTTGTATGTATCGTTGTCTATTGTTACTATGTCTGCGCTATAGAGGTAATACATGAAGAGATTTATTTTTTATTGATGACGTAGTCACGGACGAAGCATTCAGAGCCCAATGTGAACAGGGTTTTAATTGCAATTATCAGACAAACTTTTTACATGAGGATTATTGAAGGTGGTAGCTAAGTGAAGACAACAAAAAAGTATCTTACAACCGTGTTATGGTTTCTTAACGATCTTTTCCTTGACCGAAAGCTCAAACTGATTGTAAGATTGAAGCCTAGGACTATGAGGTCACGAGCTATACTTGTCTTAAAAGACAGATGTTCGTGAGAAGAAAGCTGCAAGTCTGCGGAGACAAATTTGCTTTGCGATTCCAAAAGATAAAAAATTAAGTAAATATTGCAATCTTTCTCCCTCACGAATCCATCACAGTTAGTGGTAATTGATCCTGGTCGACAACCTAAACACTGAATAAACAAACACTATTTACAATACAAGTCTTATATGTATATGTACTAACAGCGAAATCTTTCTCAAGCTCAGAAACTGTGGCTTGCTATGCAGATCTAGACTGAAGGAAGACCAGTTCATGTCCAGATATCTGAGTAGAGCTCCTAAAGCGTGCACGCTTTGTATCTGACTCAAGTCTACGACAGTCCGGAGGAACATAGTCCGCTCTTCGTCGGTACAGTCTGTGGGCTCGTTAGGGAGCGAGAGGGAGAATATGCGTCTCTTACATGCTTCGAAACCTGTTTGAAAACAATATCCCTCTTATACTATAGATCATTTATAACTTCTTGAAAAGCCTAAGAATGTGTATCTATCACTTTCTAACGTCATATGCGAAATAGAGACGGGACTAGAATAGTTGCCGAACAAGCTATCAGCAGGGTGATTGTGTCTAGGAATTGAATTTGAAGCTGTTTTTTTTGCGCGAGCGCCGAACCATCGATATGATTTTTTTTTTTACTATGTATGACCACAATCTCACCGTAGTCAGTGATGATTTGGCCGATGGTGGTAAACACACAAAGCCCAAACGAAAACTGGCTCTTAAGTGCAGCTGTCGGAACACAACGGATGGTACTTGGCGACAGATTTTCAACTTGAGGGAGCGCCAGCCAGGCGACTACCTACTATAAGGTATCCTCTTTCCTCACGGTGTTTTGCTTTCATTCAACATCAGTAACACTAAGCTATCATCGTCTTGAAACCTTAACTCTTGATCTTATAAAAAGGCATTATCATTATAAAAACCCTTACTATATTCTTTAGCGGACACAAACACGAGCTTGCACCTGCCCTCGTCATTGTTATCATTGTCAAAGACAGTCTTCTTGACGGTCTGCACGAAGGCTCCCTGAGTCTTTCCGTCGAGGAGTATCGCTACTGGCTCCACCTGGCGGAACAGGCTCGCGAACATCTGGTACTCGGGGGGACGGTCTACTATCTCTTCTAGGATGAATAGCTTTGGAATTTAGTTTGAGTTTAAGTTACATGAGATCTTTTCAAATAGGTACTTGGGAGATTGCGAACCGTATTGATTTTTTTATAATTCGTAATTTTGTGATTATATAGTGACTCAGGGTTATGACTATAGATTTATGTCATGCTATGTACCTATTCAAAATATTTACAGAACTGTACATTGCTTCCTTATGACAAATATCCGTTATTAATGAACCTATGTCAGGATTTAAATAATTTCAAAAGCAAAATTTAATACATAGAATAATCAATCGACGTCTCAGGCGCTAATAATTTATTTCCTTTCAATTAGTGCTTAAAATTTATGTAATAAATGATCCACCTTACTGAAATCTCAAGTTACTGTATGGTTCGAACATCACACATGCAAGTTATCAGGTTTACCTTTCCTAAAACACTCGCTAATTATTTAAATACAATTTTAAACGTTACCTCCCCAGTTTGTAGTGTGTAATGAGCGGCACCCAGCTTGCCCGACCGGCAGTAAACAGCCAGCAATCTCTGCCGAATTAATTACTTAATCGTCACGTCACGTCACGACACGAAGCCTAATTAATTACCTACTAGGTACATACATTACGTGCTTTAACGCGAACGTAAACAAGCTTGTTTATGGGTTTGGTTGAGTTTCTAGTCTTTGGGGATTCGCTTTATTTTACTATGCAACTTTTTTGGGTCTTCGTGATTTTTCATATTTAGGGTAGAAGTCAGCTAATTAAAGTACAGTAAAGCCATAAAAGCAACATACTTATGCTTACTGAATATAATTATGATATCATAGAAATACAGATCTCGCTCGATCTAAGAGAAACATTTTTTACAATGAATCCATAATAAACTTACTTCTTCAATAGACTCTTCGCTTGTTTCCTGCTGCGCTGTTGAATTCGGATTATCAGTGACTTCTGTGTTTCTGTGTTATTTTAATTGCATTTAAAATAGCCACAAGCTTAAATCAGGTGTATAATAATATGTGTACCAACCAAATTAAATTAGGTCTTATATAGCTTTACCTCCGACATTTAGATATCACGAACTGATTTTCTCTTCGATCGGATCCATCATTACTCGTTTTGGTTGTTGGTTGCCGTGTTTCAGGAGTTTGTGCCATCTGAGATGCGCTTTCATTCATTATGAAAACTTTAAACATAAAATAGAACTCGCAATTCCCGCGCCGCAATAGTAATCTTTACAATTTATTTGTGTACATGCAATGATCAGAAAACATACAGCCTAGTTTATAGAAAAATATTTGTATGTAACTGGCCTGTTTTTTTTTCAATAAATTTTTAAATGCCTTTAGCTTATGGTAATAAATAAACAACGTATTTTTTTTCCTTGTAAATGGCTGGTAATTTTTTTTTCAGACAAAAATTACCAGTATTTTAATTAAATCTATTTTCATTATTGTGAATAAAATACTAATAATTTTATTTTAGTCTGTGATAAAGGTTTAGTAAATATTCCGTCATAAGTGTTCTGTATGTAGGTACCTACATACGTTGTTGGTAAGGCACACCAACAACGTACCAACAAATAAATAAATAAATGGATGATGTAGGTAGGTAATTAAAATCTTTATTTCTTCACACTATCTACTTCACTATACTCGTAAGTTACAAAATACATATTATAAACTTTTACATACATCGATACTTACATCGATTTTGAACTTCAGATTAATACTTTCTTACAATGAATGATTATTGGATGTTATATCTTTTATAAAATATAATTTCGATTTAAAGTGCCGCTATAAAATATTTTTATGGTGACATGAGTTTTGTGATGAGTTACTTTTTTGTTACGATATCTCTGGTTATAACGATTATGGCAACATTGTTTCGTATTTTTTATTATTTGTATACCTACTAGTCGATCTGTATGCGCATTGTTTAATGTATCGAATATAAAAATGCACTACAGATAAAAAAAATAGTAACTCCTTCACGAAAAATCAATTCAATTACCTACTGATTCTGCACATATTATTTTTAGGTTTATTAATACATACTATAAACATGTTTGTATAAATTGTCTATTTCCTACCGCGTTTCGCCTTTTGCTAGTATAAAAATGTAAGTAATTATCTAATGGAAGCTAAAAATAAACCTCACTACAACACCCTAAATCAACAATAAGTAGAAATTTAATCTATTATCAAGATACAAACATTAGAAAGGCACTTACGGCGTAATATAAATTATTATAATATCTGATTATCGACTATCATGCTATCGATCGCATATGCATTGTTTCACATCCATATTTAAAAAAAAAACCTTATTTTTTTGTCTGGATGCAAGAATAGTGCGCTTACATTCTCCAATCCACTAAACGACCAGAAAGTCGCGTTCTTCAGCCGCATCTCGTCTAAAGTTGACGCGTATGTGTCGACACATATGGCCGATAGCTTCAGCAGTTGGGACGACCACAGCGGCCATGCAAGCTTGGACCATGGTGCGGATGGACGCGAAGTATATTTTCGCGCACCGAAGACAGGGGGCTGTGCACCAGATTTGCTGTAAAGTGAAAGTTGATTAGTTTTTTTTAAGGGGCTCCACTGAAAGTCTTTTTTGATGGTGATTGCCCCAACGAATCATTACATCAGTATTTTATGCCGTATTTTTTTTGTTTTCTTCCATCTCTTTTTGTGCTATTTAGTTATAAAAAAAAAATGAATGTTGTTTATTGTCTGTGCTTGTACTAATGATTTTGTTTTTTTTATTAGGAATTTATGTATTCCAAATATATCAGAGAAGACTTCTCAACGATTTAGTTGACTATTTTAGTATAAATATTTTTATTTTAGTCGATAGTCTTCCTAAAACTAAATTAATATGGGCTCTTACTGAAAGGTTCAGGGCTGTAGGTTTTATCGTACAACATTATCCGCTTACGATTATTTGAAGATTTTGAACATAAATGTAAATTAAATGTGGGGTTTTATTTTTAATTTAGTGATGCGTTTATAAATTAGACGAAGATTGAGGGTACACTTTATGAGGTAATTTCCTACCCTCTTTTTCGTAATCCTGCGTGCGGTACGTGTCAAAATACCGAAACGTCACTTACCGTAGAACATTGTAAAGGGAGGTCGGTGTCGCGCGCGCATTCGCCAGATTTATTTTTTAATCTATTATTATATTGCTAATCCTTGATCGTTAAAGAGTGTCAAAGTACTTTTTGTATGTGTTGCATAAAAACAAATCACAGTTAACTTATATTTTCGAAAAAAAAAAGAAATGTGTATCCACGGACGTTCAAGGACATCACCCGTGAGTACCTATCGCATGTTTTCTTTTACTTTATTACTATGCCTCTTTTCGAAAGCATTCTAAAATCGCAGATACCTACATAATATTTCTCGTGTTCAATATTTTTTTGTGTTATAGATTATTTTGTACAAATAGAATGTCTGAAAGTCTACTCCGAAAAACGATACACGATAGTTCGATCATCGTTGTCAAATTAATAACCAATAGAATATGACTATAAAAATCTAAGTAGGTAGTCCGTCAGTTAGATTACCATAAAATTGGACACATATTTTTAATTTAGTTCCGAAAACATAAATAACGAAGATACAGTGCGTGTACGTGGTGGTGACGGGGTGTTCCATATTTAAAATTTAAAAAAGACTATTAAATTTGGGGATCTGTAAAGCTATGACATGTACAGTGTACAACTTTTTACAGAGAAGTGACGTCACAAGCTGGGGTCTCTTGAACTTTGATGCCTTTGTAATTTTTTTATTGTTTTTTATTAAATACGTATCCAATATTTTTCGATAACCTAACTGACGGACTAAACAGAATTAATTTATATTTACCCAGTCATCATCCCTATCATACAAAATTTACGTCTCGTCAGTTTACCATCGAACTACTATCATGTATCGTTTTTCGGAGTAGACCCACAGATCATCCAGGTTATTATAACAATTTAAAATCACCCCTAACATCGATAGTCCACCTTCCATGCCCATGAAAGAGGTTTAATTCAAAGGTTTAGAATTTACCCTCCAATAAACATCTACGACATATTCGTAGCGGTTCGTAGCAGTGTCGTAGCAATCAAATATTTAGGGTATTTTGTTTAGACATTCAAAATAAACTAGCTTCTTTTGTACACATAACATTTAGATTTTTTAATAGGTAGGTACTTACTTAAGTTTCAAGGTCTTGATGTTTAATTATAAATCTTCTACGTATGTAAATGATATAAGAGGAAAAACTAACGAGACTGATTACAAAACCATGAAAATTGGAGATGTAGGTACCTATATATAGCTTTGTCTTAACCATCCGTGGAGTTTTCTAAAACGGTTTTCTGAATTTCAGCCCCAAAAGGTAAAATATCGCGCGGTGGATCTTTCCTTTTTTTTGTACTTGCGTGATATAGGTACAAGGTAATGCAAATTTCATAATTGTAGTGGACGTACCTACATGAAAGAAACTGAAATAGTAGGTAGGTATAATTACCTGTGAGTCATGAAATGCAAATTCCTACAATAGAATTTCTGATTTTATGATGGTGGCATACAAATTAAAATTAAAAATAGTTCAGGATTCTTTTAATTTCCTTTTACGTAACTATAAAAATATAATCATAATCTTTTTTATTTCATACAATGAGTCTGAGAAGGTAAAATCTGATGGTTGAAATTGGTCAAAGAATATAAATAAATCTTACAGCTCTGTTTTACCCTCTCTCTCTCTAATTCGACCAATAATAGTCGCGGATTAATTTCATCACGTCATATTTCTTTCATTTCCTGTTTTTCTAGTTGATGAAGAGATATTAACGTATTTTTCCTTTTTAGAAGATTTTGTGTCGGGGGTTTCTTTAAATTTTGAATTTACATATATTATGGTTACAAAAATGTCCAATGTGTAGGTAAGGATGGCGAGATACGCGATGACAGAAGGTAGTAGGCATAAAACAATTCCTCAGAAGTCGTCAAAGTTAAAAGAAGCTGTCTATAACGAAACTTACCTCGAAAGCGAGACAGGCGAATCCGCAGCCGAGCAGCAGCGCGCACGGCGGCGCTATAAGCACCGAGAGCACAGTGTAGCACCAGTTGCGCGTCTGCCTAAAGCACGCGTGGGACAGCCGCCATGCGCACTCTGGGCTCCGCGCGCCCTCCGGCTCGCCGATTATGTCGTCCCATACTATCTGTTTATGTTTAAAATATATTCAATCTTTAATGATTAGCGTCTAGAAGACATTTAGGCGACATACGAGTACCCAGCTTTCCCTATGCCTGCAAAACGTATGAAGTTACCCTTTGACCTGACATTGATGTCTTAATTAGAACCATAGATGAATATTATACTCTTAGAACTTGAGTGATTTTGAATATTGCGGACAGTATACATCATTGTCATTAATACAAGAGATAGGTATTTTAATTCTAAACAGTAGGTATGTAGTGCGTATTTTATAACAAGTTTGTATGGTTATGTCTTAGTGTTATTTTTCATTCTAAAATATTTATGATTTGTATAAGGTACCTATAGTTCAATGCCCTTTGGTCTACATACCCATTTAAAATCAACTGTAATTTCGAACTTATATTTAAATGTTTAGCGTTTAGAAAGACTGTATTGACGCCATATGATGAAATCTATCAAGTTACCCTTTGGCCTAACTGTCCGATGTCTTATATCAAACAAGCAGGCAGACAATTAATTTTCAATGTTGTCTATTATCATCATCAGTCTGTGGACGTTCACCGCTGGATATAGGTCTTTCCGCATCCATCGGCTATTCACCTGGTAACAGGTCATTGGTCCATCCTAGTCCATGTAGAGAGAGTGCTGCTTCGCTTGCCTATACGGTCAAGAAGTCTAAGAAGAATCGTCTAGTCGTAGATATTAGCTATACCGAAGGGATTGTCAATGGGGTTTACATAAAAGTTTTGGTATAATGTAGGCTTAGGTTTTGTAAATGCATGTCAGCGTGTCAATGTCGTGTCAAGTTTAGACGCTTTCAAAGATTATCTATTGTTGAAATGTGTATCATTGAATCCATTGCTTTGTAACGTTTCCTTTTGAATATATTGGTTTTCATATTTATATTTATAGAGTTATTGTAAAACACCTGCAGCACTTAAGGCGACGATATATGTGAAATTATGATTCTAAATGTAGGTTTTCTCTGCATTATTTGTTGCAAGAAATTTGTAAAAAATATATGTTGAACTATAGAATATATGACGAGGAATATAAATATTAACATACATTCTGAGATCTAATAGAAAGGTAATAGTTCTCTTACTTTAAAAAAAAGTAGGTAATTGGTTTCTTTTTAAATAGCATTTAATTAAACTGTATTTTTTTACTAAAAGTGCTATTCCCTTGTCTCGCATTTTTAAGGCGAGTCACACAGTGTTAATCGTAACATACTATAAAGCATGCTTATTTCACAATTTTATAACATGATATTTAATCTGGACTCACCCTTAGACAAAATCATTCTGTAATTTTCTGTACAGTCAGTCAGCGTCGGTAGTAGTAAAGTAGGTACTTTAGTGCCGTGTAAAATTACATAGTAATACTTTTGTTTTTCTTTTGTAAATGATTCCTTGTCTACAAATTACAAATGCCCAAGTAAAGAAAATAAATCCAATTAGAGAGAAGCGGCGGCAAATACCCATTCGGGCTTATTTGCTGCCCAGTGAGTGTTGGTCACGCGATGACCCAATGTCAGAACTGAATTTTCAGTTTTTTGACTTATGATATTAGCGTGTCCCATTTTCTAATTCTTGAAAACGTAAGCTTTGAACTTTTGACCTATTCATCTAATCTTAATATTGTAAAAGGAAAAGGTGACTGACTGACTAAACCAGAGGTACCCAAAGTGGGCCAGACGGACCCCAGGTGTTCACGGGAGACTCGACGGGGGTCTACGTTGGCTTGAAATTTTTAGTCGAGTTTTGGGAGTATGGTAGAAATGTAGCTGCAGAGGGGTTCACAAGAACCAGCTAAATTTTGAAAGTGGTTTATAAGAAAAAAAGACCGGGAATCTCTGGACTAATCTATGAATGCACAGCTCAAACTACTGGACGGATCGGGCTGAAATTTGATTTGGCATACTTAGCTATTATGATGTAAGCATCAGCTAAAACAAGATTTATTTAAATTCACCCCTAAGAGGGGATCACGGGAAACCGCGGGGCGGAAAGCTAGATGTAATTATAAATAGCTTATTTTTAAGCATAAAATATAACCGACGAGGTGTAGGTATCCGTCTAACATAAGTTTGACACGAAGTAATCTCACGAACGGGGTGTAAAATAATAATGTTGATTGTTTGGCTGGACGGACGTTGATTTATTAGGTAGTTTCTCGACATAGTTAAGCAAATATTGCTACTATATCTATGTTCATAGGATTGATTTATTTTATATACCTTTATATAGTTATGTAGTTCACCTAACACAATGTAACTAACATTGTGTTAGGTGAACTACATAACTAATTTCTTTGAATTCAGTAAAATAAATATAGGTGTCAGAACAAACCCGCGTTATTAAATTCTTTGTCGGTCTGTAAGTAGGGTTGCCAATGCCATCTCTAAAATCTGCTAACCAGGACAATTATCTAAAACCCCGGATTTTTATGCTTTATACTCGGACGTGTCATTTTTGAGCTTTATACTCGGACGTGTCATTTTTGAGTTTTATACTCGGACGGATTTTTTAGGACAAATCTGGGGAAACCCGGACAGATGGCAACCCTATCTGTAAGGTATAGTTCTCTTTTAATCTTGGTTTGTTTAGGTATATTTAATTAACTTAATATTTCAAGATACCTGTATTATTAACATTCGTCTGACCTTTTCATAAGGGTAGTTTACACCCTCTAGTCGTGACGTCCACAATATAGTGCCGGAATGTAAATAAACTTCCGGCGGTGAAGCATGGACGCTGTTTTTAAGGGTTATATTTGCATATTCACGATATTGTAATTTGTCATTCTTGGTTCGCTACAAAATTGTTTTATAACATTGAAATTTGGTGTTTCAACCTTATTTTTAGTTTATTTATAACCTTGTAAGTAGGTAGGTACGTAGCTTTTTAAGCTAGGGATGGGCTTAGGGCTAAGGGCTTCTAGCGCACTCAGACGAGCGATGTTGAAGCTGACAAGTGCTTTGAAAGTATCCAAGTTATTGGTATCAGATAGTTAACCAAGGCACTTATGAATTAGACAAATGTAAAGCCGGCCTATACCTACTCTTTACAAAACTAGCAGATTATATCAATAGTAATAATTAGGTACATGAATTGTGTCCTGCAATTTGCTATCCAGTCAATCTTACAGATTATTTATTATCCTCTCAGTCGAAATCATGTTAAGAAACCAACGTAGGGCAAATGAAGGCCTCGGCAAATAATTGTACCTATAGCACAGAGGTATATTACTACGTATAGCGAAGCTATCCTAAGCAAAGGTAATGATCCATTTTGTTAAAATTTGCTGCAGCGCTGACACAATAATTCGTCGTTTAATCAGACAGTTTAAACCCTAGCTAGAACGCTTTTAAGGTGAAACGTTCGGTTGGAGCGCGATATTCAAATTTTATCACGTTTTTTGTTTATTTCTTTTGTTATTAATCAGTAAATATACTACCATTCTTGTCGCAAATAACATGTTGATACCTATAACTGAGCTGGAATTTGCAAAAAACGTGATAAAATTTGAATTTCGCGCTCCAACCGACGCCTCCACCTTAAGGTGTTGTTTTTGCGCTACCAAAAAGTCGAAAGCGACGTGATTATCATGGCGCTTACGCGTTTCGTGTTTAAGCAACCAAGTGAAGTGCGGCCGGGTGGCTGCACTTGGCTGCACTATACGTAGTATTATACCTCAGTGACCTATAGACGGTTGATATGCCGAGAAGTCACCGACAGAATGCCTTCTATTAGCTGTTGTGGGTTGAATGTTTGATAGCTGTGTAGTGGCCCTTTTAGTTCATGCACTCAACTTACCTGAACATGTTGGTTCAGATTATTAGGGTCCCTATCCTCCAGTACTTCCCGGCCACTCTCCGGTTTATTCGTCATCTCTAGCCGCGACAATCTCTCCGGTATGGGCGTGGGTATCAACACCGGTGGTGCAGATACCGGCTCCGGCACTTCAGGCAACAGCTTGGCTTTGTGTGCGCACGCTAAGCACTGACGCGATGTGGTGCGAGTCAGTTGAGGGACGGCCGAGCCGCCTGAACCGATCGGAACGTCCTCAAATGCCACGGTTGGGAGTGTGTATGTATGCTCCTTTAGTATTTTAGCGGTTTTAGAGGCTGTAAGTTTTATTGGATTTGAGTTGTATGTTATATTTTTTTAAAATTTTGAATTATTGATGTAGAAATGCTGTCCTTTTTTCTCACTATTTATTTTACATACGTCTATTAGTGACCCCGCCTTATTATATCTAATTATATTACAAATAGTATCATTTTAACATTCAGTAGGTATTTTAAGTAGGTATTACTTTTATTTTATTATTATACTTTATTAAGCTCACAAATACTATGATAATAAAAAGCTATAAATCACGAAAAGCTCGTCAACGTATACTATCGTACACTTCACAGTAAGCTAACAACAATACTGAAAAGTTTCGTGTGAGCTTTCAAAGCTTTAATTCACCTTTGCGCATGCCCAATTTGGAAATCTAAAATATTAACACTCCACTGCCAACTCTTCTATTGTTACAAAAGTTTTAACCCTTTGAATACAGCAGTGTATACAAGTTAAGGGGGAATACCGTATATTTCTTACAATAATGTGTTTTTTTTCAGGCACCTGGTGAGTTTCAGTGCTCTGACCGATAAATTGCTTTCTTCACTCACAAGTAAGTACTTTTATCAACACTATGTCATTTGGCTTTAGAGTCGAAAATACTTTGCATTAGAACCGATTTCTAATCTTTTTTTTAGGCCGAGGCTTATAAGCAGGCAAACGGTCGCATATGGCTATTAGTATCTACCTAATAGTAGAGGATTACCACATTTACAATGCCTAGAAGGCAACTGGTGTAGCATACCGGTAAGTGTCTGGAGATAGATTTTCAATTTGCTGGTGTTAATTAGCCAGGTGGATACAAAAAACTACTCTTCCCTATAATATGGTTTCCACGTTTATCTTTACTGAAAGTTCAAAATCATTCTATGATTCGAACCCAATTCGTTACGGTATTTGGATGTAGGTAATAGGGAATTAATCTATCTGATTTCCATAGACAATTTTTTTTTCAAAGTCCTATTGTATTCCTGCATTCTCATTCTTCATTAATTATCATCTTAAAAATGATTTTGGCTTTAAGGTGGAGGCGTCCCTAGTAGCATTTTGCGTTGGCCAACGGTGCCAACAGTTGTTTGTGACAATCTAACGAACGGCCAACAATGGCCTCACTACTAATTGGTAGGCTTTGCAACAGCAAAATCATACAAATATCTAACATAAGCCCTACTGCCGGTTTTGGTTAGATTTCCAACCAAAAATCCATACGAGCAGCCTACAATGGGCCTACTGTGGTTTCGCTCAGCATTCCCAACGGAAAATCTATACGAAAATAAAACAAAGGTCATACCACAGTTTTCCAACCGAAAATTCATACCAGCAGCCTACAATGGCCCAACTGCAGTTTCGATCAGCGTTCCCAACAGAAAATTTATACGAACATAAAACAAAGGCCTGACCGCGGTTTTAGTTGGATTTTCAACCGAAAATCCATACGAGGGCTGCTCATACAATTATCGTCATATTTTAACAAAATAACACAAAACAATCTAATACCTAATATAATACCTAATAATCTAATACCTATATAATCTGAATCTCGGAAACGGCTCCAACAATTGTCATGAAATTTAATATGCAGAGGGTTTCGGGGGAGAAAAAAACGATCTAGCTAGGTTACATTTTTAGAAAAGGCAGTTTTAAAAAAAAAAACTAGGAAATTAGTCTCGATGAATGTAAGTAGTACGTGTAATTTACGTATCAACACGTACAGTACATCACGCTTAGTTCAAATAAATATGAGTAATTTATACTTAGTTATTTATATAACAAAAATATTATGATCCCTGAATAATTTTACATGCTTTATTACAAATGTTTTTTTCGAACATGAAAAAAGGTAGTATTATGCCAACCAACAACCAACTAATTTACAAAGGGGTGCGGGCCGCGGGCGGGACGGGCGCGGGTGATGCAACCTTGACTTGACACGCGCGCGAGTCGCCAAACATTCGCCGGTAGGACTGTTGATATTTTTAAAAATATCGGATTTTCGATATATCGATATTTTTAAATATATCAATATCGGAGTTTGATATATCGAAAAAAAATATCGATATTTCGATATATCGGCTTTATTTAAAAAAAATAATCGTAAGGCAGCTCAAAAATGATTACACAGTTTATAGTCCAGTATATTTATTAAGCAAATTAAATTATAAATGTATAAAAGTGTTAGGTTATAACTATATATAGTTCTTAGTAATTATTGTTTAATTTAAATAAGACAATTATGTGTACCAATATTTTTCAGTAAGAGTTTTTAAAAATACTCTTTGTTTTATATGTTCAGCTGTTTGACTACTACGATTATTAGGCACTAAAAGATTGATTGTAGAAGCAACTCGTTCAGATGCTACAGATGTAGCAGAAGAAATTAAATATTTAACAGCTATTTCTGATAGCACGGGAGTAAAATGCCTACTATCGATCCAAAATTTTAGCGATTAAATAATTAACGAAAAAAAATTAAAAATTAAAATTTATTTTAAAAAAATATCGACCATCGATATCTACATTTCAATATCGAAATATCGATATATCGTTTAAAAAAATATTAGTAATAAATATCGATATTTCAAAATAATAATATCGATATTTCGATATATCGATATTTTATCAACAGTCCTAAATTTCGCCGGCCGGCCGGCTAAATCGGCCATTTTGTATTGATAATTTTGATGTAGTTGCGTGCTTTCTGTGTGCTCACGTTTTTTTTTGTTTTTTCAAAGGATAGAAGAGATTTTTGAAGTTTATTTCTATAACACAAACAAAATAGTGTGCAAGTGAATACCTACGACCTATTCTTTTTTTAGTAATCTTGATAATGTACAAGGTGTTTGAGTTTGAAGATTGTGATGGGAGTATTGGCGGTATTTTGGGTAGTTTGAGCGTCAAAGGAGTGGATTACTCGTAAACTTGAGGAGTGCCTTTAGCCTCCACATAAAATAGTTTCAAAATTCAACAAGTGTCTGATAAAGTGCCTGCCAACAAAAATATTACCAGACGATACTTGGATCGTCTATCCCTTCAATCGGATTTTATATGAAACAGGTGAGTTGAGTGTTTTTTTTTACTGTCATTGTATATTAAACGGGACTATTACTATTTATTTTGTACCAGGCCCTCCTCCAAAATAAATAATGCCAGATTAAACCAAGCAAGTAGGAGTCGGACTCGAGCACTGAGGGTTCCGTGATCCATATAATTTATAAAATAATAAATCTCAACTCTAATGATAAGCATCTGTAAGCGCGGTCGAAAAAATAGATGGGTGACCGTTTTACATATACGTAATTTGTATTTGTTGTTTTACGTACAAACCATATACTTCTCTTAAGCTTAATTTGATGGTCATTGAGTAGTCCTGGGGCGGGATTAATTTGACACCTGGAATATACAAGCTATTTTGGGAAAAGAGTTTGTACAAAAATGGTCTAAAAATTGCCATGAAATCGAGGTTACTGGTATGGAGATCCCCCTTGGGTTTTTTAATTTTTTCTCAACAATTGTTCTGTTTCGATTTATCTGGTCCTGACTACCTACCTGTGTGACATATATTTCTAATAATATTTTGTTGCTTTTTCTTGCCAAGTTCAGTGATTTGTATTTATTATAAAAATCAGTCTGACACAAGCATTAAATGTAAACGGTCAAAATCTGTGATATTAAATTAATTGATAGTACAGATCAGTTACTTGATGATAACAGAAAATAAATTCATATCACTCACAAAAACTGCAAACTTATGTTTACTTATGTTTTGTTAAATAGTATATTTATATATTTGTTGTAAATATTGTATATTATACAATAAAGTAGTTCATAAAGATAGTGATAAAAAGTATGTTTTGATTTTACAGAAACCAGAATAATAAGTGCACCTTGTATTACATCAAAGTCAACTGGAGTAGATATGGGATCTAGGACAGCCAGCCATGGTCCTGGTAAGTCTCAATATATTAAATTAGTTATACTATAACTAAGTTATCTGTATTGCTGATAATTATTTGCGTGTATGTTTGTTACCATTCAGCACTGCAAGACTAAACAGATTTGGATGAAATTTGCTACATATAGAAATTTTTTAATGTTTTCGCGGCTCGGAATACAGTATTATATTAATTATAGTTTGTCTGTCTGTTTGGTACAAATTTTGCAATCTATTTTGAACTAACTTCCTGTTGGGCTGGAAACATTTATATGGGATAGGTGACCGTAATAATGGCGGGGCCTTTATTTAAAAAATTGATATCTATTTTGTATCTTTCGTAAAAATATTAATTAACACAAGAAATTATTAATTACTTGCTGGCCCGGAAGACGTCCTGCTCCGCAAAAAAATATGGTACTGAAACATACCTACACCTACCTACCTATCCCTACCCACAAATTGTTTCCTGCACTTTTGATGATGATTTATGTAGGTAATAGTAAAAACAATAACTATATGATAAAATTTCTTACCTACAGGTTCCGTTTGACTAAATAAACCTTTTGAAGGAGCCACAGGTGCTGATATTCATGCCGTAGTTTCAAACTGGTTCCGGTTCACTAAAGATAGATGGAGGCAGAGAAAGCCGAAGATCTTTAAGAAGTACAAAGCATCGCCATATCAGGGCTAGGACTGCATAAATTATAGGAAATTTGACAGCTTCAACATGTAATGTAGTTGCATCGAACCTTGAGAATTATAAAAATTAACGAATGTAATTTGTCTTTCCTTTTAAAGGTTTTCTTCTGCTAATAAAAGGGAAAGCAAAAATGGTGCTAAGACAAGTTATGGTTAGAAATTATGACTAAACAAAAACTTGCGGTCATTTTTGCTATAGGTAGGTATCTAACCAAGTTAAATTGCTTATTGATCTTAAAAAAATATATATATATTTATATTCATATTATGAAGCCATTGTCAAGTAAATCAAATTTCCAATAAACGTCATTGCAATTTTTTTTCATTTATCACTGATATCGAAATATTATGTAATTTATTTTTGCAATTTTTTTAAGTAATTATATAATAGTGAAATTCACCAACATAATTTAACTTTTAGATCTTCCATAAAGCATTCAAATGTCTGTTATCAAATGTTAATTTGCAGTTAGATTTGAGTGATGTTAGTGAATTCAGCCATAAGACCTTTACTTTGTATGTTACAGAATTACATTTGCAACATAAGGCCTACAGCTATATTCCACGGTTGGTATACAGTGATTCTATTTTGTAGATCCTTCCTACGCCATAACGTAGGGTTACAGTTGTTTTATCTCACGAAGACGGGTTGACCTTCCTTGAGTGTAGATGCACATGCACATTGTTGTGTGCACGGGCGGTATAGTATCGCTCTCGAAGACCAACCCGCCTGCGTGAGATAAAACATCTGTAACCCTACGTTATGGCGTAGGAAGGGCCTACAAAATAGAATCACTGTATACCAACCGTGGAATATAGCTGTAGGACTTATGTTGCAAATGTAATTCTGGCCCTACAATTCTAAACAGTGGTTGGCCCAACGTAGTCGTATAGCTGTAGGCCATAAGTTGCAAATGTTAATCTGGCCCAACGATGAGAAAAAGTGGTTGGCCCAACGATGAGAAACAGTGGTTGGCCCAACGATGAGAAACAGTGGTTGGCCCAACGATGAGAAACAGTGGTTGGCCCAACGATGAGAAACAGTGGTTGGCCCAACATAGTCGTCCTGGTAGGCCCTATGTTGGGAGACATCGTTGGCATTACTGAAAACAGGTGTGTCACTCGCAACGGTTGACCAACGGTAGTGGTGGTTGTGCCGATCAGTGGCCCAACGAAATACCAACAAAAAATGCTACTCGGGGTCGGTTGTCCAACCGAAGGTTTACCCTTAAAATGATTTTATGAAATTACTTTTTCTATATCGGTATAAGTACCTACTCGTAATTAGCCATTATAATAAAATTAAAGGAACAATTTTCAAAGCCATACCATAAAAAATTATTGCTATTCTCTATCATAGGTACTTTTAAATGTCACATTGACATTTAAGAACTAACATTTTAAAATGGCGGGAAATAAAACAGCACTTTAA
The DNA here is from genome assembly GCA_963555595.1 of Tethea ocularis. Lineage (NCBI taxonomy): Eukaryota > Metazoa > Arthropoda > Insecta > Lepidoptera > Drepanidae > Tethea > Tethea ocularis. The sequence goes on from OY741958.1 coordinate 13,781,115, forward strand.
AATACAAACGTTTTATATTTGTAAAATAAACAATACCTTACATTCTACATTATATACATGCACCTTTATGTTATATACAAAAGTTATACCATATGTATACATTGAAACTTAGCTACATGAATATAACACGTTACATTAATGAGTAGGTATATAAATATACATATACATTTTCCAGTTTATATTATTTTTATTGTATACGCTAACAATTAATGTTATATACAATTGAGCGATTCAAGTAAATATTTTTTTTTACTTCAAAAATAATGCTAACAAGAATAATTATTTCAAAAAGGCTACATTGAATATTGCACCATACAACTGCCTATTTACTTATATCTTAAACTTTGATGAATATTGAACAATAATAAAACTGTAGGTACTTAGGTATGTATGAGAATTGAAAAATCGATCTAAAAACCTTTCATTAGTGGTCAGCGTGGTCACGTAGCGTTTAACCCAGATACGGCGCACCCCGGGTCGTTTGTGCCACACTTTTTATATAATACAACAGAATCATGATTGATTGACTTGCAAAGGTTTACCTGACGTGTTCATTGACCGTGTTGAAGAAAATATTAATTATCATACACAATGAAAAGTCTTCTGAAGGATAGAGTTTTGGTAGTTTTACATGACTGTACTCTCTCGAATCTGTAAGTACCGATTTTATTGAAATATAATTTTAATTTCCTATTCAATATTAGCACCTCTTATTAATTTACTTGTATACATCGTAATCTCATGTAGAATATATAAAAATATGAGCTTATTTAAAAAAAAAATATTGTAGAGTTAGAGTAAATTACGTACATTATATCGTTAAGTCTATATTAAAGCTTCAATATTTTGCTTACAATGGAAGACACGAAAATTACTGTAAATATATTACTAAAGGGGGAACGTTCGGTTGGAGCGTGAAATTCAAATTTTATCACGTTTTTTGCAAATTGCAGCTCAGTTATAGGTCCTATATATTTGCAAAAAACGTGATAAAATTTGTATTTCGCGCTCCAACCAAAGGTATACCCTTAAGTTATAAATAAAGGCTATAATAGTTCTAAGGTGTTACATTATTTTATATATTTTATACAAAACGTATTAATTAAAGCGCTCATGGGAGTCACATTAATTATAAAATATATTTAATGTAGAAATAAACTATATAAATATTTAAGAGTGTATATGGGTAGCACTATTTAAATCTCATTAATTTCGAAAAACCATATAAAAATATTTTTAAGCTTAATATTTTTTATTGAATCCGGTATAAATGTTTGATATCGACCCTTGATTCAAAGAATTTTTTAATTCTTGATACAATATTATGAGATTTTTTAATCCTGGCAAAGTAACTACATCGGTTTATGGTATTTTTATTATTATTTAAAAAAAAGTTATTCAATATTACAGCATTGTAACTTGTTAAAATGACACTCCAATTGAAAACATTTATTGTCTGTCCTGAAAACCATCATTTTCGAGATACTTTATTGAAATCGTAGGTCGATATATATACGTAGTAAATCTCTGATATAGTTATATAGGTACCTAAGTAGTGGCGTAGCGTGGGTATCGGCTGCCCGGGGCGGAAGACAATTTCGCCGCCCTCTTAATTAGGTATTTCAATTTAATGTATTCTATACATTAATTCTAGAGATTGTAATGATAAAAGTTAGTTACAAAATAAACTATCGAAAAATCCGTGCTCTTTTCAATTGTTCCGAATTTAGATATAGTTGCGTTAAAAATATGAAATGGTTCAAATTATTATTTACTGTGAAATTTTGCCGTCCCCTAAAAGGTGCCGGCCCCCTCTGCCCCCCCTACGCTACGCCACTGTATATAAGTCCTTCGTTGGTAGCACCGTTACTGTTGCCCTATATCTACACAAAAGGTTCCCATTAGCATGTCGTAGATATTCACTACCGCACCCTAATTAATGTTTGAAATAACCATTTTCAAATCGTTTCAGTCAAACCAAATTGGCCTTTTTTACGGATATACAAGGTTATTTATTCTTTATAATAAAGACATTTTATTTATATATCCATATTTGAATATGAAAATGGCTTAGTAAATTTAAATAACATTTTTCTGAATCTTTTAAACAATTTTTACAAAAAATAAATAGACAAACAAACATTTACAAATTATTCATAGATCTCGACAGTCAATAGGGTCGTGAAATTTAGTGAATGGCAAGCGCGCGCGCCGGTCCGGATGGACGCAGTGTCGGCACTATGGCGGGCTCTTCCGGTTCCTCTTTCGTCGATTCTCTGTATAGCATTTAAAGGTTTAAACAAATATAAGTAACACCAAGTAATTTCGCATTTCCACCGTATTGATGTTAAACTAAGTATGAGAATATGAAACACCTGTAAGTATCATTTATTTATTAAGAAGTTCATGTTTTAATTCATAAATATTTTTGGTTAATAAAAAAAAATGTAAACTACATGCATTCTAAAACTTAAGTAGAATATATCTACAAGCAGAAAGTAAGCAAATTATAGTCTTCTACTGTTAAACAAATATTCCATTTTGTCTACATTACCAAAGCAAGTAAACTAATATTCTCTAACTAATAAAATTAGTACACAAAATTACTTTTTATCGACGTTCAATCTATGTACACCTTGTACACCATGTAAACATATATAAATCACTAAAACTGCTAAATCCTAATTAGTTACATAATGAAGTCGTTTAAAAAATTGCTAATGGTGCCAATTCTGTTGTTTACGAACTTGGCTAATATCAGTCAAGTCACCTCTCTTTCATGTTAGCCTTATGAAAAAGATAGAACATCTTTAATGCTGTCAGTTTAGTCCATGCAGTCGTAATATAAGGGTCGTAATAGTCGTGACCACTAAAGTAAAAAGAGGTCTATCGTCTTATTCAGGCCTCTTATGACAAGAGATCTGATATGTACTTTGCTTAAAGAATTGGCATTGCCATAGCGTGGCAATGCTGCCGGCCTTCTTGGTACGCTTTAGCTTGACAGCTATTTGTGGCAAAAGTAATGTAGTTTCTATGTTTTTTTTATATGATTATAAATTGCTTTTTTTTTATGTCACAAAGTTGACAAGCAGGCAGGCTGTCCACCTGATGGTAAGTGGTTACCGTCGCCTATTACAATGCCGAGAAGGCAATTACTGGCTCTCAAGTGCAATTGCCGGAACAAAGACCGACAAAGTGCAGCTAGCTCTTTTTGCGGACGACACCGCGGTCTACTGCTCTAGTAAGTCCCCCTCAGTCATTGTTAAGAACCTCCAAACCGCGGCTAACGCCCTAGGCGCCTGGTTTCGGAAATGGAGGATCGAAATCAATCCTGTCAAAAGCCAGGCGGTCCTATTCTACAGACCCTACCATCGAGGTACCCCCACCCCTCCAAAGGCAGTTACTCTATTCGGTGAACCAATCCCCTGGGAAAGGCAAGCCAAATATCTCGGAGTAATTCTCGATGATCGTTTGACCTTTGATGCCCACATTAAAGCGGTCCGCGCGCGCGCCGCCTTTGTGTTAGGGCGCCTCCACTTTTTATTGAATCATAAGTCTAAACTTGCCCTCAAAAGCAAGGTTAGACTATATACTACGTGTATCCGCCCCATTATGACCTATGCTAGTACTGTGTTCGCACATGCAGCTCCTGCACGGATCCATAGCCTTCAGGTGATTCAAAACCGTTTCATGCGCAAAGCCACGGGCGCCCCGTGGTACATGCGTAATGAAAATCTCCACATAGATTTAGGTCTCCCCACGTTAAAACAATTTATAAAACGCGCCTCACGCAGATTTTTCAATACCGCCGTTAATCACCGCAACCCTCTTATAGTGAAAGCCGCAACGTACACGCCCTCTCGTATACTCCGTATCCTTAGACCAAGGCAAGCCCTCAGCGAGCCGGATGACCCCATAACATTAGCTCAGATCGAAGCTGACGAAGCCCGTAAAAGTACACAACACACTACACAAAACCGATTACGCTACCGTCCTCGACGGCGAGGACCGCCGCGACGTCCCACTCAGTCTCGTCCCGTTCAAGCGGCCCGAGCTGCCATTAGTAATCCGACCGCCCCCAATTAGTCGTAACTCGTACAAAGTCCTCCCCTTCCCCCGGTAACGCCCTGAGCCGAGGTTCGTACCCCACTCGGGGGTGCCCTCAGGCGTTGTTACCTAAATGTTACCCGGCTGAGAGCTCTCTGCGCTCGCCGATTGTCCGGTAAGGTTGGAGCAGCCATCAGAGGCTACCAACCTTAGTCCTTTCAAAAAAAAAAAAAAAAAAAAAAATTGCCGGAACACACCGGTAGGTGCTTGGCGACAGATTTTCAACTTGAGGGTGGTAGCCAGCCAGACGGGTACAAAGTACCCTACCACCGTGCTATGGTTTCCTCACGATGTTTTCCTTCACCGAAAGCTCAAGCTCATTGTAGGATTCGAACCCACGACCTTCGTCGCGGCATCCGACGTCACTACCACTCACTGAGCTATCATCGCCTCATGCTTACAATTAAAACTACAAAATTTTCTATAACCCTATTACTGCTTTCCCATTTCAACCCCAGACCTAGTTTTAGTATTAGGTATCAAACTATTAATGAAGCCTGGAAGCACTCACTCACCTTATGTTGCGCGGGCGCAAGGCGGTTAAGGGTTAAATAGCGCTACATCGGGTACCACATCACCACCTTGAGAACATACGAACTTATGTTAATATCTATACTTTTAAATTTTAAATTAGTTTAGGCATTCCTCCAATTTTATGTAAATTCATGCTGATAGACCTTTAAACAGGTTTTTCTAATTTAAGTATTACAGATAAACCTGAACCGTATACCTATATATTAAATGATAACTTTGAGATGTGATATTTTCAAAACTTAAATTGGGTTTTATAACTAACTAGCTGTTCCCCGCGGCTTCACTCACGTTCCCGGAATAAAAAGCCTATACAACCTTTGGGGATAAAGCTTCCTATTAGTGAAAGAATTTTTCAAATCGGACCAGTAATTCCGGAGATTAGCGAGTTCAAACAAACAAGGAAATTCTTCAGCTTTATTATTGGTATATATTTGTAAGAACTTTCACTAAGTGACTCTGTGAAATGATAGTTCCACAAATAATAGCTCCCATAATGCTCGATGAATATGTATCGGAAAACAAAAGTATTTTTGCGATTTCAGTGTTAGTTCCATAATAAGTCGTTCAGCATGACCCAACCTAACTTAGCACAGGCTTTAAAACAATGGCTACAGTATGACACTACTTATATGTAGCATCCTATACCTAAGTACTCAAAATATTTCAGCCGGTGGTAGGTAGGTACTTGTAGTACAGCGTAGTACGCGTTGTACTACAGCGGATCAATTCAATACAGAGCTGCTGGTAAATTCTAACAGCTATCCTGAGCTGATCCTGTCAGATTATTTGCACGAGTAAAACAAGCCCAACACGTCTTACGAACCATCATTCTCACTACAGAATCCCAAAAACCACTCAATCCTTGAAAAAAGAGTATTCAATTACCTGATTTTGATAGGCTGTCTCAGTGACAGTTCAGATCCGGAGGTGGACGGTTCTCTCGTGGCTGCGAGCAGGCGCGGAGGTCGAGGAGTCCGGGGTGATCGACCTCGTGCAAACTCCAAGCGATAGTTGTCTGATACTGGACTGCCGGAGAACGCTTCCACTTCTGCTGGTTCTGGGAAATTAAGTAATTATCTTTTTACATTCAATGGGTTTTGGCCACAGATTTTAAAGGGTCTTCATGGTCGCCAAATAGGCTAGTTGACAGTGTCAAAATTAAATGACCAAACACTAACCAATACAAAAACACGTGGAAACATCAAATATGTATATTTAATGCATTTTTAGGAAACTACCCTATTGTAAGAGACAAAAAAAAAACACGCGGAAGCTAAGTGTTAATTTTGGATCAGTGTCGAACTTTCTCTGCAATCATGGCAACATCTGGTTTGCAAAATTACACACTGCATTTCTTACACAAAAGGAAACTGCCCAAAAAGTAATATAAAAAATAATGTTGAACAGGATACCAGGGAAAAAAAAATAAAACAAAACATATCTCAGTCATTAAAACTTTGAACTACGCAAAAAGAGTATCGCTAATTTATAAATAACCCGGATAAAACTAGGTGACCAATATATCACAAAACAAGGTAATGCATTTGCATAGAACAGTCCGAGCATGTGTAGACTAGCAAGGTTGTACTACATGTAGTACAGCGTATCAGTGCAAGGACACACGACACCGATCGTCTAGCTTTATGGGTGTCAGTGAGCATCGCTAATGCGCTTCCGTTCTCAAAATATCACACAATGTATAGCTGTGACCTATAAAATTGCTACAATGTTTGTTTTATGGTGTATTGTTCTGTGGTGTTGGTTTTTCAATTATCACACTTTTACCAAGTAAGGTAATATCTATGCTGAGTTCTCGATGATGGTACCTTCACAGACGTAGGTACCTACTGACCATTATCTCACTATGAGAAATACTGATTATCGATCGTAGATTTAAATGGAAAAGGCAATTATGGCCCTCGAATAAGTATATCCCAGAAAAAAAAACCAAATAAATCCCTCAAAAAATTGATATAATCGCATAAGCTTACATAGTGAGAAATCTATACCAATAATAAAGCCGAAGAGTTTGTTTGTTAGAACGCGCTAATCTCTGGTGTTACTGGTCCGATTCGATAAATTCTTTCACTAATAGGAAGCTACATTATCCCCAAAGGTTATAGGCTACTTTATATCCCGGGAACGCGAGTGAAGCCGCGAGGAACAGCTAGTAATATATAATAGACAGTACAAAAAATAATGACTGATTAGTGAAAGGTTTTCAATTAGTAATTTCACTCATATTCTTTAAACAATAGTACCAGTTATCAAATGCCTATGTCCATAATAGTATTGTAAAATGGCGGCGCGTCCTCGATTTCATTACAATAGGGACACGCGATCGGTGTCGTGAATTCAATAATATGATTGATTGATTGATACAGTTTCATCATATTGTAATGCGTAACGTGTTATGACTGCAAGTTATGATGGATGTGTCGCAATACTAATTATGTGTTGTCATTCAATTAGGCAAAATTCTATACTAATATTATAAGCAAATGAGAAAGTAACTCTGTCTGTCACCTTTTTACGACTAAACCGCTGTACTGATTGCGTTGAAATTTAACACACAGATATGAGGAAGGAAATAGGCTACTTTTTATCCCAGCAACAACCACATATTTGTCTTTAAAAAAAGACTTGACCGGTTGCTTTTTATAGCGATTTATAGCAGTGTATTAAAAGGATTTTCCGAAATCCAACTCCTAAGTGGGTAAAATAAGAGCAAGTGAAACCGCGAGACGGAATGCTAGTTTTAGTAGTGTTTTTCTCGTTTCTGTCAATTTGACCGCTGGTTTTCGCGCTCGATAATAGGGTAGTTGACTGACACATCAAATCAGCTACTTTTTAATAAATGTCAAAACGATAGTTTATATGGAATTTTGTATGAAATATTACACTATGACGTCATAGTTTCACAGCATCAAATCATCTACTCTTAGTGGTTCCACTGGTAATTAAAAATCATAAAAAGCATTAAATGTACGACATATTGGTTGTTTCCACGTGTTTTTAGATGTTTTATGCATTGGTTAATGTTTGGTCATTTATTTTTGACACTGTCAACTACCCTATTTTTCGTAATTTATTACTAGCCGTTCTCTGTGGTGTCTAGCGTTCCTGGGATAGAAAGTAAGTACCCTGTCCTTCTCCATACCATAGGCTATCTGTGTGCCAGTCGTGATAAGGTAACAGAAACACGAGAACACGAAACGAGTTTCTTTCGTATATTGGTAGGGATTCATTGTTCTTAGTAAAATAAAATAACGCGGATGTAAGCACCGAAAAGTATTTGCTAAAATGAAGGGATGTTTACTTAGGTAGTTGGTACATGGTGATCTCATGCTTGAACAAAGTTTACAATAAAATGCAAACATCCTTTGTGGATCCTTAAGGGGCAATGTCGTAATATTACTTAGCAAGTGAGTTAGTGATTGCAATGACCTGTCATGACTTTAAGGATAAGTATCAAGTGATCACAACGTCGTATTTTTTCTGGTAGCAAAAAGACTGCAAAGTTTTACGGTAATTTGCAACTAAAGTATCCTTACTCTTTATTCAGATTAGCGCCAAAAAATCTTTAAGAAATGATGTTTCTCCCCGGGCAACAAGAATGTTGTAAACTAGTGTTATAAATATGTACTAGCAATGAGTTAATTTTAAAAAGATACTTTTGTATTTGCACTTATACCATTGAACACTTGTAGGCCTGGTGTTAGGCAGCTTCCTACTAGAAAGATCTAAAGTATACTTACGGTTATAGAGCTTGTGTGTGGACATCGGCATACGCGCGCAGGCGGGCGGGTGGTCGTGTGCGCCCGCGCCGCCCGCCGCCGCCGCCGCCCAATCGCGGTACACGCGCCGGTGCTGCGGGCTGTGCCACTCGGACAGCTCCACGCTGCGGATCTAAACATTCCAACTATTGCATTATTTACAATGTTAAATTAAGTACCTACCGTAAATCGAATTAAAACTACCTAGTCAAATCGCTGCCCCGCGGAAGTGTGCCAAGAAGACTGGCAGTATTGAAAAATAGAAATGCTGAAGTTGGGTCTCTGGTCTGGAATCGGCAATGGCGATTCTTTGAGCAAAGTACCGCGGAAGTGTGCCAGCCCTCTTGTCACCAGAGGCTTCAATAAGATGACCGATCCTCTATAGCCGAATAAAATGTATCGATTTATAATTTCTGCAGAAATCAGCCTCTACAAATTACATGATAAGAGAATCGAACATTAGACTCGGAAATAATTATTGAAGACACACAATTTGATAAACAATCATAAATAAATAAATATTTCAATAGGAAACAATATCTTCAATCATCCATCAAGTATGTAAAGTAAAGCACTAATCATCAGCCTGCTGCAATACAAGTCCTGACTCTCTCATTTACTGACTCATCAACGCCCATTTCAAACCTACAACGTTGTAATTTTCAAGACGGTTCCATAAATGATATACACAAGGAATAAGGCTATATTTCAAAATTCATCTTCTAAGGGACAAATTATGGGATTGCTGGCAAAAGATAGTTATATAGTAGGTAGGTACTAACCGGTGTGGTGCTTTTACTTCTCCCACTGATCTCCGATGAAGCATTGCTGTGCCGTGCCGGTCTATCTCGCGTTCTTTCTGGAGCCGGCGACTCTCGACAGGAACCATCTGGTTCATCTCTGGCCTACAATAATTTACCCATATTAGGTATGAGCATATAAAATGACTTCAGCTAAAAGTAACCATTAGTTTTAGACCTAAAATTCGATTCAAGCATAAGTTCTGGAAGACAATGGAGCGTCATTTGAATTATAATATCCTTACCAGTTCAGACCTGGCATATTCTTTTAGGTATGAAAATATGGGCATCTTCTGCCAGAGCCATCGGTAGCTATCGATTAGCTGAATGGCCCGTGACCAAAAGAGTCGGCTATATGATAGAAAGAGTCGTTTGTTGCTAAACACATATTTAATCTGGAAGCAAGCCTTTTGTAAAGCAGTACTATTTCTTATTCGGTGCGTATTAGAGCATACCTTGGTGTGATGTGTAGTTGCAGGCATGCTGGATGCCCCGCTGCTCACGAGTCTCAACTGTTGTCTGATGTTTGCCTTCTCCCTCGCACGCTTCCGCTGGAATTCCTCTTCGACTCTGTAATGTTGCAAATTGCCTTGCATTTAGTGTCCGCGATATATCACTCCTAATTTGGATAGACAGTTACTAGATCTTCCTTTGAGAGATTCCTGTATGACACTAGATATAATAATGGTGGGTAGTTTTCTCTGGTGATGAACATTTCGAATATGTGGTCATTGCAACGACCAATGTCAGGAAAAAGATCAGAGTTGTCATTATCGAATATTCTTTCATTATTTGGCAAAGTCTACCTCCTCATGGCCTCCAGTTCTGTTCTCCTCTGTTGCTCCTTAAGGTCTGCCTCCTTGGACAGCTTCTCGGCAAGCTTTCGCCTCTCCAGCTGCCTCACAGTGGACTGGAATGTGAACCTCTTGCCGCGGCTTTGCGTGTTTGAAGCCCGCTGTAACAATAAATAATCTTTATCAGAATGTCTTATGGCATATGAGAACCAGTTACCTCAAATTTACCGGCAATGTATTGTGGATCTATAGATCTAGCGATAGTGATGCCTCTGGTATGGCTATCATACATAGGCGGCATAATTACTTACTACATAAAAAATATTGTGAAGTAGATAGGTTTGTGTACCTAGATGGAAATCTTAATACTGAGAATAAAAAACAAAAATAATAGCGGATTTCTTGTAAGCTTTGAACAGCAACTCCTATCCACTAGAAATATGTCATTCATTAAGCATTACCGTTGCTCATTAAGATAGTGTATCTGTGCTGGTGATCGCGATGGCATCTATGCCTGTTACGGCTTCGTGGCCTTCGTGCACCATCGGGACTACATCGGCACAGTCCGGGTCACATTCAAGGGTGTGTCGTGAATTGTGACCTCTCCCACATCCGTAAAACCTTTGGAATTTCTGGGTATAAAACTAACGTGTCGTGTCGAGAGAGTCACAGGTTCTCAATTCGTCGGAATCTTTTATTTTTCATACATTTTTGCCATCCAAATTCTTTATAAAGTGATTTGATTTTTGAAACGTTATTCTAGATTTAGGATTAGTAGTAACTTATGGTAATTAACATTCAATTAATAAAAGATTAATGATTACTAAGGAAGTGTGAAAAACCACGAACAATATAGACTTAACAATGATTCATCTAACACTAACGCCCAACAAACGGCTTATTATGTGGCATCGAAAGTAAAAGCCGGTGATTTTGACGTTTTGTTGAAAACCACATTCTGAATTAGGTTGTGAACACACGACAGTATTCAGAGCGTGCGAACCGCGATGCTGCGATGATAATGCAGTAAATGTGCCTATTTGAATTCTGTAAGCGGCCTAATTTGTTATACGATTTGTTGTGAAATGTTAAAGCAGAAGTAATTGGTGTTAAGAGGCTTCGAAAAGAACATGACGATTTATAAAAAAATTCTATACCGCGTGGTGTTAAAGACATTACAGAATTACAGATAATAGGAGCTAAATTCAATGAAAATTATTACGATTAGATTTACGTGCATTAGTTAAGGTAAACGCTGGTAATGTCGACAGTGTCCCAATACTCGTCAGGTTGTAAAAAAAGGTCAACTATTTAATTCTACCAATATCTTCCTAAAAGTATTTAATGGCAATATATTCTAGGTAATATATTCCATAATTAAAATGGCAAAATTTACTCAAAACTGTAATGGTATCGGAACACGGAGCTATCAAAGGTAAGCACTTCGAAATTTTGTATTTTTTTGTGAGTTCAGCTACTGAATGTGAACTCCGGCATGCCACATGAAATCTCATGTCTTGCTGGATTGGTCAGACTATTGATAAGTGTTGTTATTTTGTGAAATTGTCAAGTAAATTATCTAACCATTTAACATATAATATTGTGTTATTTTTATTATTACGTTGTTTTAATCGCTGATGACATTTACTGGTACCTGGTAATCCCTGTTGGTCCTAGAACTCGTCAAAATTAATACTATTTTGACGAAAACTGGGACACAGTTGAAAACATTCACTTAATGTCGACATTGTGTATTACTATAAAAACCAAACCGAATTTTAATTGAATTTCTATCTAAAAATATCCCTATATATAACTATAAAAATAAAAAAAATAAAAAAATATTTTTTGTTAAGAACTTCAACGTTAACAACGTGTCAGTTACAAAATTGACGAGTTCTAGTATCTTGAGTGTATTCTACGTACTAAAAAACGACCTTAAATTCGTCAAGAACTTTTCGAATTAAAAGAAAACAAAATTACACAAGTTATAAGTAAGGTAATCATAGTATCAGCTGAAAGACGTCCACTGCTGGACAAAGGCCTCCTCCAAGTATCTCCACGATGGCCGGTATTGTGCTGCCCGCATCCAGCGGTGGGGAGCCTGCCCAAGTTGCGTCTTCCAATTCGTGGTCACCACTTGGAATCTTTCTGCTCCAGCGGCCGTCTGTTCTACGAGCAATATGCCCCGCCCACTGCCACTTCAGTTTGGCAATTCTTCGGGTATGTCGGTTACTTTGGTTCGGATCTCATAATTTCTGAATCAATCTCGTAGGGAAACTCTGAGCATAGCCCTCCATTGCTTTTTGGGTGACCTTGAGCCTTCTTATGAGGGCCATCGTAACCGACCACGTCTCAGCTCCGTAAGTCATCACTAGCAACACACACTGGTCGAAGACTTTCCACTTCGGTATTTGAGACGAGAAAATATTACGGAGCTTCTCGAACGCTGCCCAGCCGAGATGAATTCGATGACTGACCTCGTTCTCAAATTTGACTTACCTAGTTGGATGATCTGTCCTAGGTAAATATAGTCGTCTACAACTTCGAGTGCAGAGTCTCCAACCTTTACTTGAGTGGGTGCAACATGATCACGTGGACGTTCGACATCATTTTCGTCTTATCCATATTCATTTTTAGACCTACTTGCTGAGATACTCTGCTGAGGTCTTCCAAGGACTACTATATCATCGGCAAATCGAATCCCCATTGATGCCAAATCCGTTCCAGTCCAGAAGCTTGAAGACATCTTCCAATGCAACGGTGAACAGTTTCGGAGATATCAGGTCTCCCTGTCTCACGCCTCGCTACAATTAAATAAGTTTCGAGTTCTGGTTCTGGAGTCGGACCAACATGGTGGCATTGTCATACAAGCACTTTAGTACGATTTGGCACCTTTGAAGAGACCTCAGCAACGCCCAGGTTTCTATCGAATCAAAAGCTTTCTCATAGTCCACAAATACTAAGCATAATGGCTGGTTATACTCCTCAGTTCGCTGTCTTCTGTATAACTTGCCGCAGCGTGTGTATGTGGTATATTGTGCTAGCCATTTCGGAAACCGACTTGTTCGGGAGGTTGGAAGTCATCAAACGTGCAGTGAGATGGTTTGTGATGACTCTCGATAACAACTAAACATAGCTCAGCAGTGTGATGGGTTTGAACAATGTCCAAGGATAATATTATTATTTCATTTATTCATTGTATACCTTATTATTTACATTTTTAAATATAATTATTAAAAAAATACATTTAAAAATATAAAAAACAGTACCGCACCGGCCTCGGGAACAGGGTCTAAGCTGCCGATGTTCAAGGCTCCATAGAGAGGAACCTCCTCACAAAACGTGCCGTTTACAGGAGCACTGCCTTCTGGATCTGGCCCTTGACACAACTGCCTAACGCGAGCCTCTTAAGATGTTTATTGAGGCTCATGGGCGGAAACGACTATCGGTACAATGGTGTCAATGTTCCAGATGTCGACAGCCTCGTGTGCCAGATCAAGATATTTATTTTCTTTATCTGTCTCTGCCTTCACAAGGTTCTCGTCATGGGGAAAAGCAACATCGACAATCATTGCACGGCGCTCATGGTGATCTATCAACACAATGTCAGCCCTGTTGGCGACAAATAGTCCTGTCAGTGATGATAGATCGATCCCAGTATAGTGTGATATGGCCATCTTCGAGAACCGATTCTTGTACATACCTGTAGTACGGCACCTCAGACGTCACAAGGTGGTATGTCAGGGCATGTTGCTGGTGGAATATCCTGGCCACTTGGTTATGCCTGTGCAAGTATTCACCATTTATTATTATGATTATTTTTATGTAATCAATAGGGTTTTATCTCCATTTTTGTAAAAGAGCACCACCACACCTTTGTGCCATGCCTGCGGCGTCTGGCCTTTCAGTATGATGGAATTAAATAACTTCTGAAAGGCCTTAAGTACCGGCGTACCACCTGCTTTCAGAAACTCAGCTGTAACTCCAACATCACCAGGCGCCTTGTTGTTCTTGACCTATTTGAGAGCCATTCTAATCCCGTACAGACTGACATCCGGGATATCTTCAGCGTAGTGTCAGGTTAGCTTTGCTCTGAGATTTGAAGCATGGCTATCGACTGACTATTGATTGCGTTGTCGAACTTTTGAATCTCTCCCAGCAGCTCAGATTTTGACGTGACGATTCTGATATCGTCATCCTCATCCTTTTTGGTTCACTTTGTATGGCAGGCCTTAAAGAACTCAGTCCCAGCCGTATGGACAGCTTCCACCTTGTCTCGTTATATGAGTCCACTTCCTCGAAAGGGATCGGGACTTCATCAGTCGGGATCTCTGGAGTCTGACATTGAGGTTCAATGAGCCTCTAATCAGTCTGTGATCGCTCCTGGTTTTGACCGAATTAGAGCAGGTTTCATGATTTCAGGATTCTCGTGTCCGTCTCTCTTCGAACTTCAGATTTCGATTCTATGATATCCCAGTGTAACCTGCTCGGTTGGCGATCGCAGTATGATGTTATAGTTCTCAGAGATACGCTGCTGCCCGTACTCTGGTATACCTTCCCTCGGACGACTTGTACGCCCCCTACGGGATCAGATGGGGTGGTGATATTCGTCGCCGTCACCACACAGCAATATACAGCTTGCTTAAAATAAATTAAAACTACCTATCTAACTTGAAGTCGGTTCTATTTTATGTTAAATGTTTTTTATTTTTCAATTTTTAGTTTCTTATGTTTTATCACTGACCTAGTATAAGCTATCGTTGTACCTTCCATCATTACATCAAATGATATAACTAACGGTCTAAAAGGTCCTCTAATATTTACGAATTATCCCCTAACTCATAACCGTTAAAGAATTGTACCTTCCATCATCAGCTCAGCAACGTAAATGATGACTACCAGACGCAAATATCTGAATAGCTTTAAAAAGTATATGAGAAACATTGTAAGTGCCTATAAAATTTTGAAGTTTCCTCGATATCTCCAGGATTCCATCATCAGATCCTGACCTGATGACCATGGGACCACCTGTAAAGTATACCCTTTCAAACAAAAAAAGATTTTGCCAAATCGGTCCAGGCGTCTTCGAGTAATCGGGGCACACGAATTGAGAACCTCCTCCTTTTTGAAGTCGTTTAAAAAAAGAGAAACAAAAACCATAATTAAATTAGTAAATAATGAATAAATTTCAAATATTATGAAATATAATATGAACTTAAGTGTAAAGCAAATAGAGTTCAAATTTGTGTTAAAAATTGACGAGTTCTAGGACGTTTTGACGATATCTACAACAAACCTGTCGGATACTGGTACAAATGGCTTCTTTTTTTTAAAACTAATATTTTATTACCTTATTGTTATTTTATCATTATAATATTATATCTATTATAAGGAGGAATAAATTATCTACTTATCAATAAAAAAAATTTTTAACTATGACGTAGCAGAGCTGTAAACACAGCAAAGTTCTAAAACTGACGAGTAATGGGCCGTTTACCTTATTCATAGTTTTCTTCAGATAGGTACCTACATGATGACCAGCCACACGTCAAATTCATACTCAGGAAGACGAAAATGTGAGGATCCTTAACCTCCCTTAATGTTGCAGCATCAAAATCTAAAGATATCAAAAGATACTCAGACGAAAATCCAAAAATTTAAAAAGGCCACAAACAAGTGGCGAGTTTTCGCCCAATGAGAAGCCGACTGGCGTATTACCTAAATGACTAAAATAATGCAGCCAAAACTGGGCTAGGTCGCCAGAGCTCACCGGGAAGAGAGGAAACATCGCTAAAACGTAAGTGTTTCAAACTATAGGTTTACCATCATATAAGCCGTTGCAATAATTGATATGGAAACCAGACTCGGTAATTATTCATAGGAAGCACGCGTCACAGATGATATATTATAGCACAATGAGGATGTTATATTCGCTAGTTTGATTGTAATCTGGTGCACGGTGCGCCGCGGGCGTCGGTGCATCCTCTCTTACGCAACCTGGCCTTTGTGCTATGGAACGTTCGTGTCAGACCACTGCACTTGCTGCTTGGTGCTTTTTTTGAACATCAAAATGTTAAAACGCAAGTAATAAGACATATAGATAGATAGCTCGGTCTCTTTCTGTTGAATGACGTAAGAAAGTGACGGGTATATATAGTTGCTTTAAATCGTCTCTCATAAAATAAGGGGGATAGTGTTTGAGAAATGGCAGTTTATCTAGTTCTCGTCCAAATACGTATTGGAAGACATAATATATGTTCCCAGTTTATGGGACTATGGTATAAACGTGTAAATTTCACTATGTGATGAATTGATGTGCCTAAGGAACAAATAAGGAATAAAGGAACTTATTCTCAAGTACAAGGAAGATATGGATCATGATAGACTACAAAGCTGCCAACGTGCTTTGGATTTCTCACGATGTTTTCATTGAAAGCTTAAAGTTCATTGTCCCACTGAATTATCGTCGCCCTAGAGGCCTAAATCTGTCAAGTTTTGAGATAAAATAGACCTTCGAATCTAATACATGATTCGGAAGGTTACTTTTGCTGAGAAGAGCCGTCGTCAATAAACTCAGCTATACTCTTTTGAAAATAAACTGGCATCATTTACATAAAATATGTCCTGCAAGAGCGAGCGCTACACTCGTTTTGTCATTTCCTCCGCGAATGACTCCGTCCCTTACTAAACTCACGAAGACAAGCGAGACAGGAGAAGCTCACTTTTACTAAAAAATACGGTTTTATGTTATTTAAAAAAACCTATGCCTTTTGTTTTAAAGTAAGAAAACTATTCCTTTTCTATTAGATCTCAGAATGTATGTTCATATTTTCAAGTTATTTGCATGGACCAAATAAGAGAAAAAAATAATTTTTAGTTTTTTTCTGACATTACTAATGAAAACATCCTCGCCAATTCTCTAATTTAACTATTTACTATTTTATATTATTAATTTATTTTAATAAATAATTTTCTTGCAAGTCTTGCAACAAAGAATTTCGAAAAAAAACTAATCTAGATTCATAATTTCTCGGATATGTTTGCTTTCTAACTAATCCATCTTCTCACTTAAAGTAATCCATAACTCACGTTAACTAAAACCCATCGACTTGTCCTAATTTCCAAGTACAATTTCTTTACCTTGTATTCCAAGTAAATATTAATAGATAGCTGTTTGATCTGTAACCAAACATCGGAGTGTTCAGTTCATTTGCTCAGTTTACTCACCGCTTGGCAAACGAATGGGCTTTGGAGTGATATGAACAATTTAAAGCTGTATTATACCCGAAGGCTACTTTTTATACGGGGAACGCGAAAAACCGCGGGGAATAGTTCAAACAATTCACTAGTCGACAGTCGCGTTTTTTTATGAATTCTTTTGTCTATATTAGTTACTCAAGTAATAAATAATTTTGAATAAAAAGGGAACCGTTTTAAAACGTGTAGCTCGCGCGTGTCCCATGTAAAATATCATGGTACCTACCTAACGTAGATTTTTTCACTGACTTCAAAATAGTCAGATTAGAGTTCCTACATACATACATAGTTATTATTTTATACTTTTTAGTATTTTTGAAGGCGGTTCTCTCTGTTAAATTTTATTTATTTAAATAGTTTTTTGCCGTTTCTTGCCAAATGATCCTTGGTGACAATGAGACTCAGGATATACTTTTTTAGACTAGACTATACTCTTTCGATAAAAAAAAAATGGTTCACATACATAAAATGAGAATCTTTCTTTTTAATGTCGGTTAAATAGACGTTAAACAAAGAATTACCCACTTTACAATGTTAAAATGATTAAAATCTCAAGTTAAGCGGTTAGTTAAGATGCGAGCGGAGTATGTCACGTGAATCAAGATTGGGCACGCAGTACATCTCGTTGTGCCTAGTCATGCGTCAGACGGCTAACCGTGATCATGTATTTGCGTGATCGACGTATACCTTACATAGGTATAATGGAGGTTGAATGACTGTTTGTGATTTAACTACTTTTCCGCCCCGCGGTTTCACCCGCGCTCCTGAAGGATCTTATGTTCCCGATGGATAAAAAGTAGTCTATGTGATGTGTTAATCCAGGGTGTCAGCTACAAACCTACCAAACAAAATTTCCTTAACCTCCATACCACAAATTTAATTTAAATTGGTCTAGCCGTATGAGCGTGAAGAAGTAACAAACATACATAGGTCGATGTTCACCGATTAGAAAATGGTCCTAACGGATTATAATTTATCAGACCGTTTTAAAGTAGTTTACAAAGCAACAAATACTACACGATTTCAAGCTATATTATAGGAATGATGATGATTTTTTTGTGTTTTTTAAAAAAGTGCTATAATTTTGGATACTTTTAAAAAAATCAACCGATAGGTAGGTACTACATCAAAATATACAGGTAATTTTAACTAGAACAAAGTAACTAAAGACACTCGTGAAAGTATGTCAATTGCAACTGATCAAATAAATGCTGTAATGTGACAACAATGGAATATGACCAAAGTATCTAGAGCTTTATAGACGCTGTTGAATTCCTTGTCCTTATAGTTTGAAGTACTTGCTGAGAATGGAGGTGCAGTCCAATGATTTCTGGTTACCAATGTCCGTCAGTATGTGATGACACTGGACAACTAGCAATTGGCTTGAGTAAATGCATTTTGTTGATGCGTGGCGGCGATATTTTGAAATACTTATTTAAGGCAATAGTGATGTTCTGTCGTTTACAAACTAAACTATGTTTAGTTTCATTATATCTCTTTCTAACAATAAACAAAAGAAAAGGATATAAAAATGCAGGTTTAATACAGTTTCTTGTTTTTTTAGGGTTTCGGAAGTCAAAAGAAAAAAAACGGAACTCTTTTAGCATCACTCGTGTGTCTGTCTGTCTGCCCCAAAATACTGGACTGGATTGATTTTACGATAAATAATTTTGTTATTTAAGAAAGTAGGCGAAAATTCGAATAAATTTTTTTTCTCCGAAACTACAAAGCCAAACATTTTGAAAAAAAAAAAAATAGTTCGTTACCTATAGATTACAGGAAAACCTATAAGAAGTCTGTGGTATTTAGAACAACATAGTAAATTACGGAACCCTCGAGTGCGAGTCAGAGGGCCTACTCCGAAAATCGATACACGATAGTCCGATCATCGTTGTAAAATTATTAACCAATAGAATTGCTCACAATTTACATCTCGTCGGTTTGCTGCAATTCTATTGGTTAATAATTTGACAACGATGATCGGACTATCGTATATCGTTTTTCGGAGTAGGCCCTCAGACTCCGGTTTATTTTTATTTTAGTTGTCATCTATTAATTCTGATTGGTTTCCCGTAGTTTAATAATTATTTCCTTTTTCAATATTGTTTGTAAGAAAGAGATAAGTAGAGAGTTTCCAAAGGATCTCATAGGAGGATTGAAATAGTACAGTGGTTTGTAAGTAGGTATTTATACAAAAGTAAATTTTGAATCCAACCAACTTGCAGAAGTTGAGCAATTCGTTTTGCTGCAAAGTTGTGTGCCAAGTTCCATATGAATGAATATTTACAATTTCAAATCACTCATTGTAACCAAATCAATGGTCGAAATGATTTAGGTCACCCGCGCTGGTGTCCATCGATGTTGCAGTCAAAACTTTTTATTTAAAACTTTTTCATACTAAATCTCTTATGCTGCGGTTTCTAACTATGGTTCCAGTATGGTTCATATGATCGATATAGATATTATGGTGTTAGAAAATATTATGTAGTTTTGGTTCATTGTTGCTTTTCCTTCTTTTTTTTACGTTATGATATGTAAAAAATAAAAATGTGTGTTTTTTTGTCAGATCTTGGTTGTTTGATTTCCAGCAATTTACTATCCACTTTTAAATTTAATTCTCTACAATATGTATATTTATATATTTTTAATTAATTTATTACAGCCTTTTCATTACTTGTAGTGTCAGCTGTTCCCGGTTTCATTCGCGCACCTTCGGAGATAATGTAGCTTCCTATTAGTGAAATATTTTTTAGGATACATCCAGAGATAAGCGCGTTCATACAAAAAAACAAAGTTTGCCTAATTTCACAAATTAGCGACATACTTTTTGTAATAAAAAATAACATTTATTTATTAGTCAAACTAATTAATATGAAAAGTTAATAAAAAGATCTATGCGCATCAGCCTTGCAATCCAACGAGGTAACGTTGCCAGCTTTTTGGGAACCCTGCCTGCAGGCGGCGATTTAAATGCGGTATATTATTTATAGTTACTCTGTATATAGGTTTGATTTTATAGTTTAATTTTAATTTAATATTTCATTATAGATAGATTCTATTTTGCATGTATTATAAATAGTTTTATTAATAAAAAAATATTGATAATTTATCAAAAAGGGTGCTATCCCGTGGACTAAGACTGATACCTATGTCAATAAATGTAATGAAATAAAAAAAAAAAAAGTTCTAAATATTTATAATGACATTTTAAAACTAAAGAATTCAGCCAGAATTCGTTTTGACGAGGAAAGAGTTCTGACTCTGACTGGAACAGACACTTGGCTTCCTTTGCATTGTGCCCCAACAAAGGAGAGTCCTTGGACGCTCGTGACACCGTCGCATTGTTACCATCATTAATAGAAACATATTTTATAAGGCTTGTTAATTTTATAGTTGCTACCGTCAACTTATGTTGTTTTATTTATGCAAGTGACGAATTATGTTTGCGGCGTAAAATAGCTTAGCGCAAAATTGAGATTTTCATGGTTGTTACCTACTTTTTGTTTTATTGACTGACATGTTAATTAAAAAAATTACTGAAAACATCATTGGTTCGATGAAGTAAACTCAGAATAGAGAGAATATAGACATCACATTTTTAAGGCTGTCAGATTAGTCCATGTCATCGTAATGTATGAGTAAATAATCGTGACGTGACTAATCTGACAGGACTAAAATATCTTTCATCCCTTTCTGATATTGTTTGTTAGAAAGAGATATAGTGAGATTAAATTTATTTAGTTTGTAACCAACAGAATCGGGAAATATTTATTTGATTAGTAAACCAAATTCACTAAGGTAAGTATTTTCAAACTAAAATGAATAGGATCACAAAGACTTTACATGAACCCCCCCCCCCCCCCAAAGCAATATTGCAGTGCGATTAGTACCGGTTCCAAACTATGGTAAGTACACACGAAGATCGAAGTAAACCATCAAACACCGTACAGCTGTTCAAGCGTCGTATATTTGCGCATGCGTTGCCCAACTTGTAACTCAAACAGTGTAGACTGCATGCTTTGTGGATCAAAAAAATGAGGTATTTTTAACAGACTTAAAAAAAGGAGGAGGTTCTCAATTCAACTGTATGTTTATTTTGTATGTTTGTTACGCGATTACTCGGCCAAGTGTGAACCGATTTAAAAAAATATTGTTTTATTCTAAAGAGCATATTCCTGAAGTGGTTCCATTTGTTGATGAAAATGGCAAAAAAAGGCAATAAACGGCACAAAATATTTTTTTAAAAAATAAATTACTTTTGACAAAAAGCAAATCGCCTTCAAAAATACCTAAGGGAAGGGGGGGTACTAAAGATAGCATATAACGGGCACCGGGGGTACTAAGGAGAAAGGGGACAAACGGTACTAAGGGTACTTGGGGTACAAAGGGTACTTGGGGCACAAAGGTACTAAGGGTACTTGACCTACCAATGGTACCAGGGTACTTCGGGGTATCAGGCATATTAGGGTACTACGGGGTACAAGGTATGAAAGAAAGAAAGATATTTATTACTAGCTGTTCTGCGCGGTTTCACTCGCGTTCCCGGGATAAAAAGTAGCCTATAACCTTCAAGGAGCTTCCTATTAGCGAAAAAATTTTTCAAATCGGTTCAGTAGTTTCGGAGCCTATTCAATGCAAACAAACAAAAAAAACTTTCCTCTTTATAATACCTATTAGTATATTACAAGGGAGGTAGGTAGGTACGTGGTATCAGGGTACATGGTATAGATACCAAAATAAACTTCTATTTCACTCTCACTTATCACTTTTATTCACTTTCATTAGATGTTGACTCAAGACAGATTATGAGATAAATAATAATTAAATATACTAACTGACTAAATGAAAATATAAATTCTAAATGACTGTAGAAGATGACTGACTCATTGCATAAAAACGCTCGGCTTTTAATATTGCTACCCTGGTCTATCTTCATGTATCTAGGTATAACGCTCCAATATGTTCTAGAACTTTCCCGAATTCTATATGTAAAGATGACTTTTCTGGAATTTTCTATAATGTTCCAGAACATGATTCGAGTAGGTTCCGGAGAGTTCTATTGATAACAAGAATTTTTTCTCGAGCCTTCCTTAATTTACCAGAACCTTCCATAATTTTCTATTTTCTCTTTAGTATTTTCGAGCATTGTGTAGGTACAGACAGACAGAGGCGTTTCAGGACGGACACGATCTTCAGTAATGAAGAGAACGACTACGAAGAAAGGTATTAGACCATTTAGACCACATATAATATACGATGAAATAACAACCACTTGTTAACTCCACGACCTCACCAACGTACCAGCATCCATACATCAATAACGCGATTATTGTAGGTATCATAAAAAAATATAACAGCACAAGACCCCAACCCTATCTTCAATATTTATGCATAATCTTTGTCAGGTTGGTACTAAAATAACATGCCAATGTAGATTGTTCTAACTTTGCGAATACAAATTGGTCATTAATCGATTGAAGTAGAACCGCTTCTGCATCGATATCTCATTTATATAAATGAGGATTCCCAGGCAAGTGGTAATAGCTTGCGACGAGTAATGAATAATAATATAGGAAATGTGTGAGCTACTGATAGGGTTAATGACTAAAAAAAATCTAATTAGTCCGTTAGTTAGATAACCAAAAAATATTGAACACATTTTTTTTCATTAGTTCCGAAAACAAAACATAATGAAGATACAGTTAAAAATTCGCGTGACGTCACGTCTTAGTACACTTTTTACAGAGAGATGACGTCACAAGCCCTTCCTGAACTTTGATGTGACTTATCTTAAAAAATAAAAAATACGTATCCAATATTGTTTGATAACTTAACTGACGGACTAAACAGAATCAATGATTTTGTACCCAGTCATCATGCCTATTCGTGAAGTGACAGCACCTTAAGCCTATCCATATAAAGGCCTCATCATTAGTAAACAATGCATCCAAATCAGGGGGCCAATTCCGCTAAATTACAACGGTTGTCAAAGTTCGTTTCCAATCCAATTCTAATTTGACTAAAAAACGGTATTCCGCTAAATAAACGAAACCGAACCACGATTGGAAACAATTCTAATCAAATCAAATGTGTCAAATGTTTAGTGGAACACCACTTTTATAATTTTCGTTCGAACGTCAACTTTAACTCAACCATGATTGGATCTCGATCGTTGTCAGATTATTAGTGGAATACCAAAATAATAAAAAAAAATAATTAAAAAAAAACCACCAAAAAAAAAAACGCCTTGCTGAGTTTCTTGCCGGAGTCTTCTCAGTTCAAGTGTATTCCGAACCGGTAGTAGAGTCTATTGTAAAACTGTAACTGTTGACGTTCATAAGTGCCTTATTAGGGCCTAAACTGAATAAATTAGTTTTTGATTTTGCAAAAGTCATCATTCAGCTGCGATCCAATTGTAATCTAATCAACATTAATTAGTGGAATTGGCCCCCAGAACAAAGACGCTTTATTATGCATAACATCTATATTAGAATAAGGATATAGTAAAGACCTCAAAATTCAGCAAGATTAATTGTTATTCTCTATTTACATAATTATGTTGTAATTTTAGCACAAATTAACTTCAATATAACCGTGAGAATGCGGCAGTTAAATTATTGCTTCTGTTATTGTTATAACGACTTGAATTCAATCAAAAACATGCGGAAATTCAAAACAATACTTAATTTGTCCATTGCGTTCTAATTAAAAATAATTGGACTAGACCAAAGATATTTCTTTGAGTTAGTTCCCATTTTGTTCCCAATGTTGCTTATACTGATAATAAAGCTGAAGAGTTTGTTTGAACGCGATAATCTCCGGAGTTACTGGTTCGATTTGAAAAATTCTTTCACTAATAGGAAGCTACATTATCCCCGAAGGTTATAGGCTACTTTTTATCTCGGAAACGTGAGTGAAACCGCGAGGAACAATTAGTTTTCACATAGAGAAACCGTGATGTGTGTTGACAGCTGCACTTGAGAGCCAGTTCCTTTCTAGGCTTTGTGTGCTTATCATCATCGGCCACATCATCACTGACCACGGTGAGATTGTGGTCAAACACAGGCCTATACATAGTAAAAAAAGAGAGAGCCTTTTCTGAACCGATGGTAGAGCCAATTGTAACTGTCGACGTTCATAAGTGCCTTAACAGGGCCTAAAATGAATAAAGTTTTTTTAGTTTGAGTTTGAGACGAAAAAATGAGGAAAGTGATACAAAGTTTCCAAAATCATCTCGGAGAAGCAATAATTATTACAATAACAATACGTTTCCACTAGACTCAACAATAAACACCGACAATGTTTATACATCAAGTCGTGGTAACGTAACAATGTTAGACGGAATTAGCGTATCCATCCACTGCATTGACATATTATAAATAAATTGTCGAGAGTTAAGTTCTCACTACAAATCAAGCTGTGACATGTCTATCCGATTCTTCACAGAACATTTTTTAACAATGTTTTAGGTCAATCCGCACGCGTCTTTCATACAAGCATTTATGTTTTTTTTTCTTTTTCATTTAACCGACTACGATATTGGAGGTATCAAATGACTAGTTGCAATTTAACATGTTATCCCAACATCGCCTTGTGACTAGTTGCCAATTTAAACTGACTCTGTTAACATAACATTGTTAA
The DNA here is from genome assembly GCA_963555595.1 of Tethea ocularis. NCBI lineage: Eukaryota > Metazoa > Arthropoda > Insecta > Lepidoptera > Drepanidae > Tethea > Tethea ocularis. The sequence goes on from OY741958.1 coordinate 13,806,027, forward strand.
TCGACTAGTGAACAACACTAAAATATCGTGTTTCAACTATTATTATTTTCAAGGCTACAAATGCATCGAAATAAAATGCCGGTAGTATATAATTAACCGGTTACTTTATTTATTTTAATGTCAACATGAAGGATTATAAATCTGTTATCATTCAAATAGTGGAAAAGGTTAATTTATTTGGCATTTCCGTCGACTTTAAAAAGTCACTGAAGGTTGCAAAAAAATATATCTAACTGCTCTATTTATTTTATCATGGACTTAGAAAAAACTCATGGATAGAGTGACTTCGAACAACCGAACGACGCTACCCAAGGATGCCAGTTTTCTTGTAAATATAAGCCTCATGGACACGTTGCCGATTTTTGACATTGGCGTAGTATTTTGTGTCATATGGTAGCACTTAGGACTCGCATACATACACACACAAAAAAGACAAATGAACTACAAGAATAAACAGTTCTAAAAAATAACAGTTGTTCCTCGTAAAGATCATAACGTTATATAAATCGTTAAATGGAACGCTTAACCAACGTGATAACAATAGCATAACAGTTATCAATTAAAAATATAACGCATTTGTCACGGCGGAGATATGCGTTAATTGCTCACTCGAAATAAACGCGTAATAAGAATTTCTCAGTTTTTTTATTGGCAACTCGACACTGGCGATATACACAAACAGTGTGATATTCAAAAAACCCAGTGCATTTATGGTCGTGAATTTTTCATTTGGATTTCTGTAGTTACAATTTTAATTTTGAATTAGTTATACATTCATATTTTGTCATTTAGCTAAGGGAATGCAAGTGCGGAGAGAAGCTAGTACGGCCATACACTCTTGATTATCTATATTATCCAGAAATTCAAGCAAAAATCATTTATAGATATTTTGCCCAGTCACGACGTTTCTAACTGCGAGAAAAGGCTTTTTTTACCAGAGATTTTTGCTAAACTTGTAATTACCATAATTACTGATAATGCACACTAACCATAGAGTTCGGGCTCAATTACCATTTCAAAATCATCCTGTATAATCTAAAAGCTTAGGATTCTCTTCGTAAAAGTACTGTTTATTTACTCATGTGGTAAAAGTATTAGACTTTTTTGGGTCTTCAATGCCACGTTAAAGATTAGATGACTGTATATATTATCGCAGATTTTGATTACATTAAAATTAACAGCCGTTTTATGAACGAAAATATTTATATTGTTTATTGTCGAAAACAGTTTAACTTTACCGACGCAAATTAATTTATTTCTATAATGTGAATGGAGACATCGCAGCGTGAATGTTAATACATCTGTATGTTTGTTTGTATTCAACATGTGAAATCTAATTAACATAGTAAAGCCCTTTCGATTTACGACCAACAAATTCGTATTTTGTGTGTATTAATTCTATTTGTCAAGTTATTTATAACGGTTATTTTCTACGTTCTTACATTTATGTGGTAGTTGCTACTTGAATGAAGATTATTGACATATTTTTTATAACGGGAATCTAAAATGTTATCCATTTGAATTTTAATAATGGCCATTTTATTGTCTTAATATTTTTAATGTCATTATGAAGATATGACAATTATAAGTTTAGCGTAAAATCTTATAGGTACTCAGTTTTTTTTTTTTTTTTTTTTTATTTATTATCAGTACATAACATGGTTTAAAAAAAGTTATATAACAGCATATTTAAACCACAGAGGTTTGTCCTTATGCTAAAAATGATCTACATAGATTAGCCCATTGTCTGCCTATCCATACACATAGTTAAATTACCTAATACACTACAATATATTAAATTAAAACAAGATACAAGATATATTTAACAATACGATATAATATAATAGATACTATAATACTATAGGAATAAGAATGACGCAAGCAATATAAATACAATATTTATAATTATATTTCCTAAGCAAATCAACTAGCACGAACGAGTCAAAACTCATTAGTAGTAACCAAGTTGCTTAGGAAGTATTTCTGTAAAAGTGGCTTAATATTTTTTTTTGTTATATTATTTTCCAAACTGCGCGGTAGTTCGTTAATTAATCGCGGAATCAGGTAACTCGTAGTCCTCTCACCGAACGTGTTATTGGCTCGCTCGGTGCGCAGGCGGCTATTAGTAACAGCCCGTGTCTGTACAGAGTGTTCAATTTTGTGACGTAAATTTTGATTAAAAAATTGTTCTTTTAGTAACATATACTGAAATTGCTCATAGACTGGTAAAATTTTGCAGTGTTTAAACAAGCCAAGTTCGTCACCATAATATTGTTGTTTAATGGAAGAGGATACGATTGTTTTTAGAATTTTTAATTGTAATTTGTAAATATTATTTAGATACGTTTTAAAGGTACGTCCATAGCTACTCAGACCATATTGTATATATGATTCGGCAAGTGAATTATATAGCATTAGTCTGACTTTATAGGGTATTCGCCTTCTTAAAATTGTGATATTTGCAAGGAACTGCCGCAGTTTATTGCACACGTGGTCCACTTGGTAGCTCCAGTTTAACTTATTATCAATCATAAGTCCAAGATAGGTGTGCTTATCCACTAATTCAATGATTGGGCAACCACAGTGAATATTATTCGTTACATGTAAACAGTCGTGCTCGTGAGCTATTAAATTCTTGATAGTGGTTTCTTTAATATATGGGGATTTAATGTGTAATAGCTTGGTTTTGGTGGCATTTAGTACTAGACCAGCATCATGACACCATCTTGCTAGGGTATTGAAGTCAGCTTGTAGTAGATCACATGCTTTTCTCGGATCTCGATCAGCAATAACTAGACAGGTGTCATCGGCAAATTGGTAGCACATACAATGTTCAATATAATTACTCATGTCATTGACATATGATAAAAAATGCAATGGGCCCAAGACCGATCCTTGAGCTGTGCCTACAGTAGTCATGATGGTATCGCTGATTCTATCTTTAATTTTTACCGTGTAGGAGCGATTACTAAGATAATTTGCGCACCAGTTTAGCAATGGCCCCCGTATACCACAAGTACTGAGCTTACTTTTAAGCTGCTCATGATCTAGTGTATCAAAGGCTCTTGAAAAGTCAATAAACAGAGCTAGCACATGTTTTTTTTTATTTAGTTCTTCATTAACATTGTCGGTAAATTTTGAAAGGAGATTATTTGTCCCTTTTCCATGTTGAAAGCCATATTGATTTCCATAAATTACGTTATTCTTCTGGTAGAAGTTATGAATCTGTTCACATACAAACTTTTCAACTATTTTATCTATCGAAGAAAGGAGTGTTATGGGTCGGTAATTGGAAAATTCATTACGTTTGCCATTTTTGAAGATTGGCCTAACGCATCCTTTTTTTAGACTATCTGGATATAAGCCACATTTCAAACTACTGTTAATTAAGTTAGCAATTGCAAGAGATATATTTTCCCCAATTATTTTAACGTGACTTATCATGATATTATCTGCTCCTGGCGCTTTTCTAGAATTTAAGTTTTGTATAATGTTAGATATTTTGTCACTAGATGCTCTTTGCAGTAGCATACTGGAGTTAATAGGTTTTGTGTATGATTTGGCGTCCAACAGCTTTGTTCTGCAATTCGGAATAATTTCTTTTACTGCTTCCTCAAATCCCCTGGCAAATCCATCGGCAATAGCTTTGGTTGTTAGTCCTTGCGATTCAAAAGCTTTCAGAATGGCTTCGTCAATAGACAGTGTTGTCCTACCTAGCATTTGGTTAATTATTTGATATAGTTTCATAGAATTATTAAAGTTTTCATTAATATTGTTAGTGTAATAAGAATTTCTCTTGTATTCTAGGATTTTATGAACTTTATTTCGCGTTTTATTATAGTCAAGTCTTAATTTAGCATCATTTGGATTACTTTTCCAAGAACTAAATAATTTATCACGTTTACTACACAATCGATTTAGATTTTATAGTTAGACAACGTTTAAGCGTATTTTACCCCTATATTGTCATTTTTTCTATTTTTTGACACATATTCCACTTCAATATCCTCTCCGACTAGTAAAGCCTGCCAAAATCATTGTCATTTTTCAGAAAGTCTGTATGAAGTTTTTTTATCACTAAACTAGCTGTTCCTCGCGGTTTCACTCGCGTTCCCGGGATAAAAAGTAGCCTATAACCTTCGGGGATAATGTAGTTTCCTATTAGTGAAAGAATTTTTCAAATCGGATCAGGAGTTTCGGAGCCTATTCAATGCAAACAAACAAACAATCAACTCTTTCCTCTTTATAATATTAGTATAGTATAGATTAGTCTGTCACCAGTGCCGGATTAACCACGTAGCAAGAGTAGGAATTGCGACAGGCCTCGCGTATCCAAACCAGCCCACCTCCGCCAGAGCATAATTTTTTGAAAATAACCTAATAAACCACTTTATTTATACTTTTCAAGTAACAAATTAAGGGCCCACGATAGAATTTGCTACGGGCCCCGCGCTTGCTTAATCCGGCACTGTCTGTCACACCAAATTAACGTTGATATTTTCTAAATCTTACAAAAGAAAAATTTACTCAAACTTGTCATGTATAATTATTAAGTAGGTATCTGTGTTTACGAGCGGACCAGTACAAGTGTGGGGTCAAATGATTTAGCATCATTACGTAAGTCGCATCTACACAAATAAACTATGAAATCATAGGAAACGGCTTATTATGTAATTCAGTTAAATATGTACAGAAGAAAACTTTATCGTCCCATTGTTTCTTAGTTAATTATTTTAATGGCATTAAAACAGATGGCACACTGGGAAGGCTGTATGTAGATAGAAGATACAAAGCTGGACATCCACTAAAGATGAGCTATGCTGCGTTGGGGGGAACGTGTTTTTTATACGCCAATAGAAACACCTTAGATAACCTGTCTAAATAGTGTTGTGCTGATTACGTGTGGTGGACAGATATCACTTAGGATAACATAAAAACACTGGACCGCAAAGAAAGCGAGTAAAAAAAAACCTATTTTTTATTTTAAAAGGTTTTACTTCTTCTTTATATTTCTAATGAAATAAAGTTTAATTTTGTGTTATTTAAAGGGATTTCTCAATATCATAAAGTTATCGCCTTTTTATATAACCGCTTTCTTTGCGGCTCTGTGTAATTAATTTTTTTTTTAAATAACTTACGATGTTTTTAATAGGGTAGTTTCCTGGCATATCAAATCAGCAACTTTTTAATAAATGTCAAAACGATCGGCTACATGGAATATTGTATGAAATACTAAGCTATGACGTCATCGTTTCACAGCATCAAATTATCTACTCTTAGTGGTTCTACTGGTAATTAAAAATCATAGAAAGCATTAAATGTACAACATATTTGATGTTTCCGCGTGTTTTCAGATGTTGTATGCATTGGTTAGTGTTTGGTCATTTATTTTTGACACTGTCATCTAGCTTATTATTGCTCATATTTAATTGTGATTCTACTCAGTAATTTAAAATCTCAAGAATAATTATTTCAAAGGAGTGTGTAAAAAGCGTTGCCGACACGTAAAGTTACATAAGTCATAATTTCTCATTTTTCAACTCACCGATTCTATAAATAATTAATTTATGTTAATCGCCCACTTATTGCTAAACATGACACCATAGGCATGACATGGTTGAGGTAAATCACGAATTTCGTCGGCAAGGTCGGTCAACGATACATTGAAGATTTACAAAAACATTTTTATTTTTCAATAGCAGGGTGTTCATTAATTATGATGTAATAAAAATAATATTTTTATAGGTGTGTCTAATGTTTATCTAAGTATAAAAAATAATATACGCTTTGATTTTGACTTGAAGACGCACAAAAACAAGATATGAATATCAAATAGCGAATAAAAAAACCTGAAAGTGTTTTTTAAACTTATTTTTAAATTGTGTATTTTAAAATTTATTTTTTAAATCGAAAGGGTAAATCCCTCACTAAGATGTAAATTGAAAATGAAAAATAAACTGCCAAATAAATGTTCTTTAAATACTTACCTTCCAGTGCCCAAACTGAATAAATAAATTTGCGTTTAAGTTATTTTGTTTATTCAAATGATAATAGTAATAACATATCAACAATTTACACGTTAATGGTGCCGATTCTGTTGTTTACGAACTTAACTAATATTAGACAAGTCACCTCTCTTTCATTTTAACTTTATTGAAAAAAGATAGAACATTTTTAATGCTGTCAGTTTAATCCATACCGTCGTAATATACGGGTAAATAGTCGTGACCAAAAAAGATCGCGCTTAAATTCACGTTGAAATGTGTGATCGGATTAAACTGATAGGACTAAAATATCTTGCATCCCTTTCTTATATTTACTATTAGAAAGAGATATAGTGAGATTAAATTTATTTTAGTTCGTAAACAACAGAATCGGTACCATCGGTGTAAAAACATTCTAACGTAAAAATAATATTATAGTTCTTTATGAGATGAAATCAGGATAAAAGATGTAGGAAATGCAAACGAGTCTATAAAGAAAACTAGACGAGCCAGCAAGGACGACCGGTGTCGACTGGCCCCTTGACAATATATTAAACAACTTAACAACTTTATGATGCGTTGACAACAATCAACAATTATGTAAGCAATTTATCAGTCTATTGAATAAAATTATATTTGTTGCAGACTTCAAAAAAGGAGGAGGTTCTCAGTTCGATTGTGTTTTTCTCGGACATATGTAAACCGATTTAAAAAAATATTATTTTAGTCGATATAATTAAAAAATATCCTGAGGTAGTTCCATTGTCACCAAGTCTCAGGATCTGTTGATGGAAATGGCCGAAACGGCAAAAATCTTTTTTTTTTTAATTAATAAATTTTAGCAAAAAGAGAACTTCAAAAACACTAAAAAGTATAAAATAATAACTATGTAGGAACTCTAATCTGACAGTTTTGAAGTCAGCGAAAAAATCTGGGATACCATGATATTTTACATGGACCACGAGCTACACTTTCGTTGACATCAAAACTGTTGAGTTCCTACATAGTTATATTTTTATGTTTTATTAAAAGTATTTTTTTTATGTTTATGTCTGTGCATTTATATGACCCAGGTTAAGACCTTACTCAAAGTAGGTGCATGTCATAGTAGGTATGATTCAGTATTTATACATTTTATTATCTTAGCTAAAGTGCTAAGTAACATACACTAACCAAAATACCCCGTATAATTATTATCATTATTAAAAAAAAACATAAATTTATTAAATCTCAGAAGAACACGGACAAAACTGGATAGAAGTTTAATAATAATACCGACAAATTAGCATTAACTCTTTGTACTTATAAAAGTAAAAGGCAATCTTACTTAGCAGACGATCATAAAGGCTCTAATTGAGTGTACGCTTGTAAAACCTCTTACAACTTTCATTATGCAAATGCATGAATAATAACAAATTAGTAAGCAAGGAACTATCAGCCTTCCGGAGGCGCCGCCGCCGGTGCAACCGACTATAAAGTTAATACCCATGCCTGATGCCTCTTATTATGTAAAATTTTACTAGTAAATAATAATTAAAGACTATTAAAGTTTGGTTGGTAATCCTACATTAATAACATAAATGCGAAAGTTTTACTTATGTTTGTTACCTAACCTCGTCGTAGGCTGAAGAGATTTTAATGAAATTTGCCACATACACAGAATGGATACTTTGAATGGCAACTCTAAAATTTATTGAACTTTTATTAAATAGTTTTTTTACTTGGATGACGAACTTAATTTAGATTTTGATTTGGCATCTCAAAGTAAAACCATAGCTTGGAAAAAGGATATAAAATCCATAGACAATGCTAATAATTCCAGAACAGAAACTTATAATTTTTCTTTATATATGCAAGGCCAATCTCATACTGAGGTTCAATGACGATAAATAATTATTTAAATTATATTTTTGTAACTTTAAATATATATATGAAGTAATAAAAAACATCACAGAAGATAAGCGATGACAGAAGGAAAGCGAGGGAGAGGAAGTTTTAAATTAAACTATATAGACCCAGTACACAAAGACGTATAAGGAGGTGCAGATAACCGCAAACAACGGGGAAGAATGGAAGAGGCTACACCGAAAACAGTCAAGCTCTTAAACATAGAAGAACTTATATGGACGTTATTATGAGCAAAAATTATAATATTTAATGGTAATTTTCTGTAATCTATAATTGATTTTACATAAGCATGTGAATCAACGTGAATCTAGTTAATATTACCTTGGTTTCTGCGCATTATTGCAGCTCATGTCATTCAATTTTATGTCACGACTTGAACATGACAACTAAAATAAATATCGATTCAAATAAATAAATAATCAATTATTAATTCACGCCAATTAACCCCGATCCAGTTTTGGGTCTAAATCTAATTCTGCAAATAAATTATTTAAAAAAATTAAACTTAATAATTTAATTCATATTTTTTATGTCCATTTCAACTACGATGCAAAATATATCAGATATAAGGAAAGTTTTTTTTTAAATACCGACACTGTAAAACGAGAATAAAAACATCAACTAACCGTTTAAAATCAGCAGACACAAATGAAATAAAGTTGTCGACAAGCGGATGGACAAAACGCGCACTTGACAAGTAACGTATGCCGCGGCAGGTGTAGCGCGCGCGGACCACGTGCGTGTGTTTGTGTTGCGCAGACGACGCGGCGCGCGCGCATCCTCCCACCACAATCCACAGACGTAATCCAAGTCGTGTCAAAGAAAATCATGTCGTTAGCGTTTTTCATATCATAATCACACGCGTTCAGTGTTTCTTGACGCTTGATAATGATGCATTGCTATTTTCCAGTGGATAGCTATGTTTTTTGTGGCAGCGCAAATTGTTAATTGTGGCTGAGGGAACACATGTTCAGATCTTATAATATTCAATTATCAACGACAGCTTTTTTTCATTTTTAAGACTTTAACCTTTTCACGTTTTGGTATCGAATAACTGTGAAGCGAATATTAATTAAATGAATCTCAATTTTAACAAGAAACAAGGCAAAGATCGACTAAGCAGGCAAATACCTGTGTAATTAATATCTTCTTGTCAACATTATTTTAATTAATATTTCCGTAAAGGATGTAACAAATTTTATTATAAATGCCAAAGTGTGTATGTTGATTTCAAGCAGCACTGGGAGTAAAGGGTCCATGTATTTTTGTCATGGTAACACTTAGTTTTCTAGTGAATATAGTAAGTAGGTAACACTAAGGTATGGGCCGGAGTGTGGTGGGACATAGTCGACTTTTTAACATAAGAACACGAGTGAAACCGTAGCATAGAATTATCACCAAAAGTTATATGGTATTTTTGCGAAGAATGATATTTTACGACTCTTAAAAAATTACGTAGATACGTAATTTTATGTAACCAGAATAACAAGTTTTAGATAGGCGAAATTATAATTCAAAATTATACAACAGAGAAAAAAAATTGTACCTACTTATTTAAGTAAAGTAGTCATTAATTCAAATGTCCAAATAAATTATTAACAAGTTCTATGGAATTGTGTAATCTGGCACGGCGCGGGCGCCGGCGTGGATTGGTTCTCGAGAAACGGATTCCGCTAGGATTCCTTCTAATCCGGTACTTGGCTGAATACTAAACGAGTGAAATATTTGTACGTCGGCGAGAATTACCGCGGAAAAGTATAACTGTTCATTAGCTTAATTTAATACTCTATTAGCTGCCAAAACGGTGCGCTTACTTAATTTATAACTTGGTTTTAATTTATGATTCTTGGATTATACACGAACTTTTTTGTCAATGATTTGGTCTTTGTCGGTATTATGTTTCTTTAAAAAATACTATTTATAGTAATAATAAAGGTGAAGAGTTTGTTTGTTTCTTTGAACGCCCTAATCTCCAGAGTTTACTGGTCCAATTTGAAAAATTTGATTCGAGAAATTAATTATAGGTAGGTAAGTAGGTATGTAGCAATACTGCTCATGCGTTTTAGATTCCAAATCAAATCAAAACTCATTTATTTAGTTTAGGCCCTGATAAGGCACTTATGAACGTCGATAGTTACAATCATTACAATAGACTCTACTAACGGTTCCACATACACTTGAACTGAGAAGTTCAAGTGATCCTAAGTTTTTATTACTTCTATAGCTACTGAAGGTAATATAGGGTGTTTAAACTTGCGAGGTCACGACCAGCAAGGTCCATGAACAAAAGTAAGTCATGTGAAGTCGGTGCTTATGGCATGTTGAGGACAATGGCTGACCTGAGGCGAATATTAATCGTTCTCGAATCATTTCCATACGATTTGTCGCTGGTAATGTGCCATCGTTGATTGTAACGTTAAGTAAATATATACGTTAGGAGGTTATCTGTGTATGTCTCCGTCCCCTACTAAACTGGCGGTGACAAGCGAGACAGGAGAAACGTAATTTTGGTAAAAATATGGTTTTATGTTATTTAAAAAGAAACTAAGCATTTTTTGAAAAAAGTAAGAAAACTATTCCCTTTCTAATAGATTTCAGAATGCATGTTAATATTTTTCAAGTTATTTGGATGGCCCAAATAAGAGAAGAATGCATTCTTAGTTTTAAGAAGGGGCATATTTACGATTTTTTTCTGATGTTACTAATCCAAATTCCAATTAAAAATAAAACTATTCCCCGTCACATATTCTCTAGTTTCACATATATTTTTTCCAAATCTCTTGGAACAAAGAGTACAGAGAAAAACGCATTTTAGAATTATCATTTCACGTATAGCATCGCCTTAAGTTGATGGACACGTGGATATGTCGCGAGTAATTTTTAACCTCCTTAAAAAAGGCGGAGGTTCTCAAATTGGGCTGTAGGTATGTTGTTTTTTTTTCATTTATCCTACCTTAGGAATTGAAATTAAAAAAAACACTAGCCGTTTCTATGTCTTCGTCATAAAGGGTCCATGCTAAATTTCAGCTTTCTTCAAGGGTTTGGATAGAGTTTTGATGAGTCAGTGAGTGTGTCGGTTATTTTTAACCCGCGACGAAAAACGATGGGGTATTATAAATTCGCTGGTTGTCTGTGGTTTTTTAACATGCTTTGATGCAATTGCTTGATGATTAAATCTATACTAATCATAAAGCTGAAGAGTTTGTTAGTATGCGCTAACCGCCGGAGTTACTGGTTCGATTCCAAAAATTCTTTCACTAATAGGAAGCTACATTATCCCCGAAGGTTATAGGCAACTTTTTATCCCGAGAACGCGAGTGAAACCGCCGGGAACAGCTAGTTAATGATTAAAATGAATCGCCGAATTGTATGTAAGCGCATCACTTGGCTTATTGTTTTTTTGTTGTGTCCAAATTCGTATGAAAGATTTAAGAGTCGGAAGTGGATGGCTTTTTTGAATGAAAATCCCAATAAAAAACACGAACAGACAGACATATGTGATGGTAAATAAACTTATTATTTCAGAACGTATTGATCATAAAAATAGATGTTGTAGAAGCGAAGTGTTAATTATCAGGAGTCCTTATTAGTTTAGTTGTTTAGCGTGTCGTTACGACAACAATCTGATATCGTCATTATTGCGATTTGTCTAGCTGTTGGTTTTATGTATTTTGTAATGCATAAACACAAGTCTAATTGATTCTATTGTCTTTGAAATAAACAAATATAATTCAATTGTTTCATTTTCACTGTAAAGTTATGCTTGTTTATTTTTTTATTCAAATAGACCTTCGCAGACACTTAATGGATTAATTGTCAGACTCTAATGCACGGTTCGGAAGGTTGCTTTTTTGAATTATGTTCTTCGATACTTTTGTGAATCTATATCCATACGAATAATAAAGCTGAAGAGTTTGTTTATTTTAATCTCCCGAGTTACTGTGCCGATTTGAAACTTTTTTTCAGTAATACTAGGTACATTAATCCCGAAGGTTATAGGCTACTTTTTATCACGGAAACGCGACAAAACCGCGGGGAACAGCTAGTCTTTTATATTACGTGAACGATGGTGGGAGTTGCCTGAGGATTACCACTAGTACCTAATGTGATCATCATCATCATGTCAGCCTAAAGACGTCCAACTAATGTGATATATTTTTGAAATTTGTATGAAAATGTATTGGTATTGTTTATCGCTCTAAATATTCTAATGTGTGTAGGTTAGCGCGGTACCTATCACGCCAAAGATCGTGGGTTCGATTCCCATCTATTTGTGTAAATCAACATGTCTGAGTCTGTCTAAGTGTGTAACCGTGTGTGAAGAATGTCCCAGGATACGAGTGAAACAAAAGACTTGTCAAAATCTACGCGGAAGGCTCTCAAACAAGGTTGTGCTAATTGAAACAGATATTAATCTGTTCCGTACAAAATACTAATATACGAAATCCACATGACAAGGAAGTCACTTATTGTGACTGTTGGAGGCACAATGCAAGCGTGGGAACAACTGAAGGCGATGGAATTAACACGTAATGACACAATGCCGTTTTGAGATATTATTGAATAATAGTCGCGGTGCGGTGCGACTCTAAACAGTGGATCTAAATTTGTGAATCGTTTAGTGGAGCCAGTAGGTACAGTTATGATGAGGTATGCCTGCCTGTACCTGCGTGAGAGATATTTTTTAAAAAACCTTTGATAAAACTATCACCTGAGATACCCGAGGAATCCTATATTTTTCTTTCTTTCTTTCTATATATTCCAAAGATGAAAAGTTACGTAAGACTTTTTAAGTAATTCCAGAGTATGGTCTGTCTCTGTGCCAAGTTTCATATAAATCTTCAGCTATAAGAGAACTGTTGTAGGTAACAACAACACACAAACTTACAGAATTTTATTTTTAATAGTGTATAGAATAGGTTTAGCTTTTTGAGAAATTCAGATAATTATATGGTTTGAAAGTCTTCTCAGTAATTTTTTAACCGTTGGTAGAGACAATTGTATCTTATCTTTACATAGTTACCTATAAAATGATGTCGTCTGTTTATTAGATCTTTTAAACTACTCAACGGATTTTAATGCAGTTCTCAGAAATAGATAGAGTTATTCAAGAGGATGATTTATATGTATGATAAAAGCCGTACGAAGCCGGGGCGGATCGCTAGTAACTGAATAAACTGAACTGGATAAGGCTTGTATTAAAAAAACATTTTAAACGTATATAAACAAATAAATAAACAGTACTCAATACTTCTGTCAAACTAGAATAATATCGTAAGATAATTTCGAGTTCAGTAAAATCTTATGTTCACCGAAAACTATTCAAATTCTAACTCTATAAATTTTTATTGTGTACTTTGAAACATATTTTTGTTCCTTCCCACAATAACATGGTACTAGCAATATCAATCACTATCAATAATACTAGGTAAGTACTTGATCTATAACGGCCATAGATCACTAAAATCCATTTAATCCAAGGTAAACCTAACGCATCGATTCATTTTAATCTCCAAGTTGCGATATCAAACGTAATCAATTAGATTATCCACGACAAAAGGCATTGAGACGGCGTTATTATAAAAAATGGGGCCATGAAATTAGTTGTTTCATAGGCGGTAGCGTGAGCGTGAATAAAACAAAAAGTTTCGTTTATGGGCTTACGTTTTGGCAGTCGACTGTTCCCTAAAGAAGTTTTAACAAAGCTGGGGATTTAGCACGCATGGCTTCTTATAATTTAATTGAAAAAATAGGAACGGAGGTTTGATATTGATTCGATCATATGCATACCATATTATTCAAAAGAAATTCAAACTGTCATAACTCAGTTTAAGCCCTATGAAGGCTTATGGACGTTGCAATTTCGCAACCCCCGACGAAAAAGAGTATCTGTCTGTGACATCTTACCTCTGAACGATCAACTGATATTTACTAAGATTTTTCGTTTGAAAGGTGTCATAATCGAGTTTTCTTAGCTATGTTTAAAAAAAATCCACTCAGCCGTTTGAAGATCATCACCTTTTTTCTAGTGTGTCGAGAGTTTCTTATTTTTTAAAAAAAAATTGTTATTTTACAACAAGAATTGTTTCTTGCTGGAGTAGTTTTCTCTCATAAAAGAAGCTAAGTCAAAATTGAATTTAAAAAAAAATATTTGTATCAAGAAGGACTCTATAGCTTATAGTACCGCTAGTTTCATAGCCTGATTATAAGTAATGGATATAGTTGCTTAATAGTTAACCGACGTAGAACAAATGGTGTATGAGTTATCACCGGTTTGGCAAGCGACGTGACACGAGCATTAAGTGTACCACAGATTATGCACCTACTTGTTGTGTAGTATTGAGAACTTACTTAAGACTATATGTCCTTACCTATCACACTCATATTCTAAAGCGCAATGTATTTTTAGTTATGAAAGAAGCCAAACACAAAGGTAATGTAATACAAAGATATTATAACTAAATTATTTTTGACATGAGTAAGGAAGGCATGGTGGTCTGACACTCGAATGTGAAGAGCGCATAACCTGCACGAAACTTTATTTTACTTCTGAATTCATGTATGGGCGAAGGCGACCTCCGTAAAAACTGATGAATTATGTACCTACACGAATTCTTAAAATAAGTATGAGGCGTCATTTCTCAATGACTCTTATGCTGTAGTTTTTGTTGTTATTATTTTTGATACGTTGATTGATTGTTTATATATTTGCATAAGTACATGATTGTATCATCGCATTTTTATTCTGAACATTTTTATTACCAAAGAAAATAATAAAATGTTGTATAGGTACACACAGCCACAGATCAAGCTACACACGCGGCACCTTATGCGGTTGTAATAGGAGCTATTTTGCAACAAAAATGTGTAGCTTGATCTGTGGCCGTGTGTACATTAGATATACCTACATTTGCAATGGCTCCAATTTCATTCTTTAAATTAAACTAACCTGATATTTTTTATCTGTCAGTATTATTTACCCGCTCTTCGGTCGACCGAAAGACTTAAAAAAAGACGTGTGGCACTCGGAAACTGCCGAGGTAAAGCTATTGCATAGCTGTTTTTATCAACTTATGCAATTATAATTATTTATTTATTTTATTTATGCAGTATTTTTTTTCCTTTGTTTTTTTTTTCTTTGATATTAATTCAAGTTACACTTTTTGAGCGTGGTCCGATACAACCAATGCCACCTAGAGATGAGTTGCTGAACTAAAGAGACAAGCGTGATATTTCAAAAAGTCATTAAAAGTTCTGCTATTCATCGATAGATGGCAAAACTAAAAAGTATCACCGCTGTGCCGGGCGGAGTGGGGGGTGTTAGGTTATTTTCGTTACGGAATTTCTGGATTCGGTCTCAAGGCCCGCGATAGAAGCTATGCAATAGCTTAAAAATATTTTTCTTCTCAAATCCTGAATAGTCGTGTCCTTAAAAATCTGCAGCCACAAGTTGACAAAAACTCATAAAATGTATCTATAAGGAGACAGTACTCACGTTAGTAGCAGGATGTACTCGAGCAGGCAGCGCGCGCGTCACGTGAGGCGAGGGGGAGGCGGATCGTTCTCTCTCGCGCATCTCCGCCGCCAGCGCAGCGCGCGCGCCGCGAGCCAGCCGCGCCGACGCCTCCAGGCAACCGCTCGATTTGCTCCTACACAAACAGTGGCCTTACAGTATTTGGAAGCAGAAAGAGTTTTTATAATATTTAAGACGATGATAGCTCAGAGGTGTGATTAGTGACGTCGAATGCCGAGACAAAGTTCGCGTTTTGAATTTTACGATTAGCTTGAGTTTTCGGTGAAGGTAAACATCTTGAGGAAACCATTTCACGGTGCGATTGTGATCTAACCCAGGCTTATACATAGAAAAATATTGGAAATAGCGAATTATTAGAATAGTCAACCAAAATAATCATCTTACCTTACAGGTCTATCAATGGGACCCAGTATAGACAACGGTTGGTCGGCTGCAGGCGCTGGTGGCAGGTACATGACGTGACCACCCCACGATAAGTACGAATTGCCTGGTCTCCAAGACCCAAGCTCCTCCTGGATGATGATAATACATAGGTATGAATACAAAAAGTCAATAAATGAGGATGTAAAATATCTTAAAAGAATAAGAAAACATATCAGAATCAGATTTCCTTCAAGTATAGCTTATAAAGACATTTAGCAATGTGTAGAGAGTACTGGCTTATTACCCCTAAGTGGCGGTGGCCCCTAAGAACCGGTGGCGGTAAATTCAAATGTAACTTTCGATGTTCCATAACAGGACCTAAACTGAATAAATTACTGAGTTTAAAAACGTCATAATCTAGCTGGCCTTTTTTGACAGCATAATACTTCTATGTGCCAAAATGGGACAAACGTAGAGCGTCAACAAGAGACACCTTTTATAGAAACGCTATTAGATTGTGACGACATTAAATTTATTTTTATTTTTCAAGATTACCTTCTCAGAAGGCGGTAACGATTCTTCTTTAATAACATCCTCATCGGAACCTTTCGCTCTCGCCGGCTGTTGGAACAAGAGTGGATTACTCAAGGAGTTTGGAGCTGATTTCGTCAAGAACCAGTTCTGTTCCGGCTCCTCCAGCATAGGCTCATGTTCTATATCAAATCTTCTGGAGCCTAAAGCAGCACCAAGAGCTCCAGACACTGATTTTCGTAGTTTTTGGAGGCTGTTGAATCCTTGCTGTAACTGCTTTCCCTGGAAGCATTCGTAGAAACACGACATCGCTTTAAACTACGCGGGGCTCGTTTGTTCTTTTGTTAGCTGATGAGGAATAAAGGTGATATGACAATGATAACTAATACGGGTATTGGATGCTTAAAAAACTGGGTAAAATAGCACAAGGATCTAGAAGTGAATGAAGCAGGGAATAATAACAACAAAAATATGCAGGCAATAGTGAAAGTATCTAATCTGCCAACAAAGACGATGCGAATTAGAACGAATAAATAAGTCTAGTAATAAATACAGTAAAAACAGACTTGTTTTTGAAAATACATCACAATGGGACAAAGAGGCGAAGGTAGTGGAAATAATAGGACAGAGATCATGTTCTATAGCTTAGATTTATTGAAACGAAGAAGCAGCTTAAAAAGCTTACCTGTTTGATTACACCAATATATTATTTTGTTATACCATTGTGCAAGCAAGAAGCAGGTGACATGGTTGTAAAGCTTAAAGTAAGTTAGTATATACAAGCAGGTAAGTGAGGATTAAACATTTACCTTTACTCCTCCTCAGCAATGAAATTGAACACGGGAGGTTAGAGGAGTGTTTAGTTGGTTAGTCACGTTATTGAGATTATTATGTGAGTTAAAATTGTTAAACATATATCACATTTCGTAACATGATCTATATCTTTAAATGTATTCAGAACCGCTAGTAGACCCAATTGTAAAGTTTGTAAGATCCTTATCAAGGAATAAGTTGAAGCTGAATGAGTTTTAAGTTTCATGCGTAAGAGTAGTTCTATCAGTATCATTTATAAATTGAGTAATTTTCTCTCAAACAGCTAATAATGACGGGAATCTAAGTCATCAACGTTATTTTTTACTTCAATTTCTTGAACATTGTATGGTGTAATTTATGGAGTAACAGTTACAAATTTAAGTCTGTTTAAAGAATTTATATCATCAACAGAGGTAAGGTAAAAATCCAATAGCTTTTAAAGGCTCGTGTATTCAACCACCTACAAATATCTAGAGTCTAGACTACCATACAATTTTACCCCCTAAACCCTCCCCTACCATCCCGCGCCAGCTCACCCGCCACTCACCCGGTCGTGCGTGTCTCTCGGCAGCGACAGACTGAAGGGCTGAGCTCCTGGACTGTACGTGGCGACGGTACCAGCTGCCTGGAGCTGCAGGCCGGTGCCTGCGCCGTCGGAGCTGCTGTCACCCAGGTCTTGCTGGGGAGTCCATGGGGCAGGAGGATCTTGAACCTAGAGATGTAGAAGTAGTAGTAGTGTGGTCAATATTTTGATGGGAAGTGAAGTTTCGTGTAACCATTGGATGTGGATAATAGATTTTCATTATTATACGACTACAATCTCACAATGGTAAGTAATAACATGATTGGAGCTCAGCTTTGTTCTCAATAAGAGTACGCTAAACTTACCACAGTATGCTAATAGGCTAGGTGTATCTTTTATTATTTAAGTTGAAGTATTTTGACCTTACAAATAGCCTGGTATAAATACCTAGTTTTTTATTATCGATCAATGAATCACCTACGTCGTCACCTAGCACAAATCATGTGATTCAGTAGCTATTCTTGAAAGCTAGGGTAAGTGTTCTTGCTTTGGGCCATATGATTTTTACCACAGAGAGATTAGGACTTACAAGATTATGCCTCGAAGGTGAGTCTATCCTGTGATCACTGTGCGCGTGGTCACCCGATATCCCGGAGTCACCTGACTTGTCGGCAGACTGTTCCGATCTTGGGGACGACTCAGCTGATATGTCAGCTGTCATTTTTGTCTCTACTGCTAGTGGCTGAGTTTCTGTGGGATCAATGAATAAATTATTTGCTGTTGCTTTGCCACTTCAGAATTTATCAGTTTTTTAATTATTATGACAGGATTCTAAAGAATGATCTGATATGATATGCACAAGAATGAATCAACAGGTTTTGATAAATAGCTAGACGTATCTATGGGCATCACTAATTATTGTTCAATAGTATCTCTAAAGACTTGTACTTATAAAATTGACTCTTAATTACCAGCAGCAAGATGAGCATCTAAACTGGCAAGTTGCCTCCACGCTGCTGCTGGAGAGAATCTAGGCATGGAAGGTTGTTTCTTAGGTAACGTAGGCCGCAACCGCATCGCGATGCCCAGCGAGCCCTCCGATCCAGAACCTTCAGAGCCTTCCGATGATAGGGCAGATTCTGATGACACTGAAAAATAAAACAGTAAATTGCAAAAGTTATACTTATTTCATGACCTACCTGTTTATAGCCTGTAATCATAAACTATTAAAAAAAAAATGCAAACTTGTGTTGAAATACTTACAATTCTTAATCTTACAGTCTTCCTTCAACTTCGCGTTAAATTTGTCGAATGCAATATCTTGATCGTGGTAGCCCAATAACTTTTGCTCGATGAGGTGGAAGTCCCCGATTTCTTCGATGATCGGGCTACCTAAACCTGGGAAATCTTTCAAGTGGTCCCGTGGCTCTGACTGCTTGCTCTCGATCATGCCGAAGTAGAACTGCTTGGAGGGTGCTGGTTGTTTTTGTCTGCAAATTTTGTTTGATAGACTTGTAAATATGTTCAGGAATTGAGAAGCCTTTGGAATATGACTTTTTACATCCTGTGCGACTATTTAAAAATATTGTTGTAATTTTTATTTTATAAAATGACCGTTTTATTATAACAATTTAGGTATCAATTACGTTCCTATGCCTTTTCATTTAATTATTTAATCAGCATATTTATATATATGTTACTAGCTGTTTCCTGTAGCTTCACTCGCGTTCGCCTAAAACCTTTAAGGATAACGTAGCTTCCTATTAGTGAAAAAAAAATCAAATCGGACTAGTAACACTGGAAATTACCGCGTTCAACTAAACACACTCTTCATGTGTTTAGTTGAAGCGCTCACTTCTTTATATAATTTTTTATAATAATTTTATATAATAATAGTATACATTTATTATACTATTATTAATACTTACTTTTCTTGAGGTACAGCGTGTGTTATAGTTACAGGTGCTTCTTTTTTCCTAGTTGGTGAATGTTCAGGAGTGGATTCTTTCCCCGATGCTTGTCCTCTATCAGGCATCGGCCTATTGCTTTCTTTACTATTCGATTTATACTTGTTCATCACTGCTTTAGCATTGTTATTAACTTGTGTATTGATTTTAGGTTTAATCTCATTCGTACGGGCCAAAGGCCGCCTGCTTAACGCTGTTTTTGAATCCTGTTTATTATTCGGTAGACTAGATTCTTTGACTTTGCTCTGTGTTTTCGATGGGTTTGGTTTCTGCACAATCGTTTTATCGCTCTGACTAGTTTTGTTTTCACTTACATTATTAATTTTACTGCCTAATTCGTGTCTTATTCTACTCGTAGCCTTTTTGAGTTCCGCTTGAAATTCATCTTTTTCTTCATTATTCTTTATTAATAGTGAAGGAAGAGATTTTCTTAGTGGTTTACTTGTCTCTGCCAGTGGACTCAACTTTCCTTTTAGTTGATCACCGATAGCTTTCATTCTGCTCTCATGTGCTATTCTTGGAGATTCACTTTCTCTTTCACTCGTCATCAGAGTAGTGTCGAAAGTCTTCTCTCTCCTTAATGCAGGTAGTTCGTTGTCTTCTTTCTTGAACCTTTCCGAGTACCTAAAGTTTCTGTTTAATAATGGAGTCTTCCACGCTTCATTCTGTTCGTTTGTCTTTGATGTTTTCGCTCGACAGCCACTGACTCTATCCGTCCTTGTTTTTTTATAGTCCTGTCTCGCTTGCAGTAACCTCTCCTCTCTTTTGAGCGACGCTGTGCTCTGCACCATGTCATTATTATCAGGGTATTTTAAATGCTGTTCTTTGTCTTTGCAGGGCGACCTGTATCTTCTCTCAAAAGCCTGATTGTCGTTTAAGTCTAGCGATCTGTATTCATTGTATGAAGGTACAAAACCTGGAAGTTTATTTTCATTACAGTTTAATTTCTTTGTTTCGTTTCTCGTTTTGAACAGTCTTAACTTTCTCTGGGGTTCAGGTCTCGCGTTCCCTTCGCTGGAATCTGGCGATGAACCCTCGAAATGCTGAAATAAAGACATATTATGAATGAATGTGTTCATTTAGTGATGCTTATGATGGTTTTGGCTTTACAACTTACGTCATTTGTAGGTGGTTGTGGCGCTCGATATTTTTTACGAAAATGCTTATTGTTATTTACATTATTATTGCTTCTTGATTTTTGTTGCTCTTCTTCGATCCTTAAATCAGGCTCTGATCCGAATCTTTTACTTAAATTGCTACCTGAAACAGTTGTAAAGCCAGAATTAATTTATGCACTCGCATAAAAACTGGTTTTATAGCCATGTAATTCGGTTATAACATATTGATTTTTTATTGGTTTTGCATCTTTTAATAAATTATTCATCAAGTTACTAAATTAAAGATTTAATAACCAACCAGTAGCATTATTAAAAACTAGCTTCCGCCCCGCGGTTTCACCTTATGTTTTGCCGAGATAAAAGTATCCTATATGTTATTCCTGGGTATGATTTATCTATGTGCCAAGTTTCATCCAAATCCGCTCAGAAGTTTTTACGTGATGAGTAACAAACATTCATCCATACTCACAAACTATTTATATTTGGATATTATTGATAGTTGGAAAAATAATTGATTATGCCATGATTTCCTGTAGAAGTTGTAGGATTTAAACTTACTGTCATTATGTCTAAGGTCCAGGTTTGTGTGTGATCGATGTAAGGGATCTCGTTCTCGGGATCGCACCTCTCCGGACTCGTTGAATCCCGTGCCAGCAGAACGGGATCGGTACACGTTCGAGTGCTGGGAATATAGAAACAGTCATCATACATCATACATGTGTTTGATTGACGATAGGCATGCAATAATAAAACTTTATCGTCTGCAAGCAATTTCAAGAGACATTGCAAATTTTAACAAAGGTGAAAACAGTCCCATGATTATAATACAGTTTCTTGATCATCTGCCTAGCCTGTTCACAATAATTTGGGGTCGGCGCAATATGTACCCTTCTTCTACTCTATACCTACTCACTTGTATATTCGTAACTCTTTTAGTAATAAGGCTTTCATTCTTCTTCAAAACATTTAGTAATACTTAGCTCAGTGGTTTTGATATATTATTTGTGCGTTTTTAACCCCAAAAGAAAAAAGAGGGCTGTTATAAGTTTGTAGTGTGTATCTGTCCATTGATTATGATTTAGTGTGTTTTGTTTGAAAACTATCTTAGTGGAGAGGATTCTTAGCTATGTTTCAAGCAAATCCGCTCAGCCGTTTGGAAGTTATCATCAATTTTGTAGTGAGTTCCGGGGGTTTCTTAATTTTTTTAATTCTTCGATGTAATGATAAAGCAACAAGTAAAAGTACTGACAACATGTCCATGAGGTATCCTGGAGTTGTCCTGCTGTACGGAGGTGGGGCGGCGGCCGCTGATGGTGCCGCCGGAGTGCAGGATGGCACCGTTGTCGGTGCTGCGCAAGTGCGGCGACTCCGGGAGAGATGGCAGCACCTGCAACGTAGAGTGTCACTCAATTACTGTTGGTACATGTGAAAATGGATGGAGGACTAAATTTATCTTTACGTCCAAAACGTTCATCACTTTATTGTTTATCTTTACTAACTTTCCAGTTGTCAGAAATGCACACTATTTCTAGCACATAATTTAATCATTTTTTAAAGAGTAAAACCTGCTTCAAAGACATTAAAATTAAAATGGGACCACCTTGGAGCTATATTGATCGCAACTCAAAAATAATTATTAAAATTGGTCCATAAACAAAAAAGTTATACGTGAACAAAAATAAAAAAAAAACATACAATCGAATTGTTAAACTCCTACTTTTTTTTGAAGTCGGTTAGTTTTAAAAAGAAGTTCTATTGAACAGGTACCTTGGGCGCGTGCCTCGGCGGCTCGTGCGGCAGGGTGTTGGCGCGGCGCGCGCGCGGCCCGGCAGCGGCGGCAGCGCCCGCGCCGGCGCCCGCGTGCTGGCTGCCCGCCTGCCCCATGCCCGACACCAGCCACCCGACACCAGCCACCCGACACCCGACACCCGACCCCCGCCCGCTACCACACCACCGCTGCTACACTTCACCACACATCTGAAACAAACAGAGACATATTGTTAATATTTTTCACAATCCGTATAACACTTAATTTAAGGATAATTAATGAAACTCTATAATTGGCAAATTAACAACAAAATAATGTTATGATAATGATATTTGAAATGCTGTAGAATTTTTATCCTTTTAATTAAACAAATACATAAAAATATACATAAATATAATGATGTTTTAATTATTCATCCAAATTTTCAGGGATTATTGTACTCATCATTATGAACAACTTTTACTATGGGACCAACCCTGAAATCACGAATTTTTTTTATAAATTAAAACTAATAAACAAGGCTACAGAAAATCAGAAAAAATCTGACAATAGTACAAAGAGAACCATTACTTAGATTTATTTATAGCACTAAACATTCGTATTTTTCAAACAATTTATTTCAAATCCTAAACGGAGGTCTAACATAATAAATCACACCTACTTTCCTTTAACAATTAACTGATAATAAAAATTAATAGGTGTATTCAATAACAATAATTTAATAACCTACGGAGGGGCGATCGTTGACTTCGGCTTTCTCTCATTATCAGATAATATTTTACGTGTTTAAATAATTTATAATTATTAAACCCATTTACTCAGTGATATTTATTATAGGTACTGATTAAGAATATGCTCTCCACGATTGACTCCGTCCCTTACTAAACTGGCGGAGACAAGCGAGACACAAGACGTACTGCTAGTAAAAACTACGGTTTTGTTATTTAAAAAAAAAACTAAGCCTTTTTAAAGTAAGATAACTATTCTCTTTCTATTAGATCTCAAAAAAATATTTTCAAGTTATTTGAATGGCGCAATAAGAGAACAATTCATTCTTAGAATTAAAAAGGGTATTCACAATTTTTTTCTGACGTTACTAACGAATAATTCAAATTTTTGAAAAAACTGTTCATCGTCACTGTTCGCGCCACATAGATAGGAGTAGCGTAGTGGCATGTTCCCATTCCTATTTCCTATCCTTACGCACTCAGTGCAATCCGAATATCCCTCTCCCTTTTCCTCTACCAATAACGCTCTGGCTCGGCGCGAGTTGCGCGACCCTAGCGCCACCTAGGACTGGAAGAAAAAAGTAGTAGTCGGAGGAATTTCATTGTCTGACGCTCGATATGGATTAAAATAAATCAATAAAATATAAATAATGGTTTATACGTAATAAAAGAAAGTGATAGTGAAGTGTTATTGACGGCGGCCGCCAAAACTATGGATTTGTGAATATTTGTGCACTTTGCGAGAAAAAATACCTATTCAAGAGAAACCGAGGTGAGCTTCCTTTCTATCTAATACCTAATTCCCTTTTTCAATGTCACTGCGTTACAAATAATAAAAATATTGAATTTGGGTTGTTCTTGAGACAAAATTAGAATCAGCGCGTAAACATATTGGTCCTTACGACCGCGAATTAATTAGGATTGATTGTGATTTTTTTTCTCGTGTGAAATCTCGGTAGCCATTTTTGTTCAAAATGCCTTCCAATCTACCTCCGTCAAATTCTGATGAACGCCGTTTGCAAAAATTGCAAAATAAATTAGCGGCTTTGTTTGGACGGGTACAGACAATTTACGATTCAATTTCTAACTTAAATAATGATCCGATTAAAATTGAGGATTTCTTGGCGGATAGTTTTACGATTGATACATTGCGTAATGACTTTATGATTGCCATTGAAGAAAGAAATGATTATCAATTGTCTGTACCGGAGGGCCCGGTGCCGTCGTACAGTTCGGTTATTGCATTCGAGCAGCTATATACGAAAATAAAATATAAATCTCATCAATTGTCGCAAATGGCTGAAAATACTAGTCGCGAGAAGCAGAGTCCCATAGTTAAATGCGAAAAACGTTTTTTAAAATTACCGCGATTGGAACTCTGTGCATTTGATGGTGATTATGAGTCGTGGCCCATTTTCTATGAGACTTTTAAATCGGTTATTCATGAGAACCCGGACCTTACTGACAGTGAACGTATTCAATACCTAACTGGTAAATTAAAAGGTAAAGCGCTTAGTGTTTGTCAAGGTATTTTACCCACTGCGGAAAATTATAGTGTTATGTGGAATGCTTTATTGACTAAATACAATGATAAAAGATTATTGGCCGCTTCGTACTTGGACAAATTGTTGAATTTGCAAAATGTAAGTGATAATTCTCCAACACAATTAGAGGAATTTATTGATAAATTTTCTTCTCTTTATTCAGCTTTAAAACAATTAAAATTAAATAGCTTAGAAGACTTTTTGTTTATTCATATTGGATGCAAAAAAGTAGGGTTAGAAACGGTAAAATCCTTTGAGATTAAATTCAATGATATAGATACAAGTTGTTTGGAATTCATTACTTTCGTTAGAAATCAATCTCACATTTTGCAACGTGCACATAATGTTTCGAAAATAACATCGACAAGTTGCAAAGCGGGCAGTACTCAGGCGCGTAAAAATAATAATACGTCATTATCGCAGTCAGTAGGTTCCGGAGCGCGAGCGTCTCACACTAATGTGAAATCATTTATTAATCTGCAGGAACACGGTAACTGTTTGTGTTGTGGAAAGAGTGATCATTTCCAGTTAGGTCAATGTCCCAAATTTTTGTCTATGATCCCTAATGATCGCTTTAAATTTGTAAAGATAAATAAATGTTGCGTAAATTGTTTAAATAATAAACATGTGATCAATAATTGCAAAGATACCAAACGATGTAGCGAATGTAGTCGTAGTCATCATAGTTTGTTGCATTTCCCTAAATCGGCATCAAGTAGTAACACCAGCGAGCGCGATGCGAAGTCGATAGGAAAGAGTAGCGCGATCTGTACGTCCGAGTCCGGCCCTGCCTCGTCCGCCGCGAGTTCTGCCGCTGCGGCCGGTAGCGGAGCTGTGTCGCTCTGCGCCGTTGGCGAGTGCCCCGCTGCCTTTCCGTGCGTTTCTAGTTCATTGCATGCGTCTACCGTCTTACTCGGTACTGCTCAGTGTCATGCGGTTGATAATGAGGGAAACATTTTTGTATTGCGTGCGTTAGTAGATAGTGCGTCTCAAAAAGATTTGGTTACTACTGAATGTTGTAAGCGATTAAATTTGAAAGTGCATGAACCGCAGAGTAAATATGTGTCAGGTGTAGGTGACGTCATTAATCCCGTGGAAGGAGTTACCTGCCTTACTATTAGGTCTCGCTTCGATGATTCGGTTAGGTTTAATATTCAGCCAGTAGTCGTAAATCGTATTACCAATGAATTACCTACCGCGAAGATAGACACGGCGCGCTTGGATTATTTAAATAATATTCCTATGGCCGATTGTAATTATTACACTCCCGCGAATATTGACCTCATTTTAGGGACGGATTTATTTGCCCGAATTCTGGGTCCGAATACGATATCTCGCGATACCGGTGAGCCTGTAGCGATCGAAACCTTGTTAGGTTACGTAATTATCGGTGAGGCCCCGGTGATTAAACCCATATGCAGTATTGTGCGTTCGTTTTGTACGCTGGATGAAACTCTGGAAAGTTGCGTTAATCGATTTTTCGAGTTGGAAGAGGTACCTAATGTATCTAACTGCCTTACGTCAGACGAACAAGCTTGCGAAAAATATTATTGCGATACCACTCGCCGCGAACCGAACGGGCGTTACATTGTCTCGCTGCCGTTTAAATACGATCCCTCCGCTTTAGGAGACTCTATGCGTACGGCCGAGCGTAGGTATTTATCATTGGAACGTAAATTGTTATTAAATCCGGAAGTAAAGGTAGAATATGACAAAGTTTTTAAAGAATACCTACAGAAAAATTACATGCACCCCGTCGGCATTATTGATGAAATAGACAATTCTAATGATCAATATGTAATACCACATCACGCGGTGGTTAGGCAAGATAAAAGTACGACTAAATTGCGTGTTGTATTAAACGCGAGTAGTAAAACGACTACCGGAAAATCATTAAATGATTTATTATATACTGGTCCGAATTTACAAAATGATTTGTTTCAAATAATATTAAAATTTCGTTTGTTACCAGTTGCAATAAGTGCTGACATTCGTCAAATGTACTTGCGCGTTTTGATGGATGAAAATGACACGAAATTCCTAAGGTTATTATATAGATTCGATAGTAATGAGCCGATTACCGTATTTGAGATGTCTCGCGTAGCGTTTGGTTTGTGTTGTAGTACGTACCTAGCTATTCGTACCATACGTCAGGTCGCTGCGGAGGAGAGTGATCGCTTTCCAACTGCGGCTTTAATCGCCTCGAAAGATATATTTATGGATGACATAGCCTCGAGTTGTTCGTCTGTGCAAGATGGGGTTGATATTTCTAATCAGTTGATTGAGTTGTTTGCAACCGGAGGGTTTGATTTAGTAAAATTTTCAAGCAATTCTTCCGAAGTAATGGCTAGCATTCCGGCATCTCACCGTGTTACAGAGGCAGTCGAGTTCAGTCCCGAAGATTACCTTAAAATACTTGGTCTCTTTTGGCTACCGGCTGAGGATATACTCACGTTCAGTGTCAATGTACAGTCGCGCGATTGTACCAAACGAAATATCCTTTCAACTATTGCTCGATTATGGGATATAATAGGTTTCGTGGCTCCGGTAACTTTACTATCGAAATTAATAATTAAATCTTTGTGGGAAAATAATGTAGGATGGGATGACATTCCCCCTCCAAATATCGTGTCTTTGTGGCGGCAAATTGAGTCTGAATTGCCATTATTTCAAAATATTAAATTGCCCCGACATGTAGGCGTGATTGGTGACTGTGTTGTTACCGTAGTAGGGTTCGCTGACGCGTCCGAGCGTGCCTATGGCGGTGTAGTGTACCTACATGTTTATATTCCGAGCGAAAACCGTGCGGTAATTAATTTGGTTTGCGCTAAATCTAGAGTCGCACCTTCTAAAACCGTAATTACGCTGGCTAGAATGGAGTTGTGTGCTAATTTAATATTAGCAAAATTAATGCGTATTGTTATCAATACTTATTCTGATCGCTGTCAAATATCGCATGTGTACGCGTTCACAGATAGCACGGTAGCGCTTGCGTGGATTCACTCTTGCCCTACTCGTTGGCAGACCTTTGTTGCGAATAGGATCTCCAAAATTCAGAATGAATTGGATCCTCGACACTTCCATCATATTAGTGGCAAAGAGAATCCCGCGGATTGCCTCTCCCGTGGACTAACACCAGCTCAGTTATTGGAGCATCCCTTATGGTTCCATGGACCTCCATTCGTCAGAGTACCGGTATCCGAGTGGCCTGTGCGCGAATTCGATCCAAACACCGTAGCAGGTGAAGCGCCTGAAGTAAAGGTTAATGTTTTGGCTGCTACAACTGTTACACCTTTGCCCCCTGCTCCCGTGTTATATGAGCTCGCTGCTAGTGTCCTCTTGGGCTAGACTACTACGGATAACCGTATATGTTCTTCGGTTTTTGAGAAAACTGCCTAGAAAGTTTGTAATTTCAGATTATGATCAAGCCGAAAAGTATATTATCCGTGATTTGCAAAAGGTGCACTTTACTAGCGAAATTAAGAGTGCTCAAGTGGGAAAGAAATTACCTCCTGCTTTTGTAAAGCTTAATGCTTTCTTACAGGACGGAATTTTCAGAGTAGGCGGACGTCTGGTCAATGCTGACTTAAATTTTGACAGTCAACATCCAATTTTATTACCCCGAAATGATCATATAGTAAACATTATTATTGATCATTTTCATCAAAAATACCTTCATACGGGTCCTCAACTGCTAATGTCTTTATTAAGACAAAAGTTTTGGATATTATCTGCCCGTAACATTGTACGAAAGCGAGTGCAACAGTGTAATGTTTGTTTTAAGGCTAATCCAACTAATACTGTACCTTTTATGGCTGACTTACCGGCGTGTAGGGTCCAAGAAGCCAAAGCGTTCTGTCATACTGGCATGGATTACGCTGGCCCTTTGCACATAGTGCCTTACCGTCGTCGTGGAGTGCATAGTATTAAGGCATACTTATGTTTATTTGTTTGCCTCGTGACTAAGGCGGTGCATCTTGAATTGGCATCCGACCTCAGTACCGAAGCCTTTTTAAATGCATTAAAAAGATTTTTATCTCGACGCGGTCCCGTGGCGGTTCTGTATTCTGATAACGGCACAAACTTTGTCGGTGCAAAGTCGAATCTCAATGCAACATATCAGTTATTAGAATCTGCAGATTACAAAGATAAATTCGCTAACATGACGCGTGATAATCGTATTGAAATTAAATTTTACCCGCCTCTCAGTCCTCATTTTAATGGGATGTCGGAGAGTAATGTTAAAAGTGTCAAAAACCATCTCACAAAGGTAGTTGGGAATCAGCTGTTGACGTTTGAGGAAATGCTAACAGTACTCGCTCAAATCGAGGCTATTTTGAACTCGCGTCCGCTTTCGGTGTTAAGTAGTGATCCTTCTGAGCCACTGGCTCTAACACCCGCTCATTTTCTCGTTATGACTCCTTTAAAATCTCTTCCTGTTGAGGATTTGACTAACGAAAATGTCACTCTTCTACAGAGAAAACGGTTAGTAGATCATGTAATACAGTCGTTTTGGAAAAGATGGAAGGTTGAATACCTACACACATTGCAAGTACGTAGCAAATGGCTGACTCATAGTGAACCAATTCTAGTAGGAACTGTTGTTATTCTGAAGTCAGAAAACAGTAATCCTATGGACTGGCCTATCGGTATTATCGAACGTACTTTTCCCGGTAAGAATGATAATATTGTCCGCGTCGTTGACGTAAGAACAAAATACGGAATTTATCGGAGGTCGATTGGAAAGGTTTTTAAATTACCAAACCAATAAATTAAATTTATACAGTCCACTTAATAGTATCAATTAATTAGTATTACAAAATTAGCTAAATATTAAAATTAACTTGAAACTTGTTTAATAAAATAAATATTACATTAAAATATAAATATATAAAGTAAATAAATGCTTAATTAAAATAATGTAATATAGCTTTGAAGGATTTTCATCCTGTCAAGCCCGGGGGGATGTTCGCGCCACATAGATAGGAGTAGCGTAGTGGCATGTTCCCATTCCTATTTCCTATCCTTACGCACTCAGTGCAATCCGAATATCCCTCTCCCTTTTCCTCTACCAATAACGCTCTGGCTCGGCGCGAGTTGCGCGACCCTAGCGCCACCTAGGACTGGAAGAAAAAAGTAGTAGTCGGAGGAATTTCATTGTCTGACGCTCGATATGGATTAAAATAAATCAATAAAATATAAATAATGGTTTATACGTAATAAAAGAAAGTGATAGTGAAGTGTTATTGACGGCGGCCGCCAAAACTATGGATTTGTGAATATTTGTGCACTTTGCGAGAAAAAATACCTATTCAAGAGAAACCGAGGTGAGCTTCCTTTCTATCTAATACCTAATTCCCTTTTTCAATGTCACTGCGTTACAAATAATAAAAATATTGAATTTGGGTTGTTCTTGAGACAAAATTAGAATCAGCGCGTAAACAGTCACCTATTCTCTAGTATAAGATATATTTTTTACAAATCTCTTGCAACAAAGAATGCCGAGAAAAACTTAAACTAGTAAAATCATCTTTTCTAGGATATTGTCGCCTTAATGTGGGTAGTATCCTATGAAGATTTCCCCACGAAAAAAAAAGTATACCTATGTCGGCGTCAAGAACAGCAAAGCGATCATACCATAATTATCAGAGTAGTGGTAGCTGGATTTGATGGGTGCAGGAATGCAGGCACCATCGCTTCGGAAGTCTCGTATGAGGAGAAGAAGCGACGCAAGTAACTCCTCATGGGGCCCGTAAAATTTATTGTTGTATTTTCACAATAATTAAATTATAACTTTACTTACCCACTTCAGTCTTAAATTTCTTCAGGCTTTAAGACCGGATTAAAAACCGATTGCACTGAGCGTATAATTTCGAGAGCTCATACTTCATAGACTCACTGTCACAAATGTAACACGCCTACCCACATTATTTTTGTTAAAATCGTTGTCGTCACCGTCAGTCAGTGTTGCCACTACATTATTTCACCCAATCCTTCTACCACGGTAATAATATGAGTTAACAGGTTGTACATGTTATACCTATTATTATATAGTATGACACAACTTAGATGAAGCATCGGCAAAATTCGTAAAATCGATCGTTCCCGAAAGAGTGCGCCTACAACATTACTCATGTGTTAAAAAAATGATCGTCGAAAATGATCTTGTTGAACGTTGAATGGCGCGATAATGAATGATTTTTATTAGTTGTGTAAATCGGAAGTGAAGTGTACGAAAACGATTTGCCGATGCTACATCAAGTTGTGTCATACTGTACCTGAGATGTTTTTTTATATAGTTGTAGATAAGATGCTAGCGATCTAAATTGGAAATATTAAAAGGCAATTAGGCCCAGCATTCATTAGTCACAATCTCTTCCTGAAATATTTTGCGGGAAAATGCCTTCCCGTATTAAAATCCCGCAAATTATTCTGCAACAGTGAGAAAAACCAGCAGTCGTAAGCTTTTACGAAAACAATTTTTTGTATAATCGAATCGACGCTTCAAAATAAAATTATTTTATCCTTTTTCATTATAGTCACCTGCTTACCAGTGGCGAGGGAAAGCCGTTGAAAAAACACCCATAATTTTATAGGTATAATTACTACAGTGTATTTTAAGCATGATGAAAATGTGGGACTGGGATTTCTGAAATCCTCTCTTATGGACCCTTCGTCACTAAACCTACTTATCTCGATATATACATTTGGGTTGCGAGTAACTGATGTGTTTTTGAATATTACCGTCCGTTCTAAAACTTCAAGCAATTAAAATAAAAACCGTTCTAAATATTCAAGAGTCTACGTCTAATGGGTCAGTTATGGACAAATCCCTTGCAGCGGCCATCGTCGTGTGAGGCAATCCTAGTAATTTGGATTATTCATGCTTCCCATATGGTACGTTAGATTTATGGTATGGGAAAGCTGTACACGCGCACGGCTTAGTGACGGATTTAATAATTAATTAAGATTTTGTGTCCTTTAAAAAATATAGGTCAGGGATTAGAAATTATAAATAATTATAATAATAAATTTATTTATTTACTCCCACGTAACTACAGTAAAATATCAATTCTAGGGACTTACCTACAATTCAATGTGAAAGACAAGCGCCCAAACGAGGTTTCCATATGCTATGAGACTTTCGGCTAATATAACGTGATAAAGGACTTTTAAAAATGTATACCAGGGGTACTTACTTATAAAGAAAATATAGGACTGCGGGTGAAACCGCGGGACATTACAGCAAAGCATTCTAAACGGAATCTTAATTACAGGCATTGCTAAGTTCATCATTATCATTTTTATTTTAATTAATTTATTTAGGTAACCATCATCACTGAAAGATGTCCACTGCTGGACAAAGGCCTGCTCCACCCAAAGATCTCCACGATGATCGGTTTTGCGCTACCCGCATCAGATTCTTACAGATTCTTAAATCAAAATCAAAATCAAAAATCATTTATTCAGTTTAGGCCCTAATAAGGCACTTATGAATGTCAAAAGTTACAGTTTTACAATAGACTCTACTACCGGTTCGGAATACACTTATGTACGAAGTCTACTATATATTAAATTAATCTAAGGCGATGATAGCTCAGTGGTAGTGACGTCGGATGCCGAGACGAAGGTCCCGGGTTCGAATCCTACAATGAGCTTGAGCTTTCGGTGAAGGAAAACATCGTGAGGAAACCATAGCACGGTGGTAGGGTACTTTGTAGTACCCGCCTGGCTGGCTACCACCCTCAAGTTGAAAATCTATCGCCAAGCACCTTTCGGTGTGTTCCGACAGCTGCACTAGAGAGCCAGTCCCTTTCTAGGCTTTGTGTGCTTACCATCATGGGCCACATCACCACTGACCACGGTGAGATTGTGGTCAAACACAGGCCTATACGTAGTAAAAAAATAAAAATTAATAATTTCATGTTATGTATTGAAACTTGAAAGTTAATGGGAGAATGAGAAGAGAAACTGTGCGAATGTCACGAAAGCTCACCCAGGTGTTTACCGCGTCGTCGTCGCAAGTTATTACCCATATGAATGAAAACTCCGCGCTTATTACTATGAATAATCATTTAAACGCACAAACGTCCCCACGTACATTCATTTGTATAGGGTTGTCGTAGCTAATGGGAACTAATCAAACAATATAACAATTCTCAACATTTATAAACAATATTACCAACAAATATACAACATGAGATCTTATTAATAGTGTTTAACTTCTTACAGCACTATCCTGCAGTATTACTAGGTATTACTTGTACGTAGTATATAATATTATCTTACTCTGTGCTATAACCAAAACTATTATTTATTTATTAAATTACTAAATAATTTGTATTTAAAATAGGTATTTACACGTTAGGTACTTCTTTTGGTATGCGTAAAATTCAAGGCTAATCACAGCCACAAAAAGCCGAAACCGCTGCTGGTGCTAGAGATATGAAATTTAGAGGATGTGTTCTTTGTGAAGTGTAGGCATCCAATAAGAAAATCTACTCCTAGGGCGAAGCTTTCGTATTGTATTCAAACACATCTATGTTCAAATAAAATAAATTCGATTTTTAAAGGTTATTTTGTACTAGAAACGTTTATTTTTGCCATCAAGTTAGACAGCCACCACACGATTCAAGAACCTATTCTGGTATTAAATAAATATTAGGTAGGTAGGTATATTGTAAACAAACTACTATATATATACAGCTGATAAAATATTTAAGTCTTCCCATAACAGTAGGAAACGAATAACTTGCGTGTGTTAATTTTATAGTGATAGAATAATTACTTTTTACCTAATATAGGAAATTGCAACGTTTTACCATTCCGTGAGTCGTTAAATGACAACAAAGGTGATAGAAAGTGTCCGGAAACAACGTGGCGGAAGGCTGTGACAGGCGTGACACCTCAGATAACGTACAGAGGAGTTCAGACGTACAGAGAGGTTTCATTATCAGCATAATAAGCAGCATTGCAGCTTCGAATGTGTATCGCATCCATGTTTTAATATCGTGTAACGGCACGGTGCCGTGCACCTGCCTTTGGGACAAGACAATTAAGGATTATATCAAATTATCTTGTCTTTTGCATTAACACGTACGAACTTGGCGAGAGCGAATCATCAACTGCCGACAGTGTCCGCCGTGAGCCGGCGCGGCGTAAAGTCCACGGCACCGTATCACGGCCTGTTTTTGACTATAATCTCACCGTGGTCAGTGATGATGTGGTGAAAGAGGTAAGCACACCAAGCTTAGAAGGGAACTCAAGGGCAGCTGTCGGAACACACCGCTGGGTGCTTGACAGATTTTCAACTTGAAGCTGGTCAGCCAGGCAACACCGTGTTATGGTTTCCTCACGATAATTTCATTCACCGAAAGCTCAAACTCAAGATTAAATTAACATAGTTTGAAAACAAAAATCGACGCCATTTATTTACTTTTCAGGACCATATCTAATATTTTTTCCTCGATTTCAGAGTTCGTTGTGCACAAAAATGCACACAGGGTTTCTAAAATATCAATTGCAAAGTTCCCATGCGTTATAATGATCACTAACTACATTATTTCTGTCACGCGCCACCCCTGCATCGAAGGCAAAAGTGCATAGCATTATTTTCTCTAAGCGCGGAGAAATGGCGCGGCCGGTGCGCGGGCGCAGACGGACGACGGACCCACTTTCTTTATGATAATCGCCGCATCCGACTGCACAATACATGGAGATATTGACTTTGGAAAACAAAAAAAAGTTACTCGTTAGTGCAACACGAAATAGTAGCTAACTTTTTTAAACAAATTATAGATCCATCGATCTTGATCTTTGATCTAACCAAAATTGTTACAAAAGATTTGAAAATTTGTCCAATTCTGTTTATATAAAAAATTCATCGTTTTCATGGAAACAAACATTGGAAAAAATAATAAAAAAATCTAAAAGAACCTAGTTTTTTATAGAGATTTTGTAGGAACTTAAAATTTTGACAGAACCATACAGATGATCTGTCTGGCCATCCAGTAGATAAGTATATAAAAACTGAACTATTAAAAAAAGGGCCTCATTAAAAATATTATAAAACGCAACACGGAAAGTACCTTTGCGTGTCGACCATGTAGCAAGGCGACGATAGGCAGAATTAGATCCAAAATGAAGATTATCCTGTATACAATGTTACACCGTATAGTATAGGGGACAATTATCGCATATGATTTATCACCGAGCGAGCGGGTCCCGGGAATGCTATAAATAACGATTATTGGTCCGTATCAAGGGTTTGCTATAATTTATTGGAAGCTAAGGAGATGGTGAATCATGGCATCTGGTATGTGTCGCCTTGCTAATAGTTTTAAAACTTATTCTTTCAGATTAGGCCCTGTATTTAGGTACACAGATATAGTCGTAGATAAGTACCAATCTCACAAATCTACCAGCTGTTCCCCACGGTTTCACTCGCGTTCCCGGGATAAAACGTAGCCTATTAGTGAAAGAATTTTTCAAATCGAACCAGTAACTTTGGAGATTAGCGAGTTCAAACAAACTCTTAGTATTATTTATTCTATAGATATAGATTATTTAAACTATGTAAAGATATATAAACTACTAATAATAAAGCTTGTTATCGCTATCCTTGTTCATTTAAAATGCGTTTTAGAATTGATTTTACCATTTGTATTCAATATGATACTTAGTTACTGCCGACTGATAAGTGTTATTAAACGTAAGTTTATATTACGTTTGAATTAATTCTAAGGTCAGTAATCACATATCTATCTAGCTAGGTAGGTATACTATAACACTGGACACTGGCCTTAAAACTTAGTACCACACTGGTACCACACTGGTACCACACCGGTACCACACCGGTACCACACTGGTACCACACTGGTACCACACTATAAAAATTACAATAACTTTTAAAGTACACCAGATATATTTTCCAAATAAAAAGGATTACAATGAGCATTTTATTTTTCTTTCATCATTCTTCCATTAGGGCCCTAAAACAGGTCCTGATAGAAGTATGGGAGAATATTCCCCAACATCACCTCTGAAACCTCATCTTCAGGTTTTGATTAACATGCGAAATATCAAAATATGCGACATAAATGGTCACATTTTTTATCGATTTGACTTATACTCTTGAATTTTTTACAGGGACCGTAGACTTTCGTCTTTGATATTAATTTAAGCTTGATTACCTCCCCACACTCTTGAGAAAAATGCGCATGATACACTGATAGACAGACAGACGGACAATCAAATGATAAGGGTTTCGTTTTGCTTATGAGGTACGGAACCTTAAATACCTGTTGGCTATATAAACCTATTATTATAGGTCTAGTTACAAACAGATGCGCAAGCGCAGGTCGCGCTCACGATCCCGGATAGCTATCAACAATTATCGCGTTCAGGCGCTATGTACTTGTTGAGGGTATGACGTCATGTAAATGGTAGTAGATATTGCGCTTTAGTATTTTAAAGTACTTGGTTTATAGATTTTTTTAAACCGTTGATAGATGTGAGATCGCCTTGCTCAGGAAATAAGGACCAGATTATTGTCATAAAAGCTTTTTACATTATACAAGACGATTTTAGGAGGCCAAAGGGCATTGAAATATAACTTTTAAGCGTGGAAAATAACACTAAAATATTTCTATACAAATTTAAAAATATATTATATCAACAAAGACTTGGATTAGTATTTAGTTTACTCGAGTATTTACGGAAATAAAAAAAACGCATTTTTTTTAAGTGTTTAAAAAAAGTTCAAATTAGATAGGTACTTCTCATCAGAAAAAATCGAAATACGTCCAATATATATATATATTATACATATATTTCTAAATATACACATTTTTCTGATAATCCTTACAAAACATAAACTTGCAAGGATTCGATTTTTCTGATGAAAAGTTTAGGTATTTTCATATATTAATAGACCTGTCCTAATAGGTAAGTATAATGAAGGTAGCAAAGACCTATAACTACAGCTGCATAAAAGATCCAGATTCTAGGGCTAATACACGAACGGATTTAACATACTTAAATGCGGTCTCATCGTAAGTTGTTATGCACTGATTTGAATGTTATCCACATTACTGTCTCATAAACATTACTACAGAATATGATAATTAGCATAATTCGTGAGTTATAAACAAGAGGGTGCTAATGCGCCACCAGGCGGCGCTGCTGCAAGTATAGGACATTCCTCCAATAAAACAGCTTTGCGTTTAACCCGACTACGGTAAAGCAAAAAGGGTTATGGTTTTGACAGGTATGTATGTATAATTTGACAAATGAGGTAGGTATCGTTAGAAGCTTCTTGATCGTCCGCTGGTTATAGGCTTTGTGACGTCATATTAAATTGAATATGGCGCCCTCTAGAGGACTTAAAGTAGTCGGGTTTTCGTAATATTGGTGTAGTAGGTTCTGGATTTTAAAAGCATCTTAATGAATACTACCTATATATAATAAAGATAGTGGAATAATGATTGATTAATATATCTTTTTTTTAATTTATATCTTAATTAATTATTGTTTACACCAAAATTTACTGAATACAATATAAAATTATAGATTTATATTGGTACTATACCTACTTTGTTAGCTTCGTAGCGCCTAAATAATATACATAGCATAGCCATTAGTCATACATAATATCAATTGATTTTATTTCGTAAATTCGTCGATAAAATTCATTATTTCAGTATATTATGTAAAGCAGACGATCTTTTACCTATCAATGATCTACAGCAATTCAATAAACCAATCATACTCGCAAATAATAACGTAATAAGTACTCAAGTACCATTTTCAGTTCAATAACAAATCAAAGCAAAATTAAACTACAATCTAACTGTATCTACTTACAAGCCTACAATTAGTTACAATCTGTAGTAAATAGATAAATCACATAGCAAGTAGTACCAGCAACATCTGTTGCCGTCGCCCGCCGGAGGGGATCATTAAAACGTTCACAGTTATGCGCCGACGCAGCCACGGACGCGGAAAATTATTCACCAAGAGAGCGCGCGCTTCCGTGCTCTACGCCATCTTGGGTGGGAACTGCAGATCTTGAGATTAACACTTGAGTTGACTTGATGGTGTCGCTCCCATGGACACATGGGGGTATTTGGTATTTAAAAGTAGTTAGTTAGGTTATTGCTTGTGACGTTAAGTTAAAGTGAATATTAACGCCCAGTTTCAATGTTCAATCTATCGTTGATTTAGCGATTTGATTATATAACACTAGCGACCCGCTCCGGCTTCGCACGGCTTTTCTGTACTATAATATGCATGTATTATACATATAAACCTTCCTCTTAAATCACTATATCTATTGCTGTAAACTGCATTAAAATCCGTTGATAGTTTTAATGATCTAAGCGAACAGACAGCGGAAGCGACTTCATTTTATATTATGTAAAGATTTTTTTTTCTGTTAAGATCGTCAAATCCGACTAATATTAAAAATGTGAGGATGCATGTAAAGATGTGAAAATGTTTGTTACCCTGTCACACAAAAACTAGTAAACGGATTTCGATGAAACTTGCACATAGATACATTCTGGAATAAATAAATATCCTGGTATATTTTACACATCTGATACCAAGCTAAGCAGACTTGTGTATTATGGAAACCAGATAACTCATAAGCTAATCTGAGTAGTCTCGCTATAGTAGTATTAGACGGTTTGTCATCACTCGGCGACCGCGTCGGATGGATGGCACGGTTCAACGGTAACCGATGATGACTTTGAACCCACTATCCGGCCATTCAGACAGCCGGTAATCAATGACGGTGTTTTGTAACGCTTGTATTGATAATTGGGCTCTTTAGATGTTGCTTACATTAAGTATATTTTGAGACATCGTACTGCAATGCATCAGTACACGCACAAAAAGTTTGGACGGTGCTTCGCATGATTAGCGAGTGAAGCAAGTATCTGTGCAAGTATCGATACCCAAGTAAGCCAGCCCTCTTTAAATGAAAGCTCCTATATATATGTAGGTACCTACATGGAAAACATGAGGTGTTTCTTCTTTATGTGGTGAAACATGACATTGCTTTACCGTACGTTAGGGTCAAAAATTAACAGCTGATCCAGTGGTTTGAGCTGTGCATTAATAGACCAGTTAGGCAGTTAGGGCAATTACTTATATATATGGATATAATCAATTAAAACAATCCAGCCTAAAACTCGCGGTTTATCTCCTAATGTAACATACCTTATAGGTAAGTTAGTCGGTTGCACAGGTGCGCAGGACCGGGGCGCGAGGAACGATCGTGTTATATTTAACAGCGATTAATTCACATTATCTGGTGCATTCTCTAGGTTAGATTATAGTAACTATGATTACACGCGACTATACCTGTTTGACTTGACTGTATTAACTCAAACTTAACCCGCTTGTAAGGGTTAAAATTATCTCTACCACCGGTTTGGATTACGCTTAAACTGAGAAGGCTACAAGTAACTCGTCAAGCCGCTAAAGACTGATTATTGAAAAGGCTTTATTTTATTCAGCACTAGCCATCGATATACCATAATATGGATATCAGGTTCGCGGGAACCAAAAGCCTGCACACTTCGAATATCATTAAGTACTTATTATACATAACTATTTAAATTACATTCCCCCTTATCTCCGAAAATACTGGATCAAATATTTTGAAAAAAATACTGATGATAGTTCTTTACCTATAGATTACAGGAAAACCTATAAGAAGTCTTTGGTATTTAAAGTACCATAGGAAATTCCGGAACCCTCGGTGCGCGAATCAGACGCGCCCTTGTCCGGTTTTATTTGAAGGAAGAACAACCTAACAAAGTCTCTTTATTGTATCTTTATTGTAAACAGGAATAGATACATGGAGTCTTTTAAGAATAAGAAATTATCAGAGTCTGAATAAAATTAATTAATTAATAAAATAAATAAATTAATAAAATAAATAAATTAATAAAATGATTAAATTATTAATTAATAAATTTCATTCAGACTCTGATAATTTCTTATTCTTAAAAGACTCCATGTATCTATTCCTGTTTACAATCTTTTAATTAATAAAATTGTTTTTTAATTATATGTTTTATAATTTCACCTAGCGGAAATTTTTCCCTTTTCAATGGAGGAATCAGCCACCTTGTTCCTCCATAGACCAATTGCTGGCATGCCGTAAAAATGAATATTTTTCTCATTTTCCAGAAGAAATGGAAGAAAATCATATAGTTAAAAATGTTTACGCTTGTGTCTAGTGTAACACTAAACAGTAGTATGACACTTAACATACATATCTCATCATCTGTTCGCGTTCGCACTGCAACAATCAGAGCGTTCGCAATGCTCTCGAAAATTGTATGTTTATAAGTAGATTTAGTTTAGACACACAAACCTACAAATGTGGTCATTGTTTAAGTTAATTACTATAGTGCTGTCGCAAAAATGCAAATAAAAGTAGTTCTATTTGCTATTTAAATGGAGAGTAATCTGCATACACTATTTAATTATACTATAGTGAAATTGAGCGACTGAAGACGCGATAGATAGTTAAGCAGATAATCATATGTATAGTTAAATAAAGATTTGACAAGCCAGTTGGCGCAGTTGGTTAAGACACCACCTATCACGCCACTGGTCATGGGTTCGATTCCCATCCAGGATAAACATTTGTGTCCATGAACATGTCTGTTTGTCCTGTGTCTGGGTGTAATTATCTATATATGTATGTATTTACAAAAAAAAGTAGTATATGTTTCCATAGTACAAGCTCTGCTTAGTTTGGGATCAGATAACCGTGTGTGAAGAGTGTCCGAGGATATTTAAGATCAAAATGTAGAGGATTTGTTTCATGAAAAGATACACAAAGAACAGTTTTACTAAAAACACAAATTTCGCATTGTGAACTACGAAAACCACATCCATAATAATTCTACTAATATTATAAATGCGAAAGTATGTTTGTTAATTCTTCACGCTCAAACGGCTGAACCAATTTTAATTAAATTTGATATGGAGGTAGCTGAGACCCTGGATGAACACATAGGCTACTTTTTATCCCTCAGGAGAAACCGCGGACCGGAAGGTGGTATTATAAGTAACCTTTACATGTC
Source organism: Tethea ocularis (assembly GCA_963555595.1). Taxonomy (NCBI): domain Eukaryota; kingdom Metazoa; phylum Arthropoda; class Insecta; order Lepidoptera; family Drepanidae; genus Tethea; species Tethea ocularis. The sequence goes on from OY741958.1 coordinate 13,846,914, forward strand.
TAAACCACTAAATTAATCGCAATGAAATTTTGCACGTAAATAGCCTATGGAGAAGGAGATACGCTACTTTTTTATCCCGGTAACGTGGGTGAAACCGCGGGGGACAGGCTAGTTATAAATTGTGTATATAGCAATGAGCCTATGTTTTTTAAAAGTAGTGATGATAAGGCTGTGAGAGTATCTAATAAATTAAAGAACAATGACCAAAACGCTTAATGCGAAGTTGGCGTGCCTAGGGGTAACACCCCTAAATTAGGGGTCTGGAAATCCTTTCATGAGAAGTTGGTGGCTTAACAATCGTGACGTGTAATATATCGCTGTGGACACTGAAAAGTGGCTTCTATAGTTATTATAAAGTTTTATAGTTTAACATGGTAAACTAATAACATATGCATATATAAATATATAAACTGGTATGTTTATGTGTCACAGCACAGGGCCAGTCGCACGCTAATGAAACAGGTAGATGTTAAAATATTGACTGAACGCCTCGAAGGGCAGCCATTGATGAAGAGGAAACCAGTTTCGTGGAATATTTAGGACACAAATAAACGTGTTTCTTAAGAGATGTGACAATTTGATACACATTTTTTTTTATATTGACTTTCTGGAGTTTCTGGAGTTACCAATTTATTGCCTAAATCGCAACAATGTAGTGCAACACTTGCCCAGCTTCTGAGTTTCTGGAGTTTCTGAAGTTACCAATTTATTGTAAAGTTGTCAATAATTATAGCAACAATGTATTGCAACACTTGCCCAGCTTCTGATTAGATGTTTAATTGCGTTCAGCTGTTAAGTTCAGCAAGTGAATTGTCATAAATATAGGGCTATATATACACCAATAATGGTAGAATATGCAGATCGTTAATACTATTCCAACCTACTGTACCATATTCTCAGAAATAAATGATTTATTATTATTATAATAACCAGCAAGATTTCCACCTTCATGCAATTTTATGGCCTAATTTCAAGGGTTTTGGGGTGATATTATATTTGAGTTTTCACCCTGCGATCCCTTATTTTACTCCTATACCTAACCTAATCTCGTAGGTATATAAAAAGAAAGCGTGACAGACTGACTGATTTATTAACGAAAATTCAACCCCTAAAATAGGGGATCGCGGGTAACTGTGGGGATAAATTAAAAAGAACTCATTTTCATATAACTTTAAAAGAAGTAGAGATGCGTTCAGCCCTGCAATGCAGTACATAACGACCTTGTGACACACTGACACGTCTAACAACTCGTTTATATATTGTGTTTACTCACGTCCCACTGTCCGTCCGTACGCACCTCTGTTTAATGCTCAAACAAGCATATATTTATTGATTTACATTGGTTCGACCTTTGAGTTAAAAACGATTAACTACTTGGAATATCTCAGTCATAAGTTTTTTGCAGTAAGATCATGTTTAAAAATAAAATTTTACCTGTGACGATAATTTTGATGTTTAAATAAGTTTTAGGATGTCATTAAGTTGTTTGTTTTCGTGGTCATTCTAACAAGGACGAATATTTTATTAATTCTCCTGACAGATTATTTTTAGAACGATTGGTACCTACCAAAAATAAGGAAAAATAAATTTGTTGTTCTTTATAACGATAGAAATGGAATTGAATATGTTTCAGATAAATATATGTCACCGGAAATGTATGAAATATAGGAATTGTATACAATTCCTGTGTATTTCCCCTAGGAACATATAATTCAATAATGATACTTGGAAATATATAGAAACTATTGAAAAAAATAGGTTGGGGTTATTTTTTTTAATTTGCATAGAATAGCAAGTATTCGCACAAAAGTACCTTGATAAGATAAGAATGTAACTCCGATAGATATTTAGGAAATGTATACAATGACGGATTAGATACTTTTCCGTTAACATATACACAATTTTAAAAATCAAAGAACACATAGACAGAATAACTCATTATATTAGCAGCTAACATACAATTGCTTCTTCTATTTAACAAAAAGTTTAATCTGTACCCTAGATGCCTAGATGGGCTGGAGATCACTTTTAGTGATAATGCCACCCATTAAAATACTCTAAGTATTATTTATTTTATAACCTACTATTCTAATCATATGTTTTGTGACAATAAAATCATTATCTATCTATTTAAATAGATTTAAGTGTGTCAACCAAATTGATTTAACTAAGTAGGTACCTATACCGTAATTATCATTATCTCGAAGAAAGATCAGGCCTACTTTCAAATAGGTTAGTTGACAGTGTCAAAAATAAATGACCAAACACTAACCAATGCACAAAACATCCAAAAACACGTGGAAACAAATATGTTGTACATTTAATGCTTTTTATGATTTTTAATTACCAGTAGAACCACTAAGAGTAGATGATTTGATGCTATGAAACTATGACGTCATAGTGCAGTATTTCATACAAAATTCCATATAAACTATTGTTTTGACATTTATTAAAAAGTAGCTGATTTGATATGTCAGTCAACTACCGTATTCTTTGTCACAGGATACATTATTTTAAAACTACAATATCACCAAAGACGTTCTGCACCTCCAGATGTACGGACATACTTAAGTAATTAACACTTGATTGTATAGCTTTTCATCAATCAAATACTGACAGAGAGAAAATATCGAACAGTGCTTGGATGCTTGTGGTTTCGCTTTTCTCATCCGTCTACCTTATTTGGTTGTTGTAGTTTAAACGATAGTTTCCTTTCTACTTTAATTAGAAACCTTTTAATTATGTACTCGTTTAATGTAGATACAATGAATCGCCCGGGAAAATGTGAAAAGTTGAACAGTGGAAAATATATCGCTGATTCGACACTTGCTGTCTATAGGCTTTCAATTTTTATTGAGATTATATGCCTCCATATACAGGTGGTAGAAGGCTATTTTTTGATTTTGAAAAGACATTGATGAAAATCCGCAGACCGGAGACAATAATATGCATATAATCAGATCTTCAGTGGACCTATATAATAGGGATGATGACTGGGTAAAAAAATAATGAATTCTGTTTAATCGTCAGTTAGGTTATCAAAAAATATTGGATACGTATTTTTTATATTAATAAATCAATAAATGATGGCGCATCAAAGTTCGAGTCGGGCTTGTGACGTCATCCCTCTATAAAAAGTGTACTAAGTCGTGACGTCACACGAAATTTTAACGCACTGTATCTTCGTCAATTTTGTTTTCGGGACAAAAAAAATATGTGTCCTCTATTTTTTGGTAATCTAACTTACGGACTAATTAGATTATTTTAGACATCATCCCTATTTACATACACTCAATAAAAAACTAGTGATGATAAACTAAATTTGACTACAACCATCATTATTCTTATAAATATAATTTAACAACAAATTATAATATTGTCAAAATGGTTACGTAACCATAATAAATGGTTCAAACAAAATAACTGAGATTAAAACGCTCGCGGACATGTCTGTCCGACGGTAAGACAAAGCCGCGACTAATCAGTGCAGCCGATGATGGATCGAGGCGTAATTCTGAACGAGTAACTTTACACAATACTTGTAATGAAGGAATTAACATAGCTGTACTTTAGATGTTATAATTTGTTTCGTTATTAGTTGGACTTGGAAGCAATTATGATGAGGTGCAGTTTAATATTAGTCGTTTAGCTATTTGGGACTGTCGTTGAACTCTAGTATATATGAATCATTCAGCAATATGATATATATATTTTTTAAATTTTGGCATCACACTTTGTGTATTTTGCCAGTGTCAAGTGGATTAAGTCATGTATTTTAAATTGTTCATGTATGTAATCCTCTTCAAGTTAAGTTAAAGTCATGTTAAATCATCTTCAAGTCCTAGTCACTAATCAGTCAGTTTAATTTAGGTTATAGTATTAGCCGTTCTACTAAAACTTTTCACGGAGTTTTTGAGACAACTTGAAAAGCCACTGTATACGTAATCATTGCATTTCACATCATTGGTGCATTTGTATTGATCTTTATTGGACAAAATACCACCGATAATATTCAATAAAATTCTAAATGCCCTAGGCCCTATTGGGCCTTAGGGCAAATCCGCTACTGGTTGCTGAGTTTCTTGCCAGAGTCTTCTCAGTTTAAGTGTGTAGAACAGGTGGCAGAGTCTATTAAATTGATATCAGACCCAAAACTGATCTAAATGAGTTCTGATTTCGGCAAGCGCTGGTACCATTTGCATAACTTATATCAGTACGTGACGGTGGTCTCTAACCCTCAGATAGACCATCTACCTGATGCCTACTTATGAAATGACGATGTTTTTTTTATTAATATTGTCCTAATGATGTTTGAAACCAGAAGTTTTCTCCTTTAAAATATCAGAATTTTTTTTTTTTTCAGCATTAACAGAATTAAATAAACTGCTAAAATATCTAGTTACTGGATAATTATTGAAAGAATCAATTTTTGAGACAGACCAAGGTACTATAAACCACTAACACATCGCGTGCAAATACCAACCCTTAAAATCCCAAAAAAACATCCTTTTTTAATTATAATCTAAATTCTCAATCATCTCAAAATTCCATTGTCTATAGCTGTAACATCGAACGTAGCGTGTATTTCGTGTCAGAACGGCTGCGCAGACGCCCGCGGCCCACCACGGAATTTAAAACATAACTTGCGTGATTACTCTGCTGAGCCCCTGTATTGGGCAATCTGCTTAAATGTTGGTATTAAAAAAAAATACATTTGTAACATTCGAATGTGCTACTAAATCCTACTTAATGTTAGTAGGATACCTAAATGCGAAAGTTGGTGAGGATGTATCGATGTTTGTTACTCTTTCACGTAAAAACTACTGAACGGATTAAGTTGAAAATTGGCACATAGATAGATCATACTCTGGAATAACATTATAGACTGCTTTGTATCCCGGGATAACATAAGATCCTCGGGAACGCGGGTGAAACCGCGGGGCGGGAGCTAGTTAACTATAAGTATTTTATTGCATGCTCCTGGCGTAAATTGCACCAAACCCTATAGAATATTGCATACCCTATAGGGTATGTGATATAGATTGTGGCCAAGGTAAGTTAAGTTAGGGTAGCAATTTAGCAAACAAGCATACGGTCTATCTTATAGTAAGCTGTTACTGTTGCCGACCCTGTAAAAATCTCTTTGAGGTTCTTGAAGAACCCCATGCTGTCAGCGATATTGAGTAGATCGACAGATTTTACATTATCTCAAGTGATTATATATATTCATATCATAGATGCTCTCGACCGCCGATCCTGCAAATATCTCTCAGGGGTTCTTGAACACTATGCTGTCAGCGTTATTAACTATCTTCTATCTGAACTTCTCAAGTGAGTGCGTATCATACATGCTTTTTTATTTACTCGTGTTTAATAAAATAATGTAACTTACGCTCCTCGGATCATGTGACACTTACCTGTAAAAAAAAAAGAAACGATAACAATCTCACCAAGCCTAGAAACTACGTATTTATAATCTAAATTATAAGGAAAATGTGACAGTCAGTCTGTTACGCACATCTCAAACCATGGGGCGGATCGGGCTGAAATTTGGAATACAGATAACTATGGCGTATATAACAGCCGCTAAAAAAGGGTTTTTGAAAATTTTATTCCTTATTACTAGGGTTAAATAGGGGATCGCTGGTGAAACCGCGGGGCGGAAACCTAGTATCATACAAACAAGGGAAAATTCTAATAAATATTTGACGACAAATCCTACTAGTACTATTAATGGGAAAGTTTGTGAGTATAGATGTATGGATGGATGTTTGTTTGTTTCTCTTTCACGCAAAAACTACTGAACGGATTTGGATGAAATTTGGAACACAGTTTATAACCTAGATTAACACATAAGATACTTTTTATTCCGGGAAAACATAAGATCCCTCGGGAACGCAGGTGAAACCGCGGGGCGGAATCTAGTGTACATAAATATTAACATATTAATGTAGTGACTGATGATAAAGAATGTCGAATAGTGATAATTATTCCACTGTTCTTATCTCATAAACGTCAAATCGACCGTGACATTATCTCAATAGAATTGTAGTGTACTATTAATGATTAGTTATCTGTGATCAGTGCGTAGTTATTGATATTATTAATGTTATGTTACGTACGTTATCTAATCGCTTCAAAATATCCGTAGCTAATTATATGTCAGTGTTGGCAACACTGTTTTTATTAGTCAGGTTATTTTTCTTTATTTCAGTGATACCAGATGGTTTAGGAATAGGTATTATGCATTTGTTTTTGCTTGAATAAAAGCTCATTCATATAAGTTAGGTTCTTTTTAATAACTTCAAAAATAACCAAGATAGGTAATATCACCATCGAAGATTTTCATAATGGTGTTATTACGATTTCCACCAAAAATACGAGGTAGTCCTAAACTGAATATCTAAATGAGAGTTTCTAGCTTAATTTTGACGTGTTAAAATAACAGAAATATTCAAGTTTCAAAGTTAAATAAGTAAATCAGGCTGGGGTGACTAGAATGTCGGCATAGGTCACTCCCAGCAAGCATTGTTCTGTTCCGGCTGTATGGGAAAATTCTCTGTCGGCAAGTAAGTACAAGTGCGCGTGAGTCGGCCGGCCTTGCGCGCGCGCCTACGGGCGGCGATAGCTGCCTATGGAATTCGTTTGTATCACTGAATTTGTGGGAGAAAAAGATGTCAATTATTAATAAAATAGGACCATTTTAGATTTACATGTTATGAAGGAATGAAACCCATGTGACTAAAAGAGTTATGCGAAAGATGATTATGAGTAAAAAAAAATGGAAGTAGAGTACATTTGCGCTGAACCCAATGATTAGAAACAGGGCAGGGAGATGATGATTTACATTTTAGCCCTCTGTATTCTGGGGATGATGCCTTATATTATAAACGTTTTCATTTAGTTCAGTTCATTTTATGTAGGCAAAGCAGTTTTTAATTTATTTCATATTTTAAGAATAATTTGTATAAAATCGTTTTTTTTTTAAATCGGGCGTAACTTATTGTTGTTATTCGGCTCGAAGGACCAATATATTAACTGTATTGTTTTTTTGGGAACCCGCGTCCCAAATGCGAGCCAACGAGTTCAAATTGTTTTGATTTGTGGTAAAAACCAGAAGCAGAGACTACGAATCAATTTAGAAAGAGTGCAGAATGATTACTAAAAGGTGGTAAAGTCAAACGTAACATTCATTAGATTATCAGGGCTTAAACTAAATAAATTAGTTTTGAGATTGAGTTTTAAACAATCCAAGAAACTGAGCATTAAGAATTAATATTATAATTCAGAAATGTTGTGTGTGTTTCTGAATTCAATTTCTGATATAAATTCCCAATGTATGAGCAAACGGCGCCGGCGCACCCATAAGAGTAGATAAGACAAAGTGAAGTGTACAAATTGAGTCAATTTGACATAGAGTCAATGTTGAAATTCAGCTGGACATTATAATAGTGATTCGAGGGTGATAAGGTATCATTGGAAAGAATTTGTTGTAAACTGGACTTTGATTTTTAATACCAAAGGTTCAGATTTACCAGAGGTGAAGATGTGGCCAAAGGCAGTAAACGTGCAGGAATGAATACGTCAGAAGGTGTATTTTTTTGGATATGAACATACAGATATTGCATTTGATTACAATCTTAGGTGGGTTACCATTAGCGACGATAAATACTTAGGTATTTAATTTTATTAGTTTTAAGATTCCAACTCACGACTATCATACGAAAGTTTGTGAGGATAGATGGACGTATGGATGTTTTTTACTCTTGTCACGTAAACAATTCAAAACGGATTTGGATGAAACTTGGCACATAGGCTACTAACATGCTCGGGAACGCGAATGAAATCGCAGGGCGGAAGCTAGTCCTCTTTAAAGCTAACTAAGCTGTGAACAAAATGTTACAAACTACGGAAGGTTGTTTAACAAGTGAGTCGGCAATCCCACGAGATTGCGATCACGACCGGAGCGTGACGGACCGACTAGAAGCAGATAATCGACAGGTATTGGCACATGTAACCTTTGACTCGGTTAACAATGAGTTTAACGTGAACCCGGCTGCCGGACAGGTGCTGTATGATTACTAATTCAGTTGTATTGCTTTTTGGGCTTTCATTTGAATGGAAACTTGTTTTAGAGTCGAACAGATTTTTAGAATTACTGTCAAGATTAGATTTTTTTTTACGAAAAATATTTGACCGTTTTCAGCGTCGAGCTGGTTATGCTGCTTTTCAACTATAAATTGTTGCAGAGATTATGTAGCTTCCATTAGTGATAGAACTTTTAGAATCGATCCTGTAACTCCAGACCTTACCTCCTACATCCGAATTTACAAACTTTATCGGCCCAATTGTACCATGTCATTTAGTGTTAACCCCCGGGTTAAATTCTGTCACATAGCCATATTTAACAAGCATACGGCCAACCTAATGGTGGGTTACCTTAGTCTATAGACGCTTACAACACCGGGAGTATCACTCGCGCGTTTCCGACACTGCAGGAATCTCTTCACGCCCTTATGGTAGAACCCCATGCAGTAGTCTGTTGATGCTATAAGACGTTGATGCAATTGGGCTTAAAATATTAGTGTAGACTGTATGTAATAAAACTTTTCATGGAACCTTCCATAGTGATACCAAAAAAAATACATATACCTATGTGAATGTGATTCACACCCCTAAATTTATTGTAATAAAGATTGTAATTAGCTAAACATCATAGACTTTCGAAGACGCAACAAAATGGCGCTGTAGTAACTAATACTGAAAGTATGATCAAGAAAAACCCTTAGAACCATAATATGTATAAGTTAACAGTTTTGTGTTGCGACTCCTACAACCAGACAAGAAACAAGAGTTAGCTCAATAATGTATCTTAATCAATGTATTAACATCACAATAATTACTAAAACAACAAGTGTACTCAACTCCATCTTAAAATACAATCAGAGGACACTTTAATATGTGTTTATGACGCTGTCGGAACATTCCTCCTCGCTCGCTTAAAAATAAAGTAAGCACCCGCTAATGTTAGTTAAATGAGAGCGAATTTATTGTATTATTGTGTGGAGATACGCGAGTCGGGTTTATGGAATGGAAAAAATAATTACACACATTTTTTACACGGAGCTATGTTGATAGTGAGCAAAAAAGCAAAGTTAAAAGCGTATTATGGTATCATTTCGTATGATAATTTGTGAAGACGCGTCGTGATGATGCTACGGAATGTGGGATGTATTAATGCCGACGATTTCACGGTGAAGGTAAACTTTTATACGTTGGCTTGATTGTTTTACGTATTTTATTGCAGTTTGAGTGTGATACTAAATTTGCGGCTCGATTTGTTCGATTTACAAAGAAGATATTTATAGATATATATCTATTAAATAATCTAAATCTATACAAATAATAAAGCTGAAGTGTTTGTTTGTAAAAACGCGCTGAACTCTGGAGTTATTGGTCCGATTCGAAAACTTCTTTCACTAATAGGAAGCTACATTATCTCCGAAGGTTACTTTTTATCCCGGGAAGGCGAGTGAAGCCGCGGGGAACAGCTAGTAATATATATATATATTTAAAAAATGTAGCCTTGCTGAGTTTCTTGCCTGCTCTTTTAAGTTTAAGGCCGAGATCTGAACCGATGGTAACTTGAGTAAATTTGACCTTCATAAGTGCCCTTCTGGGGCCTAAATTGAATAAATGGCTTTGACTTTGATCTGAGCGGTATGTATCTCGTTTATTTAATGACCCTCTGATACTTGAAACGTGTTAGTAATTATTTGTTTTAAATCCGATTCACTTATCCAACTCAATTCAAAGAATATCCTCCTTATATTTAATGTGAAAGTTTGTGAGGATGTATGGATGTTTGTTACTCTTTCAGGTAAGTACTGAAACTTGGCAGCTGGCCAACTTTTTATCCTGAGAAAACGTATGCTAGTTACAAATATTTTACGTATGTACATATTCCTAAGCAGTGCCGGTTTTAGCTCTACCAGCACCCTGGGCGAGATGTGATACCCCCCCCCCCCCCCTTCTCCCGCCAACAAAAGGGATTATAAGCCATTATAGCCAATTTATCTTTAGACTTGAGAATTTATTAATTTATCTAGACTCGAGATAGCAGGACTCGCTCATGAGCGACCGGAAATAAAGGTGGGCTTGGCGCCCCTTTACATCTGGCGCCCTGGGCGATCGCCCTACCGCGCCCTACCCTAACGCCGGTACTGTTCCTAAGCAATTTTATGTAGGAAACATACTCAAGTGTTGCAAAGCTAAAGTAGAGTTGATTACAAAGAATGTTCCTCTGATAAAATAATTATATATCAATGCAAATAAAGGTATGGTTACATTATTTTAAAAGCACTTAGTAACTACATAGATACCATAAAAGTAATTCAAGTCATTATAATCATAGAGCATTAACGAGCAGTTTCAACGTAAAACGTTGAAATGATAATGATAATCGATCAGTAATAGACTGCTTCACAGTAATCAATTCGGTTTTACAAGGGGTCGCTCAACAACCGATGCTGGTGTTGAGCTTGTTCAACATATTTTTGACGCCTGGGAAAATTCACGTGATACTTTCGGTGTTTTTTGTGACTTATCCAAGGCCTTTGACTGTGTCCATCATGAATTGCTCATCAAGAAATTACACCACTACGGTATTAGAGACACTGCACTCAGTCTTTTGAATTCATACTTGAGTGATAGGATTCAGAAGATTGATGTTAATGGCAAAGTTTCCCCTGGGTCCTTAGTTACTATGGGCGTCCCACAAGGTTCTATTCTTGGACCTTTTCTTTTTCTAGTTTACATCAACGATTTACCTTATCTTGTAGAAAAGAAAAATGAAATAGTATTGTTTGCTGATGATACTTCACTTCTTTACAAAGTGAAACGACATGATTTTAATTCTGACGATGTGAACAATGCTCTTTCAGTAGTTGTTGATTGGTTTACAGCTAATAATTTGATGCTCAATGAGAAAAAGACTAAATGTATTAGATTCAGTCTACCGAATGTAAAACACTCCGATGCCAATATTGTTATTAAGGGCGAAAAACTGGAGCTTGCTAAAAGTACTGTATTTCTAGGTATTACATTAGACGATAAGCTACAATGGGGTCCTCACATTAATAATTTAGTGAATAGACTTAGTTCTGCAGCTTATGCAGTGAAGAAAATTCGTTCTCTCACTGATGAATTAACGGCAAAATTAGTATACTTTAGTTATTTTCATAGTTTGATGTCTTACGGCATCCTCCTTTGGGGTAGCGGTGCCGACATCAATAGAATTTTTATTCTGCAGAAGAGGGCTATTCGCGCTATATATAATTTAAGTCCCAGAGACTCCCTACGAAATAAATTTAAAACTATAAATATAATGACAGTGTCGTCACAGTACATATATGAAAACTTAATTTATGTTCGAAAAAACATTCATAACTTTCCCAAAAATAGCGACACTCATAGTTTAAACACTAGAAATAAGGATAAACTTGCTATACCTGTAACTCGTTTGAGCAAAGTTAGGGATTCTTTTAAGGGGCAATGTATACGCTTCTTTAACAAAGTACCCAAAGAAATTCAAGAATTGTCCGTGTTAAAATTTAAAAAGCTAATTAAAGATAAGTTGTACAAAAAAGGGTACTATAAAGTTTCTGATTTTATAGAGGACAAGAACGCATTTCAATGAGTTGTTCGCTTCACATGCTATTTATTGTTATTATAATTTTTGTTATTATTATTGTCATATTGTTAATTTTAATATTTTATTTTATTTTCTATAGTTTATTTTTATATACATATTTTTTATTTTTACAAATTTGACGATTAAAAATACTTGCAATGAGTTCATTTAATAAAGACACTTTTGAATTTGAATTTGAATTTGAATCATCAATTAGTTCATTATCTTTTACTAAGCTTAAAAAGTGAACATAAAAAAGTAAATTTACATTATATGACAGACTTTTCACCACATCTGAACAAATGAGCGTAAGATAAAGTATGGGTGCGCGGGCGCAGCTTTTCAAGGCGCGTCTTGATTACGACAAGCACTCAATTAAACGTCGCCGAATTACTCTTGCGCAACTTTTATCGCTTTCGGATATTACCTATGGCATTTGCAAACTCATTCATTATTCGAGTACGTCAAGTGTCTATAATTTAAAATAAGTAATGTGTCTATTACATATTACACTTATGTTATATACCTTTTAATGTCAAGTTAGTTAGCAATTTTTTTAAATTATGTTTGACGATGATTAATGAACACTGGAAACAGTTATATTGACATACTAGCTTCCGCCCCGCGGTTTCACCCGCTTTACCGAGGTATCTTATGTTTTCCCGGGATAAAAAGTAGCCTATATGTTATACCAGGGTATTATCTATGTGCCAAGTTTCATCCAAATCCATTCAGTAGTTACGTGAAAGAGTAACAAGCATTCATCCATACATTCACGGTATGATCCGAGTAGTCCTACTGGCGCCGGCTGAAAATCAGCGCTGTGTGCTCACTGTGCACAGCATTATGCTGAGCTGGTGGCCAATTTGTCAACACATACACCTGTTAATTGTCTTGTTTTTATAGCATTTAAGGTGTGTGGCAAATTAATATTTTTTCTTTCATTTCTTTTTTGTCTTTCTTTTCTTTCTTGTCTTTCTTTCTTTTCTTTCTTTTCTTTCTTTTCTTTCTTTTCTTTCTTTTCTTTCTTTTCTTTCTTTTCTTTCTTTTCTTTCTTTTCTTTCTTTTCTTTCTTTTCTTTCTTTTCTTTCTTTTCTTTCTCTACTTTCTTTACTTTCTTTTCTTTCTTTCATACTCACAAATTTTCGCACTTATAATATTAGTAGGATTATCAGACGGCGTAAATGTTAACAGTTTGCCACGGTGGCCCACCTGATGGAAAGTGGTCAGCGCTCCTTATAGATATTTGAATTACCAGGGGATTACCATGTATTGCCGGCTATGAGGAATCGGGTTCGAATCCTACAATGACCTTGAACTTTCGGTGAAGGTAAACATCGTGAGGAAACCATAGCACGGTGGTAGGGTACTTTGTAGTACCTGTCTGGCTGGCTACCACCCTCAAGTTGAAAATCTGTCGCCAAGCACCAACTTTTGGTGTTCCGGCAATTGCATTTAGAGCCAAATACCTTCGTGGCATTATAACAGGTCGGCAACACATTGGCAATACCTCTGGTATTTCAAATGGCGATAGGCGACGGTAAGCACTTACCATCAGTTGTACCACCTGCCTGCTTGCCAACATTCTGACATAAAAAACAAGGTATTTACGAGGCAAGTGGAGAAAAACCTTACGTGATCAGGCAGAGCCTCGGGCGTATTATACATCACATAACGAATGGCATACATAAAGAGAAACACCACATACAGAATTTACCCTGGGTGGAGACATGTGACGCATAAAGGCAGCGACACACCTGCGCCCGCGCAGAGAAAGTTATCACGTAATATGATGCGAAATACGAAAGAAAAAGCTGATGGTGATGATGCCTTTTAAGGTTTCGTGGTTCTTTTTTGTGTTGAGATTAGTTAAAAGTATGTTATTAATGATTTCAATGTTTGATTTATAGATATAAGAGCTAAAGGTGGGTGCCAACACAAGATTTCAATCTAGGTAGGTAATCCTACACCTACTTATATTTATATATGTTAACGGAAAAGTATCTAATCCGTCATTGTATACATTTCCTAGGAAATCCATACATTTCCTAAATATCTATCGGAGTAGGTACTACATTCGGTATATTTGTAAGGATAGCGGTATTTGGGGGGTTGTAAGTGAAAGGTACTTTTGTGCGAATACTTGCTATTCTATGCAAAATAAAAAAAATAACCCCAACCTATTTTTTTCAATAGTTTCTATATATTTCCAAGTATCATTATTGTTATAATTTCCTAGGGGAAATACACAGGAATTGTATACAATTCCTATATTTCATACATTTCCGGTAACATATATACTATGAATATGAAAGTTTGTGTATGTTTTTGAGTGTGTATTTTTGTGTAGATATAATAAATAATTCGACTAATCAACTCCTGAATGGTTGAAATGATTTTAACGAAACTTATCATTTTGGGTAATCTTTCGATACATCTAAACAAAAATGTTATGCGTGAACAAACATAAAAAAACACGTCCTCCTTTTTTTGAAGTCGGTTAAAAAACAGCTCCAATTTTTAGGTAAGCGTGAGCCACGCCGCCACGCCATAGCTGCAGCATCCGACGGCAAGCTCAATACGCTGAAAGCTGTAATTCGCTAGTCCCATTAAAACGGCATTCACCTCAAGTACCAACCACAAATACCAAGAAACAGAACCGCAATCTCCGATCAATAAATCAATACACCTGTTATAATGCTGCTAGTGACAGCCGAAACAATCCGACCGGTTGATATTGATCATAACGCGGTAACTGCCAGCGTGATTTAGATCCTCATTGTAGCTAAGTTGACAAGACCCCTATAAATATTGCGACCGGATCATTAGGTGCTCAGATTGTCAACAGATTGTGTAACATTCCTTAAAAGTCGTTCAAGGAAGGCTTCTTTTGTATTTAAATCTAAGATTTTTTTAAAGAGTCATTGCGGAATTTATTCCACTTTAGAACAAAGAAGTTTTTTTTTGGATAGTCAATCTTACTAGTGCAGTCAAAAATAAGCGTACAAACAAAACCTTATGTCTACGCATCTACCTATTCATACATTTTTCTACGTGTACCACCACTACAAACGACGAGGCGACGAAGAGGAAGGGGTTGAGGGCGCGGGACGCGGACGCGGAGGAGGGCTGGACGCAACCACTGAGCCTACGACCTCGATTCGACCGCTCAACGCATTACATATACGCTGCGCATTAATTGGCGTTTACCTATGTACATTAAAAAAATCAAATTGTAAAAACGCATTACATAAGTATAGCTATCAAAGGGAAAGGCTTTAATTTCATCTTCATCATCACAAACATTTGGACCTTCGAGCCAAACTCAGCTGAAGAACGTCGTGACCAGCATTAATCGGACGCGAGACCAGCATCATCGAGACCAGCATCACAGGTCAGGTCAATCAATTATCCTATTACCTTTCCATATCCCAGTGCTTAATTTGTGCTAATATTGTGCTACGTCGTCATAACGCCCGAGCGCACGGTTGTGACATTGTTACCGCGTAGAGGTCACACTCGCTATTCGCTTAGTGCCACGTTATATCACATATTGAAATCGTAAGTAGTTCTTGCCTTTATCTTCCACAAACTCCATAATGACCAAAAAGAAAAATTCCCTTACACCTTTTGAAGACACTGATGAGGATATCGTTAAAGATTTAAATAAAAAAAGGGGTATTATTCGGGGTAAATTAACATTATTTATTAAATACGTAGATTCTTTAGAAAAATTAGAAATCACAGAAATTATTAAGATGGAATTACAAACTCGTCTACAAAAGGTGGAAGCTTTATTCTCTCAATTTTCGGAAATTCAAGATGAGATAGATATTAGGGTTCCCAATATTCAAATCGAAAAAGAGTTAACCGAGAGAGAAACCTTTGAAAACCAGTATTATGCTTATGTTGCTAAATCTAAATGCATCGTAAACGAAAACAAGGTAGATAAGCCTACTTCTAAGAGTTCTGGAATGAAATTACCTACTATAAATCTAGCTTCCTTTGACGGTTCTTATGATCGTTGGTTAGAATTCCGTGACACTTATTTATCGCTTATTCATAACTCTAAAGAATTAGATAATGTTCAAAAATTCCATTATTTACGCTCTGTTCTTACTGGGAATGCATTGATGGTTATTAAGGCACTAGAATTTTCGTCTGAGAATTATATTATAGCGTGGGATCTATTACAAAATAGATTTAACAACAATCGTTTACTTGTGCACAATCACGTCAAGGCTTTGTTTTCTATCGCGTCACTAAATAAAGAATCATCGGTTCAAGTTCGCAAATTAATAGATAATATACTAAAAAATATTCGTGCACTAAAAACCCTTGGTGAACCGACTGAGTCTTGGGATACCTTGATAATTTATTTGATAACGTCGAAATTAGATTCTACTACGGAGCGAGAATGGGAGAATCACAAAAGCACTATTCTTAAAAATCAAGGGCAAGCCAGTTCACGTCTATCACTCAATGATTTAATTCAATTTCTTAAGGATAGGGCTGACGTGCTAGAAACCATAAACTTATCGCACAATAAAAATACGCCTGATACTAATAACCTCAAAAAGCCGTGGAATCAACCTAATAAATCGCATAGTCTTTTATCAACGCAAACTAAATCGTCTAACTTTAAACGTAACCATAACTGCAATATGTGCAACGCTAATCACCCGCTTTATTCATGCAATTCATTTTTGAATTTATCTATTGAAGATAAAATCAAATTAATTGATGAGAAAAAGCTTTGCCGTAATTGCTTACGCGCAGGTCACGTTCTTAACGAGTGTTGGTTTGGTCCGTGTAAGGTATGTAATCAGAAACACAACAGTTTAATTCACAGCGATCATCGCGGTGACACCGGTGCGTTGCGGTCGACATCGTCAGCTGTTGCGCATACCTCACAACCACTACAGGTCACAGCTAGCACTCATTCCGCAGTAAACACCACTACGTGCCATTCGGCTTCTCATACTACTCACACGCCTAATTACGGTCCTAGTGGTACATCTCATTCATTATTAGAGACTGTATTGCTATCCACCGCTTTAGTGGAGATCGCGGATCAAAACAATAAATATCACACTACACGCGCACTCTTAGATAATGGTAGCCAGCACTGCTTTATCGCTGAATCATTATGCACTAAATTAAATATTCCTCTGTTACAGTCCACTGTTCAAGTCACGGGAGTCGGCAACTCAGTGACTCATTCTACACGTTCATGCGAAATAAAGTTGAGATCGAAAACTTCAAACTATAACACACGCTTTAAATGTTTAGTTTTATCTCAAATTACAGCTCAATTACCATCGTTAGGCACAAAATCACACATAAATATTCCCGAAAACATACAGTTAGCCGATCCAGACTTCTATTCGCCGTCGCGAGTCGAATTATTAATCGGTGCAGATAAGTTTTGGGAGCTGCTAAATGATGGGTTAATCCGCTTAGCCAGTGGCCCTTATTTGCAGAATACTAAGCTAGGATGGATAATATCTGGTTCATTGCTTAACAATAAAAACTCGCGCATTAGTCGGGTTCAATGCAATTATTCGCAATCGTTAGACACCCAGCTTAGACAGTTCTGGGAGTTAGAAGAAATCGCTTCGCAAAATAATTTAACTAAAAATGAGTCTTTATGCGAGGACATATTTAAACAAACTACTTATCGCGACGACACGGGTCGGTTCTATGTAAGAAACCCATTAGCGGAGCCTAGTGATACACTGGGTGATTCATATACGCTCGCACAGAATCGATTCCTTGCCCTCGAACGTAAATTAGATAGATGCGCGCCTGATTACAAGCAACTATATTGTGATTTCATTAATGAGTATTTAAGTCTGGGGCACATGAGTCGCGTCTATAATTATTCATCACCAAATTATTTTTTGCCACACCATGGTGTTTTGAGAGAGAATAGCACTACAACAAAACTTCGAGTGGTATTTGACGCAAGCGCTAAATCAACTTCCGGAAAGTCGCTAAACGATATCCAATTCATCGGCCCTAATTTACATAATGATATTTTTTCTATTTTGTTACGTTTTCGTCAGTATAATTACGTTGCTTGTGCTGATGTTGAGAAAATGTATCGACAAGTCAACATTCAGCACGAACAACGGAATTTACAACTAATTATTTGGCGTAATGATAAATCGGATGAGCTCGGTGTGTACCAGCTTAATACTGTCACCTACGGTACTGCGTCCGCGCCTTACCTGAGTGTTCGATGTATCAAGCAACTCGCTTCGGAATGCACGAATTACGTCATTAAACGCACAATAGACGAGGATATATTTGTTGACGACTTAATTACCGGGCACGATAATAAAGAGATTTTGTTAGACATTTGTAATGAAGTTAGTAATGTTTTACAGTCTGGTTGTTTTCCTTTAAGGAAATGGTTATTTAATTCAGAAGCTACTTTAACTGATCAAACAAAGGAGTTATCCTTAGGCGAAAATTGTTTAACAAAAACACTCGGTTTGGGTTGGTTTCATTCTTCTGATTTGTTGCATTTCATTACACGAATTGATCAAGATGTGACTCATGTTACTAAACGCATAATTTTATCTATTGTTTCTCAGATTTACGATCCACTAGGCCTATTAGCGCCTACGATTATTATCGCTAAAATACTTTTACAAAAGTTGTGGCTATGTAAATTGAACTGGGACGACCCAGTACCTAAAGATATTGTTGTTGTGTGGCAGAATTTCATTCAAACGCTTAAATATTTAGAGAACATTCGCATACCTCGTCACGCTAGAGGTTCATACACAAAATACACGGATTTGCACATATTTACGGATGCATCGCAAGATGCATACGGTGCTTGTGCGTATGTGAGTACATACGACGACAATTCACCAGTGACAGTCAGATTACTTTGCGCTAAGAGTAAGGTCGCCCCAATCAAGCCGGTAACGATACCACGGCTTGAGCTGTGCGGAGCCTTGGTTGGTGCCAAATTATACAGCAAAATAATTAAATCATGGAGATTAACTTTCAATAATGTTTATTTATGGTCTGACTCGACCATATCTATTTGTTGGATTAAAATGTCCCCGAATTTATTAAAACCATTTGTTCAGAATAGAGTGGTGCAGATAAATGAACTAACTGGTGAGTTGCCGTGGCTTCACGTGCCTGGCAAGGACAACCCGGCTGACCTCGTATCCCGCGGGCTCGCGCTCGACGCGCTTCAACACTTGGATATGTGGTGGCACGGGCCACCATTTTTACGTGACATTAAATTCAATTTTACTCAAAATAATATAGATGAAGATATTGATTTAAATGATTTGCCTGAATTAAAACCAAATGTCACTTCATTAGTAACTCAATCAAATCTGAATATCTTTAACTTAGAACGCTTTTCAAATTTTAATCGTTTGAGACGTGCTGCCGCCTATGTGTTGCGATTCATTGCTAATTCACGCATTAGGGATAAATCAGAACGTTATACTGGTACCCTCACATCTAACGAATTAAATAAATCTACATTCGTTTTAGCTCGTATTTCACAACAAATGTCATTTCCCGATATTCATCACGCGCTTAAAAATAACTTACCTTGTAAGCTAACGAAAAACATATCTAGTCTTGATTTGTTTATGGATTCTGATCATCTTATTAGAGTCGGAGGCAGGTTACGAAATTCTGATTGTTTTTCGTATGATAAAAAACACCCAATATTATTATGTTCGAAGGAATTTCTTACGCGACTTTTATTTCAATATGAACACAAGCGTCTGCTTCATGCTGGACCCCAACTACTCCTGGCCACAATTAGGGATAGTTGGTGGCCACTGAGGGGTCGCGACTTAGCTAAGCAAACGGTACATAAGTGTGTTACATGTACACGTCACAAGGGGAAGGCATTCTCAGTAAAAATGGGCAACCTACCTCTTGAACGATTAGAGTCAGGGTATCCTTTCCAACGATGCGGTGTGGATTATGCCGGACCTATATATATGCTAAATCGTAAAGGAAGAGGTGCAAAATTAGATAAGTGTTATATCTGTCTATTTGTATGCTTTGCAACTCGTGCGGTGCATTTAGAGTTAGTTACAAGCTTGAGTTCTGAGGCATACTTACTGACATTGAAAAGGTTTCTAGCTCGTAGAGGAAAACCCGCACAAATATTTTCAGATAATGGGAAAACATTTATAGGCGCTTTAAAGGAATTTTCTACATTTTTAAATAATAACGAATCTAATATTCTAAATTTTACTGGTAGTGAAAACATTGAATTTAATTTCATACCACCATATTCACCTCATTTTGGTGGTTTGTGGGAGGCAGGGGTCAAGTCCTGCAAATATCATCTCCGTCGGGTAGTAGGGAGCGCGAATCTTACTTACGAAGAGTTATCCACTTTATTGGCACAAATAGAAGCAGTCCTTAACTCTAGACCCATGTATCCAATATCCACAGACCCCAATGACCTACTCCCTCTCACTCCAGCCCATTTCCTGATTGGCCGGTCGCTTGTTGCACCTGCTTGCAAAAACCTGGAAGCTGCGTCCACATCACATCTCAACCGCTATGATCGCGTCGAACAAATGCGACAAAACTTCTGGCGGCGCTGGTCTAAGGAATTCATTTCGGAGCTGCAGACCAGGACGAAGTGGCAGACCAATCAAGACACCATAATACCTAACACTTTGGTACTCATTAAGGAGGATAATCTTCCCCCTTTAAAATGGCGTCTAGGAAGAATTCTACGCACATTCACCGGAAAAGACGGCCATGCACGAGTGGCTGACATTAAAACAGCCACCGGAATCATACAGAGATCCTACGCTAAACTGTGTCCGCTACTGGAAGAGAAATCATAACTTTCCTGATCGTTCTCCAATCCAATCTTATCTTCGTTGGAGCCTGTTACTCCAAGGCGGGGGGCATGTCTACGCATCTACCTATTCATACATTTTTCTACGTGTACCACCACTACAAACGACGAGGCGACGAAGAGGAAGGGGTTGAGGGCGCGGGACGCGGACGCGGAGGAGGGCTGGACGCAACCACTGAGCCTACGACCTCGATTCGACCGCTCAACGCATTACATATACGCTGCGCATTAATTGGCGTTTACCTATGTACATTAAAAAAATCAAATTGTAAAAACGCATTACATAAGTATAGCTATCAAAGGGAAAGGCTTTAATTTCATCTTCATCATCACAAACACCTTATAAAGAATTATTTTGAATTACATTTTCCAGAATAAAATATTACATGGACTTGAGACGTTTTATTCATCTTTAAATAGGTACCTATGAATATTACATTCGATCTATTTTTGCTATAATACCCTTTTTGGCACCAAAAGATTTTTATGCAATACATGTCTAAGTATTTACCAAATAATCGATCGTATGCAGCTCTCAATAAAATGGCCATTTAATATTCGGTATGTGAGTCAATCTCCGGCGATTTATTTGTATGTAGCGGTGTAAACGGGTCCGATAATTTGGCCAAGGCGATCAACTGTGTGCCGCCATCTGCTCGCTCGATGATACCCATTCAAACTTGGCTGCGAAAATTGATTACGCACTAAAGCGTCTCATTTACAATTAGCTCATACTTGTAAATGAAACGCTTCCTTCAAAAAGGTCACTTTTATGTTTTATTTTGTTTATATATTAAATGACTAATAGCAGATGAAATGAAATGATCCTGAGCACGAAATTTCTATAGCTCAATGATTATACTGATACCATAGAGTAAATAATACCTATACATGCCTATACTACGTACAACGATACCTACTAAAGATAAATTTATCATTCGCAGTGAAGCTATAGGTACCTAAGTTAAAAAAAAAAAAAAAAAAAAAATCTTAAGCAAAATGCAATCAACAAATAAATTAAATCAATAAAACCATAATGTCAACAAGTTAATTCAATTAAACAGTACAATAGAATACAGTCCGTAACCAAAGCTTGTATCAAAACATCGGCGCGTTTGATCCTGCGCGGGCGCAGTCCGTGGGAATGCGCACGCAGCGAGCGCGTTAAGGCGACGCGCTTCCGTGATTCACAGATCATTTTCAGATTTACTGCACGCTACGGAGCGCACGTGATTTGATTATACGGATTCTATTGGAATATTCTATACGTTCGCGCGATCAAGGATGTAGTTTTCATGTTCAGTAAGTGATGTCGAGTGTAGGAAGTTATGAGGCGACGGTAGGTAATGTTTATACGTGTGAATGTTGGCGTGGGAGATGGGAGAAGGAGATAAGCTGCCCTTATCTGATTGATCTTTAATAGCTGTATGTAAAATATATTAAAACAGTTTAACGATTCTCTGCTTTTGATGATACATTTAAATTATTATTATGAACTGTACTCAAAGTCAATTAATTACACCTTAATAATGACTAAAATTAAACTATGAATACAGACAAAATATAGCTATTAAATACCCCTGTTAAAAATAAAGCTTGTTCATAATTTTAAACATATGGGAAATCTACATTCTATACTTAAATAAAAATCAATTGCTGAAATGTAAGTATATATATAAGCGCATCACTTCAAAACGGCTGCACCTATTTGGCTAATTCTTTTTTGTTGTGTTAGAATTAATTATTTGGAAAGATCCACCGGAATAGATAGAAATTTTGACATTTTTGTATAAAGATCTCCATATAAATCACCCGGGCAGAAACAGCTACTTATTTATCTATATAACTAAGAAACTGACTGAATTACATCAACGCACAGCTCAAACTGCAGAGTCTAGAAAATGAGTGTTGCCAGCGTCCATAACCTACAGTAGTACTACCACCCTAAGCTTGTTTGCCAACTTTGAGATTTAAAAAATACAAACACATGACCTTAACAGTAGGTCAATTGTCGCTGCAATTTGGGCAGTGCGACGGGACGCAAGTGCGGCGTCATACAACCCATAATGCCCGTCCAGTGTGAATAATTGTTATTATAGATGGTGTGCATTACCGCGCTGACATCTCACATTCCTGGCTCATGGCGGCGCCATGGGAAACAGAGCTCGCCGTGAGAAAATAACGCCATTAAATTGATACCTGGATTTCGTAAGGTTATGGTGATTATACATGTTATGATATCTACTTGTGTTCAATACATTTTCGCAGATTAAAGCTGAGTATTTTTTTTATGCACCTATAGAATCACTTTATTAACAAACTAGCTGTTCCCCACGCCTTCACTCGCGTTCCCGGGTTAAAAAGTAGCCTATGACCTTCGGGGATAATGTAGCTTCTTATTAGTGAAATAATTTTTCAAATCGGACCAGTAACTCCGGAGATTAGCGCGTTCAAACAAATAAACTATCAACGCACAACTTAATCTGTAAAAATCCATAATATAACGTATAAATAATATGGCAACTACATAGCAAAATTCTAAAAAATAGAAATTACGGTTAAAACCACGAGGCGATAACCAAGTGATATTAAAAAAAAAACAAACATTAGAAACTGTACACGAATAGAATGAGAAATAATTGTATTTATAGAGAAAATAATGTCATCTTCCAATAAAACTAAAACAATAAGACATATGTCAAAATGTTGAATGAGCGGTAATAAAATACTTTCACACTTTAATGGTGAATAGTGCTGTTCTTAATCGATGCTCAATACGTCGATACTTTGTTTGCACTTACTATATTGTGAAGGACGTACGTATTATCCCAAAAGATTACCTGTTATGAAACTTATTAAACTTACGCTAAAACTTGAATAAAATAAATAAAACATATCTACCTATTTTGATGTGTATATTTTTATAGTATAGGTCAACTATTAATACCGTCTAATAAACTCTTAGTGTCCAATGGTAATTCCTCATGACACCACTCTTTCATGTCAATATTGTCAACATTCTCATCTCTATCAAATGAATTTTGGGATTGTTTTTTGATACCTCTATATCTAATCTCCAAAATCTGGAGATTTTTACACAAATTTTTAGAAACATTTTGGTTCTGTTTGCGGTCTGTTTTGTTTTAACCCTTTCCCTCCTTACGGTACTTAGAAGTACCTCCACATTTTTCGTCTGATATCTTAAGTACGAAAACACTTTATGTTAACTACAACTGACGATCCTTTAGCGTACCGTTTCTGTAAGCCAATCACAGCGCGTTATTTGAATTATCCCGTGATGTTGCCGAAAAATTTGAATAGCGAGTTAGAACTTGTCGAACATTTTATCACTTCGCTGTGCGGTGTAATTGAAAAAGTTTTATAAATAGAATATCATAGGTAAGTGCTATTGTTTTTACTATTTACGTTGTTTATGTCATTGACTACATTACTAAAAGCTGTTATAATGTATTATCACGTTATTTTATATGAATATTTGATAAAAACTAATAAAAGTACCGTCAGGTGATTTTAGTCTCAAATATTATGGGTTTTTATAATACACATACACGATGAAGTGGGTATTTTGTTTTATCATAAACCAATGTTTTTTTTATTTTTATTATTGCTCTGACCTAATTTCTTATTGTTTTAGCCATTGACATGGATATAAAAAACAATACTTCTTTGATCGAAGCCCTGTTATTAGAAGAGCTTCCGGACTGCGACGAAGAGTCTGATGCAGGAGTGTCCGATGATGAAGTGGAAAATCTTCAACTACCCTCACCAAGAGGTTTCGATGAGATTTTTGAAAGAGCTCTAGATAGTATTTTAGCCGAAATTCCGCCATCGTTGCCGTCAAATGAAGATGTATTGGAGAGCCCAATAAATCAGGTACCCACATCTTCAATACCTGGATCTAGTGTTCAGACTGATCTATCGGTTGCAAATACGTCTTCACACAAAACTAACCAGCGGTTACCCGAACCAAACCGTAAATGGAAAAAGAGGGACCTAGATACAATTTTACCGGAATACATTGCAGATACTGGAGTAGTAGAACACTGGTTTGCTCACTGTACCACACCGACTGATATATTTTTAGTATTGATTGGAGATATTATTGACAATATTGTATACCAAAGTAACCATTATGCTACTCAGAAAGGCAAGGTATTGAACCTAAAAAAGGAGGAACTCCTAACATTTATAGGTATGAATTTTTTTATGGGTTACAATACTCGTCCGGCGTGGAGAGACCATTACTCTTCGGCACCTGATCTCAACAATGCACTTATTTGCAAAACAATGCCAAGAGACAGATTTGCTATTATTTTATCTCATCTGCATTGCAATGATAACTCCAAAATGCCTAGAGACTGCAAAGATAAGTTATATAAAATTAGACCGATGATTGATGCACTCAATAAAAAATTTGATGTGGTTTATCATGGTACTCGCGAACTGAGTGTAGATGAGTCAATGATTAAGTTTAAAGGTAGGTCTGTCCTGAAACAATATTTACCTATGAAGCCCATAAAAAGGGGGTACAAGTTGTGGTGTCTTGCTGACCAGAGGGGCTATATAAAGAAGTTTCAAATTTACCAAGGGAAAGACGAAGAACTGAACTCAAAATTTACCGGCTATGGCTTGGGAGAGAAAGTAGTTTTGGAGTTAACGGAACAAGATTGGGGTAAAGGGAAGGTAGTTTACTTTGATAATTTTTTCTCGTCTGTTGCTTTGCTTGAGAAACTGAAAACTGAAAACACCTATGCATGTGGAACTATACGAAGTAATAGAAAAGGACTGGCCGGAAATATGCTCGTTGATTCTCAAATGAAAAGGGGCGACAGTGATCATCGATTTTCAAATTTAGACATTGGATATTGGAAATGGAAAGATAACAAAGTGGTTCATTTAGTATCAAATTTTCATGGAAACCAAGAGGCAACTGTGTCACGTAAAGAAAAAAATGGATCCAAGTCTGCCATTACATGCCCTGTAGCTGTCAAAGATTACAATAGTTATATGGGCGGCGTAGATACAGCTGATCGTTTGAGAGCCCTTTACTGTATAGATCGCAAATCTCCGAAATGGTGGCACAGGTTATTTTGGGGTCTTCTGGACATCGCATTTGTCAATGCATATGTCATTCATGGACTTATAATGGAACAAACCACCGTTAAAGATTTTAGACGCTCTGTTACTCAAGGTTTGATGACAATGAAAGATGCTAGTCAGAAAAGAAAGACTTCTACTGATAATACAGCAAAAGGCGGCCCTTCCAAAAGGCGCAAATCTGACTATTCCACTATAAAAGACGTACGCTTGGGTAACAGAGGCATCCATTGGCCTACGTTCGTAGAGAACAGGGGAAGGTGTGAGGTTTGTAGTTTGAAGAAAATTCAGTCAAAACCTCATAGTAAATGTTCGCATTGCAACGTGTTTTTGTGTGTAAATGAAAAGAAAAATTGTTTTGTTGAATACCACGAAGTTAATCTGTAATTATAAACCCATTAATTTAATTATTACCAAGTCAATAGTGGATCTCATTGCTTTTGTAGTTTCTATCAAAGTTCCTAACATTGTGATAACACGAAGTTCCTGACGGTACTTTTAAGTCTAGGTTTTGGAAATAGTACTTCTAGGTATAATAAAAATCTAAAAAAAATCTGCGCGTTTCCTTTTACCTACCTTATTATAATAATAAAGCTCAAAAACAGAAATTCGTTAAAAATCACTACCCCGGTAGGAAAGGGAAGAATATATTTGTGCATGCACGAAATGACAATCTATTAGTAACCTTTTTAACATGAATTAAGTTCGCGAGAGCTTAAGTTTCAAAAACAGTTCGTAATAACTGATATTATTCAAATATCGATAATAAAATATCGATATTCAGCTATGACTATTGTGCAAACATAATAGCGATGAGAATGCGCGGGCGCGACAACACAGTTTGATGTATTAATATGTCATTGCTATGATAATAAACTCGTTTCAAAGCGATGCTACTCACTTTTGATTTTGTTTGCATTTTAATTTCACTTTGAAACAGATGGTCGATGGATTAGCGCATTGTAGTGGTGTGTAACTATATAAATAGATTTTTGCATGACTTTGGAACGGCAACAAGGCAACTTTGGATTTACATTTGTATTTCTTGTTTTATAATAGTAGTTTTCTAATGTTTTTTTTTATTAATTTACATTTTAATTCATCAAGAATCCTCCATGCTAAATAAATGCACGTTTGTAATTTGTAATATTTCGATGAAACAATTTATAAATAGTGCGGTATCACTGTTTATCGAATTACATTAAACTATTGCTAAAAATGAACAACACTATAGTAAAAAAAACATTGTTTCATATACCATACTCATCTGGACTTTTTGGGGGGAACTTGCGAAGTGACGTTGCGTTTTCATTTTATTTACATAAAATAGTGTATTTTTTGAGTTTTATTGAATATTATCGGTGGTATTTTGTCCAATAAAGATCAATACAAGTGCACCAGTGAAGTGAAATGAAATGATTACGTGTATAGTGGCTTTTCATGTTGTCTCAAGAAGTCCATGAAAAGTTTTAGTAGAACTGCTACCTACAATGGTAGCAGTTCTACAACCTAACTGAAGATGATGAAATAAGACAAGGCTGTATGGCTCTGTACCTTTGCCTTTTAAAAAAAAAACAACAACAACATACTCATCTGTGACATCTGTCATTCGGCTCTTTTTTTTGATTCACCTAGAGCTAATAAGAGCCTACAAACGAATTTTACTTTTTGTTGGTATAATTACCTACAAGTGTTTAACGGGCGTAGTTGCACCGTCATAATTGTAGCGTTTTAAATAACAATGAGAACCTCACCACAAAAAACTTGGCAATTATTTTTAAAATGTCACATTATTTTACATAACTGACAGATGGGCGTGGATTTTTTTTAAATGCCGGATTGACGCACCTTTGTTTCTTGAGATAAGCATGTATATTAGTAGTTAGTACCTAATTTGTTTTTAAGCTGTAATTATGAATTTACATAAAGCTTTCTTTTTCCAACCGTACCTAGGTATGTAGATTTTTTTTATTTATTCTTTGTCATCAACAAAGTGCTTTTCGGACAATATCGATCATGTTAGGGTATAAAATTAGATACGTCTGATATTTAAAATCTATAGTACATATTTCAAATATTTTAGGAAAAAAAATCTTCTCTTTGAGACGTAATTTTGTGATTAGCGCATCAGGCGAAAATAGCAGATAGAGTATGTACACACGGCCACAGATCAAGCTACACATTTTTGTTGCAAAATAGCGCCTATTACAATCGCATAAGGTGCCGCAGTGTGTAGCTTGATCTGTGGCCGTGTGTACCTATGAATTCATTTTGCTTTTAAAACGTTATGTAACTAATACCCTTAATGATAAGGAATTGTATGGTTCTCAATAGTTTCATAAATAATATGTACTTACAATTTTTCAATGTTTTAGTCGCGAATCACACCATTATGTTTCATAGGTGATTTGAATTTGATTGCGGGCGATGCACCTGACTGACAATATCAACCCTCAGAAAAAACTTCAGGGTTTATTATTAGGGTATAAAGCCATAAGCTAATTATAGGTAGTACCAGAGGGTATTGAGTTGTTAATTCTCAACAATAGACAGGCTATGAATGATGATTATACCATAATCGATACTGACTACTAATCAATTATTACAAAAGAATCGAACTTGTTTACTCATTGCGATAATCTAAGCTTAAAAACTACTCTTCTTCACTAAAGTAAGCCTTATGGCACTGATTTTAGGACTTAAATCAAAAATAGGTAGTTGTATAGATGTGTAGCGCCACATACCGCATAGCAACAGATACCATTAATACCGTTCAGCATAACCATAACCAAAACGTTACCAAGGAGGTTAGAAATAAAACAACATGCAAGATTCACCATTTAATGCAAGACAGGGAAATAAAACTCAAGACCATCACATACAATATATTTTACCTCAGAACCTTACCGTGTTTGATGACGTCATGCGCATATGAAACAAGAATAGCGTGCTTTAGAAACAAAGATATATGCCATAGAAACAAGCATGCGTTTGATGACTTCACAACACCAATGCACTGGACTTCATCTTCATCCACAATAGCAATAACACATCGTCACTTGGATTACTTTCACAATTCTTCACAACCTCAGCACAGAGCAACACATGTTATCACATCGGCGGCCACGGCGAACTGAAAGATGGCGAACAAGCTCCGCGCCGTTTTATGCCCTCACGAGTGAGACAACTGCGCGAGCGAGAGGACAATAGCTTGCACGACAGAGCGAGAAGAAATGTATTGGTCTCTCTCTCATATGTATTTTTACTCGTTGTGTTATTATTAAGTTTCATGTAAATATTGTATTATAAATAGAGCCATATTGTAAATAAAATTATTCCATTCTGATACCACAAATCAAGAGTTTCATTACCAGCTATAGTCCCTAAAGTGGTGACCCCTACTAGAGAAGAACACAGCAAGCAAAACACAGTAATCAAGATGGAAGACAAATCCACTTCGGTTCCTGCTCCAGCTCCTGCTGCTTCACACCAAGAACTCGCTGGCATCGCTCTCTCAATGCGGATCCCAAAATTCTGGCGCGACAGGCCTAGCCTGTGGTTCTTCAGCTTCGAGGCCGCTACCGATGACATGAAACGGAGTCAAAAACAACTAGCTCAGATGGTAATCGCACAACTGGACAAGGGGGACATCGAACAAGTCAGCGACTTACTATACAAACCCACCGAAGCCATGTACGACAAACTGAAAGAGCGTCTAATATCTGTCTATGAAGAATCGGAGAGTCAGCAATTTCAAAAACTACTCCGTGAGATGGAACTCGGCGACCAAAAGCCATCACAATTGCTGCGGCGGATGCGAAACCTTGCTCGTGACAAGATTCCAGATTCAACGCTACAACTCATGTGGACCAGCCACCTACCTGCACACGTTCGATCTGTACTCGCCGTCAGCGAAACCTTCAAGTCACAGGCAGAACTAAACGAGCTGGCACTACTCGCAGACAAGATCATGGAAAGTTCAAACACCCAAGTCGCAGCAGTATCATCCACGTCAGCACCGCCCCAGCAGACAGATACCCAGCTCCTGATCGAAGAGTTAAGAAAACTTTCACTAGAGGTCGCTGCTCTCAAATCATCGAATTCACAACCGCAACAATACAACTCACAGCCGTATCATCGCCGTCCATCCTACCAACAAAATCGCTCTTCAAGCAGAGAAAATAGCCGCACCCGCAGTATAACACCACCGCCATTCTGCTACTACCACCGTCGTTATGGTGCTAATGCAAGACGCTGCACGACGCCGTGTTCATTCAGAAGAAATCAGAATTCGGAAAACTAGATGCAGCGCTGGATGAGGCGGATTCCAGCGTGTCAGAATTTTCATACCGCCTATTTGTCACCGATCAGAAGACTGGCCTCACTTTCCTCATCGATACCGGAGCAAACATCTCAGTCATACCGCGAAGAAAAGGCGAAGCACTCAAGCCACTCGATTTTCAACTCTACGCTGCAAACAATACAGTCATACCTACATACGGAGAACGAACACTCGAGTTAGACTTCAAACTTCGCCGACCATTCAAGTGGAAGTTCATCATAGCAGACATCAGCAAACCAATAATCGGCGCTGATTTCCTGAAACATCACCAGCTTATCGTCGACATCAAGAACCGACGACTAATCGACGGAAAAACAAATTTAACATCGAGTACATTCGTCAAGGCTACAAACACACCGACAGTACGCAGTATCGACGTGCACCAGTCCTACCACGACATCCTAGCGGAATTTCCGGGAACTACAAGATTGACTGCAATGAACTTAAACCCGAAACTCGCTGTAGAACATTTCATCGAAACAACCGGGCCACCGATTCACTGTCGGGCCCGACCGATCGCACCGCATCGCTACGAACAAGTCAAAAAGGAGTTTGAAAACATGATCGAACAAGGCCTATGCCGTCCAAGCAAAAGCCCGTGGTCATCTCCATTGCATATAGTACCGAAGAAAAATGGCGATCTCCGAGTATGTGGTGATTACAGAAGACTCAATTCCGTCACAACACCCGACCGCTACCCGATCCCGAGAGTCAAAGATTTTACATCGCAACTCACAGATAAGAAAATATTCAGTACAATCGACCTCAACAGAGCCTACCAACAAGTTAACGTCCGTAATGAAGACATAGAAAAGACTGCAATTATAACACCTATGGGACTATTCGAATTTCCACGCATGTGTCCAGGATTGAAGAATGCTGGCCAGACTTTTCAAAGATTCATTCATGAAGTACTTCACGGACTCGACTACGCATTCTCTTTCGTCGATGACATTCTCGTCGCAAGCCCCGATGAAATCAGTCATAAAGAGCATCTACGTACCGTACTATCAAGATTAGAAGCAAATGGAATCACAATCAACCCCTCAAAATGCATATTCGGTCAACCAGAAGTCAAGTTTTTGGGTTTCACGGTCAACAAAAACGGAATCAAACCGCCTGCCGAAAAGGTCACAGCAATCAGCCAGTTCCCGAAACCTAAAAATATTGAAGAACTCCGGCGTTTCCTCGGCATGATCAATTTTTATCGTGATCACATACCTAATGCTGCCGTGATTCAAGCACCCCTCCATGCCTACCTACACAATGGGAAGAAAAGAGACAAGACGACGATAGAGTGGGACGAAGAATCAACCAAGGCGTTTGAGGCATGTAAAGTTGCGATACAAAATGCAGCTTTGCTCGCTCATCCTTCACACAGTGCGACACTAGCCATATTCTGCGACGCGTCCGACAAATGTGCAGGAGCTGTCCTGCAACAATACATCAATGAAAAATGGCAACCACTTGGCTACTTTTCAAAGAAGTTCTCCGACGCACAGCGAAACTACAGCACATTCGACAGAGAATTACTCGCTATCTACATGGCAATCAAGCACTTCAGAAAAACATTCGAAGGACGAGAAATCATCGTGTTCACCGACCATAAACCGCTTACCTTCGTCCTACAAAAACCGCCATCAGCAACCGAAACACCGCGCCGTGCAAGACAACTCATTTTTATCAGTGAGTTCACCACCGACATCCGTCATATCAGCGGATCTCAGAACATTGTTGCCGACGCACTCAGCCGCATTCCGATCGACTCTATTACCTGCCCGACATCACTGGACTACGAAGAGATCGCAAAAGCACAAGAAAGAGACAGCGATATACTACGCAAACTCGACACGCAAAGTAACTTATCACTAAAGCGAGTTACTCTACCGCAATCTCAAACTGCCATTTACTGCGAAACTTCTACGTCACACGTCCGACCGTATCTGCCTGAAGAATTCCGGAAAATCGCCTTTGATGCCGTGCACAACATCAGCCACCCGGGAGTACGAACTACACGCAAGCTAATGTCTCAGCGATTTTTCTGGCCTTCTATGAACACAGACGTCGGAAACTGGGCGAAACACTGTATTCGATGTCAACAATGCAAAGTGCAGCGACACACGACGAGCAGCATATCATCATTCCCGCCTACCACGGAGAGATTTCAACACGTGCACATAGATATCGTCGGACCTCTACCTACATCGCCACAAGGTCATCGATACCTCGTTACAATGATCGACAGAGTATCGAGATGGCCGGAAGCAATACCTACCGACAACATCTGTGCCGAGGCCGTCGCGAAGATAGTCTATGAAAATTGGATTACCCGATTCGGCCTACCAGCAATACTTACGAGTGACCAGGGTAGACAGTTCCAGAGCCAACTCTTCGCCAAGATTATGACTATCATGGGTATCAAGACTACTCGCACAACACCGTATCACCCACAGTCAAACGGAATGATAGAACGCTGGCACAGATCATTGAAAGCTGCATTGAAGTCTCGCCTATCCGAACAGTCAACGTGGATAGACGAACTACCTACAGTACTCATGGGACTACGTGCCGCGACGCGCACCGACACCGGTACCAGCGCCGCCGAACTCACATACGGTCATAGCCTGCGCCTACCTAGCGACTTCTTCAACGACGCGCCTAGCAACAACGAAATGGACTATGACTACGTGACTCAGCTGCGTACCACTCTAAACGCTCTGAAGCCTAGTCTACCTACTACATGGCACGGAAACAAACGTCCAATATTCGTTCATCAAGACCTACAAACCTGCGAGTACGTGTTTGTAAGGAACGACGCCGTAAAGAAGCCGCTACAACCACCCTACGATGGCCCCTACAAGGTGTTAGAGCGAGATAGCAAGACGTTCGTCCTTCAACTACCTGAGAGACGTTCCGCCACTATTTCAATAGATAGATTGAAACCTGCCTACATTATTAATGAAGATAATAATAATGAAGATTCAGATACATTACCATCAACACCAAGTAATCTTACCATACCATCATCACCGTCAAACCTGGTTACCTCCCAGAAGCCGATTTTGAAGACTACACGTCATGGGCGCAACGTGAATCTGCCGGTACGCTTCCGCTAGGGGGGGAGTCATGTAGCGCCACATACCGCATAGCAACAGATACCATTAATACCGTTCAGCATAACCATAACCAAAACGTTACCAAGGAGGTTAGAAATAAAACAACATGCAAGATTCACCATTTAATGCAAGACAGGGAAATAAAACTCAAGACCATCACATACAGTATATTTTACCTCAGAACCTTACCGTGTTTGATGACGTCATGCGCATATGAAACAAGAATAGCGTGCTTTAGAAACAAAGATATATGCCATAGAAACAAGCATGCGTTTGATGACTTCACAACACCAATGCACTGGACTTCATCTTCATCCACAATAGCAATAACACATCGTCACTTGGATTACTTTCACAATTCTTCACAACCTCAGCACAGAGCAACACATGTTATCACATCGGCGGCCACGGCGAACTGAAAGATGGCGAACAAGCTCCGCGCCGTTTTATGCCCTCACGAGTGAGACAACTGCGCGAGCGAGAGGACAATAGCTTGCACGACAGAGCGAGAAGAAATGTATTGGTCTCTCTCTCATATGTATTTTTACTCGTTGTGTTATTATTAAGTTTCATGTAAATATTGTATTATAAATAGAGCCATATTGTAAATAAAATTATTCCATTCTGATACCACAAATCAAGAGTTTCATTACCAGCTATAGTCCCTAAAGATGAGTATTGACATATCCATGACGATGCAAGAAAGAGCGATTAAAAATCCATACAAAGGGGTTTAACAACTAGAACCAGATTATGTTGATCTGCAAGGGAGTATTGATTCATATTAAAGTTTGTATTAAGAGGAGGCTATCTGTGTATGTCTCCGTCGCTTACTAAACTGGCGGTGACAAGCGAGACAGGAGAAACGTAATTTTGGTAAAAAATATGGTTTTATGTTATTTAAAAAGAAACTTAAGCCATTTTTGAAAAAAGTAAGAAAATTATTCCCTTTCTAATAGATTTCAGAATGCACATTAATATTTTTCAAGTTATTTGGATGGCTCAAATAAGAGAAAAATGCAGTCTTAGTTTTAAAAAGGGGCATATTTACGATTATTTTCTGACGTTACTAAAGAAAAACCCCAATTTTTAAAAAGACCTATTCCCCGTCACATATTCTCTAGTTTAACATATATTTTTTCCAAATCTCTTGGAACAAAGAGTACAGAGAAAAACGCATTTTAGAATCATCATTTCACGTATAGCATCGCCTTAAACTTCAGATGTAGAGGCTAACATAAAATGGTGTTGGATTAGTGCGTGATGTTAACAGACAAAAGGCTATGAGTGGCTTTAAGAAACTATGATATTAACGCTTTAAAGTGCAATCAAGTGTACCTTTAAGTTTTTTACTCTTATTAAATGCAATGAATGGAAAAGCGAGCAGCCAGTCGTAGCATTTAAGATATCGTGAGATAATTTTTTTCGAAGTAATTTATTTTTAAAGACAGATTATGACATTGATATTATTTTTTATTGTTCTGCCTATAAAGTTTCGCTATGTCTGTCTGTCTATCCAGGCAAATTTAAAACTGTCAACATACAAGTATCTATAATAATAAAGCTGAAGAGTTTATTTGTTTGAACGCGCTAATCTCCGGAGTTATTGGTCCGATTTGAAAAATTCTTTCACTCATAGGAAGCATTATCTTAGAAGGTTATACACACATATATATAAACGTAGCCTGTTTTATCCCGGGAACGTCAAACTGCGTGGAATAACTAGTACATATAGCATAAAAATACAATGTAGTTAGAACACCTACAAAGTTAACATAGAAAAATTGTAGATATTTTTCTCTAAATTACCTTCCCGACAGACCCTGACGAATTGAGAACCTCCTCCTTTTTTGATAACGGTTAAAATAGTTTTTTGTGAATCTATGAAAAATCATAATTTAAAAATATTTAAAAAGTACTTACTAAAAAGAAGTTGGTTTCTACTATGGCAATATGTATAGCGCTAAGGTCACCAGAAACAAGGCTGCACAGATCGCGTGTACTGCGCCAGGGCGTTTCGGTGTGGTCCGACGCCGGCGCGGGCGTTCTTTTAGCCGCGCCGGCAGCCGGCAGGTCTTGTCAGGAACAATGGGCGCAATCTAACATCTCCCATATTGTCTACCAAACACTCTAATAGCCTGGCCACGAACACATGCACCTAAGATGCTGTTGATACGGTATTTTGTTGGAGAAATATCTATTGTAATATTTTTTTATTTGTTCATATTTGTTTTGATGTAGAATTAAATTCAGGATCGATGAAATAACCGCCGTCAAATTAATTATTGTCAAACTGAAGTGGCAGTGGGCTCGTAGAACTGACGGCCGCTGGGGCAGAGTGGCGACCACGAAACGGAAGGCGTAGCGTGGGCAGGCAGCGTGCACCCGCAAGGTGGACCGACGATTTTGTGAGGGTCGCGGGAAACCGCTGGATGCGGGTAGCGCAAGACCGGCCATCGTAAAGATCCTTGAGGGAGGCCTTTGTCCACCAGTGGACGTCTTTCGGCTGATATGATGATGATGAATTAATTATTTGTTATAATATTATTTGTTATAATATTATTGTCTTTGAAGGAGGTTTTACTCTTTTTGCTAAAAGTTGATTATTCAGACTAACAATAGACCTAACATCCATGTGCCTTCTTCACAGTATCCTAGCTCCTCCTTGGTGCATTGTGTACCGGGGCCCGGGGCCCGCGGCGTCGCCTGCGCATTGTTCCGCGAGTGCAGAGCGCGGCGCTCGCACCGGACCGCGGCCTGCGCGCCTCTATTGTTATATTTTTCGCCACCTCGCTACCTTAGGACATGCCTCCGCTGACATCGAAGCTAGATAAGATTTTTTTGGCAAAGCATTTCCATCAAACTCAAACTGAAAAATCATTTATTTAGTTAGGCCCTGTTAAGGCACTATATAGCAGGTAAACTCCGGAGTTACTGGTCCGATTCGAAAATAGGAATTCACTAATAGGAAGCTACATAACCCCGAGTGACTAAAGGCTACTTTTTATTCCAAGAGCGCGGATTAAACAGCTAGAAGTACTTAGTACTTATACGATAAATAACTTTATTTCAAGAAGATTAATATTAAGCCTATGATGGAAAAATATGAAACTACTGAAAGCACTCTTAAATGTTTAAAATTTGAGAAAATCTAATTTCATCGACTAATTCAATTAAAAATATTTTTTTGAAAATGAAAATGGGTTGTTATACGTTTTCCCCTTCCGGATATATCTACCTACTATGGTAACCGCTTACCAACTGCTGCTTACCTAAGTATGGGTATCACCCGTGCGTTGCCAACATTGCCAAAATCTCTTCACACTTGAAGAACCCCATGCTACTCCGTTGGGAAAACCAAGACTCTAAATTTTAGGATCGAATACTCTAAAGGAAGCTATTTACTGACAGCTGCTATGTAAATCTCACTCGCAGTGTAGAGCAGGCTTTACTACAATGTCTAGAGAGTAGAGATAGTAATAGGTGCGCGGGCGCATTCAACTTGAGTTGAACACTTGTTACGCAATATTTTGTAGCTGTTTCAAGGTTACTCGCGTAGTATTAACGCGAATTGTATGTGTGACATTTATTACCAACTAATGTTTTTAGTGATACTATATCGATGGCTAGTTTGGCCACGGGCCAGAATATACGTGGCAATCGGATGTCAAACTCAGAACTCATTTATTCAGTTTAGGCCCTGATAAGGCACTTATGAATGTCTAGAGTTACAATTATTACAATAGACTCTACCACCGGTTCCACATACACTTAAACTGAGAATACTGTTGCACTGTACCGATGCTTTGTATTATTTTTCGTAGTTCATGATATTTATTTATTATTTATTTTTTTGTATGTGTAGTGTATTGTTTACGTGTATGTACATCACATAATAAAATAGATAATTTTCATTATTTTCAATTATTTGTCATTGAAATTATATTTAAATCTGGAAATATACAACCGTTTCCTATCTAAATAAATCATAACAGAAATGATACAAATCCAAATAATAAACAACCCATAGCAAGGCAGAGCGGCCGATAAGCCTTGCCGACCGATCGCTAATATTTAATACATAAGACGGCAGAGATAGGGTTACAGAGAAATGCGTCCAGATGCGGTCCGGACAGGTGTGTCCGCCGTCCGCTATCCGCCGTCCGGCCGACAGATGCTGCTGCCGTCCGCGTCCGCGCGAGACAGGTGCCGGTGATCAATTAACAAGGATCGATGGCTGAGATTATACGGAGCGCGTGCGCCGACCGATCTGCTTTATAAGGGGGGATGGAAGCGATAGGAGCGGAGCGATTTAATAAGAAAATGATGAGTTTGTAAAATAGACAGTTTTATTGCGTTTTGTTATGATAATTACTGTTATGATAATTACTGTTATGATAATTACTGTTATGACAGAATGTGATATTGTTGATATTTTTGCAGACTAAAATCGACTTATGTTAGATTAAAAAAAAAGTATTTACTTTTTCAGGCAGTTTTTTCATTGGGCTTGCGTTTGCGTCACATAAACAACATCTGTTTTTATTGGTGCGAGGGAGTCGCTGAACAAGGGGCGCAAATCTTCGGTCCTACGAGTTCGTTTCGCCAGTGGACATCGGAGAGTCCTGCGTTTCATGGTGAAGCTGAGATGGCTAGCGACCTAGCCGGCTACTCTTCACGCAAAAAGGGCCTACTTAAGCGGCCTAGTTGCGACAAATAACAAGTAAGGCTTGCATTTGGCCAATGACCCGTAAAATGAAGTGGAGCATGCTTGCCCAGAAGAAACCTATTCACTCTGATCTTAAAGGAGCCAAGATTGAAACATAGACGTTAGAAGCAAGTTCCACTCCTTTGCTATCCATATTATAAATGACGGTAATGGATGACTCTTGCGCCACCCCCAACATGAAGGTATTCACGAATAGTTCCAATCATTCGACGGTTGAGTGGTACAGATCGCTGCCACAGATAACCAACAGAATGTGCAATAACCACAGACGTTGTATGCACTCGGAGGCTGCCGTTCCATCCCGTGGGAACCCGCATATCTTTGGATTCCAGGTGTATGACACTCGTATGCGTATCGTATTTTGTTATCGTGTTCTCATCTAGATTTTTGGTCTATATTGATACAAACAAGATTACTTATTGATTAGTTGTTTTTTTTTTTATATTTGCACCTGCAAACCACTATGTGATATTCAAAAATCCTTTTTAGCGGATGCCTACATCAAAATAGTATGCAAAATTTCAGCCCGATCCGTCCAGTAGTTTGAGCTGTGCGTTGATAGATCACTCAGTCAATCACCTTTTCTTTATATATTACTATAGCTTTCCACCCCGCGGTTTCACCCGCGATCTCCTATTTTACAACCTAAGGAGATGAATTTTCAAAAATCCTTTTTTAGCGGATACTTATGTCATAATAGCTCTCTGTACCTATGCCAAATTTCAGCCCAATTTATCCAGTAGTTTGAGCTGTGCGTTCATAGATCAGTCAGTCAATCAGTCACGCTTTCCTTTTATATATTTAGAAGACTAAACATTACAATGAATAATGTAGCTTATTAATATGTAGTATATCAGTTATCTGGTTTCCATAGTACAGTACATAGTGGTTTCCATAATACAGAGCAGTAATATCCATAGTACAAGCTCTGCTTAGTTTGGGATCAGATAACCGTGTGTGAAAAATGTCCCAGGAAAAAAAAATTAAGGTGACAATATCCGAGAAAGATATTTTATATAAAAAAAATATTGTTTCGCGATTTCAAAATTGGTCCCATATTAAAAGTCATTCGTACTATCGAGTAGGTACTTTCACTATAAGGTAGTATTTCAATTTTATTTCACAGAGTAATTAATTTAGGTATTAGAAGAATGATAGTCAAATATAAATGTCAAAACCAAAGCCATTTATTCAGTTAAAGCCTTAATGGGCTTATGAGAATATAAGCTAAAGTACCCACCAAAAACCTTATCAGAACTGACAAAAAATTAATACTTCCACATAATAAGGAAGGTTTAATAACATTCAAATAATAAAAATAATCGTTTCCTTTGTCACAAAACATAAAGGCAAACTTAAAACTTATTTTAACTGATTGATATTCAAAACACATTCGCTGAAGAAATATATTCATTCGGAGATATAAAGATATCAAATATCCGTTACTTTCTATACTTTCAAAATATTTGTTTGTGTCATTGGTGCCGATTCTGTTGTTTACGAACTAAATAAATTTAATCTCACTATATCTCTTTGTAATAGTAAATATAAGAAAGGGATGCAAGATATTTTAGTCCTGTCAGTTTAATCCGATCACATATTTCAACGTGAATTTAAGCGCGATCTATAATGGTCACGACTATTTTCCCGTACATTACGACGGCATGGAAACTGACAGCATTAAAAATGTTCTGACTTTTTTCAATAAGGTTATCTTGAAAGAGAGGTAACTTAATATTAGTTAAGTTCGTAAACAACAGAATCGACACCATTGTCTGCTGGTTGTTATTATTAAAAAAAAAACTTCAAGCCTTTCGAAAAAAATTATCTAATATTTAAATATCTCATAAAAAACTATAATATATATTATACTAGCTGACCCGGCAGACGTTATCCTGCCCTGAGAACAAAAATAAAACTGGATGGAAACCTATCCCTACCTACCTTACCTACCCCTACCTGCCTCTACCTACCCCTACCAATCCTATGTCCTTCTCCTGGTTCTCAGCTACCTCCCCACCAATTTTCAGCCAAATCATTTCAGTCGTTCTTGAGTTATAAATAGTGTAACTAACACGACTTTCTTTTATATATATAGATATTTAATATTTATTCATTAATTTCTTGATAAAATGTATTTTATTGGAGGTGGTTTAATTTTATATTGATTTATCATTTTTGAGTCGGGTAACAATGTTATATGAATTCAGCGGGCGTTGATGTTTTTTGCTT
This sequence comes from Tethea ocularis, assembly GCA_963555595.1. Classification (NCBI taxonomy): domain Eukaryota; kingdom Metazoa; phylum Arthropoda; class Insecta; order Lepidoptera; family Drepanidae; genus Tethea; species Tethea ocularis. Next base: position 13,887,015 of record OY741958.1, read on the forward strand.
CAAGTATAGTTATCATGTTTGTAATGAGAGAACATTCTTTTGTTTTAAAACTAAAATGATTAAGGGCCGGTTGCTCGTACATTTTAGTTAAAGTTATCGTCAAAGTTAACTTAACTATTACCATGCTTTGACCGTAGAGTCATTTTGACGATGACCGATCTCCCTCGGTCGGTTATGGTTACGGTTAAATGTTAGTTAAAGTGACACGAGCAAACCAGTTTGCTTTCTTTCGGCGGTTAAATATAATTAACTTTGACTAAAATGTACGAGTAACCGATCCTTAAGCATAATTGAATTATCTATATTCATCTAATAATAAAGCTGAAGAGTTTGTTTGTTTGAACGCGCTAATCTCCGGAGTTACAGGTCCGATTCGTAAACTTATTTTACTAGGAGAAAGCTACATTATCCCCGGAGATTATAGGCTACTTTTTATCCCGGGAACGCGAGTGAAGCCATGAGGAACAGCTAGTTTATATAATCTCGTAGGGCTCAGCAAAGTTGCAAAATATAAAATAAATAAACTATGAACGGTTGTCGTAATATAATATAATTGCTCGCTCGATGTTGATTGCGTATTTGAAATTATTTTCGTCATCGGTTCACCGGAAAATTGTTACTGCATTTTTTCGACACGAGAAAAATGGTCATGACAAGTTTTCCCTTTTTCTGAGAGGCTTGTGGTTTAGAAATGTTTGAACTTATCTGGATGTTGGAATGAACTTATGAAACTTAAAGGTTTTAGGTTCATTCATGTAGTGGAAAATGGTACCGTTACTACTATCCTATGCTGAGTTTCTTGCCGGAGTCTTCTCAGTTCAAGTGTATTCCGAACCGGTAGTAGAGTCTATTGTAAAACTGTAACTGTTGACATTCATAAGTGCCGTATTAGGGCCTAAACTTAATAAATGAGTTTTGATTTTGATTGTGTGTCCTAAGTTCGATTCCCATCCAGGACAAACACTTGTGTGCATAAACATGTCTGTTTGTCCTGAGTCAGGGTGTAATTATCTTTTAATCAGTATGTATTTACAAAAAATAAAGTAGTATATCAGTTATTTATCGGACCAGTAACTCCGGAGATTAGCGCGTTCAATCAACCAAACAAACAAACTCTTCAGCTTTATAATGTTAGTATCGACTAGTATAGATTTCTATTTTCTTTAACTCTATAATTGATTGTATTGCGCCATATTTGGCTATTAACTTTAATAAGTGTATTGAATGTGGTTTATTTATTTAAAGCCGGTAGTACCGCGGACCCCACTAATTATCGACCAATTTCTATACTACCGACACTTAGTAAAGTTTTTGAGAAAATCATTCTTAATCAATTAATGATACATTTTAATACTAATAGACTGCTTCACAGTAATCAATTCGGTTTTACAAAGGGTCGCTCAACAACCGATGCTGGTATTGAGCTTGTTCAACATATTTTTGACGCCTGGGAAAATTCACGTGATACTTTCGGTGTTTTTTGTGACTTATCCAAGGCCTTTGACTGTGTCCATCATGAATTGCTCATCAAGAAATTACACCACTACGGTATTAGAGATACTGCACTCAGTCTTTTGAATTCATACTTGAGTGATAGGATTCAGAAGATTGATGTTAATGGCAAAGTTTCCCCTGGGTCCTTAGTTACTATGGGCGTCCCACAAGGTTCTATTCTTGGACCTTTTCTTTTTCTAGTTTACATCAACGATTTACCTTATCTTGTGATGATGGTAAAAGACCAGATGGTTTGACGCTCGTACCATGGAGGATGGGTAAGGCATCGGTGTGGGATGCCACGTGTGTGGACACTCTTGCTCCATCGCATCTCCATGGTACATCGACCGAAGCTGGCGCAGCAGCCAACAGTGCAGAGAACCTCAAACGGCACAAATATACTTTTGAATTTGAATTTATGTAACTTAATGTATCAAATGGACGTACCTTTAGTGGAACCGTGGTAAGATCACGCGCTTACAGACGCTCTCTTCTTATTTGATAGTTGCCTGCGAACAAAAAAAAAGCAATGTTACATTTAAGAGAAGAATGCATTCTTAATTATAAAAAGGGGCATATTTACAATTTTTTTCTGACGTTACTAATGAAAAATCCGAATTAAAAAAACTATTCCCTGTCATATATTCTCTAGTTTAACATTTTTTTTTTTCAAATCTCTTGGAACAAAGAATACAGAGAAAAACGCATTTTAGAATCATCATTTCACGTATAGCATCGCCTTAAACTTTAAACATCATATAAGTGGTATTACAATTTATGACGTCAGTAACTTTTTAATTTAGACGTGTTAGTTTACGTAGAATATAGTTTTTAAAACTTATTCGGATTTATAAATAAGAATCATACCATACAGCATATGAATTGAACCATGTAGAAAGTTTATTATTTTTTTGTTTCAAAATAATTATGAACCAGTTAATAAATATAATATACCGTCAAATATTTCACGTGGTTCAAAACAACTAAAATAGCATCAACTTCAAGACTTCACATTCAAAATATATCGTGACTAGCTTTCCGCCCCGCGGTTTCCCTACCAGTGATTCCCTATTTTACCCCCTTAGGGGAGGATGCCTACTTCATATTAACTGAATGCCAAATTTCGGCCCGAATCGACCAGTGGTACTGTGCGTTGATTGATAGATTCAGTCAGTCACACTTTCCTTTATATTATTTAGATGTAAGGAAAAATGCACAAAAGCATTTGCGCATGGATAAAGATGACATCGTAAACGTTTGGGGTGCAATCACCCGCAAGTCGGCTACTATGTAGTGACGTAACATGCGCGTGAGTGACCCACACGCGACCGGTCCGCGACCACTGACCATTGCCCGTTTGCGAAACCGATTCACTTTCATTGGTGCCTCATTGGCAACTACATTTTTAGGGATCTGTAAATTGTACTTAACACTTTTGGCATCATTTGTGATAAAAAAAAAGAAAGAAAGTAAACTATATGTTATTCCAGGGAATGATCTATCTATTTTCGAATCAGAAAATTCAGAAATTATGAGATCTGACAGCGAACAAAATTAACCGATATAATCCGAAGAATTGCCAAACTAAAGTGGCAGTAGACGGGGCACGTCGTTCGTAGAACTGATAGCCGCTGAAAGGTCCTGGTGAGGTGAGTGGCGACCACGAACCTGAAGACGCAGCGTGGGCAATCCCCCCGCAAGGTGGACCGACGATCTTGTGAGGGTTGCGGGACGCAGTGGACGTCTTTTGACTGACATGACGATGATGATTGTTTAATTTAAATCCGTTTAACCAATACGAAGTGTGGTAACAAACATACACACAGACCTAGTAGGATATCGAAGTTTAATAACAGCCCTATACTATGATACCGTTCTTGAGGTTTTTTTAGGCTTCTAAACTGCATAGCTATCACGACAGATGGTCAGCTCGTGACCTATGCCTACCTATGTAACTATTTTCAGTCCTTTTTGCACCCAAAAAAAGTTTCATTTCATAAAGAAACATTATAATACTAGCAAATAGAACACTTGATTTATTCATCAGATAAAGTTTGACAACACAAATTCATATGGTCATTTCAGTCCTACGGAATACCAGCACTACGCGTGCAATATAACTTCACTATTTTTTATTCGAAAGAAATCGCGTTCTCCTTATGAAATAACAGTCCTACAGTTTAAAATTTCATTTTATAGTGTTACTTAACGTGTGAAATTTAATTTTTTTATAGTCAAACAAAACATTAAATAATTTTAAGCGTAAAATTGTGGATAATTTGCGAAAAGCCACGTAATTTTATCATTACTTTATTCAGTCAGTTCAGGTCTGATACCAGCTTTGTAATTTTGTTGCGGACCCCTTCAGCTTCGTTATTTGACCATCTCACCATGTTTGTGAGTTTGTGATGATGTAGCCAAAAGAGGAGAGCACACAAAGCCAAGGCCTAGAAGAGAACTGGCTTCCAAGCGCAATTTCACACCTGCCGTTAGCAATAGAGCTTTATGTCGTGGATTCAACCAGGGATTCAATTTGAACTTTCGACGTTCAGAAGTTCCTTATCAGGCAGGACCTAAACTGAATAAATGATTTTGGAGTTTGTACGGAACACATAGTGCCTCTAGTATAGCTAAAGTGTATAGGCGACGGTAACCACTTACCATCAGGTGGACTGACTGCTGGCTATGTCTGCCTTCTGTTGTAAATATTTATCTGTTACTTGATTCTATTCTTACTTATTATTATAAATGCGAAAGTTTGTGAGGATGTATACTCTTTCACGTAAAAACTACTGTACGGATTTGGATGAAACTTGGCACATAGATGAACGCGGGTGAAACCGCGGGGCGGAAGCTAGTCAGTTGAAATTAAGTTTGAGATCAGATAGCAGAGTATGACGAATGTCTCTGGATATAATTATTGTTTTAATTATCAATTACTGCTCTATAATCCTTAAATATAATAATTACGAATCTACAATAGACCCCATTACTTTTTTCATGGAATGTTTATCCTATTACCCGACCACATAAGTAATTTGTGGTGACAATTAGCTACTGCAACAATGTTTCTCGTTTTTATGAGGCGCCTCCAGGACTGTTCCACGAATTGTAAAGTGTACTCGAGTATTTTAAAAAAGACATAAAAATATCTAGGTCTGTTAAGGTAGATGAGCCGCATTTCGAATTTTTCTTTTTAATTTATTGCATCAATTTTAAGTATCCTATTGAAAGGAATTTTGTGATTAGCGCCTAAAACGTGTGTCTATTGATAATTGTGTGTATTGATTATGCTTTTAAACTATTTAAATTGATACATTGATTCCTTATCAATAAGTAACGGACAGGAACCAATGTAGTTCTATAATATTTTGAATGCAAAATGAATACAGAAATAAATTTGTAGCTCCCTTGGCCGCTTATCGCAAAATTACGACTTATTATTCTTCTTCTTAGGTTTAATTTCACCAACGTTGTATAGCACTAATCCACGGGGTAAGTATGGCTATATGACAGAATGTGTATAGAGAATCTGTCAAAGCTATACGATTGGTGAAATTGGATTTATGTCGGACACTCTTGACAGAGTGTTCGTGGTTATGGTAGATCTCGAATCAAAAGTGTCGGCTTTAGCAATTCATTCTTCATATGGCTCTATTGCAAGCTTTGCAATTTGAGAAGAATTTCGATCATGGCGAAGTGTGTGGTGAAACTTTATGAGGTCAGACTATCTACATCATCTGATTATCTTATTACTTAAAGGCATATCAAATTGACGTAATAAATTAAAACGTACGAAAAATCGTAAAAAATTAGCCACAGGACCAATCACCTTAAGGATGTAAATGGTGTTTTAATCGACATTCGAATGAGTTACGATTATCTTCAACGATCTCTTTACCTATGTTATTGTGGACATCCTTTATCGTTTTTTTTATGCTTTTTACAAATTTATAATTAATTCTAATTCTTTATGATAATTGATCATAATAAGGCATAGAATATAAAATAAGATACATTTACTAACGATACGATAGTGGAGTGCGGATTGCTATGACCAAAGGTCACGGGTTCGATTTCCACCCTAGACATATATTTCATGAACATGTTTCAGTCTAAATGTAGGTTTAAACTTAAATATTAGTAATGTAGTTTCCATAGTAAGCTCTACTTAGTTTAGAATTAAATGGTCATTACTGAAGAATATTTATTTATTCCACCCTGCGGTTTTACGTTTCGTTCCCGAGCGTCTTTCCGGCATAAAATAAAAAGTAGCCTATATATTATTCCAGGGTATGATCTATTTATTTACCAAGTTTCATCCAAATCCTTTTTGTTGTTTGACGTGAAAGAATAACAAACATTTATGTATAAATCGTCACAAAATTTTGCTTTTATACCTATAATATTTGTAGTTTTTGTACAATAGTAGGATAATTATGAATATAATTTAATATTCACAGGAACATAACAAGCCATCAATAATTTGTCTTTCAAAAGGAAGTCAATAATAGCTGAAATCAATAAAAAAACTAGGTATATTACTTTATATGGCGGGGGCGGACAGCCATGCGTCTGCGCATAATAAAATGTAAAGATGCTAATAATATTCATTAGTTCAAGTTCGTTGCAAACTTTCGTTGGCTTTAGAAAGTACAGATAGCAAAAATATGATTTTGGGCAATTAATTAACAACATTCCTTCGTTCAGTCGCGATGTTCATGTAACTGCGCCCGCGCCCACAGGTCATTCTAGTGATGCGCAACTATCGATTAAGTTATGTATCTATCTATAAGCCGTGAAATTTATTTCTTATCTATATAATTAACAGTTAGATCTGCTTTTCCGGGATAAAAGTAGTCTTTGTTGCTCTCTGGCCCATAATCTATTTGTATACCAAAATTTAGCTCGATCCGTTGCTTCATTGCTGCGTGACAGAAGGAAAAATGAACAAACACAACAGTTATGCTTCTTGAATCATTAACATTATTATTGATATTGCCATGTAACACAAGTCTATACTAATAATAAAGCTGAAGAGTTTGTTTGAATGCGCCAATCTCTGGAACTACTCGGATTAAAAAAAAATACACTAATAGGAAGCTACATTATTCCCGGGTGCTTGCTATAGGCTACTTTTTATCCCGGGAACTTGGGTGGTTCTTATGAAAACTTGTAATACCAGTATAAGTATAACTATATCGTAAAACTATCGATAAATGAGTTTGGGCATCACTACAGTCGTACCAATTGAAAGTGAAATTTTCGACTAAACATCGTGCGGTCATTCAACTCATCGCAGATAACATATTATGATTATGTTGTAGAAATCTGAGGTCATTGTTAAGTCACCTATTAGTATTGCAAATAGTTATCGTGAGAAATAAATCTTTTTTTTTTCTTTTATAGGTTTTTATTCCTATGTTTCGCATTCTCAAGGACACTCGCATCTCGGATTTTTTAGTAACTGTCAAAATTCTGAATATTTTTAACTTTAGACTATTGCTAATCGACTGCCTGAAAAAAATAGTGATATTTTCAAGGTTATGTATCGTTGTCCCTTTCTTTACTCCATCAACGTAATGCTTGACCCGATTTAAAAGAGTGAGGTACTTTAATCTTAACTGTCAAAATGACAAAATATAGGTAGTCAATTAGACTTACTTATTTAATAATGGCAGTCGTGTTTTGTTAAATTATTTTTTACTTAAATTTTTTATTACTTTTCGTAATAATTGCCTTGAAGATAAACCACACAATATTCGACGAAAGTTATACCTACTAATGGCAAATAAAAAAGGGTTATATTATATTATGCAAACACACGACCTTCATCAGAGCATTTGAAGTCACTGCCACTGAGCTATCATCGCCTTAAACTCGACGACTATCTCAACTGATTTCGTTACGTCCACTAACCGAACAAGGCTGTCAAGTGACCTTACAACATACATTAATTACCATATTTCATGAGAATCTAAAACGTTATTAGTAATTTAGCGTGGAAATTGGTACTTAACTAACTAAAAGACCCCCTGATTTTAGTGGCTGTTTCAAGTATTTCCAGAGCTTGTTTCACTGCAACCAGACCATCACTAACCAAGGACTACATACTTCAATATTGTAATTATTTTTAAGGGATAGTAATCCTCGTCACCTATAGGTATTTTTAAGGCCCAACTGATAAGTGGTTACCGTAGCCTATGGACGCCTGCAACACCAGAGGTACCTATCACTCGCGCGTTGTCGACCTTGCAAGAAGCTCTTCACACCCTTTTTGAACCACCCCATGCTGTAGTCTCTTGGGAAAACCACGGTGGGGAACTCGTTCCACAATTTCAGCGTCCGTGGTAGGAAGCTTCTTTGGAACCGCACAGTGCGAGACCATTTAGGTTCCAGTGAGGATTCATAATCAGTGAATTCGCCAATATGTTGCCAACAGTAAAAAGGTCTTTTGAAAGCTAGCTTGCACGCATCTTCAGAGACCTAGCTATCACGCAATTTTTTACTATGTATAAGCCTATGTTTGACCACAGACTCACCGTGGTCAGTAATGCCAAACGTGGTAAGCATCAGTGGCGAAGGGTCCATACAAGCCGATTCCCATCGGCTTACCTTTTAGGAATCCCAGTCCCACATTTTCATCATTTCAAAGTCACTTTTATCATGCTTAAAATACACTGTAATTATAAAATTACAGGTATTTTTTGAACGGCTTACCCTCGCCATCATTACACGCCTCGCCACTGGTAAGCATACAAACCTTAGAAGTGGCTCCCCCGGCTCCTTGGTCCCATCATATTCTTTGGATAAATTACAGTGGACAGCTCATTTCACATCCCAATAACGGTCCAATATAGGGACGATATTAGTTAAACAGCGCGTGTTCGCATGGGATGCGTTCAACTTTCACTGAATTTACAGTAGAGTGAGACGCAACATGTCCACTTGATATATCGTCTATTGTGCGCGTGCGACTATTACATTGTTAAACGCTTTGGATCGTGCTCGACTTGGTTTTTATCAACTTTTTGCATAATTATTTTAACGACCTTTGAGGTGTCAATGTATCAAGGTGACGTAGAGTTACTCTTTTTTTAAACCCCGATAAAAAAGAGGGGTGTTGCTTAAGTTTATATTGTGTGTCTGTGGCATCATAACTCCTGAACGGATGGACCGATTTTGTTTAAGTCTTTTTCGTTTGAAAGGTATCTTAATCGAGAGTGTAATAGCTATGTTTCAAAATAATCCACTCAGCCGTTAGAAGATCATCACCGTTTTTATAATGTGTCGGGTGTTCCAATGATTAGAAACACCCGACACAAAATTAAAAAAAATAACGGATTCTCAGGGAGTTGCAAGCGTTTTTACGTTATATTTTAACACTAGATGTAAGAACCGTATACTTTTTCCGACAAAAAAACTGATTCACGAGAGGAATCCATAAACAAAGCAAATTCATGAACTGTAATATTTCAATTATTGATGCAATAATAGTGTCGTGAATAATATCAATTATTTAAAGGCGGTGGCGACACGAAGCCTACTTTCATTGGCTTCGCGGTCTCATCGTTTTTTTCCTAAGTTTTTATCATAAACTTCATAATTGTCGGTAGTTAGGATTACTCGTGCGTGGGATTAAGTAGTAGCTCGTTATTAACTTGCACGAATTGCACATACTCGTACAGTATGACACAATTTATATTAGATGAAGAATCGGCAAAATTCGTAAAATCGATCATTCCCGAAAAGAGTGCGCCTACAACATTACCCATGTTTATCAGTACTTTAGGCGAAAATAATCTTGATGAACCTTGAATGGCGCGATAATGAATGATTTTTATTAGTTGTGTAAATCGGAAGTCAAGTGTACGAAAAGGATTTGCTGATGCTATATCTCATAGGTTGTGTCATACTATACATACCTTGTGATGATAGTACCTACTTATAACAAAAAAAATAGAAATTTTGTCTATGCTAATATTGTAAACAAAAGAGGTGAAATTTGTAGGCTCGGATGTAGGAGGTAGTTTTTTTTTTTTTTGAAAGGACTAAAGTTGGCTGCAACAACCTTACCGGACAAATCGGCGAGCGCAGAGGGCTCTCAGCCGGGTAATATTTAGGTAACAACGCCTGAGGGCACCCCCGAATGGGGTACGAACCTCGGCTCTGGGCGTTACCGGGGGAGGGGGAGGACTTTGTACGAGTTACGACTAAATGGGGGCGGTCGGATTACTAGGTAATCTCCAGATTTACTAGGTCCGATTCTAAAGGTTCACTTCGGAGCCTCGCGGCTGACGGCTGACGCGCGCATAGATATTTGTAATACTCAAAAAGAATTTATGAATTGTGTGTTTTTTCTTTAAACCCAACTAATTAATATATTACCACTCAGCTTCGTAGCGGCTGACTTGTATACTTTTATCCCGAGAGCACCTGAGGTCCCTCGGGAACGCGGGCAATACCGCACGGCGAAACGTAGTACAATTTAAGTGTTACATACTTTTGACTATTGATTACCAATACCTTTATTAATTACCAAGAAAACATGCTTAGGTATGCTAATTACGTCATGTGCATGCTATTTTCATGCATGAGTAGGTAAATAAAAAAATCCTTCCTTATTATTGTGATTTGTCTCGTCTTAACTTTCTAGTACCTGCTTTCTTAAGAGGATGCTCTCCGCAAATGACTTCGTCCCATACTAAACTGACTGAGACAAGTGAGACAGGAGAGGCTCACACAGTAAAATAAATACGGTTTTATGCTATTTAAAAACAAATTAAAATATAAAGCCATTTAAAAAAAAAAAAAAATTAAGCTATTTGGATGGCCCAAATAAGAGAAAAAACATTCTTAGTTTTTAAATGGGCATATACACGATTTTTTTTTCTAACGCTACTAATGAAAAATTAAAAAAAAAACTATTCTTCGTCCCATATTCTCTAGTTTAACATATCTATACTAATAATCATAATATTATAAAGAGGAAAGATTTGATTGTTTGTTTGTTTGCAATGAATAGGCTCCGAAACTACTAAACCGATTTGAAAAATTCTTTCACTAATAGGAAGCTACATTATTCCTGAAGGTTATAGGCTACTTTTTATCCGTAACAGCTAGTATTTTATTTAAATCTCTTGCAACAAAGAATCCCAAGAAAAACTTCATTTCTCGGATATCGTCGCCTTAAGGCTGAATATTGACACAACCTGTGCTATCTCACGTAGAAGAACTCAATCACATCACGTACAGCTATTGATAAATAGACAAGCTTGCCAAAGGAGGGGAGAGTGGGACAAAAAAACTTTTCTAGCCCCCGGGTTCATCACTTTCAATCAGTTCATCGAACTGATATTTAGAAAAAGAGTAGAAAGCAAGTACACAAATTTATTTAAATCGACAGGCCAGGCGGTTGGTTAGACATCACCAGTCATGCCGCAGGTCGTGGGTTCGATTCCCATCCAGGACAAGCATTAAATTTGTATGCATGAACATGTATGTTTGCCCTGAGTCTGGGTGTAATATATATAAGTACATATTTACAAAAAAAAATAATATAGTTTAACAGTTATCTGGTTGTGTACAAGCTCTGTCTAGTTTGGGATCAGATAACCGTGTGTGAAGAATGTCGCATGATATCTTTTGTAATTATTTTATTTAAACTATTTTTTTAATCATTAACTAGGCTTCTGTTTGATTATATGGTTATAAGAAGCCTAATTTGGTAAGTGGTGATGGGAATTTGATCACCATAACTGATCTAGCCCGTGTTTATCGACAAATTATGATATTAAAAAATACAATGCTCAACTTGACACTGGCAAAATACACAAAGTGTGATGCTAAAAAAAACTCTCATGTCATTTACGATTCCTAGAATCAGAAGCATTCACCATAAATACTAACTGTGACCAATCGGCATGATTTGATGAAACAATTAACGAGGAAATCTCGAGGCCGTCGATCGGAACGCTACATAATACAATAAACGGTCTATTGCTGAAAAAATAAATGTCAACAACTACGTAACAGATATAAACAAAGGTTGAATGAACTTTAGACAACTACATGGATGAGTAACCATAAATTTCCCTGAGGTTTTCCATGACTTGGCTTTAGATTTTTCCCTACGATTTCACCGCATGGATAAGCTAGAAGCCATGTCAATATCAGCCGAAAGATGTCCACTGCTGGACAAAGGCCTCCCCCGCAGATCTCCACGATGGCCGGTCTTACGCTACACGCATTCAGCGGTTTCCCGCGACCCTCACAAGATCGTCGGTCCACCTTGTGGTGGGCCTGCCCACGCTGCGTCTTCGGGTTTATGGTCGCCACTCGAGAACCTTTCTTTCCCAAAAAATTATGTTAAAGTCATTGAGATTTATTTCAGTAATTTTCAGTCACTTCATATATTATAGGTACCTACCTATAACTGACATACAAGGAATGCTCGTTTAGAAAATAGATAGGTAAATACAGTATGACACCACTTAGATGTAGCATCGGCAAATCGTATATCTACACTTCACTTCCGATTAACACAACTAATAAAAATCATTTTTGCCTAAAGTACTAATAAACATGGGTAGACGCACTCTTTTCGGGAATTATCGATATTACGAATTTTGCCGATGTTCCATCTAAACTGTGTCATATTTGTACACAAATGTTTGATTCACATTTTTTTTTAATTTGCAAAGATGGCTTAAAATTAAAAAGTTTTATTAACATGTGCAATCATAATTAATTAAGTTAGCTATGTTGTTTAACAGGAAGCTCGAAAGTTAATCTCCGGTTAACTTTTACAGTGTATCGGAGCGATTACACAACTGACCTCCATACTAAATACTATTGATCTTGATTTAGTTGTATAATAAGCTTAACTTCGTTTATTATTATTACTGCATCCAGGAAGGGAAACGTATATTAACAGTTATTAAGTGCAACAGGTGTTTTGATATCGTGATATAATCGCCAATTTTAAATGAAAGTTCAATATGTGTGAGGCCAAAAATTTTGGTACTGTATTTCTACGCATGCGGTCTCATGGAAAGTAGTGTTGCCAGACAATCGATATAGTATCGTAAAGCACAATACTATCGATGGTATCGATTGTAGTATTTCATGCATTTCGATGTGTGCGTGTCATACAGGGTAGGTAATTAAATTCGTTCGCTTGTATGAAGTGTGCTAGGGTGTGCCTCAACATTGCAATGCTGTTCTAGGCTACATACATTCCGTCCGCGATGCTATACGTGAAATGATGATTCTAAAATGCGTTTTTCTCTGTACTCTTTGTTCCAAGAGATTTGGAAAAAATATATGTGAAACTAGAGAATATTTGACGGGGAATAGTTTTTTTTTAAATTGGAATTCATTAGTAACGTCAGAACAAAATTCGTAAATATGCCCCTTCTTAAAACTAAGAATGCATTCTTCTCTTATTTAGGCCATCCAAATAACTTGAAAAATATTAACATGCATTCTGAAATCCATCCAAGAAAACTATACCCTATAGTTTTCTTACTTTTTTCAAAAAAGGCTTAGTTTCTTTTTAAATAACATAAAACCATATTTTTTACCAAATTACGTTTCTCCTGTCTCGCTTGTCACCGCCAGTTTAGTAAGGGACGGAGACATACACAGATAGCCTCCTCTTAATACACAGTATTCTAACATAAAAGTTAGGTACAGTATGTATGACACAACTTAGATGAAGCATCGGCAAAATTCGTAAAATCGCCTAAAACATTACACATGTTTATTAGTACTGTAGCGATAATGAATGATTTTTATTAGTTGTGTGAATCGGAAGTGAAGTGTAGATATACGATTTGCCGATGCTACATCTAAGTTGTGTCATACTGTACGTGTGTTATGTAATAAGTGCTAAAAAGCTCACACACGCTGACTATTACATTTTGAGCCGTTTTATTATCTTCCGATTGGTGTTTCCATAATCGCGGTAATGAGGATGCCCGAATCATAGCAATGTAGGCGTATACTGTCAATGTACTTTAAGTATAGGTATTTGGTGACTTCATTCGTTTGATTGGTTTCTAGAATTTTGTTATATTTAGTTTATGGGAATATCGAACAAGTCAATCGACTAGTCCGTAGTCTCGTGTGGGGGGTTCTAAATTATGTTGCTCGCTACACAAGTTGTTTTATTATTATTACCTGGCTGACCGAGCTTTGCTCGTTTTTTTTAAAACAGCCTTTTCTAAAATTGAATCCTAAATTTCATGAAAATCGTATAAATAATCCGAGATCCAGATTATATATATGTATTTATATACAAGAATTGCTCGTTTAGAGGTATTAGATTAATTTTTCATATCTAAAGGTTCATATAAAAAATATTTTTTATTTGACGATTAAAAATACTCAATGAGTTCATTTAATAAAGTTCGCGATACTTTTGATTATAATTGGAATTGAATTATTGTTAAGTTCATTTTTCCACTTTCTTAAAATGAGTTCTAATTTTGAGTTTGGATGCCCACAGGCTCTGATGACCTTACTCACGTCACGCGCAGGAAAACAACATCAAATCCATAATCAAAATATCATACGATTCGAAATGTATGATTGAAATTTTCTTGACGATTTTAAAACCTACTTATCAAGTGGCTAGGTATTGTGTAGACGATACAACTTCTGTCAAAAATGATATCAACTCGACATTCAGACGCTATGAAGGCGATACGAAAGTGTTTCAAGCTCAGGCCACTGATCCCAAACTAAGCAGAGCTTAACTACTACTGTCACATAAAACTAACTGTATAAAACGAACGGTAATTTCAAGGACAAATACCAAACATTTATCTTTATTCCAAACAGGCATAGAGTAGAGATAACAAACTGAAACGAGCAGAATATTGTGTAAGAGCTCGCAGCAATTTATGCAAAAAAAACCATGAATGAATGAGCCGCCTGCTGCCAGTTCGCACGTTCTCAAATAACAGCGCTATGTGTAACAGTTACGAAATGATACACTCACCCAAGACCTGTATGTTTAATCCACCTCAAGCCAAGTACGTATCTATTGAAGACTATTAGGATGTGGAATGAGCTCCTGAGTTCGGTTCCCGATTCATGCAACATTGGATTCTTCAAAAAAACCGAAAGACATTGAGCTATATTACTAGCAAAAGAGTTTTGACCACAAACTCACCGTGGTCAGTGATGATGTGGCCGATTATGGTAAGCACACAAAGCCTAGAAAGGAACTGGCTCTCAAGTGCAGCTGTCGGAACACACCGAAAGGTGCATGGCGATAGATTTTCAACTTGAGCCAGCCAGGCGGGTACTACAAAGTACCCTACCACCGTGCTATGGTTTCCTCACGATGTTTTCCTTCACCGGTCGGCAAGATATTGGCTTTCCCCTGGTTTAGTATAGCCTAATGGCCACTAGTACATGAGCCAAGCTCTTAATTAAAGAAGAAGGGGATAACGTCCATGAATCTGTAGCCTTTAAAGTTTTTTAAAACTATTAAAGTAAACGTTAGGTATGCGTAAATAATTTCCTAAGCTTTATAATAAAAAATAATAGGCGTTTGATTCTTAAATTCAAATAACTATTTATTTTTAAGTACTATCAAGTCATTTTAACCACGTCAAGTGTCAAGAAACAATCATAAAAACGTGCTATGTGCGTAAATGATCGATTCAACCGTAAAATCGATCGATTATGACCTTTTTGTTCGGTTTTATACAGTCGAGTGTAAGGTCGGTGCGCGCATCCTTGGTTGCGCGGGAGCAGGTCAAGCGCCATTGGTTCCGAAACCACTGCAGTACCTACTGTTGCATTGTATGTAGGTACTTATAAAATCTATTGTTGGCCGTAGTTATTGTAAGTTATTTGTAAGTAAGTATGAATTTAATAAATGTTAGGTAACCCGTACAGTATTTTTTTTACATTGTTAGCATTTTGTTTATTTTATAACATAGTTTTTTGTTTGTAGAAGAATAAATTGAATAGTATTTCTTAGTTCTTTCTGAGTTTTACTGAATTTATTTCGAAGCGAGTTCCATTTTGATGTATTTTGTAATAGGGTAGTTTCCTGGCATATCAAATCAGCAACTTTTTAATAAATGTCAAAAGGATCGGTTACATGGAATATTGTATGAAATATTACACTATGACGTCTTAGTTTCACAGCATCAAATGATCTACTCTTAGTGGTTCTACTGGTCATTAAAAATCATAGAAAGCATTAAATGTACAACATAATTGATGTTTTCGCGTGTTTTCAGATGTTTTATGCATTGGTTAGTGTTCGGTCATTTATTTTTGACACTGTCACCTAGCCTATTATCACATAAATATTTAAATTAATGAAATAGATATTACGAAATTAGATTAAACAACCTAGATTTATATAATAGGACTATTACGCATAGGCATGTTATGTTAACACAATAAAATTAATATATGTATATTATATAATAATAAAAATATACATAAATTATGAAAATAATTGACCTTAAATCATTTAAAATATACTCGCATCTCTCGACACGCCAGTGGGCGCAGTTGGTTAAGACACCACCTATCACGCCGCTGGTCATGTGTGTGCATGAACATGTCTGTTTGTCCTGTGTCTGGGTGTAATTATCTATATAAGTATATATTTGCAAAAAAAAAGTAGCATCACTACATAGTATAGTTTATTGAAAAAGTAGTAGTGGAGCCTATTGTAAAACTGTAACTGTTAACGTTCATAAGTTAAGCCTTATTAGGGCCTAAACTGAATAAATGAGTTTTTGATTTTGATTTTGAGTATAAAACAAAGTCGCTTCCCGTCTATCTGTCCCTATGTATGCTTAGATCTATAAAACTACGCAACGGATTCTAATGCGGTTTTTTTTAATAGACAGTGTGATTCAAGAGGAAGGTTTACATGTATAATACATGCATTTTATAGTACAGAAAAACCCAAAAAACCCGTGTGAAGCCGGGGCGGGTCGCTAGTGTGTAATATATCAGATATCTGGTTGTCCATAATACAAGCTCTGCTTAGTTTGGGATCAGATAACCGTGTGTGAAGAATGTCCGGATATTTATTTATAATTTGGACTTAGCTAGACATATTTCATTAAGATTTTGCATACTCGACTTTGCATGTACGAAACACATATTTTGGAATACTCGTGATGAAACACGAAGCGTTAGTTTACTAACAAATAAAAACTTTCACTTCCTCATAATAATATAGGTAATATAAGTTGGTTATCTTAAGCAAGATAATCTATATAGATAATACTATCAACTGCAACGTCGTAATTATGTAGCTGTATAATTTATTCAACGCTACAATAAACGTGTGATTTTACAATCTCGTTATATTCATGGAGGTTTATTTACTTATTTAAAACTAGTTCACACGCGTCCCCGAGGGATCTTCCAGATGTCATTATATGGATCGACGTCCATAGTGCCTAGTGCCTACTTTTTTACCATCCGCGTGATGTAAGGAATTTAATTTTTTTACACATCGGAATTATCGAACGGATATCTACTTTTTTTAAATATACATAACAATAGAATAATAAGTAAGTTACATTTACAATTATAAATAATAAAGGTGGAAGGAAGGAATGCATACAATTGGAGAAAGATTTTTTTAAATCGGTCTAATAGCTTTTGTGTTTATTAATTACAAACAAAAATAAACGCTGGCGCAGAAAGGTTATCGAGCGGCGACCACGAACCGGAGACCGCAGCGTGGGCAGGCCCCCCACTAGATGGACCGACGATCTTGTGAGGGTCGCGGGAAACCTCTAGATGCGTGTAGCGCAAGACGGGCCATCGTGGAAATCCTTGGGGGAGGCCTTTGTCCAGCAGTGGACGTCAAAAAATATAAATCTTTTCTCTTTTTATTATTAATGTAGGTTACAATACTTCACCTAGCCGATGGACGGATCAGGTCACTGCTCTCATAGGCCTCCCAGTTGTGACCGCTATGAGGAAAACCGAGGATAGGAGAACATGGGGACAACTTGTGACCAATGTCGCAAAGGCGTTTCAGGACAGACACAACCTTCAGCAATGAAGAGAACGACTACGAAGAGAACACTACTTAAGAGGAAGCTATCTGCATATGTCTCCGTCCCTTACTAAACTGACGGGGACAAGCGAGACAGGAGAGACGTAATTTTAGTAAAAAAATATGGTTTTATGTTATTTAAAAAGAAACTAAGCCTTTTTTTTTTTAAAGTAAGAAAACTCTTTCATTTCTAATGGATGGCCCAAATAAGATAAGAATGCATTCTTAGTTTTAAAAAGGGGCAAATTTACGTTTTTTTTCTGACGTTACTAATGAAAAATCCCAATTTTAAAAATACTATTCCCCGTTACATATTCTCTAGTTTAACATATATTTTTTCCAAATCTCTTGGAACAAAGAATACAGAGAAAAACGTATTTTAGAATCATCATTTCACGTATAGCATCGCCTTAATTTTTGACTACTGTGAACCATCTATAATTTAACGTTAGTGATATAAATACGAAGGCAAATATAAGCAAACAATATTATAAAATTGCTGCAATGAGTACCTAAAACTCCCACAGTTATTAAACGATATTACGGTGTTATTTACATAATGCGAGCGAGTACCGGCTTGATAGGCAAGTGTTTGCGATTCAATAAGCAACTGGTTGGGAATCACTTTCTCGTGGAGATGGGCGCGCCTGCGCCCGCGCTGGTTTGGCTTTCACACCATCTTGTAAACATTAGAAATGTGACGTCAATTCATTTGCAATGACGAATTAATTTAGTGTTTTTTTTCTTTTTTTTTTACTATGTATAGGTCTGTGTTTGACTACAATCTCACCGTGGTCAGTGATGATGATGAGGCCGATGGTGGTAAGCACACAAAGCCTAGAAGGGAACTGGCTCTCAAGTGCAGCTGTCGGAACACACCGGAAAGTGCTTGGCGACTGATTTTCAACATGAGAGTGGTAGCCACCCAGGCCCACCGTGCAATGATTTCGACACGATGTTTTCCTTCACCGAAAGCTCAAGCTCATTGTAGGATTCGAATCTACGACCTTCGTCTCTGCATTCGACGTCACTACTGAGCTATCATCACCTTAGATATTAGGATGTTGAGATATGGAGGACACTAAGATACAAAGATCATAATTTTAAAGCGATGATAGTCCTATCAAAGTGGTATAGTGATGCGTGACGTAGTCTAGATCCAGATGAAACTGGTTTATTTCTCTATGATTTAGAAGACTGACCAATGATCAAGGCTTGGTGGAATACTAAATGCCGATGTATGAATCAGTGAAGTCACTTTCATTCATAGAAAAGAGATTTAATCGGTTTCTTAGAAATATTTTACGGACAGATGAATCGCATGCTAATCAGAATAATAGTTGGCTGATAATAAATATTATTTACTTATTTAGATAATATATGAATATAGGTAAGTTATACAATAACTGAATTCGAAATCAAATTTGAAATTGGTCAAAAAAAAATCTTAGTCTATTAAAATTTCTTGTCTCTCTCTTACAACACAAAGTTTTGTGTGTATATGGCGATACTGAGCTGTGTCGTCACTGCTCTGTACTTCTCTCTCTCTGATTGAAAATTTAATTTCTCATTTTTTTAAAAACTATATTTGTTTTTATTTTTAGGTCCGTTTTTTCCTTTTGAGGTACGGAAAGCAATAAATCTACACACTTAAGTTTTTTTCAACAGCAACACTCCTCACACTGTAATCTAAAACAAGCAAACATTTCACTTAGTTCCGATGTATCGATTTTCCAGAACTCGATCCTAAACAAACACTCGAACACGAGCTATTGTTGACTAATGCAATTGTCGATAAAGTGAAATTCAAATATTAGATAATAACCACATAGAAATGGAATCTTTCCTGGAAGGTATGTATAGATTAAAAACTAACAGCTATTAAATAGTCTGTTGACAAATAAATTTAGTCTTTATTTCAACGGATTAGTGATGAAAATTCGATGATAATTTTGTTATACTTAAATACAGAGGTTCTCAACATGTTAATAGGGTAGTTGACACTGTCAAAAATAAATGATCAAACACTAACAAATGCATAAAACATCTAAAAACACGTGGAAATAACAAATATGTTGTACATTTAATGCTTTTTATGATTTTTAATTACCAGTGGAACCACTAAGAGTATATGATTTGATGCTATGAAACTATGACGTCATAGTGTAATATTTCATACAAAATTCCTTATAAACTATATTTGACATTTATTAAAAAGTATCTGATTTGATGTGTGAGTCAACTACCCTATTAATTTATAAAGTAAAACTTATGATTACTTTGGATTCAGAAAAAATTCTTATCCAATTTACCAGCCACCAACCACCTACTAGGTGTATGGAAGTACTACAAATCAATATAACCTACCCATAAACAACTTTTAGGTACCATGGGAAATCATGAGAGACACTCAAACTTTTCATACATTGTGGTCGAGTAATGTGAGTGTTTTATATCATATGTAAGTAGGTATTTCAAATTAATAAGTTGGTACTATCACCCAATAATACATTTGTACTAATTTTGTCCATTCAAGTATTTAGTATGTACTTGGTGATAAGGTGCGGCGGTTGGTGACCGGCGGCGCTGCGCACGCGGCGGTCGATGCAGTCGTGAAATGTTGGCCAAACCTTCACATTTACACACTGGACCACTTTATTACCTTTTAGGCGGAGATAAGGAATAAATCATTTAACTTAAATATACAAATATAACCAATAGACCATGACACCATATAAAGTAAGATATATATATATTTATAACTATAATAAAGCTGAAGAGTTTGTTTGAACGCGCTTATCTCCGAAGTTACTGGTTCGATTCGAAAAATTATTTCAACTAATAGGAAGCTACATTATCCCCGAAGGTTATAGGCTACTTTTTATACCGGGAACGCGAGTGAAGCCGCGGGGAACAGCTAGTCACTAACAAATTGAGTGAACAGAGATCAGATTTAAGCAGTCATCCCACGTGATAATTACCCAAAACTGTGACTAGAAAGCGAAATATCAATAAACTAATACTTGCTCCTCAAACAGTCAAACATTTCAATTTCGCTTTCCCTCATATTGCTAAGGTCTTAAGTTCTTATTTCGTCGATGAAAGGGTTATTTTCGTTCAACTATTTCCTGATTGTAATGTCACGAATATTATAGAGTACTTAGAACAAAGATTCGATTTGTTTTGGTAGATCGAGTGCAAATGTTAAGGCATGGTCTTAGTTATATAGCAATGTCGATTTAATTCGCTGGGCGGGTGTAAAATTACAATTTTTTTTTTTCTATCAATACCTAAAGTAAAGTTAGCGTTCAAACAAAATATGGTATATTCCTCACACGGTTATCTGATCCCAAACAAAGCAGAGCTTGTGCTTTGGAAACCAGAAACTGATATTCTACATATACTACTTTTGTCAACTTAAGAGGTAATTATGAAAATACATGACAAATGAAGCATTTAAAGAAAATGCTTAATTTATATTTCTTCGCAGCAATGCTCCACAGATCCATCATAACTATCTCCATGGCCAATCTCTTGCACATTTAGTGACAATAAAGAAAACATGATTTCCTTTTATGTAAAAGCCGTATGAAATGAAACAACAATATCTTAACGACTGCAGCCGGCGCAGGCGCAGTGACTACGCGATTTCTATAACATTACCGCTGTTTATAGTCCAGTGAAACTCCACATTACTTTTATACGCTAATAGTGATTATGAGAGCTAAACTACTACGTTTCTCAGTTTTCACATCTTACATCCAGAGATCGCAAGGATGATTAACGGCAGCCGGAGATTGAGCTGTTGATAGTTTGAATGAAATAAAAATGTTGTGTAAATGAAGTACTGTAACAATTGTCGATCGATAGATCAGTCAATCATTTCCTTTTATTTATTGAATGCTCCTAATTTTATCTCCAAGACTTACTCCGAACATATTTATTAATTACCCTCCGAAACCTTGCTGTTTAATATAGACTTATGCATTGTGCTTGTATAGTGAAAGGGTTTTAATTTTAGAGTAACCAATTTTTTATCTAGGAAAAGCGGATAGCTGTTATTTCTGCTTCATTCAAATAAATGGCGCTCCTTACTTGCGGAATGTTATTGCCAATGCAAATGAATCAAAATCCATTCTCCATGTACATTTGTATACAATTCCTCTACAAATACACATTCACACAAAACTGGATCATCATCATATTTGAGACTCTCTAAAAATGATGAAATATTGTTTTATTTTATTTCACTTTTACACTAAGATGACGGAACGAAATCATAGCCATAAAAAAAAATCGTTCCATCATATAATATCAAAGCATAATAATATAAATAAATATACGAATAACTGCAATCGAAAGCTAATATTTATATGTTAGGATTGATTAAAAAATCACAAATAAGAAACCAATAAGCAAGTAAACGACCTTAGAGATTGTTAGACATCTCACACCGCACTAGTTAGCATTGTGAACGTTTGTGGGTCAAACTGCATAAATATGTAAATTGCGTACGAGCAAGGCTGAGCGATTTGACTATATTTGTAAGATACCTATTTAGGTATTAGCCGAGATAAAATACCTTCTCTAATTCATCATGACTATTTATATCTGCTGGTGACTGAAGCTCATTCAAAACGTTTCTTACTTGGTCTTTATCTCTCTTGATAGGTAAAATTTTACCAAATACCAAAAAATGATGGCTCTAGCTTCCAGCGAACCAACGGTAATATCTACTCCTTTCATACCTCTATTATAAGGAATAAGAGTGGAACCTTATTCCTAATCATTTTCTGATGAAAACGTACGTTTCTTTCAAGTCCCCTTATATTTGCTATATCAGTTTTCACTTATCCCAAACAAGAGGCATCCAATCTTATTTAACGAGTACCAAAAGTAATCAGCGCCAACTTATTATTTCACCCAACATATTGGCTCCGAAACACTACAATTAAGTTATTAACGTTAATGGATCTACCGAACTAAATAACAAGCTATAAATTATCTATTACGGCACAACAAAAGAGCTTATTATCCAACATGAAGACCACGCCTTCGCGATTCCACTATCACTGTCTGATACAACTCACAAACATATACTTGATGAAGCTGTAACTCAATGTAATAAGATTGAAAATTGCATAGTCGCACAAGTTAGTAATTACGAATCAATCCACACACTCCCATTTGATAAGATACACTTTCGAACCTTTCTAATAACTTTCTATGATAATAAAAATCAACTGTTTCGAGTACTTGTTAAGCTGGTACAGCCCTAAGGTTGGTGAACTGGGTGTGGTTGTAAATGAAAGGTTGGTCAAGCTTAGGTACCTACTTATTACCAACTAGGGTACATGATAATAATGTGTGATGTAAGAAAGTTGACAGATATCAATATTGATCAGGGTTTTTTTGTCTTCATGCATGAGTATGACACATAATAAAAGTGAACTAAGATTACTAAGTGAATAATTCAGAGGTGGAATAGACGTACAAATATACCACGTTACGTTTTTTTGGGTTTTGACTGCAAGAACATCGCTGGCCCCGGGCAATATAGCGGTAAACACCGGTTACGCCCTTTTTAATGTTATTTGATTTTTAGCTTCTCTGAGTATCAATCTATCACTCATATTTTTTTCAGTTTTTTTAAATAATATTTCTCTAGAGTAAATTACAATAACAGCTTTATTGCATGGAAAATTCTCTTACGTCTAAGTTATGTATTATTGCATTACTCTAAGAAACATTACACAAAAACCGGTGAACATCTTTACACTAAATTTCTAAACAAAGAATAACAGTAATAAATTTAACCGCGTTTTTTGGAAATAAACGTATTATATCAATAAACTGTAAACACTTAATACGAAGTAATCACAAGAGATTTAATTCTGTACAAGCTATTACGCCTTTCTTCCCGGAAATTTATTGCAACTCAGGCGCCGTACTGTCGCGTTACGCTAAACGCCATCCCTTTCACTCCTACGCATAAATGATTACCGCATGCTTTGTAGCATCATGTTTAGGTAAACAATTGATACAAATAATAACTCAATTCGGCTGGCGGTGTCTGTGCAGCGTGCGATGTCTTACGCTAATAATTAATTAGCGTAAATTAATCAATAAATCAAGAGTTTTTAGGATCCCGTTATGAAGGTACCTGCGTTCGTTAAATTTTAACACTGACATTAGCGTTCATTAATCACAATGTTTTGTTTCACCCGATAATAAAGAACAACGTAGAGAGAGACAGAGAGAAAAGTCAATTCATTAAGCACCGCGGAATTTGTGTTAATGATAGTTAACGCAATCTTTAAGATTTACTAATACATCGATTAAGTTGATACAACCCACGCTAAGATCACTGTGGTAAACTAACGTAATAAAAAGCAAAATTAAACATTTTGAAAAAACCCACGACGTTTAAAAAGTTATTGAAAAAGGATAAAATAACTTAAAAACCCCCGACTTATAAAATAAATGTAACTTAATAAAAAACCTATGAATATCCGTCCGGGGCTGCCATTAAATTAACTTGTTTTGCAGTTTCATAGTAACGTGACAAAAACCTTCCAAATCACATAATTTTTATTAATTAATAAACTTTGGAAACAAACACAAAAAACACTTAAAAATACTGTGCTACCACAATTTTAATAAAATCACATTTTTTATTAGTTAATAAACTTTGCAAACAAACAAAAAACACTTAAAAAATAAAAAATACTATGCTACCTTAATTTGAATAAAATCACATAATTTTTATGAATGAATAAACTTTGGAAACAAACACAAAAAACACTTAAAAAACTTTATGCTGTCTTAATTTGAATAAAATCACATAATTTTTATAACTGGTATACTTTGGAAACTAAAAAATAAAATAGTCAAAACCTTAAAAAGAAAAAATATATTATGCTACTTTAATTTGAATCTTCGCTTTCAATATCGATTTCTTCTTCAGAGTTCCCAACACAATGCAAATTGTTATAAAATGTATGAAAATGTTTCGGGATTGCTTCAGTTTTGCAGAGACTCATCAAATCATCGTAAAGTGGTTTTTGTAAGGCGATTGGCTCTCTGTACAGATTTCGCAGTTCTCCTGAAACATCAGTCACTGGTGTCCTTTTGGGTCTTCCTTTTGAAGATCTAGTGTTTGATGCAGTATTTAATTTTAAAGAAATATACTCATCGTTAAAGTTATACTTTAATTAAATAACATCTGGATGCGCTTGAGTAATCTTGATTTCGTGAATCTTTGTCCACATAACTTTTTCATTCGTTTGGTCTGCCCGCAACGAGTGTCTTTTGTCCATTAACTCCTTTAAATCGAAGAAATTATGTTGTTCCATTAATTTTTCACCATTGATCTTCGAGGATAAAATAACGTCAAAACCCCCGACTTAAAAAATAAATGTAACTTAATAAAAAACCTAAGAATATCTGTCGGGGGCTGCCATCACTATTTTAAATTTCATTGTAGATAAAAATAAGTATCAACTCCTAAAGGGCACGTGGCCTACTCATTAAGGGTGTAAGTATAGCGCTAAAAAATCTCCAATTATTCACGTTACTATGAAACTGCAAAACTAGTTCATTTAATGGCAGCCCCGGACGGATATTCATATGTTTTTTATTAAGTTACATTTATTTTTTAAGTCGGGGGTTTTGAAGTTATTTTATCCTCGAAGATCAATGGTGAAAAATTAATGGAACAACATAATTTCTTCAATTTAAAGGAGTTAATGGACAAAAGACACTCGTTGCGGGCAGACCAAACGAATGAAAAAGTTATGTGGACAAAGATTCACGAAATCAAGATTACTCAAGCGCATCCAGATGTTATTTAATTAAAGTATAACTTTAACGATGAGTATATTTCTTTAAAATTAAATACTGCATCAAACACTAGATCTTCAAAAGGAAGACCCAAAAGGACACCAGTGACTGATGTTTCAGGAGAACTGCGAAATCTGTACAGAGAGCCAATCGCCTTACAAAAACCACTTTACGATGATTTGATGAGTCTCTGCAAAACTGAAGCAATCCCGAAACATTTTCATACATTTTATAACAATTTGCATTGTGTTGGGAACTCTGAAGAAGAAATCGATATTGAAAGCGAAGATTCAAATTAAAGTAGCATAATATATTTTTTCTTTTTAATGTTTTGACTATTTTATTTTTTAGTTTCCAAAGTATACCAGTTATAAAAATTATGTGATTTTATTCAAATTAAGACAGCATAAAGTTTTTTAAGTGTTTTTTGTGTTTGTTTCCAAAGTTTATTCATTAATAAAAATTATGTGATTTTATTCAAATTAAGGTAGCATAGTATTTTTGATTTTTTAAGTGTTTTTTGTTTGTTTCCAAAGTTTATTAATAAATAAAAAATATGTGATTTTATTAAAATTGTCACACAGTATTTTTAAGTGTTTTTTGTGTTTGTTTCCAAAGTTTATTAATTAATAAAAATTATGTGATTTGAAAGGTTTTTTATTCAAAATATGAAACCTTCAACTGTTAGTGAAGTAGACACAATATTTAAACAATGGCGTCAGACCGATTCAGTCGGGGTTCACAATCGAAGGTATTCATTTAAAATTTAATTAAACAAAAATTAGGTAGTAGAAACATACAAAAAAAAAATACTGTCTAAAATGGTTAAAAATAAAAACAAATCACATTATAAGGTCGGTCTGTTACAATGGTTACATAAAAATATGTTTCATTGATAGGATTCTAAAATAGCGATAGTGGATGATACAGCTAAGATTTGGCTACAAAATTTCCCTGAAGAAGGTGGTAATCGGCTGGTACGCTCGAGATCTAAAGTGGAAATTACGTCGTATTATTTTCTTACATTCTTGAATCTCAGTGGTCGGTGTGTTTATAAAGTCATTAATGATGTTGCAATTGAAACAGTATCGTCTATAATGTGTATTATAATTTTTTTCAGTTATTTCATTAAATATTTATACCATTACAATTATTTTTAAAAGGTTATATTGGTCAAAAAATTAGCTTTCATTTGACATTTTGAACGCCTGTGTTGGATCACTGTACGCTGCACTATAAACAAATTAGCTTCTTTTATTTCTCCTGTAAAATTCGATTTTTTATATTACCGCTTTATTGCCCGGGGCCAGCGACATTTTTGAATATGGAATGCTTTGTAAAAAATACGAAAAAACTATAAAATCACACTAATGTTTGAACAGTGATGTGAAGTCTTTGCAAGAATAACATGAGGAGTTATAAAATGTCAACTAAAGAGAGAATGGACTAAGAGAGATGAAAGAGAGAATGGACTAAGAGAGATGAGTGAGAAAGAGAGATTAGAGATGAGAGATGCTAATGATGATATTAATGATGAGTTCTAGAGGAGTTCGCTCATGAAACAACTTATAAAATAAAAGGGAGATTGAGCAAGCGAGAGTTTTACTTAAATTTAGATCCGCATAAGTTACTCAAGCCTAAACTCAATTTCACGGGCAGTACATACGTGGTGTACTGAAAGTGAAAAGTGGCTTTCACGTCGACGAGACCTTAGATTTACGAGACTGGTGTCTGGCAGCTCGTCTAGATAAGCTGGTTCTACAAGTTCGATGACCGAGTCAGATATGATATTTCTAGACAAATGATGCGTCATATTTGAGCTACATTTTTTGAATAAAATCTTGCAAATCTGACGCCAAGCAACTTCCGGTGTGTTCCGACAGCTGCACTTGAGAACCATTTCCCTTCTAGGCTTTGTGTGCTTACCACTATCGGTCACTTCATCACTGACCACGTTGAGATTGTGGTCAAACATATGCCTATATATAGTAACACAACACATCCTTAGAAATCAGCGTATTGTTTATTTATTTGAAAAATGATAATAGCCCAATATGCAATGTTATCCACAAGCATAATGATAATCGGAGTCCGATTGAAAGTCGAACAAATAACCTGGGACTCCATGATTTTATTCTACAGAACAATCTGGAATTAAATCTTCGTCTAGATAAGTGTTCATTATCTGTTTAATTTTGAACATAAAGATTATTGTTTCATCTTCTTTTGGCGAATCCAAGCAAGATAAGGACTTCCACAAGTCGCAATTACCAGCTACCAAACAGTTGCCTCTTTCCACATCATATCCTTCTCATCAAAATAAAAGACGTTTGACACATGATTTCTATCCGTTAGCCGCGCCGCTTTCCCGGCAGATGGCGCGCTCGGAGGAAGCAATAAATACTGACAGATTGCACATCGTTGCCGTTTCTTTAGCAGAATGCGCCACTCGATGATTTTATTATGAATTAATGAGAATTTGTTTCTACAAGTACTTGATAGACGAGTATAATAAAACGGGATTTTTATGGCGTGAAAAAAGCATCACATCTGCGCACGCGCACGCTTTAACAGATTATGCATCTGTGTAAGGATATTTCAAAAACAGAATAAGTTTTTACTTTGAAAGTATTGCATTCAATGTAAATGGAAGAGAATCTTCCT
This sequence comes from Tethea ocularis, assembly GCA_963555595.1. Lineage (NCBI taxonomy): Eukaryota > Metazoa > Arthropoda > Insecta > Lepidoptera > Drepanidae > Tethea > Tethea ocularis. Next base: position 13,915,072 of record OY741958.1, read on the forward strand.
GAAACAGTAAAAACGAGTAGAAAAACGGATAGAATCCTAGGAAAGTAGTTTTCTAAAAATATAGCCTTATATTGAAATACGTGGAACTCTAGTAAATCGAACAATTTAAAAAAAATGTGTCACATAGCCTTTTTTTTGACAAATTAACCGTGAACTGGATATAACGCCAGGTGGCCGTAAGCCGTAAAACTTCACCGGTTGTCATTTTTGACAGTTGACCCCCACAAAAAGATGTAACAAGACGAATGGAAAGAATAGATTATTTTAGGCAATTACAATATACAACTCTATCTATAATATTATCTCCATTTTCATATTTATTTGGATATTTTTCTTGAATTAATATTCATTGAATGTTTTTAATAGTTAAATTGAAGATTGTTTAATCGTTAGAAAATATTAAAAAAAGAACCATATTCGATCATATAAAAAATATGATCAGAAGAATAAAACTATTCTTTGGAAACAATACAAGTCATGCATGAGTAACATTTGTTAGCAACTCTTGACTTATCCGATTATTGGTTTGGTGTACTCTATGGTTACGTCCGTCTATGAACCTATGACTGGCAACATTGACGGGTGGTTTTTATGAGTGAGGCACTTTTGCTCGAGCGATCGAGTGCGCTTCGTCTCTTGTAATATATTAACGAACATTTTTGTATTCCACCGCCATTTTGTATTTTATAGAATTTTATCTTGATTAAATTTGGGTGTTTGAGTTAACGTTAAAACATTTACCAGAAATAAAGCCAGCTACTTACCCTATCTAAAACAAAAATACCTTCACGATAAACCTATAATTAGAGTGCAAAAGAACAAAATACTCAGAAGCGAATAGCGATACGTTTCTAATACGTACAACAATACAAAGAAACATAAGTAAACGTTCACTTGCCGGTCCGCACTACTTGTTCACATGTGCCGGCATAACCCCATTGTCGACGGTTTGTGCAATAACCACTAAATATACGAATACAGAAGAACCGCTCAAGAAACAAACACGAGCACCGTCAACTTTCTGTGAAAACGAAATTATATCGTAAATAAAAAATATTAATTTTTTTCTTTATTTTTTTATGTTTTAAATGGAACGCATACCTATTTAAAACGTCACAACTCTCAGATTCGTGTAACGCCATAGAATGCGAGCACAATGTATCCACACGATCCTAACTAGGTAATATTATAAATACGAAAGGGAGTTTGTTTGTTACCCCTTGACGTCTCAACGGTTCAATAAATCAGATAGCTTAAAAAATGGAGAAAACAGAGAAATACTTTTTATCCCTGGAATGCAGGTAAAACCGCGGTGTACAGCTGGTAGAGTATAAATTCAAGAAAATGGATTACCTTTAATTGGCCATTTTTAATTTCAAATAACCTCTTACGTAACACGGGATGTGTACAAAACCTATTTAAATTTAATAAATTTTAAATTAGTAGCAAGAGAAAAGTTGTAAAAATACCAGTCGGCTAAAAGTAACTTGTAAAATTTCAAGGGTCACAAGAGCGAACCTTCTGTGTGCATTGACTTAGTGCGAACGGCGGCGAGTGTGCGCCAGCGCAGGAAATGGAGCGCAACGCAGCTTCTGTACCGGTCGCGTCGCGCATCGCTGCCTGCATCACACACTCGTACTATCTGCCTGATTCTATTGTCTAGTTTTGTAGCTAGATTATTTTGCGAGATGATTTTTAAATCTGAAGATAATCTGTTGTTATTCCAAATTTGTGCAAAACGTCATAATAAGGATTCATCATCATTCGATGTGCCCCGCCCACTGCCACTTCAGTTTGGCAATTTTTCGGACTATGTCGGTTACTTTAGTTCGCCTGCGGATCTCTTCATTTCTGATTCGATCTCGCAGGGAAACTCCGAGCATAATAGTCCTCTCCATTGCTCTTTAGCCTTCTTATGAGGCCCATTGTAAGCGACCACGTCTCATAATAAGGATGAGAAAAAGAGAAAGAAGGAAATACCGATACCAATTACCCAGTCCGTTAAAAGTAACTTGAAAAATTTCAAGGCCCACAAGAGCATAAGCCTTCTGCGTGTCCGGCTCCCAGCTCTATGACCAGATCGTCGTCGGTCCATCTGGTGGGAGGTCGTCCCGCTCGAAATTTTTTCGGTAAGTGGTCGCCACTCGAGAACCAATATCGGATAGAAAAATAGTCATAGCGATTCTAAATGATCAATAGTACCTACCTGGGTCCTTAGACAAAGTAACATCGCTTCGTACCGAAACGATATCTAAATTCGACATCGTCACTGAGATATCGAAAACAATTTCCTAGCCAATGTAACACTATTGTCGCGATCGTTGTGTCGAATTGTTTATTCGTTATGAAACAAAAATATTGAAAATGAAATACTGCTAAATGAAATCCGGCCATATTGTTTCATTAACTACGCATTTGTATGGAATAGCCACAAAAACAATTCGTTCCTCTATGGTTTCGTTACGAATTAAAACATTGTCTACCAACTTGCGATAACGATGTAGATTGACCACGTGATTTAACGCGGCTTATGTCAGTCCCATACATTTTAGTCTTTTCGAACTTCGTTATCGTTTTTAAATTGTTACTTTGTCTAAGCCCCCTGGTATAATATCTCCGGCTGAGTACTATAAGTGTAGACGATCGATAAGCAAAAACACTTTAAGAAACGTCGCTACAGAAATATTTGAAGAATCCAAATGATTTGACTGTAAAATGCTTGACAATAATAAACGCTCGAAGTGTAATACTTTCGTGGGAATCCGTCAGCATCGAGAACGGAATGCGTACGTGGAGTGATCCGATAGAGGCGTGTGCGCCCGCGCATGTATAGTCAGCTGCATATATCATTGCGATTTTGTATAGCGATCTTTTAGGGAGTCTAAAAAATAAATATTATTTGACTAGGAGAGCACGTACGTCAGAAGATTTGCAGCAGAAAATAATTAATTGAGCTATAGCCTCTTTAGGTGAATTATAGGTCTTAAATCATTTAGAATCAGCATCCATTCTCTCTTATCTACTTAGAAATTTGCATTTTTCAATATGTGGGAGTTTAAAACAGTTAATACCATATATTCTTTATTACTATACTAGCTGTTCCCCGCGGTTTCACTCGCGTTCCCGGGATAAAAAGTAGTCTATAACCTTCGAAGATAATATAGCTGTATTATTAGTATAGATTAGTACATGAACATCAAATTAACCACGTTAAGGGTATTATACCTTCGGTTGGAGCGCAAAATTCAAATTTTATCTGACATATACGACTATTTCATGAAAATGTTACTAATATACCTTGGAGGAATATGTTGATGATTTCTTTTGTTATTAATCAGTAAATATACTACCATTCTTCTCGCAAATAACATGTTGATAACTTACGACCTATAACTGAGCTGCTATTTGCAAAAAACGTGATCAAATTTGAATTTCGCGCTCCAACCGAACGTTCCCCCTTAAGCGATGACAAAGACTGAAAGTGGTAAGAGTACAGAGTCTAGAAGTTATCCACAGTAATTTTTTTTTTTTTATTATTTTAATCATTTCATAGAGCTATTTAAATCAGCAAAAAAATTGTTGACAGATTATTATTGTGCAAAACGCTCATCGTCTGCTTTCCAAATTAGTGTTTAAATGACACGTTGCGTGATTGAATCCTAACTTTTTATTTATTCTAGACGTGGATTACCAGCGCAGCGGCTACGGTAGATGATTCTACGCTATCACGATCCGATATAAGCGTAGCATTCGCTAATGATCGCGAACATAAGAGTTGGGTAAATATCGATAAACGACACACCGATATCATTTAAAAGAGATAAATAATTATTAGAAAAGGAGAACACTGAATACAAGTCGTAGACAATTCTTGCGTAACCTTATTTAAGCTTTATGTGCCTACTACCTTTTACAACAACATACCATGGAGATATTTTGGGGAACAATTTAATGTAAATGTGCAGAAACACGGTTATTAATTGTCATACCTAACATTAAAAACTGTCATAACATTAAATTCGAACAGTGCGATAAATCGATAAACAAACAAGCTTTAACAACACTATTGGTAAGAGCTTGTTTCCGCCGCCAGCGGGCGTCACAGATGCCGTTGTAATAGTCGGCGCAGGCGCACTGACCGTCCTTAAACGTCTCTACTAGAACTTCTAGTAGAGACGTTTCTAGTCTAGAATGGTTTGCAGGTTGACAACTGTCAAAGTTTAACGGTAACGAAGACTGAAATAAAAAAAATGCAGCAAAAAAACAAAAACTTAACCAAACAACAATAGTTTAACCGTGCGCGTTAAAAATGTATACAATTTCATTATGAACTAGCTGCTCCCCGAGGTTTCACTCGCGTTACTGGCATAAAAAGTAACCTATACCTACTAATGAAATGAAAGAATTTTTCGAATCAGACCAGTAACTCCGGATATTAGCACGTTCAAACAAACAAACTCTTCAGCTTTATTATTAGTAAATATAGGATTTGTGGCGTTATAAATAGGAGAGGTCTTTCAGTGTCGGAAAAGAGCGACTGAAATAAGATCCAAGACAAAAGTAGAAGACGTAATTAGAAAAATAAAAAAACTAAAATGGCGATGGACAGGTCACATGACAAGAGAAAAGTGCGAAAAATGGACAAAAATCATCACAGAGTGGCTACCTCGAGACGGAAAAAGAAAAAGAGGGACGCAGTCTATGAGATGGCATGATGATTTAAAATGATCTGGGGGACTAACATGGCCGAGAAAAGCTAGTAAGTAAGTACTTTAAAGGTCTAAGAAATCACTTGGCATTATTTCTTAGAAATACAAAACCAATTTCCTTATTATTTTCCACCAGTATGAACACAATAGTTAACCAACCCACTTTAAATGTGTATTCACGATTTCATTTCAGTTTTCCTGCTTTCCTTACCTAGAGGCATCTGACATATCATGAGTAGGTTGAGTCAATAGAGACGTTTCACCATAGACAATCATTACAGCACTCATGTAAGCCACTGTGTCGCTTAAGTGGCTCGCACACGATAGAAACAACACTACCTAGTGTATAATCATGCGCAATGTTCTGTATAGCTATTGGCATAGATTAATTAGGTAAAAAACGTATGTTGCTGATCGTGTGCGCAGGTACTCATTAATTTATTAGTAATGGAAATTAAACGCTAAGTCACCTCGATTTATTCCCCCCTTTTTTGTATAGGTGGGATGGTAAATCAATGGTAATAAATATATATATCCTTACATTTCGGCAACACATTGGCAATACCTCTGGTATTGCAAATGGCGATAAGCGACGGTAACCACTTACCATCAGATGGACCGCCTGCCTGCTTGTCAACCTTCTGACATAAAAAAAATATATAATATAACATTTGTTACACTCGATTATCTGATCCCAAACAAACTAAGCAGAGCTTGTACACACGGCCACAGATCAAGCTACACATTTTTGTTGCAAAATAGCTCCTATTACAACCGCATAAAGTGCCGCAGTGTGTAGCTTGATCTGTGGCCGTGTGTACTATGGACAACCAGATAACTGATATACCTACTACATAATATACTACTTATTTTTTAATAAATACATACTTTTATATACTAGCTGTTCCCCGCGGTTCCACTCGCGTTGCCGTGATAAAAAGTAGCCTTTAACCTTCGGGGATAATGTATCTTCCTATTAGTGAAAGAATTTTTCAAATCGGACCAGTAACTCTGGGGATTAGCGCGTTCAAACAAACAAACAGACTCTTCAGCTTTATTACTATAGAAGATTACACCCAGATTCAGGATAAACAGATATGTTCACACAAATGTTTGTCCTGGAACTGAATCGAACCCACGAAAGCACAAAGCATAAATAAATATCCTGGGACATTCGTCAGAAACCGATCCCAAGCCAAGCTACAATTTACTAAAAGAATATTACAAATAAACTTACAATTAACTTCAAAAGGTGACCGACTCGGCTCACACACCTGTAACAGATAATAAAAGAGTTATATTAATATAATTCAGAGAAAACATTAAAATGTATAATATCGCGAAGAAACGAAGTCTGCCAGATGGTCTGTATATTTACAGATTTCATTCTAGATACACTTTGTTAGGGACCAGTAAATGTAAAAACCGAAGAATAAACAAATTGTCTACAATTTTCGAGAATGCCTTGAAAAATTCTTTATTGATTTAGAATAGAATATTTAATGCAGCAATTAAATTTATTTTATTTTTATTTTATTTGTTTAGAACACAAACAGCCATATACAAAATATTATATCTAAAAGTAAATATAAATAGGCCTAAAGGTCCGTAAAGTAAGACACGATTTAAAGAATAAGAGCATGTGCAAAGAGAGAGGTATCTTCATGCCAAAACATAATAATAATAAAAAATTGAAAAATACAAAAATCTGGAGATTGTCTACCTACTTATAGCTTACATAGAGATTCGGCCACTCGTCTTTTGTATGTGCTTAATTTTGCATTCAAGTTTCTATTATAAAAATCGCAGGAACTCCATAAAAATGCATTCTTGGCATAGTAGATATGAAAAAAGTATGTTGAGAACGAGAGGAACTACGAGGAGCTTTAAAACTGATTTTTTTCTTATTAGCATAGAATTAGAATCAATTTACAAGGTATTTGGCCCCAAACTAGGAAAAACATCTTCTGTTATAAAATACAACAACTTAAAATTTTAAATTTCAGCTATTTTACAACGTATAGACCTGTGTTTGCCCACAATCTCAACGATCAGTGATGATGCGGCCGATAGTGGTAAGCACACAAAGCCTAGAAGCAACCTTTGTACGCCTAAACGCTGAACTTATCAGGATATATGCCACTTATTATCCCGGGAATACGGGTGAAACTGCGGAGATCAGCTAGTATAAACAAATGAGAGCCCCGATTCTGTTGATTACAAACTAAACAAAATCAGTGAGATTAAATTTGTAACATCTCTTTCTAATAAGAAATTTAAGAAAGGGATGCAAGATATTTGAGTCCTATCAGATTAGTCCGATCACCTCTTTATTGGTCACGACTATTTATCCCTAGGTATATTAAGCACGCATGGACAAAACTGACAGCATTAAAAATGTTCTATCTTTTTTCAATAAGGTTAACATGAAAGAGAGGTGACTTGACTAATATATTTTGTTAAGTTTTTAAACAACAGAATCGGCACCAATAACGTATTTAATTCGGTAAAAATAAGTCAAAGACCTATAAATTAGCTACGGAATCACCACCCAATACCAGTACACACCAGTTTTTTACCTCTAGTGAGCTGATGCGCTGATAATCACAGGGGCAGTCAGCAGTGTCACAATTACCATGATGCATGGCGCAACGTCCCGCGTCTGTCGTCCCGCCCCCAACTGACGGAAATGGGACGACATTCCTAACCCCATTAATGTGACACCAGAGACAATTACCTTTTTTTTATTGCACCACCGTATGCAACTTAATGCTGCTCTCATTTCTTTGAAGGCACCGCTTATGCCTACAATTGCATGAAATGAAAATTATGACTGACGTGGTGGGATTTTTTTTAACGAATTAAGCGATCTTTGGTATTTACTGCGTGTCTGTGTGTTTGATTAGTATTTTAAAAATCAATAAAATTTATATCTTAAAAAATTATATTACCTATATGCAATACATTTATTTGTTAAAAAAAAAAACGCCTTGCTGAGTTTCTTGCCGGAGTCTTCTCAGTTCAAGTGTATTCCGAAACGGTAGTAGAGTCTATTGTAAAACTGTAACTGTTGACGTTCATAAGTGCCTTATTAGGGCCTAAACTGATTAAATGAGTTTTTGATTTTGTCTTCACAAAAATAAATAAATATAAAAAATGGGCTGGCAATATTAAAAAGTTATATCTACATGTAATATATAGGTAATCCCAAACTAAGCAGAGCTTATACTATAGAAACCAGATTACTGATATACTACATTATACTATTTATATTTGTATATACTTATTCATATAGATAACTACACCCAAACTCGACACACAGACAAGTACACATGCATACAATTGTATTTTTTTTATAGGAATCCAAGTTGGTGGTGGTGATAGTGTGTTTTTTACAACTCATACCCTATTATTACGTTAAACGGTTTAATAAACCGTATCTAGTAAAACCAAGGCTTTATATCCATCGCTTTTTAGGGTTCCGTTTGTTCAGTATGACACAACTTAGATGAAGCATCGGCAAACTTCGTAAAATCGATCGTTCTCGAAAAGAGTGCGCCTACAACATTACACATGTGTTAAAAGATGATCGGCGAAAATGATCTTGTTGAACGTTGAATGGCGCGATACTGAATTATTTTTATTTGTTGTGTAAATCGGAAGTGAAGTGTACGAAAACGATTCACCGATGCTACATCTAAGTTGTGTCATACTATACCCAAAGGGTAAAACGGGAACCTATATATTGCTAAGACTCCGCTGTCTATCTGTCCGTCTGTCTCATGAACCGTGATAGACAGTTGAAATTTTCACATATGATGTATTTCTGTTGCCCCTATAACAACAAATAGGTACTAAAAAACAGAATAAAAACATATTTAAGCGGGCTCCCATACAACAAACGTAATTTGTTTGCCGTTTTTGTTTAGCAGGTTTTTTACATGACTTGCTTTGAACCATCTCACGTAAGGGGAGTTAAACCAGTAGCATTCCTAGACACTAACAAGTACATTGAATTACATCACAAACAGTAAATTGAAACGTCAAAAACATAGGTGTAAGTTCAAATAAAAGCATCAAGCGCCTACGATATGCTAACTACTTTCACTGGAACTAAAGCCTCCCATTCACAATGCGACGCGTTACGACAATCACGCACTTACATATAATATTATGTAATGTTCTGATCGAGCATCGAGAAAGGCTCGTGCCCCAGGGCCATTTAAATTTATAATTGACAACAATAACGAATTTTTCTGATATTTTTATAGTATTTTTTATTAAAAACAATCATTGTTAAATTGTTTTGTGTCGTCATTTTAAGGTATGGTTAATAACCGTACCCAATAATGGCGCGATTAAGTTTAAAATTTATTATGTAAATATTAAATGTACCTCAAAAATATTTGCTAGATTGAAAACTAATATGAAAAAGAATTTTTTAATTTAAATAATTTAATAAGAGTTTTGTAACAATATAAATACATAGCAATTAGATTGCACGATTAAAAACATACATTTTAATTTCCTAAAATTCATTTTATTTAACACTAGCTGTTCCGCGCGGTTCGCGAATAATGTAGCTTCCTATTAGGCTATTAGTGAAAGAATTTTTCAAATCGGTTTTCAAGTAGTTTCGGATCCTATTCAATGCAAACAAACAAACAATCAAATCTTTCCTCTATAAAATATTAGTATAGATAAATTGTTATTGCCTATGTAAATTATTATTATCAAGGTTCCGCCCCGCTGTTTCACCCGCGTACCCAAGGTATCTTATGTTCCCGGGATAAAAAGTAGCCTATATGTTATTCTAGGGTATGATCTATGTATGTGCCAAATTTCATCCTAATACTTTCAGTAGTTTTTACGTGAAAGAGTGACAAACATTCATCCATACTCACAAACTTTCGCATTTATAATAAGTATTACTAGTCCGTAAGGTTCCAGAGATATTAAGATTCTTAAAATCGCACAAAGGGCCCGTTTCCACCGCTGCGGAAAGGAATTTCGAAAAATCGCTTCTTAAATGGGGTCTACGTGACAGAATCTATGCACATGCCAAATTTCACATTAATCGGTTCAGCGGTGTGAGCAGGGGGATGTTTACCCAAAAAATCGCTTCTCTTTTATGTATATAGTAGGATTAACAATATATTGCAGAGGTATATATAGGATTATTAGGTTTTCATAGAAACTTAATGAATCATAGGTACCTAATATTAGAAGTTGATTAGTAGATAGGTACTTAATTACCAAAATTTATCATTAATTATTTAAGGGCTGATCTGATTTTGTACATTTCGAGTAATTATTCCATCAATGACGAAAAAAAATCTCGATTTGATGAATAATTAATTAATCATAACTAATATTATAAACGCTCAAGTGAATTTCTTTGTCTAAACCACTGAACTGATAGCGATGAAATTTGGCACGTAGATAACCTATGATATAGAGTAGGACATAGGCTACTTTTTATCTCGGGAACGCGGATCCTAACAGCTAGTTAGGACATAAAACCATTATTGAGGTCAAAGTAACTAGTTAACTGGGCCATCTCTAAATAATGTCTTCTCTAATAGTGTGTGTAGCGAAAGTGGTTGTGAATGTGTTTGTTTGTTTCAATCACACCGCAATGGTGGAACTGATTTGGATGAAATTTCACACATAGAAATACGAGTAGATACATAACAAACATCGTAAGCGCGTAATGAATAGTCAATGCAAAATTTGCAGATAAAATTAGTACACTCGAGAGCAATTAATCCGGGTAACTTAAACTCCATACTCTTATGGAGTGGCCAGCACGCAGCCCGGATATCACCCCGATCGAGCATGCTTGGGAAGAGATAACAAATACCTCCCTCGATTACTCTTCGTGAGCTCAAAATTGCTCTCACAGAGGAATGGGAGAATATTCCCCAAAATCGTATAAGGAACTTGGTAGCATGCCAAACCGCGTAAACGCAGTAATGGAAGCACGAGGAGGCAATACAAAGTATTAAAATTCAAGAAAATAATGTAATGTTGTTCAAAAATTTCATGTTTCTAGTTTTTGTTTTAAGGCGAGAGCTTTTTTTCTTTATGTAATTTTTTGACTTTATATAGTGACTCATAAATTTGATTACTTTCATTTATGGGGTATTATATTGTCTATTAAACACAATTTATTTAATTAAGCTAGAATTATTCGTTTCCGAGATTTATAGGTTTCTTTAAGTGACCCGGATTCATTGCTCTCGAGTGTATAATATTGTATTGATATGCAATAGTTGAATTCCAGTTCTGATTGGAGTATTAAAGGTCAGATTTCTCTGAAGATCACATCAATTCAGACAGAAGCACAAGTGTGATGGGTGATGCAAGAAACAAGTGAAGTCCTACAAAATAATGTCAATGGCCCCTCGACTCGTATGTGGCGAAAGTTCTTATGTAATTATTATGGTGTTTATCAACAACAATCAATTAGGAATGTATTGTTAGATTTGAAACCAATGGTCCCCTATTTTACCCCCATAGTTTTTCAAGGAGCACACCTTCCAAATGCAATGTTTCTAAGACCAGCGATTTAGGTTTCTTGCCGGAGTCTTCTCAGTTCAAGTGTATTCCGAACCGGTGGTAGAGTCTATTGTAATGTTTGTAACTATTGACGTTCATAAGTGCCTTACCAGGGCCTAAATTGAATAAATGAGTTTTTGATTTTGATTTTGATTTGATTTGATTTTGAGGCGTTTAGCATGTTGTTATACCTATTAGTCAGTGAGTCAGTCAGGACTTTGAATTTTGTATATACTTACAGCATATTATATTGAACTGGTTCCCCACGGTTTCACTCGCGTTCCCGTGATAAAAAGTAGCCTATAACCTTCGGGGATATTGTAGCTTCTTATTATTGAAAGAATTTTTCAAATAGGACCAGTAATTCTGGAGATTAACGCGTTCAAAGAAACTCTTCAGTTTTATTATTATATTGAATTATTTCTTGTAATCAATTGTTCTATAACCATATTATTACAGACCCATCAATAGATTACTTTTGCCGTTGATAACAAAAGACAAAATCGCATTTGGACAGAGTTTTGTGTATTCTCCATCCCTTCATTTATTATGCTGGACCTACCATTGAAAAAATTACCGTAAATATATCGCGAAGCTTAAAAATAAAGATAAAAATATATCGCGAATCTTTTAACATGGTAGCTATTAAATTGTGACGTTTAAAGAGTGGGTGGACAGGCTAGTAATTCTTAAGATATCTCTGCTGCCCACTCATGCAGTTATGGTATATATATACACCATCAAGTCTGGAGCAATTTTTACAAACTTTTAAATATGAGAGTAGGGTTATAGTGTATATTTTAAGCATTTAATACAATTATTTAACAGTTTCACCCTCTTTCCTGCGAGGAAAAGTAGAGCCTATATATAGCACTTAGGGATAATGTAGCTTCCTATTAGTGAAAGTATTTTCAGAATCGGACCAATAGTTCCGAAGATAGCCTACTACATCCGAACTTACAAACATTTCCATTTTTATAATCTCCAAAATATGTCAAACTAGCTTCCGCCCAGCGGTTTCACCCCCGTTCCCGTGTTATCTTATGTATTCCTGGGATAAAAAGCAGCCTATATGTTATTCCATCTATCTATGTGCCAAGTTTCATCCAAATCCGTTCTGTAGTTTTTGCGTGAAAGAGTAACAAGCATTCATCCATACTCAGAATCTTTCGCATTTATAATATTTGTAGGACAACTTAGATATCTGACTCTGAAACTTAAATTGAATCTAAAATCATTTGTCCAATATAACCATGATAGTGGCTGAAGATGCGTGGGCGCATAGGACTTGCGTGACGTCATCGCCCGCTGTAATTGGTAGGTATGTCCTTCCTTATGAATGTGATAGACGAGATAAGCTGTTGAAAGTAATTGAGCAACGGTATTGGCTACCTTATGGGCTAAGTTTGTGAAGATGCGCCTGCGATGCGATGGAGTAAAGATTTTTTAATAAACAACTAAGTTAAGGTCCAACAAGAAGGTAAGGTCCGCCTGATAGTAAGCTGTTACCGTAACCTATAGAAGCATGCAGTTATCAACGCCAATGATAGAGTTGATTGATTCTGTACAACTTGAAATTGAAATTATCCAAAAAATATATTAATCTCTCTCTCTCTCTCCACATAGCCTTATCCCATCATTTGGCAACCCCAAATAACGAAGTAATCTAGTAGAACCTGGGTTTTAACTTGTCACTAATAGAAAGTGGGAAGGCCCTCCACAAGGTGGACCGACGATCTTGTGAGGGTCGCGGCAAACCGCTGGATGCGGGTAGCGCAAGACCGGCCATCGTGGAGATCCTTGGGGGCTTTTGTCCAGCAGTGGACGTCTTTCGGCTGACATGATGATGATGATGACTAATAGAAAGCCCGAGCTATCTAAAAACCAAGAATAAGACTTGCTTTAAACCATCACACGTAATAAGATAGTCCAGGGGGGTTAATATTATACATATACCTACCTATTAACTAACGGATTTATATTATTATTATTATTAAAATTGGGCTATATTACGAAACTCCACACTAATCTAATCAAATTAGATGAAAGAAAAGCATATTATCAAGCTGCAGATGTGGCGATATTGACCCCCAGGTTAATAAACGTATTTACCTACTGTTAATTTTCATCAGTCATTGTAAAATAATTTAGTATAGGTAATTTATCATCAGTCAACATGTTTTCCGTAATATAATAAACGTGACTATTCACGTGTCAAATAAACGATGTATATTAATAAACATACAAAACCGCCAATTAACTGCCATTTGTAATAATCTACTATAATCATATTAACATCGATCACACCCAATACCGAAAACGGCAATTTTATAAACCTTGGCCTTTATATTGCAATTTAAATTCCTACCACGAAATAACAACGTTGCAACGCAGTTTGTTTAAAGTTTCTCACAAATTAAAATCGTCTAGTCTTAAGGCGCAAGGTACAAGGGATCTCCTTGAAGTTTCAATCAACATTAAAACAAACACTTTGCGAAAACACTCGGTTAATTGTGGCAATTGTATATAAATTGTATGGTCCAAGGTGAGGGCGATCATTTCTCGGGACTCGTGGGAGACGTTTTTGGTGAAGCTTAAGACAAAGGCTGAAGCGAGAGCGGTAATACATTTTCTTAGATTATTGTTCATAAAAATATATACTAAAGAGCTGGCACTTACCTACGGAACCCTGCCCTGCCCTTAAACACGGTTTATTATCTATAATGATTGTGCATATATACCTATAGATATTTTATTTTAATTATAATTTAGTTTTCGAAAGGTTTACTCTTCCTTTCATACCTAGCCTTTTTCTTATAAATTCTAAGAAAGGCGATAAATTTCACCAAATGTTCAGACTACATTTTTTCATGAATTGAGAACGTAGTTTGCTAATTAGGAAAATGGACTTACATCATGCATGATTGATGAAATTAAATTTATTTCATGGGATAGAGAGAGGTAATATTACAAATTATTATGCAAGTAATAAAAAAAAATATTTTTTTAATAAATAAATAGACCTTCGTCAAAGAACATATTATAGACTGTATCAAAAATGTAATACCTAAACTCGTAACGTTCATAGCTTGTACCAAACATCGAAAAGCTGCACCTTACGCAAGTTGCGCCCGCGCACGCGATATCGTTGCGTTCGCACTCGGCGGACAAAAGGCGGAATTCACCATAGAAACCGGTAACAATTAATGTAACCGAACATTGTCTGCGTGCGATACTCACAATTTATTGTTCTCGAATTTTTAGTAACGATTTGTAGACACAACTGTGGTACCGCTTCCACTAGTCGATTAACAATGTCAAAATGTTTATAATTGACGAGTTGGGGTAACATGTCAAGGCAGTGGATACGTACAGCTCTTCGCACACCGGGTGCAATCGTCGAACGTCTTATGTAACAAATGCCGTATTTTTCAGGAGATCGATTTATCGGCTGTAGACGCATGTTTGACATCAAATATTGTTCCAAGAATTGATCTGTCAACTTCGTCGGTGTTTATTGTTAAGCGTCGGTGTTATTTAATGAGTGTAGTGGAAAAGTACCTACTATTAAAATAATTATTTGTAAGAATATTTTTTGAATTAATAATTGAGATAATTAACAGGTTATCTTCAAAAAAGTATATATTTACAATTGTTTTTTTAATAATTTAAAAAAGTAATTTAAGTAGGTATATCAGTTATCTGCTTTCCATAGTACAAGCTCTGCTTAGTTTGGGATCAGATAACCGTGTATGAAGAATGTCCCACGATATTATTATTATTAAATGATTGCAGGTTTACAATACGTTATAAGAAGCTTTTCTAACCCATGAATAGCTTAACTTTGACCACATTTTCACCATGTATGATGTGCCTACTTAATGGTGGTAAGCAAACAAAGCCTCACATGTGCAGTGACCTGAACACACTTGCAGGTACTTAGTAGCTAGCCATGCGGATACTAACAAGATTGTTTAGTTTTTTAGTATTCCTGCGCATGAGTAACATCAGAACACGCAAGTGTTATCCCTATTGTTAAGCGGTTACGGTAACCGCTTACCATCAAGCGAGCCGTATGCTTGTTTATAAAAAAAATAACCCTAAATTTAAATTCTAAAATTAACAATCACATCTCATTACCGAAATATTTGGAAAATTAAAGTAATTATGTCTTTTTGCTTTTCTCGAAATATAACTGTAAGCCAAAACTTACAGTTTTGAAGGCTGGCATTAAAATAATTGAGGATAATACAAGTAATTAGTGGATTACATTTATCAAGGAAGAAATTTTCTCATGAGTATCGCCAACACATAAAATTAGCAAACGAAACGGACTCCTAACAGGTGGCCTGCTTACCTATATGGGACACCAGATGAGTCAAATAACCAGCGTGGTCAATCAATACATTTAATAGAATTGCAGAAATTTAAAGCCAAATTCAATACCTTCCTAAAGCGGTAGAAACCATGTTTAATGTCACCACTTTATGACGAGATAAATAACTGACGGATTCGCAGAAACATAATCTGTTTCACCGAAAATTGGGCTATAACGAAACTCCATAAAAAAATATCAAATTAGATAAATGAAGATATCGCCTACGAGGCGTTAGTTGTAGAAGTAGGGGCCTAGCTAGGGGCTTAACTAAGTACAGGTGTAGATATCCTATAAAGTCATGTCATCTAGTCATAACAATGATTAATGTGATTAGATTTTGAAAATTGTGAGTACCAATATTAAACACACTCGCTTATGCAATTTAACACATGTGTATTAGATAATATATTTAGAATATATACGATAAAAAGTGAAAGAAGATTTTCTTTAAAGCTTGTGAATTTCCCACTTGGCATGATCTACACGGTAATGGCGTTATTGTTGCGCAGGCGCATGTTTTATTATAATTAGTCGTTCGGTTTAGTTGCGTCACCGCTAGAAAGCCTCTTGTCTAATGAACATGCATATTGTTTTAGAAAAGGTTATTCCTATGTTTTATAGTGTGAAAAATAGATTGTGTAGGATTGTCAGGCTTTTATTGTGGGGGTTTTTGTCGCAGCTGATTTTGTTCTTTTTGATGTTCCATTCGGATAACGAACATGATAGCTTGCGTGCGCCTGCGCAGATTGTATGATATAGATAGTAAGCATACAGATTAAATAAGTTTAGATGTCTCTTTTTTTGATGTGTATAATCTTTCCTGTCTTTCATGCAATCTGTGGGAGTGGTTTCGTGAAAAGGGCTTTTCGACTTGGCAGCATTTTATATGAAAACTAGCTGTCGGTTTCACCCGCGTTCCCGAGGTATCTCATGTTTTCTCGGGATAAAAAGTAGTCTATATGTTATCTATATACGTGCCAAGTTTCATCCAAATCTGTTCATTTGTTTTTACGTGAAAGAGCAACAAAGATACATACATACACACAAATTTTCGCATTTATAATATTGGTAGAATGTTTTTGGTGGGATAAATTAAAACAAATATTCGATAAAAATTAAAACTGCGGACCATCCTCATTTTAGCTTTTCGAAGAGGTTCCTCTACACTCTACACGGAAACTTCACAGAAATCATATTACTGAATACTGTTGCGTTGAGTTACATCTAGCGATATAGTATTACTATTATCATTCTTATAATATTCTAGTAACTGACTACTGATTTTGATACTCTTTTCTATCTAGTGTCATTAACTTCAAAGTGTAATTTTGTTAAAATTAGTTTCAAGCCCGCGGGGTTTAATTTTTCCAAGGATAAAATTAATATTGGTGTCGATTCTGTTGTTTACGAACTTAACTAATATTAGACAAGTCACCTCTCTTTCAAGTTAACCTTATTGAAAAAAGACAGAACATTTTTAATCCTGTCAGTTTAATCCATACCGTCGTAATGTGCGGGTAAATAGTCGTGACCAATAAAGATCGCGCTTAAATTCACGTTGAAATATGTGATCGGATTAAACTGACAGGACTAAAATAACTTGCATCCCTTTCTTATATTTACTATTAGAAAGAGATATAGTGAGATTAAATTTATTTAGTTCGTAAACAACAGAATCGGCACCATTATCTTTGAAAGTACCTATTATTTATTATGTGTTATGCAGTAGGTACTATGTTTTGAAATGTCAACGAAGAATGCAAATTTTAATCTATTTCCAAATATACATATTTCACTCGAATAATGTATGTTATCAATTATTTTTTTTGCATAATTTGTAAATATATGCACGGTTGTGTTTGTAGGTAGTTATGTAGCGATTGAAACGTGACTATATTTGTTAATAATTATAATTTGCAAGTTTTATCAATTATTAACAGACTTATTTACTCACCTACGTTGGTAAGGTATTCATTATTTTACTTTATATGTCGTAAATCGACAAGTTTATTAGGACAATATATAATAATTCTTCTGTACGTGTGTTTGTAATCTAAAACTTCCTAAACGGTTGGAACAATTTGGATGAAATTTTGTGTGTACATTTCTATGGGTTTCTGGATGGTAGGTGGCGCTGCAGTCGAGTAATATATATAAATTGTTCTATACGGCAGGGCGACGCGGCGACGCGCGTAGATTATGTTCCATGGAAAATAACATGGTACCGCTGACTTCAAAACAATGTCAGGTTGATTAGAGTTCCTACATGGTTATTTTATGCTGTTTAGTGTTTTGAAGTCAGTTCTATTTTTTGTTAAAAGTTTTTTATTTTTCAAAGTTTTAGTTTCATATGTTTTATCACTAAGCTATCGTTTTTCCTTCCATCATTACATCAAATGATATGGGACTAACGGTTTAAAAGGTCCTATAATATTGAAAGAATTATCCCCTAACTCCTAACCATTAAGGAGTTGTACCTTCCATCATCAGCTCAGCAACGTAACTGATGACTACTAGACGCAAATATCTGAATAGCTTTAAAAAGTATATGAAAAACATTGTAAGTGCCTATAAAATTTGAAGAGTTCCCTCGATTTCTCCAGGATTCCATCATCAGATCCTGACTTGATAACCATGGGACCACGTCCTGAAAAGTATATCCTTTCAAACAAAAAAGAATTATCAAAATCGAACTACTATGTAAAAAGTTATTAAAAAAAAAATATATACGCGTCGACTTGAGAACCTCCTCAGTTTTTTCGTTTTTCGTCGGTTAAAAATGAGGATGATGTTCTTAAAATCTTAATAACTGCAGCAATTAATATATCAATTATCATTTTTTTAGATTAATTGTCTGATTTATACGCTACGTTCTCAATATCATCTCATTTTCTTAATGGTAGCGCATTAAGAACCGCAACGATTAACGAAGTAATATTCCACACTAAATACAACCAATACAATTCAATATAAAAAACTACAACGGTTAATATTTATAAACTGTGTAATAAAACCGATTTAAACACATTGCAAAAAATAGCATTGAATCCACAGACAGCGAGGCGAGTGGGCCGCGAGAGCGACCTTAATCGCAGGCCAATTGTGATACAAAACAATAACGGAATCTGGATCGATTATTCATTCCAACTGTGTAATTTTTGATGTGTCGACGACCTAAGCCTGGGCTTGAGCACAGAGAGAGCGACGCGATTGATTGCTTGAGCTACGTTATAGGGACTATTTTTAACCTCCTTCATAAAAAAGGAGGAGGTTCTCATGTTTATTTTTTACATGTTTAGCGATGTTAAAGGGACTATACATTTATCCGCCTCAAAAAAATGGAGGAGTTTTTTTTAATGTTTTTTCTAACTTTTTTTGCAAATGAAACAATTTTAATCATTCTTTTTGCGCTAAGTTCGGTATAGCTCCAAGTTGGTCCCATATTTTTGAAGGAGGATTTATTCTTTTTTTAGTTA
This sequence comes from Tethea ocularis, assembly GCA_963555595.1. Lineage (NCBI taxonomy): Eukaryota > Metazoa > Arthropoda > Insecta > Lepidoptera > Drepanidae > Tethea > Tethea ocularis. Next base: position 13,934,196 of record OY741958.1, read on the forward strand.
ATTATTTAAGCCTATGATGTAGTGATATTATAAATTTATCATTACTCTGATAGAAAATATTAGGTATTCGTTTGAAATGTGAAAATGTTTTAAATACGAGTACTGCTATTTTCTAAGGATTTAGTGGTTACGTGCTTATAGTAAATTTGACTATAATTTCAAGTTAGGTATAACAAGAACGCATTTCTATGAGTTGCTCGCTTCACATGCTATTTACTATTATTATGAATTTTGTTATTATTATTATCATATTGTTATTTTTTATATTTTATTTTTTATAGTTTTTTTATATACATATTTTTTATATTTACATATTTGACGATTAAAAATACTTGCAATGAGTTCATTTAATAAAGACACTTTTGAATTTGAATTTGAATAAGAAGTTATAAATATACGAAAATTAAGTTCAAGTCAATTATTCTCATTCAGTGGTAGCTATTCTTCGATTCAACAGCGGTTCTACACTGGAACACTGACCTTACTGAAAACAGTTACGACTAGCGTGACACTACTATAATTCAAGAATATATCTTTATTAATCTTCATAACAGCGTGAAATATGGATTTTTATAAGTTTCTTCAATTGCAGAAATCTTATTTGAATCCAATTACTTTCCACCGGTATCTTGAATTACTTTAAATATATCTTAAAAACCGTTTTAATTGTAAATACGGTTCAAAATAACTAAAATTCTTCAGCAATACGTTAAGAGTTTTTGCAGCTGATCGGTAAATAGATATGTAATTGATGTTCGAAACTACTTAGACGCTAATTTTAAAGTTAATTGTAGTCTTTTTTTCTTGTATAAGTGGATACCATTCATCCTTCTAGCATCTGAATGCGTTCTATAAATCTATTTACTTTATTTTACACTAGCGGCCCGCCCCGGCTTCGCACGGGTACATACACACACACATACACCCTTTTTTTAGCATCGGGTTTCAAAAAAAAAGTAAAATTATAATGGAAGTTTGATTTTTTTTTTTATGAAATTTTTTTATTCATATTTTTTAATATTTATTATCAGATACTTATTTACCTACGAAACGAATTTAAAGCGAATTCAATTTTTTTTCAAGCTAAAATCATACGATCACGCACACGACCGCTGCGTAGGGAGCCGACCGCGCGAGTGAGCCGCGCGGCACTTTATTTTATTACATTGACTCCCCCCCCCGTACCCTATAATATAGCCTATGTTACTCGGGGATAATGTAGCTTTCCAAAGGTGAATGAATTTTTGAAATCGGTCCAGTAGTTTCGGAGCCTATTCATTACAAACAAACAAACAAATCTTTCCTCTTTATAATATAAGTATAGAAGTATAGATTACCTTCCGCCCCGCGGTTTTTCTCACTTTTCCGAAGTAAAAAGTAACCTGTATTCTAATCCAGGGATCTAATAAAAATGTTTTTTTATAGTAAAACTACTTTAGATTCATCAGTTAAGCTTAATGGAACCATTATATGTAAAAGTTCAATGTGCACTAACCGTTTTGCAATTAAATAGATCTTTAAAGAATCTTATAGCAATTATTTTTTATACAAATTTATTTTATTTGACTAGGTACTTATATATATATATTTTATTTGATTTACTAATGCTTGTTTTTTACTTTGTGTAATTTAGTAATTTTTAATTTAATTAAGGTCTAAGTGTATATGTTAATTTTATAAGTTTATTTATTATTATGTAATTCGAGTATTTTTATGAATAATTTATTTCATTGAACATTTTGTAAGTTGAATTGTTATTCTAAATATTAATTAATACAAAAAATAAAAAAAAACAAGACAGCCTCTTACAAAAAGTAAACTAATTACAGCCAGTGTCACTCGGGATGATGTAAGGATTCTAAGGATACCCCATACATCCAAATCTGTTCAAGCATTTAAAAGTTATGCGAGAACAAAAAAACTCACATACATGAACCCTGAAAATATAACACTACTGTTTTGAACGTAAAAAAATATACTAAAAACAGGATTTTGACCAATATAAAGATCAGTTCTGAAGCTACAATTTATCTCGAAATAGTAATTACTTTATGTATCAAGTCCAACATAATTCTGCAAAATTATCAAAGATTATAGACCCGCTATTATGACATGCCTCGTTAGTGGAAATGTCAATTTGTCCAAATGTATCATAACGTGGAGTCGACACGACGATCTGCTTCTCTGAGGCAACCTGCGTCTGCGCATCACATTATGCAATTTAGCGGCGTTGTGTGGGACATGACTATAATTATACTAGTCTTGTGCTCAAGTGAGAGAAGTATAGAGATTATGAACTTAATATTATTTCTCAGTATTTTAATAGTCAACTAGATTTCCGCCACATCCCCGTATCCCCTATTTTACCACCTTATGAAAAAAAAACTTTTCTTATATATTATTATATTACTTAGGAAAACTATCTCACGATACCTATTTATGGTATATATAATACAATATTTCATAGGTAACATACCAAATTAAATCATGTTTTTTTTATGTATCAATCTACCTAAGTATACCGAAATTTATTTTGCTTTCCGTCAAAATTCTTGAGAATGTCATACATATATTTTCTTAAGTATCTAGGAGATTAACTATTTAAAAAAATAACTTTTATGAAGTGACATCTATTTTGATTGACGTTCTACATTTTACCTACTTACTTCTAATTTTACAGATTTCCTCCTATACCCAAAATAGCTCTCATTACTTCTAAAGTTCATCAGCCAACTAATAACCGCAGCAATAAATATTAAGGTCAAAAACACTCACAATTACCTCCTCTAGTTAGTGACTTGAACCCGTTGCTATAAACCGCTAAACGCGAAAACGACATGCGAACTTTTCGTTCACGTCACGTGGAGTCTTAGATTCGGGCGTTTTAGGGTATTCAGATGAACCGGCTGACACTTGTCAGAATGTAATAACTGTTTATGATTGGTCCGAATAACGTTTCGTCTGTATTTTTAGATTTGTTACGCTATTTTACGTTGTTGCTTGTAAACGCAATGAGCTATAACGTTTGGAGGTTTTTGGATTTTTATCATAGATATGGATTGATTTCCAATCATTTATGTAATGTTTTGAGATTTTCGATCTATGGGTATTTCTTAGTATATTTAGGCGATGATAGCTTAGTGGTTGATTGCCGAAATGAAGGTTGCGTTTCAAATCCTACAATGAGCTCAAATTTTCGGTGAAGGAAACGGTGGTGGTACGGTAGATTAAAGTACCTACCCGCCTGGTTGGCTACCACACTCATGTGGAAATCTGTCGCCAACCACCTACCTGTGTGTTTCCACAGCGGCATGTTTTGAGTTCCCTTCTAGTCTATGTGTGCTTACCACCTTCGCTCACATCACTGACCACGGTGAGATTGTGGTCACAGGACGTTGACAAGATTTTAAAATCTGCTGCATTAGCTGAGCTTTTTCAGAAATAGTTACTTCATAAATGTTTGTTTTCTATTACAAAATTTTTGTTGTCGAAATAATGTGTGAAATCATGATTTACTCCACGTGTAGGAGTTAAATTTAAATTGAAATGGAATTCAATCTCCAAAGAAAACCACTTCCATCTGATACGCATCACTTAATTGCAAAGATCTCATTCGGATTGCTAAACAGTCATCAAATGTTGCTGAGTGTAATGTCGTCAGAATACATTTTAGCATTCCCAAATTAAAGTTGCTTCTTACTAATCAACGAGATACAAATCTGAAACACATTATGTCAACATGTTGAAAAGTAGGCAGACGATTCACCTGATAGAAAATGGTCATCGCCACCTATGGATATGCAAACCTTGGATATCTGATTAACCTTGAAGCTCTTTTTTAACGACCCCATATAGTAGCACTGAGGGAAAGCTGTTTTCAGAAATTCATTTAGCTTGTTATTGAGCGAGATAGCTCGAAGATGGAAAGATTAATTCCACATCACCGGCTAGCGGTGCGATGGTAGAACATGATGGCACCAGATGCTTGAAAATATTCCCCACTATACCTACTGGATGAATTATTTTCCATAGAGTGGCATGTCGATTTGTTTCTTTTTTTAAAATAAAGGAATGTTTCCTTTGAATCAAATTTGCTACCTCCAGTATTTAGACTAGATACCTACTTTCACTCCAGTTGCGGTTAAAAGATTCCACCCTAAATATTGCAGAATATCTCGTAAGGGATTGTTAACTGGTTACATCAGTGGTAATCATTTTAAGAATTTAGTCCCAAATAAGTCCAGTTGAAGCGCATACCGTGAATAGTTGCGCATACGCACGCGATGTGCAACAATGCGTAGTTTAATTGCTAATCGTGGATCAATGGGAGCGTGTGACAAACACACGGAAAGAGGAACGACGCGTGTAACGTGAGAAGACGCTTGGGCAACTGAACATCGATTGGTACACCGTGTTAACTAGGTAATGATGATAAGACGAGGGGGGCTAAAACGGCAGCTCGAGCAATATTGCTAATGCAATTCATTTCTGGAATTTGCAACAGATTATGGTATAATTTGTCTAAATTAGAAATTAATTGATTAATATTATTTACATTTGAACAAAAAAATATTTAACAAACATTTGGCTCTGGTGTAAATTCGAGATATGAATTGCATAGCAATATTGCTCGTGCGGCCTTTTTACGGCGGTAGCTCTGTGTAAATTAATTGCAGTGAAGGTACCTACATTTTTGAGTGGCGTAGAAAATACTACACCAAACAGAAACTAGTAAGGACATTAATTCACTCCATCTTGTATGGCTCTCAATATTAGACGATCTGGTCAGCAAAGCGTAAGAAAATAGATGCGTTAGAAACGTGGTGTTGGAGGTGAATACCATAGACAGCCAAGAGGACTAACAAGTCTATACTACAGCAGCTTGGCATTAAGACCAGACTGTCTACCACATACTACCAGAAAGTTCTCAACTACTTTGGTCACATCGCTCGCAGCGAAACGTAAGTACTTAGGTGTTTAACTATGCAAACTCCTGCAACCTGTTGCGTTATCGAATGAATTTCTAATTAATTCGTATTGCTATAATTCATCTCAATTATAATTTTTTTTCGTGTTAGTTTTTACGTCGTTAGAAAATAATTAATTATATTTATTCTAGTCAATGCACTTTCCTAGAAATAACATAGGAAGATGACGCTATTGATATATGTTATCGTCAAGTAAATGCAAGATTTCAAAAGTGACAGATAATATTGCAATATTAATCAATATTTATTCATCATTTTTTTTTGCAATATCAAAATTATTTCCAACGCAACAATTATTTCAAATCCCCTTCGTATGCAATAAAACAAAACGCAGTGATTATCCTACAGCGGCGTAATTGTCGAAAAGACAATAATAATAAATATTACATACAACATTACAATTTACAAGTAATCCGAGTGTAAGATTGCGTCAATGCGCCGGCGCAGCTACCGGCTGGCGAAGCGGTGGCGATACTGCGAAGTAGCGTTACTCAACTTGCTCCTAGTTTGGTTTTTGTTGATATTTGCCGTATAACTCGCTACTAACAGTGATGCAATTTACTACATCGGTAATCGATATAGCCTTATAAATAATCCATCTGATTGTATCGAGTTTATTGTCGATGTTTAATATTGTACCTAATTTCTACAATCCATAATAGCCTTTTATCTATTTCACTCGCGTTCCCGGGATAAAAAGTAGCTTATAACCTTAGAGAATAATGTAGCTTCCTAGTGAAAGAATTTTTCGAATTGGACCTGTATTTCCGGATTTTGACAAACAAACTCTTCAGCTTTATTATTAGTATAGATATTCATTATTTACTCATATTTGGTACCACTCAGCTCCATAAGGTGTGAACAATTTGGATGATCATTTTTTTAACCCACGGGAACGCGGGAACAGTGTGAACGCGGGAACTTTTGATGTAATATCATAAAATAAGTAGGCTGATTTGCTACTCATGTAGTACCAAACCACTAATACGAAAATTATCGCTGTTAAGCGGGTTCACCACAACATGCCGCAATAAAATCGTGGTAAGTATTTGTGACCTCGAAACTAAGCTAGCTAAATTTTGAAAGCTCCACCACGACGAGTAACCTGTACCGACATACAAGTATTAATGAGCCCCTTTATGGTTGAATTTTCAAAAATCCTTTCTTAACAGAACCCTACGTCATAATTAGCTTTCTGTTTATCAAACTTCAGTCCGAATCGTCCGGTGGTTTGAGTTGTGCGTTGATAGATCAGTCAGTCAGTCGCGCTTTCCTTCTACCTATATATACTTAGATTAAACAGAGCACCAAAAAGAAGCAACGAAAACTGGTCTTCTAGAATAGAAGACGGTATCCCGTGCCACGCAAGGAATCAAACAAGCCTTTCTGTCATGTAAAAGCTTGTCAAACTTTGACGGCGTACATCAAGCCTTTGTATTTTGAAAAAAATGCCAATATGGACAGAATTTGCAGAGAACTTTCCGATTCTGCTCAAAATCGAAAGCCTGACTTCCAAACTGGTGGTCACTTCAGTAGACTAAACTGAATGAATAGGCTTTGACTTCGACTTTCTAAGTAAATCAAGATTAATACCGACTACACATTGCCTCAAATCTAGTCACAGAACAATCTCACGAAACACAAATTCAATGGGGTATAGAAAACAAAGCGGCGATTGACCTTACAATATAAAATTGTAAAAACAAGTGGTTTAATAGTGGTACAATAGACGCATATCGCTTGTGTTGCAACTAGCCCGAGCACAATGCATGCTGTATCATTGTTCGAGAAACTTGCCCCCAAGAAAAACTATTAGCGAAAATAAAATTATTCTTTGTTATAGATTCAAAGGATAACAAAGTACGATATGAGGCGCTTGTTTCATAGTTTTTTTACGATAATAGTAATAGATCAAACTGATATGCCTAAGTACTAATATTTTAAAGAGGTTATGTTTGTAAGTATCTGTGGAGGTACTGGTCCGATTCTAAAAAATCTTGCACTAATATGAAGCTACATTATTTCTGAGAGATAAAGGCTACTTTTGATCCAAGAACGATGGTGAAACTAGAGCTAGTTTATAAAGCGATATAACTTGCTTGATTGAAAAGCTCTCTTAGCTTTTAAACCATACAGGAGATTTTTCAGTATGACAGAAAATTCCGAATTTGAGAATAGTCAAGTTTTAATCGTGTTAAAGACAATCCAGCGTGAAACGTCATGAAACAATAAATCAGTCGCCTAGTTTTATTTGTTAAAGCTAAGGATGGAGCTAGCTTGCCAAAAAGAAGACATCAAAAAATGTATATAAAAAAAAAATTCACATTAGCCTTGAATGAGATCATGAATGATGAACACAGAGACATCAGATTTTATTGATATCAATTAAACATATTTGCAAAACCTCTTTCATAGACACGGAATTAAAATAGTAACGTCTATCTGTACTCATTTAACTTAATTAATTGAACGCTAGAGACACAGTGTCTGTATAATTCATTTCTTTAGCTTGAACTACGTTCTCATATACATCCTTCGACCTCGGTTATAATTTCGTCGTCAAATCATCACGTTATATAGACTAATTCTAAATGGTTTGTACACGACTTTCATTGCGTGCGCTTGTGATAGATACTCGTATAATATTGCGACAGTATCTCGTTACAAGTTGCAAGTCGGATGTCTGTACTGCAAACGCTGCGGTTACGGCTTTGCGGCGATTCTATTCACTATTTATATGATAATCTAGTTGCACCGTCCGTCAGTGTATCAACAAAAATCTATGAAGTATCAACAAATACCGAAAGCATTATAGTTTAAAACTGAAGGTCATTTATATATATTAAAAATAGAAAAGGTCATAGAATAGAGCCCTGTGGTACACCCTTAAAAATAGGATACAAATTATTTTTTGTATCCACATACATAGCAGTGGCGAAGGGTCCATACAAGCCGATTTCCATCGGCTTACCTTTTAGAAATCCCAGTCCCGCAAATTCATCATTTCAAAGCCACTTTTATATAAAATACACATTAATTAAGTATACAATTATCGGTATTTTTTGAACGGCTTTCCCTCGCCATAATTTCACCCCTCTCCACTGATACATAAAATACTTTATTTAATCGCACGTCTGTAAATATATAAAGTTAGTAAACTAAACGTAAGTATTCTTGACTTCATTTTAATTCCATTCGAAGATAGTCGTAAGCAGAGTCAGTTTAATGATAATTGGAAATGCAGTTATCTGCTGATTTATTCTGAAGGTTTAGCTTCCTGGATTCAGCTAATGAAGCCATTAAGCACATTGGGACTATTAAAATTCAAGGAAAGCACACGGAGAGTACAAATTAAACTCAAATAGGTACAAGTTACAGTGTTAATAAGCAAGTTAGAGTTTAAGTTGACGGAATGGTCCAGTCGCAGGAAGTGAGGCGCGTGCTAAGTGAACTAAGCACCGGCTTTAACTTACGGTTCGTGCTACTTACTTGTTACTTATTTTCGTGCACCTGTTCACTTTGTAACGCTGCGAATATATTTCAAACAACTGAGGTTAGATTTGTGAACATACGAGTAAGTATAAAACTTGAAATAGACTTTATTCGAAAGTGTTTATAAGTTTATTTACAATGTGAGTTTATGAGTAATAAATCAAGCATTAGTTATGTCTTCTGTATTTAAAGGTATAAGAGAATGGATAACTGTACGAAGCCAAGAGAATGTTGTCTAACCTGCCGGATTTCCTTACGATGTTTTCCTTAACGAAAAGCTTTCTACAAATCGTAAACAATATTAATTTATCAAATATGTTTCTGGATTTGTTCGTTTGTCTTTCTTTAACGCAGCATAAAGAAGCCTATGGCTGCTGCTTTTTATCCCGGAAAATCATTAGATCATTAATGTGTTTTACAAGGTACGTGTGAACTGTTACATATTGTATAAGACTTACCTACTACCATGTGATGCAATAAAGTACTGAGTATTAAGGTCTCTCGGAAAAGCGAGTAAAAACGCTGGGTAAAAGTTGATCTATATTATTTGCCATAAGATTACGATTTGATTTATTAATTAAGTGCATTGCAATACGCGTACATTTTAACCCATATCTTTTACACAAAAAAAATCGTTTAAATCACAGGATATTTTTACAAATAACTTTACATACCAACTACATTCGATTTCGATTAAACATTATTTACTTAAACTGTTTCTATTACATAAATCTAACAATACTTTAAAAAAGCGGAGGTATAAACGTCGGCAAACCGATTATGTTGCTATTTTCAACGACCGCGCCTAAAAATCTATCGGATTTTTGTGATATATAAGCAATATTTTTGTAGTATACACTGCAATCGTTTCGCAATGTTTCACTATAATTGTTGCATAATGATGGAATTCCAGGATACATAATATTACCAATATGTATTACTTATTCTGATAGGAACTTGTAATTATCTGCCAACTATCTTAGTGAAAATTTATACAATAATCCCCTATATATTTTGCCCTCTTAGGGGTTGATTTTGATCCTTTCTTAGCGGATGCCTATGTCATAATAACTATCTGTATCTCTGTATCTGTATCTGCTTTTCAGCCCTGATACGGGCTGAAGCTCCAGTGGTTTGAGCTGAGCGTTGGTAGATCAGACTACTAGTTACTTTAGGTACTTCTCGCTAGATTTAGATGTTTACGTTTATTCCCTTTACATTATACATTTTGAATTGTAATATTAGTAACATTGATATTAATTATTATAATAAAGATATTTAGAATCGTAGTAAGTATCTTGCCGATTCTTCACAGTTGAAAGTTGACTTTATAAGCCCCCCTAGAGCAGAGTTATAACTTTAATAATGTCATATGAATTACAAAAATCGCATTTTTACACGCGCACGAGACACGAGCACGAGTGAAAATATTTAAATACGAAACAACTTATTTATACCTGACAATAGAAAACACGACAAATTAATTCAAAAATGACTATAGGAACCATGCCTACTAAATTCGCAAATTTCACTTTCTTCACAACTTCATTGTACCTATTGAATGTCAAAGATCAACGCTATAAAATTAAATCACACATTAGAAATAATTATATTCATGCATACAAGCATCATAATAGTAAACTTATGCGGAAGCTTCTTTGTAGATGTTTCTTCGAATATTTGAGACTTAACCGCGCCATAGTAATGTCTTTTTTGGTATACTACTAAGGTTAACAAGGCCCTGGTAGTAACAACCCTGCAAAATTCTCTTCTCCTAGAAACCCATGCTGTATTCCCTTGGGAAAACCATAGTGGGGAGCCAGCCAACCAGATCGTAGGAAGATCCTTTCACGCCGCACAATCCTATGATATCAAGTCAAACAATTCCTCAGAACACTGTCCGTTGTACAAACAATAGAACAAACTTAAGAAGACAAAGTATCTCCTCAGACTAAGAGGCTCAATCGTCAACAATTCTAATGACTTGCAACTTGACCAAGTTAAATTGATCGTAACAATCCAGATTCAGAGATAAATATCAGGCTGATAAAACCACAGAACGGATCTTAATACGTAATAGCAGACCCTTATCCATCTTCTTCTACTTGCTGTGCCTCTCCAACAAGTGAAGTTTACTGAATAAATGAGTTTTGAGTTTGAGAAGGTTGGCTATAAACGTTTGGAATTCGGTCCTGTCCTGTGTAACGCGCTTGAAATTTCAGTCCAAATGTTGCAGAGCCACGATTTCTTCTTCTTCCAACTAGTCTCTTGCCGGTGACCTTGCCCATCATAGTAAGTTCATGCCTGAGCATGTGGCCGAGATATGACATTTTCCATGTTTCTATGATGGACAAAGGTTTCCGTTTCTGATTGACTTGTCCCAGTAAATCTTCGTTTACTTATTCCCATCATACGCCTGTATCACCACATTTTAAAAGCTTCATATCCATCTACTGATTTATGATTTATTTTACTGGCTATTTTTACCAACCATTATACAAGGTACCAGGCACCATGAGCGGAAAGACGTCAAAGCACTCCGATACTCTTAGACCAGTGGCCCGTGATTCCTCACTCCCATTAATCCAGAATAGTACCAGAGCTGTTAAAGTCAGGCATCACGCACATTCTGAAGGAGAAGGTAATAACTGTCAGAGGTTGGAGATTAGCCGACATTTATTTGGTGAGGACATTACCCCACTTAAGTGACATTCCCCGGTGAACGCTGTGTGAACAGGTGTGAACTGTACATGATGATCATTTATCATACGAAAGTAAACATTCAACGTTTGTTTCTTAGATTTAGTCATTTAAATTGGATCGGCTTTTAATTGGCATTTTTTAGAATTTAATGTTAAATTGTATTTTTTTAATAATAAGTATTTTATGATTATGTATATTTATAATTTGTATCTTATAATTACCGAATGTTTTTATGTCTTATATACATTCATAAAAAAATACTCTAAACCAACTATAATAATAAGTTTGAACTTTCTTCGAAGATGTAAACATAAAAAATAACTGCGCAAAATGTTAACAACGCAATATCATCAGAAAATAAATATGTTGATAAATAATAATCAAAACAACAACTATAATAAAATATAATTAAAAGATCGCACAAAACAATGCAACGTGATCAAAGAAACCGAATCTAATACAAATAGCACTCGCGAAACCGCGACATAACTGCACTTACCAGCAAAACGGTAGATCTCTGTAAAACACAAAGCAAACACGTTGCAGCAACAAATATATACACAGCACAATCACAGTGGGTTTTTAGTATATTTTTGTAAGGTTTTATATTTTGTTTTGGTCACTTGTAACACTCGCGGGAGATTCGCGGTTGCAGAGGTGTGCGGTGCGCAGATCGACGTGCGCGCGTGTACAAACGTCGCCCCGTTATGTCGAGCTTAGTTGCGCGGGCGCACCGTGGAAAGCGGTCTCGGTTTGTGACTCAAAGATTAATCAATGTAGAGCGGTCAAGAGTCTTTTGCATTTGCTAAATAAGCGAAGAAACAGGCGAATTGATAAACATTTTAAATTAACATGAAAGTTAAATGACTCAGAATTTTCAAAAATCCTGTCTTAGACTTCATCATTAGCTCTCACCAATTTGAGCCTGATCCGTCCAATGGTTTGAGCTCTGCGTTGATAGATCAGTAAGTAAGACATGCTTTCCTTTTATATATTTAGATTAATTTACGTCATATCCATATACCTACAATATAATACATATTATATTGTAGGTATACCTACCTAAGTAAAACCACAAACTTTTAAAATCATGACATTATTATCATCATTTAAAAAAAATTCTAATAATTTTTACGTAGGTACTTAAATTCAAAATAAAGATATTAACAGAAAATCTATTCATATCCAAGATCTTTGGAAGTTGGAATGATGACGTAGCAAATTGATCCTTTGTGCCAGAGAAATAACTTTTCACCTTAGATGGAAGACAAATATTTAGTAACTAATTCCGCTGGATATATCCTTCTCTGTCAAGTCCAAAACAAGGGAACTTAACAGGAAATCGACACGTTTTTCGCTTCTTCACGAAGCATCATCATAATATAATCTTATAATGGATTTCCGCAAGGTCACGCCTGAGTCAATTAGTTAACTTTTCACCACATGAAAATCATATTTATATATTTGAAAAAAGTTAAGCTATTCCTTGACATACCTACTACATTTCTACCTACAGCCACCTCTGCTGGCTACTCTATGAACGAGTCCGGTTATCAATGAAGATGGCACGATGTTATCTCGAAGGCTGTCGATAGGAGGGAAAGTGGACACGACCTCACGACGGACAATAGGTACCTACCAGGCATAGGTTATGGTCACCATAATCAAATCAAATCAAAATCAAAAACTCATTTATTCAGTTTAGGCCCTAATAAGGCACTTATGAATGTCAACAGTTACAATTTTTAGACTCTACTACCGGTTCGGAATACACTTGAACTGAGAAGACTCCGGCAAGAAACTCAGCAAGGCTTCTTTTTTTGTGGATCTTTTTTTTTTTTTAATTTATGTAATTACAGTTGTTGTTTTAAATATACATAAACTTCATACAATTATCACTTGGCCAGGGGGCTGCAAGTGCAGAGGGAAGCTACTACAACCATATATTCTTGTCTTCTATGTAATGAGCCACCTTATAGTAGGCCTTGTCAATCAACTTATGTTTAACATACTCTTTGAATCTATTATAAGACATCTTAGTTACTTCATATGGGATTTTATTATAAAAGCGAATGCAGTTCCCGAGAAAAGACTTATTGACTTTCGCTAGCCTGAATCTAGGTGTAACAATTTTATCTTTATTTCTTGTATTTAGGTTATGGCGGCTACTGTTTGTGTCAAATAGATTTAAATTTTTACGGACAAACATAATATTTTCAAAAACGTATAGCGACGGTAAGGTTAAAATGTCAAATTCCTTAAACCGAGTTCGTAAGGATTCGCGAGGACCCAAGCAATAGATTGCACGAATGGCCCTTTTCTGCAAGATAAAGATAGATTCCAAATCCGCAGCCGAGCCCCATAGCAGAAGACTGTAGGACATTATACTATGGAAATACGCAAAGTAAACCAACCTAGCTGTAGCCACATCTGTTATATGTCTAATTTTTCTAACTGCAAAAGCGGCGGAACTCAATTTACTAGCTAAGCTTTCTATATGAGGACCCCATTGTATTTTACTATCTAGCCTAACCAAACATACTACTGTTAGATCGAATATGGTTATATTATATATGTTATTTTGATCTTGTGAGGGTCGCGGGAAATCGCTGGATGCGAGTAGCGCAAGGCCATCGTGGAGATCCTTGGGGGAGGCTTTTGTACCGGACGTCTTTTGGCTGACTGTATGTTATTTTGGATCTTTTTATATTGTAATTATCGCGAAATTCAATTTTTATTAGGTTTTATTGCTAATTGCAGCTCTGTTATAGGTCGTAACGTAAGATGGTCAACATGTGATTTGCACTCTTCTAAATTTGGCATGGTATAGGCACAGAATAAAGATGGTATAGGTGACCTACCTACCTATATCTACCTAAAGATTATTTTTTTCTTTTTTTTTTCATTAGAACCATCTCCTGACACTAACAAACACTACAAAAAAGAATTTGCGAAATCGGTCCAACCGTTTACGCGTGATCTCGTGAACAAGGGAAGTAGGGATTCATTTTTATATACATAAATATATAGTAGCGACCCGCCCCGGCTTCGCACGGCTTTTGTCGGCTTTTCTGTACTATCATATCATATACATATAAACCTTCCTCTTGAATCACTCTATCTATTGCTGAAAACTGCATTAAAATCCGTTGAGTAGTTTGAAAAAGAACTAAGCGAACAGACAGCGGAAAAGACTTCATTTTATATTATGTAAAGATAAGATTTCGTGTATTCTAGACTCGAATACTAGAAAGAAAACAAAAATATTCTAACTAGAGCAAACACTCAACAGATGGCGTTACTAGTACTTTAAATCGCGCTATGATTTACTTCATCGCGACTCTACAAATCTAGTTATCCTACAAATAAAGCCATTTTAATTACCTTTCGCGGGAATTTTTGCAATCGTTATTCACTTTTAATGAAGTGAAACACGACCGAGATAATTTGAAATAGGATCTGTTACATTATTTCTATATCGTCGCCATTAATTCATTGAATTCCTCATTTCGGGTAAAGGAGATTCACACAAAGATTTAATTTTACAGGGGAAGAAAAACTGCGCTTTTATGTTCAAAAATGACTCAAAGGTATTAGCCATATGGCTAAGTACCTACACTACATCCGTACACGGAAAAATACTGCAATCTGTTAAAATGTATTACCACAGTGTATTGAATTAAAGCGATGATAATACGAGATTGATGATTCTAGATTAAGTTTTTCTCTGCATTCATTGTTGCAAGAAATTGGTAAAACTAGAGAATATATGACGAGGAATAGTTTTCTTTTAAATTTAATTTCTAAATAACTTGAAAATATTAACATATATTTTGAGATCTGATAGAAAGGGAATAGGTTTCTTACTTAAAAAAAGGGTTAGTTTTTTAAAATGACAAAACCGTATTTTTAGGTACTAAAAGTGGGCCTCTCCTGTCTCGCTTGACTCCGTCAGTTTAGCATTTGGAAACGTTTTCGGATTCCCGAGCTTTGCCGATCTTTTCACTAAGATCGATATGCGCCTACGATGAGTTTGCGTTTCAAGTAGACACACCAAATTATCACAGGTTCTGATACGTGTTTCAAACGCCTGACACATATCTGGATTCCAACTGAAGATTCTCATGTGATGACTTCATCAATTTCTCTTTCAAATGCTGATCTCCATCAGTTTCTCCTCTCTCCTGTGACCTTGTTCCGAGAAGTAAATATGCACATAAAAGCACGAGCCAGGATCTAACCAGCATTTCCCTTTGCTTTGTATTCCGCGCAACATTCAAGGCCAATGAAGAACGCGTCTGGAATACCTGAGTAGCTCAGTATAATGACATTTTATAATAAATCTTGGATTATATTTGCAAATTTAACTATTGACAATTGAAAAGTTTATAACTTCCTTAATTTATATGTGCATATGTATCAGCTTTTACCTACATATTTTCTTAGAAATAGGTACTGAGATGGTCTTTAGGCATTAACACAGGTCACTACCTGTTATGTCGATTTTGTTCGGCTCTAAGTATCTTATAATTTTCAACCTCCTAAAGTACTAATGAAAATAGATATCAGTCAGTTATTTCTTAAATGTAATTTATGTTCCTGTTATTTTTAGCTTGCCGCCCCGCGGTTTCACCCGCGATCCCATATTGTACCACTATCATCATCATCATCATCATGTCAGCCGCTAGACGTCTGCTGCTTGACAAATTCCCCCAAGGATTTCCACGATTGCCGGTCTTGCGCTACCCGCATCCAGCGGTTTCCCCCCTCCTCCCATCATAATAGCTATCTGTCTGTATGACAAATTTCAGCTTGATCAGTCCAGCGGTTTGAACTGTGCGTTGATAGTCAGTCAGTCATGATTCCTTTTACACACTTGGATTATGATCCAATAAAGAATAGAATATGATTGATTACATCATAGGGTAGTTGAGCAGAGACGTGGTCGCTTACGATGGGTGTCATTAGAAGGCTCAAGGTCACCCAAAGAGCAGTGGAGAGGGCTATGCTCGGAGTTTCCCTGCGAGATCGAATCAGAAATGATGAGATCCGCAGGCGAACCAAAGTAACCGACATAGCCCGAAGAATTGGCGGGGTACATCTCTCGATGAACCGACGGCCGCTGGGGCAGAAAGGTTCTCGAGTGGCGACCACGAACCGGAAAACCCAGCGTGGGTAGGCACCCCCGTGGACCGATGATCTTGTGAGGGTCGCTGGATACCGCTGGATGCGGGTAGCGCAGGACCGGCCATCGTGGAGATCTGCGGGGGAGGCTTCTGTCCAGCAGTCAGCTGACATGATGATGGGGTAGTTGGCTTCTAGAACATACAAGCCATTTCTTGACTGATACCTATTTGATACATGTAGATTATATCAAATAGGTATTATGAATACTATCTTATAAGTATATCTTTTTATCTTGTTATGGTAATGACATATAGGAAGGAAACAAGTACGTGTAGGCTGTTAAATTATTGCTTGGACAGACATACACCTGTAACCTTGTTTGTTCTCTTATTTTTATTTAAAAAAAAGTAGTATATCAATTATCTGGTTGTCCATACTACAAACTCTGCTTAGTCTGGAATTAGATAACCGTGTGTGGAAAATGTGCCCGGATATTTTTTTTAACCGTTCAATAAAATTTTGACTATTTCTCAGTGGGCTAGAAATAAAGAAAAGTAAATGTAAAGTAATTTGTTTGGGGTGAAAGCTTTAGGGCCCTGGGGACTGGAGGATCATCGATTGTTCTAAGAAGTCTCCGTTTGTCTTGTTGAGGCCTCTCGTGAAAAGAAAGCTAGCACATACTTTGCTCAAAGAATTACCATTGCCACCCAGCGAAGCAATGCTGCCAGTGTACTTTTGCACACTAGGCTTCCGCGGGACAGCGATTTGGCACAATTTTTCTATTTAGTTAGGTATTAGGTACCTACCTACTTTTGTTTATTTTTTATTTAGTTCAGTTAGTTACATATAATAGTAATGTACTTACAAAAAAATAAAATAACAAAAAAAAAAGATTCTTCAATATACCTAGATTTGATAATCTTAAACTGGCTTCCAAACATAAAATATGTAACTTAACACGTATATAAGTGGAATAGATACAGCCTAGCAGAGGAATGTTATCAGATTGGTGTAAGTTTTGTATGTTATTAGCTAGTAGGTACTTAAACCACCTTATACGAAGCTGGTATCAAATGAGCACTGCATTGAAAATGTTCACCACACTATCAATGATTATTTGATGTCGATACGACTCAGGTTACAGTGTGTTAAGGTTTGTAAAATTGAAAGAGAATTTTATTATTTGTTTATGTCACCGGAAATGTATGAAATATAGGAATTGTATACAATTCCTGTGTATTTCCCCTAGGAAATTATAATTCAATAATGATACTTGGAAATTTAAAGAAACTATTGAAAAAAATAGGTTGGGGTTATTTTTTTTATTTTGCATAGAATAGCAAGTATTCGCACAAAAGTACCTTTCACTTACAACCCCCCAAATACCGCTATCCTTACAAATATACCGAATGTAGTACTCCGATAGATATTTAGGAAATGTATGGATTTCCTAGGAAATGTATACAATGACGGACTAGATACTTTTCCGATAACATTTATACAAATAACCAACTTAAAAAAAGCGTGAAACCTCCCAACGACAATTAGAAGAAAGATTCATTAAAATCGATTCATAGGCACAAAAGTTATGCGTTACATTAAAAAAATTAAAAAAAAATAACATACAGCCTAATTGAGAAACAAAAAAACTTACCTTTGCACATTCCAATAGTAGTTAGTTGTTATTAACCTCCTTCTAAAAAAAGGAGGTGGTCCTTTTTTTTGTTTGTCCTAGTCGAGAGTGTTCTTAATTAGTTATGCTTCAAGAAAATTCGCTCTGTCGTTTGAATCAACACATTTGAAGTGTTTCGAGGGTTTTTTGAAATTTTTAATTTTAGTTATTTTATATGTAGTTATGTGATATAACATGAGCCATCCCAACCAGGAGTAAATTTTTTAAATTCCATATCTCATATAGAAAATCAATTATAACACTGTGTGTCAAAAACCTGGAGATCAATTTGAAATTAATATCAAATAAGTACTCTAAGGTTTGCACGAAGGATAGTTTCTAGGTACCAAAGAAAAGTTTACCCAAGTAGGTATAGATAGATTGAAAAATTATAAAGACCATTGTTTGTGGCAATTCCTATGGACCTAACCTACCTATTTTTTATTTGCAAGGATTGTGATTACGTCAGCTATATATGCATGACCGTTTCCGCGAAGACATTTCGTAAATAGGGGTGTCACGTTCAACGTTCAAACAGAACAATTCAAAATAAGTGTTATGTTTAGTAAATCTTAACTCTCTTACTCATAGCCATTTTAACAAAAAAAATGTTTAAAATATGCCCATAATAAATCACATAAATAAAATGACATTTAATGTTTTAAAATAACAGAAAATTGGTTAATAAGTAAATGACCATTTCTGTAAAAAAGCATGAGACAGGGAACTATAGTAGGTATCATCATTATCATCATCATATCAGCCGAAAGACGTCCACTGGACAAAGGCCTCCCCCAAGGATCTCCATCTCCAGCGGTTTCCCGCGAACCTCACAAGATCGTTGGTCCGCCTTGTGCGGCCTGCCCACACTGCGTCTTCCGGTTCGTAGTCGTCACTCGAGAACCGACTTGCCCCAGGGGCCGACGACCGTTGGCCTGAATTACTTAATGCCAAGAAAACCTCTTAATAAAACTTAGAAACTACACGACCTTTATAAATAGAAGGTAATTCGGAACTTGTCAAAATAAGTCTGACAGCCCTGAATGATGCGCCTACGCAAGTGGATAGCTGATCTACCTAAATAAGGATACCGGTATCTCCGGTTTGTACCAGTTTGTACTAATATTATAATATTTATGAAAATAATACCGAAATATTTTGACCGCTTCTAACATTGATAGAAAGACATTTATTGAATGAATCATCAATTTAAAGTAGAGTATATTGGAGATCATAAATCTTGCATAGCTTGTATTGCGTGTCTAGTTCATGTAACATAATTATGCGTGCAAGCATAATACAGACAAAAAAAATTAAAAAGATTTTCAAATGTCTGAGTGGATTTCCAAGAAACATAGCTAAGAACATTCTCAATTAAGATATCTTTTAAATGAAAAAAAAAATCTAAATTGGAGCAGGAGCTACGCCACAGACAGATATAGACTACAAACTAATATCACACCTCTTTCTTTCGGGGATTAAATTTTACTTTGTAATAGGCTTGGAGTACAAACTTAATGTTAAATGATGATGAGACCAAATATGGTAAGTACACAAAACCCATAGGGAGTCAGCACACTTATCAACTAGAAAAGGGATCGTCCCCGTATCGTCTTTGGCTGCGCCGACAACTAGGCGTCAACCTTTTTTTTTTATGTGGGGAAATCCTCATAGGTTACCCTGCGGCCCCGAGGGGAGCGGCAGGGTTATGTCAGACTCCTACTGACTAAAACCCCACAGTATTCCTACATGTCGCTGCCGGCTGGGTATAAAGGGGCGCCGAAGCATTCGTCCGCGTTCGACGACATCGTTGGCGACGGTGGGGACCGCAGCACTTGTCCTCACCGTCTCGTCTTGGATAGCGTGCAGGAACACGCGCACGTCACACTGGGGTCATGTGGGGGGAAGGTGGCTCATAAAGGCCGATAATTTGTTATTATAGAAGCAATAGAAACTCACATTCTGTGAAAAATTCAACTGTCTATCCATTACGCTTCATGAGATGAGATGGATATTACAACATTTGCAGAATTGTCACTCACGACCTCAACTAATCGATTTACATGAACACCATCTAAAACAGCATTTCAGTGTTTCTGTTACGTATTCAAATTACTAGGTTATACATTGTTATTTTATGTTTACACGGTCAACTAAAATGGAAAACAGGTATTTAACCCATCAAAGTTCAGGAGTGGGGGCTTGTGAGGTCATCTCTCTGTAAGTGTACCTACAGAGAGATGACCTACCTAAGACGTGACGTCACGCGAAATTTTAACACACTGTATATTCGTTATTTATTGTTTCCGAAACTAAAGAAGAAGTATGTGTCCAATATTTTTTGGTAATCTAACTGACGGACATCGAGATTGATAAATGATCTAGGTGCTGACGGACAATTTTTTTTTTTTTTATTATCATCCCTATTCAAATCATTAAAACTAGTAGTAGTAGTAGGGCCTGAATAATTGCATAACGGTATTTCAATGGTTGAAACTATAACAGCATATTCGTATTACACGTCTGCGTGAAATGCAAACCTATTTTCTCCTATAATGAATACTCCCTTCACTTTATAATCATATAACTATAATTATCTCATCGCATAATCCTTCCTATAACCCTATAACGGCACATTACACGTGTTGGCACGTGTAATGTTACACAAACGATGATACAAGACTAACAAGCATGTTATAAAATGCATATTACATACTATGACGTTCATAGTTTATTCATCTATAATAGAAATGATTATTAAATTTCATTCATTGGAAACTGTGTTTACTTTTGGGTTATATTTGACAGGCCAGTTGATGCAGTTAGTCAAGCCACCAACTATCGCGCCGCAGATCGTGGGTTCGATTCCTATCCAGGACAAATATTTATGTGCATGAACATGTGTGTTTGTCCGAGTCTGGGTGTCAATATCTATATAAGTACGTATTTACAAGAAAAAGTAGTATATCAGTTATCTGGTTGTCCATAGTACAAACTCTGCTTAGTTTGGGATCAGATAACCGTGAGTGATAAATGTCCCAGGATATTTATATTTATATACTTTTCCTGCATTGGTGGGTAAAAGTGCAGTTGTTAGACCATCCTTACAATGTATATGTCGCAGGGAAATTAAGCTTTTGTTATATCACTAAACATTTTTAGTAAGAAGACGTATAAACAAGAATATTCGACATCGACCGTGATTTCGTGGTATCCTTAGAGGTTTCGTGTCCATTCAATTTCGTAATTTACCTAATGTTGATTATCTTTACGTTATGAAAAGAGATAAACCTAAAAGAGTTATGAATATAAAAGTTGATGGATATAACAGAAGCAGAAGACTGAAAAAGATTGGAATTGGATGGATTATGTGTTTTTTTTTAAAGGACTAAAGTCGGTAGCCTCTGATGGCTGCTCCAACCTTACCGGAACAATCGGCGAGCGCTGAGGGCTCTCAGCCGGGTAACATTTAGGTAACCACGCCTGAGGGCACCCCCGAGTGGGTACGAACCTCGGCTCAGGGCGTTACCGTGAAAGATGATATGAGTAAAAAAGGAGTTAATGCCGATATGACAGATAGAAGGGCTGAAGGAAGAAGAGTAAAATGATTGGGAACAAAACAAGCAGATGAAGTTAAGTAAGAATTAAATCAAAGAGAAATACTGAAGAGCTCATCCATGTTAGATCTCTATAAGATTATTATAAAAAGGCTGAAATAAAACCAGTGTTGTTCTAGTGTAGGCTGCATGGAAAAATTCCATTAAAAGTTAAAAATGTCTCTCACATTCATAATTCTCGGGCCGCCACAATTAACTTTATGAAGGGACCCGAACAAAGGGAGAGATTATCTCTGCGCGCGCAAACGACCGAATTAAATAGTTAAAGTACGCCGGAATGCTCTGGACTACACCAGGAATGCTTGCATAGCTTATGAGACCGTCTTGTTATGGATTAAGCGTTAGACGCGCAAGGAAAACTATACGAAAAATTCTTGGAAAATTTGAATTGTGCAATTGACAGGCCTATTGGTGTGGCTGGTTAAGTTACCCTATCACGTGGTGGTGGGCTCGATTCCCAGGACAGACATTTGTGTTCATGAACATACTCGTATGTCTGTTTGTCCTGATCCTGAATGTATTTTTTACAAAAATAAAGTAGTTGTGTGATATATCAGTTATCTGGTTCCCTGGTTCTGGTTATAGGACAAGCTCTGCTTAGTTTGGGATCAGATAGCCGTGGGTGAATGTCCCAGGATATTATTTATTTTATATTACAGCAAGTGCATTTTGGTTCTGCAGATTTGTACCTGCAATTTTCTTATGAGGAAATTTTACACATCTGTTCTTAGAAGAAACTCATGGACAGACTGCCTTCGAACATTCGTACGACGGTCAGGGACACACCAAAATTTTGCCGATTTATGAGATTCGCTTTGTATCTTGTTTCATATTATGGTAGCACTCAGGACACACATACGTACGACATATTGTGCGTCATTTTGACAAGGGGCGACTAGATCCAGAGGGCCTACTCTGAAAAACGATACACGATAATTCGATCATTGTTGTCAAATTTTTAACCAATAGAATTGCACAAAATTTACGTCTTGTCAGTTTGCTGCAATTCTATTGGTTAATTAGAACCTAGACGCTCAGTCTATTCCTACATTCGTGACTAACTACTGAATTAACTTATTTATTTTACAAATATCTTTCGACATCTATTTTCGATTTGTTACTGTTCTAGCACCGCATTACATCATCCTCGGGTTCACCGAAGATCAAGAGCGATTCGACACTTCTTTCGCAAAATTATACAAATAGTTTGATTGACAGAAAAGCCTTTTAAAACCTGCACTAATACAAATTTGATGCTAATACTATGAATAAAAATGTGGAATATTATATCACGGAACCCAATGACTTTATGCCACGCAAAGCATACTTTTTTCACTTTCGATTTAAAATAAAACCGTTATGTCATGTAACTAAAGCATCGGATTGCTCTAGATTGACCATCAATTTGCAATCAAGGCAATAAATATTAATTCTAACAGCTGGAAACAGGTTACTAGCATTCAAATTTCGAAATTATATGATCTAGAAGCAATTAATTAATATACATAATACTAATAATTTTTCATAATCGATTTTTATTTTATTAACACATCCTGTCTTCCGTGTTTAATCTCTCTCTAATCTTTTTTTTTACTTTGTACTATAGGCCTGTGTTTGACCACAATCTCGCCGTGGTCAGTGATGATGTGGCTGATGGTGGTAAGCACACAAATCCTAGAAAGGAACTGGCTCTCAAGTGCAGCTGTTGGAACACACCGGAAGTTGCTTGGCGACAGATTTTCAACTTGAGGGTGGTAGCCAGCCAGGTGGGTACTACGAAGTACCCTACCACCGTGCTACGCTAACTCGCTAACCTTTTTTTTATCATTTGCTAACCTGTGGCGTTTTACAACACTGGGTGCAAGGTAGCAAGACGCTTAAAGCCCGATTAACATAGCTCATCGCTAACACCATGTGGAATTGCGCTTTGCTGACTCTGCAGAAATTTCTTAAAGCCAAGGAACGGAAAAGCCAACTCAAGTAAACCAAGGTGGGAAGCATAATCTAAAGTCTGAGGCTTCTTCATAACAGCACAGTTCGAGACCATTCTGATTGTAAAGTGATGCACACTTTGGTCACACACCGCCGATGGCGAAAGGTGTGATGATAAAAGGTCGTGGGTCGATCAAGTCAAACATTTTATCCCTTAGAATGATTTCCGTTGAACAAGCGGTAGAACACGCATAGGCCCCAGGATTTTGTTCGATTCTAGCTTCCCGCCCCGCTGTTTCACCTGCGATCCCCTATTCCTAGCCTTAATGGATGCCCGTCAATAGCGTTAACTGTATGCCAAATTTCAGCTCGATTGATACAGTGGTTTGAGCTGTGCGCTGATAATTCAGGCAGTAAGTCACGTTTTCCTTTTATTTAATTAGGTTGCTATGCAAATTAATGCGTTTTTTTTTATTATCGAATATTAGGATGTTAAATGTATAGTCATCAACGGTAATTTCAATAACTACCCTCCTTACAGCATATGTATGAACGTGCAAAGTTATGTAGTAGATCGCGCGCGCAGTATCGCAGCATCTGCGCGCGCATCGCATCTGACGCGTATTGTTCATCACGCCATCACGCATTACATCTCGCGAGCTAATTGGACCTGCGCCCGCGCACCCACAACCATTTTTTAGATAACACTTTTATCTATTCGTAAACTATGGCTTTTAGCTAAAGTTATGTGGATTTTATTAAAAATAAAGCTAAATATTAGAGATGTGCCGAGTCAGACTGACTCGAGTACTGACTCGAATACCTTGCAAGTACTCACGTACTCGAGTACTTATATAAAATACAGTATTCGAATCCGAATGAGTACATAAAAGAAAGAACGAAACTTAAAGATGCAATAAAAACAATCAAAGAAATGAAGTGGCGCTGGACCGGACATATGATCAGGTGTAAAACATAAAATACAAAAATTGATATTAAATAAATATAAAGTTAAAAAATTCAGTTGATAATTGTTATAATCAATATTTAGCTTTAATATGCCGTGTCATACAAAATTACCAAATTATGATTAATATAATGATTAAATTACTAATTATACATAAACTGCTGTTATTATTTACATATAGGTACTATAGGTAATACTCGTGCCAGTATTCGAATACCTTTCCGGGTCTTCTGACTCGAATCCTAACTCGATTCTTATTTTAACGAGTACCAAAGTATTCGAATACCAAAAATAGCCGACTCGGCACATCACTGCTAAATATGCTTTATAGTTTGTAGAAACTTGTTTTGTAAAGTTTCAGTTAAATGCAATAATGCATGGACCTTTCCCATAACTGAGATAAAATGAAAAGTATTGTTAGACACAATTCTTAGATAGTAAAACTAGTAGTTTCTGTAAAATTGAAATTACCTACATATTATCCTATCTATGATCTACTATACTCTAGGGCCTGGGGGCCCTTTCGTCTCGTTGAGGCCTCTCGTGACAAGAAAGCTGGCACATACTTTGCTCAAAGAATTGCCATTGCCATCCAGCATGGCAATGCTGCCATTCTTCTTAGCACACTTCTGCAGGGCATCTTTTTTTTTTAATTTAGTTTATTTGATCTTATTATTCTATCCTATGCCTATGATGGAAGTACCATCTTACTATATAGATAGGTACTTTGTATTTATTACATATTGTATCTTAGATTAAGGAAAATAAAGTTTTAAATGCCAACTGATGAAAATAACAAGTAACAAAGATAAATAAATAGTAAGGCAATTTGTCAATATAAAACAATAATTTATGTTACTGCGTGTTAATGACCGATCCACGAGCTTTCTGTGCAAGCGCATCTAACAAAATATCTATTGTTGCAGGAACAAACCGCGCGGAGAGATTTATTAAGCGCGATTTTCTATTAGTCCGCGCGGAGCTGCGGCCAATTTAATTAGCCGATCACACGGAAGGATGCAATAACAGAACGCAAACTTCAATTCTGTAAAGCTAGTTGTACATGCACATGGGTAAAGATTCGACAAGAATCTGACGATTCTAACTGCCGGAGTCTTCTCAGTGTATTCCTAAGTCAATTGTAACTTTTTTAGGCTGATTGGCATGTAGAGATTTGGCGCGCCCTCCAAGCTTTCATGGCATTGTAACAGGTCGGGAATACCACTGGTATTGCAAATGGCAATAGGCGACGGTAACCACTTACAATCACGTGGACCGCCTGCCTGCATGTCAAACTTCTGACATTAAACAAAAATATGTTGTCAAAGTTTCTATTCCCAACCAGTAACTGTCATGTGCACCATCCCCTTTATAAAAAAAACAACATACATAATTGAAGGTACAGTATCTAGGAACACTGCGATGGCTGCAATTAATTGCTCGCCTGGTGAGCGCGGGTGCTGAAAGTGATAGCGTGCCTCTATCGATCATCGAGCTGAACTACACTACCCTAGCTTGATGTAGACCCGTCTAACGTTTGAACTTGAGGCTACAGTGGCTGCAGGCTGTACTGAATTGACATTACTGGGGTCTAGGACTTAGAGTTTTATTGGAAGTCTTTCAAAAAGACTTTGCCAACTATAGGTACTGTGTGACATATCAAATGAAGGGGCTCGTTGTGAGGATCTTAAAAATATTTTTATAATCTTAAGATAAATAGTTTTGAAGTTATTTATGAAACTAGGCGAAAATTGACCATTCCCGCCTTATTTCCGAAACTACTGGACCAAAAATTTTGAAAAAAATATAGAAAATAGTTCTTTACCTATAGTTTACAGGATAATTTATAAGAAGTCTATGGTATTTAGACAGTATTTATGGTATTTCGAAACCCTCGATGCGCAGTCAGACTCGCAATTGTCCGGTTTTATTTCAAAGTTAATTAAAACTGTTAATTAGAATGGAGCATCTATAACCTTTATTATAATCTATGATGAGTAGGAAACGGTCGTGCGCTCGAGCAGATGTCTGCGCTGCGCCCGCGCCGTGTGATGTGATATAATATAATAAATAGAAACCTCCTAATACCAGGATAACACATAACTGGATCAAAGGAATTCAATAAGAGTTCTTACAGATCTACTTTGCTACTGATGAAAATAGTTCGTGTTAGTGTAACAGAGTATAAATAACTACGAAGTTATACAATACTAGCTATTCTCTGCGGCTTCACCCGCCTTCCCGGGATAAGTAGCCTATAGCCTTCGGGGATAACGTAGCTAGCTACCTATTACTGAAATAATTTTTCGAATCGGGCCAGTAACTTTTGAGATTAGAATACACTTTATTGTTTACACCACAAATATAGGACAAAAAAGAAAGAAAAAAAAAGACAAAATATAGTGACAACAACATAGGCGGCCTTATCGCAAAAGCGATCTCTTCCAGGCAACCTTTGGGTAATAGGAAACGGCTATAAATGGCTAGTGTAGACTAATATTATAATAAAATACATAATAATATAAATCCTAATACATACTATCACAATAAAAATAATAATAAGATAGACTAACAAATACATACTTATTTAAATCGATAAATGATATAGTTCATATTATAATAATAACAGCATTTAAGAAATAAACAGAAAATAAAAAAAGGAGAAAAAAAATAAACAAAATGTAATAGAGAGAAGAAAGAAAGACAGTTTTAGTCTAGTTAAAACATAACGAATAATGTTATGATTAGCGCGTTCAACCAAACAAACTCTTCAGCTTTATATAGTTTAATGTCCAAGTACTTTTACTACGTTGTCTAAATAGGGTAGTTGACAGTGTCAAAAATAAATAACCAAACACTAACCAATGCATAAAACATCTAAAAACACGTGGAAACATCAAATATGTTGTACATTTAATGCTTTTAATGATTTTTAATTACCAGTGGAACCACTAAGAGTAGATGATTTGATGCTGTGAAACTTAGACGTCATAGTGTAATATTTCATACAAAATTCCATCTAAACTATCGTTTTGACATTTATTAAAAAGTAGCTGATTTGATATGTCAGTTAACTACCCTATTATTATTATATTGCTATAGGCTACTTTTATCCCAGGAAATCGCAGGAAACAACTAGTGTTAAATATGGAAACTTTATACAAAACAACAAAAAAAATATAGACTGTGTTTTGAGCCTGCATGTCGATAGAAATAAAGAAAGAAATTATATTTATTTATGGTATATATACCTAATAGTTTATGTAGATCAAATTTTAAACAGTAAAAAGGGAGAAAACAATTTTTTTAGTTAATTAATGATAAGTTTGCCACAAAACGGAGCCACCTCAGCATAACGCTTGATCTTCTGTTAGGCCCGGTTTGTGACGTCACGCACGACACAGAAAAATGTCAGCTACCCAAAATAAATTAAACAACTATTATTAAAATAAAATAAATTTTATGGCGATGATAGCTCAGTGGTAGTGACGTCGGATGCCGAGACGAAGGTCCCGGGTTCGAATCCTACAATGAGCTTGAGCTGTCGGTGAAGGAAAACATCGTGAGGAAACCATAGCACGGTGGTAGGGTATTTTGTACTACCCGCCTGGCTGGCTACCACCCTCAAGTTGAAAATCTGTCGCCAAGCACCTTTCATTGTGTTCCGACAGCTGCACTTGAGAGCCAGTTCCTTTCTAGGCTTTGTGTGCTTACCATCATCGGCCACATCATCACTGACCACGGTGAGATTGTGGTCAAATACAGGTCTATACATAGTAATAAAATTAGTAACGAAAATTAAATTAATATGTAAATCAAATAATATGGCAACAATAATAGAACAAACAAACCGATAAAATAAATTGTCTACTCACATGTAATTTGATCATGTCACACGAAGTACGAACCCAACTTCCAAATTACGCAATACTTATCTACCACTTTCTAATACCGACAATGATATAAGGAACATATGAATTACTAGCTCGTTACTTGAATCAACTATGCCTGACGACAATAAATAGCTTGGGTACCGGTTCTTTCTCTAAGTTTTAGGATACCGTACCCAAAGGGTGCCAAGGGAAAAAGCCTTGCTGAGTTTCTTGCCGGAGTCTTCTCAGTGTATAACCGAACCGGTGGAAGAGTCTATTGTAATAATAGGGTAGTTGACACTGTCAAAAATAAATGACCAAACACTAACCAATGCATAAAACATCTAAAAACACGTGGAAATATCAAATACGTTGTACATTTAATGCCTTTTATTATTTTTAATTACCAGTAGAACCAGTAAGAGTAGATGATTTGATGCTCACAGCATCAAATCATCTACTCTTACTGGTGACGTCATAATGTCATAATGTAATATTTCATACAAAATTCCTTATAAACTAATGTTTTGACATTTATTAAAAAGTAGCTGATTTGATGTGTCAGTCAACTACCCTATTGTACCTAACTATCGACGTTCATAAATGCCCGTATGTTTTGAGTTTGTTTCGAACCCTATTACTAAGCCTCGGCTGACCGTCTGACCGTCCGTCCGTCCGTTCGTCTGTCACCGGGCTGTATGTAACTCATGAACCGTACCTAATAGGTAGGCAGTTGTCATGTTTACAGAATATTATGTAATACTGATGCCACTAAGTATAACGACAAATAATTAAAATAAAATAATGTACAATGGCAGCCGGATGGAGCCTTTCGTGTGCGAGTCCGAATCGCACTTGGCCATTTTTTTACGTATCACCAACATAAATTATATCAGGATTTATCATTATAGGTAATTTCGTAACTTTCATTTGATTATAGAAGACGAAAAATTAAGTGCGAAGATTGCAGCTTAAGTTGTGCTTTAGACAATGGAGATAAGGTTCACTTATATGTCAAAATAAATGGAAACTTACTTTCCACCCTGTGGTTTCACTCGCGATCACATTGTATAGCCTAGCACATTTATGTATTTTATTAAGTTCAAAAAGTAGGCTAGGTATGTCAGGTACAGTACAACATAGATTGATCGACAAGGATTACTATTAGGTGTCGTATCTTAATTGTATTGTTTTTATTGTGTGTTTTTTGCTACTTGGTTGTGTCTAATAAATCCTATATCTTTCTTTCTATCATCATATCAGCCGAAAGACGTCCACTGCTGGACAAAGGCCTCCCCCAAGGATCTCCACGATGGCCGGTCTTGCGCTACCCGCATCCAGCGGTAATCTAATACAACATAATAATATCTTTAATCGTAATCTAATAATAATGTATCTTTCTTTCTATATTGTAAGCTAATACAACGCACAATTGTATTAGCTTATCTCTGCAATTGCATCCCCATGAGAGACAATTTTATTATATGAACTCTAGGTACCTATGTATATTTAAAACAAAAACTGTAAATAAGTGCTTACAAAAATTCTGGTATCACAATGATCCGACGCATAGCAAACGCAATTGAGTATCTGAACATAGTGATAGATAATAATAATCCTGAAAATTCTTTCATTCTGGAAGGTTACAAGGTAAGTAGGTTGGTACATTGTTCGCTTGTAGGTACTATTATAGGTAGGCTGATTTTCAAGCAAGACATTTCAGTTATAAATATTGTTTTAAATAAGACATGATTGACATCTAGTGGAATAATACTAAACTGACACCAAATTCTTAAATGAGCATGAATTTATTATCTGTCAAATCACTTCTTCTGTATCGTCTGTGCTGGCAAATTATTGGGTTGCAAACTTAACAATTTTGCCACACATGCTGAATTATGTGATTTTTTTTTGGGGTAATTATTTTATTCAGTATCTATATTATGTATTAGGTAAATTGAATAAAAAATTTCAGTAGAAAGTGTAAACAATAAAAGGTATTTCTGAGAAAGAAAGAAATTCATATTCATACGGCACAAACAGTTATAACCCCAAGTTCAGCTTACTTCAGCATTAAAATGAAATTACACATAGGTATTACTTTCTGAACTATCGCGAACAAAATTCATATTGATAGTAATATTTTGGGTCTATTAAAATCAATTTATATCAAAATTATAATTTGATAATATTTAACAATAGACCTGACATATTAATATAAACATGAATTACACATGGGTGTTTAAATTTTTGTTATTTTATTTGTTCTATGGTAATATAGGAAAACTGTGTAAGTTTACATTCCAGGGTATTTTATTTCAATAGCTGGCAACTTGGCTTCATGTCAAACAAGCAAGCGAAGCGATGCAAGTGAGCTTGTTTGATGAATTATTTTATTTAATTTAATGAAATTAAGGATATTCCTAACAATAACGTTAAACAATTTGTTAAGGCGAAGATTTACAAGATATATTTTTATTCAAAATGATGGACGATATTGAAAAACTGAGTTGTAGTAAGTAAAGAAACATAAAAATCATTCAATGGTTGGTTTGTATGACCGAACTCCATAATTTCTACTAATCCCGGCTTGTTTCAGAAGAAGAGATATTAGATATCAGTGACATGGAACAGTCTGCCAGTGAAGACCTAAAGGAAACTGAGGAAAAACCCAGGAAGAGGAAAAGAAGACGACGTGAAATTGACATGGTAAGTTCTACTATACAGAAGTTAAGTTTAGTATATTATACAGTTAGACTGTTCGTCGTGTATTGTACAGTATTCCACTCTCAAATTCCAGTATGGGAGTGGAATATTGTTCCCTACAACTTTCAAAGGGAGTGTTATGGTATGTAATTTAATTTATATTTTGACTACATACAATCATTACCTACATACTTCATAATATTTTGACCAATAACTAACATTATTATCTGCTCGAGTCTTATTTTTACTGTTGAGTCATTGTAGGTGGGTCATGTTTTTTTTCATCATATTAACAAAATCTGAAAATACGTTACAAAAGATGACAAAAAGTGAAATTAAAATCGACCAAGAAATACAAATGATATTTATAACTAACACCCATATAGAACATTATCCCTTCATAGAAAGAAAGCTTTGTAAAGAATCTAAACTTGTTTTGAAATGATTAATTGTTGAATTTATTACTGGTTCTTCCAAAGTTGATGTCCACCAATAAAAAAACAGTCTGATTAATTATAATCGGGCGTTTACGATGACTTTTTCCTACTAAAATTCATGGTAAACGCACAATTATAATTATATTGGACCGTTTTCTAGTTGGTGAATCAAATAATTGTATGTTCCAAAAGCCATGACCCGATGATTTGATGTATCCTAATATTTATTGTAACAGATAAAACTGTCTGATGATGATGATACGGATGATGAGGGACTGGCCAAAAAGCTGCTGCGGCGACACAGCCCTATTCCTATCTCACCGGCCTCACATAGGGAACCCCGCACTTGCGTACTTAAGGTATGACTCGAGCTATCATGTAGGTATAAAAGACAAAATATTAATTTAAAATAAGATTGTGATAACAGTCAAAAATATCTTAAAACATTATTAGCTGTATAGTAAATTTAAATGATTGATGATTATTTTCAAAATTTATGACCCAGTAGCTGCGGAGATAAGGGGGGGGCCTATTTTCTTAAATAACTTCGCAACTATTTATCTTAATTTATAAAATTTCAACTCAATCCAGTCCACGAGTGATCCTATAAGGGTTCCGTTTTTTTCTTTTGAGTTCCGCAACCCTAATAACCCCTTTTGGTATTACTAGGACTTGTAACATGACATTTTTTATATAGCTTCCTGTTTAGTGAGCAGTACAGTGAGGTTTTTGGAAATTCAACCATTAAAGGTTTTTTTTTTTTTTTTACTATGTATAGGCCTGTGTTTGACCACAATCTCACCGTGCTCAGTCGATGATGTGGCCGATGATGGTAAGCACACAAAGCCTAGAAAGGAACTGGCTCTCAAGTGCAGCTGTCGGAACACACTGAAAGGTGCTTGGCGACAGATTTTCAACTTGAGGGTGGTAGCCAGCCAGGCGGGTACAAAGTACCCTACCACCGTGCTATGGTTTCCTCACGATGTTTTCCTTCACCGAAAGATCAAGCTCATTGTAGGATTCGAACCCGAGACCTTCGTCTCGGCATCCAACGTCACTACCACTGAGCTATCATCGCCTTGAAATTTAAAGGTCAAATAGGACACCATGAGGCAGGAAAACTTTTGAATGTATATAAACAACCATGTAGGTATATTAGCAGCCATATAGATTTTGCTTATCATCTCAGGCACATCATCAATGTTACAGTAATATAGATAAACCAAACTAATATTAAATTGATTAAACTCAAACTGGCAACACTAACCTTGTCAACGCAGGCAAGCCAGAAGCGGCGTCCACTATCCCGGCTCCTGGAACAGCTGCTCCGTAACCTGGAGAAGCGGGATCCGCACCAGTTCTTCGCTTGGCCGGTGAACGACAACTTTGCACCGGGGTATTCCAACATCATAAAGCGGCCGATGGACTTCTCAACTATAAAACAGAAGATTGATGATAATGAGTACAAGTCTCTCAATTGTTTTATAGTTAGTATCACTTACTGGTTTTTTACAAACTAATACTAATTTTAGTTGTTTACAAACTAATTTCATTTGAACGTTATCCGGAGTTCCAAGTCCGATTCAAAAAAAATCTTTCACTAATAGAAAGCTGCATTATCCCCTTACTTTTTATCCCGGGAACGCAAGTGAAGCCGGGGGAACAGCTAGTATACAATAAAACTAAAATTAAAAGTTACTAAAATATTAAATATAAATAAAACACAGAATTTTGATCGCTGTCTATGAGTACAACCACACTAAATTTAAGGATAATTAATGGTCCTCTGTAACTGGCAAATTAAAAACACAATAATGTTATGATAATAATATTTGAAATGCTGTAGATTTGTTCCTTTTGATTTAAGGGATGTTCCAAAAAGCCCTAAATTTGAAAAAAACCTAATAAAATTTGAATTTTCGACCTTAAATGAATAAATATATAAATTCCCACAGAGTGATTTCAAGTTAATGTGCAATAATGCAATGAAATACAACAAAGTTGGCACCGTGTACCACAAAGCGGCTAAACGGCTGCTTCACGCCGGCCTCAAGCAGCTGACACCACAGAAACTCAGGCCTCTGGGGGACATACTCACCTATATGTACGAGATACCCATCAGGGAGCTCGGATTTGATATTGGAAAAATGGATGTGGTAAGTGGACGTGTTTTTTGTCATATAAAGAAGTCGTAGTATTCATGTCTTAACGTATAAGAAATGGACTGATTGACAGATAATATACAGCCGAAGATAATGGTGCCGATTCTGTTGTTTACTAACTAAATAAATTTAATCTCACTATATCTCTTTCTAATAGTAAATATAAGAAAGAGATGCAAGATATTTTAGTCCTGTCAGTTTAATCCGATCACACATTTCAGCGTGAATTTAAGCGCGATCTTTATTGGTCACGACTATTTACCCGTACATTACGACGGTATGGATTAAACTGACAGCATTAAAAATGTTCTATCTTTTTTCAATAAGGTTAAAATGAAAGTGAGGTGACTTGTCTAATATTAGTTAAGTTCGTAAACAACAGAATCGGCACCACTACCTACTTGAGTAGGTACCCAAGAGGAACTAAGAGGAGTAGGTAAAATAGCGAGTGAAACCGCGGGATAAGTTAGCAATAATCCTTCTAAGGACCTTAGTATGTTTAATAATTCAGTACAAAATGATAAAGCATAATAAAATATTGTATTCAAGGTGACTTCACAAGTCATTAAATTATTTGAATTTTAAAAAGCCTACCTTTTTCACGAGTTTTATTATTCCACAATAACCAATAATGTTTATTGTAAGTAAATTTAAACTGTCCAATATATTATATAATCACTGAAATGTCTATCACTTTCACGTAAGTAAAGAGTTGAGCAAAATTACAGACTGTATGACATATTTGATGACAGAAATATTCAACTACCTTCAATTAGATTTTTTTTAACTTTTCTAATGCCGGCACTTCACTTGGCGTCGCGTATTCGTGTTGGTGTATTTGGCAAATACTTGGCGACATGGTAACATTAATCAGACTTCAAGACACAAAATAACAAATAAAAATATCTATAAGGCGCGCTTATGATATAGCCGATTGGCCAATAAGTAGACACTGGTGCCGATTCTGTTGTTTACGAACTAAAATAAATTTAATCTCACTATATCTCTTTCTATTAGTAAATATAAGAAAGGGATGCAAGATATTTTAGTCCTGTCAGTTTAATCCGATCACACATTTAAACGTGAATTTAAGCGCGATCTTTATTGGTCACGACTATTTACCCGTACATTACGACGGCATGGATTAAACTGACAGCATTAAAAAAATTCTGTCTTTTTTCAATAAGGTTGAAACTTGAAAGAGAGGTAACTTGTCTAATATTAGTAAAGTTCGTAAACAACAGAATCGACACCAGTATATTTTTATATTCTACTCTTTTGATGTGATGTATATTAAGAACTCCTTTTCGGAATTTCGAATCGAAATATAGAATCCGGATTCCGTAAATACATCACATCGAATCGGAGAAAACTTCTAACGGAAAACTACTATACGTATGTGATAGGACTATAGATTTGTATGGATTTACTGCGTTCGAAATTTCGAATCGATATTCTGAAGCGGAATCCCTAATGTATGTGGCCGCCCTAAAAACCGAAAACCGAACGGAAAGCGTGAAGGAAGCGTGCTTGTTTGCCAAATATATCGTTTGCCAAATACGCAAACACTAACAGCCAAGTCAAGTGCCGCCGGCATAAAAACAAATAACTTTTTGCAATGCAGCCACTTAGGACGTACGGCCGAAAGGTGAAATTTTTATAATAATAGATAATAGGATGAGAGTAGTGATGTATTTAGCGATATTTTGTTTGTTTTGGCTTCGTTTGGAGGTGTGCGTGTTGTCTTGTGATTATTTTGACGAAGCGACGCGTGACGCGGTGTCGCCTCGTGACACTGCCATTATAGCATCTTGCATGTGTTTAGAGATAAATATGATTATCGAATTAAATCCTCAGAATCCGGAAAAATCAGATAAACGGGTATACGCCTTGACCTACAGATGTATTTCCCTGTTTGAGATATATTGCTGCACAAAATAAATATGTATGGAAAACTTAAATCTCTATAGGATCGATTTGTTATCCGTCTGTCTGTCCGTATGTCAAGGATCTTTTTCTCAGAAACGGTTTGAGGTATCGAGTATACCACAGTCTCATACTGCAAAACTATAAAAAGTTTGATTGCCAGATGAAGGAATAATTTGGAATTATTAATTTCAAATGACTTTTAGAACTATAACAAGACAAGTTATATTTATGGTTAAGATCATATAGTTTAATAGGACATGTAACGGTACGGAACTCTCAGGCTGCGAGTCCCACCCGCACTTTTTGTTTAATAGTTATTTGCTAGAATGTACATACAAAAACACTGACCTTTTGTGAAAACATAAACGTCAGTTACACCACCTAATTACTAAAAAAATTATATTAAAAATATCCCATCTAACTAAAATATTGTATCTTTTTTTTCGTCTACCTACCTTAGTGAAATATATTACTTAAAAAAATGTAGGTACGTAAATATTTATTTCATTGAAACCACTTTAATACCACGAACTATTTTCTTGTAAATACGAATAAAAAAAACATTCGATAATCATATTTTACACGCACAAAAACCGCCTTCTCTTTAGCGGTGTAAGCGAAATGGAATCTTATGCCCGTCAGCAGAAGGTGTTGAAACGCAGCAGCCCGATCAAGAGCGGCGGGTCGGAGGCCGAAGTGGTCTCCGACGGCCAGGATCGCCAGGACTCGGGAGATAGCGTCAAGATACAGATGGAGAAAGCTAGAGAGCAGCACAGGCGAAGATTGGCTAAGAAAGGTAACATTTGAAAAATAAATGGTAATTTCTCTTTACACGACTGCCCTTAAAAGAGTGTAATGTGTTCAGGGTAGATCCACGAGGGGGGGGGGGGGGGGGGGGGGTAATGGTTGCAATTTTTTTTAGCTAAGATTGTATCCTCTAAACCGAAATCCTGGCTCCACGTCTAAGTAAGTTTGTCCGTTTCTTTATTCCATCTTCTGATTGGAACCAATGACATAGTAAATCTAAACTTTCAAAATGTCAACAAATATAATGACAATATGTCGTTTTGTAGTTTTCCCTGACATGCCATATACAACAATAAAATTTAATCAATTTAATTTAATCTTAAATAGAAGCCATTTCATTCGGTAAACTATCCAATCGATTCTACATAGGAATCGGAACTGCGACCAAGCAGGGTTGAGTAATCTCCAAATAACTTGATCATATACTTTCACATATATTCCAGCATTCCCTCGCATGGATGCTGAAGGTAAAACCACCCTTCGTCTGGTGACCGCGACAGCTGAAGGTGAAGAGAAGCCCATCACCCTCGGACAGTACATCGGCAAGCTAACACAGGGCACTGGAACCTTGCACAGTGAGTTATAA
Organism: Tethea ocularis; assembly: GCA_963555595.1. Classification (NCBI taxonomy): domain Eukaryota; kingdom Metazoa; phylum Arthropoda; class Insecta; order Lepidoptera; family Drepanidae; genus Tethea; species Tethea ocularis. The sequence continues at coordinate 13,971,193 of OY741958.1, forward strand.
TATTAAACAAACCTTCCAATTCGATAACTTTTTAGGATTCTGTACATCAAAAGGGAAGAACGGAAACCTTATAGGATTACTCGTGTGTCTGTATGTCCGTCCGTCTGTCTCAGTCAATTCGCTCCGAAACTAGTGTAACTATGTAAGTCGGTGACCCAAATATGGACGTGTAACGAAAATAAATGAATTTTAAATTTGAGTGCCATTTTTGGAGATACATTAGGAAATTAAAAAAAACCTTTTGACATATCAAATTAATGAACTCGTTTGGAGAATGTCAAAAATATTTTTTATAATTTTAAGATAAATCTGAAGATATTTAAGAACATTTGACAGGCCGGTTGGCGCAGTTGGTTAAGATACCACCTTTCGTGCCGCTGGTCGTGGGTTCGATTCCCATCCAGGACATACATTTGTGTGTATGATGTCTGTTTGTCCTGAGTCTGGGTATTATAATTATGTAGTATATCAGTTGTCTGGTTTCCATAACACAAGCTCTGCTTAGATTGGGATCAGATAACCGTGTGTGAAGAATGTCCCAGGATAAAAAATAGGCGAAAATTGACCAAACATTTTGAAATCTTGTATAATTCGCAGCTCCTCGAGAGGACCGTCGCAACATAGCTAAAGGCGTGAAGCCGCTGAACTACGGCCCGTTCAGTTCGTACGCGCCCTCATACGACGGAACCTTCGCCACGCTCACCAAGGAGGAGTCCCATCTACTCTACCACACACTACGTGAGTATTATATCTGTTACTAGCGATCCCCCGCGGTTTCACCCGCATTTCTAGAATATGAACTTTTTTTTCAAATAAGCTTATTAAAATACCTGTTTGTGAGTTTTTTTTTATGTCAGAATGTTGACAAGGAGGCAGAGGGTCCACCAGATGATAAGTGGTTACCGTCGCCTATCGCCATTTGCAATACCAGATATATTGCCAATGTGTTGCTGACCTGTTACAATGCCGAGAAGGCAAATTGGCTCTCAAGTGCAATTGCCGGAACACCGGTAGGTGCTTGGCGACAGATTTTCAACTTGAAAGAAAAAGGAAAGGAAGGTATTGGAAAGTACTCATGAGGACAAAATAAACGAGCCCAAACTCGACCATCTTAGCAGTTTCCATCAGGGAGATCCAGTGGCAATATTCCGGCTCCATCTTCAGACCCTTGTCAGTACATGTATTGATGTTTATCTTAACAGTTTCTGTCAAGGTGTCCATCGTCAGATGAGCTCGGTGGTACCATAATATTATATTTGTATTGTCATCGAACTTACCTATGTAATATGCCAATTTTGAACTAGAGATTGAAAAATAGTTAGCGATTTTTGAAACGGTCAGGTTTGCAAGTTAATATAGAGTTTGTAAAAACTATAAAAATAAGGAACCCGCGATACCCTATACAATTTATGTTGATCTTCAAACAGCTGAGCAGATTTTCATGAAATTTAACTGAACTTACGATTAAGACTCCATTCAAACAAAAATGTGAAAATGTAAATCATTTTAAACAATTAATTTACAATTTACATAAATTACACCATAATCTGCTGAAAATTTCAGAGATTAATTGTATTAGCAACATTGCTAGAGCGGCCGATTTAGCCCCCCAGGAGATAGGATGCCACAGACAGACAGAGATTACACTACAAACTTATAACACCGCTTCGTTTTCGTCGGGGATTAAAAACAAGTTAATGTAGTTGTTCATGTACCCCATAGCGTCAGAAACGGGACAAGGCAACGAGGAGATGCTGCGATTTGCCCCGGACTCCCCGTGGTCGCTGATATACGACATGGAAGCTCTTTTCCCGGACAAGAACCAACAACCTGAACCAGCGCCCAGCGAAGATTTTGTATGTATTTTTCACTAAACTGAAGCCTTTTTTACAAGCTTTTACTTAGTTTTACCTGTCCCGATGGTTGTCATCAAATCTTGAAAGTTATTTATTTATTTATTTAATTGCGTTCCACATTGTGTACACCTTAGGTGGTAATTATGTAATACATACATTGTGGACCCTGTCGGGCACGGCAACATCTCTAGAGAGGTATAGGAGAGAGGAGATATAAATGGTCTACAGTCATTCTATAATTGTTAAATTGTATCTATATTAATATTTAATGACATATATATATTTAGTATCATGTCAGTATTATTTAAATTATATTTATTACTTTAGGTATTCGTGTTTCTTTATTACGTAGGTATACATGTATTTGGTTAGTATATTATTATTTATATAATTTTTTTATCATTTATGTAGTCATTAATTGTATAATAGGCTTTGTTTGTCAGTATTTGTTTCAGTTTATTCATAAATATAGTGTCAGTTTCATCTTTTAGCAAATCCGGTAATTTATTATATATTTTTATGCACATAACATATGGGCTATTAGAGTGTATTGTTAAGTGGGAAGTGGGTAACATTAACATGTTAAATTTGAACCACTTCCCGGTTACCGATTGAGCTGAAATTTTGCATGCATGTGTAAATCGGATGATAATGCAAAATTATGATGACATGGAGCTGATCTGATGCTGGAGCTGGAAGGTGGCCATAGGAACTCCGCAATAAAACGATACAACCCCATCGATTTTGGGCTCATTAGCAAAAAAAGTACAGTCGTCAATAAAAACATGTACCAAATATGTCATTTTTGACAGAAACTTCTTTTTAGCGATGTCATTATTGTGCTAAAGATTTAAACTTCATTTTGAGATAGCCTTTAATAACAGTGTGACCAAATACGCTATAATAATACATAATTATACTCTGTGACAGATTTTTTACTTGAGGTTGGTAGCCAGCCAGGTGGGTACTGCAAAGCCCTACCACCGTGTTATGATTTCCACGATGTTTTTATAGCTCACTGTAGGATTCGAACCTGTAACCTTCGACGTTACAACTACCGAGCTATAATCGCTTTAAAACTATAATAATATATTGTTGTTTTTCAGGATATATCTCGATTGAAAGTCGACATCGAGGAATTACGTCGGCTATCGTCACTCGGCATCGAGACGGAGTTCCTCACCGAGGTGGAGGACGAGGTGGCGGCCTCACAGCGAGACTACGGCATCAGCGCCGCCCTGCGACACACCGGAGAACTAATCGCTAAACTGGAGAAGGAACAGAGAGACCGGTATGTTCACTTTTCATTTAATATAGGGATATTATTTACACACGGCTAATTAAATAGAGGCTCTATAATTATTGAATGTCATCCAATGAGGGCTCCTTACGCCCACAAAATGGTCTTCGTCGGTACATAATGGTGTTCATTCCGATTATCATCAAAAGAAACGTGATAGCCAGGCAGATAACTGAATAATATATCAGTCATTATTTTTTCTATCTAAAACTTTCAATTTATTTACAAAAAAATATTATCTATCTATTTTAATTTGATTTTATTTTGTTTAAAACGTTTAATTATTATTTTAAGGCGGATTTTGGTTTTAATTTATTTTATCAATTTTAAGTAACCTATTGAAATGAATTTTGTTTTAAGCGTTTGAATGTCAATTGAAAAATTAATGTTCTTAAGGGTATACCTTCGGTAGTAACATTTTCATGAAATAGTCGTATATGTCAGTAATATACTTTGGAGGAATATGTTGATGATTTCTTTTGTTATTAATCAGTAAATATACTACCATTTTTCACGCAAATAACATGTTGATAACTTACGACCTATAACTGAGCTGTAATTAGCAAAAAACTTGATAAAATTTGAATTTCGCGCTCCAACCGAACGTTCCCCCTTAAAAAATTTAAACTGCTAACTATCAACTTTAATTTAGTATTGTGATTATTATTAGATCGTCGAGTTGACATAATGTATATGTGTGTGTAGACTATCGCAGCCAGTGAGCGGGCACTTATCGCTGTGTGCGCGCGCGAGCGGCGGCGAGCGGGAGACGGCGCGGCTGGTGACGTCATGCCTGCGCGCGATGGCCAGCCGCGTGCCGCCCGGCCACCTCGCGCCGCTGCCCGCCCTGCGCCGCGCCATGGGCGTCACGCTCGAACACCTCGGTAACTATCTAATATATATCCTGGGACATTCTTCACACACGGTTATCTGATCTCAAACTAAGCAGAGCCTTGTACTATGGACAACCAGATAACTGATATCCTATTGCGTCGGCCATCGGACAGCGGAGGTCACCGATAGCTAGCTAGCTAGTTAACTTTGTTTTTCCACATGAAATTTTCAAAATAAGTTCCCAGAAACAAAAGCGTTTAAATGCCGTCACACGGTTGTCCACTATAAAGGGAAATCTATTAAGCTGTATTAAATGGTGGCGATGCCCAACGGGATGTACTACTTAAACTACTATACCATACTACTATAACCTAGCTGTAAATTTTCTTTAAATAAATAAAATACCACACCATACTGCACTATACTAGCTTCCGCTCCGCACTTTCACCCGCATTTTCGAAGCATCTTATGTTTTCCCGGGATAAAAAGTAGCCTATATGTTTTTCCAGGGTATGGTTTATCAAAGTGCCAAGTTTCATCCAAATCCGTTCAGTAGTTTTTACGTAAAAGAACAACAAACTTTCACGTTTATAATAATAGAATTAAATATAAGTAGGACTATACACTACAGTGTTGTGACTATACACTGCAGTGTAATGACTACACTACACTACCCACATTACCACCATTCATCATTTAAAAAAAAAAAAAAACTGCTCTCAGGGCACGCATAACTATATGCTTTTTAGATAGCAACACTTGTTTGCGGGCTGACATACGCCTAAATCGACAATTTCGCTCAGATACATAAGCATGACAGAGGCCGTGACGTCATGAATTTGGTGACGTCATACCGGTGAGCCTAAAATTTGAGTTTATTTTTCAAATTTAAATTTAATTTGTATCTCGTAAAAAGAGGCGTATAAAGCTTTAATATTAGATCTCCCCACAGACACCCCGATGGCGGTAGACGACTTCGAAATGGAAATGCATGATCACCGCGACACTGTCTCCGACCCTGACTCCCGGTCCAGCCATGATAAATAATTATAACAAATACGTCCAATATTATTGTAATTAATATACCTTTACTAATTGTTAGTGATAAGATTAATCTTTTATAAACAAAATAATAAATGTGCTTTTTTTTTAATTATTACCTACCTACTCCAAAATTATTTGTTCATCATGCAATTTAATGAGGTACAGGTAACGTGCAATATTTTAGGATACGACATTTGCTGCCATTAATAATTTATTTCTTTAACTACTCTCATATCGTAAAGTTCTAATTATGAAATCAAAAACAGTACTTTAATGACCCACTTTATGATGAAATTAAAAAATTATATTATAGTACAGTTTTCTTCCCAAGATAATGCTGTAAAATAACTTTTTTTCATTAAAGTATAAGTATTTGGACATGTCTGGCCACTTATAATGTTTTTTGGGTATTAATACCTCAATTACTGCCAGTCAACTTGTCAAACAAAATAATAAAGAAAAAAACATTATAAGTGGCCAGACATCAGGACTAAACAATTATAATTTTAGATGTAAATTTACTTTGTCTGTGGTCGCGTATGTGGTAGAGATCTCAGCTTAGGAGTTTTTTCCCACACGGATTTGGGCGCCATGATGATTAATGTTTGTTAATTTATTGATTTTTTTGCATAAATATTTTATTTTGGCCAAAAATGATAGAAAAATAGCAGTGATACTAAGGTGAAATAAACTTGGATCTGAAATTGTGGAGGCGGCAGTGCCTTACCGGGGCTAAACTGAATAAATAAGTTTGAGATGGCTGCGTGTTTATTTGAATCTTGTAGTATATTATTCAAAAAAAAATGGTTAATATAATAATTCCTTCCAATCTTGTACAGCGCCATCTATGTAACCAAACTCGTTCTAACATAAGTTAGAGTAGTATGCAAGCTTGGAGATTTACACCATAAAATAGATGGCGTTACTGTTACTTTAATATATTGTATTGGAAACATCGCCAAGTACCTTTGCTGGGTACCTACATACTGCGCTGTGTACTCACAGACAGAGTACTCTTTAATTAGAAACTTTTTACTATACTAGTTTTTACAAAGCATTGAATTTTTAAATTCTATAAAAGTAAATAATATGTTTAAAACTAAGAGCGCCAAACATGCGCCAAAGAAACGACTATTTATGAATTCTGTGCCAAAGGGTAAGGTATAATATTCAACAAATAGGGTAGTTGACTGACTTATCAAATCAGATACTTTTTAATAAATGTCAAAACGATAGTTTATATGGAATTTTGTATGAAATATTACACTATGACGTCATAGTTTCACAGCATTAAATGATACTCTTTGTGGTTCTACTGGTAATTAAAAATCATAAAATACATTAAATGTACAACATATTTGATTTTTCTACGTGTTTTTAGATGTTTTATGCATTGGTTGGTGTTTGGTCATTTATTTTTGACACTGTCATCTAGCCTATTGTTCTCACCCATGTACCTACCTACATATATTTGTATGGGTTCGTCCAAAATAATAAAGTCACAGCTAGGTGCGAGATTAACAATTTATACCTAGTTAAAGTATGACACAACTTAGATGTAGCATCGGCGAATCGTTTTCGTACACTTCACTTCCGATTTACACAACAAATAAAAATAATTCAGTATCGCGCCATTCATCGTTCAACAAGATCATTTTCGCCGATCATTTTTTAACACATGAGTAATGTTGTAGGCGCACGCTTTTCGAGAACGATCGATTTTACGAAAATTGCCGATGCTTCATCTAAGTTGTGTCATACTATACCTACACTGAGGTACGAGTTAATAAAAATAGAAATGAAGGTTAAAAAAACGTTGACATACCGACAACGCGACATGAAATGGAAGCCTATTAAAAATTTACGTATTATTCGCTGGTTGTTCCACTTTTACAAGACAATAAATTTACGACGATACTTCTTTGTGGCGATGAAAGCTCAGTGGTAGTGATAGACGAAGGTCGCGAGTTCGAATCCTACAATAACTTGAGCTATCGGTGAAGGAAAACATCGTGAGGATACCATATCTAACCTAGGCTAGCTTTGATACTTTTTATCCCAGGTCCACGGGGTGAAAGCTAAGCTAGGCAAGGACAGTGAAAAAAATAACGTTCAAGATCATAGGTGCTTATGCGAAGGCTTTCATAATCTGAATCTAATTATGGCCCTTATGAATGTCGATAGTTACAATTATCACAATAGACCTACCACCGGTTCGGGATACACTTAAACTGAGAAGACTCCGGCAAGAATTTGAATAGATATCATTTTTTTATATACCTAATTCACGCCTATAATAAATATATTGATCATCAATCACCTGTGATCGGCACCCTACAATCCTACAACATGTATAGCGGCCTAGCAATCGAGGCGGGTACTTCCGATCGATCGCCCCGCACGCGTGTGACCGGCGGCGCGCGCGCTCTCACACGCGCCTGCGCTGCTCCCGCGCACGCGACACTATCCTTGACTTAACTACCGCGAGGGGGAACCACCATTTGCCAACCTTTCATCTATTCTGATCATGCGTAGAAATGGATTTAGTATCGAAACAAAAAAAAATATTTAGGAATCGGTGGCTGGGACTATTATAAGATTCTGGCTTTGCTGATGTACATTGTTTGGTTTTAAATTAAATTTTTATCTTGAACTAAGTATTATTTAATATTTGAAAAGAAATCTTTCATTTACAAGATTTATTAGTGCAGGGGTTCCCAAACTGTGCGTCGCGACGCCCTGGGGCCCCAAGGGGCTGTCCCAGGGGCGTCAAGAACCGATATACTTACGTCACGTTCTAAAGCTACGCTACACATCTTCTTTTACAAGGGATCCCAGTGTAGGTATTGTTCCATTGTCAATTAATTAAAAATATTGGACTAAAGATAGTAGGTGCTTACCTACTTGAGAAACGATAACAAGTACCTATAACAAAATTACAAAGAAAACCCTCTAGTAGTGAATGGCTATAGAAATTAATTTTCAACAAAAAGGCTTTGCTGCTCGCTAAGTAGGTATGCCGCCGTAGTCTATCCCACAATAAAACCTAAGTACCTACCTAATAAAAAAATATAAATTCACATTTTTTCACAAATTGTACATTGACCCTACGTAGCCACCATTTTCATCTAGATTTTGTATAGTTTCACAGTTTTGTTATGAGGGTTTGTAATAGGGTATGTAGTACCTACCTATATGTACCTACATAGGTACTAATTAATTCACCTGCACAGCCTTATGGCGCGGGAAGAGCAGAGAAGTGTTTCATTATTCCGTTATCATGAACTGAACTGATACCATGAGACCAACTTTTCAAAAACCTGATCAAAATGTATGACAAGTTTTAATCTGATTTCAGATTTGGTCGAATAGTAATAGTAGTTTATGATACTGTTGCATAATAAGGGTTATTAAAATACGAGTGTGAGTTTAATAGTATCACACGAGTTTTTAATACCTAATTATGTGCAGTATCATACAGTACTTTATCTAAACTCATCTAATAATGTAATTTAAAGGTAAAAAATCGATAATATTTTGTCATAGGTTTTGATGCAATGTCTTACGGGCATCGATTATTCGTCATTTCCATCGCCACCTCCACGATTTCAGATCCAAGTTTATTTCACCTTAGTATCACTGCTATGTTTCTATCATTTTTGGCCAAAATAAAATATGTATGCAAAAAAATCAATAAAATAATCATCATGGCGCCCAAATCCGTGTGGGGAAAAACTCCTAAGTTGAGATCTCTACCGCATACGCGACCACAGACAAAGTAAATTTGCATCTAAAATTGAGTTGATACTGATTGATTCCCAATTGTTTAGTCCTGATGTCTGGCCACTTATAATGTTTTTTTCTTTATTATTTCGTTTGATAAGTTGACTGACAGTAATTGAAGTATTAAAACTCAAAAAACATTATAAGTGGCCAGACATGTCCAAATACTTGTACTTTAATGAAAAAAAGTTATTTTAAAGCATTATCTTGGGAACAAAACTGTACTATAATATAATTTATCTCCTCTCATATGGTAATGTTCTTATTATGAAATCAAAAACAGTACTTTAATGACCCACTTTATGCACACCCGTGTATAAAGATTCATTATAGTACAGTTGTGTTCCCAAGATAATGCTATAAAATAACTTTTTTTCTATTAAAGTACACTTTAGACCTATCAATAGTATAATCAATCAGTATCAATTCAATTTTAGATGCAAATTTACTTTGTGTGTGGTTACATGTGACGAATTTTTGACTTGAACTTTAGAGGTAAGAATTTTTGGGAGTTGGCAACATGGATTTGATTAGGTATGTGATTATTGTGTTTGTTTATTTTATTGTTTTTGCCTAAATATATCATTTTGACCAAAAATTTCACACAAAAATAGCAATTTTTTTTTTTGAAAATATCTTCCCTTTAAATTACATTAATAATAATTAAAAACAATGTATGATATTGCACATAATTAGGCATTAAAAACTCGTGTGATACTATTAAGAACCTCGCCTACGGCTCGGTACATAAACTCACACTCGTATTTAATAACCCCTATTATGCAACAGTATCATAAACTACTATTTTTAATTTCATTATACACGGGTGTGCATAAAGTGGGTCATTAAAGTACTGTTTGATTTCATAATTAGAACCTTACGATATGAGAGTAGATAAAAGTTGTTATATGTTAGGTAGGTATGTAGGTAAGTACTTCCTTCTACCCATAATGTTCTGTAAATTACTAACAGCCCTTTTTAACCGACTTCTTTCTTTTGTTTTTAATTTCAAACTTATAAATAGGTAAGTAAAGTAGGTTGCAAGGAGCGATGTTTTATATAAAAGTTTGAATTCTTTTTAATTTCTAAGTTGGCCGTTGTTTCAAAGTTGTTAATTTATTATTAGTACCTACTTCCAACGGAAGTGAATTAATAGCGAGTAACCCTGTTTTTTAACCGACTTAAAAGGAGGAGGACTCAATTCGACTATCTTTTTTTTTGTATGTTTGGTACGCAATTACTCCGCTATTATGTGAACCGAGTTTAAACATTGTTTTTTTATTCTAAAGAGTATACCTACTCCTGAGGTGGTCTCATAGTCAAATAAAACCAAATCTCAAGATCTGTTGATGGAAATGGCAAAAAACGGCATTTGAAGGCGGTTCTCTTTTTCTTAAAAGTTATATTATTTTCTGAATATATTTATTTAGCATAATTTCTAGTCCTTTTTAACTTGCGTCAAGTGCTTTTAAATAATTAAAAGCTTACAAGTCCCTACAACTACAAACTCAATTTAAACGAGAACAATGGTATATCTAATGCATTATCAAAGTTGTTTGACACTACCCCATGGGCCGACGTCCACCTCGCATTCACACGGGAACCCACCCCATAAACACACATCCATTTACACACAGAATAATCTACAATAAACCTTATTCGTAGGGGTGTAAGAGTAGAGTGCTTGCAGTGTAAGAATGGTAACGTTGAAACCAAATACTTACGGTAATGTTTTTTACAGTAAATTATGTTTGCTCAGTAAAATGTATTGATAGTTATTGACTGATGGTAATTGTTATATTTTAGGTGTAGGTATAGAATGACACAACTTAGATGTAGCATCGGCAAGTCGTTTTCGTACACTTCACTTCCGATTTACAAAACTAATAAAAATCATTCATTATCGCGCCGTTCAACGTTCAACAAGATCATTTTCGCCGATCATTTTTTAATTCATGAGTAATGTTGTAGGCGCACTCTTTTCGGGAACGATCGATTTTACGAATATTGCCGATGCTTCATCTAAGTTGTGTCATACTATAACAGACTTTACCCAGCTTTTATTATCATACCTACTATTTTAAAAAGTACCTACCTACCTAATTCTATGCTTATATTATTATGCGGTCCATATCTTATTTCTATGCCAAGAATCACATTGATCCGTTCCGTATTTTGTAATATCTTTACCCGACTGCGGCGAAGCCTAAAAAGGAGGTTTGTGTTTCATCTCTATATTCCCTCGTAACTACTGTAAGGCTGAACTGATTTTTATCAATATGTCATTATATTCGTCTTTTATGAACAAGTGTCACTGGGTAAATATTTTTTTTTCACGGTTTCGTACTCTCTAAACTCAACACTAACATACCATAAAAAAAAATTGCTTCAAAAGTGGTTTAAACCGATAGAAAACTACGTTACTATTCAAGTGTATTCCGAACCGGTAGTAGAGTCTATTGTAAAACTGTAACTGTTGACGTTCATAAGTGCCTTATTAGGGCCTAAACTGAATAAATGAGTTTTTGATTTTGATTCAGTTTTTTTGCTCTAATGTAAAATCAAGTGATCCTTCATGTCTATAAAGGTTACTTATATAGCCATACACTACCCTGGGGAGTGTTAAAAGCCGACTGGAGCGATTATAGCTCTGTGGTTGACGTCGAATGCCGTGACAAGTGTCCGTGGACTCGAATCTTACGATCTTGAACTTTCGCTAAAAGGACATCGCTATTATTTTTTAATTAAGGTGGATGGTCCGCCGTTATTTATTGCCTACGTCAATTTCAAATGCATAAGTAATCCACGACTGGCCAAAAATAGAGTGCAGTTTTCAGGGTTCATTGTATCTATGTGAGTTTCTTTATGCCTATAACTTTTGGTAATTTGGTTCCTTTATTACAAATGTCCGCTATTATTTACATTTAATTAAATCACATTTTACATTGAATATGATACTTATATGGATTTATATAGTTTTATAAATTTCAATTAAATTTAAAGGTAGCCCCATACAAAAATACAAGACTATAAAAATCGCTGTATCTCATGAACAATAAGTAGACAGTTGAAATATGTGTATTTCTGTTGTCGTAGGTTAGGCACCATTATGTGGAACCCTTCGTTTACGAATACGCACTTAGTCAATTCATTTATTTATGGTATTTATTAAAATCACCAAAAATAAAATTAAAAAAATGTCTTCTTCCTATATTTGTAATGAAATAAACTTTAATTCAGTTTATTTTATAGGATCGCTCATATATTTTTTATAACCGACCCACTTTCTTTGCGGCCCAGTGTTTCAAATAAATATACCTGTAATTTACCCATCAAATACTCAAAGCTATCCAAAAAGCAGTCCAAAACCAACTTCGAATGGTTTAGTACAAACACCATCCAAAATACCGAGTTAATCAAAATCCCACACAAACAGGGAATCAAAAGCACTTCAACATGTTATCGAAGCCCCGTTTCGCGACATTGTCGTCGCACAATAGCAATACTACAATAGTATTGCGGCAGTCGGGTAACACCTGTCTAAAAGTCCCACCGAGTATTCTCACGCCTACAAAAAACGGGTTAGATTTTAAAGTCGAAAAAATTGTACCCTTATGGTTTTTTGGTGTGGATTTTGTGGACAGGTACTTATTTATTTTATACTTTTTATATGTATGTTGAATATGACTCGCTCCTGGCTCGATGGTCGCGACCACTACTATAGAAGCCACGACCGGCAAAAGCGGTGATAGTTTAACCAAGATTTCATTAGAAAATAGATAGCCACAGCTTTTGATGGAACTCAAAATATATTTGGATATACTTAGATAGATAAAAAAAAAACTTTATACGTAGTACGTTCACTTTTAAATTGTTTATCTAGATTATCTATTTATTTTTAAATTAAAAATATATCACAAGATACTTACATACATACATACTTTGCTCAAAGAATTGCCATTGCCATCCAGCGTGGCAATGCTGCCAGTCTTCTTGGCACACTTCCGCGGGGCAGCGATTTGGCACAAATTTTCCATTTATAGTTAATAATATAATTGTTAAATATAAAGCACATAATGATATTGAATAATAAAAAAAAATAATACTCACAAGATTTCAAATTCTAAACCACATAAATTGACGGTATCATTTTTAATGAATAGTAAATATTTTTTTTGTAAATTAGTTTTTTTTAGGGTTCCATACCTCAAAAGGAAAAAACGGTACCCTTAAAAGATCACCTTTGTCTGTCTGTCAAGATCCTTTTTCTCAGGAACCCGTGGAGGTATCAAGCTGAAATTCATATCAAATACTAGGTACTCAGGACAGTAGACCTGAGTACCATTGGAGTTGGAAAAAATCAAAATTCTTATATATATATATATATTCTAGGGGGGCTGGAAGTAAACTGACTCTCTTGAAGTACACCGAGTGATGTTTAGACGGATTAAAATCAAGAACATTTTTACCTCTACACGTTTTAAGCCTTGGCAGCGACCCATAAAAAATCCGCAGAAACCTACTTTTTACCGGAGGGTATTTGCAAAACGGATTATTGTCGGGACAATGCCTCTTTGCAGGATACTTCAACAGGCTTCAACGTCAGAGCTGATGGGATTACATAGGTAGGTACCTACTGAAGGTATCAGCGACACTTTTGACTATTGTTCAAATAAAAAAGGTAAGCCATTCAAGGATGTCAAAAGTGGCGGAATGGAAAGATGTATTATCGTAGGTTTGTTTTCTTGTAGGATTTAAACATAAAGAGATAAAATCTTATGGCGATGAAGAATTTGAAATTAATTGATTTGGATCATGAATTTGGATATGGACTTTTGAGGCGACAGTAAGGAGAGGTACCTCTACCTACATTCAGCAATAAAATTTACACTATACAAACTTTTTCAATTAAATCAAGACTTTTGCTATACTTTTTTCAAAGTTTCGTTTCAAAGTACTTAACCGACATAGCCCGAAGAATTGTCAAATTTAGTCGATGGTAGAACCGACGCCCGCTGGGGCAGAAAGGTTTTCGAACGGCGACCACGAACCGGAAGACGCAGAGTGGACAGGCCCCCCACATGGTGGACCGATGACATTGTGAGGGTCGTGGGAAGCCTTTGTCCAGCAGTGGACGTCTTTCGGCTGACGTGATGATGATGATGTAAATACCTACTATTTGTTACGTAATATTTTCTCTAATCTCATACTATAAAACAATGCCGCTGTATGTCTCAGTCTATTTCTCTTCATCGTAAAAACCACACAATGGGTTTTGATCGCAGAAACAGCGATAAGGGGAGGTTTTATATAAATTAAACCCGTGTAAAGCCGGGGCGGGTCGCTAGTATACTACTTGCTTGGTTTAAGATCAGTCGGCAGTGTGTAAAGAATTAATTACTAAAAAATAATCAGATAATTGAGTAGGTGGACATTAAAATAAAAAACCTGCGCTCACGATAACCTTACCTTTCATATATAGATTTTTCTTATTTTCTAATAATAAAAAAGTTGTACAAACAATATATTGAGCTAACGACGCTCTTAGTTTGGGGCTATCAAGTGTCCCGAAAGGTCTCAAATGTTGGACCGTACCTTTCAGGCTTAGCAAAGGGTCGACTTATTTTCAAGACACTTGTATAAAGACTATAATAGATACCTAACTGTAACCTCTATTATAGTTTCTTGAATTATTCTTGCCTATCTTTTTCCTGCGGTTTTACTCGGGTTCTTGAGTTGAAAAGTAACTTTTAGCACTCGGGAATAATGTGACTTTCTGTTAGTGAAAGAATTTTCAGTATTGGACCAGTAGTTCCCGAGATTACCTCCAAAATGTAAACAAACTTAACCTCTTTATAATATTTGAATGATTTTAATATTTTGTTTATGATATGAAAATATACTATAAGTGAACACATAAGTGTGTAGCCGAATCAAGCCCGGCTGGCTACCATCCTCAAGTCTGACGCTAAGCACCTTCCAGTGTGTTCCGATAACTGTACTTGAGAGCCAGTTCCCTTCTAGGCTTTATGTGCTTACCACCATCGGCCAAATCATTGACCACGGTGAGATTGTGGTCAAAAACTGGCCTATACGTAGTAAAAACAAAAAAAAACAGCCTAAAACATGAATTTCGTCTGTAACTTTGTGGATCTTTCGGACTAATATTAAAGCGTTAAGCTTTGTATAATAAAGAACTAATATAAAAAGGTTTTTCGCGTAACAAGTTTGCATGTTTGCACTAAACTTCTATGTTCTAAGTAGATTTGAAAAACTTGATGAAATGAAAATGATGTAAACATTGAAAACTTTTGCTTGTCCTACATTGAAAATGATTTCACCACATAATGAGGAATAACAACAAAAAAATCTAATTAGTCTGTCAGATAGATTATCAAAAAATATTGGATACGTATTTTTTATTTTGATCCGAAAACAAAAAATAACGAAGATACAGCGCGTTAAAATTTTCCGGTCTGCAAAAAGTGTACTAAAAAGTAGTTGTACGATGACGTCACAAGCCCCAATCCTGCACTTTGATGGGACTTATCTTTGTAATTTCTTATTGATTTGATAAAATAAAAAATATGTATCCAATATTTTTTTATAATCTAACTGACGGACTAATTAGATTTTTCTGTTGTTATGCCTCATTATATCTATACCTAACTAATAGTAAAGCTAAAGTTTGTTTGAACGCGCTAATTTCTGTACCTACCAGTCGGAGTTGAAACATTTTTTCATTATTATTAATTAAATTATCCCCAAAGGCTATAGGCTACTTTTTATCCCAGGTAGCTTTATCTGAGTTTGTTTAATTTTAAGCAGTAGATACCTGTTCACTATTAAGGAACTTCAATGGTATGTAATAATAGAGGAACTTGAATAAATATCAAAGCAATAATTAACATATGCCATGCTACTAACACTAAATATTGAATACAGTAAAATATACAGAAATTATTAAGGCCCTGTCCTGCCCTGCCTGGCCCTGTCGACTCGTAAAAACGTAAAAAAACGGATTTACAATTTACAATTTACTATTCTTTAAAAATGAATCCGTCAATCTGTGTGGAATAGAATTATTATTATAGATATTATAGAATTTGAAATATTTTTAATTTCAAATTAAATAGAAAATTAAGAGAAACATTAGCTTTCAAAGTGAATCAAGCGGTATGTTTATTTTTTTTATCTATCTAAATATCCAAATATGTTTTTAGTTCTGTCAAAAACTGCAGAAAGGTCTTGAGAATATCATACATATAATTTTTCATTGGAAATAAGTATATAGTAGAATAAAAAACCCCTTTTTAATAGACTTCGTGAGGTGACAGCACCTTAAATCAAGAAGGAGAGTGTCAAATATTGGAATCATAAATCGTGGAAAGGATTTCGCTTCAGTCTTGAATTACGACTTACCCAGATCCAGACATACGTGAAAAATGCTGAGAACCCGTGTTTTCTGGGACTCTTATAACACAAGGTAATAGACTCCGTCTCGAATCAATCGTTAAGTTTTAGGTATCATAGGATACCTAAAACTTAACGATCTCTCATAGGATCTTTATATTATTACCTTATGTACAGTCAGCAATATAAGTTTCTGAATACATCCTTTAAGAAACAACTGTAGACTGTATCTATCTTTTGAAAAGATAAAGTAAACTGGTAAACAGATGTTTTGTATAAATATCTACTAGCGTTGCTGATACCTGAAAGCTATAATCAATACTAATAATAAAGCAGAAGAGTTTGTTTGAACATTCTAATATATGGATCTACCAGTCGGATTCGAAAAATTCTTTCACTAATAGGAAGGTTCATTATCCCCGGGTGTTATAGGCTTCTTTTTATCCAGGAATGCGGGTATATTTGCGAGGAACAGCGAGTCTGAAATAAAAAGCTGAATGATTAAAGTCGATGGTCTACGGCGTCTATAATCAGGCTGTACCTACCTAAATATGATTGTTTGCTAACATAATAGTTCATAAATATATCTTTCCGCCCCGCAGTTTCACTCGCGACCCCCTATTATATCCCCTTAGGGGTAGGATTAACAAAAATCCTTTCTTGGCTGATACCTGCCTATAATTGCTATCTGTATGCCAAATTTCATCTCAATCCATCAATTGCAGTGCGTTGATAGATCAGTCAGTCAGTCACGCACGCTTTTCTTTTATATGTTAAAATTAGCGGATGCCTACCTTATAATATCTATCTCCATCGGAGTTTCCCTGCGAGATCGGATCAGAAATGATGAGATCCGCAGGCGAACCAAAGTTACCGACATAGCCCGAAGAATTGCCAAACTTAAGTGGCAGTGGTTCGCTCGTAGAACCGACGGCCGCTGGGGCAGAAAGGCTCTCGAGTGGCGACCACGAACCGGAAGACGCAGCGTGGGCAGGCCCCTTACAAGGTGGACCGACGATCTTGTTAGGGTCGCGGGAAACCGCTGGATGCGGGTAGCGCAAGACCGGCCATCGTGGAGATCCTTGGGGGAGGCCTTTGTCCAGCAGTGGACGTCTTTCGGCTGATATGATGATGATGATGATGAATATCTATCTGCATGTCAAAATTCAACGCTCGAGTTGTGCTTTGATATATCAGTCAATCACGTTTTAATATATTTAGACAACCTGAAACCACTGCTAATTTGACAATCTATCTTCAGGCTGGAGTGCCGTGTAAATTGTGACTACTGTGAGTGCCGTCCGGTGGGCGCAGCGTGTCCGTCACGCGTCCGGCTCGTGTCCGGACGCCTCCACCGCACACCGTCGTCCGCCCAACACGCTCACGGATATCAACAATTACACGATCATTTGACGGATCAACCACACTTATCGATTTAGTTTGCCTTATTAGTGACTAGCTGTCCCCCGCGGTTCCACCCGCGTTTCCAAATAAAAAGTAGCCTATGCAACCTGATCTAGATAAGGCAACATAATAATTGTCCATGGGAAAAACAGTTTTCTCTTAAATATATTCCAACATGCTTAAAAGTTTGTCCTTGTGCTTTATTTATATTTACTTCAGACGATAGGTAGGTAATTTCACAGGAAATTGTACCTATTCGTTTAAATCTATATGGTAAATCTATGGGTATCATCGGAATGCGAGGTATCAGTACTGTTTGCCCAACTGCTGGCTCAGTCAAAACCAATCGCTACTATGACAGAAATCTAGAAATTTTACTTGAAGTCTGGTACCATTACATAAATTTGGTGGTCTAATATCTATTTAACATGCATAGTCCTGAATGACTGTCTGACGGATCAACGCATAGCCTAAACCGCTGATCGTAGAGACCTGAAATTTAGAGGGTGTGTTCTTCGTATGAAGTAGGCATCCTATAAGAAAGGATCTTCCGAAATCCTTAGGGGTTGAAAAACTGGGACAAAGTTTGTATGGAACAACGTGATTCCTTGGTCCAATCTACTTCAAATTTTGCATAAACATTCTTTAAGATAATTGATGGAAGACGTGTTTTGTATTTTATTGAAACTCATCGCCTATCGGGGTTAAAAAAGGGTAGAAAGTTATTTTGGGGGTGATTTGCATCGAAGTTGATATCAATACTGCTTTTGAACTCACATAAAAGCTTGGTGCAATGCAATGCATATGACGAACAATTGGGATGAATTTTCTGTTATGTCTCATGACCGTCTTGGCAACAATCATGGGACAAAAGAAAAGTATAAATTAGATGTTACAACACTCTACATTTCTGCGAGTTAGTTGCAGCCGGTCAAATATACCCATTTGTATTTGAAGTATATCGAAATGGAAACCAGTATGCCAAATTTGGTACAGAAGACCAACCCATCAAAAGGTTACGTTTTTCCCAAGATCTTTCTTATGGTCACTTTGATGCCTACGCTGATGCCGATGGTGATAATAACACTGATCAGCGTCCAATAGCCAATCTAAATATATAAAACTTTTAACAAAAATTTGAACCGATATCATGGTACCGCAGATTTATTTCGCTTACTTCAAAACTATCATATTAGAGTTCCTAAATAGTTATTTTCTGCTTTTTAGTGCCTTTGAAGGCGGTCCTATTTTTTGTTAAAAGTTTTTTATTTTTCAATTTCGAATTTCTTATGTGTAATCAATGACTCTCAAGGTCACTGACCTAGGATAAGCATATTAGCGTTGTAGTTTCCATCATCGTTCCTATAACATTTAAAGAATTATCCCCTAACTCCTAACCATTAAGGAGTTGTACCTTCCATCATCAGCTCAGCAACATAAGATGATGACTACCAGACGCAAATATCTGAATAGCTTTAGAAAGTATGATGAAAAACATTGTAAGTGCCTATAAAATTTAAAGAGTTCCCTCGATTTGTCCAGGATCCTATCATCAGATCCATAGAACTTGTGAAGTATACCCTTTCAAACAAAAAATATTTTTCCAAATCGGTCCAGGCGTTCGAGTATTCGGGGAACATACAAAAAAAAAATATTCCGACGAATTGATAACCTCCACTTGAAGTTGGTTAATTGACTGACTGACTGACTGACTGATCGCGGGTGATATCGCGGGTGGAAAGCTATTTAGCATTCTATATTAAAGCTGAAAAGTTTATGAAAAACATTGTAAGTGCCTATAAAATTTGAAGAGTTCCCTCGATTTGTATAGGATCCTATCATCAGATCCTGACTTGGTGATCATGGGACCACTTGTGAAGTATATCCTTTCAAAAAAAAAATAATTTTCCTTATCGGTCCAGGCGTTCGAGTATTCGGGGAACATACAAAAAAAAGATTTCAACGAATTGATAACCTCCGCTTGAAGTTGGTTAATTGACTGACTGATCGCGGGTGGCATCGCGGGTGGAAAGCTATTTAGCATTAAATAATAAAGCTGAAAAGTTTGTTTGTTTGTTTGAACGCGTGAATCTCCGGAGTTACTGGTCCGATTCGAAAACTACGCTGTCGGCTGGTAGTTTAGCCATTATTTTGTCGTTGATGGCGTCAACGCTTATATTTCTGGCAGCTAATTAAATTAAATTGCCCTCTCACACATCCATTAATGTTTTTTTTTGGTCGATATTGGCTATATCCGGATATACTCTACAGATCAGGTCTTCAGTGTTGGTCACAATTTCACCAACGTATTTGTCAATAGCTATTTTTTTTATCTGATTCAGGTACTTTCCCATCCCCGATTAAATGGAGCTTTATTGGGAAATCTGTGCTTCCTCTACCCAAGTGACTCCTCATTTTGGTATACAGTTTCAATAATTCAACAGATAAGCAAGATTTAATAATATCTGATCTAGTTTCCCTAACAGGCAACGTTTATCTGAAATCACCAGAAAACATCAAAGTTATTCCACCCATGGCTATTTGTGCATTTTATAATTCTGAGAGTTCTATCGAAAGCCTCTAGATGAGCTCTATGAGTCATGTGCACTCATCCCATATTATTAGGTTTGCATCTTGTAAAACCTTGCCCAATGGTCCATTTTTACGTATAGAGCGTACGCTGTCTTTTTCAAGAAATACCGTAAGAGTCTGTTTAGAAGTGAAATGAGCCGTCCTTCTACCTGTCAATAGTAGGGCATGCTATCCGGATATTCGGATATCCGAATTATCCGGATATCCGTCGATTTTAATATTCGGATATTATTCGATTTACTATCCGGATAAAACGAATAAAACGAATAGTTACTTTATTAATATAGCATACTAATTTTTAATTGGATTACATCAAAATCACTCAAATATTACAACATTTTACATCGTCATTATGTCAGCTGAAAGACGTCCACAGCTGGACAAAAGCCTCCCCTAAGGATCTCCACGATGGCCGGTCCTGCGCTACCCGCATCCAGTGGTTTCCTGCGACCCTCACAAGTTCATCGGTCCATCTTGTGGGGAGCCTGCCCACGCTGAGTCTTCCGGTTCGTGGTCGCCACTCGAGAACCCTTCTGCCCCAGCGGTCGTCAGTTCTACGAGCGATGTGCCCCGCCCACTGCCACTTAAGTTTGGCAATTCTTCGGGCTATGTCGGTTACTTTGGTTTGCCTGCGGATCTCATAATTGCTGATTCGATCTCGCAGGGAAACTCCGAGCATAGCCCTCTCCATTGCTCTTTGGGTGACCTTGAGCCTTCTGATGCGACCCATCGTAAGCGACCACGTCTCTGCTCCGTAAGTTATCACTGGCAACACACACTGGTCGAAGACTTTCGACTTGAGACACTGCGTTATTTGAGACTAGAAGATATTACGTAGCTTCTCGAACGCTGCCCAGCCGAATTGGATTCGACGATTGACCTCTTTCTCGAAGTTGGACCTACCTAGTTGGATGGTCTGTCCTAGGTAAATATAGTACTCTACAACTTCGAGTGCAGAATTCCCAACCTTTACTTGAGTGGGTGCAACATGGACGTTCGACATGATTTTCGTCTTATCCATGTTCATATTTAGACCCACTTGTTGAGAGACTCTGCTGAGGTCATCGAGCATTGTACTGAGGTCTTCCAAGGTCTCAGCCATGACGACTATATCATCGGCAAATCGAAGGTGAGTGATGTACTCGCCATTGACATTGATGCCAAATCCGTTCCAGTCCAGAAGTTTGAAGACGTCTTCCAGTGCAGCGGTGAACAGTTTCGGATATATCACGTCTCCCTATCTCACGCCTCGCTGCAATTGGATAGGTTTCGAGTTTTGGTCCTGGAGACGGACCAAAATGGTGGCGTTCTCATACAAACACTTTAACACCTCAATATACCGGTAGTCGATTTGGCACCTTTGAAGAGACCTCAGCAGGGCCTAGGTTTCAATCGAATCATAGTCGACAAACGCTAAGGATAATGGCTGGTTATACTCCTCGGTCTTCTGTATAACTTGTCGCCGCGTGTGTATGTGGTCTATGGTGCTAAAGACTTTTCGTAAACTGGCTTGTTCGAGAGGGTGAAAGTCGTCAAACCTGCGTGCGAGACGGTTTGTAATGACTCTCGAGAACAACTTGTAAACATGGCTCAGCAGTGTGATGGGTCTGTAATTCTTGAATAGTTCCCTTTTTGAAGAAGAGCACCACCACACTTCTGTGCCATGCTTGCGGCGTCCGGCCTTTGAGTATGACGGAATTAAATAGTTTCTGAAGGGCCCTAAGGATCGGTGTACATTCAGAAGTTCAGCTGTAATTCCATCATCACCTGGCGCCTTGTTGTTCTTGAGTTGTTTGAGAGCCATTCTAATCTCGTACAGGCTGACGTCCGGGATATCTTCAGTATAGTGTCGGGTTAGTCGACATGTTTGATGTGATGATTCTGCCACCCTCAGTCTTCAGCTTCGTCAGTTGGCTCTGCCCAACAGAGAGATCTCTTGCACTTTAGAGCCTTTATTCTGCTCAATGGCCTCTTTAATACTGACTGTATTAAATTGGCGTGTGTCGCGAGTAAAAGACTTTGAGATCTGTCTGTTGAGCATTTCGTTGGGCGTCGTGCGGGGTGATTGACTATTGAGGGTGGATGCCGTCTCTTAATTATAAATGGTTGATGAGGCACTTAGCGTGCGTGTTTAAAAATGTTAATTAAAGACATATTTTTAAGTTGACTGATTGATTTACCCATTTCTAAGGGGGTATCCGAATTATCCATATTATCCGGATTTATTCGGATAGTGAACTGGAAGTATCCGAAATATCCGGATAGTAAAATGAGGCGGATAATTGCATGCCCTAGTCAATAGTGTAGCAGCAATAAATATCTGATGATGCAACAGCAATGGCTAATTTCGTTGACTTCAAAACTATCAGAGTAGAGTTCTTACATAGTTATTTTATACTTATTAGTGCCTTTGTGGTTTTTTTTTGTTAAAAGTATTTCATTTTTTAGTTTCTTATGTGTAATCAATGACTCTCAAGGTCACTGACCTAGGATAAGCATATTAGCGTTGTACTTTCCATCATCGTTCCTATAATATTTAGAGATTTATCCCCTAACTCCTACCCGTTAAGGAGTTGTACCTTCCATCATCAGTTCAGCAACATGTGACGACTACCAGACGCAAATATCTGAATAGTTTTAGAAAATATATGAAAAACATTGTTAGTGCCTATAAAATTTGAAGAGTTCCCTCGATTTCTTCAAGATCCCATCATCAGACCCTGACTTGGTGACCATGTGACCACCTGTATGTATAGTTTCCAAATCGGGTCAGGCATCTTCGAGTAATCGAGGAACATACATAAAAAAGATTCCGACGAATTGATAACCTCGTCTTGATGACAGTTAAAAATAACAAAAAACTGTTACCTAGGCGACCGCTGTCATCCATTGACAACCGCGTCGCATCGCTCACCCATGCTATACGTGCTCCCGCTTAACGTTCTTTTTATCATTGCTCAGCTCCTGAGGGTCGTAGCGTGATGTTCTATAGCCTATAACCTTCCTTAATAAATGGGCTTTCAATTGCAAAAAGGTTTTTCCATATCCCACTGGCAGATCCAGAGATTAGCGCGTTCAAACAAACAAACAAACAAACAAACAAACAAACAAACTCTTCAGCTTTATTATTAGTATAGATAGATTGAAGAACAAATAATGGGTCTAATGCACAGAGGTATATTACTGCGTATAGAGAAGCTATCCTAAGCAAAGGTCATGCTCGATTTTGATAATATTCGCTGCAGCGCTGAAACTATAAATTAGTCGTCTAGACAGTTTAAACACGTAGCCCTAGAACGCTTTTAAGATGTAACGCAGTTCGTGACCAAAAGGTCGAAAGCGCCTTGATTTTGAACGGAACATGTGACGTCATGTGTGGCGACGTCTCTATACGTCAGTGGTCTAATGTCACGTTTTATGTTTTCGTTATCGTTTAGCTAAGGAGTAAATGAGATAAGAATATGGTGACACGTTGCTCCGGCGCATGAACGCAATTCACCATTACATTATATTCATTGAAAGATAAATCACAAACACTTGAGTGCATGAACATGTCTAGGTGTAAATAGGTATATATTTTAGGGATGTATTTACAAAAAATAGGTATGCAGTATATCAGTTATCTGGTTTCCATAGTAGAAGCTCTGCTTTATTTGGGATCGGATAACCGTGTGAGAAGAATATACCAATTTATTATTATTCTCATTAAAATAATTAGGACCTGTAAATAGATATGAGTGAATTTCAAACTCAATCATTTAAATATTCGAACTAATGAATACCAGATGCACTTTAATCGTAATCTATGCCTACGGAACCGTCCCACGCTTCTCAAAAGATCCCCTAACTCTTCCCCCACTGGGAGACATTCACACCGACATTGAAGCGAATAAAATTGCGTTTCCTAATTGACATGCAGTTTCCCACCGTGCGCCGGACACGCGGCTCTTTGATACACCCTATATCGCATCACAACACACAATAACAACCTTATCACCACAAGAATAGAATCAAAACTTGCGTGCATCGATCAAAAACTAATATTCACTAAAATTAATAACGTTATGTGACCTGTGAATGCTGCTAAAGTTACTTTAAAGCAGCGCAATAAAGATCAATATCGATCAACAAACGTGATCATCAAAATTTGTGCAGCTAATATTACTGCAAAGTTACGTTTCACGCGTGTTCTATGTTGGTGTAATGAAATAGAGTTTAAAATACGAAATGCGGGTAGTTAATGAGGGTTGTTGGAAGCGCGGGCATAGGGCGTCGAGCGCTAAGGGTGGCGGCACACGGACAGGCACGCGGCCACACACTCCGCGGCCGACGGCTCACGCGCGCGCACGTGTCACGCCGCGATATCGAACGTGTGTTCCACCTTAGACGTAAAGTGTTTGTGCCCCAAGACATAGTGATGGAATATCATCATCGACACATGGATCCTTCGAGTTCGTCTCTGCAGACGCAGACGCAGTGGGGGTACGGAGGCTGGGCCCCGGCCCCTGCGCCGGCGCAACCTGCTCCTGCGCAGAGGAACAAGAGGGCGCACTCGGAGAGTGAAGACGATGCCTTCTCTGAAGAGAGCAGTAAGGATGCCACGTGAGTCTTGACATTATTTATGTATATACATTAATATGAGGACGTAAAATTTGTTAGTTTGTGTAGGAGGTAATCTCAGGAGTTACTAGTCAGATTATAAAAAATCTTTCTTTAGGTAGCTACATTATCCCCGCCTACCTATTATAGGCAATTTTTTAAGCCAGGAACGCGGGCGAAACCGCGGAAAACAGCTACTTATATATAAACGTAGAAGACTTGTGAAGTCTTAATAGTGACGATGTTTTTGAATAGGGTAGCTACTTTTTAATAAATGTCAAAACGATAGTTTATATGGAATTTTGTATGAAATATTACACTATGACGTCATAGTTTCACAGCATCAAATGATCTACTCTTAGTGGTTCCACTGGTAATTAAAAATCATAAAATACATTAAATGTACAACATACTTGATATTTCCACGTGTTTTTAGATGTTTTATGCATTGGTTAGGGTTTGGTTATTTATTTTTGACAGTGTCAACTACCCTATTGGCTATTTATCGTAAGTTAATTTCAGAAATAACCCGTTTTTCTATCTTTAAAAATTGTCAAACCTGAAATTAGACTTCTGTTTCATACATTTGTAGCACAACTAAATATTCGTTATTATAAAATTAACTTTAAACGAAAAGGGTCAAGGTTTTAAATCACATTTAAACAGTACTTATTTAAAACATATATGTAGATACATATGTGAATAAATAAACGAGATATATTCAAATAAGATTCTAATAAGAAATTAAGTAGGCGTAAAACCAAACAAAGTCCGTAATTAAGTAATTAATGATGTTTTACCGTAGCACCAGAATCGTAGTAATTTACGTCTCGTAACCGCGCTACGACGTAGCACGTGCTACGAATTACTGTAATTTATACTTGGTTGGTACTGTACTCTCAAGTCTGTTTGTTTTAATTTGTATGTACTAAAACAGTTAACGAGATTTTATATTAGTCAATTAGAAACTTGTTTGTATCATTTTATTGTAGATTTCGTTCGTCGACTTCTTGGAACTGTTTTATTAACGGTTTCAAAGACCTTTGCATTTTGCCCGTTAATTTTTTTTTTGTTAGGAGATTTTCAGCCATGATTTCAGATTTTTGTTATGCTAATATTTTAATCGGAAAATAATTAAGCTTCTTTAAGTACCTACTATACAACAAAATTAGCATTATAGAAAATCTAGACCGCTTTTCCAACTTGCCCGCTTCAAAATCCGTTACGTGGTTTAAAAGTATCCTATGTGTTAATCCAGGTTATAAACTATATGTGTTCCAAATTTCATCTAAATCCGTTAAGTAGTTTTTGCGTGAAGGAGTAACAAACATACATCCATACTCACAAACTTTCGCATTTATAATATTAAGTAGGATTGTCATCCGTCACCGTCCAGGTCCCCAGGCGGAGACTCCTGCCAGCTGATGACTCGCAAGCGTCGCCGAGGAGTGATCGAGAAGAAGCGGCGAGACCGCATCAACACCTCGCTGACTGAGCTCAAAAGATTGGTGCCAGCAGCCTGCGAGAAGCAAGGCAGCGCTAAGCTAGAGAAAGCAGAGATCCTGCAGCTGACTGTAGACCATTTGAAGATGCTGCATTCTAAAGGTTAGTTACATTCAAGCTTATTTTACCCCCTAAGAAGTTGAATTTTCAAAAACCTTTTCTTAGTGGTCCCTCCTTTCATGTTTCTAGAACATAGGGCGTATATATATATATATATATATATATGGGATTGTTTAAGGGATCCAGACACTCCCTTAGTCTACGCAGAAATGCCGATAACCACACGCAGCTCCGCAGGAATTATACAGGTCATAAATGGCTGAATGGATTTGGATGAAATGGGACACAAATATAATTCTGTTCTAAATATTATAAATACTATGGTGTTGTTCTAACATGATATAAGAGAAAGAGACGGGGCCTGAATTTTACAAGTCTAGTTCTATCTCATCTTATGAACTTTACTTGCATTATTCCTCTTTCAACATTACATCAATATTTTATTACAATAATTAATCCAAGAGAATAATATTACCGCCGTAATCGACTCACTTAATTAAAAGCCTAAAATAATTGTTATGTACTTATATTGTTAAGGAGGAAGCCGTAGCCCACGTATTGTTTGACTTTGTCCTTTAATTTCTTCGTAAAAGAAAATGGCATAATACGAGTATACCTGAAAGTTATTAAATTTCCCTGAAGTTTGGTCGCTTGCGGTTACATATTAGGATTTCATTCCGGAATTCTATGAATTTCGCTTTCCCGCAAAATGCCACGACATGGAATTTCTCATAATTTATCAGGCTAACATCGTAAAGGACGAGGAACCATTTTGAAACATATTTTCGAAGAAATACTTTGTTATATATGATTTATGGTGTCCGTTACTTATATGTATGTTACCAATTTTTCCGTGCCACTTAATTTTGTGGTCAACTTCAAGGGAAAAAAAGTTCATTTTACTTTTTCCCTTCATCTCAAAATTCCGCATAGCTAAACTTAATTGTTATTATATATATTCGGGATAATACGTCGGGTCGCGTCCACCTGTCAATCCCGGAAGCATGGGGACTCGCCCGCGTCCGTGGGAAACCCGGAACGGGCTCCCACTCCGACCTTGATAACCGCACGCATGTGTAAACAGCTCTGTGGTGACTTTGAACTAAATATATCAGCCGCGTGGCTGAAAATAGTGGTCGAATATTTTTTACAAAAATATAGATTCATTCAATATTTTTGTTTTACGTTCGTGAAAATATTTTTCACGAAAATCTAAAATAAAATGTAAGAGTATTTGATCTTATATTGAAAGTTCGTTCGCTTATGCTGATAGCAGCAACATACAAAAAAACATCTCAATGTAGAGTCAACATTTTTAAATTCTTGTTTTCTTTTTAAATTTATGCGTATTTTTTTAATAGAATGTTTTTTAGACATTATTTTTTATGTCACACTATATAATAAAATAGGCTTTATAACGATTATAAACAAGTTATTTAAAAAATAAGCTTGTTGTTTCCTGTCTCACCAATTTGGTTCAATATAATTTGAAGCGACGGTGACGTACAGAAAAGCTTGTGAGAGAGTACTTATGTCAAGATTGTGTTGCAAATTAATTTATCTGTAGGATCATATATCTATATCTTCTTTAACTATACTATACCAATAATAAAGCTGGAGAGTTTATTTGTTTGTTTGAACGCGCTTATCTCCGGAGTTACTGGACTTATTTGAAAAAAACTTTCACAAATAGGAAGCTACATTACCCCCAAAGGTTATAGGTTACTTTTTGTCAAACACAGGCCTATAGGTACATATTTTATGTGTTTAAAAAAAACGTAGAAAAAATATACACACCATGAAAGTAAAACTTCAACTAACCGGAAAGGAACTGTATTTAAAGACAGGAAAGCGAATCGAATTAACATTTTCGCTTTTTATACTTTTTTTATCGCGAAATACCGTTGCGAATGGTTCCTTTATTAATTTGGAGGAAGCGGAAACATGTTGTTTGGAGCAGGTTTCGGTAGGAACTTTGATTGTGGCCTTTCTGCTAATATAACGGACAATGTTTTTTGATATTTTTAGAAAAAAAAGCGGTAGGTACTTTTTTCTTTTGTACGATTAACCTGTACAATTTATCAACTATTGATCTGATTTCTAAAGGTATACCTACCTGTTTTATTAGTAACTAACTGTTCCCCGTGGTTTCACTCGTGTTCCCGGGACAAAAAGTAGCATACAACCTTCTCCATAACAGCCTATTTGCATGCCAAACACTGATCAGTTCAACGGTTTAGGCATAGGTAGGTAACAGTCAGACAGAGAGACAGTTACTATCGCATTTTTCAATAAGTATTAGTAATATAACACTAATAACCATAAATTATTGATTCTATTATCCTGTGATATTCTTCAAACATGAAACAAATTAAGAAAAGCTTAAGTAATATGTGCTTAGGTACTGTTGGAACAAGTAAGTACAATCGGGATCTTAAGGGCTGTCATATCGTAAAATTAAAAAAGTTTTATCCCCTTCGAACAGTAACTATAGCTTTAGCTTTATACTAAGATGCCTTGGGTGTTCATAAGCTACTAGAACCGTTTACCATCAGGTGAGCTGTATGCTGTGCTGACTCAGACGACCAGATAATTCATCCTACTGCTTTTTAACACATAAATATAAACAAGACAGATGAGTATTCATAAAAACAGAAGACATTTACAAACCCTAGCTTATAATTCCTAAACTATCATTTTCCTTCTCTAACACTACAAGAGAGAATGAGACAAAAAATAGATCACACAATCTAGCAAGTCACGGGTATCGGTTCATATCGCGCTTCCTGTTTTGTAGTCGTTTTTGTGAGCGCCAGGTGTCTGTCCGTCTGTTACCGTATCTACCAGGTAAACGATACTGTGCTGCGATCGCATTATGATTTATTTGTTGTTTGGTCAAACATATTGACATTATCTGGGAGAAGATTGAATAAATATTTAACTTTTATGAAGTCTGTTTGTGGTAACTTTTTTATTTTTTTGACAACGCGTTTGGAAGGTTTTTTTTACTGTGTGTCTGTTTATTTTTACTGGGCAAAGGCAAAGAATGCTTACTACCCACTACTAGTTAAAGAAGGCGCACCATAGCGTAAATAAATTAAAAAATACAGAAAGACATGTTATAACAATATCACCGTGGTCAGTGATGATGGGCCATAAGGTATGACATGAAGCATAAAAGGGCTCTCTAGTGAATAAAAGGGAATTAACCACGAATGCCTTAACTCGGTAAATAAAGTTCAAAATCACACCCTTCTTTATCGACTTATTCCCATAAGAGTTATGAAGTAGCTAAGAAACGGACGAAATTACATATAATAAATCCTGAAAATATAACACTATTTTTTTATGAGTCGTGTAAAAAGTATGTAACATAATTTAATCCCTTTAAACGAGCAATTCTTCTATATACATATACATAATATGAATCTCAAAAACGGCTCGAACGATTTTCATGAATTTTAGTATGCAGAGGTTTCATTTTGACAGGCCAGTTGGCGCAGTTGGTAAGAAGCCACCTATCGCGCTGCTGGTCGTGGGTTCGATTCCCATCCATGACAAACATTTGTGTGCATGAACATGTCTGTTTGTCCTGAGTCTGGGTGTAATTATCTATATAAGTATGTATTTACAAAAAAATTTTAATGTATGTAGTATATCAGTTATCTGGTTTCCATAGTACAAGCTCTGCTTAGTTTGGGATCAGATAACCGTGTGTGAAGAATGTCCCAAGATATTTATTTATTTTTAGAAAACGTCGTTTTAAAAAAAAACTTGCAAAGCTCAGTCAACCAGGTACTAATATTTAATTCTAAACATACAGTTATATGTACGAGTAGGTATTACGTCGGACGTATAACTACAACCGTCTCGTTTATTGGAGGCGTGCTCAAAGATAATTGTTTATGTTATAATTTACATAAATACATAATATGGAGACTTAGTTTGTAAATGTCATCTTCTAATATTATGAAGAGGAATCTCGAGAACTACTTCCAATTCTGAAAATTCTTTCACTAATGGAATTGAGTACCTCCTCCTTATTTGAAGTCAGTTAAAAACTTCAAATTTAATAAAATCCATATTTAACCCAGTTTGGAATCATTGAAGTACCCTAAAGTATTTTTTAGTTATATCAGAGAGATATAAAATCCATGTTGTAAAGATCCCCGAAAAATGCCTCGAGTCTGTGTATTAGGACCTAAATTGAATCATTAAGTTTCAAGTTTGACTCCTGTGAGGATTTTCCTTCTTACTGTATTATAACTTCTAAAATACGTTATGAAAGGTAATTTTGATATGAATGCCCGGAAGTCCATGATGGCAAGGATGCGGTTTGCTACCGGTGAGCAAGTTAAACTAAAACAGTAAAAAAAAATACATGTGCATCCATTCGGCGAACCGTGATAACCGCAAATTGGATCCGTGTGTAACCACAAGTTGATTTTAGTTCTGTTAAAATGAACATTGAAATGGAATACGGCGCTTCTGCCGTATTCCTTTTAAGGTGGAGGCGTCGGTTGGAGCGCGAAATTCAAATTTTATCACGTTCATCACGGACGTAATCAGTAAATATACTACCATTCTTCTCGCAAATAACATGTTGATAACTTACGACCTATAACACTGGCTGCAATTTGCAAAAAACGTGATAAAATTTGAATTTCGCGCTCCAACCGAAGGTATACCCTTAAGAGGAGGCTCTTCGCGAATATCTCCGTCCCTTACTAAACTGACGGAGACAAGCGAGACGGGAGAGACGCAATTTTAGGAAAAGATGGTTTTATGTTATTCAAAAAAAACTAAACCTTTTTTTTTAAAGTAAGAAAACTATTCCCTTTCTAATGGACTTTAAAATGTATGTTAATATTTTTCAAGTTATTTGGATGACACAAATAAGAGAAAAATGCATTCTTAGTTTTAAAAAGGGGCATATTCACGATTCTTTTCTGACGTTACTAATCAAAAATCCCAAATTTTTATTAAAATATTCTCCGTGACATATTCTCTAGTTTAACATATATTTTTTCCAAATCTCTTGGAACAAAGAATACAAAAATGGTTTTTAGAATCATCATTTCTCGTATAGCATCGCCTTAATTTGGAAACACCGGACGAACGGTTTGATTGACAGACAAATTTAGAATTGTTTCATACACCTTTAACGATAATATTAACTTTATATTATTTATTCTTTGATATTAAGTACATTTTGGAGTATTTATAATTGGAATTGGAAATTGAAGAGTTTTGTTGGGTTTGTTTGAGTCATTTTATCTACATTATTAATAATATGAAGAGGTAAAGTAATCTAAAGTACCTTTTTAAATTTTGAAAACAATAATTGAATATATTTTGTATCCTTTTTTGGAGTACCTACCCCTTAAAAACGTTCTATATGATGAAAATAATTGAAAGTTAATAATAATTATTTTTTGTGATTAATTGACTGTTGATTCTTTTCATAAGAATTAAGAAAAAAACTATATTCTAAGGTAAAGTTACATCAAGTAAATAGGTCACTTAATATAGTTATTTAATCTCAAAAAATAATTATTATTAACTTTCAATTATTTTTATAATATCAAAGACTTAGTGACATAATCAATTTATAAAAAAAAAATATATATATCCTAAGTAAACAAACAAACCATATCAGCACTCCAGTAAGCTAAATCAATCGGTAATCTGAGCTAATCATGTTATCAACCAGCACAGAGGCAGAGGGTGTATTCGCGCACTCTATCCACAGAGGGTAGGTCGTGGGAACCCTACCTCGTACCGAGTCCCACCCCGGCCAGAGGGAGTTCCCTCAGCGATTAGCGAGTTAATATCTGTGAATGTGGTGAATACTGATATCAACTTGGTCAATAAATATGTATTTGGATTAACAATACGATAATCGCATAAAAAAAATATTTACTGGGTGTTTTATATAGTGTAGTGTATGGTTCGAAGTTCATAAGTGCCTGAATAAATATGGTTTCGATTTGAGTTCAATACTCCAAAATACCCTGGTGAGAGCCCTCTGCTCTCGCCGGATTGTCCGGTAAGGTTGGTGCAACCATCAGAGACTACCAACTTAAAAAAAAAAAACTTCTTACATCATTTTGTAGTCAGCCTCTTCAGTACTAAGAGTAGGAAGCTATATAGAGAATTGTCTTATTAACCGCGAGTATTCTAGTAAAAAAAAAATGATACATTTACTAAAGAAAGTAATGCATAGATCTTACAAAACAATGAAAAGAACTAACGAGCAAACATTAGTAAATTAGCACAGACAAAATAAACATAGACAAAATATCGCAATGTAAAATTAATGTTACATCAATTATATTTAAAAAATGGATCATTATATTAAAAAAATTAGAAAAGAAAAAAAAACCCTGTAATCTACATTCGCATACCTCTATCACGTGTGTATTGTGCCAGTGACAAGCGGAAGCGACGCGGCCCGCTTCTAACGCAGAAGGGTTGTCACACCTGCGGGACAAAAAAAATAAAAAACTCAACAATCATGCCAACTGCATAAGACGGAAGGAAGGAGCGTACAATTAGTAAAATTGAGATATTTAAAAGAGACGCTTTTTATCAATGACAGTTTTATTTAATTTAAATAAATTGAAATTCCTTTTTTTGTGTGCTTCTCATTGCTTTTGATTAGAACCTTATATTTATTTAAGAGTTTTCAATAAATATGTTCCATCTTTATTTTCCTATTCTTTATAAACAATCAAAATCTTCCAATCCTTGTTAATTTGCAAAAAAATATATATCACAATTTGTACATCTGGAACGTTCGACTAGACAGTTTTCTTTCACCCTTCGCCCTTTTAGCACGGTGCCCCACAAACATAACCAAAAAATAAAGACCTCTAACTTATCAATGAATATTTTTTTTCCAGTACACTTCCTTAACAACATCAAAGGGGATAGCGGATCACCTTCAATTAGTTTTTTGCCATCCCTATCGGAAGACGTCCGGAAACTTAGGGTTCCCGTTACATATGCCACTATTTTTCTTCTCTCTCACTCTTGTATTGTATTGTCTGCTATCTCTGTCCAAACTTGTTGCGTAAGGAGGGTCCCGGTACACAAGGGGCTCGTGAATGGACTGGAGCAGTTTTTGTTTTCTTGATTTCGATTTCTCATTGTCTGGATCTTATTCATACGCAAATCAAAGTAACATCTGGCTGGACCATGTCAAACTACTTTCACTGAGAAAAACAAACGTCTTAAAGAACATTAAAAGTATATTTTGTCACTTAATGTCATATTTCCATCTTTCCAGGTCTCGACACATTTGCATACGACCCTCAACGCTACGCCATGGACTACCACAGCATCGGTTTTCGGGAATGCGCAGCCGAAGTAGCACGATACCTCGTCAGCTGCGAAGGCCTGGACATCCAAGATCCCTTACGGCTCCGCCTCATGAGCCACCTCCAGTGCTTCGCTGCCCAGAGGGAGTTAGCAGCTAAATCTGCGAATTGGGGCTATCCCCAGTACCCTGCTGCTCCTGTCGCTCCTCAGCCACAACACGGGTACACGGAGCTAGGGCATAGGCAAGACCTAGCTACCAGTACAGCAGCGACTACTGTTGCTGCTCCCACGGCGATCGCTGCACCGTTATCAGCTCCACCTAGCTACGCTCACTATCCTCCGGCCCCTCCTGCCCCTCCTGCGCCCCCTGGCCCTCACCCCGCGCCACCCGCACCCCACTACCCTGCGCCATACCCTCACCATCCTCCGCATCACCAGTACTCCCAAAACAGTTCGAAACCTTATAGGCCTTGGGGTGCAGAGTTGGCTTATTAATAGTGTTATAGTCATGTGGTCTAATTAAAATGTTGTTGACAGGGTCATTAAACCTATGATGCCGCTGTTGTGACCGATCTCAGAGTTTAAAAAGAGTCTTAAATTATATTTTTCGAGTCTGTACTGTTGTATCATAGTTATTATATATAAATATTTAATAAGTTGTGTGATAGCTATATATTATATTTGATAAGTTTATCCAGTCACTAGTTTATTGGGACCAAACGAGTAAGCTTTAATTATGAATTGTGAATTAAATGTGTCTTAACTCCAAGTAATGTTAAAATAAACTGAGTAAATGTTTATAGGAACATTAATTATGTATTTTCTATTAAAGTGATGACAAATATTTTATGAAGTGAAAGCGCGGGATTGAAATAAAAAGAATAATAATTAGTTTACATTTTATAGTATACATAGACGACGGTAATAAAAATTGTTACCTACATTTATGCAGGGTCAGCAACCCTTGAGTGTTGCAAGCGTTTTAAGCTATGGTAACCACATACCATTCAATGGGGCCTGTGCTTATTTATGACCCTACTACGTACACAGAGATTTAATGATTGACTATTTTTAGCCCTGTCTCATTTTATAGCTATTCAATAAACAAAAATAGATATACTTTCAATTGCCATTACATTTTAATTGACGTCTGAGTACGGTAGGTAATAGAATAAAAATAATGTTGGTCTATAAAAGAAAGTTTTCAATCTTTATTTTAGTCTCATATATTATTGATTCAATAACGTGTTCACTTCAGAATCCTCTGTAACAATGGTTGTGAAATAAACAAATAATAACTAAGAGCTTTTAACGCACGAGTGATTTTTGTAAAGCTTATTGGCTAATATCATACAAGAACGTATGTTTGTATATTTATGTAAATACGCGGAGAAAATCGCTTACGAAGAGATTAAATTATTTTTTAAATATTTTTTCACTTGTTTTTTGTTAATCAACCCACCTGTTGTACAACTATCGTTTGACAAGCCGTTGTTGGTCGTAAAATGTATAAATTAAGCGATAAGCATCGCACAGGTGTTGCGGAGTCGATCACCGCAATTAAAACTGTGGCAGCCCTAGCACAGATGTCCGCACAGAGGGCAACCGCGCATTGACAGAGGGTGGGAACCGTTTGTTTGCCATTTAAAGTGTGCAGTTATGCATTATTGAAATTATGGGTATGTAATTGTGTGACGCTGACGGTGTCTTGTGCAATGTTGTGGCAATAGTTATTGTAACATTTTTTTTAAGAGTATGTATTTACAAAATGACCGATAGTAACATTTTGGAATAAAAATTATTCATTTTGATCCATTAATATTTAAATTTCTATAATTTCATTTATCCAAAAATATTAATTTTGGATATTACCCTTTCAGTCGATTCACAGCAAAGTAGAGTACGCAGACATCCTAAAAAAAGAAAGTTTAGTAAATATTTTTTTGCAAAACAGTTAAATTCCAGCAATAAATGGCTATTTAAATAAAAAAAATACTTAGGGTCAAATAAAATAAATTCAATATAACATGACCGTCCCACTTCAATGCTCGTATGGGATATCGCCACCCCTGTGTTTCCCACGACATCCGTCCCGCTCGCTCGCGTCTACTCTATATGATTGTCCCACTCGCACTTTACTTCCGTAGGAAGAGGTGCAGGGTGCAAAAACAATGTTTTTATATATTCGTGTGTGAGCCGTGTGTCGGTATTTTTTAATAGTTAGGAAAGGTGTGCGATGGTCTTTAGTTTTTTTTTTAAACCATATCGAATCGACATTGTTTTTTTTTCTGTTTGTTGTAGGAATCTATGGCATAGAGCATAGATAATAAATTAATGAAGTAGGTACTCCATGTTTATATCATCGACTCTAATATTATTAATACGAATGTAACTTATGTAACTCTGTTTGTATGTTTATCACCTTTTTACGCCTACACCTATGAAGAAGGACATAGATTATTTTTTATCCTGGGAAAGTGGATGAAACCGCATGGGGTAACTAGTTTCCCTATATAATATCTAATAGATAGTTACCCTAGCTTGAAACGTCTTTAATACTTTAAATATGAAACGAAAATAGGTAAGGTAAATAAAAATTTCTAGAAAAGTGCGTACCTATACCTACATGTATTTGCTAACTCTCTCCTCATACTGACCTCGCTTTAATAGTTCCATTAAAATTCGAAAAACTGGGTCTCCTGAAACATGAAATGGATAGCTATTTGGAACAGTTCATTTCCTGGAAATTATCTAGTCTAGGCGAAAGTCGGTCGGACTCATTTTTATTTGTCATAAAATATATTTCACCATAAACATCAAAACTAAGTACTCAAGTAGTTTTAGGTAGTGGATTCGATTCCCATCGAGGACAAACATTTGAGTGCGTAACCAAGTCTGTTTGGCCTAAATCTGGGTGAAAATATCAACGTTGTAGGTATCCAAAGTACAAACTCTCATGGCGACATTCATAAATTTATTTTTTGTGCTGTTTTTCTTTATACAATTACTTATAACGGTGGAGCTAAAGCAAGATTTTTTCCATTTCATAATAATAAATAAGTGAACCCATTTTATGAAGCTATAGGTACAATTTCATCTCATTAAAAACCACAAGCACTGCTCAGTTTTCTAACAAGCATCCAACATTAGCAAACGCCCCTGGAGTCGCTCGCGTGGATGCTTACCGAACAATAACAGTGCTTTACATTTGTCTTTTTAAATTTCACAATAATTTTGTTGACCCCGAGGCAAACATCGATAAATATATCTAGACTCTTTCCTTTTTTCTTAAATAGTTAGGATATAATTTCTTGTGTAGATTTCAATGATCTTTACTTTAACCTGACAAAAAAGAAGGGTGTTATAAATTCGTAGTGTGTACCTGTGTGTCTGTCTATGGCATCATAGCTCCTGAACAGATAAACGGATTTTGATTAAGTTTCTTTTATAGTTAGTCGGGAATTATCTATATCTATACCAACTAATAATAAAGGTGAAGAGTTTGTTTGCTTGTTTGAACGCTAATCTCGAAAACATCTTTTACTAATAGGAAGCTACATTACCTCCGAAGATTATAAGCTACTTTTTATCCTGAGATAGCGAGTGAACAGCTGGTATTAATAATGGTAAAACTCTTCAAATGCATTAGAAAAAATGGCACAAGGTTACATATCTGCCTACCAGTGGCGAAGGGTCCATAGATTCATCATTTCAAAGCCACTTTTATATAAAATACACTGTAATTATGTATAAAATTATTGGTGTTTTTTGAACGGCTTACCCTCGCCATAATAGGGTAGTTGACACTATCAAAAATAAATGACCAAACACTAACTAATGCTTAAAACATCTAAAAACACGTGGACATATCATATATGTTGTACATTTAAAGCTTTTTATGATTTTTAATTACCAGTGGAACCACTAAGAGTAGATGATTTGATGCTGTGAAACTATGACGTCATAATGTAATATTTCATACAAAATTCCATATAAACTATCGTTTTGACATTTATTAAAAAGTAGCTGATTTGATATGTCAGTCAACTACCCTATTTCACCCCTCGCCACTGCTACCTACTATATAATATACATGCTGTATCTAGTTTAATCTTAATCTACGCTAAAGAGTCATAAGTAATTAATGACATTATTGTTTACAGATACTTAGGTACCGCGGAAAATTTTCGAGTTTTGTAATTAGAGATCAAATAACAAAATGTATATTATTCATTTCCGCTGACTAATAGAGTCACCGGAAAGGATTAAAGATCACAAGTATGTTATTCTTCAAATTTTGATAGAAAACATCAAAATATTACTAGGCATACAACAGACTTTAAGGCGATGATAGCTCAGTGGTAGTGACGTCGGATGCCGAGACGAAGGTCCCGGGTTCGAATCCTACAATGACCTTGAGCTTTCGGTGAAGGAAAACTTCATGAAGAAACCATAGCACGGTGGTAGGGTACTTTGTAGTACCCGCCTGGCTGGCTACCACCCTCAAGCTGAAAATCTGTCGCCAAGCACCTTCCGGTGTGTTCCGACAGCTGCACTTGAGAGCCAGTTCCTTTCTAGGCTTTGTGTGCTTACCACCATCGGCCACATCATCACTGACCACGGTGAGATTGTGATCAAACACAACCCTATACATAGTAAAAAAAAGGCAAATGTAAGTAGCTGTACGGAATATATACCTATATATAATACTTTTTTGTAAAAACATACTACATATATATGTATATAAATAGCTAACCGCCCCAGCTTCCGAGGGGTGCACAAATCTTTGAATTTCTCTGCTTTTTGTAGTATGATATGTGTATGTGAAAACTGCATTAAAATCCGTTGAGTAATTTAAAAAATCTAAGCGAACAGACTTCATTTTATACCGTGTAAAGATTGGTATTTTTATAGACAAATTTCTTCCTAGACAAATCTCTTGCCAGAGTGGTCGTGGTTATAAGTCTTGAGTGGCGGCTTTCGCAATCCGTCTCCATTCATTATAGTAGTATTCATATATAGTAATTATAGTAACTTTAGATAAAGCATGAAGCTATACAAAAATATTGACATGGTAAATAAACGAATTAGTTGACATCCAGGCGCCAGTACTTATATGATAAGTTTACAGTCTAGCTAGTGACATCTTACGTGACTTCTGACATGACTGTACAATAGATATACTATAAATTCTTGCTCGGTTCTTTAGCGAAAGCTCCTTTCTGGACGTGGTAGGTTTTTTTTCTTAAACGTAGCATACAAACTCGCACTGTGGCAATTTTTATTTTTGATAATAATGTTTGATTCGTTGTATTGTATAAGTCGGAAATCCTGAAGATACTTATTCAATTAAAAGTCTAGGTATCAATATATAATAAGTCTAGTATAAATATTTTAAAACATACTAAACTTTCGAAATTACCAGCAATAATTATCTGACATACGTAAGCAAACATAACAACTAGCTGTCGCCCTGCGGTATCACCCGCGTTCCCGGGATAAATGTTGACTATGTCCTTCTCCAAAAATACACTTTTGAGTAATCTGTGTGCCAAATTTCATCGCGACTCAGGGGTATAGTATAGAAATAAAAATAACAAGCGTTAATAACCACAAATCCGACATTGTTATATTTCGCCAAATATAATCCACATAATGAACTAAAATATAGTCATTACTGAGTGGCTAAACAAACACACAAACAAACCTGAAAAACTAGTTGTGGGATTTAGCCAGTTGCGACGCAAGCGCAAGCTCCATTGATGCGCCACAGATTAAAGAAACCTGTATTTGGAATATTGAGAGGGTATTGATGAATGGATGGGAATATGTAGCTACCTACTGTTACCACCATTATACAGGATGATTTTGAAAACAGTAATACTTACAACCAAAAAAATTCAGACAAAGTGTCTCGTACAAAAGTTTCAGTTCTCGACCAAAATGTCTCCATTAGCTGATTTTATTTTATAATTTCTTAGCTTACACAGGGCAGCGATCTGGGACAACTTTTCTATTTGTAATTTATTTTTATTATTATTTATATTTACACTGAATTAATGTGTCTTTCCAAATTTTACATGGCTCATAAACTTATATTAGGTATATTTAGGTACTAGGTATCTATTTTACCTATATTCATCTATATAATCTAAACTAAACTAACATTAACTATGTACATAAAAAAAAATATTTATATTTTATTTATGATTTAATTTATATTTAAATTTGTAAATATGATTTAGTTTAAATAGAGTTAACAGATAGCATTACAGGAATTAATGAAATAGGTTTTATTATTTGTCAATTCTTAACCTCAATCACTCAGATACAATAGACGTATAAAAACAACGAATGATCCTAATTATGATCAAATTTGGTATGGAGGTAGCTGACACCCTGGCTAGGCTACACATAGGCTACTTTTTATCTCTCGGAAACGCGTGTGAAACCGCGGGGTAGAAAGCTAGTAAGTATCATAAACGCATTCTCTAGCTAGGCGATCGCTCTGTAAAATATACATATTCAAATTATATCTATCGATATGATGGATCCCTTTAAATTTAATCAGATTACGATCATGTGAAGGTTAGTAAACTAATATTATTATTGCCAAAGTAAAGGGTGTCTTATTGTTCAGATATCGAAACCCAATACTTTCATTATAGTTAGACCCTAAGACGTTCAGTCTCAGTGGTAACCTGTTAGCACCCTTATATTGAATGCAAATGACACGGGTCCTTTGTGAGCTAGTACCCTTATATCTCAAATGCTTACGGCAATAGGGATGATGACTGGGTAAAAAATAATTAATGCTGTTTAGTCCGTCGGTTAGGTTTTAAAAAAATATTGGATACGTATTTTTTATTTTAACAAAAGAATAAAAAAATACAAAGATTACCTATGGCGCATCAAAGTTCAGGAGTGACGTCATCTCTCTGTAAAAAGTGTACGTGTGTAAGTGTAGTGTGTAGTGTAGTGTGTGTGGGTAAGACGTCACGTGAAATTTTAATGCACTGTATCTTTGTTATTTTTTGTTTTAGGAAGTAAAGAAAAAACATGTGTCCAATATTTTTTGGTAATCTAACTGACGGACTAATTCGATTTTTTTAGTCATCACCCCTTTTGGCTAATCATTGAGTACCTTGTAAGTACCTTAAATCGAGGATTTCAATAAAGATAGATTACCCATTGAAGTTATCGCCACTACAATACTAAAGTGGGCAATGTTGAGCGCATTGTATTACTACCACGTACTTAATTGTAGTGAAGGGAATATCGAGAGGGAACGTAGCTTCTAAAGACATGTGTATTCACTTCATTGATGAGGAAACAAATGGCCTGATACAGGAGTCTCCTGACAACTTTTTTTTTTCAAATACTGGCTTCACAGGCTTTTCAAATGAAAAAAACATTACCGTGGAATCAAATGTAGGTAAATCTGGGTTTTTTTAAGCATTCTGCTTTTTATAAAGACGCTGAAGACTACTTTTTGACGTCATTTAGAGGTTAAAAGAAAGTGGCCTCAAAACAGTAAAATATGCCTTAATTATGATTTTGGAATCATAGGTAATCTTTTACATTACATATCGAAGGAGGGGATGAACAGCTGCCCCTGGAAATCCCATCCTGCGGTACATACCTGTGGCCGATATTTTCTTTTACAGTATTATTGCTGGGCCAAAAGCCGGATACGCCCATACTGACGGACGGTACCTCCAGTCTCTACCCCAGATATTATAATTATATCCTGTACATTGAGATAATATTTTACTTACCAAGTTCACCGTAGGAAAGATGAAATGTTGTAAATATCAACAAAGGTCATTAATCCCCAGGTTATTAGATTGGAAATGGAAAATTAGTAATTACTTGTTGATGTTACATTATAACATGTTTGCGGTGTTGCTAGTCTGCTATTTACTTAAGGTGATGTACATGAAGTCTAAAAATATAGATAAAATAATAAATGAAAAATATATGTATGACATTCTCAAGAACTTTGACGGAACTCATAACATATTTGGAATACTTAGATACGTAAAATAGTAGTTTATGATACTGTTGCATAATAGGGGTTATTAACTACGAGTGTGAGTTTAAGTACCGAGCCGTAGGCGAGGTTCTTAATAGTATCACACGAGTTTTTAATACCTAATTATGTGCAGTATCATACAGTACTTTATCTAAACTTATAAAAATAATGTCATATAAAAAAAAAATTCTACCAACATTGCAAAAAAAAAAAAAACAATTTTTGTGACATATTTGGTCAAAATGATATGTGTAGGCAAAAACAATAAAATATACAGACACAATAATCATATACTTAATCAAATCCGTGTTGCCAACTCCCAAAAATTCTTACCTCTAAAGTTCAAGTTACAAAATTTGTGACATTGTCATCGTCAAATTGAATTGATACTGATTGATTATACTATTGATAGGTCCAAAGTGTACTTTAATAGAAAAAAAGTTATTTTATAGCATTATCTTGGGAACAACAACTGTACTATAATGAATCATTATACACGGGTGTGCCTAAAGTGGCTCATTAAAGTACTGATTTTGATTTCATAATAAGAACATTACGATATGAGAGTAGATAATAGTAGTTTATGATACTGTTGCAT
The DNA here is from genome assembly GCA_963555595.1 of Tethea ocularis. Lineage (NCBI taxonomy): Eukaryota > Metazoa > Arthropoda > Insecta > Lepidoptera > Drepanidae > Tethea > Tethea ocularis. The sequence goes on from OY741958.1 coordinate 14,013,537, forward strand.
AATAGGGGTTTTTAAACACGAGTGTGAGTTTAAGTACCGAGCCGTAGGCGAGGTTCTTAATAGTATCACACGAGTTTTTAATACCTAATTATGTGCAGTATCATACAGTACTTTATCTAAACTCATCTAATAATGTAATTTAAAGGTAAAAAAATCGATAATATTTTGTCATAAGTTTTCATGACTCACGGGTATCGATTATTCGTCATTTCCACTGCCGCCTCCACAATTTCAGATCCAAGTTTATTTCACCTTACTATCACTGCCATTTTACTCTCATTTTTGGCCAAAATAAAATATGTATGCAAAAAATCAATAAAATAAACAAACATTTAATCATCATGGCGCCCAAATCCGTGTTGGGAAAAACTCTCTACCGCATACGCGACCACAGAGTAAATTTGCATCTAAAATTGAATTGATACTGATTGATTCCTAATTGTTAACAAAGAGAATATAATACTAAGTTTAATTGTTTAGTCATGTCTGGCCACTTATAATGTTTTTTTCTTTATTATTTCGTTTGACAAGTTGATTGACAGTAATTGAAGTATTAAAACCCAAAAAACATTGTGAGTGGCCAGACATGTCCATATACTTGTACTTTCATGAAAAAAAGTTATTTTATAGCATTATCTTGGGAAGAAAACTGTGCTATAATATATTTTTTTAATTTCATTATACACGGGTGTGCATAAAGTGGGTCATTAAAGTACTGATTTTGATTTCATAATAAGAACATTACGATATGAGAGTAGATAAAAAATATTACCGCTCGATTCACTTTTAAAAGTAGTTGCTCTCTTCATTGCCTATTTAGCTGTTCCGCGCGGCCTCACTCGCGTTCCGGAATAAAAAGTAGCCTATAACCTTCGGGGATGATGTAGCTTCCTATAGTGAAAGAATTTTTCGAATCGGACCAGTAAATCCGGAGATAAGCGCGTTAAACAAACAAACTCTTCAACTTTATTATTAGTATAGATTTAGAATTCTAAACCAAATAAACACATTTTTTTAATGAGTTTTCACGTTGATTTTACCTCCGTCAGTCAGTGTTCATCAGAACGTAATGGAGGATGAAAATGTCATTTTACGATATGACAGCGTAAAGGTTTAAGCGTTAAATTCAAATTTTATTACGTTTTTTGCTAATTGCAGCTCAGTTATAGGTCGTAAGTTATCAACATGTTATTTGCGACAAGAATGGTAGTATATTTACTGATTAATAACAAAATTATTCATCAACATATTCCTCCAAGGTATATTACTGACATATACGACTATTTTATGAAAATGTTACGTTGATTGTCTACTTTATATTTTTGCCGCCGGGGCACGTAGTTGTTGTCAGACTAGAATATACAATGTTATTTATGAATCTAAGAAGTTGCGGATTCAGGAGTTTGATTTGGGAGGGTCTTGACCCCGCTAAGGGTAAATAATGGTGCCAATTCTGTTGTTTACAAACGAATCAAATTATATCTCTTTCTAACAAATAATTATAAGAAATGGATGAAATATATTTTTCTGTCAGATTAGTCCGAACACTTATTTCTGCGCGATCTAATGACTACTAGAATTACGACGGCATGAACTAATCTGACAGCATTAAAAATGTTCTTACTTCTTTCAGTAATGTTTATTTGAAAGAGAGGTGACGTTACTAATATCAGTTAAGGGTGTAACTAGGGTCAAATCGCGAAAATACGCTGTGTTTAGACAGTTTTTTGACGAATCCTTTCGTCTATTAGTCCTACGAAAATTATATGTTATTGTTTAGTTCATTGTTTCAATTGTATTGACTGTAAAATTGAAGTCATCACTGAATTTGGAAAAGAAAATATCCTATCACATGTTTTTTTTTTACAATTTGTATTTGTTGAAATTATTTTTATATTAATCATTTTAAAGTAATAAATAAAAATCAAGCATAAACCCAGGATAAGTTCCAAGTTTAATTTAACATTTGTTACGGGAGGACGCAGATTCTATTGGGGGAGGCTTGACAATATCCAATACTGACTCTAGGCTTTTTTTTTAAGTCTATAATTACAATATTTACAATTTATTTACAACAAATATACATACTATATATAAAAAATTTCCTCGAGGCGGCCGCTGCTGCCAATCAACGGCAAGGTTCCCAGAAGGCTGGCAGCGTTCCCTCTTTGTATGGCCAAGCTAACGCGTTGGCGGAAAAAGCTCCCCGCCCGCCGGTCCCCTGTGACCTCAATTAAATTTGAAGATAATGTGCGAGAAAATCTAGGCTTGTTTTATATATTGCTGAGATTTTTTTTTCGGCTTTCTTAGCAATGCAACTACCTATTCATAATTATGCCTGCTATAGTATAATAAAAAAAAAAATTCCTTTTGTGAAACCACATTATATTATGTTACTATACCTACTTATCCTTATGGCTTTCTAAAATGGAAATTAAAAGTCTTTTTATTTCAATTCATATATTTATTATGAAGTGCTTATTACAAAAATGGTGATCAATATGAAAATCGTGACAATACCAAGTAATATTTACAGTGAAATGGACTATAGTAAAATTTACAATATTGAGATCAGTAACAAATAAATATAATTTGTAATCACATTAAACTATAAATAATCTTATATCACATACACTTTGGTTATTAGCTAAATATATTTACAGAGAGGCTTTCAAACTGTTTACACCAATCCAAGAAAACTAGCAATATTCAAGTCTGGATACTTTACTGGCCACAAAATACATTTAAGTTCAAAGAACTCGAGCATTCATTAAACTTTAGACTCTATTCATATTTAAATAAAGTAATAACTAAATTATACAAATAGGTATCTTAATTTTAGCGTACTCGTACGTAATAAGGTATATGCATGATATATATTTTTGTTGCTTTACTAAAAGCTCGATCATATAAGAAGCAGTAGGAAAAAAATATTTCGGATAATTATAAAAATAACTTAGATATAAGCCATCAAAGATTTATTCCTATCTCTTTCTAGTAAAACAGAATTTAGCATGGAGTTTATATTATGGACGTCACATACTATGTCCGATCTCTCAGTCTAATCGCTGTGTAATTAGTAGTTTAAAATGCTTATTATCTTCCGTGTTTCTTGGCCTTAATTAAATTTTAATTTCACTTTTTGAAATCTTTTTTACGGTATTTTCATATTTTGTTAAGAAATGCGTTAAAAAAATTCATGCATATTCCCTATTCATCAATGTTTACCTACACAAAAAACCGAAGAAGATTCTAAAACATTCTCCGTAAATCTATCAATAATATTTTTATTCGCCACTCTATTCCACAGTCTGATTCAAGGTTGAATCAGAAAGATATTGTGTGAGTACCTAATCAAAGATTCGTCGAGTGCCTCGAGAACCAATCACTGTCCAATTTACAAAGGCTACCAGCTTTTTGTAAAATATTGTCAATCCTAATGGAGGCAATCAAGATAAAAAAATATAATGGCAATATAAAAAGTGTTCAATTTTCTTTGCTCAACTCTAATTTGACAACATTTGTCTAATTATGCCTAGGTTATATTGATCTTAAGTAAACAGACCAATTAAATAAAATATTTCAATCAAATCCGTCTATTCTGTATTACAAATTCGTTAGGCGATTAAATGTTTTAAACAAAACCAATCCTATATCTAGATATAGATATAGATATAGTACCTATGTATCTATAACAAGATATATTTTAGTCACAATATCAATGGATAATTTTGACTTCTGAATGGTCTTATTCCGTATCTCATCTAAATATATGAAAGGAAATTGTGACTGACTGACTGATCTATCAACGCACACCTCAAACCACTGAACGGATCGGGCTGAAATTTGGCATACGGATAGCTTAGGTATCCGCTAAGAAAATTATTTTTGAAAATTCAACTCCTAAGGGGGTAAAATAGGAGTACGGAGTGAAACCGAGCGCGAAAAGCTAGTTAGACTATATTTATTCATAAAATAGAAATACGGTCAAGTATTTTGTACGAGATCGCTCGCATGCTGCCCTCATTTTATATGTTATCATTTATGTCTGAAAATTAAATAATATTTACATTTTTTTTGCTGAGAGTACTAAAATTCATTTCAATACACGTATCTCATAATTATAACGTACTAACTAACTCAATGCTTTCATTGATTAAATTCTGCGTCCTTTCATCTTCGTCCTCATCTCCTATATCTCTATCTGCTTCTGTGTCGTCTAATAAGGTGTATTCAGTGCGGATACTGCTGCTGTCTTCGCTGTCATTCACGTTAAAATACGTGACAGTTGCATAGCAAACTCTAGCATGAGTTGGACTGCTTCTTGACGAGTCGTAAGCAGAATCTGAGCGAGCGCTGTTTGTATTAGACTCGTTTGTGCCGTAGCTTTCTAGGCTGTCGATTCTGGAACTGTTGTAGCTGCTGTAATAAGATGTGTTCTCGTAGGATTCATTGCTGGCGACGTGTAGAGGTGGAAGGGAAGCGCGGCACGCGTAGAAGCGTTGCAGATCGATTTCGGAGCGCGCGTCAACCGTCCCACTATAAGACGGCGAGCGAACGAGCGCGGGCGAAATACGGTTACGTGTGTTTTTACGGTTTTTGCTCCTTTTGAACAGTTTGAAGGCCTGTGAAAGAACAATATTGTTAATAATGGAAATTATTTATGTTACCAACTTAAACTATTTGCTAATAAGATGGAAAGTCAAGTGACACAAACTGTTTTGTTATTCAAATAAATTTCAATGTCATTGTTAATTTTATTCCTAATTACCTTACAAATAATTCGTTTACGTGAAAAAAAATTATAGATATAAAATAACGAATTTTATTTTAAGTACCGACTTATAATAGAGTAGTGCTACGATAGAGCAAGTTAACTTAACAGAACCCATTTTCTTATGATGAAGGAGACATAAAACCAATAATAATAAATTATGGGCTCATCGTCTGATATAATAATGACGTAAGCCTAAATAGTGACGTACGTAGTCAAGATGTATGTTACCTATTGCGAAGATGATTGGATTGAGGATTATTAAATATTAGGTCTTATAAAATGAGGTAATGTAAATCAAAACTCATTATTTTTTTATTAAGTTTCTATGATCCAGTTGACATATCGCCAGGGAGAGAAAAGAAGGTAAATACTACAAAAAATATTTTCTTGTCTTCCACATAATTAATCGTCTTTTAGGCTTCAATTACCTACTATAAAATATTTTCGTTACTTTATGTGGGATTTTATTAAATAAATAAAAATTTTAAAAAAAAATGTTTACTTATTTGAGTATTAGCTTTCTGCTCCCCGGTTTCACCCCTATTTTAACCCCTGAGGGGTTGAAAAGTCATTTCTTAGCGGATATATACGTCATAATAGCTACCAGTATGCCAAATTTCAAGTATTCTTAAATGTAAAAATTATAATGAAGTCTCACTGACTGGAAAATGGTGCCGATTCTGTTGTTAATTATCTAAAATATTTTTTTTTTATTAAAAAAAGATAGAGGATATTTTAAAATGCCTACGACTACATTCAAACAATCGTATTAATTTTACAGTTGGCCCAAATTATTTATTTTTGCCTTTTGCGGTCGAGACCACTTGGGGGTCCGAGGCTCGCCGATTTTCTCGAACATTATCTTCAAAATTAATTGAGGTCACAGGGGACCGGCGAGCGGGGAGCTTTTTCAGCTTGGCCATACAAAGAGGGAACGCTGCCAGCCTTCTAGGAACCTTGGCAGCAGCGGCCGCCTCGAAGTTTTTTTTTATATTTGTTGTAAATAATTGTAACTATTGTATATTATAGAATAAAGTATTTGACAGTTATTTCTACTATTTTTTCCTTCAGTTTCCTCCATCCTTTTTTAAGTTTATTGTGAGACTACATAACTTATTAATATTGTAAAAACATCGTTTGTAAAAACGGGTAATAAACCCATAACGTATTCTAGCGCATAATGTCGTGCGTGAGCTGCTGACGCATAGAGCTCGCTACTTAGATACTTAAGTAGTTGACACTTAGTTAATTATTCCATGCTAATACTTATAATAATACCTATATGACAAATGTACTGACAACAGTCTTACATAGTATATAAATATGTATCTAGTGTATATGTCACCGGAAATGTATGAAATATAGGAATTGTATACAATTCCTGTGTATTTCCCCTAGGAAATTATAATTCAATAATGATACTTGGAAATATATAGAAACTATTGAAAAAAATAGGTTGGAGTTATTTTTTTTATTTTGCATAGAATAGCAAGTATTCGCACAAAAGTACCTTTCACTTACAACCCCCCAAATACCGCTATCCTTACAAATATACCGAATGTAGTACTCCGATAGATATTTAGGAAATGTATACAATGACGGACTAGATACTTTTCCGTTAACATATATACTCGATGAATTAACGTTGTAGCACATGTCAACTCGGAAAGGGATCGTCACCGTATCGCCTCACCATCAATCAGGCGTCAACCTAACGTAAGCACGTAACAAAAGCGGATCGGCAGCTCCGGGAGTCGACTCGGCTACTCGGAACGACGAGCCGTAAGCCGTTCGAGAGCTTGTCCTAAGGCGAGGCGATTATGTTACGTTTCCGATTAGTGAGTGTTGCAGTAAGAGTTTCATACAAAGAATACTAAACGGCTTGAGTTGATACGGTGACGATCCCTTTCCGAGTTGATGTGCTAAGACCATTAGGCGTGAAAAGGTAATACATACAGTTAATATAGCATTTTAAATATTATTATATGGCTTACATTAAAACAAGTGTGCCCATAATTTGATACAAACGTACCAAATTTTTTTTTTGTTGCTAATTTGGTAAAATCCTACAATATTAAAAAAGCTAAATTCCATGCATACCGATTTTCAGAAACGTTGTTAGTCTAGTTTCAGTTTAAACAAACACGTAAAGCCGCGGAAGGAAATCAAGTGATAACATACTTAACACACTCTTGTTGTGTAAGAGATATTGTCCAATTGAGGCCACTGATTCGAGTGCCTAATTTATCTAAACTACGATGACACGATACGCTTTTATTATACAGATAATTTTATTTACACAGATAACACATTCAAGGATGTACTCGATTGACAAATCTCGCTTCTACAAGGTACGTACGTGCTTAGACCGAATTCACGAAACTCAATCTCACCGAGTTCCATCATGTGGTCGAAGGTGGTGCTTACCTACACGAAGCCTAGAGGGGAACAGGCTCTCAAATTCAGCTGTCGTATACCTAACACACCGGTAAATGCTTAGCTACCGAGATTCAACTTGAAGGTAGGTGGTCAGCCAGGTGGGTTCTACAACGTACCCTGCTATAGTTTCCTTCACCGAAAGCGCAAGCATATTGTCAGATTGTACTATAAATGTAACCATGCTGAGTTTCTTGCCAATTCTTCTCCAGATAGCTGGTAACTGCAGTAGCTTGGAGCTTCAAAAGTATCCTCTTAGCCTAGATAAATGGCTTTGACTTTAACTAACACTAAATTATCTAAAATTAAGAGCAGATTTCAGACAAATCCTTAGTGGATGCTTACACTCAAGTAATGAACCCTCCAAATGTCAAGTCCCAAGGACCAGCTGTATGGGCCATGCATTGAGTCTAGGACTCTGAATTTTATACATACAGTCAAAGAATAGGTATAACTTGTAACAGTCTTCTCAGTGTAAATGTATTTCCGAACCTACAGTATTATTAATTGCAACGTTAATTATTCCTTATCAGAGCTTAAATTTAATAAATGAGTTTTGGGTTCAGTTGTTATAAATTACAGCAAAGATAAAGACTTCTTGCAAAATAAAGTGACTAAAGTACAAAAACTAAATTATGCTTACATTAGTTTTTTTTCTATTGCCAATGTAGCATCTTTAAATTGATAATCATAAATCGCGTCATTATGCAAATTAGACATAATAAGAAAATTGGGGGTTTTCACAGTGACGTCAAAACTACGTCACCAGTCACCGTCTCCGACTTATTGCTTAACCCAAGAGTCACACCACTGCGGAAATAATATGTAAAAGGAAAAGGACACACATACGTAATTGTTAGGTATTTTTAATTAGAAATAATGACGTCAAAGAATACAAACAATGATAGTAAGTGCCTTTGATACATTGCCGGAGTCTTCTCAGTTGTGTATTATGACGTCACGGGAAATTATAACGCACTGTATCTTCGTTATTTTTTGTTTTCGGAACTATAGAAAAAATATGCGTCTAATTTTTTTTGGTAATATAACTGACGGACTATAATCAAATTTTTTAGTCATCATTCCTATTACTATGAAGGGTCATTTTTAAGTCCTTTGTGTAGAAGTACTTTTATATAAACAACTTTTTTGACTATTAAACCAGCTGTGAAATCACGAAAAAAATATGAAACTTTTCATACATTTTGACCGAGTAGATACGGTTTATGTTTTGTATGAAAAGTAACAATATTTTTTTTCGAACCTATAAATTAACATTCATCTTAAGTTATCATTTAAAAGTTTTAAACTATTATCATAATAAGAAAATTAGACTGAGGCTCCAGAGTTCGGTCTTCATAGAGAACAAAGCTTCTAACTTTACCTACTTTAGAGTTTTAAACACTTTGTTCAGAGACGTCAGTCGTCAAGTCAAATAAGGATTACGTCAAATGAATATGAAATTTAAAAAAAAAACTTCTATGTTTAAAAGTCTATTTTGCTGACTTTCTTGATGACTTTGGCATGACTTATGGCATAAAAACATCCCCCTATTGTGAATTGGGGTGAAAGTTCTGATATGAAAGGTTAAAAAAAACTAACACTTTCATCGAGCGAGATTGATATCTTTTAACCGACTGCGGCGAAGCCAAGAAAAGTAGGGTTATGTGATTGACCTGTACGTATATGTATGTATATCCGTCCCTATGTTTCCTCGTAACTACCAAAAGGCTGAACCGATTTTGATGTGTTGTTAGATTTGTCTTAATCGGAATTCCTATAGAGTGAGTATCAAAATGAAGGATAGACATAACCTACCTATATAAGTATGTATTTACAAAAAAAAAGTAGTATATGTAGTATATCAGTTGTCTGGTTTCCATAGTACAAGCTCTGCTTAGTTTGGGATCAGATAACCGTGTGTGAAGAGTGTCCCAGGATATTTATTTTATACCTACTTTTAATATTAGTAATAAGTTTAATAATTAATGAGGAATACCAACAAAAAAATCTAATTACTCCGTCAGTTAGATTATCAAAAAATATTGGATACGTATTTTTTATTTTGATCCGAAAACAAAAAATAACGAAGATACAGTGCGTTAAAATTATCCGGTCTGCAAAAAGTGTACTAAAAAGTAGTTGTACGATGACGTCACAAGCCCCAATCCTGCACTTTGATGGGACTTATCTTTGTAATTTCTTATTGATTTGATAAAATAAAATACGTATCCAATATTTTTTGATAATCTAACTGACGGACTAATTAGATTTTTTTGTTGTTATTCCTCAATTTAATTCCATAGTTTAGCTAAAAATAATGTTTTTTTTATGGCAATTAACAGTATGCAAATAATAATGACGCAGTAGACCGTGGAGGTGAACTACCCAGGACCGTGGGAACGGGGAGGGGTAGATACCACCACCACCTGTTTGTAACAGCTACATCATTTTACATAGTACTATTTATTACTTTACAACTTTAAAGAAACCAAGCGTAACAAAACTTATTTTTTAACCTCCTTCAAAAAAAAGGAGGAGGTTCTCAGTTCGGTTGTATGTTTTTTTTACTTTGTATTGTCCTGAGTTTCACCACAATCTCAATGCGAAAGTTTGCGAGTATGGATGTATGTTTGTTACTCTTTCACGCAAAAACTACTGAACGGATTTAGATGAAATTTGGAGCATAGATAGTTTATAACCTGGATAAACACATAGAATACTTTTTATCCCGAGAAAACATAAGATCCCTTGGGAACGCGGGTGAAACAGCGGGGCGGAAGCTAGTTATTTTATATTTTCACCGTATTTTTTTTATACTCAATGCTAACTAAATAATTTACTACGTACAAAATGCTAGTGATCACGTTCCCAAGTCGCGTTATACAGTAAGGACCTTGACTAGAGGGCGGCGCGGCGGGTGGCAGGACACCGTGACCAAGAAGTCAATGACATGGAAACAGCGCTTTGTCGGAACTATGCGGAACCCTTAATTATAACTAAAATGTACCCTCATAAGCAAGTTTGCATGGATCATTTTATTTGAAGATAGTTAATCACTCACTGCTATAATTTTTATGTTATGGTCATTTACCTACATAGATTTTTTTTTTAATGAAATTTACATTTCTGAAGTTTAGCACAAACCTTTAGTTGCACTCTAAAACGTAGTGATGGGGACTTTTTATCCCTCGGGAACACGGTTGAAACCGCGGGGCGGAAGCTAGTTTATTAATAAATGCTTAACATTCTTTACTAAAAAGTGAGAAAACAAGCAAAAATGGTAGGATTATTAATGTTATTTAACTTTGACAGTTCCTCGTAATCTGATTGCCCTGTCTTAATACTAGTTCTATTAAATAAAGCTGATTTTCCGGTAAGTTTTGTCTATAACGTAAACATTATAGGATTCAATAAAAGCAACTAGGTCAAATAGTTTATCTGATACCGTAATAATTTGCTTTACTTCGCTTCGAGTACAAAATCCAACGTGCGTTTGACAACTGACTCTTGGATCTTTTTTTACCTTCTTAAATTTTTTACTACTTTTATTTTAAAGCGCATCGTCTTTTACCTGTCGCTCAGCAAAGCAATTCATATGACAGCCTATACTATATACCTTCATATAAGTCCTAAGCAGAGCCCGTCCCACAATTTTTGAACTGTTTATTTGTACAATAATTTCTTCATTTATAGCCCAAATAATGACTGAATGGAATATTCATGTGTCAGCATTTGTGAGTTTTACGTCGGCAATTCAATATGGATTCCACTTGTAACCTACTTATAACAATGGCACGCAATTCTGCTTTCAATTTAGAATTTTCCATACGCAGCTAAAATATATAAAACCTATTTATTATAGTTTTTTAAATAGCTAACGAATTGATTAACGAACGATTGATTATTTCCAAAGCCAAGGATGAACCTAAGATAGTACATATATAGTTTGTCTTTTTAGTTGTAGTAAAATATGTGATCGCAGATAAAACCGCAAGGCGGAAAGCTAGTCTTCTTAATAAGTCTTCTAAGTAAAAAAATAATCTATATTATTTAGGATTTATATTATGTGCACCAATCAGATCAATTGAACACCGAGAAGTGGGTTAAAATTGATTTGCATATTTCGACCTTAACAAACATACACGGTAAGTTAAAATAAAATCTTGTAAAAAGGAAAGCGTGACTGACTAACTGACTGACTGACTGACTGATCTATCAACGCACAGCTCAAACCACTGAACGGATCGGGATCATTTGGCATAGATAGTTATTTATGACGTCCGCGTCCGCTAAGAAAGGATTTTTGTAAATTCATCCCCTGAGGGTAGAGAGGATCGCGGGTGAAATCGCGGGGTGGAAAGTTAGTTGAATATAATGAGAAATAACAACAAAAAAAGCTAATTAGTCCGTTAGTTAGCTTATCAAAAAATATTGGATACGTATTTTTTATTTTATCAAATCAATAAGAAATTACAAAGATAAGTCCCATCAAAGTGCAGGAGTGGGGGCTTGTGACGTCATTGTACAACTACTTGTTAGTACACTTTTTGCAGACCGGAAAATTTTAACGCACTGTATCTTCGTTATTTTTTGTTTTCGCATCAAAATAAAAAATACGTATCCAATATTTTTTGATAATCTAACTGACGGACTAATTCGATTTTTTTGTTGTTATTCCTCATTGCTTTCTACATCTTATGAAAGTCTTTATGCTATAAAATGGATAATTCTGAATCAAAATACGTATGTACCCGAAGGTTTATTTTTCAGGTCAGATTAAAATATCTCTTAGGTTCATTGCTCAAATTAATATAAGAATAGCAAGTATTTCAGGCCGTATCATATTATATACTTATTGTTAGCTCAGAAATATCATCTTCAAAGGTGTATTTGATGTACCCAAATAATTGAGAATGGCACCACTTTGGTCTGGACCATTTCAGAAAAATATATTTGACCGAGAAAAACGTGTGGGCGTCATAGAATTATTTCATAATGAAACCTAAAGCAAACAAAGCAACGCTCTTAGGGAAATATTTCTTTTGAGTACGTAATACCTACTGAAAAATGGTGATTGCAAAAGTCTATATTATTAAATCGGAATTCCTGTCTCGTTTACGTACGTGATTTTATTTTAATACTAGCGACCCGCCCCAGATTCAATGGGCAGTTGGGCACGGGTGCAATGTAGGTAGATAATATAATATTCCCCTAATAAAGAGGAACAATACCATCATACATTATTTTGTTATATTACAAAAGAATAAGACAATATTTAAGGCGATGATAGAGTGACGTCGGATGCCGAGACGAAGGTCCCGGGTTCGAATACTACAATGAGCTTGAGCTTTCGGTGAAGGAAAACATCGTGAGGAAACCATAGCACGGTGGTAGAGTACTTTGTAGTACCCGCCTGGCTGGCTACCACCCTCAAGTTGAAAATCTGTCGCCAAGCACCTTTCGGTGTGTGTCCGACAGCTGCACTTGAGAGCCAGTTCCCTTCTAGGCTTTGTGTGCTTACCATCATCGGCCACATCATCACTGACCACGGTGAGATTGTGGTCAAACAGAGGCAATACAGAGTAAAAAAAAAATAAAGAGGAACAATTCCATACATTATTTTATTATATTACAAAAGAATAAGACAATATTTTTATATGAAAGGACGTCCAGTGCTGGACGTCAGACTTCCAACCCAAGTTCGTCTCATAAAGCTGAATCTTGGTCTCTTTGCTGTAATATTTTACTAAATAATTATATGTATGTTTATTGATATATTTCAACAAATTAACACAAAACAATATTAAACTAAACCTGCCTCTTGTATCAATCAATCTACATATAAATAACCGTATTAGAATCCGTGGCGTAGTTTAAAATATATAAGCGTACAGACAGACAGACGGCGGTAAGCGACTGTTTTAGCTATACTACGTAGAGATGACGTATGCAGTGAAACTATTATGATGGGAACCGATGGTAATAACCTTAGGTACATTGAGCTCTGAATTGCTCTAAGTCGATTGTTAGACCAAAAACTAATTTATCCAAATAGAGTATCGCAGAAAATTATTATTCAGACTCTATACCGGTTCGAAACGCATTTGCTGTCAAGAACCGGCTATAAACTTTTTAAAACAAGTTTAGATCCATAATAAAATTACTTTATTTCTCATAAAAGTACTCTCTAAACAAATTTAGCAGAGTCAAGCAGGCCAGTGTATTCCATACCGGTGGTAGAGTCTATTGTAATAATGAGGAATAACAACAAAAAAATCTAATTAGTCCGTCAGTTAGATTATCAAAAAATATTGGATACGTATTTTTTATTTTATCAAATCAATAAGAAATTACAAAGATAAGTCCCATCAAAGTGCAGGATTGGGGCTTGTGACGTCATCGTACAACTACTTTTTAGTACACTTTTTGCAGACCGGAAAATTTTAACGCACTGTATCTTCGTTATTTTTTGTTTTCGGATCAAAATAAAAAATACGTATCCAATATTTTTTGATAATCTAACTGACGGACTAATTAGATTTTTTTGTTGTTATTCCTCATTGTAAGTAACTATCGACGTTCATAAGTGCCTTATCAGGGCCTAAACTTAATAAATGAGTTTTGAGTTTGAGTACGATAGAGATGAGTAAGATAGAGAGATCTCATCCGAAAACCGTATTTTTTTTTTTATTTTTTCTTATTAAACATACATGACAATATTTTATTAATTTGAAACACCTTAGAAACCTGCATTACGTTCGTCTAAGGATTTTCAATCTTTTTGAGTACGCGACCCGTTTCGATCTTGAACATTCTAGGGACCCAATTAAGGGATAGGGCCGTAAACAAACATTAGAGATTTGATCTCTTGGGACCTATATTGATAATGTAGGTAAACAAGTAGGTACCAGTGGCGAAGGGTCCATACAAACCGATTCCCATCGGCTTACTTTTTAGAAATCCAGGTACCACAGATTAATTATTTCAAAAGTACCTTTAGTAAACATTTTCATCATTTCAAAGGCACTTTTATCATGCTTAAAATACACTGTAAACAATAATAAAGTTTAGATCCAAATGTATCTAGGTTGATGACATGTTTTAATTTGGACATAGGTACCTAAATCATAATAAATGATCAGATAATGTGAAGGTTCATAGTTGAGTAGGCAACCCGATTACAAGACCTGCGCCCTACCCGTTAGATATCAATTACAATAAATTACAATAATAATTGACAATATTGTACATCTGCAAGATTTGTTACATGCAGTTGACTATATTATCTGTATATTAATAAAATGAAACGTCTACAATATCTGCATTTTGACAGACTTATCGCGCCGTCGGTAGTGGGTGCGATTCCCATGTATTTAAAAAAAAGTTGAATAATATGTAGTATATCAGTTATCTGGTTTCCATATTAGTTTGGGATCAGTTAACCGTGTGTGAAGAATATCCCAGAATATTTAATAATTATTTAATTTTTAAGGCCTGTGTGTGGCCACGCTGCGTTTTCCAGTTCGAGATCGCCACTCGAGAACCCTTCTGCCCCAGCGGTCGTCGGTTCTACGAGAAACGTGCCCCGCCCACTGCCACTAAGTTTGGCAATTCTTCGGGCTATATCGGTTACTTTGGTTCGCCTGCGGATCTCATCATTTCTGATTCGATCTCGCAGGGAAACTCCAAGCGTCTAGTCTATCTACAAGCGTACCTATAAGTTATCAGTCATTATATATACCTATTTATATACTAACAATCAATACGAAAGTAATGTATCCAAGTATGTGTACACAAGCGAATGAACTGCTAGTAAACAAACGATAAATTATTGATAAAACCATTATAAAATCATATTTATTTGATAAGCAATGTCAATAACATCACTACAATTTTATTTACTACTCAAATGCTGCACGCAATTGTAATGCTTTGGTGGTTAGCGATTAATTCATTTTCTTTATTGCCTCGTAAAAAATACCACAAAACTGTGACGTCAGATATCGTGCTGTAATCCATGCGACGCTTATATAAATTGTTGTTTTAAAAAGCGTTATAATGGACAAGAATGTTTCTATTGTGTGACCTACATTGTTTTAATTGAATGCAGTAAAGTTTTTTATAATGAGGAATAATAACAAAAAAATTCTAATTACTCCGTCAGTTAGATTATCAAAAAATATTGGATACGTATTTTTTATTTTGATCCGAAAACAAAAAATAACGAAGATACAGTGCGTTAAAATTTTCCGGTCTGCAAAAAGTGTACTAAAAAGTAGTTGTACGATGACGTCACAAGCCCCAATCCTGCACTTTGATGGGACTTATCTTTGTAATTTCTTATTGATTTGATAAAATAAAAAATACGTATCCAATATTTTTTGATAATCTAACTGACGGACTAATTAGATTTTTTTGTTGGTATTCCTCATTATGTAAACATGTTAGTAATTTGGTGACGCAATTCAGATTAACCTACGTTGGTTTTCATAAATCATAAATATATAACATCTTTAATCAATCAAAACATAACATAAAATATTTTGAATAGAATTTTAAAAAAAAACATACTTCTTAAAGTAGGTCATAGATTAATGAATTCAATTTATAATAATTGAAATATAAACAAATACCAAAATAATCAATTAATCATGTAATTCAGGTCGATGAAACATAAACATGCGCCGGCGCAGGCGTACTATTATTAGATAATAAACTAATTTAAAACCATGTAGTAATTATTTCCTACAATATAGTTTCGTAGAACTATCTAAAAATGTGTCATTTGATATTACTAAACTGATTCTCACTAATTACTATTTGTTTTCACATCGTTTGTAATGTTCTCGGTGTCCGTCTGAATGTCTGAGAGTCTTATCTCATGTATGATGAGCAAACGGGAATGTTATAATTACATATATTTGCATATGAAATTCCTCGCTGTCAGTAAATGTATGACTGTACGCTTCGGACTGTCTTAATTAATTTAGTTGCGCCATTTTTATATATAGGGCGACGATTTATAATGATGATAAGATTACTTTTGTAACCCGAATCGCATAAAGGATCTAATTTTAAGAGGAAGTTCAGTTGAAACTGTGTCCTAACCCTAATTTGAAAGCAAGTATGTACATTTTTTTTGTTTACTTACACAAAAAATTGTATGCATATTAATTAGCTTCATGAATTTTCTATGAACCTAAATTTACATTGAGGATAGGTAGGTACTGAACATTTCTTAGCGACATAACTTTAAAAGGATTAAATCATAATATTTATAGAAGGTAAACTACTTTCCACTCGTGGATCCTATTGTCCGGTAAGGTTGGAGCAGCCATCAGAGGCTACCAACTTTAGTTCTTAAAAAAAAAAAAAAAAAAATCGTGGATCCTATAAATTGTTATTTTATATGAAATTCAGATCTATTCAGCCGTGTATGCGTGAAACATTCAAACATTTCATAATAATATAATACATATTAGTGAGAAGAGATCGCAATTCTGAGCCCTTAATACCTACAAGCTTAGGCTATATTTAGTTTTAAAGATATCAAATGACCAGGAGGCTTACCATCAACTTTTAGATAGCCATTCAGTTCCCATGCAATCCAGTCTAGGTACCTAAACAGATCTGCTAAAATTCGTACCATGAAGCTAATAAAAAAGAATCGCGTTTGGTCGGAATGAATGAACGATATTGTCTCTGATCCGGGTTTTGCTAGAAAGTGAAGATGCTATACGGTAATTACATAAGTCTGTCTCTTTTACTCTGAGTCAATGCGATACGTTTAAAAACCTAAATGTGTGATTTTACGGTAAGTTACGGTTATTTTTAAATGCTATTTACGAAAAAATAAAAATAAATAACGTCTCAAAGTATCAAATATTATTCTTTTAAATAATTCTAGCAATCAATGAATTACTGTGCATAACATTAAATAACAAATAAGAATGTTGACTTATCTTAAAAAATATTACTACCACGATATTTTAGAACGGAAAACTTGCGATCGGATACATGCACTTGTCGTATAAAAAGTATACACGTTTTGACTTTTGTGTCATAATTTTCTTAAAGTATTATGGATTATTGAGTGATTATAATTTAGAAAAAAATATTCTCAATAGTACCTATGTATATATTAAATACCTAACGGTATCATACTTGGAACTATGTAAGTATTTCTATAGACTCGTATATACATTTTAGATCTTAAATTGCAGCAATGTATCCAAATAGTTAACAGTGACACACACATACAAATGGCAAAGCGGTAAAGAAAGTTTCAAATTTAATCTAGAAAGTAAGATGTAACTTATCGTAGAATGATAGGTACTTTGATTTGGCAAGTACCTACCTATAATATACAATATTTACAACAAATATACAAACTATATATCAAAAAATTCCTCGAGGCGGCCGCTGCTGCCAATCAACGGCAAGGTTCCCAGATGGCTGGCAGCGTTCCCTCTTTGTATGGCCAAGCTAACGCGTTGGCGAAAAAAGCTCCCCGCCCGCCGGTCCCCTGTGACCTCAATTAATTTTGAAGATAATGTTCGAGAAAATCGGCGAGCCTCGAACCCCCAAGGACCCATGGTCTCGACCGCAAAAGGCAAAAAAAAAAATTTTGGGCCAATAGAAGCGTATTTTTTGGATTTGGAATTTTCCGCACCAGCCGCAGCCGCTCCTGCAACTCTACATGCCGCTGGCAAGTGAGATGGCGCAAGTGTATCAACAAATGTGGCATCCCACACCAACGACTTACCGACAACTTATCTAATTTCGCGTTATTCTTTATTATATACTAGCGACCCGCCCCGGCTCGCACGGTTTTTCTCGGCTTTTCTGTACTATATTATGCATGTATTATACATATAAACGTTCCTCTTGAATCACTATCTATTAAAAAAAACCGCATCAAAATCCGTTGCGTAGTTTAAAAAATCTAAGCATACATAGGGATAGACAGACAGGAAGCGACTTTGTTTTATACTATGTAGTGATAGTGAATCAAAAGTAATATTTTTTGCTCTTGACATCATTGGAAGAATCAACAACGGTCAAATGAAAGAGCATTTATTTAGAAATTGGAAATATAAATTAAATTCAAACAATGGTGTTAGTAATTTTGTGCAGTTTGTTTAATAACATAATATTTTCACGTTACAAACTTTGTACGTAGCTGCAAAATTGTATTACCTATGTCTATTATAGTATATATATATAGTATATATAGTAGTATAAGTATATTTTACCTTTTCCACGTATACAAAAAAAAAAACTCTATAACAGGCAGGGAGGCAGGCAGCTTGTCCAGGCACAAATATTTATAATCTTGAGTTGTTCTCAGAGAGCGTAGGACAAGCCTCTTTGCAAAATTTATTCACTTTATTCTACGGAGTCTGATCGCGCACACTTGCTAGCTGTCTCCTATATGGCTGTCTCTGAACGGGACTCGAGCAAGGACTCAGGTCCACTGGTTGCAAGTCATTCTATCCACAAATATCGGGCGGGACTATGTTAGATGTTTTTCACTTTCTCGCTTCGAGCCGCGCGACCGTGTAGGTATTCGTCTTCGTCTTGGTTCTAGGATCAATTTATCTTCATCGCTGGTGATCACTTCCGCGAGCTTGGGCACCGTGGCCTTTGGTACTCTCTAACGTCGGCCGATTCTAAGGCTTGAGGCTTGCTGATTTGCTCGAACACTTAAAAACTTATTGAGGTTTAGGGGGACCGGCGGGCGGGGAGCTTTTTCCGCCAACGTGTTAGCTTGGTTATTCAAAGAGGAAACGCTGCCAGACTTCTGTTGATCGGCAGCAGCAGTGGCCGTCTCGAGGATTTTTTTATATGTAGTTTGTATATTTGTTGTAGGTAAATGTAAATAACTTATTTTTAACATTATGGCACATGATTTAATAAATCAAAATACCTGAAACTATGTATTATTATCAGTTTTTACAATTTAAATTAGAAAGCAATTCAGTTTTGACAAGAAAATAGTAACTTTTTTTGGTTCGCTTAAATTGACACTTGAACGGTCCAAAGTAGGTTGACATCTCACCTCATGGTACGAAAAATGAATGAACGAAAAGAGTTTACGTATCAATTGCGAACCAACTACGATCATAATATTACTGGATCGCTATAATGATGTCATGGTATGAAATAGCGAAGCAACTCAATTTAGGTTTGCATTTGGATCGCAATAAGAGTTGATGGTAAGCCCCCTGTTCTATTTTTAATATAGGTATATAGGCGTGTTCGCAATAAAGACTATTTATTTACGCTCTAGCATTATTTAGACAAATATGGATCATGTACTCTAGCTAATGACGAAAGAGTCTATGACGTAAAACTATTTATCTATTATACTGTTTAAAATTCAAATTTTCAAATTATCTTTGGTGACCGCTCATTCGTTAAACAATAAGTACCACCTAACATGAAGGCAAATAAGTACCGTTAAGTGCGCCTACGCATTTGTGGAATAATAATTGCTGATTGCTGTAGCTTGTCTTTCACATCGACACTTTATTTATTTTTGAACGCTTCAAATACGACGTAATGTTACATACCACATTGTAACGTCTTTGGACTTTATTTTATGTAAATCAAACAATACTGAATTTAATTATATAGTCCTCGTTTATTTATCTATGTATATAGTATTTAAAGCCAAAGAGAGATTATTTGTTACCTCTTGATTCCTCAGTACCATGGAAGATGATATTTGATACCATAGATTATAAATTACTGTTTATTTATTCTTAGTTTAGCGCAGGTACCTAACCTATGACATGGATACAAACATGACCACTTTATATCCCGAGACCTTGTATTAGGCCCAGTTTAGGTCCAAAAATGAACCTAAGGTCGGGAGCCTTGTGGCAGTTGTGCCGGAGCCGATCATTTCGATAGAGACGAAGCTCGTACCTAATTGTTCGGTAGGTAGTAGAGTAGGTACGAACATTTTTTTTTTATTCTATGTTAATATCTACAAATACATTTACTTTATGTTTGCAAAATCTATTTTAATTTAAATGATAGAATAATAGTAGTTTATGATACTGTTGCATAATAGGGGTTATTAACTACGAGTGTGAGTTTAAGTACCGAGCCGTAGGCGAGGTTCTTAATAGTATCACACGAGTTTTTAATACCTAATTATGTGCAGTATCATACAGTACTTTATCTAAACTCATATAAATAATGTCATTTAAAAAAATTGAATTTCTACCAACTTTGCAAAAAAAAAAAAAAAATGCTATTTTTTGTGACATTTTTGGTCAAAATGAAATGTGTAGGCAAAAACAATAAAATATACAGACACAATAATCATATACTTAATCAAATCAGTGTTGCCAACTCCCAAAAATTCTTACCTCTAAAGTTCAAGTTACAAAATTTGTGACATTGTCATCGTCAAATTGATTTGATACTCATTGATTATACTATTGATAGGTCCAAAGTGTACTTTAATAGAAAAAAAGTTATTTTATAGCATTATCTTGGGAACAACAACTGTACTATAATGAATAATTATACACGGGTGTGCCTAAAGTGGCTCATTAAAGTACTGATTTTGATTTCATAATAAGAACATTACGATATGTGAGTAGATAAAAGTTATTACGTCTCTACGCCCACCCGATGTTTCCAAATTGAAATCAAATGGGAATTCAAGTGAAAGTGACATCCCTATATTGACGTTATTCTCCGATGATTCGACGGAATTATTCAATAAAATTTTACTCATTAATATAGCTCCTATTTTCCTTGAAAGTAGGTAAAACCGAAGCGCTAAATGAATTCAAAATACATATTCTTAATTAACGTCACAGATATTATTCTTATGTAATATGTAAATAAGAATGACAATAAGACGCTAGCATCCGCCCCGCGTCTCCACCCGAGTAGTCAAAATTAAAATTTACCTAATTTAGGTCCTGTTATTAGATTACGGACTGATATATAAGACATTTAAATAACTGATTACCAAAAAATTATAAAAGTTACATTAGAAACCTGTCGAGCTGTTACTGAACTGAATGGTAACAAACATACATACAACATTAAGCATTAATGAATATTATCAAGATTTAAGTAAGCACAGACCAATGGTAGATTGACCTAACGTTCGGAAACAGTGTAGAGTCAATGTAACTTTCGACGTTCATAAGTGCCTTATCAGGGCAAGGCCTAAACTGAATAAATGATTTTTGAGTTTCAGTTTAATCCAGTCTCAATAGGCTTATAACTTAAGTAAATCATCATGCTAACGTATTAAATCTATACTAATATTATAAAGAGGAAAGATTTGATTGTTTGTTTGTATGTTTGCATTGAATAGGCTCCGAAACTACTGAACAGATTTGAAAAATTCTTTCACTAATAGGAAACATTATACCCGAAGTTTATAGGCTACTTTTTATCCCGGGAACGCGAGTGAACCCGCGCGGAACAGCTAGTGTCAAATAAGACATAAATAAAGTATGGAAATATTATGTGTATTTTTTTCACGACCTTGCCCGTGTTAACAATTCCTATGGCAAAATTAAAATTCAAGTAAATAGAATTTGACACTTGACTTTCCAATAGTAACTTTCGTCCATTACACAAATGGGTTTATTGCATGCACAGGAAAGATCCACTACAATAATAATAATTAATAATTACAACATGTCAAATTATAGTTGTTAATATTAATTACATAATAACAATTGTAATGGATGTTACAATAAGAAACAGCAACATTAAATATTTGTTTCCAATAAGAAATATGAAGGCACATAAATATAAACAACCATATTTCGTTGTCCAAACAACATAACTTATCAGTGAATAAAAAAAACTAACCTTCAGCCAACGCCTTCTGGTTTCCGTCAAAAAATCAGCGAGCACCATATTGCACTTGAAAACAAAACTTTTAAAACAACTTGTTAAATTACGCGCGATAATAAAGTTAGTTGTGCGACGGACGTGCGTTCTCCACGAGAGTGTAAGTGGGAGTGGCGTCGAGAGGGCTCCGTACTCAGTTTATCAGGGCCTCCGCCCCCGCTACCCTCGCCCTAGGGACACCTAGCCCCTTAGGGGTAGTCGGACCTTGAAGGGACACTTTAGGGACATCGGTGGGAAGCTTTTTGATAGCTTCATAATCGAATTATAAAAAAGGGAAATTAGCGAAGCATTCAAGGGCATTAAAAAAGGGCTTGTTGCTAATTTATTAGATTACAAGGTGATACTTTTATTCGAGGTTTATAAAAAAAGGGTGTCGTTGTTGTTAGTGCGAAAAAAGCTTTTGCAAGTAATTATTTGAGTGCGAAATACTTTCTTATAAGCTTTTATACTGCGGCATTTTTTATTGGTTACGTACCTAGTTATTTTTTTAACCAATTTACAATTACTTACATTTATATTCAACTAGCTGTTCCGCGCGGTTTCACTCGCGTTCCCGGGATAAAAAGTAGCCTATAACCTTCGGGAATAATGTAGCTTCCTATTAGTGAAAGAATTTTTCAAATCGGTTCTATTGTTTCGGAGCCTATTCAATGCAAACAAACAACCAATCAAATCTTTCCTCTTTATAATATTAGTATAGATTATTATTTATATTCAATAATTCACACTATATTATTTTAAATACCTAACATTATAATATAACACCTATATTCTAATATTAAATATTTGATTTATTGAGTTTTTATGAGTGCGGTACCAATCAGGTAGGTATACAGTTATCCCGGGGAAATATAAGATCGCTATATAATTAATAATAAATCCTACAAATAATGAAAATACGAAAGTTTATGAGTACGAATATATGGATGTATGGATTATTGGATATATGGAGTCTTCTCAGTTCAAGTGTATGTGGAACCGGTGGTAGAGTCTATTGTAATGTTTGTAACTATTGACGTTCATAAGTGCCTTACCAGGGCCTAAATTGAATAAATGAGTTTTTGATTTTGATTTTTGATTTGATTGTTTGTTACTCTTTCACGTAAAAACTACTAAACTGATTTGAGTGAAACTTGGCAAATAGACAGATCATAGCCTGAAATAACATATAGGCTACTTATTATCATTTTTAACATTTTAAAATTTAATCAAAACACAGTGTTTTCAATTTGTTTTTTTTTAATTACAATTTATAAGAATTAAGGCACAGTATTCGTATATCATTAGCAACCTTATCATTATTCAGAAGTCACTAATGAGAACAAACAACTTTTTCAACCTTTCTCTATGTAAATAAACACATAAAGGAGTATTATAGCAGTAACTGATAAATATTCATAAATGCCGTCGTCATTACAGCCAGGCCGAAGTATGATGTTATAGTATAAATTATAAACAAAGAAAATAACAAACAAATAATCACCTGATTATGTATCATACGGCCGAGACATCGCCCTAGGAACGACTAATAGAGCACCCAGTTATAACACTATGAGTGTAGAGTTGAGAACATATTTTTCTACCAGCCGACCCTCTAGTTTTGCCATAGTTCAGTGGTCTATATTTCTCTACATGGCACATGCTACATACTATGGTTTCTAAATCTATGCAATCAAAAAATACGGCTATTCAGTTCGCATATTTTGATACTTGCTAGTAATTCTAAACCTATAGGGTATATAGGGTATAGGGTACGTCCCATGAAATTTGGTAAGAAGCAAGCTATATTATGTTCTGAAGCAAGAATTAAAGGAATAAATCCGAAAAATGATATTTTGTAGTTATATTACATCAAAAAAATATTTTTGCGATTATACATTTGTAATTGGAGATTCTCTATTAAGGTTTTTTAAAATAAAAAGAACCAAGTTCAAACTCATTGTGTTAACAAAGATGCTCAATGACGACTTCAGACCTTACATTAAGTAAGTTTAGAATACAAATTCCCTTTAGAGATGTGAAGACGCCAAACTTAGATCAGTATATACCTTGAATGTCGTAAAATTATCTGGAAGAGATGAATACCTGAATAATTTGAGCATTAAACTCAAACTCAAAACTCATAATCAGTTTAGGTTCTGCTCTAGCATGAACCATTATGATATCGAGTGGTAAATATTAGTGAATTTTGAATTTGTTATACGTAGGTATATGTATATACATTTAATATAACAAGACATTTGTATTCTCTATTATTATTTACTAGCTTCCTCCCCGCGGTTTCACTCGCATTCCACAAAATCATCAACATATTCCTCCAAGGTATATTAGTAACATTTTCATGAAATAGTCGCATATGTCAGTAATATACCTTGGAGGAATATGTTGATTATTTATTTTGTTATTAATCAGTAAATATACTACCATTCTTGTCGCAAATAACATGTTCATAACTTACGACCTATAACTGAGCTACAATTAGCAAAAAACGTGACTTTGAACCTTAAATGACTCTACCACCGTTTCGGAATACAGTTAAATGAGTAGATGTCAAATGTTATGGCGGATCCCACAGTTAATTTGAGATTACGATGAAGGTAAACATCGTAAGGAAACCATAGTAAGGTGGTAGGGTACTTTGTAGTACACGCCTGGCTGGCTACCACCCTCACGTTGAAAATCTATTGATTTTATCTTCAAGCGTCTACAAGCGTGCCTGACGGATCTATTTTACAGGAATAAAATACTTTTCATTCTATGATATGTACCTATATGTCACCGTATAATTATGAATACCGTTATTTTATAATCTATCTCGCGAGATTGTAAACTGTCGATACATTGTAAACTGTACCATACTTCCTATAATATAACGTATTAGTTTCGATAGTTCATAATCTATACATGTCAAATCATTAAAGTATGAACTGGCATCATAATATGATGAATTCGATAAGCCATTTGACATAAGGACTTGTTGGAACCTTATTCAAGCATTAAAAAATGATGATGGAATAACAGACAAAAAACAGACAAACATAAATACATGCACCCTTAAAACATGACTCTTTCGGGTAATCGTGTCAGAAGTTATTCCTCTTCCGTAATTGAACTTAATGTATTGAATTGAACATGACGTCACAACGTTCAGTTCATAAAATTACAGTAAGCGTTTAAAAATCAGTGACGATAAGCATCGCCTTGACAGAATGAGTCGGATTATAATACAATCAGGTAAGTACTACAATCGCTACACGTTCATCGTGAAATGCGCAAACGCAAATGAACGCGGAAGGTTTCACGCTGTGTGACGTCATATGTAGGAAATGAGATTGGATGATAAGAAGATGTCTTGGATTCCTAAACGATTTAATATTATAAAAGCGAAAGTTTGTGAGTATGGATGTATGTTTTGTATGAAAATTGTAACACATATATAAGTTTATAACCTGGATTAACACATCGGATACTTTTTATCCCGGGAAATCATAACATACCTCGGGAAACAGAGTGAAACCGCGGGGTGGAAGTGTATTTATTATTGTAAATGTGAAATTCTGTTTGGATGTGAAGATGTATTACTCTTTCACCCAAAAACTACTGAACGGACTTTGATATAACTTAGCACATAGATAGACCATACCCTGGAATAACATATAGGCTACTTTTTATCTCGAAAACACGGTTAAAACCGCGGGGGACAGTTAGTTTGTTGTAATTAGCGTCTTATTATTTTTAGGAAGACAGGTGTATAATTAACTAATAGAGATGGACCAAAAACAATATCATAATCCGAAAATCGTTAGTGAAAACGATTAGGTTACCTTTTTTATTGTAAAAACCTGCTAAGTACCTACTTATTTAAAAGTAATAGGGTAGTTGACTGACACATCAAATCAGCTACTTTTTAATAAATGTCAAAACGATAGTTTATAAGGAATTTTGTATGAAATACTAACCTAATGACGTCATAGTTTCACAGCATCAAATCATCTACTCTTAGTGGTTCCACTGGTAATTAAAAATCATAAAAAGCATTAAATGTACAACATATTTGATGTTTCCGCGTGTTTTTAGATGTTTTATGCAGTTAGTGTTTGGTCATTTATTTTTGACAGTGTCAACTACCCTATTGTAATAAACTAAAAAAGACATCTTGGAGATCTTTGGGGGAGGCCTTTGTCCAGCAGTGGACGTCTTTCGGCTGATATGATGATGATGACTCAGGATATGCAGAATATGCCCCTTTTAAAAATTAAAATTTTGACAAAATATTAACATACATTCGGAAATCTAATAGAAAGGGAATTAGTTTACTTACTTTTTTTAAATTATTATATTGAAAATTCTTTTTTACTAAGATTGCCCCTCGCCTGTCTCTCTTGTCCCTGTCAGTTTAGTAAGGGACTATGTAAAAGAATTTGAAGGTCGGCGATGGAAATCAGTCAAAACAATTAAAAAAAAATGTTGGCCTGTGATCAAATAACCTTGACATGTATGACAGCAGCCATGTGGGCCCTTACCCTAATTGGAGGCCTAAATAATTGGGCCCAGCTTGGCCTGAATCAGCGATTTAAGTAGGGCAACCTGCAGGGTGCTTCAAGGCACCGAGAAGTGCCACTGACACGCCGAATCAATAATTCAAATGAGTTTATCAATGTTATTTAAAAGTAAATGAGGGTACTAAAAAGGGTGCAGTAAACATTTTGAAATAGGGTTATGTGGTCTGTTTGTTTGTAGTAACCTCCCTGGGTGAATTAGGTTTTCGTCCCGCGTTTTACCCCCTTAGGGGTTAGATTTTCAAAAAGCCTTTCTTAGCGGATGCCTACTTCATAATAGCTATCTGTATGACAAATTTCAGCTCAATCTGTCCAGTGATTTGAGCTGTGCGTTGATAGATCAGTCAGTTAGGGAACGTTTTCCTCAGAATAGATGACATATAAAGCTAAATAACACAATTTTGTGTAGTTTATTTTGATATAGGTATTCAAATCTAAATTCAAAAGTGTCTTTATTAGAACTCATCGTAAGTATTTTTAATCATCATAATATGTAAAATAAAAAATATGTATGAACGAAACTGTAAAATATATTTTTATAGGACAAAATATCCGAAATGATTCGTCAAACAAAATATCTAAAAACATTGTATTTTTGTGATTTGTCCCCAATTTCAGTATACGTGTGTTATAGTACCGTATTGATGTAACTAATCAATTAAACGCACGAAATGAGTTGAAAGTGGTCACACCGAATCATGTCGTCATTGGTCCGCGCGCGTCATTCTACATGCCTCTACGCACGTGCCGCGATGCCGCGTCGTAGCCGCTAGCCACGTAGTGATAATCCTCTTTGCCCCTAGCCACGTAGCGCTACGAACGTAGTAGACCGCTACGATAAACACTTTGTCTACATTAGAAATCGTGTTGAATCAGTACGGGCTGACGGCCTCACACTGATAATGGTGCCGATTCTGTTGTTTACGAACTAAATAAATTTAATCTCACTATATCTCTTTCTAATAGTAAATATAAGAAAGGGATGTAAGATATTTTAGTCCTGTCAGTTTAATCCGATCACATATTTCAACGTGAATTTAAGCGCGATCCTTATTGGTCACGACTATTTACCCGTACATTACGACGCCATGGATTAAACTGACAGCATTAAAAATGTTCTGTCTTTTTTCAATAAGGTTAACTTGAAAGAGAGGTGACTTGTCTAATACAACAGAATCGACACCATTATTATACAAGTATTTGGACAAGTCTGGCCACTTATAATGTTTTTTGGGTTTTAATGTTTGTTTATTTTATTGATTTTTTTTGCATACATATTTTATTTTGGCCAAAAATGATAGTAAAATAGCAGTGATACTAAGGTGAAATAAACTTGGATCTGAAATTGTGGAGGCATTATTAGATGAGTTTAGATAAAGTACTGTATGATACTGCACATAATTAGGTATTAAAAACTCGTGTGATACTATTAAGAACCTCGCCTACGGCTCGGTACTTAAACTCACACTCGTGTTTAATAACCCCTATTATGCAACAGTATCATAAACTACTATTATAGCATTATCTTGGGAAGAAAACTGTACTATAATATATTTTTTTAATTTCATTATAGACGGGTGTGCCTAAAGTGGGTCATTAAAGTACTGTTTTTGAATTCATAATTAGAACTTTACGATATGAGAGTAGATAAAAGTTTTAAATTGCGAACAAA
Source organism: Tethea ocularis (assembly GCA_963555595.1). Classification (NCBI taxonomy): domain Eukaryota; kingdom Metazoa; phylum Arthropoda; class Insecta; order Lepidoptera; family Drepanidae; genus Tethea; species Tethea ocularis. Next base: position 14,041,882 of record OY741958.1, read on the forward strand.
AAATTTTTTGTTACCATGACATTAATAGTTAGGTATAATTTGACAGTTTATTAAACTTTTTTATTTTGAATATCGAAATTTATATCCAATTTTAACGTAAATAGGTTTCTTGATTAGTTTTTTAACTTCAATCGTAAAGTTGAGGGTTACCCTACATGTCTACATGTTACCCTACAGGGTTATTCAATGTTTTACAGATTCTAGAATAATTTCTGCTCACAGTAAACACAAAATTAATCAAAAATAGTAATAAATTCGCTTTATAGCCTACTTCAAAAAAGGAGGTGGTTCTCAATTCATAATAAAAGCATAAAATAATTATGTAGGAACTCTAATCTGACTCCGTTTTGAAGCCAGCGTTTACATAATATATGGTCTTTGTACAAGATTTCAGCTTTGTAGGCTGAGATCTATAGAGAGTGCTTAGACTTTACTTAGGATAATAAATAAATGTTTGTGTGTTTTAATATGTAGCCAAGTTTTGAGTAAGTCGTCGATTAGGTGCACATAGGCTTTGCTTAGCACACACTCAGAGAGATTCGAAGATTGCATTTTAAATACCGACTTTGTACGGTAAAGTCTGAGCAAAGTCTAAGTACGCTCTATTAGATCTCAGCCTAAGGATTTGGGCTGGGCGTTGATGATATACGCATTTTTATATGTATGGATTTTATTATATTCAGGTAAGCTACACGCAAGAGATTGTCAAAGTTGCAGTGTATATATCTCTGAGAGAGCCGAGTGCTGGGGTCGACACGTGCCGTTTCAAGACGAGCCCGATGAGAGGGGCACTGCACGCTAGCTGCCCCGTGCGGGCCCGTGCCCTACTTCTAAATAAAATAATCATTCTAGATGAGATAAAAAAACGCGATTTGTAGTCAAAACATAATTAACAAAGTGATTTCTAAATCTGGATAATTTGATGGTCGAATAACGTGGCGAATTTTTAATTTTAGTTTTTTAAAAAAAAACATAAAACCGTCTTTTTTACTAAAAGTGTGCCTGGCATGTCTCGCTTATATTGTCTTCGTCAGTTTAGTAAAACAAAGGTGGCAGAACTGACACACAATACGATTGTAATTTCAGTTTACTTACATATTATTCTAAAAATTAAAAAAAAAGAGTATGGAACCCTCTCCGCGCGAGTTTAACTCGCATTTGTCCGATTTATTTAAACTACGTCCCTATTTAGAGCATAGTGTTTTAGCTCTTTTTGTACGTAGCAAATTTATTTCCGTGTATTGATAACTTTTTTCCTTTCGTTACGAGATAGGTGCCTGCTGACGCATTTTCTTTTCTGCATGGAATAGAAATGTACTAGGAAAATTCCAAGAATGTTTCATAAGGGGACACTGACTGACGCTGCTCAAATCGCAGGGTCTAAATTGCTTGAAAGTTTGCACACAATTTCCGTAATAGGGTAGATGACTGACTTATCAAATCAGCTACTCTTTAATAAATGTCAAAACGATCGGTTACATGGAATATTGTATGAAATACTAAGCTATGACGTCATCGTTTCACAGCATCAAATGATCTACTCTTAGTGGTTCTACTGGTAATTAAAAATCATAGAAAGCATTAAATGTATAACATATTTGATGTTTCCGCGTGTTTTCAGATATTTTAAGCATTGGTTAGTGTTTGGTCATTTATTTTTGACACTGTCATCTAGCCTATTAATAAATCATCATCATCATCATATCAGCTGAAAGACGTCCACTGCTGGACAAAGGCCTCCCCTAAATATTATAATATAAATAATTATATACATCCTACTAATATTTATAAATGCGAATGTTTGTGAGTATGGATGGATGTTTGTTACTCTTTCACGCAAAAACTACTCAACAGATTTGGATGAAATTTGGAACACAGATATTTTATAACCTAGATTAACATATATGATACTTTTTATCCCGGGAAAACATAAGATCCCTCGGGAACGCGGGTGAAAGCGCGGGACGGAATCTAGATAACTAAATTTGCAAAAAGTGTTTAATGGTCCACATTTTCTCGAATTTGAAGATCAATAATTATACTACACTATTTTTTATAAAGAATGATGTGACCTATAAAATATCTAGAATTGTTGTCTATAGACATTTTTAACGACGCGGCGACAAAAATGTTTCTCAAACTCATTTTTGTTTTGTAAATTATATTGTAACCATAAAAACAAGTGTTTCAAATCAAAATAAACACATAAAAACTATCTGGGATGCAAATAAACATGGCCTCGCTGAAATCACAAACGAAATCGATCCTCATGGGTTCTCAGCTCAAACACTATTAGCCGAATTGATTTTGGCAGCGATTACTAGAAACAGTAGGTATATGAAAGTGTATATGTATGTTTATTTTGACCTGTATAACGTTTACACCTTAATAAATGTGAAAGGGTTTTTGACTCTATCACGCATAAGCTGAACGGATTTGTATGAAACTTGACACAGATTGATCATACTCTGAATATGGGAATATGCATGAATTTTATTTATCGCAAATACCGTAAAAACGATGTCAAAAATCCAAGAAACACGGAATATATAAACATTTTAAACTACTAATTAGACAGCGATTAGACAGAGAGATCGCACATAGGATGTGACGTCATAGGTATACTATGACGGCGATATAAACTCCATGCTAAATACTGTTTTGCTAGAAAAAGATAGGAATAAAACTTTGATCTCTCTCTCTCTTTCTCGTGTGTGAAGAATGTCCAAGAATATTTATTTATTTATTTATCTTATTTTTATAGTTATCTGAAATATATTTTTTCTTACTGCTAGAGAAAAAAAAAAAAACATGCGTATTCCCTATTAGCATAAAGGCTACTTTTTATACCGGGAAACCATAAAATCGCTCGAGTAAGCGAAAAATATTCTACATCATGAACAAAAAAAGGTGATATGTTTAATGCGTATAGCTCCCGTATATTTCCCTGGAGCAGAGCAGTACATAGCAAGGTGACGTGGGAATGTGCGCGCACGCCGATCTCACGGGGGTGTGTGGCGCGTGCTCGCGAATTAATCGCCAAACAATAGTACCTTATACACCCCATTTATAGCTGATGGCATTGTAAAGAAAACAGAACCGAGTGTGTATTGAAATACAGTTTAAATTGAAGCGAACGAAAGTTGTGTGGAGTCAAATTGTGAAGTAGATAGAGTATAATTGATTGCTTGTAAATATTTATGTTTTTTTTTAAACTGCTTTAATTTTTTTGTCAGTGGTATCAAACTTATTACGGAATGATAAAAGCGGGTATGTAACATGTTTTCTTAGAATTTTGATTAGCCAGGCTCGAAGATTTCCAGGGGCCAATATTTATTGGGATCGTATACAACCTATTTCGTACTAAACATACTGTCATGAAATAAGCTCCTGTACCACCAACAAACTGTACGCATGGCCTCTATGTATAAAGCTACATTTTGTGTGCGGCTACCAGCAGACTATTCGCTTACCATAAAAATCATATTGGCAAGTGAAAATATTTCATAGAATGGTACTCGCAGAACCCTCAGTTCAAGGTCCGTAAGACATAATAACAATGTTAATAACCCTATGAAATAGACGAATTCCACTCAATTTATCTTAATAATTGAACTGTGATTTCCTTTTAACAAAGACGGTTCAAATACCTCCAAGCTTTCACCTCAACAATTATAGTATACAGCTTAGTGCAGCAAGGTGCGTAGGTAGATACTTTACTATAGGGTATAAGACACAACTTAGATGAAGCATCGGCAAAATTCGTAAAATCAATCGTTCCCGAAAATAGTGCGCCTACAACATTACTCATGAGTTAAAAAATGAACGGCGAAAATGATCTTGTTGAACGTTGAATGGCGCGATAATGAATGATTTTTTTTAGTTGTGTAAATCGGAAGTGAAGTGTACGAAAACGATTTGCCGATGCTACATCTAAGTTGTGTCATACTATACCTAGGTACTTACTATTATTCGCTTGTCTCGCTACGCTACACTTCTTTGATACCTATTTTATATTACTGGGTAGTTTGAGATATTTATAACAATGCCTTAATGCTTATTGTAGAAATAAAAGCTTTTTATTTTGATACACTTTTGTTTGGTAATTAAAATTAAGTGAAAGTATTTATGGCTTCGCGATCTTTTCAATAATTTATTGTTATACCAATTCCATTAAAGCGACGATATACGAGAAATGATGATTCTAGATTCAGTTTTTCTCTGAATTCTTTGTTACAACTTACGAGAGAGTTTGGTAAAAAAAATATTTTAAATAGAGAATATTTACATGTATGACGAGGAATAGCTTCTTTTTTAAATATTTTTTCAGTAGCAATCGTGAATATGCCCTTTTTAAAACTAAGAATCTTTTTTTCACTTATTTGGTCCATTCAAATAACTTGCAAATATTAACATACATTTTGAGATCAGTAAAAAGGGAATAGTTTTTTTACTGTTTTGAAAAACGTCAGTTTAATAAAGGAGAGCATCCTCTTAAATAACTCGTGGTCGATAACCTAGGTACCTATTAGAAGTTTGGTGAACCTTTTTTTACTCAGTTTATTCTGCGAAGGCCTTTTAGAAAAGTTCTCAAATTTAACTACGCACTCACTAAAATAGTTTTAAGCCTCTAAGGCGTCGTCAATCTTCATTTCAGTTAACAAACACTCGTACAGATTATGTTTCAACAATGGACAATAGTAAAAAAGCAATTAAATATTTTTGCTCATTACACATAAAATAAATATGAACAAGACGAGGGCGCGTGTCGCGCGCGCGTCGACGACGTGTCGGCCACGTGTCGGCCGCGCGACACGTTCACTTGTTTTTAGTGTATGAATCATAGCTATTGTGAATTGAGGATTATTTTTAAAGTAGGTTGGTATATTTTCGTAAAATAAGTAGGTATGTATATTTTTATTTGGGTCACCTATTAGAATAAAATAAAAGATGAAATTAAAAGTATCGGCATAAAGTAAATAATATCCTAAGCACAGAGATAATCATTTAATAAGTAATAATTTTATAATTTGATTTGAAAATACCTACATAAATGTTCACATACCTACTTAATCACAAAAAAAACTAAATCATCAAAAAAATAATTATAATCCCAGAGATGATTCAACGTTGAAAAAGGTTAAGGTAAGAAACAAATAAATTAATTAATGTCCAGAATGATTATACATCTTAAATAATATATAAAAGAAAATACAAAAAGAACAGGTTCCACCGAGATTTGAACTCGGATCGCTGGATTCAGAGTCCAGAGTGCTAACCATTACACCATGGAACCGTTGATACAATTTGCGAAATTATAAAATAGATTCGTGATGTCATTTTGAAGCAAGTTGCCTTTTCTTTTAATAACCTCCTATAATAATATTAGAAGCACGTATGAAATAACATTCTTATTTTCATGTTGAAAATAAGTTGATTTCATAAATAATTTGTTGAATTATAATATCTACCCACCTTGAGAATGTCAGTAATTCCATATGAGAACTTCTTTTTAGTTTTTGCTATAACAACCAATGTACTACTGTTTAAGGATTAGTTACTTTAAGAAGTTATAAGTAGGTACTTACTTAGTGACATTCGTCCATACAAGTCAGGTTTTAGTAAAATGGTGGGCGTTCTAATTACAAAAAATGTTCACGGACTTATTGGAACAACTTGAAAAGTCACGATACACGCAATTACTTCATTTCACTTCACTGTTGCACTGTTAATCTTTATTGCAAAATACACGAATAAAACGAAAACGCAACGTCACTATCAGTCACATCGCAAGTTAAATTAGCACTTGTTCCACGCACGAATTTCAAACTGACGGTAATTTGGTTTTTATTTAATTTAGTGATGCCCAATTCAAATGTAAATTGTCATTTTAATCGATTAGGTTGTGATCGGTTACAATCGATCATACGATTCGACAGGCAATCGAGTTAAGGAAGCGACGTGAACATGTGCGATGTTATTGAAATATAATTTTATTTGTCATCATCAATGATGTCTGTTACAAATTTATAAAATATTTTTTTAAGTTATTTAGTTAGCAAATTTTTGTAGATCAAAATTTTTAGTTCAAGTTTATTTATTTAGGGACAAAAAACAGCTACAAAATACAAAAATCGAAAATAATAGATTTCATAAACTGGTGACAATATTGCAGCCAACTGCATTATCCGTAAATACACTTAAAGATTATTAAAATTACAATGTGCCACTAGAGGCTTAAATTACATAAATTAATTAATTAAGAAAAAATAACAATTAGATTAGATACAAAAATAAATGACATAAATTACCAACATAAAAAATGTATTAAAAAAAACAACTTTTAGAGACGTTGTGTAAGCATTTAAGTGCGTCTTTCTTAAACTTCCATTTAGAACAAGCAAAAATATCAATGTCTATGAAGGTAGAAAAAGTTACAAAAAGATAATGCTTAGAAGGGTCAATTCCGTTTAGAATCGGAATTATAATATTAACATTTGTGCTTTCATTATGTCGGGGCACGCGCCATTGAGCACGTATGAGTTATGTTCGCAAACATTTTGAATACAATATGATACGATAGCTTTATTATTCATAGTATTGACATATCTGCGGTGGACACACAGCTAGTGTTTGAACAGACGCTGACAGGATTTGAGAATTTTGGTATTTTAATAAATATAATATCCATCTACTAAAAACCTTCTTGTACCAACCTACAAAATTAGCTAAAATTATGGAGAGTAAATATTTAATTGTAATTACTTGCTTGCATCCTCAAATTCAAAATCCATTTATTCAGTTTAGGTCCTGATAAGGCTCTTATGAACGTTTGAAGTTACAATTGACAATTCATCTCCTGCTGGCATTTTTTTTTCAACCACTTTCAGGTGTAAATAGATAGGGTATCTAATAACTATGTATCAAGTTTCAAACCTACTGGACAAATAATAAAGTTGACACCGCCATTAAAATTTCTTTTTAATGTTGAATAATTTAGTACAAAATTAATTAAACATATAGGATCAAGATTCCATCCTTGACTCCCGTGCATCACCATTATTATTTAATAAAGGAGATTGCATCAATGTTCCCTCTGCGCCATGCCCTCGACTGACCATACCGTTTTATTGCATAACAATTAGTCGCCGGAATGGAATCGACCCTTTATTATCACATTCAACCACTCAACAATCCGTATCACAAAGCAATAAGGTCTATTATAACTCGCTACGATGGCTGCGGGTGATCATAAACCAACAATAAACATTGACCATGCAACTGACCACCGATTAAACAAGTGGTCAAAGAAAACAATGGTCTGAATAAGCCGAATAGCAGTATCACACTCGACCTAATTGAATTATGTTAAAATATTTAATTGATCATGTACCTACCCTCTTAATGTGTAGGTATCTATAAATAGCAGACAAAAACACTTAAAGAGCTCTCAGAATTTAGTCAGTCCAATATAATTTGAATAAGTCAACTTCAAGGCATTAAATTTACCTCATCAACACTCAGCCAGCATGGTGAGATTGTAGTAAAACTAGAGCCTATCCATGCTATATAATATGCTTTGTAATCGTTACAAATTAAATAGCACCAATTCCCATGTGGAATCGATCAAATATATAATAATCATAAATATAACAGTTGTAACCAAATTATAAATCAGACTGGTCTCAATAAAATATGCAATTGAAGAATCAGCGAAATTTATAACAGGCAACAACTCGTAAATTTATAAATGAATTAATTGGAACAGAATCGAGTAAATCAAATTGAGTGGGTATTCAATGAATAGCAGTTAATGATTACGCGTGCCTCAACCATTACGTTGCACCCCATCACTAAATTGAAATTCGTTCGAATCTCAAATGTTCAAAATTTTTTTAAAGTATTGATTTTAATTAGGCTAGGGTACGTTGAAATATCCACAGTAAAATTAATCTTTAAAAAAAACATGAATAGATACATTATAAGTAAGTATGTAACTCATTCCAAAAGTCTCCCCAATCGCTATGCAAATTCGTGACTGACAACAGCGAATGATTGTTGAAAAGCGTGAAAAGTGACCAAATAGTTTTTAATTGCTGCACCTACATTCACATAAATTATTTTAACAGTAACGAATGCGGAGACCCATAGTAAATTAAAATTAAAGCTTAAACTGAATTTATGACGAGGGTGGCCTTTTGAATTAAAATTAAGCCCTTTGATTAGGTATACCTATCGATGAATAAGAGATTTTTATCTCAAAAAAAAAATCTTTTGGCTTATTTTATTGCGTCTTTGTATTCTTGTTATTTTGCTTTGTACGAGTGACTGCTAATTCTCTTGTATAAACCTCATATTGCACATCTTTTACGCTACAATAAAGTCAATCTGTTTAATTTATATGAAAATTAAGAGTTTTTGCTACAGTTGATTTATTTCTTACCAAAGCAAAGTCTACAAAAAATTTCGCGGTGTATGCAATACTGGGCAGAAGTCATCCTTGTCACATATATAACAGAGGATAATAAATTATGATTAAAAAAGCTTGATTTACGCTTTTATTTTCAATATTAGAGTTGTAAGTAGTAAACTAACAATAAAGCGTGCGTCCATGAATTATTAACTGCCACTGTCATCTAGTGACACAGCACTTGTACTGACTTGTACATCGTTCAAACAAAAATCTCAGTCCAAAGATAGATGGCAGTGGTCACTGAATACCAGATCATGTAATACTTAAGTATTTATTAGATAGTCGTCTAACCTAATCCTAAACTTAATAAACTCAAAAACTGAAAAAAAAACATCGGTCTTTAAAATGTTACGGTTAACATACAGTCGACACTCGACACTATTATTTATTTTTAAATTATGCGGCTCGGGGAAGGGAAGCAGTTTTTCGGGCAGCTGTCACCTGTCAAACCAACCAAACAAGAAAACTACAGTGTTTCTACTTCTAGGAATCTTGCCGTATTTTAGTAAGAAAAATGTCTAATAGTTTGTAACATTTAGATATAACACAACAAACTACATTTAGATAGATTTTTTTTAAACATGGATTTAAGGAATGATAAGATAAAATCTATTTTAAATTTATAACCCTTATTAATTATTAAAAGGGAAATAAAGTGTATTTCAACAAATACACACTATACCAGTTTAGCATAGACCTAACTTTTAAATCAATCATATGACTACACGTGTTAGAATTAATAAATAAATAAATTATATTTTATTATCTATAAAAAAAGTATATGAACTTACGATATAAGGTTGTAAAAGACGCGCTACTGGATAGATAGATAGTTTTAAAAATTGCCAACTATTTAGAAATTACATAAAAGTAGTACATAGTAAATAAATAAGAACCTGTATTTAAGGGGGAACGTTCGGTTGGAGTGCGAAATTAAAATTTTATCACGTTTTTTGCTAATTGCAGCTCAGTTATAGGTCGTAAGTTATCAACATGTTATTTGCGACAAGAATGGTAGTATATTTACTGATTAATAACGAAAGAAATAATCAACATATTCCTCCAAGGTATATGAGTAACATTTTCATGAAATAGTCGTGTATGTCAGTAATCAGTGTCGCTCCAACCGAAGGTATACCTTCAATTGGAGCGCGAAATTCAAATTTTATCACGTTTTTTGCTAATTGCAGCTCAGTTATAGGTCGTAAGTTATCAACATGTTACTTGCGACAAGAATGGTAGTATATTTACTGATTAATAACAAAAGAAATCATCAACATATTCCTCCAAGGTATATTACTAACATATACGAGTCGTATATGTTACTAATATTACCATTTTTGTCGCAAATAACATGTTGATAACTTACTACCTATAACTGAGCTGCAATTAGCAAAAAACGTGATAAAATTTGAATTTAACGCCCCAACCGAAGCCTCCACCGACGCGACGTTTAGACGGAATTTCAATTTTATTAGGGAAACATTTTGGTATGAGTTGGCGCCACTAGTCAGTCAAGTCAGTTTGATTGATTGACATTACCACAGAGAACTGCAGGGAACGAAACTGACATTTGTTTGTTTGGACTTTGGTTGGTGGAAGCGCGTAAATACGGATCATATTGAGTGAAATTTTATCATACGGTATTCCTATCGATCCAAATTATTGTACTGGCAGAAATTTCTACATACCTCCCAAGACTTAATAATCAATGAATACCTAGTGATTTCGGGTATATTGTGCGTAGGAAGAAAACTGCGTCTCGATGTCAAAACAGTCCAAAACTATGCCGAAGATTGATCTCAAAATGTATATTAGAATTGTCGCCGCTGTTTTTTCAGTAAGTAAACATGTTTATTTATTTATCTAGCACTAACAATCATTTGTAATAACCTATTTAGTTAATTGAATGCGGTTAAGAATTAACTCTCCGTCGAAAATAAACTAAATCAAATTACCGTGTGCCTAATCAGAGTGGCATGAAAGTACCTAAGTAGATTGATGTCTGTTGACATAATGACATATTATGAGTTAGTATAGATAGGCACTTACTTACCCCACCCCTAGAATTAAATGCCAATCCAAGTTCATTAAACTCAATACTTTCTTTAGTACCACACCTTATGGCCTAGCCTGGCTTAGCTCAGACAGTCTCTTGTATTATTTTATATGTGAAAGCAATTATGTGTGTACTTTTCATGACTGAACCTGTGATGTTATCTGGCACACAGGTCACAATATGGAGAGGAACATAAGCTATATGTTATCCTTTGAACTATACTTGTAAAACAACTGATTTAAAACATAATAAACATAGTTTTGCTGTTTTAAACCCCAAATAAGTCATTTTGAACAGTTGAAAACTCGCCTACAAAAATAAAAGAACTGTGTTTCACACATCATTATGGACATCATTATGGACAATTTTAAGGCAAGATTTTATTTTTTCATAAATCCTAAGTAGTCTTTCATTAACCCATCTTTTTGACCCATTGGCTCACAGATAGGTCACATGTCCCTTTACTGAATAAAAAAAAAACAGAAACTATCAGATTTTCTATTGAATAATTGACAAACAATGCAACAATAAGTATCTAACTTTAGTTTATCTAAGAAGCAAGCATATATTTTTGTTTATATAACCAGCTGTTTGCTTTAGCAATATCTCTTTAATTATGTACCTATCTTCTGTGTTGGTCTAGTAAAGTGAGCATTGTTGATATATATTATCATTTAATGCTCAAGTAAAACTGTCTTGTTAACATATCTATTTTATGGGTGGTTTATCAGGTATACATGTGTTGTACCCCACCCCAGTGTTGTAGTCTTGTTTCCTTCTAATTTAGGGTAGTTAGTAAAACCTTATAAACAATAATTTAAGATGTGAACTTCTGAATGCTAGAGCCCTGGTTGTGTTTTGGCATCAAAAGTGTCATTCTCTGTAGGTTAAAATATGAAACAATACTCATCACACCATTAGGATGGGGAATGAGCTCTCCATCACTGTTCTCTCTCAACGCTATGACATCAACATGAAGTTTTTCAAAAGGGGTGTGAAAAAAGCTCTTCAAGGACAGCAACACATCGGCAATCATCCCGGGTATTGCAAATGTCCATGACTTGTCAACCTGACGACATAAAAAAAAGTTTTGTAAGCAGGTAGTGTGAGCCCCTCATGCAATTTCCTTCAACACAAATATATGGGTACTTATCAAAAACACATAGTATTTACTCTGGTACTAGGTGGATCAATTAAGTTCCATAACTAATGTATGTATGGTATCTAATGTTGTCTGTGGTCTGTCTGTTTTCAGGTTTCAACAGCTTCAGCATTTGTGATGGCCCTACTCCGATTCCTCAACCCAGAACTATTTTACTTGTCGCCTCTGCTTGGCAGTGATTTGAGTATGTACCCTGATATTTTAAATTATAAGAAATGGTATATTATTCAATTTATATGGAATTGCTAATATAATTATTTGTAAACAGAAAACAAAAGTAGGTATACAATGACTGTAACCCGGCTCTTTCCTATATCTTTAACTGTAATCAATTTCAATGATATTAAATAGTGATCGGCATTGGCTTTGCCCTGGTAAAGTATTGTAGAAAGAAGAATTTCTCTAGGATGTCAGAATTTTGAAATATACCAATCTCAAAGTGCTAAAAACACCAGACAAACCTTATAATTGTAAAAACCTACATAATATATATACTCTATTGTTCCCAGTAATCCACTACTTCATATCTGGTCTGATGCTGGTGACAAGTGCTATCGGCTTCCTCAACAGCTGCGTTGTGATGAACCGTAGCGCAGCTCAGAATGCTGGTCGGAACATAGTGACGTGGTTGTTGCTAGACTCGCTGTTCGAGACCAGCCGGGTGGTGTACGTGTTTGTGTGCGAGATTGTCATACAAGGCAAGGGGCCCTTGCAGATATATGATCTGTTGATCAGCGCCGCACAATACTGTAAGTGTACACTCTACTTTAGTCATAATATCACTTAGGTCCAATTTCATCAGCAACGTATAACATTATTTCACGCGGTAAGTATGGCTTCAGATTACTAGTGGCAGCTCGGGTCACTTGAACGGGACGAGTGGGATGATAGCGTAATCGGTTTTGTGAACTTTTACGAGCTTCGTCATCTTCGATCTGAGCTAATGACCCTATGGGTCAAGGCTAGTTGACAGTGTCAAAAATAAATGACCAAACACTAACCAATGCATAAAACATCTAAAAACACGTGGAAACATCAAATAATATCAATATAATGATTTTTAATTACCAGTAGAACCACTAAGAGTAGATCATTTGATGCTGTGAAACTATGACGTCATTAGTTTAGTATTTCATACAAAATTCCATATAAACTATCGTTTTGACATTTATTAAAAAGTAGCTGATTTGATATGTCTAGTATATGAATAAATAATATTTTATATCATTTGATTTCGAAGTAATGCATTACTATTCTATTTACAGTGTTGGACAGCTTTCTTTACTGCCAAATGATCCTGAGGCACTAAAATTCGGTAAAACGTCTCGTCGATGCCCATATTATACATCTCTACGTCTCTCCATAGCCTCGAGTGCATTATCAGGGAATGTGAATATATCCTTCGAAATTCAGTAAGATACTGTAGGTACATGATAATATAAATTATGTTAAAATTGTAATCTACTATGGTGTCCCATAATTTAACCAACTTTATAAAAGGAGGAAGTTCTCAATTTGAACGTGTCTTTGAATGTTTTTATTTTAAACGTCATGTGACATGATAATTGGGTTTTATTAAATTCAAAATATTTAAATGGTTATCTATTAAAAAATCATGATGAATGAAGTATTTTACGACGTAACGTCTCGAGGCTGGATAGAGCTAAGGAGTTGGAGGCTAGTGTACCTTTTCATTTAATTCTATGAGAATTATGAATGAAGAATATTATTAGAAAATGAATATTTTTCTTTATAAAGAATTGTAAATCTCCAAATTGTATTCCATTGTTGCTGTGATTAAGTTTATTTATAATACTCAATGTATATTTTGGAAACTAAAGTATATTTTTGGTTGTGTTTAATTAATAATAGAGTACTGGGCGAGTTTCGCTCAGCGTATTTTGTTTTTGTATAAAATCAAAGGCCTAATTTTAAGCAAATACAAAATGTCATCCAAATCGTTTGAGCTATTTCCGAGATTTATTTTATACAATAATTGCTCTTTTAAGTTATTAGATATGGTACTAACGTGTCGTATGTGATAATTGCATACAGCTCGTACCGTTTTATTTTACCTTTTATGATTTTTAGTAAAAATATTTTTCTAATCGCCTTATTTATATTTTTGAAATAAGTCAAATAGTATATAATTGTCTAAAAATCAATGGTTTAGGACTTCCATTTAGAATGCAATATAATTATGATAGATTTGCACTATGCCCACTTTAGAGTACCTAGATAATTACTAGAAAAATCTTGCACTGAAATAAAACACCTTACAGGTATGGTGACAATAAAACGCATACCGAACCTTATTTTAACGTTTTTAATAATTATACCTGTGGTCCCCTGATTTATAAACATTTGGAACTTATAACATAATCAAATTAAAATAATTTATTCCATCACTGACTACTGTGAGATTGTGGTCAAACACAGGCCTTTACAAATATAAGTCTATTTAGATATGGGCATTTGTGATTATATTATCTGAACTGACCCTTAAATACTACCACACATTTTTGGTAACGTTGTTCATAGCATATTCTTCTAAGCAAAATGCCTTCAGTGTAAAAAAATAAGAATAAATAGTATTATATGTATAATCTCATGTTAATTAAATTAGATGTAGACCAAAGTATTAGCAGAGTATGTAAGTACATACTGCGACTGGTAGCGTAACTTCCCACCGACTAATTTAGTTATATACCTATATATATTATTTGCAATTTTCTAAAGTGTTTTGTTTAGTATCTTAGATGTAGTAATCATTCCTTATTTTTATGTTGATAATGTTTTTTTAAGTTCCTTTTATCTCATAAAAATATATGTAACTTATTATTGCATGGTTTGAGTGACCAATTTACTATCGTATCTTAGAGATTTATATATCATTCAAGTATGATAAAAATATGTGAATATCTATCATTTGTTTTGAGTACGTACTATTACTTACTGGTACTTTTTCCATTGGTGTGAAGTATTTTTAAAACATGAAGTAAAGGTTGATCATGATTTAATTATGGTTCTGAGACGCACACGCACAGCATTGGATTCTAGACTGATTGGATGTCAATCCTTGGTTTTGGTTACTGTATAAAAATATGTAAAAAAAAACAAAGATTGATATTTACTTATTTTTTATTACTATAGTTTCCTATGGTGAAGCGTGCTTGCGTTCAAGGAGTAATATAAATAATTCCAGATTAGATCATGAATAAAATATACAACAAACAGTCAAAATGTCTACACTGTTTTTACTATCAAAATATAATTATTATAACAAGGGTCAATAAAAATGAAAACGCGAACTACGTGGTATCCTGTCCTCTCACCTCGCACGATAACGAGCTAATGTGCAAGATGCGAGGGCATGATGATCGCTGCTGAATGCGATTTTTTTATTGGCCTGTGAGTGTTACCCATCTCACTGTATAACTTATCTACATAATTCATTAAATTTATGAATACTCATCAGGTCGCTATTTAGAACGTTATTTAATTTTTATCAAAATATCAAAATTAACTAGTCAAAAAGTAATTTTATTTAGCGTGTTTTTATAAAAATAAAGAATCCTACAATATAAAAGGACGATTGTTAAATTACATATAATTTTGTATTTTATTAAAGTAGATATTATTTTGAAATAGTTATTATCTATGTTACGATTATAACTAAATGTTTTGTTAACTTGGTACCTTTACTGTATAACTAATAGGGTAACAAATAAAAATATGTTTATTATTACTTTTTTTTTTATTTTAATCAGTGAGTTTGTCTGTCCAAAAATATAATGCATACATAGCTATCAACATCAGCACACTACTATTACAAAGTGCACTTCCCTGGTACTACGTTACAACTATACAATACAAGGCGTAAGGCCGTCTACATACGTTGCGACAATATTATACTTAGGCTATTGTATAAATTATAAAAAACAGCACTTTATGTTGCACTTACTGGCTAGGCCACTATCACATATTCTAAAATATTCTGAAAAATAATCTGGGAATACATAGACCCTCCCTGGGTACTCTACTTTGTAAAACATACAAGGCTCCCCTGTCTACCTAAGAGTCTTTTATATAAAATTTAAGTTGACAAATTTACAATAATTTGCGATAATCAGAATTTAAAATCTATGATAGTGGCCTTACCAGGATATGGCATACCAGCACTATGGTATTGTTTAGCACCAAAGAATAATTGGTTTAAAATATGTGTTAACAAATGCCACCACGTATACAGACAGCCTTTTGTATATAGCACACACGTGAACCGAGTCCGAAGCATTCATCGTTTCAACAAACCTATTGCAATCATCAACAACTATTTACTTGTTCGATTTTATACCTAATTGAAAATACTTTAGGTACAAAAATCTTCGAGACATTTTAGTATTCATTTACAATGAGGCTCAGAATTGAATGACAGGAATACTAAAAAAAAATCTAACTAAACTGATTATCGAAACTATTTGATTTGAGGTTCCATAGTAGCATTACTGTCAGTCAATATTGATCTTGAAGTACATTCACGATAAAATTTGTTGAATTAAATACCTAAGTTTATTTTTATATTCGTTTTAAAACAAAATTTACTATTGTTCAAAAATCTTTTAGTTCCGCAAAGTACATTTTGTTTTATAATTTAAAAAATAACCTGATTGTTGGACGAATGCGATGACACGAAGCAGCTTATTGCAATTTAAGCAATGTTTAATATAAAGTATTATTACAATTTTACCCTGTACATTTTTATAAAGACAAATTAATAAAATCCAATATAAATGCATAGGCCGAATTTTGGCAAGGATCGAACCACATCTGACCGCTAGGACTCTATCCCTCTCTGTCGTTTAAACATGTCGTTTGCTAGAGCGAGACAAATTGATCCTCAAAAAAGGCGGTCAGATATAAGCCGAACCCTAAGAGTCAGCTGAATGATGCAATTACTCAATATTTTTTTTAATTCAAAGCGAGTAAGTTTTAATTTTCAACTTTAATTGAGACTAACCCTAATTTCAATTAAATATATTTTTCAATGAGAAGTAATCCCAGACATTCTGCCGACTCCACGAATTTTGTATTTTCAATTTATAAAAAATATTTGTTTCAATACATTATGGCTTTATAAAGATGACAATTTCGAATAAACATTACAATTCAATACGCATTATTTAAAAAAATATTTACTGTCGCTGTTCAATATATCTCATAATTATCGGATGTTAATCGATATCTCATTAATGGCACGAAAATAACATCGATTATTCTCTCCTTCTTAGATCACGATAAAGATTTATAATTTATTCTATTGCTTGCAGTAAGAAAATACTATGAACATTATTTTACAATTAATGGCACTTCTAAAATGTATTTGTATTTTTTTATAATATTATCTTTAAATAGAATGAAGAGAGCCAACTACTGAATTGAAATATACACTATATGGCAGAAAATATATAAGAATGCTATGTAACACCACATGAAATAAACTCAAGCCTTATTTTTCCATTAAATTTACTACTTAGTGTATTTATTTTACATTACTATAATGTAGAATAGAAATGCATAAACTCTCGATAGAGATATAGTATTATTGCTTTCAACAATTATCATTTCATAATCTGAAGTTTCAGGTGTGAAATATAATAACCATTTTGTAAATTCATCTCACAACCCACTACGAAAGTTCAAACATTACCCTGCGCACACGCATCATGGGTAAAAATATACAATACAGTGTATACAAACTAATATATACGTATACATATGATACAGTTAGCGAGATAACACATTTGAGATCTTAACGCAAGGAACTTACAACATTCAAACACAAAATACATCAAACAAAACAAAAGTATTTCAATAGAACTCATTATAATAACTAACTAGATAATACCATGTCTATCTACAAATAATATTGTCATGAATTTAATACAATATGCTACAAAGCGGAATGTTTTTAATTATTTCTGGATTATTATCAAGCACTAAACAGTTTTTTTTTAAATGTTGTCTTGCCATAAATATGAAAGACCCCCTTAGGGGTTGAATTATGCCAAATATCGGCCAGCAGGTCCGCCCAGTGGTTTGACCAGTGCGTTGATAGATCAGTCAGTCACATTTTCCTTTTCATTCAGAAACTAATCTTCTTTCATATGATGTCACGGTTTTTTATAGAGAAGAATTTGGACTAATAAAAGCTTTATGAATATGGTTCTAAAACCTAATCTTGAAAACTAAGGACAGATAATAAAATATAGTTTGAAACCTGCACAACTTTGATGTCGAGGAAAACATTCGTTCCAGAATAATCAAAATAATCCAGATTTAATCAAAATACACTACCCACTAGAATGGCTTTGGTTTTGCAAATTAAATTTTACGAAACCAAAATATTTCATTGTAGATTTTGAGCTTCATAAGAATTTTATATTCATACAGTGAGCGCCACCTAGCGGAGTCCGCAAGTTACAGATATGTTTCAGCGCTCTTACGTATACTTACATACTAATTAAAGTCTACTTTATACTAAAATAACAACCTATTTTAACACTCTAAGGGCGCGTCCTCACTAGGCGCACAGTTAGCGGCAGACTGTTTGCTTCCAGTTTGCCTCCCTATAACTTTAAATGGAGTGTCCATACCGGGCGTATTGTATGCAGACTCGATCAGTGAGCGGCTGATTACAGCCAACGATGCGCGCGATACATTGAGTTAGCGACCGATGCGCCGGCGCCGCCGCTCTGTCAGCGAATAGTCTACCGCTAGCTGTGAGCCTAATGATGACGCGCCCTAACTAAACATAATTAGGAGAATCATTCGACCTTACTATATATTCGCTGTTCTATAGTTATCTTTGTGACAAAATACTTTTATTTTTTAAGGTAAGAAGGTAAAGCTGAATGATAAGTTAGACATTTGCCTTTTTTTACTAACTTCTGGAGTACCCTACCTACTGTCGAACTACAAGCACGCAGCGGAACCACTCATTCAAAATTTCAATTAATGGCACCATCGTTTGGCCAATCTACGTTATGCAGAAGGAATTAATACATTTCCAAAATTAGTAGGCCGATTTTCGAGACGCGAGAAAAAATAGAAACAACGACAATAGTCGTTTGTGTTTAAATTGCTTTGGCACCTACGTTGAAGCATCTGAAAAAATAAAGAATTATACCCACAAGGATTTTAAGTTGGTGTCTGGTATTTTTTTAAATAAATATTCAGGAACATTTATGTTTTCTTAGGCTTGACTCAACAAGATTAGCATTAATAATATTTAAAAATATATAGAACTGCTATAATATTACTTAAATCAGTAGGTAGTTATTTATTGTTTTAAAGAGAGTTGTTGTAAATCTTGGTTTAAGAAGTCAGGTTTTTGTAGATATTGGTGCCAACTGGTGAAACTAAATTAATATTAGTCACATCTCTTACAAACATTATTAAAAAAGGATAGAATATATTTTAAGCTATCAAATTAGTCTATGCAGTTGTAACTGACAGGACTAAATTTAATTCATCTTTTTCCTACGTTCATTGTTAGAAAGAGATACAAAATTAATAAGTTTAGTTTGTAAATGGATGAATAGGGGCCAATATCAAGTATAATATTTTTAATTTAAAAATTATTGTTTTTTGCTGTTGCTAGTGGTCACAATAAGAGTGGTACTCGATGATTATTGTGGTCATGATGTGGTTAGGTTAGAAGTTCTGTTGTCTCTTGCGCTTGAGGTGTATGGCGTCGAGGATGGGTTGCCGCTTGGTGTCGTACCGCTTGCGCAGCAGGTCTATGTCGGCCTCCATCTCCGCGTCCAGCCGGGCCATGCGCGCCTCCAGCTCGCGCTCCGGGAGGTACACTAGCTGCAGGACATCCAGGGGGGGCGGGGATTACAAACCGCTTTACATGAACCAAAGGGTCTACTCCCTACACGATAGTTCTCACGATATATCTCGTCAATCGAATTATCGTATATTGCTTTTTGGAGTTGCTTATCTTAGGCTGAGATCTATAGAGAGTGCTTGGATTTTGCTCAGTCTTTACTTAGGGTATAAACTTACGTAATAAAGTAAATGTTTGTATTTAAATTTGTAGTCAAGTTTTTGGTAAGTCATCGATTAGGTGCACTTAGGCTTTGCTTAGCACACACTCGGAGAGATTCGAAGATTGCATTTTAAATACCGACTTTGTACGGTAAAGTCTGAGCAAAGTCTAAGTACGCTCTATAGATCTCAGCCTTAGTCCAGTAATTTTTGCAGAAAAAAAGGGCTCAACCTCGGAATGAGATATAATAAGCTGGAAACACGTATACGTCTTCATTTGACAGCTGCGCGCTCTCCTCTCTCAACTGAATAATTGAAATGTAAGCACACGACACGAACCGTAAGTCCATTCTGTATTACTTTATTAACCACAAACGTTAGTTACACAATATAACACCATCAAATATTATTCGTGACCCTTATAACACTGAATAAATATGTTAGTCGATTGAATGGTTAGCTAGCACACATCCCTATTAACATTATAAAGGAGAAAGAAATTATGTATGTCTGTTCGTCCTACCACTTCACTATACGGGCAAAATTTTTTCTATCCGAGAAACCGCAGGGTGAAATAAGGGTTAATAGAAAAACGTTACAGAAGAGAATGTTATAAAAATTATGGTTATTATTGAGTAATTGGTTAATTAATATTATAATTATTGAAAATATGTACATGAAAAAATATATAATGGAATAAAAAATAAAATTGAAAGGTGTCTTATGGTCACCGGGTTGGAACGGAATTTATATAAAAAACATACAAGTCAAAGCTCGTTTAAAAAGGCACAACGCCATCTATTGACATTAGTTTGTACTACTGTTGGAGGGTCTACTTATAATTGTCGGACGCAAATTTTGCTTTGTAGCGTCGATCATCGACCAGCTAATGAGACCCCTCGCTTAAATATATCGGTTTTTGTTTTGTTCCGTTCCAAAAACAAATAATAGGTTTTTCCACCTTTTCCAAATCTAACAATAAACTCCTAAGATAACAAATCAACAACTATTTCCTATTTCTTTATGTACAAAGAGCGTCACACAAAGACACAAATATAGACAGATGTTGCACTAGGTAGGTACTAGGACTTACGGTCGTTTGGTGCGGTATCGTTTAGAGATAGTAGCGTGACCACGTGCAGTTGACTTACGAATTCAAAGTTGCCTTCCTCCACGAACGCTCGCTGGAACGCCAGCGCTGGGTTCGGCGTCGTTTCTGTCTCGCCTTCCGCTCTGGAAATCGTATATTATAAGAAATATTAAAAGAAATATGAAACGTATTGTTGATCTAGATCTAGGAAAAACATAATGAAACGTGGGTGAATCTGCGCGATGAAAGCTAGTACAAAAATAAATAGTTAAGAATAAAACCTTAAAAAACAAAAAAGATATGAGTCCACCTTCGAAGTATACTGAACCCAACGCAAAAAGAATTATTAAAATCGGTTCATTGGCAAAAAAGTTATGAATTGAGAACCTCCTCCTTTTTTTGAAGGAAGTTAAAAAACATAATTATCAGGTAAATAGTAACTTGGCTATCTAAAGTACATCACATCACATATAGACCTAAAAACTTTTCCAAAGCTTTTGACTGCATTGTCCATAAGATTCTTACAAATGGATCTCATTATGATACAAAAGAGTATAAAAAGTTTATTTTACGGAGTAATTTTATCTAATTGTTCTGTTGGGTGTTCTACAAGGCTCTATACTATGTCCTTTACTATTTATAATATGCGTACATGAACTGAAATATGGATGAGAAGCTTTATCACGAAAAATGGTAGATGACTTACGCGACAGTCTCCTCCCCTGGTAACCTTATATGGCTAGTGAGTGTGCCATTAGTTCCCGCACCGATATTTAAGTGATTAACTTCTTTTTTCTCGAAGTGTTCTAGAAAAAGCGGCCGGTACTTTGGTTTATTTGTGTCCATTGGATCTGTGTCGTGTCCTGTCATAAGAAATAAGAAAATTCAGTTATTAAATAAAGAGCGAACTACATATCTTCTTAAGCTTAGCTAGTCTTAACTTGCTTACCACCTTCGGTTACATCTTCACTTACCTTGAGATTGGGGTCAAACAAAGCCTGCGCATAAAAGTCATCGAATATAAGTCCCAACAGAACTTCGGGGCACTTTACTTTAAATGTAGAGTCTAAGAACATAACCGTAAGGTGTATACTTACGTTTCATAGTAGCCAAGTCAGGTTCGGGCTCGTTGATGACCATAGTGCCGAGGTCCGCGGCCAGGTCGGCGGAGTCGCGCGCCGGCACGAGGGTTCCGTCCGACACCTGCTTCATCGTCGCCTGCTCGTACCCTTCACCCTGCATCACATTTACACTTGTTACACTCTACGACTACGACTACGAGTACGAGTACGAGTAACTGTTACACCTTATTTTAAATACTAACTCCTAGTTAACATTTAAATAGAAAAGTTCACTGGCAGATCTATCAACGCACAGCTTAAACTACTGGACGGATCGGGCTGAAATTTGGCATACAGATAGATATAAGCATCCGCTAAGAATGGATTTTTGAAAATTCAACCCTAAGGGGGTCAAGTAGAGGATTGCGGGTAAAACCGCAGGGTGGTAAGCTAGTTGAATAATATTATTGAGAAAATAATTTGTAGTACCCCTTAAATTAGAGATTATGACACACAACACATGTGTGCGTACTAATACGGCCATCAAACAAAAATAAATCCAAGGATTTGTTGGTCGACTAGCAGCGTCATTAGTCGCTCATTATTTTTAGTATGTCGCTGCAGTGGCGTATGTATGAGAATGTCACGTGGGTCGTGTTGCGGTCGGCTAGTTGTGATTAGTTGACCAACAAATCTGGTAATAAGTGAGATACTGAAGACGGCCTGCTACTGGACGAATACTTACAACTGCATACAAGCTCTTTCGTAAGGATGTCACTACACACATTGAAACAGTAATTTGGAAGGGCGCGCCATGTTATAGCGTAGTGTATCTCTAGTCTCACACACATGTGTTTCGATGGTAAAATAAAGTAAATAACAACAAAAAAATCTAATTAGTCCGTCAGTTAGATTATCAAAAAAATATTGGATACGTATTTTTTATTTTGATCCGAAAACAAAAAGTAACGAAGATACAGTGCGTTAAAATTTTCCGGTCTGCAAAAAGTGTACTAAAAAGTAGTTGTACGATGACGTCACAAGCCCCACTCCTGCACTTTGATGGGACTTATCTTTGTAATTTCTTATTGATTTGATAAAATAAAAAATACGTATCAAATATTTTTTGATAATCTAACTGACGGACTAATAATTTTTTTTTGTTGTTATTCCTCATTCTGGTTAAAATGATGTGAACTCACGGCGGCGAAGGTCTTGGCGTTATTGCTCTGTTGCTGCGCGTTCCTGAACACTTGACTCTCTCTGATCTCGCGCGCTTCTGCTATCATTGTGCTTAGTATACTCGCGTGTTTCGCATTACCTGCAAAACAAAATATGGTAATACCGTTAAAAAGACGTCAAAAATAAGAATCGGCCAAGAAATACGGATAATATAAAAATGTTACTACTAATTAGACAGCGATTAGTCAGAGATCGGGACATATACAGGCTGAATTTTTTAAGTGGGCGTGGTAGGCCAAATCCTAAAGTATAGGGAATAACGAAAAATGCTGAAAGGAGTCTCGGGGCCGATTTTGATAAAAACTAAAACTGTATACTTGGATTTTGAAAAAAAATATTTGTCTTGCCAGGAATCGAACTCATTGATTTTGAAAAAAAAATCACAGCCTGTATTATTGCTCCATCTCATAGTGTCGTTTATAATGATCAATTTATGGGAAGTAATGTTATATGGCAAAATAAAGGAAAGGTCAATTTTTTCAGAAAATACTGTTTACTTTTAAAGAAGCAGGTACATACTTTTCGCTATTCCCTATACTTTAGGATTTGGCCATATACCACTACTGCCATTATAAACTCCATGCTAAATTCTGTTTTGCTAGAAAGAGATAGGGATATCTTTGATGGCTTATATCTCGGTTATTTTCATAGTTCTTCGATTAATATTTATTCCAGAAATATATACCTTATTTCCATTGGATAACTATTAAATTCATTTTGTAATCCGCCACATCAAATACAATCAAATGGTGTGCAATACCTATAAATTCATGTGCTAGTAAAAACTCAGCCGTGGCCCTCTCGTCGGGGATCTTGATCAGGCACTGACTGACGAAGTCTATGAACTCCGGTGACCACTGGTCCGGTTCTCTGCAATTAAATCCTTACATAGTATAAAACAAAGTCGCTCCCGGTGTCTGTTCGCTTAGATCTTTTAAATTACGCAACGGATTTTAATGCAGTATTCAGCAATAGATAGTGATTCAAGAGGAAGGTTAATATCTATCTAATACCTTTAAACGAGCAATTCTTGTATATAATATAATCTGGATCTCGGAAATGGCTCCAACGATTTTCATGAAATTTAGTAGGCAGAGGGTTTCGGGGGAGATAAATCGATCTAGCTAGGTTTCATTTTTAGAAAACGTCGCTTTAACAAAAATACGAGTTTTGCTCGATCAACCGGGCACTGTATAATACATGCATTTTAGAAAAGCTGAGACAGGCCGGGCGAAGCCGGGGCGGGTTGCTAGTAATATTATAAAAACGTGTGTGTATCTGGAAAACAATTATATCTAACGTTCGTTCTAAGACACAGGGTTTCGGTGAATAAATTAAGTTTCGGATAACGGATTTTCATGAAATTTGGAATGTTACATTATTATCATGTCGGTATTAGTAGGTAGGGGCCATCCGTAAACTACGTCACATGTTAAGGAGGGGGGGGGAGGTTAACAAAGTGTGACAGTCAAGCTCTCATTTGATAATATCTATATTAAAAATAGTTTTCTGATATATGAAATCAGCAACTTTTTATTAAATGTCAAAACTCCATAATATATACCCTATATATTATGGAGTTTTGTATGAAATGTCGGACTATGACGACATAGGTTCACGGCATCAAATTTTCTACTCTTAGCGGTTCTACTTGTAAATTTACAACACACACATTTGATGTTTCCACATGTTTGCTTGGTCATTTATTTTTGATACTGTCAACTAGCCTATTGCAAAATATGTAGTACGAGGAGGAGGTGAAGGACCCCTACATAAATAAATATAAAGTAGATACCTGAAGGAGGGCGGCGGTTTGGTGGGTATCATGAATATGGCCCTCATGGGATGTATGTCCCCGTAGGGCGGCTTGCCCTCAGCCATCTCCAGCGCGGTGATGCCGAGCGACCAGATGTCGGCCACACAGTCGTACCCTATCTCCTGGATCACCTCGGGGGCCATCCAGAACGGGGTACCGATCACCGTGTTGCGCTTCGCCATTGTATCCTGGGATTTCATTCATACTTTTACTAATCAAGCCTTTAAATAAGGTATTTTCTCGGTAACAACAATTATATGTGGGAGAGAGTTGTGATGTGGAAGAGATGCAACATTCTTTATCCAGCTATCATTATTCGACTTCAAAAAGGAGGAGGAAAAATTATCAATTCGGTTGTATGTCTTTTTATGTTTGTTCACGCAACTTTATTTTGTTTCTGAACAAATTTTAATTATTTTTGCATTGGGTTCAATATAGCTTTTTTAATTTTATTGTCTTTGAAGGAGGTTTCACTCTTTTTATTAAAAAGATGATTTATGATTATTTAGAATCTAAGAAATAGTCCAGATGGTATGTTTTAAGTGCTGTATCACTTGTGGTTTGAACAAGCAAATTTTAATAGTTCCAAATTAAATAGGTTCGTAAGGTTTTTTATTTATGTGTTGAAATACTGTAATTTTTGTTTTTCCTTTAGGCTAGTTGTTTCTTTTCGTTCTTTCTTTCTAAAGTTTCGCAAATACATCGACGATAGTAACCGCTTACCATCACCGACTGTCTGAATACTTGTCAACCTTATGACAAAACAAGAATGTCTACATGACATGTTTGTCATCTTATAAAAACGCTTCTGCATAAATCTTTTTCCCTATACGCGATATAATTACGCATCCTATTTCCCATTATTTTTCTGATGTAATACGACCGGGACATCCCACAGTGCGCTTACCTATTTATTCAAGAAATTCAAGTACGACAACAAAGTATATATCAAAATAGCAAGACATGTTACTATAACGTTAAAGGATTAAAAAAGGAAAATCGACACGCGTTTCGCTTCTGTGTTTTCATGAAGCATCATCAGGACGTAATAGACCCACTGTCACCTACTGTGTCCTGATGATGCTTCGTGAAGAAGCGAAAGGCATGTCGATTTCTTGTTGAGTTTCCTTGCGTGAGACTTGACAGAGAAGGAGATCCATCGGAATTAGTTACTAAATATTGGTCTTTTGTTTAATCTTATAATGGATTTCCGCACGGTCACGCCTGAGTCTATTAGTTATCCTACTATTTTTTTTTTTTAATTTTAGCATCACACTTCGTGTATTTTGCCAGTGTCAAGTTGAGCAATGTAGGTAGTTTTATATTCTTCATGTATTAAATTCTCGTCAATCGTCAAGTTTCAAAGTTCAAGTCATGTTAAATCTTCTTCGAGTCATAGTCAGTCAGTTTAGTTAGGTTTTAGTACAATGGTAGCCGTTCTACTAAAACTTTTCATGGACTTCTTGAGACAACTTGAAAAGCCACTATACACGTAATCATTTCATTTCACTTCACTGGTGCACTTGTATTGATCTTTATTGGACAAAATACCACCGATAATATTAAAAAACTCAAAAAATACACTATTTTATGAAAATAAAATGAAAACGCAACGTCACTTCGCAAGTTCCCGTCAAAAAGTCTCTACTAATATTATAAATGCGTAAGTTTGTGAGTATGTATGTATATAGTGTTACTATAACATTCAAATCACATTTTTTTATACTACAAAGTCGGCAAACAAGCATTCGGTTACCATAGCCTATGGACGCTTGCAGATAACTCACAGTCAACTGTCCAGCTACTCCAAAATCCGCCAGTTTCGCATGACCCTCAGTATTGAGCAATATGTTCCCCGCTTTGATATCCCTATGGATCTTTCTCCTCCGGTGCAAGTATTCCAGCCCTTTGAGTGTGTCACACAGTATAGTTGCTATCTCGTCTTCTGAGAGGGTTTTCTTGCGTAGCCTCATTATGTCTGATACTGAACCGGCGCCGCAGTATTCCATTACTATCTGTAAATATAAGAAATAGTTCAGATTCTGTTCATAAATGGGTGAATTTATTGCCTAACTTTCTTACCCACTGTCTTACCCGCGATAATTTAACGCTTTTGGAGTCGAATTTAGTAAAACCCTAATATTTTTTTTTTACTATGTATAGGCTTGTTTGACCACTATCTTACCTTCGTCAGTGATGATGTGGCCGATGGTGGTAAGCACACAACGCCTAGAAAGGAACTGACTCTCAAGTGCAACTGTCGGAACACACCAGAAGGTGCTTGGCGATATATTTTCAACTTGAGGGTGGTACCAAGCCAGGCGGGTACTACAAAGTACCCTACTACGGTCCTCACGATATTTTTCTTCACCTAAAGCTCAAGCTCATTGTAGGATTAAAACCCGCCTCTCTCGTATCGGCATTCGACGTCACTACCACTGAGCTATAATCGCTTTAATTTCGTACTTATTGGATGTACGTTATACAAGTAACCTATTAGTTTTTAGACCCTCCGTTTTAATTAAGCAGTACATTGACAAGTCGGTCAGGTAGTTCTCGTCTTTGTATGTATTCAACAAAGAGAACACAAAATTAGTCTAGAACGATCTGTAGGGCGAGGGTTTTTGAAATCCAGTTTCAATCAAACCCTGATATGAACTGAAACAAACTTCCATCGATAATTTGTGATCATGTAAATTTTCTTACGCCGATTTAATAACCACAGAGCTATAGATGAATGATAGAAGAGGATTTTGTCTAGAGTAAATTGTTACGTATAAGTGCCTTATCAAGGCCTAAACTAAATGAGTTCGAATATGAATTTTACAAAGCGGAAAATAAGTTAATTTTGAAAACGAAAACTACAGTGTAACAGAATACTAGATACTTGCGTAAAATTCTAGTTTAGGTACATTCCAGCTCAATCTGCAGTAGGTCAGAGCAATAAACTCGAGACTAGCCGAAGTACCTACCTTTCTAATTCTCACTAACTATATGGAATTGGCACAAGGTTCAAAATTGAATACAGATTTCAGACCTGACTTCAGACATCATATCATTGTATTTATTGACTTGGGTTCACAAAGACCTGGTCATTTTGGTATATTTAAGCCGTTAACCCGGTATAGGTAATCTAGGATTCTATTAAACATCAATTTATTTAACTACAGATATCTAGAATGATGTAGGCATCCGCTAAGAAAGAGCAATATCTAAATTTTTGAGACAGAGATCCTACATGCCCTGTATGTGACGTCATATGGCATTACGGACTTATGGTTATTCGAAAAATATTATGCTTTTATTAAAGCAATAATAAAAATCATGCATATACCTACTAGCTGTTCCCCGCGGCTTCACTCGCGTTCCCGGGATAAAAAGTAGCCTATAACCTTCGGGGATAATGCAGCTTCCTATTAGTGAAAGAATTTTTCGAATGGGACCAGTAACTCCAGAGATTAGCGCGATCAAACAAAAAAACTCTTCAGCTTTATTATTAGCACGGATTTGAAGTAGAATCTCTGATCTAAGGTCTACATGAAGACCAGCACACGGAATAACTTAATTTACTAAGTGTAAAAAAAAGTGCAAAAATATGACTCACCCACAAGTCAGTGTTCTTGAAGTAACTGCCGTAGTATTTGACGACATAGGGGCTGTCACACTGCTGCATGATGGAGATCTCCTTGATGATCTCCTGCAGGTCTGTGTCCACCGGCACCTGCTTGATGGCAAGCACCTGCCCGCTCTCTTTGTGGAGGGCCTGGAGGAGAGAACCAACATTATTATTGGCTGTATTTAATTCGGCTGCAGGAATCCTAATAGAGGATGACGTTCGACTCTCGGTACGTATTGAGTAATAGTTTCTAATCGTTGAACTGCTCTGTCAGTTAGTTCTTAATCCTTGTCTAATCCATTAGTATCCTTTAATACACCCGAGCCCTGCGACGCCTAAGAGCCTTACAAGAAGAGATCAGTTATTTTTAATGAATTAGCCAACATAACTTTCTCATATTGTGAGTTAGGCCTGATAATGTCTTTAAATTATAGAGTAGCAATAATAGTCAGCTGTTTACTGAAGCATTTACCTGAATGTGACTAAAAGCTGACGGAGTACATCCTACAATTATTATAATTGCAAAAGTTTGTGAGTATGTATATATATGTGTTGCCCTTTCACGTAAAAACTACTGAACGGAAACTTGGCACATAGATAGATCATACCCTGGAATAACATATATATAGGCTGCTTTTTATCCCGGAAAAACATGAGATACCTCGGGAACGCGGGGCGGAAGCTAGTGTTTAAATAAGATAAATAAAGATGAAGACAGAACCAACGCTGGTAGTGGTGCTTACCTTATAAACGCTGCCATAAGACCCTTCGCCAAGTTTGCATATGATATCAAACACTTCCTCGGGCTGTCGAGTGAGACTCTCTTCGGAAAGTTTTTTTAGCTCGCTGTAACAAGCAAAATATTACACATAAAAACATATAGAAAGAAAAGAAAGAAAGATATATTTATTAGATCAAATTAGTACACTAAATAAAACTATGAAAACCAAATACTGCACAGAATAAAATAAATGAAGTGGTCCCATCATAGGTACCAAGATGGTCCAAAAGGCCCCAGCTCAGCATGTGCTGCAAGTTAGTGCAGCGCTGATTTTCGGCTGAAGCCATAGGTGATGCACGGACAGATGAGCGGTCAAATAATTAAACAAATACCAACATTTTACTAAAAAATGCATATACTAGACATTTACTTAGTTTGTTCCACAGATAGTTTACATTTACACACTTTCTTAGAAAGAGACTTTTCTTTCTTTGACGATGAGGGCCTTATCGGCAAACTGAAAAACAGGCCCTTAGTAGTTTATGTAGAGTACCAGTGTGATTTAGATCTTCAGCAGTCCAATACACAGTCACGGTAAATAAAGATGCATCTACTGTTATTATTTGGGTTAAGTGACTGTTTCAAGTCTTCACAATGATTGTATCACTGCGACACTAGATTTATTGTGATCGCCAAATTAATTAAATCACCGCCAAGACCTACAGCTATACAAACTGTACTATATTCTTAGCAGTAATGGATTTTACTTTATCTGGGTGCAACTGGTGCTAACCCAGGAGAGTATTACGTTTTGGCATAAGTGGGTGGCACTCACACAAGAGGTGAAGTGATGTTTCATCCGCCTGACAGCAGAATCTACACGCGTTTCTGTCACGGACACCGATGGTGAACAGACGTTTGTTCAATCCACAGTGTCCTGTTAGAGCCCTTAAAAGTTTGCGTAAGTTTATTTTACTTAGGGATAGATGCATTTAACGCAGGACCAGATATCCTACCAATCAGAATGGCAAGTTATTTATTCGTACTAGCATAAATATTTCTACTGCTAAATATAATCTCAAAGAAGTTGCTAATCATTTCGATGCATGAATTACCATAGCATAGCTTGGAATGACTCGACTGACTAAAAATGGCTAACCGAGGTCAAGTATCAGACTTCAGAGAATGCGGAAATGAGACTCTTCTGAATGGATAAGGAAACATGCCGGACATTGTTTATGTAGTCATCAGTTACAAAATAGACTATCTAGCTGTTGCTCGATGCGCCGACAGCCGTGCCTCTATGTCTGCTAAATCTATGGCTTTACATGTCAATATAGAGAAGCATTATATTTTTTAAGGACTAAATTGGTACTTTTAGGAATAGTAGCAATATTATAGATGCGTCATCATTTCAGCCGAAAGACGTTCACTGCTGGAGGCCTCCCCCAAGGATCTCCACGATGGCAGGTCTTGCGCTACCCGTCCATGTCCCTTTTCACGACTATATTTCTCAATCGAACAGTAGCAGGTATCGAAAAATCTCGCTTTCGCATTAAAATATTACACCTAAGTATATGTGAGAATACCCTTTTACGGATAAAAGGAAGGCGGTGAGTGGCATTTTAAATATGCAAAGAATCTATTTACATCGTAGGTACGGGTATGTTGACGACCTAATAGCTGCCTCCGATCGTTTTCTACGACATGAGAGCCCAGCCTTAAGGATTAGGTTAGGGGCATCCATACTAATATTATAAATAGGAAAGTGTGTGTGTGTGTGTGTGTGTCTGTCTGTTTGTCTTTCTTTCACGGCAAAACAGAGGGACGAATTGACGTGTTTTTTTAAGTAGAGATAGTTGAAGGGATTGGGAGACACATAGGCTACTTTTTGTCTCTTTCTAATCCCCCACTTCCCTAAAATGGGGATTCCCTAGATAGGGGTAAGTAGGGGTAGGTAGGGTAGATACGGGTAGGTAGAAGTAAATAGGGGTAGGTCGAAGTAGGTAGGGGGTAGGTAGAAATAGGGATAGGTAGAGGTAGTTTGGTCCCAGTTTTTTATTTGTTCTCAGGTCAGGACAACGTCTGCCGGGTCAGGTAGTATATTAACAAAATACTATTTGCATAGTCTGTACAGTTTCAAGACCAGTCGATGGCATAGGCAAATAAACCTCAATAAATTATATGAGATTCTATAGTTTAAATAAAACTAAATTCCTCGTTTTGTGAATAGACAATCCGAGTAAATTGATATTAACTGCGGTAAACATGTCCTTAATAATGTTAACAATATAACTCACTCGTCCAAATCGTTAAAACTATTGACTCGCAACAAAGTACATGTAATAGTAATAAACGATAAAAACCACTGTAATGTTATGTAAGTCGGTGGTAACGACCTTTTATCATGAATTGTGTCGATCGCACCACTCGCACCCCGCATAACGTAACGTCGGTTCTCGCCCTAATTTCTATGTCTTCCGGCAAATATTACATTGTACTGCCATAATTTTGTAAAGAGCAATATTTCTAACAAATAATTACAGCTAATTCAGTGGTAAGATATTTCTTTAACACGGTAAGTAAAACTATTATAATTGAGTCACAAAAGGTTCAGTTACTAATAGTAGTTAAAAACAGATGAAATGAAGATAATTAGATGTACCCCACAATGATCTTATAGCATCATGACGAAGTATAGGGCCCATCCTAACGCATACAAACAGTAGGAAAGAAGAATGTTTATTTTATGGACACCCAAAAATGACAACTTCAAAAACCACCAAATTATTAGCTATTAAAAACATGTTATCACTCGTGATTACACCACCCTGGTAATCCCGGGATAAAAAGCCTAAGTCCTTCTCCATATAACAGGCTATCTGCACACCAATTGTCATCAAGGTCGGTTCATCGGTAGACGAGATATAACATTCAACAGACATACAGAATTCCTTTCGAATTTATAATATTAGTATGCATAAAGCGTCAATAATAGTCCTCGTTACTACATGTAGTCCAAGAATTGATGTAGGCGTTAATGTTAGTACCGATCTTACGCACATTATGGGAAACCGAGGCAGGTGATGCCAAGACAGTAAAACTGTCGACGACCCATCATAAACGGCGCTCGTTCCCGGAGCTAAGGTTCAGGTATAGCAACAAAAAATCATAATAGAGCACATTATAATTAGCTGAACTGAACCACGGTACTAAACTCGACGGAACGCACAGTTTGGTTTGTTTGTTACGGTTGAACTGCTACATTTTGATTAGCATTCTAATGAAAGGAATAGAATAAATAATTCGGGATGGAATCAATTTCTTTGTGAATTTCTTTCTTTGAAGCGTGAAATAGCACGTAATTGTAATGTAAATCCTTAAATTTTGGGCAGATAATTTGCAAATGAAGTCTGGAATATTACTTAGGTAGACATCGGTGTTTCCAATGTTTTTCAAGAAAATAACCATTCAAAATCATACGCACAATTTTACAATAGCAATAACAATAACTATAATATTGCTAGCAAATTCGTCACACTTTTTGTACAGTGAGAAAAACAACGAGCTTGCAAAAAATTGATGATTTACAAAATTTGGAACAATGGCCACAACTTGAAAACATTAATGATAATGATGCTAAAAGTAAGGAAGAGGAAGCCAATATAATATTCGATAAGTATATCGAGGAAGTAAATGCTTTAAAACGTGCTGCAATTATAATATCTCACGAGAACACATGATTTATTAACATAACATTTACGAAGCTGAACAAAATATACAGAGAAAGTAAAGATCCATTCATCATATCGTATGGTTTTAAATTAAACGGTATTTATAAGCCGCGTGGGAATCATTAAATTGCTAAAACTAAAGAGCCAACCAAAGGAAATCTAAATACTCCTAAACATTGACTTTTCTTGAGATGAGATGATGAAAATGAGAGAAATAAACAAGAAGGATTCCTACTTTGGAAGAGACGCACAGTTGGAAAAACCAAAATAAAATACGGATGAAAAAAAGGTACAAATTAAACTGATCACATTATCACTGATTACTCAGCTGATCAAATAGTATGGCAACTTCCACTTATCATGATTGATGAATGATATCAAATCGGTCAAATGTTTGAATGCAAGGTTTGAAGGGATATGCATAAATCGAGATAGCGTAACTAGCTTCAGATAACAATGTCGAATTATCAATTGTTTAATTCTTTTGTTCCATTGTTAACTCATTATCGGCAACGTGTGATAATAAAGTCTCACGTATTAACATGAAATATGCAGACTAATAGATCCTGAATTTATCCAGACAAGGAAAAAGTACTGTCACACGTGTTATAATTCCAACTTACGACCAAGTGATTCATCCGTATGTTATTTACCCTTATAAGCACAACAACTAAAATAACGTTACACAAAACAATGCAACGAATTTGTTCAAAATAACAGTCTATTTATGTGCAAACACTGTGCAGACATTTGAAGTGGCACGCGCTAAATATGCTTTAAGTATGCCTTAAGTATTTGCGAGTCTCATTTCGAAATATCAAATTTTAAAGACTCTTTCGTAGACTATTCATAGATACAAAATAAATAAAACTGGGAAAGAACTCGAGGTTAAGCAAAATTCATCACACACAGTAAATCCACTATCATTTACTAAGGAACGACACAAAATAATAAAATAGTATATATTTATTCTCATACATGAACCAGCCACTAATCAATGAATAGTGATAGCTGGCAAGTAAATAGAAAAAGTATACGACATAACATTTGAAAATAAACTAAGAAATTGACAAAGGCTTTGACAGGACAACTTATGCCCCCAAAACTTACAACTGCGGATTTTCGTTGGCGCTCATCCTATCAGCTCGTCTCTTCTTGCAGGTGTTACAGTTGAGAGTGGGTGCACCTCCCTCCCACACCCCGCTCTTCCAAAACACTAGTCGACCCTCACTGTCCATGAGGGAGCTGCATTATTACCACCACGTCAAATGCATCATAGAAATCCAAAAAGTTTGTGGTTTAAAATTCGGAGAAATCGTCTAGTTTTCTCTTAAAACTCAACAGTCAATAATTACGGTGAATTCCAAAAATATACCTGCAGATTTACTATTCACAGAACACTCTTTCAGTTTAAAACATCGATACATAAACACAGACAAAAGTTTGTTTATTTTGTAAACAGTCCCCACGATTCAATCTCGAAATTGGGGTTACGACCCATCTATGTGGCGCAGTGTGTACTAGATAAAGCTATATTCCAATTTGACCCATGTTCGGGTTTGCGTCGCACAATCTGTGATATGACTGTACAATTCTGAACGAAAACCGTAGCGTCTACACATCTCACAATTTACGTAACTCTTCAAGTCCACGAAAATCATCCAAAAGCGATTAACAAAAGTTTGATCTCAAAATAAACTCTCGTGTATCCTTTTACAGGCAATAATAACCGGTTGGAAGGCGGGCGACGCTACGACTGTCCCTTGCGACGTCTTTCTCGAGACTGTCTTTGATGTTCAGTTTACCACAAGAGAGTTGCATTCCAAGTTAAATTTTTAATAAATCTCGCTTGGAGTGGTCAAACAGGATAAGTACACAGAATTTTGCATGTATTGGTTCAGTCAGATAAAGAACAGTTAGCTCGGCGGATTATCAGGATTTTGTATTTTGCAATTTTCAAGTCTTCAGTAAGAAACCAGCAGAACTAGGTTCTATCATATAAGAAAGAGAGACTTTAAAATCCAAACGTACCTACTGCGCAGATCGGAAATGGATATGACGCAAGAGATAATTTCGTAAATTATCCAAGAAAGCCTAAAAATATTCAGCTCATTAAGGTATTTTCAGTCCATAAGAAGTAGAAAATCATAAATCACAACGGCACATCAAGTTTTTTAACGCGAAGTAAGTCAGGCACGCACATCACCGGGCGGGGTGGGCGCGGACCGCTCGGCTTGAGATAAATAAAACCGCGTGTTGGTCTGTCTATAAATAATACACGGATCCTACTCGTTACATCGACACTGTGACCTTTTTATTGGTTCACAGTTAATGTTCATTACTCTGTTCATGTAACTCAACTATTATCTTTGGTTCCTTTTCCTCCTATTACAGTTTAGGTATAGGTAGGTACTTCCTTTACGTATGTTTTCCATTACGTCTACTACATACATATTCAATATTTGAAAATCCAAATGGATAGATTCTCTTCTCATTTGTAATTCAATTCTTAACTTCCCGTCCTGATCTATTACTTTGTTTAGTTTGGTATATTTGTATAAACTAACTTCCAATTTCTTGTCTCGCAGTTCGTGTTTCTCATCAAATAAATTCCTAAACTCCTATTTAACATCACGATAATTGAGAGCACATGTCGTCACGAGAAAAGTCAACATTTTCTGTCTCGTACCGTTTCTGTTTGACACATTTCACTTTAGTTCCGTCGTTGATATTTTCGCATTAGCAATCCCCAGCACAATGACCCTGCAGACACACAGTCTAGAGAAAACAATCCAGATAAATCCGTAACAGCCAGCATTCCACGTGATGTTTTCTCCGACCCTGCATGGGAATAATAACTTCAGTGGAATACGCAAAATGTGCAAAAAAGAGAGCACATGCTTCAGTCACTTTCACAGCGTCAAGGAGACAGGTCAGCCAAGATCGACGACCCAGAAACCGAACAAATAAAGCCGTTTATAAGCCCGCATTTCGATACGAGCCCCCACGCGATTCGCAAACTATTCACTTGAGCCAGTTCTGTTAGTAAAATGTATGCTCGTTGATACAAAAAGGACAAAATAATGACTAATTGCTATCTATTGGCCGGGCGGATATCGGAATGATTATGAATGGGTAATGCTTCAATTTGTTTATTGAAAGGTGGTCGTTAAGAGTTCGGGCCATCTGCATGTTGAATCATAACTGAAGTGTACTTATGGCCTAGACATAATTAAGTGCTACGATATCATAGATGGATGATTGTAAAATATTTGCAATTTTGAGAGCAGCCATTGATGCTTGAAGAAAAATTTAAGTGATGTTTAAATTGAATGATGGTACACTTGACAAAGTAAAGATTCCTTCAACAGTTACATGATTTATAATATTCTATATCATAAGCTTTTTAAAATGCACTTTCGTCCAAATCTACAGATAATGTAAAAGACATGAAAACAGCGCTAATGAGGTTACCTAAAAATAGCTCACCTGCAACACATGCAGTATTACGTGAGCTCACTGCGTCGGTGTTTACAAGCACATTCCGAAAACGAGTAACGCGTAAGTTGAATCAGTGTACGCAATAACAATGGGCATCGATCTAGGGTATGGGAACACCGTAATGGTTATGTCCGCACTTGTGACTCACAAGTATTCAATGCGCCCTTCTAGGCAGCTCCTGACGATTGGCCTTCCATAAACAATATAGTTCCTAAGCGATACCTGATCGGAAACACGAATTTGAATGACGCAGGACGTGTAACTGTAACGGATAATGATTCTGATTTGATTGACTTTAGAGTCGGAAACTGAATACTTTTTTTTATGTCAGAAGGTTGGACCAGGCAGGCGGTCCACCTGATGGTAAGTGTTACTTGGCGACAAATTTTAAACCTGAAGGTGGTAGCCAGCCAGACGGGTAATACAAAGTACCTTACCACCGTGCTATGGTTTCCTCACGGTGTTTTCCTTCACTGAAAGCTCAAGCTTATTGTAGGATTCGAACCCACGACCTTCGTCGCGGCATCCGACGTCACTACCACTGAGCTATCATCGCCTTAAAATACATTATTTTTTAATGATTAATTACCTCTTCTTCGTTTGAGATTTATATTTTTTGTTAAGTTCCATTATAAAACTATATAAGATACAATCTTGGGAAAATTCTTTGAAATGATAATTGATGGGAACCCAGTCGAGTTAGTTTAAAATCTAAATTATAGCTGTTGCACAAAAACAAGAACAATGGCGACGATATGCTGGTTTCCTTTCCGGCCGACTTTATTCTGGGGACCTATTCTGAAATTCGAGTAGGTATAACACTGGCTAATGTTGAAAAAATACCTAAAATCATTGTATGATTTCCCTTCGTATTGTTTAATCGTGATTTTGTTATTTTAAGGGGAATATCTACTTACTCGAAAGTAATTAAACAAACTGGAAAATGCTATACTGGGTATAAGAATGGATTCTGTGCACAATTTTGGACCCCTCAGCATTAAAATTTTACATCAGTCTTTGTTTTTAAATTTTTAAAAAACAATTTTTAAAAAATACGCAAGTCGCTTAACTTTTAATGCATAGTATGAAATTTATTTAACTAGCTATTCCTCGCAGTTTCACCCGCATTCCCGTGATAAAAAGTATCATACTATGTCCTTCTCCATATTATTGGTTATCTGCATGTCAAATTTCTTGGCGATCTGTTTAGCAGTTTTAGCGTGAAAATGTAAAATGGTTAAATTCGCATTTATAATATTAGTATGGATAAAATATACAAGAAATACTTATTTACTAATTTCGGTGAATACCACCAGAATAAGCCTTCGAGTGGGTTGAGTGACCTCGAACCGCACAAAATCGAATGCAGCCTTTTTGACTCATTCATCGTATAAAATAAAAGAAAACAACTACCCACCTACAAGACTTGGTATTTAACGTTATTGCAAATACTGACCTATTATGTTGATGACAGAGAAAGTAGGTACCAACCAATCATATAAAGGGCTTTCGGTAAATTTTAAAATGAATCTAATGATAGTGTAAAATATTTTCAGTATAAATAAAACACAAATTATGAAATGCTATCTATAGAAATCATAATTTTATAATTATCTATAAAATACTTTTCGTGAAACAATGCATTTTTTCTAGTACTATTACGCTACCTTGGAAAATATTGCATTTTGTGCGAGTCTGAAATAAAACTTGACAAGTGCGAGTCTGTCTCGCGCACCGAGGGTTCCGTAATTTTTTCCTGTTACTTTAAATACCATAGACTACTTATAGGTTTACCTGTAATCTATAGATGAAGAACCACTAGTTTTCCGAGATAAGTGGGATGGAATGGTAAATTTTCACCTATTTTCTTAAATAACTTAACTATTTATCTTAAAATTATAAAAAATATATATTTGAGGTCCTCACAACGAGCCCTTTCATTTGATATGTCACACAATATAGTTTGCAAACAATTTTTTTTAATTTTCTAATTTACCCCCAAAAATGGCCCCCATGTTTGAAATTCATTTAAGTATTTACGTTTCACATCCGTGTTTGGGTTACATGCTTACAAAAAACTTAAATGCTTAAAACTATTGATTAGAATTATTTTTCCCCAACTCATAAAAGAAGCAAGTTACCTATCTCAAGCATAATATTTTAAAAACCTTATTTTCTCGCTGACTGTATTTTTTTTCCTACAGTTTAGGATTGCCAATCGCTTAATTAAAAAGGTATGGGTTAACCTCCTGATGCCATATTCGCAAGGCTTCAACTTAATGTAGTTGCCCTTAAGGTCCACCTAAATTTCCAACTATATACTACTATTCAGCTACTACCCAACACACATACACTACATAGCAGTAGTTAGCAGAATGTGAGTACAAGGTAGAGAGATTGCATAGTTTTGTGTGACATACTGACTATATTGTGTCTGGAGGATGTTTAGCCCATGGAAAAGTATTGGTATGGTTCTGAGTATCATCTGAGTAAATTTACAGTTGGTCCAAGCTAGTAGGTATATATTCACAGTATGCTAATACTACTATATGCCTCTATATCCTCCATTTATTTTGTTACTAATCAAGAATGTATCTATGATAGATATTCTTCTATGGAACAACAAGTTAATGAGTAGTTTTATTATGTATCCCTAACAATCACTCTTTGTAATGACCGGCACAGACCAGCGGACGGGATGGCAGGGGAATTAAAAAAAATCAATTGAATTGAATAATATCCAATGAAAATAAGGTATATATTTCAATGCCCACAATGTGATCGGTCTCGGGCATTGCGGTGCAGTTTTCTTTAGCAAAGCCGGTTGAAATATATATCTTATTTCAATTGGATAACTATTAAATCCAATTCATAACTATTAAATCAAATTGATAAATTTTAAATCCTCTGCCATCGCGTCCGCGGGTCTGCGCCGGCCATAAATCATCTGTGGAGTAAAAATAAAAAGAATTCCAATTTTAAAATTATGTCAAATATTACATACACTACAAGATTTACATGACTGTGTACAATTTTAGAAGATTTTATAAAATTCATTGATTTTGATGATGATTATGAAATGTTGATTTTGATATAGAAGTTTTATAATGCGAATTTTGGTGTCGTCCAATATTATCGGCGAACACAATACGGCAGTCAAGCGAATTACATTAAAAGGTTCAACAAAGCTTCACACTGAATACCGAGATTACATCTATAAAATCAATACAAAAGAACACCGTCAGGTAATATTGCAATAGCTTGGCAGACTATTTCTCTAAAATTACTAGGTACAAAAGAAATAAATCTTACCTTTTCGATGACATTTCCGTCATTTTAGCTGCTATATCACTTTCTCTAATCACGCAGCGGAAAGACATAAAGAAGCTTTCATTATCCTTTTACAAACACAAAAAAAACAAACGTTAGTTCATTTTACGCGAAATAAACTTTATTTAGCGACAAATACAAAATTACGGTAATAAAATGCACTACACATGCACCGACCGTCTGCTGATATGTTTTTTTTTAATAAATTGCTGTGCTGCCAGATTGACATAAATAAAATCAAGAAAATATTATTAAAAATAATCAGCAGATATATTAAAAATCAGTAGATTATTTTTACATTTTGCCTTCAATGTTAGTTTAGAACTACATTATTGTATCTGTTAAATGCATGCTTTATTTAGGTCAAATAATAATTAATGAAATAAAATATATGCAATTAGACCCTAGACTGTACCATACATGCTGTTTTACAATGTTGAATATTATTTATATGCATTTCTGTTATTATCATTTTATAATTATATTATGTAACATAACGATTAGTAAATTACATAAGAAATATGAATTCAATTACTTAGAATTGCTTACTATGTATTACAGTAATTTCTTGCAACGTAATGTTGTTACAAGCAGATTTTTCTAGTCTTTAGCTCGATACTGAAACGGGAGCATTATTTTCGGAAATTGGGCACCATTAAAAAAAATTAGATTTATACGAAAAAAAATCAGTTGATCTATTGATAAATCAATAGACCTGGCAGTACTGGCAAGCACAGAACAAAAAGTACTACTAGCAGTCAAAAACAAACGTTCCATTTTTTATTATCATTTAATTAATTTAATATTTTTCCAGAATTTAAGATTAGTAAAAATATAGGTCCATAAAAGTATTTCATGATAAATATGTAGGAAATGTAGAATTTGTGTAAGTATTTTTTTTATTTTATTTGAAATAAATATTTTCAAAACTTAGTTTATTTAGAATATTTTTTAAAGCTTCAACATGTTTTAAGAAACTCAGCGTTTGTGAATTGAAACGTAATGACGTTTTCGTTGCTATGGTAACCCTGTATTGATAACAACACGCATCCATGGCCAATCCATGGCTGTGTTCGAAATTCTCGTGTTTACTGTCATTCTGTCAAGTTGTAATGCAACCGCGAAAGTACAATAATTATTGATTAAACTTTCCAAGTGGACTGTTAAATGTAAGGGTACACTGCTTTGTGTTACGGACCAACTCCAGCGAAATGTTCAAGAACACATTTCAGTCCGGTTTTCTGTCTATTCTTTACAGCATAGGTAGCAAACCTTTGCAAATTTGGGACAAAAAGGTTCGCAATGGGCACATAAAAAGGATTACGGACAACGACATTCAGAGTCTGGTGCTAGAAATAGTCGGAACCAATGTTAGCACGACTTATATTACATGCCCAGCAGACCCGAAGAAGACGCTCGGTATAAAGCTACCCTTTTTGGTTATGATCATCAAGAACCTCAAAAAGTATTTTACTTTCGAAGTTCAGGTTAGTGACACAATAGTTACACAATATTTACCATTATTTGACTAAAATATGCATTTCTTTATCAAATAAATCAAAATCAAAAACTCATTTATTCAGTTTAGGCCCTAATAAGGCCCTTATGAATGTCAATAGTTACAATTTTTAGACTCTACTACCGGTTCGGAATACACTTGAACTGAGAAGACTGTACACTTTAAAAAGTGTAGGTCTAACTATAACCTCAAAATATTTTCCTTACAGGTTTTAGATGACAAAAATGTACGAAGAAGATTTAGAGCAAGTAATTACCAGTCAACGACGAGGGTGAAACCTTTCATCTGTACAATGCCTATGCGATTAGACGAGGGCTGGAACCAAATACAATTTAATTTAGCAGATTTCACCAGAAGAGCTTATGGCACAAACTATGTTGAAACTCTCAGGGTTCAAATACATGCCAATTGTAGGATCAGAAGAGTTTATTTCTCTGATAGACTTTATTCAGAAGATGAGTTACCAGCCGAGTTCAAGCTGTTCCTCCCAATACAAAACAAAGCTAAGACCGCTATAGCTACTTGAAATTTTAAGTGTAACCAATACATCTACAATATTCTCTGTTATCAATATTTAGTAAATGTATTCTTAAGTCTATTTTTGTTTTTATGTTATTTTATGTACACACTTTACATCCCTTTTATATGACTCTAGCATATGAATGATTGTGAACTTATCATACAAATACATGCACATAAAAAATTGTTTGTTGATTAATTTTCCTATGTTTTAGTAGTAGGTAAGTTAACTTACTATCCTACAGAGACAGAGCGCTCATGGGTAATGGGATCTGTTACACATCCAAAAAAGTAAGGTACAGCTCAAGTTTCTGGTATGAGGAAACTTTCTACAGTCAAGTAGCTAATAAAATGCCCAAGTGTTCCCATCATAGAATATTATACTCACAGGGAGGTTTCCATAGCCTTGAGATCCAGCCAGACAGAGAGAAACTTGGTTACCTACCTAATAATGTATAATTTATTGCTTAAGTATACTGTGAATTATGAATAAATAATAAGTCACTGAACCTTCAGCCATATCATCAAACATTTTAAAAGAAAGAAATCAAACGAAAATGGGTTTGAAAGGTTAAGAATAGTACTAAAGGATGCTTTAGTTAAAGAGAAATAACGATAATTAATTCCTCCGTGGAAATTACCATAAAAACCCGTTTTTACCCGGTACTGAAAAAGTTTCAAAATCCCGCTTTGGGCGAAAAAAAAATCTGGCAGCACTGAATCACTAAACTATAGCAAAAATTATGAGATCAAAAATAAAATCTATAGTAATAAATGGTAATAATAAAGCTGAATAGTTTGTTTGATCTCTGGTTCTAAATATTTTATTTTCTTTGGTGTTCTTTATTTACTGTCAAAAATAACCAATTTGGGCTTACTTTGAGCTTTGAGCTATTCCTCTATATGTAATTTTTATTAATTTCTCTGCTGGCAGCCACGTAGTATTAAATTCTCTTTGCTGGCAGCACTGAAGGATAAAAATTGGAAAATGGCGGCTGCTTACATTGATAAGATTTTTCAATTTATAATTTTATTAATTTTATCCAAGTATAGCTACGCAAATGATATCCTAGGTTGCGGAGGATTTGTTAAGAGCCATGTCAGCTTAGATTTTTCGAAGATTGAAATTGGCCTGTAAGTTAACCTATACTCAATATCTAATTCGATTTCCTACAGTAGTTTCCTCGTATTTACCTTGAAAAATAATCTCATTAGCTTATTAATCACTAGAAGATTATATTCAAATCATACGGGTTTTACATTTCAGTTATATTTTACTGTTTTTAGTTATACGAAACAAGGGAGTCTGAAAGAGAAGACGGAATGC
Organism: Tethea ocularis; assembly: GCA_963555595.1. NCBI lineage: Eukaryota > Metazoa > Arthropoda > Insecta > Lepidoptera > Drepanidae > Tethea > Tethea ocularis. The sequence continues at coordinate 14,085,107 of OY741958.1, forward strand.
GCTCCAACCAATGGCTATTACTTTTTACCTCTCTACGAGAAAGGAGATTACGTATTGAAGGTCCATCCTCCAGCTGGGTGGAGCTTCGAGCCGTCGGAAGTCGAGCTGACTGTTGATGGAGTGTCAGATCAGTGTTCCACTGGCCATGATGTGAACTTTGCGTTCAATGGCTTCGGCATAACTGGAAAAGTGATAACGTTAGGTCAGAAGCAAGGCCCTGCTGGTATAAGTGTGCAGTTAGTCGATGATAATGGAGATATGAGGAATACCGTAACGACAGTTGGTGGTGACTTCCACTTCACACCTGTCATACCAGGGAAATATACTGTGAAGGCATCCCATCCAAAGTTAGTATATTACAATTATTGTTAAAACATTGTTTATTCCGATCCTGGCATGCTGCAGAAATAAACAAAAAAAGTGAATTCTGCACTTTAAATTACTCATTCAAATCTGTGTTACATTACTGTCACAATTATGTGTGAAAATGATACAAATAAAATAATAATAGATCAACAGACATTATAATATAATGGTAACAAAACTCTTTGAATCTGGCGCAATCATTAATTGACTCATCTGGTGTCTCGCTGAGGTCTAAATAGAATTCCAGATAATGGGAGCCAATTTCATGATGTTCTTTACCATTTTCTTATGCGAGAGTCTACTCCGAAAAAGATACTGATTGTGCAAAAACAACATGTGTATGTTGATATTTTAAAACGTAGGTGACTGTATGTGGTACTGAGTAGAGCTTATGGAAACCAGAAAACTGACTAGTACTTTTAAATGCACAAAACAAATTCATACCCAAAATACATAATAATCAGGACAAGTTACCAATTTGCCAATAATAATGCAGAAGACAGGGACATTTATTTCTTATAATATTGCAGATGGAAACTAGATCCCTCTCAAGCAGTAGTTCAAGTGAAGGAGGGTAACACTGCACTTCCATTTGGTGTTCTGGGTGTGAAGGGTTATGATGTGTCTGGTTCTATCACATCATTTGGTTCACCCATCGATGGAGTGTATGTGCTGCTGTACCCTAAACAAGTAAGTTAAAAAAACAAAAATAATAAACTCATAAAACTGGGTAAATCATGTCTTAATACAAATTTATCTACTCTCAAATCGTAATGTTCTTATTATGAAATCAAAATCAGTACTTTAATGACCCACTTTAGGCACACCTGTGTATAATGATTCATTATAGTACAGTTGTGTTCCCAAGATAATGCTATAAAATAACTTTTTTTCTATTAAAGTACACTTTGGACCTATCAATAGTATAATCAATCAGTATCAATTCAATTTGACGATGACAATGTGACAAATTTTTGACTTGAACTTTAGAGGTAAGAATTTTTGGGAGTTGGCAACAGGGATTTGATTAGGTATATGATTATTGTATTGTTTTTGCCTACATATATCATTTTGACCAAAAATGTCCCAAAAATAGCAATTTTTTTTTTTAAAGTTGTTAAAAAAATCGCGATTTTTCTATTTTTTAAATTACATTATTTATATGAGTCTAGATAAAGTACTGTATGATACTGCACATAATTAGGTATTAAAAACTCGTGTGATACTATTAAGAACCTCGCCTACGGCTCGGTACTTAAACTCACACTCGTATTTAATAACCCCTATTATGCAACAGTATCATAAACTACTATTACACCTCATTCACACCACACATCTCACACATACACACACCCCTACCCTCACTCACACACACATGTCCCATTCTCTTCTACATAAATACATTTGCAAAGCTTTTTTACTGTCCACGTGTTTTGAATGTAAGTACCTACACACTCTGCTCGTACACATACTGATTTACTTCATAAATCATAAGATAAGGCAGGAAATTGTAAATCCTTGGCTGTAAGATCTACATTTAATAAGAAAATTGTATTTTACTTTTAAGAGCTGTGGATTCTGTAATAAATAAATAAATACATATTTACACAGATTTAGATTAGGATAGGCAAGGCTCATAAGTGGCACAGTGGCAAGGCACACTTTACCATAGCAAGTGTCGAGTCAATTGTAACTTTCAACATTCATAAGTAGCGTTGAATAATAAATTAGTTTTGAGTTTGAACTTATGGACTGTTAGGGTCAACCGTATGTATATGTACCAAGTTATATGTATGTAGTATGTGTACCGAGAGACGATGGATATTTTTTTTTGTCAGTTGCAAATAAACACCCGTAAAGACCACACATCAAAGCAGTTTAATTCATCTCGCCAACCCAAACTGAACCTTATTACAATAACATATGGTCCTTAATCGAGCGGATGTGATTAGTTCGGGCAGAGATCCTTATCGCTAATATTCATTAATTGGAATGTGCGGCCGGCCGACGCGATGCGCCGACACCTGCATTCCACAGTGATCGAAGTGCAATAACAACTTAACTATTGACGATTAAGTTATTAATTACGTTTTATTATAATCAAAAACATTATGGACACGGTTATAACAATTGTATGGTGTTAAAATCAGTTCTATGCAGTGATAAACAAATAAAATGGAAGAATTAAAAACGCAATTAGAAGATACGTATCATCTTATTAAAAAAGCAAATGACAATTTTAAGAAGTGTCCTAAAGCAAGGAAAACTATTGCGTATATAAAAGTGCGTACACAGTGTATCGATGAGTATTGGGCAACATATAAAACCACACATTTGGCATTAGTTAAAATATTACCGCCGGAACAAAAGGTACATGTTACAAATTATTATGACTCATGTGAGGAGCTATATCTTTCTTTGAAAACGGATATGCAAGAAGTACTCGAGTCATTTACGTGTACAAACCAAGGAAATACTTCAAGTTCATTTCATTATGAAGGTGTTCGTGGTGTCGATGTTAGATTACCGAGGATGGATTTACCTAAGTTTGCCGGTAACTACGAAGAGTGGCAGACATTCGAAGATTCATTCACATCATTGATACATAACAACAAGTCGTTAAGCGACGTGCAAAAACTGCACTATTTGAAGTCATGTCTGGCAGGTGAAGCAAGTACGGCACTTAAACATTATCAAATCACAGATGATAATTATAAACTGGCATGGGATGCGCTCAAGGAACGCTACAGTCACATGCGATTAATAGTAAATGCAATTCTCAAGAGGTTATTTTCACAGAAAAAGGTACTAACTCAATCTTCAACTCAATTACGAACGTTGATTGATACAACGAAAGAATGTTTAAACGGTTTGAATAACTTAAAGATAGAAACTAAGTTCTGGGATCCCGTTATGATATTTCTCGCAATGCAGAAATTGGATACAGACTCCCATAAGGAATGGGAAGACTATGTGAGTGAGAAGCACAGTAACGAGTTACCAAAACTATCCGAGCTTTATACTTTTTTGGAAAGTCGAATACACACGTTGGAGTTGACAACGACAACCTTGAAACCTACGAGAGATCGCGTGCATCATGCCACCGCAGCATCAACATCGTCAATAGAGAAGATCTGCGTTTTATGTAAGGAAAATCATGCACTTTGTCACTGTAAACAATTTGGTAGTTTAAAAGTAGATGAAAGAAGCGAATTTGTTAAAAATCAAGGATTATGTTTTAACTGTTTACTATCAGGGCACTCTGTACACTTCTGTAAACAGCGTGTCTGTTGTAAGGTTTGCGGGAGACGTCACCATTCTCTTCTACATCAAATTAGGAATCAGGAAACTGCAGGTAGTAGGGAGGTCTTAAAAACAACTCCAGTTTCAAATCATACAAAGGTAGAAGAAAAAGAAGTAGATAAGTTAGAGAATCAACAAATAGAAACAGCAGCAGTATCGTCATACTTTACTATGAGTGACTCACCTGGTTTACTAGCTACAGCCCTAGTTCCAGTTAAAAATGAATCAGGTATGATAACGATATTGCGAGCATTAGTAGATCAGGGTTCACAAGTGACGTTAATCAGTGAAAGAGCAGCTCAGTTACTTAAGGTTAAAAGAACACCAGTAAAGGGAAGTATTACAGGCACTGGTTCAACTAAAACAAAGGTAAGTCATTCAACTTTTATTGAGATTCTGTCAAGGTGGGATAAACAATTCAATCTCAAAATAAAAGCGTATATTATGTCAACGCGAATTACATCATTGTTACCATCAAAATCCGTTAACACAAGCACTTGGTCACACATAAATGGACTCTTCCTGGCAGACCCAAATTACAGTCAGCCCGGAAGAATTGATTTATTGTTAGGTTCTAAGGTTTATGCCAAGATATTAAAAGACGGTTTAATTCAAGGTCCACACAGCACCCCTTGTGCCCAAAAAACAAGCTTAGGATGGATTCTTTTCGGAGATTGTGAAGAAAATAATCATGAAGAGTTAATTACAATGCATCATTGTTTGGATCTAGATAACATGTTAAAGAGTTTGTGGGAAATTGAGCTATCTGAGAAACGAGTATGGACTGAAGAAGAGAAACTATGTGAAGAAATATATAAAAATACACATTCTAGAACCAACGATGGAAGATATGTTGTGAAGCTACCAATGAAAGTTAATCAACCATTATCATTGCAAGGTGGTACAAGAAATATTGCTTTAAAAAGATTAAATCAATTAGAAAGACGTTTTGAGAAAGAAAGAGATTTAAAACCTAAGTACACAGAAGTAATTAAAGAATATATAGAATTGAATCATATGGAGAAGGTTCCAGAAGTAGAGAAAAATAAGCCAGCAGTATATTTACCACATCATGCGGTCATAAGAAACGATAAAGAGACCACCAAATTGAGAGTCGTGTTTGATGCCTCAAGTAAGGGATCAAATAATATATCATTGAATGAAGAGTTGCTTGTAGGACCACAGTTGCAGGAGGATTTGAGAAATCTGATATTGAGATGGCGTACTAAACGAGTTTGTTTTATTGCAGATGTACAGAAGATGTACAGACAAGTTTTAGTTACCAAAGAAGATACTGACTATCAGCGTATTCTATGGCGTAATGATACTGATGAAGAAGTACAGGATTATCGACTTCTACGAGTAACTTTCGGTACAGCTTCTGCTCCATATCTCGCGGTACGAACTCTAATACAGATAGCAGATGACGAAGGAAAGGAACACCCTATTGCAGCTCAAATCATAAAAGAAGATTGTTTTATGGACGATATAATGTCTGGATTAGATTCTGCAAAGGATGCTATTACTACAGCTAAAGAAATAAAAAATATATTGTTTAAGGGTGGTTTTGTTTTACAAAAATGGGCTTCTAATAATTCAGAATTTATGCAACACATGGAACCATCTGAAAGAAGTTCTAAGGTAAATATTGATATCAAACTAGATGGTACCATCAAAGCTTTAGGTTTAACCTGGAATATTGGAGAGGATGTATTCCAATATAATCTTAATATTCCCCCTATCTCAGAAAGTATAACTAAGAGAAATATTTTAGCAGATGTTCAGAGATTATTTGACCCACTTGGATGGTTAGCACCGGCTATAGTACCTGCAAAGATGATGATTCAAAAACTATGGTTACAAGGAGTAGGTTGGGATGAAGAGGTTGATGAAACAATTAAAAAAGAGTGGTTAAATATTCGGCAAAGTTTTAAATATCTTAATAAAATTAAGATAAATAGGTGGTTGCATACAATACAAAATAAAATGAATACTGTTACAGTACACGGATTCTGCGATGCTTCAACCAAGGCCTACGCTGCCGTTGTATACATGAGGGTTCAAACAGATAAAGGAGAGATTAAAATCGGTCTTCTAGCGTCAAGAACGAAGGTAGCATCTGTGAAACCTGTATCACTTCCAAGGCTGGAACTATGTGGTGCTGTACTTCTGTCGCAGTTGCTGAAACGAGTAAAAGAAGCAATCAGATTATCAAATGAACAGATAAATCATCTCATCTTCTCATCATCATCTATCAAATGACAACTTTTACCTGAATTGGTTCAGAACAAGATCTGGTGGGAAGGACCTGCTTGGCTGCAAACTCCGAATATACCTGCAAAAAGAATAAGCAACAATTTAACGAATCTGGAAGAAAGAAAATGTTATACTACAAATATAAATAATGATATGGAAGGCAAAAGAATAAATTTTGAAGATTTTGAAACATTAATAGAGTTACAAAGAGTAATAGTACACGCAGTAAGATTTTTGAAGCACACGAAGACACCTGAAACAGAAAATAAAGAAAAAATAATTACAACTATAGAATTAGAAGATGCTATGATAAGAATAATAAAGATAGTACAAAATGAAGAATTTAATGATGAAATAATAAAATTAAAAACAAATAAATTAATTAGAAACAAAAGCAGCTTACGATCACTCAATCCAATACTTGATGAAAACAATATTCTCAGGGTGGGCGGCAGACTGCGACATTCAAACTTATCTGAAGACAGCAAGTTTCCTATAATTATTGGTCATACAAATAGTTTAGTATCTCTTTTAATAGCAGATGCACACAAGAAAACGTTACATGGTGGAGTTCAATTAACAATGACTTTTCTAAGATCACGCTATTGGGTGTTGAGAGTAAAAGGTCTAGTTCGTTCCTATATACATAAATGTTTTATTTGCGCTAAACAAAGGGCTATACAGAGAGATCAAATAATGGGAGACTTACCAAAATGTCGCGTCACGCAGGCTCGTCCGTTTCTTCATGCTGGTGTAGATTTTGCAGGCCCGCTACAAGTTTTAACATCTCGAAATAGAGGCGCCAAATGTACGAAAGCATATATAAGTATATTTGTATGCATGGCTACAAAGGCTTTGCACCTGGAACTGGTTGGAAGTCTGTCTTCGGAATCCTTTTTAAATGCGTTCCAGCGGTTTGTTTCCAGAAGAGGGCGCTGTAGTCATCTTTGGAGCGATAGAGGTACAAATTTTGTGGGCGCAAATAAAGAGTTATCAGATTTGTTGCACGCAGCAAATTTAAATCTTCCTGGTCATTTAATTGATGTTTTGGCAAGGGACGGAACCCAATGGCATTTTATCCCACCTTACAGTCCAAACTTCGGCGGACTCTGGGAAGCCGGAGTGAAATCGGTAAAATTTCACTTAAAGCGAATCCTCAATACTAATCTTACATTTGAAGAGCTTACAACCGTGCTTTGTCAAATTGAAGCTGTGTTAAACTCCAGACCACTTTGTCCTATTGATAACCCTGATTCAGAGAATTTAGAAATTTTAACACCTGGTCACTTTCTTATAGGCGAACCCCCTACTAATGTTCCAATACCGGATTTGACTCAAATAAATATAAATAGGCTATCTCGATGGCAGATGACTCAGCGTATAGTTCAAAATTTTTGGCACCGTTGGCATACTGAATATTTAACTAGACTACAAGAAAGACCTAAATGGCAACGCCGTGCTAAAGAGTTTCAAATTGGGGATATCGTTCTTTTAAAAGATGAAAATCTTCCACCGGGTAAATGGGCTTTAGGTCGAATAGTTGAGAGACATCCAGGGCAGGATAGTATTTGCAGAGTGTATAGTATAAGGTGCCTTGGTAAAGTAATTAAACGATCTGTTTCAAAGTTATGTGAACTTCCTATTAATGTTGATTGAGTATTGTTTGATATATTTCGTTATGTTCAAAATTTGTAGTCAAATTTGTATTTTAAGTTGTATTCTTGCATGCTTTAAAATCAATATTGTTTGCTAAGATTAGACTTATCTAAAATTTTAATTAATTTTATTAATAAGTATCTTACAACCTATTGTAACTGCAAGTAGTACATACTTAATGTATTGTTTGTACATGTTCAGGTCAATTATTTGTAGTAAAGGTAATTCAATTTTATAAGATTATGTTTCGTGAAAGAGTGAACAATTTCCTTAGTTTAACAGCATGTACATACTTGCATTCAAATATTTAATGTATAATACTTACATGTATAATTCTATTGCCTGCCATCTGTAATGTGTTATTTTGTCATGACTCATGATCATTGAGTGTTTTTTTTGTTATTATGATTTTGTGAAAAACTATTGTTTTTGGTGGGCGGTATGTTAGGGTCAACCGTATGTATATGTACCAAGTTATATGTATGTAGTATGTGTACCGAGAGACGATGGATATTTTTTTTTGTCAGTTGCAAATAAACACCCGTAAAGACCACACATCAAAGCAGTTTAATTCATCTCGCCAACCCAAACTGAACCTTATTACAATAACAGGACACTTCCAAAACCAAGGGTTTGACTTATGTCAGGGTACCCTGTCTAATGAGCTCTGAAATAAATGTTGATAAATAATTATTTAACTTATCACGCCACATTTCTGGTGATCAATTTTTTCAAGCCAGTCACTATAATTTCCAAAATTCACAGGAGAACCAGAAATTCCGCGTGGAAGGTTGCAACACGGCCTTGCTGCAAGGGGTAAAGGATGCCCCTGTCTGCCATTCCATCACCGATGCTGCAGGAGAGTTCAAGTTTGGGCTGGTACCGGCTGGTGAATACAAACTCATGACTCTGTCCACTCCCCCTGGGCAGGTTGCTGTCAGCTACAATGTGAAGCCGGATATTGTGCCGTTTACTGTTAAACATGACAGCTTGTTCATTAAGAACGCCTTTGAGGTGAGTAGCAGATATTCAATTAATGTGTGCGTTAAATCCTCCCATGGGCATCAGTACAAAATAAGTCGGGCACCATGCACAGTCACAGAGTGGTCTTTAATTGGAACCAACTACCAGAAGAAGTAGTATCTGCTACTTCAATTAACTCTTTTAAAAACAAATTAGACAATTGGACAAGGACTAAAAAGGTTAAAAAGTGAACTATGCAAAATGACTTTCAACACTGTGTGATATAGACACATCAGCTACCAAGCTGTTTGTCTATAAATAAAATAAATAATAATGTAATTTTATAGTTTGGGCATTACTCAAAATCAAAATCAAAAATCATTTATACAGTTTAGGTCCTAATAAGGCACTTATGAATGTCAAAGTTACAGTTTTACAATAGACTCTACTACCGGTTCGGAATACACTTGAACTGAGAAGACTCCGGCAAGAAACTCAGCAAGGCTTCTTTTTTTGGTGGATACTAATGATGTATTTATAATTTTTAAATGGAGTGCCAATACTGCCCATTCAAATCATGTATTATTTATTTATGTGTATTACAATATCACCACTCATCTGCCTGCAAATGTAAAAATTTTAAAATCCAGTTCCATATACAATTTGTACTTTATCTCTAGGTAACAGGGTTCACAGTGGTTGGAACTGCGTTATCAGCGCCTGGTGGTAGTGGGGTGTCGAAAGCTCGCGTGCTTTTGGATGGGAAGCCGATTGGCAATACTGACGCTGCCGGCAAGTTTACACTGGCTAATATGCAGCCGGGAGTTTACACTGTGACTTTCCAACATGGTGAGATTTATACATATTTTTTTGGTTCGCTTTAGAGCTACCAGCATCAGTTCCATTAGGCAGGCTGTGCTTATCATCTTCGGCTAAATCATCATCAATCACGCACGGTAATATTGCATATAACATATTTTTAAAAGTCGCAATTAATAAAAAATTAAAAAGTCACTACAATAATATTACCTATATGGAGCTATACTGAACCCAATGCAAAAAGAATGACCGAAATCGGTTACATATCAACGGCACATATCAACTCAGAATCGGAAAGGGATCGTCACCGTATCAACTCGAGCCGTTAGTATATTCGTATGAATCTGTAAAAGCAAACCGATTGATTATAGCCAGAGTAATCGGGAAGATATTTGGTGATTTTAAATTGTTTTAGAATGGTTTCTTTCTATTCTATCTTATATAAGGGTGTTAGCGTTACAATATTTTGGTTTAACTTGTAGAGCAATGTAAAGTGGAGCCGCTACCGGTGGAGATCCCGGCGGCGGGCCCGCGCGGGTCGCTGGCGTGTGTGGCGGCGCGGTGGCGCGTGTGCGGCGCCGTCAGCCCGCACGAGCCGCGCCACGTGCTGCTGACGCCGCAAGCACAGGGGGCCGCCACACGGGTGCAAGTTTCCCCTGAAAACGCAGGTACATTACATCTTTTTTTTCCTGAATAGTATATCCGAGCATCCTGGGAGGACTCGTATCGGCTAAAACCCCACGATCGCTGCGAACGCGTACTCACTCTGAGGGGAAGTGTGATACTTTCATCGAGTACCCTCATTGTGCAATACTGTTGGATCGACCATAATACTTTTTAAACTCTCGCGAACACAACGTCGACGTTTCGATCAAGAAGAGGTTTCGAGGTTAGTCAAAATTATATTTTGACAATATTCTATGCGCGAATAGACCCGTTACATTACTATACATATAAACATGTTGGATCGACCTATTGTCTTATTTGAGATATCTTCTAGACACAACCCCAAAGGACCCTATTTACTCGCCTTTTACGAAGGATAGGGGAATACGATCGGTGTCGTCTGCGGGCGGGATCAGCGCTCCCGATCCCGCTCAGCAATCTCCTTCTGGACCCTTACGGTCCGCAGAAGTAGGTTACCTAACACTTTCAATATTGACGGTCCAATTGGCGTGATGTGGTGTACCACGTTTTGGGTTCTATTCCCATCCAAGATCAAGGCGGTAAAACTATATTTAATTTCTCAGGTAAATGGTGCACATACCTTCCGCCGGGCGTCTACTCGGCTAAGGTTGAAGTATCAGAACAAGAGCATCGAGATGGTTTGCAGTAAGTATATAAAATTGTTTTCCGTCAGCCTGCTTGTCAACCTGTTGACATAAAAAAAAACAGACAGCGGCGTTTTTATAATATGTCAAAAAAATATTTAGTAGTTATTCAAAGGAATTTTTCAAATATAGTGACCCTTTGAAGGTTCTATTTTTATACGATAAGGAAAAAACCTCTGAAAAAGATAATAATAAAGCCTTTTATTATTCCTTAAAAGTTACAATTTTCTTTATCTTACAATAATAGTTAAACATTTCTAGGTTAAGGACCCCTGCTGGGTATAGGCCTCCTCCAAGTCCTCCATTCGCCCCTGTCTTTGGCCCGGTTGAGCCAGTTGGGTCCGGCAATGGCTATGATGTCGTCCATCCATCTTGCTCTAGGCCTTCCCACTCTCCTTTTGCCTTGTGGCCCTGGCCATTTGGTGACTCTTCTAAGAAGATAATTGATATGTAAATTTGTTATCGTCAGGTTCTACCCGCTAAGTCAACAGGTGAGAGTAGGGCACGCGCCAGTAGACGGCGTCGTGTTCTCTCAGCTGAAGGGCAAGCTGAGCGGCGAGATACAATGCAAGGACGAGGCCGCCTGCGCCTCCATCCCCGTCACCCTGAGGCCGCTCTCTGTCGACGGGGGTTACGTTGGACAACCGCTCTACACTGTGGCCGTTGGTAAGTTGGGATTACAGACAGTTTTAAGTCTTAAGACAGTAAAATCATAAGCAAAAAGTTAAGCGTGAACAAACATCCGAATTGAGAACCTCCTCTTTTTTTAGGGTTCCGTACTTCAAAAGGAAAAAATGGAACTCATAGGATCACTTTGTTGTCCGTCTGTCGGTCTGTCAAAACCCTTTTTCTCAGGTACGCGTCGAGGTATCAAGCTAAAATTCATATCAAATACTCAGGTCTACTGTCTCTTGGAGCAGTGAAAAAATCAAACTCCGAAGCCAACGCAATCAAAAGATACAGTCGTTTATGATGCAAATTTTCGACACTCGCAAGTAGTCGCAATGGAATCAAATCCTACAGGGTACTTCCCGTGAACTCACAATCTTGAAATTTGTTACGAAACAACGTCTTATAGCACAGATAAAGGAAAAAAATCGAAAAGCGAATTATTTTTAGGTACTCTACTTATTGACAGTAAATTATTTTATTGTCTGTGGTGAGAAATAATCTATTTAACTTTGTCTCAATTTTACGTTTGTGAAATATACAGGTGAATTTTTCAAATGAAGTATGTTTGAATGATATATAATCCAGACGGCAAGTACACGTTCTCGGAGGTGCTCCCGGGCAGCGTGGAGATCTCGGTGCCGACGTCGCGGCTGTGCTGGGCGGAGGCGCGCCACAACGTGGCCGTGACGCAGGACCTCGCCGCCGTGCCCGCCTTCCACCACCTCGGATACGTGCTCCGGGTGCACGCCTCGCATCCGCTGGAGGTCACTCACTTTACTTGCCTATATATATAACCTTCGGGGATAATCCGAATAGCTTCGTATTAGTGAAATCATTTTTCGAATCGGACCGGTAACTCCGGAGATCAAACAAACTCTTCAGCTTTATTATTAGTGTAAATAAAAGTCCTCCCCCTCCCCCGGTAACGCCCTGAGCCGAGGTTCGTACCCCATTCGGGGGTGCCCTCAGGCGTTGTTACCTAAATATTACCCGGCTGAGAGCCCTCTGCGCTCGCCGATTTGTCCGGTAAGGTTGTTGCAGCCATCTGAGGCTACCAACTTAGTCCTTTAAAAAAAAAAAATAGTGTAAATAATACTTTGGTGTACAGCCACAAAAAAAAATTAAGCTGAATCTATTTATTAGTGATTTCAGTGTTGGCCTTGTGAGTTGTTTAAAGCGCTTTCAAATTATCGTTATTTTTATATACGGTCACGCGTGTATGGTCGTTTCGGCATACGCGCTTAATTTCGTGCGCTGATGTATGCGCGCGCTTATAAGCGCGTCCAAACTCGTCCGAGTTGCATGTCTAGCGAAAGAATATTACATTCTGAATAAACGCAAATCTGTTTCTGATCTTAAAATAAGCAAATAATAACCATCCCCTCTTTATCTACGAAACTGGTATCTATGGTATTAACAGTAACATAGGAAATGATCTTGACGAAAGCCTCGGAAAGAGTTAGACTCACACTAATCCATCAATTAAATTACGACGACTAGAAATAATTGAACTGGCATTCTCAATATCGTAAATAACCATTGACACAGGCATCTCATTTGAAATGCAGTATTGAGCACAGGTTAGATATTCCAGCTGGAGTACTCTAGCGCCAGGTCCCGCGGCGTGTTGAGCGTGGATCGCGGCGCGAGCGAGGTGTGCCTGCCCAACGCTGAAGTATACACGCTGACTCCGCGCGGCTGTCACCGCTTCCAGCCGCCCACCGCACATCCCGACACCAGCGCTCACCTGCCGCAGGTAAACAAACAAACAAACATTACCTCCACTGCAGCAGTGGGCGGGGCACATCGCTCGTACAACCGACGGTCACTGGGGCAGAAGGGTTCTCCAGTGGTGACCACGAACCGGAGACGAGACAAGGTGGACCGACGATCTTGACGACGTGAGGGTCGCGGGAAACTGCTGGATGCGGGTAGCGCAAGACCGGCCATCGTGGAGATCCTTGGGCACTACTCAAATCAAGATGTCTATCCTGTATATCTGATTGGGAACATTAGAATTGGGCTTTTAATCACATCGAGTCGTTACATCGTTAACGAATATCAAAAATAGAAGAGGCCCCAAGTGAGAACCTTGTAGAACTCCTGATATAACACTTGTCACAACGAACTTAAAACAAAGTAGAACTATGAAATGTGAGCGACTGGAGATATGATTCAATTCTTCTGAAAAGATTTCCATAAATCATCAAAATGCTTAGTTTTCTTAAGAGTATATCATTGTTAATTATGTCAAAAGCCTTATTAAAATCTGCCTTACGGATGCCTTGATCAATAAAATTAACAATTTTTTTCGAAAAGTTGGTCGATATTTTGAACATATCGACAATCCATGTCTGCTGGGCTGTGTCGACAAAGTATCAAATATATTTTTCACGCTTATGCCGGCCATAGACGTTCAAGTAATTAGATCAAACAGTTTGAACTAGCCTGTAATATCCCCAGACGGTACACTTCGTAGCAGTGGCGCACGCGGTAGTAATAAAGGTGATATCCCCCGAGCCCGTGGACGACTTGGTGCTGAAGATCAACTCGGACGGACACGGCACAGTCGAAGTGGGCCCCTTGGAGCCCACCGCACTTCCCGACGGTGGATATCTGTTTCAACACACGCTGTATATGGCTGATGTGAGTATGTTACTGATTTATTTAAACTAAATTGGTTCATGCAGTACCATTATTGTTATGTTTGCTTTTCCAAAGAAACAAAATTAACACGAAAGTATCAGACTACAGTAAAAAAAAATGCTCGCGTGGTCGAACATCCGAGTGGGCGCGATGACGTCACGGCGTCAAGTCAAGTGTGAACTCAAGTTTAAAAAATCAACAAAGTTGAATGAAAATCAGATTTGAAACTTTTTCTCCTACAGCCAGATAATTATCATAGTTTGCCCTGTCCATTGTTGAAACTAAAAACCGTCTGTAGTAAAATCATTTGTTTAGACTAATTTTATGACAAGCGCATTGTCTGGTTATATTGTGTGAGGCACAGGTCAGGTAGCCCTCGGTCACTGCACACAAAATACACCCCTAAAATGATGATGCTTCAAGGTTGTTGATCTGGTATCCATAGTACAAGGCTCTGCTTAGTTTGGGATCAGATAACCGTGTGTGAAGAATGTCCCAGGATATTTGTCCCAATAGTAGATGGTGACGTTTACAGAAGAAAAATGATTACGAGTCATTTAAAAAGTTATTAAACGATTTTCTTACCAATGAGTACCTCACGGAAAATTATACCTATTATTGACATTACTTATGTTTAAACAACAGACGCACTTAATTATTTTTTTTGTTTTATTTCATTAAATTATATCAATGACACTTTACTATGTTCCGAGTGTCAGAGAAATTTGCACGCCACACATGGCAAATATAGTGATTCGCATTATTATTAACATACCACCTTCTGTACCTGTACCTATTGCAAATAAATATTGAGACTTCGAGGTTTGCAGGGCGAGGTGTCAGTAGTGTCGGCGTGGTCGTGGTCGCTGCTGGTGGCGGGCGGGCCGCAGCAGGTGGTGGGCCGCGCCGAGTGCCAGCCCGACGCGCTCACCCTGCGCGCCGTGAGGGCGCTCACCCTCGCCGGGACTCTACTACCGCCCGTCGAAGGTGCCTCCGTCACTCTCACTAGCGCTGCCACTAGCGCTGCCGGTATGTATCTGAGCGGATTGGGTCACTTCACTACGTGTACATCGTACGACAACATAAACCATATCTACTATTGCTCCTCTCTTCATTTTTTATTTTATTTATTGACAGAAAGTATTGATTAGAGATTTTACTTATAAATAAATATCATAGGATATTCTTCAAAAGTCTTATGAATTGTCTGACTCTGATACTAGTTCGAAATTTACAATAGGGAGTATTATGTACCTGTATTGTACTCTTATTATGTACCCATATTATATAGCGTCTTCTGTTGTTGGTCAAGTGTATTCCGAACCGATAGTAGAGTCTATTGTAAAACTGTAACTATTGACGTTCATAAGTGCCTTATTAGGGCCTAAACTGAATAAATGAGGTTTTGATTTTTGTTTTTTTTTTTATTTTTGGTTGTTTAAGGTATACAATAAAGAATATTCTATTCTATTATTATACATGTGTTTTTTTATTATTTGAATAAAAGCTCATTCATATAATAAGCAATAGAAAAATAGATTTTAATTTCACTTTTTGTCATCTTTATTACGGAATTTTAATATTTTGTTAAGTGTGATAAAATTAAAATTGCTAAAAAAAGCAGACAATTACTTTTTCAAATCTAATGTAAGCACATTACATAAATTTCTAATTCTAGTGACAATTATGCTGATGGCACTACCTTTAGCAACCATCACCTATTTCTATTCCACAGATAACGTGAAACTGACTCAAGTGACGACAGAGGATGGTACATACAAGTTCGGTCCCCTGGACGCTTCGAAGCATTACACCATCACAGCCGAGAAGGAATCCTACGTGTTCAGTAGTCCCGACGAGAAGGGCAACATCATCGCCAAAAAGCTCGCAGAGATCACCGTGCTGCTGCTCGATGATGCTGATGGAACACCACTGCAGGTTCGACCATTATCAGTCTGTCCTGTTCCCAATCATTTGTGGTCGGCGCATGTTCTTATTCTTCCATCTTTTTTTAACCCCTGACGAAAAAAGAGACGTGTTATTAGTTGAGAGGTAGAGGTGTAGTGTATCTGTCTGTGGCTCGTAGCTCTTGAACGGATGGACCGATTTTGTTTGAAAGGAGTCTTAATTGAGTGTTTCAAGAATCCGCTCAGCAGTTTGGAAGTTTCCAATTTTCTAGTCATATTCGGGAGTTTTTTTTTATTTTAAATTTTAGTTATTGATTACATATTTTATATTACCCTTTTTTTATTAGTTATATCGTATCATCTTTCACGCAATTAATATTTTTTTCGGTCTTTCCCATCTCGTATCTACTTTTATCCATAACTCTTTTAATCATGACTTTCATCTCTTTTTATAACATGTACCAAAAATATAAGATATATCTCAGGCATATAGATCTTCATCCTCGATCCTTTTTTTTATTTATACTACTAAGGCAGCAAACAAGCATACGGTCCTCCTGATGGTAAGTGGTTACCGTAGCCTATGGACACTCGCGCGTTGCTGACCCTGAAAAAATCTCTTCACACCCTTGAAGAACCCCATGCTGTAGTCTCTTGGGAAAAGCACGTAATAGATTGGTCCATAGTAAAGTAAAGTAAAGTAATGTAAATGTAAGATTGTACTTGCAGGGTGGCCTAGTGTCGGTGTCGGGCGGGTCGTACCGGCGCAACGTGGCAAGCGGTGCGTCGGGCCGGCTGCGCTTCGGCTCGCTGTCGCCGGCGCAGTACTACGTGAAGCCGCACATGAAGGAGTACAAGTTCTCGCCCGCGCACCACATACTCACGCTCGAAGAGGGACGCACCATGCATATTGACCTTAGGTATCTTTATTCTTACCTAATGCTCTAGTAGTGTCGTATTTCTGAAACGTATTCGTATCCTACTAATTTGTTGCTCTTTCACGTAATAACTACTGAACGGATTTGAATGAAACTTGGCACATAGATAGATCATACACTGAAATAATATATAGGCTAATTTTTATCCCGGAAAAACATGAGATACCTCGGGAACGCGGGTGAAACTGCGGGGCGGAAGCTACTTTGTTAATAAAATATTATCACCAAATTTTAAGTTTATAGGTCAATAGGAAGTTAAAATTAAAAAACTCTTTTGAACAATATTTTGTGAGAGTCGACGGATAAACGGACACGTGAGTGAAAACAATAGGACTCTTCGGTCGTTGTCGTAGAGTACGTCAGTGCAGCGTTTTTTTATAATAATGAGCGACTAATGACGCTGCTAGTCGAGCAACAAATCCTTGGATTTACTTTTAAACTTCACTTCAAACTTTATTGCTTTTATGTGTAAAATGATGACATAATACATACATAGAACAGAACATGAAACCCTGTTAGGGTATATAATAAAATATTAGAATTGATTTTTGTTTGACGGCCGTATCAGTATGCAAACGTTTAGAATGTTAGGAGTGGCATGTTATGTATATGTGTAGGGGAGTCCGCGTGGCGTGGTCGTGCGTGGGCTCGCTGGAGTCGCTGGGCGGCGCGGGCTGGGCCGGGGCGACTGTACGAGCTGTTCCTACGTCCGAGCCCTCTACACCTACACCTACACCTACACCCACTCACTGCGCCACCGAAGAAGCCACCACAGAACCCACCGGCGCGTTCAGGTATACTCATATTTTTTATTAAATTAAATATCCTGGGACATTCTTCACACACGGTTATCTGATCCCAAACTAAGCAGAGCTTGTACTATGGAAACCAGATAACTGATATACTACATATACTACTTTTTTTTTGTAAATACATACTTATATAGATAATTACACCCAGACTCAGGACAAACAGACATGTTCATGCACATAAATGTTTGTCCTGGATGGGAATCGAACCTACGACCAGCGGCGGGATAGGTGGCGTCTTAACCAACTGCGCCAACTGGCCTGTCAAGTTAAAATAGTATAGATAAATAATGTATCGCCAAACGTATTGAGTTAAACTTTTAGAACGGATTTTTTTATGGCACGTCATTGTTTGGGGGTGAGGGGTAAAACCAAATAATCGTTCTCGTTCAGTTGTTTTATTTATTATTTTGGTTTCCGTGACTACTATGTTCGTTAGATGTCAGAAAAGTAAATGGATGTATTGAAAACACTTGTATAAGTATTTGTTCATCGTAATCACAGTTCCAATGACGCGGAGCTGGGTAGAGTGGAGCGATTACAGTGCTCCAAATCCATACTCCGCATCAGTGGAAACAGTGTCATTGATTACCTTTGAGTAAAAAAAATACTCCATTCTAACCGGATAGGACTCCTCCATTTTAAGGGGGGGTTGCACCATCCAACATTATCGTTAAATTGTCTGTCAAAACATTATCGTTAAACTGTCTTTTGCTAGCAAAACCGTTGCTCTGACAGACAATGATAACGTTAGATGTTGCAACTCACCCTAAGTAGTTCTTGCATGTAGATTAACTGTAATTAAATGTTATTAACTATTAATATAAAATGAACAGGATACGCGGTCTCCTACCAAACTGCGTGTACACAATCCAGCTGAAGGAATCTACGACACCTGAACTGATTGGACTGAAGCTCGCTAAAGCGCCGCCTACACTAGAGGTACTAGTTAATATTATGTATATTGCAGTGAAATTGCAAATCTTGAGGATTAGCTAAAAATAGCTCGTAATATGGTTGGTAGGGTTTTTAAATCAGCCCCCAAAGTAATATAAACGAAATCGAAAATCTATTTATCATATTAATTTCAGGTCAAAGACAACAAAGACATTGAAAATGTTCGCCTAATAGCAGTACAACCTCAACAAATCACCGACGCAAACGTGCTGATCCACACACCGAACATCGACCATTACAAGACGCTCCGTCTCACTCTCGCTTTGGAGACCTCCTCGCACACTCCCTTTTACTCTATGAAGCTTGACCCGGCTGGGTATAGTCAGCACATGAACCCCGGTCTCATGTATGTACTGCCGAGACTGCCAGCCGATAATAAGACGTATATACTCCAGTTAGAGTCTACATTGTCGAAGGCATCGCATACGTATGGGGAGGAGGTTCATTATTTCAACTCTGATGGGCATTTTAAGCATTTCAATATAGAGTTTTTGCCTAAGGTAAGTTCTTTTTGTCCTTATTGTATGTGAATTTTGTGGAAAATTATGAGAAATTACTGTGTTAAGTCTTATGTCCATGAGTTTTGAGTCGAGATTGAAACTCGACTCGTATTCAAAACATGCCTATATCACAAGGTTTATTTTCGATTAAAACAATTTATTTTTGAGAAAAGTCACAACCTTGGATTCTTATATCTTAGCAATCAATATAACATTGCATGTTTTATTTCTTTTGTTAATAGTTTCACTAGATCCCAGTACAAAAAATCCTATAGCCTCCGGATTCCAAGCTACCCAAATTGATCGAAAATTGGATTGGATTCGAAAAAATATTAGGAAGCTACATTATGCCCGAGAGCTATAGGCTACTTTTTATCCCAGAAACGCGGTTGACACCGCGAGTGCCAGCTAGTAATTTAAATTGTATAAACGTTATTCTCCCGTAGGTGCGGTCATCAGAACAAGAGCTCCGCCAAACGTCACTCCTAGTGATCCCAGTGATCGCCGTCATAGCGCTGATATACAGCCAACGCGACCGCTTGGTGCCGAGCGTGGCCAACTTGTTGGGCAACATGCGCGCGCGCACGCGGCCCACTCGCGCCCCGCGGCCAGACCTCCTCGACAAGGCCAGCATCGACCAGATACTCTCCACAGTCAACTCTGCCGGGAAGAAAGTATCCAAGAAGAAAGCCATGTGAGTCACACGATATAATGACAATAACAGGTCGAGGGGACGGTGAACTGATGACGTAACACTCTGATGACGTCATACGAGTTTAGGGCGGTGTAAAGAACACCGGATGTGTGAACAACTATTTTTCCTACTCGAGTGATAAGGGTTTTTAAAATAAGATTCCTTTTCGCTGTCTATTATTATTACTTATGATATAGATTTTCGGAATCGAACCCACGTACGCCAATTGACCAGTCAATATGTAATGTATCATTATATAAAATCTAATAAGTACGTTACATATATGTATTTAGCACTTTTAGTATATAATTATTTCTACCCTACAATGGTTATAAGAGTCATTCCAAAAAAAAAAAATTTAGTTTTGAGTAATAAATTAAAATCAAAATGATCATTGACTCTGCAGAGTAGTTATAATTTTTATTATATCATTTATTTAATTACGAATTTAATTTATTTTTATTGAGACGTAAACAATATAAACATTATGGAGTTCCTCGATTTTAAAGTATCCTTAATCTTACTTCTTGGTTGAATTATACTTATATTAAAGTACAGTAATAGTGTGAGTTATACTTAAGTAAATCTTTTATATTTTTAAGTATACTATAAGGCACCTGTTCCACCGTCGACGATTGACGAGAAGCGAGTAGAGATAGCGAGCGACGAGCAGCGTGTCATACTATTTTCACTCTGGCCGGAATGTGTAAACAGCAATCAATATTTTATGTATCTCTTTTACTGACACGGAGGGCCCGTTTGTGAGTTTCCTGAGTGAGAAAATAGTCGATAGCAGTACTATGTTGTCGACGGTGGGGCAGATGCCTAATTAGTTTTTAAACGAGTAGTCAACAAAGAAACGAAATTTAAACCATAGAATGTAATGAAATATTATAATTTATACATTATTTTTTTATATCTGAGTTGATGGTTCAGTGAGAATGATTAATTTAAATTTATTGTTGTTTGTTTTAATTTGTATAATTATGCATTTATGGTGATGTTTAGTATTTTTATGACGATAAGGGTGATAAAATAAAATGGATTGTTGATTCATTGAGTATTTAATTTTATCTTGTATAAATAAATAAAAATAATATATCGAAATTATAATTTCATAATAAAATGGCTACAATGGCAATTCATTACCACAGATTTATTGTTTCCTTTTTATCCTCCTTCCAAAACAAGCTGTATGTTTTTTTAATGTTTTTTCATGCCTAACTTTTTTGCTTATGCCCCGATTTTAATTCGGTTCTGTATAGCCCCAAGGTGGTCCCATATTGATTTTATTGTCTTTGAAGGTTTTATTCTTCTTTTAAAAGTTGATTATTAAATACATGCGCGTGCGCGCTATGGTGTGTCATCATAGAGGCGCGGTGCGTTCATATGCTTTATATGTGTCTCTCTTTTCTATCTACTAAAACTACTAAATTGTTTCTATATCAATGGCACAAAATGGTCACGAAGAACGTAAATAGCGGTAATTATTTCCATATTGCAAACCCGGTATTCATTCTTTGGTTATATTTGTATAACGTCAAATATGTTTTTTTATCTCTTGTAACACTCGCTGAAGCGGCGGTTGCACTCGTCCATATTTCTTGAGCGATGGTCCCATAGTCGCGCGTTCTCTTTGCTGTTGGTCAAAAAATATTATTTAGTAAAACAAATCTAACTGTATGTGTTTCGCGTGACGTTTGGCGATTTGATGACGTCACAAGTCTAAATTAATATTTGATGATATTCATCCATCCTTTACCATATTATTTCATCTAAAATTGTTAGGTTAGTTCCGTGTCGCACTTCCTGGCAGGGCCACCATCACGGATTTGAATTCCATGTCTGTCGCTATTATGTCCATAATTTGTCCTATTTTAATAATTTTTATTTTTTTAAGGAAGTATGTTTCCAGGCAGGGCCACTTAAAAACCCTTATAACTTTTGAACCAGGGCGCGACAAAATCTGATATTCGAGGACAAAATTGGACAAATTCTGGAAGCAAAAAGATCTTCGCTAGGTGCTCTAGTTCTTGAGATATGAGGTGGCCTTGGAATTCAAATCCAGATTTTTCAAGGCAGATTTTAGTTATTATTTACTTACTTAACGAAATACAGTTGGAAAGCAGCTAAGAAGCCGGACCTTGCGTGTAATTTGCATAGCTGTAACTTCTCACAGGCGTCCATGGCGCTATAACAAGGTATGTATAGGTAATAGGGTATTTGACTGACATATCAAATCAGCAACTTTTTAATAAATGTCAAAACGATAGTTTATATGGAATTTTGTATGAAATATTACACTATGACGTATAGTTTCACAGCATCAAATCGTCTACTCTTAGTGGTTCCACTGGTAATTAAAAATCATAAAAAGCATTAAATGTACAACATATTTGATATTTCCACGTGTTTTTAGATGTTTTATGCATTAGTTAGTGTTTGGTCATTTATTTTTGATAGTGTCAACTACCCTATTATCCGATGTCAGTCAGGCCAATAGACTTTAATCTAATCTAATCTAAATATATATAAAAGGAAAGCGTGACTCTGATCTATCAACGCACAGCTCAAACCACTGGACAGATCGGGCTGAAATTTGGCTATTAGCTATTATGACGTAAGCGGAGAAAGGTTTTTGAAAATTCAACCCCTATAAGGGAGTAAAATAGAGGATAGCGGGTAAAACCGCGGGGCGGAAAGCTAGTTTAATATAGAATCTTGATTCGAATTACGGTCTTACCTTCGCCTGGTTCTCAATCTGCGGTAAGTGTTATCTGAGGAACTTCCCAACGCGAATATTGGATTGATGAATCTTTTTCTGAGCGTGTGCACAGGTAGATGGCTTGATGAGTCTAGAACCAAGGATATTTAAAGTGTATTCATAGACAGGACTAAGCCAGCGAAATCATACTCCACGACATATTCATAATTTATATACAGTATTTTTGAATCCACTGCTAGACATCGGTGTCTCTCATGTTTGCGAGTGATGGTAGGTATCTTTTTTCAAATTAAACTTTCCCTATGGCCTAGGGCTTTGACTGTTTATAAGGACAATATCCAATGGACTAGGCTTAGTGTAGTATCGTAGAATAATAGAGCAACGACTTACCGATCGAATTTGAACTTTCCAGGGGCTTGCAGTAAACACAAGTTAGCGCCACTAGCAACACAAAAAATACTTTTCCATCCATTTTTCTTACAAAACACTTGCTTATTCTTGGTTGTTCAGGTTCCAGTGACATTATCTTCCGCTTCTCACGGTATATATCAGTACGTGAACCCCCCCTCCCCCCTACTGGGTGAATTGACGCGCTTCACAAGTGGGTAATGATCTACATAAATATTGCATTGTCATTAGGGAGTACGGGTAAATTGATCGTCTAAACAACACGGTTGATTAGGCGAAGGGTTCTCTGTGCGGTTTTTGTGGTTTCCATTTTTAGAACTGCTTAAAAATGGCAGTCCCGATTTGGATGACGAACGGGCTGGTTTGTTTATTAAATCGAATGGCACGTATTTTCCAAATTGAACTTATATTCAGAATGAGGTGTTCTATCTGAATCCTATGTCGACGGGACCTAATAAACGATGCCTAATAAAATACCGAACCTTTACGTGGAAGGCTCATTGAAATCAGTTAATCAGAGTTCGAGATAAAACCTTTGTTAACATGTGTCTAAAACGCTTTGCCGCACTTTAACGCAGCAAATGATTATTGAAATAAAATCGTTCTTATCTGCACAAATTAATAAGTAGTCAATGTTAAGGTACTTAGATACTCTCCCATTCTAATTTCGCAAGAAACGCAGCAAGGCAGCCTTCTTGCGAATCTTTGTTCCCGAAATTTGTGAAGGCCAAAAAATTTTAACACTACAAATAAAATCGTCCGCTTCACTTTTGTTTTCATTTTTAAGTGATTTCCGTTTTGCAAATCGATAGGAGGATGATATTATTATGATGTTATCGTGTCATAGTTTAATATTAAATTTTTACGGGGTGTTTTATTACCTAATACCATAGAAATACAATACAGATTCATAAAGATTGTGTACCTACAGTTGACATCGGACAAATATATAATTACATACCTACCTACTTAAATTTAATGTCAGGAAATCAGGACTTACGTCAGCGGGAACTGGCTATCAAGTGCAGCTGACGGAACACACCTGTAGCTGCTTGAAATAATAATAATATCCTGTCACGGCCATTCGATTCCAAAATAAGCAGTGCAGAATATTAATATATGACATACAGGTATTAAGTATTACATTAGCGTCCACTAAAAAAGGATTTTTGAAAATGTTACCCCTAAGAGGATAAAATACGAGAACGCGGAATGGAAAGCTAGTACTGAATAAATACTAAATTTAAACTAAATATGTAACCGATTACACTAATAACAATACTAATTAAATTAAAAAAATAATTAAGAAACCCTCGAAACTCACTAGAAAATGGTTGATATTTTCCAAACGGCTGAGATTGTCTTGAAAATAGCTATGAACACTCTCGATTAAAACACCTTTCAAACAAAAAAAAACTAAATGAAAATCCGTCCATCCGTTCAGGAGCTATGACGCTACAGAGACAGATACACAAAAAAATTATAACACCCTCTCTTTTTTTGTCGGGGGTTAAAAATAAAGCTTACTAATACCACAGGGTAAGAAAACATACTACGTCTAATACCTATACATAAACAAAATTTTTAATTTTACTCAAATGTTAATACATACCTATTTAATAGGGTAGTTGACACTGTCAAAAATAAATGACCAAACACTAACCAATGCATAAAACATGTAAAAACACGTGGAAACAACAAATATGTTGTACATTTAATGCTTTTTATGATTTTTAATTACCAATGGAACCACTAAGAGTAGATGATTTGATGCTGTGAAACTATGACGTCATAGTGTAATATTTCATACAAAATTCCTTATAAACTATTGTTTTGACATTTATTAAAAAGTAGCTGATTTGATAAGTCAGTCAACTACCATTATGTGTTAGGGAGAAAATAGAAGCTTTTTTATTTATTTGTATTTATTAAATATCTAAATGACGGAAATAATGTGTATAAAAAATCGGAAATCAGGAAACGAATCTTCCAAATTTCATGTCACTGGGACCAGTGTTATAGGCTGTGCGTTTATGTCAGTCACATAATGACCATTTAAGTAAGTAGGTATATGTTAGCTGATTGAATTGTTTCCCCAAAATAATATATGCGGAACCATTACCTTTAATAAATTCTAAATATACCTACAAGTTATAACTCAACAATGAAAAATAAAACATGTGTCTGTCTGTATGTTATTATTACAAAAATAAATACTTACATTACTGGAGTACATCAACCAAATGTTGAGTTAGTATTGTTTAGTCTATTCATGTTGTTTAAAAGTTATTGAAGACCGATTTATTTTTTAAATCTAAAAAATTAAGGTTCAGGTAAAATTGCATCTCAATGCAACCTTCTATCTATATCTATACTGGGTGGAAATTTGAGACGGGTCAGTAAGGGCAGCTACCTTAAGGGTTGAAGCCACGCTAATATGGTCTTAAGAGACCATCTTTTATTTTTTGAGTTATTGCTATCGGCATTTAAGGATTTTGAAAAAAAATATTAGTCAGCGAGAAATCGGCGATTTTTCAACATAATTTTTATTATCTTAATCAATCCTGTCTCCGACAAGGATCAAAAGGGTCTATGGGGCCAACTTAGGTTAGGGTATCAGAAATGTCACAAATCGAAAAAAATGATTCTCATACCTACTAATAATAAAGTTGAAGAGTTTGAACTCGCTAATCTCCAGAGTTACCTACTGGTCCGATTTGAATTTTTTTCACTAATACGAAGCTACATTATCCCCGAAGGTTATAGGCTACTCTTTATCCCGGGAACGCGAGTGAAACCGCGGGGAACATGTATAATATATAAAACTGACAACTTCAATAGTACTGTGGCGTTAGCCACATCGACAGTTGGCAGCACTGTCCGAAAATATTTTCCCTACGCTGTCAACACCAAAGACGGTTAAGATAATTTTTATGGTTCGAAAGTGACGCTTACCAACTAAAACTAAAACTTAAGATTATTGATGTTCTCTAACACAATTTAACACATAAGTGCCTGTCTGTACTAATTACTGTGGAGTGTGCATGATTAAAGCATGTTATTTAATTAAGATCGGTGATTTATTCTCCCTGAGACCATCCCGATAGTACCTAGCTTTATTAAAAGTTCTAAAGAATTTTGTATAGTCCCAAATTACATCTCTCTTCTCATCTCTCTTATGTACTCTTCTGTACCTAGTACCTACCTATTAGTTACTACAGAAGAGTCACGTAGCAAAAGTTGGATTTGTTTCTTTTTATTTAATTTTAGATGGACGTCCATATTATTATAGTGATGCCCGATGCCTGATATCGATAAACTAAATAATTTTATTTCAGTGAGAAAACCCCCGGCCAAAAAATAGTATGCGAGATAAAAATAAAAAGTTATTTCAAGCTTGAACTTGACGCATTCGCAATTCCAACAATTATTGGATCACGAGGTTTCGTCAAGACAACTATGTAGGTAGGTAGATATAGGTATTACAGTCGCCGTAAATTTTTCATGTTTTTATACATAACTATAACTTTTCTGTATTTTTTTTTATCCTAGAAGGGAACTGGCGCTCAAGTGCAGCTGTCGGAACACACCGGAAGGTGCTTGGTGATTTTCAACTTATTACCAAACGGGTACCTACTGCAAAGTAACCTACCAACGTGCTATGATTTCCTCACTATGTTTTCCTTCACCTAGAGCTCAAGCTCTTTGTAGTATTCGAACCCGGGACCTTTGTCTGACCACTGAGTTTTCATCGCTCTAAATTAATTTTAAGTAATTGGAATTTTGTGGTGTCTAAGAGTAAGGGAATAAAACGGCCAGATTTAAATGTCATCTGGCTGTCATCATGATATTACAGCTTTTTGTATAGACACAGAGGTTACCGTCGCCTATCGACGGTACTTCGTTTCACAAGATATGGGTAAAAAACAAAACCCATTATATCTAAAATTATAAATTAAGTTGTACAATGGACAATGTAAGAAGCAAGATGAGCGATGAATAATAGCTGGGTGAATTATTGACAAGTCGTGTGAGACCACTTCTGGTTGCTATTTGTTAACCATTGCTATCTCATTACTCATTAGTTTTTATACAAAGTAGAAAATGAATTACTTAAAATATTTTTATTCAAATAAACCTTCACATGTATTATCTAATGCACAGTTTGGAAGGTTGCTTTTGCTGAGAAGAGCCGGCAATAAATTTAGCAATACCATGTGCTATCTGCTTATTCGTTTCACAAACACCAACCAAACAAAACTGGTATTGACGCAAATAATGACGCCAATGAGGCTCTAATTGAGTAATATTATCGATATCGATCATATCAACCGGTGACTCACTATTCTAAAGATGTAGAACCGCTTACTTGCTTTTCCAAGAATAAGTTATGAAGAGACATTCCTTCAACTCGTCAGATTAGAGTTCCTATAGTTTTATGCTTTTTAGTGTTTTTGAAGGTGGTTCTCTTTTTTAACCTCCTTCAAAAAAAGGGGAGGTTCTCAATTCGGCTGTAGGTTTTTTTTAATACTGTTAATGAGTTGTGCCTTCGATCATCATCTACGAGTGATCGGGGAACATACCTACATAAAAAATAAAAGATTCCGATGAATTGAGAACCCCCTCCTTTTTTGGAGTCGGTTAAAATTGTTCAGCATTCAAAAGCTATGGTGGAATAAAGAAACACACTTACCTCATAGGTACCTACATACTGAACCCTGAAAACATTAGGGTGCCTCTTAACTCCGCTTTTATGCAGCCTTGTAATCAAAATAAGCTCCTGTATAGGTCTAATTAGGTATACTCGTTGCAAATAACCTTAGTAGGTACCTAACCTAATAACAGGTTGATAAGAAATTACCTAGAATATTTTCTTTCTGCTTCTTAGGGTATTGTTTGATTGGTAGCCTAATAATTTGTCAGTGTGGCATTTATATACTCCTTGGTAGACGGTACGTGTATGTGGAACCGGTGCGGTGGTAGAGTAATTGTAAAGAAGTGCTAAATAATCGTTTGATAACCTAACTACAAGCCCGTTCTAGGTTTCGTTAAAAACTACACATATTTCATCATCTAGTTCATCTGTTGCACAATATAATTATAAGGTTACCTACGGTATTCATACATTCGTGGTTACCATACAAATATTACAAGAACAAACAAGTACTAACTAAGCGAAGCTCATGTGTCTGAATGAGTGCACATTGGTGCAGTAAAAGTAAAGTGTTATTGTTTGTGTTTGTATTGCTATTTTTATTGTTCAAGGCTGGCCCAGTCACTGAACTTTTGAAAAATGTATGTTTCAATAAGAAGAGCTTTCTAGTAAAATGTTGTCAATTAGTACTTCTAGTGCTCAATAGATGGCGTAAAATATATGATACTATTTATCCCCTATAGCTATAAAGCCGATTATTCTAATACACATATTAATCATCAATTTTACTGTACTAACACTGCAATAATTTTATATTTACGAGAAGTTAGATTTAGAAATTTATTTAGACAATTTAGTATCGGGTATCGGTAATGGCGCTGAATGGTTATCATCTTGCTAGTAAAGTAGTTTGTCTATCTGCCGGTAGATGTCACTATCATTGACTTTCTAGTAAATTCTGTAGAAATCTGGAATATTCGTGACAGTTCGTGCAGCACCTCGATACTAGATCGCGCCAGCTCTGCCAGTATAAAAGCAGACAGATGCGTGAAATGCGCAACAAATAAACAAAACAGTCGAATACTGAACTAGGAGTAAAAGTGTTCCGTGATACCAAGTGATACTGAATATCGAAAGTCAAACCAAGTCAAACTAAGGAAAAATAAATAAAAATAAAAATGTCACTAATGCCGTACTGGATGCGACATTTGAGGAATCTGGTGCACCATCGTGACCCAGTCGCCAGGGCATTTGACGATTCATTCGCTCTCTTTGCCCGGGATCCATTCTTCCGCGACCCTGTGAATTTCATGAAGCAAGTCACATCGCCGATAGAGCACCATCACGG
Organism: Tethea ocularis; assembly: GCA_963555595.1. Taxonomy (NCBI): domain Eukaryota; kingdom Metazoa; phylum Arthropoda; class Insecta; order Lepidoptera; family Drepanidae; genus Tethea; species Tethea ocularis. The sequence continues at coordinate 14,114,059 of OY741958.1, forward strand.
AATCGAAGGTATTTACTCCGATTCGGAAGTGAAAGTAGACGGAAAAAAAGTGGAAGTGCATCTCGACGTGAAGAATTTCACACCAGAGCAGATTCAAGTGAAGACTGTGGGCAATGAGATCTTTGTCGAAGGCAAGAAAGAGGTGAAACGTGAAGATGGATGGACAAGGAGTCATTTTGAGCGTCGGTTTCTGCTACCTGAAGGCTTCCCGCCCGAGAGGGTGGAGTGTCGTCTTGACAAAGGGAAGCTGCTGCTCGTGGCGTTCAGGGCGGAGCCGTTGCAGGAGAGAACCATCCCGATTCAAGAAAAGGCTGCGATCGAAGGCGACAAGGCGAAGTAATCGGCTGCAGTATTTTATGTTTTTTGTTTAGACTGACTAGTGTAGGTTTTAAATGTATTTGTAAGGCTTAATATATACCTTTTTCACAAAACCGAGACTTATTACTTTATTGAAACGATTATTATGTATGCATACCCCATATAACATCATTTATGTATAGACAAAGACAGTCTGTCTGTAACTATAAATACATAAACCGGCCAAGTGTGACTTGGACTTGCACATGTAAGGTTTCGTTAAAAAAATGAAACTAACATTAAACCTCTGTACCTAGTCATCTATCTGTGCAATCTTCTATCTCATCAATATTTGTTATATGTTTCATAATAGGCGCTCTTTAATTTTATCTTATTCAGAGCAAATATGTATTCACAGAGTTAATAATATTAGCTGTGATATTAGTAAGTATTTCTTCGCCTTTAGGCCCATTAATTAAACTACTATCATTGAACGATTGTGTAAATTAAGACTTGAGAGTAATAGACGCCTAGATACCTGTAGAAAACGGTCGATCATGCCCTTCCCTTCAGTAAACATACTTTTATCACGGAATACCTACATAGTCTTTTAGGGAGTTTGTTTAGAGTTACTGAACCCTAATAATAACACATAAGTTGCACTTTAAATATAAAAAAATAGTTCAGGGTTTTTTGTGCAGACGGATGAGGGGTTTTGGTGCCGATTTTGTTGTTTACAAACTAAATTAATTTTAATCATTTCACATCTCATACAAACAATAATGAAAATGGATAAAATAAATTAAAGCTGTAAAATTAGTCTATGCCTTTAGTAAATAGTCGCGACCAATAAAGTTCAAACAATTTTGAAACAATTGGACTATAAATGGCATGGCAGGAGTTAATATCTTGTATCCCATTCCTATGTTTTTGTTAGAAAGAGATAAAGTGAGAATAAATTAATTAGGTCACAGAGTTTGCTGTGTGCATCGAGTTCGATCTACCTCAGTGGCTGCACGTGGCTGTGTGCATTTTTTTTGTTACTTATAGCAAAGAATAAATAATATATCTTATAGCAAAGAATCTTATAGAATCTTGTTGACCTTGTAAAAACATATGTGAATTGGGCTTGTATGTATATATGTGCTTATTTTGATTGTGCGTAGATCGAGCTTACAGTCTGGCTAATTTACGGTCACGCGACACCTCGTTTGTTTGCTTTGTTTAAGTAATGAAATTGGGGTGAACTCAGGGCCGGCCTGTCCATATAGGCAATCTAGGCGACCGCCTAGGGCGCTCGTATTAGGGGGGCGGCAATCGGTGGCACCGAAATTGAAAAATAATACAAAATATAAGTAAGTTGAATGGGGATTCCCCTTCAAAGACAATAAAATTTATATGACCACCTTGAAGCTATACACATAACCCAACACAAAAAAAAAATCGGTTCATAACCAACATTTATATTATTGTTATTTCCAGTCTTTCGTCTAGGGCGCCAAGAATGCTCGGGCCGACCCTAGGTGAACTGCACAAGGTCAAAGTTTGTTAGTCAGTGGTAGGTACGTAGTATATTATTTATTCTTTGGTCAGTGTCAATTCTGGGTAAAAAACAAAAGATTAAATAAAACAGGTTCCTTTTAGAGTCAGACTCTCGACTTTTCTCCTTCTTTAGGCTTTTATTGGCTGCACATGGTAAACTATGATACCTACCTACAAGGAAAGTGTAACACAAAATAATTCAAATCATGTTGACTGTATCTAAGTATAGGCATAGAGTAAATACTTGATGATTACGTAGTATATAGGTACCCATAAGTTGAAGTCTATTTTACGAAAGAAGTTCCTTAATATTAGTACCTACCTCTATTTCAGAGGAAATAAGGTACCTAGATCTTAATTAATTCCATGGGATTTCTTTGTGAAACAGACTTTATCTTTGAACACCAACTTCGTTTTTAGAAGAATTCCTAACTTTTTTTACATTTTAGGTTGCCCACCATAGAATAATGATAAATTACCTATACAAAAAGTTATTTAGGCGATGTAATAAATTAAATATTTCAGAATAGTAGGTAATTATTTGACAGAGAGCTAGCAAAATTGAAAGAATTTCATGATTCTATTTTTTACTATGTAGATCGTAGGTTTATAGGCCTGTGTTTGACCACAATCTCACTGTGGCCGATGATGAAGCACACAAAGCCATAGCTCGGTGGTAAGTAGGGTACCTACATTGTAGTATGTACCTACCCTACTGGTTGGCTAATCCCTCAAGTTGAAAATCTATCGCCAAGTACCTTTTTAGGCGTGTTCCAACAGCTGCACTTGAGAGCCACTTCCCTGCCTTCTAGGCTTCGTTTATTTACCACCATCGGCCACAGCCACTTCTTCACTAACCACGGTGAGATTGTGTTCAAAGGTTATAATAAAAACTTTAAGTATATGATAAATCTTAATAAAATCGGGTTTGACTAAAAACTTCCAATTTTACTTATCCAGAACTTAGTAGGTATGCGAAATGGATGGCGCTCTTAGAAGATTTAGGTAAAGTGAAAATGTACACACATATCAGATTACTTAAGCACACTTAACATCTTATGAACAAATTTTCTATTTTCTCTACGAGCGTATGAGGGTGTGGCCTCTCACTCAGCTAATAGCAGAAAAACCACATAAGTAGACTGCGCTGCGTTGTTATTTGCGTCCTAATATTTTTTTTATATCATTGGGTGTAGTGAGTCTACATAATATTGTGTATTTATACCGTTGTAATTTTAATCAGTCTGGCTTGTGTTGCTGTTGTGTGTGTGATGCGCGACGCGAAACGAAAAAACGGACCAGTCAGTCGCAAAGAGTAGGTACATTTAGTTAGTCAGTCGTACGCAAACTGCTGGTGAGGAACTACGTTATCGTTCATTCGTACACAATCAAGGTTGCGAGTGTTGACATTCTTACGCCGATGGCAGCGCTGCGTAGACATGTTTAAATGTTAGAAAAACAAACAGGTAATTCAATATTATTATTATTTAAAAAATATAAAATAATTTTATTTGTAGGGTTTACTGAATGTTATTGATTTACAGTAAGATTCTGTAATATTATACAAATGAATCATTGAATTCTTTTTTCCACGTGTTTTACCTACTGAGTGTTTACTCTGGTAAAATACCTAACTACAGTTTGAAATTAAAAATAAATCGTGTAGGTTAGATAATAATTAAAATGATGAGTTTCCTCGGCAGTGACCTTCGCCTTTTAAACAGTCAAACAATTTAGTCTCGGTGACAATCTAGACAATTAGGATGAAATAAGGCCACAATTAGGTTTTAATTGTGCCCTTAATTCGTTCAGTGTTAACGTCATTTTTAGGCTTTTGGTAGGTAGTTTCAAATATGACATTGGTACTTGGTCCTTATGGTTGGAAAGCGCACTGTCTGAAACTAGGATCCCTCTGAACTAAGCTAGCCTAGCTGAAGTAACCTAATATTTATTTATTTGTTTGAAAGTCAAGAACCCAAATTATTGTCAGATCTTCATCATAACGAACTTTCCATTGCTGAAAGAAGCATCTTCGATAATATTCTGAAAGGCCTATTGGCGTCATTTCATTGGTAACACTTATCACGCCGCAGCTCGGGGAATTCCCACCCAGGAATAATAAACATTTGAGTGCATGAACTTGTCTGTTTGTCGTCGGTATAGTTATAATAATATAATGTAGTATATCAGTTATCTGGTTTCCATGCTGAGGTATAATTACTACGTATAGAGACGACGCCACAAATAATCACATGTTCCGTTCAATCAAGTGCAGCCATCCGGACGCACTTCACTTAGCTTAAATACAAATCGCGTAAGCCCCATGAAAATCACGGCGCTTACGACCTTTTGGATGCCTAAAAACTACATCTGAAAAGCGTTCTAGCGCTACGGGTTTAAACTGTGGATAGACGACTTATTATAGTTTCAGCGCTGCAGCGAATATTAACAAAATGGAGCATGACCTTTGCTTAGGATAGCTTCTCTATACGTAGTAATATACGTCAGTGGGTTTTCCATAGTACCTAAGGCTCCGTTTAGTTTGGGATCAGATAACCGTGTGAAAAGAATGTCTGGCCTTGACACACGTGGCACATATAACGATACAAGTACTAGAAATGAAAATTTGATAAGCATAATTCTTAGCAAAAATTATGAGTACCTTGATAGATAGCCAAGTATTGACGAGTGATACCGATTAGGTATTTATAATATAAGTAAAGTCCCTGTGAGTAAAGTCCATATTTGATTAACATTTTGATTCGATCTCCAATGTTATGTCCACAGATAAAGATCTGCAGATTCAATTAGAAGCGCAGTGATATTTTAATGAAGACACTGGTTTTTCAAAAAGACTAAGATGGCAACACCCTTAGGTAAGTAGAATACTGAAGTACAATTATGAGAGACTAGATTCCGCCCCGCGGTATCACCCGCGTTCCCGAGGGATCTTGTTTTCCCGGGATAATAAGTATCCAATGTGTTAATCTAGGTTATAAACTATCTGTGTTCCAAATTTCATCCAAATCCGTTCAGTAAGAGTAACAAACATCCATACTCACAAACTTTTTAATATTATTAGGATATACAGGATGATTTCGGGAGGGTTTTTCAGCTTGAATACTACGGATAGTGTTCCATTGTTATCAGTAATTGTATAAAAATTCAGGTACAAAGTTATGACAATTTGAAGTTTAGGAAAAATATCAGGAACCCTTTATTCGCACTCTGTAACGTAGTGAGTAGGCGAAATAGCTATTTTTGTACTATAGTAACTGTGGCGGCCTTGACTCTGGCAACACCAGAACTCTGGCCGACACGCAAAGCCGACGTAGAGTATTGTCTATGGCGCCGACAGTTGACCAAAATGATTCCGCGCCAATCGTTCTAACGGACTTTTAAACTGACAGCAAAAAGGCACAACAGAGTGTTACGCATTTCAATTTAATTTAATGTTATCTGGTGATTCTTGTTATTTATACTAATTTAACCCAGTAACTTGTAACGTTTAGGAAGTTGGGACGCATATTAAAGGTGTGGTGTTTCCTACAGTTGAAGTGTTTCAGTAACCCCCCTTCCATCACCCAACTAAACCTAACATTGGTGACCCCTTCATGTAAATAGTACTCTGTGCCTCACTATCATCACATCTTCACTTGCCACGTGTTCAGCTCTTGAGTTTGCGGTTTTGCTCAACTCAACGCAATCCGTTTATGGTACGAGACGGTCGCGCTCTGGGTTGGTGATAACCGCCACGCGCCCTGCATCAGTCCGCTTGCGCAGGCTACCTGCCCTGAAAGCCGGTCTCCATGCATGCACTCTACGCAAGTGACTACCGCCTGCTCTGCTCATAGTCACCCTTGGTATGCCTTGCATGTCGCATGCCTAATGCATCTTGCCTGTACCACCGAGCTACGTGTACGTAAGTTTTTTTTTGCATGTCTTCAGTTTCTGCAAACTTTCCCCAGTGAAGAGTGATAAACTAAACAAAAACTCTAACAGACTATCCGCTATAATCAATAAGCACTTTATTTTAAATCATAATCTTAAAAAAAAAAAATTAATTTTATTTAAACTGCTATAGTATGATAACATATCATAAATAGTGTTTATTTTAAATTTCCATACCAAGTTAATAGTATTATACACTTTCAGTTATAGTTTAATCAATAATTAAACTGTCTTATGTTAATAATTTGAAATTTTCATCCCGGCCTGTGTATTTTTATTTTAGTTGTTTTGTAATAAAGTTGGTTCATAGTATACAATTTAGGCCTTGTACAAAGATTATTATTTATGAAGATATTAGTAGTAAACATGTACCATAACAATTTAATTTAGGTAATTATTTTAAATAAGTAGTGATTTTAGAAACCTGTCTACATAAATATTTCGGAGATAGGTTTCAAACACAGTGTTGTGAAATAAACTCTTAATTTATATTTGCAACCTCAACTATTAATAACATTTAATAAGTTTTTTACTCGGGTTGGTTTGCAACTTATTTTTTTTATTGTCTATGTGCTACTAATTTTAATTATTTTGTTTTATTATTTTTTTCATGTGCATGACTGTTTTATGATTTCTATTTTGGTATGTTCTGTTTTATTATTTGTGTGTTTTAATATTTTTATTTTATTGTGTAGGAGTATTGCACTTTTATTGATTAATTTAGCTTCTTGTTTTCATTTGTTAAGTGTGCATTATTTTTACCTACATACAGGCAGTGCCAGTTAGAGTTCTGGAGTTTTGTGTAAATATTAACCCGGGTTCCTTCAGTTATATTATCTTAATATTTTAATATCTTCTTTTGTGTCTATCTGCCCTTTCTGCCATCCACTCCCTCGTCTAACTACCTATCCAACATGACATCAGAGGAGCAAATCATTCTTTTGAATGAAGAAATAAAGGAGTTAAAAATGGCTAAGGTTATGGGTGTGTCGGTGAAACTACCTCCATTTTGGTCGGACAAACCATCAATATGGTTTAAACAGGCTGAGGCCCAATTTGAAGTAGCCGGCATTACAAAGGATAGCACTAGGTATAGTCATATCATTTCTGTCCTTGACACAAGGATAGCAGAGGAGATTGGAGATATTATTGAGGACCCACCAGCAAAAGACAAATATGAAAATCTAAAATCTGAACTCATAAAGCGATTGTCATCTTCTCGGGAACAGAGAGTACGTCGCCTATTAGGAGAGGAGGATATTGGTGATCGAAAACCGTCACACTTTCTCCGTCACCTTCGCTCTCTCGCTGGCTCCTCTGCCCCCTCGGACGACATCATCAGGGAACTCTGGATGAGGCGCCTACCCAGCAATGTTCAAGCCATTTTGACTGCACAAGCAGACCTCCCTCTCGACAAGGTTGCTGACATAGCAGATAAAATCCTCGAGGTGTCTGCTCCTATACCAGTGGTCCATGCTGTGGGTACATCATCATCATCATCCTCACCTTCAGCAATTGAGAAGCTCACTCTCCAGGTTGAGAAGCTGACAAGGATGGTAGACGCCCTTAGCGCCGGCTCCTCAAGGTCGAGGTCAAGGTCACGCTCCAGCAACAACGCTTCAAGGTCTTCCTCAGCATCTGGTGTATGTTGGTACCACCGTAGGTATAAAACCAAGGCCAGCAAGTGTGTCAGCCCGTGCTCCTGGAAGGCTTCAAAAAACGCGAACAGCGGTCAGTAGAGGCGGCAACTGATCATCTAGCTCCTAGCCGCCGATTATTCGTCACGGACAAACTGTCAAATCGCCGATTTTTAATTGACACTGGCAGTGACCTTTGCTGTGTACCTAGGTACATGGTAACCGGTTGCCCCTCCGCTACGAACTACAACCTCAGTGCAGCTAACGGAAGCTACATTCCAACATACGGAACGACGATTATTCATCTCAACCTTGGCCTACGCCGAGATTTCAGGTGGAACTTTGTTGTGGCCGACGTCAACACACCCATCATCGGTTCGGACTTCTTGGCCCATTACAACATTCTTCCGGATCTTCGACACAAGCGCCTGATTGATGCAAATACTAACCTGACTACACCTGCTTCGATTGCTCAGGTCGACCAGGTCAGCGTCAAGGCCGTCTCCGTCGAGGGAGAATCACCTTTCTCCAAACTCCTCTTAGAGTTTCCGGACCTAACACGCCCACCTGGTCTTCCACGGCAGATCAAGCATTCCACGGTTCATCACATCGTGACCACCGATGGCCCACCGATTTCTTGTCGTCCTCGCCGCCTGGCTCCTCAACGTCTTGCCGCGGCTAAAAAAGAATTCGATGACATGGTCCAGTGTGGAACAGCTACACCATCGAAGAGTCCATGGGCATCGCCGCTCCACATGGCTCGGAAAGGCGAAAATGGCTGGCGTCCGTGTGGGGATTACCGCGCACTCAACGCCAGAACCGTCCCAGACCGATATCCCGTTCGGCACATAGCTGATTTCTCCCAGAACCTGTCAGGATCGACTATCTTCAGCACCATAGATTTAGTGAAGGCTTATCAGCAGATACCAGTGCACGACGCTGATATTTGCAAGACTGCCATCACCACACCGTTCGGGCTATTCGAGTTCCCCTTTATGACTTTCGGTCTCCGCAATGCTGGACAAACCTTCCAGCGGTTTATTGACGAAGTCGTAAGGGGACTCGATTTTACATACCCGTACGTCGACGACATCCTCGTTTTCTCACCGGATGCAGAAACACACGCGGAACACCTGCGTACTCTGTTCCAGCGACTTGCTGCTTACGGTGTTGTGGTAAACGCATCCAAATGCATATTCGGTGCTGAAGAGGTGACATTTCTGGGATATAAGATCTCAAAGGATGGAACACGACCCCCTCCCGACAGAATTGAAGCTCTTCGAAGTTTTCCCTTGCCAAAAACCGTGCAAGGCCTTCGTCGGTTTCTAGGGATGGTCAATTTTTACCGTCGTTTTCTCCCCAAAGCTGCCGAAATGCAAGCTCCATTAATAAATGTGCTTGCTGCCTCTAAGCTCAAAGGTGCGAAGCCAGTTCCGTGGACACCTGAGCTAGAACTGGCGTTCGAAACGTGCAAAACAAGTCTTTCGAATGCCACCTTAATTTCCCATCCGGTTAGTGATGCTCCTCTGGGCTTATTCACGGACGCGTCACTGTACCAAGTTGGCTCGTGTCTACAACAAAAAGTAGACGGCGTTTGGAAACCAATTGCATTTTTCAGCAAAAAGTTGACTGAAAAACAGTCCCAATGGCCTGCATACTACCGCGAACTTCTCGCCATTTATGAAAGTGTGCAACAATTTCGCCATATCTTGGAAGTACAACACGTCACTATATACACCGACCACAAGCCCATAATATACGCCTTTAGTCAGCGTCGCGAAAAACTGCCTCCTGTCCAACTCAACCAATTATCTTTTATTTCCCAATTCACGACCGATGTCGTCTACATTAAGGGAGAAGATAATGTGGTCGCGGATACCATGTCTCGAATTGAGGCAATCTCTCTCGAAGAGAGTTACGCGGCACTGGCTGAAGAACAGGCTACCAGCGATGAACTTCAAGACGCCGATCGAAGCTCTCTCAAACTTGAGAAGTTTCCCATTCCTGGCACCGACTTGTTCATCGTCTGCGACACGTCCACAGGAAAACCGAGGCCGTATTTAACCTCGTCCTTTCGACGTCCTTACTTCAATAAGGTCCACAACCTCAGTCATCCTGGCGCACGGGCATCCGTACGATTGATGGCTGACCGTTTCGTGTGGCCTTCTATGAAAAAGGACTGTCACAAATGGGCTCGTGAATGTCTTGCGTGCCAACGCAGTAAGGTGACTCGGCACACTGCAACACCCGTAGGTGATTTCAAGTCTCCTACTAACCGATTTCGCCATGTCCACATTGACATCGTTGGTCCCCTACCTTCCAGCAAAGGCTACCAGTACTGCCTTACTGCTGTAGACCGGTATACCCGGTGGCCGGAGGTGTGGCCAATTGTGGGCATTACTGCGGAAGAAGTTGCCGAGACTTTCACCAATGGCTGGATCTCGCGATTTGGTGTGCCTTCCATTATCACCACGGACCAGGGTCGGCAGTTCGAGTCTGCCCTCTTTAAGGCACTACTCCAAAACTGCTCCATAACACGCACCCGTACTACCAGCTACCATCCATGCGCCAACGGTATGGTCGAAAGACTTCATCGACAACTGAAGGCCGCACTTACTTGCCATGGTTGTACTTGGAGTGTTGCTCTACCTCTCGTGTTGTTAGGGATGCGAGCTGCCCTTAAAGAGGACCTTCGGACTTCTGCTGCCGAACTGGTTTATGGGGAGCCACTTCGCTTGCCTGGAGAATTTTTATCTCCGACTCCTTCTGACAGCATCGAGGACGTAACGAATTTTGCTTCGCAGTTGAGAAAGCGGATGTCTCTGCTATCACCAACTCCTGCCTCTCGACACGGCACTCAACGAACTTTCGTTTCGAAAGACCTGCATACTGCATCCCACGTTTTTCTGCGCGACGACGCGGTTAAGGCTTCATTAAAGCCACCATATAATGGTCCTTACAAAGTAGTCGCCAGAAACGATAAGACCATCACACTCACTATTGGTCACAAGGACGTCCAGGTCAGCCTAGATCGATTGAAACCAGCGTTTGTCGAGCAAGACCAAAACCATAGCCATCAGCTAGTTTCAACTCCGCAACCAAGCTCAACTCCTATCGTTTCACCTTCTTCCAATCCAACTTCGACCGACCCTACCTCTAACAACGACCCAGCTCCAGTCACAACACGCTCGGGGCGGCGGGTTCGTTTCAAAAAACCCCTGGATGTTTAAGGTTTCTCTTCTTGTTTCCATTTCTTTTTCCCTGGGTTTCTTTACAACGTAGGGGGGTGGTGTGGCGGCCTTGACTCTGGCAACACCAGAACTCTGGCCGACACGCAAAGCCGACGTAGAGTATTGTCTATGGCGCCGACAGTTGACCAAAATGATTCCGCGCCAATCGTTCTAACGGACTTTTAAACTGACAGCAAAAAGGCACAACAGAGTGTTACGCATTTCAATTTAATTTAATGTTATCTGGTGATTCTTGTTATTTATACTAATTTAACCCAGTAACTTGTAACGTTTAGGAAGTTGGGACGCATATTAAAGGTGTGGTGTTTCCTACAGTTGAAGTGTTTCAGTAACCCCCCTTCCATCACCCAACTAAACCTAACAGTAACCTAGTAGAAATTATTTTGGACTGCTATCTCGAGTCCAAAATAATAAATAAATTCTCAAGTCTAAAGATAAAATGGCTATAATGGCTTAAAATCCCTTTTGATGGCGGGAGAAGGGGGTGGGGGGGGGGGGGGTTATCACATCTCACCCAGGGTGCTGGTAGAGCTAAAACCGGCACTTTTCATACTAGACATTAACCTGAAGATGCACAGATACTTTATGCCATGTGCAATATTATTAAGTAATATTGTAATATGTATTCTTGCTCGATCAAAGTGTATGAGTAGATCCTAAAATAAAAGTTGTTCATATTTATGTAATCCTTATCCATAAAGCACTGTGTGTGTGCGACTCTTCGTTGTGAAAATCCATGTGAAGGCCTATGAGCCTCCGCACTTAGTACTTTTGATAAACTTTGTTACTTCAGGTGGTAACTGGCTCCACACGCATAGATGCCTGGCTGCCAGCCAGCCAGCAGGGTACTACCATCACACCCACCAGTGCTATGATAACCTATAAAATAACGAATTACATATTATAACCATTTATAACTAATCACTTTTGGGTCAATAAACTTTTTTTTTCTTAATCACAAGTTAGTTACTCTGGTTCCTGTGTAGGGTAAAAAGGCATTTATAATTTAACAAGATGTTCCCCGCGGTGTCATTCGCGTTCCCGGGATAAAAAATAGTTTACGACCTATTTTCGAGAGTTTTATATATTCGATTTAAGTACCTATATATATTGGTGTGAAAAAGTAATGCCATAATACTAAAACATAGAACAAAAGTGATGTTCCAGGGGACAAACTATTGTTTCCTTACAAAACGCGGGCACAATTACTTATACGAGAGGTCCCTAAGTCCCGTGAGTCTCGGACTTTGCAAGTACTTATAAAAGATAAATTACGTCAAAAATTATTTTAAATGGTAGGTTAATTACCTACTTGAATACAAGGGCTATGTTTTAATAATATTTCCGGTCTTTTCTTCATAAGACGAATTTGACAAAGGGTCGAAAATAGGTGGCAAAAAAGTGTTTTGACCCAATTACCTTTCTACGATATTATTTCAACTTTCAGGTATAGAGCAGTTGATGTCCATCGGAGAGTTATCAGTGAAACAGAAACAGAACTGGTCGGTAGCCAACAAGTACACGTTCCTCAATCGTGCCGGTGTCGAGTTATATCACGCTAAAGAAGAGAAGAATCTCCTGGGCAGCTTTTTGGGAGGCAGCGATAGGGCATTCAATATAGATTTATTTGACGCACAAAAGAATGTGGTGAGTATTCTAATTATTATTATAGAAAGGCCACACTTGCCAATCGTCAAAATAATTCTATTAGACCTACCATAGAATAAATAATATACTGGTGCCGATTCTGTTGTTTACGTACTATATCTTTCTAATAGTAAATATAAGAAAGGGATGCAAGATATTTTAGTCCTGTCAATTTAGTCCGATCACATATTTCAACGTAAATTTAAGCGCGATCTTTATTGGTCACGACTATTTACCCGTACATTACGACGGCATGGATTAAACTGACAGCATAAAAAATGTTCTATCATTTTTCAATAGGGTTAACATGAAAGAGAGGTGACTTGTCTAATATTAGTTATGTTCGTAAACAACAGAATCGGCACCACTACCTATGAATTTGAAATTTCTAACTCGAAAATTAATTCAGTTTACGCCCTGCAGAGCGGCTATCGGAAACGGCCCGAGTCCCTTCGGAGACGTATTCCTCCATAGCTCATCGGGAACGGAATCGACATTGGAAAGTTTTTGATTCCTATTATTTTGTAATCTGATTCGATTCCGATCCATGTGTTTTAAAATAGGCTTGCTGTTTAGGCACTTATTAAATGTCGAATGTTACAATTGTCTCTACCCCCGGTTCGGAATTCTCTCGATCATTATGAACAATTTTAATCGTGGACGTGGTATATTTTTTTTTTAAACAAATGATCAACTTTGCTCGATGAAATAAATGTATGAAAAAAATTGTTATTTATTTCGATTTCATGGCTTTTTCCTTAATAAAAGTTGTTCATTGGTACAGATGAGTAAGTATTTCCACTACATAAAGCATTACAGGTCTGTATTTGCAAAGATAATTAGGTAATCAAATATTGGGTTTACCCGTGGATTTATTTATTACCGCTATTATGACAGGTCATTGACGTCAAACTAACGTTTAGAGGAAATAACGACTAATAAAATAAATTGGAATTGATACTATATATATAATTTTGTAGTCTATACTAATAATAATAATATAATATATAATCTATACTAATATTATAAAGAGGAAAGATTTGATTGTTTGTTTGTATGTTTGTTTGTTTGCGTTGAATAGGCTCCGAAACTACTGAACCGATTTGAAAAATTCTTTCACTAATAGGAAGCTACATTATTCCCGAAGGTTATAGGCTACTTTTTATCCCGGGAACGCGAGTGAAACCGCGCGGAACAGCTAGTTTGTTATTAAAAGTAATTGAATTGTTTAGGATAAATATTATTTTGTTATTTAGCAAGCGAAATCAGTTTTCCAGAGTTGAGTTGAGTTTCTGAAAGATATCACTTAAAGGTATACAGATTGTTTATTTTACAACAAACAGCTTAAAACTAATGGCTATAGTATCTCATCTATTATATAAAAGAGTAGCGGTTTTTTGGGTAAACATCCCCCTGCCCACACCGCTGAACCGATTAATGTGAAATTTGGCATGTGCATAGATTTTGTCACGTAGACCCCATTTAAGAAGCGATTTTTCGAAATTCCTTTCCGCAGTGGTGGAAACGGGCCCTTTGTGCGATTTTAAGAATCTTAATATCTCTGGAACCATAAGGTCTAGGAGTCTGAAATTTTTAATGTAGCTTTTTCAGTAAAAAAATATTAGATATGGGTGCGAGCGTTTCTCAAACTTTTGTCTATGGGAGGAAAATTTAAAAAAATAAGGGATTTGCTTTGTTTCCGTTAAACCTTGATAACTTTGTGAGTTTGAATGTTACAAACTCAAAATTTATATTGTAGGTAGTTTAATAATACTGCTAAAATATATTTTCGGCGTTTGTCAAACTTTTTTTCTTCGAGGAAGATATTACCGATGGAAATTATGCGTTTTTCAAACTCTTATATCTCTGCAACGGCTGAAGATAAGTAAATGAAAATTCGTATACGCATTATGCTATACAAATACTACGAATTTCAATTTAATGTTTGTCAAAGTTTTGCCCATAGACAAAGTAAAAATGTTGAAAATTTACTTTTAACATCCTGTTTTTCTCAGTTAATATTCATAGCAGAAGTTTGATTTTTGGAATATAAGCTTTTTACAGTATTTGTTTTGAAATGTACTGTTAAGTTTCTCAAACTTTTCATGCGGCATAAAGTTATAAAGGGTGAAATATCCAATTTTTGCACTTTAATATTTTTGTAATGGCTCAAGCTAGGGACCTTAAATTTGGAATATAAACTATTTAATACAATTGAAACAATATTCAAACCAGTGTTTCTCAAATTTTTCATAGATGTCAATTTTATGACACCTTAAATTATTTTCTATCAACCTGTATAACGGAAGTACTATACAACTGAGAAGCATGATTTTTTGGAAATAAGCTACTCTTAGCAAGCAATATAAGAATCCTAAAGCATTTTGCAATACTATTTAGCAATGGAATGTTATAGAGGGTGGAATAATTTATTTTTGACTTTTAGTATTTTTGCAATTACTTAAGCTAGGGTTCCAAAATTTTAAATGTAGACCATGTAACATAAATGTAACAACATGCAAATCTATAATTTAAAAAAAAAATATCGTAGACAATTTTATGACCTTTTTAATTTTTTTTTATCAACCTGTATAACGCGAGAACTATTTAACTAAGAAGCATGATTTTTTGGAAATAAGCTACCTATAGCAAGCACTATAAGAATCCTAAAGCATTTTGCAATACTATTTAGCAATGAAATGTTATAGAGGGCGGAAATTTGTATTTTGGCTCCTTAATATTTTTGCAATTACATGAGCTAGGGATCAAAAATTTTGGGTGTAGACCATGTAACATAATTGTAACAATATGCACATTAATAATTTTAAACTTTTTAATCATAGACAATTTTATGACCTTTTTAATTTTTTTTCATCAACCTGTATAACGCGTTTCCTATTGATTTCAGAACCATGAATTTCTGGTTATAATCTACCCATAGCGAGAACTATAAGAATCCTAAAGCATTTTGTAATACTATTTAGCAATGCAATGTTATAGAGGGTGAAATATTTCATTTTTGCCCTTTAATATTTTTGCAATTACTTGAGCAAAAGATCCAAAATTTTGAATATAGACTAATTAACACAAATGTAACAACATAGAAATCAAAATTATTCTAAATTTTAGTCATAGATATTTATATGATTTTTTTAAAAAGTTTATCAGACTGTATAAAGCTACTCTATTCATATAAGTACCATATTTTATGAATTTAAGCTATCCCATAGTAAGCATTGTTTAAAGCACACTGGGAACCCTTCCACTCACAGTATTGCTCAACTTTCATGCCAAAATAAAGTAACAAAGCTTTAAATTTTCTTCAATATCTCAAACAAATGATCTAAAATTATAATACTTAGCATTTAGTTTATATAAAATAACTAGCTGTTCCCCGCGGTTTCGTTCGCGGGTTTATAAGTAGCTTATAACCTTCGGGGATAATGTAGCTTCCCATTAGTGAAACAATTTTTCGAATCGGACCAATAACTCCGGAGATTAGCGCGTTCAAACAAACTCTTCAGCTTTATTATTACTACCTATAGATAGATTAAGTTTTCACCCAAGAAATAAAAAAACCAATTTAGTAAAAATAAACTCAAAACCAATTTTGAAATAATTAGGACCTTCTTAAGTAGTATTTGTTTCTATGAAATCCGTATATAATATCTACAACAATTAAACTTAAAAATAGCAATTATCATCAAACAAATTACGTATAGGACTTCATGTCGGTGAAGTCGTGCATAGTTCGGTTCTTTTCGGTATTGCTCGGGTTACATCGGGCGCCGCGTCGCATCGCCCGCCCGTGCTATACATATATAAATAAATATCTTGGGATATTCTTCACATATTTTTTTTCAGGTTTTCAATTGCAAAAAGATTTTTCCAAATCCGACTGGTAGATCCAGAGATTAGCGCGTTCATACAAACAAACAATTATAGTTTAGATAGATAGATCGATATATAGATTATTATTAGTATAGATAAATTATAGATAGGTTATGTTGGCAGTTCTTGACAATTTTGCATCAATCTGTATTGTATCATTGAGACAATCATTTAAGAAGCTGTCCTTAGTTTCTCACAAGTTCTGGGATAAAAATACCTACCTTCTTATCTCACGGGTCTACCTAGAGAGGTAGATTTTCATTTTTCATTACACACTGTTTGAACGTTTAGAAAGAAAGAAGAAAGAAAAACTTTTATCTCCTGCATTGCATGCCATTCGAAACTTATAAAAAAAATATCAAACATAAAAATTCAATATACCTACAAAAATAAAAAATAATAAGAAGGCTGTATGGCTCTGAACCTTTGACTGTTTTTTTTTACCGTAACAAAAACTTATGTATGACTAATAATGGATTGTAATTTTTGACAAGTATTTAGACGTGAAAACTGAACTCCACATGCATAATATATTTATGTAGCATTCAGTCGTCACAGAACTATACCTGTCCCTGGATATTAAATAGCCTAAAACCTTCATCTAGGAACCTGAACCTAAGAGGATACCTATCTTTGAAAAGCGCTTCATAATCTGTACTGTGGTTCTCAAGGTATGAGAATACTAACGGACAAATTGACCTACATATTATTTGGTTGGTTAAATTGAGTACGGGGTGTTCATGAACTCTAATGCGGGTGAAACCGCTGGGCGAAAGCTAGTAATTTATAAATGTAGAAGTAAAATCATTATCTCGCTTCTAGGCTTCGTGTGTTTACCACCTTCGCCCACTTCACTGGCCATTGTAAAATTGTGGTCAAACACAAAGCCTATGCAAAAAACAACTATCTTATCTACAGATTAATGAACTGTATAATACATGAAACAGGCATTCATTATATTATTATAAAAAATCTAAATGTTAGCAATATTGCATAGATATTATCATTTTAAACTTCTTATCGGTTTCCAGTGCTTGATTATGATCATAATAATATCGATTTTAACATCTAGGTGTGCTCAGGTTTACTGATTTCAAAGTACCTATCTACTTCAGACTCGAGTATAAAAAATCTGATTTTAAACATATCCATTACTCTTTTACGTCATATCACAGAAATAACAAAAATTAATAATTTAAAGAAACCCCCGAATCTCATTAGAAAATTGGACATAACTTCCAAACGGCTGAGCGGATTTTCTTGAAACATAGCTAAGAAAAAACACTCTCGATTCAGACACCTTTCAAACAAAAAAAACTAAATCGCAATCGGTCCATATTTCAGGAGCTATGCGGCTACAGACAAATACACACACAGACAGACACGTCAAACTTGTAACACCTAGTAGTTTTTAAGGTTCCGAAAAAAAAAACGGAACCCTTATAGGATCACTCGTGCGTCTGTCTGTCTGTCTGTCCGAAATATTGGACTGGATTGAGTTGAAAGTTGGTACACATATGTAAGTCGGTGACCCAAACATGGACGTGTTACGTAAATAAATGAATTTCAAACATGGGGGCTACTTTTGGGGGTTAAATTAGAAAATTTTTTTTTTTTTTAATTGGCGAAGATTGACCATCCCCCCCCCCCCTTATCTCCGAAACTACAGGGCCAAACATTTCGAAAAAAAATCAGATAATTAAGTTCTTTACCTATAGATTACAGGAAAACCTATAAGAAGTCTATCTAATACCTTTAAACCTGCAATTCTTGGATATATATATAATCTCGGAAACGGCTCCAACGATTTTCATGAAATTTGGTATGCAGGGGGTTTCGGGGGCAATAAATCGATGTAGCTAGGTTTCATTTTTAGAAAACACGATTACAAAAAATAAATAAATTATATGTTCAACAAATTTGGGTCAGATTTAAAAACATTTATGGAACTTAGTTAAACATGTACGGAACCTTCTCCACGCGAGTTTAACTCGCATTTGTCCGATTATTTTTTTTTTAAATAGCCGCGGCTATCGTAAGGGGGAATGAGTGTCTGTATGAAGGATGAGTCAATCATACAGTCGATGCTCTGAAGGGAAAGTACCTACTTTAACTATTGAATAAATGTTGCCCGACTAAGAACCTTCTGCGCTCCCCGATTTGTGTGGTAAGGTTGATGAGGTGAGGTCTGACGACATTACGCCCTGGAGCGCATTCAGTTATTTGGCCGCAGAGCGAAAAAAGGTGATCTTTGTTTGTTTAGTCTTGATTCAGGTAATAAAATTTATGTACCTTGTATTCCAGGTGGTTTCTCTCCGTCGACCGTACACGTTCGGTCAGGACAAGATGGAGGTGTCGATGGGGGGGCGAGTGGTGAGCATAGTGCGCAAGGAGGCCACCTTCTTCAAGCCGGTGCTCTCCATCAACGACGCCAGCGACCGGCCCGTGCTCAGGATCAAGGGACCCTTCGGAACTTCTGGGGAGTGTGATTTTGAGGTTAGGAACTTACTTAGCCCCTTATTTTGATGTGTAACATCTTTCCTCTCGCTTTCCTGCAATGCTTGTCAGTGATTTCGTGAAAAAGGACGGTAGTGTATACCTACATTGCTGCAATCCCTAACTTGCCATAAAGAAAATTTGTGCCAAAAATCCAGGAGACGGGAAAAAAACAAGGGTACACAGGCTATTTTTGCAATAATTTGTCGAATAGCATAATATGATTTTTATCGATATGATATTTTTTGTAAACACGTAGAAAATATCTCAAGAAGAAATACATAATGCCTGCCACATAGAGGGAGGGGAGATGGACCCGAGTGTGTCGTGTATTTTTGTATAAAAAGTGTTGAAATATAAGCCTAGAATATCGCTAGTTCATGACCACTGTATATCTACTTTCAGCTGTTCACGATGACCAAGCAGCGTATCGGAGTGATCAGGAAGAAGTGGCGCGGCTTCTTCGCAGAGGCATTCACCTTTAAAGACTGCTTCGACATACAGTTCCCGCCCGATCTGGACGTGCGCTTTAAGGCCGCAGTGTTGGGCACATGTCTGCTTATTGTAAGTACAACTGTATGTCTGTTGCAATAGGGATGATAACTGGGTAAAAAATAATTAATTCTGTTTAGTCCGTCCGCGTCGGTTAGGTTATCAAAAAATATTGGATACGTATTTTTTATTAGGTATAACAAATCAATTAAAAATTACAAAATGGCGCATCAAAGTTGAGGAGTTGGGGGGTTGTGACGTCATCTCTCTATTAAAAGAGTACTAAGACTTGAGATCTTCGTTATTTTTTATTTTCGGAAGTAATTGTTGATAAATCAGTCATTCAACTCAGTCAGTCACGCTTTCCTTTTATTTTTAGGGTTCCGAAAAAAAAAAAACGGAACCCTTATAGGATCACTCGTGCGTCTGTCTGTCTGTCTGTCCGAAAATATTGGACTGGATTAAGTTGAAAGTTGGTACACATATGTAAGTCGATGATCCAAACATGGACGTGTTACGTAAATAAATGAATTTCAAACATGGGGGCTAATTTTGGGGGGTAAATTAGAAAAATAAAAAAAAAAGTTTTGCAGTCAATATTGTGTAACATATCAAATGAAAGTGCTTTTTATCAGGATGTCAAATATATTTTTTTTTGAATTTTAATATAAATAGTTTTGAAGTTATTTAAAAAAATAGGCGAAAAATTGGCGAAAATTGACCATTCCCCCCCCTTATTTCCGAAACTACTGGGCCAAACATTTTGAAAAAAATTCAGATAATAGTTCTTTACCTAAAGATTACAGGAAAACCTATAAGAAGTCTCTCTAATACCTTTAAACCTGCTATTCATGGATATATATTTATAATCTGAATCTCGGAAACGGCTCCAACGATTTTCATGAAATTTGATATGCAGGGGGTTTCGAGGGCGATAAATCGATGTAGCTAGGTTTCATTATTAGAAAACACGATTTCCAAAAAAAAAAAACTTTTTATAGTTACCATCAACAAATTTGGGTCAGGTTTAAAAATATTTATGGAACTTAGTTAAGCATGTACGGAACCCTCTCCACGCGAGTTTAACTCGCATTTGTCCGATTTATTTTATTTAATGTATTTTGGAAATGTTATTTCAGGATTTCCTGTATTACGAAAATTAATGAAGTCAGATGAGATCTATGTGCTCCCAAGCACGCTGCAGGGAGTTTTCAATCGCTTTAAGTGTTCATACTACATATTTACCTCATGAAAATGAATACTGTATTGTTAAGTTACCCCTAAGTGTAAATGAAACTAAATTTTATAATGATAATATTTTTTGGGTCCAAAGAATATTTGCTACATTGACGTTTGTATGTCTTATGTTTTAATAATGTGAAAAATATATAAAAGAATGAGATTACAATATTTAAAAAGATTTATTATTTTCGGGAAGATTCCACCTTAATTTGAATACCTTAAGGTCCAATTGCACCAACGTCGTATAGCACTAACCCAAAGGTTAAATATGGCAAAGTGACAGAATTTGTATGGAGAATCTATAGAGTCACCACTGAACTAGGAATATACTAATGTGTCCTAATAATAAAGCTGAAGAATATGTCTGTTTGTTTGAACGCGCAAATTTCCGGAGTTACTGGTCCGATTTGAAAAATTCTTTCACTAATAGAAAACTACATTATTCCTGAAGGTTATAGGCTACTTTTTAGTCCAGGAACGCAAGTGAAACCGCGGGGAAGTTAGTAGTAAATAAATATCCTAAGATATTCTTCATACACCTCCATTTGAAGAACTTGAAGATCAAGAATCAATGAAATTTATTTTATTCATGAAAAAGAAAATATTGTCCCCGATTTTAACTCCCGACCCCTTCCAGCTGATCAAGTAACTGCTATTTTGGACGAAATGGAACAAGCAATATGTACATTTCTGAACTTCAGCGTTTAGTTCTAGACCCTTGCAGGATTCCTTTGTTGTCCAAAAAGAGGAAAAGTGGAGGTTGACTAGTATTTTTCACCGACTTCAAAAAGGAGGAGGTTAACAATTCGTCGGATTCTTTTTTTTTTTGAGGTATGTTCCCTGATTACTCGAAGACGTTTGGACCGATTTGGAAAATTATTTTATTGTTTGAAAGGGAATAAAAAACTGCGAATCCATGATATTTTGTAGAGCTACACTTTCGCTGTCTTCAAAACAGTCAGAGTAGAGTTCCTACATAGTTATTTTATGCTTTTTAGTGCCTTAGGAGGTTCTGTTTTTTTTTAAAGATTTTTAAAAACATAAGTGGCCTATATCCAGTCTGCCGGCGCTGTCAAATAAAATGAAAATCTAGGAAAGTCGTGAAAAGCAACACTTTTGCAGGAAGAATCTTGTCCTTATTGACTTTAAAAACGTTATTATTATAATTCTTATATTTTCCTGTCAAGGTTGAAATTTAAATAACATTAAAAAATAATAAAAGCGTAACGGAAACTACTTGTTATAAAGAAAAGCCATATGCCAACAAAATTGTTGGGCCAAATACGAACAGCGACGCCAGACTGGATATAAGTGTTCCTGTTTCAACGCTCGCGGGCATGTTATGAATATACCTATATCAATCTTATTAGGAACATTCAGTGTGGCGGCCTATATTTTAATAACCGCAGGGGCATTTGAAAGAGTTTGGCCAAGTAGGTACTTACTTCGTGATATTACGTAGCACGCCAGCTGCAATTTACGTTCTTGCGTGATGAAATTGATAAAAAAAATGTAATTTGAAACTTTTTCTCACAATAAACGTTTTATGCGCTAACAGATGCGCAGTCAAATGGGTGATGAGTTATGGTCAAAGAAAAAAGTGCGGGTGCTTTTTTAACCAAAACGATTAGATTGCCTTGGATTTAAATAAGAGGGCTATTATTGTAGGCTCATTCATAGTACGGACAGTACAACAAATTGCACTACTTCTCAGTAAAATCTTCAACAAAGGCCTAGTTTCCAACATAATAATTTACGAATTAGGTACTGTATCTTTCCCTTTTTGTTAGAATCAAAGTGGTATCGTCGGCAATACAACTCCAATTAATTAAAGCCAAACATCAGTATTCTTTACGAATTTAAATTATAATAAAGT
Source organism: Tethea ocularis (assembly GCA_963555595.1). Lineage (NCBI taxonomy): Eukaryota > Metazoa > Arthropoda > Insecta > Lepidoptera > Drepanidae > Tethea > Tethea ocularis. The sequence continues at coordinate 14,136,381 of OY741958.1, forward strand.
ATTTTATCTACTCTCATATCGTAATGTTCTTATTATGAAATCAAAATCAGCACTTTAATGACCCACTTTAGGCACACCCGTGTATAGTGATTCATTATAGTACAGTTGTTATTCCCAATATAATGCTATAAAATAACTTTTTTTCTATTAAAGTACACTTTGGACCTATCAATAGTATAATCAATCAGTATCAATTCAATTTGACGATGACCATGTGACAAATTTTTGACTTGAACTTTAGAGGTAAGAATTTTTGGGAGTTGGCAACACGGATTTGATTAGGTATATGATTACTGTGTCTGTTTATTTTATTGTTTTTGCCTACATAAATCATTTTGACCAAAATGTCACAATTTTTTTTTTTGAAAGTTGGTAGCAAAATACTATCGATTTTTTTACCTTTAAATTACATTATTTATATGAGTTTAGGTATTAAAAACTCGTGTCATACTATTAAGAACCTCGCCTACGTATTTAATAACCCCTATTATGCAACAGTATCATAAACTACTATTATCACTCGGTTAATTATAATGTATTAAGGGTGAGTTCACCGGCCATCGTGGAGATCCTTGAGGGAGGCCTTTGTCCAGCAGTGGACGTCTTTCGGCTGACATGATGATGATCAAGGCTGGGTTGTATCATCCAACGTTATCGTTAAATTATCTGTCAGAGCAACGGTTTTATAACGTTGGATGGTGCAACCCACCCTAAGTAACCTACAATAGAATTAATATGAAATTTAAATTATCAACATTTTCACAAGAATTTCATAGAAACTAAGGATTTAAATTAACAGAAAATAATTGATAAAGTTCAAAAGTTAATTATAAAACATGTTTTCCTGTGCCTATTATGTTAAGAATAGGGTAGTTGACACTCAAATCAAAAATAAATGACCAATCATTAACCAATGCATAAAACATCTAAAAACACGTGGACAACAAATATGTTGTACATTTAATGCTTTTTAATTACCAGTGGAACCACTAAGAGTAGATGATTTGATGCTGTGAAACTATGACATCATAGTGTAATATTTCATACAAAATTCCATATAAACTATCGTTTTGACATTTATTAAAAAGTAGCTGATTTGATAAGTCAGTCAAATACCCTATTATAGTAAAAACCCAATCGGCTTTTAATAATAATGTAAGTGATTCAGTCTATTGATACACACAGCCTCATACAGGCCGGAATGCAATAAGGATTATTATTCCTCATTAAACGACACAAGTCCTTACACGTTTCACACTTTATACATTATATAATTATGTTTTCATAAAATGTGGATTTTACACTGACAAAGTTCAAGTGTTAACATAAAAACATAGAAATATTGATAAGTAATGCAGTTATCTTTCATTCTAAGCAAGTAATTCAGTAGTGCTTTGAAAATTATTAGTGATCAACCTATATACTATAGAAAATGGCGGTACCATTAGGTAAGTCTTATTTATTATTGTTTTTCTTTTATAGTAAATACCTCATATAAATTTTTTTTAGTGCTAACTTGACTTATGTTCTTGATTAGTTGGTCCACGCAGTAGGAACATTTATATTGATATCTATATACTTACAAATAAGCAATTAATAAAGCTGAAGAGATTGTTTGTTTGTTTGAACGCGCTAATCTCTGGTGTTACTGGTTCGATTCGAAAAATTATTTCACTAATAGGAAGCTACATTATCCCTGAAGGTTATAATAGGCTACTTTCTATCCCGGGAACGCGAGTGAAGCCGTGGGGAACGGCTAGACAGATAATATGCAGCAAGTATTCGAAATGCGAAGATATTTGCATAAAATAAGTTTAGTAAGAGTATACCTGGATTGTTAAATTAAAATACTAGTGAATAATATGAATGCTTAAAATAATAGGTAGGCTATCATGTAATTCAAGAATAATAATGTTATAGACCCTTCTCTGCGAATAACAAAGCACATTAGTCCTCGTTTTTTTAAATATGTGGTGTGTGTTTGAAGACAATCTCACCGTGGACATGACCACACAACCAAAAAACTATCTAATCTATAAGTAAATCTTGCAGGTATCCAACAGCTGATGGCTCTGGACGAGCTATCAGTGACAGATATGAAGAACTACTCATCAGAGAATAAGTACACGTTCATGGCTCCCGACCAAACCACCATGGTGCTTCATGCGAGGGAGGAGTCCAACGGCTTAGGAAATTTGCTGGATGGACGCAGCAGGGACCTGCGCTTCCAAGTGTTTGACTCTCAGCAACGAGAGGTTAGTTCAAAAACTTTACAGAATACCAGCTCTCAAACGTTTGTGCTTTTTCTCTTGTTTTAAAGTAAATTGTTAGTTAAAAGTTGCCCTCAAAGTGGGCTGACACTAATAACTAGTTCCTGGGGCTCTACCGCGTAACTTTGGTGGTAATCGTAATGAACATCATTATTGAAAATCATCAATGAGAACCACGCCCACAAAATGTTCGAATGAACACCACCAAAAGATACGCAGTAGTCCGGCTGTTCTAGGTTTGTGCTTACCACCTTTGGTCAAACACTGGCTGGCCTTTTGAAATTAATATGTTTGATGTCAGTGAAAAAATCTGCAGGTAGATTATGATATTATTTATAGGTCATCCTCCTTTTGTGAAGTCGGTTACAAACTATACCAATCTTTAATTCCTTAATTTTCATTATAGGTGTTCACATTAGACAGAGAGTACAGTATGGGCCCGAGCAAGATGGAGATAGGGTTCGGCGGGCAGCTGGCGAGCATCGTGCGCCGCAAGTGCACCCTGAGGGCCAATTACTCAATCAATGACGCTTTCGACCGGCCCGTGTTCAAAGTTAAAGGACCTATTGCAGTTTTTGGCTCCAGGAGATTTGTTGTAAGTTGACACATCCTCGAGTCGAGCCGCGATCGTACATCCAACGATTTAGTCCAGTCTTTCTCAAAGTGGTGGGCGCTGGAGGCCTACAGAGCGGTAAAGAGCAAAGAGAAAATTGGGAGTGTTGAAGCAGTTACGAGGGGCAATGGCTGATTTGTAATTTTATCATGTCAGCCGGAAGACGTCGACGACGGCCATAGGAAATGCTGCCAGCATTTTCGGAACCATGCCGAAATTTTTTTAAATTTAATTTTACGTTTAGTTTACCTTCTAATAAACATTATTGTAGTTTAGATGCCACAAGTATATAAAATTGATAGTTCACACAAAGTTAATTAATTATTATCGAAAGATAAAAAGTAGGTATAGTGAATTATATATCCCTGTGTACATAAAATCATGGTAATGTTTGCAGTTGTTGGATAGAAATGGAGAGGAAGTGGGCGTGGTGACGCGGCGCGGGCGCGGCTCCAACTCCCAATTCAACGAGTACTACAACCTCAAGTTCCCTGTAGATCTGGACGTGCGCATCAAAGCCGCCATTGTCGGCCTCTGCATACTTATTGTAAGTTATCATTATCTCTACTGTTACCTTTTTTCCTTTCTTAGGGTTCCGTACTTCAAAAGGAAAAAATGGGTTCCATTTATAGGAACACATGGTGTGTTTCCCTTTTTCTCATGGAAGCTATCAAAAACTCTTTATTTTTTATGTCAGAAGTTTGACAAGCAAGCAGGCAGGCGGTCCACCTGATGGTAAGTGGTTACCGTCGCCTATCACCATTTGCAATACCAGAGGTACTGTTACAATGCCAACAAGGTAACTGGCTCTCAAGTACAATTGCCGGAACACACCGGTAGGTGCTTGGCGACAGATTTTCAACTCGAAGGTCTTCCATCTTCCACCTGCCAGACGGGTACTTCAAAGTACCTACCCTACCTACGTGCAATGGTTTCCTCACGATGTTACCTTCACGGAAAACTCAAGCTCATTGTAAATCTAGCCTCTAAATCAATGCAATCAAAAATATGGCTAATTACATCTCATATTTTCATATTTCGCAAGTGAATCAAAACCTATAGGGTACTTTCTGTTGACCTGGATTTCATTTCATTAAATGTTATGAAGCAATGTCTCACAGCACAAGTAGACGAATAAATCCGAAACTTGATAATTTGTAGTTACTAAGATAACATAAAAAAAAATACAATTACAAGTTTACATTTATATTTGTCCTCAATTAGAGATGATCTTTCCAAATTATCTGTAGGGAACCCTCGGTGCGCAAGTCAGACTCGCACTTGTCCGGTATTTGCGCTCATAGAGCAGGGGCAGTAGGGGTGCTATTCTGTAAGGCAATATCACAAGCTCGACGACGAATTCGACGCTGTCACTGTATTCTGTCTCTATCGTTTACTAAGCTATCACGTGAGAAGTCCGTTGTACGCGGCAGCGTTGCGCGAGCTCGTCGACGAATGAAACGTTAGAGAATAGCATAGCAGCTCATCTGGGTATATTCTGTTTTCAGGATGTCATGATTTATGAAGGACGATGCATTTAATGGCCTGCGCCCCAGCTGAGCTTCGTCCAGTATTCACTGGTAAAAGCGATGATGATTATGTAAATTGAAAACCTACTATCATAATTACTACGTACTCTGTTTTAGATTATTTCAATTATATGTAACTAGCTTCCGCACCGCGGTTTCACTCGCGATTCTTAGGGATTTAAAGTTTTCTGTAGTGATCAAAATTTCATACAAATTCGTTTAGCCGTTACGGATACAATCATATACGCTCATATTCAAACTTTCGCATGTAGGTATTATTATAAAGTATTCGTATATTGACTGAACCTTGTAACAATGGCGGATAATTATCAAAGTATTTCATATGTCGCAAATACATTGTTATTTTTAACTATTTTGTAACGTGTATGTATAAGGGTACAAACGTTTGGTGCGATAACATACTAGGAAAAAAACAAGGAAGTTGCTCACAAGTACATAAAACATAATGGCTCCGGATATCTAATAAAAATGTACCCAACCTACCTATTTCATTTATTATTATTTCTACGCATTAACTTGGGATTCCGTAGATCAATTTTACATATATTTTTTATTATGTATGAATAGAGTATGCAATAACAAATTGTATGACATAACTAATATATTTTTTTTTTTATAAATACATCTAAGTATTATTTTTATTGGTTTGATTTATTTGATATTTGAATATCTCACATTTATTTGTCCTCTAGCTTGGTAACTCGCTGTTTTTTATTGTTTTAAAAGGTAGTGTGTTAATTACATAATACTGTAAGCAAGTATTTTTCATAATAGTCAAGGCTTAAACCATTTACATCAATGAAAAAAAACATGTATTATTTTTATGATTACTGCTTTATTAGTATTTTTTCTAATCTTAAAAAAGGAATTACTATCCTTCTATCTAAAAATTCCAAATACATACTCCTTTCTACTCACAAAAATACTGTTTATTTTTTTTTACAACTCATGTAGGTTTCAACTTAGTATGGAACCCTAAAAACAATAGTTTTCTATGCTTATTCTTATATGTACATATAGCTACGAGGTAAAAAATAATAGTGGACGGAAATGCTGTCAGGATACTTACTGTTTTTTTTTTACAAAATTATGTTAATTAAAGTTTTGAATGTGCTACGTACATACTTATTATTTGAACTTAGATTACCTACTCGTACATCAAATACCAAATAGTTGCAGATAAGCTAGCAGCTCCATTAACCAACATACATAAATTGGTCCGCGATCGGATCACAAAATGTCGACAACTATAGGTAATTTTTTATTTTCAAACATAAAATTTTATACCTATATAGGTATACATTGTATAAAAAGCTGACAAATGATAAAGCATGATATGAAACCCTGTTGGGGAGCGGACAGCAAATAATTTATGATAAATAAGAAGACATTCACAAGATCGTCGGTCCACCTTGTGGGAGGCCTAGCTGCCCATGCACAGGAAACCGCTGGATGCCGCTACTCGGGTAGCGCAAGACCGGCCGGTGGAGATCCTTCGGGGAGGCCTTTGTCCTCCTGTAGTTATTTTTCATAACCAATACAAAGTATAAAAACACTGGTCTGAATGTGAAATATTTGCAGATCTACACCAGCTAAAGTCTATCGATGAGCTGTTCGTAACTAAAAGGGGTGATCATTATATTCTGAGTGCATCGAATGGTTCGAGCACAGTGCTGGAAACTAGGAAGATGTTAAGTTATATTTAAAATAATAGAGAATCGATAGATCGTAACATTACTGTAAGTATAATTTTAATTATAAGATACTCTATTGATAAGAATTACGAAGTTATGGTACCTATTTTTTTAATTATTTTTTTTAATCGAAAAATTAATTTTACATTAGGTACGTAATTTACATTTTGTTCTACCTAATAATCCGAAATTAAATCTTATTTTTTTTAATTCCAGACGTCTGATTTTGACATCACCAGTAGTGGACAGCTGGTCAAGATCGTGCACCATAATTCCTCCATGCGCAATACTTTCAGTATTACCAAAGAATGTATTACTTACCAATAATCGAGATCAGCGAATGCTCAAGCTTATAGGACCTTATTGTTTGAGTGGCAATTGTAAATTTGTTGTGCGTAGTTATCGCTCTATCATTTCAATAATGAGGAACACATGAGAAATTCATGACCTTTTATCTAACTAAACAATACATCGCCTAAGAGAGATTCATTCTTATAAAGAACTCTCAACCCGCGGTATTATCCGCGATCCCATATTTTACCCATTAAGGGATTGAGTTTTCAAAAAATTCTTAGCGAAGGTCTACGTCCAGTGGTTTGAGCTGTGCGTTGATAGACCGGTCACGCTTTCCTTCTATATATTTAGATCTAGTCTAGTTTAGCTTCCACTGAAAAATCTCACATCATCATCACAAACATCAACGTCTACTTCCATTCGGCCTTTCATTTCCGTCATACCGCTCACTCCTTTACTCTATCATCTTTCACACAATCCATCTCTTTCTTGGTTTTCCTCTCACCGTACGCCTCTTAACTTTTTATCACACAGCTATTATTATTTTATGCAGGTGTACAACAACGAGATGGTATTAGGCATTATAAAAAAAACATGGCCTGTTCTCCAGACACACCCACCACTACAAAATTAAGGGTATACCTTCGGTTGGAACGCGAAATTCAAATTTTATCACGTTTTTTGCAAATTGCAGCTCAGTTATAGGTCGTAAGTAGTACGTAGTATATTCTTTATTCTTTGGTCGTAAGTTATCAACATGTTATTTGCGAGAAGAATGGTAGTATATTTACTGATTAATAACAAAAGAAATCATCAACGTATTCCTCCCGCTCCCCCTTAAGTTTCCATCGGACCTCAATGTGAACTTCAAGGCTGCGGTCATCGGAGCATTCACTCTCATCGTGAGTTTATTTTCAGTCTATTCATGTCCACTACTGGCTGTCAGAAGGCTATCAAGCAAGCAGATAGTCCATCTGATGGTACCATTGTTGCCTATGGATATTAGCAATAGGGCAGTGTTTCCCAAACTGTGGGTCGCGGCGCCCCGGGCGTCAAGGGGCTGTCCCAGGGGCATCACGAACCGGTATAGTTACGTCACGTTCTAAAGCTAAAAGCTGGTATTTTCTTTTACAAGGTATCCGCAAAAAAACTACAACATGTAAAAGGAGTCGCAGTACAAAAGATTGGAAACCCCTGCAATTGCCAATTAATACCGACTTTTTAATAAGCTTAGAAAACTCTAAAGGACCTTATATATATATTTCGGTGCTGCCTGTCATGTCTGTAAGGTTACAAGTCATCGGTCCCATCACTTCACTTGCCACTATACTCGTAGTCTCAAGTCAAAATATAGCCTAGATAAATACCCTACAAGATTTTACCTGTGATACCCTTATTTTTAAATACTCTTTCTTAATAGATATGGCCTATATTTATAGAATCTCTGTGCAAAGTTTCTAGTTTCTCGATCCTGTGGCTTGAGCTGTGCGTTGAAATTATGAAGGAGTAATGTGGATGAAAGGGAAGGGCTGTGACCTTCATTTACGCTATGTAAAAACATGTGGTGCCATCTATCCATCAGTGTGTGTACCTTTTGTATCACTTGATAGGTATCGCGACAAAGTCAGTCGGAGACAAAATAGTATTGTCTGTATGTCACTAATGAATATTCTGATTTCAGGGCACCATGATTGATGGAAATATGTGCTTTTAATAAATGCTCTTACGGTGTTTAGTTAATAGCAGCGAATAGCATCCCACAACGAACATACAAGATTATGATATTATTATGATAAGTAGAACTGTACAATAGATACTAATAACTAAATATACAGATATTTTGTATGAATAAAGCTTTCATTTTCACACGCACTTCAAGCTAGAGGACTCTTACATCACAATCACAAGTCACAACCGTGATTAGAAAACTACAATACCGAAGGCATCTCTCTTTATAATTAGTTCAAACACTTTTTACTAGATGGCGTAGCAACTAAAAAGTAAATTTTGTCACCGTGACAAAAATGCTATGAGATATCTGCTGCAAGTCGAGCCGTTGCTATGTGAATGAAGGATTAGCCAATTTATGTCAGAAGCTTGACAAGCTGGCATGCGGTCCACCTGATGGTAAGTGGTTACCGTCGCCAATCGCCATTTGCAATATCAGTGGAACTGCCAATATGTTGCCGACCTGTTACAATGCTAAGAAGGCAACTGGCTCCTCAAGTGCAATTGCCGGAACACACCGGAAGGTGCTTCGCGACAGATTTTCAACTTAACTAGCCAGCCAGACGGGTACCTACTAGCTAAATACTGAGCTATCATCACCTTATTATAGACTATGTTATAGATATGTATTATACCTATTTTTATTCCAGTTAACATATACTTATTAGTTTCACAGTCAAATGAATAATCAACACGAGAGGATTTACTGTCTAATTAAATTAATTCAATGCCACTTTTCGTTGTAATTTTATAACTCAAGAACGGCTGAACTGATTTGGCTGAAAAATTGTGGGGAGGTAGCTTAGAACCAGGAGAAGGACATAGGATAGGTAGCGGTAGGTAGGGGTAGGTAGAGGCAGGTAGAGGTAGGTAGAGGTAGGGAGGGGTAGGTAGGGATAGGTAGGTAGGTTCCAGTTTTATTTTTGTTCTCAGGGCAGGACAACGTCTGCCGGGTCAGCTAGTTAATAATAAAATACTTCTTAAAATAGTACGATTTTATGTAACACAGCACTTTGCAAGTTACCGAATGCCACTAATAAGCTAGTACCAGCTTAATTTTTAATGCTTAAGTGGACGGCGAGTGTAGTTGTCCCACTAATTGCGTGGAGCGTTAAAATGCAATCACTTAGTAATGCCATCTAATGCCCCTAGTTAAATATTCACTTGGACATCCATCTGATTCGTTTTGGCCGCTATTTGGTTAATTCCATGTGCCTAATTTATTTGTTTTTAATATTCCCGACGCTAAAACGACGGTGTGTTATGTGACGTGACGTGTCTGAGTGTCTACTACGAAAAACGATACACGACGACGGTTCGATCATCGTTGTCAAATTATGAACCAATAAAATTGCACAAAATTTACGTCTCATCAGTTTGCTGCAATAGGGTAGATTCCTGGCATATCAAATCAGCAACTTTTTAATAAATGTCAAAACGATCGGTTACATGGAATATTGTATGAAATATGTACTAAGCTATGACGTCATTGTTTCACAACATCAAATGATCTACTCTTAGTGGTTCTACTGGTCATTAAAAATCATAGAAAGCATTAAATGTACAACATATTTGATGTTTCCGCGTGTTTTCAGATGTTTTATGCATTGTTTAGTGTGTGGTCATTTATTTACACTGTCATCTAGCCTATTTTATAACTGAAGAACGGCTGAACTGATTTGGCTGAAATTTGGTGGTGAGGTAGCTTAGAATCAGGAGAAGGACATAGGATAGGTAGCGGTAGGTAATGGTAGGTAGGGGTAGGTAAGGGTAGGTAGGTAGGGGCAGGTAGAGGTAGGGAGGGGTAGGTAGGGATAGGGAGGTAGGTTCCAGTTTTATTTTTGTTCTCAGGGCAGGACAACGTCTGCCGGGTCAGCTAGTTAATAATAAAATACTTCTTAAAATAGTACGATTTTATGTAACACAGCACTTTGCAAGTTACCGAATGCCACTAATTAGCTAGTACTAGCTTAATTTTTAATGCTTAAGTGGACGGCGAGTGTAGTTGTCCCACTAATTGCGTGGAGCGTTAATATGCAATCACTTAGTAATGCCATCTAATGCCCCTAGTTAAATATTCACTTGGACATCCATCTGATTCGGTTTGGCCACTATTTGGTTAATGCCATGTGCCTAATTTATTTGTTTTCAATATTCCCGACGCAAAAACGACGGTGTGTTATGTGACGTGACGTGTCTGAGTGTCTACTACGATAAACGATACACGACGACGGTTCGATCATCGTTGTCAAATTATGAACCAATAAAATTGCACAAAATTTACGTCTCATCAGTTTGCTGCATCAAATCAGCAACTTTTTAATAAATGTCAAAACGATCGGTTACATGGAATATTGTATGAAATACTAAGCTATGACGTCATCGTGTGTCACAGCATCAAATGATCTACTCTTAGTGGTTCTACTGGGGGTCTAAAAAGGAAGGATTACGCAATATTGCTAAAAGGAATTCATTTCCTGAATTCACAGCAGATCTCATGCAATTCCTCTATTTTTTGGTAAAATAGTCGCCCTTTATGCGCAATTCAATTCATAAACAGATTCTGTTTTGAATTAATGTTACTAGACTACAAAAATTAAAACCGTAACTTTACCGGTTATTGTTTCTATTTACTTTTTGTTAAATTAAGACTGAATAACTATGTTTTTTGTATTATAATTAAAAACCGATCGAACTGTTGCTTCATAGCATTTATTTGATTGGATTTGGGTACCTAAAACTGACATTTTAATTGATTATAAAAATATTTTCTTCTTCGACTGGTATCAATCAATGACAATATATTTTATCTTGTCTGTGGTCGGTCGGTCAAAGTTTATATTGGATGTTTTGATAGAGTACAAAATAAATATTTAAAATTATAGTTTAACATTAAAATAATAGTCTTTCAATAATTTAAGGAAAATATGGAAATTATTATACCTATAGTACTGTAATTATTTACGTAAAAATGTAAAAGGAAGACAATATCAGTATTGGACGAATAACACGGAAGAATCTTTTAGAAAGTCAAGATTTTTTAAATGAAAAGGCGAGGAATCTCGCAAACCTAACCTAAAGTAAGTTTATCTCCTATAGTATTTCATACTTTTGATAAGTCGTTACGAGGATATTCCAAAAAACATTCAAGTTATTATTTCTTAAATCGTCAGTCAAGCTTGATACTAGGTAGGTACTTACCAGTTATTCAAAAATGGTTTTACCATTAGTAATTCGATATTATGATCTCAATACCCCCATTAGAATAGAAACATTTTATTTGTTAAACATTTATATAATAATTCCATTAATATTATACTATTATTGCACAAAGCAAAGACCTTTTTATAAACTTCCTCTTGTTATTATGTTAAAGATGATATTACTGATAATGTGCATATTCCATCAATTAATTTAACTAACTATAATTTTACTAACTTTCAGGTTAGCCGAAGAAGATGATTAATGGTCCATAGAATTATCAAGAAAGTAAAATGTTATGATTAACATGACAGTTACATATTGATGCAGTCATGCTGTAATTAGTGTCACAGTTTAATATACATATCATTATTATATGCAGTTTCTGGGAGCTGTATTCGCATACTGGCTGATTCTTGCCTTAGTATTAATAATTACACTAAACTACAGAAAGATGAAACAATGATACTGTAATAAATGTTTATGCTGTTTATTTACATTCTTTTATTTATCCTAACTAAATAAGTGACCAATGATAATTCTTATATCATGAGGATGTCTCTCTGGTCTCATCTATCCTTGACTCTCACATATGGATACCTTTAGACTATCATAACATCATGCAGTTCCGCTAATTTAATCAAAGACATCACAGATATGCTCATAATAATGTATTTTTTTGCACAAACTATCAACCTGGGTATGGTTTTAATATTATGAAGGTACTATAATTTAGATTAAAAATTAGAATAAAGATAGATGACATATAGGCTACTTTTTATCCTGGGAAAGCAAGTGAAACTGCGGGACAGGTAGTAGGAATTATTGCTCAGACCATCCTATTTACGCTGTAGGTAGTCTGTTCCCCTTGGCAATAATTAGTTTATACTGAAAAGATATGCATCCAATGTATTTATAGGTACCTACCTACTAATGATATAAGTAAGGCGTTGATATGTTAGAACACACTCTCAGTCTGATTTAAAAATCTATTATTGCCTTAGATATACTGTTTATTGAAGAGGGTTACCTATAGGCTCAGGCTATAATAAATCACCCTATTGCTATTGAACCCTAAAACACCCTATGGGAAGGTTACCTATAGCTCATTATAATATTAAGACAACTTGTAAAAATGACGATGGTAAGAATGAGGTTCACAAAACTGGTGGTAATGAACTTATTTGTAAGCCAAAACCTTTAAACTGTCCATAAAATGGGTTATAGACGTTAAAAATACATATTTAATTCCTAAATATTCATTGATTTTTAACAAAATCTCTAAGTTGAATTGTAAAAAGATAGTTCTCAGTGTAATGTATAAATGTGATTGATATGAATGGCAACACAGGCCAAGCAAGATGGCGTCAGAGTGTGCTGGTTTTGAAACAACTTGATTTTAAATAAATAATAATTAACCTGCTAGTTTGCGTTATTATAGAAAAGACAACACATGGCGCAGTCGGAATACTTACTTGAATTAAAAAGCTTGAAATACTGAAGAAATGACCATGAATACCTTTAACACCCCGGCAAAGTTGGTGCTTACAGGCAATTTAAGTGAAAATTGGCGTAAGTTTCGTCAAAGTTTTGAGATTTATATTTTAGCTGGAGGACTGGATGTAGCCACGGATAAAAGAAAAATTGCTATATTATTAAATGTTATTGGTGAGGATGCAGTTACTCTGTACAATACTTTTAAAATAAATGAAAAAACAGAAAAAGAAATAACATTGGAACACGTGCTAAATGATTTTGAAAAATATTGTAATCCGAAGAAAAATATTTTATACTCCCGGTATCAATTCTACAACAGGAAACAAAAAGAAGGAGAAACATTTGATACATTTTTAACAGAAACACAAACACTGATAAAAGATTGCGAATTTTGTACGAGTTGTCAAGATAATTTGCTTAGAGATAAACTTATTTTAGGGACTATCAATGAAGAACAACAGAAAAAACTGATCAAGAGTGGAGATCCAACACTAGAGGATGTAGTTTCAGCATTAAGGGTGGCAGAAATAACAAATGAGCAAATTAAAGATGTTCAACAAAAATGTGTACTTACAGTTAGTAAGAGAACATGTTCATTTTGTGGTTTTACTCATGAACCAAGAAAATGTCCAGCTTACAATAAAACATGTGCTAAGTGTCAAAGAAAGAACCATTTCGCTAAAATGTGCAAGGCAAAAATAAATGTTAATGAAGCAAATATTAATGAAACAGATGTCAATGAATATTATTGTGGTGCTGTAACAATTAACAAGTTCAGTATTGAATCTATAGGTTGGTTAAAAGAAATTGTTGTTGAAAATACAAAAATTGTTTTTAAATTGGATCCAGGTGCTGATGTCAGTATAATATCTTATGAGAAGTTTATGCAAATAAAACAGAATGCTACACAGCCAATATATTTAAAGAAGTCTTCAGCTGTCTTGGAAAGTTGGAATGGATTCAAGACCCCAGTTGAAGGTACAGCAAGTTTAAAAATAAGTTTTAACAATAATGAGATAAATGAAATCTTTTTTGTAGCTGGTAAGGAAAATTCTACTTCAATTTTGTCAAGAGAAGCTTGTGTTAAACTTAATTTAGTGAAACTTGTGAATGAAATTACTAATGCTGATTCAAAAGAAGCAATTTATAATCAGAATAAAGATATATTCTCTGGAATTGGCAAAGTAGAAAAACCTTATGATATACGTATAAAAAAGGACATCATTCCGTCTTCTAAACCTCCATACAGAGTACCGTTAAAATTAAGACCTAAGTTACAGGCTGAGTTAAGAAAGTTACTACAACTAGGAATAATTTCAGAAGTAAATGAACCATCAGAATGGGTAAATAGACTTGCAATTGTTGAAAAACCTAATGGTTCTATTAGGTTGTGTTTAGATCCACAAGAATTAAATAAGGCTATTATCAGAGACTATTGTACTATCCCTACTATAAGTGAATTATCTAGTATTATTGGTGATGCCAAACTATTCTGTGTTTTAGATTTGAAAGATTCATTTTGGCACATTGTGCTGTCAGAAAAGAGTTCAAGGCTGTGTACTTTTGCTACTATGTTTGGTACATATAAATTTAATAGACTCCCCTTTGGCATAGCTGTAGCATCAGAAGTTTTTCAAAAATGCTTATCGGATATATTTAAAGATATTCCTGGTGTCATCAATTACATTGATGATATTTTACTGTTTGCAAATACAAAGTCTGATCTTGATAAAATACTACATACAGTCTTTAACAGAGCTAGACAATTTAATATTAAATTTAACTATAATAAATTCCAGTATATGGTAACTCATGTTCATTACTTAGGGCACATATTTGAAAATGGTATGGTAAAACCTGATCCAAAGTCCATAGATGCAATAGTTAATTATGATATTCCAAAAAACAAGAATGATTTACAAAGACTACTTGGGCTGATTAATTATCTAAGACCATTTATCCCAAATTTATCAGAACTTACAAGTCCACTACGAGAATTATTAAAAAATAATACTATGTTTACTTGGCAAAAAATACATTTAAATTGTTTTCAAAGAATCAAAAACATTTTAGCAAGTAAGCCATTATTACATAATTTTGATCCAAAAGGAAGGATAATAATTCAGGCTGATGCCAGTAAGACAGGTATAGGTTGTGTTTTATTGCAAGAAAATAAGCCAATAAGTTATGCATCAAAATGTTTAACTTCAACCGAAGAAAACTATGGACAGATAGAGAAAGAGTTTATGGCAGTTTTGTTTGCATGTAGAAAATTTCATAATTTTATTTATGGGCAAAAAGTAATTGTTCAAACTGATCATTTGCCTTTACTTGCAATAATGAAAAAAGACTTGTGCAAAATTCCTTCGTCTAGATTACAAAGAATTAAATTAAAATTGTGTATTTATGATATAGAAATGGTTCACATCCCAGGTAAAGAAATGCACATAGCTGATGCTCTTAGTAGAGCATGTTCAACATCTGCTGTAGATTGTGATACAGACTTAAATGATACAGTTCACTCTGTAAATGTTTCAGATGATATTTTAAACCTAATTAAAAAAGAATTAGGCGATGACAATGATTGTAAGAAGTTAACTCAATATATTAAAAATGGTTGGCCTTCTTCCATTACTAAAGTAGATAGTCAATTTAAAAGTCTTTATCATTTGCGGAACTTGATTTATTTTGAAAATGAATTAATTTTTATAGACAGAAAAGTTTTTATACCTAAAAAGTTAATTAACTTTATCATATCAAAACTTCATGACTGTCATTTTGGTATGGTCAAAACAAAAGCAAGAGCTAGAATATTGTTCTACTGGATAGGAATGAATAATGATATAGAAACTTTTATTGCTAGATGTGAAGTGTGTAAAATTTTTTCCAATAATAATGTAAAAGAACCCATGATATTGAGAGATCAGCCAGAATTGCCATTTCAACATGTATCTGTAGACATTTTACAATTTGGAAGTGATAATTACTTTGTTCTTGTTGATCACTTTTCTAAATGGATAGAACTTGTTAAACTTAATAGTAAATCAGCTGAAAGTATGATTTCTGTTTTAAAAAACATATTTGCTATTCATGGTATTCCAGAGATCTTATATTGTGACAATGTGCCTTTTAATTCATGGGCTTTTATAGAGTTTAGTAAAAAGTGGCATTTCAAGCCGATATTTTCAAGTCCTCACTATCATCAAAGTAATGGTGCTGCTGAGAAAGCTGTAGGTATTTGTAAGTCCATGTTAAAAAAATGTTATGAGACTAAATCAGATATAAATAATTTCTTGCTAGAATATAGAAATACACCTGTGTGTGGCACTAATCATACCCCTTCTCAGTTGCTCTTTAGCAGATTATGTAGAACTATTCTCCCAATACATAAAGATTTATTGAAACCTAATGTTAAAACTAGTTTTAAATCACACTTGGATTTGTCTGCAATAAATCATAAAAAATACTATGATGTAGGATCAAGAGATAGAAACACTAAATTTAAAGAGGGGCAAAAGGTATATTACAAAGAAAATGAAAATTGTAACATTTGGAAACCTGGTGTTGTAACTAAAATATTAGACAACCCAAGGTCTATCATGATTAAAGATGACCGTGGTATTAATAAAATAAGAAATACATGGTTTGTAAAATCATCTTATCCTGATGTAGATAGAGGTCCTATCCTGACACACCAGACTCCGAAACAGTTATATTGGTCTGAGCAGCAGTCTATACTTGATATAGACAATTTACCAACCACTTCTCAACATGAACCATTAAGGAGATCTGAACGGATGGTTAGGCCCCCTACATACTTACAAGATTATTGTTAAAATCCTAACATACTTATTTTATTTGAAATTAAAAATTGTTGTCTGTATTTTGATTGATTATAATAACTAGTTGATGTGGGAGATGTAATGTATAAATGTGATTGATATGAATGGCAACACAGGCCAAGCAAGATGGCGTCAGAGTGTGCTGGTTTTGAAACAACTTGATTTTAAATAAATAATAATTAACCTGCTAGTTTGCGTTATTATAGAAAAGACAACACACTCAGGGGCTCTAAAAAGGAAGCACTTGTTGAATCATAATGAGATCCTATTATGAATTGAATTCAAAATCGTAAAATGGCCGCTTTTTATGCAATTCAGAATATGATCCTAATACGATTCTGTATCTGCAATTCATTTCTTTGACAGTTTTCTATAGAGTTTCGTAAAATGGTTCACTAAATCCGAATTGCTTTTACGTCAAATAGTAGAATCATAAGAAGATACTGAGAACTATCTTTTTACAATTCAACTTAGAGATTTTGTTAAAAATCAATGAATATTTAGGAATTAAATATGTATTTTTAACGTCTATAACCCATTTTATGGACAGTTTAAAGGTTTTGGCTTACAAATAAGTTACCACCAGTTTTGTGAACCTCATTCTTACCATCGTAATTTTTACAAGTTGTCTTAATATTATAATGAGCTATAGGTACCTACCTTCCCATAGGGTGTTTTAGGGTTCAATAGCAATAGGGTGATTTATTATAGCCTGAGCCTATAGGTAACCCTCTTCAATAAACAGTCTATCTAAGGCAATAATAGATTTTTAAATCAGACTGAATCAGTGTGTTCTAACATATCAATGCCTTACTTATAACATTAGTAGGTAGGTACCTATAAATACATTGGATGCATATCTTTTCAGTATAAACTAATTATTGCCAAGGGGAACAGACTACCTACAGCGTAAATAGGATGGTCTGAGCAATAATTCCTACTACCTGTCCCGCAGTTTCACTTGCTTTCCCAGGATAAAAAGTAGCCTATATGTCATCTATCTTTATTCTAAGTTTTAATCTAAATTATAGTACCTTCATAATATTAAAACCATACCCAGGTTGATAGTTTGTGCAAAAAAATACATTATTATGAGCATATCTGTGATGTCTTTGATTAAATTAGCGGAACTGCATGATGTCATGATAGGCTAAAGGTATCCATATGTGAGAGTCAAGGATAGATGAGACCAGAGAGACATCATGATATAAGAATTATCATTGGTCACTTATTTAGTTAGGATAAATAAAAGAATGTAAATAAACAGCATAAACATTTATTACAGTATCATTGTTTCATCTTTCTGTAGTTTAGTGTAATTATTAATACTAAGGCAAGAATCAGCCAGTATGCGAATACAGCTCCCAGAAACTGCATATAATAATGATATGTATATTAAACTGTGACACTAATTACAGCATGACTGCATCAATATGTAACTGTCATGTTAATCATAACATTTTACTTTCTTGATAATTCTATGGACCATTAATCATCTTCTTCGGGTAACCTGAAAGTTAGTAAAATTATAGTTAGTTAAATTAATTGATGGAATATGCACATTATCAGTAATATCATCTTTAACATAATAACAAGGAGGAAGTTTATAAAAAGGTCTTTGCTTTGTGCAATAATAGTATAATATTAATGGAATTATTATATAAATGTTTAACAAATAAAATGTTTCTATTCTAATGGGGACCTCAGTATTGAGATCATAATATCGAATTACTAATGGTAAAACCATTTTTGAATAACTGGTAAGTACCTACCTAGTATCAAGCTTGACTGACGATTTAACAAATAATAACTTGAATGTTTTTTGGAATATCCTCGTAACGACTTATCAAAAGTATGAAATACTATAGGAGATAAACTTACTTTAGGTTAGGTTTGCGAGATTCCTCGCCTTTTCATTTAAAAAATCCTGACGTTCTAAAAGATTCTTCCGTGTTATTCGTCCAATACTGATATTGTCTTCCTTTTACATTTTTACGTAAATAATTACAGTACTATAGGTATAATAATTTCCATATTTTCCTTAAATTATTGAAAGATGATTTTAATGTTAAACTATAATTTTTAAATATTTATTTTGTACTCTATCAAAACATCCAATATAAACTTTGACCGACCGACCACAGACAAGATAAAATATATTGTCATTGACTCATACCAGTCGAAGAAGAAAATATTTTTATAATCAATTAAAATGTCAGTTTTGGGTACCCAAATCCAATCAAATAAATGCTATGAAGCAACAGTTCGATCGGTTTTTAATTATAATACAAAAAAACATAGTTATTCAGTCTTAATTTAACAAAAAGTAAATAGAAACAATAACCGGTAAAGTTACGGTTTTAATTTTTGTGGTCTAGTAACATTAATTCAAAACAGAATCTGTTTATGAATTGAATTGCGCATAAAGGGCGACTATTTTACCAAAAAATAGAGGAATTGCATGAGATCTGCTGTGAATTCAGGAAATGAATTCCTTTTAGCAATATTGCGTAATCCTTCCTTTTTAGACCCCCAGTATCTTCTTATGATTCTACTATTTGACGTAAAAGCAATTCGGATTTAGTGAACCATTTTACGAAACTCTATAGAAAACTGTCAAAGAAATGAATTGCAGATACAGAATCGTATTAGGATCATATTCTGAATTGCATAAAAAGCGGCCATTTTACGATTTTGAATTCAATTCATAATAGGATCTCATTATGATTCAACAAGTGCTTCCTTTTTAGAGCCCCTGGTAATTAAAAATCATAGAAAGCATTAAATGTACAACATATTTGATGTTTCCGCGTGTTTTCAGATGTTTTATGCATTGGTTAGTGTTTGGTCATCTAGCCTATTCTATTGGTTCATAATTTGACAACGATGATCGAAGTGTTGTGTATCGTTTTTCGTAGGAGGCCAGGCCCTCTGTGTCGTCATAGCTCCTGAACGGATGAACCGATTTTGATTAAGTTGTTTTTTTCGTTTGAAGGGTGACTTGATGGAGACTGTTCTTAGCTATGTTTCAAAATCCGCTCAGCCCTTTGAAAATTATCACCAATTTTCTAGTGAGTTTCGGGGGTTTCTTTAAATTTTTAATTTTAGTTATTTATTTAATCATTTATTCAAACAACATTCAGAAATTAGTCCAACAATGTGATGCGGAGGAGTTAACAATCTTCATTTCATTACTATGAAGATTTTGAATTTCATGAAAAAATATTTTGCGTGGCTGATAAGGCTTCGTAAATACGAACTGAGCCTCATTTTAGGAAGGGGATACAAAAAACAGGTTGCCATTAATCAGAGAACCATGATTCCTAACAAGTAGCGTCTTACTAGCAGCGGCGTGATTGGTTATTGCTACGAAACGACGGTGAAACGATGAAGCCGCCGGCTAATCTCGCTTCTAGGAAAATGTTATCAAGAGTAATAATGCTAAGTAGGTGTTAAGAAAAAAGTCTTCTACGGCTTAGTACAACTCCTATAGTCACCCAACATTTGGTAGGACTTACACCCAGCTTCCCATAAGGCACAAAAAAACGGACACACAGATTTTCCCTCTGCCATAGCGGCGGCTGTCAGGGATCTAATCTAAACCTATGGAAAATCTCATAAGAACTTGTTCAAGCGTCACATATCAAGTCACTGAGTAGACACTCGTACATCACTTGTATTATAAACAATCATATTTAACTTTCGAACAAAATACAGGTGTAATTTGGCATCGGTAAACAAAAACTGATATTTTATGAGTGTGCCAAGTGGTGGGTGGGTTCAGGTCGTATAATTATACCCTCCGTCCGCAATAATAACTTTACGAATCGCCCGCATACTATAAATTCATGGGAATTAGGTCGTGGGCCGGAGATAACTCTCCCAAATGCTTTTTTGTCGGAAAAATACACAATTCAGCGGTAATTTTTGCGATCCCACGCGACTGAAGAGACCCTTTTAAAACTGGCGACGAAAAGTTGCTCGCCGTTTTTCCTTGTAACAACAGATTGGTTCAGGGTATCGTTGGGATCTACGATGGACTTTGCGGCTTTAATGTTTTGTTTTATCTGTCGTGGCCAGATTTTAGAATTGATCACTCCATGATGTAGCCGCCCATTTCATGGAATTGTTGTATTAAAAGTTTAAGGTATACGTTTAATGATATGTCAATCCACGTTTGACCATTTAATGTAGGGTTTGAATAACAACAAAGGTTAAATTCAAGTTTTTTCGTAAAATTCAAATAGTTTTGCGTCGTAAACACTTTTCACTTTACTTTTATCTTCAATTATAGTGCATTTATTAGCTTTTTTATCAGAATGTTGTTCCACTATAAGTGTGATAGAGAAAGAAATGGCAACAAAAACTACGAACTATAACATCTCTATTAAAAGTTGGTAATTGTTTTTCAGTTCAGAATATATAGGGGTGACCCTTATAAAAACCGATAGATTTTAGTTTTCCATTTTATTTTATGATTTAAAAGTGGTGTAAAGTGATTTTTATGTACAAGCCGTTATTATTTACGATGCTGTAGGCTCGGGAGCGGGCGCGCGGAGCTGGGTGGGACCGCGGCCGCTCGGCTCGACCTGATTTTAATATCTGATGGTCATATTCAACCCTCACATCAAAGTAAGAAGCTATGTTGTTTGATTGGATATGGTATGATAGGTTTTTTTAGGTATGCACTTAAGAGGAGGCTATCTGTATATGTATCCGTCCTTTACTAAACTGACGGTGACAAGCGAGACAGGAGAAACGTAATTTTAGAATCATCATTTCACGTATAGCATCGGTTGGAGCGCGAAATTCAAATTTTATAACGTTTTTTGCTAAATGCAGCTCAGTTATAGGTCGTAAGTTATCAACAATGTTATTTGCGACAATTATGGTAGTATATTTACTGATTAATAACAAAAGAAATCATCAACATATTCCTCCAAGGTACCTACCTATATTACTGACATATTGACCTATTTCATGAAAATGTTACTTACACCACCTACCGGTGTGTTTCAAAATATGCACTTGAGAGCCAGTTTCCTTCTAGGCTTTGTGTTCTTATACCACCTTCGGAGGCATCATCATTGGCCACGGTGAGATTGAGGTCTAACAGGCCCCAGACATAAAATAGTAAAAATAATGTGTTGATTTAAATCAACGATTACCTATTATCAAATGGGTGACGTGGGTGAGTGGGAACAAGTGTGTGAGTGTGTTATATATTGTGAGTGTGAGACGAGTAGAATAACGCATCCAAACCTACCTAACTTCTTACATCGTTGGGTTATACTTTATAGGGCGTTGCATGCGCGTTTCAACGCTTGCATAGAAATTTTGTGTATTACACGTTTTCCAAAAGCCGATATCATCTTCTAGTGTGCTATTAAATTCTCGTTATTCCATCGTGTGTAATGAAACGTACCTAGCAATGGAATACTTGGAATGTTTTATTCATTTGAACATATTTGACATTAATTTATACGCTATAGGTAAGTTATAGTAATATTACACTTTGGTAGAGATGCAGTATTTCAATAAAAAAATAACCATGATCCTCAGATTAATAAAATTCATCTCAATTTATAATTCGAATATTTTACGAAAAGCCTGCATTATTTGTTACTGGCGACCCGCCCCGGCTTCCCACGGCTTTTCTGTACTATAATTATGCATTATAAACCTTCCTCTTTTAGTCACTCTATCTATTGCTGAAAACTGCATTTAAATCCGTTGAGTAGTTTAAAAGATCTAAGCGTACAGACAGCGGAAGCGACTTCATTTTATAATATGTACCTAAAGATGATTATTAAAACCTACATTTATTAGAAGAATCTGTGTGTCTGTCAGTCAACGTTACAAGTTCAGTTTCTGATCCGTATAAACTGAAACAAATACACAAGTACGTAGTAAAAAAAAAAAAATATAGCAAACGTGCAGTGAATCACGTATTAAAGTCATCGATTCAACAAAATAGATTGTACAGAGAAATTGTAACGTTTTAAAAAGTGAACGAAAAAGAGATGGCCTGTGCTCGTATCTGCTCGTATCAGATAGAACGGCGCGCAATTTTATTAATTTCAATAACAATATTTCATGGTGATTTGTTCGCGGGCCGCGCTCGCGACAATTTCGTTTATTGGATTCGCGATATTATAATGCGATTCAAATCTCGTTGAAACGTGATATTTTGCGATTTCACCTAACAGATTATATGCGTTCAATTATATTCGCAATTAGTCCGAGATAACTATGTAGTATCGTCTTCTCTTGCTCATTATTCGCGTAGTTAAAAGACACCATATAAAAACAAAAATCTGCACCTGGTAACACTATGTACAAATGTCATTCGTTGTTTCGCGCTCATCGCTCTTGACACAAAGATTTTTTATTTCTGAAAGAAATTTCATTTTAATAATGAATAAACGAAAGAATAGTGATAATTCGGAAGACAAGGAAAGAAAAAAGATTGCTAGACTCGAAAAGAGGCTTGCAAGATACAAAGAGAAAGAAAGGCGATCGAAGGATGCAACTGGTGAGTTTGTATTAATCTGCTGTGTGTTTATCAATGATATCCGAAATATAGGTAGTATAATGTTCATTTATTTGGGATAAGTATTTCCTTAACTTATACTTACGGAAGTGTGAGTGTCCGTTGAGACTTGGATAGAGACCTGGTTATTTGTATAACCTATAGCATTATCGTGTGACTTTAATGCTCTCCATCCGTTGGATGTAGTGGGTCTAACGTTGGCACTTTTGCCATAAATAATAATCAAACTAAACAAATGTTTGGTTGAATAGGTTATATACATTTACATGTATATTTCAGTGAATATGCCGAAGGATGTCTCTATTATCCAGAATGAAAGCACTTCAGTGCAACAAACACAGGAAATAGAACCGGAGAAACCAGATGTGATTTTAAATGAGGGCATTGCAGAAGGGATAGATCTTTTAGATTTAGAAGCTATTTCCAACCCAGGCTCCCTGTACCCTGAAAAGTCTGTTGAGGAGTCTGAACTGGACAGCGATTTCTTGACAGCACTTGGAGAATCTTCCAAGGGTGAGAAAGAATACGGAGAGAAGATACATGAAGAGATTTTTAACATTATAAAAAATATTATACTTAATGGCTTACCTAAACAATCTAAAGACAAAGTATTTGAATCAGTTTTGATTCCATGCAATTGCAAACTATTGGAAGCTCCAAAATTAAATTTCGAGTTCAATAGTCTATTAAGTAACCCATCTAAAACAAGAGACAAATTATTGCAGGATAGACAACAGGAACTGGGACTGGCAATTGCCAGCATTTGCCAAATAATAAATTCACTGGCTAAGAAGGATTATGATAAACTAGATATCATTAAGAAGTTAAGTGATGTTGCTCGAATTCTCAGCAACATGCACTTTAACTATACTGAAATTAGACGAAAGCTGGTTAACCCGTCTCTTGACAGAAATTTAGCTGAAAGCCTGAAAGAAAACAAGAGGGAAACATATTTGTATTCAAATCTGGAAGACTCTGTGAAATCCTTTTCAGTAATGAAGCGAGCTTCTAATGTACTTAAGCCTAAGCCAGCAGTACAAACAAAGCCCATAAGTTCAAAAAACTACCAGCAGCCCCCAAGGAGATCACACCCAAACCAGGCCCAAGCAGGGAAAGGATCATTCCGCGGGGGAGCTCAACACCGCTACCAAACACAACC
The DNA here is from genome assembly GCA_963555595.1 of Tethea ocularis. Classification (NCBI taxonomy): domain Eukaryota; kingdom Metazoa; phylum Arthropoda; class Insecta; order Lepidoptera; family Drepanidae; genus Tethea; species Tethea ocularis. The sequence goes on from OY741958.1 coordinate 14,160,782, forward strand.
ACGTCCACCGTTCAAACAGCAGGACAACAGACAGTCATCGAACAGAGGCCGTGCCAAATATCCTTAGAGGTACCTTTTGCAGCCAGACTTTCTTATTTTTATAGTTGTTGGGAAAGGATTACCCAGGACCCAACTATTTTAGAATGGATAAAGGGCTATAAAATTCCTTTTATAGTTTTGCCCTATCAAATTAATTATCCTGTAAATAATCATTTTAGTAAAACAAATGAACAAATTGTTCTTAGTGAGATTAAGAAAATGCTTGATCTTGGAGTTTTATCTCTATGTAAGGAAGAAACAGGCCAATTTTTATCCAGTATTTTCACAATTCCCAAAAAAGATGGCTCCCATAGATTTATACTCAATTTAAGGAACTTGAATAAATTTATTCCAAAATGCCATTTCAAATTAGAAGATATCAGAACATTATGTAAATTATTAACAAAAGGGGACTACATGTGTACAATAGATCTGAAGAATGCATATTATCTATGCCCTATTTACTCCACCCATAAAAGATATTTAAGATTTAAATTTAACAATAACCTATATGAATACAATTGTTTACCCTTTGGCTTAAGTACAGCACCATTTGTATTCACCAAGCTTCTAAAGCCTGTTATAGGACATCTTAGGGAATCAGGCATCCGATTAGTAATGTATTTGGACGATCTTATTTGTCTAGGATCTTCATATGAAGCATGTATGATCAATATCAGGATTATAAAGAACATCTTAGAATGTTTAGGTTTTGTGATTAATGACAATAAAAGTAATTTAATTCCAACTAATATTACAGAATTTTTAGGTTTCCAGGTAAATTCTCTAGATATGACATTAAGCCCCACAGAAATAAAACGTGAAAAGATATTGTTACTGATTAAAAGATTTTTAAAATTAGATTGTTGCACAATTAGGGAATTTGCGAAGATGTTAGGTACTTTAGTTTCAATTTGTATGGCAATATCATATGGTTTTGTTCATACAAAATACCTAGAAAGAGATAAATTTATAGCTTTGGAACGATTGGGGGGTAATTATGAGGGTGTTATGGTCATCAGCCAAGATGCTAAGGCAGAGCTTACATGGTGGAAAAATAATATTTTGAGCAGATTTTGTCCTATAAAACAATATAAATTTTCACTTGAGATTTTTTCTGATGCTTCTTTATCTGGGTGGGGTGCAGTTTGTAATGGGAAAACAGCTAAGGGTAGTTGGTCGAACGAAGAAAAAGAAAATCATATAAATTTTTTGGAATTGTTAGCAGCTTATTTTGCTTTAAGATGTTTTGCCGATGACCTGAGACAGTGTGAGATTTTATTAAGAATTGACAACACTACAGCAATTTCATATATAAACCGGATGGGTTCAGTTCAATTTCCTAAATTAAATAACCTTGCTAAACAAATTTGGAAATGGTGTGAGATAAGAGAAGTGTGGATTTTCGCTTCATACATTAAATCAAGGGATAATTCAGAAGCTGACTTTGAATCTCGTAATTCAAATCAAGATACTGAATGGGAGTTATCCCAGGATATTTTTATTGAAATTACAAATTCACTTGGCACTCCCACTATAGATTTATTTGCATCACGTTTTAATAAAAAATGCAATAAATACATTGCCTGGCATAGGGATCCGTTTGCATGGAATATAGACGCGTTTACTGTTCCATGGACTGATTTTTTTTACGCATTCCCTCCCTTCTCGTTAATTTTAAAAGTAATACGAAAGATTATAACAGACAAAGCAATGGGTATATTAATTTTTCCAGTTTGGCCCACTCAAGTGTGGTATCCCATATTGCAATCTCTCACCATTTCCGAGGTACTTACATTTGGTCCATCTAAAGACCTATTAATGTCTCCTTCCAGGTCTCCGCACCCATTACATCCACATCTTATCCTGGGGGCTTGTGTATTATCAGGGAAGCAATGAAAAGAAGAATGTTATCTAATGATTCTATTGAGATTATGATTGCATCATTATCAAAGAATACTCTCAAACAGTATGATTCTTGTTTACGTAACTGGTGGCAATACTGTACAACTAATAAAGAAGATATATTTTGTACTTCCATACCTAAAGTATTGTCATACTTAATGTCAATTTTCAATAGAGGTGCTTCTTACCAAACTTTAAATTGTCACCGTTCAGCATTGTCGTTAATAATAGGTAGTAATATAGGTACCGATGATAGGGTGAAGCGCTGGTTTAAAGGGGTTTATAAGCTACGCCCCTGCATACCAAAATACACTAATACTTGGGACCCATCCACTGTTCTATCCTACTTAGAACACTGGCTTTTAGAAGACATAGACTTAAGGAGACTGACTTTTAAGACAGTTATGTTATTAGCTCTAACTACAGGTCAAAGGGTTCAAACTCTATCACTTATTAAATATAAAAATATAAGACTAAATGAAGATGGAGTAGATATAACAATAACTGACATTCAGAAGACCTCAGCACCAGGCAGGTTCATGTCTATGTTATCTTTACCATACTTGAACAATAATCCAAATATTTGTCCTGTAAAAACCCTTTTACATTATTTAGAAGTAACTAAAATCTATAGAAACAACAATGACTGTGATAGTTTGTTTCTCACCTTCAAGAAGCCATATAAAAAGGCTTCAACTCAAACTATTAGTAGATGGCTCAAATTAGTTATGGCAGAAAGTGGTATAAATGTAAAGATTTTTTCATCCCACTCAACTCGTCATGCAGCAACATCACAAGCGTATAGAGCAGGTATGACTATGGATAGCATCTTAAAAGCTGTTGGGTGGTCTAATAAGTCATGTACTTTCGCTAGACATTACAATAGACCCCTCCTAAATAACCAAACTAATCAAAGAATGTTTGCTACTGTTGTGTGCAATTCATAATACTTTATAAGTTAATTATTATTAAAATGAATAGGTACCTAGGTTCCTAAAAATAATTTTGATGTTATAGATTGATTTAATTTGAAAATAATTAAAGAAGACTAAAAGAATTTAATTTGATTGTTATGCTGATTATTTTGTATTTTAAGATAAAGTTTTAAGATTGTATCTTGTTAATTTAAAGCAATAAGAGCTATTTTAATTATAAATGAGATACTTTTACTTCATCCTCTAAACATCTACATAGTTATCTCGGACTAATTGCGAATATAATGATAGGATTAAACGAACTTACCTGAAGTGAAGTTCAATCCTGATTATATGAAGCAATTAGTCCGAGATAAGGGGAGATTCCCACCCGCCACAGGTAATTGTTAAAATCGTTATTTAATGTACCATCCCCTTTATTCTATCTACTGACTCTAAACGTAATGACATTTGTACATAGTGTTACCAGGTGCAGATTTTTGTTTTTATATGGTGTCTTTTAACTACGCGAATAATGAGCAAGAGAAGACGATACTACATAGTTATCTCGGACTAATTGCTTCATATAATCAGGATTGAACTTCACTTCAGGTAAGTTCGTTTAATCCTATCATTATAACACTATTTCGAATGTGTGGGTAACAAATTTCGATAATCGAATTAGTCACATTAGTGGATTTGGTAACTTATATTTCGGACCTCTTAGCGTTAAAATATTGCTTAGATTTATTATTTTTAACCTCCTTTTTCGTTCGGTTCTGTATAGCTCCAAGGTGGTCCCATTAATTTTATTGTTTTTGAGGGTTTTACTCTTTTTTTGAAAAGTTGATTATAATAATATCCTTTTCTTATGATGTTTGTTAGAAAGATATGTAGTGAGATTAAATTAATTAAGTTTGTAAACAACTGACAATAATTGAGTCAAACTCAAAACTCGTTTATTAAATTTAGCCCCTGAAAGGCACTTATGAACGTCGAAACTTACAAATGACTCCACCACCGGCTCGTATAAACTTAGAAAACTTCTCAAGCCTCTTTCTTTTGAATTTCTGTTTACAGTTTTTGTTTTAAATATACAAAAACATTCACTAATAGGAAGATACATTATCACTGAAGGTTATAGGCTACTTTGTATCCCGGGAACGCGAGTGAAACCGCGGAGAACAAACAGATAGCCCTTCAATTATATTGTCAAAATTGTTAAATTGCTAAGGTATTTAATCTGTCATTGAAACGATAGAAAACTTTGTTGGCAAATAATTTCTCTGACTCCGTGTCAGAAGGTCAGGCAATAACACCCTGCGATGGCGGGTGCCTTAAAAAAAACTTATTATAATATGCAACCAGAGTGCCCGTCCTGTAGAGCTATTACACAATTACATAATTCAGTGTCAATCTCTAGTACCATAGAGCAATTTCACTTGTATTCTCGACACTCACTTCACTTCGCTTGGCCTTGATTAAAACATAAGAATACCGAAACAATAAAAAGCGAGATGAGAATCGAAGTGAGTGTTACTTGCGAGGTGACCTGCGATATGACTGTCGAGATGATTTACCTTTTTCAGAATAGCATAGCTGTAAATCCAATCAATGTAAAATCCGGACGTAAGTTTGCAAAGCACATTATTGAACTTACTTAAGTTAATAAGTACCCGAGGATAAGTTAACACTACAGTGCCCCAAGCTTGTGTAAAAGTTAGTTTGAAAGTCTGATTATAGTTGTTAATGAAAAGGTGTTTGAAAAGCTTGTAGCTTTTGCAAGGTTTGATAACTGACGCAAGCTACTGTTGATCCAGGACAAACATTTGTGTGCAGTCCTGAGTTACTAGTTAGAGTGTAAGTACCTATTTAAATATGGTATTTAGAAAAAAAAGCAGCATATGTATGTATTATAATATAGTTCTGCTTACTTTGGGCATAATCGTGTGTGAAGAATGTCCCAGGATTTTATATATTTCTAGATATTTTTTTATATTTTATCTACACAAAAATTATAAAGCGAATAGATTTTGTTGTAATAAAATTAATAATCTCAAAATATACTCGACGGATTAAAAAAAAATATTTTATATAAAATTGGGATCCCTACGAAATCTCTAATGATGTTACACAGGGTGTAAAAAAATTACATATAAAATTCCTTAGGTTCTTCCTTACTACACGTGGTGTCATCGCGGGTGAAAATACGGAAATATAGTCTACCTACACAAATATTATAAAGAGGAAAGATCAGATAGGAACTCGGGGAACAGCTACCTAGTAATTTATATTTTCATAAATAATGTAAAGCACCATTACCTACTAATAAAGTCTCACGAGTTAGGCGTAGGCCGCACTTGTGTCACTCTGGTAGTCTTGCATCCCAGTTTATAATTATCTTCGTTCAAAATTCATAACCAACCAAACTCAGGACTGCAATCCCGGTGGGGTCCAGAGATGGATTAAAGTGATGTAAGCTGATAAATAAATAACAAATTCGTCTGTCCAACCCCACCGCGTCACTCCTGGGACATCAGGTAAATAAGCATGCTATTTTAATACACACGTTTTGACCTGTTATTTACTTTTATGTTTTTTATCATAGTTTTCACTTGGAAACAATATTTGAGTGCAAGTTTGATAGTATTCATATACTTTATTAGGTACTTGTACTCAGGACAATCAGACATGTTGTTCATGCACACAAATATTTGTCCTCGATGGGAATCGAACCCACAACTCGTTGTGTAAAAGTTGGTGTCCAATACACTTCTCTACTAATCTATTATCGTCACTTGATGTCAGACATACAATTGTCATAGACTTCGCAATTTTTTTTTACGTTCCCTCATCCGGAAGTCTTTGATTAAAACCAATGCCCCTTGAGTGCGGTAATTGTTTTACAAAGAATGCTCAAATCTCTGCTCTAATGCTGATGTGTGACCCTTGCCTGATAACCCGCAGCGCAGTCCTAAATCCTACTTATGCATGCGACCCAAAGCCATGCGCCCGCCCCGCCGCGGGACAATCAAAGCCACATACACATTTTTAAGAGCTTACTTAAAGTAAGTGAGCTAGTAAGTTACGAGCGACTCTTTCCGCGTGAACTTAAGTATTTAAGTTTTATAGAAAATTCAGTCTTAAAGGTGAACTTTTCAAGTGGACGTGGTTGGCCAAATCTTAAAGTAAAGAGAAAAAAGCTGGAAGGAATCTCGAAGCCGATTTTGATAAAACTGTATACTACTTGGACTTTTTCTAAAAATCTATTTGCCTTGCCGGGAATCGAACTCATAAAAAAAACACAGCCTGTATTCCAAAAATTGATTATTTTTTTGGAAGGAAACATATTTTTTTTTACGAAAATACTATTTAATTTTTGTTGGGTGTTTGACCACAATCTCACCAAAGTAAGTTGCTAGCAGCCTAGCACACACCTACACCTTAAAATATCATAACATACTGATAATAAATTGTGATACATTTTACAATACTTCCGTCTTGTGTCCATAATTTAACCTAATTTGTATACAAAGTATTGTGATTATTTCTGTGATACTGCCCTAGGGGTAACACAAAGAAGTTTCTATTCTTGCCCGTAGCCCAACGCAGCGTCCCCTATCCGTTATCATCTAAACTCGGCTTAAGGAGGGAAGGGGCTGCATCCGGGCGCGGGCAAGTCGGCCAGCGTTTAATCTAATTAGAGGCTCTAATAAATTTAGCCGAGGAATTGTTTTCGTTTATCTGAACCTTTCCACGGGCGACGCTCTGATTTACCACTCCGGGGGTCCGACGCTTTCGCTTGACTATGCAGATTTTTTAGGGTTCTGCGTATCAGGGGGTATTGTTTAAAAATTAATTTGTTCTCTAAATTTCTTCATAGCACAGGGAGCCACGTTTGAGTCGGTGATCATCCTTCAAACAAGACGTAAGGTTATCCATGAGCGCATCCCATATTCGGTGGTAGCGGTGTTAAGGCACGCTGCCAAATGTGTTTACTTATAATTATTCTGTGCTTATAATACTTACTACACTGATGACAGTGTCGACGTCATTAGTAGGTTCGCAAAGCGGGCGATGGATGCAACAACTGACCAAATTCTCTCTTGTAAACTCAAAATTGCTGAGCCGAATATCTATAGTTCTATTTTTTTAATTAATTCCCGCCCTATGGAAGCAATTACTAAGTCTTTCTAGTTTTCCACTCGCTACTCAGATAAAACAAACACGACTTTCCGAATTATGAGAAATGAAAATGTCTGAAAATGTCTTTTGTATTTATCTATTACCTACGGGACCCGTGTTGTGTAGCTCGTGCAGTAACTACACACACGGCGTTATCGCAATGATTCGCGGTCGAGCGGAGGATTGTTCACAACGTGTATTAGGCAGACCGCGCGATGTGGGCTGTAATGGTGGTAATACCATATAATTGGACAACTATAAATAGTATAATATTAGTTTTTCCCTCTCGATCAACTATTTTAACACATTAGAAAATTGATTGAATGCCTACACTTGACAAAAAACAGAGCTTCAATTGAATCCTTCAGGTAGCCCGCGAAATTCAATTTTTATTACTTTTTTTTGCTAATTGCAGCAGAGGAAAGCAGCTCGACTGATGTTCGTTACAGAATACCAGAGTCAAATAAGTGAATGTTGTATTCCTGGGTGTGATTAAGGTCGCAGGGGAGGAGAAAAGGGTCGATATCGAGTGACTGACACCTACACTTGGGTGTTGCAAGTGGCTATAGGCTGCGGGAACTGCTTACCACCAAGTTAGCATTTTGGCCGTCTTAGTCATATCAGGACAAATCATCTAAGAACAATCTTGTACAAACCTAGTACATGGAATATAGTAAAATCTCCAAGTTACCTATCCTTTTCTCGGTCATCCATGAATGGTAAGCAAATACGACCTAATAAAGGTCGAATTGAAGAAATTACGTCTCTTACGATGTTTCAAACGAATTTAATATCTACGTGGAATATTCAAAGGCTTCTTTCACGTTCACTGAAAGAAATATTTCAGATGGATTGGATTATTATACGTTTTTACGTGTAAAGATACAAATAATGGCAATTGTACGCCTCGTTTAGTTTTTATTTTTTGTGAAATGGTTTTTTTTTAAAGTTCCTTGTTGAACAATATTTCCAAATGATTTTCTGTATGGCTGCCGAGTGAAACGTTTCGGATACCTGGTAATCACAACGGCCTACAAAAATATTTTAACCGTCATGTGAAATTCTATTGATTTTTTCCACTATTTCATAGGTACTTACTTATTACCAATGTTTGTTATTCATTCAAACTCAAAATATTCAGTTTAGGCTCAAAGGAATCTTCCTACCTACTAGTGTCGCATTTACTCCTCAATCTCAATCTAATAATTTGCTTATCATAAGATTGGATTCGACAATCGAGCGGCGGAGCGCACGCGATAGATTCCCCGATACTGTTTTACGATTATTTTATGTCTCTCACATACGAGGATTGATGAAAATTATGACTTGCGCTTTTATCGTTCGCATAATTTGGGATTTTCTTATGACATATAATATACCATTACACTAATAGGCGGAAATGTGTAAAGTTTTACGTCTTATGAGAACACATGGTGCTTCCACACGATTTTGGTTGGGTATATTAGCCCGATTGCATCATTATCAATAATCCTACATTTCAGGAGCATTCGTCATTACAATTATGTTCTCCGACAAGAAAACGGTGCGATAAATTATAATCGAATATTCGTAGGAAAAAGTCATCATAAACGCCTAATTATAATTTATGGGACCGTTTTTGACCTTAGAAGTTTAGGGTAAAACTTTGGTAAAAGCCTTTAATATTTGTAAGGTAATAGCCTATAACAAAAAAATCATCAGTTTTAATGTCAAAACAAGCAGGCGTAACTCGTTAAAACATAAAAATATCATAAAGTCAATTTAGGTATACTTACTATGTGGTTTAAAATTTAAAATCTTGTGATATGATTTTAATTTCAAATTAAATAGACAATAAAGAGAAATACTGCTTTTACCTAAAAGTTAATCAAGCGGTACTTATGTGTATGTATAAAGTTTAAATATGTATATTTAAGTATATATTTGATGATACTTTAAAACCCATTGTTAATAGACTTCATGAAGTGACATCACCTTAATAAGGAAAAATCTCATTATACTCATTTAATGCAAAATTAAAAAGTTATCTGTTTTCCGTACTTCCTCCCGACGAGACGTTGTCTAGTGTTTTTAATTATCCGAGACTGCCGCGGATGTCTTAAATAGTTTTTTTTTAATTTAAATCAGTGTACAACTTAAATGGGCTGCTACGCTTCGTTTATTTGAGCTACATTATACCTATTTTGCGGATTTACATTAGTCACGTCGCCTCTCTTTCTTATAAACTATATTGAAAAAAGATGGAACATTTTTAATGCTGTCAAATTAGTCCATACCATCGTAATTAGGGCATGCTATCCGGATATCCGGATATCCGAATTATCCGGATATCCGGCGATTTTAATATTCGGATATTATTCGATTTACTATCCGGATAAAACGAATAAAACGAATAGTTACTTTATTAATATAGCATACTAATTTTTAATTGGATTACATCAAAATCACTCAAATATTACAACATATTACATCGTCATCATGTCAGCTGAAAGACGTCCACTGCTGGACAAAAGCCTCCCCTAAGGATCTCCACGATGGCTGGTCTTGCGCTGCGGTTTCCCGCGACTCTCACAAGTTCATCGGTCCATCTTGTGGGGGGCCTGCCCACGCGGAGTCTTCCGGTTCGTGGTCGCCACTCAACCCTTCTGCCCCAGCGGCCGTTGGTTCTACGAGCGATGTGCCCCGCCCACTGCCACTTAAGTTTGGCAATTCTTCGGGCTATGTCGGTTACTTTGGTTCGCCTGCGGATCTCATCATTTCTGATTCGATCTCGCAGGGAAACTCCGAGCATAGCCCTCTCCATTGCTCTTTGGGTGACCTTGAGCCTTCTGATGAGACCCATCGTAAGCGACCACGTCTCTGCTCCGTAAGTTATCACTGGCAACACACACTGGTCGAAGACTTTCGACTTGAGACACTGCGGTATATGAGACGAGAAGATATTACGTAGCTTCTCGAACGCTGCCCAGCCGAGTTGGATTCGACGATTGACCTCTTTCTCGAAGTTGGACCTACCTAGTTGGATGGTCTGTCCTAGGTAAATATAGTCCTCTACAACTTCGAGTGCAGAATTCCCAACCTTTACTTGAGTGGGTGCAACATGGACGTTCGACATGATTTTCGTCTTATCCATGTTCATTTTTTGACCTACTTGTTGAGAGACTCTGCTGAGGTCATCGAGCATTGTACTGAGGTCTTCCAAGGTCTCAGCCATGACTACTATATCATCGGCAAATCGAAGGTGAGTGATGTACTCGCCATTGACATTGATGCCAAATCCATTCCAGTCCAGAAGCTTGAAGACGTCTTCCAGTGCAGCGGTGAACAGTTTCGGATATATCACGTCTCCCTGTCTCACGCCTCGCTGCAATTGGATAGGTTTCGAGTTCTGGTCCTGGAGACGGACCAAAATGGTGGCGTTCTCATACAAACACTTTAACACCTCAATATACCGGTAGTCGATTTGGCACCTTTGAAGAGACGGCCCAGGTTTCAATCGAATCAAAGGCTTTCTCATAGTCGACAAACGCTAAGCATAATGGCTGGTTATACTCCTCGGTATTCTGTATAGCTTGTCGCCGCGTGTGTATGTGGTCTATGGTGCTAAAGCCTTTTCGGAAACTGGCTTGTTCGAGAGGCTGGAAGTCGTCAAACCTGCGTGCGAGACGGTTTGTAATGACTCTCGAGAACAACTTGTAACATGGCTCAGCAGTGTGATGGGTCTGTAATTCATGAAAAGGGAATTATCTCCCTTTTTGAAGAAGAGCACCACCACACCTCTGTGCTATGATTGCGGCGTCCGGCCTTTGAGTATGACGGAATTAAATAGTTTCTGAAGGGCCCTAAGGATCGGTGTACCTTCAGAAGTTCAGCTGTAATTCCATCACCTGGCGTCTTGTTGTTCTTGAGTTGTTTGAGAGCCATTCTAATCTCGTACAGGCTGACGTCCGGGATATCTTCAGTATAGTGTCGGGTTAGCCGACATGTTTGATGTGATGATTCTGCCACCCTCAGTCTTCAGCTTCGTCAGTTGGCTCTGCCCAACAGACAGATCTCTTGCGAACACTTTAGAGCCTTTATTCTGCTCAATGAGCTCTTTAATACCAACTGTATTAAACTGGCGTGTGTCGCGAGTTAAAGACTTTGAGATCTGTCTGTTGAGCATTTCGTTGGGCGTCTTGCGGGGTGATGCCGTCTCTTAATTATAAATGGTTGATGAGGCACTTAGCGTGCGTGTTTAAAAATGTTAATTAAAGACATATTTTTAAGTTGACTGATTGATTTACCCATTTCTAAGGGGGTATCCGAATTATCCATATTATCCGGATTTATTCGGATAGTGAACTGGAAGAATCCGAAATATCCGGATAGTAAAATGAGGCGGATAATTGCATGCCCTAATCGTAATTTACGGGTTAAAAACGACCAGTAAAATTCACGTTGAAACAATAGCAATAGGAATCATTGACAGTGCTAAAATTTCTTTGTTAGAAAGAGATATACAGAATGTTAGGAAGAGCATGTGCCAAATGGTAAGGCTGCTTTCCATCAGAGATGTGCTATGCAGCTTACGATGCGAGGATATGAAAGCTAAGCTACGAAACGATGTGACCGATTCCACTGGTGCTAAGCTGTAGATGTGCTATGAAGATGCGCCGCCGCCAGGTAGCTGTGCGAGGAAGATGCGCGGCTCGAGCTATGCGATCGACAGTAGGGAAAGCGGGGAGCGGCAATCTATAGCACACACCTATCCATAAAAAACATAGCTTAGTAGGACTTGTTTCCACCAGTGCTATGCTATATGGAATGGACCGATGAATATGATTGGTAGATATCAAACGCATGAATGGTGGATAGCAACTTAGCATAGCACATCTCTGATAGGAAAGCCCCCTAAGGGTGAGTAGCTTTCTTAGCGTATGGTTTTTTTTTCGAGACATTTTTAATTATTATGTTTTTTTTGCTAAAATTTAAGACAATGACTCTAGCTACTCTCCCTTACCGTTTGGCACAAGCTCTTCCATAACATCCTGTATGTTGTGAGATTCCATTAGTAAACAACAGAACCGGAGCCATTATGTTACTATTAAGTTACTATATCGATTTAAAATAAGCTCTCTGAGTCTATTAATAAAGTTATTAATCATGTACATAAATTAATATAATGTAAACAATACATAGGTTTAACTTTCAGGGCCACAGCTTCCGAAGATAGCAGCATAGTTCAAACGTGGCTGTACAAACAAGTGCTTCAGGCATATTTATACCTCAGTATTATCTTAACTAGTTTCCGTCGGTTTCCGTCGCGTTCCCGGGATATTATATTTTACCGAGATTTGAACTATCCTATATGTTATTTCATGGTGTGATCTATTTAAATGCCAAGTTTCGTCCAAAAATCTGTCCAGTCGTTGCTGGGTTCAATCTTTATATCAGTGCATAATTTTAGTATGACTACACCCTATTTGGGTAAATTTTTTTTGTTGTATTTGTTATTGTCAGGACAAGGTTTGTATGAAAGATTTTTTTTGGAAAATTTACCGGATTGGGTGGCATTTTTGTATGAAAATCTTTTAAAAATAAAATCACGCCAGGCACGTACAACCAGTTTTTAATTCAAATCAAATTTATTTTCAAATATAAGTACATCAATTAAATAAAAAAATAAATAAAAGAAATTAATAAAATACAAATCTAAAAAATAAACTACACAAAATATAAAGTAAATTAATTAATTAGGATTTAATATTACCTAGAAGGATAGTGGGATAACATCGTTCCAGGCTTTACCTGTAATGTAACTAAATCGGCTAATATTGCCGTTTGCTGAACACAGGAAATTAAACTTCCGATCACTGTCGATATGTTACATAAAACGCACGATTTATGCAATTATATGTGTTTATAATAGTCACCATAAGGTGTTTTAGTTTACATTCAACGTTAGAATATCGCTTTTGCATCTGGGTAATCACGTAACTTTGTTGTGGTTAAATATGACGGTTTTCTGATAACTTTTCAACGTTTTGGTAACTCCATATTCTAACAGTACTTCAAGGGTTTCCGGTGTTACGTGGTGAAACTAAACTTGCTTTAAAAAAAAACAATTTATTCTAATAATAAGATTTGATAATATAATACACGAGTTATGATTGAGACAGTGGTAAGAGTAAATAAATAAATAAATAAATATCCTCGGACATGTAACGTAAGACTAACTTAAAATAAGGTTTACAAAGGTTTATATAGGGACAAATGGTGGGAGAAGTAAATAATAACATCCTTAACTAACGACAATATTTGTAAATAGTACATAATTATGAGAAAGGTAAATAAAAATAGAAGTATCTTAATTAGAATTACTTAACTAATAGTGTTCTTTGCACTTCTTATCAATAACACTAATCACTTAAATGATGTGGGGACCATTACGTAACACCGGGTAATTTATAACGATTGATTGCAACAAAGTTAAATCAAATCAAAAACTCATTTATTTAGTTTAGGCCCTGGTAAGGCACTTATGAACGTCGATAGTTACAATCATTACAATAGACTCTACCACCGGTTCGGAATATACTTAACTTTTACACAAAGTTACGTGATTGCCTCACGTTTGTGTTTATTAAAACTTGTCGCTTATACACTGAACTATGTATAAGGGCGCGTCCACACTAGGCTCACAGTTAGTGGTAGACTATCCACCGACTGATTATGTATGTATGACTCAATGTATCGCGCTGTGAATCAGCCGAAACGCCGCAAACTGCGTACACTACGCGTGGTATGGACACTCCATTTAAAAGTTATAGCGAACCGCTAACTGTGAGCCTAGTGGGGACGTGCCCTAAGAAAATTACTGTTTATTTTTAACTCAACGATCACTAAAAATATGATTTTAAAATGTAAATAAAAATAAGGTAAAGTTAAACTTTATTTTATTCATGACTGAATAGCTAAGTATAAGTTTAATGTACAAATTATGTACACAGAACTTATTCTATTGGAAATGGAGACATAATTTAAATGTGAGGCGCTTTTATTTTATGTCAGAACTTTAAATTGTAGAGCTCTCGATACTATATTCCATTAAAGTTGTTGAATAATTTCTTACTTTCAAGTTGGAACACTTGATCGACCCAGTATTTTCTACTTAGCAATTGAACTAATAACTTCAGAAATTAAGTTTATTTACGTAGAGTCACGCGCCGAGGCTTTTTCGGTTCGTTTACAACACAACACTTAGCCGTTTTCCATTTTAAAGAACTCGTAAATTTAGCAACAATAAACACTTCAAGTTATCAGCGAATCAGCCGGGGGCGTGCTCTCGCTTATCAGACCCTTAGCGGCCACAGCCTAGATTATTGTTCAGCCTGCACACTCCTAGGAAAGCATAATTATCCTCTGTCTATCATACCCTAGTATAACATATAGGCTACTTTTTATCCCGGGAAAACAAGATACCTCGGGTACGTGGGTGAAACCGCGGGGCGGAAACTAGTATTACATACACCACGCGTGTCGAACGAGGTGACCTCCCTTTTTTTTAAATCGGTAAAAAAGAAAAAAGTTGGGGATTATTTTTATAATTCATATTCAATTCATAAATAAATTTAAATATATATAATATAATTTGTATACATTTTTGTAATCGCCTTTTAAAACCCTTCATTTTGATATCCCGAAAGGTTAAGGCGTCTAAAATTGACCATAATTATGACTTATAATAATTTTAATATACCTATTGACACTCGCGCAATAAAGACGAATGAAAACCAGTTCAGCCGTTTTGGCTACAGGTATCAATGGAACGGTCATACAAACACACATACGTGCGAAACACATTACTCCTGGGTCAGTCGGGTAATAAAAAATAAAAGACTGTTTCACGTATGCTGCACCACCGGGCATCACGATCGGGTAGAGTAGATGTAGATCGCGTTGATGGCCGCGCCGGAAGGGGCGATGCCGACAATAGCCGACCGCTTACGAAGGGCGGCGAGTGCGGGCGCGGGCACGTCTGGGTCGCGTGATCACTTGCTATGCTTTCCTTATCACACCGTGTTTACTATTAATCTCAGCTTTAGGATTGAAATCTACGAAATTAGCTCGTTGAAAAAGTAATTGTAGGTTTAAAATTGTAATTTGCATAATTTTAGTTTAATTTATAGTGTTTGCTGTTTGTACAGAACGATTAAGACAAGTGGGTACCCATTTTAGTCGCAAAGGGCATAGATACCTTATCTACATCATCATGTCAGCCGAGAGACGTCAACTGCTGGACAAAGGCCTCCCCCGAGGATCGCCACGATGGCCGGTTCCCCGCGACCGTCACATTAGATCGTCGGTCCAACTCGTGAGGGGCCAGCCCACGCTGCGCGGTTCGTGGTCGCCTATCGAGAACCATTCTGCCCCAGCGGCCATCGTGTGGTAGGTACCTTATGCTGATCATAAATAAAATATGTTAGAATCAAAAACAAACTATTTCCATTAAATCTTCAATAGATAAATATCAACCAATTAGACGTAAATCTAACTAAGTACCTAATAGATTACTCGAGTACTCAAATCGCTATCACGCGCCATTACTACGTTTCTAAGCGCGACTTACGAGTTTTGACTAGAGATTTTACGCTAAACTAAAAATCTAAATTACCTATAACGTCGTAATGGCAGTAGGCGCCTGAAAATTTGTAGATTTATTGATAACTAGCTTCCGCCCCGCGGTTTCACCCGCGTTCACGAGGTATCTTATGTTTTCCCGGGATAAAACGTCTATATGTTATTCCAGTGTATGATCTATCTATGTGCCAAGTTTCATCTAAATCCGTTCAGTAGCTTTTACGTGAAAGACCTGCGTAGCGTGGCGTGGCCCTGCGGGGCCCCGTATAAAAAAATGTTTGGGGGCCCTTATGAATGGTAAAGATTATTAAGAAAAAAAAAATGTTTGCATAAAATTAAAGTTTTTTTTTTTTACAAACAATTCAAATTAAATATACCTACACTCTCCTTGCCTTTTTTTCGGCAAACTGATTTATTAAATCATTTATAGCTGATGATGACTTTGGTTTTTCTAATGCTTTTGCCTCTATGACGCACGTCGGGGCCCTCTGTGACCCGGGGCCCTGTCGCGAAAGGCGATACTTGCGCGATTTATGAGTAGATGAAATTAAAAATAATATGATGAATATGTGAGTTGATGAAGTTGGTAAGACTGATTAGGTTGGGGGGAAAAAAGGAGGTAAAAAGGGATGGAGTTTTGAGAGTGGTAAAAAGAGTGAATTATACCCAATAGAAAATCTTGGGTGAGTTACAACCATGATTGTTATTATTTAGAGACATAATGTGCTGATAGTAAAGCTGGTGGACTGGGAATGGCTAGAGAAGGGGAGGTTTGGAGGCCATCCTTTGGGACAAATAGAGGTCCTATAAATAATCTATCATCACTATACAGTGATGATACTAAGAGATAACAAGTTGTAAATAATAAGTAAAAGTAAAAAATTGTAAGTATTAAAACTTATATTCGATTAATATTTATTGTAAAGAAATATTCAGACAGAGAAGGAATTTCTTCCTTCATTATGCGAAGCAGTAAGTACATAGTTTCTACCCGGCACCATATTTAATTCGCGTTCAGGTGAACTTGGCGACATGGTGGAGATGCTGGGATTGTTTTAATATATTTTCCAAAATTTTAAACACCGTGATCTGTCTGTGTGTTTTATGATTACAATAAAATTTATTACAAAGTTGTTGTTTTGATTACATCCGTAATTATTGCAAGAAAAGCAAACTTGTTTGTTTTTTTTCATGCCATAGAGAGAGTTATTAGAGATGCACCATACCGGACAGAGTCGGTATCGATAGAAATATGTATCAGTGCATAACAGGTATTGAGCCAGAGAGAGAGAGAGAGACGTATTTTATAAAAAATACACTAGAGAATATTAAGAGTAAATTTAAATCATTATATAGGAAGGCACAAAATTATAAAGCAATACAAGTATGTATTGTCTAGTATTCCGCAGAGATAGTATCTTTATCAAAGAGGATAAAGGTTCTAAATTATTCACTTCGACATTTGCAAAATAAGAGGCATCTGTTGAACATAGAGCTTAAAGAGTAGAAATGTACATATGTATAGAGTATAATTATGTGTGTAAACGGTGAAACCAGAGATTTGATCATCGAGAGAGAATCTTGGATGAATCAAGAGAGTAAGAGTTCGCATTTGGTTGCTTAGAGAAACTAAATGTGACGTAAGAGTATTGTTCTTAGCATTTAGTTGCTTAGAGAAACTAAATGTTATTTACAAAGAGTTGAGAATATTTGATGAATCAAGAGAATAAGAAAGAGTAAAAAATTGTGCTAACTCACACAATTTTTTCTTCGCATTTAGTTGCCTAGAGAAACTAAATGTATGTCGAGTATTGTTCTTGGCATTTGGTTGCTTAGAGAAACTGAATGTTATTAACAAAGAGTTGTATTAAAATGTTATGTCTTAAGATTATTGTTTTTAGCATTTAGTTGCTTAGAGAAACTAAATGTTATTTACAAAAAGTTATATTAAAATGTTATGTCATAAGATTATTGTTTTTAGCATTTAGTTGCTTAGAGAAACTAAATGTTATTTATAAAGAGTTGTATTAAAATGATATGTCGTAAGAGTATAATTAAGTTTACATCGACATACCTAATAATATTAAGGACAACACTAATTGTTTGTCTTTACAGAGACACCAATATAATAACGTTAAAATTATTGCCAGATTAAACGTAAAACAGCTAAATAACTGACCTTAAATTTTTGCGTCTTAAGCTTTATGACTATAGTTCACAAAAATATACTGATAAATCTACATAATATTTATGACCTAAAATGTGTTTATGTAATATTAAATAAAAGAGTGATTAAGTTGTGATTTCATAAACAATATTTATGAGATGAAGGTAAGCTTCACAGAAAGTTATGTTTTGTGATGGGCAACACTGGTGTTCGTTTCCCACCAAAAATGTTTGATCCAAATAAAATTTTCTTAACATACCTAGTTTGATAAAATTGGATTAAAAGTTAGTTGAAAACAGTGTTGTTTATAGTGAAAACATTGCACATTCATTATGGAAAACGGGTAAGTGAGAAACTTGATGTCCTTTTGCATTTAAATAAAAACAATGAAAGGAAACATAATCGTGTCCGTGCTTAAGAGCTTCGTAAATTTTTTAATGAAATATTCACGAAAGGGAAATTCTGTTAAAACTGCGTGACTAAATTACCTATTTAATGTCCATAATAAATGAAACAGTACCTAGATATATAGAACTTTTGCATGAAATCAGTGTGGTCAACACAAACGAAATTTCTCGAAAAATGAAATTGAAACCATAATAATTATTGTAGGTACTTACATACTCAATATTCCTTCGACGATGAATCTTAATTTCAAATACCTATCAAATTATAATATTCATATGGGTATGGTTACCTACATATGAATAGAATTTAATCTCCATGGTTAATTGAGTTCAATAAAGTTTTACTTGAACATCTAAGTCTAACACTGTTAATGAATGAAAAATAAATTAACAATTACAGTGCTGATGAAAGAATGGATACAACAAGAGAAGCTTGGCGGGCCAGACTTGAAATACTTAAGGAAAAAATACTAAAAAATATTAATTCAACATCAAGCATTGATATAACAAGTCTCAAGACAAGTAACAATTTATTTATTAAGGAAATGCATTTATATATGGAAAAACTTACAGAAGAGGATGTATGTGAGTATACTGACATTCAATTGAGGGCATTACAACTATCTGAAAATGTTATTACCCATAGCAACAAATCAGAAAAGACTGTTGTCACTTCAAAACTTCCTAAATTAGAACTTCCTAAGTTCAATGGTGATGTACTGAAATGGAATGAATTTTGGGACCGTTTTACATCAAGCATAGATAATCAAAATCTTTCTAAGAGTGATAAGCTAGCGTATCTCATTGCTTCGTTAGAACAAGA
Organism: Tethea ocularis; assembly: GCA_963555595.1. Classification (NCBI taxonomy): domain Eukaryota; kingdom Metazoa; phylum Arthropoda; class Insecta; order Lepidoptera; family Drepanidae; genus Tethea; species Tethea ocularis. Next base: position 14,179,844 of record OY741958.1, read on the forward strand.
AGCCTTGGCAGCAGTAGAGGGTTTAGATATCACAACCGAGAACTACCAAATTGCTATAGACATACTTAAGGAAAGATTTGGGAAACCTGGCATTGTAATAGATGCTCATTATGAGGCACTTTTTAATTTAAAACGAGCTGAGACATCCATGGATTGCATGAACACATTCAATGAAATTGAAAAACATTTAAGAATACTTAAGGGACTTGGAGAGGAAACAAATCATAATAATCTAAGAAAAATTATAATTAATAAATATCCAGAGGATTTAATCTATGAAATACGAAATAAAGTTAAAATAGAAGAACAGTCAGTTGATAATTTAAGAAAGTTGATAGAACACTATTGTTCAGCCCGAATGTCCACCTACAAACAACCATTTATCAGCACATCAACTTTTTTAAACAAAGAGCCAATAAAAAGAAAACATGTTTTTAAAAGGAAATTTCCAATGCCCATGTATGACAAACCAAAAAGGAAACGAGGATTGTCATGTATTTTCTGTGGTGGAGAACACTACAATGACAATTGTAAAACAATATCTACAATTGAAGACCGTAAGAAAAAATTAAATGGACGTTGCTACTTATGTTTTAAACAAAACCATGCCATAAAAAACTGTCCAGAGAATAAAATATGTTTTCACTGTAAAGGAAAACATAACCGAGCACTGTGTAGTGCACGCAAACAGCTGATGAATAAGGTTTCGGTGAGTCTTGGGGCTACTAATGGCAAGACAGGCAAGACATCTATGAAAGGTATTTTGCAAACTGCTATAACTCAAGTTAAAGACAATAAGGGACATTTACATAAATGCAGACTCTTGTTAGATAGTGGTAGCCAAAGGTCATACATTTCAAAGAATTTTGTTAGCATTATAAAACCTGATATTTTAGAAAAGGACCACCTCCTTGTCTATACCTTTGGGCAAGACAGGCCCAAGAAAATTGAAAGCAATAGAGTTAATGTAGAATTGCTTTGTAAATCAGGATCTAATAGAGAGATTACTGTAAATGTTGTACCATTTATTGCTCATGAAATATCTTGTATGAATTACAGATTGTCCAACTATAAACAAAAACTGAAACTAGCTGATGATGGATCCATGGGCAGCACAGTCGACATTCTTATTGGCAATGATTACTATTTTTCATTTATGAAGCAAGAGAAGATCCATGAAGATGATGGATTATACTTCATGAATACAGAGTTTGGATGGGTGTGCAGTGGTGAGTTGTCTATTAATACAGAACATGTTTTAAGTATTGGTATATACATGCACACAAACATTCCTGACAACCTTGGCTTTTCATCTCCTGATTTGCCACTTAAAGAGATGGATGTTAATCAACTATGGGAACTAGAAGCCATTGGTATTAGGGACTGCCCTAAAACTACCAATGAAGAAGAAGCTATTCGTCACTTCAATGAAACTATTGTTTTTAAAGATAATAGATATCATGTAAAATGGCCGTGGTATCAATATCCTCCTCATCTACCGATAAATTACGGCTTAGCTATAGGCAGACTAGCAAGCCTTCTTAAAAGATTAGATGAAGATATTTTGAAGACTTATAATGACACTATTAAAGAACAAGAAATGTTTGGAGTAATTGAAGTGGTTACCGATTTTAAACAAAAGGTATCTCATGCTGTCCATTACCTACCACATCACTGCATTGTCAAAAAGGATAGTACAACAAAGCTGCGTATAGTATATGATGGTTCTTCAAAAGGAAAAGATGAATTATCCAGTTTGAATGAAAGCATGTATACGGGACCTCACATGTTAGAAGATCTTGTAGGATTAATTCTACGATTTCGCCAATTTAAAACTGGAATAATTGCAGATATAGAAAAGGCATTTTTACAACTTGGACTACAGTCAGAGGATCGTGATGTGACTCGCTTCTTATGGCTAAAAGATTTACATGGGGAAGTAAGTGAAGATAATTTGATATGTTACCGATTCTGCAGAGTTCCATTTGGAGTTGTATCTAGTCCATTCTTATTGAATGCAACTATGAGATATCATCTAATGAAATGTGATGACCCTGTACTAAGTCGTGTAGCGAAAAATATATATGTTGATAATTTTATACTTAGCACAGATAATAATAAAGAAGCTATCACAATGTACTCTAAGATAAATAAATCTCTACAAACTCTTTCTATGAATGTAAGACAATGGAATTCTAACAATATCGAATTTTTAAATCATATACCTGTTAACCAGCGTGAAAATAAAGAGAGAACAAAAATATTAGGATTGATATGGGACACGACAAGAGACACATTAGAAATTAATACACATGCAAGTGATGAAGAAATAAAAAATTATACCAAAAGGAAAGTACTAAAAGAGATAGCTTCTATTTATGATCCTTGTGGATTTATTACGCCATTAATGTTGCCTGCAAAAATCTTTCTACAAAAACTGTGGAAATTAAAGCTAAAATGGGATGCCAAATTACCGGATGATTTAAAAGAAGAATGGTTAAAAATCAGAGATCAGATGAGTGAAATAAAAAATATTTGTATTGAACGGCATGCCACACTAAATAAGAAAGACACCTATTTTGAATTGCATTGTTTCTCAGATGCATCTAAGGATGCATATGCAACAGCAATCTACCTACGATCACAGTCACAGAATGAAAGTAAAATTATGTTACTGATGTCTAAAGTTAAAGTAACTCCACTTAAGGATATAGAAAACCTACACATTCCTAGACTGGAACTCCTAGGTGTACTAATAGGCTGTCGACTATTGATGTATGTAAGACAAAACATGGAAATTCCTATAAGCAAGACTTACTTATGGAGTGACAGTCAAATTGTGATTACATGGATACGTTCACAAAAACTATTACCACCTTTCATATCTAGAAGAGTTCAAGAAATAAAAAACGCATCAGATGTACAAATACTGTATGTCAGTTCAGCACAAAATCCAGCAGACATTGCTACCAGACTTGACAAATTTACACCTGAAAAGAAAGAGATGTGGTTTAATGGCCCAACATTTTTGAAAGAAGAATTAAATCAGGAGAATAACTGGGCATTAACACAAAACTTTTGTGCTCCGGAGGGTCTTTCAGATTCAGATACAAATTCAAACCAAGTAAAACTCATAAGAAATGCCCAAGAAATACCTAGTGATATGTCAGTGTCTGAAACACAAGATATAAATGAAAAGATAAAGAGAGATCAAGAGCTAAACTATTCTCAGGAGTGTGCTGGTAAAGTCACAGACTTGTCTAGAAACTTAAGAGTGTTCAGAGATCAAAATGGCATCCTGAGATGTAGAGGAAGGCTAGCAATGTCACATTTACCATTTGAAAGAAAATACCCTATCTTACTTTCCAAAGATTCTGAATTTACCACAGATATAATAATGAGAACTCATAATGATAATTACCATGTAGGACCAAGTCACACATTATCCATTATCAGAGAAAAATACTGGATACCACAAGGAAGGTGTAAAGTACAAAAAATACTACAAAAGTGCATGGAATGTAAGCGACATGGAGGGGGACCATACCGTCTACCCCAGATGCCTGATTTACCAGAGGAAAGAGTAAATTATTCATCACCCTTTTCATTCATTGGTCTTGATTACCTAGGACCATTATTGGTAAGCAATGACAAGGGTCAATCAGAGAAGCGTTGGATTTGTCTTTACACTTGCCTTTCAATCAGAGCCATTCACTTGGAAATTGTCAATGATCTCTCCGCTGAAGAGTGTACATTAGCACTAAGAAGATTTATTGCACAAAGAGGTTTACCAGGGCTGTTATTATCAGATAATGCAACTCAATTTAAACTGACAGCAGAAGTTATGCAAGGATCATATTGCATTGATAACAAAGTACGATGGAAATTCATTCCAGAACTGGCTCCTTGGCATGGAGGACTATATGAGAGACTTGTGGGATTGGTGAAACATTGCCTTAAAAGAACCATAGGTTCGCGTCAACTTAGAGACAACCAATTAGGTACCATCATTAAAGAAATTGAGTTGGTTCTCAATACTAGACCATTGACCTATGTAGGAAGCGATCCAGAGCATATATTAAGACCTATTGATTTCTTAAGATTAGAATCATGCCTTATGGAACCATCTGAAGAACCATACTTGTGTCAAGGAGACACATTTACTAAACATTTGCTAATAGACGGCTGGAAAAGAGGTCAACGAATGATTGATGAATTTAAAAAAATGTTTGTTAACCAATATCTGATGACATTAAGAGAAAGAAAAATAAGTAAGCATAAACAGTCACGGATTGTTTGCAACAGGGTGCCAAAGGTAGGCGATGTAGTACAAATAAAAGGTGACACCAGTAATAGGTCTTTATGGAGAGTTGGTACCATCACATCATTACTGAAAGGAAAAGATAATGAGATTCGCGTGGCTACAGTCAGAGTAAAAGATAAAGAGTATACAAGGTCAATAGGACACCTATATCCACTAGAAATTGAAGAACGAGAGCAAGACGATATACAAGATCGAGAACTCATTAATAATAGACAAAATACCATCTGCATACCCACCAGTTATGATTGCCAAGCTAGTAGTAGTGCTAGAGAGAGCTACAGAGTTGGTCGTGCTGCTGCCCAAAAGGCTAGAGAGAAAATAAGTAATTGGACAAAAGAACTTATAAATTTAATATTCGAATGTGCAATATAATAGCTACGTAAAAATAAGTCATAATAATATAAAAATAAAAAAAAAAAAAAAAAATATAATTGTTAATTAAATACTTTATATGATTTAAAATGATATACGTTATTATTAATAACATTAGTTTTGCAACATAGATTTGAATTCATGGTTAATAAAAACAAAATTAATAAAAGCAATGAATTTTACTTTTTTTAGTTGTTGGGAGTGTCGCGAAAGGCGATACTTGCGCGATTTATGAGTAGATGAAATTAAAAATAATATGATGAATATGTGAGTTGATGAAGTTGGTAAGACTGATTAGGTTGGGGGGAAAAAAGGAGGTAAAAAGGGATGGAGTTTTGAGAGTGGTAAAAAGAGTGAATTATACCCAATAGAAAATCTTGGGTGAGTTACAACCATGATTGTTATTATTTAGAGACATAATGTGCTGATAGTAAAGCTGGTGGACTGGGAATGGCTAGAGAAGGGGAGGTTTGGAGGCCATCCTTTGGGACAAATAGAGGTCCTATAAATAATCTATCATCACTATACAGTGATGATACTAAGAGATAACAAGTTGTAAATAATAAGTAAAAGTAAAAAATTGTAAGTATTAAAACTTATATTCGATTAATATTTATTGTAAAGAAATATTCAGACAGAGAAGGAATTTCTTCCTTCATTATGCGAAGCAGTAAGTACATAGTTTCTACCCGGCACCATATTTAATTCGCGTTCAGGTGAACTTGGCGACAGGCCCCGTATAATTGATATGGCAGATACGGCGGTAGCTACGCCCCTGGTGAAAGAGTAACAAACATTCATCCATACTCACATTAGTAGGAAGTAGGATGATGTACAATATCCACAATATTTCGACTAAATCAATCCTAGGTAAATAATAAATAGGAATTTTCAGTGCCGGATTAACCACGTAGCAGAAGCAATTGCTACGGGCCCCGCGAAAAAAAGCCCCGCGTATCCAATTCAGCCAATCTCCGCCTGAGTATATTATGAAAATTGAAACCTAATAAACGTATTGAGTCTTCAATTTTTTACCACTTTATACTTGAAGACCCGTAGTAAATTAAGGGCCCCATGCTTGCTTAAATTCACTGCCATTTTGGGACCAAGAACAGGAGTCAGGAACTATACAAAGTTCATACAGTCTAGATATAATTAGTACTAGCTGCTGGAGTTTACTCATAGTTGAAAATTATTATTTAGGCGCTGTCATAACGGAAAATTAAACGCGGGTAAAACAGCAGAGCTACTCTATACTAATAATTATAAAGAGGTCATGTTTGTAAGAGCGGATGTAGGTACAGGTTAACTCCGGAGAGGTCCGATACTAAAAAAAATCTTTCTCTAATTGGAACTTGGAAGCTACATTATCTCCGAATGCTAGGTATATATAGGCTACTTTTAAATCCCAGGAACGTGGATAAAAATATTTGAACTTACATTATATATGTGACGATGATAATTATAGGTTTCAGATATTATTTGTTCGTTTTTAGAGTTTAATTTTTGGGTCAGGGGGTTTTTAAATTTTTAAATTTTACTTTTATTTTGTCCTTTTTAAAGTAGGTATAAATATTAGGAAGGCATTTATAGTGATTAGTTAGTTGAGTTAGTCTCATCAACTAGAAAAGAGCTGATGATCTTCAAACGGCAGGTCAAGGTTACCTTACCATATACTTTCAATATCATTGAAGTAACACGGTACCAAATTTCGAATCGATCGGACATAAGGAAGCTAGTCAGATCCTCTCATCAACTAGAAAAGAGCTGATGATCTTCAAACAACATAGTAAGAACACTCGGGTTAAAATTATCTATGACACAAAAAAAAACTAAACGAAAATCGGTTCATCCGTTTGGGAGCTACGATGCCACAGACAGACAGACACGTTAAAATTATAACACCCCGTCGTTTTTGCGTGGGGGGTTAAAAAATAAAACCAAAAAAGATCTAACGAGCTCGTAACCGCAAGAGCGTAGGTACCTGCGTATTTTACATCTTGCTGGGCGCAATTCAATTGAAAGTATTGGAACGTAGAAATAGCACTGAGCTAATTACTACGTATAGAGAAGACACACATAACCACTATGTTCCGTTCAAGTGCAGCCTTCTGGCCACAGCGCCATGAAAATCACGGCGTTTTCGACTTATTGGTCGCGAAAAAACTACACCTTAAAGCGTTCTAGCGCTCTACGTACGTGTTTAAACTTTCTGGTTAGGCGACTAATTATTGTTCCAGCGCTGCAGCGAATATCAACAAAATGGAGCAAGACCTTTGCTTATGATAGCTTCTCTATACGTATATACCTCAGTGAGAAGTACTAAGTTTTTTTATCCCATATCAAGTATATCCATATATAGATGTATTCTTGGAACAAAGGCTTATAATATCTCCGTAAGCTGTCTCATTCCATAAGGGCGTGGTATAATAACGAGGCTTGCCAGGTTTTACAGCCTACTTTGCGAGTCTAAGCAGTTGAACAATTTATGCGAGTCGCTAACGAGTTATGAGCCGGGATTACACTTGTAAATTTGACTCACGTTGTATACACCCAGGGTTACGTGGACGCATTAATGCAATGTCTGTTTTAATTACTTGGAGACCTAACATGATGCGGTTACCGCTGCGGTGGCCGTTACGGTTTTTGTTTGGAAATTGGAATGAGTATTGTTTAACTAGTTTTGATGAAGATTCAATGTGAATGTTTCAACGTAGCATTATGAAAAGTAACTGAGGAGCTGGCGTACAAAAGCGGACTTGTCCACTCTGAATATATTTTTTTTTCATGGTTTTGTATTCTATAAGTCCACATACAGGGTTACAGGTTAAGTCGACCTAGATCCGTTAAGGGCGTGTAGTACCCATCTTTTCTGACATATTTCACTATAGAACACCCTACCCCAAACCTAAACGTTTTCAAGAAAATCGACATTTAACTTTCATTTTTTTAGGCCGGTAGGCCAAATCCTCAAGTATAGGGAATCGCGAAAAATGCTGAAAGGAGTCTCGGTATACAGTTTTAGTTTTTATCAAAATTGGCTAATTTTGATAAAAACTAAAACTGTTTACTTGGATTTTGAAAAAAAATATTTGTCTGTCCGGGAATCGAACTCACATATTTTGAAAATAAAATCACAGCCTGTATTATTGCTCCATCTTATAGTGTCAACCTTCCCCCCCACCCCGATGAGCTCTGGCGACCTTACTCACACAGGAACACAACAAGGTTATTTGGCTGCGGTATTCTGTAAGGTGGAGGTACTTCACCAGTCGAGCTGCTCTTGAAGCGAAAAATCGCTATGCTCTACCCCACTTTGTTTTTAGTGTTTCTCTGCCTCTAGTGTTTTATACTGATAGAATATAGCGTACAAAAAGTGTGATTTCGTGCAATTTTCAGCTAATTTGCAACATTTGAATTCAGTAAAAAACAAGTACCTAATGGATAAGTAAATTTAGTTCCCCAGCTCCTCAACTATTATACCTATCTGTCACACGATATGTCAAACAAATGTAATGCGACAAGAAACATTCTTGTCAATATATATTCTATTTTTAATAACTACCTATTGAGTTTATACAGAATCTTTTGATATTTTCAATTTATTTAATTATAATTTTAACCATTTGACATTGCCCATTAATATTTAAATGAATTGTTATTTTATTAGGTTGTTTATTGATACGCATAAAATATAATGACATAATTTAGTTTCGCATAATTTTACTAATTCAAATAATGTTCACGCATAATCGTGTTTACCATAATCCATAACTGAAGTTAGCATAATGTTAAGTAAATTAGTATTAAAAAGGTTATGCGAAACGAAGGGATCTCATTGAAAACAAGAAAAAAATCACAATAGCGCACAAAATGAGCACCAAGCTTTATAAAGCTCGCTTGAAAGAGATAGAGAGTTTATTATTTATTAATAGCTTTATTAAATCGCGGGATGAATAATGAGCCCGTTGCGGGTGACGTCGGCCCGTAATATCATGCATCCGTCACGCGGCCGGCGGCAGCAAGAGCGCCAGGAGACGAGACAAACTTGATCACAATCTAACGTTTTTATTAAGGTGAATCGGCCGAAAAGTCCGCGAAATTCAAATTTTATTAGGTTTTTTTCATATTGCAGCTCAGTTATAGGTCGTATATTTGTCAAAATGTGATATGCTAATTGATTACTGTATGTATACATTATGCTTTTTAAAATATTTAAATCCATACATTGGTTACTTTTCGATAAATAACGCGCAGGAACCAATTACAGTTCGTTAATATTTTGAATGCAAAATGAATACATAGATAGATCTATAATCATGTCTCAGTGTCGCGAATTACATTTTGATAAATAAATGACCTATTACTGACTTTTTGGCACATCCCCCTTAACCGCCTCCGCGGAAGAATCGTTTGGTACCCCGAAGAATAACTTTTGAATGGGGGCACGATTCGAATAAAACTTTTTGCGTTTTATACACGAGGTTCCAGTGAAAGGCCGTAACCGGATTTGAGATTTCTTCTCGACTGTACCTGCCTCGTAGTTCGTACGTCGTGTATTTCACGCTACGGTACATTCGCTGCCAGTGAATTTAGTGGGGGCTGGCCCCAGACATTTTTATTACAAAACGATTTTTCTGAATATTTTTTCAGTGAATAGAATAATTATTTACCTACTGCTTCATGAAATGGGGATTTGGTCCTATGATATTTCGTTCGTTTTGTCGATCTATTTCTCTGCCAATTAGGACATAATTAATAATATATATATTACCTATCTAACCTATACATACATAAAGTAATTAAAAATTATAGTCAAGTTTATTACTTAGATAGCAAACAAGCATATAGGCCACCCACCTGATGGTAAGCGGTTATCATAATGTACAGGAGTCACGTTACTGAATCTGTAAATATCAATTGATCAACAACCGTTCTTGACGAACCCCATGCTTCCTTGAGAAAAGAAAACCATGGCAAGTTATATTGATTTATTTGTGAGAAACAAAAGAAAAGTGATATAACCTAACTAATTCTATTAAAGAACCAAACAAATTGAGCAAATCCTTTTAAAGTACGTTCCACCACACTGTCTGTCTGCCACAAATATGTAGAATGTACAGAAAACGCTTTAGTGGGCAGCGGGTGGCGTACAGTACAGGCGCACACTAAACTGTCAGTGGGTGATGAATCCTCCATTTCCGAAGGGGATTGATCACGGAGTGTGACATCGATGCGTGGACCGGGACGCGGTATGCCGTTGATTCATTGTTACAGATATAGTCGGCAGTATAAAGCTTCATCAGTTTTCAAATTCATTCCTTTATCAAGGCGTAGACTCTTAGTACCTTTTGAAACTAAAGCACTAAGCACTCAACTGCATATAAAATTTTCGTTGTTAGGATAACTAGGTTCAATATAAGTAGTATATGCCTTTTCTTGATATGAGAACGCAAAAACGCCTGATCTAAACGAATACAAGGGATGAGCTTTTCTGTTGCTTTCGTTATGTACATGTACTGTTGTCAAGTTATTAAATCTAATGAAATAGTTTAAACATTATGGGTCTTATCCATAAAAAAGTTACGAAACGTCATTTAGTTAAAATTCCGAAGTCTTTATCTGACACGTGACGTATGGTGATCGAAAGAGTGAGACGGAGGACACTATAAACACTGATTTAGTTAAAAAGTGTTTATGAATAAGGGGGTAATAATTTATATTACCTTTGAATTCAATGTTGGTGACTGATAATTGTCCTGCTGCAAGCAAATGTCGACTTTAAGATGACGAACATATTCTTACCCCGACTGTACTTGGAGACTATTCTTTCATCATTGTGTATCCCGATCACGCAAATAATGCTTCCTTCCTTCCGTAGTTTTTCTTTGAAAAGTCATTTGGATGGGATTTAGGCGGCGATTCTACGTCACGCATGTGTCTACATATACGATTATGATTTTTTTTATATCACCATAACTATTTTTTTAATATGTCTCAACATGGCCAGTGATGATGTGGCCGATGGTGGTAAACACACAAAGCCTAGAACGGAACTGGCTCTCAATAGGGTAGTTGACTGACATATCAAATCAGCTACTTTTTAATAAATGTCAAAACGATAGTTTATATGGAATTTTGTATGAAATATTACACTATGACGTCATAGATTCATAGCATCACATCATCTACTCTTAGTGATTCCACTGGTAATTAAAAATGGTAAAAAGCCTTAAATGTACAGCATATTTGATGTTTCCGCTTGTTTTTAGATGTTTTATGCATTGGTTAGTGTTTGATCATTTATTTTTGACAGTATCAACTACCCTATTGCAGCTGTCGGAACACACCGGAAGGTGCTTGGCGACAGATTTTCAAATTTAAATTCCTGAAGATTTCCCTGGAGATCCCGAGCGAGGCTGACACTGGCTATAATTAGTTAACTTTTTGTAAATGGCATTCGTGTTATTTTAATTTTTGTATTAATTATGACTTTTTTTCTCATAAAAGTGCTTTTAAAAATTATAAATGTTGTACATAAAAATATGGACCGGTTTTATCTAGGAAAGTCTTTTAAAAACAACTAGCGACCCGCCCCGGCTTCGCACGGGTTTTCTCGGCTTTTCTGTACTATAATATGCATGTATTATACATATAAACATTCCTCTTGAATCACTCTATCTATTTAAAAAAACCGCATTAAAAACGGTTGCGTTTGTGATCCTCGTGTGTGAATAATGTCCCAGGATACGTATTTATTCATTTTAATGGCAATAAATACCAAAATACCAATGTAATGGAAAACAAGATAATGTAAGCTTCGTTCCGTTTATGAAATCAAAGCTCGCTCTTGTATAAAAATCTTCAAGTAAACCTTTTGTTCCGCAGAAAAAGAGTTGCTAAGAAATTTCCCAAATGGCTTCACCTGTTAACCTTTCTAGATTGGCTCACCGCCTACCCAAAATATTTATTTTCAGTTTAACAACAATTTGCCTGTGATAGAAAAATGTTTGGAAACAATTTTGTCAAATATTTTCATAATAATGTGGAAGCAATAGAAATTGTCTTAGACCGCTTATTGGGAAATGGGTGTAAGTTCTAACAGTACGTACGTGGCGTTCTTCTAGCTATTGTTAATACTAGGAACCACAAATCACTTATCTAAATCTATGTAGGTATCAATCTACCACTCTGGGTCTGTTCGTAATTTCGCGGCGAATGTCGGCTGTCAAAATACCGACAGCCGGCAAGCCGACACTTTGGTTTTTTCACATTTAAAACACCTAAACTAAATTAAAAAGTCTAAAGTCTTTTTTATTTAAGTAGTTTTTAGTTTATTTCGTTTTATTATATGTTTTGTTTTTTTTTTATTACGAATCCAGTACGAATCGAACAATGTCATATAACGCCATCTCGTATTTTTTTGAGGTACTTGCGTGGCCGCTATTGGATATTAGCCTACTGTGTATCTCAAAACATTGTGAGATGGCGCTATATGACATTAATAGGCAAGATTACAATGTGATGTGGATTCGTATCTAAATAAGAAAATGCGTAAAGGAATCCATATTCTATTCCATTTTCAATCAAACCGCGGGGAAACGCACACCCTTGGATGTGATCTCCACTCCATATTTGCTATTCGCATAAGGAACGAACCACCATAAAATAGGCAGGCACATACATTATTAAAACTTTAGAAACTTCTACACAGAGCTTCTACATTCAAATTATCGAGTACTATAGCAATAGTTTTGGCAATAGCAACCTCAGAGCGATTAGACGGGTGGGTGGGCGGTAGAGGGGTGTCACGTTTGTTGGTTTGTCCCATGTTTGTCCGTTCATAGATGACCGTGACGCGTATCAGCGTCCACCCGACATAGACCCCCATAGGATTTACCAACTAACGACCAAAGCTGACACACCACCGGATTTTGGTAAAAGCATTTAGTACTAGCCTACCAGTTTCTGAACACGTTTTTTAAAAAGCTTTTCGAAATAGTTTCAGAGCATAGCTAGCTTGTGTTTGTGTGTTTATGTAGATAAGTAAAATCTATTATTAGTTACTAGCTTCCGGCCCACGGTTTCACCTGTGGTCCCGAGGGATCTTATATTTTCCCGGAATATAAAGCATATACCTTCTTATTATTCCAGGGTATGATCTAAGATGAATCCAAATCTGATCAGTTATTTTTACGTGAAAGAGTAACAAACATCGAAACATATGGAATGTATGGATACCCTCACCAACTTTCGCATTTAGTATAGATTAAGGGTATACCTTCACCTTAATAGGATTTTAGTTAGTAGGTACCTACTTAAATACTGATGGCCATTATGTTGCGGTCCTATTATATTTTTAAAAAGGCTATTTAATTAACTTAGCTATGTTAATAAATTAAATCCACTAACCTGTAATTTCTTGAAGGTAGATTTTCGGTATTTTAGTTTCGGTTTTCAAACTAAAATAACTCGTAACACAAGTCATCACAATAGTTAGGTACATATAATAATACTGAAACAACCACTCATTTTACGCTTTGAATTCAAATTGAGTATAAATAAATACCTACGTAATAGGCCTACATAGTAATACCACATTGTAACTAGTATATTATTTATTCTTTGCTACTAGCCTACTAGTCATAGTAAATAGGTACCTAAAATATTTGCGAACGACCATAAAAAATTACGTCTCCATAAAAAATATTGACACTTTTTTCACCACACAAAATCACTAAATAAAACGTTGAAACACTTATTCGAAAAAAATACATTGATCCTTTTTTGTCACGATACATTTACAATTCACAAATAGCACTCTTAAAAAACTGACGCGGCCCGAATGGCGGACGCCCGCGCCGCCGCGCCAGTAAAATCCATTGACTTTCGACAGTTCGATTCGACATAAAAGACCAATGGAAATGTAACAAAATGATCAATCTTATACCAAAGCTTATACCTTTACTACAACGCGACGATTATGAAGGCGCCAAACCAATATCAAAAAATCAAACCATTAAAAAAAATTGCAATATGGCGCGAATCCTTAACTCCAACATAGAGTCTAGGAACACTAGGACGAGCGTGGCGGTGAATGCTTCCGGTTAGCCGCGAAATTCAAATTTTTATTACGTTTTATGCTACAACATATTTTTTTATTAATCACTAAATATACTATCATTGGTGTCGCAAATCACCATGTTGATAAACTTACGACCTATAATTGAACTGCAATAAAATTAGCAAAAAAACGTAATACAATTTGAATTTCGCGGGCTTTTTGGGGCCTTTTTTTACGTCAAACCTTGGGGGTTCAATGTTTTAATTGGTCCTGCGTTTGTCAAAATGTGATTGGTGACACAGATATATTATATATGGCTGGACTTTTTGGCGGGAGCTTGCGAAGTGACGTTGCGTTTTCATTTTATTTTCATAAAATAGTGCATTTTTTGAGTTTTATGAATATTATCGGTGGTATTCTGTCTAATAAAGATCAATACAAGTGCACCAGTGAAGTGAAATGAAATGATTACGTGTATAGTGGCTTTTCAAGTTGTCTCAAGAAGGCCACGAAAAGTTTTAGTAGAACTGCTACCATTGTACTAAAGCCTAAGTGAAGATGATCAAATAAGACAAGGCTGTATGGCTCTGTACCTTTGCATTTAAAAAAAAAACAACGATATATATGGCTATAGATATAATTATCTATGTATTCATTTTGCATTCAAAATAATAATATTATAGAACTGTACATTGGTTTCTGTCCGTTATGTATGGATTTAAATAGTTCAAAAAGCATAATATACACATACAATAATCAATTGATATACGTATCAGGCGCAAATCTCATTTTGGCAAACATACCAAATACTAATAACAAAGCTAATAATAATACAAACATATATTACTGAGTTGCAATTAGAAAAAAACCATAATAAAATTTGAATTGCGCCGGCTTTTTGAAGCATCCCCCATAAAAAATTTCAAGATTGGCAACAATATAGATTTTTTTGTTTCTTTTTGTTTTTCGCATCACACTTTGTGATTTTTGCCAGTGTTGAGTCAATACATATTCTATAATTTAATGTACAATGTATTTAATTCTCGTTAAATTTTTAGTTAGTTGTAAATGGTTGTAGTAAAGTTCAAGTCATATTCAGTCAGGTTTTAGTATAATGGTGGCCGTTCTTCTATGCTAGATTTTTCTTTCACGGACGTTTTGAGATAATTTGAAAAGCCTACCAGTGGTGGGCTATCACAGCTATTACCTACCTACCAACCTCACAACATACCTACTTACTAAGCCGCACAAAGTAGAGAATGAACTAGGCTGTCTGGCTGCTAATCATCCTGTAACCATAAAAAAAAAAACTTACTAATAATTAGACATCTTGTGGAGATCATAATAATATATTATTTCGTATAAAATATTTCTAACTAATAAATAGAACCTACTAAATACTAAAATATAAAAACAATAATAATTAATACTATTATTGATATTTAAAATGTAACATTCACCAGCAAATTTATGATGAATTTTGTTGTAAATAATTTATTAAACCCAATTTGACTCGGAAATTCCCAATAATGAAAACATTGCATCGATTTTTTGTTTTCTATAAATAATAATTTCATTGAGCAGAATTTACTTATAATTAATTTATATTTATTTGGAAATAAACATATTATTATTAATGTTTACATAATTAATTACATAAATGTATCGCGGATTTTATGCAATCATAAGAAAAATCAAAACCAGGACGGGTTCATGCAAATCGTCCTATCCCATTCTAATACTATACGTCATCGCATTGCAAGAGCGAGACAGCGCACACCGCAACCTAGCGGATATGCATTGTACTAATTTGCTCTACCGCCTCCCTCCCTCCATCTTTAACTTCATACCTCCCGTCACTTCCGTCGCGCGCGTGAGTTGGGAAAAAAATGGCATAATAATAAAATCTGTAAAATCGTAGAGCCCGCTCCGCTTCTATTTATTAGAAAGAGTTTAATGCAGTTTAGTGTCATATTAATTGTGTGACAACTATGTGTGGAATCCCAAAATTTATGTTATCCTGGACATAAGAAAATCGGCGTAAATCGCACCGCCCGCGCAGGGCCGGCCGCCCCGACGTGACGCCATCATCGTCGCTAAGCGTCAAGGAGTTCATTCATAATAATAAGTCTACTCTCCGAGGAATAATAGTCCCAGGTATTGTACAATTAACTTTTTTCTTTGATCTGTAGGTATTTGATCTCGAATCCTGGCAGATCTGAGCCTGGCAGTTCAATTTCTCACATATCACCGCCATATTACATTCGTATTTTTTGGTATAAAATTTCACGTCGAAATTAATCGTAATATTTTTTGTTGAATGGCAATCAAAGCTTTATGTATCCATATTTTGCTTTTAACCTGCTTTACCTTATTACCTACTTGTTTGAAATGTTTAAATCTCTAAAATACACACCTACATAATATACCTACCTACCTGTCTAACTACCTTGCGTTTACAAGTTATCAGATGGGTATCTTTGGTGGGTGTGATAGAGATTTTCTCAGGGTTGGCACTCTGTAACGCGTGAATGATACCGTGATACTCTGGTTGTGCTCTGGTGTAGCAAGCGTCTATAGGCTACGATGACCGCTTACTATCAGTGGGGCAATCACGTAGGTACCTTGTTGCAATAATTTTCAATATTTTTACTTCAACATAGGTGTAGCCTGACTGACTTATGAGATAATTTGTAAATGATACGTCAGTGAAAAACTAAGGTATTCACATGGGAAATATCCGTAAACCTAATTTTTGATTAAAATATCAACTAGGAGATTTAAATTTACAACGACGGCATAGCATGTAAACAGCACGGGATGCACAGTGGGTCCGCAGCGAAACTATTTCAAGTTATTAGCGGAAAGATTAGCTTTTGGCTATTGTTGACTGAAAGATAAATGAGTACGGAGATACTGGGCCCGGCGACGCGGGCGCGGGGGCGGGCGGCGCCGGGTGTCGACAGTAATTAGTTACTTCATGAATGCAAAAGTGCTCACAGACATAATTTGCTCCTGCTGTTATGTTAAATTGATACAATGAAGGTACTCTTGTGAACTGTGCGTAATTTGACGTGATTTTTTTTAAATTAAATTCAGCTTAATAATTAGGTACGTTTATAGTAGGTATGCTAATGGTACCGATTCTGTTGTTTACGAACTTAACTAATATTAGACAAGTCACCTCTCTTTCATTTTAACCTTATTGAAAAAAGATAGAACATTTTTAATGCTGTCAGTTTAATCCATACCGTCGTAATGTACGGGTAAATAGTCGTGACCAATAAAGATCGCGCTTAAATTCACGTTGAAATGTGTGATCAGATTAAACTGACAGGACTAAAATATCTTGCATCCCTTTCTTATATTTACTATTAGAAAGAGATATAATGAGATTAAATTTATTTTAGTTCGTAAACAACAGAATCGGCACCATTATGAAAGATTTTTTAAGTTTCGACCCTAGTGAAGATAACATCGCTTCAAATTTTAAGCCTTCAGCGAATAAAAATTCGTAAGTTTTCATGATTTAAGTATGTATGTAGGTACCTTGATACATTTTGTAATCTGAGCTACCTACCTACATATACTAATACTACCTTACGTACTAATCTAATATTAGAAATGCGAAAGTTTGTGAGTATGGATGGGTGTTTGTTACTCTTTCACGCAAAAACTACTGAACGGATTTGGATGAAATTTGGAACACAAATAGTTTATAACCTGGATTAACACACTTTTTATCCCGGAAAATCATAAAATCCCTCGGGAACGCGGGTGAAACCGCGGGGCGGAAGCTAGTATACTAATAAAGTAGCAAGGAACCATTCGGCTCGTTTGATGGTAAGCGGTTAGCTAGATGCTAGCAGGGTATCACTTGCGAAAACATCTCTTCACACCCTTCTTGAACCACATGCAGTACTATTCCCTTGGGGGCCTCCTCAAGGTGGGGAGCTCATTCCATAACCAGAGCGTCCGCGGTTGGAAGCTCCTTTGAAACCACGCACTCCGACACCATGTTGCGTATTTAATTGTAAGAATACAAAGTATCGTACCGTGGAATTTGTCTATTTTTGTAATATGTTAAACAGTGCAAATAAATTCAAGGGCCGCAAAATACCCGCACACTTTAATTAAAGCCAATGCGTGTAATCTGTAAATGTTGGATCGCCTGTCAAATGTGGTTTTCATCCTATCAGTTGTATTCGAATTAAAGTGTCCTTAAGCTCTTAAGGACAAGGTATTGGCTTTATAGGGATCTATTCTAAGGAATAATTTAGGTACTATCGTTAAGTACAACGTGTTTCTATTGATGTCTAAAATTCTGAAATAAATAACCTAAAAATCAAAGGTAAATATGAAACCGTGAAAAGATATAACTGATTTTTTTGTTTACAAGCTGGTAGTAGTGCGGATATTTCTTATTCTGTGGTGGATGTTATATTATATACCAGGGGTCGTCAAGTAGTTTTAGGTGGGGTCCAGATACCATTGGAATTTTTTATCAAGGTCCAGGAAAAAAATATAATGATTAAGTAGGTAAGTACATAACTAAACAAATCTCATAAGTCAGGTACCTACTGTAAAATACGTACTAGGTAACTAGAATAATTACTAAGTTTGTTTGTATGTGGCTTTCAAACATTATTAATATAGGACTAAGTAGTTAAATGAAAATATTAGGTACATACCTATATAAATTAACATGTAGGTAGGTATATTTAACAATATTTGGCGGTCCGAGATCCGACCTTCCGCAGTTCGGAACCGGACCACGGTCCGCCTGTTGCCTACCCCTGTTAAATACCCTAACCATGCCACAGGGCGTGAGTTCGATTCCCATCAAGAAACATTTGTTAAACCTTTTACATCGAGTTGTGTTTAGCCTGCACTGAGTCTGTCTCCATTAAAAAAACTTCGTCATATTCTCTAGTTTAAAATATTTTTTTTACAAATCTCCTGCAACAAAGAATGCAGTGAAAAACTTAATTAAGAATCGTCATTTCTCATATATCATTGCCCGTGACGGCGAGTAGGTACGCGGTTCTGATCCAATGAACGTTGTAAACTGTATTTAATATTCAAGAGGAGCGAATGACTTCGCATAAAGCGGCCCCTTGTAATAACCCGACAGGTATCCCAAATTTCTATCCCTATACTCTGAGAGAAGGGGGTTTACTCGATATGTTATTTAACAGGTTATCCGTTATATAATACTGCTATTTAACGTACGAGTAACATGTAGGTACTAAAATATTGTGTTGCTAAAAAGATATTAGTCCAAATACCTATTTGTAGGTATTATCCTTTGTCGTGATTATGAATAAAAACTTTTGTTTTCATCTTTATCTTTTACCTTTGTTATTTTGTTTGTAGTCTCTTCCGGTTTCAGTGGAAGTTTCTTTTTAAAAACGTTACTTCTTACTTTCAATCAAAAAAAGGAGATTCTTCTGAATTCCGCTGTATATTTTTTTAAATGTTTATTCATGCATAACTTTTATTGCTTATGAACCTATCCTACAGTGTGCCCTCTGGCGTGGTTTCCTAAAATTTTGAGAGCCATCTGCACTCGCCGAATAGTCAGCGTACGGGTGCTATAGCAACCTCTATATATTTGAGTCCATTCAGGAAAAAAAAAGATAGACCGCTGTCCCCAGGCCTGGCGAAAGATCTTCCCTTTTGAATGGAGGAATCATCCACCTTGTTCCACCATAACCTATATCGTTTTGATGTGATTGAGTAACCGTGAACCTTCCAAACAAACGTTAGCGTTAATATCAGTTAGTATATGTGCTGCTTTATTTGACAGCTCTCAAGTGTAACATCACTCAAGCAGGGGTAGGGCAGGGCAAGTTTGCGTCAAATCACTCTGTTATTACTTGTGCAACTCTGCGGGATTACTTCACACGGAAACCGATTATATTTTATTAGTTCTCGTACCACGCGCCGATGGTGCTAATGTACGGGGATTTTTGTACAAGTTATGTTGTTCTTGTTACGCTCAGAGTGAAAAGTTTCGCCGCCATTTTTGTTGCAAAGTTTGTTGTAAGATGTTCGACTGTTGATTTAGGCCCGGCCGGGATTCAGTTGAGTTTCTTGAATATTGTAAGTTTGGGATTTTTAATGTTTGACTGATTTTGGTTAATTATATTAGGTTTATTTATTCTTAGGTCAAATCAGGTTATATAGATGTTATTTTTAGGGTTTCTTACTTCAAAGGGAAAAAACGGAACCCTTATAGGATCACTTTGTTGTCCGTCTGTCTGTCTGTCAAGACCCTTTTTCTCAGGAACATATCAAATACTCAGGTACTGTCCCTTGGAGCTGTGAAAAAATCAAACTTCTAAGCCAATTCAATCAAAAGATACAGCCATTATGCTGCAAATTCGTCGAATCTTGAAATTTGGTACGAAGCAGTCTTATAGCACAGATAGAGGAAAAATTGCGAAAAGCATGAATTTTCAGTTACACTCAATTACAAAGTAAAGTTTTTACGGAACCCTCGGTGCGCGAGTCAGACCCGCACTTGTATTTTTTTTTTTTTTTTGTTTATTGGGCATAGGGAATGTTTGTTCACGCACAACTTTTTGGTTTATGAACGGATTTTTGTTGTCAGAAGGTTAACAAGTAGGCAGGCAGGCGGTCCACCTGATGGTAAGTGGTTACCGTCGCCTGTCGCTATTTGCAATATCAGAGATAATTGTCATAATTTAGAGATCTTTTACCGTAAATACCGCTTGAGTTTGACCACAATCTCATGGTAAGTAATAATGGGGCTGGAGGTGGTAAGCACACAAAGCCTAAAAGGAAACTGGCTCTCGAGTGACATAGTCAGAGCACACAAGTGGTGTTTAATGACAGATTTTCAAATTGAGGGTGGTAGGTAGCGAGTGACAAAATACCCTACCACCGTGCAATGGTTTCCTCCCCTCAGGTCCCCAAAGGTTTACCCGGGGGAAGCAGGGGCGGGATTCTAGTTATAAATACACATGCAAAAGTACTCCCTGTTACTCGTATTGGTTTTATCAATAATTAAAAGGCTTTTGTAACAAATTAAAGAGCGTGTGCAAAGTACAATCACCCTTAGTACCGTAGGCGGGTCATTACGTTTATGTTATACCGCTTACCATGATTGCTACCTTAGCAGCAGGTACTTTAAAAAAAATATCATCAATAAGAATACTTTACCCTTTTAAATAATCTTATTAAATTAATTTAAAAAAACGAAAATAAGTCTTAAAATAAAGGCGCAGTTAATTTGAGTTTTTAATTTATACCCCGCGATCGTTTTCCAATATTCATTCCAATTTCTTACGAATTTGTTTGAGAATTATTTGTAACTTATCTAAAACATTTGGATCGGTACTCAGACCGTTTTCGGGCAAATTTAAAGGGCCGAGTCAGTTCTGTTTAATTACTTTTCGATTTTAACTCGATGATTGATTACAATATCGAGAATTGAAAGCTCGTCTGAATACTCGATGCCTCGGAAACCCTTTTGTGTACGGATGGCATTATATCAATTCAGGAAATGGGTTTTAATTAAATTGCGATAATTATGATTACGAGTAGGTTCTCAATGTGTGAAAGGAATCGATGATGATGATTTATTAACCAAAAATAAATATTTACATAGTATAAAATGAAGTCGCTTCCGCTGTCTGTTAGCTTAGATCTTTTAAACTACTCAACAGTTTTCAGCCATGGATAGAGTGATGAGTGATTCAAGATAAAGGTTTATATGTATAACTAGCTGTCCTCAGTGTTTTCACCCGCGTTCCCGGGATAAAAAGTAGCCTATATGTTATTCCAGGGTATGATCTATCTATGTGCCAAGTTTCATCGACATCCTTTCAGTAGTTCTTGCGTGAAAGAGCTACAACCATATATACATACAAACAAACTATCACGTTTATAGTATTAGTAGGATACATGTATATTATAGTACAGAAAAGCCGAGAAATTTAAAGATTTGTACACCCGTGCGAAGCTGGGGCGCGTCGCTAGTACATCATAACTTATAATAAGCATAGCAAGTCAATTAATATTAGAATTAATCATATTTCCTAAAATAGCCAATTAATTAACCGTAATATAGAAAAGCTAATAAAAAGCGAAGACATTTTCCTTTTTAAATATCTTTAGAAAAACATTAAAAGCTTTGCAACGTTGGCAACCCTATGGGAATCGTTATGGATTTAAAAATGAAGGCATCCGAAAATACGACCTTCTTTTTATTAAAGCAATGAAGATAAATCCAATTAGTAAAAAAAAACGTGATCGCATGACAAATTTTGTTTCAACTTTGATCTTTTCACAAAGCATTATACTGTATTCACTGTTTTAATTGGCCGCAGCGACGCGGACGTCGAGTCGGCTTCATGAGTTCTTTTCGACTGAGATAACGGATGTTCTTTTCTGTAGTTTTGTATTTTTTAAGGATCATGCCGCAAGATAATTATACCATGACATATTAACTTTACCGTCGCTATACGTTTTTGAAAATATTATGTTTGTCCGTAAAAATTTAAATCTATTTGACACAAACAGTAGCCGCCATAACCTAATTACTAGAAACAAAGATAAAATTGTTACACCTAGATTCAGGCTAGCGAAAGTCAATAAGTCTTTTCTCGGGAACTGCATTCGCTTTTATAATAAAATCCCATATGAAGTAACTAAGATGTCTTATAATAAATTCAAAGAGCATGTTAAACATAAGTTGATCGACAAGGCCTATTATAAGGTGGCTCATTATATAGAAGACAAGAATACATGGTTGTAGTAGCTTCTCTCTGCACTTGCAGCCCCGTCCACAAGTGATAATTGTATGAAGTTTATGTATATTTGAAACTGTAATTAAATAAATTCAAAAAAAAGAAAGATCCACCAAAAAAAGAAGCCTTGCTGAGTTTCTTGCCGGAGTCTTCTCAGTTCAAGTGTATTCCGAACCGGTAGTCTATTGTAAAACTGTAACTTTTGACATTCATAAGTGCCTTATTAGGGCCTAAACTAAGAGTTTTGATTTTGATAACATTGAGAAAAAAACACCAAATAAAATACTGGATATAACACGTACTTACGTGATACAATTTGTTAAATTATTAATAATATTGGTCGTTTGTGAAGCCTATGCCATCTGTGGAGGGTGTAACAATGCCTTTGAGTTCCCAATAATGTTCGTGTGAACAGAAAATTGGAATGATTGCCTGTTTTATCTTATCTAAACGACTTTACAAAGATTTCTCAGTGTTATTATTTCACATGCGCACGTCGCGGCCAACATGTGAAGTTACACGTATAAGTGAAGCTTATCTCCTAAGCTATTTAGATAACACGAAAATCCTACTTTAAATTCGCTATTCAAATTGTAATAGAAAAATTTTAACATAACATTTTGGGTGTCATATCAAGTCTTATTAAAATACTAGCTGTCCCCCGCGGTTTCACCCGGATAAAAACAAGCATTTGTGGATAATGTAGCTTCCTAATAGTGAATTTTTCGAATCCCACTGGCAGTTCCTGAGATTAGGTAGTTTAAATAAACAAATAAATTTTAACGTTTTAATATAAAATAGTACCTATGTTTTTAGTTTAAATTAGTCCAAGTGTATACTTTTTAACCTCTTTCAAAGGTTCTCAATTCGGGTGTATGTTTTTTTTTATGTTTGTTTACGCATAACTTTTTTGCTTGTGATCCGATTTTAATAATTATTTTTGCGTTGGGTTCTGTATAGCTCCAAGGAGGTCCCATATATGTATATATTTAATTTTATTCTCTTTGAAGGAGGTTTCTATGTTTTTAAAAGTGGATTATCAATGGTTGAGTCGGCCACCTTACTCCTCCATAAATATGATAACTTTTGTACAAACAATATCATCAATATTGTAAGTACTTACGAACACAAAATTAACTACATACATAGACTATAATGGAGGGTTATTTCTAATATCTGTCGGTATTTGATTGAGTTAGTCGCGCGGACGGGCCCACTCTGAATTTAATATCCTGCCGGGGTTAATTTATATTGCTCTTACGCCGGAGATGCTTGTATTAATATTTAAATAATTGCTAAATTATTATTTAGACCCTCACCTTTAGCTATCCTGGAGTTTAACAATTTAATTTTATTGGATATAGTTAATTTGGTTAAATTTGGTAGTGTAGAATAAATAAATACGTCAACGTGCAGGGTCGGACTGGGCGGAACTGAAAGGGCCCGGGTGGGATAAATTATGGATTATTTAGGAAATAAATTGTGTAAATTTGATAGATAGGTATTACATATTGTGATAGTCTATTCATTACCCGGGATTACATAAAATTTCTAACAGTACCAAACATTTATAAATCGGTTGAAGCATTTAGAAGTTAAAATGGAATAATGAAACGGACTAACACCCTTTGAAAAACAAAAAATGGAGTAAACAACAAAATTTTCTTTTCGTAATATGGAAAATCCTATTGTTTTCATAAGTTAATGAACTAAACTTGTCGTTATTTTGCTTATTCATTTTCCAAGTCGCTAAAATAAGCCTTCGAGAAGAGTTCCAGTTTTCAGCATTCATTTTATGTATCTCCAAACAATAGGTATTGTCGAACTTGTTTGCTGTTTCACTTGGCATTGTGGGCGACCTCCAAACGTTGCGTCCTTGAACATTTCTCCCGTTTGGGAACTGGTTTTATTACCTTTCAAATTGCATTTACATTTTAAAATAGCAATCTGCAACGTTTTTAAAACATTTTTGTTAGGTAGCTACCGAGATTTTACCGTCTAACTTAAATGAGATAAAATTTACTTTGCATTTTTATATTTTCAACGTTTGTCTGCGGTTTAAATTGAGACGTTATTAGGGTTGTCGGTAATTAATTTGTTCCTGTTTTTGATAGTTCGTCACTCTCAAGTATCGTTAGTTTGCGAGTGAATTTGAAATCCATTAGTACTGGAATATTGTAAAGGTCAACTCTGTGAAACTAGCGCTACTCGGTGAGGGTAATATTTTTAAATTTTATTAGAGCGAAAGAAGACTGCCTTTTGAAAGGGATTTTCAGCCTCCAAACGGGGCAAACCGCGGGGCGGGCGGGACGAGGGGCGTGGGGCGCCACGGCCCCAGGGCGCCGGCTCCGGCAGTCAGCGTCCGCCGTCTACCGCGACAGCGCGTCGGTGTGCACCTAGCCTTATATCACGGTACGCATCACATACGTTCCTTCATATATCGCGGAGTGATTGTGCTCGCATCCATTACAATGTGTTTATGTGTGAGAATTGCCGTGTTATGTGCCATGTGCTACCAATACATAACGGTTTATGTATTCCGGATAAGTATTCTACGTAGAATATAGGTTCCATACTTGGTCTCGCTAATGAAGCTGTTAATATAATATAATTAACAATTGCAGTTATAACGTTACAGTTGCGTGATTTAGAAACCAATTAACGTCTCTAGCGAAATATATTTCGGTTCTCGAACAGGGTTGCCAACTTTTATTATTTTTGTTCCTGTATTATTTTCGAATGTGCCACTTAATGGTGCTAATGAACTGTTTTAGTTATGGCTCTATTTTAGTGTGGTGCATGGAAATATGGCACTCTATTAGTATTCCTTATGAGATAAGGTCTTAAAGATCTTTTTCCCGTGTCCATTGTATACCAACCATATAGCTATGTGTGTAAGGACCAGGTTGCATTTTCGTGTGGTGCTTGAAAATATGGCACTCTATCAGTATTCCTTAAGACATAAGGTCTTCATAATCTAAGGTCCTCGTAATCATATTAACATTTTGATAGTGTCAATATTTTTTGATTTCGATGTACAATTTCAAATGATTAATTATTATGAGCAGTAATTACAATCGCATTTTAGTTGTTGTTCACCTAAGATAGACAATACCTCAGGGACATTACGAGGGACCTCGTAATCGGAATCGGATATAGACAATCGCCATGCAGGTTGCATTTTCGTGTAGTGCTTGAAAATATGGCACTATCAGTATTCCTTAAGACATCAGGTCTTAAAGATCTATTTCCTGTGTCCATTGCATTAAAATCTAGATTACCAACCATATGGGTGTAAGGACCAGGTTGCTGTTTCCTCTCACTCGCCGGGCTCTCTCTGGGGTATTTCGTAATATCCTGACTTAGGGGCAACTTGCGACCGTAAACGAGCTAGATTCACTTTCCTATCTCGTATAGTGTACTCGTAGCTTTATTATAAATAAATAAATAATATAAATATCGTGGGACATTCTTCACACACGGTTATCTGATCCCAAACTAAGCAGAGCTTGTACTATGGAAACCAGATAACTGATATACTACATATACTACTTTTTTTTTGTAAATACATATTTATACAGATAATTACACTCAGACTCAGGACAAAAAGACATGTTCATGCACACAAATGTTTGTCCTGGATGGGAATCGAACCCACGACCTGCGGCGCGATAGGTAGTGTCTTAACCAACTGCGCCAACTGGCCTGTCAAATGCACTATGATTAATTTAACCCTAAATCTGTTCATACTATAATAATCTTAACTGTCAAGATAGCATGTCTTTTTGCTTAGACTCGAAAGTTTTCAGATTTGCTTTGTACAGGCCTCTGAAATTAATGTCAACAATTTTAATTAAACTTTGAGTTTGACAATTAAAACTTTTTTATTTTCAAGTCACGAACGCTTTGCGGTTGTTTTTTTGTTTGTTCGTTAAAATGTCTGTCACAAAGACACGATTTTCAATCCAATAACCTTATCAATGCTGCAATAATCTGGAAATTATTTTAAGCTTCAAAACTTTTTATGTCTGCTAAAAAAGTGCATTTAATAATATTTGGTTAAAAATTAAAAAAGAAACTATTGACGTTAGTTACTTACGTGATGTTTACAATAAAATTATTAGTATTTTTGAAATTTTGAAAGTTTAGGTACTACTTAAGAAGTAATTCGGTGTAACAAGGAGCATTTACATGTTATATCGAACAGATATACATCAGGCAGTCATGTAAAAATCCGGAATTATGTAACAATTGTGCGTTTTATTTCGGATACTTAATCAAATTCGATATGATCGACAACCCTAATTTTAATCAGACATTATTAAGCTTGTAAAAATTAGGTGGGATGGTGATAGGCGCAGCCCGGTACGAGATTCGACCCCGCTACCCTGCTAACTGCGTGCCACACTTGGCAACTATACAAATAAAAAACTGATTGACATTTTAATAGAAACTTCAAGGAATTCAATTCTAAATTCTTTTATTTGATTCTATTTACTTTTCGTAGAATGATAGGTACTTTGATTTGGCAAGTACCTACCTATTGTATTTTTAACAAGCTTTTGTTAGGCTTTGTTGGAAAAGTTAATAGGAGTAGTAGAATAATATGTACGCGTAGCTTTTTGGTACCTAATGGAAAGAATTAATTCTTTTGATTCTTTAAAAGTACGTTTGTTTGTATCATCATTTTGATGTCACATTTCACTTCATGAAGTTTAATAAAAAGGCGTTTTTTAAAATAATTGTTATCTCCTTATCAAGACCTTTCTGCAGCCTTTGGAACTCAAAACATATTTGGATATAGATACCTACTTTAAAAAAAACACGAAACATACCACTTGATTCACTTTTAAAAGCATTTTTTCTCTTTGTCCATTTGAAATTAAAAATATCCAATTCTAAACCACATAGACGAATTCATTTTTCAATTCAATGAAAAGTAAATAGTACCTACATTTCTTTAAATGTTTTTTTACGAGTTGCACTAGCTTGATTTCACCTCCAATGTGCTGGGCGGTAATTTTACGATATGACAGAGCATTCGTTTTATAGTTCACCTTCGTCAACATCTACCCTGAACACGGAGATTGTGGTCAAACCAAAAAAGTTTAAAAAAGATTTTCATTGACCTATTGTATTTGCTTGTTCTAAAGGCCTACAAAATAACCATTAGGTCTGATCCGATTTGAAACAAACAGTCGAGACACGTCTTGGGCATAAACAGTGTTAGTGTAAAGCAGGTTTGAGCAATCTGTATTGTATACAAATCTCATCTTCAAATGTAGGTATTAGACATGACATTATGACGTAATGAGACATGACATGACGTGCGTAGTGGAGTGACGTTAATGTTAATCAGTTAACTGTCAAACACTCTAAATGTTATAGGTATCATACCTACTTGTTGTACAATATCAGATGTTACATGTGTAGTGTAATATAATTAAATTGCTACTTATAAAGAACATAAGGACAAAGTGTCTTCCCCTTAATAGAGACTAAGAAAAGTGGTGGACACATTCTTAGTGAATTTAGAAGTTTAAGTTAAAAATAAATTACTTATTAGCCTTATATTAAGGCTAGATTGTAATAATAACAGGGAACACCACCTAATGTGTAGCCTGAGATAAAAAAAAAAAATATGTTACAGGTCCTTTAGAATAGAATAGAATAGAATAGTTTATTTGCTATAAATGTGGTTTACAAGGTCTTACAGTATCTATACATAATCAAAGTTCAGCACAAATAGCTTTAAAAAAAAGCATGCAAATACATAATAATATTATAATATGAAAACATTATTTATTTATTATTATAAAGAAAGAATAGGGAATCATGTCACTTACTAAATATCAAAATTAAAATCCATATCAAAATTAATGTCTATGATCTCGTACATACATGTCATTTAGTCAACGAACAAAGCAAATAACAAACAAACACAAAAAGTCCGAAAGAGTTATATAAGTCTTGTGAAAAATAATAACTTTTTTTTCAACTAAGCCTTATAAATTGATAGACTTTAACGTACCTACGTTTTGGAAGATTTTGCTATGAAGATCTGGTAATTGACTCTATATATCTGAAATTTAATGAGATAACTTTGTCATAATTAAAGATATCGTTGTTATGTCGGGGTCAAAACGAATTTGATTGAATACTAATAAAACTGACGCAAACATATAACTTTTTCAGCATTTACAGTGAAATAATATCAATGTCGTTACAACATTAGAAAACTAAAAAACCAGGACTAGTGCGGTCTGACTCGCGCACCAAGGGTTCCGTAAAGATAATGTCATTTGTTACTTTAAATACTACAGATTTATTATAGGTTTTCCTGTAATGTAAAGGCAAATATTTTTTTAAATTGAGTCCACTAGTTTCGGAGCAAATTGGCTGTGGCAGGCTGACAGACAGATAGACACACGAGTGATCTTATAACGGTTCCGTCTTTTCCTTTAGAGTTGACTGAACCCTAAAAATAACAAATTCTTCAGAGAAATAACCTAATCATAATGTTATGTACATAAGTTATATGTAAAGTTAACATTAACATAATAACGAATAAATTAACATATATGTAAGTCGCTAGATCTAGCTTAGTACATTAGGATTATGAACTTAGATAATATGAATTTCTGATTGTGAAATGGTAATTACATGGCTAAGATGCGGTAACACAATTTTAATGTATGCAGCTTAATTAAACAGCTTTTAGGCTAGATTTGTTTGGACGGTGACAAATAGTACCATATTAACATGAGAAGTGTCTTTTATGAATAGGGATGACTTAAAAAATCGAATTAGTTCGTCAGTTAGATTACCAAAAAATATTGGACACAAAAATTTTCTTTAGTTATGATAACAAAAAGTAACGATGATAAGTTTTCGCGTGACGTCACGTGTTAGTGCACTACTTACTGAGATATGACGTCACAAGCCCTATCGCCTTATCTTTGTAATTTTTTATTGATTTGATAAAATAAAAAATACGTATCCTATATTTTTAATAACCTAACCGACGGACTAAACAATTAAGGTACCTTAAAATTATACTTTTTAAATAAAAGAAAAATGCGAGTATTATATAAAATACATAATATTCATTTTGAGCCATTCACAAAGAAACAAAGAAGGTACGTCAATTAATAACAAAAGACTCATCAGAATTAGACCACCCTATTCGGGCGCATTGAGTTCGTCCTCTTCCGTTTTTTTTCTTTTTGTCTTTCGAAAATTCTGTAGGTATAATCTAAATACAAAATCCTATGAATATTATAAATGTGAAAGTTTTTATGGATGTGAAATTGTGAGGATGTTTGTTACACTTTCACGCAAAAACTACTGAACGGTTTTGGATGAAACTTGGCACATATATAGATAATATCCACACGGAAAAAAAAGATTTTGCGACTTATTTGCGCCAAGACCATAAATATTCTTAAAAATATCAACTGATTCTAAGAGAGTTTTGTTTTCAATCGAAATATGATTCTTACTTAAAAAAAATGATTCTCTAAACTGAAGGAGAAAAAAATTATTTATATTAAAATTATGTATCTTAGGTCAAGAACCCAGGTTTTTTGTTCTGATGAAATTAGTTTACATTCCATTTAAGACATCGAAAACTCTTGTTTTGATCAATCTTTGTAATCCACATGAGATATTTAATCGTCTATACTCAAAAGTGAGCTTGTATCATTAGAAATAAAAGAAATCTTTTTCTGTGACAATATATTATCAATTCAATATTAGATAGTAGTCTTGACAAAATATACAACAAGTTTGTATCCAAATTGAAGATATATTTATTACGAAACAATTATCTTTAAGTAAAATTTCCAAAAAATCAGATGAATATGAAGCTGCATAATTTTATAATAAGAGTGTTCTCTTTTTAATCAACTTTAAATTGTTTACATGAAGATAAAACAATTCTCATAGATCGTTGTAAATATCTCATGCCGGCCGCCATCACCGTATTTACTGTCGCACCGCGCCGGTCTTGACACATGCGCGTCCATCGAGTTCCGAAGCCAAAGTTTTGGTTTTTTTAAATTTGTTTTACTTTCATAAGTCTTGGTGAGTGTGTTGTACATTAATGGAGAAATTACTCAAAACCTGGTAAATGCCAGCTGAAGTTAGAGCTATCTTGGTTCTCATCAGGGACGGCCGTCCCTGGTGCCTGAAGTACAAAAGAATTCCAGGAACTGGATGCCATGGGGCATTTTAAGTAAGTGTGTTTTTTAGATTTTTGCGTGTATAAGTAGTATAAGGATATTTACCTACTGTTACTATCTTTAACGGATTAATACTAATGCCTGGCTAACTCACTTCTATATATAGTGCCGAGGGTACCTAGAGGGAGGCACCTAATAAATAATTATCTAATTAACAAATAAGTACCTACTTTAGGTACCTACTTAAAGCTGTTTATGACCATAGTGGCAGCAGATATGTGTGAGATTTATTTAAATCCTAACTATTGGTTTAAACTTACAGTAAATTGGATTCAGACGAACCACATAGGTTCTCTCATGGAAGACAATTTGAAAGAACTCAGACTATTGCTGGGTGTGCGTATTGACTTGAAGATAGACTGGTAAATATAAAACTTTATATTTTCTACAACTGATCATTAGTTTTATGCCCAATATCCTTTGAAATTGATTTAAATTGAATAAACAACTGGATACTACTTAGGAAAACCACTGGATATTAGCAAGATTACCTACCTAATTATTTTTATTTTCAGGCTATAGTGGAGGAGGAGGAAATGCATAATTAGTTAGATGTTTAACACAAGCTTGTCTGATGTCTTCATGCCAAGACTTTGACTTCAAACTCATCTAGAGACTTCACCATGTGGAAAAAGCATTTTACAATTATATAGCAGTAATGGATTATTTATATAACCAAACGCAGAAACTGCTTAAATAACATCTGGTTACAAGTAAGCATTTACAATTTATACAGTTATTCATTTTAGTTATTATATCCCATTTTATTGTAGGTATATGTGTATGATAGATAGTACACACTAAATATATAAAATTAAAAGGTGACTGACTGACTGATCTATCAATACACAGTTCAAACCTCGAGCTGAAATTTGGCATACAGATAATGAAGGCATCCGCTAAACTATACCTACTCTTCACTTCGTAAATTCATAAGATGTATAGGTATAGCTAGTACAATATAATAGTACATTTATTATTAATGAAATAGTAAAGGTAATGAGAGCTACCTTTTTTTTTCAGGTGTTTGACATATGAAGATTATACTTTTATATCTGGAATGATAATAATTAATACTCTCCCCTCAAGAGTCCGCAATTAGTACCTACTTCACCCAACCAATAAAAAAAAGTAATACCTGGTGATAGTGGGCAAATCTATCACAGCAAAAGGAATGGTACAGTGAATGGTAGGTACCTAATTTTTTTTGAAAGGACTAAGTTGGTAGCCTCAGATGGTTGCAACAACCTTACCGGACAAAACCAACCAAGATTATTTTTTTGAAATTTAATAATATCTTGGGATATTATAACACATGGCTATCTGTTCACAAACAGTAGAGTCTTTATTATGGAAACCAGTTAACTGGATATACTAAATTATTTTTACATAATATTCTAAGAATTATTTATATGTAGGTATAGATACAACACATTGAAACATAGCAACTATTATAACATATATGAAATATTAATTTAAAATAAAACTACAATATCTATCTTATATACATTACAGAGTAACTATAAATAATAAACCATAATACCTTCCTATTTTTTTAATTTCATTTTTAATTTTCTTTTCAACTAGATACTACTGCAGAAGGAAAACAGGAAGACCTTGATTGGCTAAAAGAAAAGAACCCTGGGAGGAAGTTATTGCAAAATAGAAAGCTACTGCTCAATATTGTTAGCAAGGCGTCCTGTATCCCATTATTTCACTACTTTGCTTATAAAAAAAGAAATATTAAGTTGAGTGAAAAATTAAACGCCAGTTCATTTTGCAAGGAGATCGGTTTTCTTATCGTTCATAATTTTTTTTTAAAGTAAATATTTGCAAACAAAATGTAATTACTTGAATATGTTTTATGTGGGTAGATATATATTTTATTTTGGCTAAGTCTAAGTTTTCAACCTTGTATAGTCAAAATTTTCTTGAGCATATGTAATTTTATTCTGTACATATTGATTTTATTTTTTTGAGTACGACTACACCCTACAAATGTCATTATTATTATTTAAAGATTTTAAATACTTGGGTCAATAATGAAAACTGAAATTAACTCATGATTTTGTACGTTATTTTGGACCTCTTAGCGTTAAAATATTGCGTGGTTGTTTTTTTTTTATGGTACGTCTTTGGTTGCAGTTTTAATAACTAACTTACAAAACGCGTAATATTTTTTAAAAGTCCGACTTACAATTTTAACGCTGAAAGGTCCAAAATGGCATAAAGGATCCATGTTTTCAGTTTTCGTTAGATGCTCGATGCCACTTACACCCAAGTATTTAAAATCTTTAAATAATAATAATGCCATGTGTAGGTTGTAGTTATTATTTATGGTGTATTCAATAAATAATGATTCTCAAATTTAAAATGTCGTGGTTTTTATTGAAACGAACCAAACTCTTCCATACAAACAATCCTGGCTTCCATTAAAAAAAGCAAAACTATTTTAGTATTAAACGAAGCTATCAATGCATTAAATAAAAATAGTTTACTACTTTGATCCAAAATACCATCAATTTTACCATCAATGATAGTAATAATTTGGATCAAATTTTCTTAAATTTTTACTCAAAAGATTTAATATTTGGAACCCTTTAGTTCAAAGTGTTTGTTTTTTCTTCGTAATACGATAATTACCTTGAACTAAGCATCTACTATTCTATATCGAAGACAACTCGATTCTTAGTCAAAAATCAAATAATTTCAATGAAGAACATGTATGTTTTATAATAAAATACAAAATATCTTGATCTAAATAAACGATTGTCTTAAATCCAAGACAAACTGTTGTCTTAAATTAAGTGAACTCTATTATTTAAATTCAATAACAATACAAAGGCTTCAGTGAAGAAAACTCGATTTCTTAAAATAAAATAATATTTTATTAAAATAAATAGTTCGTATTCCTTTGGATTAAACGTATATCAGTTTAACACAAGGTTATATTTTTAAGAACACCGAATACTGAATTTAAGAGAAATGAAGCGTTTGAATATATATGAATTAATATTTTCTTGGCATAACGCATTTTCGTTTATTTGAAGAAATCGTTTTTTACCGTGCAGGAATAACACTTGGGAACGCGGGTGAAACTGTAGAGCGGAAACTAGTACGTAAAAAAGCATGGTCGTTTAAAATCACTTGGAACCAAAAAGTGCACTCAAAACAGTTAATAATCAGTTTACACAAAATCGAAATTCGTCATTCGAAAAGGGCTTACGCCCTTAGAGATTACCTAGGCCAGAATGAATAACCTTCTTCTAGGTAAGCGTACTCCATCTTCTTAGGCCTCGTCATCGTCCTTTATGAGCAGGTCAGCGACCCACGAATGTAAACCCATTTATTATAAAAAATAATAATAATAGACGAGCAGATAACTGACAGTTGTATAACATTTCAAATTTTCCAAAAAGTCCATAAAACCTGACATAATCTAAATGACTGCGTGACTGATTTGATTTATTTACATGACTTTGTACTTTACTAGAACTGAAAATATAATTTGACATAATACTCGTACATTGTTCAAGTTGTGACACTGGCAAAGTACACAATCCGTGTGATGCTAAAAGGAAAAAAAATCCCATTAGTCTAGGGGTTACTGTCATTTCAAGTATTGCCAAATACAGCAGATACAACGCCATGTGAAGTGTCGGCATTATATTTTTTATGAAAGGGTATTATAGTAGGCCGAAAGAGCATTGATATATTACTTAATATTATAAAAGCGAAAGTTTGTGAGTATGGATGTATGTTTGTTACTCTTTCACGTAAAAACTACTCAACGGATTTGGATGAAACTTGGCACATAGATAGATAATACCCTGGAATAACATGTAGGCTACTTTTTATCCCGGGAAAACATAAGATCCCTCGGGTACGCGGAAGCTAGTACCTTAATACAGGTCATGAAAAAATATTATTAGAGTAGAAAACAACACGAACATAAAAAAGAACAAATTACGAGTACTATAAATAAGTCTGAGTATCTATTAGATTATCTTAGTACATTAAAATAGCTATTTGGCTTCAATACTACGAGTGCGAGTGAAGGCTTTTACCAAAGATTTGCGCTGAACTTCGAATTGTTGTAGCTTCATAATGGTAATCTTAAGGCTCCTGAAGTGGTAGGATTATTGATAACTAGCTTCCCGCCCCGCGTGAACGCCTATTGGTATTGGTATGGTAATTGGTTATTTTGTTCTTTATTGAAATATAGTTTTATTTTGATAAAAACAAACGGCGAGGTAATACTGCCAGCCTTCGGGGCACTTTGCCTACGGGCAGCAACCTGAATTCGATGTACCATTTATAATTATTGAATTAGTTAATGTATAGCCTGTTGGGCGTCGCCACCATTTAATACAGCTTTAATAGATTTCCCTTTATAGTGGACAACCGTGTGACGGACGGCATTTAGCCGCTTTAATTTCTGGGAACTTATTTTGAAAAATTCATGTGGAAAAACAAAGTTAACTAGCTAGCTCCCAGTGACCATCAGTAGAAGCTATCAGTGACCTCCGCTGTCAGATGGCCGACGCCCAATAGGCTAATAAGTAATTAATATTTTGTTTTATTTATATATTGTCATATTAGTTTATTTTACAGTGTATTAATTTATTTGAATCTCATTTATTGTAAATAATTGTGAACAAATACACATTGCAATATCAATAACACGCATAATTTACATTAAATGTGTTATTTATATTATTATGAATTATTTTAATAAAACTATTGATCCTGTAAGGAATATACCTACTTATATAATTACATAAAAATATCAAATATGAGGAAATCATAGCACGTTGATAGGGTTCTTTGTAGTACCCGCCTGGCTGGCTACCACCTTCAAGTTGAAAATCTGTCGCCAAGCACCTTTCGGTGTGTTCCGACAGCGCACTTGAGAGCCAGTTCCCTTCTAGGCTTTGTGTGCTTACTACTATCGGCCACAACATCACTGACCACGGTGAGATTGTGGTCAAACACAGGCCTATACATAGTAAAAAAATAACACAAATATTCTCAAATTTAATTCTTTGAAACATACTAAATCCAGCATACTCCAGTATGCTCGCAAACCGAAACTCTTTCTTACCTACATTAATAATGCAATATGTCTTTTAACGATATTGAATCCCTATGTTTACCTACCTTTACACCGTAACAAGGTTACACTTGTATTCTGTAGTGGGTCCATACATAATTGAGCGGAGTGGATTGGACCCGCCGTACGGCCCCTACGTCACGCCGGGGACGCCCGAACTCGTCCGAACAACCCCGGTGTCAATATCTTATAACTCTGTACCATTTTACCTTTACACGAACTAGGTTAGGTAATTGCGTTTGCCTATCTTTGTTTTAGTATGGCCGTCTAATCCGGTAGGTAAATAATTTTCATCGGTAAGTGTTATTGTATGGAGAGGGGTAGTTTGGGGCGTTGTATGTAGTTGTGTGGTAACTAAGGCTGAGATCTATAGTGTGTTTAGTATTTACATAGGGTATAAACTTACGTAATAAAGTAAATATTTGTGTGTTTTAATTTGTAGGCAAGTTTTTGGTAAGTCGTCTATTAGGTGCACTTAGGCTTTGCTTAGCACACACTTAGAAAGATTCGAAGATTGCATTTTAAATACCGTCTTTGTACGGTAAAGTCTGAGCAAAGTCTAAGTACGCTCTATAGATCTAAGCCTAAGAACATACTAACTACCGCAAAGGGTGAAAAGTTTGCATTATTTGTAGCACGTGCGTAGACACTGCGTAGACTTTCGTAGCAGCCTCTACGACGTAGCAACTTAAGGTTATAGTACATACACCTACAACACTTATGTGTGTTGAATTTAATAACGATGAATATATATTCAACATAAAATATTAATGGGTTTCTTAAGGAGTTCATTATATGTCTTTATTGAATAAAAAATCCAATTTAATTTAACTTATTATCATCCTATTATAATAATTTTGAATAATTACATTACAGTAATCAAATTCTAGCAGCAGGTACAAGGTGACTGGTTCTAATAATTCATCTGATATACATAATTCATGAATTATCAGGTACATTACATTAGATTATGTATGTACGTCTTTGAACGCTGCTCATTGCATATCTTTTGATGTTTCTATGTATACATATTTATGTAGCCATATTGAAATGTTGAAAAAATCATATAGCTACATATATTAAGTATACAAATAAATATAATTGAAGTGTCTGTTTGTACTGTCAAAGTAACAGCTTTTTACTAAATGCATATGAAAGTATGTAACAAGAAAAGAAAAGTTAATTTCTTAAAAATTATATAGCATTACTTTCCAAAAACTGATCATTTTAAGCGTCATGATGAGATAGATCAATAATACAGGCCGTGTTTTTTACACTGCTATTACCTTGAAAAATTCAGTAGGTATATAAGAATAGAAGAAATTACTAAGGCTATCTTTTATTTTAGAAAGGAATTGGGGCTCCTCGCAATTGCAAATTTAAATATCCGCAACGCGACTGAAACAGCGAGGGACAATTAGTCATTCTTTTAATAGTGGCAAACAAGTATGGATGCAAGCCTTTCGAGCTCGCTGGCACGCTTTCTCGGGACGAACGTTGCGGACGCGATAAATCCTACAGCGGACACTTTTTCTACTCCTCACACCCCCTTCAGCATAAGAAGGGGGAGGGAGACGGGGAGGTGCGCCACTTGTTTGTCGCCGCCTCACGTTTTTGATTTAACTTTTTGTAAAGGATCCGCGGGTCGCGTAAGGGCAACTTATTGCGTCGATAATCTCAGCGCATAAATCTGAGAGGTACGTTCGCGCTCCGACAGATGTATATCCTTATTTCTCTCGCCGACCCGGACCGGAACGATGTAAATCACCGGAGTCGAACTGTTACATAATATACATCTAAAATATAAGATTTTATTGATTCAATGTTATATTCAATACCTTATTATCGGCTCGTAAAAATGTAAATCCGCGATCGTTGAGGGGGGTCACCATACAGGAATTAAATAAGGAAATAGCTCGAATCACTTCGCAGAGTGCACGGCTGGTTGAGCCACGGGTTGATTAAAAAATATCCGGCAACACGGTCCGGTTCGGATCCGGCATTATTTTGCATAAAAAACTCTCAAATAAAATATGGCGGGCCCGCATTCATTGAATATTCAGCCGGAGCTACGCCGGATTAAAATAATATTTTATGAGTGGGCCAGGAAATTAAATCTTTCTATTGTTTTTTGTCACCTAAACGTTGAACAATGAGTGCTAAGATAAAATGTACCTAATCGATTGTGTTTAATGAGACGAAACTTTGTGAGCCCCCGTTTGTTTCGTCTTCTAAAGATTTTTTCCACTTCGGACCTCTTTTGTTTTTGATTTCAATACTTAGGTACTTTCATAGAGAAAGTTTCAAAATTTTAATAAAAAAAACTTTTTAATGCATACATTTTAATTCAAAAGCTTAATTTTATGCGAACAACACATCCATCATAAATGCTTTTAACAATAAAATATTAGATATTCAACCCATTAAACTACAACTATTATGAGCAATTAATATCGTTATTGTAGTTACAAATAAATTTAATAGTCCATATCATAATACATCAAATGGTACATGAAAATCAAATTAACCCGCGCGTTAATCGGGCCGCCTGTCCTCCATTTTGTATCGGTAGTGTGTTAATCCTTGATTAATGTTTGAGTGCTTAATCTAAGCTTAGTGAAACATGGGCAGTGTTCACTTGCCGGTGGTGGAGAGTTCGGGTGAACTGCGTACCCAGGACTGCCGAGGTCAATAATCGAGCGCGGGTGATGGCGCCGCGCCGCGTCGCGCCGCGTGCCTCTCCTAAATCCGCGGTTTTAAAAGCGGGAGCGGTTCGAAAATACCAATCACTTGAAGTACATGCAGTTTCTGGAATACTATATATAGTTAAGAAACGCGCGTCCGCAAATGGGGGCTATGTTTTGAGTGTAAGTTTATGCGACAAGCGTGTTTTCAAAACCAAGATTATGTCTAAATATGTATGCGTAATTATTATTATGTTTGCACTATTAGGATATGTAAAATTATGCCACACTAAATTATGACATTATATTTTATGCGTATCGATAGAGAACCTACAGTCGATTGTAACTTTCGACGTCCATAAGTGCCTAGTGTAAAATTGATGTGAAGTGAATGTTGAAATTTTGGTTTTCAATTGGTTTTAATTTATGTGTATTCAAACATTTGTTGACAAAAAAAAAATTAATGAACAAATAGGGAAAGTGTAAATTGATCACAAAGAATTACACTTGCGTCTCGTTGACGCCTTGCGGGTTGCGGGTGACAAAGAGATTCCTTTTCTCGCTTCCAAGATAAGTAGGTATTATAAGTATTACGATTTGAGGAAATGCACCCAACAGTTTTGGCGCGGTGCCAAATGGACACAGAATTTTTGATGTATAAGTTTGTAGTCGGTTTGAGAAAGTTATTTTTTATTTCGTAACTTTTTAAAATCTACCGCAACTAACCGTTATATAAGTTGCGCTTAATGTTCTGAAAGTAATACTTTCTTAACTTTATTTAGTGTTTTGTGTTGAGTAAGTACTACACACATAAAAAGGATTTCTTCATTTAAGATATTTTAACTTCCACGAAGTTAGTTTGCATTGAACTAAGATAATGGCGATTTCATATATAGGGAAACTAATATTTTCTTGTAGAAAGAAAAAAAAACTTTTGGATTAATATTCATAATTCAAGAAATCAAATGTCAATTGTTTTGTGACAAGAAAATTGACATTTGATCCATGACAATGTATCTTCCACCAAAGAGATTTAGTTTTCTAGTTCTAATGAATTTGAAGTTCTTAATCCAAAAGTACTTATAACTTGTTCATTCAAGAAAATGCAGAATCAATGTAAGAGATTATATTCTTAGTTCAATATGATAAAAATGTATAACAAAACAGAACGATCTTGTTTTGAAAATGGTTTTACTTGGATTTTGAAAGTGATACATATCTTAAGATTTTTTTATCTTCACATGATATAAAACATTCTCCGTTTAATTTGTTATTATATTATAATAACAAATAAAAGCCTTGCATAGAGAAATAATAGATTCTTTCAAGATTTCATCATTTTTGTGTAAGTTTCTGAAATCTTTTGCAGAAATAAAATATTCTCATTGTAAAATTATTTGTCCTACCAACAAAAAGGGTTTTCTCATTATGAGATAAATTTTACTTGTGGCAAAACGTAACGATTTTTTACTAAACCGTAACTATCTTGGATGTAGTAATGTTACTTTCTTCTGAGAATTAAAGGGTTTTTATTATATCGTAATTATCTTGGATGTAGTAAAGTTACTTTGTTCTGAAAAATAAAGATCTCCTTTCAATAAATTGTTTCTCATTGTGAGATTTTTGGCATGCTTGTATAGGTAGATATATATTTGCTTAGTCTGAATTTAAGATTATATTAGTGTAAAAACCATAATTTATTTGCCATAATGTAGGTATTCGTGAAAATAAAAAATAAATCTTTTTTTTTTCTTTCGTACACATCTAAAAAATGTTATAAATTTTCACGAATACATTATGGTTTTTACACTCATATAATCTTAAATTTAGACTAAGCAAATATATTTCTACCTATACAAGCATGCCAAAAATCTCACAATGAGAAACAAATTATTGAATGGAGACCTTAATCAAAACAAGGTAACTTTACTACTTACATCCTAGATAATTACTATATAATAAAAACCCTTTTAGTCCCAGTACAAAGTACCCTTACTACATCTAAGAAAGATACAATTTACTTTCTTTTTACTTCACACAATTTTTTCGATCAAAATGAAAAACAGGTTTGAATATAATGCAATCTATATTAATAGCTGGCTGTACACACGAATAACATCATATTATTCAAGTAATAAAGACAT
Organism: Tethea ocularis; assembly: GCA_963555595.1. Lineage (NCBI taxonomy): Eukaryota > Metazoa > Arthropoda > Insecta > Lepidoptera > Drepanidae > Tethea > Tethea ocularis. The sequence goes on from OY741958.1 coordinate 14,220,565, forward strand.
ATCTCACATAATGTTATTAATTTACACATAATTAAAAAAAAATAGGAGAAACTGATTTTAAATTCTCATATAACACTTACAACAGTCAATAATATTGATTAATTACAAAATTAAAAATTAAAATAATAGCCTAATAACTATCTAAAACTAAAACGATAATTTAGATACTTTTAACATTATTCTTTAAAAGTTGGCATGCTTATGTCGACTTACCTACAGTAAATATGACTAACATTATAAAACTGTCAGTACAGTATAATTAATAATAGGTCATTGAATTATCAACACATGCAAATTCCCTTGTAAAATTATATTGAACATTTAACTTGTTTGCTTGCAGAGGCCTTCAGCTTTTGTTCTTCTATTTGTGTATAGGAATATCACCAGGATTCTAAAAATAAGACAAATGTATTAGAACGTTGATTGATCAGATCGTAGCGATATTATAGAAATGACACCTAGATTAATGTATGACAGATAAAAGAGGTGGATGAATGCATATGTATTGTAATGAAATGATCATATTCTAAAATAAATAAAATACTTTAGGGATGTACTAGGTACGAGTACCTACTGTATGTATCTAAATGTATAATTTCCAAACCGGTCCAGGCGTCTTTGAGTGATCGGGGATCGAACATGAAAACAAAAGAATATGAATGATTCCAACGAATTGAGAACCTCGTAATTTTTTGAAGTCGGTTAAAAATAAACTTATTGACTTACTTTCACTGTCCAATTTTTCTAAGCCTTGCACAATGCTGAGCAGATTTTCGTTTACAGGTTTTCTTAATAAACTTCTTTAAATAACCTGTAAAAAGTTGTTCGTTGCGTGGGACAGCAACGCACAAGCTTTTACTGCGAGGGACACCTTGTCCATTGCAATTTATATTGGCCCTAAACTGCCTCTGCGCGCACAAATGATGTTGCTTGTTATCACTCTCTACTATAGGCTTCTGCTTGCAGAACTTCTTCTTGCATCTTGCTTTCAAGATGTGCACCAACGGCCGGCCGGTCACGGAAAGAATGGACATGGTGGCCGCTCGCTGGTTGCGCGGTATTGTCTTGACAAAAACATATTTTGTCTGCCGTAAACCGTAATTCCTTTAATCTAGAAAATGTATCTTACTATAAGTTATTTCGTTCAATGATATGAAGCAATAGGAATTGTTAAGTTAAGACAACATTGTTTATTCCAATTAACATACTATAAAACTACAATGAAAGAAGACTATCTTAATTTAAGATATAATTACTTTGGAACTTAATAAAATAATATTTTCTTGCTTAAATAACATAATTCTTCATTTGAAGAAAATTTATTAGATTAAATTGTTTAAAAATGTTGAAATAAGATTTTTTTTTGTTTTTAAACTAAAACTTTGTATATTTGCTTTGAAACAAGTTTTCTTTAAATGTCAAGTAAAATATTTTATTGTACAAAGAATAATATTTTCTTGGAGAAAATATATATGACTTGAACAGAAACACATTCTCTTGATATTAAGAAATATTTCAAGACATATTTTATTCTTAATTGGAGAAATCCTTTTTATCTGTGTAAGTATTCTATTGATAGATACTTTATAAACATTGCTTAAAACTAACCTACTTTTAACTTAAACTATTTTAACTTCTAGTAAACTTATGTGATAGCAACTAATTAAAACTTCTTTTGCACATTTTTTATAGACTTATAGTCTTTAAGCATATGGCCTACTTAGTGGTACCTATGTGGTTACCATAGGTTGTCTATAGCGCAGCAACAGCCTTCAAATGCCGTTTTTTGCCATTTTCACTAACAGATCCTGAGATTTGGTGACAATGGGCAAAATGGACAAACCACCTCAGATTACTCAATCGCGTAACAAACATACAAAAAAAACACAGTCGAATTGAGAACCTCCTCTTTTTTAGAAGTCCGTAAAAAAGTGTAATTTAGCCTTGTGTAGATCCGCTATCCGCTGTTCCCGTGGCCGCATGGCCGCCCGCGCGGCGCTAATATCCGCAAACAGGTCACGATCAGCCCTCGATACACAGATTAGCCGATCCTTTGCCTACTATCGGCCGTAATACACATAATTAGGTGCTCTGTGTTCAACACGTCACGTTGCGTAATCACTTCCGCTTCCTGGAATCTCGTTGTCATGTGAGGCTTGCCGGGATTCCGTTACTTACCTATTTGACACTCGTGTTTATACTTATTTGGAGTTTGAATATAAGATACTAGCTGTTCCCCGCGGTTTCACTCGCGTTCACGGGATAAAAAGTAGCCTTCGGGGATAATGTAGCTTCTTACTGGCGAAAGAATTTTTCGAATCGGAGATTAGCGCGTTCAAACAAACAGACTGTTCAGATTTATTATTAGTATAGATATACTAGCAGAAGGCATCGTTCCCAGAATACTGGCGGCATTGCCACATTGGATCGCAATGCTGATTCTCTGATCAAAGTATACGCATACTGGTCCCTGGTGGTGGTTTAATTATTTTTGAATAACTACATTAGTTACTTTGAGTTGTAAGGTTTCAACTATACCTAAGAAGTAATAGTAAATGGTGCCGATTCTGTTGTTTACAAACTAAATAAATTTAATCTCACTATATCTCTTTCTAATAGTAAATATAAGAAAGGGATGCAAGATATTTTAGTCCTGTCAGTTTAATCCGATCACACATTTCAACGTGAATTTAAGCGCGATCTTTATTGGTCACGACTATTTACCCGTACATTACGACGGCATGGATTAAACTGACAGCATTATAATAATAATAAATTTATTTATTCAGGTAATTTGCACCCATTAATTATAAACAGAATCACACAAATCAAGACACTCTCGATGCTGTTGGAGGCGCGCGATCTTTTTTCAATAAGGTTAAAATGAAAGAGAGGTGACTTGTCTAATATTAGTTAAGTTCGTAAACAACAGAATCGGCACCACTGTAAAACTATTTTAACTAAATTACATTATTATTTAGTCTGAAAATTTTAAGTAGCTGTTACTCCCAGTTAAGTTAAAACGTTCACTTAAAACTTGGGAACCCTCCCTTCGCATTTTAACACGTCAATGCCTCCCTAAACTATATTATCCTATAATTTAACAATTTCACGAACAACTTTTAATAAAGTTTATTCAAAGTTCAGTGAATGAGAGTGATTTGAATATAAAATTCAACATTTTATCACAAGTCTCTTTAACTCAAAAAACTTGGCAATTTGACGATTTCTTGGTTATTCTAACTGCGTGACGTCATATTGAAGGCTTTACTGCTAAGTGGCAAGACTTATAATCCTATGTTCCAAAGTTCACCGACTAGAAAAAGCCCGATAAATTGTAATCGGGCGTTTACTATGTATCTTTGTAGGAAAAAATCATCGTAAACGCCCAATTATAATTTATCGGACCGTTTTCTTGTTGGTAAACATCGACATAAGTACCGAGTCGTGCAAATAGAACATTCAACTTTCACAAATAGAAGTATGGTCCTTTTTTGCATACAACAAAGGTCTATTTCTATCCGGGCTTACGTTTCATTTGTTAACTGCTACAAGAGTGGAATGGTATTGAGTACGTCGGAATTTCAATATCCTAGTGATGGCAGCCAGTTCTCTCCTCGCTCGGATCAAATAAATACGAGTACCTACGTCAACTATTTAGGTTACTTACCTATCTTTCATTCTAATGTCTTTGGAAATGCATGTGACTTTTACATTTACTGTGATTGATAAAAGAAGCGAATTTATCTTACGTATTTTTTCTGTTAAATGGCCTGATTGATTGATCGATTGATTGAGATATCTTTAATTTTAAATGACTGGTCAAAAGACTATGAAATTGGGGTATTCTTTCTGTAATATAGAAGTAAGTATATAGAAATGATCTTACGAAAATAGGGGATTTAAGGTCATGTGGATTATTGTCCCGAAAATGTATATTTAACAGCAAATTGGTACATATAAAATACGATATGTATAATCTATCTATTCTTAACATCTGTCTGAGTTAAAGGTTATCGTAAAAAAAGAATTGAAATCCCTCCAAAAAATCAATTAAAAGTCATGCAATCTTTTGTGTAAAAGAGAACAAAACTTCCGTTCTCCACAAAGGAAACAGTTGAATAAACAAACAAACTAGTTAGTGGTCGTTTCTAGTTGTTCGTGTGATTCACTCATCTGTCGGTCACGTAATGCGTAAGCTTTGTGTTGAGAATTGTGGCGTAACTTAGTTTTGACTTACTTATTTCGCATTAAACCTATTTATAGGATTCATGATATGAAGTCGAAAGTCAAGTAATGAATCTGTATGGGCTTTATAGTTAGTTAGTTCAGTAAATTTGAGGTAATCATCGAGGAATGTCCCGCAGCCCCGCCGTCACATGGCGAGAGGAGGAACACCCCAGGGTATTAGTCAGTAACAGTCTGACATATCCCCGGCCATTCCGGGGGGAGTGGCCGGGTATCCATGAGGATTTCCCTGGGTCACAAAAAAAATACATTTGAGGTAAAATTGAAGTAGTTATGAGTGCGTAGAGAAACCACCGGTAAAGTTAAAATTATAAAAGTTATAATAAAGTTAAAAGTCCCGACTATTTACGTCATTATTAGTGCGCGACAAAAGTTGGTTGCCGCGTGCACAGAAAATATACGGTATTGAAACCGTACGTATTGGCAACCCTAGAGGAAGAATAGAAATAAACGAACATATCAAGAGAAAGAAAAAACTATTACAAAGCAAGTAATAATAACGCCGAAGAGTTTGTTTGTACGCGCTAATCTCCGGAGTTACTGGTCAGATTCGAAAAATTCTTTCACTAATAGGAAGCTACATTATCCCCGAAGGTTATAGGCTACTTTTTATCCTGGGAACGCGAGTGATACCGCGGGAACAGCTAGTACTATTTAAAAAAAAAGCTTGATAGCAGCTGTCATTTTAGTCTATCTAATAGGGTAGTTGACAGTGTCAAAAATAAATGACCAAACACTAACCAATGCATAAAACATCTAAAAACACGTGGAAACAACAAATATGTTTTACATTTAATGCTTTTTATGATTTTTAATTACCATGTGGAACCACTAAGAGTATATGATTTGATGCTATGAAACTATGACGTCATAGTGTAATATTTCATACAAAATTCCATATAAACTATCGTTTTGACGTTTATTAAAAAGTAGCTGATTTGATATGTCAGTCCCTATTAAAAATCAGAGTATAGTCATTTATATTCGTAATCTTTATGTCTCCGCGATGATATCCGACGTCCACTCATGGATGGTCTACCTATGGTATATATAGCAGTGAAAACTGTCGCTTTGTTCAGCGCTCTCGTCCTTAACGCTTCAATGAATACGGTATGAGCCATCTTGAGTAAGTAGGTACCGCCTCTATATTGATACTCAAGAGGCTGAAGGGTTTCTATGAAGCCTAGAGTAATGAACTAGGCGCAAATGCTTCCTGGATACGCTGTTCTTAAAATTAAACTTTTTTTATTTTAAGTTTCAAGAAAAATCTAGATAATTTTGTGTTGATGAAAATATCTCATTAGGATCTTTTTTAGCGTTCCGTACCTCAATGGGTTCACAGGTGATGTATTTCCGCTGTTGCCGTTATAATTACACAAACTAATACTTAATACAAAACTAAAAACAGAATAAAATAAATATTTAAGGGGGCTCCCATAAAACAAACGTGATTTTTTTGCCGTTTTATAGATAATGGTACCCTTCGTGCGCGAGTCCGACTCGCACTTGGCATGTTTTTTTATACTACTAAAGCAGGAAACAAGCATACAGCCCACCTGATGGTAAGTGGTTACCGTAGCCTATAGACGCTTGCAACACCAGCGGTGTCTACTGTTGTCTCTATATATTTTGTGTCTTCGTAACATTTACTTATACAAAGCAATTATTTTAAAAAATCCTCTTATTTTACATACTTTTTGGATAGAACAAATATTTTTTATATATTTTTAAGATTATTGTAAAAAAAATGAGAATTTTACTTGTGAATTATTTATTCTCAATTTGAAATTCAAATAGAAAACTACTACGTGGTCCAGTTTCATTTATAATTCGCATGTTTTATCTAACTTGACCTCTACAAAAAGGTCTGAAAGAATATCCCACAAAAACAAGTAATAAAATAGTTTCATGAAATGAAATGTCTGGGTTTTATTTCGTTTTATCTCGGGACTCATTTTAACTTATATCAATGATATCTTGAAAACTTGACACTTTCGCTACCTACTAAAGTAAGATACCAGTTTATAGTTGTAATACGCTTGCTTCAAGTTATACTGAACGTAAACGTATGTATTAAATTATAAGGTTCTTTTATACTGTAGATTACTGTGAGATGTCATTTTGGAACGTGTAGGTAGGTATGTCGAGTTGACGCTGAATAACTTTTAGTACCGGACCCACCATAAAATTGCAAGTAGTACCTACCTCCTAGTAAATTGATAACTTTTCATATGAATTCATGGGGAGCTGCCCCCATCTGAGGTGTTAAAACGGTTTTGTGAAGAACCTAAAATAAATTCACTGATGGATATTTCGTCTACGTCTGCACCCCCTTAACAAAATCCTAGCTACGCCCTTGCCCTTTGGGCACGGAATCCTTATAAAATATACGCTTTCAGTTATGTATTTTACAGTCAGTGAACTCGGTGGCGTCGTAAACTGCAGTTGTATGAACGGTACTTCAATGTTTTATATATATTTGAGCGAATGATATGAATCAAGTAGGTTTATTTAGAAACAATGTATGTGATGCAAGTCATAACTGAAGCGCGTCGCTACGTTGTGAATAGGGTTGCCAAAGAGAAAATAATTTCGTGATGAAATTAAGTATAGTATGACACAACTTAGATGAAGCATCGGCAAACTTCGTAAAATCGATCGTAGATTGCGCCTACAACATTACTCATGTGTTAAAAAATGATCGGCGCAAATGATCGGCGCAAATGATCTTGTTGAACGATGAATGGCGCGATTCTGAATTATTTTTATTTGTTGTGTAAATCGGAAGTGAAGTGTACGAAAACGATTCGCCGATGCTACATCTAAGTTGTGTCATACTGTACGACCTGTAATCTTCGCTGACATTATAGCAATATATTAGTTTATTAATAAATTTTAGGTGAGTTTTTTTTTTAAAGTTTAAAAGTTGGTAGCCTCTGATGGCTGCATTAACTTGCCGGACAAATCGGCGAGCGCAGAGGGCTATCAGCCGGGCAACATTAATATTTTTGAACTAGCTGTTCCCCGCATTTTCACTCGCGTTCCCGGGATAAATAGCCTATAACCTTCGGGGATAATGTAGCTTTCTCCCCTGAAAATATGGGGAACGTGGGTGAAACCGTGAGCTGTCAAAATCAAAATCAAAAACTAATTTATTCAGTTTAGGCCCTAATAAGGCACTTATGTCAACAGTTACAATTTTTAGACTACCAGCTAGCTGTAGCTGATATAACATAATGTCTTAATTGAGTAAAATGAAATTTCCACATGTATCTCACTCCAACCGAGACACTTACCGCGGCTGAAATATTTAAGCTTCAATTACACCGCCGCCCCTAACCCGCCCCTCGCGCGGCACGTCTCAGTTTTACTTACAGCCCCTGATCCGGCAGCTAAGTGCTGCTCAATTTTTTAAGTGTGTTACAGATTAGCGGCCGTATTGGAATTCCGTGCGATTGAAATTTATTTCTCTTGTATTTCATACTAGCTTCCTCCCCTCAGTTTTATCCGCATTCCCGAGGACAAAAAGTAGCCTAGATGTTATTCCAGGGTATGACTTAACTATGTGCCAAGATTCACCCTAATCTGTTTTGTAGTTATTACGTGAGTGAGTAACAAACATCCATATATCCTCACAAACTTTGACATTTATAATATTACGTAGTATTGACATATTATTTTGAATTTATATATTTTTATCTGTCGTATTTTTTTTCTACATGATTGTCTCATGACCTGTCTAGCTAGAAGGTTTTAGTTTCAAGTACTTCCCTAATTTCATATCTATATCATAAATGGCTTATTTTCAGCATTCTAGGTCTAAGGATTTGGGCTGAGGGTTGATGAGTCAGTCAGTGAGTGAATCACAACTTCTTTTTATGTAGGTATTATGAAGATTGATTGATAGATATTTCAACCCAGACTTGCTTATCAACAAAAATAGGCTAACAGTCGTAGCAGACATATCAACTCGGAAAGGGATCGTCAACAGAGCTTGTTATGGAAACCGATCACAGCGTTCTATTTCTTCGCGGTTCAGGCGTGAATTAACAAACAAACTCATTTAATAAAGTAGTATTTTGTAATCCAGAAAGATGTAAATAAAATCAAAAATATACTACTGGGTTGCGCCCCGCGGTTTCACCCGCGTTCCCGAGGTATCTTATGTTTTCCCGGGATAAAAAGTATCCTATGTGTTAATCTAGGTTATAAACTATCTGTGTTCAAAATTTCATCCAAATCAGTAGTTTTTGCGTGAAAGAGTAACAAATATCCATCTATACATCCACAACAACTTTCGCATTTATAAATATTAGCAGAATAATCTATAGATATGATGAAGCAAATTACGTTACGCGCTACGCTTCATAAATCTGTACATAAATGTTTCTCGTCACATTCAAGCTCGTCTCGCATCTCCAGTGGTGACAACCCTGCCATACAAACTTTTGATTGTACTCATTAAGCCGCGCCAGCAATGTTATTGCTTATCACAACCACTATTATACTCCGTCGCCTTTATTACGTTAGTCATAGGGGTGGAAATCCAGCCTTTGTTCGCTCGGTAATTAAGAGAATGTATGTCGCAATGCGATGTGCGGCTTTGAGCTCTTTGTGTTTGTGATAAAACGCATATTTGATGTATTTATGCAATAAGCATCGCTGAGAGTGCTGCCACTTTAATGAAACAATATGATATCTCTTTGGATGTTTATTTATTTACAATATAAATTGAAGTACACGTGTAAGCGTTGTTTCATCAGATCCATTAAATCCTAAACATTGTTTATTTGGGGCGCAGAATTCGTAAAGTTAAATTATTATAACTTCTGAATGTCTAACTTCAAATTATATAAAAACAGATAATATAATATATTGGATCCTAGCGAGCACCTTGTTTTATCTTAACAAAATAAAAAAAAAAATTAACCTATTACAGTGCGCCCGCTGAATGAATTCTTAGTGACACAGAAATAGGTTTTCTGTCGTTGATGGTTTTTTCCAAGGCTTAGTGTATAGGTATAGTGTTAAAATCAAAATTCCCTAAGTATGTAGGTACCTGGTGTTGCATCTTTGATAACTTATATATTCTTTTCTATACAGGTGAATTTTTTAAGTGGGCGTGGTAGACCAAATCCTAAAGTATAAGGAATAGCGAAAAATGCTAAAAGGAGTCTCGGGGACGATTTTGATAAAAACTAAAACTGTATACTTGGATTTTCAAAAAAAAAAATTGCTTTGTCTGGAATCGAACTCATTGATTTTGAAAAAAAAACACAGCCTGTATTATTTATTGCACCATCTCATAGTGTCGCTTATAATTATCAAGTTCTGTATATAACTGATGACTTTTCATATACCTAAATCACAGTGTGTTTTATAAATTATTTCTTGTATGAATACTTAAGTAATAAATAAATAGAGTTCTAAATAGTTTTTTGTAAACATTACTCACAGCAACAGAGATAGTTTGTAATACGTATAAAATTCTATTAAAAATATTACTGTAAATCTTGCTTGTACGAGTGAAATTATTTTCTATTTTATTGGTTTCGTTTCGCACAATTCTTTCCAGTTCAGTAACAAAATATATTTATTAGCTCCTTGCCCATTCGAATGTGTTTATAAAGTTCAAATTATACTACACAATTAGAAATGTCACATTGGAAAAGTTACTTGAATTTCGTTGAAGAGATTTTATTATATCAAATGACTTTATTTATTTATTGAAGACAAGATATATACAGAACCTAAATCTAATTATTTACAAGAAATATTCTAAATAAATAAATATCAAATTACCTATATTATTTATTTTTACGATTAAGCGATTTTCTCGGTAAAAGTTAGGTACTTAGAAGTTCTAATACCTTGTTGTTTGATAAGGCGATGGCCTCTTAGAATTTAATGATATCTATCATGTTAAGCTATAGATATCTGTAGATTTTCCTTTTAACTAATTATGTATCCATATTTGATTTTCTTATGGTCAATATCGATACAATATCTTTAATTATATTAACAACAAATGTAGAAAATACAATCTATTCATGTATATAATATAAATACGAATATAATAATAAAACTGAAGAATTTGTTTGAACGAACTAATCTCGGAAGTTACTGATCCGATTTGAAAAATTCTTTCGCTAATAGGAAGCTACATTATCCTAAGGTTATAGCCTACTATTTATCCCCGGAACGCGACTGAAACCGCAGGGAAAAGTTAGTTATGTATAAAATTATATAATTTCTCGAAACATTAATCAAGCGAAATTCAAAACATACTCCGGTCCGGTTGCATCGAACCATTAGTTTAATTTTGACGTTCGTTATTCAAACAATCCAAAGCAACCCACCTGACAAAATGTCAATGACGTATGTCAATGACAGTCGATACAACAGCTGATTCAAACTGAAGTGTTTGACGAACAATTTTAACTCGAAGTAAAATAAAAACATTGTATATTCTATATCCCGCGGCAAATATAACATCTGGTACTTAAATACCAGTCGCACAATTGTAGATATTTCTGTACATCTTCTAAATCGCTTGTGGGCTATTTATAAAGTAATCAAGGATGCGGCGGTGGCGGTGAGCGCAAATGAAGTGTCGCCCGTTACACGCGCGTGACATTAAATGGAGTTATTTTAACACGGCTACAGCTTACACTAAACAGATATTTACCAAAAGACCACCCTATACTCTTAACATCCAATCTACATGTCAAAAAAAATCACTGTAAAGTTTGTTCTGTATTTCTTGTTATATTATATGTATCAAACTCAAACCTCATATAATCAGTTTAGGCCCTAATAAGGCACTTATGAATGTCAACAGTTACATTTTTTACAATAGACTCTACCACCGATTCCGAAGTTTCTTTTTTTGTGGATCTTTAATTTGAATTTATATTTGAATAATCAAATATTTCATTACCTAAATTTATAATTGGACAAAATACTAATATTAATAAAATTTTCTTAACCATATTATTGTGTAATTCTTATCATCATTATCATGTTAGGCTAAACTCGTCCACTGATGGACAAGGGAAGACGCAGCGTGGGCGAGCCCATAAGGTGGACTGATGATCTTGTGAGGGTCGCGGGAAACCGCTGGATGCGGGTAGCGCAAAAACATCGTAGAGATCCTTGGGGGAAGCCTTTGTCCAGCATCTAGTATATTGCTAAAATACTTTTATTAATTTCCATGATTATCACCTGCAATGTATTCACAACGTCTCTCCCGTTCTGTAACTGTATTCAAGAGATCTGTCAACGCATGTTGTGTGTGTATGCAAGCATTGTATTTCCAGGTTTGTAAGTAAGAGCATCTTCTGGTGGTCCTTTGTTTAGTGGTGCTATTTTGTTAGACAGCGAATACGCACAGATTTATACTGATATCTGGATATGAGTGTAATTAAACGTCTTTCTGCGATTTATATGAATTGTTCCCGGAAAATATTACATGTGTCGGAACAGGTGCTTTATCTATTGGATGATAAGAGTTATATGCAACGTAAAACTAATTGATACTACTTATAATCTTCTGTTTCAAATAAGCTACCAAATCCTTTATAATATTTCTGCCAGTGTCAAGTCACATTGTTTTTTATCTAGAAAAGTAAGGCTTTAATTTTTTTTTTTACATTCTTTTTTATTTAATTTTTTTATTTGTGTGTTGCAATACTGTAATTTTTGTTTTTCCTTTGTGTTGTATGACGTGAAAAAAAAAACTATTTTTCATTCTTTCATTTCTATAATTAATATATAACGTATGATACTTTGCAAGTTTTAGCTCGAAATATATTGAAGGTGATTCACTTCATGAAGTCTATAAAAAAGTGTTTTTTTTTTTTAAATAGTTTATCTCTTAGGTATACGAGTATAAAAGCCACTTAAGCTTTATCCGCAAAGATAAAAAGGACCGATTTAATCCGTATTGTTAAACCGATCATTATCTTAGAGCTGGTTCCGGGTAAAAATAACTTTGTTAATACTTACTACTCGCCCCTCTAGTAGTTAGCGTTATATTAATCACGGCCGGTATTTCTGTTCGTCCGTCGCTCGGAGACGCGTCCCTTTGATTTATGACTCTCATTACGTGTGCAGAGATGTATACTGCTCTTTGATTATGTTGTAGGCTATTTGTTAAATAAAAGCGGAGATGTGTAGATCCGTAATGTTGTGGGCAGGGGAATGTCGTGAAATATTTCTTTAGGTTAAAAAACTGTTGGCTGGCATAAAGGTTGGTGTTTACTATTGAATGAACGTGTCGAAGCGCGTCGATCGAAACGCAGCGAGGTTTACCAACTATGAAGTTCTTGTTTTCTTGGCTTTGGAAAACACATTGGGAATATATCTGGTATTGTATGTACGTAGCTTATCATCTAGTGGACAGCTTGTCTGCTTAGAGAACGATGTAATGTGAATACAACAATGTTGATTAGTAAACCAACATTGTTTCTTAATCTTGTTGTTGTCTGTTTGCTACCGTTAGCAATAATATTTGTATTTAGATTACTTTTATCTATACATATAGGCGTCTTTCCTGAAAAAACACAATTAAAAAAAAAACAACGCCAAGCGAAGTTTGGTCGCTCAGGTACTGTTACTAAATAATTCTCAGTTTTCTGTTAAGCTGAGATAATAGCAAAAAACTTCAGCCATTTTCAATTACCTCGCCAGTAGCGGCTAAAACAACAAAGACCCTTTTCACGTCTAAAAATTAATTCCTAACTAAGCAATGTTTCGCGCGGCCCTAGTCCCTATAGTTTGAGCCTTTTGTACATTTACTAGAGCCGCCATGAATAGTATTACAATTAATTAAACAAAGTTATGTGTGCGCCCGCCTTATAATATTAACATTACGCTTTTCATTAGGGTACCGCAGTTTTATGTATAAATCACCAGGGGACTGAGATTTTTTTACTTTATAACAACCTTATTCTTCCCAAATGGCTATCCGCGTGGTTAAAGCGTATGAACATTGTAATGAACATCGGAATTCTATTTTAGAACTTTTGAGCGATGATAGCTCAGTGGTAGTGACGTCGGATGCCGAGACGAAGGTCCCGGGTTTGAATCCTACAATGAGCTTGAGCTTTCGGTGAAGGAAAACATCGTGAGGAAACCATAGCACGGTGGTAGGGTACTTTGTAGTACCCGCCTGGCTGGCTACCACCCTCAAGTTGAAGATCTATCGCCAAGCACCTTTCGGTGTGTTCCGACAGCTGCACTTGAGAGCCAGTTCTTTTCTAGGCTTTGTGTGCTTACCATCATCGGCCACATCATCACTGACCACGGTGAGATTGTGGTCAAACACAGGCCTATACGTAGTAAAAAAAAAAAAAAAAGAACTCACACGAGACTTGGAATTTGTAATTCGCGTGCCCCACAGAATAAATATAACAGAGTTATAGAAAATGAACTAATTCAATGAAGTTCGTTATCATGATGTGATCCCTAACCAAGCAGAGCTTATGCCATGGGTATATCCTTCCACAGCGTAATTTATAGAGATAGTTACGCTGTGATACTAATTTATTTATGTAAATCCATATGTTTTATGATGAATAATTTTAAATTAATAATTTACAATATATACATACCTACTATCTACATATTTTTTTGTATATATATGTTTCAATAGATAACTACACTACGACTTAGGACCAATAGACAAGTGCACACAAATGTTTGTCCTAGATAGGAATACTTATGCCCTGCGGCGTGATAAGTGGTGTCTTTACCAACCCCGCTAACTGTTTTTAATGTACGGAACCACACACATTAACCACCTTTACACGTAAAGTTTCCCCTCGTTTTATGCAAATTTAATTACAGAATTCATTGTGACGCGTTAAATTACACTATGTCAAGTTTGTTCAGGAATTTATTTATAGGCTTACATTTGTATCGTCGCGAGCAACTTTCTGTAGGCGCCTTGAATAAAGATTAGCCGGCTATTACAAATTTATGTCTTCATACATTTTACGCGCTGTCTTTTCATAAAATTGAATTTTAGTTTCAGAATGTCGTGGAATGTAGATAAATGTCTTATTTAATAATGTTTTATGATAGGTAAGACATATTAATATTTATGAATGTATTCGTGGCGCTTGCAGAACGTCTTGTAAATGGTATTGAAATTTAATGGTATTATAATGAGGATTGTAATGGGTCCTCTTCATGAGTTTACATGTATAGTTCTACGTAGTTTGTTTAGGACAAAGTAAGGTAAGGATCACGAACAGACTATGGTAGTTCACATTGAGAGGAAACCATAGGATGGCGGTAGGCTGCCTGGCTACCACCCTGAAGACGAAAATCAGTCGCCATTCCAAGGACCTTTCAGTGTATTCCGACAACTGCACTCGAAAGCCAGTTCCCTTCTAGGGTTTGTGTGCTTACCGCCATCAGCCACTAGTAAAAAATCTCAGCAAATAAAGCTTTATCAATTCACCAGCTTATAACTTCAAAAATCAGCTTGAACATAAAAATTCAAGCCACAATATTATGATTTTGTAAATTCAACCCGACCGCGACTCGGTGCACTTACATCCAACGTTTAAACGGTGGTTTTACATTTCCGCATAAACAGAACAATCATAAAAGTTTTACTAGGAATTTTTCCTTCAGTTTTACGATTGCGGCTCGGGCTCAACAGGCCCGGGATGGTTTTGAGCCGTCCGGCGGAGTCGCCCGAGCCATCCCGAGTATTCCCGAGCCACGCCGAGCCACTCGACCATCGAGGTCCGTTTTATTGCTCGTGCTTAACGACCGGTTCTGGCTAGCGGGCGGTTTATTGCGCTTGCAGTACAACTTTATTAAAATATGAGGTAAAAATGTGCCCTCAAGGAATGCGGCACTGATTGATTCTGGGATTAACTGCCAGTTTGAGATGTGAGCTGGGTTTTTATTGGTCGCGGTTGTTTGGCTTCCGGGATGTCCTATGGTAGAATGGGGTTATTTAAATATGTTGGGATATAATTTTAATTGCTCCGAGGATGTTTATTTAAAATTCCTCTTAAAGACTAAGATATAAAAGTATTACGCTTGTGGCTAAAAAGGTGAAGCAGTGTAATAAAAAAAAAACTATCAAATCAATAAAATGCTTGCCGAAAGGAAAAAGTTCAACAATAACCCAATCACAAAAACAAGACTCACAAAACAATTCAAAGTTGCGACGTTAAAAAACAAAAGCATACTTTCTGGGGTCACATTGAGCTGGGCCATTGATTTCACTCCACACTTTCCGAGGAGGATTAATCATTATCCTTTATGACTGGTTCTGAACGACCAACTTTTTCTATCGTCGCGGGAACTTCGACAAAGATTCATTGCCTGTCGTTGTATTCGTAAAACGCTTCTGAAGCCGCACTTCCACGAGGGAGTGGAAACTTTTTTTAAACTGTCAACATGGGAATAAAGGCGGTAGTCTATTCCAACTGCACGTTGAATTGACACCGTGCTACAAGCAACTACTTCTTTGTAGCACTGAGTAAGAAGTATTACCATTGGACAGTTGGCAAAAGCAGCAGGTTACCACGGCCCGCACGCTAGTGCTAGTAGTAGTGAATTTCTTGCCCTTGTTGCGTTAGAGGGAGAGCGCGGAGTGAAGTGCAGTTGAGGGGCTTGGGTGCATTTGATCTAGCCGATGTTAACTTTAGTAGAAAGGCAATTAATCACAAAATAGCTTACTTCGCTCAAAAGTATCTGTTAGTAACTATTACCCTGTGGTATTACCCTGTGCAACACATCCTAGCACACGTAGCATAACGTGCGTTGCGTAGCGTGCACAGAGAAAGCATTATAATAATTATCTCCGTGGTAGCGTGTCCGTGCATTGTAATAGACTGTCACCTTTATATCAGACGAGCCAAGGGTGCTATCGCAGTGAAAACAGCTAAGGGATAAAGCCATCGGATTGACTTCCCTTGTCCATTAGAAGTCGGAACAAACTTTGTTTCTGTTCAAACATTTTTCCCTACTATGTGCTTGCGGTAGTGGAGTTAGGGGCGGATTTGATAGCAAGTAATAGGGGTCGCGGTTTGAATGAGGAAGTGTGTTTTGTTTAGGGTGTCTCGTGTTTTAAAAGCGAAGTTGAGTTTATTGTTGTGTGTTTTTTGTGTTTGAATTATTTATTGATGTTTTGGTATCTATACTAATCTATATACTAATAATAAAGCTGAAGAATTTGTTTGTTTGAACGCGTTGATCTCCGGAGTTACTGGTCCGATTTGAAAAAATCTTTCACTAATAGAAAGTTACATTATCCCTGAAGGCTACTTTTTATCCCGGTAGCGCGAGATAACGGCTAGTTAAATAAATATTTAGTATGTTTTGAATGTCAACAAAATATATCATGTGGATAAAATTGCTGGGCGGATTAATGTAAATCTTTATAGTTTTAGGGTACATTATTTTTACAAGTTTAGTTTGTGTATTGAATCACCACCATTATCTTCATTTAATATTAAATAAAAGCCATTTTGATAAAGTTGTAGGTAATTGTGTAAAGAGTATATAGCTTTTAGCGACATAAAACTAAAAGGTTTTAAGATTTCGCTTTTTTTATGAAGCAAACAACACAATTACGTTAAGTTTGTGATTTAAGTTCGTTTAAAAGTAATCTTTTCCTTTCGTAAACAATTACGAATTAATTTTTCGAGTGGGCATGCCAGAGTAAATTCTAAAGTATAGGGAATAGCGAAAAATGCTAAAAGGAGTCTTTGAGGAGGAAAGCCGATTTTGATAATAACTAAAACTGCATAGGTACTTCGATTTAAAAAAAAAAACCCTTGCCTCATTGATTTTGAAAAAAAAACACAGCTTGTATTATCGCTCCATCTCGTAGAGTCGCTTATAAAGATCAATTTCTAGGAAGTAATGTTGAATGGTACAGGAAAGGTATAATTTTTAAGAAAATATTTACTTTTCTGATCATTGTTTTGAATTGATGCATGTGCAGAGAGAAGCTACTACAACCATGTATTCTCATTTTAGGATTAACGAGTATCAATATATTTGAGCTGATTAGTGTCATATCAAATTATACAGCGGTAAGCTTAATTGATGCGGCAAATGGAAAATACGATGTAAAATTATTTATTCTACTATAATGTTACTATTATTACAAATGTAAAAATTAAATCTGTGAGGATTAAAAAAATATAAAACATTAAACCTGTGAGGCGATCATGATGATTTTCAACCTCCCGAACCAGTAATTAGAGTTAGACTATAGTATTCATAAGTGCCTGGGCCATGCGCACTATTAATTAGATTTGAAAGAAAATATTCCTTGGTAATTTATTTTTAACATCAAACAAAAATCAAAAAAACACTATTGTTTGGCCCCAATTCGCTGCAACGGGGAAACGTCATATCCGTTGTACAACTGAAAGATTAAAAACTTTATATTCGGTTCGTGGTACAGCGAAATTGTTTAATCAAAGCGTCGTTTGGGGGACAAAAGGAATGAAGCGGCGACGGATGGCTGCCGAAACGTTCCATACACGACGCCAAGCCTCGAATCCGGCTCTGTTGTGACAAAATGAAAAACTTGGTGCAACTCTCCGCACTAAAACTGGGATATCTCATAGCTGTGTTTCCATAGTGGGAAAAACATCCGTTCATTTATTACCAGACTAGCTGACCCGGCAGACGTTGTCCTGCCCTGAGAACCTACCTACCTCTACCTACCCCTACCCACTCCTACCTACCCCTAACTACCCCTACCTACTCCTACCTACCTCTACCTACCCCTACCTGCCCCTACCTACTCCTACCTACCTCTACCTGCCCCTACCTACTTACCCTACCTACCCCTACCTACCCCGACCTACCCCTACTTATCCTATGTCCTTCTCCTGGTTCTAAGCTACCTCCCCACCAATTTTCAGCCAAATCAGTTCAGCCGTTCTTGAGTTATAAATGGTGTAACTAACACGACTTTCTTTTATATATATAGATATGTAGAAAATTAGTTCGGAATGTTGGGCAGTAAAAGAGACGGATGAAAGAACGCAGCTGAGATGAGAATGTTAAGATGTGAGGAGTAACAAAAATTTACAAAATTAGGAATGAGTACATAAGAGGAAGTTTGAAAGTAGCACCAATGAATGATAAGTTGAGAGGGAACTGTTGATCCTGGTTCGGACATGTTATGAGGAGGGATGAAACCTATGTGACTGATGAAAGTTGATGGATATACGGGAAGGGGAAGACCGAAAAAGAGATGGATGGATTGTGTGAAGGATGATATGACTAAGAAGGGAGTGAATGCTGATATGACGGATAGAAGGGCTGAATGGAAGAACGAGAAAGAGTACATACTGCGTCACCCCAAATGATTGGGAACAGGGCAGGGAGATGAAGAGGTAGAAGATTGATACTTATGTCGTTTAAGAATGTTTGAATATTTAATTAAAATACCACCTTTTTGAAAACTATTTTGAGTTGTGTTACAAGAAACACCTACGAATATCAGAGGGCATGGTCGTGACCCCGCCAAGACGAGCCAAGCGAAGCGCAAGGGCTCAACTTACCTTTTCTTAAAGCGTTTCGTCGTTTTTTGAACCTTCATAAATTGGGTTTGGATTATATGAGATTATATTTGCTTCTTAACTTATTTTCACAAAAACGTATTTGGACAAAAAGACACATTTTCGTGTAGCTTTAATCTGTTTTACAACTGACCAATGCTGGGAGCATCTATTTGTAGGATTGCGCTGAACGCCATTTTTTTCTCTTTGTTCTTGACGTCACAAAAAATAACAATGATCCATTAGCTGTCAAATCTTATCTTCAATTTTCGATGCGTGTGTAATTTATGAACGGAAATACACCAAAAGACACTCAATGGGCAAAAGATTTACCTATTAACATCAGTGTAATATCCGAGTGTAGAAATAGCGCAGTAGCGGGCGAAAGAACGCAAATTTAAAAAAACGGCACATGATTAGTAAAAGAAAACATACCTACATGACTTTTTGTAAACATATTTTCTAAAAGTAGCTCGTCAGTGGAGTTTTCAAGCTTTTTCATCCAGTTACTAAGTGTATCTCAAGTTGTAAGCTGTTTGTTTGTAGGTTGGTTGCTTATAAAACTTCCTCGTGATAAAGTTGCATATTTCCTTCAAGTAGATAAGGAAAGTTTTTCAAAGCAGCTTTGATATTTATTTTCTAAAATTAATAAAGTATTCACGCTCACGGTTACTGTATTATTAATAATATTTTATAGTGTGTATTTCATATTTTTTTGTATTAAATACTATAGCTTTCCGCCCCGCGGATTCACCCGCGATCCTATTTTACTTCCTAAAGGTTGAATTTTTAAAAATCATTTTTTAGCGGATGCCTATTGCGATTTCGCAGGGCAGCCTTGGGTTACATTATTATAATTTTCGAGGGCAATTCAAAATTTTTTGAAAATAAAATAATATGGTAAAATGGGTTTGATGTTACTCGCAGATAATGTAGCTTTCTATAGGTCTACATGAGTTGCAAAATCGTATCGTCAACATGGAATTAATTCTCTTCTTTGAGATCGTCAAACACTAATGGCGTCCAGACGTTGACTTATTTAGGCTCAATTTATGCTGAGTCAGTCACCTTTTTGACATCACTTTCAATTTAAATAAAAAAATTGTTTAAAAATTTTACCATTCTTTACATTACAAATTTTAGTTATACTTGTTTTTTATTTTAATTTATATTCTTGTTTATTTTGTATATTTAAATTGTACTTAACGTTGCGTGTGTGTATCAAAAATAAAAATTTAATAGTTTTTTTTTTTTTACTAAGTATAGGCCTGTGTTTGACCACAATCTCACCGTGGTCAGTGATGATGTGGCCGATGATGGTAAGCACACAAAGCCTAGAAAGGAACTGGCTCTCAAGTGCAGCTGTCGGAACACACCGAAAGGTGCTTGGCGACGGATTTTTAACTTGAGGGTGGTAGCCAGCCAGGCGGGTACTACAAAGTACCCTACCACCGTGCTATGGTTTCCTCACGATGTTTTCCTTCACCGAAAGCTCAACCATTGTAGGTTTCGAACCCGGGACCTTCGTCTCAGCATCCGACGTCACTACCACTGAGCTATCATCGCCTTAAAAGCTGTCAAATATATACCTAATAGGTACTCAAATAAACAATTGTTAATTTACCACTAAAATATAATGCTTCGAGAAAAGGATGGTACGGCCGTGCCGCTTTTTTGCTCGACTTGGTGGGGGCACTGCCGTGTCCCCAGATTTATCATAATTTTATCTGTTGCGTCATTGAGCAAATAATAACACTTGTGCAATTTGAATAAAGAATTACATAGAGTTTCCCCGCAGACTCGACACATCACTACACGACACGAGTCGTCGCGTATATGATTTTTACCTCTCAAGTGGTCACGTGATCGCAGCGCGGGCGGTATGCGGCAGCCGGCAGGGTTGCAGGGCGGCAGGGCAAGCCAAGTTTTATTGGCTGCAGCGCATCGGGAATTTCATTACCGAGTTAACTCCGATTCACGAGTGAACCGTAACTAATTAGTTCTGCTTCGCCCGATGTTATTTATTTTAGGTAACTCTTGTAATTATGTTCGGTCGCTGGCGGTCGTGAAAAACTTCTCTTTTAATATAACCGCCGCTCATTTAAACACTTTTAAAATGCAGCGCGTTGGACATTTCGTTTCGGTGTATCAAGTTACTTGTACGGTGTATTTATTGTTATTAGATATAGCTAATTTTTATGTACCGAAAACATTTTGCTTGGTACCTATAACAATTGGGTCAAATGCAATAAATCAACCAACAATTTACGTTTTTTACGCTCCTACATTATTCTATAATGAGATGCGTAATGCGTATCTATGGAAATTTATTTAGAATTTAATTAGTAGGTGACTGTTCTAATTATGGTTGAAATTAACTAGGGATTCGGATGTAATGTCAAACACTAATTGAGCTGATTATAATGACCTATCCAAACTATTGCATACGAAATGACAAGGCCCAATGTGACAGATGGCGAGTTAGGGATAGATTTACAATTCTCTCTCAGTTATTAATTTCCTTGGAAATCTGAAAGCTTTCTTCATTTGAAGACCTGATTGATAGAGCCAATCCCTTAAGATTTTGTAGATATTCATAATTTATTACAGAATCTTCTACGATTGTAACGCAGCTGTTATTTATATCGGAAGCATTCAATAGTGAGCCAGTAAATTGCTTGGATAACAATTCTGGGGGTATTAATGTGAATTCACATGGCAATTCTCACATGTCTCAACACACCTACATTAAATTTTACTGTTTTACCAACTATTGAAGTTAAATAAAAAATATACTAACATAAACTTTCTTTCACAGGTTTTGCCAGTATCCGCGCCGATGACTCGAGTTAGTGTGTGTTACTGTTAGTGTTGTATTGTATCTGTTCGGGTGTGTTAGTGCGTGTGCCGACTCGGGATCGGTCGGCGGTGTTCGTGTGCGGTCGCGCGGGGTATGCGGAGTGCGGGGCAGTGCGCGGGGAGGGCCCGCTAGCGGTGCCATGTTGCGAGCACGCAGCGCCGCGGCGCATCTAGCCCTGCTCGTGTTGGCGCATCTGCCGCCACCTGGTAAGTTTACTCTATGATCTTGTTTATTAATTTACATGGTTTAGTATGTTTGAGGATACATTCATAACACAGGGATATTGAATTTATGCAACGCAATCCAAATGGCTAATAAAACGCAAAATTGGCGCTCGACCACGCCAAAAATTGTTTTATCTCAAAACTTTTATCGCAGCGATAGAAGGGGCTTGTTGAAATTGAAAAGTGTTCCGTGTTACCGGTGTGCGGGTTCGGTATGAATAAACTCGATAAAATTTAATACAATCGTAAAAACTTTGAACACGGCCCTTTTGGTGATGTGGACCCCGAGGGAACAGTGGCTGGGTTAAACTCGTAAAACTAACAGATTATAATCGGATCACTATGTAGTTTGAAAACTGTTTAAAACTGTTCCGATATCCTGTGAATTTTCAATTATGAACAAAGTTTACGGAGGAATTTGACGACATAGGTCATAGGTATTTTTGCAGTGATTTTTTTAGTAAGTATTCTGCCATGCATGAATACCTATTGATGATACAAAATTACCTTTCGTCCTCCTGAACGCCCATGTGAAGACGGTATCACAGTTTGTATGAAAACGCGAGTGGGATGACACGCCAACCGCATCTCCGCACAGAGACTTTGCCTCGTCATCGCACAACCGCAGCGTATTCAAAGAGTTTAGGTAAACGAGGAAAATTTTGCCTTTCAATCACTAAGAATACAATCCGAAAGAATCGCAGGGGTGAGAAAAAAATCAATGTGCAAAAACCTTTCCAAGTTATTACTTCGCACAGTATGTAGACATGAAGTTTAATGGCCATGTTTTTTTGGAGTAATCTTGATGTTTAGTCTTCTAAACATCCTTCTACTAATGTTATAAACTAATAAATTAATTTAAATTTAAATTAAACTAATATTGGTGCCGATTCTGTTGTTTACGAATATAATCTCACTATATCTCTTTCTAATAGTAAATATAAGAAAAGGATGCAAGATATTTTAGTCCTGTCAGGTTAGTCCGATCACATATTTCAACGTGAATTTAAGCGCAATTTTTATTGGTCACGACTATTTACCCATACATTACGACGGCATGGACTAAACTGACAGCATTAAAAATGTTCTATCTTTTTTCAGTAAGGCTTACATGAAAGAGAGGTGACTTGTCTAAGCATATATACCTAAGTGTAATTCAGCAGCAGTATTTGATATCCAGTTCCCTTTGTTGTGTGCTTACCACTACGACCACATTATGCCTTACCGCAAGGTAAAATTGTGGTTCAAAATCATTATTTCATTTTGTGTACTGATTGCTAGTGATTCAAGCTTATTTATGTATAAAAACAAATCCAAAACCATCAAAATACTAGTATTTATCTTCATTATAGCCCAATAATAATTATAACCATCATAAGTATAGTATGACACAACTTAGATGAAGCATCGGCAATATTCGTAAAATCGATCGTTCCCGAAAAGAGTGCGCCTACAACATTACTCATGAATTAAAAAATGATCGGCGAAAGTGATCTTATTGAACGTTGGAAGGCGCGATAATGAATGATTTTTATTAGTTTTGTAAATCGGAAGTGAAGTGTACAAAAACGACTTGCCGATGCTACATCTAAGTTGTGTCATACTGTATGCCACTTCACTTCAGTTATAGTTAACTGACATGATGAATTATATGTCGTTAACTTGTAAAAGTATACAATGTGAAAAATAATGCGCGATCACAAACCCTTATATGAATACGCCTTCAGAATAGAGCTGGGGGTGATTAGGAATTCTCGTGATTATGATTTACGGTATATGTTGCGTAGTTTTTCCTTTTAACGCGAATGTCAGTGATAAATAAGGGCCTTTGTGAGCCGCCTGGTTACTTTACGCCATCTATTGTGTTGAAAAAATGGTTATATAATGAGATCGTACTACGATCCTTCATGCTGAAAGCAGCGGTAGGACGAGCAGTTTTAGCTTTCACATTACCCATAGCTTTTTTGTCATTCAATAAAATAGAAGCTTTATGATTGGCTGTTTGAAGTCTAAGCGGGTTGAGATGGTTTTGTTTCAGAGATTTTTTGAATGGTGATATCACTAGGTCAGTGTTGTGACAAAGCTTGCGGGATTTATTCTGTAATGATGTAGAGTTTTCGGGGATGTAAAATATAATGAGGAAACCATAGTATATATAATACTATTATTTTTATCACATATTTTATACCAATATCACATATTATAAAACAAAGTCCCAACTACATGCAAATATTCGTGTATATTTTGAAATCATAATTACAAAATATAGGTACGCGCACTAGCACCCGTATAAGATGGAAACACGCTGTAAGCTTTCAGGCATTAAAAAATGAAATAATATGAAAAAAATGATTGTGTTTTCTTTCATTTACCTACGTTAAAAAAAAATTGTTTTATGTAAATATGATTGTTCAGTTGTTCATAAATGGACATAAAACGTGATTCAAGATATGAAACTGATGAAATAAAATGTTGAAATTTTTGTCCGCGTCGGATTTCACGTGGGCGGTCAACATCAAAGGCGAACTGAAACGTAGATATTTGTTCGGTAAGCCTCTTAAATTTTATCTGCAAATTAATGCTTTCCCGAAGCTTTTAGCGCACTCGTGTAACGATGTACCAAACACTTCAGTCGGCCCTATGAATTAGTTTGTTTAGGTTAATTTCTGTGCTAAGTACAAAAATATTATGTTGTTTGTACGTTGAACTTTGTGCTAATGACCGCCTACTCGAGCTCTTAAAAAAAGAAAATATTCTAATTAAAAATGTTTTAAAATTCTTACACTAACGCTTTTTTATTTTAATTGAAAAAGCCGGTCAAGTTGGAGTCGGACTAGCTTAAAGAGGGCATTGCGTGTTTTAGCTAAATTAGATTTTATTTATTAGATGACTAGTTTTTTCATACAAGTACCTAGTATAGGTCCTACATCTTTTTATTGTTTGTGGATTTGTTTTGATATAATGATTTTTAATCATAGTAATAGTCATACTGTGATGTGACCGACGGAGAAACGGACCATATAATAGTATAACAAAGTACTATGTGAAACGGACGGCATGTATTGTATACGCGCAATATAGAGGTATTGTGAGGTACAAACGATTTGAAAAGCGGTACATTCCTCTAGGGACTGGGTACAAACCTTTACATTCGGTTTAAACCGGGTACAAACGAATTTTTTTTTACTTGGTTTTTGACCAAATTTTCGCACCCCTATATCTCTTACCCCTTTGAGGTACAAATGATTTTAAAAGCGGTACAGTCCGGTACAAACCGGGTACAAACGAATGAAAGAAAGAAAGAAAGAAAGAAACCATTTATTTTGATACACACAGCACAATTACACAAGGTACTTACACAAGATAATAAATTAAAATAACAATATAAAAATACTAAAAATTGTGGTGTGTGACATCAAAAATGGACAGCAACTCAGTTGTAAACTGTGAGCACAGTTTGTACTGGGCTCACAGTACTGATTTTCAGTTGCTGCCATAGGTGACGTCACGAACAACATTGAAAACAATAAATAATAATTATTAAAATAAGAAAACATAAGAACTCAACAAAAATATACAATACGAAATAGGAAAAATATATAAAACATAATTAATCAAATGCGAGAGTACGGCCAGTGTTATACAATAATATAGTGGTAACATTTTTTATGACCCAGGTGACAGTCAGAGTCAGAGATATTTATATAATAAGGAGGCAAATGTCAAATGTTGTATAAAATAATTATTGGTTATAAAAATAAACAAAAATGTGGTCAGAAAGTAGCCTTAAGGGACGACACTAAGTTTGCAATTGAATTTTTAAAAGGTGGGCTTTTAGATGTCTACTAAACGTTTTGACATTTTTCAAGGCACGAATTGGCGGAGGAAGGTCATTCCAACACCGGGTCGCCGCAAACTTAAAACTTCCACGGAATGCTGCAGACTTATGAATGGAAGTCAAAATAATCAATTATTGAGTACTTAGTTGCCAGATTCACATAGGTGTGACGGAAACCTTTGGGTACTGAACTCTAAAAAGTAACCTTTTACTGTCTTGTTTAAAAATAAATTTGCATAAGAATGTAAAAATACGTAAATATAAGTTGATATTAATCAGTACAATGATTAGTACTGTTTCAAACAAAGTGAAATACCAGATCTTTGTATATGATGTCATCGGAACTTTTTCAATATTCAAACAACCGCGGAGTTCCGCCAACTTTGCGCCTCCGAGTCTGCGGAACTATGCCGAGGACAGCGGACTTCTCACGTGATTACTAAGCAGTAGAGAGAGACAATAATAGTTACAGTGTAAATACCCAGCTTTTGGCCTTTTTTCGAAAGTTAATACATAGTAATATTGTCAAAATTCAGCAGCTATTTCCGCGGGATGTGAATTCCAGGGGGGGAGCAGCTGCCCCCGGCTATGGTGAAAGTTATTGGTTCAGGGTTTTGTTCACCATTTTAGGGCATATTTTAATCACGTTGATGTTTTCCTTCACCGAAAGCTCAAGCTCATTCGAACCCACGACTTTGGTCGTGGCATTTGACGTCACGGCCACTGAGCTATTATCGCCTTGAAAAGTGTAATATGTTATGTTTCAAGAAAATCCGCTCAGCCGTTTGAGGATTATCAACTCTTTTCTAGTATGATTCGGGGGTTTCTTTAAATGTTGAAAAGTATTTATTATATAAAGCAGTAAATGTTTATAGTAATGTAACGGGTCTATTCGCGCATAGAATATTATCAAAATATAATTTTGACTAGCCTCGACGTTTCGATCAAGTTGCATTGATCGTGGTCACGAGTGGACTGGAACTATAAACATGAATTGTGTTCTCTAGAGTTTAAAAAGTATTATATAAAGCAGTAGTCAGTTACTAGGAAAATGTAGGTTTTTTTTTTTTTTTTTTTTTATATTACTAAGGTAGCACGCAAGCATACGGCCCACCTGATGGAAAGTGGTTACCGTCGCCTATCGCCATTTGCAATACCAGAGATATTGCCAATGTGTTGCTGACCTGTTACTCGGTATTGTAAAACCGAGAAGGCAAACTGGCTCTCAAGTGCAATTGCCGGAACACACCGGTAGGTGCTTGGCGACAAATTTTCAACTTGAGGGTGGTAGCCAGCCAGACGGGTACTACAAAGTACCCTACCACCGTGCTATGGTTTCCTCACGATGTTTTCCTTCACCGAAAGCTCAAGCACATTGTAGGATTCGAACCCACGACCTTCGTCGCGGCATCCGACGTCACTACCACTGAGCTATCATCGCCTAAAATCAATAATAATATCAATCATTTGTTGCTAATAATTACCTAATACGCTTTTCAAGAGAAATAGGTTATTAATCATGAAAACGGAGGAGTATATTTATTTATATTCTAAACTATTATGTTTTATTTTCTATATCCGATCCGGATTTTCTTTGAATCGTGCCGTCATGCTCTGAACGCTATTACTTTATTAGTATTTATATAAATCCATACTAATATTATAAATGTGAAAGTGTGTATGTTTGTCCGTCTTTCATGGCAAAACGGAGCGACGAATAGTCGTGATTTTTTAAATAGAGATAGGTGAAGGGATGGTGAGTGACATAGGCTACTTTTTCTCTCTTTCTAACCCCCCACTTCCCTAAAATAGGAGACGGAAATTTGTGTGAGACTCTCCGCAAAATTAGTATAGAAAAAAAAAGTTACGTGGAAAATAGTTAGGTAAATAGGAAGTTGTAGGTAGGTAGGGGTTGTAGGTAGGTAGGGGTAGGTAGAAGTAGGTAGGGGTAGGTAGAAGTAGGTAGGGGTAGGTAGAAGTAGGTAGGGATAGGTAGAGGTAGGTAGTTAGGTCCCAGTTTTTTATTTGTTTTCAGGGCAGGACAACGTCTGCCGGGTCAGCTAGTAAGAGAATAATGAGTAAAATATCTTAAGATTAGATGGAAGACAAATATTTAGTAACTAATTCCGCTGGATATATCCTTCTCTGTCAAGTCCAAAACAAGTCCTGATGATGCTTCGTGAAGAAGCGAAACACGTGTCGATTTTCTGTTAAGTTCCCTTGTTTTGGACTTGACAGAGAAGGATATATCCAGCGGAATTAGTTACTAAATATTTGTCTTCCATCTAATCTTATAATGGATTTCCGCAAGGTCACGCCTGAGTCAATTAGTTAAAATATCTTATTTTCTATACAATGGTATTTCCAACTAATATCATAATGAAAGTGTCTTACTTAATGCCTCAGACATAACTAGTCCTCATAAAATTTTGGTACCTAGGCTTTTAGAAGAATATAGGCTTTTATGCCAAGAACACGAGTGATTTTCCGGAAAAAGTAGCCTATATGTTATTCTAGGGTATGATCTATCTATGTGCCAAGTATCATCCAAATCCGTTTAGTAGTTTTTACTTGAAAGAGTAACAAACATTCATCCATACTAACAAACTTTCGCATTTATAATATTACTAGCTTTCGCCCAGCGGTTTCACCCGCATTAGAGTTCATGAACACCCCGTTGTTTATTTAACCAACCAAATAATATGTAGGTCAAGTTTTTGTTACGTTAAAAAAAAACAGTCAAAGGTTCAGAGCCATACAGCCTTCTTATTATTTTTTTATTTTTGTAGGTATATTGAATTTTTATGTTTGATATATTTTTTTTTATAAGTTTCGAATGGCATGCAATGCAGGAGAGAAAAGTTTTTCTTTCTTCTTTCTTTCTAAACGTTCAAACAGTGTGTAATGAAAATTGGCAGAGAGGTAGACCCGTGAGATAAGAAGGTAGGTATTTTTATCCCAGAACTTGTGAGAAACTAAGGACAGCTACTTAAATGATTGTCTCAATGATACAATACAGATTGATGCAAAATTGTCAAGAACTGCCAACATAAACCTATCTATAATTTATCTATACTAATAATAATCTATATATCTATCTATCTAAACTATAATGAAACTGAAGAGTTTTTGTTTGTTTCTATGAACGCGCTAATCTCTGGATCTACCAGTCGGATTTGGAAAAATCTTTTTGCAATTGAAAACCTGAAAAAAAATATGTGAAGAATGTCCCAGGATATTTATTTATTTTTGTATAGCACGGGCGATGCGACGCGGCGCCCGATGTAACCCGAGCAATACCGAAAAGAACCGAACTATGCACGACTTCACCGACATGAAGTCCTATACGTAATTTGTTTGATGATAATTGCTTTAGCGTTGAATATTTTTAAGTTGAATTGTTGTAGATATTATATACGGATTTCATAGAAACAAATACTACTTAAGATGGTCCTAATTATTTCAAAATTGGTTTTGAGTTTATTTTTACTTAATTTGTTTTTTTTTTATTTCTTGGGTGAAAACTTAATCTATCTATAGGTAGTAATAATAAAGCTGAAGAGTTTGTTTGAACGCGCTAATCTCCGGAGTTATTGGTCCGATTCGAAAAATTGTTTCACTAATGGTAAGCTACATTATCCCCGAAGGTTATAAGCTACTTATAAACCTGCGAACGAAACCGCGGGGAACAGCTAGTTATTTTATATAAACTAAATGCTAAGTATTATAATTTTAGATCACTTGTTTGAGATATTGAAGAAAATTTAAAGCTTTGTTACTTTATTTTGGCATGAAAGTTGAACAATACTGTGAGTGGAAGGGTTCTTAGTTTGCTATAAACAATGCTTGCTATATGATAGCTTAAATTCATAAAATATGGTATTTATATGAATAATAGAGTAGCTTTATACAGTCCGATAAACCTTTTTAAAAAATCATATAAATATCTATGACTAAAATTTAGAATAATTTTGATTTCTATGTTGTTACATTTGTGTTAATTAGTCTATATTCAAAATTTTGGAACTTTTGCTCAAGTAATTGCAAAAATATTAAAGGGCAAAAATGAAATATTTCACCCTCTATAACATTGCATTGCTAAATAGTATTACAAAATGCTTTAGGATTCTTATAGTTCTCGCTATGGATAGCTTATAACCAGAAATTCGTGGTTCTTAAATCAATAGGAAAAGCGTTATACAGGGTGATGAAAAAAAATTAATAAGGTCATAAAATTGTCTATGATTAAAAAGTTTACAATTATTAATGTGCATATTGTTACAATTATGTTACATGGTCTACACCCAAAATTTTTGATCCCTAGCTCATCTAATTGCAAAAATATTAAGGGGCCAAAATACAAATTTCCGCCCTCTATAACATTTCATTGCTAAATCGTATTGCAAAATGCTTTAGGATTCTTATAGTGCTTGCTATGGGTAGTTTATTTCCAAAAAATCATGCTTCTTAGTTAAATAGTTCTTGCGTTATACAGTTTGATAAAAAAAAATTAAAAAGGTCATTAAATGGTCTATGATCATTTTTTTTTTAATTATTGATTTGCATGTTGTTACATTTATGTTACATGGTCTACATTTAAAATTTTGGAACCCTAGCTTAAGTAATTGCAAAAATATTAAAAGTCAAAAATAAAATTTTCCACCCTCTATAACATTTCATTGCTAAATAGTATTGCAAAATGCTTTAGGATTCTTATAGTGCTTACTAAGGATAGCTTATTTCCAAAAAATCATGCTTCTCAGTTGTATAGTACTTCCGTTATACAGGTTGATAGAAAATAATTTAAGGTGTCATAAAATTGACAACTATGAAAAATTTGAGAAACACTGGATTTGTTATTGTTCCAATTGTATTGATTAGTCAATGTTCCAAATTTGAGGTCCCTAGCTTTAGCCATTACAAAAATATTAAAGTGCAAAAATTGGATATTTCACCCTTTATAACTTTATGCCGCATGAAAAGTTTGAGAAACTTGATAGTACGTTTCGAAACAAATACTGTAGAAAGCTTATATTCCAAAAATCAAGCTTCTGCTATGAATATTAACTGAGAAAAACAGGATGCTAAAAGTAAATTTTCGACATTTTTACTTTGTCTATGGGCAAAACTTTGACAAACATCAAATTGAAATTTGTAGTATTTGTATAGCATAACGCGTATACGAAATTTCATTTGCGTATCTTCAGCCGTTGCAGAGATATAAAAGTTTGAAAAATGCATAATTTCCATCGGTAATATCTTCCTCGAAGAAAAAAAGTTTGAGAAACGCCGAAAATATATTTTAGCAGTATTATTAAACTACCTACAATATAAATTTTGAGTTTGTAACATTCAAACTCACAAAGTTATCAAGGTTTAACGGAAACAAAGCAAATCCCTTATTTTTTTAAATTTTCCTCCCATAGACAAAAGTTTGAGAAACGCTCGCACCCATATCTAATATTTTTTACTGAAAAAGCTACATTAAAAATTTCAGACTCCTAGACCTTATGGTTCCAGAGATATTAAGATTCTTAAAATCACACAAAGGGCCCGTTTCCACCACTGCGGAAAGGAATTTCGAAAAATCGCTTCTTAAATGGGGTCTACGTGACAAAATCTATGCACATGCCAAATTTCACATTAATCAGTTCAGCGGTGTAGGCAGGGGGATGTTTACCCAAAAAACCTCTACTCTTTTATATAATAGACTAGGATATTTAATATTTAACATAAAAAAATGTGATGTCTCTTCATGAAGTCTATTAAAAGGGGGTTTTTCTCTCCTATATGTATGACGTTCTCCAGACCTTTCTGAAGCATCAATACATTGATTTCTTCTTTTTTTTTCTCTTTGTTTCTTTGTTTCTTCTTTCTTTGATTTTATAAGTATTTTTACGTTTTTACGAGTTGCGCTGGCTTGGTTTCAATCCATTGTGTGGGGCGGTAATTTTACGATAGGACTTTGGTCACTTTGGTGTACTTTGAAATTAAAACCTATTATCGATACTAATATTATAACCAGTAATTATTATCTGTGGGTTTGGGTGTAGGAGGTAATGTCTGGATATTCTGAGCCGATTCTGAAAATTCTTTCAATAACAGGAAGCTGTATTATCTGTATGTGATATGGCTACCTACACACATAAAAAGGATTTCTTCATTTAAGATATTTTAACTTCCACGAAGTTAGTTTGCATTGAACCAAGATAATGGCGATTTCATATATAGGGAAACTAATATTTTCTTGTAGAAAGAAAAAAAAACTTTTGGATTAATATTCATAATTCAAGAAATCAAATGTCAATTGTTTTGTGACAAGACAATTGACATTTGATCCAAGACAATGTATCTTCCACCAAAGAGATTTAGTTTTCTAGTTCTAATGAAATTGAAGTTCTTAATCCAAAAGTACTTATAACTTGTTAATTCAAGAAAATGTAGAATCAATGTAAGAGATGATATTCTTAGTTCAATATGATAAAAATGTATAACAAAACAGAACGATCTTGTTTTGAAATTGGTTTTACTTGGATTTTGAAAGTGATACATATCTTAAGATTTTTTTATCTTCACATGATATAAAACATTCTCAGTTTAATTTATTATTATATTATAATAACAAACAAAAGCCTTGCATAGAGAAATAATAGATTCTTTCAAGATTTCAACATTTTTGTGTAAGTTTCTGAAATCTTCTGCAGAAATAAAATATTCTCATTGTAAAATTATTTGTCCTACCAACAAAAAGGGTTTTCTCATTATGAGATAAATTTTACTTGTGGCAAAACGTAACGATTTTTTACTAAACCGTAACTATCTTGGATGTAGTAATGTTACTTTCTTCTGAGAATTAAAGGGTTTTTATTAAATCGTAATTATCTTGGATGTAGTAAAGTTACTTTGTTCTGAAAAATAAAGATCTCCTTTCAATAATTTATTCCTCTTTGTGAGATTTTTGGCATGCTTGTATAGGTAGATATATATTTGCTTAGTCTAAGTTTAAGATTATATTAGTGTAAAAACCATAATGTAGGTATTCGTGAAAATAAAAAATAAATCTTTTTTTTTTCTTTCGTACACATCTAAAAAATGTTATAAATTTTCACGAATACATTATGGTTTTTACACTCATATAATCTTAAATTTAGACTAAGCAAATATATTTCTACCTATACAAGCATGCCAAAAATCTCACAATGAGAAACAAATTATTGAATGGAGACCTTAATCAAAACAAGCTAACTTTACTACTTACATCCTAGATAATTACTATATAATAAAAACCCTTTTAGTCCCCGTACAAAGTACCCTTACTACATCTAAGAAAGATACAATTTATTTTCTTTTTATTTCACACAATTTTTTCGATCAAAATTAAAAACAGGTTTGAATATAATGCAATCTATATTAATAGCTGGCTGTACACACGTATAACATCACATTATTTAAGTAATAAAGACATATCTCACATAATGTTAATAATTTACACATAATTTTAAAAAAAATAGGAGAAACTGATTTTAAATTCTCATATAACACTTACAACAGTCAATAATATTGATTAATAACAAAATTAAAATAATAGCCTAATAACTATTTAAAACTAAAACGATAATTTAGATACTTTTAACATTATTCTTTAAAAGTTGGCATGCTTATGTCGACTTACCTACAGTAAATATATAGTACAGTATAATTAATAATAGGTCATTGAATTATCAACACATTAGGTTGAAATATCTTTGTGCAAATTCCCTTGTAAAATTATATTGAACATTTAACTTGTTTGCTTGCAGAAGCCTTCAGCTTTTGTTCTTCTATTTTTGTATGTAGGACCAGGATTCTAAAAATAAGACAAATGTATTAGAACGTTGATTGATCAGATCGTAGCGATATTATAGAAATTACACCTAGATTAATGTATGACAGACAAAATAAAACATAAGAGGTGGATGAATGCATAATAATATGTATTGTAATGAAATGATCATATTCTAAAATAAATAAAATACTTTAGGGATGTACTAGGTACGAGTACCTACTGTATGTATCTAAATGTATAATTTCCAAACCGGTCCAGGCGTCTTTGAGTAATCGGGGATCGAACATGAAAACAACGAATTGAGAACCTCGTAATTTTTTGAAGTCGGTTAAAAATAAACTTATTGACTTACTTTCACTGTCCAATTTTTCTAAACCTTGCACAAACTGAGCAGATTTTCGTTTACACGTTTTCTTAATAAACTTCTTCGAGGGACACCTTGATCATTGCAGTAAAAGCATTTATGCAATTTATATTGGCCCTAAACTGCCTCTGCGCGCACAAATGGAGTTGCTTGTTATCACTTTCTACTATAGGCTTCTGCTTGCAGAACTTTTTTTTGCATCTTGCTTTCAAGATGTGCACCAACGGCCGGCCGGTCACGGAAAGAATGGACATGGTGGCCGCTCGCTGGTTGCGCGGTATTGTCTTGACAAAAACATATTTTGTCTGCCGTAAACCGTAATTCCTTTAATCTAGAAAATGTATCTTACTATAAGTTATTTCGTTCAATGATATGAAGCAATAGGAATTGTTAAGTTAAGACAACATTATTTATTCCAATTAACATACCATAAAACTACAATGAAAGAAGACTATCTTAATTTAAGATATTTTTACTTTGGAACTCAATAAAATAATATTTTCTTGCTTAAATAACATAATTCTTCATTTGAAGATAAAATTTTAATAGATTAAATTGTTTAAAAATGTTGAAGTAAGATTTTTTTTTGTTTTTAAACTAAAACTTTGTATATTTGCTTTGAAACAAGTTTTCTTTAAATGTCAAGTAAAATATTTTATTGTACAAAGAATAATATTTTCTTGGAGAAAATATATATGACTTGAACAGAAACACATTCTCTTGATATTAAGAAATATTTCAAGACATTTTTAATTCTTAATTGGAGAAATCCTTTTTATCTGTGTATCTACACGGAGCAATACGGTGACAGTTTGCTTGTAAAATAAGCTTGTACGTATACATTCGCGATAGCGCGCCCCTTGAAAATTCAGTAAGCAATTTAAACAAAATGTTGAACAGAACTTATATGATGAAATTTGTATCAAAATATATTATAATTCTGAAGTTATCATTCTGAAGTTTGGTGTATTAATTAGACGAGCCACTCATAATTTATTTCTGTGATAAGTCCATAGTGAATCAGTTCCAATTTCTAATTAACAATTAGTCTTTGGAATATCTAATTTCAATTTAATTACTTTTTGTCACCTTAATTTAATTACTTTTTCTGTCACCTTAATTTAATTACTTTTTCTGTCACCTTCATTTAATTTCTTTATTTGTCACCTTATGAAATTTCTCAATTGTAGTCACATGAAATTGGTGTACTGTAAAAGGCTCGAAATCTCTTCCAATAAAATATTCTTATCAATAAAGATATTGTGTGGATCAAACTCGTACTCATATTTTGTACAATAACCCAACATTATTGAGGCAAAAGATATCTTACAAATACTTGCCCATTGATACTCCCTTGACCGTAAAAACTGGACAAGTGCGAGTCTGACTCTCGCACCGAGGGTTCCGTACTGATAATTCAGATCGAAACACAATCTCATTGAGGACCTCAACAGTAACATTTTTGCGGGTTTTTTCTCAAGTTTCAGATTTCCTTCATTTGTGCTGTGAGACCTTGCTTCTGCCCAAATTTCATGATTATAGGTCTACGGGAAGTGCCCTATAGGCTTGATTTACTCGCAGAGTATCAAAATATACGACATGAATGGTTGTATTTTTATTGCGTTAAGTTCAATGCTTCATTTATAACGACACCAAGGGACGCATCTGCTTAGTTTAGATTTATTTATTTATAGGTACACACTCACAGATAAGTAAAGGGAAAAGACACAACAGGTACAAAGGGACAGCTTACTTCTAATAGAAACTTCTTTCGAAAATGGTTTCCGTTTTTTGCTTTTGAGGTACGGAACCCTAAAATGTGTATAGTTTGACGCGGACCTACGGGATATCGGGGACAAATCGCATGCGGGCGATTTTCCGGTCGGCGCGGATGAGTCTCTCGGACAATGGCGTCACGAGTGGGCCCCGGACAAAGGCCTTGGGCCGGACCCTAAGGAACGTTATTTACGTTGCTCGCTCGCCGTGGTGCCCTCGAGACTTTTCGTTGCCTGTGAAGGGCTAGGGTTGACGCTCGATAGGATTCTTGAACGACGAATTATTATCGATGTATTTGTACGTGATTATCCGAAGGTTTTATGGTAGCCTGGTAAGAGGGATCTCTTCCGATTAGCTATTAATCTTAGAAGTTAGGGTTTGAGTCATGATTGAAACAATAGAGTTTGAATATATCTGTTTGTTTTATTATTTCTAGTTTTTATATTGTGTTTTAGATTGGTTTTTAAGATTACACTAGAACATTTTTTTTAAGTGTTGTGAAAACCTCTAGCTAAATAATACACATAAAAAACAATTCATGCTAAGTCGATGTCAGCTCAGTGGCAGTAGTAACTCGTGGTGGTCATGGGTTGGAATCCTATAATGAGTTTTGAGGAAATCCATTGCATTGTGGTAGATTTGTAGTACCTACCGTTTCAAGATAGAAATCTGTCATCATATACTTAACACCCTTGTATTAATTATTTTCGTATTATGAGAGCATGTTTCATTCTAAGCATTGACAGGTCAGTTGGCGCAGTTGGTTCACCACCTATCGCGTCGCAGGTCGTGGGTTCGATAACCATCCAGGACAAACATTTGTGTGCATGAATACGTCTGTTTGTCCTGAGTCTGGGTGTAATTTATCTATATAAGTATGTATTTACAAAAAAAAAGTAGTATACGTAGTATATCAGTTATCTGGTTTCCATAGTACAAGCTCTGCTTAGTTTGGGATCAGATAACCGTGCGTGAAGAATGTCCCAGGATATTTATTTATTTATTTAAGCATGGTGTACCATTAGCAACATTATTACATACTACAGTGAGTTTAAGATCAAATAAAGACTTCCTGTGTTACAGAACCCATTTTTTTTAATTGTAGGTATAATGATCTAAGGTATTATTATAAAAATCCATAATAATGATGTATGTCTGTCGTTCATATCATATGATATTTATAACTGTTTTCATGTTATACTTTTCCTCTCCGTAAAATTAAAGAAAAGAATGTCGAGATGTGTCACTCCACATTTTTACTTTTCCGTTTCCTTGTTCAGTATCCGTATAAATTCTCTCATTATTTAGTAAGAAAGTTATATTTTATTTTCGTTTTATCGTAAAAATTGTTTCATCGTGAGGTAAAATGTTTTTATTTTCGTTAAGCTTTTCAATTTTTTTAGCTAGATATAACCTTTTCCATTTCAATAACCTTCGTTTAATACTTGTCTGTTTTAACTTATTACCTATATTTTTAGGATGAGTTATCAGAAATTATGATAAAAACACAAATGGCGTTCAAAAAGTGAACTATTAAGTTACTAAACTACATATTGTCATAATTTGGACGTTAACCGTGTGTGAAGAATGTCCCAGGATATTTATTATTATTATTAACAATACTTACAATTATGTACGACAAATACAAACTACAAATTATTATTTGGGATAACATAGATTTCCAACAATACCACACATTTCTACCTTAATCTAAATACTTATATAAAAGGAAAGCGAGCTTTCAGCTCGAACCATTGGACGGATCGAGCTGAGATTTGGCATACTGACCGGCTGAGAGCCCTCTGCGCTCGCCGGATTGTCCGGTAAGGATAAAAAAAAAAAAAACAAACTTCTAAGTCAACGCAATCTAAAGATAAGCCGTTTATGCTGCAAATTTTCGACACTCTCAAGGGAATCAAAACCTATAGGGTAGGTACTTCCCGTGAACACAAAATCTTGAAATTTGGTACGAAGAAACGTCTTATAGCACAGATAAAGGAAAAATTGCGAAAAACATAAATTTTTTGTTACACTTATTACAAAGTTAAGTTTATACGGAGTCCTCATTGCGCGAGTCAGACTCGCACTTGTCCGATTATTTTCGGGCAGTCGTGCTTTGTCGCACCTAATATTGCCTAGCGTGTCCGTTTAAACTATAATTAGATGATGACTCAGCCCTTCAAAATTAAGTAGTAAGCGTGACTGTTCACTAACAGGTGGGTGATCAAATATCAGTGTCATTGTTACCCTTTGTAACAATGACACTGATGCGTGCGTTTTGAATGACACCCCAGGCGTGATTAACTCATCAAATTTTATTAATAGTTTTTATTAATGACGCTTTAACACTAAGGGTCGGTTGCTCGTAAGCGCGGTCATAGTAAGGTTTTAGTCAACTTTAACCGGCGAAAGAAAGCAAACTGGGTTGCTCATGTCACTAACTAAAATTTTAACCGTAACCATAACCGACCGAGGGAGATCGGTCATCGTCAAAGTGACTCTAAGCATGGTAATAGTTAAGTTAACTTTGACTATAACAGTAACTAAAATGAAGGAGCAACCGACCCTAAGCCTTAAAGAAGTCAAAGGAATTAAAACGTTATTTCATTTTCTTGATAACTTTATATACTAGAAGAAGAGTTAAGCTGTTATTGAAGTAAAATTTGACAGATGACACCTTCACACATTATGTAAAAAATGTTTCAATACATCTTGTTAGGTATAAATCTAATTATCAATTGTTTCCTTACCGGCACGTTCCCTTTTACACCTATACACAACTCGTAAAGAAACCGAAATTAATTACCTCCCTAATTGCACGCCCTACTGTTCCCAGGTCGAAATTGAAATAAGTTTTCTGAGGAAAAAATGTCGAAAAACTTCCAGAGAAGTGTTAAGTCGGGAGCTTCTTTACAGTGTTTGCACCAAATTCCACCCGGTTTCTTTCTGCTGGTGACCTAAGGGGGTGTTAATTAAGGAGATTTTGAGCTTCCCCCCCCTCTCCGGTCTGTTTATTTGCGCTCCGAGGATAAACAAAACGAGGTTCGCGTTACGTCGCACGGTAAATATCATTAGGGATTTTAAATCATTTGTGTTTTAAATTGGATGTTGGTTTTTGAGGGTATCTGAAGGGCGCTGTGGTTCTGCGTCATGGATTTGTTTATTTAATTATACTAATGCTACAATTTTGTAAATGATCTTTTTTTTACAGCCAGTATACAGAGTTGATTAGAAACGATGCATGTTTATGAATTGTTAGTCTCTACGTTTGAGAAAAGTTGAAGAAAAAATGGTTGCTTTTTCTTAGTAGTGCCGGCAATAAATCATGAATAGAAATAAATAACGA
Organism: Tethea ocularis; assembly: GCA_963555595.1. Lineage (NCBI taxonomy): Eukaryota > Metazoa > Arthropoda > Insecta > Lepidoptera > Drepanidae > Tethea > Tethea ocularis. The sequence goes on from OY741958.1 coordinate 14,259,598, forward strand.
ATACTTCACCCAAGTATTATCGTCATACGCTTTTTATGGGTCTCAATTTATTACAAAAAAAATGAGGTTTAAAGAAACCCCCGAAACTCACTAGAAAATCGGTGATAATTTTCAAATGGCTGAGCGGATTTTCTTGAAACATAGCTAAGAACACTCTATTAAGTCACCTTTCAAACAAAAAAACTAAATCAAAATCAGTCCATCCGTTCAGGAGCTATGAGGCAACAGACATACACACACACGCAGACAGACAGACACGTCAAACTTATAACACACCGTCGTTTTTGCTGTGGTTGGTGGTTAAAAATGTTAACCATGGTATATTAAAACTGAAATCTGAAAAGCGGATCACTCAGCCCACACCCGGGTTCCATTCCGTAAGCGCGAACAAACAATGGAGGAAGAGAAAAAAAAAACTCGTTAATTAACACTCATCCCCTCAACCCTTTAAAAAGTCGGCGTAAACAGTCAAAGTAGAATAAACAGAAATATTAACATCTGCGAGTGAATAAAGCCTCTTTAATGAGTTACGCGGAAAGTAGGTGGTTATGGAGCGGAAATGTTTCATGATCGCATTACATATATCAACTCGGAAAAGGATCGTCAACGTATCAACTCGAGCCATGTATTCTTTGTATGAAACTCCTTACTGCAACGCACACTAATCGGAAACGGAACGTAATCGTCTGGCCTCGGGATAAGCTCACGCGCAGTGACAACTAATAACCGCGGTACGGTTGCAGTTCCCGCGCGTACGCCTCTTCGTCCACGCTTGCCCCGCTCGACCCTCCCGCGGTCTAATTAGTATTTCTTCTATGATTGCCATCTCGTGGTTTGTGAACCAGGACATAACCGTGCGCTACACTTCACGTTTGGATTCAAACTGATTGAACTGGTGCCGCTTAGCCGTCAACCAGCGGCGGCCCATGGTGTAGCCGATCCGCTTTGATTACGTTAGGTTGACGCCTGGTTGACGGCGCGACGAAAGGCGATACGGTGATGATATTTTTCCGAGTTGATATGTCTAAAATACCTATGCCTTAATCGACGGCTGTGATAGTTTTTTTATATCACAAATTCTGAAGCATACGGTCTGGTTGATGGTAAGTGGTTACCGTAGCCTATGGACACCCGGGGCACAGACCATTTACTTACTCCGCATAGTACGTAATCCCCGTCTCGGGTATTACTCGCTGATCCTTTCCCCACCCCAATGAGCTCTGGTGACTTAACGTGCAGGAACATACTCTGACTACTGTCACCCGTACTAAGCTTCATCGTAAATAGTGTAGTTGCTAGCTCTACTTGCTTCTCACTTATCGTCGCGTGGGACATATGCCTAAAGTAGAATATTAATTATGTATGGATTTAACGTTTGCTTTTTCAACGTGATCTAGACTTGTTAGGCTTTGTAATTCTTGACTATGCTGAGGGTAAAGGATGAAAAGCTAATTAGAGCTCTATGTAATTCAAAGCCTTTTGTGTGCTATATTGAATAAAAGGTTTTTAACTAACGTAGGTAAGGTAAGGGTAACCCTTAGGCCAACTTACCTACTAACGAAGATTTTTGATATGAAAGGCAATATTTTGACCTTTTTAAGGTAATGCTTCGGGTTAGCCGCGATTTTTTTTACGGTTTATTCTAATTGCAGTTAAATCGACCGGCGCATTCAGAATAAGTAGAGATTTTTCTTGTATTATAGTATAGTCATTCAAATAGTAACTTTCAGGTAATGATAATAAGATCTGACGTAATCTCGTTACGTACGCTCATTCTGCATTAGAATAAATGAAAACTCATCGTGAAAAAAGGTTTTTAGCATTATTCCCGAGATGCCTCGCTAGTCGCTCGCTACTGGCATATTGCACATCGTTCTGCCCCGTGGTTTCACTTGAGATCTCCTATTTTAGAAAGAAAGAAAAAACATTTATTCATGACAACACACAACATTACAAAATTGAAAAATAAAAAATAAAATAAAAAGAGTACAAACAACTAAACAAACTAAAAATAATATAATGTTGTGCGATTTCAAGAATAGGTCCTGACTCGGCATAATGCTCAGGTCGATAAATAATTATCAACTCTCGCGCTGTTTTCAGTCAGGGCCCATATTGGCCCACGGTGAGATTGTGGTCAAACACAGGCCTATACATAGCAAAATAAAACCTCCTTAGGGGCTTCAAAAATCTATTCTTAACGGATGACTACATTATAATTTTATCTGTATGCCAAATTTCAGACGGTTCTGTTCGTCCAGTGCATGGTCAGTAACAAAACTAGAGACCATAAAACGTATCATCTTTATAACAGGCTCTTAGGTGACTCGTGGCTAGTGCGGACGTGCCCGACAGGTCTTTTCAAGATAGTTCATTACTTTTTAAGGCTATTCTACTTTAGAATCGAAATGTATATCTGGGCAATATAATGTACATCAATCTAACAATAAAATTGTTCTGGCAACTTCAGCATTCAATTAAAATTTCGGTCGAAAAAAGTTGATAAATTGTTGCGATTGCGTTGTTTGCGATTTGAACAGTGAGAATAACAAACCCTACTCGGTTGTTGTCCAACCACCGACCAATGCATTAATTCTCAATTTAGAGGGCGTTGAGTCGGCGAACGACCGTATAGACCAAATTAAAAGATTTAATTCTACCACATGTTCGGAACACACTAACAAGACTCCGGCAAGAAAGCAGAGCAGTTTTTTGGAAATCAAAACTTCGTTGCAAGTATTTTTTTATCTAGTAGTATGTGATTGAAGCTTGGTTCCAGTGGAGACCCTGTAGCTACATTACTGCCTTATTTCTAAAATTCAAAAATGTCACGCCAACGTCGAACGACCCCCGTCGAGTCTCCCATGGACCCCTGAGAGTGGGTCACTTACCTGGACCACTTTGGGAACCTCTGATCTAAATCATAAGGTCACCCAAAGGCTATGCTCGGAGTTTCCCTGCGAGATCGAATCAGAAATTTAAAGGTCCGACATAGCTTGAAGAACAGAACAGCAGCGTGGGTAGGCCCCACAAGGTGGAGCGATAATCTTGTGAGGGTCGCGGGAAACCGCTGGATGCGGGTAGCGCAAGTCCGGCCATCGTGGAGATCCATGGGGGAGGTCTTTGTCCAGCTGTGGCCGTCTATCGGCTCTCATGATGAAGTAATTCACTTGTGCCTAGTGTACTATCGTAGCACTTTATTGCTTGTCTTCTATTTGACCGTGGTTGGTAGCTTGGTTGGTTGACAACCGTGTATGTGTATGAGTATGTTAAACATAAGTTGATCGACAAGGCCTATTATAAGGTGGCTCATTACATAGAAGACAAGAATACATGGTTGTAGTAGCTTCTCTCTGCACTTGCAGCCCCCTGGCCAAGTGATAATTGTATGAAGTTTAAAACTGTAATTACATAAATTAAAAAAGAAAAGATCCACCAAAAAAAGAAGCCTTGCTGAGTTTCTTGCCGGAGTCTTCTCAGTTCAAGTGTATTCCGAACCGGTAGTAGAGTCTATTGTAAAACTGTAACTTTTGACATTCATAAGTGCCTTATTAGGGCCTAAACTGAATAAATGAGTTTTGATTTTGATTTTGACCAGTCTTTTTATCCACTTTACACGTCGCTCAATCAATGCTAGTGTACTGGTTGTAATACACGTGTGTGGACTCTGCACACACACTGTGGCTGAAAACAATTTCGTTAGTTAACTTTTTTAGCTTTCAGGCCTCAATGAAATTGATATCCAGTTGGTTATTTAGTTTTTCCAACGGTGATTTTTTATTTTTGCTCCAGTTTTTTTTTATAATACGTACTAGCGTTTTATTTAACAGTCGCAAGACAGCAATAAAGGCAATACTTGGCCTTAGCCTAGACAAACTATCCTTAACAAGCTTCCGCTCCATGGTTTCACTCGCGTTCCCGAGGATCTTATTTTTTCCCAGGATAAAAAGAAGCCTATACGTTATTTATTATCTAGTGTGTCTATGGGCCACGTTTCATCGAAATCAGTAAACAAAGTCGCAGGTAAAATTAGTTAATTTATAAGTCAGTTATGAATACTACGAGGAGCTGTATTTTTTTATATAAAGCTGTAATGTCGTCTGCAGATCCTACATGTAGCACGTAGTTGTATTAATTCTACGACTAAGCACCTCTACGACTTCTAGGACGTAGCACCTCTACGAGCACGTTGCTTTTCTTCGTAGATTGCATTTTATAATCACTTTGGCTCAGCGTAAACGACTTAAACACCAGCTGACTGAAAATGTTACTTATATAAAATTAAACGTCATTACATACCTACCATATTTCATAGTGTAGCTGTAAAGGTATGAAACTGATGTAAATTCAGCTACCCGCTGAAAAATCTGCTATTCTAATTCTAATGTATAGCTTCGAATTTGTGCATAACACAAATCCGCTTAGGGCTAGATCTACGTGTGCTACATTGTAACACCTCTACGAGTGCTACGTCGTAGCAACTCTACGAGAGAGTTCTCAGGCTCTTTTTGAACCTTTTAACCGTAGCCTTGAACCCTTCTAACTTTATTATAGGGTTATTTGTGCCTTGTCGTGACGTGACATAATAGGTGACAACGGTTTTCCCCAATTAGTCGGTGATTGCTGGGTTCGCGGTGGTTGGGCGCGGTGTTTACACCCCTAGTTAACCAAATGACTAGCTGATGAGTGGTGGGTGTGGAACGGCGGAATGACGATGACGTCACACTCTGGAGGCTTGTGTGTCTCTCTGTCTGTCCGTCCGTCCGTCTGTCACAGCCACTTTGCTTCAAATTACTGCTCCACAACTCAAACCGCTGGTTCTATAGAAACTTGTTTGAAGAATGTATTCCTCGTTCCGTGTATCATGGCTCACAGCTGTTGGTTTTCCGAATAAATAATAAAATAAATGAATATCCTCGGACATTGTTCATCATATCAGCCGAAAGACGTCCACTGCTGGACAAAAGCCTCCCCCAAGGATCTCCACGATGGCCGGTCTTGCGCTACCCGCATCCAGCGGTTTCCCGCGACCCTCACAAGATCGTCGGTCCACCTTGTGGGGGGCCTGCCCACGCTGCGTCTTCCGGTTCGTGGTCGCCACTCGAGAACCCTTCTGCCCCAGCGGCCGTCGGTTCTACGAGCGATGTGCCCCGCCCACTGCCACTTCAGTTTGGCAATTCTTCGGGCTATGTCGGTTATTTTGGTTCGCCTGCGGATCTCATCATTTCTGATTCGATCTCGCAGGGAAACTCCGAGCATAGCCCTCTCCATCGCTCTTTGGGTGACCTTGAGCCTTCTTATGAGGCCCATCGTAAGCGACCACGTCTCTGCTCCGTAAGTCATCACTGGCAACACACACTGGTCGAAGACTTTCGACTTAAGACACTGCGGTATTTGGGACGAGAAGATATTACGAGGGACATTGTTCACACACGGTTATCTGATCCCAAACTAAGCAAAGCTTGTACTAAGGAAACCAGATAACTGATATACTACATATACTACTTTTTTTTTGTAAATACATACTTATATAGATAATTACACCCAGACTCAGGACACACAGACATGTTCATGCACACAAATGTTTGTCCTGGATGGGAATCGAACCCATGACCAGCGGCGTGATAGGTGGTATCTCAACCAACTGTGCCAACTGGCTTGTCAATAATATATAATAAATATATAGAATATATAATAAATAAATAAATTTTGTATATAGGAATTATGAAAATCCGACCCTGAAGGAGTAAAATAAATCGCAGAAAACGTAGGGTGGAAAGCATATAATAAGTCTTTATTCAGCATTATATATATAGGCACACTCCTAATTTATTAAAGAGCAAATAAAACAAGTTCTCACCAAACATGTAGGTAACATGTGAAAGACAACGTATTAATTAGCTTAATTACGACACCCGGCCAAGTGTAAGAAATGCTATTTCTTTGCTTACAAAATATCACGACATTGAGGAATGGAACCGACGCGACTACTTCACGTATTCATTTACTAATTAGTATTTCTCGTCACACTAGCGACTAGTGCGAATACTGATTCGTCCCTTGGTTTCACCTGAACTAGATACCATATTTTGTTTTTTGTGTATTGAAGTACTAAGGCGATGATAGCTCAGTGGTGACGTCGGATGCAGCGACTAAGGTCATGAGTTCGAATCCTATACTGAGCTTGAGCTTTCGGTGAAGGAAAACATCGTGAGGAAACAATAGCACGGTGGTAGGGTATTTTGTAGTAACCGTCTGGCTCGTCTCGTCAAGCACCTACCGGTATTTGAGAGCCAGGTGCCTTCTCGGCAGCACATTGGCAATACTTCTGGTATTGCAAATGGCGATAAACGACGGTAACCAATCATGCCGCCTGCCTGCTTGTCAGCCTTCTGATATAAAAAAAAACACTTTCCAACCAGTGGTTTCACCCACGTTCCTGGTATGTTCTATCTATGTGCCAAGTTTCAAAACTTTATTTATGCGTGATTTATTCACAAAAATACAAAAATCCAAACTAAATCTCACATTTATAATACCAGTGAGACGAGTTAGTGGGATTTTGTAAGATATGATTTGGTAGGGTAATCTATCATCATTATCATATTACATATCACCATTGTGAGATGAGATGAGTGAATATATTATGGTATCCCTTTCTTTCGCATAAATTTTTTAATACTAATTTACTTTGGCATAATGAGTTAGGCATAATTTTAATCGTGTGTAAAAATATCCCATGATATTTATTTATTTTATGACCTAATATAAATTTTACATAAACTGTATTTAGCATACTCTTAGGTAGGCATAATGATCTTTATGCTACTATGGATTTGCATAAAAGTTACAGCAGGTTAAGATGCGGCGGGGTGGCACTTGGACCACCTTGGCAGCAAAGATTTTATTTACTACAAGAAGTGTATCTATGTAGTAGGTAGTTATCTGGTTTTGCTTTCACAAAAATATACTCATTCATGTAGTTTGTCAAAGTCTATCTTAGTCACAGTCTAAAAGAACAATCGATAACACGTACAGAGACCCAAGCTCTTGTGACATATTAGTACCTTGTTTCTCACGAGCAGAGCCGAAGTTTCAAACTTTGCCAATATCACAGTAAGTAATGACCGGTCGCGTGGCTCGGCCATTCCCGGAAGTACTCGGCTATAGCCAGCAATGGCCGCCACAGTGTAAAGTACACAGTCAACGCAAGGACCTCCATTGTGCGTTGCTCGTAGGGCTGCCGACTTTCTGTTCGTATACATAACTTTTGAAGATTGGTAGCTTGGTATGGCTTTAAATGGTTAAGGTCTAAAGGGAAAGTTTTGGAAAAGGGTTGGTTTATTAAATTTTGAATATGTGCTGTTATTTAAAAATAAAGATTCATGAGTTTTCAGTTCATTTATTCAAAGGCTCTGTAAGACATACAATGTTATACGGGCCTGATGGCTAGGGCTGATAGGTTTGCACAAGGCGCATTTTCATATCTAATCTCCAGAGTGAATTACACCTGAGAAATCTTCAGCAAGAATAGTCCCGTTCTAGTTTAATGTTCATCATCATAGCGTGGTAACTTTACGACATATTCTTTTGTCTATTATGTACTTTTGTTTATAATTTTTTTTTAATCTTGAACTAGGTTATACTTTTTTTTATTCTTGAACTAGGTATATTGTACAATATTTTCAAATTATTGTTCGCAATTCGTGGTGACGTCAACAACAAATCTTTGAAAGTATCCAAGTTGCCTGGTTATTCGCCTCTTGATTGCGCAACTTATTTTTTTCTTAGTAGTTTGTTTGGCTTGTTTTTTTGATAGTATGCAAGTAAATAGCGGTAAGCGTTTTAAGTATTTTAGATATTGGCAATTTAATAACCTATATGAATTGGGTAGTTTTTCAAAATAAAATATTTGATGATGCCGATTTAGTTTCACTACCTATATATTTATATATAACAAAAAAAAACAGAAAACATGAAAAGCTGTTCCCCGCGGCTTCACTCGCGTGTCCGGGATAGAAAGTAGCCTATAACCTTCGGGGATAATGTACCTTCCTATGAGTGAATAGTAAAATCGAAAAACTCCACAGATTAGCGCGTCCATACAAACAAACTCTTCAGCTTTATTATCAGTATAGATTTGTGAGATGTTTTAGAGCGATTTGCAATGTACTCGTATTTAGCTTATATGCTTACTTTTACTTTTAAAGAATATTTAACTTTTAAAACATTGATTAAGCAACTTTTCTCTACTAGTGTCCGACGATTGTCGTCCATCAGTTTTAATTAATTTAATTCTAAATTTGCCTTTATTAGATTAAATTATGGTTCTCTCTTTACCGTCTTCTCTTGAACCAAACACAAAAACAGAAGTTCAATTCGCCACCGTCTTCATTCACTAACTTTTGTTTATATCTCAGTTTTCATGCAGTGCTGGTGACGTGTGTGTGTGACGTTGCATACACACAAACACACACATACACACATATATGTCTCGCACAGTTGCACCCGACACATTTGGTTTTGATCAAAGAGATTTGCTTCAGAGTTTTGACTTGTTTGCTCGCTACATTTATGATAGTTTCAAAGTTTGGGGCTTCCAATTTATTCGTATTTATCTCTACATAGTATAAAATGAAGTCGCTTCCGCGGTCTGTTCACTTAGCTCTTTTGAACTACACAACGGATTTTAAGGGGGAACGTTCGGTTGGAGCGCGAAATTCAAATTTTATCACGTTTTTTGCGAGAAGAATGGTAGTATATTTACTGATTAATAACAAAATAAATCATCAACATATTCCTCCAAGATATAGTAGTAACATTTTCATCAAATAGTCGTATATGTCAGTAATATACCTTGGAGGAATATGTTGATGATTTATTTTGTTATTAATCAGTAAATATACTACCATTCTTCTCGCAAATAACATGTTGATAACTTACGACCTATAACTGAGCTGCAATTTGCAAAAAACTTGATAAAATTTGAATTTCGCGCTCCAACCAAAGGTATACCCTTAATGTAGTTTTCAGCAATAGATAGAGTGATTCAAGAGGAAGGTTTATAGGTTATATCTATAATACATGCATATTATAGTACAGGAAAGCCGAGAAATTTAAAGATTTGTACACCTCGCTCGGGCGGGTCACTAGTTAAACTGTTTAATTGATTAGACAATATGAAAAATAAGGAAATAAGTGGATTACTACAATTAATTACGCTCTAACCTAAATACCACTACATTGAATTACCCTTTAATTACCCTACCTACCTATCAAGTGCATCTCCCATATCAATTTGCTGGCGTGGGTATTACGTAGCTGAACTGATTAGATCACGCTGTCGGGATGATTTCGGTGATTAGAGGGAGATAGATATGACCGTTAATTACCCTTCGGTTACCGGCTGCGTTAGTGCTGTTCCTCACGTGCGGTCAATTGTCAATTTGACGTGTCTATTTCACGAATAAAATTTTATTTACAAAAGTAAAGTGTCTTCATTTGTAATAATGGTTGTTTTGGAATGTAGAGATATTTAACTGGCGTCATTAAACTAGTTTTATTACAATGTGATTCATCGCGACCACACGTAGTTTGTTCTATTAAGGGTCGGTTGCATAAAGCGCGGTCATAGTAAGGTTATAGTTAGGTTACGGTTATAGTTAACTTTTACCGCCGAATGAAAGCAAACTGGGTAGCTCGTGTCACTTTTAACTAAATTGTTAACCGTAACCATAACCGACCAAGGCAGATCGGCCTTCGTCAAAGTGACTCTACAGTCAAAGCATGGTAATAGTTAAGTTAACTTTAACTAAAATGCACGAGCCTAAAGTGGTGAAGATTACTGATTAGTTTGATAGGGACGCATAAAAATTACATCAAAATGTTATATAGAAAGAAAGAAGAAAGAAAAAAAATATATTTATTTGACGAACACAAAAAAGTACAAGAAAACAATAATAGGATAGTTGACAGTGACAAAAATAAATAAATGATCAAACACTTACCAATGCATAAAACATCTAAAAAACACGTGGAAACATCAAATATGTTGTACATTTAATGCTTTGTATGATTTTAATTACCAATAGAACCACTAAGAGTAGATCATTTGATGCTGTGAAACTATGATGTAATTGTGTAGCAAGTATTTATATAACTTCGTATGTTAGAAATTGGACGAGCAAACCATATAATACTGGACCATCTGACTGCGCCTGCTTGGCAACTGTTGGTCATACAAATCAAATTCCAGTATATCGTGTATTGTCTACTAGATTCCGCCCCGCGGTTTCACCCGCTTTCCCGAGGGATCTTATGTTTTCCCGGGATAAAAAGTATCCTATGTGTTAATCCAGGTTATAAACTATCTGTGTTCCAAATTTCATCCAAATCCGCGTGAAAGAGTAACAAACATCCATACATCTATACTCACAAACTTTCGTATTTATTATATTCCATATTGATATATTGATGTGCAATTAAATACTAATAGGCGACTAATTTGTATTGAATCGAAATACCACACCGTTATGTTAAGATCATTGTCAAGTGGCCTTTGAATATAGTTGTATAATAGATTCAGAGAAGCATTAATTAGTTAATGTTATAGATGTATAAATGAAAGCTCTTCTCAGCAAAAGCTACCTTCCGAGCCGTGTATTAGAGTCTGACAATTCATAAGTGTGAAGGTCTATTTGAATAAATAATATTTATATACATATATAAATAATTTTAAAACCATTATAAAGTGATAAATACATAATGCCATGTGTGTGTGAGTGAAGTGCCTGCATAATAGGTATAAATAATATCCTGGGACATTATTCTTCACATATGGTTAACTGATCCCAACCAAACTTAGCAGAGCTTGTACTATGGAAACCAGATAACTGATATACTACTTTTTTTTTGTAAATACATACTTATATAGATAATTACACCCAGACACTGACGCTTGACGACTTGACGGCTTGACGGGCCAGTTGGCGCAGTTGGTTAAGACACCACCTATTGCGCCACAGGTCGTGGGTTCGATTCCCATCCAGGACAAACATTTGTGTGCATGAACATGTCTGTTTGTCCTGAGTCTGGGTGTAATTATCTATATAAGTATGTATTTACAAAAAAAAAAGAGTAGTATACGTAGTATATCAGTTATCTGGTTTCCATAGTACAAGCTCTGCTTAGTTTGGGATCAGATAACCGTGTGTGAAAAAATGTCCCAGGATATTTATTATTAAAAAAGGATTTTTGAAAATTCGACCCCTACGGAGTAAAATAGGGGGGCAAAAACGGGGGGCGGAAATCTAGTATTCACATAAGAGTCTTATCAAATAGTACAACGTATCTAACTTATATTATAAATACGAAAGTATGTGAGGATATATGTATGGATGTGTTTGTTACTCTTTCACGTAAAAAGTACTGAACGGATTTGGATGAATCTTGGCACTTAAATAGATCATACCCTGGAATAACAAAAGGGCTACTTTTTAGCCCGGGAAAACAGAAGATCCCTCGGGAACACAGGAGAAAACGGGGGGCGGAAGCTAGTATTAAATACAACAGAACCTACGTAATAAAAACATTAATAAAAGCACATATTTTCTGCATTTTGTGAAGTTAAGCAGTAAATGTAGTGACCAAAACCTCCACTAAGCTAACCAGATAGTAGACCAAATGACATTCCGTTAGGCCGCCGGCGCGCGGGCGACACTTTAATTAACCAAGTGAAATTGGACATAGTACCGCGGGACGCTCCGTCGTGCCGTGTAACGAGACCTAACAAGACGTACAAGCTTTTATGAAAATAGTTGGTAAACTTGTATGGATCGTGTTTTAACATAAATCTTTAGATTATTTGAATGTAGAAAGGATGAAGTGAAAATATAATATTTTTATAATGGTTACGTGAGTTACCTATAATTATCCTACTGCTAATAAATTTCTTGGCATGGCTATATATTAAACTGGTTACCCGAGAATTGTAAGACTGACTGACTGACAGGCTAGTTGGCGCAATTGGTTAAGACACCACCTATCGCGTCGCAGGTCGTGGGTGCGATTCCCATCCAAGACATGTGTATGAACATGTTTGTTTGTCCAGTCTCTGTAATTTACTATATAAGTATCTATTTACTAAAAAAAGGATTATATGTAGTATATCAGTTGTCTGGTTGTCCATAGTGCCAACAAGCTCTGCATAGTTTGAAATCAGATTACCGTGTCTGAAAAATGTCCCAGGATATTTATTGTTTTATTTATTTATTACTGATCTATCAATACATAGCTCAAATCAATGGATAATTAATTATAATAGCTATTGATATGATAAAGGAGATCGCGGGTGAAGCCGAAGGGCGAAATGCTTGCTAGTATCGCATAATATATTAATCGGTAAAATGGAATTGACTCAAATCTTGTCAATTTATTTTTCCCCTAAAAATTTTAAATAAATCGAATCGTATAAACACTCTTATTTCTTACAAACAGAATGCGGGTATTAAATCTTTTACATCCGGGTAAGTCTCATGTTTCCGTATATTTCGTATTCGCATTTTGTTGATGAATTCTGGGGTGTGAGCAATGTCTCAGCAATAATAAGTTTTAGGGAAAACGGGTTTTCCGCGTGAGTTATTTGAATTAATCCATAGAAATCTAAATCCTTACTTACTTTATAAACCCAATATTTATTTATCTGTCACTATATTTTTTATCACACTAACGGGTAGTGTAACTTTAAAACCTCTGCACAGATTTAATGTGATTTTCACAGTAACTTAAGTGATTTAGTATAGACTATTTATTAAACATATTTTGCTCAAAAAAATATTTAAATTCTGTAATTTTTAAGTTTTAATTTAGAAATTACATACTTGTAAAATGAAAATACTTAAATGCTTTTTGATTTTTTTAATTTGACTTTGAATTCACAGGTTATATAGAATTTATTCATACATAATACATATTATACACTAAGTATTCTCTATAGAGGAATCTTCAGGCCACAAGTTTGTCGCCGACGTTTTATGACGACGTGGCTGTCATGAATTATTTATTTACAAATGGCGGTGAAACTATACGTATTGGGTTTTGTTACGTAACCGTTCTGTGGTAATACTCTACTGTACACTTTACATTAGGGATGACGATTATCTCCGAAAAAGATTGATCCTTAAATCGATTCGAATCGAAGCCTGATGATACGATTCATAAAAAAAAGATTTATGACAAAAAAATTGAGAGTAAAAAATTGTGTAATTAAAAAATTAAAACCCCCGAAAGTGGTACGAAAAAAAATGGGGTTTGTTAAATCTTGACATATTTTTTTAATTTGAAGAATATTTTTGAAAAAATGTTATACCTAATTAGCAGAGTGATTTATATTAAGTGCCAATTACTGATTCCTATGTGACAATAACTGTACTTGTTCTGCCAATGACTAGTTTTAGACACAGTTTTAAGTTTCTTATTTTTTTTTATTAAATAATTTTGATTAGTTTATAAACTGTGTTTTTATTTCAGAATGCACATACCATAGAATCTTTATAACAATGATTTAAGTTTTTTTATTATCTAGGTAAATTTTAGAAAAGCAAATCAAGACTAAATATCCTAAAAGTGCCAATCATTATACAGTTTACCCTAGGTCGGCCACATTATTACTTACTGTTATTTTATATTCCTGAGGTTTTATTAATTTCTGTATAAAATATACCGTTTATAATTATTGTTGATAAGAATTTTGTCATGACACACATAGGGACATAAAAAATGTGGGGTAAAAACACGTTTCCCGTATATTTACTTTACGCATAATATGTACGTGACTTTATTGCGAGTACGCGTCCAAAATAATGGAGGCACACGGCGGAACACCTGCGTTCTAAATACAGAATGCAGAATAGACCAGCGGGGCTACCGCGTAACAAACTGGTAATGAACTGTCCCATTATCTGGAGTTCTATAATATCTGTCTAATTCTATTCTATCTATCTAGACCCATGGTTTAATTGACCCATTTGATATTTACGTGTGTTGATATTAATATACCTGAATTACAGAAAATAGAAGCCCATTTTAAGAGGATGCTCTCCGCGAATGTCTCCGTCCCTTATTTGACGGGGAAATGCGAGACAGATGAGGCCCACTTTTAGTAAAAAAAACCATGTCGTTTTTATTCTTTATTTCATTTCTTTAAAAAGAAAACAGCCTTTTTTTTAAGTAAGAAAATGTGTGTTAATATTTTCTAGTTATTTGGATGGAACAAATAAGAGAAAAAAAAACATTCTTAGTTTTAAAAAGCGGCATATTCAAACACAGCGTATTTTTGCGATTCAGCATACGTTCCAGCAGTTCGTACAATGTAGTTATGCAATTTTCCTCACGAAAAAAAATCCAAAGAAAACCTAACGACCCTCAAAATTGAATTCCAATCAGTGAATCAATCAACATGGCATCCTTGCTCCGCACGGAACGCTACGGAGCACTCCTCGATATTAGTGCAAACACTAAGGAAATCTCATTTCGTCGGGAAACATTAATTGCTCTCTGAAGTTATGCCTTTTGTTCGGGGAAGTTTGTTTGTTCGCACCGCGTAGGCGCGCCAGATACCACGCTTTGTCTCGCCAGAGATCCCAGGGTTACCAGGGATGCTGTATTTGGCAAGCCTTTTATGTCAGGGAAATGCCGTCGCCTTTTTCACCTTTTGTTTGGTTTCGGGTCCTTTAAGTTTTGACGTCATTTTGTGTCACCTTGCTTTAACGAAGCTTGAATAATTAGCTTTTGAATAAAAGCTTAAATTAATTATCAACTTTGTACGATATCGGCGCTTCTGACGGTGGATAATAATCCTATTAATATTATAAATGCAAAAGTTTGTGAGTTTGTATGTTTGTTACATCTTCACGCTCAAACGGCTGGAGCAATTTTGATGAACTAGAAAGAAAGAAAACATTTATTTCAACATACACCCAAAATTACAGAGATTACAAACAAAGAGCAAAAAATACATACAATACAATGAACTAAAAACAATCTGCAATAATGTGCGATGTCGAAAAGGGTAACGCCTCAGCTTTAAACTGTGGTATGGAGGTAGCTGACACCCTGGATTAATATATAGGCTACTTTTTTCCCTGGGGAAAGCGAGTGAAACCGCTGGCAGAAGCTAGTTATAAATATATCTCTGCTCCATAACTCGTCGCACTGGCAATACACACTGGTCGAAGACACTGCGGTATTTGGGACGAGAAGATATTACGTAGCTTCCCGAACGCTGCCCGGGCGAATTCAATTCAGTGTCAGTAGACCCTCACAAGGTGGCCCGACAATGTTGTGAGGGTCGCGAGAAACCGCCGGATGCGGGTAGCGCAAGACCGGCCACCGAGGAGATCCTTGCGGGAGGCCTTTGTCCAGCAGTGGACGTCTTTCGGCTGATATGATAATGAACAACAGAATTTAACGATGCCTACCGACCGGCAACCTAACTCCCCTTAGGATTTGTCATTATGGAATACCTTTCCAGCGGTTAGGTATCCTCTCGCGGGATTCTAACAATTTCCGAGGAATACTATGTAAGTTACGTAATTATGTATGTTATTTGAATTCGAGGGTAATGCCCTGAGGACTGTGGACAAAGAGCCATAGCCTTTCCTAACGGTGGAATTTATTCTCACAGGATTTGTAGCGTGTGGTCTGCACGGTATTTAAATACTGAGAAGTAAGCTTTCTTCAGGTAAAAGTTTTTACTTTGATCCAACTTCAGACAGTCCCTCCGCATTTTTATATTGTCCCTAAGGTATCCTCTCATGTATTCAGGGCATTAAGAATGTATTGTGTCTCATGATGTATTCTTTTTTATTATCCTTTTATAGTCTACCTCTGAAACTAATTTTGTATATATTTTTGGATTAGCTTTTATGTCTGGAGATAAGTATGGATGCCCTTGAATATATTTGTTTCATTTTTATACTGTCTCCACTGATATCTAGTAAAAATCGTTTTTTTCTTTATAAAGTGTATGGTTTTAAAACTAATTTCTATATTGTCCTTTGAGAAGATCTAGTAAGAAACTGATATATGTATCATCATTATCATATCAGCCGAAAAACGGCCAATAGCGCTGCGGGTAGCAAAAGACCGGCCATCTTGGAGATCCTTGGGTGTGGCCTTCGTCCAGCAGTAGACGTCTTTCGGTTGACATTATCATGTGTAAATGTTTATAGAACAAAAACGAATTCGTATTTAATCAGTGAGACTAGCATTTTATACGTATGACGTATGTGACAGCCACTACTTTCGCCACAGATACACGAAACGCCACACGGTGCTTCTATTACAAGCAAATGTATTTAGCAATAACCAATGCTACAAGCAGCAACCCTAGTCAACGTAAATTAATTAACAGCGTTGGATGCTAGCACAGAACTATTTGTAGTGTACCTACACCGTTTGTGCAGATTTTCCGATACCTTTTGAAACAAGGACAGTGTCATCGGAACTGTTACCTCTTCGATTGTTTACATGTTACACAATTATTCAATGCATGCAATCGTTATCTCGTGAACTTCTAAACTGTGCTCGCAATTACTCCATGCGAATAGCTCGTCGTTGTTTGTTGCTTCTTGAATAGAATATAATTTTCTATTTGCTCTTAATGTGGTTTGCAAGGTCTTACAATCAAAATTCAGTACAAGTTTATATAAGCATGCGAATCAATATAATAACACTATATCTCTATAAAGCTGAAGAGTTTGTTTGGACGTCCTAATGTCTGGATCTACGAGTCGGATTCTAAAAAATCTTTCACTAATAGAAAGCTACATTATCCTCGAAGGTTATAGGTATATATACTATATATACCTACAACTAGCTGTTATTATATAAAAATAATAGGAAATCATGTCACTTATTGCTGTGCGTTGATAGCTCAGTCACCTACTCCTTTTATATATTTAGTATGTGAATATTATTTTGATAAGCCAGTTGGCGCAGTTGGTTAAGACACCACCTATCACGCCGCTGGTCATGGGTTCGATTCCCATCCAGGACAAACATTTGTGTGAATGAACATGTCTGTTTGTCCTGTGTCTGGGTGTAATTATCTATACAACTATGTATTTACAAAAAAATAAAGTTGTATATGTAGTATATCAGTTATCTGGTTTCCATAGTACAAGCTCTGCTTAGTTTGGGATCAGATAACCGTGTGTGAAGAATGTCCCAGGATATTGATTTAATTTAATTTCAAAATAAACACATCGTGTACATACATGTAAGAATACGTCAACGAATAAAACAAATCATAATAATTTTTTGTTAATTTTACAGACATTTTTTACCCAATTAATTAATTTACATTTAAAACGTGTCAGTAATTTGGTATTGCATTTACAGATACACTTTTATCATCATTGCATAAAACTGTTTTTGATAAAGAGACATTCGATACGGAATGTCATAGAGCAATCTAACAGGATTCCTCGTGCTGTTCGGGTAATTGTCTTGCGCTGTTTTAAAAACTGTTATGAGTCTTTACAAATATATATATATGTAATTTCTAATATAAATGCATGGACAACTACAGAGACAATATACCTAAACTTTTGAAACACAGAAAAGGTGCATGAGGTGCAATAAATACGAATAGGTAGGTACTTGAGCGAAAATTTTGTAGCAAAAACAATTATTGATAAAATAAATAGGTTTGTGTATTTTATTTAATCATGATATTTTTTTTTTAATATTCACCTTATAAAAGCAGGTAACCGTTTCTAAGATCGTTAAAATCATTTATTCACTGATAGTTTGTCCTTTTCTCGAACGGGTTCGGAAAACTGCTTATTTTTAGCTATCGACATTAGTAGTGGCACAGCATCGAAAAAGACCGCTATAAAGCGAATTACTATTGTTATTGTCGCGGATAACAGGGCTGATAATCGCCGGACCGGCACTGAAACTGTCCGTTATTCGGCTGGACCGGTACCTGAACGGTTTGTAAAGCCGGAGGAGACAGGGCAAGTTTGCTCATCAATAACTAGTTAATAGGAGATGATATTGGCGATCCCCGCTTGCCTCGACTTCTCGACAATAGCAAGGACACCATTCTATACTTACTCTATCTCGTTCTCTGTATATGTAGGTACATTTCTGGGATAGTTTACAAAGTGCTTTGAAGTCACAAGAGATTTGTTTACAGAAATGGTTGTAGTTTGTAATTTAGATACACGATGTATTTACATGCTGTTCAATATTATACGAGTAAGTACGTATGTAGGTATATAAGGATAATTATTTTCAATTTATTTTCGTAATTACTAGGCAAGCGTAGGCACTTGTCTCTGTCGTAGCATGTTTTAACAACGAATGAGTCTTGACTGTTCCAACTAAATCTATATAATCTCCGACAGTAGCAGCTTTTCAACTTGAGGGTGGTAGCCAAATAGACTGCTATAAAGTACTCCAAAAGCTCAAGCATATTGTAGGATTCAAACTTGCGAGCTTCGTAAAGGCATTCGACGTCAATTCCGCTGAGCTATCGTCGCCTTTGTCGATGGCCAAATGAGTGTTCTAACCTGAACCTTTAACTTTTTTTAATACATAATAGTGTAGTACCTACTACTTTTCATCCTATGCGGTTGAAATCGCGAGAGGCACCTAGTAATAGATTCATACTAGCGACTTGCCCCGGTTTCGAACGGCTTTTCTCGGATTTCTGTACTATAATATGCATGTATTATACATATAAACCTTCCTCACTCTATCTATTGCTGAAAACTGCATTAAAATCCGTTGAGTAGTTTAAAAGATCTAAGTGAACAGACAGCGGAAGCGACTTCATTCTATAATATGTAAAGATAAAACGCAGTATTTTTTTAAACTAAACTCATATTGCAAGCTTATATTAACGTCTCGTACAAGCAAACTGTAATCTAACTGTAATATAGTGCTAAATTCACGGAAATTATATAGGAACTAGTATTAATTCGAGATCAGGGCGGAATATCTGCGGATGTGTAGTGCAGACAACTATTCCGAGATTGCGAAGTGCGGAATTGCGGGGAGCGTCATCTCCGCATCGCAGGATATTAAACTGAAACTCTGCCCTAGTGGGCCGGATTTATTATCCCATAAGTAATATTTACCTGTTTGTTTGTTTGCTTCAGCTGAGTGCGGATTGTTACATGAGATGGAAACGTGTTTGTTGATAGCGACCTAATTCCAAGTCATACATTAATATATCTCGTAGATGGAAAGGAAATGAGTTATTTACTAACATCACTTACTGTGCGCTTAATTTATGTTATTTACTTGAGTATATTTTACATAAACATTTGAATGTTTGTGTTGATGTGAATTTTCCGTATAAATTGAGTTACTCTCTATTAAAACGAATTGTACCTTTATTTACCATAGGATTGGATAGGATTATTTTTATAGGATCCGCATGATTCTGGGAAAACGACTCCGTGGAACGGCTAGTCGTAAAAGTGGATGGAGTCAGATCACGCGGCAGGTTACCTATTTTTTTTTACTATGTATAGGCCTGTGTTTGATTACAATCTTACCGTGGTCAGTGATGATGTGGCTGATGATGGTAAGCACACAAAGCCTAGAAGGGAACTGGCTCTCAAGTGCAGAACACACCGAAATGTGTTTGGCGACAGATTTTCAACTTGAGGGTGGTAGCCAGCCAGGCGGGTACTACAAAGTACCCTACCACTGTGCTATGGTTTCCTCACGATGTTTTCCTTCACCGAAAGCTCAAGCGCAATGGCAGGCCGCGTATCTGACTGCACAAGACAGTCTGCCAACAAGGAGAGATGGCGGGAGCTCGTACGAAGAGCAGTGTCCGTCTCTACCACCGATGTGGACGCCTCAACGATATTTATATTATAGCAAAATGGTAGGGTACTTTACCCGACTGGTCGGCTATCACCGTCAAGGTGAAAATCTGTCGCCTAACACCTACAAGTGTGTTCTGATAGTTGCACTTGAGAGTCAGTTCCCTTCAGGCTTACCACCATCGGCTAAATCATCACTGATCACGGTGAGATTTTGGTCCGACACAGACCTTACATTTAAAAAAAAGGAAATAGTCAACTCCAGAATAAAAGCTATATACCTACGTAACTAATAATATGTAAACGTTTGTCTGTAAATAGACGCTCAGCATCTGTTTTGCTTAGCCGGTATAATGGGGCGAGAGCGTGCTGTCGACGTCGCGCACGCATCATTGCTTGACAATGATCGATGACGCGTCGCCTCGCCGCACTGCCCGATGCCCGCAACGCGTGGCGTGACGTAACCCATGTGTTTTGTTTGTTTACTCTCTCTGTGGACTATGACATACTTAAATATTGAGATTTTAAACCAGAGTGAGAAAATGTTTTAACGCTGGAACTGGGTTAAATCGCAAAAATCCTTTCACGTGTAATTTTAACCTAAATCGGACATTTTTGATAAAATGGACATTCTCAACAAAAACAAGATTATATTTTTTAACAATTCGTATTGATACTTAGAGAATGTGTTTAGATTTTTGTTCGATGTGTTTAGTGCGTCCTCCCAAGCCATGACGTGAGACTGACACATAGACTGGTCCAAAAATTCAAAGCCACTAAGCGGGCTATGGAAAGAGTTACGCTCGGGGTTTCTTTGAAGGATAAAATCTAAAATGAGATTATCCGACAAAGAACCAAAGGAACCGACATAACTCACCGAGTAATTCTACAAAATTTCATGTGCCCCATTAGGAATTAATGTAAATTACGTTAATGTAAATTAAGTTTAGCGAAAATCTCTGGTAAGAAGAGTTTTTACTCGCACTTAGAAAGGTAGTGACAGGGCAAAATAGGAACATGAGTACTCGAGTAATCTAATAGATACTCAGTTAGACTTACATTGCAGCGTATTTTAACACTAACTTATAAAAAAAATATGGAAATATTTTTGTGTTGTTGTCCACTAAAAATATTTTTTTTTATGATCTGTTTAATGTATACGTCAACTCCCTTTCGGCCTACTATACCTTCTCAAAATATTCGGTATAAGTTCACCGAAGTTCTTGTTTAAAATTAACAACGAATTAAACACAATTACCTACAAAAATAAAACACTTGGTGGTAAAAACTGTGAAATGCACTCACTGTCTTTCACACATTATTTATTTTAACTGGCGAGCGTGTAAAAGTACTTAACAGACCCCTCTCCGAGAATAAATACGTGGCTGGGTAGTCGGATACATTACGACTGTATACGTCATCACTATTCATCACATGGCTATTTTTTCATCACCCTCTTGTTTCATTGGTATCACAGATAACTTACTGTACCTAGAACTGCCAATACTTAAGGTGGTGGTAATTTTTTTTTTCGAAGATCAAGTATCTTAGTAAAAAAAAATTCAAAACTTTATAATTATTAATGTATTAAAATAAATAAAAATTACAATGTAATTGCATATGTGTATGTTTGTACTCACTTACCTCCGAAACATCGTTGGTTGAAATTTAGTTAGTTGAAAAACAGAGTTAGATCGTGCTGCTGGAATACTCTCCTCCTAAAAAAATAAGAAAACCATTTTTTTTATTTAAAAAAATATTCACATACTTATAGTAATAATGATAGATATAGAGATGGACTAAATCCTACTAATGCGAAAGTTTGTGAGTATGTATGGATGTATGTTTGTTACTCTTTCACGTAAAAACTACTGAGCGGATTTGGATGAAACTTGGCACATAGATAAATCATACCCTGGAATAACATATAGGCTACTTTTTACCCCGGGAAATCATAAGATATCTCGGGAACGCGGGTGAAACCGCGGGGCAGAAGCTAGTATATCATAATCATATATAAATCGAAGTACGCCTCTAGACTAATTTAGATGTCTATGACGTAAAGTAAACTGCCGACTAGCAAGTTTCAGTTTATGTTGGCAACTCAAACTAGTTTTGAACTTAACTTGTTTATTTGTTGTTTCAGAGGTGATTTATATTTGACCCCTCGAATGTCCGATCTGGGCCCCTGACGGCCGATCCGGGCCCCTGACGGACGATTTGTCGGATACTATTATATAGATCCATTTAAAGCCATTTCCCAATTGGTCTGACGCGAATCTATTCTAGCAAACATTTGTTCCAGTATTGCTAGCAAATCTCAAATTCAAAATTGTTGAATGAATATAATGTTACAAGATATGGTCTTCGGCTGAGATCTATAGAGCGTGCTTAGACTTTGCTCAGACTTTACTTAGAGTATAAACCTACGTAATAAAGTAAATATTTGTGTGTTTTAATGTGTAGCATGTTTTTGGTATGTCGTCAATTAGGTGCACTTAAACTTTGCTTAGCACACAGTCTTTGTACGGTCTGAGCAAAGTCTAAGCACGCTCTATAGATCTCAGCCTTAGTCTATGCAATGGCGCATAAATACATTATGAAATCCTAATATCCTATATTGTAACTATAAATAGTAGCCTATGTCCTTTTCCATATCATAGTCGTAGACTATCTGCATGCCAAATTTCATCGCGATCGGTTCAGTAGTTTAGGCGTGATAAGGTAACAAACAAACAAACACGAGTTATTTTCGCATTTATAATATTAGCATGGATGCGAAAGTTTGTGAATGTGTTTGCACGTTTGTTACTTATTCACGCTCAAACGGCTGGACCAATTTTGATGAAATTTGGTATGGAGGTAGCTGACACCCTGGCGGAAACTAGTTACATATAGATTTATTTTATCGTCAGTCCCGAGTGTTATTTGGTACTTTTCATGCCAGGAACATGGGTGAAACAGAGCTACTACGAAAAACGATACACGATAGTTCGGTTACCGTTGTCAAATTATTAACCAATAGAATCCCACAAAATTTACGTCTCGTAAGTTTGCTGCAATTCTATTGGTTTTTTATACTACTAAGGTAGCAAGCAAGCATACGGCCCACCTGATGGTAAGTGGTTACCGTTGCCTATCTAAGGCAAATTTGCTCTCAAGTGCAATTGCCGGAACACACCGGTAGGTGCTTGGCGACAAATTTTCAACATGAGGGTGGTAGCCAGCCAGGCTGGTACTACAAAGTACCCTACCACCGTGCTATGGTTTCCTCACGATGTTTTCCTTCACCGAAAGCTCAAGCTCATTGTAGGATTCGAACCCACGACCTTCGTCGCGGCATCCGACGTCACTACCACTGAGTTATCATCGCCTTAAAATAATAGACAGCGATGATCGAACTATAGTGTATCGTTTTTCGTAGTAGACCCTCAGAGTGTTAAATATCTCTCCACAATTTTGAAACATTCTAAATAACCCTGCATTGCATAATCACCTTTAGCATTATTAGGGCAGTTTATTAAAAATACGTTTACATGTTGTGTTTTATTAGGGTTGCCATCTGTCCGGGTTTCACCGGATTTGTCCTAGTTTAGAGGGCGTCCGAGGAGCGTCCGGGCGGGGTTTCATTAGTAGTCCGGGTTTTAAAGTTTACCGGTCGCAAAAATAAATAGAAAAAGTAGATTTATATCAATTATTTATTTTAGTGAGTAACTTTAACAAATAAATGACATGTCCGGATTTAAGAGAAAGAAGAAGAAAGAAAAATATTTTATTTTTTGCGCGCCATACGACACAACTAGCCTAAAGGAAAAACAAAAAATACAGTATTTGAACACATAAATAAAAAAGGATGTAAGAAAAAATTAAAAGGTGGCAACCCTGAGTTTTATCCGTTACAGTATGACACAACATAGATGTAGCATCGGCAAATCGTTTTCGTACACTTCACTTCCGATTTACACAACTAATAAAAAACATTCATTCATATCGCTAGACATGAGTCTTTACGTTTGGTTTTTAGGGAAAAAGGTTATCTTACACTAACAAATATATATATACCTACTTGAACTCTGTTTATTTGTAAAAAATCAAGGGCAATATTTTAAGAAAAACTCTGATTATCGTACACAGGAGACTCCTATGAGGCAATATGATAACCTATACTTGCCAAGAATAAAATCAATGATTTATGCCAAGAGTACTCTGACTACAGCAATACGTGTATATAACCATTTGCCAATTTATTTAAAGGATTTACCAAACATAAATTTAAGAATTGTTTAAAAAAATGGTTAATACAAAATGTGTTTTATAATTTGAATGAACTTTTTTATAATAAATATAAATTTTAATTGATTTTATTTTTATTTGACATGTTAAATTTGTTATCTCTTTAAATGTGAATGAAAATGAAATGTACTTATAATGATTACTTTGTTGAATTGTATTGTAGTATATTTTACGCATCCGATTCTTATTGTATGCCTGATATAGGTAGACTCTGTAGATATTTGTATTTGTAACTACATTGACAATAAAGTTCTATTCTATTCTATTCGCGCCATTCAACGTTAAACAAGATCATTTTTTAACACATGAGTAATGTTGTAGTCGCACTCTTTTCGGGAACGATCGATTTTACGAATTTTGCCGATGCTTCATCTAAGTTGTGTCATACTATACCATGTTGACTATGTTTACATTTGATTGAAAACTGCCCGTTGCGAATATCCATTTTGTATGATTGCTGACTTAATTAATATTTATTTCATTGTTTACATTAAAATAACGTTAAACAATTTTGCATTTTATTTAAATTGGTTCTGTTTTATTTCTCTATTTGTGAGATTTAATTAATAGTTCAATAATTGACTTGCTTTTGATAGCTTTAATTACATTGTTACATCTATTTTGGAATAAAATTTCGTGTAGAACAAGGTTATTCTCATGTCATGTTTGACTACAGTCATACTATGCTAGACAGAAAATAGCCTTCTAGTGCTGCTGTCGGAACATAGTGCTTAGTGATAGAAGCAAATTGTAGTATTCGGACCTCAATCAATACATTCGTCGTAACTGCCATTGTGCTTTCGTTACTTAACTTTCCCCTATAGACCCGATGATGGTCATTATTAAAAATAAATAATAATTATATTATAATATCTTTCTATGGTCGTTCCCTCATGTCTGAGGATTGTAATACAGCACAGCCTTGATAATCCGTACCCCAGCTCGTCCGAACGCCTCTATAATCCGAACGACCCCTCTTACCCCTGCGCAATCGCCATTTCTCTATAGTCACTAAATACTACTCGTCAGAGCACTATATTGGAATTCTTTAAAAAAGTGTGATTAATAGCATTGTATCTAACTTACATCTAACGTACATACATTACTTCAATAAACACATTATAATGTAAAATATTTTTGTTTTATTTCGAAAAATCCCTTTCAAAATTTTAACATACTATCCGAACGCTTCGTGCATCCGAACAGGGTATAAATTTTCGGTGTTCGGATCATCGAGGCCCTGCTGTATACTTTTGAAATACCTCAATTTTTCTAATAACATTTATATACCAATAAATCTACAAGATACAAACCACTTTGTTAACGTCATAGCGTCTATTAAAGGCAATGTCACCGAGAGTCACTTTGCTTTAACGTGTCGTCAAACATAAGTGTTGCACACATAGAGTATTGATCGTACCGATGAAACGTCAAACACAACGCGCGGTTCAACTATTAATAAACTAGAAATAAATAAATAGTCACTAGAAGGTCTGTTCCGTACAAACGCTCGAAAACCGTGTTTGGTAACTCCACGCACACAGACGACGCGACGCATACCGAATCACTTGCATCTAAAATTCACTTATTATGATTTAGTACCTGGTCTCCGAGCTTTTTTCGTTCTTCATTTAAAACGACGTTTTCTAAAAATGAAACCTAGCTAGATACATTTATCTCCCCAGAAACGCTCTGCATACTAAATTTCATGAAAATCGTTGGAGCCGTTTCCGAGATTCAGTTTATATATATACACTAGAATTGCTCGTTTAAAGGTATTAGATTTATTTCTTACTTAAAATGTGTTAGGTAATATATAGTAAGCATCAGTGGCGAGGTGTGAAATTATGGCGAGGGTAAGCCGTTCAAAAAACACCGATAATTTTATAATTACAGTGTATTTTAAGCATGATAAAAGTGACTTTGAAATTATGAAAATGTGGGACTGGGATTTCTAAACAGTAAGCCGATGGGAATCGGCTTGTATGGACCCTTCGCCACTGGTAGGCATACTTTAAGTGGTTTAGATCTAAACGACCGGTGAAAAATACTCTTCGGTGAACATTTTAATCGGCTAATCAACCATTGAATCGTTTCAAAGCGAATTTCCGAAAATTCCCTTGATGGATTATCGAATAAAAGTCGAAATAACCTGTGGGATGATTCTTTATTACTAGCTCTACGATGTCTCTATCGTTTACTAAGCAATCACACGAGAAGTCCGCTAACTGCGGCGTCGACGATGAGTTTTGTTTTAGAGAATGCATATACGATGGTTATCTATGTGTGCGTAAAGAGTATTCCAAGTACGACGCAAGCGGGCCTTTTGGTCTCTATCCGTTTTCAGTAGCAGTTTACGTTTCGAGTTAGTTTGAACTCCATGACTTAACAATGACAGGTTTATAGTCCCCATTAGGAAACACATGTGTTCCCCACGATGACACTACTAAGAAAAATATCCTAATAGATATAACACAAAAATGGATGAATAATAGCCGAGGAAGTCGTTCTGGAAATTCTTTTCTAATAACAATAATTTATTGGCCATGGTAAATGGAATTAGAAACATTTTGTGCTCGTTTCTTTGGTCTCTCAGTGGTCGCGACGTCGAATGTCGAGAGGAAGGTGAAGGAAAATATCGTGAGGAATATGGCATGGTGGTAGGATACTTTGAAGTACCCACCTGGCTGGCTATCACCCTCAAGTTAAAAAACTTTCGCCAAGCACCGTTCGGTGTGTTCTGTCTGACAGGTGCACTTGAGAGCCATTTGCCTTTTAGGATTTTTGTGCTTACCACCTTTCCATCACTGACCACGGTGAGATTGTGGTCAAACAAATAGGCCTGTGTTACGTAGACATACTAAATAAAAAAGATTGGTGCAGAGAATGAGATTGTAAGTTGTAACACTAGCAACTACTGTGATTAGCTTTGACTTATTTATTTACTAGCTTCGGCCCCGCGGCTTTTCCCACGTACCTGGGATAGAAAGTAGACTAACCTTCGGGGATAATGCAGCTTCCTACTAGCGAAATAATTTTTCGAATCGGACCAGTAAAACCGGAGATTAGCGCGTTCAAACAAAAAATCTCTTTTGCTTTATTAATCGTATAGATAGAGTATAGATGAACAACGTTTACTGAGAATATTAACTCTGAAATCACATAAAAACTTAATATCTGCTTTCTTTTAGTATTTCGCAAAGATTTTCGATTACTGGCTCGAACAATATAAACTTGTGTTATTTATTATCTCATACTAAGTTAGCAGAGTGTTTTATTATGTTTTAGGCTGTATTTTTGTATCCACGTCAAACAGACGTTTCATGCCTGAAGCCAGCAAATGTAATTATAACTTGGAATAACATGATTGTTCTTAAGTGAGGTTCTAAGTATATTATTTTACGTAGCAAAAAAGCAACGGATCGACGTAATATTTGGCATATGTTTCTTTTTTATGTCAGAAGGTTGACAAGCGTGTTACAATACCGAGAAGGCAACTGGCTCGCAAGTGCAATTGCCAGAACACACCGGTAGGTGCTTGGCGACAGATTTTCAACTTGAGGGTGGTAGGTAGCCAGGCGGGTACTACAAAGTACCATACCACCGTGCTATGGTTTCCTCACGATGTTTTCTTTCACCGAAAGCTCAAGCTCATTGTAGGATTCGAACCCGTGATCTTCGTCTCAGCATTCGACGTCACTACCACTGAGCTATAATATAGTAGTTTATATAAGGTAGTATATTTACTGATTAATAACAAAATAAATCATCAACATATTCCTCCAAGGTATATTACTGTCATATAGACTATTTCATGAAAATGTTACTTATATACCTTGGAGGAACGTGTTGATGATTTCTTTTGTTATTAATCAGTAAATATACTACCATTCTTGTCGCAAATAACATGTTGATAACTTACGACCTATAACTGAGCTGCAATTTGCAAAAAACGTGATAAAATTTGAATTTAACGCTCCAACCGAACGTTTACCCTTAACGTGTATCGTTTAGACGCGCTAACTCTCTATCTAGACAGGTTAATTTCTAAGGATTATACTTACGTTTTGCTCAAGTCAGATGTCTGATACATTTTGTAATTAATTTAGGTTGAGTAAATATAATAGTAGCAGTTTAAATATGAAATAATCGAGCGAGCTATTTCAATTTAATTAATACTTCAGTAGAAGTTTTAATTATAAATGATTACCTACCCGGATTAAGGTGAACGGAACCAATGTAAAATTGAGATTTATATATTTTTGTCCCAAGTCCTTTAATATTACAGGATCGTATTTATTTTTGAACTTGCTGACCCGGCAGACGTTGTCCTGGCCTGAGAACAAATAAAAACTGGGACCTAACTACCCAAACCTACCTACCTCTATCTAACCCTATCTACCCTGCCTACCCCTATCTCCCGACCTACCCCTACTTACCCCTACCTACCTACAACTTCCTATTTACCTAACTATTTTCCACGTAACTATTTTTCTGTACTAATTTTGCGGAGAGTCTCACACAAATTTACATCCCCTATTTTAGGGGCTAGAGGACGATTTCCAAAAAAAAATAAAGCCAAAAAAATTTCGTTTGTAACAAAGAGTGTGTGTACCGATTTTAAGCTTCCTATCTTGTTAACTGCGAAAAGTATAAAATTTCCCAAAATACAAAATTAATAAATATAGTATGGATTATAAACTAATACACAAATACGTTTACTCGAAAATATGTACACCAAAAGTTTCCATATTTTTTTTAAATATCAGACTTGATCCCACATTAACAGTTATTTATATTGAGTAGTACTTTCACCCCATAAAGCGCTAAAGCGCTGCAGGTGAATTGAAAATAACTCTATATGATAATGCAGCCCACTACGCTCCCTGATATTATTATGGAATATAATAATAGATTGCAATGGGCTGCATTATTATGACTAGTATTTTATATAATGGTGCCGATTCTGTTGTACGAACTTAACTAATATTAGACAAGTCACCTCTCTTTCATGTTAACCTTATTGAAAAAAGATAGAACATTTTTAATGCTGTCAGTTTAATCCATACCTTCGTAATGTACGGGTAAATAGTCGTGACCTAAAGATCGCGCTTAAATTCACGTTGAAATGTGTGATCGGATTAAACTGACAGGACTAAAATATCTTGCATCCCTTCCTTATATTTACTATTAGAAAGAGATATAGTGAGATTAAATGTATTTTAGTTCGTAAACAACAGAATCGGCACCAATATTCTATTAATATTTATTGAAACGATCAGAATGTGTAGGTGTCCACCAGATACTTAGCGAGTGATGTCGTTCTAAGATCTAACTCGCCTACAAGTTCGCATTATTCAAGCTATAATAGTATTGACAAGCTAAATATATCATTTTCTGTGTCTAGCTTAGCTTGTCATTGTCATATATGATATCTCATCAAGAGAACAAGCCAGTTGGCGCAGTTGGTTAAGACACCACCTATCAAGCCGCTGTCATGGGTTCGATTCCCATCCAGGACAAACATTTGTGTGCATGAACATGTCTGTTTGTCCTGAGTCTGGGTGTAATTATCTATATAAGTATGTATTTACAAAATAAGTAGTATATGTAGTATATCAGTTATCTGGTTGTCCATAGTACAAGCTCTGCTTAGTTTGGGATCAGATAACCGTGTGTGAAGAATGTCCCAGGATATTATTTTATTTATTTTATAATTTTATTATTATTTATATAGGTACCTACTTAAGAGGATCTCCGTGAATGTCCCCGTCCTTTACTACACTGATAGGGACAAGCGAGACAGACGAGGACAACTTTTAACTTTAAACTATAAAAAATACCGTTAAATGTCACTTAAAAAAAATAAGCCTTTTTTAAGTAAGGAAAGGATTCCCTTTCTATTGTATGTTTCTTTATTACCCTCGTATCTTTCAAACGGTTGGGTGAATTTCGACAATTTATGATCCTATAAACGTGAAAGTTTGTATGTATGTATGTATGTTTGTTGCTCTTTCGCGCAAAAACTACTGACCGAATTTGGATTAAACTTGGCACATAGATAGATCATACCCTAGAATATCATATAGGCTGCTTTTTATCTCGGGAACACGGGTGAAACCGCGGGGGACAGCTAGTATATTCGTCTTAAAAACCCAAGTGTCCTTAGTATAGAGTAGGGTATCAAAATAAAGGAAATTAATCAAGAACTGTGTCTTAAGTGCAGCCATCGGAACACACCGGTAGGTGCTTGAAGAAAGATTTACATTTGAGGGTAGTAACCCACCAGATGGGTACTACAACCGTCCTAAAAATAATAATAATTATTATTATCTATCATCACTGACAGGACTATTGTCGCCAATAGACCTGACATTGTATTGATAGATCGCCAAGAGCGCCGTGCAATGATTGTCGATGTTGCTGTCCCCCATGACGAGAACCTCGTGAAGTCGGAGAAAGATAAAGAAAGCAAGTATCTTGATCTGGCACACGAGGTTGTTGACATGTGGGATATTGACACGGCAACCATTGTACCAATAATCGTATCAGCCCATGGCCTTATGGCCAAGAGCCTCGACAAACACCTCAAGAGGCTCGCGTTAGGTAGCTGGCTCAAGGGCCTAATTCAGAAAGCAGTGCTCCTGGAGACGGCACGCGTAGTGAGGAAGTTCCTCTGTCTGGAGCCTTAACCATCGGTATCTAGGACCCTGTTCCCGATGCCGGTTGGATTCTGTTTTTTATATTTTTAAATGTATTATTTTTATAGATTATGTAATTTACAAGGTATATATTTAATAAATGAGATAATAATTATATAGTGATTTCCTAAAGTAAACTGAGGACAGGGTCTGTGGTCACTTAATCATTCTAATTGCCTTGTCTGCGCTCACAACCTACTCACACATTAACCAACTTAACTTTTCCACCTTTATCACCCTTAACAACAAACAAATAAAGCCTATATTTGAGCATCTACTCGATCTATTGTATTTTAACTTTCAACAAAAGCAACACTGCTGATCGGGTCCATCTTATTTTTGAAGCGATAAGGTTTACTTTCGAGTGTTGTACTATCAATAAATCGACTAGCATTCCAAATAAACCAATATTAGTTTGCGGATCAGGTCAATCTTATTTTTGAGGCGATAAGGGTTGTTTTCGGTGGTAGAGTATGTATCAGGTTGTGTAGTGGTTAATGAAGGCGACATCCATCACGGGGCGGCCATTGATGATCCATTGATTAAGTTTGTTTTCTGTCATTTTTTCGCAAGCGTCGGGATTGATTAGTGGTATTGTTAGCTGAGGCCTGAATGAGATATTAATTAATAACTATATGTGCTCTAAAGTCAATACCCTATTGGTGAAAAAGTGTAATCGATAGATCGACCTATATTTGGGGCAAAAGTATTTTATCAATAGATTTGGGAGGATATATAGGTCGGTACTAATGGTGGGATTATAAAAGGAAATAGACAAAAGATCTCGCAGAATGGTACCCATGGGAATACGGAAGAACGGAAGACAAAACCGGTGGGAGGTGACTTAACAGTGTTACATAGAAAGATAATAATTTAATATTTAATTATCAATACTTATTTCAAGTGTATTTTATGTAGAATAAATCGATTATTAGTAATAATTGCTATTTATCTACCTATCCAAGTCGATTCGTATCGCTGAATAGCATAATTTGCTGCTAATCTATATTCTAGAAATTCTTGTACATACACAGTGATGATCATGAACTAGTGATATTTTAGGTACTTATCGTGTTCAAATACACATTTTATGGGACTTTTTTTAGGAGTAACCCTGAAAACTCGAAAAAAAAACTAACATATCGATTTGGATGAAATTTTGTATTTAGTTACGTTTTTGCCTCTTAAATTTATCTATATACCTAGGTGTCTTTTAAAAAAACTAATTTCGAAAGTAGGTACGTATATTGCGCCATCTAATTTTTGAGGTACTTACATTGCTGTTATTGTAAGTAAGCCTATTGATAGGTACCTCAGCTTTTTGTGATGTGATTTGTACCTAAATACACTTTATAAGACATTTAAATGCTCTATTTACATCTTGAAAGGTAAATCTGATTAGGGTTTATTCAGAAAATCCTTGAATGTACTATTCCATAGGTAATTTTGCAGAACAATGTGTTTGGATATGAGTAAACATCCGTTCACTGAATCTCGTAGTCTATAAAGCGTTTGATATTATTGCATCACTCAACGTGGCGTCTGACTTCCGGCAGATCGGAACTGTGGCAGACACTCAATACACCAATAACGTGTATTCGTCCAACTAAACACACTAAATGAAACTAACGGTACATAATATGTATAATATAGACTTATCGTTGCTGAATGAGGAATTTATACCTCAGGTCTAAGATTATAGCAATCAAATTCAAATGTACTTTTATGATGTCGGTAGGCTCGTACAAGCTCCTTTAATGACTTGCACAAAATTTCTCATAAACATTATTTTGTTAAAAAATATGACCACTTGCTTTTAGGTGCTCAATAGAAAAGATAAATCGATGAATAACTAGTATAAAGTAATTCGTATTTTAAGGCCAGGCCTACACTACGCGGAAATTCCGTCGTGGATCTTCCGTCATGGATCTTCCGTCGCGGATATTCCGTCATGGATCTTCCGTCGCGGATCTTCCGCCACGGATCTTCCGTCCCAGAAAGTATTGCATACAAATGACTAAGCGAAGGAGCGACCGATCTTCCTTGTGGTCATTATTTGTAAATTTATATGTAATTATATTTCCGCGCAATGTGGGCCTGGCCTAAGTACAATATACACGTCATTGCTAGGTATAGACACTAATAACTGCTCACGTCAATCAATCAATCGATAAACTATCACAGCCAAACGAAGGCTGATCGTTCGGGAAGCCGATGTGCGAGAGGCCGATGATCGGGTTAATTAAATACGCATTGCTAATTTTAAGGTTGAGTGATTCCGTATTGGTACCTTATATTGGCTGTAAGTGACAAAATGATTCAGTACGGTACTTTGGACCCCTCAGCGTATAATATTACGTCTTTTCAAGAAGTTAAGATTGATGGTGTGAAGTTTGGATTTTTAACGAATATTTCGCACGTTTTAATTTATTACGTCAATTTCAAGCACCTATGAATCGTTATTTTGTGATTAGCGATAGCGATTGTGTATATTATTATGTATAGCTGTCCCCCGCGGTTTCACTCGCGTTTCTGGGATAAAATGTATCCTATAACCTTCAGGAATAATGTAGCTTCCTATTCGTGAAATAATTTTTCAAATCGGACCAGTAACTCCGTAGATTAGCGCGTTTAAACAAACAAACTCTTCAGCTTTATTATTAGTATTGAGAGAGTTACATTCAAATTTGACAATTGTGTAATAAATTGTACATAATATGAAATTAAGTGTTTTGTTTGTGTCAAAGATAAAATGAGGGTCTCTTTATTGACATGATAAAAAATACACTTTTTTATGACTCCGATTAAACTTTATCGGGTAAAGAGATCAAAGCTTCCAAAATCCTTTATTTTGTTTAATTAAAAACATTTAAACTTAAGATTGGACGCAGCGAGTTAAGTGCGCCATTAAATTTCCCTCTTTGTTTAAAATTACGATTAAAATTTCAATAATAATAACAACAAGCCCTTTTAATAGAATACAATTATTTATTTATAATTAGGAATAACTAGCTTTCCGCCCCGCGAATAAAAAGTAGCCAATGATCTAGTCCAGGATGTCAGCTACCTTAATACGAAATTTCATAAAAAAATATTCAGCCTTGGTCTTAGCGTGAAGAAGTAACAAACATACTCTCCAAACTTGGCAACATTGTTGCGCGCATTCCAAAACCCGTGGAGTGCAAGAAGATCCAAAATTGACGTGTTTCTTTTGTTCCAGGTTCATGTGACGTGGCTGGCGGCGCGGGTTCCGTGAACTCGCTACCGGCCGCCGCTGGGTCGCGCCTAGCGCCATCCTTCGACGCGGCGACACCGCGCAACGTCACCGCCTTGGTTGGAAAATCCGCTTACCTCAGCTGCCGCGTACGCAATCTTGGGAATCGAACGGTCAGTTCTACTATAATTTATAATTATAATATGTAATTGATATGTAGTCACATTGTTTTTAGAGCGACAATATACGAGAAATGATGATTATTGCACGAGATTTGTAAAAAATATAATGAACTAAATAATATATGACGAGGAAAATTATGTTATTACACGTAAAAATCTATTCTGCTTTTGGAGCGGATAATGCAATTAATATCCAACAAAAAATATCATATCATATAACAAAAATTCTTTTGTAAATTCAGCGGAAATATAAAATCGAAAAAGAAAATTATAGGTGCGTTATGCTCTTTAATCTTAACTGGATATCGGGAATATAAAAGTACAAAAGTAAGTTATCTAGCTAGCTTCTTGACAATGACAATTTGTCATACTTCACACTTTATTTCTTTTCAAGTGTCGTCTTTAATGTAGGGGGTAATATAGGTTATTATCCACTTGTTCAATTCTTTGTTATCGACTCTATACCTCATCAATTTTAGCTCACAAGGATCTATTGCCATTCAAAATATGCAGACGATCGTGTAATAAACGTGGCTCGTCTCACGATGCCTTTCCGTTGCGATTCGCGGCCGGCGACTAATTGTTCGTGATAATTGCGTGCGGGGGCGCCGGGTTTCCGTTTTGATGCCCCCCGCGCTCTCTGCCGTTCCGAACGCCGATTCCGCAGACTCCCTTCCGCCATCGCTGTCTCTGCGGATGTCACCGTGGATGTCAGAATCAGATATCTACATAATATTAATTTGATTTTTTGGATGTTTGTTACTCAGTCACACGGTTGATTTGGATGTAAAGGTCATGTACTGGAATAACATACTGACATAGTTATAATTTGAATTAGCTTATGTAATTTCTCATCGAACGATAGGAGTAGATTTTTTTTATTAATTCTGTTTGTTAAATTTTTTAAATAATTCTGTTTGTAACAATCTGCGATATAATTTTGCGGTTGGATTTGCAGCAGATCAATTAGTCGTAACTCGTACAAAGTCCTCCCCCTCCCCCGGTAACGCCCTGAGCCGAGGTTCGTACCCCATTCGGGGGTGCCCTCAGGCGTTGTTACCTAAATATTACCCGGCTGAGAGCCCCCTGCGCTCGCCGATTTGTCCGGTAAGGTTGTTGCAGCCATCTGAGGCTACCAACTTAGTCCTTTCAAAAAAAAAAAAAGATGGGGATTATGAATCTGGCAAGTTGTTACTCTATAAAAATTAAAGCAGCCTCTGTCTGCTTCTTACCTAGTTACCTTTTCACTACTAATATGGAGTTTAATTTCGACGGTGGTGTGCGAGTGAAACCATGTGGTAAAGCTGTTCATTAAAATTCACAAGAGCAAAAACATTATATCGGAAAACTTATTAAAAATATACCTTTTATTTTTAGACTCAATAAGGAAGTCAGTAATAAGTTGAAAGAAAATACATAATTGATTTGAGTATGTACCTACCAACATGTTATTTATAAGAATCCATTAATTTGCAGCTAATTTTGCTATCTATCTACTGAATATTAAATATTATGATCTTCAATCACCAATTCAATTCAATTTTCAGCGAATTATTTTTCTTTTTATTTTAAACACCTTCAGAAAAATTGGATGGCTTAATCGAATCGCATCTTCTGGGATTCATAATGTATTTAATGAAAAATACTTTACATTACACAACCCATTAGGTACCAAAGGCTCACAATTTAAATATGGCTATAGTGTACCAGTGTGTGTTGCCAGTAATGACTTACGGAGCTGAGACGTCTGTCTGTCTTCTTCTTCCATAACTTTCACACAGTTTAAGAAATAGTACAGAAGGCACACTTCCCCAATAAAAACAGTGTCTAGTTTTTCTCAAACGCCTCTAGTTCTATCTCTTCCCGACGTAAACTAATAACTAGGAGCTATACGCAACACCACTAGTTCTAAAACTAGGTGTGCTATCAATTATTTCCTCGTCCAAACTCCTACACTTTGGTATTTATTAATTTTAGCTTTCATTCCTCCACTGCGTTCCTGGCGCGACTCCCTCGGCACCTTAATTGTTTTGCACCTACAACAGGATGGATTTCAATTTAGGTTGTTCCATATCTAAACTTTGCTCGTTGGAATAATCTAATAAATTAAACACTATATCAATATGCCGATCTTGGAACAACTATATTATGCATGTCGAATTTCTTTAAAAATATGAAAATATTTTTTTGAAATTAAAATCGGCCAAAAACACGAAGGATATAAAATATTTTAAACTAGGTACTAATTAGACAGCGATTTAAGAGGACGTTTACGTATAAACGCGATTAAATAAGATTTTGAGCTTCTAGTTTACCTATTTAGGGCAAATATTCTTACTATTTAATTTATTGCAAAAATAGTTCAATCTATCGTATTGAACAATAATTGACAGAAAGATCCGACATGCTCTGTGATGTCATGGGGCACTACGCCCATATAAACTCTATGCTTAATTCTATATTGCTAAAAAGAGATAAATACGTATAAATCTTTGGTGCTTTCTTTATGTCTTGGTTATTTTTACTGTTATTCAAAAAAAAAAAAAAACTACAATTTTTTTATATTAATGAGGTTAAATTAAAGCAATAAAATCAAGAATATTCCCTATTGGCTATTGGTACCTACAATAAAAGTGGCGTATAATTTAATTTAATTTATTTATAATTAATTTATGTTATGGCATATTTGTGGTTCTTTTTATTTTTAAACAACGCACGAGCCACTAAGAAACCGTGTCCACATTATTGTAGATCTAAGGCTCAACGGATGGTGTGCTCTGCTCAGTTCTCTGAGAAAGAAATAAAATTGCAGTTTAAAAACGCTGACGTGAGTTAAATTCGTTATACAAGAACGTTCAGAATTTCAAGATAGTTTTAGGAAAATAACATTTTAGTTTTCACCTTGCTCTACTAAAATCAATGAAAATTTCTAGTTCAATTATGTAATTTATTTATTTTTTATTTATTTACTTTAATGGCACACCAACAGCTTATAGGCAGAACAATAAAATATTTTACACATCATAAGTTTTGGACACACCTATTTACCAATAACAGGTGTGAGACAACATTCATGACAGTATTGAAATTGAAATTTTAAACAAAAATTATAATAAAAAAAACTATAGATTAAATAAAAATTAAATTATACTAGATATAAGTGAGCCTTACAATAGGTATTCGAAAACAAGATACATTAAATAATATTATATTTACATTACATAGTACATTAATTATATAGATACATTAAATAGTATTAATAAAATAATATTAATACGTTTACTCTAATAATTAAATTATACTTAAGCATTAAATATAAAGTCAAAACTAATATGTAGGTCTAATGCAATACAATATTTTACGAATGAAATCTATAACTATTGGAATAAAAAAAACAATTGCCGTATGTATAAACATAATTTCAGAACGGCTACACTTATATCGATAATTCTTTTTTGTTGTGTGTATGAAAGGAATTTTTTGAAAAATCCACCAATAAAACCATAAAATCACACGAACCAACAATCGACCAGAAAATATCAAATACCTAATTATAATTGTAATTTTTAAGGTCTTATTTCACAGACTTCTGGTACCACGTCTTATAAAAATAGATTACTATCTACTAGATTTATTATTAACTAAAATAAATACGTTTCCTGCAAACAAAAATATTTTTATTTCAAAATTTACACTCCATTCAAAGAAAACAAGTGAAAATGTAACGAATAACAAGGAATGTTAAATAACGGCGGCGCGGCGGTCGCGCAATA
Organism: Tethea ocularis; assembly: GCA_963555595.1. NCBI lineage: Eukaryota > Metazoa > Arthropoda > Insecta > Lepidoptera > Drepanidae > Tethea > Tethea ocularis. The sequence continues at coordinate 14,297,608 of OY741958.1, forward strand.
ATCGCTGTAAGCGACCCGCAGTTCTTGCAATCGTTTGTATTATGTATTTTGTTTATGTTAATGTTGATGAATATTCATCGGTGGTCTTTATAGGGATGCTACGTCGAAAAAGAATTTATCCTTCGGATATTTAAATTATCCGCGATTTTTCTATCGTTGTTTAATGTATTTTTGTTCAAGTTATAAGAACAGTTATAAGTCATACATTAACGGTCATTACTAAAACAAGTAATATTTTAAAAGTGGATATATATCGTTATTTAGATTCCATAGTTAACTTGGGTTAGGATTTGATGGCCGCGTCTGAAAAGTGTCCAAGGATATTAATATTTTATTTATATTTTTTTTCTTTCGAACACAAAAACTAAGTACCTAGCTCAATCAGTCCGATATATTTTCGAATATCCGCACATATTGTGTACAAGAAAGTGCCCACACTAGTGACCCTCTTTTGTTATGGTATGTTGTTGCCCGCGGCTCTCGTCGCCTTCACCGCCGATATTATTACCAACTTCAATAATATCAGATTATTTCTCGCGTCCATTTCATTTTGTTTATTGTTCAAACCGCTCAGAATTGGTGGTTGAGGGAATTGTTTATTATTCCAAGCTGAATACGTGTTATTTTCCCAGATCTATATCAACTTTGACAGCAGCTACCCTTAGTAAATAAATCAAGAGTCACCTACTTCGAGCTATTTATTGTAAGTACCTCAATTTATCATTCGTTGAGTAAATATTACGGTTTTTCTATTTCAGTCTATCGAACCACTCTATTATTTTAGAACAATTTTACTGTACAACTAAAAGGCTCTATAGATTTTAGAAACTAACACTTTATTTCTGGCTCGGTTGACCTTCTGTAGGCGGATCATAGGTAGACACGTCAGTTAGGGTTAGTTTGGGTAACCTACATCTAAAAACAGAATACCTTCAGTTTAAAACAATATCAAATTTAGACTTCAATATTTTTCATTATTTTATTTCACGCTTTCCAAAATTGTATAATAAAATTCAAAGATGGTAATAATGTAATTTTATGAAGAAACCTTCGTTTCCCCGGTTCAGATGTTAATTGAGACGGGATTTTCCCGGGAGGTAAACATTTTACCTAAAATTGTATTAGTTTGGTTTTATATTGGCGAATTCCATTAAATATAGTTGGTAGGTATAGTGTTTCATAAGCTCTTTGAAGCAAGAACATAAATATAAAAATAATATATATATATATATATATAAATCATTTGAATAAGCTTTGACAGAATCTGAACAATATCCAATGTAGATATCCGAACCCAACATTTCCAGATATCCGAAACAAACTCCTTTTCATTCCAAAATGGAACTTGAATTTGAATATCCGCATGGTTCGCTATGTCGTGTCGCAACTCTATACACTCGAACACACTACAAGTTGACTCGTCGATATCTGTCTCAGTCTGAACTATACGGAACTCAGTCGGAATCCAGTCACCTTGTTAGTCGTTCCGTATATGACCGACGGTAATTAAATTATGTCGGACGTCCTTTGAGTAAACGCCGAGCATTTAGTGACATGCTAACATCTACAGATGGTAGAAAGATGTACTTACATATAAGCGGTACGTAATTTGAGGCGATGATAGCTCAGTGGTAGTGACAACGAATGCCGAGACAAAGGTCACGGGTTCGAATTCTACAATGAGTTTGTTCTTTCGATGAAGGAAAACATCGTGAGGAAACCATAGCACACTTAGTGATAGGATACTTTGTGGTACCTAGCTGGCTACAACCTTCATGCTGAAAATCTGTCGACAAGCACCTTCCGGTGTGTTCTGACAGTTGCACTTGAGAGCCAGTTCTTTTCTAGGCTTTGTGTGCTTGTCAAACAAACACATAGTAAAATTTGTAGCATAAACGGCTGTATCTTCTAATTGCGTTGGCTTAGAAGTTTGATTTTTTCACAGCTCCAAGGGACAGTAGACCTGAGTATTTGATATGAATTTCTGGTTGATACCTCCTCGCGTTCCTAAGGAAAAGGTTCTTGACAGACAGACAGACGGATAACAAAGTGGTCCTATAAGGGTTCCGATTTTTCCTTTTGAGGTACGAAACCCTAAACAAAAAATGTCGAATTCGACAATTGACCGATTCCAATCATAGTTAGATTGTGTCATGTCATGTTGGTATAAAACAGGACAAGTAGCGGGTGTAGAGCTGCTCGTGTCCAGTGGGATAACGTCGGATTATTGGTTTGGTTAAATCGTGCGAGCCGCGCCGCGCTCGCCCGGCGAGTGAACACGCCGCTCATTCTCTCATGTAAGGCTACCGTCGGTTTCAACGCGTATTTTATCCATTTTGTTGTGTCACCAATATCTTTTATTGTTGCGTGCGGACTGCGGACAGCTATTAGCCCTATTGTGTAGATAATGTTAATTTGGATGTAAGCGGTCTCCAGAACTAACGATTTAATTCTGAAAATTCTTATTTGAGCTAATGGCTATTTTTTATCCCAGAAACATGGGTGTAAACAGCGGGGACAGCCAGTTATTGTTTTTATGCTGATTGTTTGTGTTAATTTTAGTTTTAGCTTCCGCCCTGCGGTTTCATCCGCGTTCTTGAGCGATAAAAAAGTAGCCTATGTGTTAATCCAGGGTGTCAGCTACCTCCATCTAAATTTCGTTATAATTGGTCCAGCCGTTTGAGCATCAAGAAGTAACCTTTAAACATACCTCTTACCTTACCTTATTTCATTTAATTTCGTTTCAGAACAGAAAAATAACTCTTTAATATCAAAAAGTACACTCATGTGAAACAATTTTACCTTTTATTATGCTCTATAGCATTGATCCGATCACTTTTCCTCAAAAATATAGATTTTTTTATTTTACTAGTAAAATCCGCTTTCATTCTGACCTAAACTTTACGTAGATAATTGCGTCACACTAGAAACTAAAGCCTATTTCAAATATATGGAGGATTTCGAACCCCCTGTCGTTTTCATGTTTGCAAAGTCACTAATACAAAATTAGTTTCTATCCGACTAAACATATAAAAAGTTAACCGACCGTTACTTTGTTCATTTGTAACACGTTTGTTCAATATAGCTTGGTTTAGAGCATTTTTCTGATTTCCGATATGTCCCTTTATGTTTATTTCAAACTAGCTGAGCTGACTAGCTTTCCTGTGATGTCATCCGCGTTCCTGGGACATAAAGTAGCCTATAGCACTCGGGAATAATGTAACTTTAGCTGCCTATTGGTGAAAGAATTTTCAAACTGTAACCAGTAACTCCAGAGATTAGCGCGTTCAAACAAAATCTTCAGCTTTATTAATTAGTATAATGCCCTTGATTGGTATTGAATAATTCACTAGAATTCAGTTGAACATTAATTTTATCTCCACTGACCTCATAATTCTCAACTTAATTACTACCTTCTGTTAGGAATTATCTGGAATTGTGACTATTATTATAGTGTAGACTCATCTTTAGTTGTATATTAATTATAAATTGTTTGGAAATTGTAATTATGCTTAGATAGACTAACCTACATGTAGAACTTTTATGTAGGTACCTATTAAAATATTGACGAAGTACTTAATTTGTGTAGATCTTGAAACAAAAATAAAAATTTAATTAACAGGGTTTGAAGGGTATATTAGGCCTAGTACTGTGGATAGTGTAAATCAGGGGTTCCCAAAGTGTGCGCTGTAGAAAGTAAAGGCCGTGAGTCGATCCTCTATCATCCGAAGTCTTTCTTGTTGTTTTCTGTTTCAATTCTTTTACAATAAAAAACCTTAATTTCATATTGCAATGTTTTAATTTTTATTTCTATTTACCTAACCTAACTACTATTATTGTAGTTACCTATTTATTTATTTCTTTCTTAAAATCCAAAATTTTTAACTTCGTCGCGAGCTGAAAAAGGTTGGGAGCCCCTGGTGTAAATCATTATCTAACCCTGGCTCAGAATACTGAGTATTATCATTACGAACTTTTGATAATTAGAAATTTCTGGTAAAAGCCTTTATTCCCAGAAACGTAGTGGAAGGGCGAGATTATTATTTTAGTGATTATATTTTAGTAATAGTTTATTAAGCTGCTCAGTTAGTATTACGTTAAAGCGTATATAATTTTTTGTATTTATCCTTGTCTAATTTCAAGATCAGGCCGCGATTTACATTACAGGAGTCTGTAGAAGATATTCCATCAGCTTTATTTATGTGTTTTATATTCGGTACATATAATATAAAGTGTAAGTATTCCCGCGGTGGTTTCTAGAAAGCTTCACAGTTTAATGACGCAAGATCAAAGGGCTGGCGACCCTTTGTTTCTAGTTTGAACGCAAACGTGTGCGTTTACGTTGTATGTAAGCCGACCGCGGCCGCGGCGGTTTGCGTTAAGCCTCCGCTACTCGGTTTTAATACCTACTTTGAAAAGTTGAAACGTAAACTATTTTAACGACCTTGTAGTAAGTGAAAATTACAGAAGCAATTTAATTTATGTAGCGGGTAGTTAACGGAGGTAGTTTTTACGTCCCGTGCACTCCCTAGGGCTTCATGACCTTTGAAGCGTTGCTGACGTAGTTTGCATAATTAATATCATGCTGAATAAGTTATCGGAAAAACTTGGTCTGTACCATCTACCTTTAGGTACTAATATTATAATGTTGTATACGGTTGAGTATATTCAAATTCGTTTTCTCAGTTTAAGGCCCTGATAAGGCACGAACTTCGTAAGTTACAATAGACTCTACCACCGGTTCGGAAAACTAAGAAGACTCTGGCAAGAAACTCAGCAAAATCCCATTCATAGCAGCATCAAAGTTCGATGACAAAATCTCCAAAAGTATTGGGATCCTCGGTTTTGGAGAACATTTGGAAAGTAAGGCCAAATTATTAAGTCAGGCGGCGGAGACCACTTACCATCAGGGCCGTCTGCCTGTTTGTCAACTTATTGACATAAAAGGGGTTCATTATTTTGTGGATATTAGACTGTTTATTACTCACTAGTAATCCTGCGAAAATTGTAAGAGCCTGCTTGGTACTCGAGTACTTAAGTCGGTACATATACTAACGTTTTAAGTCTATTTGAATGATAAACTAATGTGATTGTTTTTTTTTTAAATTATTTTTGTTATTTTCTACTCTTTTTTTACGTCTATAAAAATCTTTTGGCGTTAAATAGCTTTTTCACTGAAAACAGTTTAAAAAAAAGAATAAGTTCTACTACTAAAAACATCCACGTATTCTGCTGAACTAGGTGCTTACCTGAAGGTCATCGGCCCTTTGAATACCTACATACTATTTTGGAAGATCTGTCCTTGTAACCTTTCGAGCGTAAACTTTACCTTTCATTCAAAAGGCGCCTATTTATTAAGGCTTTCTTTGATTCACAAACTTTAGATTGAAAACTTTAAACCGTCGAAATTTACATAAGTTTGTGAGTTCACTGTTCCACTATTATACGCACCCCGCCCCCCCGTTCCGCCTGCCGTCGAGATCAAACATTACCCTCCTCGTAACTTGATGGAATTTAAAACTAGGTTATTATAAAGTTTACGCGGATTACTTTCATTAAGGCTTCAATTATTTAGTTGCTATTTTTAAGTTGGTTTAAACCCAAGTTTAGAGGTTCCCAGACTTTTTTCTCATAGACCACTTCCAAAATTTAGCAGGTTTCGGTGGACCCCCGGAAGTAGCTACATTTCTAACGTATTCCCAAAACTACAAAAAAATTTCACCCCAACGTAGACCCCCGTCAGGTCTCCCGTGGACTCCTGGGGGGTCCATCTGGACCACTTTGAGAACCTCTGGTTTAAACCCTTGTATTTATGGAAAGGATTCTCGCGATCTCAGATCGTTTTTACTGGTTGTTAAAAGTTGTTCAACATAACAAACCTAACGTATGTTTCGAAAATATGCCACCTCAAAATATCTAACCAGTACCTATAGATAGCTAATTATCTATCTATTTATCCGGGTTCCATGAAAAATTTGAATGATTGATATTTGGCATCCATTTGGCACCAATCATGTCATCAAAAAATAATAATAACAATGTTTCTTTCAGGTCAAAACATTTACAAAATGTATGCCAAACAGTTAGCTAAAAGAATTAATTTTAACATGATAGCAGCAGAGTAAATAGGCTACTAATTACCGAGTACGGCAACAAATTGCAAGAAAGAAATTCCTACCCTCTGTACTAGTAGTCACTGTATGTAAAGAAATAATGCTCAGTGAATTAAGTTTCTTAAAAGACATCCTAAATTTCTATATCTCATCACATCATGAATTATATAATGTACGTATAACCAAATAGCCGTAAAGTAAAATAAACAAATCCCAACATCGCATAGATGTATAAATTAATAATAACAACACGTTTCCTCACAAACGATGTGTTAGACAATATTCTTACACTATGGAAATATAAATAGCGAATCGCCACAAAAGCATGTTAGCAGAAACACGCCGAGTGGTCAACGAGTCTCTTGGAAACATGTTGGAAGCCGTCCAGGGCGGGCGCTGCCCCCTCTTGCCCCCAGTAGCCCCCTGTAGCCCCCACCGCCACTCTATCGCTGAATTATCGCCTCTTCTCCTTCGTTTACACAAACCTGCGGGGATAGCCTCTTTGTAAAGTTTATGGACTAGTGCGAACGTATAATGTAGCTGCAGATGAATTATGTATCAGTGGAGTCGCGGAGGAATCACGCGAGCCTCTCTCCAGCGCGGCTGGTACACGTTAGGTACCTAAATAATGTCTCCGAACGAAGGCAAAGTTAAATATTTACTGTAATGTTTACTTGAGTTTCAGGACGTCTGAGCTTGAGTATTTATTCTGCCAATCTTGGAGTTTCTCTTTGTCAACATTTCGCTGGAATATAAAATTTAAAAGAGTTTTGGCCAATAAATCATCCTATAATCTTACTTATTTTTACAGAATAACGTGTATTCAGGAGATTTACAATATATAATGCTACTCGTATCATTGTGAATGCCTTAGCTCAAATAAGCTCGTTTAAATCCTACTAATATGATAAATGCGAAAGTTTGTGAGTATGTATGTTTGTTGCTCTTTCACGTAAAAACTACTGAACAGATTTGGATGAAACTTGGCACATAGATAGATCATACCCTGGAATAACATATAGGCTACTTTTTATCCCGGGAAAACATAAGATACCTCGGGACCGCGGGTGAAACCGCGGGGCGGGATCTATAAAACCAGAATCCACAACGATTTCAGTCTCAAAATTTCACTAGTAATATTGTAGAAGCAAAGTTGACTCTCCTGGCAATAAGAAGATTTATCCGACTTTATTTAAGTAAGCCCAGAGGTACCTTTCCCAGTGGGAACGCCATTAAATTCCGCCCAAATGCAATAAAAGCCAAACGAAACTACAAAAAATGGCTGCATCGGCTTCTGTGTATGACGAATGGCTCGGGCAAAAACATTTTGTACACACATTCATACATAGATATAAACTTACCTGTATGTTCAGGGTGTACATATTTTTAACTTAGCTCGGTGATGAAATGTTTTTAGGAAGAATAATAAAGGAAAAAGCCATGGGTAACCCATAACACGGTGGTAATACTTAGAAAAACCCGTCTAGCTGACTCACAGTTTGAGCAAATTTGAAGGTGTTCCAGCAACTGCACTTAAGAATCAATTACATAGAAAAAACATACAGCCACATTGCTGAAATCGCGTAAAGTAGATGATGTTTTGTGTGTTTTTAGGGTTCCGTACCCGAAGGGTAAAACGGGTCCCGTTTATATATAGGTATTACTTAAACTCCGCTGTCTGTCGGTCCGTCTGTCACCAGGCTGCATCTCATGATCCGTGATAGTTAGACAGTTATATTCACAGACTATGTATTTCAGTTGCTGCTATAGCAACAAATTCTAAAAAACGGAGTAAAATAAATATTTAAATTAGACATAATTTTTTTGCCGTTTTTAAAGATAATGGTACGGAACCCTTCGTGCGCGAGTTCGATTCACCCTTGGCCGGTTTAATAATTTTAATTGTGACGTTAGTCCCATTAAGTATAAAGGTTGGTTATATTAATGAATACTTTCCGTACATAGCGCATTAATAAAACGAACTATACAAACCCAAAAACAACAAGCGACTAATATTCGTACACACCACCCACACTGTAAGCACTTACATGATTTATACGTTAAAGTTGGTTCGAAGATTGTGAAAATACAAGCGCTTTTATCTGGCAACATTATCCTATTATTTTGCTCGACGATGTTATAATTCAATTTGTGAAGTTGGCGCCTCTTCGGCCCCCTTCGGCCTATGTCGGACACTCTCGGGGATGTTTACTTCGAACTAGAATATGGGGGCACAAGATTAGCGATTAACCTTCCAAGGCTAAGAGATACGGATGGGAAGTACATTAAATATTGCTGATTATAAAATTTCAAAGAGAGAGACTAATGTTAGGGTCCTATCTAAGGACTATCTATAAGAAATGAAGTGGACTGTAAACTATAAATATTTTAATCTTGAAGTTACTCGTTATTATGACGCCCTCTAGTGCCACCGCGCTCGAACTACTTTTTTTTTTCTAATTTTATTACTTTTTTTAGAAAGTTGTGATACCTCTCCCTCGGTAGCACCCTCGCTGTACTATTTATTGTACGATGGTCGTGATCACAACGACCCATCGTCCTCATCCATCGTCGCTTAAGGCCCCGCCCTAATTGCCCACGACCCCAAAAGACCCACTTTAGTCGCCTTTTATCGACAGGTAGGAGAACTCCGTCGCTGTTATAAGCTAGATTCCTAAGCCTCTGTTCTGTTTCACTCCCTCCAGAATACCAGATATTATTTAGGGTCGGTTATTTGGCAGTTCCGCCATGCATTTTTATTTCCGCAAGTAATATTTCATTTTGTACAATCTATAAATCTCTCACAAAATCCATTAGCCATTATCATGAAATTCTTCAAAAGTCGATAGGTGTAAAATGTCCCATTGTTACATTGTTACTGGATACCTCGTTTGTTTTAACGTCTTCGTTTTAGACTATAGATTGTATCATAAGCGGAGGCGGAGATAGAGAAGAAATCTCGAACATTTTGTGGCTCCCAAAAAAAATGCAAATTTCAGATTTAAAAATAGAACTTTGTAAATTTGTTTATGTTGGAAATAGACGAAATATTGATTAATAATTATCGCACAAAACGTTTGTCTTGCAAACTATACTAAGGGCTATATTTTTTTTTAAGTCAATATAATTCATACAACTCTATTATTTAATTGCCTTGTCAAAAGACAAACAAGATATCGCTAATTATACTGGAGGTATATTAATGCGAAAGTTTGTAAGTATGTTTCTTACCACTCAGATCTTAACGGCTGAATTTGAATGAAACTTAAAACATAGAAAGATGCTGAAATAACAAAGGATATTTTTTGTCGCGTGAAAATATAATATCCATCGGGAACACTAGGTATATTAACACCCATACCATATAATTAAAATTCAATTTCCGCCACCTCCTTACCTACAGTAAGTCCTTACGATGTTAGCATGTCGAATCTTCAGGTCGATGGGGAGGTAGCTATAAATCTGCCAGTTTATAGGGTCCAGTGTAACCCATCGACCCAACACTGACCCCTACCACGAAAACGTCACAATTCATGCCACCCCTAAACATCTCCATGGCTGATTGGTGCAGAGAATCTGTCCGTCTTTCCAGACCCTTTTCAGACAGGTAGAGGTATCGAATTGGAGTTAATATAAAATACTTAGGTGTATAGTACCTTAGAGGAGTAAAAAAAATCAAACTTCTATGTCATTGCAATCAAAAGATAAGGCCATTTATGTCACATATTTTTATACTCGCAAACCGTTTACCGTGGTACAGTATGACACAACTTAGATGTAGCATCGGCAAATCGTATATCTACACTTCACTTCCGATTTACACAACTAATAAAAATAATTTATTATCGCGCCATTCAACGTTCAACAAGATCATTTTCGCCCAAGTACTAATAAACATGGGTAATGTTGTAGGCGCACTCTTTTCGGGAATAATCGATTTTACGAATTTTGCCGATGCTACATCTAAGTTGTGTCATACTGCACGGACAAGTTATGAGGAGGGATGAAACCCATGTGACTAAAAGAGTCACGAATATGAAAGTTGATGGATTTTTTTTTTTTTTTTTACTCTGTTTTTAGGCCTTGTGTTTGACCACAATCTCACCGTGGTCAGTGATGATGTGGCCGATGATGGTAAGCACACAAAGCCTAGAAAGGAACTGGCTCTCAAGAGCAGCTGTCGGAACACACCGAAAGGTGCTTGGCGGACAGATTTTCAACTTGAGGGTGGTAGCCAGCCAGGTGGGTAATACAAAGTAACCTACCACCGTGCTATGGTTTCCTCACGATGTTTTCCTTCACCGAAAGCTCAAGCTCATTGTAGGATTCGAATCCGGGACCTTCGTCTCGGCATCCGACATCACTACCACTGAGCTATCATCGCCTTAAATATGGATAAACGGGAAGAGGAAGACCGAGGGCACATCATAGTACCCGTCTGGCTGGCTACCACCCTCAAGTTGAAAAACTGTCGCCACGCCCCTACTGATGTGTTCCAGCAATTGCACTTGAGAGCCAGTTGCCTTCTTGGCGTAACAGGTCGGCAACACCGGCGATAGGCGACGGTAACAGCTTACCATCAAGTGGACTGCCTGCATGCTTGTCAACCTTCTGACAAAAAAGAAGATACTCCGTCTCTATCATTAACTAATCAATTACGTGAGCAGTCCGATGCCCCGGTATCATTATGCGAGCTCGCCGTCAATAAGTGGGTATTTTAGAAGAAAAGTGTTCGTACTCGGTAGTGAAATGTTTAACTTCTCTTACGGGCCCCGGTGAAGATATTTTAAAACCTTTCCCACAAACACGCTTTTGTGGCCAACATGAATTTCCTGTCTCGAAAATGCGATTCTCAAATCTGATGGTAGAATTTCTTCCGATTTTCATTCACTTGGGCTCTAAAGGCTCTATTTCTTATTTGTGTACGATAGCCACATATCGGAGTAATAGGAGAAATGGTGCCAAAATATCTGAGCGAATTTTCTGTGCTGTTTACTTACTGACAATTTGTATACGAATGTAACACAAAGCCTGAGAAAACGGGAAAAGCAATTTTTTTGGAAGCAATTACGTGAAGTATTTTTAATTAAATTTGAGAGTATTCTAACTCATTAATTGCCGTGTAAATCTAATTACTAAAAATACCCATTAAGTCGTCGTTTACCTTTAAACTCATTTAGCGGATCCAATGTGACGTTTGTTTGTATTAGTAGATACCGTTCCAAGTTAATACAAATTCCCGTAACCCCGTCGGCCACCTACACTAATGGAAGCTTTCTGAAACGCGAACTTGGAATATAAGGTCTTATTTCCTTTTGATCAAAGTCATTTGAAACAAATTATCTTTGATCTCTTTATCCGTAGTCGACGTCGCGATTCATCAAAACTTTGGATTACATTAGCGTTGGCAGTTAATTTCCACCCGGTCGTGGTTATATTTCAGTATTTCAGTACATTGAGAGATGGTTATCATTAGGCAGGCGGGCAGGCTCCAGATGAAAGCGCTATGATTGATGATTGCGAGTCTCCTGTAAAAATACCGAATCACTGTTGTCTGCCGATACCGGGTACCCTTTCACTTTACCCCTTTCACAGATACGTATCTACACTTAATCGCTTCCAAAGAGCCTCATGTTTTTTCCCGAATATCGGATACCTGATTTAACATTTATTCTACCTTTATATTTCATATTTTGTTGCCCTGTTTTAAGATACGCCTTATTAAGTATCCTCGAAAATTCACGATGAAATATTATATTTCGGCAATAGTAAAAAATTAAAAGCTTTTACCGTGAGAGTGAGATTTAATATTTTTATAGAGAAACGTATTAATAGGACTTTATTCCCGTATATTTTTCCTGTTATTCGCAACAAAGAGTAGATACTCTTATACCATAAGCCCGGGTAAAGTGAATTATTTCCTGTCGAATTGGTTATTACTATAAGTGGCCATAAGTTTAGATGCTTGACGACGTAAGGGCTCTCACAGACGAGACGGAATTTTAGGGCGCTGTTGAATGAGCTTCTTAACATTTTAGGTACCTACTCACTGTGTAATACTTAACAATAGGAACAATAATACACAATTGGAGTACCTACTTAATAACATTATTTCCTTACCACAGTTCAACTTGTGTAATTCTTAGTCTTTTTACGTCTTATATTGTTATTATTTAGGATTTACTAAGCTATAGGTACCTACAGTGCCGGTTTTAGCTCTACCAGCGCCCTGGGCGCTATGTGATAGCCCCCCCGCCCCTTTTAATTGAGCCATTATAGCAATTTTATCTTTAGACTTGTGAATTTATTTATTTATTTAGACTCGAGATAGCAGGACTCGCTCATGAGCGACCGGAACTAAAGGTGGGCCTGGCGCCCCTTTACATCTGGCGCCCTGGGCGATCGCCCTACCGCGCCCTACCGGTACCTACTTTGCAAAACTTGCATGTTAAGCCAACAGTAGGTACATAATGAGCAAAAAGTATATCTGCATCAAATTGAGTGATATATGCAGGGTATTCAAAACGAAATACCTAAAAAAATATATGTAGGTACGTATTACCTACCTAGGTAAAGGAAAGGAAGTAATGGAGAGAGACAATTAAAATAACTAAGAGCGCAGTTTGTAAATAAATTAGTAGTTAATTTATGTTATAGTAAATAAATATCTTTCTTCTTCCTAGTCGGACACTCTGGCCAGAGATGTCGTGGTTATGATAGGTCTTGAGTGGCGGCTTTTGCAATCCGTCTCCATTCGGCCCTGTTGCAAGCATTGCGGGAACACTCGGTCATGGGGAGTGTGTGGTAGACACTATAAGATCCGACCATCTAGTCGGAGACCGACCACGTGGTCTTTTGCCATTCATTCTGCCTTGAACTACCAAACGTTCCATTGAAATATCTTTACCTATGGGTAAATATTATTATTTGTGACGGTTTTTTTTATTCATAATTTTTCATTATTTTGTTCCATTAAAATATCTTGTGAAAGAAATCCTTCGTTTTCTTATCTTTATATTGTCATTACGTTACCATAGCACATGAAACATTTCTCAGAAATGGTAACATTACCATTGTTGTCAATTTCCGACAGGTAAATACGAATATCTCTTTTCATGTCCCAAAACGTTTCATGTACGTTATAGACAAAACAGTATTGACTAACTTCTGATACGTAGGTAATAATATTGTTTTACTTATGTCGTTCTTTTCTTTACTTTTGCCTTACCTAGATTATCAGTCAAGAACTTAGGACTTGAGACAATGTCACTTTCGTAGAAAGTGACAGTCGCACTTAGAGTTGTCAATTAATTTTACCTAATGATTGATTATTTGTATCGCTGTCCTTTTCTATAGGTGTTGATTAAACAAAGGATATTTTAAACATTCATTAAATTCTATTTAACATCTCCTGAGTAGGGCAGTTAATAATGTGTGCTTTTTCGAAAGAAATAAAGCTGAAAAGTTTGTTTGTTTGAACGCGCTAATCTCCGGAGTTACTGGTTTGATTTGAATTCTCTCACTAATAGGAAGCTACATTATCCCCGAAGGTTATAGGCTACTTTGTATCTCGGGAACGCGAGTGAAACCCCGGAGAAAAGCTAGTCATAAATAAAATAGACTTGCCGAACTGATCACGTTTTCAAATCAACACTTTAGCTGTAAATGGGTCTAGAAGAAGCCGGGTATACGGAATAACACCCGCCCGGGTAAATTGGAGAAGATTGAATGTACAATAGTTGTACGGGACGCACTCACTTTCGGATGCTCATTATCCGCCGCGGACGTGGCCCGAATCGGAACCGCAGCGGCTCCTATCCGCAAGCTATCCGCATTTTTATCCGCGCCCGTTTACACCCCAACAACCAATAAAAGCCCGACAAATGAAACAAAGAGCTCCGAGATAAGAGCCACAATACCAGTTCGTTTGACGTGGCCGACGCTATCTCGCATCCGACGGGCCGGAGCCGGGGCCGGGCCCAGGGCGGGCGCGGGGCCCTTTTTAATTGAATGCTATTTTATTTGGAGGACCCCGCGTATTGTTTCATTTTCGTTTATTTTATATTTACATCGGTTTACATCCATTCAGTCTGAGTGGATGTAATGAATAATCGCGATGATAACGGAGCTCGACCGTGGATTTTCCCGAAATATTTTATTTTTGTGATGGAGTGACTTTTTTATGGGAGTTATTGGACATTATGTTTCATTTAAGATTTAAGTGTCTTCATTAATTTAGGATATTTTTACCCGACTGCGGCGAAGTCAAAAAGGAGAGATATGTGTTTGACCTGTATGTATGTAAGTCCTTCTCTATATGGAACTTCTGAACGGCCGAACCTATTTTGATGAATGATAATATGTCGTTAATTACGCTTTTGCGCGGGTATAAGAAATGGCGGTTTTTTTGTGCCAAAAATTATGTTTAAAAAAAATGTCTTTCAAACCTGGTAAGGGTATTAAAAGGAATGAAAAATTAATTTAAAAAAAAACAATCCTAATCTTTTTTGTGGTAAGTAAAAGATACATTCTAAGGAATATTTAGGTTATTACCCTTTCATACTTTCGTGATCCATCTTTAGATCTCCCACTCTTTTGTTAATAAATTGATGGATCGTTACTTTTCACCAGAACTGAGTTTATCGACCGGTAAAATTATTCAGCCCTGAATTTCACTGGTATATAAAATTTACTTGTTTTAACCCTTCTATGAACTTCTATATATTAACCTGCCACATCCCGTTCTTCCTGCTACACTTAGGCTGAGATCTATAGAGCGTACTTAGACTTTACCGTACAAAGTCGGTATTTAAAATACAATCTTCGAATCTCTCCGAGCGTGTGCTAAGCAAAGCCTAAGTGCACCTAATCGACGACCTACCAAAAACTTGGCTACAAATTAAAATACACAAATACGTAGGTTTATACCCTATGTAAAGTCTGAGCAAAGTCTAATCACGCTCTATAGATCTCAGCCTTATACCTTAGTTAGAATATGCATGAGTTACCTCCTTTCCTCCCCCCCTCTCCTCCATAGAGCTAGGTAGGCCACGTAAGCAATAATCACCGCCCTACGACACACATTAAATCAGTTTCCGACCTGCCGTCTTGAATTGTTATAGATACGTACTAATTATATATCAGGTAATATCTACAGATATATTAACTATGTGATTAGATAAGCTGTGATGAAGATATCGTAATAGCATGCTGTAGTTTATGATAAGTATCATCTTGCCTATTTGAAAATCTGTCGCCAAGCACCTACCGGTGTGTTCCATTTTCATTGCAATTGCACTTGAGAGTCAGGTCGTCAACCTATGTCTTGCAAAGGGCGATAGACGTCGGTAATCACTTACCATCAGGTGGACCGCCTGCCTGCTTGTCAACCTTCAGACATAAAAAAACTGATTTCAATATTAATGTGTTGGGAGTTTTAGAATATACATATATGTATTTTTAATAATTTTAATTTAGTCTTTATTCCTTAGGTCGCTGGTTCATATCCGGCTCGAAGGACCATGAAATCAAGTATTAATGGGACCTATTCAAAGTACCCTCATGGTGTAGTAATGTTTCAATTAACAGTTGCTGTTGTTGTTTGCAGCCATCCCAGTATTTAATCAGATTTTAATCCAAATACTTAGAAAAGCAAAGCACCTTTAATTCTAATTTCTTAAAAGTAATTTACAAGATCTCGGAGTTTCTCAAGCTGTATTAATCGCTTAGCTTAATTGTACACAGCGAGGACAGGCCATTGTCCTTGCCAAGGTAAGGCGCTTCTGTCACGCTTTTTCCTTTTCAATGGATTTTTCAGGTACAGCCCCCCCACCCCTCTTCCCTACACCCTGCACTGTTCACCCAGATAATGTATTTCCTTTGTCTATTGTATGGCGTGATTCATCTAAATCACTTCGGTTTTTATGGTTCCCTTGTGGAATAAGCGAACGGATCGGTCGGCTCGAAGCAATTTCATAAAGATTGTGACGTGACCTATATGGTTAGGGCTAGCTTTTTTCTGTAAATACTCAGTTTTAGGTAAAACAGTTGAGGTTTAGAAAAAGGTGTTTTTCGGTAACTAATTTATGGGAATTGATGGTACGTTTTTTTTAGATTTTGAATACATTTTTATTTGAATACTTTCATCATCATTAGTATGAGTTATCAGTGATTCAATTGATTTTTGCGTCTGAACGACGTGACACTTATTTTTAACCGACTTCAAAATAGAAGGAGGAGGTTATCAATTTTTTATGTTGTTTTTTTTTTTTTACTATGTATAGGCCTATCTCACCGTGGTCAGTGATGATGTGGCCGATGATGGTAAGCACACAAAGCCTAGAAGGAAACTGGCTCTCAAGTGCAGCTGTCGGAACACACCGAAATGTGCTTGGCGACAGAATTTCAACTTGAGGGTGGTAGCCAGCCAGGCGGGTACTACAAACCTACCCTACCACCGTGCTATGGTTTCCTCACGATGTTTTCCTTCACCGAAAGCTCAAGCTCATTGTAGGATTCGAACCCGGGACCTTCGTCTCGGCATCCGACGTCACTACCACTGAGCTATCATCGCCTTAAAAACGCATAATTTTCATGGTTTTCATAATTATTTTTGCGTAGGGTTCAGTTTAGCTCCAAGGTGGTCCAATTTTAATCCCTTGTTTATTTAGTATTGTTGGAAATATTACAACTGTACCTTATGGTAGGTACCATAAGGTCCTATATTGAAACATTTCGTTTTCATATCAAAATTATTTTTTACCATCATCGATCAAGTATTCGCTTAAATTATACCTAGTGAACATTTTAGATGCAAAGTCCAGCGTCTAATCCATTATCGCTTTCAAATTTGTATTTTGACATAAAAGATCGTTGTACAATATTGAAAAGGCAGATGAGCTAAAAGAAAAGCATCTTTGATGATTTTTTTCATATTTGTTTCCTTCAAAATATTTGAGCAAATAAATCGGAGGAGGCTTCCGTATATAGCTCCATTTTATTTGCCTAAAGATTGATAATAAAATGGAAGACTTTTGTTGTGAAATTCTTTGGCATTGTTTGATAAATCAGCGTAGTCAATTTATATTCAACTAGGTGTTTGCTGTGGTTTCTCCTGTCAAATATAGGTACCATGTTATATATTCGTTCGTTTATGTACTGATACAAAGACACTTTCTTAAAAAAACTGCGCCTGGAAAGTTTGAAGGAAATGTAGTAGAACGCAAGATTTTTCAGCAGAAATAGAAATAATATTATCCCAGAATATTATTTACACACGGCCATCTAATCTAAAATTAAGAAGAACAAAAGAACTGTCTTGTGCTTTTTGGTGACAAATATAACTACATTGCCTAAACGTGATAACGTATCTTATCTTTAATGTCCTAATGTTCAAAATACCCTAAAATATGAAGCCGGTGAAGGTACACACCAGTATGTTACCGCAAGCAATAATTTAAGAGCATATTTGGATCAAAGTGCAAGGTTTCACTTTCCACCACGTTTGTCGAGTTACTTCGCAGTTAGGGTTGTCGATTTCATCAAATTAATATTGGTAAAGTCACAAAAATATTAAAAAAATAATTAAAAGAATATAATGTGAAATAAGCACACCAATTTCGGGTAAGAATTTTTATTAAAAAAAGCGATAAATTTGTTTATGGATAGTAGGTATGCCATGTAATTCCAATAGTATCTCGGGCCAAGGTTGCGACAGCTCAAATATCTCATCGGCTACATTCTATTTTGAATTTCTTAGTGCTAACCCTATGTTTAGAAGGCCGGGTCAAGTGTCGGCCAACCCGTCCAAAGAGGGGAGTCCGCGGTAATTAAAACGCGGCTCGACGCCTAGCCACTTCACAAATGGGTCAGGTATCAATCGCGGACTCCTGATGGCATAACAAGCGATCTCACATCTTCGGACTTCATTCAATGCTCCTTATAATTTGAACATTGTTATATCATCGTTACGATTGAAATTGAAAAGAGAAAAGGAAAATAAAGGGAACAAGCGCGGATTTCATAATATTAAGCTATTATTTCCTTTCTGTTTGCTTCACTTTTTGTGTTAACTTTTTCCAAACCTGACAGCTGTCCTACACCAACGACCTGATAATGTCCCTGGATTATTCCACGACTATAATTTACAGGTGATATTTTTGCTAAAGCGAACAAAGTTTAAACATGTCGGACATTTAGATAGCAAGACTTCTTTATAGGTTTATCTTTCCCAAACTTCTTTCAGACTCAAAATTTTGATCGCAGAAACAGACAAAGCCTTATGTTTGGTTAAAGCCTGGAAACTATGGAACCGCTTGATGCAAAATGAATGAACTTCTCGACGTCCGTTATGGACTCGTGAATACCCAGAAACATAAGGTCTCTCTTTTATGACTCCTTGACCTTTCTAGGTCGAATATTGATCATCAGCCAGAGCATAACCACGGAATCAAAGTATCGAAACGTGCGTAAGTAGTATGTCATTTTACGGACATGTCTCATACGTGTTTATTTGCATAGAGAAGTTAAAGCGCTGGAAAATAATTGCTTAGTCTAGACAAAGGGTTACTTTGGCTGGAGACGACTCGACGGCTTCACACCACACTTTATCACAAATGGAAATCGCAAAAACCATTTTAGTGCAGTTTCGGGATTGCTTTTCCGTCTTGAAATAATTTTAATTTGACGGGATCTTATCAGAAACTATTGGACAGATGGTTCATTAATTTTTTTATACGTCTGTCTCGTAATCGGATTCCGATAACAATGGCTCTCGTAATCATCTTTTATTTTTGGCATTGTCTATCTTTTTTGTATTCCGATGACGTATTTCAAATGATTAATTATTATGAGAAGTAATTACAATCGCAGTTAAGTTGTTTTTCACCTAAGATAGACAATACCAAAATTATATGATGATTACGAGAGCCATGGTAATCGGAATCAAGTTACACAATCGCCCTACTGGTCCCGAAAAGGTTTAAATATATAAATGCGACTTTAAAATCAGAATCAATGACTCATGTAGATTTTATTAGGTAAAATATAGTAGGTATAATTAACGCTACATTAACTTACGTATGAGAATATGCTGACCTACATTGACCCTCAACATAAAAACGTTGATGCAAATGGGGTCACAGCTTTCCCGCTTGCCGCACAATTATACGCACTTATTAATAAAAGTAATTAGGTAAATTAAGCCCTACAAATGAGTAATTTAAACTGAAATTTAATTAACGTATCTGCTTTAAATTCGAATCGTCTCGTTGATAAAGATAGGTATCACCTTGACGTCCTGTCCTGACTCAACAAGTCTATACAATTATATGCTCTACGTTTTTCGTTCGTAGGGTTGACACGATCTCTTCAATGGCTTTGTTTCAGCTTATCGCCATTCCCTAAAGACATGGCCATGACCTACAAACTGTATTCTCTTATACCCTCTAGTTTGAAAGTTAATTAACGAGTAGCTCATTACCACTGCATTGTCTTGGAAAATAACACAATGAAGAAAAAAATGTGTTTCTTTTTAACGGATAAAATATATTTTTTTGTATTTTAATTAAACACGGTTTTTTTGTATCAAGTTAAAAGAAAATAATATCGAGGCTAAAACAACAAGTAGATTGCATTTTCACCCTTCAAAGATAAATTTACTGTTCTATTAACTACCACTGTCATACCTTTTTTTCAAAAAACGTAATAAACACCAGAATAAATACTTCTAACCTCAATTTGCGTTAAGTCAACCTGAAAACAATCCGGTGGCCATCGTCCAGCACAGAATTGTGAAGCGTAGCAACCCTACCGGGTCCTTCAGTTGTTACCCGGGTCACGTCTGCCGGCGAGGACACCCGGCCAGTTGTCTCTAATTAAGCGGGCACCCAACACGGGCACACTTTCCAAATGGCACGCCTATCAAAGCCATCTTACGCCTCCATTTCGGAGAAAAATTACCTTCAGGTGAAGCTGGCTTAAGGGATAACGCTACCTACGTGTGCGACGTTTTTGGGTGTTGTAGATGTAGTTTTAGGTCTTTGTGCCTTATAATGAAGAAACATAACCTTTTATAGGATCACTATTTTCAGATTGTATATTTATTAGCCTTTCTTCTTTAGTACTAACCTAAAAAATAAAAGGTTTATTACTCGTAAATCTTAATAATATCATCAAATTCAAACAACGTATCACTGCCTGATCATCATAACCCATATGGTGCTCTCATTGAACTACCGTTTAGAAATGAGATCTACTTGACACAAGGGACGGATATAAATTCGAAAATCATAAATTTAGAATTCCTTGCGGAATTGCGGCTAACTTCATACATTTGTACTACTAATAACTAGTGCTCGTAAAATACAAGACATGGGACTGAATCCAGGGCTCTACTTGCGCATGACTATAATATTTTAGATGGTATGTAGTTGTAGAATGTTTTTAAATCTTTTAGGCCATTAGTCTTTATGAAGATTGATGTCCTTGTAATTTGCTTGTCGTAATGTTCCTTTTCATTATTAACTTGTTATTGGCAACAATAAAGCAAGCTACAGCATTTAAATCTATATTAATACCTAGGTAATTATTTAATCATCCTGTTAATCCTTTAATGCAGTTTCTCCAATCCATTCCTGTTTCATCTGATTACCTGTTACGTCACTTTGTGGATCGCTTAACTTGTTAATAATTCCCCACAATCGCCTGTCATGTTTCACGCTTAAGTTTAAATTCCCGTTTCCTGTTCTAATTGACATTGATAGATTGCAGCTACTTGAGATATCAAACCTATCGTTTGATGTTTAACTCGTCGGCAAACCGCTACTTCGGCACCTGATAAAGACCTGCCAATATCCCTCGATTGGATTCCTTTTGAACAGGAAATGTAAATTTATCTTTGACGTACAGTCTGCGTGTGATTTTGAATCTTTATCCTTCGAATGAAAGTAGAGTATTCAAAGGTGTTACATTATGTCAAAAATGAAAAAGGTATTTGCTTATTCTGACGTCTTTTTGAGGATCTTTGCAACTCAATAAATGGAAAGTGAAGTCATTTTATTTACTAGAGATCTTGTTTTTATCATTCAATCTTAATTAAGACTTTGCTTTGCAGTCTTAAATACAGGTCAGGAATTCAAGTACCAGAAGTATAAAAAAATATGTTTTTAGTAAAACATTTCAGTTTGCTGAATGTTCACGAGGCAGCTAACCTGGCTGCATCGCTCCTCTCTATTTACGTAGAAATGTACTATTCAATAACAAATGTGTCCCGGTACTCCCGGTAGCCCGGCCGAGTGCACGCAAAACTGAGCAAACTTTCCCACGGGATAAAGTTGAAATTGAGTTGAAACTACTGTAGCGAGTAAATCGTGGCAATCCGACTGGTAACTGGAGTGTTCCGTACCTTCATAGAGTTAACGTTTTACAATACACAGATTATTTTGCACTAGGCGGTTTAACTTCGTCAGTGCTATAGATACATTTTACAGTTTTGTTTGGATTCCATAGTTATTTCGTGGTCAGTGGATATAACCATGTTTCTGTTTTTGGGTTTTCAATATATTGCACTTTTCTTTTCCTCACTTTATAGCAACGAGTTTACTAACTGGTCCAAACTATTTGGTTCAAACTACTTCACTTTATTTGCCATATCGTATCCGTTTTGGTCATTAGCTAAAGCTCTTATGACCCCGATTCTGTTGATTATAAACTAAACAAATTTAGTCTCACTATATCTCTTTCTAATAAGAAATATAAGAAAAGGATGCAAGATATTTTAGTCCTGTCAGATTAGTCCGATCACATTTCAACGTGAATTTAAGCGCGATCTTTATTGGTCACAATTTACCCGTATATTACGATGGCATGGACTAAACCGACAGCATTAAAAATGTTCTATCTTTTTTCAATAAGGTTGACATGAAAGAGACTTGACTAATATTAATTAAGTTCGTAAACAATAGAATTGGCACCTATGTCAGTATTTTCAATAGATAGGTACAAGTTTTTCTTCACTACATTCTTAGAGTAATATTATCTTTAAACCAACGTTATTAAAGTCAATATTGAATAACCCTAATATAGCGCAATGTAGTTTCGCAGTTCCACAGTTGTTCAGCGGCAGTTACTTTAATTTTTATTTACTGGCGAACTTGGTTTGCGACTAAAGCCTGGAGGTTAAAGTCCCACGCAAAGTCTGAACTAAAACTTGTATTAGGTTTTATTGCAATGGTTGAATTCTTTAAAACTGCAGGATTTTCTCGGAGTAAATTTTCATCGCAAACAGTTTTTTTTTCTGTCACTTGCATATTTTTCTCAGTCATGCATTTCAATTTTGAAGATCCTCGACAGCATTAATAAGCAACGGACAGATAAATCTCAAAAATTATTTGTCATTTTTCATAGAACTTCTCAGTTTTACAACAGTATTAAAATATAACAAATCACAGCACTAAAGCGAGTATCATTTCTTTGCTAGCACGCAGTATGGAATACGTTATATTTTAGTCAGTTTTATTAGCAAACATTGTGATTTTATTACCAACATGGGTTTTATTCTCTGCAGTTGGTACTCGTTGAAGCCAATATACTACAAGTTTTACTACCACTAAACCGTGTTACCGAACATATATACATGATCAATTCTGTGACCCGTTGATTAAGATTTTGTGGTGTTTTGTCAGGCCTACTATATAGCCAGTGATCCGAATTCTGTCATTTTGTGATGCTTGTTATGTATACGATAACTTATAGGCATATAATAATCTGATTTGATGCTTCAGCCCTCTGATGCAGGTACACTGTAGATAAGCACTTTTCACATATTTTTGATGTCTTATAATTTTTAACAGACTTAAAAAAAAGGAGGAGGTTTTATGATAGACTGTATTTATTTATTTATTAATTTATGTACACACACACACAAGTAAAGGGAAAAGAAAAAACAGATACAAAGGCACAAAGGGACTGCTTATTTCTAATAGAAATTTCTTCCAGCAGCCCTGCTACTGGAAAGATTGACAGATACGTAGACACAGTGTGTAATAGATGAAAGAAATACATACATGAAACAGATAGAATGACTTAAAACTAAATAAACAAAAGTAAATAAACTACATAAATATTATAGCATAATGATAAACTACATATTACTGTATGTATTTTTTTTATTTATGTTCATCCATATCTGCCAATTTACAAAACCAATCGATTTTTTAAAATTATTTTTTCATTCGAAAGAATGATGGGATCCCAGGAAAAACTTTTTTATAAAAAATGAGAACCGCTTTCATAACCGGTAACACTGGCTGAATTCAAAACAGTGTCAAATTAGAGTTCCTACATAGTTATTTTATATTTTTTTGTGGATTTGAAGATTCTCCTTTTTGTTAAAAGTAATTTATACTTTCATTCCTTATTCAGTTTCTTCCTGCAACGCTCTTGTGTCATAACTTCAAAGTGGTTACTACTTTATGAGTGGGTGTTTTAAACTATTTCATACTTATTTGAGTAAGCGCTCCGTTTTGTAGTCATTGGTGCCGATTCTGTTGTTTACGAACTTAACTAATATTAGACAAGTCACCTCTCTTTCATTTCAACCTTATTGAAAAAAGATAAAACATTTTTAATGCTGTCAGTTTAATCCATGCCGTCGTAATGTACGGGTAAATATCTTGCATCCCTTTCTTATATTTACTATTAGAAAGAGATATAGTGAGATTAAATTTATTTAGTTCATAAACAACAGAATCGACTCCAATATTGACCGAGCTATTATTTTGTATTTGTTTGTTGAGGAGGTTGCGTTTGTTCACCAGTTATATGGTGGCTTTAGTACTTTCAGTGCCATTAAAGTGCTTATGGCTATATAAAATTGTTTTAACACTACATAATGCCTGTGCTTATATCAAAGAAAGATACAACCGTTTCGACGTAGATTAAAAATGGCGAAATGTGTCAGAGTCGCATACGAAGGGCTCCGTTCTATCGCACATTATTTTATTATCATTATTTGTTCTTGTAACGACAACAGAGATACACATTCTGTGAAAATTTCAACTGTCTAACAATTAGTAGTGGGAACTGTTCAGGAGATACAGCAATGGTTGAAAAATTTACGTTTTTTTGTATGGACCTTTAATTTTACTTTATGATTTCATTTTTATTACTTGTTGTTATAACAGAAATAGTAATAAATATCTGTGAATGTTAACGACCCAGTTTTAGGACTTGCATCTAATTAATTCTAGTTGTACACAAACTGATAAGAGATGGCGTTAGTTGTATTTTACATCGCGCTATAACGAACCTCTATCGATTTGGTTAGGTCTTAAGGTTGATTTTGTTATTTTATCTGATTATAAAACATAGTACAGGATACATGGAGGTGGTTTTATTTAAATCCCTAATATAGTATTCCATTTGAGATCAACGTAATTAGATCACTAGTTTCTATTCTATGTATTTGGCTAACACGGGCTCAGCAATAGCCGAGCGCACTTCGACCCTGTTGGATCCATTGTGCTTCCCTAAGCCCTTTATTACTCTTCCGCTGGTAGATCAAAGAGTCCCTGTATGAACCTCACAGTCATACCTGCTTGGAGCTGCGCATAGTCATCAGGTGTTGGATAAGCCGTACCTAAATGATTTGCCCTACGCCTTGCCAGAGCGTCGCAGCTGCACAGTATGTGTAGCATTGACTCTTTATCGTCCATGCAGAATCTGCATGTGTCCGTCGTGCTAAGCTTCATTCTATGAAGGTGCTCATTGGTGCCAAAATGGCCTGTCATTGCACCAATGTAGTGCCTAAGTTGTGTTTTATTGAGATTTAAGTATCACTAGTTTAGTACAGTGTTGTGCTAAACAGTGAAAATGTCAAAGTTCATTGGCGTCAGTGATCCTCTTAATAGGTAATATGGCGGTTAATGCTGCAGCCTTTAGTTCTAGGTAATAGGTACCTATTATAAGTAGGTAAGTAGTAGTCTAAAGAAGAGAAACATAACCTTAGCCAAGGAGAATTTATTTCAACCACGATACGACACGACTCTGACAAGAGTACCTATTCGACTGAAAAGAAAAAAGTGGTAAGTAGTGGGAGGTAAGTGTTTGCGTAGAATTGAGTCTTAAATTCTTTTTAAGACTGTTCAAGACGTAAATAATTGCTGCGACTGACAACTTTTTGTCTATATTTTTTTTATTTCTCTGTGTACTATTACTATTTAATTATTTTTTAATAAAACAAGCATAAAATATCTTAGCCGTTTATTTCAGTATGTACTGAATAATGACGTCTTATCTCAGTTAATGGAAACCTAAAGCGTTTCAACCATGTTTTAGGTTATAAGAAAATTTGTATTGGCGTTCAATGCCTAGCCATTTATACAAACTTTAGGGTACAATCCTAAAATCATAAATCTATTTCAGTTCGCTCTTGTACATAACGTCTGTATTGTCTAAGATTAATTTACAATATTAAAGTCAGTTATCGAAGTGTGAATAGAGTTTGTTCGGGAAGATGTGGAGAAAACAAACTGTAGGGGACCTAAGTGTTGTTTCAGGTCCCGAGTTTTAATTAAACCTGCTTCGTTAACCGATAGTTTTTAATCTCGGGGCCAATCGTTTCGCAGGAACTTTTTAATACGACTCATGGAGTTTTTTCAGTTTCCGGATCGGCTGGCCGAAGGCGAGGAGTTTATATTGGATTTATTTCTTTGTTTCTCTTTGTCTGCTGTTTGTTTTATTTGCTTAGATTTAAATTTTCCTATTAAACTTACTAATAATATCAATGGGGAATGTTTGTTTTTAAATTTCTCAATATTTCACATGACAATGAAGAAACAGATTAGCTCTTCAGCTTTTTTATTAATGTAGATATAGTTTTCGTTTCTGTATTCATCAATTAAAGTTTGGTGAGAAGGCTTCTGACAATAATATACCTAGGCATTTACTAACTCTGGACATTAACTATATGGAACATGCTAGCTAACATGATTAAATGGAACTCTTATCTATTATATAAAAGAGTAGCGGTTTTTTGGGTAAACATCCCGCTGCCCACACCGCTGAACCGATTAATGTGAAATTTGGCATGTGCATAGATTTTGTCACGTAGACCCCATTTAAGAAGCGATTTTTCGAAATTCCTTTCCGCAGTGGTGGAAACGGGCCCTTTGTGCGATTTTAAGAATCTTAATATCTCTGGAACCATAAGGTCTAGGAGACTGAAATTTTTAATGTAGCTTTTTCAGTAAAAAATATTAGATATGGGTGCGAGCGTTTCTCAAACATTTGTCTATGGGAGGAAAATTTAAAAAAATAAGGGATTTGCTTTGTTTCCGATAAACCTTGATAACTTTGTGAGTTTGAATGTTACAAACTCAAAATTTATATTGTAGATAGTTTAATAATACTGCTAAAATATATTTTCGGCGTTTCTCAAACTTTTTTTCTTCGAGGAAGATATTACCGACAAAATAAAAATGTTGAAAATTTACTTTTAACATCCTGTTTTTCTCAGTTAATATTCATAGCAGAAGCTTGATTTTTGGACTATAAGCTTTTTACAGTATTTGTTTTGAAATGTACTGTTAAGTTTCTCAAACTTTTCATGCGGCATAAAGTTATAAAGGGTGAAATATCCAATTTTTGCACTTTAATATTTTTGTAATGGCTCAAGCTAGGGACCTTAAATTTGGAATATAAACTATTTAATACAATTGAAACAATATTCAAACCAGTGTTTCTCAAATTTTTCATAGATGTCAATTTTATGACACCTTAAATTATTTTCTATCAACCTGTATAACGGAAGTACTATACAACTGAGAAGCATGATTTTTTGGAAATAAGCTTCCCTTAGCAAGCACTATAAGAATCCTAAAGCATTTTGCAATACTATTTAGCAATGAAATGTTATAGAGGGTGGAAAATTTTATTTTTGACTTTTAGTATTTTTGCAATTACTTAAGCTAGGGTTCCAAAATTTTTAATGTAGACCATGTAACATAAATGTAACAACATGCAAATCAATAATTTAAAAAAAAAATGATCATAAACAATTTTATGACCTTTTTAATTTTTTTTTATCAACCTGTATAACGCAAGAACTATTTGACTAAGAAGCATGATTTTTTGGAAATAAGCTACCCATAGCAAGCACTATAAGAATCCTAAAGCATTTTGCAATACTATTTAGCAATGAAATGTTATAGAGGGCGGAAAATTGAATTTTGGCCCCTTAATATATTTGCAATTACTGTAGCTAGGGATCTAAAATTTTGGTTGTAGACCATGTAACATAATTGTAACAACATGCACATCAATAATTTCAAACTTTTTAATCATAGACAATTTTATGACATTTTTATTTTTTTTTCATCAACCTGTATAACGCTTTTCCTATTCATTTAACAACCACGAATTTCTGGTTATAGGCTACCCATAGCAAGCACTATAAGAATCCTAAAGCATTTTGTAATACTATTTAGCAATAAAATGTTATAGAGGGCTGAAATATTTCATTTTTGCCCTTTAATATTTTTGCAATTACTTGAGCAAAAGATCCAAAATTTTGAATATAGACTAATTAACACAAATGTAACAACATAGAAATCAAAATTATTCTAAATTTTAGTCATAGATATTTATATGATTTTTTTAAAAAGTTTATCAGACTGTATAAAGCTACTCTATTCATATAAGTACCATATTTTATGAATTTAAGCTATCATATAGCATGCATTGTTTATAGCACACTAAGAACCCTTCCACTCACAGTATTGTTCAACTTTCATGCCAAAATAAAGTAACAAAGCTTTAAATTTTCTTCAATATCTCAAACAAGTGATCTAAAATTATAATACTTAGCATTTAGTTTATATAAAATAACTAGCTGTTCCCCGCAGTTTCGTTCGCGGGTTTATAAGTAGCTTATATCCTTCGGGGATAATGTAGCTTCCCATTAGTGAAACAATTTTTCGAATCGGACCAATAACTCCGGAGATTAGTGCGTTCAAACAAACTCTTCAGCTTTATTATTACTACCTATATATAGATTAAGTTTTCACCCAAGAAATAAAAAAAAACAAATTTAGTAAATATAAACTCAAAACCAATTTTGAAATAACTAGGACCTTCTTAAGTAGTATTTGTTTCTATGAAATCCGTATATAACATCTACAACAATTCAACTTAAAAATATTCAACGTCAAAGCAATTATCATCAAACAAATTACGTATAGGACTTCATGTCGGTGAAGTCATGCATAGTTCGGTTCTTTTCGGTATTGCTCGGGTTACATCGGGCGCCGCGTCGCATCGCCCATGCTATACAAAAATAAATAAATATCCTGGGACATTCTTCACATATTTTTTTTCAGGTTTTCAATTGCAAAAAGATTTTTCCAAATCCGACTGATAGATCCAGAGATTAGCGCGTTCATACAAACAAACAAAAACTCTTCAGTTTCATTATAGTTTAGATAGATAGATATATATTATAGATAGGTTTATGTTGGCAGTTCTTGACAATTTTGCATTAATCTGTATTGTATCATTGAGACAATCATTTAAGAAGCTGTCCTTAGTTTCTCACAAGTTCTGGGATAAAAATACCTACCTTCTTATCTCACGGGTCTACCTCTCTGCCAATTTTCATTACACACTGTTTGAACGTTTAGAAAGAAAGAAGAAAGATAAACTTTTATCTCCTGCATTGCATACCATTCGAAACTTATAAAAAAAAAAAATCAAACATAAAAATTCAATATACCTACAAAAATAAAAAATAATAAGAAGGCTGTATGGCTCTGAACCTTTGACTGTTTTTTTTAACGTAACAAAAACTTATGTATGACTAATAATGGATTGTAATTTTTGACAAGTATTTAAACGTGAAAACTGAACTCCACATGCATAATAGGTATATTTATATAGCATTCAATCGTCACAGAACTATACCTGTCCCTGGATATTAAATAGCTTAAAACCTTTATCTAGGAACCTGAACCTAAGAGGATACCTATCTTTGAAAAGCGCTTCATAATCTGTACTGTGGTTCTCGAGTTATGAGAATACTAACGGACAAATTGACCTACATATTATTTGGTTGGTTAAATTGAGTACGGGGTGTTCATGAACTCTAATGCGGGTGAAACCGCTGGGCGAAAGCTAGTATAGTATACATACAAAATTTACCAATACAACAACTAATTGGGTCAGAATAATTTTCTAATTAGCGTTTGCTCGTATATCTGCATATTGACTTAATGGTGGTAATGGTAATTTTCATCGAAATAAACAAATGTTATGTTAGCTGTTTCACGCAAAAGGAAACCACAATAAATTAAATCGAGATTCCAATTATGTTGGATCAACATGTTGTTAACAAGCAACGATCTTTTTTTACAATAAAATTGGAGCATTTGAAAACCAGTTCCCTTCTAACCTTTGTATGTTTACCACCATTGGCCACATCATCACCAGATTGTGGTCAAACACAGGTCTATAATAGTAAAAAAGAAAGAACAATACCTCTTCTCATTTCGTACCTAGATTTTGCACACTTTAATTAATGTTTTGTCTATTTTGATTGATTTTAAAGCATACAAAATAAATTGATTAGGCTCTCAGAATAATTATTCCTCCTTTTACCTATAGTATTTATGTGATTTGACAACAGTTCCAGCCTTATGTTATTTATCTCCGGTATACTGAACCGTGGTGGTATTTCCACTTTCGACAAGATCTCTCTGTCCTGTCTTCTATTAACGTGACTCGATTTTCTGAAGCTTCACAATCTTTGTAAAATCTCATTAAATTATTCGCTTATTAAACCTATTAAAATTTTCCTACTTGTTTGTTTTGCCTAAGTAAATCTTATTCATACCATTACAGAGCGGTGTACAATTTTAAAGCGAAGTCTTTGGTTACTCAAAGAAAGCATTTTTACTTGTGTACTGGCGCCGGCGGCGAGGCGATAAATCCGACGCGAACAAAGCGCGAGGCGGACTTCTATACCGTTGGGGCGCCTTGTGATGTCGGCGTCGTGTAGGACCATTTTATTCCTAGTATAATTAACTTTTTTACCGTTTATTAAGGAGGATAGACGAGTAATGATAATGTGCTTAGAATATTTTAATGGGTTTGAAGTTTCGGTTCATTCATCATTCAAAGAGAAATTCATGGCCATGATATCTGTCACCGACCACTTGACCGTCAGCCTCTTCGTTTTGAATCATTTATTTCTGATTTTCATGTCCATGAAATGCAAATATATCTATTTACAAAATAATTTACTAGATACCTACCTGCTATATTTATATAAGAGGACAAAATTATAGTTATTTTTTCATTAATATACACTCATTTTAATATTACGGTTTTTCCTGTACATTCTGAAATTAACTTATACATATTTTTAACGGATTAGGTATTATTATATTTTTACTAAATTTTTTATTCTAATTAAAAAACAATCTTATAGATTTTGATTTTAAATAATAAATAATACCTATTGACGCTGTGCCAATAGACACTGACAGCATACAGAAAAATAGACTTGGGTAAATTTTCCTATTTTCTCAGTTCAGAGAAAAATGTCGCTCATTACTCGGGCGGTCCTCGCCGCAAGGATTACATTTTCAACTTTCAAAAGGCTAATGTCTAAACAACGGAAAATGTTGGCAGCACTGGTTCTTTGACATCCCTCTCCTTTAGTTTTTCCCTTTTGCTGAGCGTGTAAATTGCGATCTGCCGACACGACGCGACGCGGCCGGCGAGTAATGAACGGCCGGAGTCCACCTTGAAAGGGTTGCCAACATTAAAAATGCATAAATTTTACATAATTCTTGAGAGAAACCATTATCGGGTAATTGGATTACATCGGCACATTATACAAGCCTTTCCCTTTCCATGTGAACTAATGCTTTAGTATTATTTTTTTACATTTAGGTATGTTTTCAGCGACGGCGGCGTCTCGTTAGCGAATTATACAATCACACTCCTATATTATATCTAAACTTTATTTTAACCTTATTTTTTGTTTGTGACAGTAATAACTAAGATAATTAAAAAACAGAACATATTTGACACAGCTTGTTGTTGTGACGTAAAGTAACTAGTAGCGATCGACCTCGCTCTAGAATATAAATGATATAGAAGTTGCCTTACGAAATTTTTCTCTAACTTTTGTTATCGTGTTTTCTTTTTGTTGATAATATTGTAATGTTTGTACTGACTAATCTACGAAACGACTGCTACTATTTTTACGAGACTTTCACTGGCAGATAGCTTATTTTATAAGGAGTAACATAGACTATTTTTATTTTAAAAATAGAACTAGGTATAATTATCCCGGGCCCGGGGGTGAAACCGCGGGGGACAGCTTGGCCATCGCAGTGGAACTAATCAGCTTCAGGTAGGCACTAATTATTACTGACAATAATGACGTCATTCCGAGATACATTTATATGGCTGAATTTTGTAATTTCAAAATTCGACAAATCCAATTGACCTTAATTAAAATATATATCCTAATTAGCGGGTAATTGAGAACCTAATTCAAATTGACAATTCGATGATTTGGTATATCAATGTCAATAGATAATGTCGAAATTGTGATCCATAAAATAAACTAAGTACCTACAAACCTGTTTCATATGTATAGGTATATAGCAATTTACCACTACTTACGTATAAAATGAAACGTTTTTATCACTGAGAATTGCAGTGTAATTCCCTCACTATTTTATATAAATGAAGACATCTTTTTCCGCAACAGATTGCAAGATTTACTCTTGAAAGAGACGTATCCGCGACACTATTTGATACGTGACTAAGGGCATTTTTTTCAATCGGATAAGCGATATCCAGCAGCTGCTAATTTTAAATTAGATTAGAAAAGTTTTTGCATCAAGGGTATACCTTCGGTTGGAGCGTTAAATTCAAATTTTATCACGTTTTTTGCTAATTGCAGCTCAGTTAGTAGCATTTTCATGAAATAGTCGTATATGTCAGTAATATACCTTGGAGGAATATGTTGATGATCTATTTTGTTATTAATCAGCAAATATACTACCATTCTTGTCGCAAATAACATGTTAATAACTTACGACCTATAACTGAGCTGAGCTTAGGAAAAAACGTGATAAAATTTGAATTTAACGCCCCAACCGAAGCCTCCACCTTAAGATTTTTAGGGGAATACAATATTTTAAAGGTAGCTCGTTAAAAAAAGGCACAACGCCATCTATTGACATTAGTTTGTACTACTGCTCGAGGGTCTAATTATAATTGATGGACACTAATTTTGCTTTGTAGCGTTGATCGACCAGTTAATGAAAACCCTCGCTTAATGTCGGTTTTTGGTGTCGTTTTTCACATTTTTCGGTCTAGCCCCTCAGCCCACAAACCATAACGTGCCTTAACTCCGTTCCAAAAATTCGAGTTTTATCTAGCAACAGAAACTAAATAAAAATAATGTTGATGTATGTGACACCCCTAGTGCGATGTTAATACTGGTCAGGACGATGAAGGTGAAATTGCAACCGCGCGCCACGGTAAATTGTGAGCTAAATACAAAATGCGCTTGAAAAGCTTTTTATATAACACGATTTTCATGTTAACGATCCTTATCTACCATAAAATTAGTTTTTAATAAGTTTTGTTCATAATAATTTTGGTATTCGCGATTATATTTTTTAATATCGTCAATTGTTGGAACTAAAATTCTGATACTGACATCTATAGGTATGGTGGGCCAAGAGAGTGGTGTACCACCTAAGGTTGAATGTCCCTTGCAGATTCATAGGTGATAATGATTAGTTTCGCTTGCAGATCAATCTGACAACTTACAACATTTTGTTTACTGTTTGTTACGTGACAACTGTTCTTAGTTTGAACTTTGTTGTAATTTTCGATGACTAGGAAACTAAATCGAAGCTGGCACACCACTTTCACTTGGTATGGAGGTAGCTGACACCCTGGATTAAAACATAGGAATTCTATCCCTCGGGAACGCGGGGAAACTGCGGGGCGGAGAGCTACTTAAATATAAACTAGAAATTCAGGTTCCAACATCATCAAAATTATTCAACGACTAGCTGTTCCGCGCGGTTTGACTCGCGTTCCCGGGATAAAAAATCTATAACCTTCAGGAATAATGTAGCTTCCTATTAGTGAAAGAATTTTTCAAATCGATTCAGTAGTTTCGGAGCCTATTCAATGCAAACAAACAAACAAACAATCAAATCTTTATAATATTAGTATAGAAGTATAGATATCCAAGGTCAAGTAGAAACATGATAACCATGTAAATCTCATTAGACGCACTATATATTCCTTATTAGAAGTTTCCAGACGCCTCATATATTATTACTACATAGTTTAATCGATCGATGGTTTAAGTACCAGGATGCCAGCCGAGAAACATAGTACAACAAATTATCCCTTAATAGGACGACAGCATTTAACGAGCATAAACACCTATAGCACACAGACGCCGCGATTATTGATAGCAGAATCGCTGAGTAATGATTGAGTACATAATACACCTGTTTACCCACCTTATTTTCTAGTTTAGTTTACTTTTTAGCACGCTTTTAGGTTAGAGCGTTTTTTTCCTATCTACATGATGTTAATGGAGTAGTCGTTTTCATACTGTTCATTCATATACTGACATTGTTGCGCAAACCATATTTTCCTAGAGGCTTACCTAATTCAATCATATATACCAGATGTATTAATTTACAGACAAAACGTTTTTTGTATATATAAGCATACAAAATATTAGGAGAACTTTTTGAGCAGCGTAAACATCGGCGTTCTTCATCACCGGGTGTGTTTTCGCCCAAACGTCCTAATCAAGTTAAAAAGAAATAAATATTTCATCTAATTCAAATTGACGTCCCTAAATGTATCCAATACCGTATCAAGAATGTTCGCTTTTTTCAAATAGCAGACTGTCAACACGTTGAAGGATCACAGCAGTACCGCCTTCAGCGCCGCGCGTCTGTGTGTTACGGGTATGACTGAATCTAATGCCGTCCAGTGATTGATCTCGGGTTTCGACCTAGATTGTGCGGAGGTTTGCGGCTGTAATCATGTCGTTGCGATATCGTTTCCTATTAATACCAAACTTTACTATGCGAGGTATTCGTGGCTAGTTTAGTTTTGGAATAGCCTTAAGTATATTATTTCCTAATGGAGTCTGTTGAGGTCTGGTGTTAATTACGGCTTTTATGTAGGGATGTTCCAAAAACTCTGCGAAATTGCAGCTCAGTTTCAGGCTAAGAGATATGGCTAGAGATTTATCTATGTATTCATTTTGCATTAAAAATTATAATTGAACTGTAGTTACATCGGTTCCTGACTACTGCAACAAGCAAATAACGTAATAATATTTTAGTTTCGTGGGTTTTTTGGAATGGACCATTAATTAATGTTTTAAAAGTTTACGCCTTCTAAAGTAGGTGAATACGTACGCATTTTTAATAAAGGCTGTATATTTCCTTGCTTCGGCACACTGATACTCGGTTTTCTTCGGATCTGAACGTAATGATATGAAGTTTCCAGACGTCCTAATGACTTCACAAACTTTTTGCGGTTGAAAGCCATGCTTCCAAGATTCCAGCTATGTAAAAAGGCGAAGTAAAATGCATAACTTTTATTAATCATATTTCTTCCACAAATTATCTTCACAGACGCATAAACTGGTGCTTTTAAAGAGAGTTGAATTTTTTTATTATATCAAGAAGATAACTTTTAATAAGAGTAGGTAGTATGCAAATATACCTATTTTGTCGGTTTGACAAGGCCTTTTTCTCAACAAAGGTATCAAGTTTAAATGAATTCTTTTTGAAATTTATTTACAACTACCGACCCGCCCCGGCTTCGCCCGGCATTTCTCAGCTTTTCTGTACTATAATATACATGTATTATACATATAAACCTTCCTCTTGAATCACTCTATCTATTAAAAAAACCGCATCAAAATCCATTGCGTAGTTTTAAAGATCTGTGCATACATAGGGACAGACAGACGGGACGCGACTTTGTTTTATACTATGTAGTGATAACCAACAAACAAAAAGAAATTAATTGAATTAAAACTAAAATAAAATTAAACTAAAATATCTATTCTACAAATAAATGCGAAAGTATGGACGTATGGATGAATGTTTGTTACTCTTTCACGTAAAGACTACTGAACGGATTTGGATGAAACTTGGTACATAGATAGATCATACCTTAAAATAACATGTAGGCTACTTTTTATCCCGGGAAAACATAAGATACCTCGGGAATGCGGGTGAAACCGCGGGGCGGGCGCGTTAAAATCACCACCTGTAGGCAGGGATCCCAAAAAGCTGGCAACGTTGAAATTAATATCAAATTCGTCTACGGTCCCATAAAGCTGTTTAAAAACCAAGCTACAAAGTCGAAGCAAAAAAATATGGCCATTTACTTTGCAAATTTTCATATTTTGCTCGTAAATCAAAACCAATAGGGTACTTCCCGTTGACTTAAAATCATGAAATTTGGCATGAAGCAAGGTCTTCCAGTAAAATTAATACAAATACATTTGAAAATTTGCTAATTACATAAAAAACAATGCAATATTAAATTTATTTGTCTAAAAAACTTATAGGATCCCCGGAAACGTAGGAGAAACCGTGGGACTGAAACTACTCCTTACTAATATTTTAAATGCGAAGATGAGTGTTAGGTTTTCACGCCCAAACCACTGAAGTTATCGCGATGAAAATTGGCTCGAAGATAGCCTATGATATGGAGAAGGACACATGCTACTTTTTATCCCGGGAACGCGGGTGAAACCGTGGGGCGAATGCTAGTATTTCATATATTGTATCTAAGATATGTCTTTAATGAACTTCAAAGGTTTATGTCGACCACATGCCTCCTGTCACCACAACATGGCAATCTTGTTAACAATAGCCTCATTATGTCTATTGAGGCATGAAGATAATTTCCATGGAATTAGCTTCTAGCGAGATTTATGCGCCTAAATTGCCTGCTATTCGAATGTATACCCTATATGTGTTATCGCAATGTTGTATTTAATTATTGTCTTTAAAAATAACCACTACATTAAGACTAAAACGGTCGAAACTTAACCAAAAGATGCTTGGCGACAGATTTTGAACTGGTAGCCAATCAGGCTGGTACCACCTAGTACCCTACCACCGTGCAAGGTTGCACTTGTGAGCCAGTTCGGTTTTAATGCACTTGTAAGCCAGTTCGGTTTTAATTGCTTACCATCTTGCCATATCATCACTGACTGACCGAAGACAGTATTCAACTAGAGGCCTTACATAAGACATATATGTCGTCGTCAGCGATAGCCAAGCGATATAAACATCACGTATAGGGTTCAGTGGTATCAGTATCCGATTCAGTGGACGTAGTGCAGACAATGAAACAACGTAATACCATCGCTTCGGAACAGTCCCGTATGAGGAGAAGAAGCGACGCAAGAAACTCCTCATGGGCCCGATAGATTTATTGTAGCAATTTGACAAATAAATAATCACTTCAATTACACGTACAGACTCACATTAAGGTAGACTTCAGTATCAATTGAAACAACAGTTACACTGACGCGTGCACAACTCGAGAGCTCGTGATAAAGTGTTCCATCCGGCCGTAATGATCTTACCCACATTAACTTGTATCATAAACTATCATTCAGTCATAGGTTATTCATTCACCGCAAGTGTTGCCATCATTTCAACCGACACCTCCACCATGATAATAAATTGAGCCAATCTAGTCGGACAAACAACCCGACTCTCCGACATATATAATAGTAATCCTAAAATCATCTTGAAAACATTGAGGTATATTATTACTCATAGACTACTACTATTACTAGATCGAATCAGAAATGATGAGATCCGCAGGCGAACCAAAATAACCGACATAGCCCGAAGAATTGCCAAACTGAAGTGGCAGTGGGCGGGGCACATCGCTCGTAGAGCCGACGTCCGCTGGGGCAGAAGGGTTCTCGAGTGGCGACCACGAACCGGAAGACGCAGCGTGGGCAGCCCCCCCACAAGGTGGACCGACGATCTTGTGAGGGTCGCGGGAAACCGCTGGATGCGGGTAGCGCAAGACCGGCCATCGTGGAGATCCTTGGGGGAGGCTATTGTCCAGCAGTGGACGTCTTTCGGCTGACATGATGATGATGATATTATTACTACGTATAGGTAT
The DNA here is from genome assembly GCA_963555595.1 of Tethea ocularis. Classification (NCBI taxonomy): domain Eukaryota; kingdom Metazoa; phylum Arthropoda; class Insecta; order Lepidoptera; family Drepanidae; genus Tethea; species Tethea ocularis. The sequence continues at coordinate 14,334,948 of OY741958.1, forward strand.
AGATAAGCTATCTTAAGCAAAGGTGATGCTCCATTTTGTTAATATTCGCTGCAGCGCTGAAACAATAATTAGTCGTCTAACCAGACAGTGTAAACACGTAGCGCTAGAACGCTTCTCAGGTATAGTTTTTTCACTACCAAAAGTCGTAAGCGCCATGAAAATCACTGCGTTTTGTGAAGTGCGGCCGGACGGCTGCACTTGAACGGAACATAGTGGTTATATGTGGCGTAATATATCTCAGAGCTTGAAAACTTGTCTGTGTTGTTATTACATTCAAGATTTAGATATTCAGAATAATTTTACATCCAAAGTAGATTTGTATGCAATCTCGTAGAGCGTCTAACGAATGACGTCGTAAGCTTGTTTCCTAGACTTCCTGTCATGCTCGAGCTCGTATGTCTCAATTAATACTAGATTATATTATAGGATTGGTTGAGACTCAACTGATTTGTAGGAAGATATATGTGTTTATGTTAACTCGCCATATTGTTTTGTCACTTTAATTCTGTTACAGTTGTGAAACTGTATAAAGTTTTTAATTAATAGATCTTCAAACCAAATTGTTGACTGCTTTCTCTAGTTTTATCTGTAGACTAAAATGAAGTCGTTTCTTCTGTTTATCTATGTAACGCTCTTTTTGATTTGAGCGGTTTCTACCCATTATTTAGTTTTTTTTTTTATTTACGTGTATTATTATTTGATCATAAGTACATAACTTTATGGTAGACCATGATAAATTAACAACATTTAAAAGCTTAATACTGATGTTTGTACAACGGACGTTTGGATGGAGAGGTGTATAAATAATTGTGCATGATAATACTTTTTCAAAAAATATATAATGATATATTTACTTAGATATATTATTGTCGCGGATTCGAATCTTACAACGAACTTTGTTTGTCAAGTATCCGACGGGCTAGCATAGCATCAAATTAGAAAAATTGTTGAATCGTATTCGACGTTCCTTATCATGACATAACAGGATTAATATTTTTTAGTTGTCTTTGATCTATTAAAGAATTCAAATGTACAAAATGAATGACCATTCTACATAAAAAATGTTTTTAGGATGTGCCATCAATTCTAATCAGCAAAACTATTCGAGTAGCGTTAGACACCAAGATGTAACGACCATGTCTCGTACAACATCTACAAGCAATACAAACTTCGAGTCAGTCAGAATCACCTGTAGTGAATGGCTTCCTATTTCCGAGTGTATATCACATGCAATCAAGGCGGGCTCCTAACGACGTGATGCCTGTTGTTTGTTTACTGCAATCAGTACCCTGTCATACATCTCAATCGGAACTCTCAGATAGGGTCGGTTCACCTGGAATTGACCCGTGCGTATGGCATTGTAGGTATGTATGTATGTGTCGGACTTCAGTCTATTTGAATGAGCTTGAGATAGCTTTGAGCTGATTAAATTCCTGACAAATAAAACTGTGTAAACTGTCTGGTAAACCCTTAAAAAGAAAGAAAATTTTCGGGAAATGTCGAAAATTTACTAATATTTAAACTGCATAAGTTTATGTGTGTGTATGTTTGTTACCACTCCACTTCGACAGTTTTGAATGAAAATTCATACCTTGGAATAACATAATATACTTCTTTTTATCCCGGGAACGCGGGTGATAGCCCGAATGGCTAGTTTGTAAAATTATTTTGACATAACCACAACCACCCATAGCCCTGTTCATTGCAATATTCACTTCACCCCAAATAAATCCATAACACGGATAGATTACTCCGAATCTCCGATAAAGATTAATAATATATATCATTAAGGTTAATCGCAGACCATCAAACACATGCCTTCCGGTGCTGACTTTTCCTTATTGTGCAAATACGTGCCTCATATTTATAAGAGACCGTTGAAAATACGAGACAATCAATTGCACCAATGATTTTTGTATAATGTAGCCTTAGGGCATCATAAGGTAGAGTAAATTTACATATTTCGTTCAGGGATCGTGAAAATATGATCTAAAATCGGTTACAGGGAATCAAGATTTAATTGAATTGATATTATATTACGTCGCAAAAATTACAAGGATAACTGAAACGCTAAAAGGTCACTAGGATTTCAGGTCAGCAAAAACAAAATCTATTGAACACTTTATAAATCTTGTTTTTGTTATTCAATACTCAACTTTATCGCAAGCGTGTTTTATTACAAAGTGGTATTAAGTTAATTCCAAATAAATGTCGGTTTTAGTTTACAAGGTGAATGGAGGACGAGATGAGGGTGGCAAGGTATTTAGCTGGCTTTAACGGGTGTTACTAGCTTAAACACCAGACTGTGTAAGGCAAAAGGAATCTATTGAGCTAGCTGGAGGCGAGTTCAGGATATATGGGTCTCGGAGGTTTATTTTTAGTACCATTCAATCTAGGCTACTTTTAAGTGAGAAATTTCTTAACAAAAAAATATAAGAATCCCTTCTTTTCCCTTTCGAAAAATGTGTAGAAATATATGTACACAATTTGGTAAATATACTAAATATAAAACGAGAATGAAGGTGGCCTTGGTCTCATACCTTTGTGGTCTCCCGAAGGCCTAACATTAGCCAATTTTAATACATTTTTAATGTGTGATTTATATTTTACGAATATAAAGGAATATATATATAATATTTTTGCACGGTGGTAGGGTATTTTGTAGTACCCGCCTGGCTGGCTACCACCCTCAAGTTGAAAATCTGTCGCCAAGCACCTTTCGGTGTGTTCTGACAGCTGCACTAGAGAGCCAGTTCCTTTCTTGGCTTTGTGTGCTTACCATCATTGACCACATCATCACTGACCATGGTGAGATTGTGGTCAAACACAGGCCTATACATAGTAAAAAAATAAATAAAATAACTTAATTTGTAGTGAAAGTAATATAGAGACAAAACCCACAAAAGGAGGGCAAAAAGTGCCTGCTTGAAAAGTGTTATTTAGTCCAAATAGTTAAATCTGCAGCTTGAATAGTAAGTATAGGCTGGATGCCTACTGCTCTGGGACATCCGTTGTCCGTCCGTATTCATGATAAATATTAAAAACCTTCAAGAAGTGTGTGAAGAGATTTTTAATATATTGCATACGTATATAAGCTTAAAGCTTGCATCAAGCGACACGCATGCTTGTTTTCTACCTTAGCTATAAAAACAGCTCACAGTTTAAGCCCACATTAGTACAAAGTTGAAGCAAACATTGTAGGTCCCAACATAAATTATTCCGAGCGATTGTGCGCGTACCTACTGCTATCATCGCGTTGTTCGCATGTTTTTTTCTCCAACGTATATGTACGCAACTGAAATATTACCCTCACTAAATGATTCTTTATTAAGACCTTGCGCAGGAATTCTTTTATATTTTTTACGGGAGGCTCGTTTCTTTCGCGTCATAAGTGACGTTGGGGTTATAATGTAATTCATGTTTGTCGGTATCAAATATTACGTTGTTTCAAAACACGATGGATTTTCGTTATAGCTTCTTTCAAGTTCAGAGGTGCCATTTTATGTTAGAATCGTTTAATAATCAACAAGTTTATATCCAACGGTTTTGTTCGTTCTCGACGAAACTCGTATTGTTGAGATACATAGTTTTATTTAGATCTATTGATGTCTTAATTTTAATGTAAATCTATGCATTCTACAGCGAGGTTAGTAACATCTAAAATTATTTTCATCATTATCATCACGTCAGCCGAAAGATTTCCACTACTGGATAAAGGCCTCCCCCAAGGATCTCCTCAATAAATATAGTGGTCGCTTACGATGGACCTCATAGGGTCACCCAAAGAGCAACGGAGGGGGCTATGCTCGGATTTTCCCTGCGAGATCGAATCAGAAATGATGAGATCCGCAGGCGCACCAAAATAACTGGTATAACCCAAAGTATTGCCAGACTGAAATTACTTTCGTATCTTATAAAATAATAAATGTGTTAAATATTTGTTCATTTTCTCCACTAAATGAAGGATGCGCACAAAATACCATTTCCTTTATTCATATTTCTGCAATTAACAAGAGATGAGCTTTAATAATTAATTCTCAATTAATTATGAACCTTGATATTAATTTTTGCGTTTGAAATATCTGAAGCACCCCTTTAAACTTCTTTGTGTATTAAGCCAGGGGATGAAGAGCAATCTTTGCTTTATTATCATCGCGGGAAATCCTAAATAATGGCAGTTCTGATGGCTTGTTAATTGCCCATGGCCGCTTTATTTACGCTGTTTAAATTATGCGAAAATGTTTTTATTAATATTGCTGTATCTAAATATTGTTAACAAGCCTTGTTTGTATTTTGATAGGCATTTATGTATTACCTTCGTTTCGGGAACATAAAAGGGATAAAAAATCTTTTTACAAAATATTGAAACGCCTTCAAAGGCACTGAAAGGCATAAAATGACTATGTAAAATAGATCTCCAGGATCTCATCACCAGATCCTCTAAAAAAAAGTTTTCGAAGTCGATTAAAAATTACGCAAATTTTCAAAACGTATTTGACGTTCAATCATTGCAGCATGATACAATATTTCTTATTTCAGAGTAAAGAGCAAAATACATATATATACAGGATGACTAGCTGTTCCCCGCGGTTCCCGGGATTAAAAGTACCTTCGGGGGTTAGTGTAGCTTCCTATTAGTGAAAGATTATTTCACCAACCAGTAATTCCAGAGCTTAACAAACAAACAAACTCTTCAGCATTATTGTTAGTATAGATATACTGGCTCTTTTCGCAAAAGCAATTTGTAAGCAAACGTACATAATTATTACAAACAAACAAGGCATTCACGACAGAATATTAACGACTGAAATTAAAAAATGCAACTTAATACCTATAACTGTACATCCACCTGAGGCTGATGTGAATAAACATCGTATAAATCATACTGAGGTATATTACTACGTATAGAGACGACGTCACACATAACCACTATGTTCCGTTCAAGTGCAGCCATGCGGCCGCACTACACGAAACGTGTAAGCGCCATGAAAATCAACGCGCTTTAGACCAAAAAACTTTGGTCGCGAAAAAACTACATCTTAAAAGCGTTCTACCGCTACATGTTTAAACTATCTGGTTAGACGAATAATTATTGTTTCAGCGCTGCAGCGAATATTAACAAAATGGAGCATGATCTTTGCTTAGGATATCTTCTCTATACGTACTATACCTCAGTGATAAATCATAACACGTTTTAAGTATCATTTGTATGAACACACACACACACTCGCCATAATTCCTTTTTTCCTAACTAAAATATGTACAGTCATGGTCGAATCCGAGTCACAGAATACATTATAGGCAGAGTCCCTTTCAGACGGCCAAATTACCCACAGTGCTCATACAAAATTACCTTGGCGTATGAACGTGTACAAAAGTGTTTTGCGGGTGGACTTATGAAATACCTAATTAAGGATCCTATCCACTATAAAAGTGAAGCGATGTTTTATAAGCTTAGGTAAAAGAAGTCCTTCAGTTAACAATGAAATCAAAACTCTGGTGTAATTAGTATTTCGCATTTTTGCTCCATGGATCGTGTCGTTTTTGGGTTACTTAATCCAAAAACGACCCTTAAGGCCCTGTTATATCGTAAAATTATCGCCACATTGGAAGTGAAATCAAGATAGCGTAACTCGTAAAAACGTAAAAAACTCATTCACAAAAAATCTATTTATTATTGTCTATCGATGCCAAGAAATATTTTATTGTAGTGTCGAAATAACAAGTGGCAATACTTAAAAAATACTGATGTGGATAGATTAGCCAACATGTTTAATGAAAAGCCATCAAAAGGCACACACAATTGCTTTGCAATTCGAAACATCGGTGAACTGTCATACTTTTTTGCACAAACTGACTCTGGCAAAAAAATAGAAAATTGCCTTTTTTTTAATGCGTCAATAGGTACCTACAATTGAACAAAAAAATGATTTTGATTTATTTAAATATCTTTATTTAAGTATGCTAAGCATATACGTTGCACTGGACACCAGCCTTTAGGCCGAAAGAATAGCTCTTCCTAAGTACATTGTTCCGTTGAGTTTTCACAGAGGATTATATTCGAGGGTAGAGGAAAAAAACTTTATGACGAGCGGTTACTGTTACGGGTACGACTTACGAGACGGGTTTTATGTTTTTGTAGACATAGACTCGTACAATATCGTAAATTCCTGATAGGTCTATTTTTTATGAGTGGTTGTCCCTTGGAAATGATAACAAGGTCACTGGAAACCGTAACATTGGAAAATATAGTTACCTTCTCAAGACCAAAATTTTCTGTGTGATATATTTTTGTAGGTAGGTATCTACACAGACAATAGGGATGATGACTGGGTAAAAAATAATTAATTCTATTTAGTCCGTCAGTTAGGTTATCAAAAAATATTGGATACGTATTTTTTATTTTATCAAATCAATAAAAACTTACAAAAATAGGTCGCACCAATGTTCAGGAGTGGGGGTTTGTAACGTCACTTCTCTGTAAAAAGTGTACTAAAACGTGACGTCACGCGATATTTATACGCACTGTATCTTCGTTATTTTTTGTTTTCAGAACTAATGAAAAAACATGTGTCCAATATTTTGGTAATCTAACTGACGGACAAATTTTTTTTTTTTAGTCATCACCCCTATTAAAGAGAAAATACAAAACACGATACAAAGGAATAAAGAAACAAAATTTCTGGAAAATTGGAGGGAGATGTAGACACAGAGTGTGTAAGGGAAAGAAATAGGTACATTACTTATATGTTAGTAGAATGTTATAAAACAAATTGATTAAAAGTAAATGAACTAAATAAATTATTATATGCATGACTATATTATTCTGCTAATACACAAATTAATAAAAAAAAAAAAAATTCAAAACTACTCGTACCTGTAATGTAAAATAGTTCCACTCATAAATACTAAAAATAAATTGAGTTCTTTCCTAGTTCTCGAGTGGTATTTTTGCGGCTGACTGTACGCAAAACTTCTGTTGGCGGGCAGCTAACTAGTTGCAGACTTGGCCGAGTGCTGCCAGCCCGGGATGAAGCCTTTGATATAGTTTATTCAGTTTTTGTGTTGCCAGATTTAAGATATAAAAGGCTATTCAGATTGGGCTTCAGTACATTGGATAGTCAAATAAAAATAGGCCTTCAGTGGCAAATCGAAATAGTAGAATCTAGACTCTAATAGCGGTTTGTAAGGTTGCTTTTATTTAGGCCGATATAAAGTCGAAAATTACTAATTCAAAACAACTTGATTTTTCACTCATCTCATTGACATTATTGGCACGTACAAATTGCATCTCTATTATCTTTATTACATAGCATAAATTCACAAAATTTCACAAAAACTTCATATGAAATCAATTGGCAGTGTCTAGACGATTTTTGTTGGCATTTTTATCCAATATCTTCCGGATCAGTGAACGTGACGTCGCCGCATCGACAGTAAACACACGCGCGATGAAAGCAACTCTTATAAATTCTTAAACTTTGTAGACGAAAACAATATTTGTCTCAAACACTATTTTAAGGCGATGATAGCTCAGTGGTAAGTGAAGTCGAATGCCGAGACGAAGGTCACGGGTTCGAATCCTACAATGAGCGTGAGCTTTCGGTGAAGGAAAACACCGTGAGGAAATAGCACGGTGCTAGGATACTTTGTAGTACCCGCCTGCCTGGCTACCACCCACAAGTTGAAAATCTGTCGCCAAGCACCTTCCGGTGTGTTCCGTGGTGACAGATGCACATGAGAGCCAGTTGCCTTCTAGGCTTTGTGTGCTTACCACCATCGGCCACATCATCACTGACCATGGTGAGATTGTGGTCAAACACAGGCCTATACATAATAATAAAAAAATATGGACGGATCGAGTAACAGCTAGATTAGAACTAAACAGTGCGAAGCAGGCAGACATACAACTCGGTATCTAGATTATTACTGATAGCTTTTCCCTGCGGCTTCTCTCGTGTTCCTGGGATAAAAAGTAGCCTATAACCTTCGGGGATAATGTAGCTTTCTATTAGTGAAGGAATTTTTCGAATCGGACCAGTCAAAATAAAAAAACATTGGTTTTTTAACAATAACGGTCATTTTGTGATAAAGGAACCAATGTAAGCTCCTACAGTAGTTCTTTAATATTTTGAATGCTAACAAACACATAGACAATATACATTCAGATTCGCTTATCGCAAAATTATGATAGGCGCTTGTAATTGACGTTATAATTAAAACGTACGAAATATTCGTTAACTCTGATTATAAAACAACAAGGTTTCGTAATCTGAGTTCGTTAAGAATTCAAACTTCGTGCCGGGATGGTCTGGCAGTTTGAAGTTTACCTTAGTTCATTCTTATATTGGATCCTGATAACTTTTCACCTGATCGATGAGAAGACCGCTGTTTGATTGCAAGCTCATTAATTTTAGGGAATTGTTAGTCTTGTCAGCTCCGCTTGAGTCTACCTCAAACAAAACGGCTCGACAGTAGAGCTCCTAAGCCTATCTATCCACAGAGCGGTGATTATGGCCAGACCTACCAAATGTGCTCCCTGAAGCATGGAATAACTCGACCTACGTACAACTTGGCTGTCATCTATTCGAGAACTTGCCTGAGCTCAGTTAAGCCTGCTTAGAAACTTAAGTGAACCATACTTGGAATAGTTTTGGACCTTATTGATGTGAATTTAATTTAGATGGTGCAATATTGTAAAAAGAATCACAATTTTATTTACATCACTTTTTGAAGAAAATATATGTGCAGTTTCAATAACAATTAATTGTTAAATCATATAGGAAATATTATTTATATAAACCTAGATTAATATTATATTCACAACGACAAATTCTGGATGAAACTTCTCACTCCTGCCAACTTCAAGCAAGAATCTTTCAAGTTTCAAAAATGGCATGTAACCTACTTGCAGATTATACTAGGTGTTCTACTTTAAACCTTTTGTCAACCTAGTGAATCACAGGTTTCACGTACGTTTGGTCGTATAAAATTCTGCACTAAAACTTACATAATTTATCACCGTGAGTCCATTGTTTCCTCACGTGAATCTAGCTTTATAGATTTTTCCTACCTGTGGTGGCACGTTTACTAATAAAGCTTGTATTTTTACTGCGTGTCGAGTAGCCATGTTTGTTCGACTGTAAACTGAGACCAAATTCCGGGTATTTCCACTTGAACTGAGCGAAGTCAAGATACCTAATGTTATGTGAGACATATGACAAGATGACGTCATTATTAAGCTTATTAGTTGATTGGTATATTCTCAGCTTCCCTTTTATTTTATTCCTGATATTTGTCTAATATGTGTAGAGGGCAGTAATGGACGTTATTCCTACAGTAAATCATATTGGTGATGGTTCCATTGTCAATAAGTTCCAATTATTCCGTGTGGGAACGATATCTCCTGACTGGGCGGCTTCATTACCAGAAGCTTCCTATTACTATTATTTATGCCTTAACGAATGTCAATATGAACTAATAGAACTTTGGTAATGTCATTACACCAGCTAATTCGCAATTAATCCAATATTTCCAAGTAATCACTTACCACCCTATTCGTTGTATACCTTAACACAGTGGCAGAAAAGCGAGGACTTTTTCCCTCACAATTGAACAAAGTCGGTTGGAAGCTCGGAGGCCCAGATAAGGGCCGCCCTTTACCCTCGTCACGCCTTTGTCTTGCTTTGTTTGTTTGTATTTTTATCCCGGACTTTTTAATCCCGAAGCTGATTGTTCGTGGCAACACCATCTTAAATTAAACCTCGAACCGAGATCGGTATACGATTGATATAGATAGATATGTCTCTCTCAGAGAGAAATTATGTTGGTTCGAGGTCTTTCGACGTTATCGAGGGTTCCTCGAGGCTCGTTGAGTTTTTCACGAGATGTTATATTCATTGAGGAATGTCTTTATGACTGGAAATAATAATTTCTTGAGCATAAAGGACATCACAGACACTGCTATAACATATTATTTTATAGAAGGTGATTTTGGCATTGAAATCATTATTATTAATTCTTTAAAATGTTAGGACTGTAAACATTATTATTACAAAATTATGACAATAAGAAGTTCAGCGTAAAAGAGAAAGCCCATTTTCTTAAAGAGTTTTGGAGCCCTAAAAAGTTTGTGTGTTACGGTGGATTTAATTTGAATTTTTAGACAAAAAATACTAGAGACTATTCATATTCTGCAAACGATTTTAATTTATTCACCCAGGTTTAAGAGAAATCGTATTTTTCCAGATGCTGAAATTGAGGTTATAAAGCTGAATTTCTTTGTTATACCTATTTGAAATTAATCGTGATTTACGATCCTAATTGTTAGTGTAGTAAATAATTGAGGGGTCCAAAGGGGGGCGGACTCCATAGTTTCAGTTTTATTTATGACTAGCTGTTCAACGCGGTTTCACTCACGTTCCTGGGGTAATGTAGCTTCCTATTAGTGAAAGAATTTTTCGAATCCGACTGGTAGATCAAGATATTAACGAGTTCAAAAAAACAAACATGTCTTCAGCTTTATTATTAGTATAGATATATATGTCAGTACATCATTATATATGTATTAGTTACAGTGGCTTCCGTCTGTGATGCCTTTAACAATGAGGTTGGAAATGTGTCGAAAAATTCATCGTCTCGAAAATATATTTGTTACATTTTCATTGTAAATATGTACTTATACTTATTTGTAAAATTACATTTAATTTCGCAATAAACTTATTTCGTTTTAGATAACGTTCGTTTGTATTGAATTCGTTTAATCTTGATATCTTTTGGGGTCCGATCTAATAGAATTATTTCATATTTTCAAACGATTATTAAACCTTGTATGTATTTAATAACTGAGGATCATTGATATATGTTGTTATTTGTTACGATGAAAAAAATATATACCTATTGGATTCAAATATTTATTTATTTGTTTGTGAAATAGGAGAGGAAAGATGTTTGGCCACCTTATAGGTAAACCCTGACTGGGTAAAAATAATTAATTCTGTTTAGTCCGTCAGTTAGGTTATCAAAAAATATTAGAAACGTATTTTTTATTTTATCAAATCAACAAAACATTACAAAGATAAGTTGCATCAAAGTTCACAAGTGGAGGGATATTTGAAAAAAGTGTTCTAAGACGTGACGTCACGCGAAACTTTAACGCACTATATCATCGTTATTTTCTTGTTTTCGGAACTAAAGAAAAAACATGTGTCCAATATAATTTGGTAATCTAACCGAAGCGAAGGACTAATAGGGTAGTTGACTGACACATCAAATCAGCAACTTTTTAATAAATGTCAAAACGATAGTTTATAAGGAATTTTGTATGAAATATTACATTATGACGTCATAGTTTCACAGCATCAAATCATCTACTCTTAGTGGTTCCACTGGTAATCATAAAAAGCATTAAATTTACAACATATTTGATATTTCCACGTGTTTTTAGATGTTTTATGCATTGGTTAGTGTTTGGTCATTTATTTTTGACAGTGTCAACTACCCTATTCGATTGGCCTAACTCATATAAAAAAAAAATGGTTGTAGTGTTTACTTTGTTATTGATATTTTGCATGATCTTATCAATAAGCGATAATATACAATAACGTCAAGAACTAAACTAAAGAATTCATAACCTATAATTGAACACGTGTAGACTTACTCCAGTCAATAAAATCACTCATCACATTATGTGCGTACTATGTGAAAAACATTCGATTCAAATCACCACCGGCTTCGGTATCGGCTAGAAACGGCCAAGTGCCGTTTTAGTGGCCGTAACGAGTGTTTCGGACGTGAGCCGACCATGGGATGCTGGATTCGCATTACCCGAAAATTACCGGCCATTACCCCGATATATTGTGCCCATGTACGCACAATAAGTCAGGATTAAGTCTTTCTACTTTGGTACGAAGACTTTAAATCCTTCTCGTAGTGTACGATCTGCTTCCATATTTGTAAAATCATAGAGAATAAATCATATCATCATACTTTATATTTTAAATGCGAATGTTTGTGTGTGTTTTTGATACCACTTGGCTCCGTAACGGCTTAACGGATTTGATTGAAACTTGGAAAATAGATAGGTCATATTTTAGAATAGCATATAAGCTACTGCTTTTTATCCCAGTGAAACAAACTATAAATAACTAAATTAACAATTTTTTATAAAAAATCACGTGTGACACAGTGATAAAGTTTTATTAGGTTCATTATACATTAAACTATGATTTCAAATATTTTTTTATCTACTCTCATATCGTAATGTTCTTATTATGAAATCAAAATCAGTACTTTAATGAGCCACTTTAGGCACACCCGTGTATAATGATTCATTATAGTACAGTTGTTGTTCCCAAGATAATGCTATAAAATAACTTTTTTCTATTAAAGTACACTTTGGACCTATCAATAGTATAATCAATCAGTATCAATTCAATTTGACGATAACAATGTGATAAATTTTTGACTTGAACTTTAGAGGTAAGATTTTTTGGGAGTTGGCTACACGGATTTGATTAGGTATATGATTACTGTGTCTGTTTATTTTATTGTTTTTGCCTACATAAATCATTTCGACCAAAAATGTCTCAAAAACAGTTTTTTTTTTTTTTTTTTTAAAAGTTGGTGGTTTTGCTATTTTTTTAAATTTAAAAATTATTTATATGAGTTTAGATCAAGTACTGTATGATACTGCACATAATTAGGTATTAAAAACTCGTGTGATACTATTAAGAACCTCGCCTACGGCTCGGTACTTAAACTCACACTCGTATTTAATAACCCCTATTATGCAACAGTCATAAACTACTAATACTAAATTTATTTTACAGCAAAAAGAAAATATTTTCCTTTAAAATACAGATAAATGGTAACCCTACCTTACGTTGCGTGAGCAGAAAGTTTTATCTGCTACAAATAGGGTCGATATTTGTCTGGCTCTGACCCCGAACTTGATGTAGTCGTTCGAATCGCATTTGCATGATGCTATTGAAATATTTGAAGGTTGTCATACTGAAAGGATTCCGTAGGGGGCGTATTTATTGCCTCCTGAGGTTTCCCCTTTTACCCGCACTGATAGGGGAAGGTTGAAATTGATTCTTCCTCGTCGAATCATCATAAAACTACTATGTTGAACGCTACGTGTCATAAACTATCAACCTTTTTAGTGAGAGTAGGGTGTTCTATGGTTTTATGACATTTAATTCATACTTTAACAGATAACTATAGGTAGATTATTATTAATTTGTTATTTTGGCTGCCTATTTTTCTTCTATGTATGTTCGCATAATGATACTGAATATAAATTATAATTTACACTGTACGACACAACTACTTATTATAAATCGCATACATATATCAACTGGTTCTAGAAATTGAAAAAAAAAGTAGGCAAGTTTTTCACTTGAAAAGTCTATGCTGGAATGGTAACGTACAGATGCAAAAGATTCTAAGAAACTTGTTTTATGCGAGAAACTGGAAATAAACATTGGAATATAGTAGAAAAACTAAATTGGAATAAGTCAGTTCTAGTAGGAAAGTTCCTGACAGTAAATAAGAGTAGTTTTGAAAGCAGTTCATTCCGAGTCTGTTCCCCCGGTACAATGGCATGGAGGAATCTGACGCATGAATTCAGTTGACATATTGGAAACTTTTGATTTCCGACCGATAAGTACCTAAGTATTTATGCAATGGAAAATTAAAGTTAGGGCATCTTATTAATATCCTACTTCCTACTAATTATATGCGAAAGTTTGTGAGTATGTTTGTTGCTCTATCACGTAAAAACTACTGTTTATGTTATTTTATCAACATGTGAAACAGAGATCCTCTTTTTGACAAAGTTAAGTAGTTACTAGATAGCCTATGTTACTCTTTCTCAATCTCTGCCAAAAATCACGTCAATTCGTACCTTCATTGCTGTGTGAACGAATAACGAATCAACGAACACACTTTCAAGTTCATAATATTAGCAAAGAGTACCTGGATGCCCGTGTTTTTTGGAAATTAAACCTAGCTAAGCTAAGTAAATCGATTTATAGCCCCCGAAACCCCCCTGCATACTAAATTTTATCATATATTTATTGTAATAAGAACGGCAAATGCCAACAGGGGTGATGACTAAAAAAAAAATTAGTCCGTCAGTTAGATTACCAAAAAATATTGGACACATGTTTTTTCTTTAGTTCTGAAAACAAAAAATAACGAAGATACAGTGCGTATAAATATCGCGTGACGTCACGTTTTAGTACACTTTTTACAGAGAAGTGACGTCACAAACCCCCACTCCTGAACATTGATGCGACCTATCTTTGTTAGTTTTTATTGATTTGATAAAATACGTATCCAATATTGTTTGATAACCTAACTGACGGACTAAATAGAATTAATTATTTTTTACCCAGTCATCATCCCTATTACACTTATCACACTAATTTATGAAAATCGTTGCAGCCGTTTCCGAGATACAAAATGGCAGGTTTTGTAAAAATGGAATAGATTTCGCTAGAATTTCAAAATGAGCAGTATTACAGTAATGTTTCTGAAAACAGTTAAATTCACCAAAGGTATGCTTCAAATAGTCAATAAACATTGTGCGACGGCGCCGTCGCGGGCGCCGACGTTCCGGAGCTTGTACTGTAGTTAAATACACTCATATAAATGTTATTAAAACCTGACGTACTACTCCTAGACTAGAATACACAGCTGTTTACTACGTACGATATTGTTGACTGAAAATAAGGTTACGACAAAATGGAGATTTATATTTTTTATTGATTTTATAAGGGGTTTATCAGGGTTCCAGAGTAAAAACAAGGAGATGACGAAGGTTCCTTTTCAGTTTCGTTATCTTCTTCCGTCTGTATGTCACAGATATCTTACGTGTAAACAAACAGTAAGGTCTATATCGTAAATAATCGTGCCCAGAGGCCCTTTGTAGAATTTTTTGCTATTCCCTATACTTTAGGATTTAGTTTACCATGACCACTAAAAAAATCACTTGTACGTATAGATTTAAATATTAATGTTTCATAAAAATTATTAATCTTTTTAATGATTGAAACTCAGTGTGGCGAGCTGTAAGCCCTTGCTCGCTCATTTTATATGTATAGCATTTTAAAAGGAAATAAAACGGATATTGTGGAATGTGGAATTTTATAAAATCGTTAAAATTAAAATCCTTTCTGAACATTACATAACTGGCATATAAAATGTAATGAAAATATGTGAAAAAATTCTTGAACTTTTTTTGCTCTATCACTCATGTGATTATGATACCGGATTTAGAACTTTTTGTAAAATATAGATAAGCTAAGCTTCCGCCCCGCGGTTTTACCCGGGTTCGCGACATAAAAAGTAACTTAGTAACTCTCCGAACCATGCCAAATCATGTGATCCGGGAGGGTTGCGGGAAGAGGGGTTACGGGAGATCCTTGGGAGGCCTATGTCCAGCTGTGGACGTCTGTCGGCTGATATGATGAAATCAACCCTAAGCAAAATATTTTACCATCATAGGTACTTACTATAAGTTTTGGCTGAGTATGCAACAACATAATCAAAACTCATTTAATAGTCAAAAATAACAGTTTTACAATAGACTCTACTACCGGTTCATAAAGGTTTTTATAATGAATTTTGAAATGTAAATAAGATTTAACCCTTACATGGTTAAATCTTATTTAACTGATATTTAACGGGCCTGAACCCGATCCGTTCAGTCAGTTAGTCAATCAGTCACGCTTTCCTTTTATAATTAGATAGAAGAATGTGACATCTTGCCAAATTCTGAAAATTCTTTCAATAATAAAGCTCTCCTATCCCGGAATGATATAGGCTACTTTTTATCCCGGGAACGCGGGTGAACTGCGCTAGATACCTAAGAGTTAAAACTAAACTAGGTTAATCTTGTCCTTTCTCCGAGAAAAAAAAACTTTAGATCACATTATGTGACAGTTCAAGTTGAGAATGTATTTTCCATTACAGACAGTAATGTTGGGTCTCGATTTCATATTGTAATTTGAATTTCTCTCAATTTTTCACGTTGTTTATTTGGTGAGATATGCTTTTGTGAAATACCTCGTCGAGATGGAGTCTCGCTTTAAATTAATTAAGCCGTACAAATTACCAAGTTTTACGTCTTCATGATATGAGAGTTAATTAATTTTGAGATTTTATTAATTATTTTAATCTTTCATATTTTTAATGGAATATGCCAACATTATCATTAATAGACATGATTAAATTCATAATTTGAAAATGAGCCTTGAAAATCTAACAGAAATTTTAAAAGTGATTTGGATTTTTTGATGTTTGTGACTCATTCACGGATTAACGGCTTAACGGATTTGGATGGAACTTGGCACATAGAATGATCAAGCCCTGGTATATAATATAGAGTATTTTAGGAAAACGTAGGATCCCTCATCAAAACGGGAGAAATCGTGGGAAGGAAATACTAGTATCCTATATTCTACTTACTAATTTAAAAAATGCGAAAGTTTGTTAGTCTGTGAGTTTGTTACTTCTTTACGCTCAAATTTAAATAAAGGCGATGATAGCTCAGTGGTAGTGACGTCGGATGCCGAGACGAAGGTCCCGGGTTCGAATCCTACAATGAGCTTGAGCTTTCGGTGAAGGAAAACCATATCACGGTGGTAGGGTACTTTGTAGTGCCCGTCTGGCTGGCTACCACCCTCAAGTTGTAAATCTGTCGCCAAGCACCTTTCAGTGTGTTCCGACAGCTGCACTTGAG
Source organism: Tethea ocularis (assembly GCA_963555595.1). Taxonomy (NCBI): domain Eukaryota; kingdom Metazoa; phylum Arthropoda; class Insecta; order Lepidoptera; family Drepanidae; genus Tethea; species Tethea ocularis. The sequence goes on from OY741958.1 coordinate 14,351,698, forward strand.
AGCCAGTTCCTTTCTAGGCTTTGGGTGCGTACCATCATCGGCCACATCATCACTGACAACGGTTAGATTGTGGCCAAACACTGTAAAAAAAAAAACCTAAAAATTTGGTATGGAGGAAACTGACACCTATGTGTTGCGTCTGCTATTTTATATAAAAGTCCTCTAATCCCTAATCTAAAGCTTCAGTTCCATAATTTTTATTCCATTACTGAATACTTTTCACACTGCAAGAAAAATACTAGTCACAAGTTTTTTAGTTTTATAGTAGCGTGCCACTATAGCACGCTAAATATTAACACGCTGACATAATTAATGACATACTTCTAATTAATCTATCTATTAACATTTTATTTAATTATTTGAATTTCTGTTAAAATTTGTAAATTTTGCATGCCTTTATTCTGACTCATGTGACCACTCTTAATAGGGTAGTTGACTGACATAATAAATGTCAAAACGATCGTTTATATGGAATTTTGTATGAAATATTACACTATGACGTCATAGTTTCACAGCATCAAATCATCTACTCTTAGTGGTTCCACTGGTAATTTAAAATCATAAAATGCATTAAATGTACAACATATTTGATGTTTCCATGTGTTTTTAGATGTTTCATGCATTGGTTAGTGTTTGGTCATTTATTTTTGACACTGTCAACTACCCAATTATGGTATTTAACATCCATCTGTACACATTACTGCAAATAAATTATTATTATTCTAAAAAGAGAATAAATGACAGATAATATTTTTTTCCCTGTTCTTTATGAGGGTACAAAACATGTCATATTATTATTTTCATAACTGTAGTTTAAGTAATAAGACTAGAGTTATTAATTTAATGGAAAAAAGGAAGTGGTCGTACTCTGTGGAAAGTTTATATAATTATAAAGTCGTTATAATAACCCAGGCATGAGGCATGTTAGTGAGTGTTAGACTCGGTCGCTTTACCCACTCACCACATGAAAGCGCTGGCTCGCGGAACCAGCGGTTTCATTTATTTTAAACTTTATTACCCTACAATTTATTTTTATTATAAAACTGAAAACTTTTTTTTACGTAATGCAGACATGCCAAAAGGCTATGGATAAATTGGAGGCTTTTTATGCAGCAATATGGTATGCTATTAACATAAAATTGATTGAACTCAAAGCTTTATGGCTATTTCTGCAGGTATTGTTAAAATATGGGACTGAAAATATTTCTGAATAGTTATTATTATTTGATGAATTTTGGATATATTCAATTTAGTTGCAAGTGAGATAAATATGTTATTCTTTTATGAGAACATTTCTATTTGTAGTGATGTGACAGTTGTGGGATTCTCATTTTTTATATTATTCCATGTACCCTTGTTTCAGGTAAGTGACATAAACTTACGTTATGCTGTTATTCTGGTATGTATTTTGAGCTATTTTTATTTGTATAAAAATTTTGCTGTAGATATCAACTAACATAAAGATTTAATTATCAAAAAACGTAAGGATTCAGATTTATAATATCAAGAAAAATCACTATAATTTTCTATACTAGCGACCCGCCCCGGCTTCACACGGTATTGGAGGATCGCCGCTCATCAAGTTTTATCCGCGCGGCATGTTTTTTTTCTGATCTTCAACAATATCTTATACACTAACCTTGCTCATGATCACTCTATCTATTGGTAAAAACTACATGAACAGACAGACAGACGCGGCGGGGGACTTTTTCATAATATCTATGTATACTAATAATAAAGCTGAAAAATTTGTTTGAACGTGCTAATTTCCGGAATTACTTACTGGTTTGATTTGAAAAATTCTTTCACTAATAGGAAGCTACATTATTTTACTTTTTATCCCGGGAACGCGAGTGAAACCTTTATTATGTTCGCTAATAGATAAATATAAAAATACTATTAACAAGAATTTCAATATATGAGTCTGGACTCGTCACACCTACCTTCAACGTTACGAAGAAATAGTTTCAAAAATAGAATACGTTAAATTACTATTTGCGTACAGTTTTCAGGTATGCACAACTGAGGTTTGCAGTTTACCCACTTTGTTCACGATTGTGAGGTCCCGCGGGACCTCGGTCTGGGTCCAGGCTCCGGGGCCCTAAGCAAATACCCTATGATAGGCTCACTCGGACCCGGGACCTGTTTACATACATTCGTACCATACGTGGATGCTGTTTGAAATTGATTTGACGTATTTCAAATATTTTTTTTGTTTACAAAATTTTATGCAGTGTCTCAAATTTTCAGCCCAAAACAGTCAAACAAATTTTATTCAAGAGAAAATAATAATGTCTAGTAATAAGCTAAAATGAAGGTAAACAATTTTCTGTAACCTTAGCTACAATCTTTGTGACCTTGTCTGAGATATCAATTCAAGAATAAGTGATTACATAAAAGTTAAGCAAATATTATTACTATATAATTTATTATGCTTTGATTACTTATGAAAGCTTTGATTATTTGTAATTTCACGCTAACTTTTCAGTTGAAAAATATAGTAAATTTTCATTTTATTAAAATTGAGCTTAAAATGAAAATTAAGGGTACCAACTATCCATAAATGAAGGGAAAATATGCCAATAAATAATACACCTGGGCTTCTACAGATATGGGTACCGTATCTGTCTCTTTTTATTTCATTTCAATCTAAGTTCAATTATTTCTAAAATTATTCCACGTTCCACAAATAAGTTAAATTGTTGATTGTCAAGAACGCATCATCGCTTGCGTCACGTACCTATATTCATAAAGCTTAATTGCAGAGCTTTATAGCGTCATAAAAAGCTTGTGATATAAATAGGCGGTGTTGTGGTGCATGACGGCGCGTGACGTCGCCGTGGCGTGTTGATCGCCGTGTGGCGTGGCGTGGCGTGGCGTAGCGTGGCGGCCCGTGGCGTGACGTTTCCCATAAATCCTGGGTTCATGCCTTCACATTGTTTAACGCGGTCATCACGCGAATATAATGCCCCAGTGTAGATATAAACAGTATTAAAATATCGGGCGTTATTCAAACTGCTGGCATTTGCAGGTAATAAAAATTGCACTTTTCTTCATTTTCAAACGTGCCTAACTTAGCGTGAACTATTTAGAATACCTACATATTGAAGATTATATGAGAATTTATATAAAACATAGGACTTTTCACCACCTTGTCTTTCTATCCTTTATTGCCCGCATTATGCAAAAATACATTTTAATGACGACCTGACAGTATTTATAGCTTATTGTCATTTATCTTACTGTTGAAAATAAAGAAATATAATGAAAAGTAGAACAATGACCTCATACCTCGTTAAAAGATCTCATAGAAGGAATAAGTATAACTTAAAATTATTTTAAAATAGTCTGCTACATGTTGAATATGGGTACATACACTGCACATACGATTATTCAACCGTCATTTGTAGGATTTTTATTTATGCGCTATGTAAATAGGCAACATTTTACGGCACAGGGCTGCGTGATGGTTCGGGCGAGCTCGGGGCCGGTCGGGCGGCCTTCGGACGCATCTGTTGTCCGCGGGCGCGCGACTCGCTCCTGCGGGATTTTTATCCGTTTTGTGGCAAAGCGTTGTCGGGCCACATTTCACTTGTATTACTGTTTTTGGCAGGAGTACTGCGGAGCCAATAAAAAATATTACAGTTATTAAAATTTAGGTTCGATGATATATTGAAGAAAGGTTAGGTAAATGACACAAACGGGAATACTTCCAGCTGCGTTTCTCTGTAATATATTTGCCGCCATGAAAATTGTTTTCATATTCACTTGTATATAAACAGAATTTCATGTAGAATACAAATTACGTACTTATAGGTGTAGGTACTTCCTTGAGATTGATTCAAAATGCCACATTTAATAGCCCTTTTTTACTTTAAACTAAGGTGGCTAACAAGAATAGGGTCCGCCTGATGGTAAACGGTTACGGTAGCCTATAGACGCATGCAACACCAGGGGTATCAATTACGCGTTGCTGATCCAACTGCTGTATGTAGATGCTATATCCACCTATTTCATGCACTAAAAAGAGACAAACTTAGCATAAACTCTTCGTCTTCGTCTTACTACACCTTCCTCCATTAGTACCATGGGTTATTTATTGTAGGGTAAAAATTTTACAAAATTATTGTAATTAAAATTAAATATTATTGTAATTATTGTAAAAATCGGCCGCTGGGGCAGAAAGGTTATCGAGTGGCGACCACGAACCGGAAGACGCAGCGTGGGCAGGCCCCCCACAAGGTGGACCGACGATCTTGTTAGGGTCGCGGGAAACCGCTGGACGCGGGTAGCGCAAGACCGGCCATCGTGGAGATCTGCGGGGGAGGCCTTTGTCCAGCAGTGGACGTCTTTCGGCTGATATGATGATTATGATGAAAAATTGTACAATTCGGATCCAACCCAATAAATATCGAAGCTATTTTCCAGTCGCAAGTCGACCATCATAAGTGCTGAGAGTCCATTATTAAGATGTAGCTAAATATTCCAGTATCATAAAAGATAACTAAAATTAAATAATTTAAGAAATCCTGGAACTCTCTAGAAAGTTCGCCATAATTTCTAAACGGCTGAGCGGATTTTTTTTAAACATAGCTAAGAAAACTCGCGATTAAGACACCTTTCAAACAAATAAAACTAAATCGAAATCGGTCCATCCATTCAGGAGCTATGAGGCCACAGACAGACACGTCAAACTTATAACACCCCGTCGTTTTTGCGTTAATAAGTAATAAAAAAGTAGTTGTGAAACGCCATTAAAGTTAACCCGGAAGTTTGATGGGCCCGCACTAGCGCTGACCGCCGGCTTTGCCCGCACACGCTAACTCGCTCAGTTGAGATTTTAATTGCGATAAAAGTATGTAGTTATTGTGACGCTTGTTTGGGAATTTTATATGCTTTTATTATGGTGTGTCTCGTAATGGTACAGTTAGCAACACATGTACATGAAAACTATGCTAGATATAGAAGTTTATAACATGTAGGTTTCTGTAGACTGTACCTACACAACACTTGTTTGCTTTATTTAATCACTAGCTTCCGCCCCGTGGTTTCACCCGCGTTCCCGAGGGATTTTTTATTCCCGAGGGATAAATAAAACGTAGCGGAAACGTCTTTTTTTTTTTTTTTTCGTGGGAAATTCCTCATAGGATACCCAGCCGCCCCGGGGGGAGCAACCAGGTTATGCCGGACTCGTACCGGCTAAAACCCCACGGTGGTCGCCATCTGCGCTGTAGAGGGGGGCGGGTTCTCGTACAGAACGCATACTCACTCCCCCTCCACGCGCGGCGCTAGATAGCCCGTCCCAGGGGAAGTGTGATACTTCCCCCCAGCACCCTCGCTGTGCTATCGCACGATGGATCGTGACCACGACGACCCATCGTCCTCCTTGGGATCGCTTCTGGACGCACAGCGCCCCCGCCCCGATTGCCCACGACCCCAAAGGTCCTCGATTAGTCGCCTTTTACGACAGGCAGGGGAACACCGTAGCTGTTATTCTGAGCCCCAGCTACAGGGCAGAGCGTAAACGTCTTAATCCAAGGTGTGAGCTACCTCCATAGCAAATTTCATCAAAATAAGTCCAGCCGTTTGAGCGTGAAGAAGTAACAAACATACTCTCTCAATTTTCGCATTTATCATATCAGTAGGATTTATTTTACAAGTTTTTATAATTTAGATCTGTGCAGATATACCTACATAACTAACTGACTATACGTATGTACTAATACTGGCTACTAATTTTTGTTCTACTAGTTGTACGTAGTATAATTATTCCTCTGTGCTACTAGCGACCCGTCCCGGCTTTGTGCGAGTGTAATTTATATACTCAAATCTTCTTCGTTTATCGCTTTTTCAATTAGTGAAAACCATATCAAATACCGTTGTGTGGTTTGGAAGAAGTAAGCGTAGAAACAAAAAGCGGCAGACATTGACTTTATTTTATACTATTTATTTAAAGATATTTTTACGTAAGTACCTACCATGTTTTGCAGTAAGAATTCTTTGATGATTTTCTGCTTGATAAAAGACGAGCATCCCATTCTATTTTTGCTATAAATATTATATTTGATATTCTTCACACACACAACACACAGTCATCCGATCCCAAACTAAACAAGCCTTGTAAATAGATAACTATCTTTCCGGTTCCTTCTGCGATTAACTACTTTACCTCCCTAAGGGGGGACTGTCGAAATACCCTTATTGGATAAATAAATAAATAATAAATAAATATCCTGGGACATTTTTCACACACGGTTATCTGATCCCAAACTAAGCAGAGCTTGTACTATGGAAACTATGTGGATAATTACTCCACTCAGGACAAACAGATATGTTCATGCACACGACAAATGTTTATCCTGGATAGGAATCGAACCCACGACCTAACTGCGCCATCTGGCCCTTGGATTCCTTCACTTCACAAGGAATATACCTTCCAAAGTTCATGTCTCTACGACCAGGGGTTTAGGCTGTGCGTTGACATTTTTCAAATCACTGCAGCTTGTTTTGAATTCGAAACTGCTAGAATTTGACTCTAGAGAGTTATACGATCTTCTGCTGAACTGGACTCTATTGATAATCGTAATTACCTACATTTATTCTCAATTTGTTTGTATGATTTTTGGTGTTCGTCCACACATAACATGTCATTCTTTTTGCGCTTGGCTAAGTAGATATAGCGCTAAGGTCTCATTAAAATTTTATTCGTTTTGGACTTCGAAGATATATCGCAAATTTTTTTCGTTGACTTCAAAACAGTATCAGATTACAGTTGCTACATCATTATTTTATGCTTTTTTATTGTAATTAGTTCTGTTTTGTATTTTCTTTAGTATATTCCAATAAGCCTTTGTAAAGAGACCATACGCAAATAGAGGTGCCAAAAACTAAATTGCTTCCGACAAAACACGCCGACAGCCCGCTGAGCTGTCCCCATAATAACTTTGGGACTACGTTGAATTATTTACAAGTGCCCGCCAGTTTGTCACCCGTCTCGCCCCTAAAGCGACGGATTAAAGTTTACAATCGTACGAATAGGTGGTATTATGAGCGAGCAGTTGACGGACGCACCGGTGTCTGCTGTGACAGCGCTCTGTATTTTGGAGCCGCCAACGGAGTGACAACTTCAGTTTTAGCTTTATGTACTGCCAACTAGTGCCAACTAGTGCCAACATGTTGGACCAGTGTTTGTTAATTATACATTACACAACATTAAATGGGAGGTTAAATGTTGTGTTGCTGACAATGTATCCAGATTATTTTATCGAAAGAACGCAATGAGGTAGCGTTAACAATAGAGGAGCATTGCGTTCTTTTGCTCTGAGGTTTAAAAAATATACACATGACAGTGTTCTGAGGAATTGTTTGACCTGATGCCCAGGGCTACTTTTATATTGTATACGACAAGATCTTCCTCATTTAAAATAAGTGCGAGTTTCGTATCTATCTCATATATCTATCATCTGTAGGCGAATATCTCAAACCAAGTTTCATATACTAGTAACTCAATTTATTTGAATACCTAGTATCAAACGGAGGTACTAATTGAATAACCGCATCGACCTCTAAGTGTTCCGATCTTCCAAACTGCATTAAATACAATTTCATACTTACTACCACTCCGTCACGCGGCGTGCAGTGAGGGGGAGGACTCGAGTGGAGAATCGTAAATAACCGTTATTTTTGCAATATTTTGATGTAACTGTATCTCTGCGCACTTGGACGGATGTGCGATACAAAACTGTCTCTGAGCACGAATCGAAATGCATTCGTGAGAAAATATCGTTAGACAAGCAAATTCTAGGGTTTTTCACATGTACCTACGCAAATTATAGTTTTTACGGTTAAATAATGTTATAACCTTGATTTACTTGCACGATAAGGAAGGAAAATGAACGGAATTGCCTCCGTAACCTAGTTGGTTCATACTCCAATTTCATTATATTGACATAACATACACTAAAACCGTAGTTTTACGGTATATTGACAGTATTGTTATGTGATATTGGCCAATCGCTTTAGGAAACCCATCTGCATTTATGTGGAAGCTTTTGTAATCAAATATTAGTTAATGAATCTAAGTCCACTTGCACATCATGTCAGACGATGCTGTCAAAAAGCCGGGTTTATGTGAATTTATTTTTAAACTTTTAGGTTAAACTCAACGCTGTTTTTTTTGCTGTCACCCGGTATCCGACACACCAGGGGCAGATACGTAGTACTTGTAGACTGGCACCGTCAGAAGATGAAATTATGTACTCATATGACGCTCTTTAATGAAAAATTACTATTGATTAGAAACAAAACAAGTTAGGATGTGCCTAACTGCACTTTATAACATAAATGAAGTAGCGCCTCTTAAAGACCGACCGACGACCTAAAAGTAAATGGCGATGCTCAAGAAAGGAGGGTAGTTAAAGGCAAAAAATTCACGAGACATTAAAAGAGTTGAAAAGCTCAATTTTGAACGTAGACAAAAGTAAAGTGTCCCCGGCGAAGCTCGTAACAATGCAAAAAGCATCGCACGAAATGCAGACACGTCCGCTCTCTCAGTTCAGTGGCGATACAAAGAAAATTGTACGGTGAACGGTTCACTGGACCCGCTCTTTGTGTGTTTCTACGTACTCTGCTCCGCCTACTACGCCTCTGTCTCTGTGTGTGTGGGGGGGTATATATGTGTGAAGGGACTTTTTTTTTTTTTTTTTTTTGAAAGGACTAAGTTGGTAGCCTCAGATGGCTGCGACAACCTTACCGGACAAATCGGCGAGCGCAGAGGGCTCTCAGCCGGGTAATATTTAGGTAACAACGCCTGAGGGCACCCCCGAATGGGGTACGAACCTCGGCTCAGGGCGTTACCGGGGGAGGGGGAGGACTTTGTACGAGTTACGACTAATTGGGGGCGGTCGGATTACTGTAGGCAGCTCGGGCCGCTTGAACGGGACGAGACTGAGTGGGACGTCGCGGCGGTCCTCGCCGTCGAGGACGGTAGCGTGATCGGTTGTGTGTAGTGTGTTGTGTACTTTTACGAGCTTCGTCAGCTTCGATCTGAGCTAATGTAATAGGGTCATCCGGCTCGCTGAGGGCTTGCCTTGGTCTATGGATACGGAGTATACGGGAGGGCGTGTACGTTGCGGCTTTCACTATGAGAGGGTTGCGGTGGTTAACGGCGGTATTGAAAAATCTGCGTGAGGTGCGTTTTATAAATTGTTTTATCGTGGGGAGACCTAAGTCAATGTGGAGATTTTCATTACGCATGTACCACGGGGCGCCCGTGGCCTTGCGCATGAAGCGATTTTGAATCACCTGAAGGCTATGGATCCGTGATGGAGCTGCATGTGCGAACACAGTACTAGCATAGGTCATGATGGGGCGGATACACGTGGTATAAAGTCTAACCTTGCTTTTAAGTGCAAGTTTAGATTTACGATTTAATAAAAAGTGGAGGCGCCCTAAAACAAAGGCGGCGCGCGCGCGGACCGCTTTAATGTGGGCATCAAAGGTCAAACGATCATCGAGAGTTACTCCGAGATATTTGGCTTGCCTTTCCCAGGGGATTGGTTCACCGAATAGAGTAACTGCCTTTGGAGGGGAGGGGGTACCTCGATGGTAGGGTCTGTAGAATAGGACCGCCTGGCTTTTGACAGGGTTGATCTCGATCCTCCATTTCCGAAACCAGGCGCCTAGGGCGTTAGCCGCGGTTTGGAGGTTCTTAACAATGACTGAGGGGGACTTACTAGAGCAGTAGACCGCGGTGTCGTCCGCAAAAAGTGCTAACTGCACCTTGTCGGTCTTTGGCATATCACTCGTGTAGAGCGAAAATAGCAAGGGGGACAGTACCGAGCCCTGTGGGACACCGGCACCGATAGGGGAGAAGGGACTGCAGATACAAACAATAGTATGTTTCATATTTATTCGAATCGAGAAAGGAATTTGCATTGGGTATTATTTATCTATGTTAATAATAAAGCTGAAGAGTTTGTTTGTTTGTTTGTACGCGCTAATCTCCGGAGTTACTGGTCCGATTTGAATTTTTTTTTCACTAATGAGAAGCTACATTATCGAATGGTTATAGGTTACTTTTTGTTTCGGCTTGTGCTCTTCATTGAACTTCTGAAAATTTCTTCAAGTTCAATTATATAAGCTTCGAGACTATTTAAGATCATATCTTTTCATCGGAAACTGGCAAATTTAGCCAATAACATTTAAATATCATGCAAAACGGTAACATCAAAGCTCGCCAAGCGAAGTTGATTAAGTGTTGCAATGATGAATAGTTAGTAAACGTTTGTGCGGCAGTTTTATTGCGTGCAATATAGCCGGTAACCGGGCCAGGTACCCGGTTATCGGCGTCATTAGTCACGGGCATAACTACCCGCATTGGCGTCATCGCATAACTCCTGACGCTACGCTCATAATGAAGATATAACTTATCAGTTATGGCTTATGCTGTATTGTGACGTAATGGTTAAAAACTTATTACAATAATAATCTTACAAACAATTAGTTATACTTATCAACCTGTATCTCTCCACTTCTTCCCGTCCTGCAGATTCTCTTAGAATTCCCTATTTTTAACCCCCGACGAAATTGAGAGTTGTTATAAAGTTTGTAGTGTGTATCTGTGTGTCTGTTTGTAGCATCATAGCGTCTGAACGGATGAACCGATTTATATTTTGTTTTTTTCGTTTGAAAGGTGTTTTAATCCAGAGTGTTCTTCTAATGAGAGATATGTTTGAAGAAAATCCGCTCAGCGTTTTGATCATCATCACCTTTTTTCTAGTGTGTTTTGGTAGTTTATTTTTAATTACAGAAGTATAGTTTCTTAGCTGATGTTTATGCTTCACAAGGAACGCATCCTCTAACTCCAGGAATCGGAGTTCAGTCGGAGACTTTGAATTTTATCAGTCCATACAAGCTTATCAACATCATCTAAGCCTGTCTCCAACCATGACAGGCCTCCTTCAATCTTCTCAACTCTGATCTGTTTTGGGCGCCATCCTCACGCCAGGGACATATAGCCAGAAAGCCTCATGCTGCAAAACTGTTCTCAAAAAACGCAGGGACAGAAAAAGACCCGTACGAAGACCACAGATGCGGTATAAATTTATAGTAAAGATTATTTAATTGTTCACTTTAGATGTGACAGTATGTGCAAGTAATATCTATCGTACTATGTAGCACTTGCCCGTACTGTGTCGGCGAGCATTAAACACTGGAAGCTGTCGCTGCGACCCCATAAATCGTTAACGAGCCACTTTCGATACCCACCTATCCTTATCAACTATCACTACTATGTACTACAGTTTAGTTTTACTAGATATTACTAACTTCAATGTTTATTTGGTCTCACTTACAATGTACTAGAAAGAAAGAAGTAGTATTTCCAAGAGATATAATATACCTGAGATTATTTCTCATGTTTTATTCCGAGACTAGATCTGCCTTTCATTCAAATACGAAATTGGATGCCCTAAAGTTATTAATATTAAAGATTACTTAATATATAAATTCACCTTTTACGTAAAGCCCTGTCTACTAATATTCCATACAAGAGCTGTCATTCAGATTTTTTCATTTAAACCCTAAAAGAATTTATTTTCTGGGTAGGTATTCAAAAAGATTTTGAGAAATACTGGGACAATTTCCTGTCCTATCACAAGTCTGGAATTAAACATAGCACTGAATAAAGTATTATAATCGAAAGGTACGACAGTGAATTATCCAGGGTTCTTGGGTTCTAAGATGTGACCCGAGAGGATGTTCCGGGGATTTGCTTTTCAGAGAAAATTTCTTGGGATTTTCAAAAGTAACTTGAGATAATGATTCTCTTATCTGTAAAAGGCATCGCGATTACTTGTATTTAATTTAATTTCTTAGGTACAAAATGCTTTGAAAACCAATGTTAGTTTATTAGGTACCTACGTTTTGACCCGTCTCTTGAGATGTGCTTCCTCCAATGTATTCTGTTATTTGCAGGTTCCTTGAATGATTTATCAGGATTTCAAGTTCAAACCGCGGGGCGGAAAGTTCGCAAGATTCAAAATGTAAATGATTTAATTCACATAAACCTTTAAAGGCACTTATGAACGAACTAACTAGCTGTTCCCCGCGGTTTCACTCGCGTTCTCGGGTAAGATATAGCACACAATTTTTGTTTACTGCATGCAAAATACATATATTTTTAGACACCAGTTTCGATAGCAATTAACTAACGAACGTTTGTGAAACGTCAAAATAGTAGGTAACAGTATTCCAGTGAGCACGGCAATCGTCAAACCAATCTCGAATCGCCATCTACTGTTCAAACAGTGTTCTTAAACCGATACTGAATGCGAATGGAATGCCTTGTATCCGGGGCATGTTTGCTGAAGGACCCCAGCGAGCCCTGATGCGGAGTGTGGGCCGCCCGTGGCATGTTTGCTGGAAATAGGCCTGCGATGCACTGGTCCTCTCAAGCTATAGATAGATATTGCTACCTTTATGGATTATTGGTTATTTGCTTTAAACTGTATCTGAGTTTAAAGGGTTATATTGTTGAGCTATTCGCTTTTATCGGTAGAATGTAATCCTGCTAATATTACAAATAAGAAAGTTTGTGAGTGTGTTGTTTGTATGTTTCTTACTTGTTCACGCTCAAACGGCGGGACCATTTTAGGGGTGGAAAACTGGTTTGTATCATAAGTCTGTTTGGACGGTGTCTCCCTGTAAATGTAGGCATCCATTGGAAGGAGTTTTTCGAAGCACCGATCCTGATGGGGTAAAATAGGGGCTCGCGGTTGAAACCCCGGGGCAAACAGCTAGTAATTCATAGGAAACTGTCTGCCCTGCAGGTTGACCAGATATCATATATATTGCCTTAGGGTTTATAAGGGTACTGATTCAAAAAAATGTGAGTTGTTTTTACGACCACCACAAAAAGGGACTATCAATAATTAAGCGATGACTAGAAACTCTCCTCCTATTTTCATAAGTTAAAAATGTCAAACTTCTATGAAAACTTGTAACTATGTTATGAATTTTTATTTTAGCCAAAGTAAATATTAAGTATTTTGTTTTCAACGTAAATTGAATTTAAGGAGACCATTAGCTAATATTTTCTTAGAAAATAACATTAAAGAAAGCTTATTTTTATTTCTCATTTAATACAATATTGAGTGCAGGTGTTACATGAACATTTACAGGTATATGAATATTCTAATAATAAGATAATTAATTTATAAAGCTTAATTATTCAAAAATTACTTGATCTAAAAGATTAAGATGATTTTCTTTTTTGCATTACATTCACATTCACATTTCATAAAGTATTTTATTAACCATTTCTGACCATGTATTTCATTGTTTTTAAGGTTCCGTACCTCAATAGGAAAAACGAAGTGTGTCAATACCGTTTTTCTCAGGAACGCGTGGATATCATGTTGAAATTAATATCGAATACATCAGATCTACGGTCCCTTGGGTCTGTATTAGAAAAATCAAGCTTCTCAGTCACCGCAATAACAAAACATGGCCTATCTATGTTGCATTTTTTGGTAGTTTCCGTTTACCTAGAATTATAAAATTTTGCAAGAAGCAAAGTATCACAGCACAAATCTGAAACTTGAGAATTTGTAGTTAAATCACATAAAAAATTTTTTTTTTTTTTTATGTGGAGTTACTAATGGATCCTCAATTTGACATTGTCCTTGAATCCGAATTATTAGCACGGAACCCTCGGTGCGCGAGACTCTCACTTGTCCGGTTGTGTTTTATTAACATTAGAGTAGCTTTGTATCTAATATTTTCTTTTATTTTTTAAATTTTCGTTAATTTATGCCAGTTAAGGGTAAACCTTCGGTTGGAGCGTTAAATTCAAATTTGCTAATTGCAGCTCAGTTTTAGGTCGTAGCGACCTATAACTGAGCTGCAATTAGCAAAAAACGTGATTAAATTTGAATTTAACGCCCCAACCGAAGCCTCCACCTTAAGGATTTCATTTTAATAATTATTTTTTATCATTATTAAATAAGACACATATTTCCTTATCCCAATGTCACGCTATGATACTTATTCGTAGGAAAATAGAATCTGTATTAGTTAATTTATTTTTACGATATCTCTTGCCTCTCCGGCTGATTTATTTCGACAGATAGTTTTGTTTTACTGCCTCTGTAGCCAATACCTACACTCTGGATTTCTTATATAAACTGTATTTAAACCTAAATTGAAGTCTTGATCTGATAAATAAATCTGTAGTCAGTTTACTACATATCTTAAATGGTTTGAGTTTTTATGTCATTTTTTGTTATTGTCTTATCATATTTTACTTCTAACTTATTCCTACTTATATTAAAAATGCGAAAGTTTGTGAGGTCGTATGGATGTTTGTTACTCTTTTACGTAAAAACTAATCAACGGTGTTTAATCTATATACTTATAAAGAGGTCTAGCTACCTATTATTGATACAGTCCACGTATAATATTTATTAAAAGTAAATTAAGAGAGCTGTCAGTTGCCAATAAACACAAATTCAAGAAACACGTCGTTTTCCTTCTATAAAATATCAACAGGCAAGAATCAACCCTAACTGCCTGAACATATGGTCCTTCGAGCCGGATTTTCGAGCGACGACTATGAGCGAGTATAAAATCGGTTATTATTAATTAGTTATAAAAACATTACAAACTGAGCTACGAGTATTAAAACTATAGTGTTTTTTAATCTAAATATATAATTCTACGAGTGAACCGAACTTAATTCTGTTTATTGGAATTCATTGAAAATTTTCGTTATTTTCGAGTAACCATGGCAACCATCGAGAAATTACAATTATTACAAAATGAATTGTTTGAGAATTTAAAGAAATCAGAAAGGAATTATAGAAAAACACCGAATGAAAGAATAAAACAACCATATTTAGAAACAAGATTAGAGGTACTAGAAGAACAGTTTAAGGAGTTCAAAGATGGACATAAAAAGATTGTTTCTGCATCAAAAGAGAAAAAAGAAGCTTATTTCACAGAGAATAATTATGAGAATTTTGAAGAGCTTTACGTACAATACAAAACAAGTTTACGAGAAACATTGCAATCATTTTTGCCATCGAGTACACAACAATCTAGTTCAATTTCGTTACCGGTTGTTACAGAGAACAATAATTTTGATGTTAAACTACCTCGAATGAATCTACCTATGTTCAGTGGTAAATATGAAGAGTGGCAAACATTCTTTGATATGTTTTCATCGATAATACACAACAATAAGAAAATTACGTCAGTTCAAAAATTGCATTATTTAAAAGGAAATTTAACTGGAGAAGCACAAAATTTATTACGCAATTTTTCGATTACTGAAGCTAATTATCAAGAGGCATGGAATCTATTAATTCTACGTTATGACAATAAAAGATATAACTGTAATGCTGTAATGAGAAATTTATTTGCATCAAAGAAAATACATACAGAGTCAGCGAATGCAATTAAACAATTATTAGACACTACATCTACCTGTCTGAAGTCATTACAGAATATGGGCATTAGTACGAGCAGCTGGGATACTATTATTGTATTTCTAGTCGTATCAAAACTGGATTCCGAATCTATGAAATTGTGGGAACAACATCTTAGTACGATCAGCAATGATATACCTTCCTGGGACCAACTAAGAGGTTATTTAGAAACTAGATTTAGAACGCTAGAAATGATCGACACAAATGTAATACGCCCGTTACAGCCAGGTAAGCCTGTTATTAAAGCTAAATCATTTCATAACACATCAAGTGAGAATAAGCCGAAAATAAGTGAAGTCGAATGTGCAATGTGCCATGAAAACCATTACATTTACCAATGTAAACAGTTCGAGCTTCTGAACACAAAAGATAGACAAGATTTTGTATAACATAATAGATTGTGTTTTAACTGTCTGTCACCTACGCATGCAGTAATTAAATGTCGAAGACCAATGAGTTGCAGAAAATGCGGAAGAAGACATCACAGTATGTTACATTTTGAGCGAGAGAATAATGAGACCACCGAAGAAACGAGACCAGTGAGCGAGACGGCAGCAGTACCGTCATCTAGCGTACCACACCATCGAGAGCAAGCAACTGTAACCACATCACTACCACGAGGTGATACCCACTTAACTACTATGTTTTCTAGAGGAGAGCTGCAACCTAGCAGTGTGCTGTTAGCGACGGCTAGAGTTAAGGTATTTAATATGTCTGGTTGTAAATTAATTATAAGGGCTTTATTAGATCAAGGCTCTCAAGCTTCGTTTATTACTGAGGCTACTACACAGTTACTAGGACTTACCCGTAAACCGGTAAGTGGTTGGGTGTCGGGGTTAGGAGATGGTCGTATGAGAATCAAACACACAGTTTCAATTAAAGTAGAATCACGTCATAATCCTGAAAATTCAATTCTTGTTAATGCTTATGTGTTACATTCTTTAACCTCTTTACTTCCAGCAACTAAACTAATTGTACCTGAATGGACAGAGATTGGGAATTTACCTTTAGCTGATCCTACATATGCAGCACCGGGCAAGATCGATATCCTACTTGGTGCAGATGTGTACGGCGAAATAATGTTGGATGGAATACTCAAACAATCTGAAGGGAGTTTAATAGCACAAAATACTGTCTTTGGATGGATATTATCTGGAAAAATGGTAAGAGAAAAAGAGGATATTACAAAAGCTAATCTAACAAGTATGCATGTACAAATTAAGGAAGATGATTTACTGAAGAAATTTTGGGAAATTGAGAATGAGCTGAACATAGTACAAAATGAGATGACTAAAGGTGAGAAGTTATGTGAAGATTTTTTTGATTCTACCACAACGAGAGATGAAGAAGGGAGATTTGTAGTGAGATTACCCTTTACAACAGATGATCCTAAGAGTCAGTATGGAAACTCAAAGGATATTGCTATAAAGAGATTCAACATTCTAGAGAGAAAACTATTGAGAGATCCTAAATTGAGAGAAGAGTATAACAAAGTTATGCATGAATATTTGAGTTTAAATCACATGAGAAGAGTTGAAGAGAATGAACTTAAGAATCAAAAGGCTGTTTATCTTCCTCATCATGCTGTGGTGAAAGAAGATAGAGAGACAACAAAAGTGAGAGTAGTATTCGATGCGTCTAGTAAGGGTGACAATAATGTTTCTCTAAATGATGACCTACTTGTTGGACCAAAGTTACAACAAGACTTAAGACATATATTAATGAGATGGAGAAGACATAGAGTATGTCTTGTTGCAGACATTGTCAAAATGTATAGAATGGTTCGTGTGGCTGACCAAGACACAGATTTTCAACGTATTGTTTGGAGGTTTAATTCAGATGGATCAGAACCCATACAAGATTATAAGTTATTACGACTTACTTTTGGCACTGCAAGTGCGCCATATTTGGCAGATCTTTGCAAAGGCTTGCTGATTTAGAAGAAAATAAATATTCATTAGCTGCGAGAATAACAAAAGAAGATATGTACGTCGACGATGTGATTTCTGGAGGAGAAAATATAACTGAAGCATTAAACATATACGATGAAATGAACGAATTAATGAAATCAGGAGGATTCGAACTACAAAAATGGAATAGTAACTGTAAACAAATAATGGAAAAAATAGGGAAAGTCAAATACTATGAAATTAAATAAATCTATAAAGATTCTCGGAGTAAGTTGGAACAGAGAAAAGGATAATTTTGAATATACGCTTAAATTATCTGAACCTAATAAGCAAGTTACTAAGAGACAAGTATTATCTGATGTAGCAAGATTATATGATCCTTTAGGTTGGATAGCTCCTGTAATTGTTATTGCTAAAATATTAATCCAGAAACTATGGAAGTCGGGTTTAGAGTGGGACGATTACTTATCAGAAGATTTGTTGAAACAGTGGCTGATTTACAGAGATGAGTTAGTTAATTTAAAACAGCTAACTATACCGAGATGGTTAGATATTACAAACGACTCTAAAGCAGAATTACATGTTTTTTCAGACGCTTCAAAGTTAGCATATGCAGCGGCAGTGTATATACGAGTCATTGATGAGACGGGATGTGTTCATGTGCATTTGGTTACTGCAAAAACTAAGGTTGCACCAATAGAAAAAGAAATTACAATCCCCAGATTGGAGCTGTGCGGTGCTGCTTTGGCAGCGAAGCTTATATTCGAAGTATCGCAAGTAATGGAAATACCTAAGGAGAATTTATATGGTTGGACAGACTCCACCATAGTTCTTGCATGGCTAAAGGGAGGTGCAGCTCGCTGGACTACTTTTGTAAGTAATAGAGTGTCTACAATACTAAATATTTTAGATTTTGAACAATGGAGTCATGTACCTTCTGAATCAAACCCTGCGGACTGCGCTTCGCGAGGTTTGCAACCTAGTAACTTGTCAGTTCACTCTTTATGGTGGAATGGACCAGACTGGTTGGCAGAGACTAAGATACAAATACAAAATTCAATTGTGGAAGATACACAGGAGGATGAAAGAGTCCAGGTTATGACTGTTTTGTCAAACGCTGACGAAGATTTTATTTTGTCAAGATTTTCATCATTATCGAGACTATTACGAGTTCTATCATACTGTAGAAGATTCTTAAAGCTAAGAATACCTAAAGAGAAAAGATCAATTTTACATAAATATATTACATCAAAAGAAATTAGTGAAACTTTAATGATATTTATTAAGCTAGTTCAGGAGAGAGAATTTGCAGTAGAAATAAAACAGTTAAAGATTCGAGGATTTGTATGTAAGAAGAGTAATTTACGTACTATTTGTCCCTTTATTGACGAGAAAGGGATATTAAGAGTAGGTGGACGTATATCCCAGTCGGAAGTCGGTTACGATACGAGACATCCGATAGTTATGCCTGCAAAGAATCATTTTACCAATCTAATAATTCTTGATGCTCATCAACACACTCTTCACGGCGGTCCTCAGATTATGTTAAATTTTCTCAGAACAAAATATTGGATTTTAAGTGCTAAGGAACGTGTGAAGAAATGCTATCGTGAATGTGTAACTTGTTTGAGATATTCGTCGAGGAAGTTTACTCCATTGATGGGGCTTTTACCTGAAGCAAGATTGAAACCTAGTAAGCCATTTAAATCTACTGGAGTAGATTATTGTGGTCCTATCAACATACGATTTTCACCCGGAAGAGGAGCCAAATCGTATAAAGGCTACATATGTCTATTTGTCTGCATGGTAACCCGTGCAATACATCTGGAAGCAGTTACAGACTTAACCGCAAAAGGCTTCATCGCAGCATTCAGGCGTTTTACTTCACGCAGAGGTCATTGTCAAGATTTATTTAGCGACAATGGCACAAATTTTGTAGGACCAGATCGAGAGATGCGAGAAATGTTCAACAGTGCCAAATCATCATTACCTGATGAAATAGCCGCGTTGCTGACACTGGAACGAACCACATGGCACTTTATTCCTCCCCACGCACCAAATTTTGGAGGATTGTGGGAAGCAGGAGTGCGTAGTACTAAAACACATTTGCGTAAAGTAGTCGGTGATCATACATTTACTTATGAGGAGATAGCGACGATCTTGGCGCAAGTAGAAGCTTGCTTAAATTCACGGCCTCTCTCATTACTAAATGACGATCCGAACGACCTTTGACACCAGGTCACTTTTTAGTAGGAGAACCTCTGTTAAACATAGCTGATGATGATTATACTAATTGTAAGGTGATTGGTTTAGATAGATGGCGCTTAACACAAAAAATTGTAAGTGATTTTTGGAAGAGATGGTATAAAGAGTACTTAGTTAATCTTAATCAGAGATATAAATGGAACACAAAATGTACTGAACCTGAAATTGGTGATATTGTTATTTTAAAAGAAGATAATATCCCACCTGCTAAGTGGATATTAGGTAAAATAATTCAAAAACATACTGGACCAGATAATGTTACTCGAGTTGTGACAGTTAAATGTAAGTCAGGAATATATAAGCGTCCAGTTAGTAAGCTTTGTGTAATAACAAAGTAAACTTTATTTGTTACTTTTGAGATAAGAGGAAGATTCTTTTGTTATTGTTATATGTAGGCATAAGGTTTATTTACATGTATCACGGTGGGCGGGTGAATTGCTTATTATAATTAGGTTAGAAAAATACTTACTTAAACTATAAGTATATTTTTTCTTTATTATTCATTTGTTTTGATTTCACCATACTCAGTAATTATTACTTTATTGCATTAGTAGAGAATGTTTTAGTTGTTGTTTTGTTTGTTGTTTAAATAACATTGAGATTTGATAATTTTAAGGTTTAATTTGAGATATATGAGTAAAGAACTATGTTCTTGGTGGGCGGAATGTTTAATCTATATACTTATAAAGAGGTCTAGCTACCTATTATTGATACAGTCCACGTATAATATTTATTAAAAGTAAATTAAGAGAGCTGTCAGTTGCCAATAAACACAAATTCAAGAAACACGTCGTTTTCCTTCTATAAAATATCAACAGGCAAGAATCAACCCTAACTGCCTGAACAAACGGATTTGGATGAAACTACATAGATAAATCATACCCTGGAATACCATATAGGTTACTTTTTATCCCGGGAAAACATAAGATTCCTCTGGAACGAGGGTGAAACTGGGGGACGGAAGCTAGTTTTATTATATACGTTCATTTCGAGTTGGCCGTCGTTAAATGACGTCATAGGTACAAACAAAAGAATAACAAGCGTTGCTATCCATACTACGTGGATCTGACTTGAGACGCAGTGTGGGGAAGCGCGGAGGGTAATACAAGCCATCTTGAAGTAAACGGCTAGTTTTTAAAGTTTTTATAGCATGTGAGGATGTTTGTTACTCTTTCACGTAAAAACTACTAAACGGATTTGGAAGAAACTATGCACATAGATCGATCATACCCTGTAATAACATATAGGGAACGCGGGTGAAACCGCGGAGAGGAAACTAGTACAACGAAAAATAAAGGTATTTTGGCTGCGGTATTCTGTAAGGTAGAGAAAAACGCTTTGCTACCATTCCCATTTTCCTTTCCCGAGAATAAATATAAAAAGAAACCTTTGGTTTGTCTCTAACATATGAAAAACTAAAGTTTTCCTCTTTCAATTCTTTTTGTGTGAATTGAAGCGCATTCTTTCCGTTTATCACCTATGTATGTATGTACCCACACCATTAGTCTTCCTTCCCTGTCACTCACGTATTCTCCTTTCTCCTTACTTTCGTTTCATTACGTCATTTTCTCCTCCCCGATATAAAGGTAATATTTCGAATGGTTGAATCAAAAGGAACAAAGCATAATACTCGGGTAATTATACTCGGATATATTGTCCGGGGTTTAACTGCGAAACTTTTTAATGAGCAAACGTGCCTTGTACCTACTTGTTCACGGAGAATAGCTGGGAACTAATTTGTGTACTCAAATATTTTGAACAATAAAATCGGTCGTTTAAAGAACGTGTAACGTTTCAACAAATTATCTTCTTACTATTTAATTAGTTAAAAGGAAAGCTTGACTGACTGACTGATCTAACGCAAAGCTCATTTCACTTTCCTTTAGTAGATATGCACATATATGCCATAACCAAACTCAATATTAATAGTTAGATTACGTTATTTATAATAATATTATGTTTTTATGAATCTCAAATAGTTTTGAGGGATGATGACTGGGTAAAAAATAATTAATTCTATTTAGTCCGTCAGTTAGGTTATCAAAAAATATTGGATACGTATTTTTTATTTTATCAAATCAATAAAAACTTACAAAGATAGGTCGCATCAAAGTTCAGGAGTGGGGGTTTGTGACGTCACTTCTCTGTAAAAAGTGTACTAAAACGTGACGTCACGCGATATTTATACGCACTGTATCTTCGTTATTTTTTGTTTTCAGAACTAAAGAAAAAACATGTGTCCAATATTTTTTGGTAATCTAACTTCTCGTGACAAGAAGGCTGGCACATACTTTGCTCAAAGAATTGCCATTGCCATCCAGCGTGGCAATGCTGCCAGTCTTCTTGGCACACTTCCGCGGGGCAGCGATTTGGCAAAAAATTTCTATTTATAGTTAGATAGTTTTGTTTTTATTTTTAATTTAGTTAATTTTGTTAAATATAATGATAATTTATTGTAATAATAATTAAATTATTAGAAATTATAAAATTAGGCCCCTTTATTTGTAATATAAGTTAGGATCATCGTATCTACTCCTATCAGAAAAATCTTTTATCAATTTAATCCAAACATTATCGTGTAATAAATTAAGCCCGTAACCAAATTAGCAGGTTGATAGTTAATGTGATGTAAATTAAAACATTAATACACAGGTGCTATTTAGGGATAACCGCAATATCGTCAAATATGTCACTCGTCCAATTTGTCGTGTTAAACGGTTTATTACAATCGGTTTATTTATTACTATCAAAATTATTGGTAACTAGCTTCCATCCGCCTCGCGGCTTTACCCCTTTATGCCAAAATAATAATAGTGTAGTTGACTGACACATCAAATCAGCTACTTTTTAATAAATGTCAAAACGATAGTTTATAAGGAATTTTGTATGAAATATTACATTATGACGTCATAGTTTCACAGCATCAAATCATCTACTCTTAGTGGTTCCACTGGTAATTAAAAATCATAAAAAGCATTAAATGTACAACATATTTGATATTTCTACGTGTTTTTACATGTTTTATGCATTGGTTAGTATTTGGTCATTTATTTTTGACAGTGTCAACTACCCTATTGTCGCCACTTTACGACGATACATACTGTTTCGGCTAAAATTGGGCTATGTACCGAAACTCCATACAAATCTCTCAAATTAGATGAATGATTACGTCCATATTACGAATTTTATTCAGATAACATCTCAGCTGCGAATGTGGCGAAATTAACCCTCCTGGTTGTAACGTCGCCTTTTTGTCCTAAAGGGCCTCATTTCTCCACGAAAAGAATCAATCGGACGATCCTATTGTGGACATGGGACGATGAATGCGCTCAATGACGTGGTATTTCCAAGGGTTTACAGCATTGGATTATTCAAGAAGGGAGTGAAGAGATTATGGCAGGGCCGGCAACGTGCGAGTGATAACCCTAGTAGAAATTATGGTAACCTGCTAGAGTATGACACAACTTAGATGAAGCATCGAAAAGAGTGCGCCTACAACATTACTCATGTGTTAAAGAATGATCGGCGAAAATGATCTTGTTGAACGTTGAATAGCGCGATACTGAATGATTTTTATTAGTTGTGTAAATCGGAAGTGGAGTGTACGAAAACGATTTGCCGATGCTACATCTAAGTTGTGTCATACTGTACCTCCATAGCATAAAACATGAATGATTGTTGACATACTGTAGTAAAAATATATTCCCTCAATATTTCATCACATAAAAGTTATGAGTGCGAGTGTACTAAAGTACTGCTTATAACAAAAGCCGCATAGATAAAAAAAATAATGAACTGTCAAAAGTGTTGATAGAATATTCAAGTTTATTGTCGCAGAGTGAAGATTGTCTCCTTTGAGGCAGTTTACCTTCATCTGTGAGTTTACGAGCTCCAAACAAAGAGCTTACGGGATCGGGGGCTCACACAAATATGCAAATACTTGCCCTTGGAGTAGTGGTCTTAAAAACATAAAAAAATGAGAGGTATCTTAGTGAAATATTGCAACTAAAACCTACCTATAGGTATGGAATAGATATACCATGAGGACATCCAGAAACATTATCAAAATGTTTGACAAATAATAACTTTCATATTTTAATAACTGGCTATTTACATTTTTAAATAATAATTTAATACTAAACAAACTAACTACTTATAAATGTAACTAAAAAATAAATAAATTATAAATAAAAAACTTCCCCTAACTCCTCCCCTGGTGGCAGAGTACCAAGAATACTGGCGGTATTGCCTCGCTGTATTGCGAGGCTTATTATATTTTGGCCTAAGTAGCCGCCAGCTCTGGGATCCCGCGTTTGACAAATATAATTTGATTTCATAGTTAAAGTTGCTCATGAAGAACCTCGTCTTTCTACCACATCTATCTATACAGTTAGCACAAACACCATTTAAACCTTCCATAACATATAACCTTTCCACCACATTTGCATAAGGCTATTATTCCTTTGCGTTAACTTTGACAAGCTTGATCCAAGCGAAACCTCATTAAGTTATTGCAGTAAATTTTATTTATTTTTATTTATTTATTTATTTCATTTAAAAACTTAACCTATTACAGTCTGGAAAATTGTAATTAAGTAATACAAATAAATATTAGGTTGAGCACAATACAGGTGGCTGTAGCTGAGTCTACACTAGGAAGTCCTGTGTTGTAGACATCAGCTCGTTCTTCCGCGATGCAAATAAGCTCTTATGAGTTAACATCAAATCTGTTTAACATACAAGATTTATATAGGTTAAGATAAATTATGGCAAGACCATTTATTACTGTTCTTACAAAAAACATGTTTTACCGATATACCTATGTGTAGGTATATACTGAATATGACACAGAACAAAATATTAAAATATACGTAAGCTGATTTGAATGTATAAAATATTGAAATTAAAATAGATACTAGAGTACACTTCAATACAGGAAATATACTACGAATAACAATAATAAAGACAAAGGATACACGTGTAGGATACATATAGCATATGTATCTACTTAAAAGATGGGTACAGAAAATTTGCGATAAGATTGGTGAGAAGTAAAAGCAGTCATAGAGATTAGATACGTTTTTTTTTTAAAGTAATCACGAGAAGATAAAAAGATTAGAGCTAATAATTAGGGACAAGAAAGAACTTTTCAGTGACATCGTATGAAAGAGTTATTAGCCATTGTTTGAGATATTTTTTGCAATTATATGTATTGTATAGAGGAAGCTCAGCATTTATTTTAGTGGCATTACTATATAAAAATGGACTTAAGAATGTTTTGAAATGCTGAGCAAAGACTGTTTCTGATTTGTGTGTATTGAAATTAATGTTTTTTCTGCGTCTACTATCAATAAAGCCTTTAGCGGTTTTAGAGTTTATATTTTTATGTTGATCTAGGATCATTTGATATATGAAAATTTGTCGAACTGTAAGCAACTTGCATTCTTTGTACAATTGAAAGGTGGGGTAATAAAAAGGCTTAAAGTGGATCACCTTCAGAACTGATCTCTGTGCACGCTCCAGACAAATCATATGGGTTTTGTATGCACCACCCCAAGCAGTAATACAGTAAGAGAGGATCGAGTAACAGAGTGCAAAGTAAACCGTCGTTAGCAATTCTTGACCAGCAACATGTCTCAGATTCCGAAAAACATAAATTAGCTTCCTAACACGGGAAGTTAAGAGATCTATGTGTTCCTGCCATCTGAGTCTTTCGTCAAGAAGCACGCCTAGATATTTAATTGAGGTGGTTCTCTCAAGTAAGTGGCAACCACAGGTACTCTGACGGGAACAACAAGAAGTATGTGCTCTGATGGGGGGACATTGCAAGGACGAAAATGAATTTGTGATGGAAAAGTTGATAGATTTGGTTTTAGAGAGGTTTAGAGATAATAAATTATCTTGTAGCCACTGCATCACCAACCCCAGACCAGACTCAGCGTGACGCCTAGTCTCTGTCCAGTCATTACCGGTGAAAATTAATGCGGTGTCATCAGCATAGGCAAAGATGGAGCATGCCGGTATTTCTAATTGACATAGATCGTTGATATAAATAAGAAAGAGACTAGGCCCCAGGATGCTGCCCTGGGGCACTCCATAAGTGATCACTTCATCTTTGCTGACAAGGTCCCCAACCCTAGTTCTTTGTTTCCGACCAGTTAAATAATCGGTCAACAGCAACAGAGGGATACCCCGCACACCAAAAACTTCCAATTTACTTAAGAGCTTCGGGATGGAGACAGTGTCAAAAGCCTTGGCGAGATCTAGGAATATATCAGTTACCTTCTTTTTCTGATCAAGGTTATCAACAACATGCTCTACAAGCTTTGTTACTGCGTCTTCGGTACTTTTACCAGTCCTAAAACCAAATTGACGCGGAGTAAGAAGATTGAATTTCTCTAGATATGACACGAGCCGTTTGTTAATGACCTTTTCTAGAATCTTTGATAGAGCTGGTAAAATAGATATGGGCCTGTAGCTAGTGACACTATCTCTATCACCACCCTTGTATAAAGGATGAATAATGGCATATTTAAAGGCTTCTGGAAAAACCCCTTTTGATAAACTTAGGTTACAAACATGTGTGATGGGTTGAACAAGGACATTTTGGTTCATTTTGATCACAAGATTCGAAATCGCATCACAGCCTACAGCACAGTCTTGTTTGGAGTTATTTATTATTGAAAGAATTTCACTTTCGTCAGTATCCAGGAGGACTAGAGAATTAACATTTGAAATAGACTGGGAAACCATTGTTGACGCAGGAGTAACCGGGGTTGAAATATTGCTCTCCAACACAGAAGCAAGCTGCTTGCCGACATTAGCAAAATATGTATTGATGAGCTCCACAGAAACCTGTGGATTCTCATTTATACTAAGAAGGTACTGGCAACTGCTTTTTTGTTTCGTAATATTTGTTATATTTTTCACCGTATCCCAAGTTTTCCTTCTATTATTAGAGTATTTCTGTAATAGTGATTTCTCATATAAGCGCTTAACTTTTTTTAGTAGAGCATTACAAAAATTTCGATATCTACGATATGTAGTTTTCAGTACTTCGTTGTCCGGTGACTTTTTTAGACGAAAGTGCATTTTGTCTCTGTTACGGATGCATCGTAGGAGACCCGGTGTTATCCAAGGCTTAATTACTCGTTTTTTGTTGGGAGTAGTTACTGTAACAGTGTTGGATTTTATAGTATTAGAAAGTATATCTGTAAGGAGACTAGCCGCCTGGTTGGCGTCTGTCAATAGCATTATAGGTGAAAAATCAGTTTCTAGTAATTGTTGACTAATGGCTGGTAGGTCTATTTTCGTATGAGTGCGACTATTTGGGTTAGAGATAGATCTTTTAAGACTAAACATGAGGAGAACTGGAGCATGATCCGTGATCAGACACTGAAGAATAGCTGTAGTAGATGGATAGTTAAATTTTAGCATTACATGATCCAGACAATTATCTCCCCTAGTTGGAGAAACATGGCCAGGAAGAAGACCATGAGAAGCAAGCAAATTCAGATATTCTGCTGAGTTTGCATCCTTGTTGTTATGTTTTATATCAATGTTAAGATCTCCAACTACTGCTAGGTTATTACATTGTTTGTGTGAGGTAAGAAAGGCATCGAGAGAGATGATAAAGTTGTCAGTATTGCGAAAAGAAGGAGATCTATAAAGTGCTAAAATAGAAAAATCGTGCTTAAAATTTAGCAGTAAGCAATTGGTGTCAGCTATGTCTGGTTCGGAACAATTGACGTTTAGTCCCGATCTTACATATGCCACAATGCCTCCATTTTTGTTTATACATTTTTTTGTGTAATATTCATTATAGTTGACTAGTTTTGGAAACGGTTTATTACTATCTATCCAACACTCAGTAAGGATAATTATGTCACAAGTTAATCTAAGTCTGTGTAACAACAATTCGAGTTCATCAATGTTGCGATTGATGCTCCTAATATTCTGTATTAAAATAGAAAAGTTATGCTTATTGGAGATAAAATATGGCAAACATGCCTCCGGTTTGCATGAAATGTATTTGGACGTAGATAAAGTGTCAATTTCTGTTAAAAAATCGTTTAAATTAGACACTGTGGCAGACGAATAAGTAATGAAGTGAAGTAATAGAGGGAATATAAATGCAGTATGATAGGGTTGAGGCGCTCATTTTTTGGATAGTTGTCAGCGCGAATAAGTTTTCTTATTTGGGAGGTAAAGCAAACTGGCGTTTTACCAAACGAAATCACCAAGAACAGAAACAAATTGTAACATACTTTAAAGTAGATAAATTATAATCTATTATATAAAAGAGTAGCGGTTTTTTGGGTAAACATCCCCCTGCCCACACCGCTGAACCGATTAATGTGAAATTTGGCATGTGCATAGATTTTGTCACGTAGACCCCATTTAAGAAGCGATTTTTCGAAATTCCTTTCCGCAGCGGTGGAAACGGGCCCTTTGTGCGATTTTAAGAATCTTAATATCTTTGGACTCTTAGGGTCTAGAAGTCTGAAATTTTTAATGTAGCTTTTTCAGTAAAAAATATTACATATGGGTGCGAGCGTTTCTCAAAATTTTGTCTATGGGAGGAAAATTTAAAAAAATAAGGGATTTGCTTTGTTTCCGTTAAACCTTGATAACTTTGTGAGTTTGAATGCTACAAACTCAAAATTTATAGTGTAGGTAGTTTAATAATACTGCTAAAATGTATTTTCAGCGTTTCTCAAACTTTTTTTCTTCGAGGAAGATATTACCGATGGAAATTATGAATTTTTCAAACTCTTATATCTCTGCAACGGCTGAAGATAGGCAAATGAAATTTCGTATACGCGTTATGCTATACAAATACTACAAATTTCAACTTGGTTTTTGTCAAAGTTTTGCCCATAGACAAAGTAAAAATGTTGAAAATTTACTTTTAGCATCCTGTTTTTCTCAGTTAATATTCATAGCAGAAGCTTGATTTTTGGAATATAAGCTTTCTACAGTATTTGTTTTGAAATGTACTGTTAAGTTTTTCAAACTTTTCATGCGGCACAAAGTTATAAAGGGTGAAATATCCAATTTTTGCACATTAATATTTTTGTAATGGCTAAAGCTAGGGACCTCAAATTTGGAATATTAACTAATCAATACAATTGGAACAATATTCAAATCAGTGTTTCTCAAATTTTTCATAGTTGTCAATTTTATGACACCTTCAATTATTTTCTATAAACCTGAATAACGCAAGAACTATTCATCTTAGAAGAATATTTTTTTGGGAATAAGCTACCCTTAGCAAGCACTATAAGAATCCTGAAGCATTTTGCAATACTATTTAGTAATGAAATGTTATAGAGGGTGGAAATTTTTTATTTTTGCTCCTTAATATTTTTGCAACTACTTAAGCTAGGGTTCCAAAATTTTAAATGTAGACCACGTAACATAATTGTAACATCACGCAAAACAATAATTTTATTTTTTTTAATTATAGAAAATTTTATGACCTTTTTAATTTTTTTTTATCAACCTGTATAACGCAAGAACTATTCAACTAAGAAGCATGATTTTTTGGAAATAAGCTACCCATAGCAAGCACTATAAGAATCCTAAAGCATTTTGCAATACTATTTAGCAATGAAATGTTATAGAGGGTGGACAATTGTATTTTGGCCCCTTAATATTTTTGCAAGTACTTGAGCTAGGGATCTAAAATTTTGGGTGTAGACCATGTAACATAATTGTAACAATATGCACACTCATAATTTTAAACTTTTTAATCATAGACAATTTTATGACCTTTTTAATTTTTTTTCATCAACCTGTATAACGCTTTTCCTATTGATTTAAGAACCACGAATTTCTGGTTATAAGCTACCCATAGCGAGAACTATAAGAATCCTAAAGCATTTTGTAATACTATTTAGCAATGCAATGTTATAGAGAGTGAAATATTTCATTTTTGCCCTTTAATATTTTTGCAACTACTTGAGTAAAAGATCCAAAATTTTGAATATAGACTAATTAACACAAATGTAACAACATAGAAATCAAAGTTATTCTAAATTTTAGTCATAGATATTTATATGATTTTTTAAAAAAGTTTATCAGACTGTATAAAGCTACTCTATTCATATAAGTACCATATTTTATGAATTTAAGCTATCATATAGCAAGCATTGTTTATAGCAAACTAAGAACCCTTCCACTCACAGTATTGTTCAACTTTCATGCCAAAATAAAGTAACAAAGCTTTAAATTTTCTTCAATATCTCAAACAAGTGATCTAAAATTATAATACATAGCATTTAGTTTATATAAAATAACTAGCTGTTCCCCGCGGTTTCGTTCGCGGGTTTATAAGTAGTTTATAACCTTCAGGGATAATGTAGCTTCCCATTAGTGAAACAATTTTTCGAACCGGACTAATAACTCCGGAGATTAGCGCGTTCAAACAAACTCTTCAGCTAAATAAATCAGCGTAATAATAAATTACTACCTATAGATAGATTAAGTTTTCACCCAAGAAATAAAAAAAACAAATTTAGTATAAATAAACTCAAAACCAATTTTTAAATAATTAGGACCTTCTTAAGTAGTATTTGTTTCTATGAAATCCCTATATAATATCTACAACAATTCAACTTAAAAATATTCAACGTTAAAGCAATTATCATCAAACAAATTACGTATAGGACTTCATGTCGGTGAAGTCGTGCATAGTTCGGTTCTTTTCGGTATTGCTCGGGTTACATCGGGCGCTGCGTCGCATCGCCCGTGCTATACAAAAATAAATAAATATCCTGGGACTATCTTCACATATTTTTTTTCAGGTTTCAATTGCAAAAAGATTTTTCCAAATCCGACCGGTAGATCCAGAGATTAGCGCGTTTATACAAACAAACAAAAACTCTTCAGTTTCCTTATAGTTTAGATAGATAGATATATAGATTATTATTAGTATAGATAAATTATAGATAGGTTTATGTTGGCAGTTCTTGACAATTTTGCATCAATCTGTATTGTATCATTGAGACAATCATTTAAGAAGCTGTCCTTAGTTTCTCACAAGTTCTGGGATAAAAATACCTACCTTCTTATCTCACGGGTCTAGCTCTCTGCCAATTTTCTTTACACACTGTTTGAACGTTTAGAAAGAAAGAAATACTTTTATCTCCTACATTGCAAGCCATTCGAAACTTATAAAAAAAAATATCAAACATAAAAATTCAATATACCTACAAAAATAAAAAATAATAAGAAGGCTGTATGGCTCTGAACCTTTGATTGTTTTTTTTTTCAACGTAACAAAAACTTATGTATGACTAATAATGGATTGTAATTTTTGACAAGTATTTAGACGTGAAAACTGAACTCCACATGCATAATATATTTATGTAGCATTCAATCGTCACAGAACTATACCTGTCCCTGGATATTAAATAGCCTAAAACCTTCATCTAGGAACCTGAACCTAAGAGGATACCTATCATTGAAAAGCGCTTCATAATCTGTACTGTGGTTCTCAAGGTATGAGAATACTAACGGAAAAATTGACCGTTTTTTTTTACTATGTATAGGCCTGTGTTTGACCACAATCTCACCGTGGTCAGTGATGATGTGGCCGATAATGGTAAGCACACAAAGCCTAGAAAGGAACTGGCTCTCAAGTGCAGCTGTCGGAACACACCGGAAGGTGCTTGGCGACAGATTTTCAACTTGAGGGTGGTAGCCAGCCAGGCGGGTAATACAAAGTACCCTACCACCGTGCTATGATTACCTCACGATGTTTTCCTTCACCGAAAGCTCAAGCTCATTGTAGGATTCGAACCCGGGACCTTCGTCTCGGCATCCGACGTCACTACCACTGAGCTATCATCGCCTTAAATACATATCATACCTACATATTATTTGGTTGGTTAAATTGAGTACGGGGTGTTCATGAACTCTAATGCGGGTGAAACCGCTGGGCGAAAGCTAGTCTATTATATAAAAGAGTAGCGGTTTTTTGGGTAAACATCCCCCTGCCCACACCGCTGAACCGATTAATGTGAAATTTGGCATGTGCATAGATTTTGTCACGTAGACCCCATTTAAGAAGCGATTTTTCGAAATTCCTTTCCGCGGCGGTGGAAACGGGCCCTTTGTGCGATTTTAGGAATCTTAATATCTCTGGACTCTTAGGGTCTAGAAGTCTGAAATTTTTAATGTAGCTTTTTCAGTAAAAAATATTAGATATGGGTGCGAGCGTTTCTCAAACTTTTGTCTATGGGAGGAAAATTTAAAAAAATAAGGGATTTGCTTTGTTTCCGTTAAACCTTGATAACTTTGTGAGTTTGAATGTTACAAACTCAAAATTTATACTGTAGGTAGTTTAATAATACTGCTAAAATGTATTTTCGGCGTTTCTCAAACTTTTTTTCTTCGAGGAAGATATTACCGATAGAAATTATGCATTTTTCAAACTCTTTTATCTCTGCAACGGCTGAAGATAGGCAAATGAAATTTCGTATACGCGTTATGCTATACAAATACTACAAATTTCAACTTGGTGTTTGTCAAAGTTTTGCCCATAGACAAAGTTAAAATGTTGAAAATTTACTTTTAGCATCCTGTTTGTCTCAGTTAATATTCATAGCAGAAGCTTGATTTTTGGAATATAAGCTTTCTACAGTATTTGTTTTGAAATGTACTGTTAAGTTTCTCAAACTTTTCATGCGGCACAAAGTTATAAAGGGTGAAATATCCAATTTTTGCACTTTAATATTTTTGTAATGGCTAAAGCTAGGGACCTCAAATTTGGGATATTAACTAATCAATACAATTGAAACAATATTAAATCCAGTGTTTCTCAAATTTTTCATAGTTGTCAATTTTATGACACCTTAAATTATTTTCTATCAACCTGTATAACGGAAGTACTATACAACTGAGAAGGATGATATTTTGGAAATAAGCTACCCTTAGCAAGCACTATAAGAATCCTAAAGTATTTTGCAATACTATATAGCAATTAAATGTTATAGAGGGTGGAAAATTTTATTTTTGACTTTTAATATTTTTGCAATTACTTAAGCTAGGATTCCAAAATTTTAAATGTAGACCATGTAACATAAATAAAACAAAATGCAAATCAATAATTTAAAAAAAAATGATCAAAGACAATTTTATGACCTTTTTAATTTTTTTTTATCAACCTGTATAACGCAAGAACTATTCAACTAAGAAGCATGTTTTTTTGGAAATAAGCTACTCATAGCAAGCACTATAAGAATCCTAAAGCATTTTGTAATCCTATTTAGCAATGAAATGTTATAGAGGGTGGAAAATTGTGTTTTTGCCCCTTAATATTTTTGCAATTACCTGAGCTAGGGATCTAAAATTTTGGTTGTAGATCATGTAACATAATTGTAACAATATGCACATTAATAATTTTAAACTTTTTAATCATAGACAATTTTATGACCTTTTTAATTTTTTTTCATCAACCTGTATAACGCTTTTCCTATTGATTTAAGAACCACGAATTTCTGGTTATAAGCTACCCATAGCGAGAACTATAAGAATCCTAAAGTATTTTGTAATACTATTTAGCAATGCAATGTTATAAAGGGTGAAATATTTCATTTTTGCCCTTTAATATTTTTGCAATTACTTGAGCAAAAGATCCAAAATTTTGAATATAGACTATGTAACACTAATGTAACAACATAGAAATCAAAATTATTCTAATAGTCATAGATATTTATATGATTTTAAAAAAAAGTTAATCAGACTGTATAAGGCTCTATTAGTATAAGTACCATATTTTATGAATTTAAGCTATCCCATAGCAAGCATTGTTGATAGCAAACTAAGAACCCTACCACTCACAATATTGCTCAACTTTCATGCCAAAATTAAGTAATAAAGCTTTAATTTTTCTTCAATATCTCAAACAAGTGCTCTAAAATTTTTAAAATTATAGCATTTAGTCTATATAAAATAACTAGCTGTTCTCTCGCGTTCCCGGGATTAAAAGTAGCCTATTAAAAAGTATTTGTTTCTATGAAATCCGTTATAGGTATCTACAACTTAAAAATATTAAACGCAGTAAAGCAATTTATCATCAAACAAATTACGTATCGTACATACGTAATACGGACTTCATATTGTATTTGGTGCAGTTGTTCATAGTTCGGTTTTTTTCGGTATTGCTCGGGTTATATCGGGCGATCGCTGTCATCCATTGCCATACCGCGTCGCATCGCTCGCCCGTGCTATAGGTACATGCTTCCCGCTTAGCGTTCTTTTTATTATTGCTCGGCTCTGAAGGATCGTAGCGTGATGTTATATAGCTTATAACCAGTGCCGGTTTTAGCTCTACCAGCGCCCTGGGCGAGATGTGATAACCCCCCACCCCCTCCCCCTTCTCCCGCCAACAAAAGGGATTTTAAGCCATTATAGCTATTTTATCTTTAGACTTGAGAATTTATTTAGACTCGAGATAGCGGGACTCGCTCATGAGCGACCGAAAATATAGGTGGGCCTGGCGCCCCTTTACATCTGGCGCCCTGGGCGATCGCCCTACCGCGCCATACCCTAACGCCGGTACTGCTTATAACTATTCTTAATAATTGGGCTTTCAATTGCAAAAAGTTTGTCCATATCCGACTGGTAGATCCAGTGATAAGCGCTTACAAACAAATAAACTCTTCAGTTTTATTATAGTTTAGATAGATAGATATATAGATTATTTTTAGTATAGATTAATCATGGATAGGTTTATGTTGGCAGTTCTTGACAATTTTGCATGAATCTTTATTGTATCATTGAGACAATCATTTTCGAAGCTGTCCTTAGTTTCTCACAAGTCATGAAATAAAAATACCTACCTACTTATCTCCGGGTCTACCCTCTGCCAATTTTCATTAAACACTGTTTGAACGTTTAGAAAGAAAGAAAAAAGAAAAACACTTTATCTCTTTCATGCCATCCGAAGCTTTTAAAACGAACACATAAAGAAATAATTATACAAATTTAATTAAAAATATAAGAAGGCTGTATGGCTCTGAACCTTTGACTGTTTTTAACATAACAAAAACTTAAGTACATCATGGATTGTAATTTTTGACCAGTATTTAGACGTGAAAATTGAACTCCACATGCATCATATATTTATGTAGCATTCAATCGTCACAGAACTATACCTGTCCCTGGATATTTACATAGAGTAAAACCTTCCTCTAGGAACCTGTACTTAAGAGGATACCTATCTATGAAAAGCGCTTCATAATCTGTACTGTGGTTCTCAAGGTATAAGAATACTAACGGACAAATTGACCTTTATATTATTTGGTTGGGTAAATTGAGAACGGGGTGTTCATGAACTCTAATGCGGGTGAAACCGCTGGGCGAAAGCTAGTCTATTATATAAAAGAGTAGCGGTTTTTTGGGTAAACATCCCCCTGCCCACACCGCTGAACCGATTAATGTGAAATTTGGCATGTGCATAGATTTTGTCACGTAGACCCCATTTAAGAAGCGATTTTTCGAAATTCCTTTCCGCAGCGGTGGAAACGGGCCCTCTGTGCGATTTTAAGTATCTTAATATCTCTGGAACCTTAGGGTCTAGAAGTCTGAAATTTTTAATGTAGCTTTTTCAATAAAAAATATTAGATATGGATGCGAGCGTTTCTCAAACTTTTGTCTATGGGAGGAAAATTTAAAAAAATAAGGGATTTGCTTTGTTTCCGTTAAACCTTGATAACTTTGTGAGTTTGAATGCTAGAAACTCAAAATTTATAGAGTAGGTAGTTTAATAATACTGCTAAATTGTATTTTCGGCATTTCTCAAACTTTTTTTCTTCGAGGAAGATATTACCGATGGAAATTATGCATTTTTCAAACTCTTATATCTCTGCAACGGCTGAAGATAGGCAAATGAAATTTCGTATACGCGTTATACTATACAAATACTACAAATTTCAACTTGGTGTTTGTCAAAGTTTTGCCCATAGACAAAGTAAAAATGTTGAAAATTTACTTTTAGCATCCTGTTTTTCTCAGTTAATATTCATAGCAGAAGCTTGATTTTTGGAATATAAGCTTTCTACAGAACTTGTTTTGAAATGTACTATCAAGTTTCTCAAACTTTTCATGCGGCATAAAGTTATAAAGGGTGAAATATCTAATTTTTGCACTTTAATATTTTTGTAATGGCTCAAGCTAGGGACCTTACATTTGGAATATAAACTATTCAATACAATTGAAATAATATTCAAACCAGTGTTTCTCAAATTTTTCAGAGTTGTCAATTTTATGACCCCTTAAATTATTTTCTATCAACCTGTATAACGGAGTACTATACAACTGAGAAGCATGATTTTTTGGAAATAAGCTACCCTTAGCAAGCACTATTAGAATCCTAAAGCATTTTGCAATACTATTTAGCAATGAAATGTTATAGAGGATGGAAAATTTTATTTTTGACTTTTAATATTTTTGCAATTACTTAAGCTAGGGTTCCAAAATTTTAAATGTAGATCATGCAACATAAGTGTAATAACATGCAAGTCAATAATTAAAAAAAAAATGATCATTGACAATTTTATGACCTTTTTTTTTTTTTTTATCAACCTGTATAACGCAAGAGCTATTTAACTAAGGAGCATGATTTTTTGGAAATAAGCTACCTATAGCAAGCACTATAAGAATCCTAAAGCATTTTGCAATACTATTTAGCAATGAAATGTTATAGAGGGCGGAAATTTGTATTTTGGCCCCTTAATATTTTTGCAATTACATGAGCTAGGGATCAAAAATTTTGGGTGTAGACCATGTAACATAATTGTAACAATATGCACATTAATAATTTTAAACTTTTTAATCATAGACAATTTTATGACCTTTTTAATTTTTTTTCATCAACCTGTATAACGCTTTTCCTATTTTTTTTTTTTTTTTTTTTTTTTTTTTTTTTTTAAATGAACTCATTGCAAGTATTTTTAATCGTCAAATTTGTAAAAATAAAAAATATGTATATAAAAATAAACTATAGAAAATAAAATAAAATATTAAAATTAACAATATGACAATAATAATAACAAAAATTATAATAACAATAAATAGCATGTGAAGCGAACAACTCATTGAAATGCGTTCTTGTCCTCTATAAAATCAGAAACTTTATAGTACCCTTTTTTGTACAACTTATCTTTAATTAGCTTTTTAAATTTTAACACGGACAATTCTTGAATTTCTTTGGGTACTTTGTTAAAGAAGCGTATACATTGCCCCTTAAAAGAATCCCTAACTTTGCTCAAACGAGTTACAGGTATAGCAAGTTTATCCTTATTTCTAGTGTTTAAACTATGAGTGTCGCTATTTTTGGGAAAGTTATGAATGTTTTTTCGAACATAAATTAAGTTTTCATATATGTACT
This sequence comes from Tethea ocularis, assembly GCA_963555595.1. NCBI lineage: Eukaryota > Metazoa > Arthropoda > Insecta > Lepidoptera > Drepanidae > Tethea > Tethea ocularis. The sequence goes on from OY741958.1 coordinate 14,388,759, forward strand.
GTGACGACACTGTCATTATATTTATAGTTTTAAATTTATTTCGTAGGGAGTCTCTGGGACTTAAATTATATATAGCGCGAATAGCCCTCTTCTGCAGAATAAAAATTCTATTGATGTCGGCACCGCTACCCCAAAGGAGGATGCCGTAAGACATCAAACTATGAAAATAACTAAAGTATACTAATTTTGCCGTTAATTCATCAGTGAGAGAACGAATTTTCTTCACTGCATAAGCTGCAGAACTAAGTCTATTCACTAAATTATTAATGTGAGGACCCCATTGTAGCTTATCGTCTAATGTAATACCTAGAAATACAGTACTTTTAGCAAGCTCCAGTTTTTCGCCCTTAATAACAATATTGGCATCGGAGTGTTTTACATTCGGTAGACTGAATCTAATACATTTAGTCTTTTTCTCATTGAGCATCAAATTATTAGCTGTAAACCAATCAACAACTACTGAAAGAGCATTGTTCACATCGTCAGAATTAAAATCATGTCGTTTCACTTTGTAAAGAAGTGAAGTATCATCAGCAAACAATACTATTTCATTTTTCTTTTCTACAAGATAAGGTAAATCGTTGATGTAAACTAGAAAAAGAAAAGGTCCAAGAATAGAACCTTGTGGGACGCCCATAGTAACTAAGGACCCAGGGGAAACTTTGCCATTAACATCAATCTTCTGAATCCTATCACTCAAGTATGAATTCAAAAGACTGAGTGCAGTGTCTCTAATACCGTAGTGGTGTAATTTCTTGATGAGCAATTCATGATGGACACAGTCAAAGGCCTTGGATAAGTCACAAAAAACACCGAAAGTATCACGTGAATTTTCCCAGGCGTCAAAAATATGTTGAACAAGCTCAACACCAGCATCGGTTGTTGAGCGACCCCTTGTAAAACCGAATTGATTACTGTGAAGCAGTCTATTACTATTAAAATGTATCATTAATTGATTAAGAATGATTTTCTCAAAAACTTTACTAAGTGTCGGTAGTATAGAAATTGGTCGATAATTAGTGGGGTCCGCGGTACTACCGGCTTTAAATAAGGGAACTACTTTACTATACTTCATTAGATCAGGAAATAAACCACATTCAATACACTTATTAAAGGTAATAGCCAGATATGGCGCAATACAATCAATTATAGAGTTAACAAGTTTGACAGAAATTCCCCAGAGGTCAACAGTCTTTTTTAAGTCTAGAGATCTGAATGTTTTAATAATATCACTAGAGGTAACACTTGAAAACTTAAAGTCATCAGTACATTCTGTAACATTTTCCCTTAGTAAAGATACAGCGAGGGTGGGAGAGGTGTTAAGAGATTTAGTAATAGAAACTGGAATATCTGTAAAAAATGTTTCAAATGCGGCAGCAACTTCTAGGTCTGATTCAATAACTTTATCATTAATCTTGAGTTGAATATCATTATTATACGTTTTAACTTTTCCAGTTTCGCTATTTATAATTTTCCAAGTCATTTTAATTTTATCTTGACTACTTTTAATTTTATTGCTAAGATATTTAGATTTCGCCGCGGCACAAATGCGTTTAAATAATCTAGAATAATTTCTTACATAATCCGCAAAAACAGGACTATGATTATACTGCCTTTCGCCATATAGGTCATACAATCTTTGTCTACTTTTATGAATTCCCACCGTCGCCCAATCATTAAATACACTGTGGGTTTTTTGTTTTACATTTTTTGATTTAAATATTGTATTAAACTCTGTTTTGGTTAGATTAAAAATTTCATTATAGAGGTCATTTGCATCATTATTATAAGGTAAATATGGTAATTTACTCAGGATATTATTCCTAAATTTTTCTAAGCGAATTTCACTCATAGGTACACATTTAATATCTTTTTTTATCACCTTAGTTCTAGGTATATTGAAAGTGACCATCTGACCACAATGGTCAGAAGTTATTTTACTAAAGATGGACTTAGTAACAGACTGCAAGTTTGTATATATATTATCAATGCAGGTTGCTGAAGTAGCAGTAACCCTAGTTGGTTCAAAAAAAAGATTTACAAGATTGTAACACAAAAATAACGATTTAATTCTATTACTCAAAGCATTATTATCCAAAATATTTATATTAAAATCACCACAAACTATAATATTCTTTTTAGCTTTACTTACTCTAAACAATGTTTCATCCATACATTTTTCAAACAAATCAAAACTCGCGGATGGGGGTCTGTATACGCTCATTATAATGAACTGCTCAAGCTCTACACAGGCTATTTCAAAAGTACATTCAATAGACAGGTTCACAATATCATTACGCTCTTTAAATTTTATATCATTCTGAATAACTATTAAAGAACCACCATGTATAGCATGTTTTCTACTGAATGAACTTGCAACCCGGTGGTTACTAAAACTGAACATGAACTGGTGGGCCTTAAGCCAATGTTCAGTAATACATAAAATTTTAATATTATTACAGTTCATGAACAATTCGAGTTCAAGTTCCTTACCCATTATTCCTTGAATATTTTGGTGCACCAGGTTAATATTATTATAATTTTTACATGTATTTAGACTATTAGAAATATTATTAGTTAAATTTACTGGGCCAGATTTATGCAAATAGTAGTTATTATTATTCTCACAAATAGTGCTAGAGGATGCCTCTATTGTCTCTTGGTCTAATTTAAATTATTTGGAATATTTTCCAGTAATGACAAATTGCTTGGAAAAGTTTCCAAGGACTGTAAACAAATGTCAATATTAATTTGCTCAATAGAAGCAGCCGTTTGTGTAGCCATACATTTGGCTAGATTCCTAAAATAATATGATAGCGATTCTGCTATTAGTCTCTTATGATTATTGTAAAGATAAAAATTGTCTACAGTCAAAAAATAATTTTTACCAAGGAAGGTATTGGTATCAATGAAATGAAATTTGTCATTGTGACGACATGTCAATGTGTGTAATGTCAAATTCAAATTATGTCTAATTGTATTTTCCGTCTGTGGCAAACATTTAATAAAAGGAAATGCAAACATAACAATATGCTTTACATTTAATAATTCAATTGAATGGAAGTATTTTAGCAGTGCATTTTTGCTAACATTTCCTCTTCTTCCAATTAATATTATTAGGGTGGTATTTTTGTTAAATGTGGTTTTTATGATTTTATCTAAAATTTGGGAATAAGACGCGCCAGGCATACAAGTATTTGTTATGGCATGCCCTAAGTATTGGCTAAGTTGCAATCCCATGCCTCTGCCCATTTCATCACTAAACATTACATAATTATTTGCATTTGGTGTATTAATTTTACTTTTACTGAAGGAAGTGTTTATTGAACCTTCACACAACTCCTTCGGTGATTTTAAGGATGAACTCAGAGTACAGTCCAACTGTGTACAGTTCGAGACACTTTTATAACAATCACATTGTTGATTTTTTATCAATGAATCAAATTTTTCACTATTATACTTGGAGATATTAATTAGTTCATTCATAGCTAGAATGTACTCATTCATCTCTTTTTGAGAGTTTTCATATTTATTTGAAACAGATGTTAATAATTCATTCAAGTTAATAATTTCAGACTGAAGGTGGTTTGTGTCAGTTTCATATTTAATTAGATTTTGTCCCATGTTTATATGACATAAATTAATTTCACTTACTAAATTACAACGGTCCTTCCGCAATTTATTAATATTACAAAATACTTTGTTTTTCCTAATTAAATTTTGAGTTTTCTTTATCATTTTGTTAATTTTTATATATTTCTTCAATTTATTCTTACTACATTTAACTAACCGCACTGTACTGTTTGAGACATTTGAATCATTACATGTTAAATCTATAGTGACAGTGGGCACAACATTTGAGACTGAGGAACCAGAAACCATGCCCGGGGCCGACTCAATCAATTCATCGAATAATGACTGGTTATTTGAAACCATGGTGGTTTGGTTAGTATTTTCTAGGTGGCAAATGTATTTCCTAGCATCACATAGTTCCAACTCCAATGCAGCAATGCGCCTGAGGGCATTATCAAACTCATGGCTGCACTGGTCGAACCCATCAACAACCCGCTGAAGGCGGTCACATTGCTTTTCAACAACTAGGCTCCGGGCATAATTCTCTGCCATCTCAGCCTTTAACTTTTTATTATTATTAATTAGTTCCAACACTTCCTTCTCATTATCTTCATTTTCTGATAATAGTCGGTCACACATAGCCTTAGATGACTTAAGTTCTTGAAGAGTAAGCTGGAGTTTCTCTTCTGCCTGACGGACAGAGGTCTTACGCGTCATCATCATGCTTATGAGTTATTAGTAAGCTTGAATAGTAAGTAAAATGAGTGGATATGTGTGAAAAACTACTAACAAGTATCTATCTACTACTAGGTATTTACTATTTACTTTTGATAAAAAATACACAATTTAGGCGACTCTCAAAGTACAACTACAACCAGAAACTATATAGTAACGTACATATAATAAAGAATTAAATGTAATTGTCTTAATACTCGCCTGAATTTGAATGTAAATTATGATAAGTATACTAACGGTTGCGATGACTCACTCACATTAGTGAACTCGTAATCCAACAAATTTTAGATATTAATTTATATTGCACATTATTTAGGTAACACTTATTTAGTGACGAATTGGTTTAGGGCACCTTGAAATGGGATAATTATAATATTAATTAATATTTGAAATTCGGAAACTTATTTTTGACACCTTAGCGTAGTGTTGCCACAGTCGAAAAAAAGATAATGATTTCAGAACCAAGAATTTCTGGTTATAAGCTACTTATAGCGAGAACTATAAGAATCCTAGAGCATTTTGTAATACTATTTAGCAATGCAATGTTATAGAGGTGAAATATTTCATTATTGCCCTTTAATATTTTTGCAATTACTTGAGCAAAAGATCCAAAATTTTGAATATAGACTAATTAACACAAATGTAACAACATAGAAATTATGCTAAATTTTAGTCATATATATTTATATGATTTTTTAAAAAAGTTTATCAGACTATATAAAGCTACTCTATTCATATAAGTACCATATTTTATTAATTTAAGCTATCATATAGCATGCATTGTTTATAGCAAACTAAGAACCCTTCCACTCACAGTATTGTTCAACTTTCATGCCAAAATAAAGTAACAAAGCTTTAAATTTTCTTCAATATCTCAAACAAGTGATCTAAAATTATAATACTTAGCATTTAGTTTATATAAAATAACTAGCTGTTCCCCGCGGTTTCGTTCGCGGGTTTATAAGTAGCTTATAACCTTCGGGGATAATGTAGCTTCCCATTAGTGAAACAATTTTTCGAATCGGACCAATAACTCCGGAGATTAGCGCGTTCAAACAAACTCTTCAGCTTTATTATTACTACCTATAGATAGATTAAGTTTCTACCCAAGAAATAAAAAAAAAACAAATTTAGTAAAAATAAACTCAATACCAATTTTGAAATAATTAGGACCTTCTTTAGTAGTATTTGTTTCTATGAAATCCGTATATAATATCTACAACAATTCAACTTAAAAATATTCAACGTTAAAGCAATTATCATCAAACAAATTACGTATTGTATTATTGTGGCGACTGGTCTTCTTAATATTATTAATAAAAGATGGTATTGGGGAACACAGTTTATTTTATCTTCATAAATACCAAACATTCGACTCCGCGTCAAGCCGTGTCAAGCCAGAGGGAGACGCCAAGCAAAGCGCGGGAAAGCATTTGTCACTTTAGTGACGTTCCACTACATCTTCCCTCTTTCAAATTTGAATACAATTTTATCTTATTACAAATACTAAATTGACGTTACGTTATTATTACTATTTTAAACAATTCTACATTTTCTTCCTTCTTTCCTGAATGAAAAAAAAAATAAGAAAACAATTTAACTATATTATAAAGAACCAAATCAAAACACTGTATTGCCCACTCGACCAGGTCATACAGAGGAGACGAAAGATCATTATTAGCCTGGTCTTATGTGATATGAAGTTCTTGTATAAACAACATTGTCTTTATCTCGAACTCTATAAGATCTATAATTATTTTTACACTCAATTATGCCTTGTAACCATATACTACTTAATGGATCCTTTTTGAAATAAATTCTCTGTCCTTTTATAAATTCTGACTTATTTCTTGAATTTTTATTATAATTCTTAATATTTCTTAAATTTTCCTTCATAAAGGATTCACTTACATTTTCATTTAGACATGGTTCTAAGAGACATTGACTAATAGGCAATTTAGTTTTAAGATTTCTATTAAATACCAATTGTGCAGGTGTTAAGTTAGTACCACAAACAGGAGAAGCTCTGTATTGTAATAATGCTAACCTAAAGTCTGTTTTATCATTATAACATTTTAATATTAATTTCTTTGAAATTTGTACAGCACGCTCAGCCATACCATTAGATTGAGGATACCTTGGGCTTGTGTATGTAAATTTAAATCCCCATTCTTCAGCAAAATCCTTGCATTCCTTTGAATCAAAGGGTACATGGTCAGAGATAATCTCTTTAGGAATCCCAAATATACAAAATACATCTATCAACTTATTTGTAATACTACTTGCACTTTTATTATTTAATTGTTTGATATCTAGCCATTTACTAAAGTAATCATATATTACAAGATAACATTTATTTTTCACATCCATTATATCAATTCCTAGCTTTGAAAATGAAATATTTGGAATGTCATGTGACATCAAAGGTTCTTTTACATTGTTATTTTGATACATTTGGCAACTCATACATTTATTTACAAACTCTTCTATGTGATGGTCTATATTGGGCCAATAAAAAATTCTCCTAGCCATTTTTTTCATTTTTGACATGCCCAAGTGTCCTTCATGTAATTTTTGAATCATATACAATCTCATAGAACAAGGCACTATTAACCTATGATTAAAGAATACTAAATTATCATCTACTGTTAATTCTGCTCTAAACTTAAAGTAATACCTAATTGAATCGGGTACTTGTACCTGTTTTTCTGGCCAACCCTTATTGATAAATTCAATTAATAACAACAAATCATTATCTTTCAGTGTTTCACACTTTAATTCTTGTTTTTTCTGATCAGTACATTGTAGATAGCTTGCTAAGCCCACAACATGTATTAATTCATGTGAATATGAGTCATCAAAGTCATCTGTTGTTTCTTGGTATGACCTTGATAGAAAATCTGCTATATGCATTAGTTTTCCTTTTAAATACTTGAAGTTAATATCATATTTAAGTAATTTTAACATTAATCTTTGAAGACGAGGTGAAGCCACATCATGTATGTTTTTTCTTAATAAAGTTTCAAGTGGTTTATGGTCATTTAGAACAGTACACTTTTGACCATAAATATAATAATGAAATTTCTTTGTTGCCCAAACTACACTTAGTAACTCTTTTTCTATTTGTGAAAAGTTTTTCTCAGTAGTAGTTAAACTTCTAGAGGCAAAACTAACTGGCTTCCCATTTTGTAAAATACAACAACCTAAACCGTTTTGTGAAGCATCACATTGTATGACAACTTCACACTTAGGATTAAAATTTTGTAAAACTGATACTGAACTTATTTTTTCTTTTAACTTGTTAAATGATTTTTCATGAATGTTGGTCCAAAGCCAATCTACATTTTTTTTTAACAACATTTGTAAAGGTGAAGCTATTTCAGACATTTGAGGAACAAATTTTCTCAAGTAATTTATCATACCTAGAAAAACCTGCAATTCTTTTTTAGATTTTGGGTTTTTTATATTCATTATAGCATCTACTCTTTTAGGATCAATTTTAATACCATGTTCTGAAAAGATATGACCAAAGTATCTAACTTCTTTTAGTTTAAATTGGAATTTTGTACTATTAAAACGAACATTATGTTTTTGTGCTCTCTCCATGACTTTTAACAATATATTGTCATGTTCCAATTCTGAATCAGCATACAATAATAAATCATCGCAGTAAATTAATACCCCTTGTATGTCACCAAATACTTTTTCATTGTATTTTTGAAATATCTCAGGTGCTACTGATATACCGAAAGGCATTCTATTAAATTTATAACAACCAAATGGACTATTAAATGTACATAAGTTACTGGATGTATCACTTAGTTTCACATGATAAAATGATTCAGCTAAGTCTAGGACAGAAAACAGAGTCTTATTAGTCAATTTTGTTACAATTTCTTCTAAGGTTGGTATTAATACAGGTTCTCTTATCAAGGATTTATTTAGATCTCTTGGGTCTAAACAAACTCGCAAACTTTTATCTTTTTTCTCAATTACAACAAGATTACTAACCCAAGATTCAGGATGCTCAACCTTAGTAATGATCTTTTGTCCCTCTAGTTCTCTTAGTTTAGCCTCAAGTCGGGGTTTAATGCCGACAGGTACGCGTCGAGGCGGATGAACAGTTGGTTGTATCTCTGGTCGAGTTCGCAACTGCAGTGGCTCTGCAAACTCACCAACTCCCTGAAAAAGTTGTTTGAACCGTTTTATAACATCATCTTTACATGTTAGCTTAATATTATTACTTTTTACACATTCAATTCCAAGTTCTTTATTTTCATTACAAACACTTTCTTTCATTTTATTATTATATATAATGAAACCAAGCTTTATACTGGTTTCTAAACCTAAAATTGGTCTAACATTTTCTTTAATTACTATGAACAATGCATTTTCACTGCAATTGTCTGAATTGCTGATCATTAATTGGCTTTGTCCAATAGGTTTTATTTGTGTGCCCCCAAAAACTTCTAAAACTACTTTTGTCTCAGACAGTTTACTGTTATCATCATTGACAATTTTCCTAAAATCTCTAAGTGACAAAACATTTACTTGTGCACCGCTGTCAATCTTAAAGTTGACCTTTTTATTGTTCATTTTTAATACTTCTGTCCACTCCTTTTTTAAATTATTAATTGAGTTGCAATACTTAACAATGGTATCAACTATTAAATTATCTCCACTACTGTTACTTTCTGACCCTATCTGTCCAACATCATTAACTTTTTTATTGAAACGACAGCCACTAGCAAAATGGTTTGGTTTATTACAATTCAAGCACATCTTACCAAAAGCAGGGCAATTCCTAGGACCATGTTCTGTATTACACTTTTTACACCTAAAAAAATTATTATTAAAATTACTGTTTAAATTACTATTATTATTATTAGAATACTTAGCTCTATAATATTGGCCAGAGGTCAACTGCTGCTTTTTCCTTTCTTGAGAGACAACAGCATTCACTAACTCAGTTGTGGATGATGAGCTGATTTTCTTGACTTGATGTTTAGAAATCTCCGCAGACCTACAGATATCAACTGCCAAATCTAGTTTTAAATCCTTCGTTGCCAGAAGCTTTTGCTGCACATGGTGATCTCTTATTCCTATGACAATCTTATCTCGCAACATTCTGTCTTTTAATTCACCGTAATCACAATATGCTACCAGTTTTCTTAGCTCTGTGTAAAAATTGTCAAAACTTTCACCATCTTCTTGGTTTCTGCGACTAAAGTTGAAAGAATTAATTACTTCATTCTGCTTTGGTATGAAGTGGTCTTCGAAAGTCTTGACTACTTCTTCATATTTAGTGACATCGGTTTTCTTCAATACGTTATAGTACAAGTCTTGCGCTTGCTGACCAGCAGCGTTCAACAAAATTGCCGCTTTTCTATTTTCAGATACATTATTGAGACCAGCCGCTATATAGGAGATATATATTAAATGACTGTTTAAACCTTGTCCACTGAGGCTTCAAATCGTCCGTGCTATCCAATCTTAACGGAGGAGGCGGGCGAAATTCAATTGTCGAGTCCATTTTTAGGCTTCGGTTTCTCACACTCAGGCGGGAACTTTTTCAATGGTATTGGTTCTTCACCGACTGCGCCATGTATTATCGTGGCGACTGGTCTTCTTAATATTATTAATAAAAGATGGTATTGGGGAACACAGTTTATTTTATCTTCATAAATACCAAACATTCGACTCCGCGTCAAGCCGTGTCAAGCCAGAGGGAGACGCCAAGCAAAGCGCGGGAAAGCATCTGTCACTTTAGTGACGTTCCACTACACGTATAGGACTTCATGTCGGTGAAGTCGTGCATAGTTCGGTTCTTTTCGGTATTGCTCGGGTTACATCGGGCGCCGCGTCGCATCGCCTGTGCTATACAAAAATAAATAAATATCCTGGGACATTCTTCACATTTTTTTTTTCAGGTTTTCAATTGCAAAAAGATTTTTCCAAATCCGACTGGTAGATCCAGAGATTAGCGCGTTCATACAAACAAACAAAAACACTTCAGTTTCATTATAGTTTAGATAGATCGATATATAGATTATTATTAGTATAGATAAATTATAGATAGGTTTATGTTGGCAGTTCTTGACAATTTTGCATCAATCTGTATTGTATCATTGAGACAATCATTTAAGAAGCTGTCCTTAGTTTCTCACAAGTTCTGGGATAAAAATACCTACCTTCTTATCTCACGGGGCTACCTCTCTGCCAATTTTCATTACACACTGTTTGAACGTTTAGAAAGAAAGAAGAAAGAAAAACTTTTATCTCCTGCATTGCATGCAATTCGAAACTTATAAAAAAAATATCAAACATAAAAATTCAATATACCTACAAAAATAAAAAATAATAAGAAGGCTGTATGGCTCTGAACCTTTGACTGTTTTTTTTTTACCGTAACAAAAACTTATGTATGACTAATCATGGATTGTAATTTTTGACAAGTATTTAGACGTGAAAACTGAACTCCACATGCATAATATATTTATGTAGTATTCAATCGTCACAGAACTACTTATACCTGTCCCTGGATATTAAATAGCCTAAAACCTTCATCTAGGAACCTGAACCTAAGAGGATACCTATCTTTGAAAAGCGCTTCATAATCGGTACTGTGGTTCTCAAGGTATGAGAATACTAACGGACAAATTGACCTACATATTATTTGGTTGGTTAAATTGAGTACGGGGTGTTCATGAACTCTAATGCGGGTGAAACCGCTGGGCGAAAGCTAGTAATTACATAAATCGTGCACGGCTGTGGTGTAGGTAGGTGCGGTCGTTGGTGCCGAATAGCAAGGCTCAAAGGCTCATCAACAACTCGCACAAACTTCCCGCTGCGGCAACTTTATAGCACAAGAAGGCTTCTTGCTTGGTGGCCGACACATTGTATGCACAACCTAGCCACAGTAATGGTGCCGATTCTGTTGTTTACGAACTTAACTAATATTAGACAAGTCACCTCTCTTTCATTTTAACCTTATTGAAATAAGATAGAACATTTTCAATGCTGTCAGTTTAATCCATGCCGTCGTAATGTACGGGCAAATAGTCGTGACTTTGGTCGTGACCAATAAAGATCGCGCTTAAATTCACGTTGAAATGTGTGATCGGATTAAACTGACAGGACTAAAATATCTTGCATCCCTTTCTTATATTTACTATTAGAAAGAGATATAGTGAGATTAAATTTATTTTAGTTCGTAAACAACAGAATCGGCACCAATGTACCTGCTTCGTAACACTTGTTCATAATCTCTATGATGTTTTCACATGTGATTTAATGAAAAAAAAACGGAATACAGTGGTGGTAAGTGCTGCCTTTCAAGTGCAGCTGCACTAGAGAGACAGTTCCATTCCAGGCTTTGTGTGCTTCATCACTGACCACGGTGAGATTGTGGTTAAACACACACATAAATAGTAAAAAAAAGTACATAAAGCTTCTCGGTAGTATTTATTAATTTGAATACCTACAAATTTCTAATGTTAATTACTAAAATAAAGCTATATTGAAATTGGTGATTAATTATGAAACATATTTCAAAGTCCATTAACCATCAGTTCTATTTAAATTAACTTAACAATTCACTATTAATTACCGACCATTATTGTAGGCAATAGTTCGTTCAGAAAATGACTCTGTTCAAGCTAATACATTTAAAAAAGGCAATATTTTTGCGAAACTTCCAAAAAGCAATTTACTCTATGATATCGATATCTGGGAACTTTCATAACTTGGAGGCGAAATGGCGCGAGTGGCGCCGCGGGGCGACCGTCTCTTCAAACAGATAAAGTTGAAAATGATACAAGTTTTTCCTCTACACGTTTTATTTAGATGCCGTATAAATCAAATAGCCGCGAGATATGGCTTCAGTCATTTTATTAAGCTTACTGCAAGCGTAAGCATTGAGATCTCTCCTAGACGTATATAGGCAGTTTTTCCTCTATTTTGCTTCACCTTATAATATCGTTGAATAAAAGTCTGAAAACTGTTTATATAGACTTTGGCAGTCGAAGACGTTTAACAGGATGGTTAGATTTAAACAGAATATAACACGGTTAGCATAAAAATATATTCTCAACAATTTAAATGTTTTGATAATTTTAATTTGAATAAGAAAAAATACTCGTAATAGATAGGTCAAAAAATATGTAACATAAAAATATGAGTTTTTAGCTGGTTTTATTCAACTGCCTTCCGAACCCATGGCTACTTTAGTGATTAATTTCGATCTTCCTAGAGCTAGAGCCACAGAGTACTATATCTTCAGAGACATAATATCATATTCAAATAAAAAAAAAAAGTATCAATAGGGGATCGGACAGGTATCACAAAAAAATCTTAATTGTAGCTAGAAATAATGTTTTTGTAAAATAATAATATTTCATATTTTTAAATCAACAAATAAAATTAATAAGTTGCAATATTATTTAACAGTTGACCACCTTGAACGAAACACCAATCACAACGCGTCACGTCATACGTTTGGATACAAACTCAAAAATCTCATCAATTTTGTGAATTTGTATGTGATTCTTACCGTTTTCTACGATTATTTCCATTTTTTCTAATTATTTTGAAACTGTATGCGTTGTGGAATATGTAATTTAAGCATATTTAAAGCCTTTATTTAAATAAAATATTATTTTATAGGGTATTAAATAACCATTCTAATTACTTTCAAACACTTTGTGAAAAGTTGTCCGATCCCCTATTATCCCTACGGCAATATATAGCTTCGTCTTTGAATATGTTTGGTTAAGGCAAAACAATGAATAGGTATATAAATAGAACAAGTGTTGCGATACCTTTATATAACATTAGTATCGATAGGGAAGCCCACACGAGCGCGAGGCCTCGGACAGGAATACGCAAATACTTTGCGAATACGATATAAAAATGGCATGACGCAATAAAAAGTAAAGGGCGATAAAAATAAAAGGTAAAATTCTCCCCGTTCCCACCACACACACACAAACATGGTTCGTATGCGGAAAACTGTTCGGGCGCTTATGACCCCACTTTATGTGACTATTTACGCATTTATGTTTACAACTGTACATAATATTAGAACTACAATAAAATTGTACTTAAGTACTACGGGATGGGTTTTAGCTAAGCTATGATGATATTTTATTGTAGAAACAGATACTATAGAGAACAACTACTGTCCTATTTCTAATAGTATAAATGTGAAAGTTATTTTTAATGAATGAATTTTAAAAGAATACCTCACTACTACGCTCGGGATTCTATTCTAGAATCCTTCGCTGCTCTCGGGATCCAACTTAGTATCTCGAATTAAATTCCCTTTTTTCACTTGTTGTATAATCTACTATTGCATGATATTTTGTGACGTCATAGTACTGTTAACTCCAGCGTTGCCAGAAGGGTACGAAATTTATACGAATACTTTATTGTCATATTCGTACCATCGTATTTTTGATCTTAGTTTTATTTAGACTTAGTCTTATTTAAAAAAAAAATTAAGTAATACAATAATATTTTTTTTGTAATTTATTTTTGACGAGCCTAATACAGACAGAGTAAGAGATTATTAATTCACTCTCTCCTCTTACAACCCCATTAGACCCTTCAAAGGATCTATATCAATAAAAGGGATCATCGTTTGTCCATCACACAGTTTCGAGATAGCTTGGTGAACTTCGCAGTTGTGCGAAATAAAAAAAAACGGTGTAATGTGGCGGCCCCGGGCATACGCTTATCGGGCGGCCCCGTTACCCAGCCCGGTTTATGCACTCATAAACATCGCTCTTGGTAATAATAAAAATAACTATGTGGTACAAGCTATATACTGTTAGAGGAGATAGGATGTATGACAGTTTGATTAGGAACGAGCGTTTTTTAAATGTGATAATTGAATAAACACGTTAAGTCTAAAAGCCCAGGTTTTAAATTCAATTGTTTCAAACTTGACTTGGTTTTGTTTGACGATTATGACGTCGCCGCGTCGTGCAGTACTGTCGATGTTGTAATGTCGAATATAAAAAAATCCCTGTTTATAATGCTTTACGATCAATACCAGCGCTTGGACTAAAGTGCTAATATGAATAATATCAAGTTTAGTACAAACTAATATGAAAATAAACCATTTTTTTAATTCATTCCGCCATTATGGCGTGATCAAATATGATCACAGTAAGACACTTTTCTAAAATTAAACAAAAAATACGCTTTCACGTTCTACGCAAACCCAAACAGAAAGAAACAGAATTAAAACACTCTTTATGCTAATAATCTATGTAATGAGCGTTCGCTCTTCCCTCAGACCACACAACAATAAAGCCTGGACCTCACTGTCGACATTATTTTTAAAGCTCACAGCGCGTTTGTCGTTTATTATTGGACGGCTATATACTCTAAATTGCTCTTATGTATTCCACTTTATAATTGATGGCACATTCGGCATTTTCGGCTATTGGCATAAAACTGTCTGTAGCCGTGTAGGTACGGCTGCTCTTATAAAAGTGTAATTTACATAATGGTCCTGCGTCAGCCTTTTTGCTACTTTATGTCATGTAAAAGTCTATAAGCGTGCGCAGTTACTTTATATTCCAATTTGTTGTATCAGTACATTACTTCTTGTTGTTGAATTTTTACTTATAATGCCATAAACAATAATACGCTCAAAGCAGCTTGACTAAGGATGTATCAACTTTTCTACGACGTATTTATAGGGCTGTGTTTGACAATCTCACCGTGGTCAGTGATGATGTAGCCGATGGTGGTAAGCACACGTAGTCTAGAAAGAAAATGGCTCTCAATTGCAGCTATCGGAAAACACCAGATTTTAAACTTGACAGATTAAAGAGCAACAGAAGCATGACTAGCATTTTTGTGCAAACGTTTTCAATCGCCATAAAATTCCCGCTACATTTCGTTAAGTCGTCACCTAATTCCGGCAAAAAGCAAAGGTTATTACATTGACGACCCCGCGTTAAATATGATAAAGAAACAGTGACCCCCACTAAAGCCGGGGATAATCTACCGACAAACGCCTAATTGCCGGATCGGTTTGGACGGTTGCCGGTGACGTCACGGGGGGTTTGCCTTGCTGCCCCCGGCAACGGCACGTGAACGAGATGCCTTATAATTAACACAATTCGCTTGCTTCCCACGAAACAAAAACAATGAAAACTTTGGTGTGTTTTTAACAAATTGAGTTAGTGGGTAGGTGTTTTCGTATGAATTATTTACTATTGTGACCGCCAGATTGATTCTCGCGTTCGTCTTTAGGATTTGTTTTAAAAAAAAAACTATTTGAAATAGGTATATAAAATTAGCTTTCGCTCCCTTGGGTTTTTAATATTTTTTTCTCAGATCATTTTTGTACATACCTATTAAACAAATAACTAATATCCCAGGTTTGTCTAGCGATTGAAAAATCAGAATATGGACAACATTTTGTCTGCAAAATTTCATGTTTCCAATTCCTGCGGTTCGAGCTGTGCGTTGCAAAACTTGCAATGCCAGTCAGGGAGTCAGTTTCTCCATTATAACCTTAAACATAATAATAAATAAATTAAGTGTGCGCAGGAATAATTCGATCTAATTCCGTCAGACCGCAAGGCGCCAGGAGAATTCCCACCCTTACGTTGTCGACATCTCGTAAATGTAGACACGTTTTGCTTCAACCTTTGTCATGTGAACAGCAAAGGAGTGAAATTGTATTCCAGTCTGTGTTTCTTGACACTTTCAAGAGTATATTATTATAAGAATTTTCTGGGTAAGCGTGTAACATGTTCGGTATCGCTCGACCCATAGCAAGTCTGAAGCCAAACGCAAGCTCATTTATTTAAAAAAAAGATAAGAATCCATTGTTTCCTCTAAACTTTCTTCTTTAAATCTCAAATATACATTATTATCTAAATAACAAATTGTATGTTCAAAGAAATTTGTATTTATTTTTCTATGTATAGGCCTGTGTTTGACCACAATCTCACCGTGATCAGTGATGATGTGGCCGATGATGGAAAGCACACAAAGCCTAGAAAGGAACTGGCTCTCAAGTGCAGCTGTCGGAACACACCGAAAGGTGCTTGGCGACAGAATAAGTATCAAATGGATCATGGACTTAAGAGCTTTAATCACATTTGACCATCGCGTCGCTACATGTTACATGTTCCTATTGAACAGTAAGTTGCTAATTGAATTTATCCCCTAAACATTTTACATTTGGGTTAATTGTTTAATGGTATCAAATTTTAGAAGCGCTTTGAAACTAATTTCTATTATCATCACCGCGACCACGCACCGCACTGAAGAGCTACACAGAACTTTGTTATCCCCTAGCTTCGTTTCGAGAGCTGGATTTTAGGATCTGTTATTTATTACTACTATAATTTCAGATTATAAATGTGATTCGTTATCTTCCTCCAGGCTAGGGTCGGACAAATTGAGCCACCATGTACGTGATATAACTAGACTAGCCTAGTAACTAATTAAGCTGACTCCCGATTAATAGCGGTGTGCCTATTCGGATCTAGATAAGCCTTAAGCACTGAACTAATTACGGGTAGTACCTAGCGTCATCAGGGAGAGTGGACCTATCCTATGTTTACTGCCTTTTGTGGTTTAGAACCATCATTTACTATTTACCAATCGGTCCTACTAGGAAATTAGGAATGCAATGTTGCTGATGCTAAGCATCTGAAAAAGTTCCCAACTTCCCAACATATTTATTTATTTATTTACCTATCTATGCTTGCTTTCAGCGTGACCATTCGTTCCAATTTCAAAACATAAATTTCAATCTTCATTCATTTTAAAAGCTCCCTTAATTTGTCACAGTAATTTATTCCAAATGATTTCTCGGAGATTCTAGTCAGCATCCACCATAAAGTGCCAAGAATTCGACCTAGTTATAAACAAATGGGCACCCCAAATACCCGTTTGGAATTTAAACAACAAAATTTACATTAACAAATGGCAAGCAAACAAAATGGCGACTACCACCAATGAAGTAGCGGGAATTTCTTCAAGTTTAATTGCTCACAGGGGCCTTAATTACGCCGGTAACTTTGATAAAAATATTATCGTGAATAGTTAAAATGGCGCTTCGTTAGTTCACGTTTTCACGAGTTGGAATTTGAAATGTTATTACACAAATGATTCCGTTAACAAGCGTCGCGACTCGGAAGATGGGGCTGGATTTTTCCTTCAGCCTCACTCGGGGGCGAATTTGATTATTATTAAAATCTGAGACGATGTTTTGCCGTCCTGGTTTGCGCATTTCTGGTAAACATGATAATAATAGACAAATCTCAAGTTTAACCTTTAAATAACCGTAAATTTTATATAATTTATAGCCGATTTCATCCATCATTACAATATTTGGTAACACGATCCACGTTTACCGTAACATGATCCGTAATAAATCTCATCGGCGATAAAATAGGCTGAAGATTTCAGCACCATTGTCCCTGAATACATAATAGTACCCATCGCTAAAGGATGTGTTTTCTGCATTTGGTACAAATGTCACGATGATGTATGTCTATTGTCTAGTACATAATAAAATCTCCAAAAGTACAGTTTGTGTGCGTGTGACCTGATGACCCGGCACGTCCCATGGAGACCTGGGGATAAACGATTGTGCAATTCTGACGAATGGCAAAGGTGACCCGCGATGTATAGGAGCCAACTTGCATTTCCAACGTATTGTGGGATCGTGTATTCTCGTCAAGTACAAATAAACCTTCTGGGTTATCTAAATAATTGTAAAAATCGGATTAAAATCGATATTTAAATACCGATTATATTTTATACTATTAAGAAATAACGACTTCTAAATGAATTCAAATACATAAATCTGCTTCAGATTATATTATATTTTTGCTCTTCGAGGTAGTGTTCCGTTTGCAAATATTTTTTATCTACTCTCATATCGTAAAGTTCTAATTATGAAATCAAAAACAGTACTTTAATGACCCACTTTATGCAAACCCGTGTATAATGAAATTAAAAAATTATATTATAGTGCAGTTTTCTTCCCAAGATAATGCTATACAATAACTTTTTTTCATTAAAGTACAAGTATTTGGACATGTCTGGCTACTTATAATGTTTTTTGGGTTTTAATACTTCAATTACTGTCAGTCAACTTGTCAAACGAAATAATAATAGTAGTTTATGATACTGTTGCATAATAGGGGTTATTAAATACGAGTGTGAGTTTAAGTACCGAGCCGTAGGCGAGGTTCTTATTAGTATCACACGAGTTTTTAATACCTAATTATGTGCAGTATCATACAGTACTTTATCTAAACTCATATAAATAATGTAATTTAAAAAAAATTAAAAATCGATAGTATAACAAACTTTTCACACCAAAAAAAAAAAATGCTATTTTTGTGTGACATTTTTGGTCAAAATGATATATATAGTCCAAAACAATAAAATAAACAGATACAGTAATCATATACCTAATCAAATCCGTGTTGCCAACTCCCAAAAATTCTTACCTCTAAAGTTCAAGTCAAAAATTTGTCATCGTCAAATTGAATTGATACTGATTGATTATACTATTGATAGGTCCAAAGTGTACTTTAATAGAAAAAAAGTTATTTTATAGCATTATCTTGGGAACACAACTGTACTATAATGAATCATTATACACGGGTGTGCCTAAAGTGGGTCATTAAAGTACTGATTTTGATTTCATAATAAGAACATTACGATATGAGAGTAAATAAAGAAAAAAACATTATAAGTGGCCAGACATCAGGACTAAACAATTATAATTTTAGATGCAAATTTACTTTGTCTGTGGTCGCGTATGCGGTAGAGATCTCAACATTCCCCACACGGATTTGGGCGCCATGATGATTAATGTTTATTTTATTGATTTTTTTGCATACATATTTTATTTTGGCCAAAAATGATAGAAAAATAGCAGTGATACTAAGGTGAAATAAACTTGGATCTGAAATTGTGGAGGCGGCAATGGAAATGACGAATAATAAATATATGAAAAAATATTATCCTATTTTTATTTTAAATTACATTATTAGATGAGTTTAGATAAAGTACTGTATGATACTGCACATAATTAGATATTAAAAACTCGTGTGATACTATTAAGAACCTACTCTAAACTCACACTCGTGTTTTAATAACCCCTATTATGCAACAGTATCATAAACTACTAATTTTAAACAGTGTTTTGTTTTGCTTATCTAAGTTTAAGCGCAATAAAAATACCTTTTATTATAACATTTTTGCACGTACAGCATACAATAATGTATGTAAATAATATTATGAAAGCGAGCGGTCATATAATAGCTTGACCGTGTCGCGCATGTATGAATATTATGACAAGTGGCTGATTTGCTACCGGCAATTGTTTCATAGGCCCGAAGCTCTCTTTCTACATCCTACAGGGGTATTTATTAATGATTAGCTTTCCGCCCCCCGTTTTCACCCGCGATCCCCAATATTACGGGGAATTACGCATTGAATTTTCAAAAATTTCTTAGCGGATATCTGTGTGCCTTTCAGCCCGATCCGTCCAGTAGTTTGTGCGTTGATAGATGAGTCAGTCAGTTAGTCAATCTGTTAACAAAAAAATATGAAGCAACAGTAGGAAACAGCCCTGATGGTAAGTGGTTATTATAGCCTATCTAGATACGGAAGTGATATTTTGCTTTTCATCTTTGCTAACAGCTCTGTTCAACCTATAAAATATATTTGACATATATATTTTTTTCTTTGAACAATTTCAAAAGCAAATGCTTCCCGCTAATCAACAAAGGTTTTCATATTCAAAGAATTTCGTTCTATGTAATTTCGCGGAAACGTAGATGAGTAGGAGCCGGGCTCCCCGTCTATTATTTATACGACGTGTGTTAAAAAACGCGCAGTTTTCCTTGAGTTCACATTGTAACGGGCGGTTATATATGGCAGCGGTTACTCCGGCAGGCCGGGGCTGTCGACACACGCTGTATTTATTAGTACCACCCACGGAAATGCTCGCATAATTTTCTTTTTCCTTTTGATAATGCATGGCATATAGTATAGCCCGTACCCGGCGTGTTGTGAGTTGCTCTGAGCATGCTTGCCTCGCTGAAAGGATCTGCATTCATTTACTTGATGTTTACTTTTTACAAGTTACTTTTTATGAGCTTATTTCTATTTGCTATGAATGAGTGAAAGAGCCCACATTTATTTACTGTGACGGGTCAGACGGGCTGGTTGGTAAGAAAACTGTCACGCCGCAGGTTGTGAGTTCGATTCCCATCCAGGACAGATATTTGTGTACTTGAATATGTCTGCTTGTCCAGAGTCTAGGTGTATATATTATTAAAAAGATAATAAGTATATTGGTTGAAATTCATAGTAACACTGCTTAGTTTGGGATCAGATGGTTGTGTGTGAGAAGAATGTTCCGGGAGATTATTATTATTAGTAGTAGAACCCTTAGAATTCATAGATAATAAACCTATCTAGATAGAGTTCATGCATCTAAGCGCCAAAAAAATATCGACCAATTATTGGCTGATAAACTTGATCCGCGCGCTCAGTGGTGACACTGTCATTGCGCTATAAACACGTATTCTGTCAAATTCTGTGCCGAGGGGAAAAATGTTCAAGAACTGGTATCACTCAGCTCAGCATGCCTGAATGACGCAGGCTAGACAAATCTAGCCTGTTTTTTTGTTGCGATTGCAGCGCAACACTATCAAGACAGGTTTACTATCTAAGGTAAAACTTTATTTTTCGAGATTAACTTAGGCTATCTTGAGAATTCGAGTAAACCTGTGGAGCGAAACCAGTACCTAGTAATAGGTACTTAACAAATTTTATTGTATTTATTTACAAATACATACTGTAAGTTTCTTGTATACCAGTTGACTTCTGGTTCGGGAAATGTTTCCGTTAAAAGTGTTGGCAACTTTACCAGTTTAGTTTGTTTAGGATTTTAGAATGGGAGTTATTTGTTTGAACTTTGTATTTGTTTTGATATGTGTTTACAAACATTAAGCGGTTGGTTAAAGTTAAACAAGATGTGCCTTTCCTGTGATTGCTAGGTTACGTCTACGTAAACAAAGAACAATATTCAGTTACTAGTTTCTGCCTTTCCTTTCGGTTTTCTCTCACAAAGCGATCCAAGTTAAGAGAAAGTTAAATTATTTTTTATGGAATGAGTTTCACGCTTACTCAGAAAAGATCACAGATTTTTTTTTTAATCCTAAGTACCTACGATCTATACGAGTAGGTATATCCAATGAGTGAACTGCAAATCCATATAAATATTTAATATGAACTTTCTCATTTTAAAATTTTAATCGTAGTAATTAATTGGTTTGCATTTACCAACTTTTCCTTTTAACTGAATTAAAAAAAAAGGTTTTCAGTTCGATTGTTTTTATTACTTTCATGTTTGTTCACGCATAACTTTTTTGTTTATTGAACCGACATTAATTATTATTTTTGCTACCTAACCAACCTTACCAAAGTTCAGTATAGCTCCAAAGTGGTCCCGTTTTAAATTTATTGTCTTTGAAGGAGGTTTTATTATTTTTGGTCCTAGATTTCCTAACCTAAAAAATCTGCTGTAATTGATATTTTCAATCAAATACGAGTTACACTTTCGCCGACTTCAAAACAGCGTCAGATTATAATTTCTCGGTACATACTTATTTTATACTTTTTAGTGGTGGTTTTGAAGGTGGTTCTCTATTTTTGTTGAAAGTAATTTATCACCATGTATAGATCAAAATTATTTTACAGTCATCCCTAGTGGTCTTGCGTGCCTCATCTGACATGTGTACTCGTGTCAAGCCATTCTCGACATATCCTAATTTTTCGGAGCGCTTATCTTTACGATGTCGTGTCGTGACCCTAGCCCTTATTATGCAAATGTCCATTCTATTTGTATGCTCATAATTTTATTTAATAAAACTCCGTGCGTCCACCTGAATTCTTATTACATTGTTAGTATAAGGTAGACCGGGCCTTGTTAAATGAAACTTATAAATTACATCTAGCACGCATTTAGGAATATTTATTATTTGATATATTATGTTATTTATTTAAGGTTGGTAAACTGTTTTTTTTTAATTAGCTTGGAATTTAGATATCAAATTGATATTAAAAATATTTATAAAAATATGGACAGAGTCTGCCTTATACGAAAGTAACTTAGATAATCAACCTATCTAGATAGAGTGTTGCGCTACAATCGCAACAAAAAAATAGGCCAGATTTGTCTACTGTTTGACAAGCGCGCTGCGTCACGCAAGCTGAGTGATACCAGTTCTTGAATATTTCCCATAAAAGTAAGGCAAAAATATATTCTGAAGCATATTCGGCACAGAATTTGACCGAATACGTGTTTATAGCACAATGACAGTGTCACCACTGAGCGGGCGGGATAAACTTATCATGCAGCCAATTGAGAACCTCCTCCTTTTTTTTAAGGAGGTTAAAAATGTTCCCTCCAATTATTTTATAAAAACATTAGCCATCATTTACATTCTTAAAATTAAACTTTCGATCACCTCACAAAACTCAGGAAATTATATTTTATCTTTCCCTGTTCAGTTCCCGAGGTTAATTTAGTGGTTTGATAAATGTCGCGTCGGTTGGCTCGAATGGGATCAGCCGCGATGAGTGCTGAGAGGCCTCGCCGTCGATTTATGGCCTCCGAGGCCTGCTTGCGATTCAGCGGGCATGTGGACCGCTTGAGTGCCTCGATATGGATGTAGGCCTACTGCTCGACGTTATAAGTGAGGTTACTTAGGATTTTGTGGTGTGAAAATTGTAGCTGTAGTGGACGATCTTGAAAAGTTAAATTTCGTTCGAAAATATGACTAGCTATATTAATGTAATAAATAATATACGGTTTATGTCATTTAATAAAAATAACTAAGCTTTTTTTTTTCAAAAAGTAAGAAAACGATTCCCTTTCTATTAGATCTCAGAATGTCAGAATGTTCATATTTTCATTTGAATGGACCAAATAAGGAAAAAAAATTTGTTTTAAAAAAGGGAATATTCACGATATTTTTCTGGCGTTACTCTAATTTAACATATATTTTTTACAAATCTCTTGCAACAAAGAATGCAAAGACGATATACGCATACGAATGATACGACGATAGATGAGATATTATTATCTCATCTATCGTCGCCTTAAACGAGTTTTAATTACATTTATGAATAATTTTCATAGTCACTACCATAGACAGACCTAAGTACATTATGATATTCATCCATAATTCTTGAATTATAGGATCGTTTCGACCTTACCCAGGTGAAACGTCCCTAACACAGAGCGTCCACGCGAGGCTGATGGCACCCATTATTACCGCAATTAATAAAGTCAAATCTGACGCGGCGTCCATTCCAGACATTGTATTGCCCCTTGTATCCATTTACAAGATAATCACCTTCATTAAGCACCTGTTCCACTGCGAGAAGCGAGTAGACTAGCATGCGTTGGCGAACAACGAGCAGAGAGTGTTTTGCCTGAGTGAACGTCACTGAGCGACCTTTTATTTTAATTGCTGCGAGAGACTAGTGGAGAGAAAATTCTCGCTGGCATTGTAGCAGTGTGGACAGTCAGCAATCGACTAATATATTAGTTGGGTTCCGGAACCCTAAAAAGAGTAAAACCTCTTCAAAGACAATAAAATTAATATGGGACCTTAGAGCTATACTGAACCCAACGCAAAAAATAATTATTAAAATCGGTTCATTAGCAAAAAGTTATGTGTGAATAAAAAAAAACATACAATCGAAATCAGAACCTCCTGCTTTTCTTTAAAGTCTGTTAAAAATAGACATTAGCTACTTTTTCGTTTACTCGTCGGTGGTAGGACAGGTACCTAACTTAGCACGAAGAGCTAGCTACATATACCTATAGTAGAGGGTGGGGCGCGCCTGTCATTTGTTTAACATGACAAAACTCGCACCAGACAATTTTTTTCATATGAATAACATTTCTGTAATGTCCTTTGTTACTTTTGTCGCTTTGAATGTTATTGTGAGGTAATGATGTGACTTTATATTACGCCGAGAGAAGTACATACATACCTACATCTTCTACCTATTTGATCTGTAATGTCCATATACGTTCCTATATCTATCTATACTAACAGTAAAGCTGAAGAGTTTGTTTGAACGCGCTAATCTCCGGAGTTACGACGTTTTGTTCACGAGCTGAATAAAACTCAAATTATAACGTGTAATGTAATTATAATAACTAGCTGTTCCCCGCGGTTTCACTCGCGTGCCCAGGATGAAAAGTCGCCTTTAACCTGCGGGGGTAATGTAGCTTACTATTAGTGATTTTTTTTTTTAAACGGACCCGCGTTATAATTTGAGTTTTATTCAGCTCATGAACAAAAAAAGAACTTAGTGCAGTTCACTAAAATAATAATACTCGTTGAAAATATTTCATATTTTCATGAGAACTGACTAGAATGTAAATAGTAAATTAGGTATACGTATCTTACGCGCAAAGCATACGTAATTAAATTCTTTTTCAGTTTATTTGAAGTGTTACATTTAAGTTTAGTGAAAAAAACGTGTATGAGTTTGACATTTTGGATTCGCAAGCACCTCACTATAATAATTAATTATTCCTAGAATTACTGTTGAATATTTAATAACCATTTTGAATAATTATAGCTTTCATGTAGACATTATAATGTTACTAGATACCTATAATTTATAGTTACAAAATTACCCATAAAGTTTCAAAACCGAAATAATATTTACGTTGGAACTTGGTGCAGGTGACAGCAGCCAGAGAAATATGAAAATAATGTTTTTTTTCCATTTCTTTTATTTTTTTCTTTATTTCATATGTAATTACAATAAGGTTTATCTGAATCTAATATACTGACTGAATCATAGATTAAACCGATGATAAGCTACTATCACCCGCACCAAACTAGGTAAGTACAACATAAATATAGTGTATTTATGTCTACAATAAAAAGGACAATAAGATGGACAATGCAATTCTCTTATAAACTTACAAAAAAAAAACAAATCTTCGTTTCTTTTCAAAAAACAAGTAAATGATTGATTATGCTTCCACACAAACGCTCTCATTAACCCATATGAGTAGCGACCCTACATATAGCCGCTCGGGTATTTAAACACCCGGCAGTGATCAGAGATGCGTACAGTCCACAAATAGCGTAGCCGTTTCATTAAGAGCGCTCCAGAA
Organism: Tethea ocularis; assembly: GCA_963555595.1. NCBI lineage: Eukaryota > Metazoa > Arthropoda > Insecta > Lepidoptera > Drepanidae > Tethea > Tethea ocularis. The sequence goes on from OY741958.1 coordinate 14,414,281, forward strand.
TATGTCTCAGGCAAGGTACACCGACCATTGTTCTCGGGGCGGGCCGAATGACTAGGCCAGACGCTACGTTGTCAAGAATAGTCTGTGTTTGGTTTCCACTTTGATAATCTGTACAAATAAATACAATTGAAGTGGCAAAATAAAGTATTTTTATTAAATGCATATTATGAAAGTACAATACCTAGTAAGTACGGCACTTATATTAAAATTTCGTTCATTGAATAGAATGGCTACAAAATAGAACAAAACAAAAATTGAATATTTTGTTTTTTAAACAACTCAGAGAACACAACAAGATACAACTTTCTTTCAAAGCTTAATAGTAGTTTATGATACTGTTGCATAATAGGGGTTATTGAATACGAGTGTGAGTTTAAGTACCGAGCCGTAGGCGAGGTTCTTAATAGTATCACACGAGTTTTTAATACCTAATTATGTGCAGTATCATACAGTACTTTATCTAAACTCATACAAATAATGTAATTTGAAGGTAAAAAAATATAGTTTTTTGCAATTAAAAAAAAAATTGCTATTTTTGTGTGACATTTTTGGTCAAAATTATATATTTAGGCAAAAACAATAAAATAAACGAACACAATAATCATATGCCTAATCAAATCCGTGTTGCCAACTCCCAAAAATTCTTACCTCTAAAGTTCAAGTTAAAAATCCAAAATAAAAAATAAAAAGAAAGTTAAAAAATTGGTCCAAAGTGTACTTTAATAGAAAAAAAGTTATTTTATAGCATTATCTTGGGAACAAAACTGTACTATAATGAATCATTATACACGGGTGTGCCTAAAGTGGGTCATTAAAGTACTGATTTAGTTTCATAATAAGAACATTACGATATGAGAGTAGATAAAAAATATTTTCCTTTCTTAACGGTATGTCTATCTATCCTATAATTGGTTCAGTTGTTCACTTTCGCCGAGAGCAGAGCAAAGTGTTTAGAAAATAAATTGCACACCTTACAATAAATACTGTACAAAACAGTAGGTATTTAACGTCTGGTCGTGTCACCGCGTTGTTGTCGTGTCGGCTGTCGCATGTCACTTGTCGTGCGTCGCCGTCGTCCGTCGTCCGTCGTCGGAGATTGATGCGAGATGCCCGCCTTCACCCGCACGGAGGCGGGCGCGGGCGCGGGCACGCGGGTGCGGGGTGCGGGGTGCGGGGTGGACGCTAATAAATGACGATATTATTTTGCTTAATTACTCTGTTGGTTGTTGGCTTCTGGGGTCATGTGGGTTTCCTGTTACGAGAAGAATAAACAAATGCGAGCACAACTTACTTTTAGATGACACATAAATTCTATGCGAAAAGAAAAATAAAGTTTTATAAGTTTGAAATGAGAAATAATGACGGGTATTTTGCTTTACAATCTTAAAAAGCACATTCATTATCATCATCATCGTATCAGTCGAAAGATGCTGGACAAAGGCCTACCCCAAGGGTCTCCCTCCACGATGGCCGGTCTTACGCTATCGCATCCGATCCTCATAAGATCGCTAGTCTACCTTGTGGGGGGCCCCACGCTTCGTCTTCCGATTTGAAAAGCACATTGGTTACTCAAAACTATAAATATTATTCTGCAAACAATACTCAATCTTCACCAGTAAACAAGTAAGCCGCTCCTAAGAGAGATTACGTTATAAATAGCATCCAAACAATGAGATAGAAAGTTCGTCAAGACGTCTGCAGACCGGCAAGGTGACAGTTAACGAGCACAATGTAGCCCCTCCTCCCCCCCTCACTCCACTGACGTCACCCGCCACCGCGTCCGCGTTCCCAATGTGAAAAATCACACTGAAATCCCTTTTTAGCATTGGCACAGTAGAGTAGGTTTACTGAGAAAATGGGATCATTTTAAGAAGGCTTCACAGTGGGTTGATCCTAATGAAGATGAAGAAAATCTCTATACTCTATGATACATAATAGAATCACAGATTGATAGATTAATAAATTTGATATAAATAAAAAATAGTAAAGATACAGACGTCTGATGATATTCGCCGTCACAAGTAGAAATCTTAGCAAAAGCCATGTTTATTTTATATGAAAAATATTTGAGACTCAATTATCTTGCGCAAATGTAATTTTTATTTCGTTTATTTTTCCCGACAGTTTTCTTTTCACGTATTTCAGCACAATTTCACAATATTTGAGGTATATTCCTTTTAGCCAGTACATTACACGTATTTCTAGGCTCCCGTGACCGTCGCCGTTGTTAAGCAATCTATTACAGGCTTCGGGATACATTTCGAACCCTCATCTGTCTATACGACGGCGGAGTACATTTGTTACGGACGCGACGGCGGAGCTGCCTCGCTGCTCTCGCGTTACTGTGCCACTATCCCGGAATAAATGTGACCTTGACATTTTTATGAAGACAAATCTCCTTATTTTATGTCAGTTTTGTTCGCAACAAAACACTGTGAAAGCTTTTCTGCTTGACACTCAGGCCCACTTGCACGTTCTTGGTCTAACTTAATTAACTCGGAGCTAACTGCTAACACAGGGTTAAATAAATAATTTATCTTGAGCCATCAAAAGTTATGTTTATACCTAGGGTTAATACACAATTGTACTGTAGTGTAAAAAAAAGGTAGACGAATATAGTTTTTATTTATTCATCTGTGGTCAGGCTACAATAGAAAAGATGCCCATAAACATTTTTTCAGCCTCGATGTTCCTAGCAATAATAAAAGAATTTTCAGGTTAGTTAACCCAGTGTTTCTTTTTCGGTGTAAGACACGATGGGAATTAAAATTTTAACTATCTAACGCAGAGTTTACAAACTCTACATTTATTTATTCAACCCGACTGCGCGCAAGTGGGCCTAAGCCGGGTGTCGTAAACGATTTGAATTCAAACAATAGCCAGAGTTTCGGTTTAAATTCTTTTGTTTTTAGGGTTTTATTCTATGAAACTTTTTGTTGTTCAGAAAATGTTTCCTCTATTGTTTACTTAATAGCGATTACTTAGAAGATATCAAAAAACCTACCAGAATTATAGTTTCCCACCACTGCTATTTAGAGTTCGTACATCGCCTTGAATTTCTACCGGGTATAGTGCCCATCTTGTAACTTTTTTTTTTATACACATTTGCATACGACTATCAATTATTTCACAAAAAATACATTGCATTCGTTCGCAATTGTCGTTTTAATAAAAACCCCACTGTAATAACATATATTAGCCAGTCCACTCGTGACCACGATCAATGCAACTTGATCGAAACGTCGAGGTTAGTCAAAATTATATTTTGATAATATTCTATGCGCGAACAGACCCGATCTTGGATATATTACTTATAAACATACATTTTGTATACAATTTCAATGTCTATACGTACACATACATTGGTGTCGATTCTGTTGTTTACGAACTTAACTAATATTAGACAAGTCATCTCTCTTTCAAGTGAACCTTATTGAAAAAAGACAGAACATTTTTAATGCTGTCAGTTTAATCCATGCCGTCGTAATGTACGGGAAAATAGTCGTGACCAATAAAGATCGCGCTTAAATTCACGTTGAAATATGTGATCGGATTAAACTGACAGGACTCAAATATCTTGCATCCCTTTCTTATATTTACTATTAGAAAGAGATATAGTGAGATTAAATTTATTTAGTTCGTAAACAACAGAATCGGCACCATTAAACAACAAAAACTGGTAATACGCGTCACAATGCAGCGTATTATCTTTTGTTGTATTCGTAAGCCGTCTACATGATATGGTTAAGAGCGAGCAATATTCGCGAATTGCCAACCGGCACATATAAGTATGACAGTCGGTAAACGCGCGTGTTAACTCACACGTCGTATACATGTGCTAACGTTAACAATGCTTTTAGAGACACAGTTTTCTAGCCCTTGATGTAAGTCGGCATGATCGCGAAGCTTATAAGTCGCCCATATTTTTATATCATTCCTCGTGATTTCATCTTGGATATGTTCGTCATATGATATTATAGATCGATTTAGTTACTATCTCCAAACATAAGATTCATGAGAATCTAAATTTTCTAGATTAGAAAGAAGTAGGGCTTGAAATTAGTTCTGAGTATCAATAAGCTTGAGAATAGTAACCTAATGGTTTGTGTAACAAAAAATAATCAAAATCGCATTACCTCATAGTAATGTTGATATAAAATAAATTACATTTTCTTTTCTATCATCAAAAATAAAATCTCCTACGGGAATTATATATAGCAAACTATCATCTCAGTTTAATATGAAACGTCACTTGAAGATGTAAGCAAATTATTACGAAATACTCGTGTATCTTGTTAAAAGTCTAAAGACAGCGAAATGAAATAATATCTCTATCTCAAGAATAATATAAAAGAATACAGTGAGCAAGTGTTACATAGAACTGTCTGAAATTCTTCAGTGTGTCTCCATGCATGAATGTAAATCTTTCAGCGGAGCGTTTCATATGCATTCAGTGTGAGGTGACATGCGATGTGCCGTGACTAGACGTCGTGCGCGGCTACCATCAGGTTAAATTGTATCTGTCGTTTGAGAAGCCTTCGCGTATATGATAATAACTTTATTGCACTAACTAACGCTAGCTTTTTTAGGGTTTCTACATTAACCTCGTTTATAGTTCGGTCGTTTGCCATGCTTAGTATGTATATCTTTTATGGCTCTTTGTCGTTGCTTATTTAGATGATGTACTTGTATATTCTACGTTGATAAATTACCGTATTGGTAAATTTTTTTAATATAGCATTTTACGTACTGTTTTATTATATCAGTTGATGCTAGTTAACACAATAAGGTTGACTGCGTCTATAGGCTATGGTAACGATTTCCATCAGGCGGGCTGTATGCTTGTTTGTTATATTAAAAAAAACACAAAGAATAAAAAGTAATGATAAAATATGAATTGAAACGTGAAATATAAAACGTTGATTTCCATTTGGATGTAATATTTTGAGAAATAAATGGCATAAAGTGAAGTACTTACTAGCTATTTTCCCGGTAATACATTGATATTTATTTTCTGTTGTAATATAATCTCTGTGTAGAAAATTTTAATGAAAGATTTCCGGGAATCTGTAATTTTCAGAACAAACATGCTTTTATAATAATATTTTCTTCAATTTAATATGTAATCCTTCGTAGTCGTTTAATTGCTTATTCACTCAGCGTTAGATTACCCATTATTGTATTTTTATGTAGTGCTGGTTTCTATTGAGTTGAAACGGCACCAGAGTGTAGGGAGCCGAAAATTGTTTATGTAATTACGAAATCCAGATTAATAATCAAGGTGTATCGTTATTATAAATTACTGTTGATACATTTTCAAGTTTACGAGCTCCTAGCGGTGGTAGGGGGGGGGGGGGCGAGCGGCTAGAAGCGTGTGGGCGCCCGTCGAATGTGTTCCCAACTTAATTAGCGAAAACTTTATGTTTTTAATAACTTCCCTCCCTTGTTTAATTATTATGCAAATAGAATGGATGAATCGTCACAGTTTAATTGCACATTGTTTGAATTGTAACATAATTTCGATAATGAGTAGTAGGTCTTCCAGTTATAGTGTTTCTGATTTGATTAGGTATCATATTTTAATCTTCACTAATATGATACCTATTAACATTCCGCCGGTCCCGCGCTTTCACCCGTGATCCCATATTTTAAATAATCAAAATCCTGTTAGTGGATGCCAACGTCATATTTAACTGTAAGTTTGCCAAATTTCAGCCCATTCCAACCAGTACTTTGAGCTGTGGGTTGATAAAGAACGTATATTGGAATTATTATTATACTATCATATTATAATATTACGGTTTTATTGTATTTTCGATAATATTAGGGATTCCTACGGAATCTCATCTCAATCACATTTCCAGGTACGTAGGTATCTGGTAAGTGTAAAAATTACCAATAAATTCATGAAAAGCGGATCGCGCGTGAAACTACAATGCGGAAAGTTACTGAGTAAATAATTACTGTCTTCATAACGAACTATACTGGACGTATTTTTTTGCCATCTCTAACGAAAAAAAATAATGTGTCGAGCTTACAGGGTTACAGGTCCTATAATAAAAGTTGTTCATAATGATGAATGCAATGAAGATGGCAAAAGAAATCATCCAGAATTTATACCTAGGTAAGGTATGTCCCTACTCGTATGAGTTCACTAAATAATTTTCAGTGAATCTATCTCTTAAGCAGGGTATTTAGTCTTCATTATGAGCTACCTAATCTTGAAATTTTATTTTGAATTGACTAAACTTATCTCAAAAAATATTTGCATTATAAACGTATACAAAGTCCTTAGCCGAAACTAAGCGCTTGTTTACCACTCACAGTCTCGTTGAACCCATAGTTAGTGCGATGTCCAACATCGTAGAGCACGTAGAGCACTACCCGACATTCGCGATACGCTCCCTGTAACAAGGGGTTAGTATTATTTGTCAGATAAGCAGAACATATTCTCCTGCGGGACCGAGGCTTTATGGAAGGGGACAATTTAATTCGAAGCGACAAATTAGCTTGTAAGTCATTTAGCTGGCAATTGAGACAGTCGCAACGCGCCCTTAGGGGCTGACTTGCTTGTTGACATACTTTGTCGTTTGCGTCTTGTTCGCGGAGTTACGTTAACCATCTCGGATTGAAACATTAATCTTTGATACTTGGATTTAAATATTTAATTAATTCAAAAATGTCTACCTACATACCTACTATGTATTCTAAGTTGTTTCGGATAGCATTTGTACATATCTGTTTCGCCTAAAATTGGGTTATATTAAGTACCAAATTCCAAACAAATCTGTCAAATTAGAAGAAACGAAAGATATCGATGAAATGCCATCCGAAACATATTATGAAGCTGCAAATGTGACAAAATTAACCCTACTGGGGGCCAATTCTGCTAAATTACAACGGTTGACATTCAAATTCGATTCAGTTAAAGTTCATTTCCAATCCAATTCAAATTTTACTAAAAGCGGTATTCCACAAAATAAACGAAACCGAACCACGATTTGGATTATTATGATTAGATTGTAATCGTTGTTGCCCTTGGCAACCGAAACATCGATCGTTCATCGTTGACAGATTTATTAGTGGAATACGAAAACGTGCAAACGTCGTCATTCAGCTGCGATCCAACTGTAATCTAATCAAAATTTATTAGTGGAATTGGCCCCCTGATATATATAATCCATTATGAGAATCGATCAAATATAACTTTGTCTAAACAAATTGTTTGAACTCTAAACAATCAAATACAAATAGAATGTTATATTTTACCGTAATAAATAGTTAATACAAGTCGCGGTGTGTTCCGGCAACTGCATTTGAGAGCAGGCCAACCCCTTCTAGGCTATGCTTAACTCCATTGGCCACGTCATTACTGACCATGATTCAGATTCAGATTCTTTATTTGCAAGAACATGGTTTAAGTACACGATATTATTAATACTGTTTAATGTCCACATATTCTGCCACTGGGTACTACAGTACAGCTACAGTACATACAATTAAAATATAATTAATCATTTACATAATTTGTCAACAGTTCCTATCATAAAATACTACATTATCAGACAATATATACCTAAAAGTAAAAAATAATAATAATTGCACAGCGAATAATTACAATATATTTAAATAAATATGTCCATTACAAATATAATTTGATTTGAATAGCTTAAATTTAATGGATAAAATCACAATCACAATTTCTTATTAATAAATTTCGTCTATTGAATAAAATACACTAGCACCAAGCCTCTCTACAATGGTAAGATTGTGGTCAAACACAGGCCTATACATAGTAAAAAATAACGTACTGTAATTTTTTTATTAAAATGATGTATATAAACAATTATTTAGTGTATTTATTTATTATTGCAATGGTAGGTATGTAGTTTACAAAAGCAATGTAAATATAGTGTCCTATTACCCATGGCCGACGGCCGTCTGTATTGTTGTCACTTTATTTTTCCTTGTTTATTTCTTTTGGTATAGTCGAAACAATAATGTGTATTCAAATAAAGCATTTAATATAAATTCAACCACAAAAACAAAATGACAGCTTTTCTTTTAGTTCTTCAAACGAAATGACAAGAGAAAACGAATAGGTCTCAACGCTACCCAAAATAGTTTACTATTGTTGGGGCCAAGGTGACCCGCCGCCGCGGTGAGGCCTCTACGTGATGTCCTTCACCTTGCCCCATCTTCAGATTGTAATTTTCTTCAGTATTCATCTTATTTTGTCAATTATTTGCTTTCACTACAATAAAGAAGACTTGTCTCAATTTCGATAAATCTAACAAGCCTAATAAGTGTAGTAGTTTATGTGAATAAATTCTAAAAAGTAGGTGCTTGATAGTTGTTAATGTTAAACTAGAGTTAAGTAACGCCAAGTTAACTCCAGTTTTAGACCAAATTAAAGCAGACAAAGACGTGAGCTTAGCTTCTTAATAGTATTATTATTTAATACGTGTTGAATACCACGACGTGCCTTATATGGTTGCAAAATCATTTTCAAACACAATTTTACTACATTATTTAAGCACTTGTTTTGTAACTTGTGCGAGTGCGCAAAATTATGCGTGAATTTGAGCCTTACACCTTTGCAATAAAGTTCGTCCGTTAAATCTATGATTCAGTACCTTGAATAGAGGTATTGCAAATGTGTTACCGACCTATTACAATGCCAAAGGCAACTGACTCTCAAGTGCAATTGCCGGAACATACCGGTAAGTGTTTGGTTACAGATTTTCAACTTGAGTGTGGTAGCCAGCCAGGGTATAAAATACCCTAACACCGTGTTATGGTTTCTTCACGATGTTATTCTTCACCGAAAGCTCAAGCTCATAGTAGGATAAGAACCCAGGACCTTCGTCGCGGCATGCAACGTCATTACCACTGAGCTATCATCGCCTTAAAACCTTATTGCAATGTCATATGGATCATTTTCATTTCAGGCTATTGTCACCCCACTTTTGCGTACATTTTTTTCAACAATCTTTACATGTTAAATAATATACTCGTAAATGTGTCCCAGAATTTAAATTGAACTGGGATTGAAAATAAAATTTGAACAACACGCGACATGGGGATAGTCTGCGCGATAAAATATGCAATAAATTCATTATTATCTCTTCGTAAACGAATTCTTTCCTCATCGAAAATATGTTGTATTTATAATTCATTTTCATATTTGTTTTCAATATTAGGTACTTGGAAGTCTCTAGCATTTGTAGATTTTTTTACTATGGGTCGGTTGCATAAATCGCGGTATACGGTTATAGATAGCTTTAACCGCCGAAAGAAAGCAAACTGGGTTGCTCGAGTCACTTTAACTAAAATTTTAACCGTAACCATAACCGACCGAGGGAGATCGGTCATCGTCAAAGTGACTCTACGGTCAAAGCATGGTAATAGTTAAGTTAACTTTAACTAAAATGTACGAGCAACCGACCCTATGTATAGGCCTGTGTTTGACCACAATCTCACATTGGTCAGTGATGATGTGGCCGATAGTGGTAAGCAGACAAAGCCTAGAAAAGAACTGGCTCTCAAATGCAGCTGTCGGAATATGCCAGAAGGTGCTTGGCAACAGATTTTCAACTTGAGGGTGGTAGCCAGCCAGGCGGGTACTACAAAGTATCCTACCTCGATGCAAAATCATGTGCATTTTAATTATCCATGCTTTTGTCATTAATTAGAATGAGGAATAACAACAAAAAAATCTAATTAGTCCGTCTGTTAGATTATCAAAAAATATTGTATACGTATTTTTTATTTTATCAAATCAATAAGAAATTACAAAGATAAGTCCCATCAAAGTGCAGGATTGGGGCTTGTGGCGTCATCGTACAACTACTTTTTAGTACACTTTTTGCAGACGGGAAAATTTTAACGCACTGTATCTTCGTTATTTTTTGTTTTCGGATCAAAATAAAAAATACGTATCCAATATTTTTTGATAATCTAACTGACGGACTAATTAGATTTTTTTGTTGTTATTCCTCATTTACACTGTTATATTTCACACATACCTATGCCATCACATCTCTATACCTAAAATTCCTTGCAACCATGTTCCAAGTTCAAACTAATATGAAGTTTCCCCGTACCTGTAATAATTATATCAGGTAAGTAGTTCTAATTCCCTCTTACAATGTAAGCCTCCCAAACTGTACAGTAGGTACAAGGCTAGACTCTCAGAGGTGCCTGTAGTTCACCCCGAACTAGCGTAAGCTTGTAACCACAGATATAGATAGACATAGATAACGCAAGTATCATGATGTGTATGAAAATTAAGCGTGTCGTTTTTTGACTGTTTTTTTTTTTTGAAAGTAGCGATGGGTGTGTTCTAAGCTACGGCCTTATTCTTTGGGGAAATTCAATAGATCTGGATAGGGTATTTGTAGTACAGAAAAAATGCATTCGCGTCATGTGCAATGCTCGGTTCGATGACAGCTGTAAACCACTATTTAAAAGGCTAAATATTTTACCCTTGCCATGTATGTATATTAGAGATGTTTGTGTTTTTGTTCGCACTCACCCTGATTTTTGGAAGAAACGTGTAGAAGTTGTACCGAGGCAGACAAGACAGAAGTATGTCAACTTATTGTACCAACCTCCATATCACAAAGATATTTATAAGAATAATATCATGAATATGTCTATTACTGTATTTAATAATTTACCTGATGACATAAAACTATTAAAATTGACTTCCTTTAAATTTAAGTTGACAAAGTGGTTGCTAGAACACAGCTTTTATAGTGTCAAAGAACTTAATGTTTTAATGCAATGTAATAATTTTAATAAAATGAAATAATGTTTGACCTTGTAAATTAGCTTCATAGTCATAGGAAATACAAATATTTTCAAGCCTGCTTTGCAAGCTGAATACTAACTGCTCAATTTAAATCTAAGACCATTTATATATTATCTATGTATTCTGCAAATAAAGATTTATCTTATCTTATCTTCCTATAAACAATCAATTTATTCGATTGTTCAATTTGTTTTAATCATATTGAGCAGATTACTGTACAGATTGAGCGCATTTTATCACCTTAAGATACCTTCGGTTGGAGCGCGAAATTCAAATTTTAACTAACAACTGACATATACGACTATTTCATGAAAATGTTACTAATATACCTTGGAGGAATATGTTGATGTTTTTTTAATTATTAATCAGTAAATATACTACCATTCTTGTGCAAATAACATGTTGATAACATACGACTTATAACTGAGCTACAATTTGCAAAAAACGTGATAAAATTTGAATTTCGCGCTCCAACCGAAGGTATCACCTTAAGCCGGGCTCAAAAGGAGGCGCGCGAAGTAGGTACTCTTGCATCATCTATGTCCATATAGAGCATTTACAAAAACTCATAAACATAGTAATACGTTGCTGTTCAGACAAATCTCATCGTAACATAATACCTGAGGGAAGCGAGCAATGTAATACGGACAAATTGAGTTTAGTAAAGGAGATTTTTTGTTGAAAAAGCGTTATGTATAATACTAATATTTTACTATATTACGAAAATTTTAAAGAAGTTAGGTATGCATATTTGAAGGAATAATTAATGATACTGTAAACATTGTGAGAATTAACTTTGTTTAAAATCACACGGTAGACATTTAGGAATTATATAAATTTTACTAGTATGTTAGACTAATATATGGATGGATACGTTCAATAAGAAATTGCAAAGATAAGTCCCATCAAAGTGCAGGATTGGGGCTCGTGACGTTATTGTACAACTACTTTTTAGTACACTTTTTGCAGACCGGAAAATTTTAACGCACTGTATCTTCGTTATTTTTTGTTTTCGGATCAAAATAAAAAATACGTATCCAATATTTTTTGATAATCTAACTGACGGACTAATTAGATTTTTTTGTTGGTATTCCTCATTGTAAGTTAGGTCACCTAACTAAGGTGCTTCATTGCAAATGTTAGACGCACAGGTCAAACCACTGGACAGATCGGGCTGAAATTTGGCATACAGATAGCTATGACAGGCATATACTGCGGCGGAACACACAGATTTTGTCTCAGCGTTTAACAACGCCACCACGGTAGGTATCACCGAAAAATATTATAAGAAAACATAGCAAATTGAAAACAAAACTAGGAACATAACATATACAATGGCAACTTACATCGATACAAACGTTCCCTGCCAATGATAAATAGAAAAGTGGAAGTAAGACAAATAGACGGGCGGCTCCAAATAATCCGGATCTAACGCAAACAGTCAAACAAAAGTAGAACAAGTGTCGCGCGACAGCAGCGCCGGGTATCGGCGATTGATGGCCGTATTTACTGACATGGAAGCTGGAGATGGCCTAGTATTGCCATGACATCGGAGTGACATTGCCCAAATATGGGTGGTGGTATCCTAATGCTAATATTTATTAATGATACCAAAATCTCCATTTTGGTTAGTTGTACTTACTTTGTTATTGTAGGTATCTGTATTTTAACCACTTTACCCAAAAGTAAGTTTTTATTGATAACTAATGTAGCCAAGAAGCATACAGTCCTCCTGATGGTAAATGGGTACCGCAACGCAAGCTTATATAAAATATCTTCTAGGTACCTATGTATTTCAAAACACTGAAATATTTTTTTTATAATTCAGTAGATATAATGGGGACTGTTTATCAAACAATATTGGATACGTATTTTTTATTTTATTAAATCAATAAAAAAATACAAAGATAAGACGCTTAAAGTAGTGGGGGCTTGTGACGTCACGTCTCTGTAAAAAGTGTACTAAGACGTGACGTCACGCGAAATTTTAACGCATCGTACCTTCGTTATTTTTTGTTTTCGGAACTAAAGAAAAAATATGTATCTCACGAATTTTTTGGTAATGTAACTGACGGATTAATTAGTTTTTTTTTGCCATCATCCCTATATTGAAAGAATCCAATGTTAAAATAAATTCAACGGTAGATAGTGACGGTAAAGATACGTAAAACAGATTCAAACACCACCGACAGAGGGTTAACAAAGAATCGACAAACAGGAATGCACATTCGAAGTTAGCAGCATTATATCAACAAACGAAAATCCCGACAAACCCGTATACGTGCTTTGTGCACCCCGCAGTTCCAACCTCACTATGACACGGTTACCGTGCGTATAATGCAAATAGCAGACGAGTGTGCTCGTGGATATGACAACTTTCATTGCATAAAGCGCTGCCGCTGCGGTTACTTCGCATTCTTCAACCTCAATAAACTAAAGCTAAATTGACATATCCAAGAATTTCGTAGTTCCTAGTCACTGAGATGTACGTACTACGTATAGAGAAGACGCCACATATAACCACTATGTTCCATGCCATGAAAATCACGGCGCTTACGACTTTATGGTCGCGAAATAACTACACCTGCTTACACTGTCTGGTTAGACGACTAATTATTGTTTCAGCGCTGCAGCAAATATTAACAAAATGGAACATGACCATTCCTTAGGATAGCTTCTCTATATGTAGTAATATATCTCAGCGTTCCTAGTATGGAATTTATTTCCTTTTCCATCGTAAAATTTAGGAGTAACAGCGATCATTAACCGGTAGATTCGTTTTGAAACGCAATTAAGAAGTTCACTGTTGGAATTTGTTTCGGATTCTTGACGTCACGAATTAGAGACAGCGCAGATTTCAGTTTTGGCTCGCATCGTATAGCGGTGACCTATTTTCGATGCACCAAATGAATTTCATGAAGTTCTGTGTTTGCTGGAGGAAAATATCGTGGGAGCTGGACGTTTGTGAAGAAAATATGACCCGTTCTGTTTGCGTTTGCTGAACTAGCCACTATTAAAACAGCAATAAAATATAGAAATGCTTATATACCTAGATGTATAGCGATAATAAGTATAATAGGCGATGATAGCTCAGTGGTAGTGACGTCGGATGCCGAGACGAAGGTCCCGGGTTCGAATCCTACAATGAGCTTGAGCTTTCGGTGAAGGAAAACATCGTGAGGAAACCATAGCACGGTGGTAGGGTACTTTGTAGTACCCGCCTGGCTGGCTACCACCCTCAAGTTGAAAATCTGCCGCTAAGCACCCGTCGGTGTGTTCCGACAGCTGCACTTGAGAGCCAGTTCCTTTCTAGGCTTTGTGTGCTTACCACCATTGGCCACATCATCACTGACCACGGTGAGATTGTGGTCAAACACAGGCCTATACATTGTAAAAAAAAAAAAAAAAAATGTTGGTGATAAAATATTAAATTACTAACTTTCGCTTTGCGGTTGTATTGCATTCCCGAGGGACTAGATTTCCCGGGATAAAAGTATATCACCGGGATAAATAATCCTTTATCTATATACTTATAATAAATCTGTAGAGAGGTCAATTCTGTACATGAAATATATTTTCAAAATAACTATCAGGGGGTGATTAGTGATCGATACTGATGCCAAAAATGCAATCAGTAAAATTTTTGTCTGTCTGTCTGTCTGTCTGTCTGTCTGTATGTTCCTTATAGAAACAAAAACTACTCGACGGATTTTAACGAAACTTGGTACAATTATTCTTCATACTCCTGGGCAGGTTATAGTATACTTTTCATCACGCTACAATCAATAGGAGCAGAGTAGTGAAGGGAAATGTTGGGAAAACGGGAGAAGTTACTCCATTTTTTAAGCTTCCGTCGCGTGTGCAGCCTTAATGGTTAAAGTTACATAGAAATCATGTATGACGGAAATATTTTACATAAAATTGTCTAATAAATATTCCGCAACAGTATCTGTCTATCTTTTATGGTTGACTCACAATAACACGTGTAACTCCTGATAGCTTAGCAATTCGGAGCATTCTGATTATATTTGTTTACTCTTACGTTTATAATACTCTCACTCATCCCTAATTTTAAAAAGTTAACATTATTACCTAAAAGAATCATAGAAATCGGTATAGAAACACCAAAATTATGCATGAAATAAGCCATTGCGCCGTCGCACGTGAATACTGAATGATACTATAAGGATTATTTTTGTGTAACGGTTGCCGCGCTCGACACGGGTCGCGGCGGCGGCGGTAGGGCCGACGCGACGGCGGTATGAGAGCCAGCTTCATTCAATATTTGGCTGTTGATGCGTTCAGAGCGTTCGACCTTATTGACAGATTATTGACAGACAATAATAATTGATATTGAAAAACCGTACTTATCAGCGCGACTTTTAGTCTTTAAATAGTTTATTTGAATTTCTTTTGTTGTTATTTTGTAAAATAGGTATTAGTTGTTTTGGTAGTGTTTAAATATTCGTTCAAATTAAAAATTATTAAGCGTAGGTACTTTTATTAATTAAAGTAGTTATAAGTATTTATTTTTAAGTGAAGTAGGTATAGGTAGATAGTATTGCACAGGCGTTTCAGCTTTATTTTCATTTCTTTTTTGTTGTGAGTTGTATATATTTCTGGGTATAATTCTATTAGAATATTTTAGTGTAAATAGTCATTAAGATTTTAAGTGTAAGGTAGCTAAAGTTAGGACCTCTAACGTAGGTTATTTTGTTAGGTAACTGACAGCCTTTTCGTTACCGTAGATTATTACACAATGCCACCTAAAAAACCATTATCTTTATCTCAAACTTCGAGTAAAGCTAAGAGAATGAGAATTACGCGATCTCAAGAATCGGCTGAGGAAAGAGCAAATCGATTAAACTCTATGAGAGTTAGAGCCTCAACTTCTCGAGCCAATGAAAACTCTCCAGAGAGAGAGATGCGATTAGCAGCTGACAGAGCAAGACGAGCTACATCATGGACGTCTCAAAGCTCTTCTCAACGAGAGCTAAGGCGTACCATTGACCAAGAACAACATGCGTTATCCCGAGAAGCTGAAACTGCTGCACAACGAGAATTCTATATGTACTTAAGCCTCATGTGAAAGTGATCTAAACAATATTACCAATACATTAACATAATAACTTACAAGGAGTTACACGTTGATGGTCTCGGGGCACAGCTATTAATAATAATATTCTGCGGTTCCTTATTCCGATATTTTTTAACAGTATTGTGGATTGATATATTATATTTCCCTACTAAAATACGAAAGTTAATCTGTCTGTCACATCAAAACCACTGAACCCTGAGGAAGGACATATGCTACTTTTTTACGAAAAACGACGAAAACGCAGACGAAGTCGCGGGCAAAAGCTAGTTCAAAATAAAGGAGGCTACAGTTGAGTGGTACCTACTTTATGTGAGTCCTAGCTATGAGGGGCTAGGTGTAATTTCGTCTTGTTTCATATTTTTGTTGTATCTGTGTACTTTTGTGTGGCTGAGAGTACCTATAATGAGAGAAAATAAGTAGTATTTAGGTATATATTCATTGATAGGTAATTTAATTCAATATGGTCGCTAGTCCCGCTGGTCGTGGGTTCGATTCCCATCCAGGACAAACATTTGTGTGCACTGTGCATGAACATGTCTGTTTGTCCTGAGTCTGGTTGTAATTATCTATATAAGTATGTATTTACAAAAAAAAGTAGTTTAAGTAGTATATCAGTTATCTGGTTTCCATAGTACAAGCTCTGCTTAGTTTGGGATCAGATAACCATGTGTGAAGAATGTCCCAGGATATTTATTTGTTCATTTTATATTTCCACGTGGAAATGAGCTGATAAAGTCGGGTTGTATCCTACAACCATAGCACGGTGGTAGAGTACGCTGTAGTAGCTAACTGGCTGGCTACCACTCTCAAGCTTAAAATCTGTCGCCAAGCACATACCGGTGTGTTCCGACAGCTGCACTTGAGAGCTAGTTTCTTGGCTTTTGGTCCTTACCATTTTCGGCCACTCGTCTGTGACGATATTTAGTAGGTTAGAAATTAAGTAGTCATATATTTCTTGGCCATTAATTATCAAACGGCCATTAGTCCTTGTACTCCCAGTAGGTTGCTTGTTAATAATAAATGTTATTGTGATTGCATTTATTCACCTTCCCGCTTCACCCGTGCCATCCCCCGGGTAATAAATACCATTAAAGGTAATAATATTTCCGGATAATGCTTCACCGATAATCCCGGGACCATTTAGTTAATGAAATGTACGTTAAACCTCTTTGACATCGATTGCAATATTAATTACTCGTACAAACCACTGGTCTTCAAATCCAAATTCATTAATTGATAATGAATTTTAAACGCATTGTGTATTTTCATCATACATTTCACTTTATTTGGTACATTCACAAATAACAATAATTTATTCATGTTTATGGATGTTTGTTGTTTTATGTTTATGTCAAAAATGATGAAAGAATATATGAAAACAACAAAAAACCGACGCATAACCACTGATATATATTCCTACACATATAACTACTATGTTCCGTCAAATGCGTCCGTTCAAGTGCAGCCATCCGGCCACACTTCACTTAGTTGCTTAAAGACGAATCGCGTGAGCGCCATGAAAATCACGGCTCTTACGACTTTTTGGTCGCGAAGAAATTACATCTTAAAAGCAGTCTAGCGCTATGACTATACATAATCTGTGGCTCCGTGTTTAAATTGTCTGGTTAGACGAATTGTTTCAGCGCTGCAGCGAATATTAACAAAATGGAGCATTACCGATGCTTAAGATAGCTTCACTATTATACGTAATATTATACCTCATTGCGCATAACAAGTATAGGGTAGTGGACAGTGTCAAAAATAAATGACCAAACACTAACAAATGCATAAAACATCTAAAAACACGTGAAAATATCAAATATGTTGTACATTTAATGCTTTTTATGATTTTTAATTAACAGTGGAACCACTAAGAGTAGATGATTTGATGCTGTGAAACTATGACGTCATAGTGTAATATTTCATACAAAATTCCATATAAACTATCGTTTTGACATTTATTAAAAAGTAGCTGATTTGATATGTCAGTCAACTACCCTATTGTCTTACTCGCTCCCTATTTTTTGGTGGTTTCCTCAAAATGCCACTTGGCGAACCAAGAAATAAAGTTCCTTTAAATAATATTAAATTTCCTTTTGATATAACTTCCCATTGTTGTTCAATAACCAATGGAAGCCAATGGAGCGTGCGGCGGTATTCTAACTCAACAATGTTGGAAAATATCCTCGAATGTAACGTAAGCCGATGTGGGTGCCGGCGCGGCCGCCGAGATATTCCGAATATGTCGTAGGCCTTTGTAAAGGGGCCCTTCGCTGGTACAATAAGTCGCTATCTGAGACCCGAAGCCCAGAGTCCGGAGCCTTTTATGTAAATGTGCGTAGCTCCTGAGATGTTGGGACCACAGATCACTTGACGTATGCCCTATTCAATACACAGACGAGATTATACTATTTATTATAGGTATATTTTTTTTGTATGTCAGATGGTAAGTCGTTTCTGTCGCCATTTGCAATACCAGAGTTATTGGCAATGTGTTGCCGACCTGTTACAATTAATTAAAACAGTATAAAAATAAAATAAAAACAACTTAAAAATAAAATAAATAAAACTAATTGATAAAAGTCGTTATCAGAAGGCACGCAAGGTTTTGTTGTATTTTGTGGTATTTTTAAGGCAACGAAATAGAAGAAAACAATAAAATAGGTTTGAAAAATATGGCATATTATTCACCGTATATTGCCTAAGTAACACCGTGTACAAGAATTTAATTCTAACAAGGTATTACGACTTAAAAAAAATCAGAGCGTTACAAAATGATGATCCAATTTCCTATTTAGTAAAACACGAGTGTAGCGCTTGTTTACTTTGTATATAATTATGTTTCGGGAGCTAATAACTGTATCGCTGGGAGCTAGTGACTTGGGAGGCACGTGTCTCGCTTAAATTCTCAGGGCGTGCCCTGAGGGCCTCTCGAGTTAGCCCTGATACCCGCGACGCGATATAGAGGTCAACTCGATATTATTCCAAGTGTCCGCTCCATCATTCCACATTGAAAATGTATACAAGAAATACATCAAAGAATAATGAAAAAGTACGATATTTCTTTTTGAAGCGAACTGCAGATTTTGAAAGCAATAAGGCAGCAACTTGTTACGTAGACCACCCGTTTAATCGTTTTCTTAATAACTCTTTTACAATGGATAGTGTCGTTATCACTTGGCAGCGTTCTTTAATACTTCATGCTTGAAGCCGTTTTAAAGACACTTTATTAACTGTAGGATTTCACTTTTAAAATGTTGACAATAAAGAAAACTGAGAATAATTTATTTTGCTAAAAAATACATTGTTTCGCTGTTCACTTCATAACCAATATATGCTGTCATTTTCTTACATTTCCAAGAATCAGAATAGAAAAACGAATAGAAGTCTCGTAAGTTATCAAAGTTTGAAGTGCTTCTCCTCAGAGTCACTCCCTGCCGCCGGGGAGTCATAAGTTTACCAGAGAACTGATTCCCGGTACAAAATAAATAAGTTTCAGTCGTGACGTCAGATCGGGGGAGCAGTCGTAAGATACGTAAAATAAACGTATCGAGTCACGTCCACGTCTCAGCTCATACAATATGGATGCGTCTTATTTACTATTTACTATTGTCCTTTATGGAATTCTGTACATCACTGTTGGAATGGCCATCGTACGCTCCTTTGTAACAGTCCTATTTGTTATTTGCAATTCAAGTCTGGACCCTGGACCCGTACCGTGAATTGCAATACAATCAAAAATATATGATACCTTTCATTTGAATAATACACCATTCAAGAATGCTTTCTTGACTCGAATGTACAGAAAATTTAAGCAACGAAAAGAAAAAAGCTACCTACTAATTTAAGCAAAAGTTTAAACAAAGTTCCTCGAGAAACTTATCAAGAAGTAAACTCCAGAGATTATAAGGTAATTTAAAGAGTAGGAACGTAACACAAAACCTGTTACAACGTGGTACCTACAACATTAAATATCAACGAGACGCTGCATCGGGCCACCGATCAAATATTCATCATGAAGCGGCGACGGACAACACCCATATATCTAGCAAGCAGCGGCTGCAGATCCAAACACACTATTCACTGCCCTCTTGAGCCTTGTGAATACTAGAGCACCGAATCTAAAAAGCAATGTATGATACCGAAGTAAATTGCTGAGTGATTTTTGCGGAATATCGGAGGGACGATCCATCGAGTTTCTTTAACAATTTAGGTCGATCCCATAATTCCTGTTTGGTCGTTCATCAGAGATCGATAATTAACAGGCAGGACAGGTAGGTAGACTGATATATATTATTTATGTTAAAGCTTCAATTAGTCGAATATCAGCACAGAACAGAATAGATTCTTGCTCTGTGTAGAACAAAAATTAAAAACACTTTTTTTTTTTACTTTCTATAAGCCTGTGTTTGACCACAATCTCACCATGATCAGTGATGATGTGGCCGACGATGGTGAGCACACAAAACCTAGAAGGGAACTAGCCCTCAAGTGCAGCTGTCGGAACACACCGAAAGGTGCTTGGCGACAGATTTTCAACTTGAGGGTGGTAGCCGGCCAGGCGGGTACTACAAAGTACCCTACCACCGTGCTATGGTTTCCTCACGATGTTTTCCTTCACTGAAAGCTCAAGCTCATTGTAGGATTCGAGCCCGCGACCTTCGTCTCGGCATTTGACGTCACTACCACTGAGCTATCATCGCCTTAAAACATGGAAGCAGCTAAACAATTGCATAATGGCTCAAAATGCAAAGTGCACGTGGTTCTAATGATAAACCAACAGGCTCTCTGTCCGGTTAATAACGTTATAATTAGTTGAGTGAGCTGTGTTGGTGCGTTGCACCCATTTAATTAAAGATTCCTCTGCACCGTACCATTTGCTGTTAGTCCCGATGCATTGAAAATATACGTAGTCCATATAAAGATCTCGTTATTTGATAGTACTCCCCATGAATTTTAATATCACGTAAAGGTGCCGGGATTTCTCTGACGTGTATATATTAATATGGATGACGAATAATATGATTTATTGCTGATTTCGCTTTCATGTCTATTTTGGGACCTACATAGTTTAAAATAGCGCATATTTTAAGGGTGTTAAAGCTGATTAGGAGTCAAGATGCGTGGTTTAGGTTCCCTCACGCCGCCGCACCATACTAATTTAATACATAACTGTAATGTCTAAATAGATTAAGTTCATCTAATTAGCATTTGAAATGTATATTCTATGGCTTCATTCGGGTGACATAATCACATGTTTTCTATCATCATCATCATGTCAGCTGAAAGACGTAGGTACACTGCTGGACAAAAGCCTCCCCCAAGGATCTCCACGATGGCCGGTCTTGCGCTACCCGCAGGTCCACTTACTATGTTTACTAGAATGCTTCAGGTCTACACAAATAATGCTAGGACTGAAGCATGCAAAATACAATTATCAAAAGAAAATTTTGCATTTCAAATGTGATTGTTTAGACAACTCGACCTGAAACCTAGGTGATAGGCGAAGTGGCTTTGTAAACTGTTGAAATTGCACTTTTTCCTATTTCCATATTTATTTACAGTAGCTGCAGATAGTCGAGTGGCTAAAGTTTGTTTTAGTCTATTTTTCAGACAGGTTGTGCTACGATGGAAGTGCTTTCAACTGTGAACTTTTTAGGGCTTTTTCGTGCATTTTTCATGAAAAATTTACTATATTCTGTGAAGTAAGAAGTTTCACGGGAAATACCTTTTTTGGGCTCTAAATTAGTACTGTACCTACTTACTATTTTGCTGTTTGATTAACCTAGATTCTTTTTTTTCTATTTCTGATAAATGTTTGCATGTTCTTGTGTATTCAGATAAGTTTTATATCTCATTGATAGTACCTATTCTTGTTCATATGTATGCGTTTATAAAAAAAGTAGTAAAGAAAATAAATGACCTAAAATGATTTAACGAATTCATCGCTACTTCCTGAACGTTAAACGAACGAAGGCGACGTGTCTCCGCCTTCCAACTTTTCCCATTATTAAATTTGGGGTGCACAGCCTCAATAATCCACATAACAAAAAGCTTCTTTCCAAACCGTATTTAGGTTTGAAAAATAACGTTGTTATAAGCAAATCTAATAAGAGCAGGTTTCCCCTGGAGCGGAGCGGTGTACGACGAGATTAGGAGAGTTGGGAGCAGGGAAAAGATCTCTTATAATTGTTGTGCTATTAAGCTAATTTGAGCCTCAATTACTCGGAGACTCACGCACATTTCACTTGTATAATTACACGCCGCAATGGCGATGTTATGAATGTATCTAACAATTATACACATACCTACTTTATTTTTTAGAAACCTGACGTATATTCTAACAAACACATTATGATATTTAGCAACATCGTTGGATAATTCCAATTTTTGATTGCTGAGCTGAAATTAGCTAAAGATAGAAGTAAAGTATTCTACAAAATTAATATAAACCTCGCCACAAAATGCATACAAATTATTATAAATTAAGCTGAAAGTGGCGCTGTGATTGCGTCTTCCCGGTACAATAATGAAAGTTTTTACGGACTCCAGATTTAGTTAGGAGTGTCGCCCCCAGTGAGCGGCCACCAAACGTAAATAAGTCTCAATGTTTCAAAGGAAAAAGCGTGGGATCTTCGCCAGCAAATGGCGCTTCCTGCAGACTTCAACTTATTTGTTTAAAACAGTTGAAACTGACGTTTCCAAACTTCTGAGATATTTTGTCGTTTTGTGTTGAAATCTTTGTGAGTTATCCGCATTGTCGGGGCGCTGTCATTTTGTGCAAAAAATAGAATCATCAGGACTTTACTGAAATTATCGTTTATTTATAATAAGGTTAATTTTGATTCTTCTGCATTAACTACCACAAACAAAAATCAGTTTGTATTACTATAGTTAACTAAAATATTTTTATTTTTAAATCCTGCTTTTTAATGTATTTTGCGAAGTATTTTTTAAATTGGTATTAATTTATTAAGTTATTTAAATTTATGGCCGAGAATAAATTGTTATTTATGTATAAGACCTCTATGTTTGTAGACTGCGCCATTAAATTTATTTAAAAAGAAAATGGCATTTACAAATTACTTTAGAAAAAATGATTGATGCTATAATTTGGGCTCGTAAATTCTTTAGAAATATACTTTTAGACACAATTTATCATTGTCTTCGTGTGAATATCTAAAAGTAACGTAGTTTTGACTTTGGATATATATTTGTAACAACATAAAATGCTATTAAAACTTTCTCGGTCTGTGAGCAAATCAGCTATCAGGATTTATGTGTTCCTTTACAGCCTTTAGTAATATTTTCTGCAAGTTTCTTATTACGCGCGGTCTGTAACTGAACTGAAATAAATCGCAATAAAAACACGTTATACTTAAGGTGAATGCTCAAGGTAAGCCGTGAAGTTCAAATTTCATAAGTTTTTTGCTAATTTCAGCTCAGTAATTGATAGTAAGTTTGTCAACATGTGTTTTGCGACAAGAATGGTAGTGGGTACTGATTAATGACAAAAGAAATCATTATTATAGTACTCCAAGTTATATTTGACTTTCCTTTTTTCCGAACTTAACTAAATATAGATTAATATATACTCTCTTACATTTCAGTAGCCAAATTTTCAACAAAATACAAAACATTAATCTTGTTTGGTCAAAATTTATGAAAAGTTTGTAGTTGTTCTTTTCGTGATTTCAGAGTTGGTCAAATAGTGAAAGTTGTTCAGAACAACTTTTAGTATTCCCTGAAGATTTGGCTACTCATTGAAAGTAACCTTGTGAATATATTTTACTAGCTTTTCCCCGCGGCTTCACTCGCGTTCCCGGGATAAAAAAGTAGCCTATAACCTTCGGGGATAATGTAGCTTCCTATTTGTGAAGAATTTTTCATATTGGATCAGTATCTCCGGAAATTTGAGCATTCAAACAAACAAACTCTTCAGCTTTTTTATTAGTATAGATATAGATATTAAATAGATTAATATTAGTCACGTCACCTCTCTTTCATGAAAAAAGATAGAACATTTTTAATGATGTCAGATTAGTCCATGCCGTCGTAAGATATAGTTAAATGGTCGTGACCAATATAGATCGTGCATAAATTCACGTTGAAATAAGTGTTTGGACTAATCTGACACGACTAAAATATCTTTCATCCCTTTCACATATTTTTTGTAAGAAAGAGATATAGTGAGATTAAATTTGTAAACAACGGGATCGGGGCCGTTGTAAATCTTCTTCTATATTTAAGAGCCTGGCTCTTGTCTGTGTAGCTTCCTCCACTTCTCCCTGTTGACCGCTGCTTCCTGGACCTCCCTATACGACACGACGTCCACTTTTGCCTTCACTTGGTCTATATAGTTCAGTCGGGGTCTTCCTCTTCATCTCTTTCCTTCTATGATGTTTTTTATTAGTTCGTCGTGACGTATAAGGTGGCCAAACATCTTTCCTCTCCTATTTTCTATCGTCTCTAATAAGGTGGTTGTAAATAATTGTACTTAAATTAAATGTTAATAAATTTACTAAATACTACCTTATTGTGTTGTTGCAGGTAAGTAGCTACAGTACCTTAACTATGAAGGGTAGGAAGTCACGCGACATACGTACGTAGTGTGCAAAACCAACGCAAGCGGCGCAGGCTTTGCGTATGACGCGTGAGTATCAGAAATTAATTAGAGGGACTGCTGTAGGTGTTCTCTGCTATCGGAGTAATCTGGCTAAAACACTCCAAATTCAAATTCAAAAGTGTCTTTATTAAATGAACTCATTGCGAGTATTTTTAATCGTCAACTATGTAAATATAAAAAATATGTATATAAAAAAACCTATAAAAATATAAAAAATAACAATATGATAATAATAATAACAAGATTTATAATAATAATAAACAGCATGTGAAGCGAGCAACTCATAGAAATGCGTTCTTGTCCTCTATAAAATCAGAAACATTATAGTACCCTTTTTTGTACAACTTATCTTTAATTAGCTTTTTAAATTTTAACACGGACAATTCTTGAATTTCTTTGGGTACTTTGTTAAAGAAGCGTATACATTGCCCCTTAAAAGAATCCCTAACTTTGCTCAAACGAGTTAAAGGTATAGCAAGTTTATCCTTCGTATGATCCTCGATTCGCTTATTTTAAGATGAACAGTCTATTCAACAGAAAGTTGCTATACTACTAGATCATAATATATGTTTTTGTACAAATTAATTAACGGATTACTCGACTGTTCATATCTCTTGCTCTTGCACCAAATTAATTTCAACGATCCTTCAAGACTCTGAGTAGATGCACCCCTTTCCATATTAAACAGTGTCGTAGCAACATACTCTGTTCTCACTAGATTACAAAGGCAATATAATAACCTAGATAAAATATCTGATATAGGTTTGTATCAAGTCAATGTTAATAAAATACCTACTTTATAAAACGCATCAATAATGATTTTCCCAAGACAGTATACAGTATGTTGTTTTACTAGAAGGATGTGAAGATAATTTTGCAGGGTCGGCAATGCGTGACCTTACCCCAGTGTTGCAAGCAGCGAGGTTATGGGAACAGCTTATACCATCATATGCTTGTTTATTACCTTAGTAGTATAAAAACCCATTGATATTTGTAGCTTTTTTCATTTTATATCAATAAAAATTGTTAGCGCATTTTTTCTTTTTAAATATTCATACATAACAAACGTAGTTTGTCATCAGTGAGTGACACTGAACAAAGCGAATACGATTGCATTTCCCGAAATTGTCAACATTGTTCCCATGTATTGACAAGTAGACAAGTCAGTGGCCTTCGTAAAACACCTGCGCGGCAGAGATAAAATATATTTTTAATAACATTTTATATTTACTTTTTGGACACCACCTGTAGCGTCGCTGATCGTGAGTTCGATTCCCATCGAGGACAAACATTTGTGTGCATGAACATATCTGATTGTCCTGAGTCTGGGTATAATTTTCTATATAAGTATATCATTTATCTGATTTTCATAGTACAAGCTCTGCTTAGTTTGGAATCAGATAACCGTGTGTGAAGAATGTCCCTATATTTACTTTGCCGATAAGTTTTGTGTTTTTGATATTAAAAAAATCAATGTGAACTATGAACTTAGGGGTTTAGATATTCACCCTGTATAGATTCGATATCTTCTCCCACTCAAATCATGTTATTACTGACTCTATTTATCATTATTAAAAGATCCATAAAAACATCCAAATTAGACGTTTATAATAACTAAAACTTCTATTGTGTTCTTCTGTCTGTTTGTCCGAGGTTTAACTATGCACACCTGAAACACACAGGTCTATTATAGATGTGAATTTAACCCATGACCTGTGGCGAGAGAGGTACATAACCAACGCTAACCGGCCTATATTATAGTGAAGGTTCAGATATGTCACTTCACTGGTCCCCATGAATGGCATCACTAGATATCTGATATGTAAATGTAACGTCACCGCAGAATCTTAACACTCTGTACTCTCTAAGGAGTGCGGCAGACGGTCAGAGCGCACGGCACGGCGTATCTTGTGCCGTATCTGTCAGTTGCCGCATCGGCCCGCTCGCCCGGTCCGGATGCGGGTACATTTTGCATATGAATACATCGATGACAGTCATCGGAGAATAGTAGTTATCGTCATCGCCTTTGTGTACGCTCTGTTTATTTCTTCCTATATTTGATGGAATAAATTGTACTCACACATTTCCAATTTTAATATGTCGTATCATAATTATTCCAAATAAAATACGGCAAATATGTCTTTTCGTTTTCAGCTGTACGAAATAAATATAGTAGATTCTATCATAATTTTTGTATCTTACTTTATACTACGTACCTATTTACTTAACTGTTAGGTATGTTATAAATATCCTCAGGCCTGATCATGATCAATAAACATCTATGCTATGTCTAGACCTGGAAGCATCAATTTAAACAAAATATTATAGCAATTAGTGGGAAAATTAGGGTTGATAATTAGAATAACCGATGTGAGAGATAAGGGCTCGTGTGAACCATAGACTGTAGGTAAGGAAGCACGTAAAGTCACGGTAAATCACTGTATAATTAAATACCGCGACCCAACGACGCTACGACATGAAACCAAAAAGAAATAACTAACGTTCTTTTACAATAGTTTGTAATGTAACGGGGACAGAAAACGATGTAAAGTATTTCATGTATTTGGAGCTGGTTAAAGCTGTTTACTCTGTTTTTATTTTTGGTAGGTATTTATTACAACAGTATTTATTTATCTTATATATAATAATGGAAAAAAAATAATGAAATTTTGATAAGTTATGCCCTGGAATAATATATGTACCTATAGGGTACGCAGCGCCGCCCTGTCGTTCTCGGGATAAAAACATCTCTATTCAAAAATCACGTCTATCTGTTGCTGCGTGAAAGAAGGACAAACCAACTAACAAATCTTCGTATTTTTAATATTATCAAACTTTTTTATTCCAAAAAAAAAACCAAAATCCCACGAAAACGCGAATAAAATCGCAGGGTGAAAGCTAGTCCTTATATATTTACTAGCTGTTCCCCGCGGTTTCACTCGCGTTCCCGGGATAAAAGGTAGCCTATGTCCTTTCTCAGGGTCTAAAGATTGTCTGTGCCAAATTTCATCAAAATCGGTTGAGAGCGGGAAAGCGTAACAGACAGACAGACAGAGTTACTTTCACATTTATAATATTAGTAGGGATTATAAAACTAACTAGGATAGTTTTAAGCTATGTATTTTGCGGAATCTTAGCAGGCGGTAACCATGAGGGTACATATTGAGGGTTTTTCTCGTAAAATAAACAAGTAAAGCAGACTTTCCGCTATTGATTACACATTGCCGACCAAAAGCCGCAACCACTAAAGTAGCAAAGAAAATACTTCACGTTATTGTTCATGAAAGTGCAAATTGTGTGTATTTTAAAGTGAAACAAGCCAGAGAAGTTTCTAAGTGTACTGCAGAGTGCAGCGAAACGTTTCTTCTCCACTAAACAGTACCAGTTAAAATAGCACTGTAGAGAATCTTCAACTCACTGAATTTGAAGTGAATAAACGATTATTGCTGCAAGAATACTGCCGTATTAGTATAATATTGCAATAATCCTGCTGAGAGCTGCCGATGATCACTTATATTCATTTATACTAATGGCGCTCAGAGCTGAGCGCGAAACAACACAAAAAGTTAAGCAAATTAAAATAATGGAGAAGAGCTCTAAGAACTGTATGCAACACTCAACAAAGTTAATTATTTAAGTGGGATGCTCTCCGCGAATGAGTCCGTCCCTTACTAAACTGATAGAGACAAGCGAGACACAGTTTATGTTATTTAAAAAAAAATAAACCTTTTAAAAAAAAGTAAGATAACTATTCCTTTTCTATTAGATCTCAGAATGTATGGTCATAGTTTCAAGTTATTTGGATGGTATTCCTCGTCACATATTCTTTAAATTAGCATATATTTTTTACAAATCTCTTGCAACGATGAAAAGCCGAGAAAAACATTTTTCGAATATCGTCGCCTTAATTAAAACTTGTAAATGCTAATAATATCTATCTATATCTATACTAATAATAAAGCTGAAGAGTTTGTTTGTTTGTTTGTTTGTTTGTTTGAACGCGCTAATCTCTGGATCTGCCAGTGGGATATGGAAAAACCTTTTTGCAATTGAAAGCCCATTTATTAAGGAAGGTTATAGGCTATAGAACATCACGCTACGACCCTCAGGAGCTGAGCAAGGATAAAAAGAACGTTAAGCGGGAGCATGTATAGCATGGGTGAGCGATGCGACGCGGTTGTCAATGGATGACAGCGGTCGCCTAGGTAACAGTTTTTTGTTATTTTTAACTGTCATCAAGACGAGGTTATCAATTCGTCGGAATCTTTTTTTATGTATGTTCCTCGATTACTCGAAGATGCCTGACCCGATTTGGAAACAATACATACAGGTGGACACATGGTCACCAAGTCAGGGTCTGATGATAGGATCCTAGAAAATCTCTTCAAATTTTATAGGCACTTACAATGTTTTTCATCATACTTTCTAAAGCTATTCAGATAGCTGATGATGGAAGGTACAACTCCTTAATGGTTTGGAGTTAGGGGATAATTCTTTAAATGTTATAGGAACGATGATGGAAACTACAACGCTAATATGCTTATCCTAGGTCAGTGACCTTGAGAGTCATTGATTACACATAAGAAATTCAAAATTGAAAAATAAAAAACTTTTAACAAAAAATAGAACCGCCTTCAAAGGCACTAAAAAGCAGAAAATAACTATTTAGGAACTCTAATATGATAGTTTTGAAGTAAGCGAAATAAATCTGCGGTACCATGATATCGGTTCAAATTTTTGTTAAAAGTTTTATATATTTAGATTGGCTATTGGACGCTGATCAGTGTTATTATCACCATCGGCATCAGCGTAGGCATCAAAGTGACCATAAGAAAGATCTTGGGAAAAACGTAACCTTTTGATGGGTTGGTCTTCTGTACCAAATTTGGCATACTGGTTTCCATTTCGATATACTTCAAATACAAATGGGTATATTTGACCGGCTGCAACTAACTCGCAGAAATGTAGAGTGTTGTAACATCTAATTTATACTTTTATTTTGTCCCATGATTGTTGCCAAGACGGTCATGAGACATAACAGCAAATTCATCCCAATTGTTCGTCATATGCATTGCATTGCACCAAGCTTTTATGTGAGTTCAAAGGCAGTATTGATATCAACTTCGATGCAAATCACCCCCAAAATAACTTTCTACCCTTTTTTAACCCCGTTAGGCGATGAGTTTCAATGAAATACAAAACACGTCTTCCATCAATTATCTTAAAGAATGTTTATGCAAAATTTGAAGTAGATTGGACCAAGGAATCACGTTGTTCCATACAAACTTTGTCCCAGTTTTTCAACCCCTAAGGATTTCGGAAGATCCTTTCTTATAGGATGCCTACTTCATACGAAGAACACACCCTCTAAATTTCAGGTCGCTACGATCAGCGGTTTAGGCTATGCGTTGATCCGTCAGACAGTCATTCAGGACAATGCATGTTAAATAGATATTAGACCACCAAATTTATGTAATGGTACCAGACTTCAAGTAAAATTTCTAGATTTCTGTCATAGTAGCGATTGGTTTTGACTGAGCCAGCAGTTGGGCAAACAGTACTGATACCTCGCATTCCGATGATACCCACAGATTTACCATATAGATTTAAACGAATAGGTACAATTTCCTGTAAAATTACCTACCTATCGTCTGAAGTCAATATAAATAAAGCACAAGGACAAACTTTTAAGCATGTTGGAATATATTTAAGAGAAAACTGTTTTTCCCATGGACAATTATTATGTTGCCTTATCTAGATCAGGTTGCATAGCCTACTTTTTATTTGGAAACGCGGGTGGAACCGCGGGGGACAGCTAGTACTAATAATAAAGCTGAAGAGTTTGTTTGTTTGTTTGTTTGTTTGAACGCGCTAATCTCTGGATCTGCCAGTGGGATATGGAAAAACCTTTTTGCAATTGAAAGCCCATTTATTAAGGAAGGTTATAGGCTATAGAACATCACGCTACGACCCTCAGGAGCTGAGCAATGATAAAAAGAACGTTAAGCGGGAGCACGTATAGCATGGGTGAGCGATGCGACGCGGTTGTCAATGGATGACAGCGGTCGCCTAGGTAACAGTTTTTTGTTATTTTTAACTGTCATCAAGACGAGGTTATCAATTCGTCGGAATCTTTTTTATGTATGTTCCTCGATTACTCGAAGATGCCTGACCCGATTTGGAAACTATACATACAGGTGGTCACATGGTCACCAAGTCAGGGTCTGATGATGGGATCTTGAAGAAATCGAGGGAACTCTTCAAATTTTATAGGCACTAACAATGTTTTTCATATATTTTCTAAAACTATTCAGATATTTGCGTCTGGTAGTCGTCACATGTTGCTGAACTGATGATGGAAGGTACAACTCCTTAACGGGTAGGAGTTAGGGGATAAATCTCTAAATATTATAGGAACGATGATGGAAAGTACAACGCTAATATGCTTATCCTAGGTCAGTGACCTTGAGAGTCATTGATTACACATAAGAAACTAAAAAATGAAATACTTTTAACAAAAAAAAACCACAAAGGCACTAATAAGTATAAAATAACTATGTAAGAACTCTACTCTGATAGTTTTGAAGTCAACGAAATTAGCCATTGCTGTTGCATCATCAGATATTTATTGCTGCTACACTATTGACAGGTAGAAGGACGGCTCATTTCACTTCTAAACAGACTCTTACGGTATTTCTTGAAAAAGACAGCGTACGCTCTATACGTAAAAATGGACCATTGGGCAAGGTTTTACAAGATGCAAACCTAATAATATGGGATGAGTGCACATGACTCATAGAGCTCATCTAGAGGCTTTCGATAGAACTCTCAGAATTATAAAATGCACAAATAGCCATGGGTGGAATAACTTTGATGTTTTCTGGTGATTTCAGATAAACGTTGCCTGTTAGGGAAACTAGATCAGATATTATTAAATCTTGCTTATCTGTTGAATTATTGAAACTGTATACCAAAATGAGGAGTCACTTGGGTAGAGGAAGCACAGATTTCCCAATAAAGCTCCATTTAATCGGGGATGGGAAAGTACCTGAATCAGATAAAAAAAATAGCTATTGACAAATACGTTGGTGAAATTGTGACCAACACTGAAGACCTGATCTGTAGAGTATATCCGGATATAGCCAATATCGATCAAAAAAAACATTAATGGATGTGTGAGAGGGCAATTTAATTTAATTAGCTGCCAGAAATATAAGCGTTGACGCCATCAACGACAAAATAATGGCTAAACTACCAGCCGACAGCGTAGTTTTCGAATCGGACCAGTAACTCCGGAGATTCACGCGTTCAAACAAACAAACAAACTTTTCAGCTTTATTATTTAATGCTAAATAGCTTTCCACCCGCAATGCCACCCGCGATCAGTCAGTCAATTAACCAACTTCAAGCGGAGGTTATCAATTCGTTGAAATCTTTTTTTTGTATGTTCCCCGAATACTCGAACGCCTGGACCGATAAGGAAAATTATTTTTTGTTTGAAAGGATATACTTCACAAGTGGTCCCATGATCACCAAGTCAGGATCTGATGATAGGATCCTATACAAATCGAGGGAACTCTTCAAATTTTATAGGCACTTACAATGTTTTTCATAAACTTTTCAGCTTTAATATAGAATGCTAAATAGCTTTCCACCCGCGATATCACTCGCGATCAGTCAGTCAGTCAGTCAGTCAATTAACCAACTTCAAGTGGAGGTTATCAATTCGTCGGAATATTTTTTTTTTGTATGTTCCCCGAATACTCGAACGCCTGGACCGATTTGGAAAAATATTTTTTGTTTGAAAGGGTATACTTCACAAGTTCTATGGATCTGATGATAGGATCCTGGACAAATCGAGGGAACTCTTCAAATTTTATAGGCACTTACAATGTTTTTCATCATACTTTCTAAAGCTATTCAGATAGCTGATGATGGAAGGTACAACTCCTTAATGGTTTGGAGTTAGGGGATAATTCTTTAAATGTTATAGGAACGATGATGGAAACTACAACGCTAATATGCTTATCCTAGGTCAGTGACCTTGAGAGTCATTGATTACACATAAGAAATTCAAAATTGAAAAATAAAAAACTTTTAACAAAAAATAGAACCGCCTTCAAAGGCACTAAAAAGCAGAAAATAACTATTTAGGAACTCTAATATGATAGTTTTGAAGTAAGCGAAATAAATCTGCGGTACCATGATATCGGTTCAAATTTTTGTTAAAAGTTTTATATATTTAGATTGGCTATTGGACGCTGATCAGTGTTATTATCACCATCGGCATCAGCGTAGGCATCAAAGTGACCATAAGAAAGATCTTGGGAAAAACGTAACCTTTTGATGGGTTGGTCTTCTGTACCAAATTTGGCATACTGGTTTCCATTTCGATATACTTCAAATACAAATGGGTATATTTGACCGGCTGCAACTAACTCGCAGAAATGTAGAGTGTTGTAACATCTAATTTATACTTTTATTTTGTCCCATGATTGTTGCCAAGACGGTCATGAGACATAACAGCAAATTCATCCCAATTGTTCGTCATATGCATTGCATTGCACCAAGCTTTTATGTGAGTTCAAAGGCAGTATTGATATCAACTTCGATGCAAATCACCCCCAAAATAACTTTCTACCCTTTTTTAACCCCGTTAGGCGATGAGTTTCAATGAAATACAAAACACGTCTTCCATCAATTATCTTAAAGAATGTTTATGCAAAATTTGAAGTAGATTGGACCAAGGAATCACGTTGTTCCATACAAACTTTGTCCCAGTTTTTCAACCCCTAAGGATTTCGGAAGATCCTTTCTTATAGGATGCCTACTTCATACGAAGAACACACCCTCTAAATTTCAGGTCGCTACGATCAGCGGTTTAGGCTATGCGTTGATCCGTCAGACAGTCATTCAGGACAATGCATGTTAAATAGATATTAGACCACCAAATTTATGTAATGGTACCAGACTTCAAGTAAAATTTCTAGATTTCTGTCATAGTAGCGATTGGTTTTGACTGAGCCAGCAGTTGGGCAAACAGTACTGATACCTCGCATTCCGATGATACCCACAGATTTACCATATAGATTTAAACGAATAGGTACAATTTCCTGTAAAATTACCTACCTATCGTCTGAAGTCAATATAAATAAAGCACAAGGACAAACTTTTAAGCATGTTGGAATATATTTAAGAGAAAACTGTTTTTCCCATGGACAATTATTATGTTGCCTTATCTAGATCAGGTTGCATAGCCTACTTTTTATTTGGAAACGCGGGTGGAACCGCGGGGGACAGCTAGTACTAATAATAAAGCTGAAGAGTTTGTTTGTTTGAACGCGCTAATCTCCGGAGTTACTGGCCCGATTTGAAAAATTATTTCACTAATAGGAAGCTACATTATCCCCATAGGTTATAAACTACTTTTTATTCCAAGAACGTGAGTGAAACCGCGGGGACAGCTAGTATAAAATAAAAACAAAGACTCAGCACAAATAATTAATCTTCGAATGTGTTGCTAGACATACGGGAACAATATACGTTGAACTTGCAGAATTTGAATCCAGTAAATGAGATTTGCTTACAAGGAACAATTAATCTTCAGTCAAGTTATATTACAAACATTTACATACTCGTGTATTCGTAAATACGTGTACATACTAGGGATGTGCCACCAAATCGTGTTTTAGATTTGATTTCTTTGCGCGTAGAATGGCACCAGCACATTGCCCATTTATTACCTACTTACCGTCGTCCCGGAAATTATTGGAAGAGAAAACACAAACAGCGACGACTTTCACCGGCACGTAAACACTTCGATATGTCTCACGGCGGAAATATCCGACAACCTACATCACTTGACGAGGGAGAATCAATCTTACGTCGCCGGTAATAAAACTTCAGTCGGCTTAGCGGCGATGGGACGTTTGTCTTTTTACTCGGGCCCATCAATTCGGTTAAGGGGAGATGCTCCCTGCCGTTATTTGCATGAGGTTGTTTATAAAATTCGCCTGGTCGGTGTCAGTTCACGGCGGCGCCACTTAACTGGTTATCATGTGTTTATTCAATGAAATTGAAAGTAAACAGGGTGAGTGCAGGTGCCTCTTTACAGTAAACGGTTTTTTTATTTACGGTTTATTTATATAGGGCCGACGAACTGTAAGCTATGTATGCAGCGCCATAGAGATAACTTCGGTTTTTCATTGCTACTTCATACATTTGTCTAGAAGACTGTTTTTTAGTGGGTAAAAGATTGTAAATGTAAACCTATGTAGATAAAATACTAGATACTAGTTCATAAATACGAGGTATTCTAAAGTAATTCAAACTTTACACATTGTAGTAAAATTTTAACAATTTAATTACAAATTAAACCCGTAGCTGCGAATAATACAAAACTATGATTAAACGGAATAAGCTCGGTCCAACAACACTGGAGCTCGTTAAAAGTTTAACATAAAACGCACAGGTCGACCGCGCCGTTTAAAACTTATACCTGACCGGTCGCATTCCGGCGCCGGACCGGCTGCCAGCCGCTGCAACCGTAAACAGATTACCGGAATAAGTACTGCTCTTGTTTTAAATGCTATGCGATTGGATTGCAAGGAATTGCATTGAAAACAGATTTGTCAGTAAGTAATGGTGGATTTTAAACTTAATAAAAACAATGAAATATACATTTATGTTGGGCTATTGAATGTGATATTATAGTAAAAACAAATAGTTTGCTCAATATCATTCAGTAAAATAGATTTTTTAAATCGGTTCACAATTTTATTGTCGGTTAAATCGATGAACATACATAAAATGCATACAGTCGATTATAGAAACTCCTCCAATATTGAAGTCTGTAAAAGATCATCATGAGATTTTTCTATTTCATTTTGTGACAAGCCTAATCAAAGACGGCATTATCTACACATAAAAATAATTGTAAAATATTTCTTGGACCGTTGTTATTTACGTGAATCAATCTACTGAATAACGTTATATTATAGACTGCTCTAACGCCGCAACAAATTACAGTACATTCAAAAAGTAACTAAGTGCGCAAAGCCAGCTTTATTAATAAACATTAGAAGCTAAAGTTCACTAAACAAGTTCATTGTCGTAACATTTTACGTCCGGGCCTGACCCGGCTCACATATGGCCGAAAGCCATAACCGGCCGGCCTACTCTGAGAACCCATTAGTTTCTCTCCCGGCCACCGGGCAGCACTGTGTTTGGAAAAACTGTAATGGAAATCCATTAGTATTTTTTCAGTTTTATTTTGTGCTATTCTTTTAGAGGAGATTTAATATAGATAGATAGATAGTCCTATTTGTGCTAAAGGGGAGCCTATAATGGGAACAAAAAAAATTCTTGTACAGGATGATTTTTTAATCACCGTCCGACCAACTTTTACTACAATCCAGACCAACCCTGAAATCATGAAAAAAAATTCAAACTTTTAATATCCGAACAAGAAAATTTAAATTAAATCCTAAATCCATATTTACAATTATTTACATAAATAAAAACTAAACTAAACTATATAACTGCTAATTGCAAAAATAATCTACTTCAAAATTTGGCATGGTACCCATGACACTGGCGGCGTTGCCTCGCTGAATGATCAGACTTAGCCTCTGGGCAAAAAAGTCCCTGGCTCTCAGATCCCCAGAGGCCAAGATCAAACGCTTGCCTATGTCTTGGACGATTTTTTTTGTGTGAGATAACCAAGGGCCCAAGGTTTCAACCGCAAACACCGCAAACACATAATCATCAATGAGATGAGAGTATTTCCGGCGCTTGAGGAATTGTGCATTCTCCGAACAAGATAGATAGATGTTTTGTATGAAAAGTTTGTAAATTTTTGGCACTGGAAGGGAGTTCGCTCTTAGTGTAGTTACCGGAAGACCGGTTTGGCGATGGAACTTTCCAAAACTCTTACGGTCATTTTTTATTTTAGCGGTAAATTATTTTGTGTTAGAGGTATAAGTAGTTATTTGTTGGCTAATAAAGATAATTACTTCACTCACTTCCTATATTAAAAGCACTTTAAATATGCTGCAGTGAATTCTAATATACGTAGTACGAGTAGGTGCTGACACGCAACTCAGTGTCGCTACTTGGAACACTCTGCACGCTCTGTGATTGACCACAGAATAAGGAACTAAACTCTTTGACTTTTTGGCGGGAACTTGCGAAGTGACGTTGCGTTTTCGTTTTATTTTCATAAAATCGTGTATTTTGAGTTTTATTGAATATTATCGGTGGTATTTTGTCCAATAAAGATCAATACAAGTGCATCAGTGAAGTGAAATGAAATGATTACGTGTATAGTGGCTTTTCAAGTTGTCTCAAGAAGTCCATGAAAAGTTTTAGTAGAACGGCTACCATCGTACTAAAACCTAACTAAACCGACTGACTATGACTCGAAGAAGATTTAACATGACTTAAACTTTGAAACATGACGATTGACGAGAATTTAATACATGAAGAATATAAAAATACCTACATTGCTCAACTTGACACTGGCAAAATATACGAAGTGTGATGCCAAAATTAAAAAAATAAACTCTTTTAATGTCAAGGATTTAAGTGATAGTTCTATTACTCCAAGGTATATTACTGACATATACGACTATTTCATGAAAATGTTGCTAATAATGTACTTGCAATCCGATTATTTATTGAAAATATTCAAAATTAGACTTATTTATATTAAGTGTATTAAAAAAACCTACATTTAAATTATTTTACCTAAAAAGTAAGCAGAATGGCATTTTCGTTTTACAACCGTAGAGTGACTTGCGTTTGAATTGGAAAACTTTCATTTGTGTTTGAAATTGGAAACCAATTTGTGTTGGAAAACAAAATAAAATCCAATTGATTTTTCACTCATGTGAGTTGAGACTTTGAAATTGTAAATCGCAAGCAAATCATATTGCTAAAATAAATATAATCTAATCTTAGTTATGAAACCTGTCTAAATAGTGTTGCGCTGCAATCGCTATAAAAATACAGGCCAGATTTGTCTACTGTCTGCTACCCTAATTAACTCTTTTAAAACCGAATTAGACAATAGGGTAGTTGACTGACTTATCAAATCAGCTACTTTTTAATCAATGTCAAAACGATCGTTTATATGGAATTTTGTATAAAATATTACACTATGACGTCATAGTTTCACAGCATCAAATCATCTACTCTTAGTGGTTTCACTGATAATTAAAAATCATAAAATGCATTAAATGTACAACATATTTGATTTTTCCACGAGTTTTTAGATGTTTTATGCTATGGTTAGTGTTTGGTCATTTATTTTTGACAGTGTCAACTACCCTATTGGACAAAGAAAAAAATACTTTAAAAGTGAACTACCTAGCTGCTCATCTATAAATAATTATTAAACTTTTTTATTATTACTGATCCCTACACATCCGAAAAAAACACCCGAGGAAGACAAATCCCTCCAAAAAACGGAAGCCGTATAATTTCCATACATTACAGGGCCCCATCGAGTCGATGACCTTGTAATGGCGCCTGCAATTAATATAAAAAGCCCTTCGCCCTACTAATGTGGAATGAATTGCCTCTGTCGGGCTCCACGCCCGCCCATTCGGCATCCTTTTACGCCATTAACACACTGCTGCGCGGTGCAAAAACAAGTTACCGCTGAACTGCTGACACGTCACTAAACTTGCTCTGTATAATATAAGTACAAACTGTTTATCCGCGTATGAGTTGAATCACACTCCCTATGTTATATGAAAAGAGTATTAATACCTTTACGTTTTCGGTTTAGTTTTTGCTTCGATCTTTGGTTAGTTATTCAGATCAATCCATTATTAATATTAACATGTATAGTTTTACAAGTTAAAAAGTACCTCATATATAGTATTTTTTTAAACTCAAACTGAATAAATTAGTTTGAGTTTAAAAAAAAACCAACGTCTTTTTTGTAAATAATGCCTAATATTTTAAGCATTGGTGTGTTTATAGCAAAGCACTCAACATAATCCAACTATTTTCGCCCAATTCGCTTGTTTTATCAGAGACATAAAGTTCATAATACAACGATAGGGCGGTAATCGTATGTTGGTGCAGTTGAAACTTTCACTCGATTTCGCAACGTTTTTATTATTATAATTTGGCTGCCCGTTTTCCGCTAGTCAGATTTGTGGACGTGACTTCTGTTTTATCTATGTTAGGACCTTATTTTTGTTCAGTTCTGGAGGTCCCTCGACTTCCGCCCCACGGTTTCACTCGCGTTCCTGCTGGAATTTTAAAGGACATGAACAAAAACTACGAACCTCATCCTGAGCTGAGGTTCGTACCTACCACAGTGCCCTTAGGCGTGGTTACCTAAATGTTGCCCGGTTGAGAGCCCTCTGCGCTCGCCTATTTGTCCGGTAAGGTTGATGCAGCGTACAAAGGCTACCAACATTATTCCTTTAAAAATCCTTTTATATGAATCCAGGGTGTGAGGTAGGATTTGTGTTTTTCATTCCTCCTTCGTCCTCACCTCGCACCTAAAGATTATGACTAATTTATTTATTTTACTTTTACTAGTAATTAGAAAGCCATCCCGTATAGGTTTGATAACGTCAGTTAGAGGGTAGTAGCCAACCAGGCGAGTACTACAAAGTACCCTTCCACCACACGTATGTTTTTCTTAACTGAAATCTCAAACTCAATATAGGATTCTACTAGTCCTCTCTACTTAGATTTCCATGTTATATATTTTATCTTCCAAATTTTACAACCTTCTAATCTGATAATACAAAGGTGCGACATGTGTCACTTGTGGAATCTTGGAGGAATCTCGGGGCATTCCGGTAAATAGGAATATTTCTATCGACATCGCGACATATCTTCTGACGTCATTCAGGTGTATTGAATCAGGCACAATTGTATCATTTCCGGAGTGTTTCACGCCGCCCATCGCTATTGAGGGAAAAATCGGGAATTTTCACTTAAGCCTCCATGACGGGAAGTGACGGGAAGCTCGCATCACGCCTGTATATGCTTTGATAACAGGTGAATAAACCTTGAATTAAATATGAGGTGTTCATATTTAATTCAAGGTTTATCAATTTAAATCAGAGCGTTGGAATAGCGTTTTATGATCAACTAGCGACCCGCCCCGGCTTCGCACGGCTTTCTCGGCTTTTCTGTACTATATTATACATATAAACCTTCCTCTTGAATCACTATCTATAGCTGAATACTGCATTAAATCCGTGGAATAGTTTAAAATATCTAAGCGAAAAGACACCCGAAGTGACTTCATTTTATACTATGTAAAGATATGTATTCGTATTTGAACCATAAATTTCATTTATTTATACTGCAGATATAAATTGTATCTTAACATATTACCTTTAACATATATTTTTGTTGGAGTTCCTAAATAAATAAAAAAACGTGTAACAGGCAATTTTATGAAACTCTCATAAAGATGACCAGCCATTTAATAAATTAATATATTTTGTTGGTTGAATGTCAGGAAAGCCTCGTTTCTTAGAAATAAGAATACATCATAGGTACATCATCATTGTGGTACAAGCTTTGGCCTTGTCGTAAACTTCTGGGATCTGTCTTAAAAAAGCCATTATATTAAAAAAGTCAATGTATTTCAACATTTTTTACTCCATAAAAGATCAGACGTCAATCTCAACGGAAAGGAAATATAACCTGAGACAAAGAACAATAGTCGACTGTCACGATGCCTCAATAAGGTAACTGAAACAACAATATCAAGTAATCAGAAAAAAATGTTTTAAAAACAATTATTATGTATGTAAGGAAAAGGTTCTCAGCAAAAGCTACCTTCCGATCCGTGCATTAGAGTCTGACAATTTATAAGTGCCTGTGAAGGTCTATTTGAATAAATAATATTTCATTTCATGTTCTATCTATGTATATCTTATGATAATATCAAATATTTCATTATGATATACATTATATTGCGAGCCGAAGTCCCACTCAGTCTCGTCAAGCGGCTTGAGCTGCCACCAGTAATTCGCCCACAATTAGTTGCAACTCGTACTAAGCCCTCCCCATCCCCTGGTAACGCCCTGAGCCGAGGTTCGTACCCCATTCGGGGGTGCCCTCAGGCGTGATCACCTGTATGTTGCCCGGGGAGTCTAAAAAGCTATATCTCATCTGTTGATACATTAAAAATATACGTTATTAGATGTAATATTTATTAGAATCGAAAATGCGATATATTTTCCAAAAAGTGGTCAGCAGGTATTCTGGAAATATACCCGTGCGGTTGGCTGCCATTTCCGCATGCGAAAATATGGACACTGCAATATAGAATCGAGGATTTCCTTTCATACAGAGCAGTTATTTGTATTTACATTGGCAGCGGGTACCAGTCTTGTTCTGAGCTTTTCAACGACTTTATAGTCTACATTTCGTATCAAATGTCTGTTATTTTCCACATCAATTTCAAGTCTGAAAAACAAGATTTATTCTACTGAAGTTTTGTTTTCACGTGTCATGTTCAATTGATTACTTTGCTTCTATCACTGTCGACCTCAATTCTGAGACTTCAAAGATTTTATTATAAAATTATGAGTCGGCTATATTTTAAACTAATTTTATCTAGTTAAAAAACTTAAATAGGTCAAAGAGCCGGTAACATGGTCCTGAAACAAAGTTAGTGTTGGAAATCAGCTCATCAACGTAAATAGTCACCTAACATTGTTTAGTGTGGATCCAGAATGGGGCGCGCATCGTCGCTTCGCGTCCCACATTCCAACTAGCCAGCCAAGTCTTGCAATGTAGTTATTTTGTCTCC
Organism: Tethea ocularis; assembly: GCA_963555595.1. NCBI lineage: Eukaryota > Metazoa > Arthropoda > Insecta > Lepidoptera > Drepanidae > Tethea > Tethea ocularis. The sequence continues at coordinate 14,455,619 of OY741958.1, forward strand.
CAAACTGCAACTGAAGGAAATACGTTTTTTATCCCGCACACTTTGTTTCGACACAACTCGTCAATGTTACTTTTCCTAGGATTTCCCAGGAGGCCACATCTATTGCATTGTTTCGATTCAATTATTTGAATCTAAACGTTGGAAGTTATCTCTCGATGATACGTATTGTATTTCTCTTCATAACATTTGGACTAGAGATATATAAACTAAACGCTCCAATTTTATCGTACTTGTAAATAAAACATGAGCACTAACTATAAAGTATATTTTATATGTTTATAAAAGTTATGTTGTTATTATCTTTCATAAAATTTTACCGCTTATAATTTTAAAGTTAATATAAACGTTTTGATGCCTCGGGTGCGGCTGTACTGAGCAAATTATAAAGTTTAAATGATATTTTGCTACTATCGGCTATATACTCGTAAATAGTGTTATACTTATAATAACTATTTTAATTACTGTTGCTCCCTTTTCGTGATCCCTTTCAATATTTTTAAGACATGAAGCCATTACCAATAATCATTTGCTAATCGTACTGTTTTTTTTGTACAGGTTTAAATGCACATATACAAGCTATATCGTGCACACATAGAAACTGGCAAAAATGAGGAAATCACTTTCCTCAAACTCATTTATTCAGAAGTTACAATTGACTCATATCACCGGTTCGGAATACACTTAACCTAAGAAAACCTTGGCAAGACTTTGCAAGACTACTTCCTCATCTTCTTCTTTGTCGGTGTCACTCTTGATAGAGTGGTCGTGGTCATCACTTCAGGTGTTGGTGGCAAGCTTCAAAACACGCCGCCACTCCTCTGATGGCCGCCTTCCTCGTCTACAGAATTAAAATATCTATAGGAACCCTGAACATTTTTGATTCCGTTTTTGTGTTATTGAACAGACCCTAATCAATTACTGATATTTATTGTAGCAGGTATCTTCATCATCATTGTGTTATACCTTGTTATAATTGAAACAGCGGGAAGGGCTCAAAGTAACTGAACGTGATACTAGCTCGCAGCGAGCGGTCGCGATTAATGATCGTAGGGGAAACCATGGATCATGCAGCCCTACTGAAGGGATCAATGACTAAAAAAATCTACTTAGTCCGGCGTCAATTAGATTAGCAAATGCCATCCGAAACATATTATGACAAGCCAATTGGCGCAGTTGGTTAAAACACCGCCTGTAGCGCCGCTGGTCGTGGGTTCGATTCCCATCCAGGACAAACATTTGTGTGCATGAACATGTCTGTTTGTCCTGAGTCTGGGTGTAATTATCTATATAAGTATGTATTTACAAAAAAAAAGTAGTATATGTAGTATATCAGTTATCTGGTTTTCAAAGTACAAGGTCTGCTTAGTTTGGGATCAGTTAACCGTGTGTGAAGAATGTCCCAGGATATATGATGAAGCTGCAAATATAACCCTACAGGTGGTCTGCGCTCTGGGCTCCGGGGGTTGCAAACATTCATAGGAAACCCAAATTTTGCTATTTACATTGACGCTCTAACATCTGGAATAATCCTATTATTCGATGATATGTCTCTAACTTTTATCTACATAAGTATAATACTAGTAATCAGCAACCAATATATGAACTTGGACACAAATAATGTAAACAAATATACTTTTGGCTGAATCAAATAACAGTGGAACCTCCAGAGTGGGACTAATAAAAATCATCCGTACTCGCTATCCGCTAACATATCGCCACTTTAGCCCAATCCAATAGTTGAGGGTCTGTACCTCAGATCATGAAAAAAAGAGTCATATAAGACGAGGCGTACCTACATGAAAACTAAATAGAGGCTAATAATAAAAAACAACTGTTCCATGCGTCCTTTTTTATAATCGGCCAATCACATCCATGTGACGAGCGGAATAGAGCATTCAATGTCTATTAACACAAACAAACTACTACAACTGTGTACTACGAGAAGTTTGTAATGGAAAAAGACCCTTTTGTTCCATACCACAGAATATAAAAATATAGTTCTTACCATACCAATAGTCATCGGTACTCATAAGATGTGGCCAAACATAGTTAAATGGATTTTCAGTATTTTTTTATTATTTTAGCATTAAAATATTATTTCATTAAATTCTAATAACTACTACACACAAACACAGTCTACAGTATGCCTACCTCTTCGTATTTATGAGCTGAGGTCCAAATAACCAAAGGTCCCCACATTACAGCGGTTATACATAACGCGTGACAAGAAGGGTTGGTGTCATGCGAGCGATACCAATTTACTATTATTGTAAAAAATATATTTGATCTATTCACTCGGTATTTGCTACGATTTCTGTAGTTATTTTTGTCATATACTTGAGTTTCGATGAATTCTTTTCATGTTTCACTTGGGTTCTAAAAGGGTAATTAATATCTGGTCTTCATTAGGCTTTACCCTCACAAAAAATACGATCAATCTAATGAATGTTATATATGATTAGTGTTTTGGTATATAAATATGATTTAAGTATGATAGGCACTTTTGCAGCTACCAGTTGGAGAATATTAATATCTAGGATCATTTTTCACACAAGGCGTGACCTAAATTGGGGTCAGACATCTTAAAGAACTTGTAGTTTGGTATACATTACTGATAAACTACAATTTTTAATAGATAATTGCATTGACATAGAATAAACAGAATATTGTATGCAAATGTTAGATATTGGATGATGTCACTTGACACATTTATTATTTGTTATGGGGTAACATTATTGTACTATACACAATATTTGTCTTGGGTGGGGGGGGGTTGTTGTGTTTTGTTTATATGAGAAGCTTGACAAGCCGGCAGGCGGCCCACCTGATGGTAAGTGGTTACCGTCACCTATCGCCATTTGCAATACCAGAGATATTGCCATTATTGCCGACCTACAATGCCAAGAAGGCAACTGGCTCTCAAGTGCAATTGCCGGAACACATCGCCTTGAGTCTTAATATACTCAGATTATAGTACCTAGTAAAACTAACAATACATCCAGTCTATTGCCGTAACTGATACCGGACCCGACGCCTCATACACAGTGTATCGTTTCACTGGTCCCACCCTTTGTCAGCCAACATTGGAACGTTTCTTCACATTTATTCAAGAAGGCACGTTTAGAGTTACGTTTTATACCGACATAAAGATTAGGCGTAAGAGGTGCGCCATTACCTACACCGTCATAAAACAGCTCGCAATTCTACAAATGAGCAATGAAACTGAACTTGCTATTGGTATCGGTTTGGCCAATGTTTGCGCCAATGATCGGGCCACTACGTGCCTGGCATGCTACTGCTACCTCCATGTACGCAATGCAACGTAAATTGAGTTAATTTTTGATTAAAGCACATCAGTTATTACAATACCAAATTGAACGGCATTCGTACATGCAATGCAATTAATCTTTGATGTATGACTTTATGTGTTGTCTGTGCTTTGTTTTAATTATTTATTTACTGGTTCATTCAAGTAATAAACTTGACTGTCAAAACGACTGGCTCGTGCGTCAACAATGGAACCAAATCACCTCTTAATATTCAAAATATTAGAAGGAAATTTAATTAGTCTCATAAATCTGAAATAAAACTTTTAGGATCTCAAATCGGTTATAGAAGAGTGCGAATATTTCGCAAAAAGTTTTTGGTATGTAAACAAAGGGTTTTCACCATCAAAACCATGGGTTTGTTAATTGTTAATTGCAATGAGCAAATGCTTAACGGCAGTTTTAAATTAACAAACGAAACGTTCCCTCAGTAGCTCACCACTGGCAACTCCATTTGTGAATTTAATTTGGCGCTCGCTCCCTGGCTTGCTCCCTTGAAGGAATTCCTCCGCGGGCCCGTAATATTTCAACAACAAGTTTCTTCCGTTTTGCAATACCTATTTGTGCCTCATTCACGTTCTTCCATTGGCTAGGAACGTGACTAATCGACTTACTTTATAAGTTGGGAAAATAAAATTGGACAATATTTTCTATTACCATAAATGAGAGTTATTAAAATAATTTTACCTTTGAAACGTTTATTAAATTATTGATGAAGTAAGTGAACTTTATTTCAAAATATTTTTTTTTCTAATTACTGATGTATGCCTTAAAAAATTGTACATATAGTTACTTTATTTATGAAATGATACTTGCAACTGTTCGCTACAAAGCTATTGATTGTAAAGAAATTTGCTCTTTTCATAAAACGAAATATCTCATTGTATGACATGCATCCATCCATTTCCTAAACTAAATAGTTAAGGACTCGCGCGAGTAGCCAATACTGCTTGAACGCGCCACCAAACGTCCAAAGAGTTGTTCGCATAAAGCTGCTCACGAAATTGCAATTTGTAACGTCTGAATAAATTACTAAACCCCTTTCGATGATGAAATAAACTTTTATTGCTTGACAAATGATGCAATGATATTAACCCCTGGTACCTAATAACTGCCAGCGAACTTGAGCACATTGATTCGTTTTAATGATTGATGATTCATGCTCTTGGGATTAATGGTTTGTTTTAAAAGGTATGAGACGAGCTAAACTTTAGCTTGAAAGTATACGGTTGATCCTATTAGATTTTACCTTTTTTGTCGGATGTCTGAAACACCTCACTTTATTTTCAAACTAGCTGTCCCCCGCGGTTTCACCCGCGTTCCCGGGATAAAAAGTAGCTTATATGTTATTTCAGGGTATGATCTATCTATGTGCCAAGTTTCATCCAAATCCGTTGAGTAGTTTTTGCGTGAAAGAGCAACAAACATACACACAAAGTTTCACGTTTATAATATTAGTGGGATTCAAAGTGACCCTTTTCATTATTTACTTATCATAATGTATTAATTGCAATGATTTACAAATGCTTAAATTTAGTAGAACGGCAGCGTCACCAAGTTTTATGGCGCGGAAAGATATTCGAGATCTCTGGAAACAAAACCTTGCCCGTTGCGTTCCCGCTAATGGTACATAGAACACGTTTACGTCACCAGCGAGCAATGGAATGTAATCTTAATGCGCGAAAATTAATCTAAACGGTCGTTTTAAAACAAGCCGACAAATGTGGTCTGATTTACTGGTGAGGGGGAAGCGTCAGCTGATAGCACTTCTGGATTTAGGCTTATCCTATCCTCTTTTAAGTGGATTGGATGTAATAAAGGTGAAATTTAAATTAAATCGAGTTTAGAATAACTTAAAAGATTAAGAGGATCACTATCGCCAATGACCTTGACGATTTGTCCATACAAATAAGTACTCAAAGCTTAGGCGTCCGCGGGTGGGATCTAGGTGAGCCTTGGGTTTATGCTTGATTTTTATTTATTACAAAATGATTGATATAAACATAATTTTAACTAATACAAATTGTAAAAAAATATATCTCCTTTCTTTTGGTGTAAGATTCATTTACATCGGATAAGCCGTTTTGTTAAAAATTTGCTATTTAGGTTGAAATTGCATGTGATAGGATATTTTTTTTTCCAAATTCAGGAATGTTTACTTCAATTTTAATAAATACAATTAAAACATGATGAATTAAACTAATACATATAATTTTCGTAGGACTAATATACGAAAGGATTCGTCAAAAAAACTGTCTAAACACGGCGTATTTTCGCAATATGACCCGTGTTCCACCCTTAAACTTAAAATATTTTCATTGAAAACTGAAACACGTTTCAAACTCGGTACAAACAAGCGGAAACTTTGCACGTACTGCGACGATTATAACTTTGAACTACGGAAAATTGTACTCTAATTACATGTATTTAGAAAATAAATAGCTTTATATTATGCTTATGTTTTATTTGCCTTGTATTTTTACTTAGAATTTTATTTTGTTTCAGGTAATCACAATTTATTTGGCTTGCTCGAGTAAACGGTATGTAGAATTAATTATAACATGAGATTTCAATTAGGCAATGTGATGACGAACAAATACTTAGCCTTAAAGCAAATACCTACCTTTACGTAGTGTTTCACACCTAGAACCTACCCATCTTCTAGGGTGATTCACTAATGACCGTCGCATTTTGTCCGGTAAAGTTGATGGATCTGATGGATCCAATACCTATATTTGGCCTTTAAAAAAAATTGTGTCACATGTCTCGAAAGACTCCCGACATCTCTAAGATCATGATGACCCAGTTAGCCAACGTTGAGGAATAATTCTTGGATGAATTATCAAACCCAGCATACCATAAATATACCATTTATAGTCCAAGACGCCCAGGTAAGCCAATCCTTTTCAAGACTAAGCCACTGAACCGATCGCGATTAAATTTGGCTCACGGATAGCCTATAATATGTAAAAGGACATAAGTTACTTTTTATCCCGAGAACACGGGGAAGCAAGTAATAATATAAATGAAAAATTTAATTTGGATGTGAAGATGTTGGAACGGATTTTATTAAACTTGGCGCATAGACAGATCATACCCTGGAATAACATAGGCTACTTTTTAACCTGGGAACGCGGGTGAAACCGCAGGGTACAAATGCACATTGGCTTCGAATCATACCTACAACGTCTTCGATTTTTAGAAATAAATATAATTACTTAATTGAGTCTACAAATTAAAGTATAGTAGTTTATGATACTGTTGCATAATAGGGGTTATTAAACACGAGTGTGAGTTTAAGTACCGAGCCGTAGGCGAGGTTCTTAATAGTATCACACGAGTTTTTAATACCTAATTATGTGCAGTATCATACAGTACTTTATCTAAACTCATCCAATAATGTAATTTAAAGTTAAAAAATCGATAATATTTTGTCATAGGTTTTCATGACTCACGGGTTATTCGTCATTTCCATTGCCGCCTCCACAATTTCAGATCCAAGTCTATTTCACCTTAGTATCACTGCTATTTTACTATCATTTTTGGCCAAAATAAAATATGTATGCAAAAAATCAATAAAATAAACAAACATTAATCACCATGGCGCCCAAATCCGTGTTGGGAAAAACTCCCTACCGCATACGCGACCACAGAGTAAATTTGCATCTAAAATTGAATTGATACTCATTGATTCCTAGTTGTTTACAAGGAGAATATAATACTACGTTTAATTGTTTAGTCATGTCTGGCCACTTATAATGTTTTTTTCTTTATTATTTCGTTTGACAAGTTGACTGACAGTAATTGAAGTATTAAAACCCAAAAAACATTATAAGTGGCCAGACGTATCTAAATACTTGTACTTTAATGAAAAAAAGTTATTTTATAGCATTATCTTGGGAAGAAAACTGTGCTATAATATAATTTTTTAATTTCATTATACACGGGTGTGCATAAAGTGGGTCATTAAAGTACTGATTTTGATATCATAATAAGAACATTACGATATGAGAGTAGATAAAAGTTATTTCGTATTTGTTAAGGAGCAAAATAAAGCTGTTACACATGATGTGCTTGCTCTGCTTAAATAAGATGTCAAAATAACATTAAATGTAGTAAATTTTAAAAACGTCGCCGAAGGGTTTTGAACTCCCACTCAAGTGCATAAAACGTTATTAGTATGTTTAATTAATAATTAATTAAATATCCTGGGACATTGTTCACACACGGTTATCTGATCCCAAACTAAGCATAGCTTGTACTATGGAAACCAGATAACTGATATACTACATAATATACTACTTTTTTTTTGTAAATACATACTTAAATAGATAATTACACCCAGACTCAGGACAAACAGACATGTTCATGCACACAAATGTTTGTCCTGGATGGGTATCGAACCCACGACCAGCAGCGCGATAGGTGGCGTCTTAACCTGGCTCTCAAGTGCAATTGCCGGAACACACCGGTAGGTGCTTGGCGACAAATTTTCAATTTGAGGGTGGTAGCCAGCCAGACGGGACTATACTACAAAGTACCGTGCTATGGTTTCCTCACGAAACCATAGCACGGTTCTCATTTTATTTTTCAAAAGATTCATTGCGTTCACCAGTGTTACTTTTTTCGGTGGAATTCTGACCACGATCTAATACGGGGTTAATTCTGCCACATTCGCAGTTTAACTTTATAAGCTTCGTAATTCGAATTGAATTTATTTTTTGTGACTATCACACGTAAAATGTTATAGTTTAAAACCATTTCATTGTAGTATTTACTACTCCTACTAATATTATATGTTTGTGACTGGACCAATTTTGATGAAATTTAGTATGGAGGGAGCTGACACCCAGTATAACACAGGCTACTTTGTACCCCTCGGGAATGCGACTGAAACCGCGGGGCAGAAGCTAGTAGGTACATAAATAATTCGATAATTAACATTCTTAGAAGCAAACACAATCACTTCAATCTGGCATACTTCAGTACACTAATTGGTCGTTCCAACGACGCGACGTGACAAAAATGAAATATAGTGCAATTAGCTAATTAGTTACTAAGAAAACGTATAACAAATAGTTTGGTTATAAATTACCCTAGATATTTAATTGAAATACCAAGTAAATGTTGGATAGATTGATTTATTTAGCTCTTGGGTGGTAGTGGCTTGATTCATGACACGTCGCCATTTTATAACAGCTTCAAACATCTGAGAGCGTTTTTTTCACAAGAACGAAAAATATAAAGAGGGTAGGTATATACCTAATGTTGCTTTATTCCATCATAACTTCTAAATTATTTAGGAGTATTTAGTAGTAATAAAATCCTTATATGTGAAGTATGTACCAAGCTTTTGAAATGTCAAAAAACGATCACAATATGTATAGGTATTTATGCAACTACAGGGAATATTTTTAACATTTTATTAGTTCTCTTCTTGTAACGGGATTTTTATTAATTTCCAACTTATTATGATAGACTGTGTTGACCACACTCTCACCACATGAAGTGATGATGTGGTCGATTTATTTCTCGAAGCAGGTCAATCCTGGTAATGCAATAAAAATACTTAAAACATGGATATGAACATTAATAACGAATTCTCCCCATCTCCCACCTCCCACTTCCCACTCTCGCGAGGGTACTTTGATTGATGCGTCCATTATTGGCCTTATATCGAGGTTGTCCTTATTAGATACCTCTTAATAGATTTCGGTTCGCCCCTCTACTTGTATTAAATCGAGATCAGGCCATGGTCGCGGAGGGGCTAAAATAACATTGAAAGTCTCGTCCTTTGAAGATTTTAATTGGCTTCAATATTATATTAAAGATAGTACCTATATTGGTTTGAAAGATTATTTAATTTTTAAAATAAAATTATTTGATTATGTATTTGCGGCGCTTACGATTGAAACCTTGGGCCCTTGGTCATCTGACACGAAACTAATAGTTCAAGACATAGGCAAGCGTTTGATCTCGGCCTTTGGAGATCTGAGAGCCAGGGACTTTTTTGCCTAGAGGCTAAGTCTGATCATTCAGCGAGGCAACGCCGCCAGTGTCATGGGTACCATGCCAAATTTTGAAGCAGGTTATGTTTGGAATTTGTAGTTATTTCGTTTACTTTTTATTTATTTTAGTCCCTCTCGTCATATTTTCTCTACTTTAATAAAGAAGGTCGAAAAGTGCTACATTGATTTCAGACTAGGTATACATATCACTTTTTTATGTATATTTCTATAACAAAGCGAACACTAGTGTATCCTATTTTTAAAAAGCCTTTTACTGAATTCTACGTGAATGACGATAAATTTGTCTCCATACAGCAGGCAGTTGTTCTTCAAACAACGAATTGAATTTCACTTTGCTTTACATTGCCGCTTCTAACTCGCAATTTTACAGTATCAAGTTAGAAACATCGAGGGTCTTCAACACGTTTAACTCGATAAATTCTCCTCTGCAGTATCCAATGCGCGTTTTCGCAGGGTCCGGGCCATTTGGCGTGAAGACAGCGTGTAGTGGAGACGTAAGATGACAGCGGGTAGAGAGCGCACAGCGTCTGCGCGGGCCGGCGATCGATAAGTCCGCTCCGACCCGGTACCCTGCATACATGCACCTTGTAACCTATATGAATTCCCACTCAGCTCTTACGGCATTGATGTCAAAAATTTCCCCTTTGTACAGTTTCGACACAGTTTCCAAGTAAATTGAAACTGTTAACATTTATCTTAGTTAAGTATATGCAATGACGTCAGCCAACTAGCTTTGTTCCCGAGCACATTTTGGCAGACCTATTTAAAGTTTAATATTGTTGCTTCATCATTCTGTGAATAATTTCCTGGAGCACCAAAAAGGAATATAAATAGAGTCAATATTTTTTTTATTAGACCGGTATTATCAAAAACATGAAGAAAGGAATTTACAGGCTCGGGTAGGTACCAATTGAAAATGAAATTCGTTCATTCGAAAAATGTGGCTCTTCGAAGTAATCTGTGGGGCACACTATATCCTGAAATAGGGACGTTTATAATATCGATGTGTGAAATATCTGGTGTCCCGATAAATATATTATGAATGGTGCCGGTAAATAGGTCGATATTTTGAAGGTTCCTTACTCGTAAGATTAGACGGTGGTTGCGAAGCCAATAAAGCGCCTAATTAACCTTATTTTGTATATCAGACCGAATTAAATCTACGTAGCTGTAAGATTATTTGTTCGAAAATTTGTAGGTATGAAATCATAAAGCTGTTTTATGTTGTTTGCCTGTTCATCCCATACCTAATGATCATCAATACGTCAATGCCTCATCAGCCTAGACTCTTGGCCTTAAGTTTTGGACAGACCGAAATATAGACAAAGAACAAGGTCGGATGTTTTGAAATTCATTCTCTAAGGGGTTAATAGGATCGCAGTGCAAAAAGCTAGTTTATCTAATACTAGCGACTCGCCCCAGCTTCGCACGTGTGTACAAATCTGCTTTCTATACTATAATATAGATAGATAACACTTTATTGTACATAAATCAACATTTCAAAATAACAAATAAAAGCTTAATACTATGAATGTACAATGGGCGGTCTTATCGCTAAGAAGCGATCTCTTCCAGACAACCTTTTTAACAAAAAATAGAACCGATTTCAAAACACAAAAAAGCATAAAATAACCATGTAGGAACTCTAATCAACCTGACACTGTTTTGAAGTCATTTATATTTTTAAATTTTTAGTTTCTTATGTTTTGTCACTAACCTAGTATGAGCTATCGTTGTACCTTCCATCATCACATCAAATGATATAACTAAAGGTCTAAAAGGTCCTATAATATTTAAAGAATTATCCCCTAACTCCTAACCGTTAAGGAGTTGTACCTTCCATCATCAGCTCAGCAACTTAAATTGAAAAAAAATATACATGTATTATAGTTAAAAACCTTCCTCTTAAATCACTCTATCTATTGCTGAATATAGCATTAAAATCCGTGGAGTAGTTTAAAAGATCTAAGCGAACAGACAGCGGAAGTAACTTCATTTTTAAACGACTTCAACAAGGAGGAGGTTCTCAATTCGTCGGAATCTTTTTTTATTGTTTTTTTTTTATGTATGTGCCCCGATTACTCGAAGACAATAGACTGGACCGATTTGGAAAATTCTTATTTTGTTTGAAAGGGTATACTTTACAGTTGGTGCCCATGGTCATCAGGTCAGGATCTGATGATGGAATCCTGGTGAAATCGAGGGAACTCTTCAAATTTTATAGGGACTTTTATGTTTTTCATATATTTTTTAAAGCCGTTCAGATATTTGCGTCTGGTAGTTATCATTTACGTTGCTGAGCTGATGATGGAAGGTACAACTCCTTAACGGTTAGGAGTTAGGGGATAATTCTTTATATATTATAGGACCTTTTAGACCGTTAGTTATATCATTTGATGTGATGATGGAAGGTACAACGATAGCTCATACTAGGTTAGTGACAAAACATAAGAAACTAAAAATTTAAAAATAATATTGACTTCAAAACAATGTCAGCTTGATTAGAGTTCCTACATGGTTATTTTATGCTTTTTTGTGTTTTGAAGTCGGTTCTATTTTTTGTTAAAAAGTTTTTTTATACTATGTAAAGATATAGAAGATCTTAAGCTATGTCTTTTGCCCCACATTTCGCAATTCCAATGTTAAAGTGTTTCCAAAAAAACCGCAAGTAGGTATACAACAACTCGGCTGTGTAACCAATAACCAAGCTCCTCCTAAGCCTCGACCAGCTCAGTATCGCTCGGGTCCATAATAAAGTTATCCTAACACAATATTATTATGTGCTCGCTCAATATCCATTTATATCTAGTTTTTTTCATGAATGATTGAAGCTGATACAAGGTTCGCATCTACGTGATTTTTATGACTAAGGTTTTATGCTGGTCTTAATTTCCGTTTGATTGGAAAGGGAAAATCAGGCATTGAAACGATAAGAAGTGCGATGGCGAAGGTGATGACTGCTGATGGATGTCTGCTTGCGTCTACAATTTACTTCACTGAAGTATAAATCTACGTAAAGAGAAGACACCACATATAACCACTATGTTCCGTTCAAGTGCAGCCATCCGGCCGCAATCCCCTTATTTGCTTAAACACGAAACGCGAAAGTGCCATGAAAATCAAGGTGCTTACGACTTTTTCGTCGCGAAGACACTACACCGACGTACACCGTAGCGTTTTAGCGCTACGTGTTTAAAGTGATTGGTTAGACGACTAATTTTTGTTTCAGCGCTACAGCTAATATTAACAAAATTGACCATGACCTTTGTTTAGGATAGCTTCTCTCTACCTACGTAGTAATATACTTTAGTGATTTATGTATAAAATATTAATAGTCGTTGTAGTTTTTCCGAGTGAGCAAGCAAAGCAATTGTTAACAGCGGGACTAGAATGTTAATGATAAAAATCAAAGCTAATTTGATAAGAGTATTTGCTGGCTCTTCTCAAGCAAATGCAATTTTCCAAATCTCTATTAGAGTCAGTGGCTGTGTGCAAGATAAGGTCGTTAGGCTATGGGTCACCAGTCATAAAAAATATGGCATGAGCCTGCAGCTACAAATGCTACATTAGAATAATAAAATTGTCAAAGGATTACGGTCTTATTCATAAAAAAGTTACGAAACGTCATTTAGTTAAAATTCCGAAGTCTTTATCTGACACGTGACGTATGGTGATCGAAAGAGTGAGACGGAGGACACTATAACACTGATTTAGTTAAAAAGTGTTTATGAATAAGGGGGTTAGTTTTTAAGGTTACTCGATAGTGTAGTCTCGAAAGGTCCCATCACGAATACTCGAGTATTATTATTTTTTTCTTTAATAAGTTGAGTTTTTAGTTTATTATTACATTCTACCCATTATATCTACCAACAGAGGTACGAAAAGAGTCAATAATTAACATAAAGGAAAAATAAAGCAGTTTCTTTTTCGATATACCTACGTAAAATGTAACTATGTATCTACCTATATAGGTACCTGTATATTCTGACTATAATAACTATAGTATGTACATACGGTTAATGTAATAAATGTCACATATAACAAGTATGTAATTTCGTTACAAAAATTTACGAGAATCAACTTGAATCCTTTTACGCGCTCGGTAACAGGGTAGCGAAACCGACCTCTCCGGGGAAATAAACAAAACCGGATAAATTTCACCGGTACATAATTAAAACGACAAATGTCCGGCTATTATTGATGTTGGTGAACCTTGGCCCCAACAATAAACGTTGGGAATTATACCGCAAACGTTTGCGGAGCTTGTTGGCGGCTAATTTGGGAATATTGCAGTAATTTGGATGTTCGCGTTCTATGAAGTCGACTCGATTTACGTTTGGGACCTGCAATGCTATGTTTACGAGTTCCCTCACTATTTTAACTGCCATTTTGTTACATGCGATTGTAATCGGACTAAATGTAAATACCTTTAACGAAGCACGCCGGGAGGGAAACAGGAAAACTACAACGATTAGTGTTCCGATGTGTAGATATGTGTAAGGCTTCCGCTCGCTTAGCCCCCGCTTCATGAATTAGTGAGGAACACGTGTGTATTTCAACTTTAGCGCCAAGAGCTTTTTGAAGTAAGCTCTCCTACTATATACCTTAAAATAATAGCAGAGTGATTCAAAGTTCGTAAAATCTGATATAGATGATTAGGCAGATACCTACTCAAAGAAAAACATATGAAAGACGATCAGTTGCCTTGCGACTCAATTTTGCCCAGCATGCTTCGTAAGTCTTCATGGTATTGGTGAGTGTCCTCGTCATCTGGTGTTGGTGTCTTATCTTCAAGTAATTACACATCCTTGAGAGCCCTCTGCACTCGCCGATTTGTCCGGTATAGTTGATGCAGCCGTCAGAGGCTACCAACTTTAGTCATCAAAATAATACACATCCCATCGGTTTTAAATATTATTGTATATGTAGGCTACATGCTTTACTCTAGCTGTATAATTTTCGCTCACGGCGATTTTTCGCTAATTTCGATTGCGGTCTAATTTAAAATGTAAATTAAGTATCTTTATTTTTATTTACGTGTTATTGTTAAGTAATGTTATCATAAAATATTGTTGTAACTTTACGGGTTTTGTTGATTTAGGTCGGACCATAAATATCGGACGATTAAGCATACAATTTATATTATTGTTTTATCATTTATTTGGTAAGCTTTATGTAAATGTGAATAATGTTCTGTTTTATGGTATTACTGTCTCTGAATGTCCTGTAGTGTCCTCCGCATGTTCGTGGTCATCTTGTCCCGTCCATTGTTTCCTCACTACCTCCTAACGACGTCGTGGGAACATCTGGACTATTCTGAACAGTGTCCGATCCATTCCTACATACCTATGTACGTACATGTCGACGTTACAGCTGTGATTTCTAAGTGGGTCTTGTAAATTACATTCGTAAATTTTTTAGATATACATCGTTATTTTATACTTTTTAGGATATGTCAAATTGACAGATAGGTAAGTACAGTGCGACAAGGATGTTTTGGCACGTGGCCAAAATCGGAACCAACGCCGCTATCTTGTGAAGAGTCACTTTTTGAAAGTTCGCTCTGTCCGCTTGTCATTGTTGTATGTTGTGTTGCGTTTGCTATTTATATAATCAAATAATATGCCGAAAGTAATAAGAAGTGGTGTTAGAGAGATGTTAAAAGTTAAAAAGCGCCCTCCTACCGATGTCATTCAATTGCCAAAAGATCCTTGTCACACTGTACTAGAGTTAGTATCTGTCACATAGCCAATTTAACCCGTGTTTTAGCTCCACGACGTTGGTGCAATTAGGCCCTAGTGTTTTTCAAAATGGTCCTATTTTATTTTTCAAATGATCAATTCGTAATAAGATATTCGTAGGTTGTTAAACTATCGGAGGTACTATTCGAGTATCATTCGGAAGATTGTTCGGTGGTGGACGTGAAGAAAAAGAAAAAGAAAGAAAAAAAACATTTATTCTATACGTGAGTAGTCGTGTATATAGGGGCTATTTATCAAGCCGTGTGCTAGATATCGAGACAGTGGGAATGGCAAACGACGCTGCATCTCGTAGTACACGACACATTCGCAACAAATATGTGTGCGAGTGTACTCGCTCCGTGCAACGCAGCGCACGATCAGATATTGACTATTCTGTTATTGATGGCCGCACTGGCTTTTAGTGATGCGACAAGCGAGACCGTCTACATGGGGCCATGTGTTGTTATAGTTATGTACCTACCGCACCTAATCGACAGAAATTGAAGGGCAATTTTTCACGATTTCATAGCTAAAATTAGTACTAAAAAAAGTCTTATGGACACCCGGTTAGAACGGAGTTCATATAATAGGCACAACGCCATCTATTGACATTAATTTGTACGACGGACGCAAATTTTGCTTTGTAGCGTTGTTTTAATTGTGTTAAACTAGATGGCGCTGGTCAATTTATGTGTTTTCTACATCGCGATGCTAAGAGTCTCCGGCGTTTTATGATATAATGGTCGAAAATTAAAATGTTGTTTTTTTTATACCTCTTCGGGATATATAATATGAGTGGTTGTAAATTGTTTACAAATTTTTCGGTCTAGCCCCTCAGACCGCAAACGATAACGAGCCATAAAAAACTCCGTAGTCCGTTCCAAAAATGACAATATTTATGAGTTACTTTCAGTAGATAAATATGCAAATCGATACAAGAACATCCTGTATTTGACAGTGAAAAATGAGAGACTATACGAAATTTTAATAAGTAGCCTTAGACAGCATAAAACTCAACGTTCCATATAAAATGATAACGTTCATATTCATCAAATAATGGCTTCTAATAAAAATATATGATGGACATCAACTCCCAACTTATGACGTAACATTACAACGACGAGACGTACATTATTGCATATGCTCCAAACATAATTTCTATATCATAAAAAATATAACCCATTAACCACTACCATGTGACTGTATTACCTATAAACTCACTTTTATCGTCCACGTGCTCACTACTTACTAATGCAGAATTTTGGTAGCCGAAACATTACTTCACGCCGACCAAGGTCACCTAAAAACTTTATGGTCTTATTCCAATATCAATCGATTGCCTATTACAAAAAAGATCGTATTTATGGAATGAGTATTTAAACTAGTTAAAAAACATAAATACAGCCGAGACTGAATATAATTTTGTCCCTTTTGGTGTCGAAACCCTTGGGTCCCGGTGCTCGCCAACTCTTCAAAGAGCTGGCTAAACGATTAGTAGTCGCCACTGGGGACCGAAGAGCTGGCAGCTTTCTTGCGCAACGTACTTATAGGGATTGCGATACAGCGAGAAAATGCAGCCAGCATTTTCGCAACCATACCGGAAGCTATTTTTTTTAAATTTTTGTATTTTATTTTAAAAATTGTTTAAAACTAGTTGAATGACATTTTAATTGACAATAAATCTTTAGTGCCCAATATAATTTTTA
This sequence comes from Tethea ocularis, assembly GCA_963555595.1. Taxonomy (NCBI): domain Eukaryota; kingdom Metazoa; phylum Arthropoda; class Insecta; order Lepidoptera; family Drepanidae; genus Tethea; species Tethea ocularis. Next base: position 14,472,421 of record OY741958.1, read on the forward strand.
ACCATAGCACGGAGCCGTTTTTTAGCCGCTCTCAACTGAATATTACAATATTTACATTTGTTCATAAAATTTAATTTAATAGCATCATTAATGTGAACGAGAGCAATAAGTACAGAGTACAGTATAGAAACGAAGTCCGTTCTATGAATTAGGAGACAAAGGTGCGGAAATCACCGCACTCGATCGGACACGTGTTTCTGATCGAGTGAGATTTTTTAACAAGTGCTGCATGGTAGGGTTACCATCCCTCCAAATATACCCGTCTTTTGACTTTGTCCGTACTGTCAGGACTTTGTGACTTAAAAGAATTTTCAATGATGCAATGTGTTAATTTTCGACAGCGCGGTTGGTTAAGACATATCACGTCGAAGATCGTGGGTTCGATTCCCATCCGAAAAAAAAAGAGTGTATGAACATGTCTGTTTGGCCTGAGTCTGGGTCTAGTTTAATTATCTTATTTACAAAAAAAATATAGTATATCGGTTGCCGGTTCCATAGTACAAGCTCAGCTTAGTTTGGGAACAGATAACCGAGGCACAGAGGTGGTTCTTTACTTTGTGACCGAGGTGTGTGAGAAATATCCCAGGATTATTTATTTTAAGCAAATTTCTAACTTTTCTGCCAATTTTAAACTGCAACCCTGTGTCTGTTCCCCGCGCGGATAAATTGTAGCGGCGCGATATCGCTCGATAGCCCCTCGACTTCATTCACAATAATTGACTCGATCGAGTAGGTGCCTACTATGGAAAATGTTCGCGTTCAATCAGTTCAATATACGCTACGTACCTAAGAGTTCGTAATCGGAACTATAACTACTACTTTTTAAATATTTAGAAAGAAAGAAAACAAATTTATTAAAACACACCATAATAAATACAAATTTGGTGGAAGAAAAACAGTCAAACATTTAAATTTGGATGTGTTGTAACTAGGTATCGCTCAGCATGATGTTACGACGACCAGCGCCGCAACGCTGGTTTTCAGCGATACCTACCCACCATTTAATTACTACCTACTTTTGTCATTGATAAACTTGATTATTATATATATTGGGTGGGTGAATACAATTCGATACTTATAATATCGAATTTAAATCGCTTCTTAGCGATAAGACCGTCAATTGTACCTAATTTTGTGTTTTTTTCATTTTGGTGTAGGTACTAGGTACAATAATTATAGAGATAGAGTTATATATCTATTCTATCAAACAAGACCAACAAAAAGAAAAACTTAAAAAGACATTGAACTGAGTCCTGTCGAATAGGCCATTTTTTAAGTTTAAGTAGAAAAAAGTAAAAGCTGAATAAAGCGCTCACTTACACTTTAATCGTAAAAAATCAAGCAATATCCAAAAATTTACCGAATGTAAGGATTGAATGTGAAATGTGCACGAGTTTTTATTGTACAGAAGTAGTGGTGACCGAGTATGCTCTACGACACGACACGATACAACACTACTAACTGTTTCATTTCGTCCGACAAGTAGGAATCGGAAGCGAATCAATTTGTCCTCTGTGCGCGCACTCCGCCGGCGAATATTTTTGCATTAAAGCTCCCGACGGAGCCGTTATAATGTAAATGTTGGATTTAAAAGAGTTACGTGACTATTGCTCATGAGTTTTATCATTTAATCTCCGAGCCGGGGGCACAAAAAACAAGTAACGAATGATCGTGCCGCGCGCCGCCTCCGAACGAATAGTTTTATTTTCGGAAAAGTTCCAAATGGAATTTGTGAATGAGCGGCGGCGTGATTCAGATTTATAGTTAACTGGCTTTTACCGATTGCTTTAGTTGCACTGGACTGGACTGGATATTGGTACTTATGGTATTATAGGAATTAAGTTTAAAGTTCTGCTGTGTGTTACCTACCCGTAAAAGGTCTCAAGTTAGGCCAAACGTGATAAATAATATTAATCTTTATTCAATAAAGTAATGTAGATCCCACCCGCGGATGCCTAAGCTTTGAGTACTTATTCGTATGGATAAATTGTCAAGGTCATTGGCGTTAGTGATCCTCTTAAAGATGAACCTCAAATAGCCAAGTGGTCACTCCGCTACCACCTGTAACAAAACTTGAGATAGCTAAACTAGAAACATATTTTTACGGTGCGCTATAAGAAAGTATTGCCAATGTTATTATGTTGTATGTAAGTAAGAAAAAAGTAGGTTACGATAATTATGAGAAAATGGAAGTATTTTATATTTTCGATATAAATTCCGTTCTGTGAATAATATCATGTTTCTACGGCGGGCAGCCCACGGCGCTCCTACGAGAGCGTGAGACATGATACTACCCTCCCAGTTCTTTTACAAGGTAAACGGAGTTTCATTTCATTATGTGTTTATAAATTTTTTGTGCAGATAATTTTATTGTTGCCGCGTTAAACTTTTTTTTTTCTTAAGAACTTCTTTGAAGCGATGATATCTAGTAGAAGTGACGTCAAATGCATTGCGTGAAACCTACAACGAGCTTGAGCTTTTGATGAAGAAAAAAAGATTGAATTACCTTCGCTGTGATCACACGCAACCTGTGTCGCCATTGGTCGATATTTGTTGCAAAACTATTAAGAGTACTATTATTCTACTACTATTCTTATTTTGTTCTTTTAACAAACATGTATAGCTATGAAGAGCGGGTTCCCCTAACACAAGCAAATCTTTGCTTAACTGGGGATCCCTTCACTCTGTAACCTAAAACATAAGTTTGATGATAAAATAAATTATTATTATTTTATACGTTGCGTTGCGGGAGACAGCGGTGGGCGACGTTACAATTGTGAAAGAGTGTGAATACACCTTCTTTACGTACGAATAGTTAGTATTCTTTGGCACGGTAAGGATGACAGGTCAGGTATGTTCTGGCACTTGGTGTTGAGAACTGGCTACCTTCTAGTCCATGTAAAGGTCACTCGTAAAAGTGTTACTCAAGTAAACATCTAGTTGCAGTCAAATCCAATATGCAACCGTAGAGTACAGAGCGACCAATATTAGTTTTGAAAAAAGTTTAAATTGCTTCAGTGAAGTTTACCAGAAAGAAACTAATAATCACTTTAGATTTCTATCTTGGACTTTCCGCTGAAAAGATGAAGTAGGAAGGAGATAAAATCCTTATCCAACTATTTCTAAAAGCGGTGAGAACAAAAGACTCCCTACCCCTTCCCCTCGCTAGGGTTGCCACTTTATTACCTCTAGCCTCCGGGCGGTCAGTACCGTCTTCACTCAGGAACCGAGCTAACTCAATTAAGTCATTACTTACATTCACTTAAAATAATACAATTTAAAATTTTGAAACGGGAAAATATAATTTGGAGTCTGTTGGCGCTTGACATTGACAATAAAAAGGTAATAATTTATGTCAGATACATGAAAACCAATAAAATAAACTTTAAATTGTTTACAGGTATATAGATAGTGCAACATGCCATGGGTCATTAATGTAGTTAGTGCCTACATTTAGATTAGAAGCTTAATTGTCTTTTATCTAAATTAATTTCGATGATAATTTTAGTTAAATCAAAATTCCTAAATACAGTGTCAATTTTCACTATCACAGTGATTACTAAAGCGTGTATGTTTAACATGCTTAGATTTAATTAATAGGCAACCCTACCCGCAACCATTCCTCAAATAATTGATGTTATCTAGTCGATATCGACGTTTTTCACTCTAATGAACGCTCGACAGCCGCCGCGCCGCGCGGCTACTGCCCCCTCTATACAGTCGATAGTATCCTTTGTTTGCGATGAGACTACACAATACTAGTATTTACTATTAATTCTTGGAAGGCTTTCCTAATGAGGCTTCGTTAAAACAACCTCCTGTATTCCACCCTTTAATGTGGCACTCAAAACAACAATGTAACCTTTTGACTAGGCTTAATTGAGATTGTCAGTTTCGGCACTCTGTCGTATTCTTGAACTTCGTCTCGAGTTTTCGTCAAAGGTCAGGTAAGGTTATACAAACTCAAATCACAAATGGTTTTTATTTTATCCGGATATTTGAATTTTTGACAATCCTTCTCGAAGCTCGATGAATTGTTAATCATTGTTTGCTTAGTTTGTTTAGAATGTTGTTTTCAGTTGACTATTCGAAAAATATAAAAAAAAAACTTCCTCAAATGTTTGGAATGCGAGTTGGTTAACCATTGACATTTTTTAGCGTATCGATAGTCGGCGTGAAATATGTTGCTAACCGAGTGGTAGTCACAGTGCGAATGATTTGATTTGAGAAGCAGATATGTTATAAGCGCGTGTGTTGTGAAGACTTAAAAACGGCCCAATTGGGAAATATTGTGATTAGCTGCGTCGAGCGCAAGATAATCACGAGTGTGTCGCAGTCACTAAAATATAGCTATCTCTTTCATTTATGTGCTACTTGGTATCTTTTGTTTTATTTATTCGTGAAACTTGTCATTATGTGCAGTTTTGGATTGCTTGGAATAGATTTAAAACGCTAATTACTATGAACGTAACATATCTATTATTTTAATATATCATTGATCGGCCGCCACCCAGCCAGTCTCATCAACACACATAAAGAATATACTGACATACGATCCTTGGAAAAGTCCCAAAAATATAACAAGATGAATTCTACGAAATGCAAAATTCTTGCTTAATTTGCAGATTACATACTTAAATTTTTGTCGTGCCGCTGAAATAAAAGTAATGTATGAGGAGGCCATTTCGACGTTAGTGGACTTCCAAGTCCTTCAACCCTCAAGTCCCTGCTATGAGGACCATAAATCGCAACACTATCAGAACAGGTGCTCGCTTCGCTTTGGCATCGTTCGGCAAAACGAATTCCGGCGAAAAAGTCCCGCGCGGGCAGTTTGCCTACATTTTAACGCGACCCGACCCTTTGCTAAAATTTAAGAGGCTCCGTTATGTCACATTCGGGGATAACGTCGAACACGACTTATGTACAGAGTCATCTATAAAATACGTAAATATTCATTAGTAAAATTACCGTGAAAATAAATCGAATCTACCCACTTACTAAATTTAAATTCCTAAACTACCTATTTATATCAAAAGTAAATAATTATCTAGTGTCTAAATATTTTTTTTTTATTGGTATTATTTTTATTATATTTATTTAAGGACCCAGTAGTTTTCCTAAGGAACAATGACAGCATGGCATTCTTTATAAATGGTGTGAAGAGGTTTTTTTGATCGGCAACACGGCCAATGTGTGAATACCCTTGGTGTTTTATGCGCCTATGATAAAATTGTTTTCTATCAAACGGGCCGTATGCTTAGTTGCCACTTCAGTGATAAAAGAAAAAATATATACAGACTATAGAAAACAACGAACAAAAATTAAGACGAAATTATTTAATGTTCTCCAGTGACCGTAGTCAATGAAAACATAACACATATGGTATGACCCATCCCTAACCACAGTAAGGAACTTTACAACGGAAGTGAGCTAAGCCTGTAATGTACCTTGACTCGCCCTTCGGCCCTTTGGCTCGCGCCGCCCGCCTGCCCGCCTCGCTCAATCGTGGATAATCTCCTTTCCAATTAATACCATACTTTTACCTTATTTTTAATGAAACTCATACAAGCCGCCTTTCGATAATTGTTTGAAGGTTTATCTCCTATCCTTTATTGCTTCTCCTTCGGAGATATTATCGGAGAAGTAACGTTAGTAAATAGTTACGCTATTGTGTGTTTAGAAAATCGTTTTTTGCTCGAGCTTTTGTGTATTTTCTTTTATAATAAATTATCATAAAGAAAAATTCTAGGTTACCACAGATCACCAAGCTGGGTGATCCATCATTCTCCAAAACCCTCCCCGTAATCTTGTAATGGAGAAATTAATTTTTATTATACTTTATAATAAGGGATGATTTTTTATGTCACAGGCTTTTGCACTAATCAAAGTAATGCGTACTTTGTAAATGGCATAATAAGCTAGCAATTCCCTGCGGTTTCACTCGCGTTCGTCATAAAATAGTTTACGACCTTTTTTAAGACCTACCAAATATACACAAGAAAAATCATAAAAATCGGTCAAGCCGTTTCGAAAGAGTTTGATGACAAACACTGTGACACGAGAACTTTATATATCAGAAGATTAAATGGTACAATGTCGTATCTATAATACATGATTATATCTTTTAAGTCATACAACTGGAAGTAGGTATATCTAAAACATGTATGAAAAATATGAAACTACTTGAATAGTAAGGAACCGACCGGCGGCAGGATGTTGGACATGACAGCACTAGGGATCACCAGAAACGTAGGAATTTCATTTCCTGCCGCGTGCACCTGAAAGCCAGCCCACTTGGCCACCTGCTCACCTGCTCACCTGCCCACCTGCCCACCTGCCCACCTGCCCAGTGGCCACACAGCTTATTACATGCCGCAGCTGTTATAGGTAATACCACTTGACAACCTTGCGGCTTACAGTTTAACTTTTCTAGGTTCGGGTTAGGAAAGTGTCAATGTATTTTCTTTTCTTTAATCTTTGGTAAGTTAATTTAAAATTAACGGTTGTTTCTAAGGTTGGAGTTCAACAAGTTGTCAGATTTGTATTCATTTCGAAAGATGGAGGTTACATTAACTGATAAGCTAACAGAAACAGACCCTCAAGTTTCTTATACATTTTGACGGAATGTAATACTTTCCCTACAAAATGAACGTTGGACTATTTTATAGGTAGGTTAGGTACATTCATTTTCTTTTCAATAAAATATAATGAAAGTAAATAACTTATCTCTTAGTACATATTTTTCTTTTGTTTCCAATATTTTCTTGTATATCTATAATGAAGTATAGTCTGCGTTATGCTGTGTAGAACATAAAAGTCTTAAAGCTTTGCTAAGCTGTGGTCCCGCAGGCACGAGGGGGTGTCACCTGAGGAGGGGTTGAGGGACGCGAGAGGGGGGTTGCTTCACCGCAACATCTAAGGAGCTTAAGAGGTTGATTTCCATTCGTGTCCGGTGAACTGAAGGTTCTTAACTATCTGTAATAATAATTTAACCTTTACTATGTAGGGACGGAATGGAGCGGTACCCATCGCTTGGTATTTACGAGTCATTGATACATTAAATTTTAAGTCTATTTAAATATCGAAATTTGATCTTGGATGTTTAGAATCTTGCTGCCTACGTATATAGGTATCAAAAAAGAAGAAATAAGGCTTGGCAAAGTAAATTCGCCTCTAACCATATGCATGCGACAGTGGCATCCCCGATCTTTAAGCAATCGTAGAGGCAACCGTGCATCTCGACTGTCTCACGTCTCTACATTGACTCACCTCGAAAGAGACTCCGTTTTACTTGCTTCATCCACTATTTCGTATATTATGTAAGAAGCTAGCTCGTGTAGCGACGAATATAAATTGAACATTTCCTTTTAAGTGTCAATTTTTTTTTATTTTATTGTATTATTATAAAAAGTTTAAGAAATCTTCGAGGACTATTATGCAATCAATTAGAAATATTTGTACGCTCTCATGATTTACCTCCTTAATAACTCGGGGCAGAAATTTCTAGCATGCACATTCAGAGTTAATGAATCTGAAAATATAAAATGACTACGATTTACAAAAACTACGAGCCACAAAAGCGGGCCAGGGTCAAAATTAGTTTAATTTATTTGTATCACGAAAGCTATTAGATAAAAGATTTTGCATTGAAACGCAACAGTGTGGGCTGCGTCTCGACTCGTCACGTCGAGGACGAGGGAGGGACTCTCGCTGTTATTTTGAAGCCTCGTTAAAAAAAGCTGGACGCGGTGTCCAACGGGTTATCCAATTTGCTCCGAGAATAGCCGACGCGAGTGGACTTTGCTTAACGCGCTCCCTCTATTTTACTTTTCCATCCACAATTTCCAATTTTGTTTGCGTTCCGAATCCAAAACGGTAGTTTAAATTTCGCTTCGAAATAGATTTTATTTTTGAAATTCGCAGAGGAAATCCGAGGTGCGAAATCAGGGATTCACTCTGTGAAATGCTCGAGTGTATTTGGCGAGTGGCTGGGTCCTCCCCGCGTTAACATGGGGGGCTCGGTGCCCCCTGTAGCCCCCCGGGCGCGTGCTATGGCGCGTGAACCTCCACGTCGCGTCGCGCGCCGGCAGCGGTCGACTGGACGCACCGAACCCCGTTCCGTATAGAGCTTCAAGCGCTTTAAAGTTATTCATGGCTGCTGCAGCGATATCACATGTCAAGGAGGCGCCTTTCCGTTGCATTCGGATTACCTTAAGGGTATACCTTCGGTTGGAGCGCGAAATTCAAATTTTATCAAGTTTTTTGCTAATAAGCTCAGTTATAGGTCGTAAGTTATCAACGTGTTATTTGCGAGAAGAATGGTAGTATATTTACTGATTAATAACAAAATAAATCATCAACATATTCCTCCTAGGTATATTACTGACATATACGACTATTTCATGAAAATGTTACTATATATTAGTACTACCTTGGAGGAATATGTTGATGATTTCTTTTGTTATTAATCAGTAAATATACTACCATTCTTGTCGCAAATAACATGTTGATAACTTACGACCTATAACTGAGCTGAAATTTGCAAAAACCGTGATAAAATTTGAATTTCGTGCTCCAACCGAACGTTCCCCCTTAAAAGCGCTACTTTTGGATACTTGGTTTTGTATATAGCTGGGTAGTTGATTTGTATTTATACCAATGAATGTAAGATTGTAAATACAAAAAATACCTCTGTAAATATCTGTGTACCTTCAAACGTCGCTTGAAGATTTAACTGCTGATTCAATAAGTACCTACCCAATTGACAAATTCGAAGCGCTTTGATTGCAAATAGCTTGGTACGTAATGGTAGATAGAATCCTCCGCATCCTGCGCATGTGTTGCCTCTAGTCGAGAAGTTTTTTTTTAAATACTTACAAGTGTCAGGTAATCGATAGAAGGCGCACCAGAGCGCGAAGTGTAAGCTTATCGGCAAGTTTAGTGTTCGCTTTGAACCCCATTAGCGCGCGACACTCGTCACAAGTTGGTGACGTCATATACCTGACGAATACAGTCTCGTCAGTAAAAGTTTTGGTGAGTGAGACGTGTCAGATGTCACTTTTGCTTATAATACCTATGAGTCAAAGTTGGGATTACTTTGAGCTTTTTAAGTATTTTGTTTATCCAAATCTGTTCAGACATTTTGAGGCAAAAATAGTTGTGGTAGTGTAGTGACATTGAATGCCATGACGAAGTTGGTGGGTTCGAATTCTACAATGAGCTTCGCACGGTGGTAGAGTGCTTTGCAGTAGGTACAATAAGCGTCAAAAGAAGATTGCCACTTTAGCACCCTTTCATAGTAATCTATTGACATTATCTTGTCAGTTTGTAAGAAATCTGTGAATTGCGTAATACGACAAAGTTCTAAAGTGATCAATTTCTGACGCTGACTTACTCTCAAGTTGAGAATCTGTCAACATAAACCTACCACCTTCGGCCACATCATCATCACTTTCCATAAGATAGTGGTTATATTGTAAAAAATGCTTTAATTTTTTTCTATTACCGTATGTTAGTGGGAAATTAGAATTAGGACTATGGAATATCTAGGTGGACCGACGATCTTGTGAGGGTCGCGGGAAACCGCTGGATGCGGTAAGCGCAAGACCGGCCATCGTGGAGATCTGCGGGGGAGGCGTTTGTCCAGCCGTGGACGTCTTTCGATTGATATGATGATGATGATCTATAGAGTCGTAGAAGGTACAAGTGAATAGTGTATATAAGTCACCGAATTACTGGAATACTGTTGCAAAGTGCCAGAAAGGTGTAACATTTTAGTATTCTATTAATTTCTAGTTCATTCCTAGATTATTCTAGTTACAGAAAAAATTAAAGGGTTACATTCTAAGCAAGTTGATATATAATCATAACAAAAATGTTTTAAGCCCCTCCTATATTTAATGAAGCTTGAAGCGGTGCGGTGAGCTTTCAGTTTAAGCTCATTGTTATCCCGCGCTTACGGTAAAATAATCCCGTTAATCTAATATGAAATGGTAAAGTACGCACGACTGTACATGTTCACAGATTATAAAAATGTTTAGAATCATTTCTATTTCACTAATATATATTTTTATAAGAATATCGTAGACAAATTACTAGGTTCATAAGTTCAAGGCGAGAATGCCTGGCGAAATGCAAATGAAGATCTTTCCAGTAAAGACTAATCTATCTAATTAGTTTTTCACTAAGGAATTAAATTGGAAACTGTATAATTGTAACATAAGAAATCTTTGTGAAATAGAAATAGAAAAAGTTATTATAATGATTCTTTTTTGAAAAAAGATCCACAAATGAGTAGTGCAAGTTTCTTGCTAACTACGTAGATAGATACTAGAGGTGTATTCCGAACAGATGATCGAATGACAACAAGCGCCTTATTCAGGACTAAACTGAACAAGTCTAAGTCCACAACATGTAAATATAAAACATGGAAAAATATTTGACACCTACCTTTATTTCCTGGCTATTTTCTTAGAGGTAAACGATGACCTGAATAAGTATAACATACCTATGTTGGTCGGCAAACGTTGGCGTACATAAGCCGATGTATTTTTCACAATAAACCGTGTGCGACGCGGCGTATGGCGCGACGCGACGGGCACCCGGGGCTCGGAGCATTTGTCTTGCTTGTACCGTCGTCGACGGCGTCGCACAGGTACCTAAGCTAAACCTACTAGCTACCAGATTGTGTATTGTGAATAACTGGTTGTGTGACATCTTACATTGTTGTGTTCTGGAAAAACAACACTTATAGTTGAAATAAGGCTTAGCTTAGCTCTATAATGCGTGGTAGCTCAGTGGTCTGAATCCTACAATAATTTTCAACTTTCGGTAATATCTCATAATTCTCAAGTGCAGCTCTCGGAACACAACTGTAGGTGCGAGGGTTAGGTAGCCAAGGTACTACAAAGTTCCCTACCACCATGCTAAGGTTTCTTCGCCACGATGTTTTCAGCTCAAGCTCATTGTAGGATTCGAACTCGTGACCTTTAACGTCACTACCACTGAGCTAACACCTTATAGCTATTCCGGAACCTTAAAGAGACTAGCTCCAATTAAAAGCAAGTATCACTACATAGTATAAAACAAAGTCGCTTCCAGTCTGTCTGTCCCTATGTATGCTTAGATCTTTAAAACTACGCAACGGATTTTGATGCGGCTTTTTTTAATAGATAAAGTGATTCAGAGGAAGGTTTATATGTATAACACATGCATGTTATAGTACAGAAAAGCTGAGAAAAGCCGGGCGAAGCCGGGGCGGGTCGCTAGTACCTAATAATCCAAACCATGTGCCTTCACACTAACGTAACCGTAGACTTGTTAGGTATCCAAGTCATTCAGCAATTAAACAATCAAAACACAACTAACAGCAAATTACACAATCAGCTCACCTGTACAACAGCCGGGACGCGGGAATTTCATTTAGCAACAAAGCCTGTACTCCCAGACATCTGCCGACGTCTGCGTGAACAAGTATGCACGAAATGCCGCCTCAAGCCCGCGGAATGCTATTAACATTGAATAGGATTTGAGTTACAATAGGTACCTACAAGCTCGGCGCTGACGGCCCGAGACGCCCATTCAGACCGTGTAGCGTTTTGTCTGTATAATTTGGAAGCGAGTGTACTCTACATATTACAATAACGCTCCTCGGATTTGACGAGTACGCGTTGAGAGGTTAAAGTAGCAAAACGACCCGAATGGCTTGAAGGGCAGTGGGTTAAAAATAGGAGGCAGCGCCAGATTGTGAGAATATGAACGATAGAAATATATACAAACATGATCCTTGATGATAATGAATATATTTTGGACTCGCACAAAATCAATAATCAACTTTAAAAAAAAAGAGTAAAAATCCTTCAAAGACACAAAGAGCTTGGTAGCTCCAATTTGGTGCTGAACCCAACGCAAATAATTATTAAAACCGGTTCATAAGCAAATAGTTATGCGTGGACAAACATAAGAAAAAACCATCCAGCCAAATTGAGAACCTCCTCCTTTTTTTATTTAGAGTTTATTGCCGGCTCTTCTTAGCAAAAGCTACCTTCCGAACCGTGCATTAGAGTCTGACTATTCATAAGTGCCTGTGAAGGTCTATTTGAATAAATAATATTTCATTTCATTTCATTTTTAAGGAGGTTTAAAACCCACATTACTTATATGATTTTGTGCCTTAAAGCTCATAATTGACGTTTCATGTCACTTAGCGGCATGCTGCCTTAACATTTGTAAGTTGTAGAGGTAGAGAACGCTATAAATCTATGGTATCGTAAGTATTCCTAATGATCGTGGGGACCATTTTTCAGTGGCGCTAGTTCCATTCACTGGTAATGACACTTCATTTACTAGGTACACAGTTGAGTGGTCACGGGACAAGGCGTTCCTAAACGGAACTATTGGAAATATTGCAGTTGTAGTCGCAGAACTGGATATCATAAAAAAAATACGTTTGTTCTAGAGATGAATGATTCTGGATTTCCTATAGTCACGAGATCTTTGTCGAAATAATGTCAGACTATATTTTGAACATCATCATGTCAGCCGAATGACGTCCACTGCTGGACAAAGGCCTCCCCCAAGAATCTCTACGATGGCCGGTCTCACGCTACCCGCATCCAGCGGTTTCCCGCGAGTTTGTAAGAAACTATGTTTGTTACTTCTTCACGCACAAACGGCTGGACCAATTTTGACGAATTTTGGTATGGAGGTAACTGACACCTTGTATTAACACATAGGCTACTTTTTATCCCTTGGGAACGCGGGTGAAACCATGGGACGGAACCTAGTGTAAAATACAAATATTATAAATGCGAAAGTAACTCTGTTTGTTTGTATGTATGTTTGTTCCATTTTACTCATAAACCGCTGAAACGATAGCGATTAAATTTGGCACGCAGATAGTTTATGATATGAAAAAGGACATAGGCTACTTTTTATTCTGGGACGCGGGTGAAACCGAGGGGAACAGCTAGTATATCTATAGTACAAAAAATCAATTGGAAGGCTTTTAGTAATTTTGCGTATAAAATGTAGCGAAAGTGAAACGAGCAATTCCCACGTAGATGTCAGGCGCGTATTTGTCTCGTCTGTTTTCATATATTTTTTGCGAGACTTTTTCCGGGTCTCCCATCCGAGCCATTCTCTCGTTTCTTGTGGGGCTCGGTCCTTTTACGCAATCGTTCTATCTGGACGGCAGTCAATCATTGTTTTTCTTGGTTTATTGCATTTTTTACATGAGGAACGAAATCACTGGGCTGCCATGATTCTTAGATGCAGTACCGGCGTTAGGGTATGGCGCGGTAGGGCGATCGCCCTGGGCGCCAGATGTAAAGGGGCGCCAGGCCCATCTATATTTTCGGTCGCTCATGAGCGAGTCCCGCTATCTCGAGTCTAAATAAATAAATACATTCTCAAGTCTAAAGATAAAATAGTTATAATGGCTTAAAATCCCTTTTGTTGGCGGGAGAAGGGGGAGGGGGGGGGGGGAGTTATCACATCTCGCCCAGGGCGCTGGTAGAGCTAAAACCGGCACTGCTTAGATGGCTATTACCTTCGAAGTCAATGTTTTCAACAGCTTGACCTACGTTACGTTATCTCTGTTTACAAAGCAAAACATGAAACATGACAGGAAATACTTACTTCGTGATTTTATTACGCGATCGCTGTGGCAGCTATATACTTTTCGTTTCAAGGTAACAGATGGCCAATATCGCAAGTATAACAAGACAGGCCAGTAGGCGCAGTTGGTTAAGACACCACCTATCACGCCGCTGGTCATAGTTTCGATTCCCATCCAGGACAAACATTTGTGTGCATGGACATGTCAGTTTGTCCTGTGTCTGGGTGTAATTATCTATATAAGTATCTATATACAAAAAAAAAGTAGTATATGTAGTTATCTGATTTCCATAGCTCTGCTTAGTTTGGGATCAGATAACCGTGTGTGAACGATGTCTCAGGATATTTATTTATAACAAAGCCTATTAATTAGTTCACTTTGTCCTAAAAAGTAGATATAATTTATACCCTGCGAGGTAGTAACAGTTAGAGGCGCGGCCGCTAATTATAGAGTTGCTGATAATTTTCTTGATTATTTATGAACGTTTTAGCTAAATATGCAATTTTAGTGATTTATTATTACGTAAATATAGACCATGTATTACTAAATTAAGTGTGATTCTATTCACGCACACAGATACGATCGACTAATGTCTGTTTCTTATTTTTAACATCTTTTAAAAAAAAGTAATCGTCAATAATAAGTCGTTTAACGTATATTCTTATAATTCAAACACATACACAGACACATCACTTACGCTACACTACACAACACATTACCATTCACGCCACGCGACCCGTTATTTAGTTTAGTTTTATAGTTTAATTTATTTATTTGTTTTAGTTTCTTAATTTTTCATTTTATTTTTAATAATTATTTTGTTAATTTCTGTGAACGCTCGAATCATTGTATTATTATAATTATTGTATTTATATAAGTCGACTAACCTACCGTACTTACCCTCTGTATAAAATCTAATAAGATAAGATTATATAATGTGATTCAATTTTAACTTTGCTGTGAATCTTACAAAATAAATAAAAATAAAAAGGAGGAGGTTCTTAATTCGGCTGCAGTATGTTTTTATTTTATAGGCCCATCAAAGTAATTTACATTTAGTACATGTAAAAAATATAAAATATAACAATGAAAGATATATATATGTAAACACTTAATTAAGACAGGCACCACATTTTTAATGTTTGTTGACGCATAACTTTTTAGCTTATGAACCGATTTTAATAATTCTTTTTGCGTTCGGTTCTGTATAGCCAAGGTCTCTTTAGCTCTTTTAAAAGTTGATTATGTACCAACGTGTACATGTAACATAAGACTATCCCTCAAGGGATGCTCCCCATTTGACAATCATAAACTTTCTTCTCTATGAACAGAAACCAAAAGACGCAAATGTTGTAGTTTCCTTCGTTGAAAACGCATTGAGTGTTTGTAATTGCCTCGTGGGACAGAACAAATCGCTACTTCCCAAGTAAAAGTAAACTAAGAACAAACCAAATATCATCGGCGGTCCCTGAAGTACGTTTGATAGCAAGAACAAAGGTAGTCCGCGCCCCTCGGGACTACTTTACCGACAAACTCGTTGATATCGTGACATATCAAACTTTCTTATCGAACACAAATAAAATGTTATATTTGTTTCAGTTACCACTACTTTCAGGATATTGTTACATTTTAACCAATATGTCATGTCAATTCTTTTTTATATTTTTAAATATTTTGCACGGTGTTACCTTCGAGTTGAAAATCTGTCCAGCACCTACCGGTGTGTTCCGGCAATATCACGTGAGAGCCAGCCAGCAACAAACAAACTCTTCAGCTTTATTATAAGTATAGATAGATTATTAGTCTAGAAGTTAAGAAATGAAAATAAATAAAGTACTTATAAAAAAGTATAAAGTAGATACTTACAATGGGCTAGAATATTATCAACACGACTTTAATTACAGTTCATTAATAAAATCCTAAACAAACTGCCTTGCAACACGCAGTTCGCAGGAAATTATTTGGTGATTAACATGATTTGTAGAAGAGTTGCAGGCGGAGGGTTTGGGGGGGAGGTTGGCTAATTTTATAATAGTAAATGGCAAATGCGCGCGCGCTCCCCGACCCGCTGTCTATGAGTTATGGTCGAAACGTGGCACCTGTTTTTTTTTTCAATCTGTACTACGACGCGCAAATTCCTGGCAGTTTGTACCCTCGCAACGACACGGGTTTATCTATGGTACGGGAAAATGCACTTTATGTTAATTGCATAAAGTGCATTTTCCTACTTAACTAGTTCATTCGTAATTTTAAAAACTAACATTATATATAGAATAGAGAACCTTAAGCACATTAAACAAGCTAGCAGACTAAAATTTTATCGTTTAAAACAACATGAAACACGAGGCGTCCCTAGATTTACCCAGGAATGCAAACAGCGCGCTAATGTAATCTTAGGGCGCTCAACACGACGTGGCGGCGGCTTCTGCCTTCTGCGGTCGCATTGCGGCATCGACAGTACCTACACTAAGCATCATAAAGGCACATCGTACATAACCACGTAAATTTATGTTTCGTAGTAGATGCTAAGATATAAATTAGTAAACAAGCTAAATTTAATATGGATTTTTTGTAATCATTTATGGAGATGAAAAACAGTGAGGCCGCTATATAAAATCAAATACTGTGACGATGGTAAAAGAGTGTATTTTATAGGTCTATTAATGTTTGAATTAAATCAATAACAGGGTTTATTAAAATTAAAAAATACATAAAGTATAATAGAACTTTTTTAACTAGGTAAGTCACTGTCCTTTGAGCTTGTGATAAAAAGGTATATTGTAGAGAGCACCGCCCTTACATCTGCCGTTATCATGTGTGACCTAAAATGTCTGGAGTAAATCCGTCGCGTGAAAATGTTTACCGCAAGTTTCATATCGCGAGTCTGGAGGCAAACACCCCTTATCTCGGGGTGGGCGAAATAACTCTACAAACAGACCTAAGTAAAGTACCTACCTATAAGTGAGTTCATATGTAACTATAGAAATGTATAGAAAATATAGGTGTGTAACTTAGCTCTGAACCAGCTGAATTAATCAGAACACGCTTGTTTGAGCCGTTGAGGTATAGCTCATCAACAAAATATGTAGGTAAATGTCGTTTTCAGTGACAGCAGATTACGAGCACCATGATTAGGGTTTGATGGTATCACTATCGATTCAGGGCGTAGTGCACACAATGAAACAACGTTATACCATCGCTTCGGAATAGTCCCGTATGAGGAGAAGAAGCGACGCAAGAAGCTCCTCATGGCCGATAATGTCGTGATTTTACAATTAAATAATCACTTCAGTTACACATACCTACAGTCTTAAATTATGATAGGATATGAGTTCCGTTTTTCCTTTTGAGAAACGGAACCCTAAAATTCGGTGACCAAAGCGTATTCTATCAATGAACACAACAGCAAATATTGAAAATAAATACGCAATGGGAAAATGACTTTCTAACAATCACAGTAAAACTATAAAACAAAGAAACAAAGTTAACTTTACTGTGGGAAGGTTAACAAAAGGTGTCGGGAACGCATTCAACTGGGTTTGATCGGTTTCACCCGGGAATTGAGAACTATTCTCCCGAGAATACCAACGTGAGGTGACTATATAACTTAACATTAAGACCTAATGCACCAGTTTTTTTATTTTTTTTTACTACTTATATGCCTGTGTTTGACCACAATCTCACCATGGTCAGTGATGATGTGGCCGATGATGGTAAGCACACAAAGCCTAGAAAGGAACTGGCTCTCAAGTGCAGCTGTCGGAACACACCGAACGGTGCTTGGCGATAGATTTTCAACTTGAGGGTGGTAGCCAGCCAGGCGGGTACTACAAAGTACCCCACCACCGTGCTATGGTTTCCTCACGATGTGTTCCTTCACCGAAAGCTCAAGCTCATTTTAGGATTCTAACCCGGGACCTTCGTCTTGGCATCCAACGTCACTACCACTGAGCTATCATCGCCTTTCCAATGTCATTACCACTGAGCTAAACCACTACCACCACTAGTTCTAAAATCAAACAATCCTTTACTCGCCTGGTTAGCTACCATCTGGTTAGTTGATAATCTGTTGTCACTGTTGAATGATGAACCGATTCTGCAGTTACACTTGACAGTCGGTTACCGTTTTGGCATCATAATTAATACAATAATAAAATATACGTGACTATCATCAACAAAAATGCATTTATGTTACTGTGGAATAAATAATGAATGAATATCCTGGGACATTCTTCACACACGGTATCCGATCCCAAACTAAGCAGAGCTTGTGCACACGGCCACAGATCAAGCTTCACACTACGGCATCTTATGCGGTTGTAATATAATATATTACAATATATGTAATATAATATATTAAAATAGCGCCTATATAGCGCTATATTATAGCGCTTTATAGGCGCTATTTTGCAACAAAAATGTGTAGGTAGCTTGATCTGTGGCCGTGTATACTATGGACAACCAGATAACAAAAATACTATACATAATACCACTTTGGTGTCACTTTAAAGCCTAATCACGAAGGTACTATACTACTAATATTATAAACGTGAATGTTTGTATGTATGTTTGTTGCTCTTTCACGCAAAAACTACTGAACTAATTTGGATGAAACTTGACACATAGTTACATACCCTGGAATAACATATAGGCTACTTTTTCTCCCGGGAACGCTGGTGAAACCGCGGGAGACAGCTAGTATGTTAATAAATTTCAAAATGCTAAGAATTATGTAGATTTATTATGACGGAGATCCTATAATAATGTAGAACCTAGACCGCCCCGTTATAAAGGCTCACATGTCCCCGGCCACTAATTCTTTTAGCCGGACTAACGTCCCGGTTTGGACGATCAAGCTATAACTAACTAGGTCGGCATTATCCCGGCGAGCTTTCCTCCATTTGTCACCCAGACAAAAACCCCTAAACTATAAGGGCCGTTCGAAATTGCGGACCATACCATTGTTTACACTTTTCTGCCAACCTACGTCTGTCGTCCGCCGTTCACCAGTTCAGCGCAATTATTATTTGCTTTTATTTGAATACGGTAAATTCAAATTAAGAAAATAGGTACGTAACTGCCCCCCTAATGTTGCCACTTTACGACGAAACGTATATTCGCAGAAACATACAGTTTGACACAACTTAGATGTAGCCTCGGCAAATCGTATATCTACACTTCACGCACTATTTTCGGGAATGATCGATTTTACGAATTTTGCCGATGCTTCATCTAAGTTGTGTCATACTATACCTGAGAGTCTACCTACTCTAAAAAACGATACACAATAGGTCGATACCAAGACGAACGTTACAACAGTTTGCTTGGAAGCTGTATGAGAGATAAATACTTCAGTTCATTGAACTGTTTGTCAATTAAATTTTGGTAGTTATTTTATGAACTAACAAGCATACGACTCGCTCGCCTAATGGTAAGCAGTCTCCGTAGTCTATGGACACCTCAAACACCAGGGGTATTACTCAAGCGTAGCGAGCCTTCTCGATGAACTCCATGTTGTCTAGTACATCCTTTAAATTTGGAAAATCTATGGTGAGGAGGGAAATCCACAGCCTTACACCTAAATAAATAGTCATTAGATACTTTAATATGATAGCTTATAAATATGAAATCGCGATAATCTACTTCTCAATTTGTTCAATCTCAAATGATGCAGCACTCCTGTACGAGCAGCGACCCTGTGTACAGTTATGCATAAAAGATTAATCCTTTCGTCGACAGCGGGCCATTACCTGCCTTGAATCCATATTTTCACCCTAATTAACCAACCATCCAAGCCATGCTACTCTCAACCTTATTACTTGCGAGAAATAAGTAGTATTACGTTGAAGATGATACTGTCCACAAAGCTTCCACATTCCCAAGACAGAAGTGGCAGTAATTTTGGATTATGGCATAAAACATTTACATCCCTTTACGTTGAACTCCTAAACACAGTTGAGATTGGATTTGTTGACGAGTTTTCCTACTTTGGGACTTTAAATTAAGGAAACCGACTTTGTTACATAAGCATCGTTAAAAATCGTATAATAACCATGATTTTAGGGTTCCGTATTTTAAAAGGAAAAAACGGAACCCTTGAAAGATCACTCGTATATCTGTCTGTCCGTCTATCACAGCCAATTTGCTCCGAAACTACTGAAACGAAATATTTTTTTATAATCTTAAGATAGATTTTGAAGTTATTTAAGAAAAACAGTAATAATTAACCATTCATCCTTGTCTCCGAAACTACTGGGCTAAAACAGGAAAGGAAAACTTTGAAAAAGTACAGAAAATAGTTCTTTACGTATAGATTACTAGGAAAACTTATAAGGTGTCTATGGTATTTAAAGTGAATTTGGAAATTATCTTTGCGGAACCTTCGGTGCGCGAGTCAGACTAGCACTTGTCTGGTTAAATTTTTATTAAATAAATATACGTACGTAGATACATTCTTCACTACTTTCTATACATTCCAATTGAATATAAGAAGGTCTACTTTTAAATGGAGCACGTGCCGCCATTGTATTTTCTAGGGAACCATTCAAAGCTCCAATTTGGACGCATGAATGTGTCTACAAGAAAAAGTTACAATACGAACGTAGCTTAGTTTAAAACCTCATTGGGCCTGTGAGTGGCTCGTCATTTGGCCGTCGCGTCGGCTTCGCGTCGGCGTCGTCGTGTGGCTCAATGTGATGAAAAGACGCAATTTTGGGGATGCGATGCCGAGATAGGTTATCTTTTTGTGAGCTCTGTCCGGGTGGCGGGGGACGAAGTGGGGTGGGAGGGGGGAGAGGTTAGATTAGGCCGCTTTTAGTTTTGTAAAAAAAAGGAGGCTAGCATTGCTCAGTGAACATTTAGGTTGTTTGGGGTGACGTAACGTACCAAAGTAGCTGATAGGTGATCTACCAATAATTACCACAGCAAAACCAATCGCACAAATTATTCAATGCGTTAATTAATGTGATATTAAGCCGAGTATCGGATGCGGTGAAGTGTAAATACCCGTGATGGTTTATCAAGATAACTTTGAACTGTGTTATTGAAACATGCTACATTTAGAATTCATCGCCTACCAATAGTGCGGATTGACTGTCTGTTTATACCTAGTTACACCCCTAGCATATTTAAAAAGACTCAGTTTATGCCTGCACTTCATTTGGCTATTAAAAAAAAAGAAAGGAAAAACATTACACACAACATTCATGTGCTAAATTCGGTAAATATGTACACAAACATGAAACCCCTTAAGAAGTGCCGGAATAAGAACAACTTCACCTTGACAAGAAGCTGTTGAATTTTTAAAGAAAAACCTGACATTGACATTCCGACCGGTAGGAACGAACGCAGTCCGTATTTATTGCGGTCTTGAACCAACAGCCGCATTCTGAACAGAAATCTAATGTTTACTTCATCATCCGAACAACGACCGAGCAGCTCAAAATATCCTCCAAATCGTATTTGTAAATAAGAATAACAAATACATTTTAATTCTTAAATCTGTTTGTGTACGTGTGTGATATCCAGTGGGCAACGCCAGCGGCGCGCTCTCAGCGCTTAGCGGCCTGCGTCCATCCACAATTCTAATTAAATCATCGCCACTCATTTCAACTCGCTAATTGTTTGAGAACCTATTTCAGCGCTCGTCATTGTGTAGACTTGCTGAAATTATTGGAGAAGAGACACCTAATTGTTTAATTGGTGATATTAATTTAGTTTCAGTTGGCGGCTAGAAGGTTTTTAGTTTTATAACTTTATTATTTTAACTTAGGTATTGAATATTGAAAGTCTGCTTTGTAGTTTTGCAGCCTGACGAAATCTTGCCAGTGATATTATAATTTAAATGTTCTTCAAGTAGGCTATGAAAGATTTTTGCAGGATTGGCAACGCGCGAGTGACGCCCTTGGTGTTGCAAGCGATCGTCATACAAATCTGTAAAATTAGATGAAACAAAAGATAGTCGACAGGTCGATGGAATGCCATCCGAAACATAATTATGAAGCTGCAAATGTGACAAGAATCAGAATAGCTTCATACAGCGTTCATTGTTAGTCTGTAATTTCGATTCACGGTTGTTCAACGGTAGGTGCCATAGGTTAGACAACTCCTTGATTATATTTATTTTTCTTTTGAAGCCATATTTTCTTCCAGTTCACTAACCTCCAAATGATGTTGAAAATTACAGATCAAAGTGACAAATCAGAATGTGAGATCCGACAAAAAGAAATCAGTTTGCGTGGGTATCGTGGGGAATTAATCTTGTTGACACTTGGTTACAAAAACGTCGGTATCTGACCTCGCGACCCGCGTAAACAGATAACTTATCTACACCAACCCCCCCCCCCCCCTCGCCAACCCCGCCCGGCACCGCATCGGTCCGTCAGCCAGCTCCACATGTTTGTGTTGGAGATTAGGGCGTTTTGCAACGTATTTGGGCGGGTTCACAGCGATAATTCGACGGTGAAAAGAGTTATTTTAGGATTTGTCCCTCTCTTTTGATGTTGCCGGCCGAAGTTTCGGAAACGCACGGAGAAGGGTTTGATTGATATGGGCACTCGCGGCTTTGAGGGATATCTCGTTTCATTAATATACAATGTGTTTGTATACGATGTAATGAATTGGATACAACCTCAATCAAAGACCTATATTTACTTATGAATGGGAGCGAATGAGATTTATTTTTATTTACAGCCCGAAAGTAGGTACTTGAACAAAATAGAAAATGTCTGAGTACTTTCATTTATCTTAATCATTTTTCTTTTTAAAAAAAAGAGAACTTTTTGATTTCTGACTTTTTTTATAAATTGTAGGTCGGAGGAGGTTAAATTACGGGTGAAATTGTGGGTAGCTCTAATCGCTAAAATAAGGTTAAAAATAATTTATATTTGTTAAAATTGCTCATCCTACAGTATTTTTTGTATGTAAGATGACGTTTGACCGTCGTCTGACCCCAAGGAGGATTTTTGACGCACGCTTGCCCAAAAATAGCCTTTTCACTCTGGCCTGGACATTAGAGTTATATGTGTCAGGAAACGCAGACCCCCGGGAGTGAGCTCCACTCCTTCCAACCAAGTGTGGTTAAACACAAATAAGAGCCATTGACATGGCTACCTAGTCCTACATTTGTGAATGAAGACAGATCTCATGTTTGCTCATCAGAGCGTGTCGAGGTGGCGTGGTGTAGGTAACATTAATCCACGACGCGTGGCGTGACGGTGGCGTGGCGTGGGGTGGCGATGGCCGCGCGCTTTAACGCGTGACTGTGGCTAATGGCGCGGGCGCACCGTAAATAAATTGTCGGTAGTCGACCGAAGACGGGATACTATCGTGTTTGATTTTAAAACAGATTCTTTAATCACCGTCCAAATTTTCAGGGATTATTTTACTCATCATTATGAACAACTTTTACTATGGGACCAACCCTGAAATCACGAAAATATATTCAAATTTTTTTCATTCAGTCAAAATGTATGAAAAATCATAACAATTGAAAAATGGCGGTGATTAAAAAATCACCATCACAACTTCATCTATTCTTGTTTTCACTGTCTTCCTTATTATGCAGAAATTGTGCTCATTCAACAATTTACCATGAAATGCTCTCACTATAGCACGAAATAATAAGACTTTACGCTCTTTATCCTAAAGACAGATCATATTATTGGACCCATCCTATAATAAGTATGTTACCTGAGCAAGTATTTATTTAGGTATTCGAATAAGTTTTCACTAAAACACAAGCTCTGGACGAGAACTATATTGACTTTTACGATTTATAAAGTTTAGCAAGTCTACGATAGATATGTAAAAGCTCATGCGTATATTTATTTTTAGTTAGTAGGTACTTATTCTCCGGGACTCATTTTTGTTTTGTTGAAGCCTTAACATGATACCAAACATCTCAGCTCCCGGAGGAATCAACCAATTTTCATGAAACACTAATACGTTTTCCTCAGGTAAAAATATACAGAGCACGATTTTTTTTCACAATATTCCGACGTCCTTATCTTTTCATTTTTTAATTAACGTTAAGTATAACCCCTAGGAATACATAACACTCCGTGAATCTAAATAAATATGCTGCTGATTAGGTAAGATATTAAAATCCAATAAGTTTATTTTATGGAGCCGTCTCCAAACTACAAACAGTTGGATGACGTTCATCCATCACAAATTAATAGTGTGTCCGAAGCGAGGCTTTACTTGTTGCTCCTACTCGTACAGTCATAAAAATATACGATATAACAGTTATATAGCTTTTTCGTTATCGGATAAAGCTAGAATACAGTACATTTTTTTTAATCTTAATTAAATTTAAGTTCAAGATTCAACAATATACGAAAATACCAATGAAATAGCTAATAAAATAGACGTATAGATACAACCGACGGCCGCTGGGGCAGAAAGGTTCTCGAGTGGCGACCACGAACCGGAAGACGCAGCGTGGGCAGCCCCCCCACAAGGTGGACCGACGATCTTGTGAGGGTCGCGGGAAACCGCTGGATGCGGGTAGCGCAAGACCGGCCATCGTGGAGATCCTTGGGGGAGGCCTTTGTCCAGCTGTGGACGTCTTTCGGCTGACATGATGATGATGATGATAGATACAGCTCGATTAGTTTATGTTCGTGTTCCGTTTGTTTGAACGCGCTAATATCCAGAGTTACTGATCCGATTTGAAAAATTCTTTCATTCATTGGAAGCTACATTATCCCCGAAGGTTAAAGGCAATTTTTTTATTCCGTGAACTAGAGTTTATAGATATAAATATAAGAACTGAAGCTCCCTAAGATTAGCATACTAATAGTAGCGCAGTATATTTATTTATTATTAAAATGTAAATACTAACACAAACTTGTATATATATTTATAGATTCCCAAAAGTGCATCGTATGTTTTTAGCACAATTAAAAAAACATCGGAACAATTAAATATCCAACGAAATTTAATTGATTACTTCAAAATATTTGTTTTCAATTGAACGCGAACAAAAGGCGGATAGCCGGAATACTATTTCCAGCTATCATTCCGATTCGGAACAACAACAATGTGTAACAATACAATACAATACGAAATAATCCATTGGAAGGTATTGTTATGAACAATATTGTGTGATTAACTGCGAGTTAAACTTATATATTAATAAATAATGCAAAGATAGGTTGCAACAATCGATTACATTATTATGTACCTCTTCTTCATTCCTGTTTCAATTTGGTAACCAAATCCTTTATAGGATCTATTTTTTGCCAGTGTCAAGTTATATTATCATGTTAGTCTTTAGAATAAAAAGAATCAGCTACATCGGTTGAAGATATCTGCTTTAAAATTGAGTAGCAAGATTCCACCCGAACAAACATACATACACTGCATGCAAGTTAAATAAAAGCTTTTAAAAAAGAAGCCTTGTCAGCTTGTCACACTTTTTTTATTATTTACTAGCTGTCCCCCGCGGTTCCACCCGCGTTTCCAAATAAAAAGTAGCCTATGCAACCTGATCTAGATAAGGCAACATAATAATTGTCCATGGGAAAAACAGTTTTCTCTTAAATATATTCCAACATGCTTAAAAGTTTTTCCTTGTGCTTTATTTATATTGACTTCAGACGATAGGTAGGTAATTTCACAGGAAATTGTACCTATTCGTTTAAATCTATATGGTAAATCTGTGGGTATCATCGGAATGCGAGGTATCAGTACTGTTTGCCCAACTGCTGGCTCAGTCAAAACCAATCGCTACTATGACAGAAATCTAGAAATTTTACTTGAAGTCTGGTACCATTACATACATTTGGTGGTCTAATATCTATTTAACATGCATTGTCCTGAATGACTGTCTGACGGATCAACGCATAGCCTAAACCGCTGATCGTAGAGACCTGAAATTTAGAGGGTGTGTTCTTCGTATGAAGTAGGCATCCTATAAGAAAGGATCTTCCGAAATCCTTAGGGGTTGAAAAACTGAGACAAAGTTTGTATGGAACAACGTGATTCCTTGGTCCAATCTACTTCAAATTTTGCATAAACATTCTTTAAGATAATTGATGGAAGACGTGTTTTGTATTTTATTGAAACTCATCGCCTATCGGGGTTAAAAAAGGGTAGAAAGTTATTTTGGTGGTGATTTGCATCGAAGTTGATATCAATACTGCTTTTGAACTCACATAAAAGCTTGGTGCAATGCAATGCATATGACGAACAATTGGGATGAATTTGCTGTTATGTCTCATGACCGTCTTGGCAACAATCATGGGACAAAAGAAAAGTATAAATTAGATGTTACAACACTCTACATTTCTGCGAGTTAGTTGCAGCCGGTCAAATATACCCATTTGTATTTGAAGTATGTCGAAATGGAAACCAGTATGCCAAATTTGGTACAGAAGACCATCAAAAGGTTACGTTTTTCCCAAGATCTTTCTTATGGTCACTTTGATGCCTACGCTGATACCGATGGTGATAATAACACTGATCAGCGTCCAATAGCCAATCTAAATATATAAAACTTTTAACAAAAATTAGAACCGATATCATGGTACCGCAGATTTATTTCGCTTACTTCAAAACTATCATATTAGAGTTCCTAAATAGTTATTTTCTGCTTTTTAGTGCCTTTGAAGGCGGTTCTATTTTTTGTTAAAAGTTTTTTATTTTTCAATTTTGAATTTATTATGTGTAATCAATGACTCTCAAGGTCACTGACCTAGGATAAGCATATTAGCGTTGTAGTTTCCATCATCGTTCCTATAACATTTAAAGAATTATCTCCTAACTCCTAACCATTAAGGAGTTATACCGTCCATCATCAGCTCAGCAACATAAGATGATGACTACCAGACGCAAATATCTGAATAGCTTTAGAAAGTATGATGAAAAACATTGTAAGTGCCTATAAAATTTAAAGAGTTCCCTCGATTTGTCCAGGATCCTATCATCAGATCCTGACTTGGTGACCATGGGACTACTTGTGAAGTATACCCTTTCAAACAAAAAATATTTTTCCAAATCGGTCCAGGCGTTCGAGTATTCGGGGAACATACAAAAAAAAATGATTCCGACGATTTGATAACCTCCGCTTGAAGTTGGTTAATTGACTGACTGACTGACTGACTGATCGCGGGTGATATCGCGTGTGATATCGCGGGTGGAAAGCTATTTAGCATTCTATATTAAAGCTGAAAAGTTTATGAAAAACATTGTAAGTGCCTATAAAATTTGAAGAGTTCCCTCGATTTGTCTAGGATCCTATCATCAGATCCTGACTTGGTGACCATGGGACTACTTGTGAAGTATATCCTTTCAAACAAAAAATAATTTTTCTAATCGGTCCAGGCGTTCGAGTATTCGGGGAACATACAAAAAAAAAGATTTCAACGAATTGATAACCTCCGCTTGAAGTTGGTTAATTGACTGACTGATCGCGGGTGGCATCGCGGGTGGAAAGCTATTTAGCATAAAATAATAAAGCTTAAAAGTTTGTTTGTTTGTTTGAACGCGCGAATCTCCGGAGTTACTGGTCCGATTCGAAAACTACGCTGTCAGCTGGTAGTTTAGCCATTATTTTGTCGTTGATGGCGTCAACGCTTATATTTCTGGCAGCTTATTAAATTAAATTGCCCTCTCACACATCCATTAATGTTTTTTTTTGGTCGATATTGACTATATCCGGATATACTCTACAGATCAGGTCTTCAATGTTGGTCACGATTTTACCAAGGTCTTTGTCAATAGCTATTTTTTTATCTGATTCAGGTACTTTCCCATCCCTGATTAAATAGAGCTTTATTGGGAAATCTGTGCTTCCTCTACCCAAGTGACTCCTCATTTTGGTATACAGTTTCAATAATTCAACAGACTTTCATAATGAGGAAGATTTAAAGCAAGATTTAATAATATCTGCTCTAGTTTCCCTAACAGGCAACGTTTATCTGATATCACCAGAAAACATCAAAGTTATTCCACCCATGGCTATTTGTGCATTTTATAATTCTGAGAGTTCTATCTAAAGCCTCTAGATGAGCTCTATGAGTCATGTGCACTCATCCCATATTATTAGGTTCGCATCTTGTAAAACCTTGCCCAATGGTAAATTTTTACGTATAGAGCGTACGCTGTCTTTTTCAAGAAATACCGTAAGGGTCTGTTAGAAGTGAAATGAGCCGTCCTACTACCTGTCAATAGTGTAGCAGCAATAAATATCTGATGATGCAACAGCGATGGCTAATTTCGTTGACTTCAAAACTATCAGATTAGAGTTCTTACATAGTTATTTTATACTTATTAGTGCCTTTGTGGTTTTTTTTTGTTAAAAGTATTTTATTTTTCATTTTTTAGTTTCTTATGTGTAATCAATGACTCTCAAGGTCACTGACCTAGGATAAGCATATTAGCGTTGTACTTTCCATCATCGTTCCTATAATATTTAAAGATTTATCCCCTAACTCCTACCCGTTAAGGAGTTGTACCTTCCATCATCAGCTCAGCAACATGTGACGACTACCAGACGCAAATATCTGAATAATTTTAGAAAATATATGAAAAACATTGTTAGTGCCTATAAAATTTGAAGAGTTCCCTCGATTTCTTCAAGATCCCATCATCAGACCCTGACTTGGTGACCATGTGACCACCTGTATGTATAGTTTCCAAATCGGGTCAGGCATCTTCGAGTAATCGAGGAACATACATAAAAAAAGATTCCGACGAATTGATAACCTCGTCTTGATGACAGTTAAAAATAACAAAAAACTGTTACCTAGGCGACCGCTGTCATCCATTGACAACCGCGTCGCATCGCTCACCCATGCTATACATGCTCCCGCTTAACGTTCTTTTTATCATTGCTCAGCTCCTGAGGGTCGTAGCGTGATGTTCTATAGCCTATAACCTTCCTTAATAAATGGGCTTTCAATTGCAAAAAGGTTTTTCCATATCCCACTGGCAGATCCAGAGATTAGCGCGTTCAAACAAACAAACAAACAAACAAACAAACAAACAAACTCTTCAGCTTTATTATTAGTATAGATTCTAAATTTTTACTTTTATGTGTTTAATATTATAATTTTGGTTTTTTAGGCTATATGTGTCTGATGTCTCGCAAAAAAATAAAATACTTTTCTTTCTTTCTTTTCTTCCATCTCAAAAACGGAGCTTGTGAAATATTATTGCAAAGTTTTATAATATAGTTACACCATTAAAAATTGACTTGAAAACGTGAAAGACGTTAAAATCAAAATGATTATATTCGACCTTCGCAGGCACTTTGTCTAAAGACTGTTGACTTTTTATAATATTTAATAAGTAAATAGTAAACTCAAGCAGACCAAATGACAAATAGGACAAATCCTAGGAGGTAATCGAACCCACCTGTGGCGTGGCAGTCGGGGTATTTAACCTTGCAACTAGCCCGTCAATGATGAACAAAAAGAACGTATCTAAAGAATTTCTACAGATAAGAAATAAACCTGTCCATTACCCACATAGAGATAAGTATGTTCTATCAAAAAGCAACCTTCATAGAACCTGATATTTGTCTGAACAGAATTTATTACAGCAATTTTTTTGCGAAAGGTCGTCGTACACCGGATATGGGCCTCGGGGGACAAATTTCATGTTACTAGCTTTAATACTGTTCGCATTTTCTTACCGCACCGTACTTTTACTTTGGCACCGTTGGCTTTATGTTATGTCTATCACTGAATGGATAAATCTACTAACATTACGGTAAGTGACGTAAGGTAACGTCACCAAACAAAATAACCAATACACAAATAAAAAAGTTACATTTATATTGTGTCTTTTGTTTTACCATGCGCGTACAATCTATATATCTTTTTTTTTTTTTTTTACTATGTATTTACTGTGTTTTGACCGTGGTCAGTGATGATGTGGCCGATGGTGATAAGCACACGAAGCCTAGAAAGGAACTGGCTCTCAAGTGCAGCTGTCGGAACACACCGAAAGGTGCTTGGCGACAGATTTTCAATTTGAGGGTGGTAGCCAGCCAGGCGGGTACTACAAAGTACCCTACCACCGTGCTATGGTTTCCTCACGATGTTTTCCTTCACCGAAAGCTCAAGCTCATTGTAGGATTCGAACTCGGGACCTTCGTCTCGGCATCTGTTCAATAGTAAAGGGAGTAAACTGAAAATCAGAGCGTACACTGAGCTGGCTACCTGGTTACACACAAGTTGATTGCACAGCTAATTAAAAAAAATGTTTATTGGTATCTTAGTTTATGACGATAGTCGAAAATAACTGCCAGCCAAAGCAATAGTTGATTTAATTCTTACAACAACTTGTGGCATTTAAGAGTTAGTGTTGCCAGTAAAATCAGATCTAAAATGTTACCATGTAAAGGGTTGGTAGCCAGTGAATATATCATTGCTTGTGTGCTTCAATTAAATATTATCTATACAGAACTATAATTGAACTATTACGAGTATCTTGATGAAGTAATATTACTGTGTATATGTATATCGACATGGCCGCATGTAACCCAAGTAATGTCACTATTGACCTCGTCGGCGATACCGTGAGCAGTTAATTCTTGAACGTATTAATAACCAGCAGTTAGCAACAACTGTCGCGAAAGGCGATACTTGCGCGATTTATGAGTAGATGAAATTAAAAAAAATTATGAATATGTAAGTTGATGAAGTTGGTAAGACTGATTGAGTTGGGGGGGAAAAAGGAGTGAAAAGAGATGGAGTTTTGAGAGTGGTAAAAAGAGTGAATTATACCCAATAGAAAATCTTGGGTGAGTTACAACCATGATTGTTATTATTTAGAGACATAATGTGCTGATAGTAAAGCTGGTGGACTGGGAATGGCTAGAGATGGGGAGGTTTGGAGGCCATCCTTTGGGACAAATAGAGGTCATATAAATAATCTATCATCACTATACAGTGATGATACTAAGAGATAACAAGTTGTAAATAATAAGTAAAAGTAAAAGATTGTAAGTATTAAAACTTATATTCGATTAATATTTATTGTAAAGAAATATTCAGACAGAGAAGGAATTTCTTCCTTCATTATGCGAAGCAGTAAGTACATAGTTTCTACCCGGCACCATATTTAATTCGCGTTCAGGTGAACTTGGCGACATGGTGGAGATGCTGGGATTGTTTTAATATATTTTCCAAAATTTTAAACACCGTGATCTGTCTGTGTGTTTTATGATTACAATAAAATTTATTACAAAGTTGTTGTTTTGATTACATCCGTAATTATTGCAAGAAAAGCAAACTTGTTTGTTTTTTTTTTTCATGCCATAGAGAGAGTTATTAGAGATGCACCATACCGGACAGAGTCGGTATCGATAGAAATATGTATCAGTGCATAACAGGTATTGAGCCAGAGAGAGAGAGAGAGAGACGTATTTTATAAAAAATACACTAGAGAATATTAAGAGTAAATTTAAATCATTATAGAGGAAGTCACAAAATTATAAAGCAATACAAGTATGTATTGTCTAGTATTCCGCAGAGATAGTATCTTTATCAAAGAGGATAAAGGTTCTAAATTATTCACTTCGACATTTGCAAAATAAGAGGCATCTGTTGAACATAGAGCTTAAAGAGTAGAAATGTACATATGTATAGAGTATAATTATGTGTGTAAACGGTGAAACCAGAGATTTGATCATCGAGAGAGAATCTTGGATGAATCAAGAGAGTAAGAGTTCGCATTTGGTTGCTTAGAGAAACTAAATGTGACGTAAGAGTATTGTTCTTAGCATTTAGTTGCTTAGAGAAACTAAATGTTATTTACAAAGAGTTGAGAGTCTTTGAATAAAGAGAGTAAGAGTAAGAAATTGTGCTAACTCACACAATTTTTTTCTTCGCATTTGGTTGCTTAGAGAAACTAAATGTGTCGTAAGAGTATTGTTCTTAGCATTTGGTTGCTTAGAGAAACTAAATGTTATTTACAAAGAGTTGAGAATTTTTGATGAATAAAGAGAGAAAGAGTAAGAAATTGTGCTAACTCACACAATTTTTTCATCGCATTTGGTTGCTTAGAGAAACTAAATGTTATGTCGTAAGTGATTTGTTCTTAGCATTTGGTTGCTTAGAGAAACCAAATGTTATTTACAAAGAGTTGAGAATATTTGATGAATCAAGAGAGTAAGAAAGAGTAAAAAATTGTGCACACAATTTTTTCTTCGCATTTAGTTGCCTAGAGAAACTAAATGTATGTCGAGTATTGTTCTTGGCATTTGGTTGCTTAGAGAAACTGAATGTTATTAACAAAGAGTTGTATTAAAATGTTATGTCTTAAGATTATTGTTTTTAGCATTTAGTTGCTTAGAGAAACTAAATGTTATTTACAAAAAGTTATATTAAAATGATATGTCGTAAGATTATTGTTTTTAGCATTTAGTTGCTTAGAGAAACTAAATGTTATTTACAAAAAGTTATATTAAAATGTTATGTCGTAAGATTATTGTTTTTAGCATTTAGTTGCTTAGAGAAACTAAATGTTATTTACAAAAAGTTATATTAAAATGTTATGTCGTAAGATTATTGTTTTTAGCATTTAGTTGCTTAGAGAAACTAAATGTTATTTACAAAGAGTTGTATTAAAATGATATGTCGTAAGAGTATAATTAAGTTTACATCGACATACCTAATAATATTATGGACAACACTAATTGTTTGTCTTTACAGAGACACCAATATAATAACGTTAAAATTATTGCCAGATTAAACGTAAAACAGCTAAATAACTGACTTTAAAAATTTGCGTCTTAAACTTTATGACTAAGTTCACGTAAATATAATGATAACTAATCTACATAATATTATGACCTAAAATTTGTTTAATATTAAATAAAAGAGTAAGATTAAGTTGTGATTTCATAAACAATATTTTATGAGATGAAGGTAAGCTTCACTGAAAGTTATGTTTTGTGATGGGCAACACTGGTGTTCGGTTTCCCACCAAAAATGTTTTTCTAAATGTAAAGTTTGATAAAATTGGATATACATAATTTAATTGAAAACTTGTTGAAAACAGTGTTTTTAGTGAAAACATTTGCACATTCACCATGGAAAACGGTGCTGATGCAAGAATGCATACAACAAGAGAGCCAGGCTAGAAATACTTAAAGATAAACTACAACTACAACCATGAATTCACATCAAGCATTTATATAGTAAGTCTCAAGACCAGTAATTTATTTATTAAAGAAATGCATTTATATAAGGAAAATCTTACAGAAAATGATGTATGTGTACATTCAATTGAGGGCATTACATCTAGTTGAAAATGTTATTACCCATAACAACAAATCAGAACAGACTGTTATCTCTTCAAAACTTCCCAAATTAGAACGTTTTTAAGTTTAATGGTGATGTACTGAAATGGAATGATTTTTGGGATTGTTTTACATCAAGCGTTCAAAATTGTTCTAAGAGTGACAAGCTAGCATATCTCATTGCCTCATTAGAACAAGAAGCCTTGGCAGCAGTAGAGGGTTTAGATATCACAAATGAGAACTACAAAATTGCTATAGACATACTAAAGGAAATATTTGGGAAACCTGGCATTGTAATAGATGCTCATTATGTGTATATGTATTTTTTAATTTAAAGTGAGCTTAGACATCCATGAATTGCATGAACACATTCAATGAAATGGAAAAACATTTAAGAATAGGTACTTAAAGTACTTAGAGATGAAACAAACCATAATAATATAAGAAAAATTATAATTTATAAATATCCAGAGGATTTAATCTAATAATTACGAAATAAAGTTAAAGACAATAAGAGAAGAGCAGTCAGTTGATAATTTAAGAAAGTTGATAGAACACTATTGTTCAGCCTGAATGTCCACTTACAAACAACAGTTTATCAGCACATCAATTTTTATATACAAAGAGCCGATAAAAGAAACACATGTTTTCCAATGCCCATATATGACAAACCAAAAGAGTAACGAAGATTGTCATGTATTTTCTGTGGTGGTGAACACTACAATGACAATTGTAAACAATGTCTACAATTGAAGACTGTAAGAAAAAATATAATGGACGTTGCTACTTATGTTTTAAAGAAAACCATGCCATGAAGAACTGTCCAGAGAATAAAAAATAAAATGTTTTCACTGTAAAGGAAAACATAACCGAGCACTGTGTGGTGCACGCAAACAGCTGATTCAGAAAGGTTTGGTGAGTCTTGGGCTACTAATGGCAGGACATCTATGAGAGGTATTTGCAAACTGCTATAACTCAAGTTAAAGACAATAAGAGACATTTACATAAATGCAGACTCTTGTTAGATAGCGGTAGCCAAAACTCATACATTTCAAAGAATTTTGTTAGCATTCTATTATAGAAAAAGACCACCTTCTTGTCTATTTGGGCAAGACAGGACCATGGAAATGAAAGCAATAGAGTTTATGTAGAATTTATTTGTAAATCAGTATTTAATAGAGAGATTACTGTAAATGTTGTACCATTTATTGCTCATGAAATATCTTGTATGAATTACAGATTGTCCAATAATAAATAAATCTGAAACTAGCTGATGACAGATCCATGGGCAGCACAGTCAACATCCTTATTGGCAATGATTACTATTTTTCATTTATGAAGCATGAGAAGATTCATGAAGATGATGGATTATACTTCATGAATACAGAGTTTAGATGGGTGTGCAGTGGTGAGTTGTCTATTAATACAGAACATGTTTTAAGTATTGGTATATACATGTAGCACACAAACATTCCTGACAACCTTGGCTTTTCATCTCCTGATTTGCCACTGGCCATGGTATCAATATCCTCCTCATCTACCGACAAATTACGGCTTAGCTATAGGCAGACTAGCAAGCCTTCTTAAAAGATTAGATGAAGATATTTTGAAGACTTATAATGACACAATTAAAGAACAAGAAATGTTTAGAGTAATTGAAGTGGTTACCGATTTTAAACAAAAGGTATCTCATACTGTCCATTACCTTCCACATCACTGCATTGTCAAAAGGGATAGTACAACAAAGCTGCGTATAGTATATGATGGTTCTTAAAAAGGAAAAGATGAATTATTCGGTTATGAAGGAAAGCATTATAGGTAAAAGATTTGCATGTTAATATATATAATTACTTTAATATGTTACCGATTCTACAGAATTACATGGAGTTGTATCTAGTCCATTCTAATTAAATGGAACATTGAGATATCATGTAATGAAATGTGATGACCCTGTACTAAGTCGTGTAGCGAAAAATATATATGTTGACAATTTTAAACTTAACACAGATAATAATAAAGAATCTATCATAATATACTGTAAGATAAATTAATCTCTACAAACACTTTCTATGAAGGTAAGACAATGGAATTCTAACAATATCGAATTTTTTAATCATATATCTGTTAACCAGCGTGAAAATAAAGAGAGAACAAAAATATTAGGATTGATATGTGACACGACAAGAGACACATTAGAAATTAATACACATGCAAAAGATGAAGAAACAAAAATTTATACCAAAAGGAAAGTACTAAAAGAGATATTTTCTATTTATGGTCCTTGTGGATTAATTACGCCATTAATGTTGCGTGCAAAAATCTTTCTACAGAAGCTGTGGAAAATAATGCTAAAATGGGATGCCAAATTACCAGATAATTTAAAGAAGAATGGTTAAAAATCAGAGATCAAATGAGTGAAATAGAAAAGTGTTGTATTGAACGACATGCCACACTAAATAAGAAAGACACATATTTTGAATTGCATTGTTTCTCAGATGCAACAGCAATCTACCTACGATCACAGTCACAGAATGAAAGTAAAATTATGTTACTGATGTCTAAAGTTAAAGTAACTCCAGTAAAGAATATAGAAAACCTACACATTCCTGGACTGAAACTCCTAGGTGTACTAATAAGCTGTTGACTATTGATGTATGTAAGACAAAACATGGAAATTCCTATAAGCAAGAATTACTTAAAGAGTGACAGTCAAATTGTGATTACAAGTATATTCACCTTAACTAGAAGAGTTCAATAAATAAAAAACACACCAGATGTACAAATACTGTATGTCAGTTCAGCACAAAATCCAGCAGACATTGCTACCAGAGTTGACAAATTTACACCTGAAAAGAATTAGTGTAGTTTAATGTCCCAACATTTTGAAAGAAGAATTAAATAAAGAGAATAACTGGGCATTAACACAAAACTTTTGTGCTCCGGAGGGTCTTTCAGATTCAGATACAAATTCAAACCAAGTAAAACTCATAAGTAATGCCTAAGAATTACCAATTGATATGTCAGTTTCTGAAACACAAGATATAAATGAAAAGATAAAGAGAGATCAAGAGTTAAACTATTCTCAGGAGTGTGCTGGTAAAGTCACAGACTTGTCTAGAAGCTTAAGAGTGTTCAGAGATCAAAATGGCATCCTGAGATGTAGAGGAAGGCTAACAATGTCACATTTATCATTTGAAAGAAAATACCATATATTACTTTCCAAATATTCTGAATTTACCACAGATATAATAATGAGAACTCATAATGATAATTACCATGTAGAACCAAGTCACACATTATCCATTATCAGAGAAAAATACTGGATTCCACAAGGAAGGTGTAAAGTACAGAAAATACTACAAAAGTGCATGGAATGTAAGCGACATGGAGGGGGACCATACTGTCTATCCCAGATGCCTGATTTAGCGGAGGAAAGAGTGAATTATTCATCACCCTTTTCATTTATTGGTCTTGATTACCTAGGACCATTATTGGTTAGCAATGACAAGGGTCAATCAGAGAAGTGTTGGATTTGTCTTTACACTTGCCTTACATTCAGAGCCATTCACTTGGAAATTGTCAATGGTCTCTCCGCCGAAGAGTGTACATTAGCACTAAAAATATTGATTGCACAAAGAGGTTTACCAGAGCTGTTGTTATCCGATAATGCAACTCAATTTTAAACTGACAGCAGAAGTTATGCAAGGATAATTTTGCATTAATAACAAAGTACGATGGAAATTCATTCCAGAACTAGCTCCTTGACATAGAGAACTACGAGAGACTTGTGAGATTGGTAAAACATTGCCTTATATCTGAAGAACCATACTTGTGTCAAGGAGACACATCTTCTAAACAATTGCTAATAGACGGCTGGAAAAGAGTATGTTTGTTAACCAATATCTGATGACATTAAGAGAATAAGGAAAATAAGTAAGCATAAACAGTCACGGATTGTTTGCAACAGGGTGCCAAAGGTAGGTGATGTAGTACAAGTACAAATAAAAGGTGACACCATTAATAGGTCTTTATGGAGAGTTGGTACCATTACATCACTACAGAAAGGAAATGATATTGAGATTTCGCGTGGCTACAGTCAGAGTAAAAGATAAAGAGTATACAAGGTCAATAGGACACCTATATCCACGAGAAATTGAAGAACGAGAGCAAGACGATATACAAGATCGAGAACTCATTAATAATAGACAAAATACTATCTGCATACCCACCAGTTACGATTTCCAAGCTAGTAGTAGTGCTAGAGAGAGCTACAGAGTTGGTCGTGCTGCTGCCCAAAAGGCTAGAGAGAATATAACTAAATGGACAAAAGAACTTATAAAGTTAATATTCGAATGTGCAACATAATAGCTACGCAAAAATAAGTCACAATAATATAATTATTAATTAAATACTTCTAAAATGATTCACATTATTATTAATAACAATAGTTTTTTTGTTACACAGATTAGAATTCATGGTTATGGTTAATAAAAACAAAATTAATAAAACCAATGATTTTTTTCTTTCTTTAGTTGTTGGGAGTGTCGCGAAAGGCGATACTTGCGCGATTTATGAGTAGATGAAATTAAAAAAAATTATGAATATGTAAGTTGATGAAGTTGGTAAGACTGATTGAGTTGGGGGGGAAAAAGGAGTGAAAAGAGATGGAGTTTTGAGAGTGGTAAAAAGAGTGAATTATACCCAATAGAAAATCTTGGGTGAGTTACAACCATGATTGTTATTATTTAGAGACATAATGTGCTGATAGTAAAGCTGGTGGACTGGGAATGGCTAGAGATGGGGAGGTTTGGAGGCCATCCTTTGGGACAAATAGAGGTCATATAAATAATCTATCATCACTATACAGTGATGATACTAAGAGATAACAAGTTGTAAATAATAAGTAAAAGTAAAAGATTGTAAGTATTAAAACTTATATTCGATTAATATTTATTGTAAAGAAATATTCAGACAGAGAAGGAATTTCTTCCTTCATTATGCGAAGCAGTAAGTACATAGTTTCTACCCGGCACCATATTTAATTCGCGTTCAGGTGAACTTGGCGACAACAACAGTTAAACTTTATGGTCCATTCAAGTCCGAAATGTGAGGCTTCTCGGTGCTCTCCGTTTACACGCGTCAGTTAATTGTCAATTCGATTTATACTACACACTGTATCATTTTATTGTAATGGTTTAATTTTGTATATTGAGTTGAGTTCGTCATTGTTATTTTTTCGAGAACAGTTACTGAGGATATGCAATTCATAATCAACATCATTATGTTAGCCGAAAGATGTCCACTGCTGGGCAAAGACCTCCCCCAAGGATCTCCACGATGGCCGGTTTCCCAGCGGTTCTACGAGCGATGTGCCCCGCCCACTGCCACTTTCAGTTTGGCAATTCTTCAGCTATGTCGGTTGGGTACTTTGGATCGCCTGGATTCTTCTAGTTTCACATTTGAAGGCCGCAATCACGGCATAGCATTTGCTGAGCCACGTAGCTCAGCGCAGCGTGTGGGGCACAGTAGATTTTATTAACCAAATAAAAATGTTAATATTCTTAAGGAAGCTTCTGACTGACATATACGTCATGAAAATGTTACTAATATACCTTGGAGGAATGTGTTGATGATTTCTTTTGTTATTAATCAGTAAATATACTACCATTCTTGTCGCAAATAACATGTTGATAACTTACGACCTATAACTGAGCTGCAATTAGCAAAAAACGTGATAAAATTTGAATTTAACGCTCCATCCGAAGGTTTACCCTTAAGGTTCTGTACGAACTATACAAACAAGTATAAATCTGCGTACACTTGCGACGCAAACATGAGCGACGCAGCACGTGCTACGCAAGAACGTGCTCAAAAATCACTTTGTTTAGTGTGTTCGGTCATAAACTAGCGATATTTTAAGGATTTATATTTGAACACATTTTATGAGACTTTTCTTAGGACCGACAATGAAAATTGGAAAAAAAATATTTTTCATACTAAACATCAATCTTGTTCGGTCAAAATGTATGAAGAAAAATATTTTTTTTTTTCGAGTTTTCCGGGTTTGTCCTAAGAAAAGTACCTTAAAAGTACCTAAAATATCGCTAGTTCATGACCGGACACACTGTATATTACAAAATCTGATCTACTGTACGTTGTGCGGTCAGCTACCACTACAGTCACTTAATACTTACTTACAGTTAGTTCACCACCGGTGTGTTCCGACAGCTGCACTTGAGAGCCAGTACCCTTATACGTTTTGTGTGTTTACCGCCCTCATTACTTACCATGGTGAGATTGTGTTCTGACACAGATCTATACATAGTAAAAAGAATATAAGAATATTTCTGACGTATATCTCGCACTCAGACATCGTAGATTAAACGTGTAGGAGTTTTACCCGCATAAGGGGATGAAGATTAATCTCCCATAGTATAAATCCCACCCCCTGTCTGGGCTACTAGCGTCAAGGTCATGGAAATTTATTTCAAGCCATCAGCCACACTTAAAATTGCTAAGTGCTTTGTGGTTGTAGACACTCGAAGAAATCCTTTGTCATCTGATTATGACATACGAACATAGTTGTAATAATCCAACTGGAAATTATAATGTGAAGTAAAATGATCTTACAATCAAATTATTATACTTATGATTAAATTTTACCTGCACTATTAATATTTTCTTATAAATTTATACACTAGATTTTCCTCGCGACTTCACTCGTTTTCCCATTGATAGTAGCATATAACCTTCGGGGATAATTTAGCTTCTTTTTAGTGAAAGAATATTTCGAATCGGAGCAGTAACACCAGAGATTAGCGCGTTCAAACAAACAATCTCCTCAGCTTTATTATTAGTATAGATAAATAAATATTTAATATCAGTCAAATAAGCTATTATAACGTTTACAAGTGCCTACTCAGTACTTAAACTGAATAAATGAGTTTTGAGTTCGAGTAAACAATAAACTAAAGGCATAACCATAAAATGTTGTACCCTTTATATCTTCGACATCAACAGAATAACAACACCATTTATAAACACCCGAAGTCAACATAGTTACAGAAAGGTTACTTATATTGTTTCACGTAGACACCTAAATAATAGAAAATATCGCACAAACGGTCTCAAGCTATTTTCATGTTGTTTGCGGTCGTTCGCTCGGCCGCTTGTCGTAGGACAACTAACTTATCGATAACGTAAATGATTTTACGGTTCCAGCGGTCAATTCCGCTCAATATCGCCCATTTTTTGTGTCCACATGTTTCACACATTTATGTAATAAATAAATAATAACATTTATGTAATAAACTAAGCAGAGCTTGTACAATGGAAACCAGATAACTGATATACTACATATACTACTTTTTTTTTTGTAAATACATACTTATATAGATAATTACACCCAGACTCAGGACAAACAGACATGTTCATGCACACAAATGTTTGTCCTGGATGGGAATCGAATCGACCAGCGGCGTGATAGGTGGTGTCTTAACCAACTGAGCAAACTGGCTTGGAAATTATATAGCGGATGTTTCCACACCGATAATGTATTTACGTCCAATTTAACTTTGTTATTGTGCGTGGGGTTGAACAGTAGGGTTTTTACTTTTTAGTTTGATAATGGTGCCGATTCTGTTGTTTACGAACTTAACTAATATTAGACAAGTCACCTCTCTTTCACTTTAACCTTATTGAAAAAAGATAGAACACTTTTAATGCTGTCAGTTTAATCCATGCCGTCGTAATGTACGGGTAAATAGTCGTGACCAATAAAGATCGCGCTTAAATTCACGTTGAAATGTGTGATCGGATTAAACTGACAGGACTAAAATATATTGCATCCCTTTCTTATATTTACTATTAGTAAGAGATATAGTGAGATTAAATTTATTTAGTTCGTAAACAACAGTATCGGCACAATTATATTACTAATAATATATACATTCAAATCAAAGAAATCAAAATTGTAAATAGTCAATAAATTTAGGTATACCCTTTCAAATTTTCTTGTCTATCTCTGTCTTACAAAATGAAGTTTTGTTTGTGTAATTTATATGGCGATACTGAGCCGTGACGTCACTCTCTCTCTCTCTAATTGAGAATTTGAAACGTTCATATATCTTTCTAATTTTTTAAGATATTAAAATACTATTTATACCAGGCTATTTGTAATGTAAAAAGACTTCAATATAGGTATGTAACTTTAAAAAATAGTCATCTAGCGTATTGACTCTACCGCCGGACCTGAGTACACCATTTTTTGTGGATCTTTACTTTTCTTTATGGATAGGTTTTAAAAGAGTGACAGACTGATTCATAGTGAACTTAAGAATCGAATTGTCATTCTCGTTACATTTACAGTGCCATCAGTAGAGTGGATAACCATTTTCTTCTTTTTTTCTTAAGCTAAGTTAGCGAACAAGCGTATGGCCCAATCATTGGTAAGCGGTTACTGTAACCTATAGATACTTGCTTATAACACTAGGGGTGTCACTCACACGTTGCCGACCCTGCAAATATCTCTTCACAACTTTGGGAAAACCAATCTATTAATAACTAGGTTCCGCCCCGCGGTTTCACCCGCATTTCCAACGTATCTTATGTATTCCCGGGATAAAAAGCCTATATGTTATTCCAGGGTATGAACTATCTATGTGCCAAGTTTTATCCAAATCCGTTCAGTAGTTTTTACGTGAAAGAGTAACAAACATTGATCTATACTCACAAAATTTTGCATTTATAATACTAGTACTTAGGAAGTAGTTACCTTCTTTTCATCGTGTGGTTTTACATAGAGCAATAATCTTTTCAACATTTAAATTAACATATTTTTTCTGGAGACTTTTACACGGATCACTTTGATGCTATTAGCATGTCGCTTCATAGTGACTTGGATGCATAAAAATTATAGTAGAACCGTCATGCGAAGAGATCGTTATTATAAATATTACTATTGCTTGGGTCCTCGCGAATCCTTACGAACTCGGTTTAAGGAATTTGACATTTTAACCTTACCGTCGCTATACGTTTTTGAAAATATTATGTTTGTCCGTAAAAATTTAAATCTATTTGACACAAACAGTAGCCGCCATAACCTAAATACAAGAAATAAAGATAAAATTGTTACACCTAGATTCAGGCTAGCGAAAGTCAATAAGTCTTTTCGCGGGAACTGCATTCGCTTTTATAATAAAATCCCATATGAAGTAACTAAGATGTCTTATAATAGATTCAAAGAGTATGTTAAACATAAGTTCATTGACAAGGCCTACTATAAGGTGGCTCATTACATAGAAGACAAGAATATATGGTTGTAGTAGCTTCCCTCTGCACTTGCAGCCCCCTGGCCAAGTGATAATTGTATGAAGTTTATGTATATTTAAAACAACAACTGTAATTACATAAATTCAAAAAAAAAAAAGATCCACAAAAAAAGAAGCCTTGCTGAGTTTCTTGCCGGAGTCTTC
Source organism: Tethea ocularis (assembly GCA_963555595.1). Classification (NCBI taxonomy): domain Eukaryota; kingdom Metazoa; phylum Arthropoda; class Insecta; order Lepidoptera; family Drepanidae; genus Tethea; species Tethea ocularis. The sequence goes on from OY741958.1 coordinate 14,514,770, forward strand.
TCAGTTCAAGTGTATTCCGAACCGGTAGTAGAGTCTAAAAATTGTAACTGTTGACATTCATAAGTGCCTTATTAGGGCCTAAACTGAATAAATGAGTTTTTGATTTTGATTTTGATAAACATATGCAATACATTGCATGCGTCGGCGCGGCGTCGTGTTTACTGAAACACGTTGGAAACAATTTACGAGCCGTTGTCGTGACGCGCTCAGTCTGATTGAATTTAGTTCACGATAAGGTGAAATGTTTTATTCGTGTTTAGGGAAACTTCGGAATGGTCCCGTTATATAGAATTGTAGGGAAAATACCTACATTTTAAGGACCAACTCCCAATTTTCCAAGTTAAAAATAATCTGCCAAACTGCTCAGCAGTTTGTTGGCAATATAAAATCACAATTGATGGTTTCCCAATTATTCCCAAAAATATTTGACTTTTACAAGTGATTTTGCTACCGAACTGTAACTTGGAAAATATAAAGCTTAGTGACGTTTGAAGACACGTTTTAATTTGTTAGTATTGCTGGCAATGTGACATTATGATATTTTTTATCTTTATGGCCTTTGTCCGACACTCAAAGAAAAGTATCACTCCTCTTTTGTTTCTTTTATCTCAACTAGTCCTCACGTAAGATATACGCGTAATGTCGTCATGGCAACGTCTCACGTCTCGTTACGAGCTCGCTCACGGCTGATCGTCACAAGCGAGCTGACTCGCGCTATTCAAGTTAAATCGACCATCACTATGTTAGAAAACGAACTACAGTTTTCGAATCACAAAAGAATATTTGGTTTTCAGCTCAATAAATATATGACAGAATATATAATAAGTATCTAATACAATTATTTAGTGTCCTATAATCCGCATCATCCCGTTTTGCATAAACGAATAGTCACTATAAATTGTGTTGTATAATTTAGGAAATCTAATGGAAAAACGTTTACCGATGAAAATTTAGTTAAACGTGAACAATATAAAATTATTTTATCTACTCTCGTATCGTAAAGTTCTAATTATGAAATCAAAAACAGTACTTTAATGACCCACTTTAGGCACACCCGTGTATAATGAAATTAAAAAATTATATTATAGTACAGTTTTCTTCCCAATATAATGATATAAAATAATAACTTTTTTTCATTAAAGTACAAGTATTTGGACATGTCTGGCCACTTATAATGTTTTATGGGTTTTAATACCTCAATTACTGTCAGTCAACTTGTCAAACAATAAGTGGCCAGACATCAGGACTAAACAATTATAATTTTAGATGCAAATTTACTTTGTCTGTGGTCGCGTATGCGGTAGAGATCTCAACTTAGGAGTTGTTCCCCACACGGATTTGGGCGCCATGATGATTATTTATTTTTTTGCATTCATATTTTATTTTGGCCAAAAATGATAGAAAAATAGCAGTGATACTAAGGTGAAATAAACTTGGATCTGAAATTGTAGAGACGGCAATGGAAATGACGAATAATCGATACCCGTAAGTCATGAAAACCTATGACAAAATATTATCAATTTTTTACCTTTAAATTACATTATTTATACGAGTTTAAATAAAGTACTGTATGATACTGCACATAATTAGGTATTAAAAACTCGTGTGATACTATTAAGAAACTACTATTAAACTCACACTCGTATTTAATAACCCCTATTATGCAACAGTATCATAAACTACTATTATATTGTGTCATTTTTAAGTATTGCACAACGACATCAAAGATTAACGAGTTGTAACAATTTGGAACCTTACTCTGTATGTAACTGAAAATGTATGCTCCTTTGGTTGGTATGGTAAAAACCATTAAATTTTTTTTTTTCATTTTTATCACCATTTCAAAGAGTAGGGTATCCGTCTAGTATGTAGGTAGTAGTAGTGTCTAACAGATCCACGACTTTATTTGAAAGTTACAAACTTTTAATCAAACATGACATTTTTGGTACTCGCTCATACAAACCCAACTGTTTATAAAATAAATAATTAATTTTGGTTCACAATTAATTATTTTGCATTACAAACAAAAAGTGCCAAAAAAATTAAATGAATGATAAAGTAAGGTAATCCCAGAGAGTATTATAAAAACATTATTTATTTAGTGGTCGCGATGCGGCGGCGCGGGCGGGCAGCGGGCTCGGTACGACGCGGACGCGGACGATGCGTTCCGTTTTAATTAAAACAGATAATATGCTTAGCTTTAACTCCTTTGGGTATGTTTGTTTTTCAAACCGAAAAATAACGAAACATAATTTTTGTAATTTACCGCTCATAATATTGCGTTGCGGTAATTATGCGCTATATATATGAAGTCTGCGAACAAGCATACGGCCACAAAGCTATTGTGGTAAGCGACAACCGAGGCAACTCAAAACAAAGCTATTACTATTGTAGCTTGGTGCGGTTGACAGTAGTTATGGTCTTTGCAATAAAGTTCATCTGTATAATCTATGATTCAGTAAATGTAGATGCACCTTATTGCAATGCTATATGGTTAATTTTCATACTTCTTTGGCTACTTATTGTTCTGAGCGGGGTATCACATATACTCGAGGTAACTCTCTCAGATGATACTTGTAAGCGTGAGGACTTATTGGTGCGTTACCTTGCGTTCCGTCGTCGCAACGTTGCGTTGTTTTACGTATATATTTAGTGGCATGCTACATTATGCGTTGCGTCGTCTCCCGCGATGCTTCTACGGATCAACGGATGAGAGAAGCGTGGGAGGGTGATGCACTGTAATCCACTCGAAGACTCTACGCTGCGACGGCGTGCGCCGCCTTCTTGCGTGTGGCTTAGAATGCATTGATCCGATGCGACGACGCAACGCACTAATGAGGCCTCACCCTAATAAGTGCTCGATTTGTAACACTAAGGGTCGATTGCATAATGCGCGGTCATAGTAAGGTTACAGTTAGGTTACTGTTATAGTTAACTTTAACCGCCGAATGAAAGCAAACCCGGTTGCTCGTGTCACTTTAACAAAAATTTTAACCGTAACCATAACCGACCGAGGGATATCGGTCATCGTCAAAATGACTACAGTCAAAGCATGGTAATAGTTAAGTTAACTTTGACTATAACTTTAACTAAAATGTACGAGCAACCGGCCCTAAGCGCGTCATGATAATTCCCTAAATTAATAAAACCCAAAATATAATAAAACTCTTTTTGGGAATCGAGCTAAACTTCCATAGATTATTTTTCTACGTCATAAATATTGCCGAGAGCTTAACATGTAAACTTATTTGTTATATTAGCGTGGACGACGTCATAGGATAAAAAGCTTTCAACGATATTGCCCAGTTGGGTACACAGATACCGGGATAGGCAAAGTTTTGTTGTTTATGCCCGGGGTGGAGTCGATGACTCCGGGTGATGGCTCTGACGTAACATATCCCTCGCTGCAAACAAGGGCATTGTAAATTCAGTAGTTAAAATTTATTACAGGAGTTAAAGTTAAGTATGCATGGGAACCTACCGACCGTGAAGTACAGTTTAATCGTTCAAAGTATTTTGAATCAAACGATATTTATTTCGAATAGTGTTGTTTATTAGAATCTTGAATTAAAAAAAAACTGATAGACGTATAAACGCACAGTACAGGTACGAAATTATATCTAAGAACTGCTACCAGTTCAGAGGCCCACTCCGGATAAATAAGCGTTTCTTGGTACATTAATTGTACCCTGTTTATGTTAGGGAGTGAACCTTCTATACGGTAGTATTAATTATTACCCGGTGACACAGGTTCCTTAACCACTAAGGAAAATTTTGTCAAAATTAATTCCCTAAGAGGATGAAACAGACGATCGTGCGTAAAGCTGCGAGGCAAAGTGCTCGTGTAAATATAACTCGTTCATCTAATATATTGAATTTACGCTCCGACATAAGATTACAAAATCTAATAGGTACATACATTAATAACAGGTATGTATACAAACCATTTGAAGGGAATTAATTATACATTAAGGGAAAGGTAATCAACCAAAAACGTGAAGTTAGAAACAGGTTACAATTTAAATTATGAAGAAAAATATGAATTATTATAAGATACTAGCTGTTCCGCGCGATTTCACTCGCGTTCCCGGGATAATAAGTAGCCTATAACCTTCAGGAATAATGTAGTTTCCTATTAGTGAAAGAATTTTTCTAATCGGTTCAGTAGTTTCGGAGCCTATTCAATGCAAACAAACAAACAAACAAGCAAATCATTTATTTATAATATTAGTATAGATATAAAGCCTTTATTCTCTGACCATGAGTTTTTTTCAACATATAATAATAAATGACTGAAGTATAGTTTTACTTCAGTAATCATTAAAATAATTTAAATATTTTTTCAGCAGCCTGTTTGTACGTCAGGTTGTCCTTCTCGGCCTAAAGATTAGAGATGAAACTAAATAAAATGGAATAATAATGGTCTTAAACTAAAGCTTTAGAAGGACGCAAAACCTTACAAAAATATATCAAAAAGCTAATGCGCCATTGCACAGATCATTATAAAGGTACAAGTCCGTGGGTCGCGGCCGACGGCTGACGCGCGCGGCCGATGCCATACATTTTCACAGGTTGATTAGCCGTCGGCCGCGACCCACGGACTTTTACCTTAAGACTTCACGCCGTTGGCTACATCATCATTGACCACGATACGATGAGATTGTGGTCAAACACAGGCCATAGAACCTGAGTTTCTTGCCGGAGTTTAAAAGGAAAAATAACTTTCGACGTCCATAAGTGCCTTATCAGAGCCTAAATTGAGTAAATATTTTTCAGTTTGAGTTGGACAAACGCCGAATGAAAAGTTATATATTTGGGTAATTACACGAGTCAAGTGTTCGGGTATCTATCACCATGCACCGCGCTCGAGGACAAAGCTCGCCATTTTTTACAACAAAGCTGTGCTTTGTGAGTTCCGCTGGAAATCATGAAGCTTCAGACGTAATAAATTAAATTACCAGCCTCGCTTCGCTATTGTCATGCAAATTTGGTCCGTAACGTGCGGCAATAAAGCTACCCTCCACCGATACAAAAGTATCCAGATTATGAAAATGACTGTAATGATGACCGCCCGAGAATATTTTGTTATTTTTGTGTCTGCGTCGCTCGTCGTCGTCGGTTCGTCCGCGATCGCGACGATCTTGTCCTTATTGCTATCGTTTGTTTTTATTTGTCGCTTTGTAAACGCTCCATATTAATGGAATCCAGGAAATTTTTCTTTTTAGGGTTCCGTACCTCAAAAGGAAAAAACGGAACCCTTATAGGATAACTTTGTTGTCTGTCTGTCTGTCGGTCTGTCAAGACCCTTTTTCTCAAGAATGCGTGGAGGTATCGAGTTGAAACTCATATCAAATAATCAAGTCTACTGTCCCTTGGAGCTGTGAAAAAATCAAACTTCTAAACCAACGCAATCAAAAGATACAGCCGTTTATGCTGTAAATTTCGACACTCGCAAGGGAATCAAAACCTACAGGGTACTTCCCGTGAACTCAGAATCTTGAAATTTGGTACGAAGCAACGTCTTACAGCACAGATAAAGGAAAAATTGCGAAAAGTTTAAATTTTTAGTTACATCACAAAATAAAAATATTTTTAATAATTTCAAATTTACTACCTCTTTCCTCATGAACGCGTAGAGTTATGAAATTGAAATTCATATCAAATACTCAGGTCAATTATAACTTTAAGCTGTAACAAAATCAAATTTCTATGTTGACATATCAAAAGAAACAGCAATTTAAGCCGCATATTTTGAAACTCGCAACTGCTCGCAAGAGAATCAAAACCTAAAGGATACTTCCAGTAGACCTAGAATCTTGAAATTTGGTACGAAGCAACGTCTTACAGCACAAATAAAGGAAAAATTGCACATCATAAATAATAAAAATATTTTTAATAATTTCAAATGGATTCATGAATAAAAATAAGAATAAAAACTAACATATTTTTTTTTGAAAAAACAGAAAATAGTTCTTTACCTATAGATTACAGGAAAATGTCTATGGTATTTAGAGTAACATAGAAAATTACGGAACCTTTGGTGCTCGAGTCAGACTCGCACTTGTCCGGTTTTTTTTCTTAAACAAATAACTATTAATTTAACCAGTCGTGTGTTGGTAGGTATTTATGTTTTACGGTAATGCTCGTCGATTACCGTAGTACGGCAAGAAACACTTAATACATATATTAGTCTGTCTTGAATGCTAAGGGAAAATATAATAAAAAAGGGAGAGGTGTCTTATGGACACCCGGTTGCAACGGAGTATTTTTATTTAGGACTCAGATATTAGGGTGTGTTTCCACTGATGCGGAGTAGGGATTTCGAGCACTGTGATTGGCCAATTCACGGTCCACTACGCTCCACTCTACTTTACCGCTACTTTCCTTGTAAACATTGTTTAATTATTATTTAATAATCATATTCACAATTTTTTAAATTTACATATTGATTTTTCCTCGAACCAAGGTTCCCAACAGGCTGGCAGTATATCTATATATGCTCAAATACAGTATATGCACAGACACACGCACACAAATGCTGGACCTAAGAGGGATACCTACGTCGAGAGGGGTGGCAAGGTGGCACCGATCTGTGAAAAAAGGAAAATGTTCGTTTCATAGTAGAATTTTATATACAATATAGTGAGGGTATGATGGTAGTGGGAGGATGGTTGCGGTGTAAATTGTGCCAGAGTCGCAGCTACGGAAACCACAACCCGGCTTGATTGCGACGACGCCGTCGTAGCATTCTGTAGCCATCTCGTAGCTGATTCGTAGACCCTCTACTGTATTGTTACCGCTTTATGTTTATGGAATCTGTCATTGTTAGTTTGTTTATGTTACGTAATAAGGGCAAAAGTTTTTATATTTTCATCTATTTCTAGCTAAAATATATTTGTCAGTAGTAATTAAAATACTCAAATACCAGAGCATTTATAAAACTTTGATAAAAGATTTTTAAGCTACGTAGGTAGGTAGAAAATTGAAAAAATCTAAATTATGATATAATTTTGTTTGTAGTTTCGTATTAGTGTAATAATTTTAAAAATTGGATCTGTCGTTTCGGAGGTAACCATGCATCCACGTACAAAAACCACAAAAATTACACTATCTAGTATAAAAGTATAGACAATAATTTTTCAACCAAAACCATTTTGCCAGCTGAAAAGTGGAAGCTAATTTTAATAGCTGTATAAATTGGAATTGCGTTACAGAAATTCATGAAACAAAGCTAACACAAACTAACATTACGTCGCGTAGCTAATTCGTAGCACTCTCGTAGCACTGTCGTAGCTCAATCGTAGCGAGCGCTCAGTGACGTCAGCGGCCGCCTACGGCGCGCAAACGAGGTGTGCATAGTTAGTTCACACCACATTGTATGCGGTTAATGGCTTACACAAACATTTGTCTCCGTCAGTTCATGTGCAGACTAAAGATTTTACAAAAATATACTATATAATATATAGCTTCTGCCCGGCATAAAAAGTAGCCTATATATTATTCCAGGGTCAAAACAAAAAAGTGACAAAAACATAACACAGTCGAATTGAGAACCTCCTCATTTTTTAAGTCTGTTAAAAAGAAGATAGATAATTATTTAGATAGGCTTGCAATTCCTGTTTGGGGACTCTCTTTCTTAGAAATACGGTCGAATGACGTGAAACATCTCCCAACTTCTTTTATTTTGCTTGTGCTTGTGAACACTGAAATTATTCAGTCAACTAGTAACGATATATGATAATCATAATTATACCTAACAGAATCTATTTTTTTGTTATATTGGAAAATAAGAAAACTATAAGCCGATATAAAGGGCACTCACTATAAAAAAAATGTTTTTTACATATTATTCACAAGTTCACATTGTATGTATATATAGATATTGTTTTGTATATATTGCTTTTGTCTGTCTGTTTTTACTTTCGTTCTGTATTTGTTGTTATTATGTTTCGTGAACTTTCGTGTGAATTGGTGTGTTCAATAAATGTTTATCTATCTATCTGTCTATTTTACTTAATTTTTTGATTATATAAATAAAAAAAAATGATTTGATAAAAAAAAAATGATTGAACTAAATCTTATTACATTTCAAAATTATAAGTACACCATTACATTTCTAAATTAAAGTTTATATTAGAATCTGTTGGCAGAATTAGAACCAGTACGCATTAATCGTGATGTAGTCACTAATAGCAATTTCGCTAATGTGAAACCTGTAGATCTATATTTATTTTAAATCCTTTGATCCCGACCTCGATCAGCTAATTTCAAACGATGATCGCGTCGATCCATATCGAACCATTCCGATTAAACTAGGTATGATCACTCGATATAAATGTGGATGTTGTCACGACTTGTGGTTTAAAACACCCATCACTCCATACATAGAGGGGGGGATGATGTATAAAATGATAACTTACCCCAAAAATTAAATTCGGTTTCAGATGTACATAGAAACAAGCAGACACAAACACAGAATAACACAATAAAAAATATTCATGATAATCTATTTTTTACCAAACATACATATGTTTGGTTCTATGCATATATCTCTCTCAATAATAAATAATCAACTTTAAAAAAAGAGTAGAACCTCCTTCAAAGACAATAAAATTGGAATGAATGAAACCTTGGAACTATACAAAAAAACAATTGAGAACCATAGAATATTTTGAAGACAATCCGTAAATAGTGTATGCGGCTTTTTTGCTCGACTTATCAGATATTACCAGGAATAATAATAACATGGTTTAAATGGAAGAAGAGATCGCATCGCTAAAATTTAGTTCATCCCTTTCACACACCCAGATGTAAGTACAGACAGACAGACAGACTGTATCGTGAGGATTGTATAAATAAATTGAAAGTGTAGCTCGAACACATAGATCCAGATATGCAAAGGGACGCAGCTCCGAGCGACCCGGAGACTGCGGTAATGCCCAATCTGAGCCTCTCCACGAAATAAGGACGGTGTCATTGCTTTTAGGCCTATTCCTTATCTGTACCCTTCATCTTTGCGGAAAGCGATCTTGGGAAGGGATTGTTTCAATTGGGGTTTCATCTTGAATACCTATGATTACATCTTCTATATAAATAAAATGAATGGGTAAATGTTGCTAAGCGCAAGACTCAAGAACAGCTCCGCCAAATCAGTTTTTTTTTAAATATTCGTTTAAGCCCGAGAAAGGTTGTTACGAGCAGAAAAATTGGAAAAGTTCCCCGAAAAATTGTATGTATGTATGGGATTTTTCTATGAATTTAAACTAGTAGATAATATAAACCTTCACATATAGTATTCTGTAGATTGTTCAAAGAATGGTCTGGTCTGAATTTAAAGGGCGTCATTCAGATGCCTCAGCACGTTAATGCTATTACGACCTTTGATCCTTGATTCTTAAAACTAGATATTTTCGTATCTTTATTTGAGGTAATGTCGATCATTTATGAGACTGCGATCGGTTGATAGCAATATTTTATTTTATTCTCGGTTTTAATCACCGTCCAAATTTTCCTCCTCCTCGACCTCAACACCACATACTCGCACTGAATGTAAACAAAATCAGGACAAACACTATATCAAAATGGCCACCAATTACACCGCTCGTATAACAACTGCCATTAACTAGACTTGCCTCCAGCTCCTAAAGGTTCATAAAGCAATCCCTTCCGAACTATTTGCATCACATTGCCCGCTGTGATTACGAGCACTCTCGCTTATACCCCTCCCCCCGCCTCCCAACTAGGGGGGGTGTAGGGGGTCGTGACGTCACGCCAAGTATTTACTAGGTAAGTGATGGATATTAAATACAAGCCGGAAGTCGGAACAATTCGTGACAGTTGTCGCCACTCCGGCATTTGCTACGGAATAATGTAATTTATTCATGGAATCTTAATTGTGCTTACGGCTTTGAGTTTGAGCTGGTTATGTTTCGTGTATTGGCGTTCCAAGTAATTTAAATTTAAATTATACGTGTCATGGTCGTAGCACATATATCAACTCGGAAAGGGATCGTCAACGTATCGCCTCGCCGTCAACCAGGCGTCAACCTAACGTTAGCACGTATCATTAGCGGATCGGCAGCTCCGGGAGTCAATTCGGCTACTCAGTACGACATGCCGTAAGCTCGGCGACGCCTAGCTGTTCGTGAGCTTGTAGGGAGATTTATACAAAGAAATCTAAATGGCTCGACTTGATACGGTGACGATCCCTTTCCTATTTGATATATGTGCTACGACCATAAATAGGTGATAGAAGCACTCCCGATTAAGACACCTTTCAAACAAAAAAAACGAAATCGAAATCGGTCCATCCGTTAAGGAGCTATGAGACCACAGACAGACACGACAAACTAATAACACCCCGTTAATTTTTTTGTCGGGAGTGAAATAAATCATCCGGGTGACGCCGGACACGTACAGCTAGTTTATAATAAAAATCAATTGCAACACTTCCAACAGAGAATAAAGTGGGGCACACGAGGTCTGCTGGCATCATGTCAAGCCCTGGTTTGTAACGGTTGAGAAGTGTGGATAATGTGGCGCGGCGCGACCATAGCCAAGCCAATACTACAGCTCGTTCACACTAAATCTCAACAATTTTCCCTATGCATTATTCACATAATTTTATATGCAGCTAGTGCGTGAACATTTTTACTTGATTTTGAGACTAGCTTCCGACCCGCGTTCCCAAGGGATAAAAAGTAGCCTATGTGTTAATCCAGAATGCCAGCTACCTCTATACCAAATTTCATTAAAATTGGCCCAGCCGTTTGAGCGTGGAGAAGAAACATACGTACTCACTGACAAACTTTGGCATTTATAATTTTAAGTAGGATAAAATGTATGATATATTTGCTTAGGTAGATATATCTGCTGAGGTAGAGCGCTACTCCCAGTGGAGGCCACAAAAACTTAAAAGACAAATCTTGGCATGCATTACGTTTTGGAACAAAAAGTTATTGATGTACCTAGGTCACCTTAAAGGTTAGGCGTTAGTTACCAGTAACCCTGTATATAAAGATAATTCGCTGGTAGCTCAATGACATGTTGGTGTCACTCGCTTAGGGTAAAGTATATTTAGACAGACTCTACAATAGCACCCTGGAGGACACCTACAAGTGTCGCGAGTACCAACTTCAACGCGTAAATCTTAACCCCCCCCCCCCCCCGCACGTACCACCCACATAAAACAATGTTAGTATTAAACATATAGTTTTCACATTTACGACCCGCTGACGGCACATAATAGTCTCGTTTTATGTAATCGATAAAGTTAAGCGTATAAAAAATAAAAAAAAATTTTTTTATATTGGTACGTGACCTGACTTGAGCTTTGTGTACGAGTCGTCAAATATTATAGTAACGGTGCGAGATAGTGACCTCGGCCCCTCGGCCCCTCGCCCACGTACCTAACCGCTACTGTCGATACCTCCCAAATACTATTACCGAATGAAAATCAAATAAGTTACCAATTTAGATTTCGATCCCAGCCCTAAGTGAGCGTTTATGTATTTACGATATAATATAATAATGTGATTATACACATAATAACCTTCTGACCTTTACGGAGCGGTCACACGAGGTTGACTATCGATATTTATATTGACATTTCTGAGCAAACTAACGTCGAGTGACACAAAAAAGTCATAGCGAAAATATGTGGCTGGCCACAAGTCTTCATTTATATCCCGGTCGTTGCACTTGACGGTCATATATACACTATTTATTTATTCACCAATTATTCTAATCGTCGATAAATGGTTAGGCAGCTACACTAGAAAATTAGCTCTTTACTTTTGGCATCATTATAAAGTATCTTTTTAAAATAGCTTCATAAACGAGTGGAAATATACATAAAAAGACCAAAACGATTTTTATTCAAACAGAATTAACATAATATAGTCACGTATGTACACACGGCCACAGATCAAGCTACACACTGCGGCACCTTATGCGGTTGTAATAGGCGCTATTTTGCAACAAAAATGTGTAGCGGAGGAGGCGCGGAGCTCCGGCTGAGAGGACGACGCGATTCCATTGTGTAAACAAAAACGTTGTGAAATTCAATTTGAATAAGAGTCAATATCCTTTCCTTGTGAAATTAAAACCAACGGCCCTCCGATCCTATCTGGGATCATATCGCTGCTTTTATCGTGGGGCCATAAGCATGGCGACTGATTAACTATCAACCAGTAGTTCAAAGATATTTTTATTGACATAATCGAGCTTTGATAAAATATTACAACACTAGTAGATATCCGCCGAAGGATCTTATATTTTATAGATATAAAAATCTTAAATGTTTTCTCAAAGTATGATTTATTTATGTGCCGAATTCCGTTTAAATTCATTCAGTTGTTCATGCGTTTTACCTCGCATAACATCTAAACAACCCATTTTTTTTATATTAGTCAGATATTGGTGCCGATTCTGTTGTTTACGAACTTAACTAATATTAGACAAGTCACCTCTCTTTCATGTTAACCTTATTGAAAAAAGATAGAACATTTTTAATGCTGTCAGTTTAATCCATACCGTCGTAATGTACTGGTAAATAGTCGTGACCAATAAAGATCGCGCTTAAATTTACGTTGAAATATGTGATCGGACTAAACTGACAGGACTAAAATATCTTGCATCCCTTTCTTATATTTACTATTAGAAAGAGATATAGTGAGATTAAATTTGTTTAGTTCTTAAACAACGGAATCGGCACCATTATGTACCTTAATTTGAAGCTAACAAGTTAAAATTTAATCATTTTAAGTTTACTAATTTTATAAATATGAAATAAACGATATAAGAAAGGATTTTTGTTATTCTTTGACACTTGGCGGCGGTTGGTCAGCCTACTTGATGGCCCCACGGTATAGATCCGATTGATCCGCGCACAGTCCGGAGCTGAACGAAGACCGCCACCCGAAGACTTAGAACAAATACTCTACGCTTCCTTCCCTTCTCAATTCTAAGTCCTCTCCTTACACTTTTAATGCTGAAAAGATTTTATGATAACATTTTAGAAACAAAAAGATTTTTTATTCCTCAAAGTTTGTTTGCAACCAGTGAAGTTTTAATGGGTAAATTTGAAGTGTGATTGAGTTGCAAACATCCTTTCATAATAATTTTATTAGTAGGAAGTGGAATAGTAAGTTTTTTAAGAAGTAAAAAATCAAAATCAAAAACTCATTTATTCAGTTTAGGCCCTAATAAGGCACTTATGAACGTCAACAGTTACAGTTTTACAATAGACTCTACTACCGGTTCGGAATACACTTGAACTGAGAAGACTCCGGCAAGAAACTCAGCAAGGATTTTTTTTTTGGTGGATCTTTTTTTTTTTTTTTGTAGGTAATTACAGTTTTTGTCTTAAATATACATAAACTTCATACAATTATCACTTGGCCAGGGGGCCATAAAATTAACGTTACCACATTTACGTTACTAAAATAATGTAACTTTCGTGAATAAGAGCAGCTTGAATAAGAAATATTACTACCCCCAGATTACTATTGAAAATACAAATTTATTATAAAATCAGCAAGTTTTTATCGTTAAAAATAAAGTTTGACAGAAACCCCTTGGGGTAATTATGGAAAATGAATTAATTAATTTTCGTAGAAGCTTGTAACAGAAGCGAGCTTGAAGCTATTGTTTATTCATTAAAGTTGACAAATTAATTACGGCTTATGTATTTTAAAGCTATTTATGTAAACTTAAGAGATATTACTTGGAGGGAATTTCAAGTTATTACGTATTTTAGATTCATTAAATAATTGCTTATATTAAATACTGGGACTTGAATTTACAAAGGATTAATTTTAGGCTGTATACCTAAAGCTGGTTAATGTTAAAGTGTTTCAAATTAATTTGATAGAAGCGCATCACTTTCTAATTGTTTCGATTGTTTCAATTCTAGCCATATAATTATAAAATCAATATACAAAGCCAAATTAAATTAATACATTTTATCGCCATATTTGCCGTTTTCACATTCATAGCGCGTGTCAACACGGGCTCACCTCCCACAATCAACACGCAGCCAGCAATGTATTTAATTGTATAGCTGTTCCCTGCGGTTTCACTCGCGTTCCAGGAATTAAAAAAGTAACCTATGTCTTTCTCCATATTGTAGGCTATCTGCATTCCCTTAATCGTGATTATTTCATCGGTTTAGGCGTGTAATAGACTGACAGTGTCGTTATCAGCATGCGTGTAATTTGTCTACCAAGTTAAATTACTTGCTAAACTACGCAGACTTTAAAAATAAAATAATTAGTTAGTAAAAAATAATGTAATGTGTTGAAAATGTTACCCGAGCATGATCGACGCTACGTGACTTGACTGTCATGTTTTAATGACACCGCATACTGACACTCCAAGTTTAACATCACGGGTGATTTAAACAAATATTTATAATTTATCTGAAACAACGTGGACTGCGAAACCAAAGAACTCCAATCTACGCCTAAGTAAGAAGGGTGTGAAGTTTTTTACTCTTGGTACAGATATCTTGGTATTTGCAAGCGTCCATGAGGGTAAGCTGTCGTATGAGCTGTGTATGCTTCTTTAAGGGTATAATACCGTCGGTTAGAGCGCGAAATTCAAATTTTATCAAGTTTTTTGCTAATTGCAGATCAGTTATAGGTCGTAAGTTTTCAACATGTTATTTGCGAGAAGAATGGAAAAATTTGAATTTCGCGCTCCAACCGAACGTTCCCCCTTAATAATAGTGTGGTAATCTATAACCATCTGATAGTCAACCAAGTAATGAAATAAGTGTGAAAAATAATATAAAATATTGTGAAGCTACCTTAGTAGTATAAAATGGACGCATAAATAACACTCATGTAAAGTAAATATATAGTAGTAATGGATCCAGGGCCTACAAATAAATAGATTGATTATGGTTGTCACAGCCAGTAAATAGACTCACACGACCGATCATGACATGTTGCCTAGCAACGTCGTCGTGACAACCTGTACTGAGAGTCACGATTAAATCGACTTGAGACTTTTTGGCGGGAACTTGCGAAGTGACGTTGCGTTTTCGTTTTATTTTCATAAAATCGTGTATTTAGAGTTTTATTGAATATTATCGGTGGTATTTCGTCCAATAAAGATCAATGAAGTGCACCAGTGAAGTGAAATGAAATGATTACCTGTATAGTGGCTTTTCAAGTTGTCTCAAGAAGTCCATGAAAAGTTTTAGTAGAACGGCTACCATCGTACTAAAACCTAACTAAACTGACTGACTATGACTCGAAGAAGATTTAACATGACTTGAACTTTGAAACTTGACGATTGACGAGAATTTAATACATGAAGAATATAAAAATACCTACATTGCTTAACTTGACACTGATGCCAAAATTAAAAAAAAAAACGACTTGAGGTCTTGTTAGTTAAATTGTCACAAATGTGTTATAATACTATTTATCATTGTTTATTTACAACAAATATACAAAATGTAATGTAAATCTATACTATAGTATTATAAAAAGGAAAGATTTGATTGTTTGTTTGTTTGCAATGAATAGGCTCCGAAATTACTGAACCGATTTGAAAGATTCTTTCACTAATAGGAAACTACATTAACCCTGAAGGTTATAGGCTACTTTTTATCCCGGGAACGCGAGTGAAACCGCGGGGAACACCTAGTATTATATAAAAATAACCTCCTCGGTCATCGGAAAGGTTTCCTCTTTAGATGGCCAAGGTAACTCGTTGGTGGAAAAAGCTCCCCGCCCGCCGCCGGTCCCCCGGGGCCTCGATAAGTTTGGATGATGATTTGCGAGCAAATCGGCGAGCCTCAACCCCAAGGACTCATGGTCTCGACGACAAAAAGCAAAAACAAACAGTTTGGGCCTATGGAAACGTATTTTTGTAGGTATCAACACGTGTGGCATCCCATACCAGCCACTTACCGACACTCCACAGTAACTTATATACAGACTCAAAGCCATAATTTAAATATGCTATTTTATACTTTCTACTTAGTTTTTTGAATAGCATTTCTAATGGTTGTTGTAATTTGAAGCGAATTGTCAGTTGGTATTAAGGTCTAAAGTGTCAAAGTGTCGTTATCTCAGTAAGCCCTTGTCATCGTTGAAACAGTCTGAGCTTGACTTAAAGGCTGCGGATAATAGGTACACCTTAATTTGTCATTTGTATTTTATTAGTTTTAGAGACGTATTTTATTTAATAGAGCTTGGGTATTATGAATTCATTTCACAGTATTCATTTCGCAGCACAAAAACCCTAACAAGTTTCATAACTTTACAAACAAAAACAGTAAAGGAATTAATTTATATTTTCACGAAATATTTGAACCGCTCAGCCATACTTTATCTAGATAATTAATAATTGCATGCTGTTCGTAAAATAAAATGCTAGAAATATAAAAAGAAAAAATAATATAATAGTTCTGCACATTCGTCCCATCTCTTTGAACACAAAAGCAGTTAGTTTCTTTCTATAGTAAATTAAGACTTCATAAGTGTTTTCTTTCGGCCTGACTGAATTAATAATTGTGACTTACTTGGCCACTTCCAAATGCCACGCAACTTTATCTTTTACTCAGAAACTTTAACATTAAGCTGTTTTATTTATTAATAACTCACTAGGAAAACTTTGAAACAATATACACTCAAGTTTTCCGAAGAGTTGGTAACAAATTTCGAGGTAAGTAAGAGTCTTGCGAAAACTTCAACTTTCTGACATAGTAGCTGCATAGAAAAAGGATATTCGTGGCGTCAACGTCGCTGTCAATCAAAACTACGCTCTACCACAAAATACTACCACTAAATAAAGCATCGTTCTACTTTATTTATAAACTTATATTAATGTTACGTAAAGGAATAAAGAATATAAAAATCTGTCATCCAACACCTACCAGCTACTTACATTTTTCAGAAGTTTAAATATATATACCTTTAGCCATTGTATTAGTTACATTGTTATCATTATCATTATATTTCATATATGTTTTTTCTTTTTTCATTGTTCTTAAATTGTGATTGACGTTTGAACAGTAGCACAACTTGGGAGAAGACGCTGGTTCCTAAAATACAGTTTTATTTTTTGACTGGTTGACAAGCATTCTGATGGTCCACCTGATGGTAAGTGGTCACCGCCGCCTATGAACATTTGCAATACCAGGGGGATTGCCGATGTGTTGCCGACCTTGAAGAGCTTTTTTTACGCCCCTTTTGAAGAACCCCATGTCATAGCGCTGAGGGAAAACCGTGATGGGGAGCTCATTCCACATCCCAATGCTTCGCAGTAAGAAGGTCCGACTAAAACGTTGCGTGGACGAACGAGGCGGCTGGCGGTGGAGGATATGAGGATGAGCGCCACATCTACGGCGATTTTAACACTAGTTTGGGAACGAATTGAGGATTCATTAGATAAATTGTACCAATTAAGTATTTTAATGTCAATAAATTACTTACCTTTAGCCAGTATCCCTGTCTGCGTACCGGAAAATAAATATATATATGTATGACGTAATAATATTTCCCTTATTTCACGAAGACTGGAACGTTTTGTCGGCCTTTCTGTCCGCGTTTATTCGGACGAGAGTAAACCGCCCGCGCGTCCCCACGGTTGACAGATTAATAAAACTTAATTCTGGAACACGAAGCCTTTGAAATTGCACATAAAAAAGTTCGTAATTTAGAAAATTTTGTTTATTTAGCCGCACAATAACTTGCGGAGCACTTGAAGAATAATTGCAAATTTTAGGGTTCAACTAGTGAACGCGACCAACATAGTATATTTTGTATTTTTTTTTTGTCCATTATTGTGTATATTTATTAAAGAAATTAATAATTATCATTATATTTAACAAAATTAACTAAATTAAAAATAAAAATTTGTGCCAAATCGCTGCCCCTCATTGGTGCCCTGGAAGATGGGTAGGCCCCTGGTGTGGGACGCTACATGTGTCGACATCCTCGCGCCTTCCCACCTTCCAGATACGTCTGTAGTCGCCGGCGCTGCTGCTACGCAACAAGAGTGTCTCAAGCGCCGCAAATACGCTGCTCTACAGGGGTCCAACGTATTTTCGGCGTTTGAGGTTGAAACTCTAGGGCCCTAGGGACCAGAGGCTCGTCGATTATTCAAAGAGGTCTCCGCTCGTCTTGTTGAGGCCTCTCGTGACAAGAAGGCTGGCACATACTTTGCTCAAAGAATTGCCATTGTCATCCAGCGTGGCAATGCTGCCAGTCTTCTTGGCACACTTCCGCCTGTCAGCGATTTGGCAGCCTGGCAGCGATTTGGCACAAAATTTTCTATTTATATTTTGTATTTTTAAATATATAAATATTGATATTTGTATTTAGCTATAAATAGGAATGTAAAAAACAAACCGCGTTTTATTATTTTTGATTAGATAATATCAGCCGAAGAACCGACAACCGTTGGGGTAAACGAGTTCTTGAGTGGAGACCGCGAATCGGCAAACGTAGTGTAGGACGCCCTCAGACTAGACTTGCAAAGAGCTGGACGAGAGTAGCCGAGGATCGTGCTCAGTGACGTGCAATTGGAGAGGCCTATGTCCAGCAGTGGACTAATATAGGCTGATGATGATGATTAGATAAATGTTTGCACAGATAAGTATGTATTTGCAAAGTTGTAATATAAATTAATGTTAATATACAGCTTTTTTAAAGACTGAATGAAGTATATATATATATCTAGATCATCTATCAGCTAAAACCCTGGGACGTAGGCATTATTTAAGAATTTTTGAAAATTCAACCCTAAGGAGGTAAAATAGGGTATCGCGGGTGAATCCGGGGCGGAAAACAAGAGGTTATAAATACAGAAAGTACATCTTGGGTACATTTCCAATATTCAAAGGAAACGTTTTAATGTAGCTCCATAAATAAAAACGCTTTGCAGGTTTCTAACTCCAATCTAAAATTAGATGCTTTATGAGTCGGTTTACTTATTAAATAGGTAAGTAAGTCTAAGTTCAAATGTTTCTACTCTCATAAATTTCTAATGCAAAAAGGGATCTAGAAAAAATATACCGGCCACATATTAATGTATACAACTTCCACCATGCGTAAAATAATTAAAAAGGAGGGTATTAACGCAGGAGGGATAATTAAAGAGTTGGCACTGGGCGGGGGCAGGGGCTGCGGCAGGGGCGGGGGGGGGGGGGGGCGCACACGCCAACAGTAAATAAAAGGAATGAGTAATAAAGAGCCGTTCGCAATTTTCATAGAGCCGGCTGATTTGCATGCCAATGGACGCCGCGCCTAAAACAACTGCCTGCGAATATTAATGGCAAAAAAATACGACAGGAGGGAGTCAACCCGCGGCAGTCTGGATTCCGCATCAATCGTTTACAAGCTTTATTGAACTGGGTGAAGTTTTAATATTTGTCAGACTATCTTGCGCCCCGCAGATTCACCCGCGTTCCCGAGGAATCTTATGCTTTCCGGAATAAAAAGTAGCTGATATTTTATTCCAAGGTATGACCTATATTTCTGCCAAGTTTTATCTAAATCTGTTATACATACATACAAACTGTCACGTTCATAATATTAATAGGATTAGATTTCACTCAACTATCGTATCTACAGAACAATTTGCGTCCTATTTCTACTTCTGAGCGTTCTGACTCTTATTGCAATAAAAAGAAAATTATAAATGATATTCGTTGCGGAACCCTACAATTATATGAAATGTATTCGGACTGTGCGAGCGAGACGCGTGGCATGAGGCGCGCGGCTCCACGTGCGCTTTGAACTTCGTTCCAATCATCTTGAAGGATATAAGTAAAGAGACAACCTTCTGAGTATTAATGTATAAAATATACAAATAAAAATATATCTGTATAGCCCCATGGGCGTCGGCCATCTGACAGCGGAGGTCACTGATAGCTAGCTAACTTTGTTTTTCCACATACCATGATATTTTCAAAATAAGTTCCCAGAAACAAAAGCGTTTAAATGCCGTCACACGGTTGTCCACTATAAAGGGAAATCTATTAAAGCTGTGACATGGTGTCGACGCCCTGTTGGATATCTTGCATAATACAACAAATATAAATATAATATATAGGTATATCCTGGGACATTGTTCACACACGGTTATCTGATCCCAAACTAAGCAGAGCTTGTACTATGGAAACCAGATAACTGATATAGGTACTACAAATACTACTTTTATTTTTTGGTAAATACATACTTACAACAAAGCGTTTGAATATTAGTTTTTTTTTAAGAAATAAAGAAAAGTGGTGCGGTAAGCACACAAAGCCTAGAACTGGCTCTCAACTCCAGTGGTCAGAACACACCGGAAGGTGCTTAGCGACAGATTTTCAACTTGACGGTGTTAGCCAGCCAGGTGGGTACTATAAAGTACCCTACTACCATGCTATGGTTTCCTCACGATATTTTCCTTCACCGAAAGCTACTGAGCTATCAGCCTTAATATAGTATCGTGCTATGGTTTCCTCACGATATTTTCCTTCATCGAAAGGGTTAAATATATTTTTTTGTAACTGAAGAAATGTTATCTCGTTGATCAGGTATCATGGATCCGTCACCGCGACCTGCACATCCTGACGGTGGGCGGGTACACGTACACGTCGGACCAGCGGTTCCAGGCGACGCACTCGCCGCAGACGGACGACTGGACGCTGCACATCAAGTGGGCGCAGCAGCGCGACGCCGGCGTCTACGAGTGCCAGGTCTCCACGCAGCCGGTGCGCTCCTTCTTCGTCATGCTCCACGTCGTCGGTGAGTTCACTACCTACACATACATACCGTACCGCCTTATAGCACCTACTTTATATAACACATACGAGTAGAGGACGCAAGGCTAGAGACGGCCGACACGCACTTTTAGGTAAAAATGACGGTTTTATGTTATTTAAAAATTGGATTGACCAAATAAGAGAAAAAGTAATTCTTAATTTTTAAAATATCTGCGATCTTTTTCTGACGTTATTAATGAAAAATTAAAACTTTTATTAAAATTATTACTCGACATATATTCTCTAGTTTAACATATATTTTTATAAATCTCTTGCAACAAAAAAAATCGATAATAGAATCATAATTTCTCGTATATCGTATGCCAGGCAATGTTTATTTTAGATTTTTTACTTATATACGAGCAAATTTTTGATAGATCTTTTCTGTTTAATGAAGCTAAAGGTATTGTCGAGTTGTGATGTGTGGTACCCATTTTATAGAAACTACTTATAGTTTCAGTGATAACTTTGCAAGTCCTAATGTGTATTAAAAGTTATTTATTTTATAATTATCACATTCGCATTGAAATCTGTTGTCAATGTTAAATAATAATAATAGTTATCGAAATATCTTTGTTATGATGATATGAATTTTAAGTCAACACTTTCATGATTAATTTAATATTGTTAAATAGCTAGCATATTGAGAAGAATAATATTACAAATGATTTCCATAAACGACTTGCCTAAACCAAAACTATTTTAATGGTATACCTATTAAGAACGCGTAAAATGATTTCTATTCTGAATTGTATGGCTTATTAGTAGAAGAAACTATACCTCGGTTAAATGTAATCCTCCAGCCTTCGCATCACACCGCGGCCGCGGCCGGGCGGCTCATACCATGCTGCTAATGCTTCATCGCTGTAATTTATTAAACAATCGCGGATTATTATCACTCAAGCTACAATGATACAATATTTAGTTAAGCGTTCCATCTCGAGTGTTGTTGTGGCAGCGAGACACCCTCCGAGGGCGAGGAGAGGACGCGGGGGTGTGGGGGTGCCGCGAACAATTTCAACGAACGGCGACTCGAAACGCGATGTGAAATCGGCACCGAACCATTGTCACGGAACATTTTAACATATTTATTGGAGCGAATGGGCGTGCTTTGAATTAATCGGGTGGCACGCGCGCCCAAAACAGCAATTTGTTGTAAATCCAGAGATAAAAGCGGCTGGATACAGGCCGGTGTCGACGCCGCAGATTATGTGCGGATAACTCGCTCGCTAATAAAAGCGCTTCAAGCTATTATTCGGCTGCTCATTCCCACCGGTTGACCGATGAACGGCTAAACGCATACATACATATAACATAGGTACACGTGCGTGTGGTGAGCCTCTCTCGTCACGTAGCTGACTATAAATTGGTTTCATGAATCGCGTCGACAATAATTTGATTTATGATAGCCGTTTGATTTATAATTGAAAAAACCTATTTGTACATTTTGATTGTTTATCATCAAACATAACATTTAAGCATTACGTAAAATATTGTTGATGGCACAAATAAATCTGTGTGAAAATATATACAAACGCAATTGTGTCCGTCCGCTCGAGTCGGCAGTCGGCACCGCAGATTGGAGCATCGATTGTTATTGTATAAATAAGCGCGCCGCAATCGAATACATCTCTCTGCGGGTACATAGACAGATACGAGCGGGTACGTCTATTGTGCACCCTCAATGAATCGCCCGCGCAAATGAAACGCTCATACAATGTGCCTATTTTCATTCCCAACCATAGGGGAAGCTGATATAATATGCCAGTTACATCATTCTGTTTTATACGGAAATTTTTATATCAGTAATGAAATTATGATACATTTGTAACGAAATTATCTCATGAGTCTTTTCTAAATTTTTGGGGTTCCGTACCTCAAAAGGAAAAAACGGAACCCTTATACGATCACTTTGTTGTCCGTCTGTCTGTCTATCAAGATCCTTTTTCTCAGGAACGTGTGAAGGTATCAAGCTGTAATTCATATCAAATACTCAGGTCTACTGTTCTTTGGAGCTGTGAAAAAATTAAACTTCTAAGCCAACGCAATCAAAAGATACAGCCGTTTATGCTGCAAATTTTCGAAACTCGCAAGGGAATCAAAACCTACAGGGTACTTCCCGTGAACTCAGAATCTTGAAATTTGGTACGAAGCAACATCTTATAGCACTGATAAAGGAAAAATTGCGAAAAGCATAAATGTTTAGTTACACTCAAATACAAAGTTAAGTTTGTACGGAACCCTCGGTGCGCGAGTCAGACTCGCACTTGTCCAGTTTTTATTTATTTTATATTTCAAAAATATTTCGCTATAAATTAGTATTAGTAGTAATTCCCGCAACCTGCTTACACCAGTACCAGGTTACGTGATTTACGGATAATCCCTTACGAGTCTATCAGGCGTGTCGGTGGGAATAATCTTATTACTGGCCGCTCGCCGAAAGAATACCAATGATTTGTTCTACATTCTCGCTCTCTGCAACTATGTAAGATCTGTTTGAATTTTTATCGTAGACCTCGTAGCAGAACCGTACATGTACGGTTCGTAGAGGCTATCTGCAACGCTACGAAAACCCATCTCCATAATTTTATAACGGCTTAGAATAGGGATGATGACTGGGTAAAAAATAATTAATTCTATTTAGTCCGTCAGTTAGGTTATCAAACAATATTGGATACGTATTTTTTATTTTATCAAATCAATAAAAACTTACAAAGATATGTCGCATCAAAGTTCAGGAGTGGGGGTTTGTGACGTCACTTCTCTGTAAAAAGTGTACTAAAACGTGACGTCACGCGATATTTATACGCACTGTATCTTCGTTATTTTTTGTTTTCAGAACTAAAGAAAAAACATGTGTCCAATATTTTTTGGTAATCTAACTGACGGACAATTTTTTTTTTTTTAGTCATACCCCTATTGTCAGTCGACAGTTTTAGTCTGAAATTTTATTATATACGTTCTGTTACATACTAAATTGTCATGTATCTGAAATAAAAAATAAATATTCTTTTTTTGTTTTTGTGTATAGAACTGAAGTAGTATCACACGCATACATTTTATTGTTGACAAAATCTATATCTATTCTATATATTATGTTAGTTACACTATTTATAACTCAAGAACGGCTAAACTGATTTGGCTGAAAATTGGTGGGGAGGTAGCTTAGAACCAGGAGAAGGACATAGGATAGGTAGGGGTAGGTAGTTAGGTAGGGGTAGGTGGGGATAGGTAGGTAGGTCCCAGTTTTATTATTGTTCTCCGGGCAGGACAACGTGTGCCGGTTCATTTAGTATTATTATATTTTGGTCGGCAGTCTACGCTGCGTCGTAGAGGTGGCTACGTCATTCCGTAGAGGCTGTCTACGAAGTCGTAGAGTGTGTGTAAAAATTGCTAATAAAATCCGTTTTCCAAAAACTGGAGTTGAAAACGTTATGTATTGCTTTAGTTCTCCAGAGAAATAAATGTTATATATTGCTGGCACGCCCTAGTTTCTACAATACCTATGTTATGTAGGCACCGAGAGCACACCCTGTAACATAGCACTATGTAATAATTATAATACAGAAGGCTAAACTATAATACAGGCGAGGCGATGATAGCTCAGTGGTAGTGACGTCGGATGCCGCGGGGATGGTCGTGGGTTCGAACTTGAGCTTGAGCTTTCGGTGATGGAAAACTTCGTGAGGAAACTATAGCACGGTGGTAGGGTACTTTGTAGTACCCGTCTGACTGGCTACCACCCTCAAGTTGAAAATTTGTCGCCAGTGTGTTCCGGCCATTGCACTTGAGAGCCAGTTTGCCTTCTCGGCATTCTAACAGGTCAGCAACACATTGGCAATATCTCTGGTATTGCAAATGGCAATAGGCGACCGTAACCACTTATCATCAGGTGAGCCGTATGCTTGCTGGCTACCTTAGTAGTATAAAAAAAAAACAAAATGCAATTCTTTTAACGTTTGGCATTCAATTTGAGCCGTTAGGTGGCGTTGGAGCGCCGCCAACGTTGGCCCGCGACTGAAATCACTCCGGAACTAACATGCTCCAATTCATCGACGCCATTTAAAATTAAAATAATTTTATTATATATTGTATAACACTCGGACTAACTTTAAACTTGATTAAATTCCTCCAATTACAAGTTTAGTTTACACTTCAAAGGAAATTGGACTTTCAGTGACTTCTATGTGTACTGTGTTGTAGTAAATAATTGCCTACAAAGTTTATGTAATAAAGCTACAAAAATAAACTTGCGCAATAAACACTATTTCATTTCTAAATACCCCCACCCTTTCCTCCCCCTCCCCACTCGCACTGGGGGCTGGGGAATAATAGGTAATCTGAAACATTCATCAAACAAACTCCACGAAGTTCCAGTGAAGCAAACTCGGAGAAGATTCAATTACATTAATTCCTTAGTTGGTTACTTCATCACCGTTATTAGTTATTAATTGATGTTTATTTCGACAGATTGCGACGAGATCTACCAGCGAATGTTTTCCGACGCAGGTCTGACGCACGACATTACGCTTATACTAAGGCTAGGGTTGCCAAACGTCAAAAAACTTGATCACTACAGAATTCCGACCTAAATGTCACAACATACATTAATATTTTAATAGATAAATAGCATGCCTGGCTTTATGGCTTTATTAATACGAAATCTCTAAATATGTTTCACAAAGCCTATATTAATTTTTAAGAAAATCTTAAGGTGAATGCGTCGGGTTAGTCGCGAAATTATTTTTTTACGTTTTTTGCTAAATGCAACTCAGTTAAAGGTCGTAAGTTTGACAATATATGATTTGCGACAAGAATGGTAGTATATTTACTGATTAATAACGAAATAAATCATGGACATGTGTCACGGAATTAAATTTGTGGTAAAATGTCACGTTTACATGAAATAGTCGTATATGTCAGTAATATACCTTGGAGAAATATGTTAATGATTTCTTTTGTTATTAATCAGTAAATATGCTACCAATATTGTCGCAAATAACATATTGATGAACTTTCGACCTATAACTGAGCTGCAATTTGAATTTCGCGGGCTACCTTGAAACATCCCCCTGTTTTAAGGTCATCAGGTTTTTGTGACGTGATGGCAACCCTGCGCAGAGTTGTTTGTCTCTCAGCCCACTAACCGTAACTGCGTTGTTTGTCTTCATTAACAACAAAAAACAAGGAGTAACTATTAAAGTCGAGCTGATTTATTCGCGCTGATTGTTTGCTCCCCAGATGTATTGTTTGAGTGCTCTGGAAGTGAAATGCTCATTATAATAAAAAATAATAAACAGATTTTGAAGTGTCGCGTCGGTTTGTAATGTATAAATGCATGTGAAAGTATAAACGGTACCGAGCCGTAGGCGAGGTTCTTAATAGTATCACACGAGTTTTTAATACCTAATTATGTGCAGTATCATACAGTACTTTATCTAAACTCATATAAATAATGTAATTTAAAGGTAAAAAATCGATAGTATTTTGCTACCAAGTTACCAGTACATAATAGTAGTTTATGATACTGTTGCATAATAGGGGTTATTAACTACGAGTGTGAGTTTAAGTACCGAGCCGTAGGCGAGGTTCTTAATAGTATCACACGAGTTTTTAATACCTAATTATGTGCAGTATCATACAGTACTTTATCTAAACTCATATAAATAATGTCATTTAAAAAAATTGAATTTCTACCAACTTTGCAAAAAGAAAAAGAAGATATTTTTGTGAAATTTTTGGTCAAAATGATATGTGTAGGCAAAAACAATAAAATATAATCATATACTTAATCAAATCCGTGTTGCCAACTCCCAAAAATTCTTACCTCTAAAGTTCAAGTTACAAAATTTGTGACATTGTCATCGTCAAATTGAATTGATACTGATTGATTATACTATTGATAGGTCCAAAGTGTACTTTAATAGAAAAAAAGTTATTTTATAGCATTATCTTGGAAACAACAACTGTACTATAATGAATCATTATACACGGGTGTGCCTAAAGTGGCTCATTAAAGCACTGATTTTGATTTCATAATAAGAACATTACGATATGAGAGTAGATAAAAGTTTTTTTTATTAATTCTGTTAGTTCCAGCTAATCTCCGAAACGTAATGTACCGATTTTGACGGGGGAAAAAAGTCTTTATGATAACTATAGAAACAACCAAGATATAAGCCATCAAAAAAATATTCCTATCTCTTTCCAGCAAAACAGAATTTAGCATGGAGTCCATAACCGTAATATGACGCCACATACTATGTCCGATCTCTCTATCTAATTCGTTTGAAATGCTGCAAACATGGAAGTTGTACCGTGTTTCTTTTCCGATTTTAATTTTAATTTCACTTTTCGAAATCTTTTTTACGGTATTTTTAAGGAATGCGTTAAAAAGACATGCATATTCATATTACTTTCGACTTTACAGTATAAATTAACTGTGAATATGAGCTGTGTATTACGTTACAATCATTATTTTCATGACAAATTAAAACGTATTCGTTGAACAACTCATTCGTATTCAGGTGATGTTTCGCTCACTTTTGTCAACTTGATAAATAACATGACAGTTTATGATAATTCTGACTCTCGTGAATGTTCCGCCGCCCACTGAATAATAATCAACACATAGAATTTGTGTATAAAATACTTTCATAGCGTTTGTCCACAGTCGCTTTATTAATATTATATTCTATTATTTCTATCATAAGTTCAATTTTTCATTGCTTAATTTAAATTTAAATTATTATTCAAATGCCTACCTACTAACTCCCGAGTTAAGCTATTCAATAGCTCGATTCTATTGATTATAACTAAACAAATTTAATCTCACTATATAATTTTTCTAACAAAAACATTTGAAAGGTATAAAATATTTTTTTGTCGCAACAAATTAGCCCGATTGCTTATTTCGACGTTTTCCCCGTAAATTACAAATTTGACAGCTTTAAATTCACTCCTATCCTTTTTCAATAATGTTTGTAAGACAGAGAGGTGACGTGGCTAATATTAGTTTAGTTTTAAACAACAAATGCAGCACCACTGTCTGTGTTGACTAACGTGTTAGTGTGCGAGTGTGTGTGTGTGTGTGTGTGTGTGTTTTCAGACTGAACAATATTCGCAATATTGTTTGTTAACGCGTCAGTTTGGTTTTATAACTAACCCTCTGTGTGCTGTTTTCAAGTGTGGTTTGAACTGATTATTTTAGTTTTTGATAACAGAGAAAAGCTTCAACGAGAGTCGAGCGTTTGATTCGATGGTCTACGTAAAGTAACTACTTACTTTATATGTTTTATTTGTGATTATGATAACGTTCCTGATATATTCCCGAGATAAAAAGTAGCTTACATGTTATGCCAAGGTATGCTCTATTTATGTACCAAGTTTCATCGAAATCCGTTCATTAGTTTTTGCATGAAAGAGTTACAAACATCTTTACATCCTAGCAAACTTTCACATTCTAAACAGTAATAAAATTAACTAGTTCCCAGTCTTCTTAATTAAATACCTAACTTTTGAACTAGTCAGTCTCAACAATAGGTTGTATTAATCGACAATAAACCTTATGTCACGGTTCTATGACACAAAATATGATTAATGTTTTGTTCAATGCTGCATAATATGGACCCAAGTGTAGGTTCATGTACGTCAGCTTACAATGCCTATAATACATTTATTCTACAGAGTATTTACTACCTTGTAAGTGTAATATATGGTCCATTATGCTTTGTAGTGATAAAGCAAATTGGTCATATGATATTCAAGTGTATATCGGTGGACTATACGATGTAATAATGGCTCACTGTGTATACAGCATGTAGCTAGTTTATTTCAATAATTGTGTGCAGCTAGGACTGAAACGTACAATAGTACACAGTTTACTGTAGTAAAATAATGTCAGTAGAATAGGGATGCTGACTAAAAAAAAATTATTAGTCCGTCAGGTAGATTACCAAAAAATATTGGAGGCATATTTTTTCTTTAATTTCGAAAACAAAAACGTCACGTCTTAGTACACTTTTTACAGAGACGTAACGTCACAAGCTCCCTCTCCTGAACATTGATGCGACATATCTTTGTAATTTTGTATTGATTTCATAAAATAAAAAATACGTATCCAATATTGTTTGATAACCTAACTGACGGACTAAACAGAATTAATTATTATTTACCCAGTCATCATCCCTATTACACGTATATTTTTTAAATTTAAATTTGCTGTGTTCGGCACGTCCAAATGTGTGGTTTTTCATTTGGATGGCAATGGTGACGTCAACCGCACGAGTGACGTGTGGGGATTTCCGGCAGGTTCATGATTACTGAAAAGAATCACGTCATTGATTGATATATGGCCAATGCTGTTTTTTTTATTTAAAATTTTGTTAAATTTGATCCAATATGAAATATTGCGCTGACCTCTAATAATTAAAGCACATGGCAGATTTATTTCAACGAAAATAAAACACACGTCATTAATCAAATAAAAAAAGTAAAAATATATTGGTAGAAAAAAATGTCATTTATATTTAACTTAATTAATTAATGTTGTATGTAACAGAATATAAGAGTGTTTATTGAATGGGGGAATGACTCGTATTAATTGAACACCATCCATCGCGATATGATCCCGTCAGCGCGGCGCGGGTGGGGGGGCTCAACGAGATGAGGCCTTTATCACTTCACTTTTCAAATAATTTTATATGAAGTTGATAATCACCCTTTGATTCGTATTTTCGTATTTTGTTACAGTTTTATAGGTCAAATATTTTTTATTTTTGTTTAGGATTTTAAGCTGTAAGTTGTAAATTAAAGTAGTTCTTATTCATACATTATATAGTGTTTAAATTAAATGTTAGACCCTTGTTCAGCATACGTAGGTGAGTACTAATTGTCATTTTATTATTACTTACCTAGTATTGCTTTTTACTATGAATACCTATTCTTGTTGTAGGATTTGAACCGACTACCACAGCCACTACCTTCATCGAGGCATCTAACGTCAACTTTCAAGCTACCATATCCAAATACCGTGAGCGAAACCGCGGGGCGAAAGCTAGCTGAGGATTCAATGTGAAAACTAGTTTAGGTGCTGTCTTAAATTCGGTCACATACAGTCAAATACAGTCCCATACATAGGATGTGAAATTAAGCTAGTGCAACTAAAAACCGTGAAAGAAACTTTAAAAAAATATTTTACTATTTATTAAAAATGTATCCGTCAATACACTATGTTATGTATATTAATTTTAAATAAAATAGACAAAGAAATGTTTAAAAGTAATTCAATCAGTATGTTTAAAAATTTTCTTATGTAGGTACGAGTACCTATCTAAGTATATCCAAATAAGTTTTGAGATACATCAAGGGCTGAATAATGTCATACATATTGTTTTAATAGAGTCCATTTTAAATATGAAGATTACATGCACTTGATCCACGTATGGATCATAGGTACCCCCAGCCGTATTGAACTCGGGCGCCGCCCCGCAGCCGCCCCGCAGCCGCCCCGCAGCCGCCGGCAACTTCCTAACGGTTCTATTTTATACTTTAAGGTGGAGGCGTCGGTTGGAGCGCGAAATTCAAATTTTATCACGTTTTTTGCAAATTACAGCTCAGTTATAGGTCGTATGTTATCAAGATGTTATTTGCGAGAAGAATGGAAGTATATTTACTGATTAATAACAAAAGAAATCATCAATATATTCTTCCAAGGTATATTAGTAACATTTTCATGAAATATTCGTATATGTCAGTCATATATCTTGGAGGAATACGTTGATGATTTCTTTTGTTATTAATCAGTAAATATACTTCCATTCTTCTCGCAAATAACATCTTGATAACATACGACCTATAACTGATCTGCAATTTACAAAAAACGTGATAAAATTTGAATTTCGCGCTCCAACCGAACGTTTACCCTTAAGTGGAGAAGTTCCCCCGAACATGCATAGTGCAACCGAAGCACGTACCCAACAGGTCATTGCACTCCATCTTCTTTTGTTACCATATAGCCTAGCCCGCGAATATGTCTGAACGGTTTTCAATTTACGTATGAACTTCTACATTATGGCTTTACTTTATGTAACGTGCATCGATAGTTTTATTTCTTAGACTATTAATGGATTCTGCTTCAGGCTAGAACTTGAGAAGCAGTTTTTTCTAGCCTCGGTAAAAGTTCGCCGTAATTATCATCACAAACTCAAAACTCAAATTGAGTCCACCACCAGCTTGAAATACACTAAAACACCGTTACTACCTCAAAAATGACTACAGGGAATGTATAAGGACCTACTATTCTAAAAAATAAGTATATGTAAAATAATGGTTTTTTAAATTAAATGGAACTAGCTCCCGCTCCGACGTTTTACCCTCGTTGCCGGGATTAAATGTAGGTATCCTACGTCACTCTCCGACACATAACGAGTCTAAGCAAAAAATCACGTCGTCTATCCGTTACGGCGTGAAAGAAGGACTAACTAAGAAACTCACTATCAAGAATCCCTATCAATACAAATGTCATGAAAAGTGGACCCATAAAGTAAAGTTGTTATAAAAATCAAATTCAAAGGTGGTTTTTTGAAGTGCGTTTTAATAAAAATGCGTATGTGCTTAAAAAAACTTTAAAAATTATGTACTACGCCTGGCTGGCTACCACCCTCAAGTTGAAAATCTGTCGCGAATCACCTTTCAGTGTGTTCATTGCAGCTGCACTTGAGAGTTACCCACTACTTACCACCATCGGCCACACACGGTGAGATTGTGGTCAAACACAGGCCTATACCTAGTAAAAAAAACATACTAAAACCGAACCAAATTAAATGTAACCTAGGATGAATTCGGAACCAAGCTACAATACCGATACTTCTTACTAGGTCTTCACGAAATGAAATGTGTACGTGAGGTATTTAAATGTGGAGCACTAACCCGGGGACTAGGGGAGGTAGGGACAATACCTAAACGTAGACACGGGTCATTTATCCCCTCCTCCCTCCCCCTTCACGTGTATACTATCATCTAGGTAAATTGTTCCATCGCCATTAATATAAATCAAATCGACCATTACATTGGGAAATAAGTGACAAGCTGAAGCGATATCAAAATTTTAATCTATATAGAGCCACGCAGGCACTTGTGCTTAATTTGACTCTAAAGGTAGGCTTCAGAGGCTCGCGGCCGACGACGGACGCGCGCGGCTGTATACCGGCTACTTCTGTCCGGTGATTTTACCCGAGTTCTTGACGAATCTAATGTTGTTCTGAGATTCTACGATATGGTATGGTATGATCTGCCTTCTTGGTATTGTAACAGGTCGGTAATACATTGGCATTGCCTCTGGTATTGCAAATGGCGATAGGCGACAGTAACCACTTACCATCAGGTGGACCGCCTGCTTGCTTGTCAACCTTCTGACATAAAAAAAGACGTGTGGCACTCGGAGACTGCCGCGGTAAAGCTATTGCATAGCTGTTTTTATCAACTTATGCAATTATAATTATTTATTTATTTTATTTATGCAGTATTTTTGTCCTTTGTTTTTTTTTCTTTGATATTAATTCAAGTTACACTTTTTGAGCCATTAAAAGTACTGCTATTCATCGATAGTTGGCAAAACTAAGAAGTATCACCGCTGTGCCGGTCGGAGTGGGGGGTGTTAGGTTATTTTCGTTACGGAATTTCTGGATTCGGTCTCCACGTTCAAGGCCCGCGATAGAAGCTATGCAATAGCTTAAAAATATGGGGTTCTTCAAAAATGGCGTACAATTGGCTCTTCAAAGTCGGCAACACTATGGTAATTTCCTCGGCGTGGTTACTTTCCATCAGGTGGATCGTCTGTCTGTTTGTCAACCTGTTGATGTAAAAAATATATATGGACAGGATACTTTTATAATAGAAAATCATATAAGTGAAAGCTAGTTTTTCAATATTTTGAACCAGGATCTTATAAATTGTACCCTACATCACTTCAAATCTAAGTAACCGAGCGTTTACGCAAAATTTGCCAATGGAATTACTACATTACTTGTCAATTAATGTCGATTATTAACAAAACGAGTTGATAACACGCTGCTTTCATTTAAATTTGCATTTGAGCAGCTTTTATTCGAGTGGGAATTAAATTACATGTTCATTCAAGATAAACAAATATGGCTGCCTACCATTCCGATACCTGCACTTGAGAGCCATCTCCTCGTTTTCGACCTATTAAATGAAAATACATTCAATAAATCAGCTAAAATATGCTCCCCTCTCCTCCCCTATACGGTGGTATAGGGGAGGAGAAGGGAGGATATTTTAGTTGCAAAGATCGCTAATTTGAACATGAGCAATCTGCGACCTGAATAAAGTGACCCCAAAAACTGTAAACTTTTTGTCGCCTTCAATACTTGAAGACAAACAACTTTTGTTTAGTAAGTATGTTGGTTAAACAAATATTTGTAACACGGCACCGTCTACGGAACCACTATGCGAAACAAGTTTATTTGTACCATTTCACAGAACTCGTTTAACAAAAGTTGTTTGTTTTGAAGGAAATGTGCTTGTGTGTGCCAACGAACGAACGGCAGCTCCTTGCCGAAGCGAAACCTTCAACACCTCAAGTAAGTAGGTTACGTTCCAAAATATACTTTTAAAAGTTAAATTATAGAAAGTTTGTGGTCTGGAACAAAACAGATTGCGTAAGAGGTTTAGATGCTTTCATTTATCAAAATGTTATAATATCATAAAATATTTATAGTACAAACATGATCTCAGCATGTCTTCTCAATTTAGAAAAAAACTAAATATTTCTAAACCATTGTGACGGTAGAATACGACCAATATATTAATTTAAGAACATAATGTACCGTATTCTAAGAAATAAAGATATTCTTATTCTAATACATAAAAGAATATAGCAATTGAATAACCTGTTTATCTATATAAAAGAAGCCTTGCTGAGTTTCTTGCCGGAGTCTTCTCAGTTCAAGTGTATTCCGAACCGGTAGTAGAGTCTATTGTAAAACTGTAACTGTTGACATTCATAAGTGCCTTATTAGGGCCTAAACTGAATAAATGAGTTTTGATTTTGATTATACTAATATTATAAAGAGGAAAGATTTGATTGTTTGTATATTTATTTGTTTGCATTGAATAGGCTCCGAAACTACTAAACCGATTTGAAAAATTATTTCACTAATAGGAAGCTACATTATTCCTGAAGGTTATAGGCTACTTTGTATCCCGGGAACGCGAGTGAAACCGCGCGGAACAGCTAGTTAGAAAAAAAGTAGTAGGTACCTTACCACGTCAAACCGTTGTTGCGTCAGCAGAAGACAAACCAAACACATTTTCGCAATTATAATACATAGAGCCTGAACAAAACAAATTGTTATTGAACAATGTCACCCCACTATGATGCCAGATACAATCTTCTCCTGCCTTTTACAGATGCCGCCACAACATAAGCTTACAAAACGTCTCAATATTTTCCATACACTAAACGGTAAAATCTGTGAGCGAGACGCAGACGAATTTAAAAGGCAAAGCGCACTTCCCGATCCACATATCACCGCATTTCCCAGCTTAAGGCTTTTAGAATTCACAGTATCTTTTAGCTGGTGAATGTTTTAACCGGAACGAATTTTCAAAGATATTATTTCAAGAAACGTCGGGGTTATTTAATGTCCTAATAGGGCTGCCGGCTACTTGTGAATAGTGTTCAGTGTGAACCAAGGAGTGGACTGTTTGCACAGTTGTCTATTCATTCAAATATTTTAACTTCACACTTTTAAGTACCCGCCTGACAGGTTATTACATTTTGACATTTGACGGCTTTTTAGGGTTCCTTAACTAAAAAGGTGTGTCTATCCCTCCGTCTATCACAGCCAATTTGCTCCAAAACTACTGGACTGATTGAGCCGAAAATTGGTAGTTAGTTAGATAGTTCTATATCTATATATCATGTAATCACAAGAAAACCTATCAGAAGTCTATGGTATTAAAGGTAACGGAAGTGTCGTTTCATGGTTTAGGCCTCGCGCTTTGCGAGGTATCCGCCCGCCCGACGCGGCGACGTCACGAAGCGAGCCAGGCGAGCCACGGCTAGACAGAATTCTTCGAGAATACTTGACACCGGTTAAGATTCCATTCACTAAATACATAAAGAAAAAAACCAAAATGGCTACTGAATTATCATTTTTATTAAAATAAATTCTTCTGTTAGCATGTCACTTATTACTTTGTAACTTTCGCATTATAATACGACGTTAAGTTTTTTAATTATGTAGTTCTTGAATCAACTAAGCTTTATCCTCATAAATAAATTGTAAATCGTAAAATTACAACTTTACTTTTCATTATTTATTGTAAAATATTATTTTAACGAGAATCATTAGTTCTTTAGAAATCGCTTAAAGTTTGTAATGTAAATAACTGAAACCGCTTAAAGATAATATTTGACTTTCATAATCTACTAAGTTTTAATTTGATAACGATTGACTTTGTGTTGATTTTTTATTTTGAATGTTCGCTTGAAACAGAATTAATATCTTTTTATATAATAAATAGGTAAAGTTTGTTTGGATGTACTTTCGATTGGGTTGGAGGTTCTTCGGAGCTCATGATTTGATTCTGAATTCATTTTCACTAAATAGGAACGTACATGCTCCCCGAGTGTACATATATACAAAGGAAGAGTTATCAGAAGCTCAAACCACTTAACCAGTCTGGCGTCGCTGTCCGTATTTGGGCCAACAATTTTGTTGGCATATGGCTTTTGTTTATAACAAGTAGTTTCCGTTACGCTTTTATTATTTTTAAATGTTATTTAAATTTCAACCTTGACAGGAAAATATAAGAATTATAATAATAAGTCAATAAGGACAAGATTCGCCTGCAAAAGAGATACTTTTCACGACTTTCCTAGATTTTCATTTTATTTGACAGCGCCGGCTTTGAAAAAAACATCAATTACCAGACAGCTTGAAATATGTATAGCATATACAGGTCTTTTAAATGTAACTTAAGTATCCGATAAGGAAGGATTTTCTTAAATTAAGGTGAAATTACGGGCAAAACTACTTAATTAATTTACTGAATCATTATGTATGTACGAGTATACGTGACGATACGTGTACAATAGTATTGTAATTCATATGAACAAGGCCGTAACAAACGGGAATGCCTAGTTCATTATACCTATATATACCACCTGTTTTAACATATACGTTCAGCTACGCAATAACAGTCTCTACTGAATGAACAATAGTTATATAATGGCGTAAAGCAATACATGGTTATATAAGAGCGTATTACACAGACAAATAGGTTTGTACGCGTACTGCCTTCGTATAATATTTAGTACTTACGTGAAGTTTGTTCATGCTCGTATCTAGATACGAGCGGTATGATAGATTGGGCTTTTCTGACGAAGAAGTAGAACCACACAAGCATACGCCTAATGGAAAGCGGTTATCGTAGACTATAGATGCCTGCAACACCAGGTATGTTACTCGCTCGTTTTCTATTCTGCAGAAATCTCTTCACACTTTTCTTGGAAACTAATGGGGTTCCTGAAATATCGTTGCTGCAGCTTCACTGAGTTAATATTTATTCTGGAGAGAAAGAGTTTTATGTACATTTAAAACAAAATCTGTAATTATATAAATTCGAAAGAAAGATCCAAAAAAAAAGAAGCCTTGTTGAATTTCTTGTCGGAGTCTTCTCAGTTTAAGTGTATGTGGAACCGGTGGTAGAGTATTGTAAAAATTGAAACTATTGACATTCATAAGTGCCTTATTAGGGCCTAAACTGAATAAATGAGTTTTGAGTTTGAGTGTGCCGAGGAATTGTTGGATCTAATTCCACCATCACCTTTTTTCCATGGAACCGCAAGGCGCCGGAAGAATTTTCACCCTTACATTGTCCACATCCCGCAAATTCAAAGACAACGCTTAGCTTTTATCATGCGAACAGCAAACGAGTGGAATGCGCTTTTGGCGGAATAGGTATTTTCACGATGGCCGGCTTCAAGATCGTCGGTCCACCTTGTAGGGGGCACTCTGCTTGCCCACGCTACATTCAACATAATCATTATGCTGTAGCACGGCATATTTCCATGACGTAATTGATATGCACATGATGTGTTTAGCCATATTGTGACGTCACCGCCGAGGGCGCGATTGACAGGCGCGGTGTAATCAGCGGTAATCTTATTAGGGGGCCCTTTGAAACGCGCGCCACAAATGAATGTCGTTTCCAGGAACCGCCGCCACCGCCCCGCCGCCCCGTCATCAGTATCGTATTCACGTTATATAATTACGTTTTAGGGTTTCTCAGTATAGAAAATTGTATTTGTTTCCTAAAATACGTTTTGTAATCAAATATTTTGACATTGTAGCTAATGGTTGTTTAATTTACTTTATCTAAATATAACAACGCACAGCTCAAACCACTGGACGGATCTGGCTGAATTTGTCATACGGATTGCTATTATGACGTAGGCATAGGTAAGAAAGGATTTTTGAAAATTCATCCCCTAAGGGGGTAAAATAAGAGATCGCGGGTGAAACCGCGGGGCGCTAAGTGGCAAACAAATTAAGAGGAAATTATAAAGTTTTACATTCTAAGGTTTTTAATACATCACATTTGTGACATGATTTTTAATAAACTCTTATTTTTTTCCATTTACAAAGCATTTGACGTAACGATGTGGCTCTGCCAAGGAAAATTCTCCCTTCTTCTTTATATAAAGAAAGACCAATTTTCGGTCGATAGGAGACTAGACTTTTTTGTGAGATATCAGCCTCGAATGAAGGAGTGACTTCCATTCTCACTATTACCTAACCGTAAGATGATCTTTGATATTACTCTAGTAAAAATTAGGATCGTAAAACACGATTCATTTCAAAAAAGCTCCACAAAGAAATTCATTTTTTTAATATCAATTTCAGCATCTGAAAAATTAAAATTTCACTTAAACGCGGGAGAAAATATTAAAATCATTTGCAGAATATAAAAAGGTATTGTGGCGTACAAAATCATATTAAATCCACTAAGACACCTTTTTCTTTGGGACTCCTCAGAAAATGGACATTTGCCTTTGTATATAGTTTCGTGTCACCTTAATTATTGGTTAATAGAAACATTAATTACCGTGTTAACAAACATGTCCATTAGAAAACCTACTGGAAACGAATAACATAACATTAATAACTCGTTTCTACTTATATATACTTTTACACTTTAACCAGCTAAACGGTGAGCGGAATTCAGTCCGCGCGGGCGAAGTCGGGAGAGTTAACTTTATAAACGTGAAGCAAATAGGGTAGTTGACAGTGTCAAAAATAAATGACCAAACACTAACCAATGCATAAAACATCTAAAAACATGTGAAAATATCAAATATGTTGTACATTTAATGCTTTTTATGATTTTTAATTACCAGTGGAACCACTAAGAGTATATGATTTGATGCTATGAAACTATGACGTCATAGTGTAATATTTCATACAAAATTCCTTATAATCGTTTTGACATTTATTAAAAAGTAGCTGATTTGATGTGTCAGTCAACTACCCTATTAGCAATTAACCGGTCGGTAAGTACATGTGCTGCGAGGCGAGAGGGCGGAGACGATGATTCGAACTGTTTGTATTGCCCTGCCTTGCCTTGCCTTGCCTTGCCTTGCCTTGCCTTGCCTCGCCTTGCTTCGCATTGTATATCAAACTGCTAGACAAGTCGAATATTGTGGTGATTTGCGTTATTTATTAATATGCATCTACAAGAAAACAGTGATTAAAAAACAATAGAGATTTAATAGTTATATTCTGATCTTCACATAACTCTATGAAATCTTTCTTTTTTTTAATGTATAGGCCTGTGTTTGATGGTGGTAGTACACATACTCTAGAAGGCAACTGACTCTCGAGTGCAGCTATCGGAATACAGCGGAGGGTGCTTGGCGACAAATTTTTAACTTGAGGGTGGTAGTCAGGCGGGACTTCTTTCATAATAATTGAGGTATATTTAATATCTTCAAAACTTCATTTTAGCATATTGAAGATATTCAGAGTTAAAAGATCTGTCAATTAAAAGATCTGTCGTCAAAAATGTCTAATTAGTAAAAGAATTGTTAGTAAACTTTCAATTAACCGCTGAAAGTCGAAAATTAACTCCGCAAAAGCAATTTGCGTCGAAAAATCTAATTAGAAACGATTTCAACTGAGGTGGCTGAAATGCTGTTAGTATGTTTAATTTTAATTCTAGTTTTTAATATCTATTTAGAGGAGACCGCCGGCCACCGACCGCCGGCTACCGCCCGCGGCTAGCGCGGTGCGGGCGCGGACACGCTGCGAGCTCTAAATGAAATAAACTCCATATTTAATTGTTAGTGGAACACAAATAACATGTGGCCAGCGTAATAACTATGAGAACCTAGTGTGTGACCTAATTAAACTGTTTTATATCTGTATTTATGTTGTCTTTGTACGTAATGCTCAGTGCAAGCGAATGAAATAGAATAAGGGGGGGACCACACAACTTGTTTACGACGTTGTGTGGTCGTTGGGTTGTGCCACTTCCAACCTATCACTAAGTAGGTAGGAAGTGACACTTGAGAGCCGCAGGCCTTGTCGATATACTCATTGGCCATCCCCCAGATATTGGCGACGGCGACGGTGGCCATTAACCGTCAGATGGACCGTCTGTAATTTGTTAGCTTTATGAAACCGGTAAGTAACTGAAAAGCAGCCGGTAATAAAAGGCATTAAAAAATCCATGGTAAGATGAAACCCAGGATGAAACCTACTTAGCTCCATGTTAACCGACTAGAAAATGGTCCGGTAAATTAAATCACACCGTTTTCCTGTCGGTGAACATGGATCTTAGTATTTCTTTACTAATAGATAATCCACTTAGTTAGATGAAAGTAAATATTTTAGGTCTTTTAATATTTTTCTCCATAAAAATAAATAGTAATAAGTGGTATTTACCCAAATGATGGACGAAAATAGGACATTTGTTCGAATTCGTGAATATAAAAATTTCTTACAAAGAAAGTACAAAGAAAGTAATACAGCAAAGTGAATAACATAGAGTCGTAAAGCGAGGACGTGTCGAGAAAACGCAGAGAGAAGATAAACGTATTCCCGATACCGCAAGCATCAAGAGAAGGCCTTGTCAAACATTATCTCCAGATCGGAACTCGACGACATCTCACGAGGTTTCCACAATAACCGAGCGACATTAATCCGGGTTCGCGCAGGCGGCCGCCTCGCCCGAGCCCATGCCTGGAGCTGCCTCGCCGCCGACGCTGGCTTATCTTCCGTGCATCTTCGACTTAATCTACTGAATAATATCACCAAGTTTATATTCTCTTTTCCTTTTATGTAGGTATGTACCTAAGCTTACAGTAGATTGCGGAAGAAACTACATTTTAGTCACACAAACTTTCGCCTTTATAATAATAGTATAGGATGTAGGATTATTCAGGTTCTTGGTATAGAAATTCAGCTAATAAATAAAGTATAAAGTATCAGGAGTTAATACTGCTGATGGGGACAAACACTGCCACTTACCGAATTGATGAGGGTGAGGATTTGGGAGTAGTCTCGAGGCTGTAGCTTCACAAAAATCAACTTTTTTCTTTTGTTTTCTTTATTGTGCACACGCGTTGCGTATTTTCTCGAATGCAATCGTTTTAGGTTCTAGGAACAAAACGGCGGGCGGTTGGAATTAGCCAATCAAATCGGTCCATTTTGAATTATTTTTTTGTACGCGTGAAACGTTTCGTTTTACAATTTACGATTAAGTAAACATTGATTATACAACTGCTTAAGGGGGAACGTTCGGTTGGAGCGCGAAATTCAAATTTTATCACGTTTTTTGATAATTGCAGCTCAGTTATAGGTCGTAAGTTATCAACATGTTATTTGTGAGAAGAATGGTAGTATATTTACTGATTAATAACAAAAGAAATCATCAACTTTGCAATCCATCTGATTTGATTAAAAATACATTAGTGCGGTTTGATAATAATACATGTAAATCGGAAAATTGATCCTAACTATATGATGAATCTGATAGTTTGTTTGTTACCTCTTGACGCCTCATCGGCACAGTGATAAAACCTGAAATAACTATAAGATACGTTGTATCCCAGGAAAACATCAAAGCCTTTGAAAACGGCGCAGCCCTGAAACTATCTGTTAACAAAGACTGCAGAAGCTTAACTTGATTAATTATATTTAAATGTGGCGAAAAGCTAAATCCACGGATTGTATCTCAACGCGACCATGTTTATAGCTGTCCGGAGCGATTTTAAAGTTGCGTTGTAAGTTGCCCGACGGAGTAAATCACCCGCCGGGTAACTTTGAGAACAATACGAGACTCGAGCCGCGCTGCTCTCTGCCACTGTTTCAGATACTAAGAATAAAGAGTTCGGTAAGCACCCGTCGCACGCAGACACACCCTATGTGGAAATATTGCACTGAGAATGTAACGAAAATTTTAACTTATATTTTAAATTTAAAATACTCTTCAGTTATAGCTTTTGGTACAGTTCAAAGACGTCGACTACTAAAGAAAGGCCTCCCCTATTAAAAAAATATTAAGTGTATCACTGAAACTCTTTTTGGGACCACTGAATCTGATATCATAATAAAAATGGTTCACGTGAGTAAGATTTTTCACCTCTTTCATCTAAAAACCAACTAAAGTGACAGAAAAAACAAATTCACGCCACCACGGAAAAGCTTTCAATGTAATAAACCACTTACGACCTACAGCAGACACTCGCGTGCAAAAACAATATGAAGAATAGAGAAAGTTACTTGCCTACCAACTACCCTCCAATAACTATCCATCTCAAAGTGTATAACAGTAAAATAAAGTAGTTCGCTCCCACGGCGTAGTGAGAGTGAAAATATGATCGTTATAAATCAGGCGGGTATCAGTGCGTGCGTCGATATAACAAGCCGGGTGACGTAACGTCTAAGTACAGCCGCTGGATACATCACGCGTCTCCCCACATCCTGCGTATCTAGGGATGCTCAAATGGCGTCGAATCACTTTACAAAAAGATATTGTTTATTGTACGGATCGCGATGTCGATGTTTGATAGCTCTCACGATATCGATTGCCTCTCTCGTGAGGCTTACTGTCTCGCTTACTTGGTATTCTAGCCGAAGTATAAACTTTCATGTTCGTTGGACTGTAATTCAACTTAAATGGAATTCATAAACACGTACCACTAGTAATAGCATAACAAATTGAAGTGTATTCTTTCAAATCAACATTTTACCAAAAACTTATGGCTTTCTGACACCATAGTATACATGTAGAATAGATTCATTGTTCATCTGAGGACAAAGGACTATCCCATAGATTTCCAAAACATATTCCAAACCCACCTGCGTCCGCGCAGTCTATGGCTTTGTAATGAGAACAAGTTCAAACTTAACAAATCAACTATTCGATATTTTTTTTAAAATACCTAGTGGTAGTCAGCCCTAGCAGCGGCCGGCACGTATCAATCTGGAGTCGCTATCTGATGCCATTTATCGACAGACCACGCATTGTGATCTCAAGTAATGATGCACCGGACGTTGATTTATGAATCAAATCTTATACCTACTATCCATCTCGCTTTAAGTAAGCTGTTCTTCTGCTTACGACTGAAAATATAAAGAGTAAATTTACAAAAAGCCATCCTTGGCAGTCGAATAAAAATCGTTTATTATGAGATGCGTTAAGTGACCTCTTGGCTCGTTTGGCTAATAATTAGTCACAACTACGCTACGCATGTTCCTAAAACTCAAACCTTATTTTTTCAGTTTAGGCCCTAATAAGGCACTTATGAATGTGAACAGTTACAATTTTTACAATAGACTACTACCGGTTCGGAATACACTTAGACTGAGAAGACTCCGGCAAGAAACTCAGCAAGGCTTCTTTTTTTTGTGGATCAAGTTAGCTTATTAGTATAGTGTTACATAATTCGGAACCAAATATGTGTCGACGCAGAATTTAAAACGCAGCTTAGTAGTTGCAGCTCAAAACACAGCGTATAATACATTTTGGCATAAATCACGGACAAACGCGAGTGCGTCGCCAGCAGCGATTAGCCACCGCTTCGAGTGCTCATTGTAATGTAACGAGCGCTCATTTGAGTCGCGCCGCCGCTCGCTCGCGACGCAAACGCTTATTAAATTAGCCTACTTCACCGTCCGCACTCTCCGGGCGGACTCGTGTGTAATGTTCATTTATTGTTATGCACTTGTTAATTAGCATTTCTGATCATTAAATTATGCGTTGCTAAATATGTATACTGAATTTGAGTGGCCAGCTAAATAATAAAACGCCTGGTCGAAGCATCTCGACCAGAATGCTGGCGTATACTTGGGTCAGATTCAGCATTGTGATACAACGTCGCAATGCCGCCAGTAATCGGTTATCTAATTATAATACAATTTAATTTTATTCTAGTTTAGTTATGTAATTTATGTATATGTCACCGGAAATGTATGAAACATAGGAATTGTACACAATTCCTGTGTATTTCTCCTAGGAAATTTTATATCAATAATGATACTAGGAAATATATAAATTCTATTGAAAAAAATAGGTTGGGGTTATTTTTTTTATTTTGCATTAATTTGAAAGTATTCGCACAAAAATAAATTTCACTTACAACCCCCCAAATACCGCTATCCTTACAAATATCCCGAATGTAATACTCCGATAGATATAGGAAATGTATGGATTTCCTAGGAAATGTATACAATGACGGATTAGATACTTTTCCGTTAACATATATATTACGTAATATTTTTTTTTATTCAAGTTTATTTGCGTTGATACTGCAGTATATTTTTATAATAGGTAAGTATCTACATCAACAGCTAGACACCTCGTTAAAATATGTATTCTAAGTGTGAGCATACACGTTGCAAATACGTATAACTAATGAACCTCCGACGTATCTATCGTCTGGAA
Organism: Tethea ocularis; assembly: GCA_963555595.1. Taxonomy (NCBI): domain Eukaryota; kingdom Metazoa; phylum Arthropoda; class Insecta; order Lepidoptera; family Drepanidae; genus Tethea; species Tethea ocularis. The sequence goes on from OY741958.1 coordinate 14,558,517, forward strand.
CAAATTCACTTTTTGCTGCAATCATACCACAACACAAAATATTCAACAATGTATTCTTGATGCTACTTTGAAGTACTCACATACTCGTAGACTAATAAAGCCTGATGCTTTGTATAGGTGTTTATATACGTGTTTGTTCCATACAAACCATATTGTATGATTTATTGTTTATAAGCCACCTTATTAAATACTGGAGGAAAATAAACCACAACATTGGACAACCAAAGATTTTGTTCCTCAAAATATTTCTTAATTTAATTAACATTAATTAAAAGAGTAAAACCTCCTTCAAAGATAATAAAATTATATATGGGACCACCTTGTAGCTATACTGAACGCAATCACAAGCAAAAAAAAAATATCCGAATGTTGTGTCCTTTTTTTTTGATGCAGGCTAAAAATTAATTCAATTTATGAAGTATTCATTTAACTTGCTTAATTTAATGTGAAATCAAAAATAAATTATAAATGTAAGCGACACGAATACGTAACCTAGCCTACTTAATTTTAATTTCAAATCAATATTAATAGAAATTATTCGCGTATAAATTTCCTCATTCTCCCACGCTTTACGCTCCACATGGTGTAGCGAGCGACTGAATAATTAAAACGACGCAAATTTTATCAATATTACATTCAGAATCAACTCGATTGATTGTACTAGCCAACTGTATTAAACCCACATCATCCATGTAACACATATGCAGCATCAATAACATCAACCTTAAGGGTATACCTTCGGTTGGAGCGTTAAATTCAAATTTTATAACGTTTTTTGATAACTTATGACCTATAACTGAGCTGCAATTAGCAAAAAACGTGATAAAATTTGAATTTAACGCCCCAACCGAAGCCTCCACCTTAATGATACCAAGGAGGATATTGATACTTCGAACTAACTCTTCAAATACAAAAGAGTAGTACAAGTGAAAGTAGCCTTATATCAAGAGAATAATAGTAATTTGATCCGCGTAACAAAATAATCAGTGTACAGAAGTCAAGCTACATATAACGCGCGCTCGAGCAACGCACACAGACATCGCTCACGAACACGATATCCCGGAATAGGTACAATGTAATAACAATGACGTTACAAGTTTTTATTTCCTTTGTTCCTGATTTATTCTCAACAACCGATTAAACAACTTAACACGATGCCACTACCGCGTTAGTTTTTTTGCATAACCCTAGCGCGACCGCCGAGCGAAGGTATTTATTTAATTATTTATTTTATATGGATATCCAACAAAGAATACACCTCACATTTAAAACAATACTACAGTGGCGTTTAAAGACCTAGTGCTTCTTCAATTACAGGACATCACAGAAAGCACATACAGATAATATTGCAAAAAAAAATATAAATACAATAGTAACAAAAATAAATAATTACGATTCTAAATTATAATTAATTAAACGACAAATTGAGAAAATAAATAAAATAAAATAGAAATCACAGTCAAACAAACAAACAAGCAAGATATACATTAAATTATAGTTAAAACATTAATTTGAAGACTTCTTATTTCAATGAAAAGTTAAATATTATAATGATAATATCACTTAAGTTGCTTATGCTAGGTATATCAACCATTACACACCATTCAATTGAGTACGAATTAGATACTTAAATTTCTCCAAAGAACTGGAGAATATGTCTACTTCTTCCGAGGAGGTCGAGGTACTAAAAGTGAGGAACATACATGACTTCTGTACACTGATTATTTTGTGGCGTGGTCGATAAATTGTAGAGTGAGTCACTGTCGGGACTTAAAAGCAAAACAAACATAATTATACAAGATGGAACACTGTGAGAGCCGCATACGTTCCTCGTCATATATAAACGTAACTGCAAAGAAATACGCTCCTCCGCTCGGTAAATAATGAATGCAGGCCCCGGGAGCGGCGCACCAATAAAATACTTGTACAAAGCTTCATATTCCGCAGCGCGACGTATTACGAACTCTTTTATGCATTCCAGATTGAAGCAAATCACTTAAGTACTACACGATTTTAGTTATATACAAATGGCGCTAGGCGACGGTAACCACTTACCATCAGGTGGACCGCCTGCCTGCTTCTGACATAAAAATAAATATGTTTTGTTCCGTAACTCCACAGCATGGATATATTTTCAATGGCAAGGAGAATGACAAATGTATTGCCAACCTTGTACAAAGCCTAGGCCTCGAGTGGTGCTGTTGCATTTGGTGTTGTGGTAGCAAAGTTACCCACTAACGTGTTCCACCTTGTTGGTGGAGTTCTTATTGAAGCTTATTTTAGTTTTATTTTAGTTTTTCTCCTAATAAAATAGGAATTGGACAGCGCTCTTGTATCTTTATGATACGTCCTGTAATGTTATTCGAATGTCGATACCTCCAAGTAAAACGTCTTTAAATTGCATAAGCTGTTGACTTATTGCCACTTAAATATAGTTTAGACCCAGTGAAGCATGGCGCTGGGCAAGCGCAGCAGGGCACACTGACTTCAGCCTAACGAATGGCTGCGATAACTCAGCCTCAGCGGCCGGACGGTGGCCGGTGGCCGGTGGCCGGTGGCCGGTGGACGGTGGACGGCGGCCGGCGCATCCGACGTCCAACCTGCCTGTCCGCCTGCACCCTGCCGAGAGTCGATGACCTCACATCTTGCAACTGCAAACACTTCCTATCCTATTATACATGCGAAAGTTTGTGAGTGTGTTTGTTACTTCTTCACGCTCAAACGGTTGGACCAATTGTGATGAAATTTGATATGGAGGTAGCTGACACCCTGGATTAACACACAGGCTTCTTTTTATTTCTCGGGATACCTCGGGAACGCAAGACAGAAACTAGTATTCCATGAAGTAAACAATTGCTGCTGCAGAAAAATTATTGTCAAATTAATTTCACTCCCATCCACAAATTAAACAATATTCTTGATACTTTTCACGGGCATTTCGTTTAATTTATATCGAGAAGGTTAAATAGTAAATGCTACACGTGTACTGAGAACTATGCGTGACTTGTTGATTGGGACACGGTATTTTAATTCGAAACAACAAAAATATATCGCAATAAAGCAAAAACTGTAACAAGCTCACCTCACGTGCGCGTGCTGAGCGGAGTGGCGACCTAGTTCTGCGAGTAATAAATAACTAGGGTTTTCGCTTATTGCTAGTAATGAGGAAAAGTTGTTTTCAAGCCTTTTATAACGACGCGACGTTCGTTGGGGCCACTCGGCTTGTTATTTGCATTGCGATGATGTCTTGAGTAGTTACGAGGACGCATCTACAACTACAATGGATAAAGGCTGATTAAGCTATTGAAACTTACACTAATAAATGTATACATATACCTAGTCAGGTCATAAATTCTGTCACATGTTTAATATAAAATAATTGAAACAAGTTTAATCATTATGTAACCATTTATATTCTAAAATGAACTTAACAAAACATAGATTCTTATGACACTAAAGTTTATTCGAAATGACCTCCGTGATTTTGAATACAGGCCTTCAATCTGCGCGGCCAGTCGTCTATCGCAGCACGAACGAGGTCCATGTCAATATCGGCGGCTGCCTTAATCAAGGATGTCTTGAGTGACTCCAAATTGGGATGAGGCTTTGAGCACGCCTTTTCCTCCAAGTGTTGCCATATCTTGTAATCTAACGGATTCAAATCTGGACTGGAGGAGGGCCAGTCTTCGTGCCGGGTGAAGTCGATTTCACGCGCCGCCAGCCAGTCTTGTGTGCTCTTCGCTCTATGAGCTGGCGCCAAATCTTGTTGGAATACCCAGTGCCTGTTATTGAACATGGTATGAGAAACAGGTTCCACAAGGTTCGTCAGGATTGTATTTTGATACACAACTGCATTCGTTTTTACACCTTTCTCACAAAAATGTACCTCTGTTAAGCCCCAATAAGAAACTCCCAACCATACCATGAGCGAGGATGGAAAATGACCTCGTTGGACACGCGGAACACGGTTGCTCGCTTCTTCATTACTGTGTGTACCTTATCATTTTGTTTGTTGTAGCTCTCTTCTACGGTAAAAATTTTTTCATCCGAAAAAATATTTCCCCATATTTTTTTCCCGCGTACCGCTTCAACAAAGCGCGGCATCTCTTCAGTCTCAGGTCCATTAGACGAGCATTCAAACGATGTCCTGTTTTTCTTCGATATGCCCGAAGCCCTAAGTCTTCATTTAACACCCTTTTCACCTTGGTTCTGCTTAACCCCATCTGAAGGGCCATCAGTTTCTGCTTACGATTGGGATTTCTTTGAATTCGCGCCTTCACAGCTTTTATCACTGCTGGAGTCCTAACAGACCAAGGGCGACCACTTCTTGACCTGTCATCTACACTAGAGTCTAAAACGTAGTATTAAATTCTCTTTGCTAGAGTCTTCATTGTATCGTTTGATGGTACGATAAAACGAATCTTTTGGTTATATTCAAATTTTTCAGTATGTCAAAAATTTGAATTGGCGCGTAACCGCAACGATGCAACGCAATAACTGCAACACGGTCTTCTTTAAGAGGCTAGTCTCCAAGCGTGGGAATTTATCATAGACTACACACATTGACATATTTTACTCACACATTTGCGTCATCATTTTAACAGAGAAATGGGTGGATTGCCACTGTCCGCGTACTACATGTTATTTAGATAACCACGGTACAACCAGTACGTACCAGATCTTACATATAATAATTTTATATTAATTAGCATACACACTTAATTTTGGTTATAGTAGGAGAGCTAACTAAACTATCCTACTAACTCGTATCCCGCAAAGCTAGTAACAATTTATATGATGTTTTATTTATCATCGCTCAATGAAGAATGTACCGTTCTAGCACGGTAATGATTATAATATTACCGTGGTTCTAGGCATCTCGCGGTAGCGTATCATCCCTTATATTTTTGAAAGTGTAAAAAACATTTTCACCTCTCTCGCACGAAAAAAGCACTTTTGACGTGTAAAAACAAAAAAAGCTATTTTGCTGCAAGTGTGAAGAAAAGTGATTCTAACGAAAACCGCCTTCTAGAGCACTACCACCATCTAGTCTAAAATAAAATGGACGCTGGTTTGATCAGAAAATCATTTAAGCCTAGCGATTTAACACATAGGCACAACATTTTGTGTGTTATTTTTTGAAATTGAAGTTTATGAATTTTACTATTGCCTATTTAAGGACACGAAATAATATTTAAAATAAATAACTTCATATTTTTATATAAAATTGTATAACAAATTTCCTATAAAAATATCATGTTCAGTTTTGATACAAATGTCAAGCAGTGTAGTTTCCAAAAGCAACATCTCAAAAAAAAAAACTTAAAATCGTAATGGCGGATATCAATTTTTTTCAGCATTACGTTGATTGAACTATTTCTATGATATATTAAAAAAATGTGCTGGACCGCAATGAAGATAGTTGACTAACTCCAAAAGCGTTAATAGAACAAGTTTCAAATATATGTTTTCTCGTGGCTTTAAATCACTCACTGTGCTCAATAGTCTACATTAAAATCACTCGCTATGCCCATGATTCAATTTTTGACTACTTCTTACAAAAATAACGCAAGCAAAGTTATTTTTCGCTACGAGTGCGGATTTCAAATCATGAACTAACGAAGTATGTAGTCTAACGTCTAGTAAAATTCTTTAAATACTAACCACAGTGAGTGATTTAAAGGCACGAGATATAAAAAAAAATGCTCTCGTGTGAAACATGCAACTTTTCACCTCGACCAGCGAGAAAACAATTAAGACAAAGAAACATTTAACAAAGAATAGAGACGACTTCAAAACACTACAAATCATAAAATAAACATGTTCGCTTTTTACAATTATATATAAAGATCCATTTGTGGTAAATAGTTAATGTGATATGGAAAGATGTTATTTCTTTTTACTACACTATATTTATGTTTATTAAACTTTACTTAATCCAATCTTTGAAATGATTCCCATTGTCTGAACTAGTCGGTGGCCAATCGTATAATTCGCCAAATCATTATATTCCTAACCTAACCTATATCATGATTTGACGAATTATACAGGCTGATTTTTAAATGGTATAGTAGGCCGAAATGGCATTGATGTATACCTTATACAGATCATGAAAAATCAATTTTAGAGTTTATATAATAAATCATAATAATAATTAATATCCTGGGACATTCTTCACACACGGTTAACAGTGGAAAACAATATTACAATATTTCTATACAAACGAAAGATATCAATCAATAAATTAGTTCATCGTTATATATACACTGCAATGTGAGTCTAACTGAGTATCAATTAAATTACTCGAGCGAGTATAATATAGCTATTTTGCCCTGTTAGTACTATTCTGATTGCGAGTAAAGGCTTTTACTAGAGATTTTCGATAAACTTGTAAATCTTGTCATCGTAATGGTAGTGCTCAGGCACCTGAAATTTTGTAGGATTACTGATAATTATGTACACTGTCCTTAGAATTCGGGTTAAAATACCATTTCAAAATCATCCTGTATACATATAATAAGCCTGTAGAAAATTCATCTATAATTGCAAACTTTTTGAGAAAAAAAAGGAAGGAACTAATTGAGCGACACTGAAGACGAATTAATATTTTTAGTGTTGTTGTTTATCTGTATGTTTGTATGCATTAGTTTGAGTTTAAAATATTTATGACTTTCAAGAATTTTGAAACATCACAGTTATGTAGGTAGTAACAATATTGACAGTCAGTCATAATGTCTTATTGAGCAGTCGCGACCCAACTTATGCAAAAAACAAAATTCATCGTCGAGCTCAAACTGGCGTGCTCTCACCTTTGATTCTAAAAAGGTACTGAAAATGTTTGATACACGCATTCGAAATAATTCAAATCAATTTCAAATAAATATGGTGACGTTCCGCCATACAAATTACTATGAAAAATGGCGGACGAATTTCATGAATATTTAAACGTAGATTATTGTTATGGTGTTAGTTTGTAAAAAAAATTGAGACGGTGAAGGTGGGATTCATACTTTTAAGTTTTATTTTATACAAAAAGATTTATAATAAATTCATTCGAAATAATGAAAATTTGGAAAACCGCAAAGGTCAATTTTAGCTTTTGAGATAATTTATTATGTTTTTTTTCTGGAAATGAGAAAATATTTCAAAAATATGGCTAGGTGAAGTTGTTGATATACCTGTTTAGATTTTAAAATGTCTTTGAGATGTTATTAAATGTGGGTTTTATGCCGTTATTTTTGGGAAACCGTAACACATGTTTTAGCGTTTTTCAGGGAATGGGGTCTTAAGCGTCCACTCCATATTTAAAAATGAGTAAAATTCTAAAAAGTATACATTTTGATTTTCATGAACAATTCGAAATTCGAATTCAATAAACTTTTTTGTGGCCAGCATTCTAAAAGAAAAGTTTTTACTGTGTGACAATACTTATGACCTGACTAGGTACATTTTACCTGGTCGTGAAGGAAGAAAAATATATACCTTTATTTCAAGTATGTACTTATATAGTCAGTCTATTCAAATACTTATAGGTGTATATCAGGTAGATATCTAGTTTTGTGTATAACCTAATTGTAACGCGTTAAAAAAATTGTATTTTCAAATCATGAAACTTTATGCTTTTGAGCAATCTTTCTCAAAGTGGGCGATGACGCCCCCTTGTGGGCTTGGAGGCCTACTGGAAGATTATTTTTTTTATTTGAATAAAAATTGTTCCAAATATTATAATGGCTTTCACTAGTTAGAAAGTATCGTTTAAAAAGTAAGTATGAACTCAGAAACAGCTTAGGTTAAGACTAATATGACACGATATAATTGAATTAAAGTAATGATCAGTCATTGTGATGTTTAAGGTGTGGGAAAGTTAAACAAGTTGGGGGCGCTAAAAAATAATTGATTCCAAAGTGGGCGGTGGATAAAAAAGTTTGAGAACCTCTGCTTAAGAGCCATTTTAAAGCTTAATTTATGATTCGCGATATCATAGATTTCAAATAGACAAACATTACAGAAAGCATTTTTAGATAGATAATGTAATCAGACAGCGAGCACTCCACAGCAGAGGTGTCACCCTCGCCCCCCCCCCCACCTCGGGTCGCTGAGAGCCGGTGCATGTCTCACCAGAGAGACGATTTGTCTCTGTCCCCAACACAAACTAAATCCACTTTAGAACATAAATTAAGTCGACAAAGATCTGTAATAACGCGAACTTACTTAAATTATACATTTTCCAAGCGAACCAGATGCAAATGACTGTCAACTTCGTACTTTGAACGTTCGTTACAAAAATAATGAGATGTTTTTACTCGTTATATTTGCACCAGAAAATTACCATCACAAGTGAAATTAAATGTTTTTTATTTTATTTAATGATTAGATGAAACTTCTATTAATTAGATCAAAGTAAAAAATTAAACACCTATTTCTCTAAAATAAATATATATATGAATCTTATATGGTTGAATAGATTTGGCACATACAGAGATATCGTGAAAAAATAAAATACTTTTTACCTGTTATAGGACAAATATACTACCATTCTTGTCGCAAATCACATGTTGATAAACTTACGACCTATCATCATCATCATGACAGCCGAAAGACGTCCACTGCTGGACAAAGGACAACTTACGACCTATACTGAGCTGTAATTAGCAAAAATCGTATTAAAATTTTAATTTCGCGGGCTACCTTGAAGCATCCCCCTTAAAGCGGCGTGAATTGCCAGAACCCTGGATATTATGACGAGAGGATATTCCTCAAAGTTTTATTTAAGAGGTTATTTCCAAGACACATTTAAAACATTATCCGGCTCGTTAGTGCACGCATGTGGGCACTCACGCGACAAAGAGGTCCTCATAACGCGTGACGACGCGCCTCGTCCGAGCGTGTTCGAAGCTCGCGGGTTCTTGCGAGGGCGACATACACCCGGCTGCCGGCTATATACATTTCATAAAGTCACTAGTGAGAACCACTTTGATACGTTTATGTTATCGCTTCTCGTACATTCTTTGTTTAACTTCAGTGTGAAGTGGTTTGTTGTTTGTAGCTCTACGATTATTATTAAATTTGCCCAAAAATTATGATGATTTCGAGTAAAATAATAGGTTTTTTCATAGATTTATAGTGATTAAATACTCAAAGTTTACGCCCGTCTAGCTTGAAAATGGTAAATGAGAGTAGTGTATCAGAAATGCAGTTAGGTAATTCGAAAGTTTCGACATTTCCAAAAAATATAACTTAACATAAAAAATATAGACAAAACGAAAGGATCAGAATCCAATTTCCAAGCAATATGAATATCATAGATATGACGATGGAATATGAAAGTTTATGTGATTGCAGAATCAATTGGAGCTAGACTAGCGAGAAGCGTGCGGGTTCCTCCCCCGCGCCCCTCGCGACCAGCTCCTGCAGATTACGTAGTCGCGCCTCGGAAGGGGCCGCCTCCGAATCAACCTATTGAACCCTACAGCTTCCGATCTATAATATTATTATAATAAATAAATTATATCCCGGCGCCGACAACTCCATTTCTGCTTCACTGATTTCTGTATCATTGGAATTTTTACACTTTTACTGCCAAGTTGTCGCAAAATCGTTGAAGACGTTGCGAAAAAGTAACTTATAAAAAAAACCGTTGCGAATATAGAAAGGGCATAATTTCCTTAACTTTTCCATAAAATAAAACAGCACAATTACATTATGTTTAACCAGAATATATGGGTTGTACTCTTGAAGCAGTTTCGGTTGGAAGGTCGAGGGCCGGTTTCAATTACACCCAAACTTTATCCCATTCATTTTTAGGGAGGCCTCGCTAGTTCTCGGTTGCCGGATAAGACCACATTATAAAGAGACCGTCCAAACTGGATGATAATAAAATACGTGATAAGAGACCCTTTTTAGCGTCTCGTAGAGATCCGTAGGACTCCGTAGCACACTAAAATGGTTACCGTATGTAATAAAAATAAAATAACCTGGGATATTCTGAAAGATTTTGATTACTATGGCAACAACTGACGATTATTTAATCGGCAATTTGACAAATCAAAAACATTGATCACTCAATGTATAAGGCCAATTTTACATAAGTACCTTGATGCGAGTTCGACGGGGTGTTTACCTTTTGGGAATTATTTAAAAAGGTTAAACAAAGGCAAAGGGGTTGTTCACTTGGAACGTAAGAGAAAAGTCACATTTGAAATGAATGAAATAAAAAAATCCAATATACGTAAATGATATTCGCAGGCTCATTACCTCCAGGCTGAGAGGTCGCATCGCTCACTCGACAGTAATCGACTCTCCCCTGTGTTGCATTACAACTACTAGTTATGTTTCAAAACACGTCACTGACTTTATTCCGAACAACAATCTGTCACTCTTAATAAACAGTGACGCCGCCGCCTGCTGGAAACTACGTTATATTACAAAATAATATTTTTGTAGACTTAAAAATACATTATATACCTAGTCTCTAATCAGCTTTAAAGATACATAATATTTTCAAACACACAAACTCAAAAATCATTGAATAATTTAGGCCCGGAAGTTACAATATTCCCTATATATGACTCTATTTGAAACAATTTAATTTTTTTACTACTTAATATACGAGGACTACAAATAAACCAGTAAAATACCTATAAAACTGGAATACAATTTATGAACGGCGACAAGTGTAAACGGCGACGTATTTAATGAAATTATTGAAATATTTACCTCATAAATAACGCGACTGAACAGATGAAAGGTTAAACAAAGTGAGGGAGGATCGATCCGGAACGTGCGGACGTCCGGGAACGTCGCACGTGTGCGCTCGCTCATTAATAAAGAGTTGTCGACACGCGCCCGCTCCGCCGCGCTCTACGTCTCCCGACCACCGAGTTGTCTCCTCGGACAATAATACACTTTATTAGTAACTTTAATAGTGTTCATATTTGAAGCACTCATTTTTATATAATATCTATGATCTTACATTATATTATATGTAATTGATATTATTAAAAAAGTCCGAACCGAGCATTATAGTCTGACAATTCATACATGCTTGTGAAGGTATTTAATTTTGAGCCAATTTAGGTTATAGATCAATACTATTTTTTTTTTTCCCAAAATGTTAAATTTCAAGGCATATGATAGGGTTTTCTTTCTCACATATAACATTACTGATATTTCTTCACTCTTTACTCACACTCTTGGTAACAATTAAAAAGATTGGTAACGTAATGAGGCTATTCTCCTTCATATTTGTCCACAACTATACCGGTGGGCGTGTATACTAGTGGGTATGTATGTACATCAACTCAAAGGATTGCGTCACTCATAAGCTCCATGGAAATTATGATTATCTTCTTTAGTAAAAGCAACGAGCGTGAGATGAGTTACTCGAGCCAGCGTTCACTGTTAAAGGTGCTTTATCTCGAGTACTGCGAGTACTGCTTATCTAGCGCATAATTTTTACGATGGAACTTGCCTCGCGACGTAAAATTAAAATATGACCCAGTTTATATCAATGACTTGGAGTCTCCGCTTGCTCTTATCTTTTGAAATACAGGAATTGGAATAAATTTAAATTAAGTACAGAACTACAGACCAGTTTGTTATAGTTAATTATTTTTTGTGAGAATATCTTTCTAGCTCTAAATTCATACTAAAATGTATTCTTCTTGTGATTAATTATTATGTGAAATTACGTTTCGCGTGAATAACATTTGATAACTCGTTTAAAGTATGTGTTACCCGTAATTCTAAAGTGTAGCGATGAAAACATATTAAAATAACTTTAGTAATAATTATGGAGCGTATAGTAGGTGTGTCCCCCGTCCCCCTGAACTCCCGGTCCCCTGGCCCCCTGGCCCCCTGGCCCCCAGGCCTCCCGCGAGTGAAGTCCCGCGCGGCGAGTGTACGCGGGAACAGTTTAAACACACGCACGCACGACGCACTTTAACTTTGACTACCCGCCCGTGAAATGGCTTCTCTAATATATTGTTTCAAATACCTGTACCTTTTAATTTATTAAATTAACCACTAATTTGATGTAAAGTTATTTTATTAATAACTGGAAGCTAGTTTTAACATCCCCGCGGTTTTAACAGCAGACAATAAGTTAACTTGCTAGATTTAGTTACTACGTTGTTACTGATTATTTTAATGATTTTTAAATGTGTGTTTTTGAATTGACATTGCAGTGTGTATTGATATTATTTTTACTGTTATTCTTTTTTCCGTTAGATTTATTTTTATTTTTTTGCACACTGATTTTATTTTGAAACAGACATAATTTTGACATTGCCTATTAATATTTTGAATTATAATTTATTATTTTTATGGTGGCTATTTATAGGTATTATTTGTACGCCGATATCGGCACAATATTCATTCATCATTCATTCAATACGATGATCATATCTTATCTAGTATGAAATTGGAGCGTGCACTCTGTAAGTACCTACCTATACCTACTGGTCGTGGTCATTGACCCGCACAACGATACCACAACTCTGTTGCGAAACTTGACTCGAGTTAATTTTGATGAATTCATGACGTTTTCATGGCGCGCAGTTATTGTGCAAAGTTTTTATAGCGGTGAGACGGTTTATTTTTGTTTCTCCTTTTGCTTTCTTTTACGACGAATGTACAAAATGTTTATATTTTTCATGATATTAAATACTTGGACCGGGAGCACTGAAGGAGAGGAGGGTTTGCCCGGCAATGGAACGCTATAATAATTTTCTTCTTAGATTTAAATCCAGGACTTAAAAGATTCTATAATTACACGTTATGAAAGCAAGAGAGAAACAATTAAGCAATTTAAATAAAATCTAGTGAAAATAACACACTTCAAATGTATTATTCCGTACTTTACGGGATATTGTATTATGTATACATTTAGGCAAACAAATGTGATGATCAGGTTACATATAATGTAAACAGAGAGTAAGGAAGTCGTGTTTACTTAATAAATCCCTTTTGTATGTAACTCTCGGTGGGTGATAGATATGGTAACACGTGGAACAATACGCTGCATGTATACTTTGGGCGGAAGAGTCAAGTTGAGCAATGTAGATATTTTTATATTCTTCATGTATTAAATTCTCGTCAATCGTCAAGTTTCAAAGTTCAAGTCATGTTAAATCTTCTTCGAGTCATAGTCTGTCGGTTTAGTCAGGTTTTAGTATGATGGTAGCCGTTCTGCTAAAACTTTTCATGGACTTCTTGAGACAACTTGAAAAGCCACTATACACGTAATCATTTCATTTCACTTCACTGATGCACTTGTATTGATCTTTATTGGACAAAATACCACCGATAATATTCAATAAAACTCAAAATACACGATTTTATGAAAATAAAACGAAAACGCAACGTCACTTCGCAAGTTCCCGCCAAAAAGTCTTTGATACTTTTTATAAATAAATGAATATCATGGGACACTCTTCACGGTGACAGATGATCTCATAAGACAGAGCTTGTAACTAATTTATTCAGATTTTAAGATAAAAAATACATAGGTACTTGTCTATACTAATATTATAAAGAGGAAAGATTTGATTGTTTGATTGTATGTTTGTTTGTTTGCATTGAATAGGCTCCGAAACTACTGAACCGATTTGAAAAATTCTTTCACTAATAGGAAGCTACATTATTCCTGAAGGTTATAAGGCTACTCTATATCCCGGGAACGCGAGTGAAACCGCGCGGAACAGCTAGTGGGTTATAAATATAATTACAAATTTATAATTACGATAATGTTAAGCATTATAAATTATTTTATCTACTCTCATATCGTAATGTTCTTATTATGAAATCAAAATCAGTACTTTAATGACCCACTTTAGGCACACCCGTCTATAATGATTCATTATAGTACAGTTGTGTTCCCAAGATAATGCTATAAAATAACTTTTTTTCTATTAAAGTACTCTTTGGACCTATCAATAGTATAATCAATCAGTATCTATTCAATTTGACGATGACAATGTGACTAATTTGTGGACTTGAACTTTAGAGGTAAGAATTTTTGGGAGTTGGCAACACGGATTTGATTAGGTATATGAATAATTTCTTCAATAAATAATTAACCTCTACTATCAAAAAAAAAAAAGGTGTGTATGATTATTGTTTCTGTTTATTTTATTGTTTTTGCCTACATATATCATTTTGACCAAAAATGTCCCAAAAATTGCAATTTTTTTTTTTTTTTAAAGTTGGTTGAAAAATACTATAGATTTTTCTATTTTTTTAAATTTCATTATTTATATGAGTTTGGATAAAGTACTGTATAATACTGCACATAATTAGGTATTAAAAACTCGTGTGATACTATTAAGAACCTCGCCTACGGCTCGGTACTTAAACTCACACTCGTATTTAATAACCCCTATTATGCAACAGTATCATAAACTACTATTATTTTATTGTCCCTAATTGGCCCTAATAAGGCACTTTTTTATACTACTAAGGTAGCAAGCAAGCATACGGCCCACCTGATGGTAAGTGGTTACCGTTGCCTATCGCCATTGGCAATACCAGAGGAATTGCCAATGTGTTGCTGACCTGTTACGATGCCGAGAAGGCAAATTGGCTCTCAAGTGCAATTGCCGGAACACACCGGCCGGTAGGTGCTTGGCGACATATATTATCTTGAGGGTGGTAGCCAGCCAGGCGGGCACTACAAAGTATCCTACCACCGTGCTATGGTTTCCTCACGATGTTTGCACCGAAAGCTCAAGCTCATTGTAGGATTCGAACCCACGACCTTCGTCGCGGCATCCGACGTCACTGTCACTAAGCTATCATCGCCTTATGAACTTATTAATATAACATAAGTGTACCTATACGTGTACTAGTATAATAATGTATGCTAGTACCTATCTAAACTAGGCCAACCCTGTGTTCAAGATACTAGACTAACTAACTAGTAAGACTGCATTCAATCTTAAAATAAAAATGTAATATACACTTCAGTTTCACGCAGTCTGCATTTTTCTCATTTTTTATTTAGGCGTTCTTCGGTGTAGTGTTTCCAAGATAAAATCCTCCTCTACTAAAAATGGAGATGTTTATGAAAGGAGGTAAAACGTGTTAGTTGCACGCTAAAAGCCGAGGGGTACGCGCTGAGGGCGCGGAGGGGGGGGGAGGTGGTGAGTATGGAAGGAAGGGGGGGATTAAACGCGTTGAGTGCAAATGTTGCGACGTTTTATTGGATTTCCGCGTTTTCCGGCGTCGACGCCCGTCGCGTCTCCTCGGTGCAATCTCAGCCAGGGCTGCCACTAGAAAATTACATGTACATAGTAATTGGGTTCATTATTGCAAAGCGATTGTCATTCGACCTTATTAAGTATCGTGTGAGTACAGGTTATTGAAGTACCTAATCATCGTTTTAATATTTAATAGTTTATTTAGGTCGAAATGAAATGAAATTAAATATTTTTTGTTCAAATTAGATCTTCTCAGGCACTTATGAATTGTCAGACTCTGCACGGTTCGTAGTAGTAATCCTATTTAAGTTGTAATAGGACGAAGTAATTTAATAATTTTCTGTAAGGCGTACGTGTCACCCCTAAGGCTGACATGACGCGTGGCGTGGCTGCGCGTGCGGCGAGCACAGTGCAGGGAGAAGTTGTCTCTCATAGACAGCTAAACTCCCCAATAACCATTCTTAAATCGTTTTTTATGAGCTCTCATACTTTAATTTACCCAATTGTCAAATAATAATAATAATATAGTTATTTCGTCGCGGGCATAAGCTAGTACCTAAAGTACTAGCTTATGCCCGCGACTTCGTCCGCGTTTTCGTCGTTTTTCGTAAAAAAGTAGCATATCCTCTTTTTTTTTACTATGTATGCCTTTGTTTGACCACAATCTCACCGTGGTCAGTGATGGTGTGGTCGATGGTGCTCTAAGGTACTCCTATAGATTATACCTTGGATCAGAAAATTAGATACTTTCTATACTGAATTTCGGCAGGGTTGGCAGCGCGCTATTGATACCCCTGGTTTCGCAGGAGCTTATAGGCTACGGAAACGGCTTACCACAAAGCGGACCGTATCCTTGTTTACTATAACAGAGGGGTCAATATCGCCACGTTTGAAGCTACATAGTATAGCATTTCATCGACCTGTCAACTATCTTTTGTTTCATCTATTTTTTTTGTAATATAGCCCAAATTTATGCGAAACGGATATGTTCATTTGTTCCGTAAACGTGGCTATATTAACCCCCCAGTAGTATAAAAAGAAAGACACATAAATAAACGACTTTTATATTTATTTCGTCAGTGTTGCAAAGTTTTGTTTCAGCGGATAGTGAACAGAGATGCGCGAGTAAAAGATACCGAGCTAATTTTATAAGTTAGAAAGTTTCCCAGGCAGGGCCGGCGCCGAACACTATACATACTGATTCACAAAGTATCTTCTCGTATTATTCCTCGGGGAAGTGTAAGTAAGCGTGACGTCCCTCCAACGGCAAGTTTTGGAATTAACAAGTCGGAAGACGAACCGACGGGTATTACTTAAATGGACGCTCCACTCCAGATATTTTTAGTCTTAGCATAATTTATTCAGACATTAAACCGATTTGCGTGTAACTCACGCCGACTGACAGACATACGCGCAAATTGGCCACATTTCAGTGTTTATAAATACTTGTTGACGCGTTAATTCTAAATGAGTGATCTTTTTGCATGTTTTTCCGTAAGTTCAGCTAATTAGGTGAATGTTTGGACTGAAAATAAACAAGAGTTGCTAAGTAAAGAATATGTATGTTAATTTAAACCAGCTATGTGCATGTATGACCGTTGTACCACCTACCTACGTCCCGAAATTCTGCTTAGAGAACGGAGTTTCTTACCGACATGATCATTTCTGTCGACTCTGGTTCGAGAAGACTCAGCGTAATAGTTTTGTAAATTTAGTCCTTGATCTAGCACAGTAGTTTCATATTCAAATATTGATTGATGCACACATACAACAAATTCTGAATACGTCTTATGATGTACCGATAATGAGACATACATAACATACAGAAAAGTAAAACTAGCTGCACAACAGGTATAAAAATTGATGTGTTGTACGCGCTCGGATTAAGGTATTAGGGTGCGTTTCCTCTGACGCGGTCAAAGGTATTAGGGTTCGTTTCCAATGACGCGGTCATAAGACTGAGATAACGTGCCATAAGGAACACGGTCCATAACTCCGTTCCAATAATAAAACAGACAGGTCAAAACCTTCAGTAAACGATTGAATTATAACCTTCGGGAATAATGTAGCTTCCTATTTGTGAAATACATTTTCAAATTGGTTCAGTAGTTTCGGAGCCTATTCAATGCAAACAAACAATCAAATCTTTCCTCTTTATAATATTATACTATTATTATTATTACTATAGAAGTATAGACAACACAACAAAGCATCTATCTATTAGCAATATTAGCATCCGCCGACAACCTCCTTAGGGGAGCTTCGGAAACATTCAGTGTCGAATTGAACACCTGTGAACGGGGAGCCACGCCGCGCCCCGCGCCGAGTTCAACCCCATACTATAAAACTATACTTGTTACGTTTTATACGCCGTTTCCCGCGCGACACTGCACTCACCACAAAGGGATGGAAGAAAATGGATGCAATTTATGTCGAGCCACCGCTACCCGCGACCCAAGCGCGGTGGCGCCGCAAACATAGTCGTGCGCTTCCAATCACTCTTATGTCTAGTCACGTTCGGCTCAATTCATATTCAGATGGTAGCAGTGAGGGTTGGTTATATATTAGGCGGATTTAGAAAAAACACGGAGATGTCGTGACGTGGCGCTACAGAAATCTAGTACAGACCTTTTTTTAGTATACCTATCTACAGACCGAGATAGAGTTTTTTCTCTTGCCTTTGATACGAGATAATGGAATTGGTGGAGAGAAATGTTTTTATTCTAAAGCTACCAGATAATTTGATTTATTTGGGCTTTGAATCCAGTTGATACTATTTGTATAGATGATATCCAAACCTCAATTGGTTATAAGGCATTGGTACAGTCAATTGTAGGTATATTATCTTACTAGCTTCCACCCCGCAGGTTTACCCGCGTTACAGAAAAACTTTGTTACCCTCCTATATGCTAACACTGTGCAAAAAATCACGTTGGTCCATTTCTTCGTTGCTATGTGAAACAACCGAACGAAATTATGCCGTCGTGCGTCATAAATAGATGCAAAAACAATTCGTGCTTACAGAAAAAAAAATGGGATCACTTCACTGGAAACAAGGAATTGGCACTCAAGTGCAGCTATCGAAACTCACCACTAGGTGGTTAGGGACGAGTGGTAGGTAGCCAGACGGGTACTACAAAGTATCCTACCACTGTGGCATGTCACATTGGCACGAGAACATATTCTATTGTCATACAATGTCAACTATCCACGAGTACATATTAAGCACGTGTAATGTTGGCATGTAGGTGACATTGTTGCGTGGAACAAAGCGCGCGGTTTCTTTGTCGCTCCTTCGCGAGGGAGGCACCAGGCAGCTCCACGGCCCTCCGGCTCTGAGTGAGGACTACCTAACTATTGTTACTCACTACGTGTAGGGTTGCCAGATGGTCGGAATTATGCGGGATTCTCCCAAATTTTTGTATGTCCTCCCGACTCTCGAATAACATATACCTACATAAAATTTGTATTTTATAAATTATACAAAACGTATCTACAAACTTGTAGAGCTGCACTTGAGAGCCAGTTCCTTTCTAGGCTTTGTGTGCTTACCATCATCGGCCACATCATCACTGACCACGGTGAGATTGTGGTCAAACACAGGCCTATACATAGAGAAAAAAAAAAGAATTAGTAGTACGTCACGTTTAACAGTAAAATGTTCTCAGAAATAACAAGCTGAACTTCATCGCCTACCTTCTTCCTAGTAACAAATTATGTAGGTATTTAAATTATTCAGTCTCTGAAAAAACTTTCCAATATCCCGAACCCTGTTTTCCTATGCGTGACGTAGTGATTTTGGGATCTACGATGAAGTGGACACAAGATAAAAGTTTTTTTCGTAAAAATAAAGATTCGCAGCGCGGGCAAATTTCAGTTATTACGCTTAGTTAGCTTAGCTCGCGGTGTGACCTGCGCTTAACGAACGTTGACTAACTTGCCAAAATTACGTGATTAATAAACCACTTTTGGAACGCGAAGATAACCGTTTCGTTCAGAGTTGTAACCTCAGAGTGTTGTCGTATGGTGGTTCATGTACGTTAGGCAGGTCCCAGGCTCGGTGCGACCTAGATCTGGTCGGCAGCCTGTCTACGAGCCGGCCGCGGCCTGAGGCGTCGCGAGGGATTCACTACCTACATCTAAATTCGATGACACTGGACTCTGCGTCAAAGGTATGCGAGGACTTGTGCTCTTCATGATGTATTCATTGCAAGAAGTACTCGTAAGAGTTCCAATTTTGATCACAGAGCTTGAATATTGAATATAAGGGCGTTGCTATAGTTACTAATTGATCAAAATTAACTTTCACGGTTGAAGAAATTCATTACTGAGAAAAAAATATAAGTAATATTAGAATTCGAATCAAACAGGTTGTTTACAATTTGTATACGACAGCGTACATAGACTAAATTAATTATATGACGAAATTCAGAACACTTTTTGTAGACAGCAATTAATTATAAATAGGAGCTGTCTCTGCTGTATAGAGATTATAAAATCTAATATACGTACATATACGCTCGTTGACCACTCCGTCCGGTCCGGATGACCAGTCGTCCGGCGACACGGATGGACGAGAACGGATCAAAAACCCACCTGGCATCCGGCCAGCTACTTGCTACCAATACCTGGTAGGGGTAGGTACTACAAGGTACAGTAATAGGCTTTAATTCAGTATGATTTCGCATAGTTTCCGGAAACAGCATCCGGTTGAATATTTAATAATGCACAATTCCGTGCACAGTGTGTTTCGTTTCCAACGTGGAAACAGTTACAAGTTTGTAGAAACTTTATCGCAACTGAGCCGAAGTCATCTAGTCGGAGCGAATAGAAGAAGTTCATTTGTAGCTGCTTGTTTAAAGTTTAAATATAAAATATATTAATTGTTAAAGTTTGATGAAGGTGTTTGACCCCGCGCCGGCGCCGCGAGCTCGGCTCCTCGTCGTATTACCTGTACTGTAGGTAGGTACACTTACTCTCCGGCGCTGAGAAATACTCCAAAATGGGATTTCCCGAGGGAAATCTTATTACATCAGATTGTTATTTTATAACATTTTATTTAATATATATTATATTTGACATGATTTATGTCTTAGCTGGTGGAAAAGGCGCTCCGTTATAATGTAAATAGAATATCTGAAATTAGGCAATAAAATTCGAACATCTAGGAAAGGCAGATAGTAATAAATTACGTGGCATCATAAAATTAAGTAAGCCTCGATTACTTTTTGGTAATTTAAAGAATGACGACGTGGCGGGCTCGAGCCGGTGATATAAAATGTTTATAGCCGCCATCGGTGTGAGCCAGGTGAGCCGGAGAGTTAGGAAGCCGGTGCGACGATGTGCCGGAGACACAGTGAGATAGTGAGCCGGTGAGACAGCACAATGATTAACACAACATTAAAGTGTGGTAGTATCCGATTTATAGTAACGTCGATAAGCGCCGCAAGCATTTATAAACTGAATAAGCTTTTTAATATGAGTAGTAATTTTCGCTGACTCGAATGAAATGTAATAAAACATAATTTTTTCACCGTAATCCTTTGTAAGATTTAAAATCATTGGCGCGCATCGAGTCACCGGAACAAAAAATATTTTGTAGATTTAGCAAGTTGAGAATGGAATTTAAAACGAGTAGTGATCAAAGTAACTGGAATAGCTTAGAAAATTATCAAACTAAGTAGGGTACATACTTGAAAGCTTTTTACGATGTACCTGTAATTTATAGTATTGAGACTATGCATTCGTGGTAGGTAAGCTCAGGAAACCACGTACCTACAGGCTAACCGATAAAATACAAAAAAAATATGATTATTTTAGTGTGCATCATTTATTTGTACGTGGAACAAGAACAACGAATGATTTAATTAAACAGAACCTTTGTCTTTCCTGTCCGATGATCGATTCACGTTTGTTTTTGAGCGAACTTTTTGTTTGTCGCGCAGAGCAGCGTCCCAGCGGCGCCGACACCATTTCAAACTACAAATAAAATAATATTGCTCACAGAAAAATTGGAAATTCAATAACTCCCAGCGCCGTGGAGCGATTTCCTCCCGACAGGCGACTTTAAAAATATGATAGATGATACATCGCTTGCCAGTTTTTTTGCTCGAAACTCGCGTTCGAGATGTTAGTCGGTCGTGTTACATTCGCCTGATTTATTGACGGCACGTACTATATTGGCGACCTACTCTACGAACATTCTCTTATAAGTATTCGAATTTACAAACTAAGTTCAATCCATAAAGTTACAATCATTGATACTATAAAAAAAACATACCAACTCAAATGCCTTATTATAATAATCAATGTTTTACGTGAGACGGAGACGTAAAATCTTTTGGATATTTCAGCGAATATTTTACATTTTGATAGCTCTTAAGGTCTGAAGAAGATCATTTCACTCTAATCACATTTTGGAAAGGTTAACAATACAACCAGATAAAATAAATTCTTCGCACGAGAGATCAATTTACAAGCTAAATAAAGACTGGAAATATGTAACATATCTTTACACTTAGTCAGCGGTAGCAGTGACAAAATAGTTGTGTGATGTTGACTCAGCGCTAAGTGCTCACCTACGCTACGCTCGATCGCTCGCTCGTTCGCTACACTTTGCTCTCTCGCAAAGTTGTTGCCGTTCGGTGGCGCACACAAGTAAGACGCCGGCGCCGCCGTGACGTGCCGCCCACACCCACGCCACGCCACGCCACGCCACGCCACGCCACGCCACGCCACGCACTGCTCGCTACACAAATAACAGTATTGAGAGAAATATGGCCTGGGCTAGTGATACCGACTCAAACTAAGCCCCGGAATTTCCACATCAATTCATTATAAAGTTGGACGTGAAAATGTCAACTCTTTTCGATGGTGTGTTTTCAGGGCTTTCCACAGAAGTTTCTAATGTTATATTCCAATCGAATTATTTCACCTTTCATGGTATAATAAGGTTCTAATATATGACATTATGAAGATAAGCCAGAAAGTTTCTCAGGATGGCCGCCGCTTTGAGGCGAGCATGTAATTGGGATACCTGGATAACGGGAGCATGTGGGCAACACTAGTACTCCATTGACTGTATAACTTGAACGCAGAATATTTCGAATTCGCAACGCCCCACCACGCCACGCCGCGTGCGTAGCTCTCTATAACAAACACATTACCGCACGCTCGGAGAGAGGGCGCCGGGCGTCCCGACATGCTTTTATTTCACTTCTTTGAACTTGCGGGTTAATGAAGTCGTTATTCTTTATGTTGAACACTTGCGAGGAATATTTTCTTTCCGGTTACAAATTAAGGATTTATTGATAAATAAATGTCACAATTAAAATGTAAAATAATGTTGTTATAAATGATATTTGCAGGTTGCGTTACGAATACGAATTTGAGGTATTCATGTTACACCATACAACAATTATTTCGTCCATGTTTTTTTCATTGAGTATCTGTATTACTAAACATATTATATCCTGGATATAATCTAGTGTAGGTAGTCATAGCATATAACCAAATCGGTTCCTTTTCCCAATTGCTATTTATTGTAGTTAGCGAGCCCGACGCTACTCCATCCTGATACATACGAGAATAACATGACACAACCAAACCAGCCTCCCAGAGGAATCGTATTTTGATGATTCCTGTTCGCAGTGCAGCTCTGTGTGTACATTGGCTTTATTGGAGTCGTCAAGGTCTCTGGTTGGAGTGTTGTGGGGCACGTGACGTCACGGCGCGGCGGCCTGGCCCGGCGGCGACGTGGCCGAGGAACAAACGCAGTTGACTGTTCGTGGATGCGGTGCACGTCTTCTTTGTTTACGCGAGGAAATAGGAATTTTATTATAAGAAGAGGGCATGTTTTGATAATTTCGGCGCGAGGCGAGCATCCTTCAGTCGCTCCCGCCCGCGCCAACACCTCTTGTATTGCTGCGTTTATGTATTTTATTAGGGTTGTACCACTTGTACCCATAAATATCATAATTTAATGTAAACATCAATGCTGAACATAGGCTAGGGTTGACAACGTGACCTATTTCAGACCACCAAATAAGTGGTCGCCATTCACACTTTTCTTCCCCATCGGTAATAGCATTTACAGGATTTACGTAGAAAGTGTTCGAGTTTAGAACGTACATGGATATCCCTTTACAAAGGTTAAAAAGTCATATTTTAGTTAACATCAGTTTCCTATTACGGAAGCTTGAAGATAATATTCTTTGAATACTCAACATTCGAACTGATAAAAATAAAATCATAATGATGTGTTTTTATGATTATCTCTCGACCGCAGCTGTAGCGGCACTGTCGTAAACTATTATATTTGATAAAAAAAAACATCAAATTTCTTAGCACATCCCTAACCCACTATGAGCATAACATAACGATGTATAATAGATGTAGCCGGTACCTAGCGCGCTCGCTGAGCCGCTTTACGCGGAATATTTAAGCGACCTCCAAAGTACTTCGCACAAGTTGAGACAATGCAGGCACCAGATCCGCGCGTGTATAACGTTCCTTCCTACATCGCTTTCACCATCAACATATATTTTTTTCTGGAAATTTCATATTTTTTAGTATAAGTACTCTGCTAATAAAGAATATTTACAATTATTCATATTTATTGTTGCCGATCAACGGCAAGGTTCCCAGAAGGCTGGCAGCGTTCCCTCTTCGGATGGCCAAGCTAACGCATTGGCGGAAAAGTACTTCCTAATTAAAATTTCGTATATATTAATAAAAACAATATTTCGTATACAAGTCGAAATCTAATTTACTTGAATGGGCACATTTTTAAATCTAAATTGCACCCGAGCCAAGCCCGGTGCGGTTCGCTATAGCACTATACAAAGGTCGTGGTAACAAACTAACACGCAGCGCAAAGCATGATGATGCCGTAAGAGCCGACCGGCCTTGTCGACACAATAATCATTAGTGTTAAAATACTGTTTCCGTCGCTAATATCCCAATATTAAGATACAAGTATACGCATGTTATAAGAGATTCCACTCTGTATTAGTAAAACTTATACTAAGAAGATAACTCTACAATGGTACAAAATGATGTCATATTGTGTATTGTATATAGGTATACTTTTATTTAATCCTTATCGTAATTACCTGCACTTTTCTCGAAAATTATACCTAGCACTTGATTATAATTTTCATATAGCTAAATTATTCTCGGAATATCTACCATAATTACATTGGGAAATAGTACCTGGAAAATATTATACTGATGAAGCAAATTAATAAATAAAATTAAAAAAATATAACAATCTAATTATTTCCACGTAGATAGGTATTTATACAATTAATTCAAGTAATAATGGCGTAATAACTTTGACTATTTCTGCCATTTTCTTCCAAATGGCACAAAGTTTATGAGTAAGATGTAATCAAAAGCTTGAAGCATAATTTCAGAACTTTACTCGCTACACTTCGCCCGGCGATAACCATTACTACACTACCAACGTTGTAGCTTGGTGTGGGTGACAGTAGCCAGAGATATATGAAAATTAACCATATTACAATGCAATAAGGTTTATCTGAGTCTACATGTACCTACTGAATCATAGATTAAGTAGATGGACGTGTTTGCATAGATAAAAGGCTCATTTTAATTTCTCTCTGGCTACTGCCACACACTACAGTAAAAAGTCAAATAAGGCAGCGCAGCCTCCCCATCAGCGGGTTTAAATAACAATCGTTTTACCTTAGATAATAAACCTGTCTAGATAGAGAGTTCGCGCGACTAAAAAAAAATATCAGGCAACAGTTGGCTGATAAGCTAGTCCCGCCCGCTCAGTGGTGATACTGTCATTGTTGCTATAAACACGTATTCTGTCAAATTCTGTGCCGAATATGCTTCAGAATATATTTTTCCCCTACTTTTATGGAAAATATTCAAGAACTGGTATCTTAAATCTGGCCTGTTTTTATTGTTGCGATTGTCAGCGCAAGACTCTATCCAGACAGGTTTATTATCTAAGCGTTTTATATTACGTTAGTTTGCGGCGCTGACGACGCCGACGTGTCGCATCGGCGTCGTGAGCACCGAAAACTTTTCGTGCGAATAACGTAGCGAAGGAAATAGCCAATCAGGGGTGCGCTGTCACGGGCCCACGGCCGACCCGCCACCGAACATTTTCATTTGCTTTCCCGTACGTGTTTATTGGACGAGCGCCCGATGCTACGTCACGATTGTGCCTAGGAAGCCAATTATTAGGTACGGGTACCTACGACTACATTACTTAAAATTGAATTACTAGAGCTGAATGTTGAATTTATTTAGTGACTTTAGAAGAATCTTAGCTGAAGGAAATCATCCTTTGGTATTTATACCATAGAGCTTTCTTTTAACCTCAATCTGCTCATAGAACTTTCCATTCAAAAATACCAATTTTTATATTCTAGGTTTCCCCGGATTTGTCCTAGTTTAGAGGGCGTCCGGGGAGCGTCCGCGCGGGGTTTCAGTTGTAGTCCGGGTTTTAAATTTTACCGGTCGCAAAAATAAATACAAAAGTAGATTTATAACAATTATTATTTTACTGAGTAACTTTAGCAAACAAATGATATGTCCGGGTATAAAGCTCCAAAATCCGGGGTTTTCACACTAAACATGTTGTCCTGGTTAGCGGATTATAGAGATCTTAGATAAAAATCAACTTATCACTTCGATCGAAAAGTAAAAGGTTAGTGAAAACTTAAATGTAGAGTTTAGACAGTTGGCAGCCCTACAACAGGTGTGGGTATAAAACTTTATAGAGGTGGGTCGTAAGTAAGACTGTACCGAGACGGGAACTCCAGCACCTGCCGCGTGGCGTCGCGCGCCGCCGGTGTCGCGTCGTGTCGCGTCGTGTCGCGTCATGTCGCGTCGTGTCGCGTCGTGTCGCGTCGTGTCGCGTCATGTCGCGTCGTGTCGCGTCGTGTCGCGTCGTGTCGCGTCATGTCGCGTCGTGTCGCGTCGTGTCGCGTCGTGAGTGACAAGCGCACGTGTGACGTCACCCGCCCATTGTGCTCCTCAAACATCGCTCCGGCTATGACATAAACAATCATCCAGTAAACGACAATGGGTTCCGGCACGCGACCGTGAGCCCGCACCACGCCACGGAACGATAACGTTTTCAATTTTACAAAATTCAAACTTATACGTCTTATATTCACGCAAAATAGCAATTGTATGTTTCCCTTCCAAACTATCATCATTTTAAAAAGAAAAACTAATTTAGTTAGGCCTCGGAATTACTCAGGTGTATCAACATTATTATAGGTATTTTGGAACAATATGCTTTTAGATATTGAAAACAAAACCAAGTTACGACGAATTGTTCAAATTAGTGAAAAAAATATGTACCTATATAATTTTTTGTAAGATTAAGCAGGTGAAATGAGCTAAGATTGCCCCTCCCTAAACCAAATCCTGGAACCTGATTCAAATATTTAACAGTTTTAATTGTTATTTTGCACGCCCCCTGCAAGAATAGATAGAAGTGGCAGAATATGTGGACAATATTAAGAATATGTTTATCTTGTAAACCATGTTCTTACAAATAAAGAATCTGAATCTGAATTCAGTGAAAATGTTCACTTTCAAGTGATTAAAAGAATTACTGCAACATCCTAATTTAAGCAAACAATTAGTGGACATGGATCGGACAACAAAGCGGCGACGCGAGGCCTCATCCACACATCCGTGCCGGTTGCTATTTATGCAACAGAAGAATTAAATTTAGCGCGGATCGTGGATACCCTTGGAGGCTGACGTGGAGTGGTACAGTCATGAACATAAAATTCCAAAGTATGAATGGAGCAAGAACATTCTTTAGAATATCGTTGAGTGAGATTATTATGACGCTGTAGGACGCGTGTGCGTACGGACGGACTTAGTGTTTAAAATGTATTTGAATTTTCAGTCGATCTAACAGTACCTACCTACTTACGCTGTAGGATGTCTGACGAAATATAATCTATGTTCGTACGGAAGTATTTCGCAATGTCACCGTATAGGGGCACCGGGGCACGGGGGCAATTAATCTCGCGAATCTAGTAGGCCACCCAGTCTATGTGCGTATGTTGTATACATATAAACTTTCATTTACATATTTAAAAAGGAGAATGGGATCTCTGCAAATACAATTAGAACTTGTATTAATATATTATTAATAGTATAGTGAACTAGAATTAGTAGTGGATACCATAAATGACACGGATACGTAATACCCGGAGCGGCGCGAGTGCGTCCCTGGGCGGGCTTGCTGCTCGCTCGCTATGAAAACCGCACTTGCACTTCACGCTTCCCTATATTACCATATTTTCTATTTTTATATACACTGTGTATGAACTCTCTACATCTGTTATTTTAAAGTACTCATATACTTTCCAGCTATTCAATTATTACAAATACTTGACAAGAGAAAAGGATTTTTTAAATAAAAATTCTGTTCATGTAATCTAAAAAATCCATACCCTACTAGAAAAATGTTAAGAGAGCAGTAATATCCATAGTACAAGCTCTGCTTAGTTTGGGATCAGATAACCGTGTGTGAACAATGTCACAGAATATTTATTTACATAATAACAAATATTATGTATACTCTGAAAGCTTCGTTGCCAAGCAAAGCTTCTCACAGTGCTGCCTTGACAGCTGCAGATTGTTAGGCCTGTCGCTCACTTGTGATTCAAGGCATCACGGCGCGTTATTTTTCATACAAACAGCTTACAAGAGACGCACAAGCGGCGCTTTTGCATGGATAAACACGCCGCCTCGACTTACAAGTGGGTGACAGGCCTTACGAAGCTGTTTGAATGGACCTTCGAAGAGAAAATCACTGGGATGGGAAATCTATACAAGTCTGTTTGTATTTAAAAAATAACTAAGTCTTTTTAAAGTAAGAAAACTATTCCCTTTCTATTAGATCTCGGAATAATAAATATCCTGGGACATTTTTTTCACGCACGGTTATCTGATCCCAAACTAAGCAGAGCTTGTACTATGGAAACCAGATAACTGATATACTACATATACTACTTTTTTTTGTAAATACATACCTACTTATATAGATAATTACACCCAGACTCAGGACAAACAGACATGTTCATGCACACAAATGTTTGTCCTGGATGGGAATCGAACCCACGACCTGCGGCATGGAATGTATGATAATATTTTCAAGTTATTTGGATGGACGAAACAAGAGAAAAATGCATTCTTAGTTTTAAAAAAAGGTAGATTCACTATTTTTTTCTGACTTTACTAATGAAAAAATCTTTTATTTTTTACTTTTCCTCGTCACATATTCGCTAATTTAACATATATTTTTTACAAATCTCTTGCATCAAAGAATGCCGAGAAAAACTGAATCTAGTAGAATCATAATTTATCGGATATCGTCGTCTTAAAGACAGTGCACCAATTAAATGTTTTGCACACGTCCTAATCACTCTTCATGTAAGTTTTACTAATCCTTCATTATACCCTTCCTCCCCGCTACCCTGCACCCCCCGCCCCTCGCCCCCCGTGACACCGGCGCACCAAGCGCAGCGCTTAATGCAACAAAGAGCCAAGCGATTAAACCAATTTGCAGCGCGAGCGAGGTTAAGTGCCCCACTAGCGCCGCCGACGCAAAACCTGCCAAACAAAGTGCTCTGCGGTCGAGGGTCGAGGGGTCGAGGTGCTGAATTATTCTTTGGCACCACATTTCGACTTCACCGCTCCAGTTACGTACGACGTTTGCAAAATTATGCTGATTTTATTGAAAGCTGCATCTGCTACTATTTGATATGAGATATGCAAAAAATTACAGAAATGTAACTCAAAGACGCCTTGAGCAATTCATCTCCAATAAAATACGTCCTATTGATATAAATAATAGGTATGTTAAAGTCAAATTAAATGGAATAAAAATTCAGCCGACAGCTCGCGTTAAGTAGTGTAGGTATGTAAGGTCGCAATTTATGTGGAACAATTCCACCGAGTTGAGAGGGATAGAGTGGCGCGTAACATGAGGCCTTAGCCTAAAGAAGACGTTATAAAAAGTGTCAGTAACGTAGTAATCCTCCCGCGAGTTACGTTTAAGAGCGTACGAGTGTAAGACGGTGACATGAAAAATGCCTAAAGATACACCGACGAGGTCTCATTAAAGCAATTCGCTTACACAAAGTGGGTCCAAATGGCGTACTATTCTTTGTGTTGCCGAGTGAGTGCCCTCGCCCGCGCCACAAAATATGACGTCATAAAATAGGGAATTAACTGAAATGGCCCGTGCTTCAGGCGAGCTCCTGCGCGATATCCAATTCAATTATTATTTTACGTTTTATTTTCAGATACTTTAACTTTATTGTCGTTATGACGCAAACGTTTCAAATGCTTGATCGCACCCTTATCAATTACGAATTGAAAGCTTTACATTCTATAATAATTTGAAATTTTTAAATTGATTGGCAGCAGCGGCAGCCTCGAGGAATTTTTTTATATATAGTTTGTATATTTCTTGTAAATAATTGTAAATATAGTATCTTAAGGACTTGTTTAAACAACATAGAAAACTGGTCATTCAATTCAAATAATATACTGGTGCTCTTTTGCATGTATTTATCGTCGTTTGTTAGCCATTAAATTCTTAATTGCTGTAAAAATAAACGTCGCTTTATTGTAGTGATTCATGCTGGTGCTTAGCGTAACGAGGTCGATTTTACAACATATCTCAAAGTGGCGGTACGTACTTTACTTATCCAAAAGTGAAATGTCTTATACCCGAACAAAAAAAGAGAGAGACCAAAAATCTACATCACGTGACTCGGTTACGTCATTACAGAGATTTATTACATCACACGTATCACAAAGATACGTAACGTAAGCACACTGTTAAAGCTCACTTAGAATAACGATTAACACAGTTGTGACGGCAACTCGTTAAACAGACGGAAATTAAAATCTTTATCAGCACACGTCACACGGTGGCGATGACGGCGGGGTGGGGTGGGGTAGACTGTGACAAATTAACTTGGATGCAGGCAGCGTCACGGTGCAGCACTAGTCGGCAATTAACCTCCACCGAAACGCCTTTATTCCTTTTAATTGCGATTTAATGGGCCGACGACATAAATCACGGGCGAGGAGCGAGGCGATATTGGAATTAACGCGGTCCGCGTCGCGCCGCGCGTCGCCCTCGCCTGAGACATTACACTGGTGAAACAACAATTAATGCATGTTTTATCTCACTTCACTTTTGTTAATTACCAATTATAAGTGTTATCATAATCATCATCATGTCAACTGAAAGACGTCCACTGCTGGACAAAAGCCTACCCCAAGGATCTCCACGATGGCCGGTCTTTCGCTACCCGCATCCAACGGTTTCCCGCGACCCTCACAAGATCCAGGTGGACCCTTGTGGAGGGCCTGCCCACACTGCGTCTTCCAGTTCGTGGTCGCCAGTCGAGAACCCTTCTGCCCCAGCGGCTGTGTGCGGCTGATGTGCCCCGCCCACTGCCGGTTACATTGGTTCGTTATAAGTGTTATAGTTATATTATGTTCAAATTCGTTTGAAATTTGTACAAATATAAAGAAAAAAATAGGCAAACATGGCCGCAGGTGCGTGGTGCACACTCGAGTAGAGATGACTTGTCCGTGACTCATCGTGCGTGAACTGTTGAAATGCTCGCGAGCTGAGAACAGTGAGCGCGTCCTTGAAACAAAAGTTATGTTACATAGAAATCGTACAAGTACCTATGTGATCATTTCCAGCCAAAATAGTATGAACCATCAACAAAGTTGAAGCATGATCAGTTTTGAGACCTTTTCGCTTGCAGCCAGTAATCATAGTTCGCCCTGTCCATTGTTGACAATAAAACGGTCTCTTGTAAAAACTTTTGTCTAGACTATTTACTGACAATGAGAATCTACTATTTTATGACAAGCGCATTGTCTGTCAATTATATTGTGTGAGACACAGGCAGCGGCTGGTCACTGTACACAAAATACACTCTTAAGGTGATCATGCTTCAACTTTGTCGATAGTACCTCTCGAGCATCATTCTTTATAACTAGAAAAAGTAGAGGATTTATATCGTACGTAGCGTGAAAGATAAAACAGTGTTAGTACTTTCAATGAGAGCAATAAAAATATTTAATATGGCGTGTTGGCAACTTAGTGCATAAACCGTCCCGGCCGGTCGAAATGAACTAAATTTTTCATAGACAGGTAGCCGGCTGCACTAGATAGGATTCTCGGTTTAATTCACTTCTTGGAAATTATACCTCTAGTGCTCTATGGGGAGGGAAGGAACATTATTTGAAATATACGACATCTTATACTTCGGTAAAAGATGATGAGAACGAACCCTTGCTCACTCTTTCTGGATCTTGATTACTTTACGACTAAGAATACCTGCAATGAGTTGGGTTAGTGTATTCGGAACCGGGTTAGTAGAGTCAATTGTAAATTCCGACACGTTCATAATGCCTTATCTAGGCCTCAACTGAATAAATGAGCTTCGAGTTTGAGTTCATTAAGACACTTTTTAATTTGAATTTATGTATTGTAGTTTTTGGAAACGAGTTTTAATTAAAACGTGGTTTTATCTAGTAAAATAACGACTTGATACTTAATACTTACTAGAACTGAACTGAACTGAAATAAATAAATAGTGAGTGAGTGTACAGAGAGTGTGTGTAGTAGAGACAGCGTAGTGCAGTAAACACGTACAACAAACACTCGCAGCCAATAAACAGATGCATATTTGATGCCGCCAGTATACGACTCGTAAAACTCGCTTCGTTTATTTTCTTACAACATAATAAAAATAAATTTCTCAGCACTACGTAAACTCGTCTGCGCTCTGCTAACTCCGCAGAAAGCGTGCTACGATCCGTGCCCGCGCACGCCACTCTCGCCCTCGGGCGGCGGTGACAGCGGCTACAATCGCGTGGCGTTTTCGCGTAATAAATAGAGTTTAAGATAACCGCTTTAAGCGGCTTCATTTGTATTCAGCGACGTAATTAAGGGGATTCACGTGCGTTTATTCAGGGTTAAGCGTCGGTAGGGGCGTGCACTTGAAACTAAGTGCATTCAGCCGGGTATAATGAGGACGGCGAACTGCAAATGTGTCACTGTAACCTCTCACCCGCGCCCCTCCCTCACCCCTCCCTCGTCCTTCCCACGTCGCGTGCATAATGTAGGAACCGGGGAGCGCGTCGCCAGTAGAGGTTTCGTCGACAGGTACATCCTGTGCTGCAGAGCCTGCATTATAATCTATTAATTGTGCCTCACCTGAAAATAACATTAAAACATGAACAAACTTTACAAAAGTATTTTTAGTTGACAGGCGAGTTACACCACCTATCGCGCCGCAGGTCATGGGTTCGATTCTCATCCATACAAACATTTGCGTGCATAAACATTGGTCTGTTGGTCCTGAGTCTGGGTAATACAAAAAAAGTAGTATATGTAGTATATCAGTTATCTGGTTTCCATAGTACAAGCTCTGCTTAGTTTGGGATCAGTTAACTGTGTGTAAAAAATGTCCCAGGATATTTATTTTTAATACTAATAGACAGCATAAAATATACCTACCTTGCTGAGATTCTTGCTGGAATCTTCTCAGTTGAAGTCTCAGGTCCGAACAAAATGCCCGTTTACATTTGCAAAAAATATCAACTATGAAATTTACATTTTATTTTTACATTTCTCCTGAAATTTTGTGGGATTATAATAGGAATACCTATATAATATCCGCCATACCTAGTATGTGAGGGACCAGTCCAGAGTTGATATACCAGGGTGTATGTATGTTTGTTTGTTGCAGTGCCGTCGGCGCGGATCCTGGGCGGGCCCGACCTGCACGTGGACATCGGGTCCACCATCAACCTGACCTGCCTCATCCAGTTCAGCCCGGAGCCGCCGGCCTACATCTTCTGGTACCATGAGGACGAGGTGAGCGGACGCAATGTAATTATACACTTACGCATATTACTCGTATATATACCTACCTACTTATCTACCGATACCAAATAAGTTTAAAAAAAAACAACAAGTCAAAATAAATAAGTACACTATAATTTATACTCGTATATCGGATTACTTATAAAATAACAAAAGAAATCATCAACACATTCCTCCAAGGTATATTAGTAACATTTTGATGAAATAGTCGTATATGTCAGTAATATACCTTGGAGGAATGTGTTGATGATTTCTTTTGTTATTAATCAGTAAATATACTACCATTCTTGACGCAAATAACAT
This sequence comes from Tethea ocularis, assembly GCA_963555595.1. Taxonomy (NCBI): domain Eukaryota; kingdom Metazoa; phylum Arthropoda; class Insecta; order Lepidoptera; family Drepanidae; genus Tethea; species Tethea ocularis. The sequence continues at coordinate 14,591,955 of OY741958.1, forward strand.
GTTGATAACTTACGACCTATAACTGAGCTGCAATTAGCAAAAAACGTGATAAAATTTGAATTTCGCGCTCCAACCGAACGTTACCCTTAATATCTAAAAACCTGGATAACGCCCGTTCAGTATGAAATATTTCGTAGAAACATAATCAACAATTCAAATGCTACACTTGTCATACAATAATAATATTTTACCCAAGAGCTAAGTACAGCTTTTCGTAGCACATCGAAACCAGTTTTATAGGGAAGATGTACCTCGTAGCACATCTACGAGTCCGTAGCAGAAGGCTACGGATATACGAATATACCACCGTAACACACAATCTAGCTAGATTTTTCCTGTTATATAGATAGACAATATTTTATAATGTCTGTCCCCCATGGTTTCACACACGTTCCCGGGATAAAAAAGTAGCCAATTACCTACAGTACAAAATAGCTTTTGTACTGTTTTTCCATGAAGTTAAAATAAGGAGCCATATTTCTTAATGAAAATATAGTACAAATGACTTTAATGTGTGTGGTTAAATTATAAAGGTGTAGCAACACTGCGGCACGGCGCGGTAACGAGCGAGCGCGCCGCAGTAATGACTCATTTCCTAAATAGTTCACTTCATTAGGATAATACACACTCACTCGAGTAGCAAAGCTCAGCCTGCCTCCACTGCCTGGGACACTGCATACTTACAGACCATACTGTGGGGTTTAAACTAATAATGACCATCAGAAAGTAAAATAACTTGTAATGAGTCCATTTAATATATTTAATGAGATGATTTTGAATTTGATCCGCAACGTTCCGCATCGTCCCGCACCGCACCGTACCGGATCGTCTCGCAAGTAACTTCACTCGAATTAATATAGGTGGCGGCGCGTTCCGACCGCGAGGCGACATCTGCGAACAAGCTTTATTAGTTCCATAATTGATCAACACCCTTGAATACTAATGTTCTACTAACTAATAAGTCATTATTACAAACCGGTATAGTATGACACAACTTAGATGAAGCATCGGCAAAATTCGTAAAATCGATCGTTCCCGAAAAGAGTGCGCCTACAACATTACTCATGAGTTAAAAAATGATCGGCGAAAATGTTCATGTTGAACGTTGAATGGCGCGATAATGAATGATTTTTATTAGTTTTGTAAATCGGATGTGAAGTGTACGAAAACGATTTGCCGATGCTACATCTAAGTTGTGTCATACTGTACGTGCTCGGTGCGCTCCTAATTACATTCACTCCTATATAATAATCATTCTGAATCTCCTCACAACACACCACGTAAATTGTGTTTACGCAACGTCAATAAACTCGGGATGCGTTTATGTCGTCATCGCGACCCGGCGGGACGCGGCGGGATGCGGCGGGACGACGTTTAGGATCACGTTTCAGATATAAAGCATATAAAAGCTTCTTGAAAGTGGTATTACCGAAATTTCACGCCCCAATATGTAATTCAAATGAGATACATAATTTATGGATTTATATAATGCGTAGAACAAATGGTTTCTATATTATTTCACTGTTCTATATATAATGTAGTAAATCATGATGTAAAATCTTCAACATTGACGAATTTTATAGTTGGTATGTTTGAAACGTGTTACGTAGTGTTGTGCTACGGAATGGCTACGATTTATTTATAACCGCGTAGCAGCTCTACGATGAATATTTTACTAAAGATCTCTATTAGTTATTATGTTTTGCCATGACATTTTCTTAGGCTCTCATATACATGGTTTTAAAAATACTATTATCAACTATGTATAAGGCGATGATAGCTCAGGTAGTAGAGACGTCGAATGGCGTGGTAAGACTTTCAGTGAAGACAAAATCCCTCAACTTTAGAATTTGTCACCAAGCAGCTGACGGATTTTTCTGGTACATGTACTTGAGAGGGAAGAGATCGATCCTTATAGGATTTTTGTCCTTTCCACTTTCGGCCACATACTCATTTTCATAGTGACACTGTGGGTGGACAAACATAAGTCGGATAAAATTAATATCCATAATTCAAACACGGTATTCTTAATAGACGTTCCTAGCTACCGAACACAAGCGGTTTAAAGGAAGGTCTATGTTCAGCAGTGGACATCCTAGGGCTGATTATGGTTCTAATATTACACGTATATTATCACATGTTGTTTGGCTAACTAGATTTAATATAATATCTTATCGAAAACTTTATTCTAAATCTAAGTTGGATATATTATTATTTAAGTCGATGATACTCAGTGGTATTGACGTCGGATGTCGCGACGAAGATCGTGGGTTCGAATCCTACAATGAGCTTGAGCTTTCGGTGAAGGAAAACATCGGGAGGAAACCATAGCACGGTGGTAGGGTACTTTGTAGTACCCGTCTGGCTGGCTACCACCCTCAAGTTGAAAATCTGTCGCCAAGCACCTACCGGTGTGTTCCGGTAATTGCACTTGAGACCCAGTTGCCTTCTCGGCATCGTAACAGGTCAGCAACACATTGGCAATTCCTCTGGTATTGCAAATGTCGATAGGCGACGGTAACCATTTACCATCAGGTAGACCGCTTGTTAACCTTCTGAAATAAGGGACCAACTATGAAATTACGAGAAACATTTCAGTTTTAGTCCCTTAGTAAAGGCCCGCCCAACGTGCGTATGTGCAATGTGCGTGGTGGATGGGGGTGAGGGTGGGGGTGGGGTGGGGTGGGGTGGGGTGGGTGCGGGTGTTGTTGACTTGTGATGAAGCAGGTAATATCGTACGACTCGTCGCGCGGCGGCGTGTCGGTGGTGACGGAGAAGGGCTCGGCGACGACGTCCTACCTGCTCGTGCAGGACGCCGCGCCCGCCGACTCCGGCCGCTACTCGTGCTCGCCCTCCAACGCCGAGGTCGCCTCCGTGCGCGTGCACGTACTCAACGGTATGTGCCTACCTGCATTACATATACGTATACCTAATTAAAGGTACAGAAGTGTTTTTTCGCTCGATTGGGAGAGAACCTCTAACTTATGACGGCCTGCCTGCGGGTAAGGTCGCCAGAGAAACATTCATATTAATAATAAATAACAACAGTTTCCGTCCTTGTGATTTTCTAGGATAAAATGTATCCCATGTACCTAGCTTATTCCGAGGCGTAATCTCTTTGTTAAATTTTATCCAAATTCGGTCGGCAAGTACACCGTGATTATATACCGTACCACTGTCTGTATACAAACACAAGTAGTAGATATGTATGTATGTTTGTGTCGTGTTGTGTTGTGTTGTAGGCGAGCGGCCGGCGGCGATGCAGACGGGGTCGGCGGGGTTGTCGAACAGCTCGCGCTGCATCCTGGCGCTGCTGGCGGCCGGGGCGCTGCACGCGCGGCTGCTGCGCGCACAGCTCGCCAGCTGATCGCGCTAGGTCCCTGTGCTGTGCTGTGCTGTGCTGTGACTAACTAGCGTCTAACATTTTATGAACGACTCTCTCTATCGTGTAGCGTCAAAACACTGTGATTAAATAGATTGCGTTCCCCGTACGGTCGGCGGCGCCGCCCGGTGCGTTGTGAACGCGTTCCAAGAAACTGTACCTACCTATCGTGAGATCGTCACATGTCTCCGCAGTAGGTATATAAGCAATATGCAGTATCACGGGAGGAACGTTATCCTAGTATAATTTTATCAATCTAAATTATACGTTGTAAGTTCGCCCGAAACATCTCGAAGTCGTCGAGTGATTTGAGTCTATTTATGAATATATTCAATACGGTTGATCGTCTCCTGGACACTCACTAGTGACGTCGGCGATGACGTAGGTATGGGAATTCCAGAATAATAGAAGTTTAACGATTGTTACTCTATCCGAGGATTGTAAATACGATTGTTTTTAAATATGAAAGATTATGAGTAGTATACTGAATATGAAATAATGTCGTTAGGTGTACATACCGGTAGACAACGTGCATTATAATTAGTTTGCGGCTTTACCTTCTAATATGTAAGTAAGTAACCGCCGCACTCATCGAGTATTGTGCTCGACGGAGCGGCCGCCTCTTCATTCTACATTTTATAGCAGCAAATTATTATTATTTTTAACAGGGCATGTATGTATATATATATATGTATTAGATGATTGAATCTTAATTAATTATTATTTCGATTTATATTTAAATTTGATGTAGCTGCAAGATGAGACTAATTCTGATGATATTAATAATTATTATTTATTTATTTGAAGTAAATGTAAACCACAAATATATTATCATTTCATAATTTTGTAATTAACAATTTCGATTAAATATGAAAATAATATAAATGTTATACAAAAATTTATTTATTTGTTTATCTATTGAATTATTATATCAACGTATACATTATTTTTAAAAGATGACATAATTATGTGTATGAAAATGTTAACGAAGAAAGCATTTTATTTTTATGTAATAATTTATTGAGTTATTTATTTATAGATTTAAGTCACAAATCCTCATGAATTCCTGTGAACATATAGTCTCAATACTTAAAATAAGTTTGCGATACATGTTCATGGGAAGGAGAAGATAATTGAGATCCTAGTGTAATTGTATATGAATTGGATAATTTCCACCAGTGTAGGGTAAGGTTGTTTGGTCGCGGGTGAGGAGCACGCGGGGGTGGGGGGGGGGCTAGGCGGCGAGGGCTGGCTTGCTTGCTTTTTTTTTGTACTCGAAAGTAATAATAAAAAAAAACGATACTGATAAAAATATCGAAGAGCAAATGTCAAACGAGTTTAGACGTTTATTCAAAAACACGGTTTTATGATATTAAAAAAAATACTAAACCCTTTTTAAAAAAAGTAAGAAACCCTCTCTATTAGATCTCAGAGTGTATGTTAATATTTTCAAGTTCTTTGGATGGATCAAATAAGAGAAAAAGACAGTCGCCATACAGAATATGAAGTGTCCCGCTCGCGTATTGATGGACGTGTTATCTAAATGAATGTGCGCCGAGTGAACGGGACGTGCGGGTGCCCCGGGCACTCCCCGGGCGGTCGGCGCGCGGCGGGAACACATTCTAGGCCAAGGCTATCGATATTCTTTACATTTCTGAAGCTATCTATCGCGAATCTGTGACAGCTAATAAATTTTGCGTGTATCAAACTAGGACGTGAGTCGACGAGCGGCCTCTCCTCGCCGACGCAGCCTCTCGCCGCGCCGCGCTCCTCTAACTATCCATAAATTATATTAAATCGTTCTGACGTTTTTTAAAACGCCTAGAAAATAAGTACCTAATTAATATACAGCGTACGTAGGTAATTGTAAATTACTATTTCAAAAACCACGTTTTTGTATAGACATTAAAGTGTAAATATGAATAGATGAAGTTTTACAATAAACTCGGTTTAAGTAGACGCAGACACTATGGAAATGTATTATAATAAAACTATATGTACTATGTAAAACATAAAACTTTATGTATACATAATAAACTGAAATATGTTTGTTTTCAAATAAAATATTTAATATTTAAGTAAAGTTACATTTTATTTATATTTGTGCTTTCATTTCTGAATACCTACCTGGCTTGGGGTCTAAAACCGCCGCTCAAATAATATTGGAACTACATAGCCCAATCTTTGAATGCTCTGAATCCAAAATAAGTAGGGTTGCATCAAGTAATATTACTCTAGCAGCATTTTGGAACGCCCTGCTCTTATTGTATACTTCCGCTTCGCACACTGTCTTCACACTCTCTCAAAGTACATCTATAGTAGCGTTTGGATAGCTTATTTGGAATAATACATATTCAGTTCGACTTTCCTATACTTTCTACACAATTTTACTTTCTTTACCTCCACTTAAACGTGTGAGTACTTATTTATTGAATTTTTCAAAAAACCATGATACATATTTCTTGTTTTCCCTAAAACTAGCATTGAAAAGGGACGCTTGGAGAATATTATTGATTGGCATTACTGTGTCGGAGCAAGCACGCGGTCGGAGGAAAACTCGGCAATAAATCAGAGCGAGGGGCGGCGAGGGGCGGTGAGGGGCGGCGCATTCATCTCGTTACCGAAGTTTCAAGGTTACAGGAAATACCCGCCATTAGAATTAAGACAAACCGATGTGTTCGCAATCGCCGCCTCAAGCTCTCCCATACATCACCGAGATCCCGCGCTCCACGACAGGTAACCCGAGTCCCGAGTCCCGAGTCCCGAGTCCGACTGACATCCCATCCCTCAACACAACTAATGTTAGTTTCATTATAGCTCCTACTGCCGCTCATTGCCGAACGAGTCGCGTGCTCGCTTCCTTCCCCATTTCACATTTAGTTACTCAGTCAGTAGTAGAACGCCCTTGAAACTTAACTAATTTCGGAAATAGAGGTGTCTTGAAACTACAATTCGGTAAGTATCAATTTCCGTAGTGAAGGGAAAAGATTAGTTTGAATGGAGGCGTCACGCAATACAACGATACGAGTGGGAGCAGCTTGCTCGCCTCACGCCCAACTCACGCCTGTCGTGCAGCACTATCATTACTCGCTCGTTAGTCTCGCAGCTCGCAGCTCGCAGCTCGCAGCTCGCCCGACTCGAGCCTGCCACCGATACGCACGACTCTACTAAACTACCTATATATAAAACAATATATACCATAGATTTAGTTTTCATTTCTACCGTAAGTATATACCATAAATAAACTTTATTTGCACACCACTTATTAAAAACAAAAAAATATGTCTTGCCATTGACCGGCAGCAGCGGCCGAATTTTCTGTATTGTATTTTGTACATTTTTTGTAGGTAAATAAATACAAGAAAAAAACTGACACAAAAATAGAATAATAAGATATAATAAATAAATAGCATAGAATAAATAAGTATCTAGGTTTATTCTACAGCTTTATGTAAAGTATATTCCCCAAAAAAAAATATTAACTAAAGGATTTGCGTGGGCACAAACGTGCGCGTGCATCTTCGGTCGCTTGTCTCGGTCACTTGTTATGTCGTGGCCAAACAACCTAAACCTAATAAATACACATCTATAAGGTTGGCTATGTAAGTAATGCTATTAACAATCTACTTTCCAGAACATTTTATATTCGTACACATTTGATTCCGCAGAGCAGAAAATATAATTTGATTCCATATTTATTGCATGAACTGCCGAATTTCAATTCGGTAGTTTTATAAATGGTTCATCATAGCCGTACCAAAAGAATTAATAAATTAATTTATTGCTTTATTTATTTGATTGAATCTTTCTATTACTTTTGAACTATTATTTTATTATATTTACAAGCTTTTATTTAACTTGTATGATGTTAAGAACAAAACTTGCAAGTCAATTTTAACCCACTTCCCGGTTTTCTATTGATCTAAAATCTGACAATGTAAATCCGATGTAATACAATAATATGGAGCAGAATAAAAAAAAAGTGGTCCTTATTTTTTTTACTTTAAATCTTAACTTATATAGGTATTATTGGCTAACATCGAGACTAAGTTAAGGCTATGTTTAGAGCAAAGTGCGTTCTTATGTCGAACACGCACGCACCCCCTAGCATGCTGGGCGTGCTGGGACTGGGACGCCCAGCAGCGACACAGCGGCGGCGGCGCGGGCGGCTGTATCCCTACACTCTGTTACCCACTAGCATTGAAATGAATATACCTCAATATTTTCAGGTCCTAAGAAATGCGATAAGATATTTCTGAGGATCTGCTTATATAACGAACTATAGAGACGCTGTCCTCGTGTTCGTAGCAAACATATGGGCCTAGTACCAGTTAAATCACAAGGCATACTACATGTTGGCCCATTAGCGGTGGCCCAAGCGAGCGGGGCCACTAATTCCCCAGATATTAATGTACGTGCAGGAGAGCCCTGCTCGAGAAATTGTTTTCGTGCAATCGCCGTTTAATATCCATGATATATTGCGAGAGGCGCGAGAGGACGCGAGGGGATAGTGGTGGGTGAGGGATGAGGAGGGGGAGACTCGATGCGTCTGACAACCGGTATAGGTGGCCTGAGACATCGCCCGCCACATGAGTCCCTGACTCCTCAGTACGTACTCTCTGACATTTCGAACCTCTACTCAGATGTATTCCAGATGTTTCATACTATTTCGGATAGCTTACCTGATAAAGGTGTGGCCATAAATAACAAATAGCTTAACCGAGCGACGGCGTACTGCATTATCAAGTGTGGCACTTTCTGGCAGGGCCACCAACACGGATCTGAATTCCAAGTCTGTCGCTAATTTGTCCCTAATTTGTCCTATTTTGTCCTCAAATATCAGATTTTGTCGCGTCCTGGTTCAAAAGATATAAGGGTTTTTAGGTGGCCCTGCCAGAAAGTGCCACACCATTATCAATAGATTTGGTCCGAAAATGTTGCTAGACTATAAAATGATGTTTTTTATTACTAGTAGATATAAAGTAGTTAGTCGCAGATTTCGTAGAGGCAGGCATCAGGTATCATAATACATACCACATAATCTATTCGACATTCACCGACGCACTCGACGCGACTGTAGGTTAATGTGTATACATAAAAACTTACAGCTTCTTAATTTTTTCTTCTCGTGCTTCATTTAAAATATTAATCAAGCGAAGCAATCTTTCAAATGAACTCCTAATTATAATTAGCCTGCCGTTGCGTCCCTCGCGCCTCGGAGCCTTGTAATTGTGGAACCTTTTCTCTCGTCTCGCCATCCGTCCGGGCCGCGCCTCGGCCGACGTCCGCCGCCAACAACGCATCCGTCACTTACCTACATAAAGCTTTAATCACACTACGAGATACACATTTATCTTCATTTCCGTAATTGTATAAATAATGTAAAAGCGCCCTTGTTCTTTTCTATAAGCTTGTGCTTACATAACCTTACGTTTGGTTACGTACGTTTTAAGGTGTTTTCAAAATAAGTAACAAACAAGCATTAGAGGGAACATAGATTAAAAATTGTATACTACCTACTATAAGGGAGACAGTCTGGTGAAAGGGAGTCAGTTTCAGTATAAAACTAATAAAAACAATAAACAATAGGTTTCGTTAAAACTATTTGTAGCGTAACTACACCACATATTTAAAGTCAAGAAAAAAATCAGCATCTTTTTCTCAGCTCACTTGGCATATCGTTCTCGTCAGTACCGGATCAACTAGGTAAGTAGCGATTGCTACGGGCCCCGCGCAAAAGAGACCTCGCGTATCCAAACCAGCCCGTATAGCCTGAGCACATTTTTTTGAAAATTGAAAACCCGGGCCCTCGATATTAGTGCGGCACTCTCGTAGCACTTAGCTCGTTGAGAGTAGCTTGTACGAGTATATAAGTAAGTAGGTACGCCGGTATAGGGCACCACATGAGTTTTTACGTCGTTGGTACCGCAGTTTCTCAACATTATCACCTTGCTTACAGCCCATTAATAATTGTAAATAAATAATATAGGTACTTTGGAATAATATAGCGAATACCTACTGCTGTTGTAACTTGAATATTTTCCATTTCACTACGTCGTAGACGAAGCGACGCGACGTCCTTCTACGAAATATATAATAAAGATAAAGAAATAAAGCCATCTTGGAGGTTTGAGATCTAGACATACGTACGGCAGTGTGTCGGGACAAAATAAAAAAAACGGACGATATATTATTATTATTTGAGCTAGTGAGGGCCAAACATGCCTTGAAACTTGCCATAGAGGCAGATAAAAGTATATAAAAAATCCAAAATTCCAATTTTGAATATTTTTTATTTACCTATATTTAATTTTTTTTTTTTTTTGAAAGGACTAAAGTTGGTAGCCTCTGATGGCTGCTCCAACCTTACCAGACAATCGGCGAGCGCAGAGAGCTCTCAGCCGGGTAACATTTAGGTAACCACGCCTGAGGGCACCCCCGAGTGGGGTACGAACCTCGGTTCAGGGCGTTACCGGGGGAAGGGGAGGACTTTGTACGAGTTACGACTAATTGGGGGCGGTCGGATTACTAATGGCAGCTCGGGCCGCTTGAACGGGACGAGACTGAGTGGGACGTCGCGGCGGTCCTCGCCGTCGAGGACGGTAGCGTGATCGGTTTTGTGTAGTGTGTTGTGTACTTTTACGAGCTTCGTCAGCTTCGATCTGAGCTAATGATATGGGGTCATCCGGCTCGCTGAGGGCTTGCCTTGGTCTAAGGATACGGAGTAAACGAGAGGGCGTGTACGTTGCGGCTTTCACTATAAGAGGGTTGCGGTGATTAACGGCGGTATTGAAAAATCTGCGTGAGGCGCGTTTTATAAATTGTTTTAACGTGGGGAGACCTAAATCAATGTGGAGATTTTCATTACGCATGTACCACGGGGCGCCCGTGGCTTTGCGCAGGAAACGGTTTTGAATCACCTGAAGGCTATGGATCCGTGATGGAGCTGCATGTGCGAACACACTACTAGCATAGGTCATAATGGGGCGGATACATGTGGTATATAGTCTAACCTTGCTTTTGAGGGCAAGTTTAGACTTATGATTCAATAAAAAGTGGAGGCGCCCTAAAACAAAGGCGGCGCGCGCACGGACCATACCTATTAATTAACATAAAAAATTACATAGTTTAAAATACTCTTCTACCAAACTGTGAAACAGTTTGTCGGTAGTTGTTCAAGCTTTACATTTTTCTCTGATGTACTATGTGCTGTGCTATGGTAAGGATGGTTTTTTACAAATATGTTTCAATCATGAAAGTTTGCTTAAAATTAATTATAACATGTTATATTATATTGTGATCTAGGTAAAAGGTTTCAACTTGTGTTTTTTCTAATTCCAAGTTGAGTTACAATACAGGCCTTGAATTTGTACTTACGTACGATGCCTGCACTCTTGCAGAGCTAGTGCCTGCTCTGGGTTGAGTGCCTACAAATTAAATGGAGGCAATATCATCTATGAAATAAATACTGCCGTTGATAATTTTCAAGGCACTGGGGGTTTGAAAAAGACTCTTGCAAACATTATAAAATATACACAAATATGAATAAAGCCAAGTGCGCGTAGGACTTGGGCACGAAGTGTTACGTGCCAGTGCCGGTTTTAGCTCTACCAGCACCCTGCGCGAGATGTGATAACCCCCCCCCCCCCCCCCTTCTCCCGCCAACAAAAGGGATTTTAAGCCATTATAGCCATTTTATCATTAGACTTGAGAATTTATTCATTTATTTAGACTCGAGATAGCAGGACTCTCTCATGAGCGACCGGAAATAAAGGTGGGCCTGGCGCCCCTTTACATCTGGCTCCCTGGACGATCGCCCTACCGCGCCCTACCCTAACGCCGGTACTGTTCCGTGCCATCGTCTGACAACAGAAATATACACATTTCAACTGTCTACCTATTACGGTTCATGAGTTACAGCGAATTTTAAGATACGGACGGACAGTGGAGGTATAAGTAATAGGGTTCCGTTGACACCCTTTGAGTACGGAATCCTAAAGAGACGTATTTTTATCATGCAATACAGTCAGCGTCAAAAATATATGGTCACTTTAGCACCCTTTCATGATAATGTAATAACATTTACTTGACAGTTTGTAAGAAAGAGAAATATGACAAGGTTCTAAAGTGATCAGCTACTTTTAACTCTGACAACCTATGTCAAACTTGAACTCAAAACTCATTTATTCAGTTTAGGCCCTAATGCTTTCTTTAAGGTTTAGGCCCTGATAAGGCACTCATGAATTAACATCGAAAGTGACAATAGACTCTACCACCGGTTCCACATACACTTAAACTGAGAACACTCCGGCAACAAACCCGGCAACGCTTCATTATTTTCTGGATCTTACTTGTCATATTCCAGATTTTGAACGACATGCAAACCTCCCTTTCTTACGTGGCTGGCTTAGCTTCTGTCCCTGGAAGGCGATAGACATTTTTTTATGCACAGTACTTTATAGTACCCACCTAGCTGACTATCACACTCACGTAGAAAATCTACACTAAGATACACGTGAGAGACAGTTCCCTTCTAGGATTTGTGTCCTTACCACAATCTATACATAGTAAAAATAAAAATATATTATACTAGATTCCGCCCCGCGGTTTCACCCGCGTTCCCGAGGGATCTTATAAATCCCGGGATAAAAAGTATCCTATATGCTAATCTAGGTTATAAACTATCTGTGTTCCAAATTTCATCCAATTCCGTTCAGTAGTTTTTGCGTGAAAGAGTAACAAACATACTCACAAACTTTCGCATTTATAATATTTGTAGGACACCCACATACGATCCCGCCACCATTGTATATTTTATAAGATTTCATTAGAAACTACATGATGATGATGAAACAATGACAACAGTAATTTCAATATTATTTGCCGCCCGCGCAAAGTGCCGGTTTCGCATATAAAACATTTTTAAATTGCAACTGATGCATGGTCACAGTACCTTGAAAAATTTGCGACAAGAACCACATTAAAGTACCTACCTATAATCAAAGAATAAATAATCTATAATATATAAATTGAGAACAGCAAACAGAACCGCCAACCTGAATGTAAGTAAGTACCTACCTACTGTGTGTCCGCCATAACACAGACCTTATTTATACTGACATAGTGACATCACGTATATCAGGTTGAAGGGTCACGCACGCTATTGTTGCGCAACCATCATCGCCACTAATTCATAGTAAATGAAGTGCGCAAAGCGGCATCGGCACGGCACGACACCGGCTAGCGGCTAGCGGCTAGCGGCTAGCGGCTAGCGGCCAGCGGCTAGCGGCTAGCGGGACCACAACACATTTGCGGTGGTACTATTGTCGCAAAGTCGAGATTTAATGCTTGTTGCATCGCCGCGCGCCACCAAGTTCATTGCGAGCATTGCTCCAGATACTAATAGATATGAATGTACGTTTGAAACATTTTAGGTAACGTAACACGAAATAATATAACATATCCGATGGAACGGAGCAAATAAAAATTGTTAGGTATTACATGTTCATATACCTATATACCTACATTACTAATACCGGAAATTACCGGTGGTCACATTTATTTACAATCGGCTGAGACACGTGATGACGGTAGTGCTGTAGGTAGATCTTGTTGGTGGTAGAGTCTATTGTAAAACTGTAACTGTTGACACAAGTGCCGTATTAGGGCCTAAACTGAATAAATGAGTTTTGATTTTGAGGGATTGTACCAATTATTTTAACGTCAATAAATTATTATTATTCGTTTTGATTTAATTTCCTCTTATTATTATTATTTAAAAAGCGATTGCCACCCATTATTATCAATATGTTTTCAATACCTAAGTTTGTTGATTCAACATGATTAATTATTTTTATGACAAGTGATAATTTTATGCAATGTCATGATTACTAACATATTTTTTGTTACCCGACATATTGAAGTAGGTAAATAAATATATAGAAGTAGAGTAATGTGAAATAAAACTGTGTTGCATTAGACTGTCCACTTCCTCTGTTCAAAATAGGGTTGCCAGATGGTCGGGATTTATATGTCCTACCGACTACCGTTAAAGTAAAAAAATCTCGCGAAAAAACAACTACATGTGATAAAACAGTTTCTAAATTCTGAATTTTCGTCAAGCGAAAAGCGAACCATCAGGTGAACTATGTACGTTGCATCTTTATTCTGTGCTATGTACCTGCTTGTCAAACTGTTCACTATAAAATAGCCTGTTATGATAAAACCTGTTGAAAGTATGCATGCATGCCCTTCACCAGTTTTTATCAAGAGTTATGACAGACAGCCTATATATCTAGAACAAGTAGGTACGTCGGTAATACTTAATTACCTACCTATCAATTTGCGCCATGGATGAAGCATGAACATAGGTATCTACTAGGTAGATGTTTTGGCCAACAGCTTCAGCAGCTTGAATGTATTTAGTGTCCGCGCGAATCGAACGAAACAGTGAACAAATACAACTCGCCGCCGCCATCTCGGTGGTATAGGCAGAGATTAGCCGGACTGTGGATGCATGCCACGTATCGTCCACGAAGGGACTACATATGGATTACATTTACATCCTCTCGACACACAGTCGGTACACGCAGTCTGCTGCAGTATTTTTTGATTTTGATATGGTCTGCGGACTGGACACAGAATAAGTAGGTGAGTGTATAAAATGACATATCTTTTCTATTCTCTCTATTTTTATATTTTTTCTTACATAGGGCAAAATACCAATAAATGACATTTGAAGATAATTCTGTCACTATTAAACCAGAATAGTATTAATTATTATCATTTATTACTCTATTTATTACAATACAATCGTATGCGAGATAAAAGAAGTCATGATAGATAAATATAGGCACTGAACACTGAACACTGGGCGCAGATACAATGTGTAGAACAGACGATAGACAAGACGTGAAACAAGTGAACAACATCGCAACATGGATATATATATACTATATATAGCTGTAAGGTGCTTATGTGACGCGAGCATCCGCGTACGGACAAGAGTCGTCATCTGTGATAATCCCTGCGATTAGCCTGCAGTCTGCGCTGGTGGTGTGGTGGTCCACTGTCCACTGGCGGCGCACTCACCAGTACAAGATCTACCAACTGTAGCACCAGTAAGCCACTAACAGAGGATTCAACATTGGACGCTCTTCTGGCGCATACTAGTAGATGTTGATAAATCGCTTTGCATTCGACATTCCATATTTAAATATCGGAATTTTGGCTTTGATAAATATATTTTCCTAAGATTCTTGAATTGTAGCCTATGTCTCTGTCACTGCTGAAGATAAACCTCTCCCAAGGACACCACTCCTTTCGGTCCTCATCTTCCTCATCCATTAATTCCCTGCTATTTTTCTAAGGGATCAGGGATTCATCTGCCCAGGGAGGGCGTCCTACTCCAAGTTTCACTGTCCGAGGTCTCCATTCCAGCACCTTTCTGCTCCAGCGACCATCTGTGCGTCGACAGAGGTGGCCTGCCCACTGCCATTTCAGCTTGCTTATTCGAGTTTGCTAAATACATAAGAAAGCGGAGGACAGGGTGTTATGGCGCAGCCTGGGAGATGCCTATGTCCAGCAGTGGACTGCGATAGGCTGAGTTGATTGATTGATTGAAATACATAGAGTATAAGATAAAGTATGATCGCCAGACGAAATCACGGAAACTTTACACATACCGAATATCCAGTAAATAAATACAAGCCGGGTATACCTACTACCGGCCGGCTATACCTACTACCGGCCGGCAGTTGCAACATAACATAATTATGTTTAATTACATAATTTATCAATATTTAATAAATATCAATTATTACTACTGTTTCTATAAATAAAATACTTCGGCAGATATTTTCAATTACATACTAATAAATACTATTTTTTTTATATTCATTGCGTTAAACGCAACGTTAGTAGGTATTGAAAATGTTTTCTGTTTAAAAATGTGAAATTGTCTAAAATGTATTTTATGAACCTCCAATGCACGTCCTTTCTTACTAAGTAACTGTTTTTATGTCAATTCTGTTTTGTATTCTTATAAAAATATATAACAAAATAATAAATTTATGTTCATTGATATAAATAAGCTATGGGTACCTATTTCATAATTAGGGTTTAATATTGTTCTGAACGTGATAAATATTCTTAAGTACGTAGGTACAGATTGAAACAGTTGTCAGCACAATTATTAAATCAATATTTTATTATTTAAACAAACACTAATATATGTGCTAACAGTAAGTATACGTGTTGCAACACCTCCGTAAGAATGCCGCGGCCGCGGTGCGGACGTCTCGTGAAGTCGTGCTGCTAAGTAGGCTGTGGAGATATCAATGAACATATTTATTTAGACACCTTACATTTTTCTAGAAACTACTAAACATAAAGAAGAAACGAGGTTCTACAGTAGATATGAATATTTAAAATCACGAATAAATCCACTCGAGGCCATACAAAAATTAATAGGAAACCGCTCAATATTTTTCATTTCTTTTTTTGGTATACACTTTTGTGTACTTTGCCAGTGTCAAATTGAGCAATATGTATTTGATTCTAATTAAGTTACATACATAAATATTTTTTTATATTATGCTGTATGAAGGCTGTATGCACAATGTATACTCAGGTACACACACCAGAAACAGGAATGTTCATCATTACCTACAGCAGGCATGAGCTCGTGGAGGGCGTCAATAAAGCGCGCGGCGGTGGCGCATGGCGTCGCGGCGGCGCGGGCGGTGAGCGAGGCCGCCTCGTTACGTCACACCATTAACACACCGAGCTCAGGCCACAGATCAACAAACGTCAAGTTCAAATTAATAACTAGCTCACACTACACTACACGACACGACACGACACGACACGACACGACACGACACGACACGACACGACACGACACGACACGACACGACACGACACGACACGACACGACACGACACGACACGACACGACACGACACGACACGACACGACACGACACGACACGACACGACACGACACGACACGACTGACAAACAGAATAACTAACTATATGAGTACTTATTTCTATGTCCCAGTATGAAAAGTATTTCTCAGTTCAAGTGTATTCCGAACCGGTAGTAGAGTCTAAAAATTGTAACTGTTGACATTCATAAGTGCCTTATTAGGGCCTAAACTGAATAAATGAGTTTTTGATTTTGATTTTACCATGAATTCAGATGGAGTCATAAACATTGAATTTGTCTTACCGGCGCGGTTTTCTCTTCTATGCAATTGTAGCACAGGTTTCGAATGCACTGTTCTGTTATTACTGAACTTGATTAGTACTATCTCTTGCTGTAATATTTATCAAAAAAAAACAACAGATAAACGTTTCATAATTCAGACCATGCGACAACAATTCCTTTTCTTTGCTATAATCACAGATAAATCACAGATACCTGTGATTATAGCAAAATAACGGCCTCTGTTTTTGTTTGGTAATTTCAGACTCTGTTCTATAGTAAAAGTAAATGTAGATTGTATTTTTTATATACCTATACCTATATATTGGTTGTAAATAAATTAGAAAAGTTGTATTTTTGTACTGTTTGTGCATATACATCATAATATACTTGTATGTGTGTAAGGTCCTATCTTATCGAACACTGATTGTATTTTCTACAAGTGTATTTAATGTATCTAACATTGTTGATGTTGAGTGATACCTAATAGCTGCGTTGGTTGGTGCCTTAACACTGTATAAGTATTTTCTTTTATGTCAATAGCTTGGTAAACAGACAGATCCACCTGTAAAACTGTGAGCTGAGTTGGGAGCCTTGTGTAGTTTTCTATAGGTGAAAGTTTTTTTTAAGTTTAGTCGTCTTTGAGTCTATCCATTACAAACAAACATACAAAAAATCATCATTGTTTTCTTTATAATATTGGTTAATTATAGATGTGTTTGAATCCTGGACCTTTCGAAACCATATTTCCAAAGATATTTCATCAACCTACTTGCCCCCTAAGGCCACATAACGAGATAACTTGGTTAAAAAATGAATTGTTTTTCTCAAGGTCAAACAACAACAAGAAAGACGTCCACTGCTGGGCAAAGGCCTCCCCCAAGGATCTCCACGATAGCCGGTCTTGCACTACCCGCATCCAGCAGTTTCCCGAGACCCTAACAAATACTAATCTTATCAAAAGATAACCATGAATTTATTTGACGAAAGCTTTTAAAAGTTTGTACAACCCACTTACAAAAATGGTTCCGCCGAATTGTTAACCTTTTTTGAAATCGGTTAAAAAGAACCCGTCTCTTAATATGCATCCAGTATGTATTCTGCAATAAACTGTACATTTAAAATCATTCCATAAAGTAAAGATAACATGTTTTTATGTCTCACGAAAACGTGTTGAGATGTTGTAGTAAGTAGATATACGACATAGTTAACAACATATTAGAAAATACTCACCTTAATAATATAGTATTTAATGAGATGCTTAACTGTTGTCATTATCGTAATTGTTTGCGTAATTTAGCCGTTGAATACCATAGACAATGTCTATAGCAATGATTCAACTATTTCGGCTAAACATAGCCTTCGTGAAGGTTGTCCGGGCGGAGAGCTGCGCCACAGATACATAATTATACTACGTAAGTACCTAGGTGAGTTAGCGCTAACGTCGCGCGTCTAATAGTCCGTTAGATACATCAAAGTTATATCTAATCAAACTCAAATAAGTTCGTATAAACTTCAACTTATGTCGAATGTCGTGACGAAAGTCTTGGGTTCGGTGAAGGAAAACATCGTGAGGAAACCATAGCATGGTGGTAGGGTACTTTGTAGTACCCGTCTGACTGGCTACCACCATGAAGAAGCAAATATGTCGGCACCTACAACTTCACTTGTTACTTCAATTTATTGTATACCAAATGAAATTATCAATGAATAGAAAAGCTTAATACCAATAAAATAGTGGTACAAGGGGCGGTCTTATCGCTAAGAAGCGATCTCTTCCAGACTTATATCATACATTAGTGAATCGTTTCAATAATAGGTAATATTATCTCATGTTCATAAGTAGGTACTTACCTACCTTAAACTAATTATATAGGTAAGTTTTGAGTTTGATAATTACAGATTATTTTAATTACCTACATACCAACACAAGCTCAGATAACACAACTTAAATAGTATTGTTTCACAAGACATGTGGTGGAACCACTCGACTCGGAACTTGTTTGGTAATTATATTTTATAATATGTACTAAGCACCTACTTACTTATACCTACCTAATTTGTTTGGTGCCTCGTTATGTAGGTAAGTACCAAACTCACTAGTACCACTAGTGCTGCGACCCCCTATTCTATGTCAATCCAACCCGGAACATAATTTGGAATATCTACTTAGGTAAGTAATTTTTGAGGCGATGATAGCTCAGTGGTAGTGACGTCGGATGCCGTGGGTTCGAATCCTACAATGAGCTTTCGGTGAAGGAAAACATCGTGAGGAAACCATAGCACGGTGGTAGGGTACTTTGTACCCGTCTGGCTGGCTAACACCCTCAAGTTGAAAATCTGTCGCCAAGCACCTACCGGTGTGTTCCGGCAATTGCAATTGAGAGCCAGTAATTGCCTTCTCGGCATTGTAACAGGTCGGCAACACATTTGCAATACCTCTGGTATTGCAAATGGCGATAGGCGACGGTAACCACGTACCATCAGGTGGACCGCCTGCCTGCTTGTCAACTTTCTGACATAAAAAAAAAATATATAACATACATAAGTAAAGCAATGAGTTTTTATTCCGATAAAGTATACTCGGTTAATTTGGACCGAATAGCATAGCTACTTATATTTAGAATTCAACAAATATCTAATCATGAGCGTAGTATTTATCTGTTGTGTCGTATCTACTCGTTATAGGTACCTACTTATTCCTCGTGTCATTAGTATTGCTAGGTATTCGATATAAGAACCATAATAATATTATGTACTCCTCTAAAAAAACTGTTCTGAATCGGGAGACTGGCATTCAGTAGCTGTTAACTTGAATCTATACTTAAAAGAAATATTGCTATAAATTAAAGAAACCTGCTCGTAATAAAAACGTAAGTAGTCGGGTACCTGCGTCGGCGCCTACAGTTTGCATAACAATAATTTAGGTCAAGTAGGTAGGTACCTACAACTACATGTCGAACCAAAGTATTACCTGTGTACGTTTGTTATGAGGGGCACGCGCGTACGCAACAGGTTCACGCAAACCGGTACCTAACGAAAGCGAACTATCCACAATGCACCGAGTCGCGGACCGGCCACACCACGCACATGCCCCCGCGCAATACCATCATAACCGTCAACACCTCGACGAGCAAAGTAATCATTTAAAGGCAACGGTTATTGTAAACCAAATCGAAACTATAGGAGTAACGTTAAAAAATTTAATTAAAATAAATATCACAATACATGACATGATACGTACAAAACCCCTACGTTACATAATCAACACCCGTCAATTAGGAATCACAACCGCACATTTTGTAGTACGCGTTCAGATAAACAAGGAAGTTCATGCCCGAGCGGGGCCAGGTCTAGGTCAGCGCGTCCGCGATTCACGAGCGTCGAGCGTCGAGCGGCGAGCGTCGAGCGCCGAGCGCCGAGCGTCGAGCGTCGAGCGCGGGCGCAGCGGCTTCTCCTAGCCGAACAGGTACGAGTACAGCACCGTCATCACGATGCCGAGCAGCACGGGGAACTTCCACGAGTTCACGAAGCCGCCCTCGCTATCCGCCTTGTCCGCCTCCCAAGAGACGTGGCGCTTCTTCGGCTCCACTTTGTCCTCGTCGACCAGCTCGCCGATCACGTACCTCTTCATGAGCTCCTTCGCGTCGAAGCTGTGGCCGACGTCGTCGAATTCCTCGGAGGCGTCCCTTCCTGCGGCGTTGACGAGCACCTCGTGACCGCCGGGATGCTCGTCGAGGAACTTGGTCACGTCGTACACCACGTTGTCGATGATGAACAAGGTGTCGGTTTTGTCGTCTCGCTCGGCGATCTCCTTCCTGCT
This sequence comes from Tethea ocularis, assembly GCA_963555595.1. NCBI lineage: Eukaryota > Metazoa > Arthropoda > Insecta > Lepidoptera > Drepanidae > Tethea > Tethea ocularis. The sequence continues at coordinate 14,612,367 of OY741958.1, forward strand.
AAACTTTTTGTCGTTCATTTTATATGCGCGCGCGGCGTTCGTCGAGCGAGTGACTGGAGCGACTAGCGAAATATCGCGGCGGATGAATGATGAGTGCATGATACGAAGCCCTCACTCCACTCCTCCCTCCACGCTCGTCCGTAGCTCCTCCCCCCCCTTCGCCCTCCACTCCTGGCGCCCTGCGTCCGCGACGTACCAGCGAGCAGCGCACGATAACACCTTATCTTCCAATTATGTCTCAATTGTGATATATCACTCGTACTCGCAGTTCTATCCCGCGAACAATAGTTTTAATAAATTAGAATAATATAATATGTACCTACTTACCTAATTATTATTAATGTGCTTAGACGTAGACTACGACATACCTACACTAAACTGGTTCATATAATTTCGCCAATTACCAGAATAGCGAGGCACAGGCATCGATACAATCAGAAGACAGTAGCCGAATTCCTGACTCAACCTTAACCACGGCTTAGTGACGTCGAATGCCGTGGCGAAGCTCGTGGGTTCTAATCCAACAATGAAGTTGATCTTTGGAGGACAAGAAAAAAAGGAGGTCCCTTGGTGGTTTTGTGTGCCTATAAGTACAGCCTTTGGCCACATCAATACCACATCATCACTAACCAGACGAGGCGAGGTTTTGGTAACATAGTGATACAATCAAATTCATATTTCTATATATATATATAGGTATCATAGATTATATAACAATAGGGAAGGTAGGTATCGTGTAGAGATGATTTAAGACACGTAATCTGAGATTTAATTAAAATAATGAATTAAATATAGGTATAGTTGTATCGAAACATGCCAGGAATAGGTATCTGTCTAGCGGAAAGTGGAAAGTAAAGTCCAAATATGTAATTCCAAAGAAAGGTCTACATAATTGTGATTCATTTAAATTAATTCGGTTGAATATGTATTGTCAATTTGGCGTTAACCTTCAAATATAATTTAAAACTTGAAATTATTTAATAGAGGCCTCGAGTGGAGTGCGTGCTGTTTTTCCGGCGACGCAATATCTTGGCCATCCAAAGAGGATACGCTGCCAGTCGGCTTTGCCGCTGCAGCCTCGAGATGTTTCGTTTTTTATATAAACACAGATAAATCATATAGGTTTGGTAGGATAACATATAGGATCTTTTTTAAATCGGAAAAATATATGATCCATCGGGAACCCGGAAACTAGTCATAATATAACGAAATATATGTTGTCTTTTTTCCCTCTCGTACCATTCTTGGTGTAAGTTTAGATATCTATGTACCTAGTCATACTTTTGATCGTCTATCAAGTTCCGCCGCGATGCAACCAGTCTTATAAAGCTTATACTTATTCGAATTGGCCAGAATCCAAGCAAAAAAATCCGTGGCCGGTCCACGGGCTGCCGTAAAAACTATACAATGATATATAGTATCGTAGTGTGTATACATGTATATATATAAGGTAGGTAAGTAATGGTATAACGAGGAGGCGAGAGGTGTTGCCTGCTCACCTTGAACATAATCACTCCGCGCAGCCGGCCGGTGGCGAGCTTGAGCTTCACAAACAAACAAACAGAGTGGACGCCTCGCTCGCTCCCTGCATACATCTTTTTTTTGTATGCAGTTTAGAAATTTGACGAGAGCTTATTTCACATTGATGTATCTTATCTTATTCGTAGAGCAACAGTACAAGTAAACACTTATAGCCTGCGCGAGCGCAGCTATTGATTTAATATGTATTGATGTATATGTTACCGGATATGTATGAAATATAGGAATTGTATACAATTCCTGTGTATTTCCCCTAGGAAATTATAACAATAATGATACTTGGAAATATATAGAAACTATTGAAAAAAATAGGTTGGGGTTATTTTTTTTATTTTGCATAGAATAGCAAGTATTCGCACAAAAGTACCTTTCACTTACAACCCCCCAAATACCGCTATCCTTACAAATATACCGAATGTAGTACTCCGATAGATATTTAGGAAATGTATGGATTTCCTAGGAAATGTATACAATGACGGACTAGATACTTTTCCGTTAACATAAAATGTGTCGGTATTAAAACAATAATTTAGACATAGTTCACACATCTATTATGTTAAAAAAAACACAACCATTATTCCGTAAAACTAAGTGATTATGATAAATTATGCATAAAGTAGGTACCTACCTACGTCATAGGTAGATACTCAGGCAAATAACACGATTCAATGATTTTATAATAGTACATTAGTATGTACCTACATGAATTCATTACATTACACTATCGTATCGTATAACACTACCTATACAGTAAGTATATCACCAACTTACATTATTTAACTACATTTACCTACCATAATCAGGAATAACTTTCTAACTTGTCGATGTTGTCACATTCATAAAGATAAGTAAAGGTCTAAATTACATACTTTCCTCCCTACATCAGTTCATACCGGCAACGACTTCATTGGGTACTAAATCATTGTAAGTAAACGCGGCTCTTGTTTGTCTCGGATTTCAATTCTTATTATGTATTATTATAATTATTTGGAATTTCTTAAGTTATTAGTTTATGTATCATGTAAGTGATTCGGACCGATAGTCAGATATAAGGTTCAGTCGACAGCCAGGCGGTTCCGTACCGACGAGAACGAGGAGGAGGACGCGGCGCGCGGTGACCACGGACGGCAGCCGAGCGATGACAGCGAGTAGGTACCTACTACTGGAACAGGTAGGAGTAGAGGAGGGCGGCGAGCAGCGCCAGGGCCACGGGCGGCCCCCACACGCCGGCGAGGGTGGCGAGGCTGGTGTCCTCGGGCTCGGAGGCGGAGGAGGGGGTCGCGTCGCGGCGCAGCACTTCACGCTTGTCCTCGTCGACGAGCTCGCCGAGGACGAACTTGCGCATCCACTCGGTGGCGATGTCGCTGTGGCCGACGTCGCGGAAGCACTGGGAGGCGTCGCGGCCGGCGTTGTCCAGCAGCACCTCGGCGCCGCCGGGGTGGTCCTCGAGGAACTCGCTCACGTCGTACACCACGTTGTCGATGATGATGGTGGCGTCCTCCTTGCGGCTGCGCTCCTGCACCTCGGCGCGCGTCCACCGTCGCATGTCGGACATGTTGCAGCGGCGCGGCGCGGTGCGGCGCGGCGCGGGCTCCTCGCGCGGCGACCCACTGGACACTGTCACTACACTACCGCCTACCGCACGCAGCCCGCTGCCGCTGGTCGGTCACTCCTCGCCACTCCTCGCCACGGAGAGAAGCACGTGCGCCGACTTGTGGGTCAACAAAATTATAATGCGTCCTTCCTTATTATCACCTGATCGTTTACGTCTTTCGGCGTGTCGTCGATTTTATTATTATAAACGAGGAGGTGGCCACTATAAGATCGCTTCGCGCGCGAGGCTTGTTGCGACTGTATCGGTCGATAGGTACTAACCTACCTATACAAAGTTCAGTAGGTATGTGCATTTTATTGATAATGCTTTTGTTATATCCATTCGTAGGTATACTTGCTACCATACTATAGTATCGACAGTACCGGCGTTAGGGTAGGGCGCGGTAGGGCGATCGCCCAGGGCGCCAGATGTAAAGGGGCGCCAGGCCCACCTTTATTTCCGGTTGCTCATGAGCGAGTCCTGCTATCTCGAGTCTAAATAAATAAATTCTCAAGTCTAAAGATAAAATGGCTAAAATGGCTTAAAATCCCTTTTGTCGGCGGGAGAAGGGGGGGGGGGGTTATCACATCTCGCCCATGGTGCTGGTAGAGCTAAAACCGGCACTGTATCGATAGGTCATCATCGTATGATTTTGATACCGATAGGTAGGTACATAATTAGGTATACTCAGTCCTCAGTTAGACAATTCAGTAAGTGTAACTAGATAGAATGACTTGAGACCAGAGACATAGAGAGCAGCACACATACCTACATGGCAGGATATCCGCTGTGTGCGACTTGTACCTAAGTATATAATAAGAGTCGACTACTTAGGTATAGGTATATGTATACGTATGTGAAAGCGAGATTGGCGAGATGTTTGTAAGAAAGCAGAGGATCTGCAATAACACAAACTAAGGCCGTAATTGTTTAGCTTCCAACAAGGTATATTCAGTTATAATTAAGTATTTAATAGAATCCATAGAGGCCACCCAACGATGAAATTATGCAAACAACTTGTTGTTGTTTATATTCGTGTTTAGGTTGCTTTGCTTCCACAGAATTATATAAGATAACAGAGTGAGCCTGGAAGTTCCTCTATCAATTATAACTTTGGGCCGAACACAATGCGCAGCGCAAACAGACACCAATACGCTAGGCAGTAGGCAGTAGGCAGTAGGCACGCTTTTAAAAGCCCCGCGAGGATCCCCCCCCCCCCCGCGCGTGTCCTTCCCTCCTTCCCCCTCCGACACCGGCACTTCCTTCTCATCGCCTACCTAACCTACACCCCGCACTATGTACTACTTACTTTAACAAACTGGACCCATCCTCAAACTCTTCGCACCGCCGTGAAAAATACACAGCGCGACATCACAACAGCAGCTGAAGTGATTTCAGAAGGTAACAATGGAAATGGAGGTACTTAGTCTATAATTAGCGTTGTACTTTTGTATCTCAATTTAGTAACACCATAAATAAAAACAACATAAGGCCAACCGTTGGTATTTGACCACAATCTCATCGTGATCAGTGATGATGTGGCTGATGGTGGTAAGCACACAAAGCCTAGAAGGGAACTGGCTCTCAAGCCAAGCTCAAGCTCTCTGCAGCTGTCGGAACACACCGGTAGGTGCTTGGCGATAGATTTTCAACTTGAGGGTGCACCGTACAACCCTAGCACCGTGCTTTCGTTTCCTCACGACGTTTTCCTTAACTGAAAGCTCAAGCACATTGTAGGATTCGAACCCGTGACCTTCGTCTCGACTTTCGACGTAACTTAAAAAGGTACAGTGTAGCTACCAATAACGCCGCCCTCCTCTACTCCTACCTGTTCCCGTAGTACTACTCGCTCCTGCCTGCCATCCGTGGTCATCCTCGTCGGTCCGGAACTCGCATAGTAAACAAAGATCTAGGTACATATCGCCGCCTACAGCAATAGCACGTCACTAACACTTGCACAAAGTGTACTCAAATAAACTGTCAATGAAGTACGAGCTCCGGGAACAGAACATCCCGCAGTTCGCGATACTGGCTTTTAGCTTTACATCAATAAGGGCCGAGTAATTCTAGAATTACTCGGCTACTAAACACGGAGACGAGATCGGGATCGCGAACAATTCGCCGTGAAATTGCACAAGTTTGCACCGAGTTGCACACCACGGATGCAGGGTATAAATTAAATGCCTATAAAGTGTGTTACTGGAGTGTAGGTATACTTACATTATATAACTTGCATGTTTGCAGTGCTCCAGCACCACCACGATGCCTCAGTGCGCAGCGCCAGTAGCGCTCCTTGAGTTACCACTTACCAATTGACGCTTTGGCAAAATCAGAGCGATCAACATCCCTCAGCATGACTATCGGAGTCAACCCTCCCTGCGAATTACACCTCACCTCGATTTACGAAAATAAACCTTCCAGATTACAGATTTACTCATTCATACACATCTCATAATTTGGAAGATATAGTTGTTAAGTGTTTGTAGTCAGTTGATCGATTGGTACCTTCAGCTCCAGCCAGGGTAGGATATATATATACTTACATAATAACATGTACACTACACAGTCTTTTACATAAAATACCTACAATAATGTGAACATGTGAAATAAAACAAAATAATTAATTCATGAACTAGATACATAATGTTAGCGTATTTAGATTAATCAATACTATTTAGGCTTGCAATAGTAATAGTACAATAGAATTGGTCCACTCAATTAATTAATTAATTATATTACACTAATATGGTCACGCTTAATTGTTTGGAAATATTACCAAAGTACCTGCCGTATAAGCGGTCCTGGTGGCTGATGCTGTATAATTTTAAAATCAACCAACAAAATTAAATGATAAAGGTACTTGAATCACAGCGAATTTACGAAAATCTTAAGACTACAAGATATCTAAGTATGATGTAAAAGACATCAACGACATTAATTCGTTTGGATGTCTTGACTAGAAATCTTAATTCCATCTCACTGGTCTTTAATACCTACCTCTGATGTGAGATGGAATTAATAACAAAAGAAATCAGCAACATATTCCTCCAAGGGATATTAGTAACATTTTCTTGAAATAGTCGTATATGTCAGTAATATACCTTGGTCCTCCAATATGTTGATGATTTCTTTTGTTATTAATCAGTAAATATACTACCATTCTTGTCGCAAATAACATGTTGATAACTTACGACTTATAACTGAGTTGCAATTAGCAAAAAACGTGATAAAATTTGAATTTCGCGCTCCAACCGAAGGTTCACCCTTAAATAGCTATCTGTGTACTCTAGCGAGGTCTGTGGATTGGGTGGGTAGAGTTTATATTCTCTTTGGCCTGTCAATACCAAATTAGGAAGAGGCTGTATGGCTCTGTACCTTTGCCTGCATTTTGGCCAATTTAATAAACAACAAATCTCTTTGCTCTGTCTGTCTGTGGTCTGTGGTGGTGTCGTGTTTGTTTATTTTGGTTATATAGTCGGCTTTTATGAATATGTACAGATAGCTTAGTCAAAATTAATAAACTTTGATTATAGTGGTAGAAGTTTTAAGTGTACATAAAAACATGTAAATTAAATTATAACCCAATTGGATTTCAATTTCTTTATGTGTACCTAGGTGATTATAGGTTATCACCAATATGAAATTGGTAAGTATTTGAATTAAGTTTGTATTTTTAGCAGGAGCTTGATTTATCAGCTCGATCAACTGTAAAAAAGCAGCTATAAGGTGATTAATAAGGTATATAATCAAGCATATTATGATGTCAATTTGATAGGTTAGCTATGTTACCTTTTCCATTGTAATTATTGCTCAGTACTTAATAAACTCTGCTTAGTTAGTTTGCGATCAGATGTGCAAAATGTATGTTTATGTTTCAGTACTGCCTCAGTAGTGATGCAGCAAAGCCATGCTTTGTGCTGTCATTCAAGGAGCTGCTGATCATGCTGGACTGTGGGCTGTCGGCGCACTCGGTGCTGAACTTCCTGCCGCTGCCGCCGGTGCCCAGCACGCGACTCACCTCCCTGCCCAACTACACGCCGCCACATGTCAACGATCCATTACTTGAAGGGGTTTGTTGTTTGGTTACACTTTTTAGTTATTTTACTGTCCTCAAGGGTGTAGTGAGATACAGGCAGGCCTTAACTAAATCCTAGCTACACTCTTGACTGTCTTATCTAAAAACTATTGTACACACAGCCACAGATCAAGCTACACATTTTTGTTGCAAAATAGTGCCTATTACAACCGCATACGGTGCTGTAGTGTATAGCTTATCTGTGGCCGTGTGTACCATAACATTTTATAAAATATATATTTATCTATGTTCTGAGGGAGTAACCATTTATATTAATAACTAGCTGTCCCCCGCGGTTCCACCCGCGTTTCCAAATAAAAAGTAGCCTATGCAACCTGATCTAGATAAGGCAACATAATAATTGTCCATGGGAAAAATAGTTTTCTCTTAAATATATTCCAACAGGCTTAAAAGTTTGTCCTTGTGCTTTATTTATATTGACTTCAGACGATAGGTAGGTAATTTCACAGGAAATTGTACCTATTCGTTTAAATCTATATGGTAAATCTGTGGGTATCATCGGAATGCGAGGTATCAGTACTGTTTGCCCAACTGCTGGCTCAGTCAAAACCAATCGCTACTATGACAGAAATCTAGAAATTTTACTTGAAGTCTGGTACCATTACATAAATTTGGTGGTCTAATATCTATTTAACATGCATTGTCCTGAATGACTGTCTGACGGATCAACGCATAGCCTAAACCGCTGATCGTAGAGACCTGAAATTTAGAGGGTGTGTTCTTCGTATGAAGTGGGCGTCCTATAAGAAAAGATCTTCCGAAATCCTTAGGGGTTGAAAAATGGGACAAAGTTTGTATGGAACAACGTGATTCCTTGGTCCAATCTACTTCAAATTTTGCATAAACATTCTTTAAGATAATTGATGGAAGACGTGTTTTGTATTTTATTGAAACTCATCGCCTATCGGGGTTAAAAAAGGGTAGAAAGTTATTTTGGGGGTGATTCGATGCACGAAGTTGATATCAATACTGCTTTTGAACTCACATAAAAGCTTGGTGCAATGCAATGCATATGACGAACAATTGGTATGAATTTGCTGTTATGTCTCATGACCGTCTTGGCAACAATCATGGGTCAAAAGAAGTATAAATTAGATGTTACAACACTCTACATTTCTGCGAGTTAGTTGCAGCCGGTCAAATATACCCATTTGTATTTGAAGTATATCGAAATGGAAACCAGTATGCCAAATTTGGTACAGAAGACCAACCCATCAAAAGGTTACGTTTTTCCCAAGATCTTTCTTATGGTCAATTTGATGCCTACGCTGATGCCGATGGTGATAATAACACTGATCAGCGTCCAATAGCCAATCTAAATATATAAAACTTTTAACAAAAATTTTAACCGATATCATGGTACCGCAGATTTATTTCGCTTACTTCAAAACTATCATATTAGAGTTCCTAAATAGTTATTTTCTGCTTTTTAGTGCCTTTGAAGGCGGTTCTATTTTTTGTTAAAAGTTTTTTATATTTCAATTTTGAATTTCTTATGTGTAATCAATGACTCTCAAGGTCACTGACCTAGGATAAGCATATTAGCGTTGTAGTTTCCATCATCGTTCCTATAACATTTAAAGAATTATCCCCTAACTCCTAACCATTAAGGAGTTGTACCTTCCATCATCAGCTCAGCAACATAAGATGATGACTACCAGACGCAAATATCTGAATAGCTTTAGAAAGTACGATGAAAAACATTGTAAGTGCCTATAAAATTTAAAGAGTTCCCTCGATTTGTCTAGGATCCTATCATCAGATCCTGACTTGGTGATCATGGGACCACTTGTGAAGTATATCCTTTCAAACAAAAAATAATTTTCCTAATCGGTCCAGGCGTTCGAGTATTCGGGGAACATACAAAAAAAAAGATTTCAACGAATTGATAACCTCCGCTTGAAGTTGGTTAATTGACTGACTGACTGACTGACTGATCGCGGGTGATATCGCGTGTGATATCGCGTGTGGAAAGCTATTTAGCATTCTATATTAAAGCTGAAAAGTTTATGAAAAACATTGTAAGTGCCTATAAAATTTGAAGAGTTCCCTCGATTTGTCTATGATCCTATCATCAGATCCTGACTTGGTGATCATGGGACCACTTGTGAAATATATCCTTTCATACAAAAAATAATTTTCCTAATCGGTCCAGGCGTTCGAGTATTCGGGGAACATACAAAAAAAAAGATTTCAACGAATTGATAACCTCCGCCTGAAGTTGGTTAATTGACTGACTGATCGCGGGTGGCATCGCGGGTGGAAAGCTATTTAGCATTAAATAATAAAGCTGAAAAGTTTGTTTGTTTGTTTGAACGCGCGAATCTCCGGAGTTACTGGTCCGATTCGAAAACTACGCTGTCGGCTGGTAGTTTAGCCATTATTTTGTCGTTGATGGCGTCAACGCTTATATTTCTGGCAGCTAATTAAATTAAATTGCCCTCTCACACATCCATTAATGTTTTTTTTGGTCGATATTGGCTATATCCGGATATACTCTACAGATCAGGTCTTCAATGTTGGTCACGATTTTACCAAGGTCTTTGTCAATAGCTATTTTTTTATCTGATTCAGGTACTTTCCCATCCCCGATTAAATGGAGCTTTATTGGGAAATCTGTGCTTCCTCTACCCAAGTGACTCCTCATTTTGGTATACAGTTTCAATAATTCAACAGACTTTCATAATGAGGAAGATTTTAAGCAAGATTTAATAATATCTGCTCTAGTTTCCCTAACAGGCAACGTTTATCTGAAATCACCAGAAAACATCAATGTTATTCCACCCATGGCTATTTGTGCATTTTATAATTCTGAGAGTTCTATCTAAAGCCTCTAGATGAGCTCTATGAGTCATGTGCACTCATCCCATATTATTAGGTTTGCATCTTGTAAAACCTTGCCCAATGGTAAATTTTTACGTATAGAGCGTACGCTGTCTTTTTCAAGAAATACCGTAAGGGTCTGTTTAGAAGTGAAATGAGCCGTCCTTCTACCTGTCAATAGTGTAGCAGCAATAAATATCTGATGATGCAACAACAATGGCTAATTTCGTTGACTTCAAACTATCAGATTAGAGTTCTTACATAGTTATTTTATACTTATAAGTGCCTTTGTGGTTTTTTTTTGTTAAAAGTATTTTATTTTTAATTTTTTAGTTTCTTATGTGTAATCAATGACTCTCAAGGTCACTGACCTAGGATAAGCATATTAGCGTTGTACTTTCCATCATCGTTCCTATAATATTTAAAGATTTATCCCCTAACTCCTACCCGTTAAGGAGTTGTACCTTCCATCATCAGCTCAGCAACATGTGACGACTACCAGACGCAAATATCTGAATAGTTTTAGAAAATATATGAAAAACATTGTTAGTGCCTATACAATTTGAAGAGTTCCCTCGATTTCTTCAAGATCCCATCATCAGACCCTGACTTGGTGACCATGTGACCACCTGTATGTATAGTTTCCAAATCGGGTCAGGCATCTTCGAGTAATCGAGGAACATACATATAAAAAGTTTCCGACGAATTGATAACCTCGTCTTGATGACAGTTAAAAATAACAAAAAACTGTTACCTAGGCGACCGCTGTCATCCATTGACAACCGCGTCGCATCGCTCACCCATGCTATACATGCTCCCGCTTAACGTTCTTTTTATCATTACTCAGCTCCTGAGGGTCGTAGCGTGATGTTCTATAGCCTATAACCTTCCTTAATAAATGGGCTTTCAATTGCAAAAAGGTTTTTCCATATCCCACTGGCAGATCCAGAGATTAGCGCGTTCAAACAAACAAACAAACAAACTCTTCAGCTTTATTATTAGTATAGATTGATAATTGATCAAACTCTAACTCAAAACTCATTTATTCAGTTTAGGCCGTTATGAAAAGGCAGTTATGAACTCTACCGTGTAGGCATAAATAGGTGATATAAGGCAAATACATGGAATTACTCTATGCAACAAAATTAAATATATTGTTTCACTTATTGCTGAAATGTAAGATTTTTTAAATGTTATATTTTGCAAATTACATTTAGCTTCAATGTTTCTTCATTGTACAAAAAGATAGCAAAAATACAATTTTAAATATCACCATGTTATTTATCTCTGTGCTTAGACAACTCTCATGTTCTTGAGCAAAGAACGGGATATTATAATTTATTATCTATTCTTCTAGGCTTAAAGGATATATTTGATTACGAGATAACTCAAATGGTAATAAATCTTCACATCTGTATAGGAACTGAAAGAGTGCTGCGGCCGCGTCTTCGTCGATAGCATCCCGGAGTTCTGCCCGCCGCTGGACAAGGTGGTGGACTTCTCCCAGCTGGACGTGATCCTGATCTCCAACTACACGTGCATGCTGGCGCTGCCCTTCATCACCGAGGAGACGGGGTTCAAGGGGCAGGTGTACGCCACCGAGCCGACGCTGCAGATCGGGCGCTTCTACCTGGAGGAGCTGGCGGAGTGGGTGGGCGCGGCGGGCGGTGGGAGTGGGGGGAGCGGCACGGCGGCTCGGCGCTGGAAGGAGCTGCTGCACGTGCTGCCGCCGCCCCTGGCGCACGCGGTGCGGCCGCGCGGCTGGCGGCGGCTGTTCGGCGCCGGGTGGGTGGCGCGCGCGCTGGCCCGCGTGCGCGTCGTGGGCTACGACGAGCGCGTGGACGTGTACGGCGCGCTCGAGGCCACCGCCGTCAGCTCCGGCTTCTGCCTGGGCTCCGCCAACTGGGTGGTGCGCTCGCGCAGCGGCCACGAGAAGGTGGCCTACGTGTCCGGCTCCAGCACGCTCACCACGCACCCGCGCCCCATCAACCAGGCGGCCCTGCGCGGCGCCGACCTGCTGGTGCTGGCGGCGCTGACGCAGACGCCGGCGCACAACCCCGACCACATGCTGGGCGACCTGTGCGTGCACGCCACCGTCACGCTGCGCGCCGGCGGCTCCGTGCTGTGCCCGGTGTACCCCAGCGGCGTGCTCTACGACCTGCTCGAGTGCCTCGGCCTGCACCTGGAGGGCGCGGGGCTGGGCCACGTGCCGCTGTACGTGGTGTCGCCGGTGGCCGAGGCGTCGCTGGCCTACAGCAACATCCTGGCCGAGTGGGTGTCGGCGAGCAAGCAGGCGCGCGTCTACCTGCCGGAGGAGCCGTTCCCGCACGCGGGGCTGGCCCGCGCCGGCCGCCTGCACCAGGCGCGCGCGCTGCACGACCTGGCCGCCAACTCGCCGCACGAGCTGCGCCAGCCGGCCGTCGTCTTCGCCGGGCACCCCTCGCTGCGCTTCGGCGCCGCCGTCCATCTGCTCGACCTCTGGGCCAGCAACCCCGCGCACGCCGTCATCTTCACCGGTACTCTACCCTACCCTACTCTACTCTACACATACACTTGCACCCGCTTCTAAACATAATCGTCATTAAGCATCTGATCCGATAGGATACTTTTAGGAATTGAAGCGAAACGTACTACCTACAGGAGGCCGTATCTTCCGTTTTGACGATAGGAGGTCTTAAAAACCCGATGCATAACTAATTTAACTCGACACCTCCTCCTCGGTCCCCGCAGAGCCGGACTTCCCGTACGCGGAGGCGCTCGCGCCGTTCCAGCCGCTCGCCATGAAGGCGTTCCACTGCCCCATCGACACCTCGCTCAACTACTCGCAGGCCAACAAGCTGGTGCGCGAGCTGCGGCCCCGCGAGCTCGCGCTGCCCGAGCAGTACGCGGCGCCGGCGGGGGCGGCGGCGGCAGGGGCGGCGGGGGCGGCGCGGCCGCACATCTCGGCCGACGTGCCCACGGTGGTGGTGCGGCGCGGGGCGGCGCGCACGTGCGGCGTGCGGCGCACGGCGGCGCGCGGCGAGTTGTGCCCCACGCTGGCGGCGCGCGTGACGCCCCGCGCGCGCGAGCTGCGCCGGGGGCTGCGCGCCGCGCCGCTCTCCTGCCAGCTGCACGTGCGCGACAACCGCGTGCGCCTGGTGGAGGTGGCGCCGGGGCCGGGCGTGGGCGCGGCTGGGGGCGCGGGTGGGGGCGAGGTGCAGCTGGAGGCGGGGTCGGCGCCGCCGGACGTGGAGGCGCTGGTGCGCGAGCTGGCGCGCGAGGGCATCGCGGAGGCGCGCGTGGAGCGCGGCGCGGACGGGTGCATCGTGCACCTGCCGCGGCACGACACGCTGGTGCACGTGGAGCGGCACGCGACGCACGTGTTCTGCGAGGGGCCGCGCGACCTGCGCCAGGCGCTGCGCCGCGCGCTCGCCGCCGCCACGCCGCACACGCTCGCCCCCGCACCCGCACCCGCCCTCGCACCCACGCCCGCCCCCGCACCCGCACCCGCGCCCGCCCCGCCCGCCTCCCGCCCCTAGCACCACCCCTCCTACTTTGTACGTTGTATGCTAGTACTTTAAGCTAATTTTTTAAGCGATAAACTTATTTGTTAGTATAAACTCTCGCTCGTATTATTAATTGACCCCCAATCCCCTCCGTAAGCTAAGCATCGAGTATCATTATTAGTAGCCAGTAGGTGTAACTCCACTCTCCAGCGGCAGTAAGGAAGGGCGATAGTTGGTGGTTATTAGTTGGACGTGTCGTCGAGGTGCTGTGTGAGTGCTTCACTTGAACCACTCGAAATATAATAGTAGTTTATGATACTGTTGCATAATAGGGGTTATTAAATGAGAGTGTGAGTTTAAGTACCGAGCCGTAGGCGAGGTTCTCAATAGTATCACACGAGTTTTTAATACCTAATTATGTGCAGTATCATACAGTACTTTATCTAAACTCATATAAGTAATGTAATTTAAAAAAATAGAAAAGTCGATAGTATCTTTTAAAAAAAAAATTGACATTTTTGGTCAAAATGATATATGTAGGCAAAAACAATAAAATAAACACACACAATAATCATATACCTAATCAAATCCGTGTTGCCAACTCCCAAAAATTCTTACCTCTAAAGTTCAAGTCAAAAATTTGTCACATTGTCATCGTCAAATTGAATTGATTGATATTTAATGATACTGATTGATTATACTATTGATAGGTCGAAGTGTACTTTAATAGAAAAAAAGTTATTTTATAGCATTATCTTGGGAACACAACTGTACTATAATGAATCATTATACACGGGTGTGCCTAAAGTGGGTCATTAAAGTACTGATTTTGATTTCATAATAAGAACATTACGATATGAGAGTAGATAAATAATATTACCTACTATGAGTGAGATATGTTCACGTCGAGTCGTACGTAGTAGAAAATAAAACAAATATCTGCATTATTAGTACATAATTTATCCCATAAATAAATAACACTTACACATGTATTATTAATCTTAAAAATAGATATTTCGCTGCAATAAATTATGATATATAAATATAATAAATGTATCTAGACGAGTGTTAGGCATAGTGTTAATACAGTCAATTATCAGAATTTGTAAGCATAGGTTTCACGAATAGATGCAAATGCAAAAACAGTAGTTTTACAAAATGTCTGGGCAGATTGTATGATAGTTATATGTAGATGATAGTTGATACATCGATCGTAGGTATGTTTGAAGCGTGAATGTAAATTGTAGCTCGAGTGCTTCGTCCACTATCCTACAGCCATCAGATACGTATGATATATACTTAGGTGTACTATCTACATTCTGTTGTTTGTTGCACCATCTCTAAGCCGTAGTCCACCTTGATATTGACATGATAACTAAGTACATCATTATTATTGTATTCCGCCATATTGACGAACGTTGATACACTATCACTTAATAAAACTTGTACAAAACATGATGTTTCATTATTTTTTTCATTGATTCATTCTTCTAATCAAGAAATACATCAACCTTTGTAAACATGGCGACAATACAACCAGCACGTAATTAACAAATGTTCCGTACACGAATAATACAAGGGCCACATTATTATACTTTTATTAGTCGGTTAAGGCGGTTCCATACAGTTATATGTATAATACATTTTTTACATTGCAATCAAATAATCCATACTCTGGCCGCTACCGCTGCACCGTTCAACAAGAGAACACGTATATCATTATAATGATATTTGTTTAGCTAATAAGTATCAATCTACTACAGTCTACAACATACAAAAGCCAGCTCGATCGCAAAGTCGACTGAAGGATTTATGATATAGTAAAGTGAGGAAGTATTTAAACATGATAGTGTAAGTATAAAGCACATCATGTGATGTGTCGCACGGGCAGCAGACTGCAGAGCGTCGAGTGGCCGAGCAGCATCAAGTACAGACCGACATCGACGTCGGTACATAACATTCATTACACTATACATACCCACCCGTATTACATCAATAATTAGATAGTTCTACAATGAAACATTTATCAAGGCCAAAGAATAATTTCCCCCACGGTCGTTTGGTTTCGTGCTATAGTAAAGCTTCCACGAGGAGCATCACGACAATAATACGGTCTCGTAATAGAAATAAGCAAACTTAAATCGTATTTAAATATTTTTTTAACAAATCACAACAAATATTTTACACTGACGATGTGACTAACGTCCATCGGCGAAATTCAAGATATGTAAATATGTCCCCGTACGTAGCACCGGGCGGCTAGCATCGCGGGAGCAACGCGTCCGCGTCGGAGGGTAGAGTAGGGTAGGGTAGGGTATCTACGCGTTGAGGTCCATGTCGGCGAAGATGTCGGAGCGCGTGGCGACGGTGAGCGCGTAGTGCGCGTTGAGCTGGTAGAGCAGCTCGCGCTCGTCGAGCATCTCCAGCGCCTCGACGCGCGCGCGCTCCTCGTCGGGGAAGGAGCGCCACACGGCGTCCATGTCCCAGGCCGCCGCGCGCTCCCAGCCCAGCGGCACCAGGCGCGCCGCGTGCTCCGCCGGCGCGCGGCCGTGCCCCGCGCCCGGCAGCGAGCAGCCGCGCGCGCCCAGGTTGCGCATCATCACCTCGCCGAACTTGTCCGCCAGGTTGCACTGCTCGTACACCAGCAGCGCGGCGCGCGGGTACGACGCGGCCAGGTGCTGCAGCAGCGCGTCCGCCGCCTCCGGCCGCAGGTACACCAGCACGCACTCGGCGACCACCAGCGTGGGCGTGAGCGGGTGCGTGGACGTGGACGCGCCGGCCGCCTCCAGCTTGCGGCGCACCTCGCCGAGGCAGCGCAGGTCGCACCCGGCCAGGTGGTACCCGTCCGAGTGCAGGTCGCCCGACCGGATCACCACCTCGCCGTCTGCCAACACATCACATCACATCTCATCACATCCGCCACCTGACATTCTAATTTGTGCTTCTGGAGATAACTTATCAATCTACTAGTCCCCTGCAATCCCATATTTTACCCCATTAGGTATATATTACATACTCGGAGTAACACTTTCTCAGTGGACCTACACTTCAAAAAGGACATGATGTCTCTAGGATCCTTCAAATTTAATGTCTCTAGGAGCGGTGTTTTAGGCTGTGTTGATATATCAATCAGTCGGGACTTTGAATTCTATACATACAGATAAGTCATTAGCAACTTAGATGTTGATTAACAAATTATTACATTGGTGTTGATTATGTTGTTTACAAACTTAACTAATATTAGACAAATCACCTCTCTTTCAAGTTAACCTTATTGAAAAAAGGCAGAACATTTTTAATGCTGTCAGTTTAATCCATGCCGTCGTAATGTACGGGTAAATAGTCGTGACCAATAAAGATCGCGCTTAAATTCACATTGAAATATGTGATCGGATTAAACTGATAGGACTAAAATATCTTGCATCCCTTTCTTATATTTACTATTAGATAGAGATATAGTGAGATTAAATTTATTTAGTTCGTAAACAACAGAATCGGCAGCATTGTTTTACTCTTTACTATGGTTGTTAATTTAGGGTCAGTTTTATTGTTCAGTAGTTTTGAAAGTTTGAATCAGTGCATAATCTTTAAAACTGAATCATTATATTTATCCAATAATGTGCTCACATATAGATATACCAAAGTATGATTAATGAGTACCTTCATTGCATATTTTCTCAAGCAGCTGCTTGTTGCGTTTGATTATCTGACTCTTCTTGCTGGTCACTGAGGGGAAGTCCAACTCAATGAAGTTCCCCACGGCTTGTGTGGTATCCTTCAACCTCCAAAACAGAGTGTCATACCCACACCCCAAATTAATGATTTGACATTTTGTGCCACAACGCTGAAAACATAATAAACACTAATATACAGTATACCTTCAGCTTTGTATTTGGTCTTTCATGAGGATGCTCTAGCTACCATATTATATATTGAAATGTTATCGATCTTGAGTATTACATTGCAAATCTATAAAGTAGTAACTGACCTCCAAGAATTGATGAATAAACATCTCCATAGCCCTAACCCTGGCGTAGTACCCGCGGTGAATCTCGGGCGCCTTCCTGTCCACGTGCCTCGCAAAGTACGAGATGTAGTCATCCTTCCAATAGCCCAGCTCCACGGCGCTGCGCTTGCACTCCGTCGCATCCGTGTTCGTCGCTATTATGGCCTCGTCTTCCGCAGTCCATGATCTTATATTGTCCATTATGATGACTTAGTCAATTACACGTTTGTTATTACTACTAAAAACCATCACCAGACTAATAGTAGTATGGATGAGAACACAATTTTCTACGTATCGTTAGTTCATTTTCTTTTCCGTACTGTGATTTGTTTTGTTTGAGGACATCAATTTATTTGTCAATTTTGACTTGACACTGACATTGATTACTGTTGGATGTGAATGTGATGACACTGGCGTAGACACAGACAGATTATATAATTCAATCAGTACTTAGTTTGATTAGGTACTTTGATTTTTACTGACAAAAACGACTATTTCATGAAAACGTTACTAATATACCTTGGAGGAATATGTTGATGATTTATTTTGTTATTAAAATCAGTAAATATACTACCATTATTGTCGCAAATAAGATGTTGATAACTTACGACCTATAACTGAGCTGCAATTAGCTAAAAACGTGACGTTGGATGCCGCGACGAAGGTCGTGAGTTCCAATCCTACAATGAGCTTGAGCTTTCGGTGAAGGAAAACACCGTGAGGAAACCATAGCACGGTGGTAGTGGTAGGGTACTTTGTAGTACACGTCTGGCTGGCTTGGCTACATACCACCCTCATGTTGAAAATCTGCCGCCAAGCACCTTCCGGTGTGTTCCGACAGCTGCACTTGAGAGCCAATTCCCCTCTAGGCTTTGTGTGCTTACCACCATCAGTCTCATCACAAACTAAGTAGAGAGAGATGGCCAAATCATCACTGACCACGGTATGGTCAAACACAGGCCTATAGTCAGAAAAAAAAAAAAAGATTACATCCTACATCCGAATTTAATATTTTTTTATTTAGGCAGATTTTCAGCTGAGGTGCAGCAGATTCTCCGTTTTCAAAACGGTCACACTGTACTGGATGTCAGTGTCAGACAGACTGTCAGTCAACCACGTAAATAATTTGTTCGAATGACTGATGTGAGGCATTTGATTGAAACTTTTTATGGACCGGGAAAATAAATAACCTGTCCGGAAAACTGATATAAATCACGTACGAATAGAATAAATAATAAACTAAACAGGCTATATACTTGGTGGACTGAGGCCGTGGCTAGAAATGTTTATCGTGTAGTATCTCGTGGACGTATATATAGGTATGTGAATGAAAGGGAATTAATTGTTTGTTGTTTCCTTACCAGTACCATAATTATATTATTCAGATGACTGAACTAATTATTAGTTTATTTATTTAAGCGTTATGTCAAGAGACAATTTACCAATCATACTGGTCAGCGCTCGTGATGCGACTGCTGCTGCGAAAATAATTTCAGGTTGGTTTTACAATTTAGCTGATCAAATAGCACCTATGCCGGCTTGTGGGTAGGTAAGTTTCGAGCGAGTGTCTCTCTTCCCTTCCTTTTCTGTCAGTGCTATTCATTTTACGACTGGAATAATTATGAGACCTATCTTAAATAGATATATAAACCTGTCAGACCTCAGTTGAACAAGTGATAATGATTGATTTTTCATTACAGATCTTATAGACAATGAAATTCCTCATATAGGAAAAGGTGAAAATGTGTGGAGAATAGTGAACAAATATTACACAGTGGATGTGAGACTGGTGCCAGTGACCGATGCCCATGCTGACACACAGCAGCTGCACTATGATGAACACTGTGTAGAGGCACACATTATCTATTTAACTGAGGATGAGGTACAGACAACCCTTTTTTGTGTACTTTGGATAGGCTCATGTCTGACCACAATATCACCATGATGTGGTTGAAAATTATAAACACATAAATCCTATATGAGTAAGCTCCAAGTAATTGTAGAGCTAGAACCCACGATGTAGAATGTCTTGTTTTTGTTTTGTTAATTGTTACTCACACGAATGGGTAACCCCATTATTTATAAATAAAATATGTCTTATACTAAATCAGTGCTAGGTTGAGTATCCACCAGAGATGTGCTAAGTAGTGTTGCTAGGGAAGTGTTTTTGATGCACCAATCACTTCATTTACCAAGGCTAGGTTTCATAACTTCATTATGAATAAGGGGGTTACAATATAACTAAAAGATTGATCCGCCTAAAAAGAGACCGTACAACAAATATGAAGGTACATGGTCATTCCGCTACATGGTATTTTTTAAGAATATTAGAATTATAGTTCAAACTAAAACTAATTTATTCAGTTTAGGCCCTAATAAGGCACTTATGAATGTCAATAGTTTAAATTTTTACAATAGACTACCACCAGTTTGATAAACCTGCCCCTTCATGTAAAGTATGTACGAAGTTGAGTGTGACCGTCGCGTAATCTGTACTAGTTTATGAAGCAACATGTTATATGTCCTGTATCAGTGCGAGGGTCGTGAGGTGAGCGAGGCGCGCGCGCGGTGCGGCCAACGCGCTCACGTGCGGCTCGCCCTCGTCGCGGCGCCCTCGCTCCCGGCCGCGCTACAGCAGTGGGCTCGCGACGCCGACTACGAGCTGGTGCCGCTGCCCGGCGCGGGGGGGGCGGAGGTGGAGGAGGGGGACGAGGGGCCGCACGGGGTGGAGCGCGCGCGGGAGGCGCTGCACGCGCACGCGTGGCGCGGCCTGGTGCGGAGGGGGCGCGAGGAGGAGGCGGAGGTGGAGGGGGAGGACGTGGAGGGGTTCGCGGCGGCGCTGGGCGCGCTGAGCTCGGCGGCGGCGGCGACGCGCGCGCTGGAGGGCGCGGCGCGACTGGACGCCGCCGAGGAGCTCGTCGCCGCCTTCTGCCGCGCCCTCGGCCTGCACCCGGACGACTGCTGACTGCCGACTGCTGACTGCTGACTGCCGACTGCCGACTGCTGACACACACACCACCACACCACACCGACACTAGTCGAGTGACTATTCTGTACTCAGTTCCGCTTCATTTTGGGACATTGAGATTTTTAAACGTCACTAATGTCTACTCCGTTCGGAAGCGACGACGTTCGTCGAGACGTCTATCACGTTTTTTTGTCGGGGCTGACGGGACCCTGCGTGGTACGATCTCCGGCATGCTCCGGCCGCTATCGGAGTTACACGCTAGCTGTTCCCCGCGATTTCACCCTCGTCCCCGGGATAAAAAATAGCCTATAACCTTCTAGGACAATGTAGCCGACTGCTAGATCCAGAGATTAGCGCGCAGCTTTATCATTATTACAGATAGATACAACACGGAACTCTTAATGTCCCAAAATGTTGCCATGCTATTTAGTAATATAATTGTTATGGAATAAATATGAATATTTTTTTTTTAGTTTGATGGTAGTTTCGTTTGAACCCAGCGAGGATGAGGCGCGTGCCCTGCTTCATATATATGTATGTAGATAGATACATACACTGCGACTCGGTTTACATATACATATATAGACATATATGTATGGGTTTATATATACGTCCGCAAACCGAGGACGTGTCGAATACTGAGTACCCATCACCGCGTCCACGTCCACGGACCGTTACGACGACGTTGTGTTCAACTTCAAACTGATCATATAATTAATTGATAACGAAGATATCCTTAATATTTGAACCAGCGAATCGAACCGGTGAGGAGCCCTGGCCCATGGCGCATGCGAGCGAGTACATCCGCGGGACTGAAACTAGTAGGTACATGATCAAACTTAAATGAAAATAAACACGCCATTTATGTTTAGCATAACTTTATTGTCTAATGTTAACCACAGTGTAATACCTGATAGGTAGTTTCTGATATACAAATGAATACTATGTAGCTGACATGCTACCGGAATGTACACCTTGTATAACGGAGCCGGAGCCGGAGCCGGGCGGGGACTTTACAAACTAGCTCATGTCATAAGGTGATTGTATTGAACTTCATTTTTTTTTTTAATTTTGGCGTCACACTTCGTGTATTTTGCCAGTGTCAAGTTGAGCAATGTAGTTATTTTTATATTCTTCATGTATTAAATTCTCGTCAATCGTCAAGTTTCATAGTTAGTAGTAAAGTTCTAGTCATGTTAAATCTTCAAGTCATAGTCAGTTTAAGTTAGGTTAGGTTTTAGTACAATGGTAGCCGTTCTACTAAAACTTCACGGACTTCTTGAGACAACTTGAAAAGCCACTATACACGTAATAATTTCATTTCACTTCACCGGTGCACTTGTATTGATCTTTATTGGACAAAATACCACCGATAATATTCAATCAAACTCAAAATACACGATTTTATGAAAATAAAACGAAAACGTAACGTCACTTCGCAAGTTCCCGCCAAAAAGTCAATCTTGAACTTCATTATATCGTTCGTTATCTGGTGACATTTTGTACAGAGGATTCCTTACAATTTTATTTAAACAATGTATAAGGCCGAATTATTTCTAAGTCGACCTCTAAGGGAGATAGGAGATGACGAGAAAACCGTTGGGCGGAATGTTAGTTCTATATTAATACACTTATTCATATTTAATTTGTACTTTAACTCTGATCACAATAAAGCATTTCATAATATTATCTACTAAGAGCCCACATTGTGCACCGGATGCGTCAATAGATGACTTGTGTGTGATTAAGTCATTTCAAATAAGCGGTAGCCCCGCGGATGGAACTCAAACCATGGTACATGATGGTACGGTTACTCAAAGGTGTAAAAATAAATTAAGTTCTACTTTTACCACCAAGGAGGGCTAAAACGGCCGCACGAGCAATATTACTAATGCAATTCATTTCTAGAATTTAAAGCAGATTATGGTGTAATTAGTCTAATTTGGAAGTTAATTGACCAAAATGATTTACATTTTCATCAAAAAATATTGAAAAAACATGTGGCTCTGTAAATCCGAGATATGAATTGCATAGCAATATTGCTCGTGCGGCCTTTTTACGGCCGCAGATGCAGTTAAAAAAAAACCATTCTGTATATACCTACCTACTGTATATACCAGTGTTTTACAAACTGTGGTTTTACTCTCGAAAAACTTGCATTTTTTCTTTTAGCCGCTACCCCTTGAGAGAAAAAGGCAAGTGTTTCGAGATCTCAATCTACAATAAATTAACCGGACAAGTGCGATTAAATACCACAGGCTTTTTATAGGTTTTCCTGTAATCTATAGGTAAAAAACTAATTTCTGTATTTTTTTCAAAATTGTTGGTAAATCCTACTATTTTTTAAATAACTTCAGAACATTAATTTATCGTAAAATTATAAAAAAAATTGATATCCTCACAATGAGCCGAAGCCTTTCATTTGATGGGCCAACAATATAATTAGCAAAACTATTTTTTTACTTTCTAATTTACCCCCCAAAAGTGGCTCCCATGTTTGAAATTCATTTATTTACGTTACACGTCTGTTTGGGTCACCGAGCCGACTTACATAATGTGTACCAAATTTCAACTCGATCCAGTACAGTGTTTTGGGACAGACACAAGTGATCCTATAAGGGTTCCTTTTTCTTCCGGAACCCTAAAAAGTACCTAATACTTTCAGAGATCTCGCGGCTTCCTTGCAGAGTAGATATTTGATTTTTTAATTAATATACTCGTAGATCCCAAAAGAAATCATTTCATATCAACATTATATTGTTTGTTTATGGCTTCTAGTAAAGTAGAAGCATACTCAAAAAAATTAAAAACACTGGTATACACACGACCAACCGACGAGTGATACCTACAGACAGAGTATATAAGCATTATATATATAGAAACAAATACCTAGTATTATACAGGTATCTAAACACATTTCCGGTAACACAACAAGACATAGAAACATTTCCACATGTACATATATACGTGCATTATATAAAGCAATAACTGCAAATAGTCATAATATTTAACACAGCCATGTATGAAATTAGGGTTAGATCTATCAAATAAATATTAATATAATATTGAAATGTAAGTATAGCACAGCGCGGCGCGTCGCGAGTGTTGGTCGCCTCGCCTACTAGCCTCTACTAGCGACTACCGCACGACTACCGCACGACTACCGCACGACTACCGCACGGCCGCACCGCACCGCACTCGGTTATCTACTTATAAATTACATCCTAATGTTCTTCAATTTAAATCCTAGCTAGCCGTAAGGCACTTCGATTTTCGTAATTAAAGCATGTATTCATTAGTTTTAAATTGATTCGGAGCGTGCGTCCGTCTTGCGCGGTTAGTAAGTAGGTAAAGTACAGGCGAGCCGTGCATTATTACCAATTCGACCCTAAAGTGAGTAAAATAGCGTATCGTGGGAGAAACCGCGGGCCGGAAGCTTAGCTACGCACGCACGCACTACTAGACTAGCTTAGAAACACTTGAAAGTGACTATGCAGACGAAGCTTATGAAATCTCTAAGGTAAATAGCGTTTGTACAATTGTACCTACAGTATAGTAGTGTAGCGGCGAGTCGCCCCCCCCCCCCCCACCCCAACCCACCTCACAATAGTACGAGCGAGCGATACATGTCTCTCTGCCCTTTATACTTAGTTCATAGAGCGAAAGAGTGTAACTTCATAATTCTCATTTAGTCGGAGAGATTGATAATGAACCTTATTACTTTGCTGTAAGAATAATCTGAATCGTCAAAATAAAACCATACATAAAAAATATGAACTTTAGTGCAAAGTCATAAGTTTCATTTTCGCAACACTACTTGGGAGCATATTTCGTGAAAATCATATTTAGGCCTATTCACATTAAAAAAAAGAAAAGTTGTAGGTTAGTTATCTGATCTGGTTTCTATAGCACGAGCTCTGCTTAGTTGGGGATCAGATAACCGTGCGTGAACGTCCCAGGAGATTATTAATATTATATAGCAATCTCACGGTGATCGATGAAGGTATAAAACATCTCATACTTATCAGAAGGTAAACAAACATTATAAAGAAGGGCTCTACACGCCGCGACACCTACATATAGGTATGTATGTTGCGTAGTTTAAAAACAATTGGCCCGTCTATTGTATGCCTTTAAGGCTGTCGAGCCTACCCACTACCTAGTAAGTAGCATTACATTAACACGACCTCCACATAATATCTCTGCGAAATATACATAACATAGGCAATAAACTTTTATAGATTGATAACGAGCCGATAACACCTTAAATATAACATATTAAAATAATAAATGTATATTAATAATAATCGATAGGTACTATGTCAAATTTCAACAAAAACATTTCAACTTAGTACAAATACAATAGAATATGTTATAACATGAACGGGGTCGGGCCGCGACCTCGCCCTCGCCCTCGCCACTCGTACCTACATCTACACCCCCACAGATCAAGCTACACATTTTTGTTGCAAAATAGCGCCTATTACAACCGCATAAGGTGCCGCAGTGTGTATTTTAGTTAGCTCACATAGCTTAGTTTGCAGTCTGCACACAAGTATGAAAAACTGCGTAAGCTATGCGAGCTAAACTAAACTAACTTACATTAGCTGTTGGTCTGCAACCGGCATTAATGTGGTCTGACAATAAAGCATTATCTGTCTATCTGTCTATCTATCTATCTATCTTGATCTGTGGCCGTGTGTACATGGCGCGCTAAGCATATCTATCACTCTTGACATCATGCTTGGAACATTTCAAAGCCCATGGACACTTTATACCCATAGACATGTCGTATCTAAGGGGTCATCCATATATGTAAGTCACACGTTAAGGGGGAGGGAGGGGATCAACTGTGACAAGGGGTGGGGATTCGTAAGTTTCGTGACGTCACATGTATTTAAAGTATTTTATTACCGAGTATACTTATAAATATTGATATAAGGCGTAGAATGTTTAAATTTAAAATCGCAAAATATGTGACGTCACATTAGGGGCGAGGGGATCCTAATCGTCTGAGCACCTGTGACAAGGATGGCCCCTGATCATCAAACAACAACTTGTAACGTGCCAGCGTGGTGTGATGTGGTGCTCGTGAGCGCCAATCGTTTGTTAGTAAACTAGCTACGCGGTAGTAAACATCTCAAATTGGTCTACTCATAGACCTTATAGTATAATATATCAACAATTTCCTCCAATAATTTGTAATAAAAATAACAATAATTGACCGCTCGCTCGCTCGCTCGTCCGCTCCCTAGCCTCCTAACAAATAAAGATTAGCTCACGTCTTCTAGAAGCTTTAGGCGTGACTGCACTAAGGGCCCACTTCAGTGCAGTGCAGTCAGTGCAGTGCAGTGCAGTGCAGTCAGTGCACTGCACTGCACTGCACTGCACTGACTGCACTGCACTGACTGCACTGCACTGCACTGCACTGCACGCACTCGACGTGATCGGGTACACGGAGACGGA
The DNA here is from genome assembly GCA_963555595.1 of Tethea ocularis. Lineage (NCBI taxonomy): Eukaryota > Metazoa > Arthropoda > Insecta > Lepidoptera > Drepanidae > Tethea > Tethea ocularis. The sequence goes on from OY741958.1 coordinate 14,638,344, forward strand.
GTGCACATATTTAGTTACAAATGGAATCGTGGAAGCCAACACGAGTAAGAGACGGCAGCGGGCGGCATGTGCGTGCGTGTGTAAGGTCAGCTGCGCTGGTGCTGGTGCTGGTGGTGGTGCAGCAGGTCGGGGCGGCGCAGGATGGCGTCGAAGTACTGGTGCACGAGGCGCGCCATGTACTGCGTGCGCGCGGCGTGCGCCGGCCACCACCCCTCCAGGAACCCGATGTGCCCCCCGCGCGCCGTCACCGCCAGCGCCACCCGCCCCTCCTCACCCTCACCCTCCTCACCCTCCACGCCCTCCACCTCGCGCACCGGCATCACTGCGCACACAAACACACACTCACAATACTGAATAACAGAAGTAACAATAAGGGCCTACTTCTGTGAGCTTTCATATGAAGGTTACGCCAGAAACGGTGGCCGGTACCGGGTGCGCTTCCCGCACGACGTGATTCTATTATGAGCGCACCCGCACTCGTACGAACGATATCTTTAGCCCCTCGAGCCGGTGTTTGAAGCTTGCAAAAGTAGGGACCGCCGATAAGTTTTGAAGGAAGCGACCTTTGCGACGTAATTTTGCAGAGGATAGACCCGTCGGTAAAAATAGATTTGCTTTCGATGAAATTCAAAAACCAAAAAGAATACTACTGTGGGTCATTCCTAGCAGATGGATATTAAGCAGTCGCGGGGTTTTCTGTAGATAATAAAATGAAAAGAGTCGAGAGAGAGTTAGGTTAGGTCGGGCGAGAGTCGAGACTGACCGTCGTACGGCTGGAAGGGGTCGTCGGCGGCGCAGAGACAGAGCAGCGGCACCCGCACGCGGTGCAGCTTGTCCCGCAGCGTGGCGGCGCGGTAGTAGGCGTCCACCGAGGGGAAGCCGAAGTGCTCGGTGGTGAAGGCGGCGTCGAACTGGCGCACCGAGCGCACGCGGGCCAGCGCGCGCGCCCACGGCCCGTGGCGCAGCGGCGCGTGCGCGTGCACCGTGGCGCGCAGGTTCCGCGCCATGTGCCACGACAGCAGCGCGTTCCACGGCGCGCGCTCCATGCACTCCGAGCCGCGCTCCACGTCCAGCGGCGACGACACCGCCAGCGCCGCCGCCACGCCCGCGCGCGCGCCCCACGCCGCCAGGTACTGGCCCAGGATCAGCCCGCCCAGCGACACGCCGCACGCCAGCAGCGGCGCGGCCGGGTGGCGCGCGCGCACCGCCGCCACCACCTCGGCCAGGTCGGGGTGCGACACGGCGCAGTAGAGGCGCGGCGAGGTGAGCGGCACGCCGCCCAGCCCGCGGTTGTTGAACACCACGCAGCGCGCCGGCAGCGCGCCCGCCGCCGCCGCCACGCAGCGCACGTAGTCGGCGTGCGACCCGCCCGTCAGCCCGGGCAGCACCAGCACCACGGCGCGGTACTGCACCGTGGTCTCCTCCACCCAGTCCAGCGCCACCTGCCCGCCGTCGGACAGCCGCAGCAGCTCGCGGCGGTAGCGCACGGGCGGCAGCAGGTAGGAGCGCAGCAGCGACCCCACCACGGTCTGCAGGCGCGCCTCCACGCACCACGGCGTGGGCCAGTAGCGCTCGCGCAGCAGCGGCACGCTGTGCTCCAGGAACTGCCGGAACTCGCCCGCCCGGCACACCACTATCGGCTTCTACGATACACCACACGCGACCGACACTTTACCCACCGGCCACCGCACCCACGAGCGCGCGCATCACGAGCCACGTTACACGTAGCTGCGCCGGTCAATAGAGACATTTGAGGAGATAATAGCTCAGCGATGCTGAGGACCGTGAGGATATCGTAACACGGTGGTAGTATGCTTTGTAGTACCCGTCTGGCTGGCTACCACCCTCTAGTTGAAAATCTGTCACAGAGCACCTTTCGGTGTGTTCCGACAGCTGCACTTGAGAGCCAGTTCCTTTCTAAGCTTTGTGTGCTTACCATCATCGGCCACAACACTGACTGGTGAGATTGTGTGTGATATGTCTCGAATTGGCTCGAAACTTCGGAGATTAGTGGGAACAAAATCTAGTTCATTTGAGATGTAATATTCAGAGACGAAAATAGGATAGTAATCAATAATTGCAGATTAAAGTATAGCCCAATAAAGAGTTATATCCTGGCTCAGTAGCAAAATGGAAGGTTGTTCAATCAGAAAACTTATTGAAAATTATACAATACCGACAATCAACACTTATTCATTGTGTTTGTTCTATGGAATTGCATGCTTTTTGAAGAGGATTAAAGCAATGAATTAATTCTTGTCTCATTGAGGTTACATCATTTATATGTTAAACTACTCTCAGACTACGATTAATAGAATACCGAACGCCAACGCTATCAGGCAGACGGCGAAGTGCGACTTGACCATGTTCGTTCTTCAGTAATTGATAAAAATTAGATAATTGGACTTTACCTTGACTACTTCCACGAGATAATAGGTTATGTACAATATTGATAGCGATAGACCCACTAGAAGTTCTTTTTTTACTTCGAATATATACATGAACATACCAAACATGATTTTATAACAAAAATAAACAAAAAAAATTAAAAACTTAAATAATTAATAATCGTCCGACCAAAATACGGTCACTCGATTTTTGCCTTGACGGATGACTACAGTGTTGCCATGCCATGTCAAATGCCAATAAAATAAAAGACGAAATACAGTTGTAAAAAGTTGCTAGAATATTCAAAAGTTTGTTGACTTGCTCACATTTGCTGTGTCTCCCACAACAGCTTGGAAGCTTCCATTAATAATTGTAGTATCGGTGCAATACAGTCCCGTCTAGAGGTTTGCACCGGAGCGGGATTTTGACAACCGATTGAATTCACCGGATTATTGAGCAATCTCCGGTGATTCACCGGTGATCACCGGAGAATAAAACATATTTAAATCTTTTATTTCTTTGGTCAGGCTTTATTTGGAGTTTAAAATAATACGATTTTTTATTCATTTAACATTTAAATAACAATATAAAATTAAATTATTAAGGGTATACCTTCATATTAGTAACATTTTCATGAAATAGTCGTATATGTCAGTAATATACCTTGGAGGAATATGTTGATGATATATTTTGTTATTAATCAGTAAATATACTATCATTCTTCTCGCAAATAACATGTTGATAACTTACGACCTATGACTGAGCTGCAATTAGCAAAGAACTTGATAAAATTTGAATTTCGCGCTCCAACCGAACGTTCCCCCTTAAAATGAAACATTTACAAAGATGATAAAACTGATTTTGGTTGAGGAAACATAACATGTTGATAGCATCATGGCGCAACATGTTCCTTCTGTCATTTAATGACCTGTTGTTAAAAAAAATCTTTCTGATTGTACAGAAGTTGCAGGGACAGCTAAATTTTTAAAGGCAATTTGGTCCAATGGTTTTAAATGACCATTGAAATGCCAGAATTCAACCACATTGACCCAGTTATGACTATTTTCTGTGTATTTTTTGAAACGATTAGTTGCAAAAATATAATAAAACAATAAATAATAAATTGACCAATACGTTTTATATTACCTTTAATTTCACCGGAGATTAATCAATTAGTCTCCGGTAGTTTTAATCGATTTCTTTTACCACCGGTAAATCACCGGTGATTCTCCGGTACTCACTGCTCCGGTGCAAACCTCTAGTCCCGTCTTTGGATTCTACATTATCGTTTTTTTATAACTCTTCGCCTAAAACGTAGTATTAAATTCTCTTTGTCTTCGCCTGCGCGGTGGTCTTCTCTGAGCCATTTCTAACGAAGTTATCGAAGTATCGTCACTAGACATTGTTATTTTAATATAAATATATCGCATGAAACTATTATTAGGTACATACTACGATTAATCGTGAGTAAAGTTTAAGCAGTGGAATTCTGTTACTTATCTATTTGACACTTAAATTTGACATTTTTTTTTTTTTTTTTTTTTTTTTTCCTTATCCCAGGGTACACATTAGGTGTAGTTCCCTATTGTTATTACAATCTAGCCTTAATATTAGGCTAATAAGTAATTTATTTTTAACTTAAACTTCTTAATTCACTATTACTAAGAATGTGTCCATTAACACTTTTCTTATTGTCTCTATTAAGGGGAAGACACTTTGTTCTTGTGTTCTTTATAAGTAGCACTTTAATTATGTTACACTATTATAACGAAAACTACACTAACTCAAATGGTTTAGTTCTTTTGAGTCGTCTCACTATATTTGTGTGATCAAGGAGCTGGATTGCCTCAACGTTCACGTGATGATGAAGTCGGTTTTGATGAGCTTCTGCATATTTTTTTATAACTTTGTCAACCATCTCTACTTTAAGGTCCCGATGGAGGTCGACGTTTCTAATGTACCAAGGAGCATTAACTATTTCCCTCAGCACCTTATTCTGGAGGCGTTGAATTGTCAGAATATTGCTTGGTTTGGCGCAGCCCCATAGCTGAATGCCATAAGTCCATATTGGCACAAGGACTTGTTTATATAGTAGTAGTTTGTTGTGTATTGAAAGTTTAGAGTGTTTTCCAAGCAGCCAATACATTCTTTTATACCGTAGTTCTAATTCATCCTTTTTTTTCTTGACGTGAGCTTTCCAGCGTAGCTTTACATCAAGCGTCATGCCGAGATATTTAGCTGTATTCTCATATGGGATTGGTTTGTCATTAATATAGACTGGAGAATACTGGGGTTTCTTATTGCTGAAGTCTATGTGAATAGATTTGGATTCATTAAGTTTAATTCTCCATTTTTTTGTCCAGTTGTAGACTTGATTGACAGCTATTTGGACATTCTCAGTTGCCTCTTTGTGGGTATTTCCTGTAGCCATTATAGCTGTATCATCAGCAAAGGTCGCAATGGTGTTATTTTCGAGTTCAGGAATATCATAGGTGTATAATAAGTACAGGACCGGACCTAAAACACTACCTTGTGGTACACCAGCCTTTATTTCTTTCAGTTCAGAGTAGGCATCTTCTTGCCTTATTCTAAATACTCTATCTGAAATATACGATTCTAGGATATCAGCGAACTGTTTTGGTAGGTTTTTTCTCAGTTTATAGATGAGACCTTCATGCCATACCTTGTCAAATGCTTGTGCAACATCTAAAAATATAGTAGAGCACACTTTTTTATCTTCAAGAGTATGTTCGATGATGTTTATAATTCTGTGCACTTGATCTAATGTCGAGTGCTTTTCTCGAAACCCAAATTGGTGATCTGGTATGAGTGTCTTACTTTCTATAATAGTTTTCATTCTCTTTAGCAACAGCTTTTCAAATAATTTTGACATGATGGGCAGCAGGGAGATCGGTCTGTAGGATGTAGCTTCATGGGATGGTTTTCCAGGCTTTGCTATCATTATCACTTCAGCCACTTTCCATAGGTCTGGTACATATTTTAATCTAAATGAGGCATTAATAAGAGTTGTTAGTCTAACAATGGCTTTTTTCGGGAGATTTCGAAGTATTTCTCCTGATATTAGATCATAACCAGGAGATTTTCGTGGGCTAATATGTTGCTTAATTTCTTGTACAACTTCTCTTGGTGTAACTAGTTTTATATCTACATTATCACGCGACATCATATTTTCATCCAGAGAAAGAGCTTCATATGTTTCACCCTCGTTTGGTTGAAATATGGCTTCGAGATGTTCTGCAAACCTTTTAGCTTTTTGTTCGTTATTCACTGCCCATTTACCATTTCCATCTTTGATTGGTGGGATTTGGGTTATTGACTTTTTAAGATTTTTAGTAACCTTCCAAAGGGAATAATCAGTGATGCGATCACTAGTTAGATTCTGTAGAAATTTATCAGTCGTTTCATTATTAAAATCTTGTATTTGCCTATTTACTTTTTTGGTTAAGTTATTAAGCTTTCTTTTGTCCTCAGGGCATCTAGATCGGTGCCAGATTTTCCTTTGTCTTCTCTTTTCAGCGATTAGATCTATGATTCTACTAGGATACGTATTTCCTTTGGTTTTCTTATCCCTAAGTGGAGTATTTTTCCAAGCTGCTTGTTGAATGTGCTCAATAAAGCTTTGGACTTCAATGTTTAAATGTTCAGGTGTCTTAAGTGGAATCTTTAGATCTATAAGCTTATCTAGGTCTATCTTAAAGCTTTCCCAGTCTGTAAATTTATTGACTAACGTCAAAGCTCTTTTTTTATAGAGGATGTTTTCGCTTAATTCTAAATATATTGCGGAGTGATCTGAGTTCATATCATAGCTATGTTTTGTTCTTATATACTTAGATGATAAATTTTTAATGATAAAAAAAATCTATGATGTCTGGAATTTTATGGGGATCTGTAGGCCAGTATGTAGGCATTCCAGTAGACGTCACGTCACATTTCATGTCTTTTATGGCGCTTAATAATTCTTTGCCTTTAGTTGTAGTTAGTCTGGAGCCCCAATACGTATTTTTAGCATTGAAGTCACCTCCTAGAACAAATCTATTTCCAAGGCTCTTTAGAAAAGTCATATACTGTTCTTTTCTGATCATATATCGAGGTGGACAATAAATGGCTGATACTGTTAAAGAGTATCTCTTGGTTTTGATGGATATCGCCACTGACTGTATCTCTTTCTCTTCGAATTTTATTTCTTCGTAGTGATGTATGTTTTGTTTTACAATGACAGCACTACCGCCTCTTGCAGTATTATCAGGATGTAATGCATGATATACTTTGTAGCCTTTAAACTTAATGTGACATTGCTTTGTGAAGTGTGTTTCAGATATTAGACACACATCAACATTTTCTATGTCTAGGATTACTTGTAGTTCGTTTTTATGCTTTTGTAAACCATTTGAGTTCCATGTCATAATTTTGAGTGTGGTATTCATTTTTTAGGCTTAGACATAGCTGTTTTGGTGCTATTTTCAATTTTTTTCAATCTGTCATCAAATGTTAACATCAGTTTTAGAATTTCGTCCAATTTATTGTCACTGCTAACATTTGCTGGAGGGCCTTGAGGTGCTTTGGTACCTCTTGCGGCTACTTGGGAGAAAGATATATCTTTACTTGTATAGTTATACACTTTTCTTTGAATAGGCTTACCTTGTACTGGATCACCTTGTTTTCCACTAGTTACCTTTTGTTGGCGGGTCAATGGTGATTTTTTTGTGTTCTTGTTTCGTAGAAGTTGTATTTCTTTAGCTACGGCACATCCCCTGTAGTTAGCTGGATGTGGAGCTCCACAGTGAACGCATTTTGGCTTCTCTTCGCTAGTTTTAAATTTGACATGAGAGTGGTTTGAGCGCTGTCAAATGCATTCAGAAACGCAAATCTAGTGTTGAGTACAACTTAAGATTTCAAAATCTCAAATATAAGTAAACTCAGGGATAAATGCTTAAACTTTACTCAATCATAATTCAGAAATGAAAAATTGTTTAAGTTATACTTAAGCAGAGTTTGAGACGCTATCAACTTTGAATTCTCAATTCAGAAACCGGCTGTCGCCGCTGTCGCCGTGTAGTGTATATAATGTATTCTATGTAGTATAGATTACCAGTTAACAATTACTATGGAGATCTTTTAAGAAACTTATTCTCTTGTGACTCAACCTTAGTGTCCGAAATAAATTAATCTGCTTCGCAACTGAACACCACGACAGGACGAAATACAAATGGAACACTACCTGAGTGCTCCTCTATCCCTGATCCTCTTCTCTGTATGTTGTAGTAACTTGTATCTAGTCTCTCTCTATCTGAGTTGCCTTATCTCTGCTCCTTCCTGTAATATTAAGTACTCATTAGCCTTATGCCACTAAGTAGGTATTCTAGACACTCATCATATTTTATATGAACTTATATATTCAGCAAGATATTAAACTATTGATTATACTCATTACTTTGTGACTTTGATAACGTACTAGTTTCTGTCTAATGACGCTATTATGTAGATACTTGTAAAGTTCTCAGGGAACTATTTATATGACAGCAAAGTCCTAAGTGTAAAGACCCTGTCCATAGCCGAAGCCTTATTCCTGACGACAAAGTCATAAGTACAAAGACCCTGTCCAGTCGAGACAGCGAGATCTAAGCACAGAGACCTTGTCCATAGCCGAAGCCTTATTCCTGACGACAAAGTCATAAGTACAAAGACCCTGTCCAGTCGAGACAGCGAGATCTAAGCACAGAGACCTTGTCCATAGCCGAAGCCTTATTCCTGACGACAAAGTCATAAGTACAAAGACCCTGTCCAGTCGAGACAGCGAAATCTAAGCACAGAGACCTTGTCCATAGCCGAAGCCTAATTCCTGACGACAAAGTCCTAAGTACAAAGACCCTGTCCAGTCGAGACAGTGAAATCTAAGCACAGAGACCTTGTCCATAGCCGAAGCCTAATTCCTGACGACAAAGTCCTAAGTACAAAGACCCTGTCCAGTCGAGACAGTGAAATCTAAGCACAGAGACCTTGTCCAAATTATAGACCCGGCCCGCTACGTCAGCGCAGGCCAGGGCCTAGTTGGTACCAACAAATCTAAGATAATATGTGATCATTCTAGTTACTGAATTAGACTACAAGTCTACAAGATTGATTAGCTACAATCTACAATACATTGTCTAGAATACTTATCCTTGAATACTTAGCTTTGAATACTTATCAGTCCTAGAACCTCGCTCGCTGTGGCAACAGCCACGTAGCTGACTGCAGGAAGGACTGCACATTATTTCTTGCTAGTTCAGGTTTAGTTAAGATTAAAGTGCATAGCAAATTCAGAAGTAAACTTTTCTTTGTGACAGATAAAATGGCGCCAAGCGTCCTTTCAGTGTTGCTAGTTATAATTAATATATTTACATTTATGGAATCTCGCGACTGTCCGTCGCGACACTCCCGACGACGACAAAGTTACAGTCGATCCATCAAATCACGCGTCCACTCTTTAATCTGCTCTCGGGCTCTCATGGACGCGTCTCTTACTTTCCTCTTTTCAGGACTTAAAACTTCCTTTCTATTTCTGGTGCTCTCAGGTGTCATTTCAACTTGCAACGATTCTGCTAGAGGATCTTCGAGGAGTTCTATATGTTCTACAGCTTCTGTGTATGCTCAGGTATTATTATCTCAGAAGCATTTCCAGGTTCTGCCATAACCACGGAATGATCGTTCTTCGCAGAGACTTCCATAGGTAGTGAGCGATTAGATTCATTAGAAGAGTCATCAATAGGTAAGTCCATTAATATTTGATTATTATCACTTTTAGCATTAACTTCAGGTACGTCATCTATTTCTAACGGGTAAAGATGACTTATGGAACGAGTAAACTCGGTACCGTTGACATTGACTCTCGCCACTCTACACTGACCGTCAGCTCCTTTAAGTACGGATGTAATTTTACCAACCTTCCAGGTCTCTCGGTTCTTATTATCACTCTTAATCTGAACAATATCTCCAACTTTAGGTTCTTCTAACTTCACTATTCTTGGCTCTTTATGTGAGTGTCGATATCTTTCTCTTAAACTTGGTAAGTACTGGTCTACAAACATGTTTTTGAAGTCTTTCAATATTCTTTGGCCACGTTTCCATCCATCTATAAGAATTTGTTTAGTAGTTGTACCATCTGTACATATCTCTTTATCTATTGGTTCTATGACCAAACATTTACCTAGAGTTAAGAAGTCTGAAGGTGTCAGAACATCTTCCAGGTCAGAATTGACGCTTGTCAATGGTCTCGTATTCAGAACAGCTTCGATTTCCTTCATGACAGTATTAAGTTGATTATCATTCAACATTTGTTTGGTAAGAGTTCTTTTCATACAATGTTTCACTAATGCTACTAAACGTTCATAAAAACCCCCGTGCCATGGGGCCAACTGGGGTATGAACCTCCACTTGATCTTGTTATTAATGCAATAGTTATTAGACATGACTTCAGCAGTTAGCTTGAATTGTGTCGCATTATCTGAAACGATGGTATCTGGTACACCTCTCAAGGCGATAAATCTCCTCATTGCGAGGAGACACTCTTCTGCTGATAAATCTTTGACTATCTCTAAAAGTATAGCACGAACTGCTAAACAAGTATATAGACATATCCATCTTTTCTCTTTCTTATTGTCATTGTTTACATATACTGGTCCTAGGTAATCAATACCTGTGTAGGTGAAAGGTGAACTGTAGTTCACTCTCTCCTGTGGTAGTGCAGGTGTAGACGGTAATTTGAAAGGTCCACCACCATGTTTAATACAATTTGTACATTTCCTTAATACCTTTTGCACCTGACTTCTTCCATGAGGAATCCAGTATGTTTGTCGTATTAAGCTTAAAGTGTGGTTAACACCCACATGATAATTCTTCATGTGTTGTTCGAATCAACCTTTCAGTGAATTCACAATCCTTTGGAATTAACATTGGGTATCTTTTATCAAAAGACCAATTGGCATTTCTCAGTCTGCCCTTGCATCGCAGTATGTCATCAATGTCTTTAAATAACCCAAGGTTACGACTAATGCTAGTTTCTTTACCTTTCACTTCTTCTGGAAAGTATTGTTCTTGTATCCTTTTAATTTCTTGTATATTTATAGTATCAACCCGGATGTCATCTTCTTTATTATAACTATCATTTTCATTCTCTTTCTCAACTACTGTTGAAATCTGCTTTCTTACAGGTGGTATATCTGGCTCGATCGTAAGACCCTCCCCAATCAGAAAAGAATGTTGGCTCCTACGACTTGACGGCCAAGTCTTGGAATCGTCTGACAAGAAACTTGGTCCAGACAGCCATTTCTCTCTTTTCTTCGTTTGCGTGGTAGGTCTCGTAGCTATATCAGCTGGATTTAACTCCGTTGGAACATATCTTATGTTCAGTGACACGTAGACTACGGCTGCATATGCCTTGGTGGAGGCATCTGTGAAGCAGTGTAATTGAATATCCTTGATGTCGTTATTTTGGAAGTAATATCGTGGTACGATAATCTCTCTAATATCTTCGAGATTCTTGGCAATTTCTAACCATTCGTTCTTTAAGTCAGTAGGTAATGGTGTGTCCCATTTAAACTTTCCTATCCACAGTTTTTGCAGAAAGACTTTAGCTACCAATAATTCAGGTACAGCATATCCACACGGATCGTAGATTGAAGCGATGATTTTCAACGTTTCCCTTTTGGTATTCGCATCTCCAAATGTCTTAAATTTCAACTGTAACGTGTCTTTTTCTAAACACCAATTAAGTCCAAGAACTTTTACATTATCTTCTTTATGTTGATCTATTTCTGGAATCGTTTCCATGAATTGTTTAGAATTCGAACTCCATTCTCTTAAGTTCATAGAAATGTCTTCGAACACCCTTTTAGAAGTTTTATACAACATAGTTGCTTCTTTTATGGATTCCGTTCCAGTCACAAGATTGTCTACGTAGATGTCGTTCACCATTTGTTTCAAAATCTCTACATTTGAGTTGGACAGATGATGCTTTAGAGTAGCATTGAGCAGAAATGGACTACATATAATTCCAAACGGAACTCTGCAAAATCTTAGATGTATAAGATTGTCGTATGTGGCTGGTTTAGTAATATCCTTTAGCCATAGAAACCGTGTTACATCCTTGTCCTTTTCGTGTAATGCTATTTGTAAGAATGCCTTCTCGACATCAGCTGTTATTCCAATTCGACGTGATCTAAATCTTATTAACATTCCAGTTAAGTCTTCCAACATCAGTGGACCGCAGTGTAAGCATTCATTTAGACTTTTATTGTGTTTGGTCTTTGCAGAAGCATCATAAACAATTCTTATTGGTTTTCCAGGATTGCTGACGCCATGATGCGGTAGGTAATGGATCGGATTATCTAACTCTTCAATCCTCTCACTGTCAGGTATTACTTCTATAATTCCCTTCTCTACTTGTTCCTTCAATGTTTCTTCATAAGCAAGCAACGTTTGTGTCTCTAGACGTTTGAGTAAGTTAATTAGTCTTCCAAAAGATAGACCAAAATTAGATGGTAGGTTTGGTGGATATTCTATCCACGGCCAGCTAACAGTATATCTGTTATCGATTATTTCAATAGTATTATTAAACTGCTTAACAGCTTCTTCATCTCTAGCCGCTCCTGGTGAATCGCATATACCGATACACTCCAATTCCCATAGACCTTTCAAGTTACCATTATCTAATGGGAGATCCGGTTTTGTCAATTTACTTTCTACAGCTTGAAAATAAGTAATTACTGATAAGTCATCACCAGTCTTCGTGTTCGTCTTTCCAGTTAGTATCCATCCAAGTTTTGATTCTATCAAGAATAAGTTGTCATCCAATTTTATCTTTCCACTTAAGATCAGTGTGAAATAGTAATCGTTGCCAATTAAAATGTCTATTTTCGGTGACAAAGATCCATCATCAGCCAAGACTGTATCATCTTTCAACTTGTCAAATCTCAAATCCGGGTATGGAACTCCTTCAGATATATGTGGTACTACATTGGCGAACAATGTTATCACATTGTTAGTTTGAGTCTGTAGCTGTAATTTGACAACTGCGCTTTCCACCGCACGTGGTACTTTCGACCCGAAAGTAAATATTGAGACACTATCTGTATCTTCAACATGAAGGTTAAGTTTCTTTGCTACAGCTTGGGTAACGTAACTTCGTTGGCTGCCGGTGTCCAACAGTGCTCGACAGTTCACATACATTTTGTCTTCGTTCTCATTCCTTGCCTTTACTACAGCCGTTTGTAGTACTGTTGAGCCGCCAGTTACATGAAGTATATTAGTGCTAGTAGACACTCCCTTATTGGAGAAATATTGGGGACACAATGCCCTATTGTGTTTTTCAGTTGATTTGCAATATACACAGAGCTTGTTCTTTCTGCATTGATTCACGCTATGTCCTATGTAGAGACAGTTGTAGCACCGACCTCTTAATTTTTCTTTTCTATCATTTAGTGTCTTTACTTTCTGACATTTATCATTGTAATGATTTCCTTGACAGAAAATGCATTGCCATTTTGCTTTCTTTCTTTCTGGAACTTCCTTCTTAAATTCCTTTTCTTCTAATTGTCTTTGCTGTTTCATATTATTCTCTCTATAATTCTGAGTAGTCATATCCGGCTTGTCTTTGTAGAACTGTCCAAACTTCTTAGCATTATTTTTCCCATTATTAGTTTTATATTCTCTCTTATTAGTTACATCCCTTTGATTACTTTGCATGACTTCTTTTAGTTTATTTTCTCTTTTATATTTATTATTCTTGTTGAACACATTTACATGTACTGTCTGAGTAGTATACTCTTCTACTGTATTCTCTTGAGTGATCCTACTGGCATCCTCTCTAGCTGATATGATGATTTATAAATGTTTTCTCATTTCTTCTATGGTCTCTAGGCTGAGCTTCATCTTCATCTCATATATAATATCTTCTGGAAACTTTTCCATAATGAGAAATCTCAGATGATTGTGGTTTATGTCCTCTCCTAAAGATTTAAGTACTCTAAGATGCTTCTCTACTTTGTTTAATACGTTTCTTGCCTCAATTGTAGTATTACCCTTTCTTATTTTATATAAAGCAGCATAGTGAGCATCAATGATGTGGTTGGATTTGCCATATCTGTTATGTAATGTGGCAATAGCTATCTTATAATTATTGTTTGTAGTCTCCAAACCTTCGATCGTTCTTTTAGCGTCTCCCTTGAGAGAGGATTTTAAATATAGATGTTTATCAACATCTGATAAATTCCTGCTTCCAATATTCGAGTTAAATTGATCCCAAAATTGGTACCACTCGAGGATATCACCTCCGAATTCAGGTAGATTTAATTTGGGTAGCTTGCAGGATAAAGTATAATTCTTCAATGTTTGTGAGCTATCGCCGCTATCGGTTTTAGTTCCTTGTAATTTAATAGTTAATTCGGCCAGTACCTCTTCAGCCTTCAATTGGCTTTCACTAAATGACGACACATCATCCGCCGACGGGTCAGTACTCATGCGAAAATAATTATGAAGTTCAGAGTTGAACCGACATATGGACATTTCCAATTTTTTAACTACAACCCCTGCCTCTTCTACATTGTCAAGTCGATCAATGAACCTGAGAGCCTTAATAGTTAATTCATCTAACTTTGATATGATAAGTTGCAATCTTTGCAACATTACTACTTCCATGTTGATTCTGGAAATTGCAAGGTAAAATACTTTTTTAACCTTCAAACTTGGTTTCATTTATTATTTACTCAAAACAGCTTTAAGTTTTATATAATTGTCGGAAATTTATAAATAAATAATAAGTAATAAGTTTTTCGACGCATATGAATCATCATGAATACGCAAATTAATAAATGTACGCAAGACATTTAATACGCAAATTGATATAATATCACCACTACGCTTTACATGATATAGATACGCCAGTATACGCCAAACAAGTACTTACTGAAATAATATGTAAAATTATATCTTTACAAACAACTAGGTTGTATACCTACGCTTAAAGCCATTGCGCTATTACGCTAAACTTGCTTAGGTACTTACAAAATTTGTTAATTTTGTCAGAATAAACAATAAATTTTTAGTAAAACAATTTCTACGCATTTATCGCATACGCATGTGCATCGCCTTCGTTCCATATCTGTAGCAATTCAATTTATATTAAAATAATATATTAATTATTTTAAGTCTCTTGACTTAAATTTTATTCTATAATTCTCATTTAATGTCAGATATATCAATGTTTATTATCTCTGCAGCACTCTTTATTTATTTAATTTGCACTTGCTTCCATATACCTATAAGTTGGAAGAACTAAGCTCAGTGTAACAGTTTCATAATATAATAATATTACTTTAATATAATTCTATTGGTCAATAAATATGATCAATATTCTCTTTGAACAGTACAAGTGTTAACACACAATGTAAACATTTTATGTTGTGTTCTGCTTTCATCTTAATGTATAAATAAATAAAATAGCCTTTTATTATTCATCTTACATAACTCTAAACATATTTGCTTTACAGCCCACCTTTATCCGCTGTATAATTTATCAACATGATAACTGTCATTATTATTATTTGTAGTGAGGTAAGTACACCATGACTGATACAGACTGAAGGATAAGTCTGACAACCAGACTGGTTTAAGTCTTCTAACCAAACTTGGAAACAACTCACAGTGAAACCGCTTTACCACTATGTATGTCCTGTATGGGAATCGAACCCTGGACTTCCAATTAGAAAGATAATGCTCTATTCTTGTCTAGGAATCGAACCCAAGACATCCTAGTAGAATTGAAGCCTTCACTATTATAGTTTATCATGAATATGACAGATTAGGTACTAAAGTTGTCATAAGTTTATTTCTGTTTGTTAAAACTTTGATTATGTTTACATACCTCTCTTTCCTATAGAAACAGACAAGATAGTTGTGAGGTAAATGCCTTCTCAAAGTCCTTGAAAGGCACTCTTATTTATTTGTATTATTCTGGAAACCATCGAAACAATTATAATCATAGGCCCTTACTTCTTACAGGTAACTACCTATCATAGTGTGTACTGTGTATTCTTTACTATACTTTAGATATTGACATTATTTATTGATAGATCTGATACCAAAACATATGTTTAAATTACTTGGGGAAAACATACATACAATACAACAAGTAGCCTGTATTGATACTGTAAATACCAACATACTTAGGCCTATCAAAACAATATCGCATCGTTTTTGAATGAAATTGCATGATAAGACATAGATACCCTTTGCAAGTTTTCAAATCGCTGATATATTCGATTTGAAAACTATTTGCTGTAGGAAAGCATGATACCTACATACTTTTATTCAATCAGTCTATCTGTTTGCGATGTTTAGATTTTATCAACGAAACTGAGGAATTAAATGCTAGAAAATTCCAATAGGTAGGTACCTAACAAAGCGAATTGTTTTCGGAAAACTTACCAATTTGTTCTCAGTGAAGTAATTATTGTGTAATTTTTGCCAGTATAAACTTTCCAATATTCTTGTGAACTTGCAGAACACTTTACTTACTTATTTATTACTTTACTTTGCAAACTTTCAAAATCTGTGAAGTACCGGTACAACTTTGTTTGGCAACAAAATGACGCGTTCTTTTTTCTATTCTTGGAATTCAGTGCGTACCTACGTACATACATGTCAATGTGCGTGTGCAAAAATCTCGGAATCCCGATTGAATGTGTGAAGTCAAAACAACAATCATTTGTTAATTTTAAAGTGTTATCATTTATTAGAAAGTTTTTATGTTATATTTTATCACACTATTAATTTTCTATATTTGTAAATATATTTATTTGTTTGATTATGCTTTAGCTTAGAAAATACTAAAGAATATTCTTATCGTCGATTCTATACTTCGATTTGACACTTCCGTTTTAACGGGAAACGAATTCTTACGACGAAATAAATTCGTCTTTTATTATAATAGACACGTCATATAAATATGAAACAGAACACAACAGATTGATTAAAATATACTACCAAGCAATATATTTATTCACACAATTAATTTACTCAAAAATTAATTGTCGTCTACGCTACTTAAATCGCAAGAAGTGCACACTAACGCCATCTATTGAGCAGACGCCGTAATAATTAATAGGCAGAGAAAATGCAACTCCAAATTATTATTCCTACTTTTTTACAGGATCAGGGACTTTGGATTCACTAGGAAGAATGATCCCAGCATCTCCACCATGTCGCCGCTGTCGCCGTGTAGTGTATATAATGTATTCTATGTAGTATAGATTACCAGTTAACAATTACTATGGAGATCTTTTAAGAAACTTATTCTCTTGTGACTCAACCTTAGTGTCCGAAATAAATTAATCTGCTTCGCAACTGAACACCACGACAGGACGAAATACAAATGGAACACTACCTGAGTGCTCCTCTATCCCTGATCCTCTTCTCTGTATGTTGTAGTTACTTGTATCTAGTCTCTCTCTATCTGAGTTGCCTTATCTCTGCTCCTTCCTGTAATATTAAGTACTCATTAGCCTTATGCCACTAAGTAGGTATTCTAGACACTCATCATATTTTATATGAACTTATATATTCAGCAAGATATTAAACTATTGATTATACTCATTACTTTGTGACTTTGATAACGTACTAGTTTCTGTCTAATGACGCTATTATGTAGATACTTGTAAAGTTCTCAGGGAACTATTTATATGACAGCAAAGTCCTAAGTGTAAAGACCCTGTCCATAGCCGAAGCCTTATTCCTGACGACAAAGTCATAAGTACAAAGACCCTGTCCAGTCGAGACAGCGAGATCTAAGCACAGAGACCTTGTCCATAGCCGAAGCCTTATTCCTGACGACAAAGTCATAAGTACAAAGACCCTGTCCAGTCGAGACAGCGAGATCTAAGCACAGAGACCTTGTCCATAGCCGAAGCCTTATTCCTGACGACAAAGTCATAAGTACAAAGACCCTGTCCAGTCGAGACAGCGAAATCTAAGCACAGAGACCTTGTCCATAGCCGAAGCCTAATTCCTGACGACAAAGTCCTAAGTACAAAGACCCTGTCCAGTCGAGACAGTGAAATCTAAGCACAGAGACCTTGTCCATAGCCGAAGCCTAATTCCTGACGACAAAGTCCTAAGTACAAAGACCCTGTCCAGTCGAGACAGTGAAATCTAAGCACAGAGACCTTGTCCAAATTATAGACCCGGCCCGCTACGTCAGCGCAGGCCAGGGCCTAGTTGGTACCAACAAATCTAAGATAATATGTGATCATTCTAGTTACTGAATTAGACTACAAGTCTACAAGATTGATTAGCTACAATCTACAATACATTGTCTAGAATACTTATCCTTGAATACTTAGCTTTGAATACTTATCAGTCCTAGAACCTCGCTCGCTGTGGCAACAGCCACGTAGCTGACTGCAGGAAGGACTGCACATTATTTCTTGCTAGTTCAGGTTTAGTAAGATTAAAGTGCATAGCAAATTCAGAAGTAAACTTTTCTTTGTGACAGATAAAATGGCGCCAAGCGTCCTTTCAGTGTTGCTAGTTATAATTAATATATTTACATTTATGGAATCTCGCGACTGTCCGTCGCGACACCGGCTGTAGTCTCCCTCATTCTAGTGCCGCAGTGGAAAGAATATTTTCCGCAGTAAATTTAATTAAAACAAAAACAAGAAACCATTTAGGCACTCAAACGATTGAGGGACTTCTTTTAACGAAATAACTTCTTAGTGATGAACCCTGTTATAAACTCCAAGTTCATAAAAAAATGTTTGTTAAAATGAATAAAAATATGTACAAAAAATAATAAATATTGTTTTCTTGAACAGATTTTGTACAGATTTTATTAGTTTTACAGATTTTAGCGTTTTGTGTTCATACAGATTTTGTACAGATTTTTCGACCGTTCTATCCAGATTTCTCGATCTGGCGTGTGGCAACACTGGAGTTCAGACTTCTTGTAGTTTGTGTGCGTGCAGTGTGTCTGTGATGTGATCACATATTTTTAGTTGTACAATATTTTTTGTTTGATTGAGATCTTTATTTTTATAGTAATCAATAAGAATTATATTATGTTTAAGATGAACTTGTAACTCGTCATAATAGTCGCTCGTATAAAACAATTTATTTCTATTTATAATTTGTAAGTTGTTGCTGTGAATCTGAAAATGAAGGGTACGAAATTGATACTTTGCGCCAATCGCTGTGTTTCAAGTAAAACACAGTTGCTGCCGCCACCGCTGGCCAGGTAAGTGGAAGCCTCCCTCAGTCCAGTGCTGCTGAGATACTTTAGACGAACGCTCACCTTGGACTTAGTACCTACCATCATCGCCGTGAGAGAGAGATTGGTATGCCCTACATTTATGATTGTGGTACAAAGTCCATTCTCTAAAAAGATTTTGTTTTGTTCTAATGGTCCATCAGTTAATTATAAACACAAGGGGCTCATTGTTTTAATAAGTGTTATTCCTTATCTTTATTTATTTATCAGAATGTCATAAACACTTATAATTTGTTTACAACAAAAAATCATGCATTGAATAGGTTTTAAATAATTAAAAGCATGTGTAGGCATACCTATGGTGGGGCAAAAGGGGCAGCTGCCCCACAAGGGACTTATCATGCTTAAATAAATAAAAGCAGAAATTCCTAGTGGTGTTTCACCTTTTGCCTACAAGACCTACTTATAGGGTTTTTGTATAGTGGTTGTATAGAGTAAAATAAGTGTAGGGGACCTGGCTTATGTTTCTGATTTGGCCCTGGGCCAAAAGCTGGGTACACCTTGATTAGAAATATGTAGCTCACTTCAATCTGCTGGATTTTTGTGGTATGGTATGGTACACTCAGTGGTTCTTCTAGTAGGTATGTAGGGTCCACACAGGACAATCAAATATTACTTATTATGTGGTCAATGGTAGTAAGCACACAAATCCTAGAAGGGACCTGGCTCTACCCTACCACCATGCTATAGTTTCCTCATGACATTTTCCTTCACCGAAAGCACAAGCTCATCATGGGATTTGAACCTGTGGCCTTCGTCGCTGCGTTCAACGTCACTACAACTGAGCTACCTGCATGCTTAGAGCACTTTCCTGAAAATTCTTACTCCTACCCTACTCCACTGCACACCAATGCGGGCATGTTTGGCAGTGTATAATATGATTTCATAATAATAATATTCATGACAAAAAGATTTTAGGACACTTTTTTCCAGTTTTTATCTTCTCTCTTTTTCTAGTTATACACAGTAAATCTGTAGAACCGGCATCTCTGTACCTTGAAAATATTTATAAAACACTGTTTGGGGGTGATGTTTCATCAAAATCAATGATGGGTAGAAAAGATATCCCAATTTAATGCTTCTTGGCAAAGCTTCTGTCTCGCTCGGGGAGATGATAAAAATGGAGTTTTGATCAAAAGATTTGAAAAAAAATTACTCTAATAATATTAACAAGTAAACAAGTAGAGGTAGATATAGGTTTATTTCATCATCATCATATCAGCCGAAAGACGTCCACTGCTGGACAAAGGCCTCCCCCAAGGATCTCCACGATGGCCGGTCTTGCGCTAGCCGCATCCAGCGGTTTCCCGCGACCCTAACAAGATCGTCGGTCCACCTTGTGGGGGGCCTGCCCACGCTGCGTCTTCCGGTTCGTGGTCGCCACTGGAGAACCTTTCTGCCCCAGCGGCCGTCGGTTCTACGAGCGATGTGCCCTGCCCACTGCCACTTAAGTTTGGCAATTCTTCGGACTATGTCGGTAACTTTGGTTCGCCTGCGGATCTCATCATTTCTGATCCGATCTCGCAGGGAAACTCCGAGCATAGCCCTCTCCATTGCTCTTTGGGTGACCTTGAGCTTTCTTATAAGGCCCATCGTAAGCGACCACGTCTCTGCTCCGTAAGTCATCACTGGCAACACACATTAGTCGAAGACTTTCGACTTGAGACACTGCGGTATTTGAGACGAGAAGATATTACGTAGCTTCCCGAACGCTGCCCAGCCGAGTTGGATTCGACGATTGACCTCTTTCTCGAAGTTGGACCTACCTAGTTGGATGGTCTGTCCTAGGTAAATATAGTCGTCTACAACTTCGAGTGCAGAGTCTCCAACCTTTACTCGAGTGGGTGCAACATAGACGTTCGACAAGATTTTCGTCTTATCCATGTTTATTTTATAGGTTTATCTAGTAGTGGTTTTTATAGGTTTATTTAGTTAGTTAAAATTCCAACTATGTAGCGGTGCGCTGGGGCAAGGGCAAGTGCAAGAGCGAGGTGCGGCGACGGCGGCGGCCCGCGATGGACAGGGACAGGGCGAGGCGAAGCCGCAGCGTGGCGCGCGACAGAGCGCCTCGTTCACGCTCAACCTGTTCCGCGGCCTGCTCGAGCCCGCGCAGGTGTTCCCCTTCCCGCAGCCGCTCTCCGACGACCAGCGCCAGACGCTGCAGGAGCTCGTGCCGCCCGTCGACAAGTTCTTCACGGAGGTACCTCCCCACCGTCCGTACTCTACTCTACTGTATCCTAAACTACACTGTGACTACACCACTGAGCGTGCCATGTCCCGCCGCAGGTCAACGACCCGGCCAAGAACGACACGGACGCGCAGATCGAGGCGGGCACGCTGGCGGGCCTGTGGGACCTCGGCGCATTCGGGCTGCAGGTGCCCGCGGACCTCGGCGGCCTCGGCCTCTCTAATACGCAGTATGCGAGGCTCGTCGAGGTATACTTCCGCTTCAGTTTTCATCTTACACTCTAAAACATTTCCTAACCCCCAAAATAATTTTCAAATAAGTTTCTAGTTGTTCCCTGAGCTAAGAGTGTCAGGAGTCAGGAGTTAATTTCGGAAAATTCCGTTGTTAGTAGGTATAGTACCTAATTACCTATACCCTTGTCCGTCCGTCAGCCAGGACAATATTTTATTCTCATACAAAGTTTACTGCTATGCTTGGTGATCTGCTCCCAGTAGTATTTACACAGAGTTCCGTAATTATTCGAATTAATTCCACAAATAGTTTTTATACCAATATGCATCTATTGTACTAAGTTTAATCTAAATCCGTTCAATAACCTTTTACGATATGATAAATAGACAGAATAGTGCACTAGGTGGTAATGTTAGCGTGGCGTGGCGTGGCGTGGCGTGGTGTGATGTGATGTGATGTGCAGGTAGTGGGCGCGCACGACCTGGGCGTGGGCATCACCCTGGGCGCGCACCAGTCCATCGGGTTCAAGGGCATCCTGCTGTTCGGGACGCCCGAGCAGAAGGCGCACTACCTACCGCGCGTCACCGGCGGGGAGTACGCCGCCTTCTGCCTCACCGAGCCCTCCTCCGGCTCGGACGCGGGCTCCATCAAGTACGTGTCACATATAGACTAGACTAGACTAGACTAGACTACATACTACATACGACGTACGGTGTCTCGGCGCAGGACTCGCGCGGTGCTGTCGCCCGACGGGCAGCACTACATCCTGAACGGGTCCAAGATCTGGATCAGCAACGGCGGCATCGCGGAGATCATGACCGTGTTCGCGCAGACGGCGGTGCAGAAGGAGGGCGGCACGGTGGACAAGGTGACGGCGTTCATCGTGGAGCGCGGGTTCGGCGGCGTGTCGTCCGGCCCGCCCGAGAACAAGATGGGCATCAAGTGCTCCAACACGGCCGAGGTGTACTACGAGGACGTGCGCGTGCCGGTGCGCAACGTGCTGGGCGGCGTGGGCAACGGCTTCAAGGTGGCCATGAACATCCTCAACAACGGCCGCTTCGGCATGGCGGCGGCGCTGGCCGGCACGCAGCGCGCCGCGCTCGCGCAGGCCGCCGACCACGCCGCCACCCGTCTGCAGTTCGGCAAGCGCCTCAAGGACTTCCCCATCATCCAGGTATCCCTCCATCCCTATGTGGCTAGCTATCGCTCACTGCGGCGCTGCGGCGGCGACGTGGACTCCGTCCAAATTAATGACGTGTCATTCGATTCCGAGTAGCATGTAGATGATTAGAAAAAAATAAAGTTATTTATTTTATGAAATAATTACTCACTGAATACATGTATAATGTTTATGTTATCATCAGGTGGGCCGCTAGCCCGCGTGTCGACCTGTTGACATCAAAAAAATATATAAATATTAAACTTTGTGTGGGTGTTGGTTCGTGTGTCCAGGAGAAGCTGGCGCGGATGGCGCTGCTGCAGTACACCACCGAGTCGCTGGCGTACATGGTGAGCGGCAACATGGACACCGGGTGTGCAGACTACCACCTGGAGGCCGCCATCTCCAAGGTACGTATACTAGGGCGGCGTGGCGGGCGTGGCGGGCGTGGCGTACGCTGGACACGGTACTAGTGCAGCGCGTGTGCGTGCAGGTGTTCGCGTCCGAGGCGGCGTGGGAGGTGGTGGACGAGGCCATCCAGGTGCTCGGCGGCATGGGGTACATGAAGGCGACGGGGCTGGAGCGCGTGCTGCGCGACCTGCGCATCTTCCGCATCTTCGAGGGCACCAACGACATCCTGCGCCTGTTCGTGGCGCTCACCGGCATGCAGTACGCCGGCTCGCACCTGCAGGAGCTGCAGCGCGCCTTCAAGAACCCCACCGCCAACCTCGGCCTCATCTTCAGCGAGGCGGGGCGGCGCGCGGCCACGGCCGTCGGGCTGGCGGGGCGCGGCGCCGGCGCCGACCTGGCGCCCCTCGTGGCGCCCTCGCTGCGCGCGCCCGCCGCCGAGCTGGCGCGCCTGGTGGCGGAGCACGGGCGCACGGTGGAGGCGCTGCTGCGCGCGCACGGGCGCACCGTGGTGGACCGCCAGCAGCCGCTCGACCGGCTGGCGAGCGCCGCCATGGACGCGTACACGACGGCGGCGGTGCTGTCGCGCGCCTCGCGCCCCGGCGCGCCCGAGGCCGAGGCGCGGCTGGCGGAGGCGTGGGCGGAGACGGCGCTCGGCCGCATGCCGGCGCGGCTGGCGGAGGCGCGGGAGGCGCGGCCGCAGCGGCAGCACGCGCGGCTGGCCACGCTCGGCGCGCAGGTCGCCGACGCGGGCGGCCAGCTCTGCCCGAACCCGCTCAACTTGTGATAGTGTCGCCGCGCCTCGTCGCTCTCCGACCTCTCCAACCTCTCCGACCTCCCCCCGTTGAAATCTCCTCGCTCCCGAGTGTTAATTTATTTTTTGATAGAGAATATATTGTACGTTTTTAGAATCCCGACTCTCGTTTTATTTTCGCCACCCCGAGCGTTTTCTTATGGATTCGTCATGTCTGTCTGTCCATCCGTATGTCACAGCCACTTTTTTCCGAAACTATAAAAACTACTGTTGAAACATGGTAAGTAGATTAAGCACCGCATTAAGATTTTTACACAAAAATAGAAAAAACAATAAATTTTGGGGGTTCCCCAAAAAATGGTAAAATGTGTGTCCCCCTGTAACTTCTAAAATAAGAGAACGATAAAACTAAAAAAAATAAATGCAATTAGTTTGAACGAGATCTACTAAGTAGTTTTTTTTTAATACGTCATAAGAATATAATAAGGGGAGCTCCCATACAACAGATGATTTTTTTGCCGTTTTTATAGATAATGGTACGGAACCCTTCGTGCGCGAGTCCGACTCGCACTTGGCCGGATTTTTTTTCTTCTTGGCATCACACTTCGTGTATTTTGCCAGTATCAAGTTGAGCAATGTAGGTATTTTTAGGTAAGTAGGTATTAAATTCAAGATGGCGGCTGAAAGAAATTATCAACTTTTTCATCATGGGTGTAGTTTAATGGTTTTCGAGGGTGTTGAAGCCGATAGTGCTGTCAAAATGTAAATCCAAGATGGCAGCTCCAAGAAATTATCAACCTTTTCGTCATGGGTGTCGTTTTCATGGTTTTCGAGGGTGTTGAAGCCAATAGTGCTATCAAAATGTAAATAAAATAGAATAGTATTTTTTTACAAAAGTTGTGTGCGTACCTTCCTCCTGAGTTTAGTAGCTTGATCTTTTTGTTTATTAACCTGGAAGATGTTCTGACCCCTTTAGACTTCTTAACTCTAGGTAAATGTTTGGTCTTAGAACCAATAGATAAAGAGATATGTACAGATGGTACAACTACTAAACAAATTCTTATAGATGGATGGAAACGTGGCCAAAGAACATTGAAAGACTTCAAAAACATGTTTGTAGACCAGTACTTACCAAGTTTAAGAGAAAGATATCGACAATCACATAAAGAGCCAAGAATAGTGAAGTTAGAAGAACCTAAAGTAGGAGATACTGTTCAGATTAAGAGTGATAATAAGAACCGAGAGACCTGGAAGGTTGGTAAAATTACATCCGTACTTAAAGGAGCTCAAGTGTAGAGTGGCGAGAGTCAATGTCAACGGTACCGAGTTTACTCGTTCCATAAGTCATCTTTACCCGTTAGAAATAGATGACGTACCTGAAGTTAATGCTAAAAGTGATAATAATCAAATATTAATTGACTTACCTATTGATGACTCTTCTAATGAATCTAATCGCTCACTACCTGTGGAAGTCTCTGCGAAGAACGATCATTCCGTGGTTATGGCAGAACCTGGAAATGCTTCTGAGATAATAATACCTGAGTATACAGAACATGTAGAAATCCTCGAAGATCCTCTAGCAGAAACGTTGCAAGTTGAATTGACACCTGAGAGCACCAAAAATAGAAAGGAAGTTTTAAGTCCTGAAAAAAGGAAAGTAAGAGACGCGTCCATGAGAGCCCGAGAGCAGATTAAGGAGTGGACGCGTGATGTGATGGATCGACTATAACTTTGTCGTCGTCGGGAGTGTCGCGACGGTCAGTCGCGAGATTCCATAAATGTAAATATATTAATTATAACTAGCAACACTGAAAAGACGCTTGGCGCCATTTTATCTGTCAAAAAGAAAAGTTTACTTCTGAATTTGCTATGCACTTTAATCTTAAGGTGGAGGCGTCGGTTGGAGCCCGAAATTCAAATTTAATCACGTTTTTTGCAAATTGCAGCTCAGTTATGAGTAAGGTACAAGTAAATACAACATACAGAGAAGAGGATCAGGGATAGAGGAGCACTCAGGTAGTGTTCCGTTTGTATTTCGTCCTGTCGTGGTGTTCAGTTGCGAAGCAGATTAATTTAATTCAGATACTAAGGTTAAGAGAATAAGTTTCTGAAAAGATCTCCATAGTAATTATTAACTGGTAATCTATACTATATAGAATACATTATATACACTACACGGCGATAGCGGCGACAAGCCCATAGGTAATATGATAAGTTAGTGACCTACCCAATGATATATTATACGAATAGATATGTTAAATGTTACGTTCATAGTAATTTGCGTTTTAAATCTGTTCCAAGCAATCCAAAACTGCACACATTGACAAGTTTCATGAATAAATAAAACAAAAGATACGAAGTAGCACGTAAATGAAAGAGATAGCTATATTTTAGTGAGTGCGACACACTCGTCATTGCGCTCTCCGCGCTTATAACATATCTGCTTCTCGTTTATTTTAATAT